>CM044308.1:15000000-17500000 GCA_024291935.2 Okapia johnstoni
CTGTGATCTGTCTTCCAGAAAAGGGTAAAGGTGGATCTCAGCCCCATCCACGAGTCTGAGAGGTGGTGCTGACCATTCCCCTCTAGTAGGAGGCAGGGAAGAGCTGCCTGACTCAGCAGTTGTTAATCAAATAATAATCACCCATCATGTGCCAGCCACTGGTGGTTCAAGAGCACACACCAGACACGGCCTCTGCCCTAGAAGAACGTACAGGCCTGTCTTTTCCTCATTTGTACCTCCAGGTTTCCACAAACAGATCTCAATCAGGCCAGAAACAGGTGATCCCCTTATTAGCTGCCGTTTTACTTCAAGATATAATTTGCCTATGAGGATTCAAAATGGTTCAGCAAAGGCATCCAAAATCACCAAGGAATAAACAATTCTCAGAGCTGTTCCAATGTTATGTGGCATCCTGGGTGGGAGGGGAGTTTAGGGGAAAGTAAATACATGTGTATGTGTGGCTGAGTCCCTTTGCTGGCCACCAGAAACTATTACAACATTGTTAATCGGCTATATTCCAAGATAAAAAGTTAAAAAAAACTGTCAGAGCTGATCAATAGAAATGTAATGCAAGATGATAGCTGATTTTAAATTTCTATCAGCTGCATTTTAACACATGAAAACATGTAAAATTAATTTTATTTAACCCTAAGATATCTAAGCTACTATCACTTCAACATGTAATCAATATAGAGATGTCTTGTGCTCTTTTTCTACTCAGTCTTTGAAATCTGATGACTATCTTACAACACACCTCGGTTTGTACTAGCCACAGTTAAAGTGCTCAACAGCCACTCGTAGCCAGTGGCGACTGTCCTTATCAGCGGAGAGCTAGATGAATACAGTTTATGTCAACTTAGCAAGAGGAAGCTGACTCTTCAAGCATGTCCCTGGCATAAGTGGGAAACACCAGGAGACTAGACTCCTGAGGAGTGACCAGTCAGGAGCGAAGCATCTTGAGAACAGATGCCACCTTTTTACCCTCAGGGTGGGGCCCAGAGCCTCGGCCCAGAGAGGGACAACTGGCAGAAGTGTGCAGAGTAAACAAGTGAACGTGCAAGATATCTGGAGTCCACTCACTATGTCCTTGCTTCCCCTCGGCCCTCTTCAAATTCCACCTGAGCAGACCCTCATCATAACATGCTCCTCTCTATCATGATCACTAAGGACAGTGAGGACATGTGAAGGAGATCTTAATCTGCTGTGATATATACTGTTCAGATTTCTTTAGGGAGAAAATAAAATGATCTCCTCCCCTGCTCCTCTGATTTTTAAAAGATGACTAGATTTTAAGAAGATGCATACCCAAATCACAATGAGATACCACTTCACACCTCCTATGATGGCTGTTACAAAAATAACAATAATAATTGTAGGCCAGGATGTGGAGAAATTGGAACCTCTACATTACTTGTAGGAATGTAAAATGGTCCAGCCATTGAGGAAGACAATTTGGCAGTTCCCCAAAAAGTTAAACCTAGGATTGCTATATGACCCAGTGATTGCACTTCTAGGTATATACCTGAAAGAACTGAAAAGAGGGACCTGAACAGACAGTACACTAATGTTCACTACGGCACTATTCACAATAGCCAAAAGGTGAAAACAACCAACAATATGGCTATTTACTTCTCCTGTTCTGTTATCAGTCCCCATGGAATATTTAGTGATTATGTTATTATACTGGCCTAAAGTTAGGCCTGTTTTATCGGCCTCACGTTTCAATTAAAACATTTAAAAAGCAAGCAAAGGCCAGAACCCCCTCACAAATGTGAAGTGGTCACAGAACTGGTCTTGAAGATACTGATGACAAAAAATCACCTTGGGGTTTTCTGCAAACTTCTTCTTGGCCACTTTCCGAAGACTTTCCTCAATTCCCTTTCTAGATTTTGCCAGGATGTCCTCTGTTTGGTCCACCAACACTACTGTGTGGCCAGTTGCTGCAGCAACCTAGAACAACAACAACAAAAAAAGCAAGAAAACATAAAATTAAAAAAAAAATTAGTAGATAGGAATTCTCTGCAGTCCAGTGGTTAGGACTTAGCACTCTCACTGCTAGGGCCTGAGTTCAGTTCCTAGTTGGGGAACTAAGATCCTGCAAGCCGCGCAGCGCAGTCAAAACAAAGAACTAAAACTCAGTAGAGTTTCATATTCTACATGAACTCTAGCACTATTCCACTCAAAATACCACATACACATAATAATAAGCCAACAGTAATTAAACACACACTTCTTCTCAGGCACTGCTTTAAACCCTTAACATGGATGACAACAATTCTCAAAACAACCTTACAAGATTAAGAGATGTGCCCACAGTCACACAACTGGTGTCTGGAAACACATTTGGAGAGGGTTCATGCTCAATGTACCTAAACTGTTGCACAATGTGGCTTACACTCACACCAGCTTTCCTTCCGAGAGTCGGAAATTTTGGCACTGGCCAGGCAGAGGGTGCCTATGTGACCAGCCCCAATAAAAATTCTTGGCTCTGGATCTCTAATGAGCACCCCTGGTAGACATTTCACAGGATCTGTCATAACTTGCTGCTGGAGGAATTAAGCGTGTCCTGTGTGGCATCAGTAGGAGAGGACTCGAGAAGCTGGCCCCTGGTTTCCTCCAGACCTTGCCCCATGTGACTCTCCCCTTTGCTGATTCTGTTCTGAGTCTTTTCGCTATAATAAATTATAGCCATGATGGTGACTCTATGCCGATCCTGGGCTTCCCTGGTGGCTCAGATGTTAAAGAACCTGCCTGCAATGTGGGAGACCCTGTGTCAGGAAGAACCCTTGGAGAAGGGAATGGCAACCCACTCCAGTGTTCTTGCCTGGAGAATTCCATGGACAGAGGAGCCTGGCAGACTACAGTCCATGGGCTCACAAACGGTCAGACGGGACTGAGCAACTAACACTGAGAGAGGTGAGAAAGTCACCAAATCTGGAGAAGTGGGGCGAATTTGGTGGGGAACCCTGACACAGAAAATAAGGAAACAAACCTCAGATTTCAGATGCATCTAATGATGAAACTGAACTGCTCAGAGACAGGCACCCCTGAGGAGCAACAGCTGAAGGGAGGTGTGATGACCACCGGTGGGGTACTTTGTCCGCAAGGGGGCAAGCAGAGGTGCTGGCTTGGGGACCTTCCATTTTTGTCTCAGCTCCTCTGTGTGGCAGTCCCTCTGGAATAACACAAGTGATTTTCACTTTGTTCCTCTTAACCTCTGACCTAGTTCATCGTTTGAATAGGCCAGAGAGGATTCCTCAGATTCCTCCCTGCCCAGTCCCAATAAGCTTTCCCTCACTTCACTTCCAGCATCACTCAGCCTTTTTTGCCCTCAGAGAGTTGGGGAGGAAAATTCAAGCACATTTGGAACAAGATAAAAAGCTGAAGGCAACAGAGAAAGACAGCAGAGGGACTTTGCTGGTGGTTCAGTGGCTAGGACTCTGAGCTTCCCCTGCAGGAGGCACATCTTCAATCCCAGGTTAGGGAACTAAGATCTCAGAAGCTGCAGCGAGTGGTCAAAGAAATAAAAACAGAAAGTTAAAGCAGTGTCCTTTTGTTTTGAAACTTTAAAATCCCACTGAGAAAACACGGGTGGGGGGGCGGGACACTCAACAATACAAAGCTTCGTATGTCGGGTGTCAAAGAAAATAAAAGCCGCATGGTGAAGAACTCGGTCAGGAATCAGATCTCAGAAGGCTGGGGACACCTTCTGTACCCAGAAGGAGGAGCACACTTGGAAGATGCCATTTTCTCAAGGAATAAGGTATTAAGCTTAGAGAGGTGGAGCAGAGTCAGTGAGGGAGGTGGGATCAAGCCATCTCCCTAGAAAGCCATTTGCAGAGTTACTATAATCATGTTTGACTGTGACAGTCACATGGCATCTTTGGTTATGTTGCAGATAAGCTATAACGCTATCCCCTCAAGATTACTTTTTTAAGAAACTGCAAACAGAACCAAACCAAGAGATGAAGCAACCCTCAAAAATTCAAGTGAACCAAGACAGGCTTACAAGAACACTAAAATTCAACTGGGAAAATCCGTGGCCAAGAAGTATTTTCAGCCTAAATGAGGACTTACCCAAAGTCCTCTGATAAACACCCCCCGCTCCCCTACCCCCACTCCCGCCCATAAGGAGACACTGGGCAATTCAGTCATTGCTTTTCTTCATCCTGCGTCTGCATGAGCACACTGGAGATGATACAGTATGCAGACACCAGCCAAAATCAGCTATTAAATCAAAGCCCTCTAGGCAATGTTCTAGAAGAGCAAAGTGCACATGTCAAATGATCCATGTCAAAGTTACTGTGTGTGTAAAATGTCTGTTTACTTTCGCGTATCAACCAGAATATACAGGAGGTGTAAGGAGGAGCCAAGTCTCAGAACGGTAGCAGACAGACCTTCCCAGTGTGTCACAGATCACATCCTCACTCTGCAAAATGTCCCTCAGCCCCATAGCACCTCAATGGTCTTTAAAGAGGCTGCTCTCATAGGAACTTAGCTTAACTGTTTTCCCTAATTCAATTGCCTTGAACATTTTCTACAATTTCCAGATCTTCAAAATGCCTAGACTATTATTTCTGGTCTAGGGAGAAAGCAACAATTGCATACTCTAAATGATTATCCCTTTAAACACTTTCTACTTCAGCTTTCCTTACCTTGGTTTACTCATAAAGCTTCAATAAAATATGAAGGAAATCTTGTGGCATTGCTATTCCATAGGCAGAAAAAGATATTTCAGTTTAAACCCAAAGTAGACATGGCTAGTGGGGAATTTCCTGGCAGTCCAGCGGTTAGGACTCTGGGCAGATTTCACTGCCATAGCCTTTGTTCAAACTCTGGTCAGGGAACTAAGATCCCACAAGCTGCATGGCATGGCCAAACAAACTACAACAACAACAAACCCCACCCAAAGTGGATACAATTAAGACTGAATGGAGAAAATATAGATGAAAAAAATAAATTTAAATTCTTGAAATATTATCCATTTTATGATGAAGTTCTTGGTTGCATAGCAGTAAACTACCATTTCAGCACAACTTCAAGTAATCTCAGTGAAAGCAGTATTTTCATTCTACCCACCTGCAGACAGCAACCCAATCCAATCTAAAGAACTTCCCTTACAATCATTTTTTTTTTTTTGCAGACATACCCAAGAGACACAAGGTTAGCAACATCTTGAGGGTAACTTCCTGTCCTATTCATCTTCACAAACCCAGTGCCTGGTCCATGGTGGTGAGAGGGTAATAGGCAGGAAGACCAGGGGTCTCCAAACAGAGGAAATAGGCTGCAAGTGTCAGACATTTTTTTTCTCTCTCTTATGCGGTTGGAGGAAACAAACAAGTGTTAGATTTTTTTCCCCTTCTCTATACAAATTTAAAAAGAGGTTTCTTTTAAAATTCTTTTTTGCCATGACAACATGTGGTTCTAGCTGCACTTAACTTTTCTCACACCTTGAGCTAACCAATGTGTTTTTCCTATGGAAATATTTGTCTTAAGCTATGTTAATGAACTATGTATTTACTGTTGCCTAATGGCCCCAGACAACTCACCTTGTGCCAATGTTATGTCAAAATGCATGTTGCGGGTGAGGGGCTTGGTGCCAGTCTCTGAGTTTTGAGATGTTTCCTTTCTCCAATTAGCAGACTGCTAGTAGCTATATAATATCTGGCTAAAGACTAGCAGGGGGGCATTCTTTCTGCCCCCTTCTGATGTCTATGTCAGAAGCTTTCTCTGTCTCTTTTATACTTTAATAAAGCTTTATTACACAAAAGCTCTGAGCGATCAAGCCTCGTCACTGGCCCCGGAAAAAAGGATAGAATTCTTCTCCTTCAGAGGCCAAGAATCTCAGCATCTTTCGTGGCTCAACAACAACCTTTCAGTGGGCACTCAATGTATATTTGCTGAATAAGTAAATGAACAAACAAACCACAGGTAGCCAACTGCCTGGTATGTATCAGATACCTGACAACATTTCCATGGGATGAGTCCAATGGTCTGATTTTATTCATCTACTCCAAGTGGGATTGGTATTCCTCCCTACTGTTAGGTGTCTAACGGGCTATCATCGAGATAGAGTGAGGATGCAGGCAGCCTGTGCCTTGTCCCCATGCAATCCATGTCAGACCTGAAAGCTACATGACTGCATCCCAGACTGGCTCAATAAGCAGATGCGACCTTAAGCACGGCCAGTAATTAGATCTTCACTCAGAGCTTCAGCTACACGCTGGTTTGAAGGCTAAAGCCAGAAAAAAACTTAACAAGAAGTGCTGTGTTTTTCTTGGAAGCCAAGTAATTGTACTGTGATAGACAAACAATCTGGACAGTGGGGAAGCCTTCAAATAGTTTGGGTGAAAAAATGCAGATTATTAGAAAATGCTTTACACCAAATGACCAATGGCCACACAAAAACTTTGGCTTCTCTGAAGTGAGCACTCTTGCCCCACCACCCCAACACCTGAGCTCCCCTGGGGTAGAGAGGAATGCCAGGCACAGCTCTGCATTCATTCCCTTCACTACTACTGCCTCCTCTCGACTCAACAACCATGCAGTGCCTGTTTCAGGCCCCGGGATAAGGTGAAAAACAAAACAAACCCCTGCTTTCAGAGAGCTTTCACTCCTCATAAATTATCCTATTTGGTCTTCATAATAGCCTTTGGGGGAGGCACAAAGTCTGGATGTGAGGGGCTTTGAAGCTAGGCCTGCCTGTATCCCGAGCTCACATGCTGGCTGTTGACCCTGAAAGGCATGGCTGGGTTGGAGGGGAACAGTCTGAAACAGCTCTGAAGTGGGCTAGAGCCAGACTCTGGAGCCTGTCTACCAACTATGAGACAGAAAAATTCCTTAACTCTCATAGGCTGTCTCCTCATGTAAAATTGGAGCAGAAGAGTTGTTGAGAGGATCAAAAGAGTTAATACATGTTGAGAGGATTAAAAGAGTTAGCACAGTAGAATAGCTGAGAGGATTAAGGGTTAAAGAACATGTGATATGCTAGGCACCCAGAACAGTACCCAGGATATCACATAATGATTTTATTCTAGGCAGGCCCCTTCTTCTGTCTATAGGAGTCCAAGGCCTAATAATAGATCCAGGTACTGCCCCTAAAGGAAACCATTTTACTTTGCCTTTAAAATTACACCTTCGGAACTCACGACTTGCCCCCTTTCTGGTTTTCATTTCCAGGTCTTCTTTTCTGTGTCCCTACATTTTTACAAACAGGTTAGGGTCCCTCTTCATTTAGAAAGAATGTTTAAAAAGCAGGGGGAACACCCACAAACTTCCTTAGCCACTTGAAGCTGACCTTTGTTTCACTACAGAAGTCCTTTAATCACTGGGGGACACAGCTGTATGTGGAGCACCAGCACTGCTGAATGCAAGTACACATCAGAGGTCTTCTAAGCATTAAAGCCAATGCCTGTTCATTGGCCTCATCTACTTTTCCACAGCCCTACACACTGCCAACTAAGCTTTCTTTTTTGAAATTCTCTGATTTCTTATCTCTATCTGTTCCTTTCAGCTTTATTAATTCTCTATATCTTCTCTAACAAAGGTATCTTTCAAGGTTCTGCCTTCAGGATTCTTCTCCTCTGTCTTCACATCTTTTCTTTCTGGAACGTTAATCATTCTCATAATTCCAGCTAGGTGTGAAACCAGCACATTCTGTCCTAAGCTACAGTTTGTACCATGTGTGTGCATGCTAGGTTGCTTTGGTTTCTTCGGTCATTTCCGACTCTGTGACCTTATGGACTGTAGCCCATCAGGCTCCACTGTCCATGGGATTCTCCAGGCAAGAATACTGAAGTGGGTTACCAGGCCTTCCTCCAGGGGATCTTCCCAACCAAAGGATGGAACCTGTGTCTCTTACGTCTCCTACATTGGCAGGTGGGTTCGTTACCACTGAGCCACCTGGAAAGCCTGCAGTCAATACCTTGTGATCCTAAAACCATTTCTCTTGACGTCCATTAATGTTACCACTATCCTGAGGGTCACAAAAGTTGCTGGACAAGACTTTTTTCTTAACCTCCACCCTAATTACATCCAAAGAAGTTCTATCCATCATTTAAGGCCCATTTCAAAAGCTACCCTCTCCAAACGAATGTCCTTTTTCTTGTTTTAAAAGCTTAGAGCTAGATTTTTACTGCTGTTACTATGCTGCTTCACACCAAAGTCAATGGCATCATGTGGTCTCTGCTCTTTGATCTGACTCCCTTAATGGCAGACACTGATCTGGCCCTTGGGTCCCCTGGCACTCATCACCTGTACGTGGTGCTTGTCCCATAACTAACTACTCAATACCAAGTGCTGAGAGCAGAGTGACCCAAGCCTGTGGTCTCCCCCAGCCCCATCACACTGCTCCTTGTGCCGCTTCTCGGCTCCACAACCCCGCCCTGAGGTTCCCTCCACCAGGAAGTGCCTCCACCTCACTGATGCCGAGTCATCATTGAACAGAGAGGGCCTCTCTCCCTTGGTGAAAGCGCTCTCAACATCTAGCACAAGTAGTCACTCCTTTGTGCCTCTACTGATTTATAGATACAGCAGGTCCTTCCTGCAGGACCCTCAATACAGAAAGAAAACAGTGTGGAGCTGGTGAGAGTCACAGCTACCAATGATCACTCAGTTATGTTAACAGTAGCCCAAACCCCAGGACATGAATATAAGAGAGAAATAAAAAACAAGTGGTTGTAAGCAATTTCAAGTTGTAAAAATCTCACAAATTTTAGAATAAAGGTCATAAACCAATGAGGATGTAGGATAAATTCCAGATGTGAAAGATAAATTAGACATGGAAAAGTTAACTAACACCAGCTTTTGATGACGAAATCAAAATATTGAATAATAGCTAGGGACCTTTTCAAAAGACCTGCCACATCATCCACTTCTTCAGAATCCGAAGTAGCTGTTACCACAAAGCTCAACATAGGGTAGTTCTGTCATACTCCGAACTTCAGTCCAACCCAAATTTCCAGTAAATGCAAATTTCATATACATATATGTAGTGCAGTTACATACATATGCCTTTCTTTAAACATATACTTTTTAATGTTCCTTTTTCCTTACCTAAGAAGATATATCCTATATATCTATAACATCATATTTTAAGTGTATAAAGGCCGTATCTTAAGGTAAGGTATTTAATCCACTAAAACTTTCATCAGGTGACATCCCAGATATGATAAGCAGGCCATCTGTGCCTTCATGACAGTTAGCTGTTCATACTTGTACCTCCTCTGGATGGTGAGCAATTCAAGAGCAGCAACCACACACTACCTCTCACCTGCCTCAATGCCTAGCACAAAGATATACTTCATCTTCGTGAAAAGAATGCATGAATAATAGATCTAGTTTTTAAAAGCTTCAATTTGTGAATTATCTTAGGAATAAGTTCTCAAGAAATCATGACTGGTTTTGCTACTAGAAACTCTTTATAACAAATTTTACACAATCAAGTTATTAATAGAATTATGAAAAATCACACAAAAAAGGATAGAAAAAAAAGAATAACTGGATTCTTTAGTCAATTACCAAATTAAAAAAAATACCACAAAAATATCTCTATTATTTTGGTGCGCAGAACAACCATTATCTGGCACTGGTGGTGGAGATGCCTGGCAAAAGGGGAACTAGAGGGCAACTGCTGTGTAATATGACCACCTCTGTACTTTCAAAACTGGATTTATGTTTAACTTCCTCCAGCATGTCAATGTGTCCTGTACCATTTATCAAAGGGGCTATGGGCAAGGAGACACACAGACCTTGTGTGTGCCCATCCATCTGTGAGGGACACGTGTGAGCCAGGTCAGGGATGGCCGCAGACACACAACACAGGTTTCCCTCCAATGTAGCTTTCTTCTCTATCACAGTAGGGAGAGAGTGAGAGGCACCTTAGTTTCTCAACTACTGCAAGGTCAGAGAGAGGGAAAAGTATTTACTGTTCAGCTTTATTAGCTATAGATAGTCAAGATCATCAATTACTAGAGCAGGAAAATCAGTGCAACAGTTTTCAGACTTTTTAGCCATGAAATTATTCCTCCTAAGAATGTATACAGAAGAGCAATACATAAAGCATAGGTCAGGGGAGAGGGGTTTGGGAACCACCTAGGAACCGCACTGAACTCCTAACCCTAAAGTCCATCAGAGTGTAGTGTAAAAACCTCTGATCTATTCAGACCTACTATGATGGCTGCTGCTGCTGCTGCTAAGTCACTTCAGTCGTGTCCGACTCTGTGCGACCCCATAGACGGCAGCCCAGCAGGCTCCCCCGTCCCTGGGATTCTCCAGGCAAGAACACTGGAGTGGGTTGCCATTTCCTTCTCCAATGCATGAAAGTGAAAAGTAAAAGGGAAGTCACTCAGTCGTGTCCAACTCTTCACGACTCCATGGACTACAGCCTACCAGGGTCTTCCATCCATGGGATTTTCCATGCAAGAGTACTGGAGTTGGGTGCCATTGCCTTCTCTGACTATGATGGCTATTATTTTAAAAAAAGAAACAAAAACAAAAAACATAAAATAAGTGTTAGCAAAAATATGGAGAAACTGGAACTCCTGCACACTGCTGATGCAGCCCCTGTGGAATATGCTATAAGAGTTCCTCAAAATACTAAAAATAATTACCATATTATCCAGGAATTCCACTTCTGGATATATATCCAAAAGAACTCTAACACAGACTTAGAAGCAAGACTCTAACATAGCTGCAGACCATGTTCATGCCAGCATCCACAATAACCAAAAAGTGGGAGCAGCCCAAGTGTCCACTGATGGATGAACGGGCAAACAAAATGTGCTACAGACATGCAGTGGAATATGACTCCATTAAAAATATCCCGATGTAATATTATTCCTCAAAAAGGAAAGAAATTCTAGCACATGCTACAACATAGATGAAACTTTAAGGTTTTTAGATGAAATAAAGCAGTCACAAAAGGACAAATACTGAGTGATTTCTCTCATACGAATAATCTAAAACAGTCAAATTCATAGACTGAAAGTAGAATGATGGCTGCCAGGGGCTAGGGGAAGGAGAGATGGAAAATTATTATTTAAAGGGCATGTACTTAAATGTCACTGAACTGTACACTTTTTTAATATGCATATTTTCAGTTTTATTAGACAAATGCCAAAGCATTTCCCAAATAGTTACACTAATCTATTGATATATTCCCACCAACAACAGGAAATATGAACTTCCTGTTGCTCCATATCCTTACCAACACTTGGTATTATCAGATTTTTCAAATTCTTCCAAGCTGATGTGTGTGTTAAGTATTTATTTGTAGTTTTATTTTTTTTAAGTTTATTTAATTGTAGGCTAATTACTTTACAATATTGTAGTGGTTTTTGCCATACATTGACATGAATCAGCCATGGGTGTATATGTGTTCCCCATCCTGAACCCCCCCTCCTACTTCCCTCCCCATCCCATCCCTCTGGGTCATCCCAGTGCACCAACCCTGAGCACTGTCTCATGCATCGAACCTGGACTGGCGATCTGTTTCACATATGATAATATACATGTTTCAATGCTATTCTCTCAGATCATCCCACCCTCGCCTTCTCTCATTGAGTCCAATAGACTGTTCTATACATCTGTGTCTCTTTTGCTGTCTCGCATATAGGGTTGTCATTACCATCTTTCTAAATTCCATACATATGAGTTAGTATATTGTATTGGTGTTTTTCTTTCTGACTTACTTCATTCTGTATAATAGGCTTCAGTTTCATCCACCTCATTAGAACTGATTCGAATGTATTCTTTTTAGTGGCTGAGTAATATTCCATTGTGTATATGTACCACAGCTTTCTTATCCATTCGTCTGCTGACGGACATCTAGGTTGCTTCCATGTCCTGGCTATTATAAACAGTGCTGCGATGAACATTGGGGTACACGTGTCTCTTTCAATTCTGGTTTCCTCGGTGTGTATGCCCAGCAGTGGGATTGCTGGGTCATATGGCAGTTCTATTTCCAGTTTTTTGAGGAATCACCACACTGTTCTCCATAGTGGCTGTACTAGTTTGCATTCCCACCAGCAGTATAAGAGGGTTCCCTTTTCTCCACACCTTCTCCAGCATTTATTGCTTGTAGACTTTTGGATAGCAGCCATTCTGACTGGCGTGAGATGGTACCTCATTGTGGTTTTGATTTGCATTTCTCTGATAATGAGTGATGTTGAGCATCTTTTCATGTGTTTGTTAGCAGTCTGTATGTCTTCTTTGGAGAAATGTCTGTTTAGTGAACTGTACATTTTTAAAGTAAGTTTTACTTAATGTATTTTTTTTTTACCACATACAACACACAAAAACCGTTAATCCAACATGCCTTCATTTTACTGAGAAAAGCAGCAGCAACTAAAGCAAAAATATTATTCACCTAAGATCACATATCTATCCAAAACATAATTCTGTAAAAGGTACTTCTGTCTAGATTACTAACTAAGCTTTTCAATGGCTCCTGGTGATGACAAAATACAAGCTCCTACACACGGCATGCAAGGCCCTCCAGGAAAGGGATCCACCTCCTCTCCAGACACACTGCTCAATGTTGCCAGAGACCACTGCAAGGCGTGTAGGTGCCTACATCTGCTATCACCTCTCACCTCCAGGCCTCTGTACTGTCCATGCCTTCTCCCCAACTTCCCCTCATTAACTAAGCCCAAGTATCACTTCCAGATACCAAGCATCGCCACTCCCAAGATCCTCTTGGTCCCAAGCAAGGAGTCCTCCATATTCCAATAATACCCCTGCATATCCTTACCACTGCACCCACCACACTGTGCTACGAGCATCTGTTTAAGTGCCATCTCCCCTACTCCTGTGCTTAGTGCTTAGTCCCTCAGTCATGTCCAACCTTCTGTGACCCCACAGACTGTAGCCTGCCAGGCATCTCTGCCCATGGGGATTCTCTAGGCAGAAATACTGGAGTGGGTTGTCATTTCCTTATCCAGGGTATCTTCCCAACCCAGGAATTGAACCCAGGTCTCCCACATTGAAGGCAGATTCTTTACTGTCTGAGCCACCAGGGAAGCCCAAGAATCCTGGAGTGGGTAGCCCATCCCTTCTTCAGGGAATCTTCCCAACACAGGAATCGAACCAAGGTCTCCTGTATTGCAGGTGGATTCCTTTCTAGCTGAGCTACCAGGGAAGCCCCTCCTCCTGGATTCTGACTAAATAAGACCCACACCAAGACACACTATAATTAAAATTTCAAAAGTTAAAGACAAAGATTAATATTGCAAAATATTAAAAGCATCAGGAGAAAACCAACTTGTTACACACAAGGGAATCCCCAATAAGACCAATAGCAGAAACACTGTAGGCCAGAAGGGAGTGGCACAATGTATTCAAAGTACTGAAAACAAAACCAAAAACTTCCAACCAAGAATATTCTCCCTGGCAAAGCTCAGAGTGAAGGAGTTCATCACTACTAATCTGTATTACAAGAAATGTTAATGTGACGAAAGGACACTAATTAGTAACAAGAACACATATGAAAGAATAAATCTCACTAGGAAGGTAAACATATATAACAAAGGTAGTAGATTAATCATTTATAAAGCTAGTATGAATGTTAAAAGACAAAAAAGCAGTTAAAAAAAAACTATGATTACTATAATTAGTTAAGGGGTTGTTGTTGTTGTTCAGTCACCCAGTAGTATCCAACTCTGTGTGACCCCACGGACTGCAGCACACCAGGCCTCCCTGTCCCTCACCATCTCCCAGAGTTTGCCCAAGTTCATGTCCATTGCATCAGTGATGCCATCCAGTCATCTCATCCTCTGATGCTGTCTTCTCCTTCTGCCCTCAATTTTTCCCAGCATCAGGGACTTTTCCAATGAGTCAACTGTTCACATCAGATAACCAAGATACTGGAGCTTCAGCTTCAGCATCAGTCTTTCCAACGAGTATTCAGGGTTGATTTCCCTTAAGGTTGACTGGTTTGATCTCCTTGCTGTCCAAGAGGCTCTTAGGCGTTTTCTCCAGCACCACAGTTAGAAGGCATCAATTCTTTGGTATTCTGCCTTCTTTACAGTCCAGTTCTCACAACCCTATGTGACCACTGGGAAGACTAGCCTTGACTATACAGACCTTTGTCAGCAGAGTAATGTGTCTGCTTTTCAACATACTGTCTAGGTTTGTCATCACTTACCCACCAAGAAGCAGTTGTTTTCTGAATTCATGGCTGCAGTCACCATCTGCAATGATTTTAGAGCACAAGAAGAGGAAATTTGTCACTACTTCCACCTTTTCCCCTTCTATTTGCCATGAAGCAATGAGGCTGGATGCCATGATCTTAGTTTTTTTAATATTTAGTTTTAAGCTGGCTCTTTCACTCTCCTCCTTCACCCTCATCAAGACGCTCTTGAGTTCCTCTTCGCTTTCAGCCATTAGAGTGGTATCATGTGCATATCTGAGGTTGTTGATGTTTCTCCTGCCTATCTTGATTCCAGCTTGTAACTCATCCAGTTCAGCATTTCTCATGATGTGCTCAGCGTATAGGTTAAACAAACAGGTTGACAGCAGACAGCCCTGTAGTACTCCTTTCTCAATCTTGAACCAACCAGTTGTTCCATACAGCGTTCTAACTGTTGCTTCTTGACCTGCGTGCAGATTTCTCAGGAGACAGGTAAGATGGGCTGGTATTCCCATCTCTTTAAGAGCTTTCCACAGTTTATTATGATCCACACAGTCAAAGGCTTTAGCACAGTCGATGAAACAGAGGTAGATGTTTTTCTGGAATTTCCTAGCTTTCTCTATGACCTAGAAAATGTTAGCAAATGTTGGCAATTTGATCTCTGGTTCCTCTTCTTTTTCTAAATCCAGCATGGACATGTAGAAATTCTTGGTTCACATAATGCTGAAGCCTAGCATGCAAGATTTTAAGCACGACCTTACTAGCATGAGAGATGAGTGCAATTGTCTGATGGTTAGCACATTCTTTAGTACTACCCTTCTTGGGAATTGGGATAAGAAAAGGTTCAGTCCTGTGGCCACTGCTAGGTCTTCCAGATTTGCTGACATACTGAATGCAACACCTTGATGGTATCATTCTTTAGGGTTTTGAATAGTTCTACTGGAATAGAATAGTTAAGGGATACACAAGATAAAAAAGTGTGAAATCTGACATCAAAAACATAAACCAAGGAGGTTTATTAATGTTGAGCTTCAGAATAGGATCAAACTTAAGTTGTTATTAAATCAAATACAGACTATTATACATACAAATTACTATATGTTAGCCTTATGGTAACCACAAAGAAAATTAAAGTCAATGCAGGAACTTGAAGATATCTGAAATACATATAAGAATTCACAATTAGAATTCATAAACATTTCCTACAAATTAATTAGGGGAAAATGTACAATAGTAAAATAGGAATGAAATCTAATAAGACATTATATAAGAAATATATGGCCAATAAACATATGAAAAGGGGTTCACCTCATTAGTAAACAGGAAATTCTAATAAAAATACAATGAAATATCACTAAACCCACTAGAATGACTAAAGGAACAACAACATAATCCTATAGAGCAAGGAGGACCTTCATACCCTGATGGCAGAACTCTAAACTGATACAATCACTTTGGAAAACTGTTCAGCATTATCTACTGAAGTTGAATATATTCATATTTTGTAATCCAGCAGTTTCACCCTAGAGAAACATCCACACATGTGTATCAAAAGACAGGACCATGACTGTGGATAGCAACAGTGCTATGAGGGTTGATTCTAACAGGTCTCGAGTTAGCCTGAGTAGTTCTGCTAAAGTTCCAGCATCACAATGACCCCTGGTCAAAGCATGAAACCTACTGCTTTACAGTGTTGCTTTGTAACATTAAGAAGTTTGGGGGTGGTTTGTATCAGCTTATCAACACTGTTGATAAGAGTGATATTGATGATTCACACCTGATTTTTAAAATTACATTATTAAAGGTTCTTACTTAGAAAAGAATTTCACATGTCTTGGATGCAAGGAAACTGATCACACTCATTTTTCTCAAATTAATCAACGAATCATTCCCAACTTTCTGAGGAGATGGCAGTGAAAGAGCAGATCACAAAAATAAGTTATCTTTTTTCATCTCCCATAGGTATTTTATATTTTCAATAAATAAGGAGGACTTTCCCTGGCACTTTAACTTGAGTGCCAATAATCTGAATCAACCCATTGAAGACCCATTGAGGACTTATATGATAGTTTTATATGATAGTGACTACAAGACCTCAAAGACAAGAAGTCTGCAATGGAAAAAAAAAAAAAATGTATTTGAAGGCTATGTCCTCAGCTCCATGACTTCTCTAGCTTTGGTGGAAAGCAGGCTTAGCCAGAGAGAAATATTTTTGGACAAGGATGCTTCAGAGCTATAAAAATAGGCCCAGTAAATAGCACACTTGTCAAAATGCCCGAGTACTCCAGTCACAGGGCCAGGGAAACATGCCAAGCAGAAGCGTGCTGGATTTCTATATTTTTGTAAACATACCACTAGAGTTGAAGCCCCTTCTCTGAATTATTACTTGAGTGATCAACTTGTGAGAACTGCAGCAACTGGTCCAGTGAGGGGTTCCATGTGCCCTTATACCACAGGAGGGCTGCATTTCAACATTACATTCTCTCTGAAAACCGCTGAGTTGTATGTACCTTCTGCCACAACCAAATTCTGACTTCTCGATACCCAGAGGAAGTGTTCACCCAGAATAAGTACACTGAGTCACTGCTCCCCCTGAGGCTGCTGCACCTCTGCATTAAGACCTGCCCTTGGGTTCTCAGGACTTGATCCGGGGAGGAAAAAAGTCATAAATCAGTTGCATCTCCCAGAGCTGGCAAGTCTGGGTTCATGATTATCTCTGGTTATGCAATGCCTTGAACTTTGCCATCAATACAAGTTGTGTTCACTTACTTTAACAATCAGAAAAAGGCATTCTGTTGAAGTGTTCAACCACCACCACAGCTGATTTACACTTAAAACTGTTAAGTACATTGGTTGGCCTCTTTTTTTAACTTAGATTTTTATATTTTAAAAAGTATTTCTAAAAAGCCAAAGGAATGTGCCTCTGTTTTTAAATGAGTCTATTAAATACACAATTTTTTAAAAATTCAATAAGCATCTGGGTTTGGGGATGGAGAGAAAAAATAACTTCTCTTCCTGGACTCTCCACTCCCATCTCCCACAAATTCTGGAAAGGAGATGGGATAGATGGACACATCAGTGGCATCAACCAGCTCTCAGTTATATTAAGAATCTCTGAAGGACGTTGCCAGAATGGACACTTTCCAAGTAGAGAAGAGAGCTACAAATCCTAACTATTCTCTGGGAAGATTAATATGGCAATGGTTATTAGGATGAGGGTTTTTTCCTCTATTAGATTCTGCTGAAATGAACCGATTAAGATGCTTCCTCAACAATTCAGTATCAATCCTTGTTCTAAGAATTAGAAAGGAGAGAACAGGGGCAGGGGCACGCCTCAGAGCTTCTGCAGAATGGTGGACACTCTGACAGCAACCCCGTCTTCAGAGTGCATGAGGTGGCCACAAGGTCAACAGTGGCAATCACAGAGGGAGGAAGCTCTCTGGGAAAGCTGGAGAGAACAAAGAAGTCATGCCAGGGGAGCCTGAGTCTCTTATGGGCAGAAAGATGGTAGCAGAGGATGGAGATGATCAGCTGAATCTGGAGCTGAAGAGAGGACAAGTTGCTTACTGTTGACTCCAGACACCCACAGATCTCCTTGCCCACAGAGGTCACACTTCTCCCCAAAAGACAACAGAGGCCGAAACATACGGGTAGAACTGTGGTCATCTCAGCCACAGGAATCTCCAGCCAGCAGAACAGTAAGTGAAAGACCTGAGTTCCAGCCTCAGCTCTGCCTCTGACCCTTGAGCCCAGGTGACAGCTCTGCTGGGATGATTATTATAATGGTCACATGAAATGACAGAGACATTAAAGTACTTAGAACAGAAAAAAAGTGCACAAAAAACCCACACACACACATCTGTAGTGTTTTTTAAGTGCCAGGCTCATATTTAAATGCTCTATGAGTATAAACTTACTGTAATAACCAAATACGAGTCAAGAAAGCACTAAGATTATCTCTCAACAACCCACACAATTAGTCTTAAAATCTTTAGAATTGTTTGAACTCTCCCAAGCTCACTATCAGATCTTCAAGCATTCCTAAAAGAATCTAAAATAAGAGAAGTCATCACCAGATTAGAGCTGATGGATCTACACTACATAAAAGCAGCTAACAATTATTAAACAATTTCCACTGAACACACTAGTATAGTTCTAAGCACTTAGATCATTTCCTCTCTCAGAACATTCAGACAAGTAACCTTATTTGTTGATAAGGGAAGAAGCATAGAGAGGTTAAGAGACTCACTCAAGATTCCCACAGCCAGGAGGAGCAGGGCTGGAACCCAACTCCAGCAGGCACCTTACAACCTGCTCACTTTCAATCACTCTCAGCAGAAACCATCACACATTCAGCATAACCTGGAGGAAGATAACAGCACAGCGACCAGTAGCATTACCTGCCTGTGGTTCCAGGAGAGCTAGGCAGTGAGGTATGTGCCTAAGGCAGACCTGGGGAGAAGACGGAGGGAGAGGAAATGAAATTAGAAACTCAAGAAAGGGGCAGATAATTGTAAGGTGCATCCAGGACATGGCAGAGAAAACCTAAAACCTGACTGAGGTACCATTTCTGCTCCACAATGTCCAAACATGTTCCATGGCATTCATTTGTCTGCCTGTCAGCCCTACCTCTTCTAGAGTATCCCCAGCCACACCCCAAGTCCAAAGACTAACATGCCGACAGAAGCTGATTTTACTGTCCCCGATACATCATGGAGATCAGCTGCTGCTACTAAGTCGCTTCAGTCATGTCCGACCCTGTGTGACCCCATAGATGGCAGCCCACCAGGCTCCCCTGTCCCTGGGATTCTCCAGGCAAGAATACTGGAGCGGGTTGCCATTTCCTTCTCCAATGCATGCATGCATGCTAAGTCGCTTCAGTCGTGTCCGACTCTGTGCGACCCCATGGACAGCAGCCCACCAGGCTCCTCTGTCCACAGGATTCTCCAGGCAAGAATACTGGAATGGGTTGTCATTGCCTTCTCCACATGGAGATCAGAGAACAGCCCAATAAAGAACCGTGCAACAACACAGGAAGTGAGGGAAGAACTTCACGACAAACACACCCCATGCACCTGAGGACAAAGTTAACACCTGGAAATAAAACTATTCCCTCCATAAAGAAGTCTGAGTCCCTGTAAGGAGAGCTCTGTAAGGAGAGCTTACAACTCAATGATGGTGCCAGTCTCCTGAGATCTTAAAACTTCTCCTAGGCCCCTGCACTGCTTTCAAGTAAATTTCAACAGAGGCAAACTCACTGAGGCAACAGGGAAAAAGTAAAGCTAAATAACACAAAGCAATTCTGATCATTCTTCTATTCAGCATCAGAAAATTCAGAGTTGGGGGCAGGAAAAAGAGATGGGCGAACCAATGCAGAGCCGAGAGAAGAGACTTCCAACCCACTTGAGTCCTCAGCAATACAATGTCAAGGAAACATATATCTGTAGTTTAGAATACGGCTCCCCCAACCCCATCCTGTTTTAACAGCCTAAGGAGTTCTCCCCAGAAAAAATATGCACTTTTTGCTCTTTAAGAGGGATCCAAAAAAAAAAAATCTTTGGGTGCAAACCCAGCTCCAACCCCCTTCAAAATGCAAACTCTCACTTCCTCAAAGTATGGCATACTAAAAGGAAGGTAAACCAGAAAGCCAAGAAGTCCACTTCTGAAATGCCATTCCCAGAAATCCCACTGGTGGCCTACCAGTAACTAAAGGAAAGCCATAAACTTTTTACTCTGAGCTCCTTATATGAAAAAAAAGGCAATTCAGGAAGCAAAGCTTAAACTCATTTTACAAATTGAAGAAATGCACAGCTAATAACTTTCTTCCTTTTTTCCCTTCTTTACAAAGCAAAAAACAACCCAACCCCTACGTAAGGGTCAATTACTGGTGGAAGTTTCTTTACTGGCCTAAGTATCCAGCTGAAGATAAACTGGCAATCAGACCCAAGTAAGAATAATGTGTGAACGCACAAAACAAGTTAACCTTACTTAAATATTAACCATGAGACAGTTGTGTGTGTGTTTAATTTAAAACAAGCAAAAAAAAAAAAAAAAAAATGACAGGCAAAGTACTCTCGGACAAAACAAATATGGTCTGTGCTCTGATCAACTACACATTATTAAACACAGAACTCACTTGTCTTAAATTGCTTAATTGCTTGAGAAATGTGTCAGGCTCCCACAAAATCTAGGGTTGTTTTTTTTTCCATCCTACTCAACATGAACTGGAAAACATGCCAAAAATGACAAATTTTTAAAGTATTAAAAATGTAAATAGAACTACACCTTGATTAAAATTTAAACTACTTCAGAAAGAGTTCTGGAGAATGAAGCTAAATGCAAATTAAGGGTGTAATTTAGGTGTTACTTTGTGCTTATGGTTTTAAAGCTTTACTGAGGAGGATAAAAAATGCCTTCCCTCTTTTCAGAGGTCCCTGAACAAACTGTATTGTCAACTGGCATTCACCTTGAAGATCAAGCAAGAAAGAACAGAATCACAACCAACACCCTCCATCTTAACATTACAGTCCCACCACAGCAGCAAGATCAGAGATGGGAATGGTGTGAGGGGACAATGACAAAAGGACAAGGATAACACCATAAAGGTAATAACCCTCAAGACAGCTAACATTCTTCCTACTAAATGCCACTGTGCTAAGTGCTTGATGTGTGCTAATCCATTTGATCCTCTCCACTCCCCTAGGAGGCTGGCCCTACCTCAGAGATTAGTAAAATAAGGCACAGAAGCAAGTTTCCCATATCAGTACAGCCAACGTGAGGCAGGCCAGCACAGGCCATCCCAGTTTCCCACAGTGAACTGAATACAATCTACAGTCAAGGTATATCAGCTAGTAAGTCTATGGCACTAAATAAGCAAAACAGATTTACCCAATACCAAAAGCTGTAGGTCAAGGAGCATAAAGAATGAGGCAACACTGGCTCAAACAGCATGACCTAGGGTAGAGTGCAAAAACAGATCAAAGCCAACCAACTGGCAGAAAGTGGCACAGAGATGTTCTTCAGGAAAGGGTGGTTCCCCTCTACAGGATTAAAACTGCCACCTACAGTGGCTGAAGCTCTTTTAAACCTTGTTATGTAAGGACAGAATTACTTAAATCTTTGGTCTTTATCAACTTCTTGAATGACAGTTCCATTATATTTCCATTCTGAGGGGTAAACAGCTTTCAACACCTTAGGTTTGCAAAAGGCACACCTTGGTCCAACTATGCAAGGATGTGATCCACAAGTCTGAATTGCATCAGTGTCAAGCTCCTCCCTCTTTCTCAGATGAAAGCTCCAACATCATACTTATAATTTTAGGTTCTACCTGTGTGCATTTTTGTACAACATAACACTCTTTTTTGGCCAATAATGTGTACAACATTCCAAGAACTGAGCAACTTGAATTTGTACAAAAGCTGAAGTGACACTTTCAACTTGGCTTCTAATCCTCTTCCACTGATGTCCTGAAGGGACCATCAACTAGAGTTTCTATTGTTATTCCATTTCCTGTATTGTTTTTGGGAGCTTAAGGCTCTAATATCTTGCCACCAAGATGCTGTTTACAGGTTTTTAAGCAAATATAGTATTTTATACCTGCCCACGATAAATCTCCCTTTCACGGAATAGGGAGATTTGGGCGGAGCAGGGAAATACAAATGCACTCAACCTAAACTTTCTTTTGAGTATCACGTAGTATATAAAGTGCGGAACTTTCAAGGTTAAAGGGACTTACTCCTCCCACCTCACATATAATAAAGATTCCATAACCCAGCACCAGGCATGTACACAATAAACAGGGTGAGTGAGAAGAAAGAGCGTCTCAGGGTAATATTAATGAAACACAGATTGCAGGAGAAACTGCTATCAAATTAATATGTTGCAAAAAACCCGCAGTGTCGGAAAGTTTAAGGTATATAGTAATAATAATAAAAGATTTTTCTAAAAAGGAAGCACAAAAAATAGACGCTGTGGCTAGAAACAGACACTAAAAAAAAAAAAAATTAAACTCTTTCATGATCATAGCCACTTGAGTACTCCTCCAAGAAAAATTAGATAAATGCGTCCCCGCTCACAATACAAGTAGCAAAGGGCTGAAATGCTAAGATTACTAGCTAAGCTATGAAAATCACGGCTACCTGATTCGATCTGTAAACTAACCGCTAAATATCAGTAAGTAAAAATACAAGTATCACAGCGTGTGTGCCCGCGCGCCTGCTCAGCCGTGTACAACTCTTTGTGACCCCACGGACTGCAGTCCGCCAGGATCCTCTTGTCCATGGGATTCTCCAGGCAAAAATCCTGTAGTGGGTTGCCATTTCCTCCTCCAGGGGATCTTCCCAACCCAGGACCTAGGTAATAACTGCACACCTGACCCTGAATCACAGCTCAGCTGGACCCGGACAGAGTCCTGCAGATGCAGCGAGATTAGAGCCCTCAGTCGCCCCCTCCCCCAGTCTCCCCAGCGCCAGAGGGCACTGGGTCAAAGACAACTCGTGCAGCTGTTAGTGCAGTCTCAGGGCCTCACAAGCTTCTATTAGGTAACTTGACAAAATGCTACAAAAGTGCTGACTACTATTCTTTTCAGCAAGCAAAGGCAACACTCGGAGAGGAAAAAGAAGACCATTTAGGAGAGGAGAAAACTGCTCTAACTACTGCAGCATAACTGATAAAATTAAAACTGATCGCAGTCCGGGTCTCGGGCAGCAAACCCCGGAAACTGAGGCTCGGCCCAAAGACACTAGATCTTTGGAGGAGTGGAGACTCACAGGCCCAGAAATTTCAAACTACACGGGGGAGGGTCGGGATGCAGACTCCCCGAGTCTCCCGTGGGCGCTGGCCTCGGGCCAGGCACTCCACTCCGTGTCACGGCCCGCCGGCGCCTTCCTATCAGGACGGGCAGAGAAGCGAGCGGGCAGAGGTGCCCGCGGACGGCCCACCTGGGCAATGCCGGCGCCCATCAGCCCACCGCCGATGACCGTCACGTGCTTGACAAGGATTTTCTTCGCCGAGGCCGCAGCGGTGGAAGAGGAGGAGGAGGACATGGAGCGCACGAACTGCCTGGTTACGAAAGCCATGGTGCAGATGGCGAAGGCAGCGACAAGCTCCAGACCTGGCGGAGAAGCAACCTGCCCCGAACCCGAGAAAGAGCTGCGAGCTGACGTCAGGGGGCGGAGGCCCAGGAGCCCAGGAGCCCGCGCGCCCTGGGCGTCGCCGTGACGTCATCGACGGCGGGGCGTGGCCTCGCGGCCCGCTTTCCCCATTGGCGGAGGCCCCAGGGACGGCGTTCAAACGTCCGAGCGCGGCGTCCAAGTCCAGTTGGGCTGGCTTCGGGCAGCCGCCCGGCTCCGGAGAACCCGAGAACCTGGATTCAGTCACCGCCGCCAGGCCAGGCGCGGAGGGGCGGTTAGCGCTCGGGTACCGGCCCAGGCCAAGTGTTTCCTCGGAAAAGCCACAGGCCCCTTGTAAGGGGAAGTCGGTGGTGTTACCTTGTTGAATCCTCTCAGTTTTTGTGTATAACTCGGCGCCGAATAAATACGTGTTATTTGGCAGTGGTGATGGGGGGACCAAAAATGAGCACCTTCCGTTCACATCACCAAATAACCAAGTCTAGGGAATATTCTAGCCCAGTGCGTATTGTACCTGCTAAAAACGGAGAGAAACAAAGTGCTCACACCCAAAGCAATGTCTACTGATACACGAGTTTTAATGTAAAAATCAGGCCCACTAAGCGAAAGAGAGGTTTAATCTTTAATTGCCCGTTTCAACTTTACATGTTTATCAATGCAGGGAACGAACGTGTGAACAGTTTAGTCAAAGAGCAACCTTTGTAGAGGAACTGATAACAATAGGCCAATTTTCTCGTGTGAGTAATTTTTAGTTACTGTGCCTTAGTAATACGGATAAATTTGTTTTTAAATATTTTATAAGGGTTCACCAACCCACCATCCAAAGTCGGCCTCTTCCTATTGGAAGTAACTTACATAGTGAATCCCTTGTTCACCATTCCTTTGCTTTCATCTCATTTCCTATTTAGGAAATGGCAACCCACTCCAGTACTCTTGCCTGGAAAATCCCATGGACAGAGGAGCCTGGTGGGCTGCCATCTATGGGGTCGCACAGAGTCGGACACGACTGAAGCGACTTAGCAGCAGCAGCAGCATTTCTATTTCTAATTCTGTAAAAATATGGGAGAAGTGCTTTTGTTGACCACTCCGTTAGGCTTGGGACATTTCTAAGGAGATCATTATTGGCTGAAGACACTGTCACATGCAAAAAAAGTCTATTAAGTGCTATAGAGAGTGTGTGTGTGTATCTGTATGTGCATATATTAGTTGCTCAGTCCTGTCGGAGTTTTTGTGACCCTACTGACTATAGCCTGCCAGGCTCCTCTTGCAAAAACCAGCAAGACTAGAATTGGAATGAGTAGATTACACAGAAAAACTAGTAACTTGAACAGATGAGTTAATTTATGAAGAAAAAAGCATTCCAGGCACAGGAAGCAGTACATGTAAAGGTAGAAATGTAAAAAAATATTGCCCACATGAAAAGGATGAGAAATTAGATATGTTTAGGGATGAAGCTAGGATGGTAGAATAGGAGGATGCACAGATGATTCTTTCAGTGTATTTTCGGTCTCATTTCAAAGTTGTGTCTAATACTAAACCAAATATATTCTAATTATGTTGTCATCACAACATTTATTTTTTAATGAGTTTGAATGCTAAGTCGCTTCAGTCGTGTCCAACTCTTTGTGATCCTATGGACCGTAGCCCACCAGTCTCCTCTGTCCGTGGAATTCTCCAGGCAAGAATACTGGAGTGGGTTGCCATGCCCTCCTCCAGGGGATCTTCCCAACATGGATGGAATTCATGGATCTCATTAGCAGGCAGTTTCTTTATCACAAGCGCCACCTGGGAAGCGCTTTATTGTGTGTAATGTAAAACATAATGCCTGAGTAATTGGTACGTTTTCAGATCTCTGATTTCCTTTCCTCAGAAAAGAAAGAACAACCACTACAGTATTTTTTAGCAAATCTGAGGCCGTCTGTATTATGTGAAGAAAGGAGCACTGGAGTGAGAGTCAGGAGTCCTGCTCAGTCCCTGGTGCGGAGTAAGACCGTCTGCAGACAACCTTCCTGGGCTTCAGGGTCCTCATCTTTGAAAAGAAAGTACTGGACAGGTACCTTTCCAGCTGTTTCAGAGTCTAACCCTCATTTACACTCTTCTGAACCAGGAAGTCCACACTGACCTCTATTCCTGCCCAGTCCTGATCAGATGACAGTTACAATAGAATCATTCTTCTTTTTGGCAGAACTGCAGTTCTTTTCCTAAGTGCAGCCTTGGGCTTTTGGGCACCTGGTAACAATTTCTGTAACCTGTGACTTGCACCTTCACCCTGTTCTTGGGGTGGGGCTTCATTTCTCTCTGCAGGAAGAGTGGTATACTGGGAAGCATGGCCCTGGTCACCGATTAATTCAGAAACAGCAAAGGAAAGGTATCCCTTTTTCCAGGTAAGGAAACTGAGGCCCAGAGAGGTTCAGAAACTTAACTGAAGTCACACAGCTAATGAATGGCACAGTGGAATTCAGCCCCAAGAGAGTCTGTTTTAAGGGCTCATGTTCTTGACCACTATGTTTTTTTGCCTCCCTTCATAGCAACCCTGAGGTTACCATTGCTATCCAACTCCAAAGGTGAAGAAACTGAGGTTCCGAGTGATTAAGGCATTTGTTAAATGTAACTCAGATTAATCACTGGCTAGGCTCGGATTTGAATCCATTCTAACGTCAATCCTTTCATAATTTTATACTCCTTAGAAAGTGCTGCTGCTGCTAGAGGGGAAAAAAATTGGAGAGTGGGCTCCAGTAACACATATGTATGTCTAGATTTGGAGCTTTTACTCTTATACTAATGTAATCATTAAGGTTGAGCAGATTAATTTTTTTAGACCTTCCTGCTAATTAGCCCCAGTGCTATAAGTTTTGCACAGCGATTCCAATATTTACACCTGAACACTCTATATAGCCATGTGTTTTATAACATCCTGATTTCTAGCATGTGGACTCATGCTTCTCAAACAGAAACATCCATTAATAATTGTCTACTGATCACCTCTACTTGGAAACCCCTCAGCTACTTCACTGTAACTTACCAAATTTGAACCTATTATTCTCCTCCCACAATGCTTTTTGCTTCCTCTTGCATTCATCATCTCGGTTCATGGTGACCCTGGTCATCAACCAAGAGTGTTTTCCTTCCCCCCTCACCACCATGTTGGTTGGTCAAATGTCATTGATTCCACCTCATTGATTCCTTCCTTTTGTCTCCCTCTGCGTTTATTCATACTGTCTCCCGAGTACAGGCTGAGCCCATTCCTAACATGCCTTGATGAAACTAATGTCTCTTTCTCCTAGTTAATGTTTCACATTCTTCTCAGAGTGATTTCTCAAGTTAGAAAGTGGATCACTGCACTCCCACCCTTTTAAAAACTTGATCCACAGGATAATGACCTAACTTCTCAAATCCTGGCCCCAGTACTCTAAACTCACTTATTTCCTTCTACTCCTTCTCAAATACTTTAAATCCTAGCCGCAAACAACCAACTTGATATCCTAGCTTATAAATTGGAAACTATCTGATATAAAGATCCTAATATTTATAAATGAATTGGAGGGTAAAATATATTTTGACTAACTATACTTCTGAGATTTTCAAAGCCAGGTATTTATTTATTTACTATTTTATTGAAGGGGAGGAAGCAAGGGTAAAACAAGCATTTAACGAATGCTTAATTTGCCAGGCTCTGTGCCAAGCATGTGATGTGTATCTTCTCATCCACTCCCATCAGTCTGATGTTACTGTTTCATAATGTATATGTTTATTTATATTCATTCATTATATTATATTCATATAATTATATATAATAATACATAATTATAATATATATTTCATAATGTATATGTTTCCCATATAGGACAACTGAAGCTTAGAGCAGAAAATAACTTGCCTGATGTGTGATAGGGAGAGAGTATAGAGCCAGGTGTTGAGCCCCAGGCTACTCGAGTGCAAAGTTGTTGCTCATAACCGGGGTCCTAACCTACTTCATCATGATGGATATGTTACAGCCGAGTAGTGAGGATGATTTGGAGAAGGCAACGGCAACTCACTCCAGTACTCTTGCCTGGAAAATCCCATGGACTGAGGAGCCTGGTAGGCTGCAATCCATGGGGTCGCTACGAGTCGGGCACGACTGAGTGACTTCACTATCACTCTTCTGCATTGGAGAAGGAAATGGCAACTCACTCCAGTGTTCTTGCCTGGAGAATCTCAGGGACGGGGGAGCCTGGTGGGCTGCCGTCTATGGGGTCGCACAGAGTCGGACACAACTGAAGCGACTTAGCAGCAGCAGCAGCAGCGAGGATGATTAGAAGGTTTTCAAGCAGAGAACATGTTACAAGGACATTTCAGACAGAAAAATGTATATGTAGACTGGAAAGGAACAAAGAATAGAGAGTGGTCTGGAAATACAGTTAATGCAGGATGGATAACAAAAGCCCAGGGAACTTTTGGGTGAATGAAGATGAGATTGGAAAGGTAGGCAGGGGCTAGATTAGAGTGAATGTTTTTATGAGAATCATAATCACAATCATGTTCTTTTCAGTTTTTTATTTAGAAATAATTGAACTTATGGAAAAGTTGCAAGAATAGTGCAAAGAAACCCATATACCTCCTACCCATATTTACCTGTTGCTAATATTTTATCAAATTGCTTTATCTTATCAATTGTCTATATCTATTAATCTATAATAGATATTTTTTATATAGATGAATAATTTCTGAACCATTTAAAGGTAAGTTACATACATCATGGTCCTTTATAATATTTCAATGCATGTTTCCTAGGGATAGGGTGATTCTCTTACATAATGATAGTAATCAACTTCAGTAAATTTAATATTGGTACAACATTTCTATCCATCTGGGCACCTGTAATCCAATTTAGTTAATTGATCCAGTAATGTCCTTTATAGTTTTTTTTTTCTTCTAGTACTTAATCCAGGCTAGAGTCATGTATGGCATTACTCTATAGACTGTTTCTGTCTCTCTCTCTCCCTCTTTACAATAACAGCTTTATTGAAGTTTTAGTTAATTTGTTTTTATTTTCATGTTGAAGCACCAGCTTTCCCATGAACATGAGTTTGTATACAAGGAAACCATAGAAAGGACCAAATATCCTTGGAAGATATCTTTCAGAAACTATAATAATCAACAACTCACTACAAGTCTTTGCATTTCAAGTAGGAAGAAGATTGCTAAACAAACTCAGATTGTGAAAAAAAGCACAGTGAGAACAAACGCTGCCAAGTGGGGTATAATGAGAGAAGACAGTTTTCGGTGGTGGAACTTCCATCTTTAGTGTCATGCATTAGAAATGCCAAATTGGTATTATTGTTGTGGAAAATTTTCTTTTAAATGAGGCACAACCTAAAGAAAGAAAACTGAGTAGTAAATCTGAATAAGAAGGAACTATTATGATATAGGTCATTTAGTAGTAGTCTTTTCATTGTTGCATTAGTAATTTAATTTTAAACATGTTTGAGAAAAATAACTTAACCATATTCTTCTGGTCTGTTTGACATTCTAAAATATTTTCTTGGGCTATTTTGTCAGTATATTTGTGCTGTGCTGTGCTCAGTCATGTCTGACTCTTTGCAACCCCGTGGACTGTAGCCTGCTAGGCTCCTCTGTCTGTGGAATTTTCCAGGCAAGAATACTAGAGTAAGTTGCTATTTCCTTCTCCAGGGGATCTTCCTGACCCAGGGATTGGACCTGTGTCTCCTGCATTGGCAAGTGGATTCTTTACCACTGCGGCACCTATACCCCTTGTCAATATTTCTTTGAAATACAATTATAACTCGAGATGAGCCATCCTTGCAAGACATATTTTACATTATGAATATGCTTGTGTGATGTATCTGAGATTTGCTTCATAATAAATCATTACAGAATGAGGCTGGTGGGAAGTGGGATAGTGTAGATGAAACAAGATTTGACCTTAACTTCTGTATGTGTTTCAAAATGTCCATAACTTTTTTATGCTTGGAAAAGTTGCTTCCCATTCCAATATCAGATATTTCAAGAACACATACAGATGTATTATTTTTAGACCTCTTATTAGACCTCTTGGGATTAATTTGGGTGTTTGGAAAAGAGGGAAGAGTTGTTTAATTTTCTAAGTAATTAACCAATTGCCCTTCCCAGGTTGTGCCAGTGGTAATGAATCCACCTGACAATGCAGGAAACGCAAGAGATGCATGTTTGATCCCCTGGAGAAGGAAACAGCAACCGAGTCCAGTATTCTTGCCTGGAAAATTCCATGGACAGAGGAGCCTGGTGAGCTAGTCCACGGGGTTACAAAGAGTGGACACAACGGAGCACACACAGAGCAACAACCAATTACCCTGGCACTTTTTTTTTTTTTTTAATATTTTGTTCTTTCATAACGTGATGCCAGAGAAGACTCTTGAAGAGTCCCTTGGATAGAAAAGAGAACAAACCAGTGAATCCTAAAGGAAATCAACCCTGATACTCATTGAAAGGACTGATGCTGAAGCTCCAATACTTTGGCCACCTGATACAAAGAGCCGGCTCATTGGAAAAGACCCTGATACTAGGAAAGATTGAGGCCAGGAAGAGAAGGGGGCAACAGAGGATGAGATGCTGGATGGCATCATCAACACAATGGGCATGAATTTGAGCAAACTCCAGGAGACGGTGAAGGACAGCTAAGCCTGGTGTGCTGCATTCCATGAAGTCGCAAAGGGTTGGACACGACTGAGTGACTGAACAACAGCATGATGCCACTTTTATACACTAGAGGATATGCTATTTTGTTTCATTGATTCATCTGAATATTCTGGTGTTAGTACAAAACTGTTTAGTGATTCATTACTTTAAAAGTAGTATCCAGGGACTTCCCTGGTGGTCCAGTGGCTAAGACCCCACACTTCCAATGCAATGGATGCAGGTTCCATCCCTGGTCAGGAAATTAGGATCCCAAATGCTGTGCTGTGAAGCCAATATAAAAAGACAATGAAAGAAAGAAAGAAAAAGATAGTATCCACCAAGAAATAAATCCTTGTGTATATGGTCAAACAATTTTAGACAAAAGTATCAAGATCATTAATTGGGGAAGACAGCCTTTTCAATAGTGTTGGGAAAATTGTTATCCACATGCACAAAAGTTAGACCCTTACCTTACACCATATACAGAATCAATTCAAAATGGATCAAAGACCTACACATAAAAACTAAAATTATAAAACTCTTAAAGGAAAACAGGGGAAAAGCCTCATGACATTGGATTGGCAATGATTTCTTGGATATGACACTGAAGACACAGGCAACAAAAGAAAAAATGGACTGATTGGGCTTCATTAAAATTGAAAACTTTTGCATCAATGGTCCTCTGGCCAGAGGTGGAAGAGATGATGGAAACTGAGGATTTTAATAAACAGGGTAACTGTAAATAATGAGGAGGTCTCTGGAGGAAATAAACTGGGTGATAAATCAGTGAGTATTTTATCCATTTATGGTATTATAACAAAAACACCATAGACTTGAGATTCTTACAAATAAATTTATTTCTCATGGTTCTGGAGGCTGTCGTTTAGTCACCAAGTTGTGTCTGACTCTTTTGTGACACCATGGACTGTGGCCCACCAGGGTCCTCTGTCCATGGGATTTCCCAGGCAAGAATGCTGAAGTGGGTTGCCGTTTCCTTCTCTAGGGGATCTTCCTGACCCAGGGATCAAACCTGCATCTCCTACATTGATAGGCAGATTCTTTACCACTGAGCCACCAGGGAAGCCCTTCTAGAGGCTAGAAGTCCAAACTCAAGGCTTCTGCAGATTCAGTGTCTGGTGAGAGCCTTCTTCCTGGTTCATGGATGGCTGTCTTTGCACTGTGTTCTGATATAACAGAAGGGGCCAGGCAGTTCTCGGGCTCTTATAAGGACCCTAATCCTTCATGAGGGCTCCACTCTCATGACATAATCACCTCCCAAAGATTCTACCTCCAAATACCATCACACTGGGGATCAGATTTCAACTAATGAATTCTTGGTGAGGGACACAAACATTCAGTCTATAGCAGAGAGTTCTCGGGAAAGGCCACTTTAGATTGAACTTTAGTGGAAGCCATGCCGGAGGAGGTGACCTCTGAGCTGTAACCTATAGGAGGAAGACTGGGCCATGGAAAAAGGCTGGCAGTGGGCTCATCTAGAGGAAAAATCCATAGGGTGGGGTATTTTAAAAATTCGTCTTCCTGAGCTAAGAAGTGTAATTGAGACAAGCACTTGATACTTTGCCACCATGGGCTGGTACAGATTCATCCATCCTTCAAATCATGCTGGATTTTGATGTGGGAAATAAGAAACATGGGCTTTAAGACAGCCCTGAGAGTAACTGTGTAAAAGAGAGCATATTTTAAAAGAATTATCCTCCAGCCTATAGATCATGCTTATATGTGGCCATCTCTCTCTTACTGGAGGTCTGTTCCCTCTTCCACTTCCTAACTTGACATCTGGTAAAAGAGAATTTTGCTTAGCAACTGAAATAAAACCCCCAAAATCCAGAAGTGACACTATCTCAGTTAAAATTAAAAGTTTAATAAAAACATCAAAAATTATGTTCATGATGAGGACTAAAAGTAGGTATCAGGCAAACTTATAAAACAAAGTACTATTCTTTTTACACTTCAAGTAAATCATAAAACATCACATGGGAGGAAAGCACTAACAGTCTTTGCAGTGATATGCCATAAACAGATATTTTTAAAGTGCTACAGTTTAAGGCATTATATTTTAAAGTTTAATAAACATCTGATTTCAACATACACTCACAGAATAGTTTTTTTCTCAAATTAGCTGCAAACTGTTTAGGGAATACTGAAAATGTATTTATAAATCGAGGGGTAATAAATTTGCTAATGTAAAGTTAATAGTGCAATTCCAAAGCATATGCAATTCCAAATGAGGAACAAAACTGCCCTGCTCACGATGCAGGGTAATCCACACCACCCATCCAAGATCTGCACAACAAACTCCATTCACTCACAGTACCTAGGCATTTCATTCATTAGTTATTTTTAATTAACAAAAAATGCTCAAGGCACCTAAAGATTGGCCTGTATTTCATTTATCCATGTTGAAAATCCAGACACAGGCTGCTATGGGACCTAATGGAGGCGGTACCAAGAAGTGGTACAGGAAGAACTCTCCTGTTATAAACTGGTAGGTTTGAAACAAACAGTGGTACTTTTTATTAATAACTACATGAAGTCCTTAACGTCTCTAAACTTGAGCTTCATCAGCTAAAAAATATCACCCTGTTACTGGACAGTCTGTAAGAATTACGTAAGTATTCAACTGAAGCATAAAGTATGGTGCCAAAAGGAAGGCTCAAAAAGTACGGCTGGTCATATTATATCACGATTCCATCTATATACAGAGTATAATGGGAGAATAAAGGAAAGGCCTGGCTACTTTTGGAGCACGTTCTCTGTGGACAGGTCTGCTCTTCATTGTCTAGGACTGCTCAGACATTTATCATCCTGTCTTCGTGGCAGCAAAAAAGGCCAGTAGCAACCCCATGATTGTGATAACTGAAAACACACCCCCATATTTCCAAACACCTCCTGAAAGAGGCCGTTACCTTTTTCGAGAACTGCTCTTTCAGAGGGAGCTTATTTATTAAGAAACAATTTAGTTATCTTAATAAGCAAAAGAATGCCTTCCTGTCTTTGCAAGTCTTCAAGGATATGTTAGGCCCACTGGCAGGAAGGAAGAACACGAAAGGAACTGAGTTCAGTACAGCTCGAATCCTTCCCTCATAAATCCCAGTATCAAATTTCCTGAGCTCACTATTCAGGGCTCAAGTCAAAAGCTAGAGCTACCTCCTTGTGGGTAAAGACAGCAGAAAGGAATCCTGCCATGAAGCCACTTCTTCATCTAGGCTCACTGTTCATGTAGTTGAAATAGAAGGCAGACATACATTCAGACCATATCCATTCCTCAACATACTGAACAAGGGTTCTCTTCATCCTATGTCTACAAAAAGTAAAAACTAAAATCATAAAAGGGTAACGATAACAAGTCCCCTAAAACTGACATAAGTTCTGTTCCAAGATAAGTTCTAATTCATTGTCACTGAAGCCCCATGTCCTTCTCTGATGAAGTATTAAAGTCTGAACACCACTTTCATCTTGCCATGGATCTTAAACAGGTAGGTCTTTCTTCTCCCGAATTTGTTCTCCAGAACTTAACAGCATCTTAGTGATATCAGAAAAGATATGGGGCATTTGACCATCGTTCAAGCTGAGATGAGTGTCTGCAGTAGCACAGTGGTAAAGAATCTGCCTGCAATGCAGGAGCCGCAGGAGACCCAGGTTTGATCCGTGGGTCTGGAAGATCCCCTGGAGAAGGGAATGGCAACCCATTCCAGTATTCTTGTCTGGAGAATCGCATGGACACAGGAGCCTGGCGGGCTACAGTCCATAGGATCACAGAGTCAGAGACACCTGAAGTGATGTAGCACACACACATGCATACCAAGATATAAGGTTTTGTTACCGCCACCTTTCATGTGGAAAGACTGAGGCACTGAGAGATGAGAAATACCCACTGGTGGAGCCCACTGGGCAGAAAAATCCATATCCCTTGCTTCCCCATCCACAACTTTGGTCGCCATCCCCCAAGTCACATGCATTATTGAAATGGCTGAAGTTTCCTGCAGAGGAACTGCCCTCCCCGCACCCCTCGAAAAGGAAAAGTCCCACGTGTTCTACCCTCTTTCCAGTCTCTCTCTGATCTGAGCCCAACCTAGATCTTCAGAGTTGCCAGATCCACTGTCAATTACAGAAGGAAGAATCTGTTTAGAAGGATGTGTATTTACATTCTCTGCACCATCTCTTCATGGAGATGTTCTTTATCTCTTTGAAATGATTATATTAAATGGATGTGGGGCTAAAGTTAGACCATATTTCCCAGTCAGGATTGGCTTTGAGTCCTTAGGCAAAACAAAGGTGAAACTCTGCATTAGGCTCACGAACATCAGGAACAGCTCCATCTTTGCCAGCTGCTCTCCCATACACACCCGCTTCCCTAAAAATGAGACCAGAAAAAAGGGATTACAAGACCACCCCTTTTCCTACCTCAAAAGGGATATGTTTATACGAAAACTCTAAATTGAGTGTTTTAAAGGCAGACACAGAGAGGTTTGAAATAAAATTGCCACATGTACCCCAGGGCTTCCCACAGTCTATGTGGATCAGAATTTTTACCAAGTTCACATTTTAGCTAACTCCTACTCACAAAAATCTATGCTCATCCTAGATAGAAACTGGAGACAGACCCAACGAGGCGGGCTACCTCATCTCCTCCATACCTACTTATCTCTTTCCCTGCTCTTATCTGGAAGATTGAAGAGAAGAGACATCACATGGGAATCTCTGGAGCATTCCTTTTCTATAGAAAGAAGCCTCCTTGTCCTCATCTAGGAACTTAAAAGAGTAACTGCTGAGATCAGAGATCCCACCCTCTCACCCACTGTTCAGGTAGGTTGAAAGCTGCTCTTAACTCTAATAGGTCTCTGGGACTTAAACAATCACCTGGACAACTCAAAAAGGAAGATTTCTAGTCACATTTAACGATTTAAAATCAACTGCTTTCATTTTTTAAAATGTGAAATGAACACAGTGGAGATGCATTATCTAAATTATTTGTCTCATATACTGGCCTGTCAAGAAAGACACATTTTTAAAACAATATCATGAAATAATAAAAGATTCTTCTGGTTCTACTTCTTTCTTAATTATACCATTAAGAAAATAAAAGTTTAACTGACCTATCCCAAAAGGAATAAATGTTTCCTTTTTAATAAGTTGTCCTTGATCATCCAGAAATCGATCAGGGTAGAAATCATTGGGTTTCTCCCAGATGGCTGGGTCTCTGTGTACTGACCATAGGTTGGGTAATATTATCGTGCCTTTAGGAATGGTATACCCTTGGAGCACTAAAACAGAACAAAACCACAGAGTCATTCAACATGCTTTTACTAATAGCTTTTGGTAAACATCACTGTTTGAAAAAAAAAGAGCTAGTTACGTATCTAGGTTCTTAACCTTCTGAGAGTAAACTTTCAGGTACTTTGAGGGCAGAGAAAAGACATTATTAACTGTCATCGTCTCCACATGGTCCCTGGACCCAGCCTGAGACAGAGCACAGGAGCTGCCCTGATGCATGTTGAGTTAATAAATTCAATCAAACCATTAAAAATTATAATTAAGAGAAACATTAAAATAGAAATCATGTGGCATTTCAAGTAAACTGTTCCAAAAATTATAAATTCTTCCCTGGTGGCTCAGTGGTAAAGAACCAACCTGCCAATGCAGGAGACACAGGTTCAATCCCTGGGTTGGGAAGATCCCCTAGAAGAGGGCATGGCAACCCACTCCTGTATTCTTGACTGGAGAATCCCATGGACAGAGGCGCCTGGCAGCCACACTCCATGGGGTCACAAAGAGTCAGACATAACTTAGCAAGTAAACTTAGACGGTAAAGAATCCGCCTGCAATGCAGGAGACCTGTGTTTGATCCCTGGGTCGGAAATATCCCCTGGAGAAGGGAACAGTTACCCACTCCATTCATGTCTGGAGAATTCCATGGACAGAGGAGCTTGGCAGGCTACAGTCCACGGGGTCACAAAGAGTTGGACATGACTGAGCGACTTTCACTTCACTTCACTTCAGATAACAATAATTCTTATATAATTTTACAGCTCACAGAGTCTTTTATGTCCACACAACAATGCAATGAAGAAGGTAAACTAAAGGGATATACAGGACGTCAGCACTGGCTCTTACCAGCTGACAAGATCATATATACTTTAAACAATGCCCCAAAGATGCCGCACACACTTCGTTATCTAATTTCCACCAAGGAAACTGTTGAGTGATCCAATGTCATTTATAAGTGACTGGCTCCTACAATTGTCTTATAAGTAGATTTAAACCCATTTCATCACAGGCTGTCTCCAGAGGACAGCTCCTTGCTATGAAGGACCTTTACAGAGTCTGAGCGCTGTAGGTGAGATGTCACTGTAGGTGAGAGGCTGAAACATGTGCCCCCAGAATCAGATGGGCTCTTCTAGTTCTTCACCATTTGTGCTTCAGTTGCAGAATTGTTAAAAACGATGCAGGGTAATTCCCAGTTGAACTCCTTAATTCCAAATTTAGGCTAGCTCTTCGGACCTCCAAGAACAGGAGGACTGAGAGGGACCTTTGTTAATTACTGTATCTGCCAATACAGCCACCTTAAATGGCAGCCCAATTTGCCTGACCAGTGTACATGAGCGTGCTTTGAAGGCTAGAGAGCTATTTACCAGACAGGCAGTGCTGGAACGCCAGCCAGTACAGCAAACAGGGACAGTGAGGCTGAAGCATCCCCTGGACATCTGATTATCCACGACAATGCCAAACCCCCACCGCCCCCTCACCTCAGGTCCTCTGGGTGAAGGGGCTGGGTTCCCCTCAAGGGCGTTCCAAGGAGGAAGGCCCTGGACTTGCCTGTTTTCTCTGAGGTCATGTGAGGGATGGAGAGCGGCACCACGGTGCTCAGCCTCTGCACCTCCATGATGGTGGCTTCTGTGTAGGGCATCCACGGCTTGTCAGTGAGGGAGGGGGCGCGGTCAGCACCAATGACCCTTGCAATTTCTTCATGAACCTTTTCTATACAAAAAAAAAAAAAAAAAAAATCCCAAAAGGAAAGCATAATCCAAAGGATAAGCCAGGAGAGACTGCCCTCCCATGCACACTTCCCATCACTACATCCACACAGCTGGGAAGTCGGCAGTAGAACCTGACTTAGCCTCCGTGAAGTGAAGCACCAGTCAGATATCCCAGTGGAGGCAGCTGGTCCCAGGGACTCTGTACCAGCCTGGGACTCTTAACAGAGCATGGCAGAGCAGATAGAGGGGCCAAGGGGAAACTGCACTGGATTCAGGACCAGTCTGAATCACTCTCTCATATCAACTTTGAATTGGCTCTCTAAGCTTTTACCTGTGACAACGTGTGACAGCTCAACATGACCCCCAGTGACCCCACCTCTTGGTGGTCCCATCTTTGTGCCATCCCCTCCCACTTTATACCAAACTGGTCTCTGTGACCAACAGATTAGGGACAAGTAATGGTATGACCATTCTGAGCTTGGGTTAGAGTTGACCACCATGGCTTCTGTCTGGACCACTTACTCTCGGGTCATTCACTCTGGGAGAAGCTGGCAGCCAAGTCAAGGTCTGAAGGGCAAGGCCCGCCAGCAGTCATGTGGACGAACCATCTTGCTGGAGGATCCTTCAGTCCTAGTCAAGTCTACAAGTTGCCCCAGCCAACATCTTGATTATAATTTCATAAGAAATCCTATGCAGAACATCCAGGCTAAGCTGCTCCAAATTCCTGAGCCTCAGAAACTATGTGACATAATGAATGGTTGTTCTTTTAAGATGCTACATTTTGGGATAATTTGCTACTCATCAATAGTTAATGAATGTAGGTGGGCAAAAACTCCATCCACAGTAGGCAGAAAATGGTCCCCCAAGATGTCCATAATCCCTTAGAACCTATGAATATGCTATCTTATATGGTAAAGGGACTTTGATTAAATTAAGGGCCTTGAGCTGGGGAGATTATGCTGGATTTTCTCAGTGTGCCCAGTCTAATTACACAGGTTTTAAAATTGGAGAACTTTTCCCAGTTTAGAGTCAGAGGGAATTGTGACTACGAAAAAATGGCCAGAGAGATACAAGATGGATGGCTTCAAAGACGGGAGCGAGGGGGCCACTGGCCAAGAAAGCTGGAAATGGCAAGGAGATGGATCCTCCTCCAGCATGTCCAGCAAGGCACGCAGCCCTGCCAATGTCTTGATTTTAGCTCACTGAGACAGTGTCAGACTTCTAATGTACAGAACTCTAATATAACAAATTTGTGTTAAATCACTAAGTGTATGGTTATTTGTTGTAGGAGCAATGGAAAATGAATACACTTCTTCCCCCTGTGCTTCCACTGTGAACTTCCAATGATATTCACTACCTACTGGTGTTGATGTAGTGGAACTAGCTCTGTGACCTTGTGAAAATTACAGAACTCTGGGCCTCTGGTCTCATTTTCAAAAAAGATGGCTGAGTTAGATGATTATGACACTTTTCAACTCTTAAAGTCTTCTCTAAAGTTCTTTCTTCATCCTAGATTTCACACAGAACCAGACCTGTAGAGATTTAAAGCAGATGCATGCAATCTGTGACCTTAGTGCCACTGTCTACAATCTTGGAGGTTCATTGTTAACACCTTACCAATTCCCTATGAGATGCAAGCATTTCCATTTTGTTTTCCAGCCTGAAGACGTTGCTTATTGATAGGAGCCACAGGATCACCAACGTTGTTGATCCTGATTTAAATATCCTGGTTTTGCCATGAATAAAGGAAACATCTGTTTATTACCTTGAATGTTGGGGTGCAGTGACATATACAGGAGGCACCAAAGCAAAGAGTTAGTTGTGGTATCAGTGCCAGCAATGAAGAGATCACCAATGATATAAAATAAGTAATCTTCATCAAAACTACTATTGCTATTATTTTTCTTCTCCTCCTCCACATGGAGAAGATACATGTCTATGAAGTCCTGCGGGTTCTCTACATCCAAAGACTCGCGATGGTCTTTGATGATTTTTTTAAGGAAAATGGTTAAATCCTTTTCAATCTGTCTTAATTCCTTAAATGGTCCAAAAGGAAGGTAATAAAGCCAGGAGCATATGTTGACCAGGAGGAGTTGGGTGTTCAGACAAATTTCTAATGCTCGTGACATAAAATTAAGCATTTTCTTAAATTCACTATTGGTGTAATCAAAGCGCTGACCAAAGCACAAAGAGCAAATGATGTTAGAGACGGCGTTGTTGACAATGGGGAAAGGATTGAAGGGGGCTCCTCCGTGCTTTTGCATTTCCTCTTTCACATATTTGAACTCCTCAATAATCTTGGGCTCCAAGCTAAGCTTTCCCAAGCCAAAATGACGAAGGGTTGAATGGGAGAACTTCCTCTGTTGTCTCCAGACTGGACCATAATGTGCAAAAACAATCCCTGCAAAAGGAAACCAAGGAAAGAAGGTGAGAGACAGCAATGCTTGATAATTAATACTGAAGAGGACCAACCATGAAGTGGACTTGTATTTCTCAAGTCACTTGTGCAAAGCTCATATACGTACAGATAAGGATCACCAGCCAGGAAGAACAATTGGCAAAATTTAGTTATCCAGATAGTGTATGTTTCTAATAACAAAAATCATATCGAATTTCATTAGAAAACTTTGCTAAAAAGCTTATAACTCCTGGTGAAATGAGAGAAAACAAGATTCGATTTCTAGTTACATAAATTTCAAAATCTTATTTCTTAAAGTGAACCCAGACTTAGAAAATGTCTCAAGCTAGGTACACCCATATTCTCAACATTCTGAACAGAAGAAGAAGCACAGTAACAGACTGCACATGAGGGCAGGGACAATATCTGAGTTTGCTCATCATTAAAATCCAAACTCCGGCACATGCTACATACAGAGGAAGAGCTTGTTAAGTATTAGCCGAATAAATCAATGACCCAACTGAATTAGAACAGTGGTCATCCAAGCTTGGATCAAATAACTGGCAAGTAATCTAAAATGTCTGCTGTTGCAAACAGCCCTAATTTAAAAGCATCTGAACTCTAGGACATTCACAACTACATCTTATTTGATTCTCACCTATGTTATACATCTTTCACCATCAAACCCACCAGAATTGCTCTCAGATGTTGTATCAAATTGTTCTCAGGTATTCCTTGCTTCCTGTCACTTACTTCATCCTCCTCTTTTCCATGGTGTGCTTTATTGTTTCAGCCAGATCTCCTCCTTCCTTCCCATTTTCATCTACTTAATTCCTGCTACCTTCAAGGACATGCTTCATTCACTTAACAAATATTTCTGCATGCCTACTATGTACCAGACACTGGAATGCTGTGAATACAGCTGAGAATGAAATAAAGACCTATGTCTCAGTGGCTAAGTCTTCTCATGATCTCTGATGTCTATGTAAAATGATTCTCAATAAAAAAAAACAGCCATATGGTCAAACGTTTTGAATGATTGATCAGGTTCATTTTCCTGCCTGGAATCTTCTACACACCTGCTCAAATATGATATTCTTTCTAGGCCTTTTGTTTAGGTGTTTTATGACTTCCATTTGTCACCATCTAGAAGTTTTTTTTAGGGGCTTCCCAGGTAGTGCTAATGGTAAAGAACCTGCCTGCCAATGCAGGAGACATGAGATATGGGTTTGATCCCTGGGTTGGGAAGATCCCCTGGAGGAGGGCATGGCAACCCACTCCAGTATTCTTGCCTGGAGAACCTCATGGACAGAGGAGCCTGGTCAGCTACAGTCCATAGGGTCGCAAAGAATTGAACATAACTGAAGCGTTGTAGCGTAGCATAGAAAATTTTTTGGACCTTCCTGTGTTGAACCCATTTCCCTGGAATCTATGTCTTTTTCTTCACTCCTGTATTTTGTTGAAGCCTATCCTCTAGTAGTTTCCTGGGAAAGGATACATCAGAGACAAATTTCTAAAGATTTTTAGCAAATGTATTAATTGTACCTTTCCCCCTCCATCAGAATTTTTAAAACATTGCTAAGAGTACAATGATGTGTCATAAAATATGCACACATTCAATGTGACTAGATATTGCCAAACTCCTCTCCAAAGTGGGGAAGACCCCAAAAGTGTGCCTACCAGAAGTATATTAACGATCTCTTGTCAAATAGTTGCCATCACTTGGCAGTTACCAACCTTTTATTTTTGCCAATCAGAGGGCTGAAATGCATCTCACTCTGATTTTTATTTGCATGTCCCTGATTGTTACAGTGAGTTGGAGCAGCTTCTCATATGGCTATTGCCCAAGTTTCCTATTCTGTGATTTGTACTTATAAACTGTGCAATTTTCTTATCTTTTACATGCAAAGGAGATATTGTCTTCCATCACGTGAATTGCTTGTTTTATGTTTTCATGTTATCACTTGATAAACAAGTTTTAAACATGAAGGTAGTTGCATTTACCAATCTTTTCTTAGTGGTTTGTGCTGTGTATCTTATTTAAAAATCTTTTCCTACCACAGGTTCATAAATACAACTATTTTCTTGTAAAATTAAAACATTTTGCTTTTTCACATTTAAGTCTCTATAGCCTACCTGGAGTTTATACTTATGTTAGGTATTCCTACTTGTTGTGAAGAAGGAATCCACTTTACCTCCTATTTTGATAATCTGTTATTCAAGCACCATTTTTGGAACAGTTTCTCCTTTTCTATACTGATCTACAACACTACCTCTGTCATACATTTGCTGTATACAGGCAGCTCCGTTTACAGGTTGTCTAGTCTGCTTTATTGTATACTGTTGCTGTTGTTTAGTTGCTAAGTTGTGTCCAACTCTTTGGGACCCCATGGACTGTAGCCCACCAGGCTTCTCTGTCCATGGGATTTCCCAGGCAAGAATACTGGAGTGTATTTCCATTTCCTTCTCTAGGGGATCTTCCCAACCCAGTGATCAAACCCACATTTCCTGTATTAGCATGCAGATTCTTTATCACTGAGCCACCAGGGAAGCCCACTAATTTTCAGACCTTTATCCTAATAAAGGATAGTGAAGGCTCTACAAGGGTTTCCCTGGTGGCTCAGTGTAAAGAATCTGCATGACAATGCATTGAATGCCTGGGTTGGTAAGATCCCCTGGAGAGGGGAATGGCTACCGACTCCAGTATTCTTACCTGGAGAATCCCATGGACAGAGGAGCCTTGGGCTCCAGTCCATGGAGTCACAAAGAGTCCAACACTATTGAGAGACTAACATTTTCACTTTTCAAGGCTCTACAGTTGCCTTTGAGATCCACTTTAGCTGCAGTCCACAAGTATTGTTTGCATGTCTTTTCAATGCATTTTAAGTATAAAATTGTTCTTCTATTATGATTCTCTTTTGCCACCTAGGTTAACTGGCTTATGCTGATTTTTTACATCGATGAGGCTAGCTTTTTAGTCTAGTATGTGATCAATTTTAATAAATCTCCAAATAAAGTAGGGAAGAATTTTTATATAAGCAATTGTTGGGTATAAGGTCCTCTTTTTTTGAAATTTTTAAAAAACTTTTAATTTTATATTGGAGGGTAGCCAATTAACAATGTGGGATAATTTCAGGTGAAGAGCCAAAGAGATTCAGCCATACATATACATGTATCCAATACAATTGAAATTTAGCATTTTAAAATTGTCATTTTGAAACTAAAGAAGAAACCTAAAAGATAGTGATTTTTGCATACTGTTACATGACCTTATTAAATCTTTTTTTCATATGAAGGATGAGAGCACTAAAAAATGATCCACTACAGGTGATAAATACACTAAGCATGCCACTGTAAGGTCCTTTCCAACAAAGAAAGCTAGATAACTGTTAGAATCAAATCTTCTTTACCCTTACCAAATTTTTATCTGCCTGATCTCTCAACTATTCAAATACTTATGTTAAAATATTTTGCTCTAATGGTACTTGTCAATTTCTTTTTGCAATTATGTAAGTTTTTGTTATGTGTGTATATATATATATCTGCTGCTGCTGCTAAGTCGCTTCAGTCGTGTCCGACTCTGTGCGACCCCACAGACGGCAGCCCACCAGGCTCTGCCATCCCTGGGATTCTCCAGGCAAGAACACTGGAATGGGTTGCCATTTCTTTCTCCAATGCATGCAAGTAAAAAGTGAAAAGTGAAAAGTTAAAGTGAAGTTGCTCAGTTGTGTCTGACTCTTAGAGACCCCATGGACTGCAGCCCTCCAGGCTCCTGTGTCCATGGGATTTTCCAGGCAAGAGTACTGGAGTGGGTTGCCATTGCCTTCTCTGATACATATCTATATATGTATATATAAAATATTTTAAGAATTAAAATATATAATTAAAATACACAAAAATTTTATGTATCTATGCACCTATGTTGTTAGGTACATATATTAATATATGACAGACAACACTGTCAGCTACATTCAAATTTAGAAATATTTTATCTTCCGGGTTAAAAAAAAAAAGAGTTTCTTTTATCACCATGTAATGCCTTCCTTATTCTTTAGTTTTGGGGCTGTGCTAGGTCTTCGTCGCTGCACTTTGGCTGTCTCTAGTTGCGGCAAGTGGGGGCTACTCTCCAGTTGCAGCGCACGGGCTTCTCATTGTGGTAGATTTTCATCTTGCATGGTACAAGGTCATATCTCTCTGCCCTCATTCCCCTCCCTACTTCAAATCACTGGCTGACCAAGAGGTCACTAAAATCCAAAGTTCTTCAAAAGCATCTATTTTCTATTTTCTGCAGGGAAGGTGGTGGTGATAAGGAACTGGTCTAACTATAGTTTATACACACTTCAAGCAATTGCTGTTTTCAGCTCTCTGGCTCATCCCTATCTCCTGTGATCACTGGTACTTCTGATTCCTGAGCCTTTCTGGGACTCCTTAGGAAGAACTGTACCACACTCCATTAGTACCTCCCTCTGTAGAAACTTAAGGGTGGTCACCCACCACTCTTTGAAGTCATTTGCCAATCCTGTCTCTGCTTTTTGTCTTCAGATGTTGTGGTACAGGATTATAGGTACATTTCATCATGGATGGAGTAGGTGCTTCTGTGAAAAGTCCCTCTGGTGTAGTGTGTGATTTTCAAGACAAAGAAGGAATAAAAATATATTAACTACTCCTGGAACCAGGCTCTCTGTGTTTACTAAAGCCCCATAAACTATTTTCTAGGGAACCACAGCTTAGTCACACTTCCTGTCTTTAACCATGCCCAAACCTTTTGCTGCTGTCAGCATTCAGAGGCTGTGTTATTGGGCTCCCTTCTCTTTCCTTGGAGATATGGTCTCTCACTCTAACTTCAGGATTTTATCCTAATTTTAACTACCATCTAATTTAAGATGTCACATATGACATCTCTGGTCTGTCCTATTTCTCAAGGGATTTTATTCTTTTGTTAGGTCCTCAGTCTGTGTCATCTACTCATCATCTTTCAAATTCTCACCTTTAAACTCATCTTTAAAACCATACATTCGGATTTTAGAAACATTTTATCTAGCAAAATGCCCTCTATTAGTTTTTCCAATATTTATTTAGAGTCCCCTATGTGCCAGCTACTAAGGGCATATGGATTTAAAAGACACAGTCGCTGTTCTCAAGATGCTTTCAGTTTTTTGAGGAACTGGATAAAATCAACAACTCTAATATACTGTTTTATGCTGGATGCTACTGAAGTCGCATAGCGTATTGAATGTTGTGTGGTAGGTTGCACTAAAGTTGCATAATTGGTATGTATGGTATTGCATGTTGCATTGCTGGACTGTACAGGATTGAATGCTGTGTGCTGGACTATACTGAATGTTCCATTGTTGGGATACATTGTATTAAATGTTGTATGTTGGAGGCTATTGAGGTTTCAATGCAAACAGAAGAAAGAGCATCCTGTCAGGTGAGTGAAAGCAGTACTTCTCAGGACATCTGAGTGATACTTCATTTGTAAATAAGGATGTATATGAAGGCACATTTTAGAAAAATAAAGAACTTGGGGAAAGTTAAAGAGGGGCTGAATTATCTTTAGGGAGAAATTCAGGTTTAGATAAGGCGGGGAAATGGAGGGAACCCTCTTAAGAGAGGCTGGTACTTGGGCATTGGGTATTGACAACAACTTGACAGGTATGAGGACTTCCCCAGAAGCTCAGATGGTAAAGAATCTGCCTCAAATGCAGGAGACCCGGGTTTGACCCCTGGGTCAGGAAGATTCCCTGGAGTAGGAAATGGCAACCCACTCCAGTATTCTTACCCAGAGAATTCCAGGGATAGAGGAGCCTGGCAGGCTACAGTCCATGGGGTTGCAAAAGTCAGACATGACTGAGTGACTAACACTTTCACTTTGACAGATATGAGGTGCAAGACGTAAGAGGTGACCAAGGAGACAGTGTCTGAGAATACTAGGGATGAGAGGCATGGGCAGAATTAATGGCATCAGGGTTTCAAACCTTGTAAAATACCCTGGTCTTGAAGCCAGAATGGCTTAGAGTCTTAGAGTGTTTGGAAGAGGTTCAGGCACATCTTCCAATTGTCGACATCTCCATTCTTATGTATACAATGGTTGTCTACAAAGACTTCATCTCAAGGGGGATAAAAAACACTGAAAAGCAAAACTGACTCCAAAGCAAAATCAGGTCTCTGGTTTGAAAATGACAAAACATACCCTCAAGCTAGTTTGGCAAAAAGGCCAAGTAGGCCGTGGATGGAATCAAAAAGCAGAAAGAGCTGGGTATCACCACCTTGGAGAGGACTAAATGTCACAGGACTCCTCTCCGCATCCACTTTCACTTCTTTCTGCCTGCCTGCCTTTCTTCTTTCTTACTGTGAACGAGCTTCTCCAAGAATCAGGAGCTACCCTGAGATGCCCATTCTCCCATTTTCACCACTAGAAAGAAAAGCCCTTCTAAAACCCTCTGTTCTCTAGTTATAACCTGAAAAATGCCGGAGAAGGACTCAAATGTTTCAGTCAAGTATTCCATGGTGACACCACTTTGGGATAATTTACATTTATTAGTTTTGCCTTGAGGTTTTCAAACTATGCCATTCTGGCAAGTAAAGTACTCCTTGGGTAGCCTTGGCTCCAACTTATAACTTCTTTTATTTGAAGTAGAGTTTATTTACAATATTATATTAATTTCAGGTATACAAAATTAGTTTCAGGTATACATGATTCTGTATTTTTAAATTATACTCCATTTAACATTATTATAAATATTGGCTATATTCCTTGTGATGTACAACATACCCTTGTAGCTTATTTATTTCATACCTAGTAGAGGAGAAGGCAATGGCACCCCACTCCAGCACTCTTGCCTGGAAAATTCCATGGACGGAGGAGCCTGGTAGGCTACAGTCCATGGGGTCGCTAAGAGTCGGACACGACTGAGCTACTTCACTTTCACTTTAGTAGTTTGTACCTCTTAACCTGACTTTGTAGCTTTATTAACTATTCCTGCTCAGGAACAGAATCAGATGGATCAATAGGTTTGATGGACATAGCTACTGTAGAACATCTTTATGGTCTATTTAGCTGACTATAGTTTTTATGCTTAAAAAGAACACCAACTTGTCTAAGCACAATCGTTTGAAAAACTCAAATAAATAACTTCCCTACATGCTAGAACTCGTTGACAATGTGTTAAGTGAACAATTTCCAGCACATCACTGTTCCTGAAACATTCCTTCTCTGCTAGTCTCACCAACTTTAGTAGCAAAATTCTTTAAAAACATCTTGTAAGAAACATTTAATAATACTACTGGTCTCCAGTTCCTAATATCACCTTCTCTTATAGTCTACACATCCTCCTTCTGGACAATTTCACATGTTATAATGTTGCCATTGGAAACAACCCTGAAGGGAGTGAGCAGGGAGTGAGCAAGGCCTGGACACTCCTCAGATCTTGCTGAGTCTCTCAGCCTTTCACTCCTGTGGCCGATCTCCTTCAAGCTGACCATGCCCTCCACTTCTAGATCTATGAAGTCAACCCAGAACTCATCTGCTCCTTTGTCCCTTGATGGGCATCTTGAGATAAATTCACCTTCTACCGTTTTATTCTTCACCCTTGAAATAATTCCATTAAAGATTCCTTGACTATCTACGTATTCCTATGCAAATGGCCTATTGTTTATTCCAAGTAAAATCCATAAGCATTTCCCTTGTTACATATGATTCTTGCTTTACCTTCTCCTGTCAATCACCTTCATTAGCAACAGAAATTTCTTCCAGCACATTTGCCCAACATATATCCACCAGAACACCAGAGCAGCATTGCCTGAGAAGTCCTAGCTGTGTCTTGGGGGAATTAATACTTTAGGTCAGACACTGAAGCAGCATATTATCCTGGGCACCCAAGACTTTCCTAAATAAGGAGGGATCTAATAACAAGCTGTGATCCAACTGACACTTAAAAACTGCTTTGTTATATATAACAACTGCCTTATATATGTAATAATAACCACCTTATTTATATAACTACCTTATTATGTGTAATAATAACTGCCTTACAATATATTTACATATAATAACTGCCTTATTATATTACATATAATAATAACTGCCTTATTATATATAATAAGGCAGTTTTTAAGTATTAGTTGGATCACAGCTTGTTATTAGATCCCTCCTTATTTAGGAAAGTCTTGAGAGCCTGGGATAATTTGGTGCTTCACTTAAAGTATTAATTCCTCCAAGAGACAGAGCCTATTGTACAAAGTGAAGTAAGTCAGAAAGAGAAAGACAAATGTTGTGTATTAATGCGTGTGTATGGAATCTAGAAAGATGGTAGTGATGAACCTATCTGCAGGGCAGCAGTGGAGACACAGACATAGAGAACAGACCTGAGGACACAGTGGGGAAGGGAAAGGGTGGGATGAACGGAGAGAGGAGCATGGAAACATACACATCACTGTATGCAAAACAGACAGCCAGTGGGAATTTGCTGTGTGACACATGGAGCTCAACCCAGTGCTCTGTGACAATCTAGAGGGGTGGGATGAAGAGGGAGATGGAGGGAGGGTTAAGAGGGAGAGGACATACATATACCTGTGACTGATTCATGTTGATGTATGGCAGAAACCAGCACAATATTGTAAAGCAATTATCTTCCAATTAAAAAAAAAAACTGCCTTATTATGGATTATTGACCAAACTATACACCCACCAAGAAGAACCTCAGTGAATAAAATCTAATTCTTACCTTTAAAAAATCAGGAGGAAAAGACAGGCAAGCAACAAAAATGACAATACAATGTGGTAAGTACAACAATAGGTGCTTAGGTGCATGCATTCATTCACTTCTCGACTACCTACTCTGTGCCAATTAGTGGGGGTACAGTGGTTAACAAGATGACCTAAATCTTCACCCTCACAGAGGTCACATTCTGGAGGTAGGTGGGGTTGGTAATAGGCTAAATGCTTTCAAAATGTTTAATGAATGAGTTTGGTGAAATATGAATGAGATTAAGTTATGATATTGGACAGTGTCTAAAATAGGAGTGAAAGGTGACATTTAACCTAAGAGATGATAAAGAGTCAGCCAAGTAAAAAGTTATTCCAGGCCCAAGGATAACAAAACCCAGTAGCCTGAGGCAGTCACCAACTTGCCAGGAATCAGCTTAGTGTGTCCAGAGCAGACACTGTACTTGAAATGTACAAGAAAAGGGAGAATAGAAAAAGACAAAGTCCGAATGGCAGACAGAAGCCAGATCCTTTAGGGCATATAGGTTGGAAGCAATTGGTTTCAGTGGCAGAGTGACATGATTTGTTCTGATTCGTGTTTTGTTTTTTTTTTTAAAGAGATCCCTTTGATGCTGTATATATGAATGATCGGAGCAGAAGCAAGCAGGCTAGTTAAGAGGTTTCTGCAGTAAGAGATGAGAACTGATGGTAGCTTGGATAAGATGGAGATGGGGAAAAGTGAATGGATATAGGACACGGATGTATCGGCAGTAGGAAATGACAAGACTTATTGACTGACTGGTAGGGAATGGGATGAGAGTTTAAATGAAAACAGCGGTATCACAGAGAAAAGAGTAGCGCACCTCTGCCTGGGAGGGAAGAGAAATATGTCACAGAACATATTGTCAGAGAGGAGACATTTAAGCAGGTATGAGAAAACAGAGCACAAGTATTGGTAAGGATGTGGGGAAACTGGAATGTTGGTTATTGCCGGTAGGAACGTAAAATGGTGCAGCTGCTATGGAAAATGGTATGGCAGTTACTCAAAAATTAAACATAAAATTACCTATGATCAAGCAATTCCACGTCTGGATTTACACCCAAAAGAACTGATAGCAGGACTTTGAGCGGTTATTTGTAGATATACCATGTTCACAGCAGCATTTTTCATAACAGTCTAAAAGTAGAAGTACCCAATAGTCCATCAAGGATGAACGGATAAACAAAGTGCAGTGCATACATTAAATGGAACAGTAGTCACTCTTAAAAAGAAAGAAAATTCTCACACATGCCACAAGATGGATGAACCTTAAAACATTATATGAGGTGAAATATATCAGTCACAAAAAGATAAATACTGCATGATTCCACTTATATAAATTACCTAGGACAGAAAATAGAATGGTGGTTGCCAGAGGTTAGCGACTTCTTTAATGTTTAGTGGGTGTTCAGTGTTTGTTTAATGGGTATAAAGTTCCAGTTTTGCAAGATAAAGAGAGTTCTGGAGATAGTGGTGATGGTTTCACAAACAATGTTATTATTGACTTAATGCCGCTGAGCTGTATGCTTAAAAATGATTAAGATGGTAAATTTTATGCTATCTGTACTTCACCACATTAAAAAAAAGAGAGAGAGAGAAAAAGAAAAGGAGGCAGAAGTTCTCCAGGTGGCCATGAGATCAGAAGAGAATTCCAGGTAGAAGCAGCAGCCTGTGTGAAGGCGTGGAGACAGTGAGGTATGGACTGTGACATATGTAATTTGTTTTTCAGTAATATCAAAATTAATGTTTTAAACATTAAAACATTAAGAACATCTTTACTATTCATTTAACACCCTGATGCAAAAATCTGGCTTAATCAGAGTCTAAAAAGCCTGAATCTCTTTATGCCACATTCCAAGAAGGGGAAGCAGTAGTTCCATTTACTTAACAGTTAACTGACTCCTACTTCCAGGTGGCACAATGGTAAGGTATCTGCCTGCCAATGCAGGAGATGCAAGAGACAAGGTGTTCCACCCCTGGGTCAGGAGATTCCCTGGAGAAGGTACTGGCAACCCACTCCAATGTTCTTATCTGAAAAACTCCATGGACAGAGGAGCCTGGTGGGCTACAGTCCACGGGGTCGCAAAGAGTCAGACACGACTGAGCACACACACACTACACTACTACGCTACTGTGTGCTAGGAAGGACAAGGAATTACTCTGTCCTCCTAGATGTCAGTCTAGTGGTGAAGACACACCTTTGAGCCCAAGGTTACAAAATTCTGAAGCCTCACTCCGCTTGGTCGGACTTGGCAGTGACCTAGCGCTGGAAAAAAGATGCTCGCACATATTTACGCTCTGGTTGGTTATCGGACTTCTTGTGTCCATTGTCAATTGCGTGCTTAAACCGTGCCAGGTCAATAGGCCGCTCATATGACTCAGCCTAAACATTAGCACTTTTACCCTGAGCTGAGAGAGAGGTCCCCGCCCCGTCTCCTGGAGCAAAAAAACTGGATTGCTGCTTTATCTAAAATCGGGATTCGGAAAAAGAAATGATCCTTTCCTCCACCCGGAAACAGAAGGATGACTGAAATGCAATGTGTAGAATTTGTAGATGTAGGTGACCAACACTCTGGAAAGGATGAGTGAGAGGGTGGGGGAGGGCGGGTGATGGAATAAAGCGCTTAGAACTTGCCCTAGATGGTGGTAATGTCTCTTTTGTGCTGAAAGTGAAAGGTCAGCGTGCGTTTCAGCGTGTGGCCGAGGTAAAGCACGAGACCTGATCCAGAAATTTGCTTGGAGGGTTTAAGTAGCTAGCAATATACAAAGCAAATTGGGCGAGGAGGGGTGACGGTATCGTTCTAGCTATGACACCAAACCAGAAATGCTGAGGTTGACATATTAAGAATTGTGTAATGCTTTCCAAGTCTGTCATTAATTTTCCATAATTATGGCTCCTCCCTTTTCTCTGACATTACACAGGATATAATTGCATTCACATTGTTTTCCTAAGTAAGTCTCTTTCTTCTGTGATGCAGATAGGAAGTATTATGGGCTGAATTGTGTTCACCTGAAATTCATATATTGAAGTCCTAATACCGAGTACCTCAGAATGTGACTGTATTTGGAGACAAGCCTTTAAAGAGGCAGAGTAAAATGAGGTCATGTAAGGGGACCCTAACCCAGTATGACTGGTGTCTTTTTAAGAAGAAGAGATTAGGACAGCGACAGACACAGAGGGAAGACTATGTGAAAACTCAGGAGGAAGATGGCCATCTACAAGACAGGGAGAAAGGACTCAGAAGAGATCAACCCTACCAACACCTTGATTCTTAGATTTCTAACCTCCAGAACTTTGAGGAAATAAGTCTGTAGTACTTAGTTATGGCAGCCCTTGCAAACTAATTCAGAAAGGCAACTTGTTCATAACACATACTATGGATTAATTATTTTAACATGAAACATATAGCTTATCCAGGGCTTCTTAAGGATGAATTTCCCCAAATGATATTCAGGCCTTTCTTGTCAGAAAAAGGAATACTTTCTGCTTCATCCATCCTATTTTAAATAGAGGAATAATATAATAATCAGTAGCAGTAAAGGAAAGGAATACCAAAAGATCTTTGGGGTGGGGAGAGAGGGAAAGGAAGAGGAGAGGAGTATTAAGGGAAACATTTGTAAATGGAATCCCCAAAGATCATTTAAACCACTCACCTTCCCACTGGAATCCTTCTTGCTGGATTTCAGCCAGAATTGTTGGTAACAGTATATCCAAAATATCTAAGTACTATTATTTTGTTATCAAGAGTGGTGTTAAATCTTAAAAAGAGAGGTGTTAAATTACTCTATTTGTAAAACTACAATTGTCCAGCTGGCTTGTAATTCCCTGCGAGGTAAATGCTACATAGGATACCCATCCAGAGTCAGTGACCATGAACAAAGAGAGTTTATGGCTTAAGAAGAGTTTGCAAAATGCTAATGAAAGGAAAAGTTGAAATGCTAATTATATTATTTAGTTGCACAACTCCACTAGCCATTTAAAATTTAATCCCTTCATTTCCTTTAAATTCCTATGATTTGCTTCATATATACTCCTTCATACATACTTCCACATATAGTATATAGGTACTTCGGTGCACATTTTCTGAGCGTCCATTTACCCTACAAGAAACTGGGTTAACCAAGGTGCCTACATCAAGTGTAAGGATTGATTACATGAAGTAATTAGCACAATGTCTAGCATTTAGTTCAGGCTCAATGAGTATAAGCTGTAATGGTAATAATTATCTCTGGGCCCTGACTCTGCAGGTTGGTGGTATTGCCTTCCTTTTTCACCTCTTGCAACTTTACCTGCCTTTTCCAAAATTAGATTGTGAGACTGGCCAGTATATTAACTTGTTTTCTATATTCAGCCTTTCAGACTTTTATGATGAATAAATAAACTGGCCCGTCTTCAATATTACCCATATCATTATTCTTCTTTAGTTGAATGTATTATGCTTTTCCTGGAGAGGAGATGAGGGGAGGGAGGACCCTGAAAAGTATTGGTAGAAGGCAGAATCTCAATAGTAACAAAATCCAATTCTCAAAACTTTTTCAAGTAGGATCAGAACATATATTTTTCAAGTAGGATCAGAACACATAATGCCCAAACTGGTCCAATGTCCTTCAACAGAAGAGGAGGGGGATTCCATCTCTTTGTAAAATAGATACTGTACTTAGTTGCTCAGTTGTGTCCAACTCTTTGCAACCCCATGGACTGTAGCCAGAGGACCAGGCTCCTCTGTCGAAGGGATTCTCCAGGCAAGAATACTGGAGTGGGTAGCCATTTGCTTCTCCCAGGGATCTTCCTGGCCCAGAGATCGAACCTGGGTTTCCTGCATTACAGGTGGATGCTTTCCCGTCTGAGCCACCAGGGAAGCCCAAAATAGACTACTACTCATCAGTAAAAAGGAATAAGTTATGATACACCCCACAGCATGATGATTCTAAAAAAAAAAAACTATTCTGAGTGAAAGAGCCAGACATAAAAGACTACATACTGAAAGAACTCATTTATAACAAGTTCTAGAAAGGCACACCTAACTCCTGGTGATATAAATCAGGGCAGAGGGCAGGATTGACTGAGAAAGGGACATGAAACATTTTTCCAGGGGGTGAGATGGAAATGTTTTACGTCTTGACTGGGGTGTTGGTTACCATGGGCATATGCATTTGTCAAAACTGAACTGTACATGTCACTGAAGGTAAATTTTGTCTTAATAAAACAAATTAAAAAAATGAAATCCAGTATCTTGGAAAGAAAAGACACAGGTGGAGTAAGAAGACTTATCTACCTATTGTGAAATGCATGCCCAAGAAACAGTTATGTGATGTATTGTTATAACAAGAGTGACCAGTACTTTAGTATGTAAATAGAGACAGGAAAGAAAGTGGTTAAATAGTAACACTCCTCTTAAAAAATAAACATAAACTTACCTTAATTAGCCTGGCCATATGGTTACAGACTGTGGACTTTGATTTTTGTGTAAGCCAAAGCAAGCTGGAATCCCTGCCCCTTTCTTCTCCCTCATTTACTTCCATTTATTTTGCAGAACTCAGCATGGAGTCTGCCTAGATCTAAATGGGCTGCGTGGACAAGTTGTTAACCTTTCTGACTTCTTCACTGTAAAATGAGGGAGCTTAATCCATGCTCTAAAATGCCTCCGTTCCCAAGATTCACCCTCTTAAGTAGATTGTCGGGACCTTGAACTTGGCCCTTGATTAATAACATGTTTAGTTAATAAAATCTGAAAAAAATAAAGTGCATTCCCAAGGTCAAGTGTAAGCCTTTTGCCTCAACAAAGCATAGGGCTTTTACTTCCTGGTGGCAGTCAGCATGCTTTGGCTAATAATGAAGCCTCATTTCTAAGTCTCACGTAGTACCATGTTTTAGGAGGGACACGAGTGGGTAAAGAATCCACCTGCAATGTGGGAAACCTAGGTTCGATCCCTGGGTTGGGAAGATCCCCTGGAGAAGGGAACAGCTACCTACTCCAGTATTCTGGCCTGGAGAACTCCATGGACTATACAGCCCATGGGGTCACAAAGAGACACGACTGAGCAACTTTCACTTGAAAGGTTACCTACTCTTTCCTTTAGGCAAGAACATACTCACAGCCAATCAGATATTTGAAAGTCGATAGTTTTACTTTGATTTTAAAAATGGCAATACATGGTTTTGTAGAAAATTTGAAAATGCAAGAAACTGTAAAGGAGAAAATAATAATCTTTTTATTTTTTCCACCTAGGGTTAATTTATTATATTTCTGTATGTATCCTTCCAGTCTTTTAATTCATATATCTATGATATTTTTAATCTTTATAAATAAATATGTATATGTGTCATTAACATTTTCCATGTTGTTCTCCCACAAATTATTTTTAATTACTCTCTTCTAGCCCAAGGATTCAGCAACATTTTCCTGTAAAGGACCAAACAGTAAATATTTTTGGTTTTGTTGGCAATTTGGTCTCTTGTCACAACTGTACAATTGTGCTGTGGGAGCTGGAAAGTAGCCATAGGCAATAAATAAATGGTCATGGCCATATTTCAGTAAAACTTTATTGAGAAAACAAGCAACCAGCTGGACTTATTCTGCAGGCCATTATCTGCTGACTTCTGGACTTTTAAAAATCTTGTTCATTGTTTAGGAATATTTCAGAATTTATCTGACCAATATCTTATTGTCAATACAAGCTATTTTTTTGTTTTTTTGCTATTATGAACAATAATGTGATATATATACCTATGATTATTTCAGTAAGATAAATACCAAGAAATAGAATTAGTATTAAGACCAAAGTACCAATAGAACAAAGTACATACACACACACACACACACACACACACACACACACACACACTCATGCACTTTGTCCTTCTAGCACTGAGAAATAATCTCTGTTAAAAGTGGGATGTATTTCCTCTCAGATTACTTATATGCTTACATAGATTCCCCCTGCTGCCCCATAAATGGCATCATACTATGTTTTTGGTTTATTAATCTGCTCTTCTTATTTAACACTGACGTTTTAATAAAATCATTTTGATTGTTCTATAAAGGGGCAGAGATGAAACCAAGACTACAGGTATGTCACAATGTTAGTCCAATCCTCTGTTAAGAAATACGGGTGCTCAGGGCTGGGGCATTGGGATGGCCCAGAGGGATGGGATGGGGAGGGGCGTGGGGGGGGTTCAGGATGGGGAGCACGTGTGGACCCATGGCTGATTCATGTAAATGTATGACAAAAACTACTACAATATTGTAAAGTAATTAGCCCCCAACTAAAATAAAAAAAAAAAAAAAGAATATAGAATAGGCATCAAAAAAAAAAAAAAAGAAATACCTAGTTTATTTCCGATTTCTATTAAAATTATACCGGAATAAATATGGGGGGCTTGTTTTTATCTAGTGTGGTAAGTGTGGGGAAGGGAGGTTGCCTGGGGACTTCAGAAATATAAGCTGAAACACCTGACATTGTTCTCAACTGAAATCCAAAAAGCTTGTACAACATGACAAACATATGTATCTTGTATTAAATAGAAAATTATTAAATTCTTACAATTTAAAAATTCTAAAATTACTTCCAATAAATTTTTAAAATTCCATGAAGTTTATTTTCTAATTAGCCATTATATACGAATGAATCAGGCAGTATCAACTGCTTTACTATACATTACCTCCAATCTGCAACATGATGTCAGGAGGTAGAAAAGTATCATTCAACAAATACTTGCTGTGATAAGAATTTTATTAGACACTGGGATGAATACTAAGACAATTCTTTCTCTGAAGGAACTTTAATTTGGTATATTAACAGGGCTTGTCTTTTAAGATCTTAAACCAGTGAGTGTATCTCACATTTTGACAATTTTTTTGTATGTATCTTTTAGGGAGGAATTCAGATTCAGAGAAGTAAGGAGAAGCTTTCAGGAGATGAGACTTCTGCTGAACTTTCAGGACAAGCAAGATCTGGATATACACGAATAATTTCAGAGCTAGAACTACTGTACCTAAAATATTTAACTGGATTTGGCTAACACTGAATGTGTACCTTATAACAACCTCTTTCATTTCTTTCAACAGTTCTGTGAGACAGGGACTGTTATGATTTCCATCCCACAGATAAAGAAACCAAGGCGCAGAGGTTAGGCAACTTGTTTCAGGTTTCACATCAGCCAGCACTGGAAGAAGCGAGATTCAAACCCAGAGAGCACAGGGCCACCGTGTCCCCTGTCTTCTTCAGTAGACAGGCGACTGTCTGGGGAAGCACCTCACATGGTTGGACTGGGCGCTGCAGCACAGCAGACCAGGATGAGCGCAGCCTGACCGGGACAGAGGGCGCTGCTCGCTGAAGCCCCGGGAAAGTGCCTTGCATCCATCAACAGGCTCACAGATTAGAGACTCAGGGCTTAAAGAGCTTCAGAGCTTATAAAAAGTGCACTTTGCTTTTAAAAAATGTGTTTGTATAAAATCAAGAAAGCCAGATGTTATGGACTACATATTTGTGTCCCCCCCCACCACCAAAAAAAAAAAAATCCATCATGTTGAAATATTAACTTCTAGAGGACTGTATTCAAAGGTGTGGTCTTTGGGAGGTTATTGGGTTTAGAGGAGGTCAGAAGGGTAATGAAAGGAGGGTCCTTAGAAGAAGAGAAAGAGATCAGAGCTCTCTCTACGTGACATGTCCCGCATGGGAGGAAACAGGGAAGGGGGCCTCACCAGAAACTGACCATGCTGGCACCCTGGCCTCCGACTTCCCAACCTCCAGAACCAGGAGAAGTGTTTGTTGTTTAAGCTACCCAGTTTATGGTATTTTGTTAAAACAGCTTAAATGACTAAGACATCAGGGAAATGTCTTTCCCTTGGTGTCAAATGTAAACATTCCCTTCAAACCATGGACTGGGAAATTGACCAGATGTAATACAAAGTATGTTCAAAAAGTATCGCTTCCTCCCTGCAAAGCCCTGGGTGCCTGGGGAAATACTGGCTTGCTGCTTTTGCTGGCCAGAGCCTCAAAGATTGCCTTTTTTATCTAGAATGCATTATACAAGGAACTAGTGTGATGTTTGACAAATTTTGACACCTAACTTTTCCTTTTCCTTAAAAAAATTGTTTTTGTTTGTTTTTGGCTGCACTGGGTCTTCGTTGCTACACATGGGCTACACACAAAGAGACTACTGTGATTTTAGACTCACTCTATCATTTCTAGATAACCCAAAGAAACTTGAATTATCCAACAATTTGATCTTTGAACCATATTACCCTACCCTTGTCCCCTCATCCCACCGAGGTACTTTGAGGGTCACGCCTTCATCTTTTATCAGGGGGCCCAAAAACAACTTACAGCAAACCACTGGGGACTTTCCCTGTGTGCTCTGGGGGTAAGGCTCCTTGCAGACCAGGGCTCCTGCCATCTGCCAGAGGCAGGTGTGTGATGAAAGGAGAGGGAAGATGCTATCATTGCACATCGGTTACAGGGCATGGGGTTATAAAGAGGAAAAGAACATATAGATGAAAGGACTAGAGTTAACGTGGAGACAGGACATCTGCAGAATGTGGGTCATAGCATCTTGCAGAGCTCAAGGTTACGCACTCCTTCACTTTGCTCTCAACAACACAAAACTCGGTTGTCAAAAGATTTCTGCAAGAGGCCAGTCTTCTCCTTCATTCCCCCCATGTGGGGCGATTCTTCCATCCCACTGGTGCAATGGGAAAATTAAGGGCTTTGGACAGTTGTGTGATCACCTTGCCCCGTTTAGCTCTCTGAGTCAGAGTCCTTCAAGTGTAAAAGGAGGATAATGAGATTCGCTTGGTGTTAAACAAGAGGACACCAACTTGCAGTGCCTGATCCACAGTAGCTTAAAGGAATTTAGGTAGAGAAAGAGATAACTTCTTGGATACAAGAACTGAAGTAAAGTGTGCCCAGACACTTGGTCGGATGCAGCACACGTGTTGGACATATTTTTAGTACAGAGAACTCACCAGTTCACACCAGGGCCAAACAATCCTATGACTTCACTTTGGTCCCTTGGGGAGCCCAGAATCAACCCAGACTACTATGTGTCCCAAGACTCCGTTCCATTTCCTCAGAGCTTTGCTGTCCTTTGAAAGCAGGTCATTGTATCTCTTCCTCCTTTTGATTTCCCCTCAAGACTAATCCCTGAAAGTCACATTTAGAGATAAAGCCTTATGCACTCCCCAACCCAACCCACCCCCGCCCCCCTCCCCCCCCCCCCCCCCCCAACCTGTGTAAGGCTAAGGTGCATGACAGTAATTATGTACTATTGGAGGAAATGGCAACGCACTCCAACATTCTTGCCTGGAGAATTCCATGGACACAGGAGCCTGGTGGGCTATAGACCATGGGATTGCAGAGTTGGACACAACTGAAGTGATTTAGCTTTAGCATCCTATAAGGGATACTTGTAACAATTTTGTTTTATTGTAACAAATTTGTAAGCTCAAACCCAGATATTCCTTTGTTTTCAAGGCCATTTTGCACTAGAAGAGTTGACTCTGATATGTAGGAAATCCCAAGTATAAGAAAAATCAGCAGCATTTGACAAAGAACTTGTTCCAAGGATCAGTTTCCCTCTCAACAAGCTAATTGGCTGATAAGAGAATAAACTTCTCTAAAAACAAGCAACAACAACTACAAAAACAAAACCTCTGAACAGTGATAGTAACCATAGTGATTATCACAGGGAAGCAGAAAAACAGAAAAAACAAGATTCAGGTTCCAGCTGTAACACTTCTTAGCTCTTTCATCTCACAAAACGAGGTCACCAACTCTTTCCTTGTCTACCTTGTGGGGTTTTGTAAAGATTCAAGAATGTATTCCAAGCATAAAAACTGTAAAATGAGACACCTCATTCTACATCTGCCGCATATAAATTAAATATGCTTTAGGCACACAGTAGTGCATAATCCATTATTCTAACACTAATTATTACTCATTATTTGGTGAGTAATCTAGTATTATGCTTCTGATAGTCTTATGTATTTTATTAGAAGAAAATGAAATGTAAGGCCTTCTCTGGTGGTCCAGCGGTTGAGAATCCTCCTGCCAATGCAGGGGACATGGGTTCGATCCCTGGTCCAGGAAGACCCCACAAGCCACGGGGCAACTGGGCGCACGGGCCACAACTACTGAGCCCTCACCCTAGAGCTTGTGCTCAGCAAGAGGAGAAGCCACACCGCAATCCGCGGCTTGTGTGCCACAACTAGAGAGTAGCCTCTGCTCTCTGCAACCTGAGAAAGCCCGTGTGTAGCAACGAAGACCCAGTGCAGCCAAAAACAAACAAAAACAATTTTTTTAAGGAAAAGGAAAAGTTAGGTGTCAAAATTTGTCAAACATCACATTAGTTCCTTGTATAATGCATTCTAGATAAAAAAGGCAATCTTTGAGGCTCTGGCCAGCAAAAGCAGCAAGCCAATATTTCAAACAGAATGGAGCAAGTTTTTCATCCAAAACTGGCGTGGAGGTGACAAAGAGACTACTGTGATTTTAGACTCACTCTATCATTTCTAGATAACCCAAAGAAACTTGAATTATCCAACAATTTGATCTTTGAACCATATTACCCTACCCTTGTCCCCTCATCCCACCGAGGTACTTTGAGGGTCACGCCTTCATCTTTTATCAGGGGGCCCAAAAACAACTTACAGCAAACCACTGTTGCAGTGACAGCTGAAGTCTGGCTGAGGACATTACCTTGGGGCTCACGTTGTTTAGGAAGAGGGTGGTCATTTCTTTCAGAATTGAGCAACAGAAAGGACTCTGCTTTCCTTGAAGAATTAATATTTATCATTTTGTTATTTTTTACTCTGTGAACAATGAGAATCTGAATTATGATTTTGTTCCTCTGTGACCTATGAGAATCTGAATTATGGAGCAGGAAACTGATTTTATACCTCTCCATGAATGATCTTATAGTGTTGTGAATTATTTCTCACCTTAAATCCAAGGGCAGGAAAATAACACACCCCATTTAATTAGTATGCTGATATCAGCTTATTTAAAAAAATAGTGCTTGAAGAAAATAACCCTCCTGTGGTTTTAATAACTACTTAAAACTAAATAATTTTTACAAACATTTAAAGAAAGCAATAATCTGTTTTAATTGAAGAAGACCCATAGTACTAATTTTGAAAAGACTGTTGATGTCACGGTGGTTTATTGGGTAAATACAAAGTATAGGCTCTTGCTTTTTTAAAAATTTTTTTAAGCAAAGCCAAAGAGATTAGAAACCAAGTAGACACATTCTTTTTTAGAATAGAAACATAAATTAGTTTTAACTAACAATTAGGCACTCAAAATGTAAATGTAAAATGGCATTTTGAAGTACAAACTATAGTTAACATGCCCAAGTTCCTCCTGAAATGTTTTTACAAACACAAAAATACAAGCGTAGAAAACATATTTCTAAACTAACAGAATTTCCCCTTTTGAAAAAAAGAACCTGAATTCAAATCTGTGGGCTAGGAGAAAAGAGTTTCTGAACTTTACATATTTAATTAAAACATAAGCATTTAATAAAATTATTACAATAATATACAGTATATATCATAATGAAAAATATATGTCAGGAAAATAATGAATTCTAGACTTAGAATTTTACTTTACAACAAGGCACTTAACACATTGAAACAGTACAGTAAATTTCCGAAAGATGCAATTGGCTACCTCTCAAACCTTGTAATGATATTTCTTTTGTGAATATAGTATAACATAACCATACATTTTGCAGCATTAATCATTGCATAGGAGGTAAACTAAATAATGAATTCCAACTTGGCAATTAGATTAGCTTATAGCTTCTTCTTTTTCTTTTAAAGGACAGTTTTAAATAAATCCACAATAAAGAACTATTATTATTCATGGTTCACTCAGAACACAGCATAGTTAGATTAATGAGTAATAAAATAAATCAGAACTTACAAGGTGTGTATCTGTATAAAACCTTATCTTTGGGTACCTTTCGACGTGATTTTCAGTGTTTAGGTATTGAAGTCAAGAGCACTTCTTAATAGAAGAAATATTTTTAGCAAGTAAATCAAAGAAGTTAAATTATTGCAACACAATGACATTAAAAAAGGACTCTTTATACATACAAATAGAAAAGCCTTCAACATATGGCATATTAATTATAATATGTCCAATTTAAACATGTAAACTCATTTATTAAGAAATTCCTTCTCACACTTCCTTACACTACAGGAGTGAGTGTGTTAAGACTGGCTTACATTTGAAATCAGCTTTACAGCGCAAAACAAAGTCAACAATATAAAAGAATTTTAAGAGAAATATTCAAAATATTCAAGGAATAAGATGTTAACTCACAAAAAAGTAACTGCATGAATTCTAGCATGTAAAAAAAAAAACACACGAGACAGATGGCCAACTTTGTGTTTCAAGGTAAACAAAGTATAGGAAGTTATAAAGGGAGACATTAATGATTGTGATAGTGAGAGGTAAAAATGGTCTGTAAATTTTCTTTGATCAGATGGATAAAAGATTAGAATCATAACCCCTGTGACCTAAGCACATTTTCCCTTTGGAAAAGGTTTAAAATGCCTTTAAAATAATTCATTTTGAAAAAAAATTACTTTTGCATGACGCTTTCAGATTACTGGTAAAAATAATAATTTTAAAATACCTTAAAACCTTGGAAATTACACTTGTGTCTAGTTTGTGTTCCAAGTCATATAACACATTTCCACAAGGGGGCACTGCTGTACAGCAAAGAACCGTATGCGCTGTCATCCACCCACAGCTCAGTCACAACCACCTTCCCACCTTCCTTCCATAGCAAAACTTGTTTTCCCAAGATGCCAGGAAATTAAAGACCAAATTCCAAATTACCTTGGGTGGAACTGAGCGGGTAAGAAGACTTTATTTTCAGAGCTAATGTAGGAAATCAAAAAAAAAAAATTTGAAAGGAACTCATTTTCACTTGAAAGATTTTTTTTTAAATGTGGCATCATTCATAGAAATTATATATTATAGAAATATTGCACCAAGGATTTAATCACAGAAAAAGCTTCAAACCGGAGCACTGGCTTACAAAAACAAGGATAATAGATAAGATCTTATGTTGTTTCAAAAGGCAAGCTCGTAATTACGTTTTTTTTTCAATCGAGGTATAATTGACATAAAACATTATATTAATTTTAGGTTTACAATGTAATGATTTATTTGTACATATTGTGAAATTATCAACACAGTAAGTCTAATAATTGTTTACGTTTTATATCTCCAAGTGGCATATTGGGTTGAACCTCAAGTTTGCTTTCCTAAATGTAAATGGGTTTTGCTATTTCTCTTATTTTCCCATCTAGAAACTCTGATATTCCCCTCTCCCCTTATTTTCGTACCACATGCTTCCACAGCATTTATTAAAGAACAATGGCATATACATGTAAACAGCATGGGAGCAGTAGTGTCCATATACGGGGTCAGAGATGTTTTTAAAGTTCTTCAAAAGGTGATGGTATTTAAAAAAAAAAAATCTGGATTACTTGACTAAAATGCAAAGTTTATACTGTTTTCAAGGTTGTCCAATAATCAGTACACCATGATTTTTAAAGCTTAAACACCTTTCCTTACTTAATTTGAAAAAGAGTGGGTTATACCAGATGTAGCTGAATGAAGCTCTAAGGTATATCAGGTTGTTCTATTTGAATTTGAGGCTCAAGGACTATATCAGTGTTAGGAGAGCAAAACTCAAGCTTCCGTGTCAGACACTTTTCCTCACAATTAGAAAGGAGAAATTTAAAATCAGTGTTTTCAAGTAGAATACATTGTCTTATCGCAAGTGTCAATATTTAACATATGAAAATAAGTGAAAATTATGTAGAATTATAGCTAAATACATCACGTAAGCTATACATACGGTTCTTATTGACTTAATAATAAATACTGGAAAGACTTCTTGCATTTCAAAACCTGCCAAGAATGTATAGGGTTTCAATTCGTGTTTTAAGTAAGCAGGTTAGTCTTTCTGCCTTCTGATTCAACCTTTAGTGTTTCTCTTTTACAGAAAGAATCATACTGAAAACATAGACAGAATTTTAGCACCAAAGGATGATGACACTTCTGAACAGAATTGTTTTGTGCTTCTCTTAGACAAGTTAAAGTTCAATTTTGTGTACCGAGTCAAGGCTGACTCACTTACAATGACAAACTTAGGGATGTTTTTCATTCTAAGTGGGGAGAAATCTTCACCATTAATATAAATGTAACTTTCTCCTGCTACCCATACTGACTTCTCCCCTTTCCAACTAGTGTTGATGATTTTGTAACCTTAAATTTTTTTCTATGATTACTAGAAGTTTAAAGAAATCAAGCCAAGAATTATCCAAAAGATTCAACAGCATTAAACAATGCACTAAATCTGGCTGGATTTTTTAAAAATCCATTTTTTTTTTTTTACATCACCTGAAAGAACTTCAGAAACAACTACCCCCCTTTATTGAGTAGCCGTAACCATCTAACACACCCATTCCAACCATAGATTATAGTGCAGCACCGTGGTGTGATTTCAGGGTCAAAGTAAAATTACTCAACTGTGGTATGTGTCCTTAGGACCAGCACATAAGAAACGAGTCTCTTGCTAAAAGGCAAGGATGCGATAAACTTTTGGATTCCATCTTGGTTTTTCCATAAAGCACAATGGAACTTAGGAAGAAATGGTTTTCAGTGACATGTGACCAATTGGATTTCTGAGTTCCAATTCACAGCTCTATGACAGATCTCACCTAGGGTGTGTGTGACCTGGGAGAAAAACACAGGCTTGTTCCCCACAGGGCAGGAGTGTCAGTTCACACACCTATGTATGTTCAGCCTGTGCTACACTGTTGACTGCCTTGGGGTGTACAGGTGCGAATTTACCAGGTGGAGAACAGAAGGCCCCCTCATTCGCATACACAGCCCCATGTCTCCTGTATATCTGTCACAGAGATCTCAAAATGAAATATTTACACACATGTGAAATCTGTGGGGTGTCTCAAATACTTCTATATTGACTTAATTCACTTTTTAAGTTATAAAATTATCAGTTAAAAAAAAAAGTGAAAGTGACACATAGTACACTGGCTGGTAGCAGCAGCACGTATTCCCAGACCTGACCCTGACCTCCACTTAGGCAGGGCAGAAACAAGGTTCACCCAAAGTTCACTCATAACCCACGGCTGAGAAGTCTAATGCTAAAAACCACTCTCAACATTCGGGGATTTTATTTACACAGTAGCTGTCTATATCCAGATATTTGTATTTATTTAAAACTTTAACAAATTCTTCTGACCCTGGAGGGGAAAAAAAAAAAATCCTGAAAAAATTCTGAAGTAGAGAGCTTTCCTGGAGAAAGAATAAGGAAGGAGTAGCATGTTCTTTGGCACCTCTTTAACAAGCTCATTAGTAAAATCCCAGTTGGAGGGCTTGTCACCAATGAATGAAGAGCCGAAGGAGAATATAACTTTCTCAGGGTGAATAAAAAAACAAACCAGTCAAAGGGGAATACTTCGTTCATCTTTCTAATCACTTGCACAAAACTTGGTCCGCTTCTTCCTTTAGTGATCAGTTTTCCTACAATGAAAATCAAAACTATACCTTTGGTTACAGCGATAACTCTTTTGGTGTAAGAGCTGATGCCTCTGTTCTGCTCCTCAGGTAGATTTCTCATTATCTTCGCCGATCTTCTGAACCCGTGAGTACTTCTTGCAAGATGATTTGAAGCAGCCAGGCGGCCAGGACAGAGGCCAGGAGAAGCAGCAAGGGATCGAGCCTTGTACGTTTTTCTCAAAAAAATAAAAGATGGGGAACCACCATGCTCGAGACAAGAAATTAGTCTGTGAAGAGACCTTCAAGTTCTGTAAAAGGTAAAGAACAGGAAAACGAGACATATTTTTCACGATTTGCATCCTACTTTGCTTCTTAATTAAACTGTCATTTGCTATAACTGAACAGGGAAACCAGCAGAATCTGGATCACAAGACAACAGTTGTCTTTGCTCCATTCCCCAACTCTGATAGGGCTTTCCAGGTGGTGCTAGTGATAAAGAACCTGCCTGCCAATGAAGGAGACATAAGAAACACAGGTTCATCCCCTGGGTTGGGAAGATCCCCTGGAGAAGGGCATGGCAACCCACTCTAGTATTTTTGCCTGGAGAAGCCCATGGACAGAAGAGCCTGGCAGGCTACAGTCCATGGGGTTGCAAAGAGTTGGACACGACTGAAGCGACTTAGCAGGCATGCATCAACTCTTACAAGACTCTGGCTCCACCCTCGAGCCCCTCCCCTCTTTGTGGCTCAGGCAAATCTGCCTGTGATTCCAGGAAGAATGGAGACTCAGGAATGGATGTGAGAGATCTCCAGGAGGAAAAATTTTCAGGATGTGTGAGTGGTCAGATCTATGGCTCAAGGAAGATGGAAGAATGAAAGGAGAGCTCATAAGGTTGACAGTCTTTAAGGGGAAAGATGAAGATTTTGGTTCAGTGGTGTCAGTAGATATCTAGATGGGACTGGAAGATGGATGACAGAAGTACGAAACAGAGCCACAAGGACAAATGAAGTAATCTGCTGAAAGGGCATTTATTAGTGGGCGCAACACTAACTGAGAACTGGAGTTAGATCCGTGGGGAATAGCATATTTCATTGTTCACAAATTCTCGCAACACTGTAGGCATCAGACAGTATGGAAAATATGGTATCAGACAATAATCAGACTATCTCAAGATAAGTGTGCTTCACTGGAGGCTCAAACAGTAAAGAATGTGCCTGCAAAGCAGGAGACCCAGGTTCAATCCCTGGGTTGGGAAGATCCCCTGGAGAAGGGAATGGCTATGCACTCCAGTATTCTTGCCTGGAGAATTCCATAGATAGAGGAGCCTGGCGGGTTGCAGTCCATGGCATCGCAGAGTCAGACACAACTTAGCGACTAACACTTTCACTTTTTTTTTTTCCACATCCCCAGATAGGTAAGTCATGGCACACAGACTAACTCTATTTAATAAACACCAAGGACATACACTAAGGCTAGGATGACACAGTGTCTTGAGACTAGAGGCAGAGAGCAGGAGGTAGGCAAGGCTTCTCAGAAGAGGTGACATCTGAGCCACCTCTTTCAGAATGAATGGGAGAAGAAAAGAGAGTCATCTGGGAACAAGAGGCAGCAGAAATAAGGAAGCAAGGACAAGAAGGGAAGTCAGAGAGCACAGTATCACTAAAAGATGCACGAAGTCCAGTTACTCATTTTTGCCTGACTTTAAAAGAGTTGGTGTCTTTTCCTCAAAATAAGTTCTCTGAGCGAAAGCAGTGTCTCACCTAGCTGCACAACAAAGCTTCTACAGAGAAGGCTCCTAAATTTTTATTCAATTCTAATTCTCCTATACGTTACCTGACGAGTAAAACACTGTGCTCTACAATTACACAGCATTTTACCCTTAAATGTCATTTATATTTGTGACATTCTTTAAGAGGCAGTCATTCCTATAAGTTAATCAACCTCAACCACACATTTAGGTGGCAATGGCAGTTATTCCCATTAAGCTACATGAAACCCTGCTGTGTGAAAAGGGGTCCCCTGCCTTTAAAGAAATTATCCAAGGATAATTTCCCTGCTCTCACCTTTTCGTTGGCCATGGAATGGTACCACCAGAAGAGCCGAGTTGTGATGTAATAGGCAACGATCACGTCAACGGTATAGTGTTCGTGCGCTACCAGAATGCAGATGATCCCAGCAGCGCTCAACAGCCAGCAGATTAAGTGATACCACCAGAAGTGGCGAGGTGAATCTGGACAGCAGAAAAGTGACAGAGTTAAGAAGCATTCCCCGAGATGAACTGAATGATGACAGTCTACCCTAAAGACCTGAGAAAAGTCTTTCTAAGGCCAAGAAGTCAGTGGAGGAGAACATGGATAACCCAAAGTTATGGGTCACTGTGAACCTCCCAGGATTTGCTCAGGTTGGGGGTGGGGGGAGCAGGGGAGGCTGCTGGTAGCAGGTCTAATAATTATTTCCCTGTGCAGGTTGGTAACACTGCTCTAGGTTTTGCTCACGCAGTTTAATAATAAGGAAGAGAACAGAAATATTTCACATTAGGTTGGGATTGGCTCATACAGGCTCCTGTAGGGACCCCACTGGAAAGAAAAAGGGTAGAGGGAAAAAGAAGAAGGTATTGTCTATGAAAATGAGGGATGAGAAAGCAAGAGTGATTTTAGTTCTTATACATAAACTTATTTTCATTTCCGCAGGGAGAGAAAAATGGCATTTGTGCCTAGCAATATTTTGATTCTCAGCAATTTTATACTGTTATTGCCAACAGCAACTACAAGACAGTCCCTATGTAAAGCTTGGGCTTCCCAGGTGGCTCAGTGGTAAAGAGTCCACCTGCAGTGAAGAAGATGTGGGTTCGATCCCAGGGTTGGGAAAATACCCTGGAGAAGAAAATGACAACCCACTCCAGCATTCTTGCCTGGGAAATCTCATGAACAGAGGAGCCTGGTGGGTTACAGTCCATGGAGTTGCAAAAGAGTCAGACAGGACTTAGTGACTGAACAACAACAGCAAAGTAAAAGCTTAGGATTCTTGCTAATTCACTTAGGGTTTGAGCCTCACCTAGTGAGGCCACTACGTTCATGACACTGATCAGCTTTAAGAGAGAACTAAAGCCCTTCGCAGGTTAAACACGATCCTTTGCCCCCAACCTTCCCACACAGGCGGTAATGACACAGGTATAAATGGAACCAGCACTCATTTCTAATAAGTCTTCTTTCTCTTGAATAACCGTTTTTTTTTTCTATTTTAAAGCTTTATTAGCTCAAAAGATAATAAATACTGAAACTTATTTCATATTTAACTGTGATTATTTTTATAGTGATATTTACTTTCAAGTGTGGAAGAACGGTTGAACAGCAAAAAGATCCATTTCCAGAACTTTACATGACACATCAAATCAGGCATGGTTCAAATAAAAATAAAATAGCTACTGCTCTTTAGGTCCAACATGGAACAGTAAGATGATAAACCTGTATTTGTATCTGAAAGTCTAATCTTCTACTTCTGAATGTACAACTCATTAATTCTTACTTGCTTCATCCCGACACTAGGTTCCAGCCAATAGCTCATGGAATCCGAGAATTTTATAGCTGGGAGAAGCCTTACTTCCGTAATGTGGGGGGCCAGATCCAGTCCCCATAACTGTTCTGTTAGGCTCTGAATGTTAAAAACTGAAGTAACATTCAGAAATCTGGAGCTTTCACTAAATATGCATTCTCTAGCACCACAGCCCTTACCCTTCCCTGAAATCTCACACCAGCCTTGCTTCCTTCTCATCCTCACAGGTCACCTGCTATTTACCTTAAAAGTTCAAAATGCTTGAGCAAACCAGAACTACTTTGTGTTGATTTATCCACAAGAGGGGCTTCCCTGGTGGCTTAGATGGTAAAGAATCTGCCTGCCAATGCAGGAGACCCTGGTTCGGTCCCTGGGTCAGGAAGATCGCTTGGAGGAGGAAATGGCAAGCCACTCCAGTATTCTTGCCTGGAAAATCCCACAGACCAAGAAGCCTGGTGGGCTACAGTCCATGGGGTTGCAAAGAGTCGGACATGACTGAGCGACTAACACTTATCCACAAGATTTGCATCTTGTAGCTGAAGTAGGTGGGGAGTAAGGAGGTGGCCCGAATGATCATTTTACTACTCATAGAATTGAAAATCAGGCTTTAGGAATATCTAGACACCCTAACACTGCTCTCCCGTAAAAATGTATTCCTTACTAGCTACTACATTGGGACCACTGCTCATTAATTGAGAACACTGGTTGACCCAAATAAAAGATTTAATATAAACTATTTTGAAACAGAAATGGCAAAATGGCAATCCTCTCTGCTCTCTCATTCTACTGCCAGGGATAACTTTGAGCTGAGAGATGATGATACAATTCTTAATGAACTCCACTGTCTGTGTGGGATCCGATCTCTGCTTGTCAATGACTACCAGAGGCAATGGACTTTGTGTAGCAGTAAGGTAAAAAAGAAAAAGAAAGAAACAGTTTTCTCAGCTAGTAAGACATTTGGTTCTAAGAGCTAGGTGGAGTTCTCCAGGCTAACTTTATAAGGAAGGAACCTAGGTCCCAATGCTAACCCTCTCATGACAACAGAATGTCAAACAAGGAGTGTCCAAAACAATCAAAAGTCAGGAAAGCAAAAATATACAAATGATGCGTCGAACTCTAGAAGCGGAATGTTCAAAGAAACCACTGGAACCACTGCTTACTCATAACAACAACACATGGTATAATTTAGAAGGTGACTGTTTCCCCTAATTGCATAAGAAGCGGACGTAAACATGGGATACTTGGTTTACATACAGAACGGATCCTAAAGTTGGGTTCGTATCCAGTATTACAGATTTGCCCTTTTGTTTCTCACCAAAGCTTAGAGAAAGCAGAAGGTAATTCTTTCCTTGCTATATGTAAATTTACACAAGTTTAAAGATCTCAAGCCCAAACCACACCTGGGGAAGAAAATGTGTCTACGTACTGCACTTGCCTTTATTAAAGTAGAGAGATAATTACGACGTTGGCCTATTGCTCTGAGGGAAAAGAACAACAAGCCAACATCCAGGCTATTTCTTAGCAATTCTACCAGATCAGACAACTTGGGTTTCCAAAAATTCTAAACAGAGCCAAGAAACTGATAGTGGAACTGCTGAAGTCAGCCTGCTTGAGTCCGAGCACCCCATCCTCCAGTTACTAACTGTGGACTGTGCCTAATTCAGCCACTTTCCCTATGCTTACATTTCCTCTGGAAAAATGGGGGAAAACAGTGCTTCCCTCCTGGGGTGGCTGCAAGGATTAAATCAGCTAATCTGCACCAAGGGCTTCGAATAGTGCCCAGCACAGAGTAAGCATTATGTGTATTTGTTGTTACTGGTAATGTCACTTGGTCTTCAGTTATCAAACTGACCCTCAGTTTCCTGGGATATTTTCTCTTCATTACCTTGTTTTCCACCCACAGTAGCTTCACTCTTAACTTGCAACTCCTCCCTGCCATCATCCTCATCTTCTATAAGCTTTCATGATATACAGATTAGAGAGAAGATCCCACCACCCAAATGAACCTCTAAACTGGAAACTGACTGACCTTACACAGAGATGGGACCTTTCCAGAGCAGAAGTTAGAGTGAGAACCACACACAACATAAATTTCTCTGCCCGCCACCCAGGACCAACAACTAGGTATTAGAGATTTCAGAAGACTGAAGTTGAAGAAGATATCGGTGGACAGACAGAGCTAGCTTCCTGTCTTCCACCACTTCCCCCACAGTGTAAGAACACAAAGAAGAGGGGAAAGGTGCTGAAGGCCCTCTGCCTTCAAGGCAGACAGTATGACAAAGGCGGAACACTTAATAGACCGTTCACCCTACTCAAGATGTATGTAGTATTTAGAAAGAAAACAATTCAGAAGATATGCAATTGCCATCAAAAAACAAAAAGACTTCATCTACTACAGAGACTCTCATCTCTTTGTCATAATGCCCTCAAAGCAGAATTAAAACCTATATATCCCAGGCAATCTAGGGGCAAGAATTCACCTCTGCTCCACTGGAAGATAAACCTTGATGGGTCTAAACCTGTTTGCATTGACGACGGTTAAAAGAAGGGAGAGAACTGAGCAAAGGGGACAGAAGGGAGGTTTCCTTCCCCTGCTTTCTGCCCAAAGACCCTTATGATATGCTTTGCAAGTGAACAGAATTGAGATAAGACTCCAAAAGAACACTGGCATGGGGAAGGGGTATCTTGCAACTGAAGATGAAGGGTAATACTGACCAGCTAGTAAAAACTGAGGAAGAAGCATCACTACTTCAAAAGAATTTTGAGATAATGGGCCCAACTACACAAAGCCTCAGAAATCTACAAGGGGACATGCTGGCAGCTAAAATCAAATACAATCCCCACCCCTCCCTCCCCATGAATAGTGAACAAGATATTATTCTAGGCCCCCTCCCCACGAAGTCATTGGAATACACAAGAATTTTGTATAGTGAGAATTAAGTATATAAATATGGAAAGATATTTCACATTCTCATCTCCATGTTGCTTTTTAAGAAGAAATTGGTCAGAATTGGCAAAATGTTTCATGAAGATGCCTATTAAAGCATAGAAAGCTACTGGAAGTGAAGAAATTAGAATAAAGTGGGACAAGGAAAAGTTAAAAAAGAGGAAAACATTAACCAAAGCATTGGGGATGATGAAATGAATCCGTAAAATGGAAATTTCACTCAAAAGTCCTTCCCATTTGGCTCTGGAGCATATTGATTCTTTTTGCAATAAACTTAACAGTGATTCCTTTTAATTCCAACATTAAAATAGCCTTTCATACCTTGGTAGCACTAGTGGTAAAGAATCCACCTGCCAAAACAAGAGACTATAGGAGACTCTGGTTTGATCCCTAGGTTAGGAAGAGCCCCTGGAGTAGGAAATGGCAAGCCCCTCGAGTATTCTTGCCTGGAAAATTCCAGAGACAGAGGAGTCTGGCGAGCTACAGTCCATAGGGTTGAAAAGTTGGATACAACTCAAGTGACTTAGCATGCACGCACCTTAGGAAGTACTAACCAAGGAGGGAGACATTTTGGAGGCATGCTGAATGTTAGCAAGAAGCCAGGGCTAAGAGTTAACCCTTCAGTGTTCCTGACTGGGTGAAATGATTTTTAATACACACACACACACCCCTCCTTCCATGGCTTTCAATTTCAACAGAATAAGCGCTCATCAGTTTCAGGGCCTAGGGATCCCGCTCACCGCAACAATCAACAAAGCAGGAATGAGTTATCACTTACATTCTTTGATGAACAAATAAGTAAGTGTCAGCACAACTGTGTGGCCGCTGAAGAGGAAGTCCCCACACAAGATGTGCGATCCCGTTATGGACAATCCACCGCCAGAAATCAGCCGTAGAATCCGCTGTACTTTGGCCTGAGAGTCTCCATTGAGCTGAATGACACAAGAAGATCAGGAAGAAAATTCACAAGCTGATAAATCAAGCTTTAGCCTAATTTATGTGACATTTACAAAGGTCATCAGTTGTGATTTTTTCCTTTTTAACTTAAGTCAAAAAGAATCCAAGGGGGAAGCTCCTCAAACTGGGTTTTATTCATTGCATTGGCCAGTTTTAGTGACACGTTTTAAATTATTCAGTATGTTACTAATAATACGTCTTGGTGGTGGTGTGTCCTTGGGCAAAGCTTTTAAAAATATTAATAACCAATGACTTCACCACAGTTATGCACTGAAAAGATCAAAGCTCTTTGCAGGGGAAGTCAGGGTTTCGGATAGTTAATATTTGATTCGGCTGCCCTCCACATTACTAATACTTTAGACAGTATTCCTACCTTGTGTTAAGGGGACAGCCTAGAGGGTGCATATAGTTGTATTAATGTCTGATCCAAACATCTGCAGTTAAAAAGAGCTGCAATATGTTAAATAATTTAAATAGGTTTGAAAATGATGGATTAGGGATATACTGGTTGCTTTAAAAGGAGTGGCTTGACCAGGAAAAACATCCTCAAAGCAATAACCTGTGTGCCATGGCAGGAGGTCAGCAAAGGGCTCCCCTGGGCGAGGGTGGAAAGCCAGAGAAGCCATCATGATGACACAGGAGACAATGATGGACTAGAGCAGGAGTTTGATACAACAGTCAAAGGTTTACAACCCATTCAAACTTAAGCATACAGATATCTCTTACATGTAGAATCTACTACAAAATGCAACAAACTAGTGAATATAACAAAAAAAGAAGCAACCCTATATGCGAGACAGAATAAGAGACACAGATGCATAGAACAGTCTTATGGACTCTGAGGGAGAAGGTGAGGGTGGGACGTTCTGAGAGAACAGCATTGAAACACGTATATTATCATATGTGAAATAGAACGCCAGTCCAGGTTCGATGCATGAGACAAATGCTCAGGGCTGGGGCAATGGGATGACCCAGAAGGATGGGATGGGGAGGGAGGTGGGAGGGGGGTTCAGGATGGGGAACACATGTAAACCCACGGCTGATTCATGCTGCTGCTGCTGCTGCTAAGTCGCTTCAGTCGTGTCCGACTCTGTGTGACCCCATAGACGGCAGCCCTCCAGGCTACCCCATCCCTGGGATTCTCCAGGCAAGAATACTGGAGTGGGTTGCCATTTCCTTCTCCAATGTACGAAAGCGAAAAGTGAAAGTGAAGTCGCTCAGTCATGTCCGACTCTTCGAGACCCCATGGACTGCAGCCTACCAGGCTCCTCCATCCATGGGATTTTCCAGGCAAGAGTACTGGAGTGGGGTGCCATTGATTCATGCTAATGTATGGCAAAAACCACTACAATATTGTGAAGTAATTAGCCCCCAACTAAAATAAATAAATTTATTTAAAAAACAAAAAAAGAAGCAGACTTATAGATATACAGAACAAACTAGTGGTTACCAATGAGAAGACAGAGCCGGGGAGAGGCAACACGTGGGTGGAAAGTGGGAGGTACAAACTACTGGGTGTAAGAAATGGAGATGCACTTGTGGACACAAGCCATCATCAATCCAAAGGTTTAGACCTATCAAGTTTTATCTTTCAGTGGAGCACAAGTGATGAATTCTTGCCCCTGGATTGCCCAGGGTTACAGGTTTTAAGGACGGACTTGCGGACACAGCGGGGCCAGGAGAGGATAAGGTGAATTGAGAAAGTAGTGGGAAGCTGGTATAACATAGGGAGAGCAGCCTGGTGCTCTGTGATGGTCTAGAGGGGGTGGGACGAGAGAGGGGAGGAAGGTTCAAGACGGAGGGCGTTTATATATAATTTTGACTGATTCCCATGGTTGTATGGCAGAAATCAACACAACGCTGTAAAGCAATTATCCTCCAATTAAAAAAAAGTCTCAAGGATGTATTGTACAACACAGGGAATACAACCACTATTTCATAATAACTGTAAATGGAGTGTAACCTTTAAAAATTGTCCTAAAAAACAACAACAAACCTTAGGTATACAGGAAGGAATAGTGGACTGAGTGGGAATACATGAGAAATTGGAATACTGAAATGCTGGGCCACTAGATGGAAGACTTCGGATCAGCCTAATATCAAGTGAATAGGTTTAGAAAATCAAAGAAGGATACTCAGAAATAAAATGAAGTAAGAGTAGACACGAGAAGAGAAATATAGAAAGACCGTCAATTACTATTCTCTTGGGACGTGGGGGCACAGCTATGTGATATGCTGCCTTTCATACTCAGTGATGATCCTTCTAGGCAACTGGCCCCTGAAATGTAACCAGGCCAATGGTGGTGGTGGTTAAAGTCTTTGGCAGTGTAGACAGGTAGTGTGTCTAGTCCAAGTAGACATGCACTGGTGGAAGAGGGTAAGTTGTGTACAGATGGGTGAGAAGTCAAAAATAACTTAGGTACAAGTTCCCTTCAATTTGGGAATGCACAGTCTCCAAAGCAGGTGGAAAACCATCCTGTTCAGTCTCATAGGAACTGGGGCAGGAATCTTTGTCTAAAAATTTTTCAATGAAAAGTATCTTATGGATCTGGAAAGATTTCTGGTATTCAGATGACCCCTGTAAAAAGGCAAACACACTATGCTGGGGTGACAGTTAAGTGTAGGGCTCTGCAGCACAAGATAATGGGAAATAGTATTAGAGGTTAAGGTAAGAAACTGGAGGTTTGGAGGAAACTTAACCTCCTTCCAAAGTTGGCTTAGGCCAAGCCCAGGAGGCAAATCCGAGAGAACATACAGGTTTCATTGAGCTGACAGTCCTTAAAACAAACATGCTAAGTAACAGGTGACCCTGTCTTGAAAAGATAGATCTAGGAGGCAGTAAAAGATCCACAGGGGATTCCCAGGGGGTGCTAGTGATAAAGAACCTGTGCCTGCCAATGCAGGAGACATAAGAGACACAGGTTCAGTCCCTGGGTTGGGAAGATCTGCTGGTGAAGGGCACGGCAACCCACTCCAGAACTCTTGCCCAGAGAATCCCATGGACAGAGGAGCCCCATGAGTCCATGGGGTCACAAAGAGTCGGACACAACTAAATTACTAACACTTTCACTACTTTCTCGATTTTCAAAGGATGCATACCCGGGGAAGAGAAGGACTGTTGACAGAGGTGTAGGACTCACTGCAAACTACATGAAACGCTGTGAAAGCCCTTGATGTGCAGGATAGAATCTAGCATGCGCTTTATCAGATCTGAGGTAGACCTTCAGGAATTTCTAGTTGTGCGGTTGGTACAAACTGTCAACACTGAGATCAAATAAAAAGGTAAGCACACTCCACCCGACCATTGTGTTCTCACTTTTAAGAACACATTATTCTTCACTTCAAAACCATAATAATTTTTTTTTTTTTTAAATTCACTCACCCATCCCAACTTAATGCTTGGATTTTCTAAGCACAAAAACACTTAATCCAAAGGTATAACCAAACCAGGAGCGAAAATACTACTGCCACCCATTCTATTCTCCCCGTTCCCTTTCAGCAGTATTGAGGTATGGAGACTTCCAACAGCATTTCACAGAACAGAGGAAGGACTCTTCTTGCTCCTCCTGTACTTTCTCAGTTCTTAATCTCTCAATCCTGTCACTGCTATCTTAGATGTCAAAACATGCTCAGCATAAATGCCAAATAGAACTTCAAGAAAGGAAATTTAGAAAGAGGGTGGAAAGAAAACTAGGGAAAGGGCGGGTAACAGAGTGGAGATTAATGGATTATTTCCTGCATGTGTGCATCCTCAGTCACTTCAGTCACGTTCGATTCTTTGCAATCCCATTGACAGTAGCCTGCCAGGCTCCTCTGTTCACGGGATTCTCCAGACAAGAACATGAGAGTGGGAAGCCACTTCCTCCTCCAGGAGATCTTCCTGACCTAGGGATCGAACCTAGGTCTCCTGCATTGCAGGTGGATTCTTTACCTTCTGAGTCACCAGGGAAGCCCTAGATCTGTTCTATTTCATTGGGACCTCCATCATACACCACTTAAAATTCTAGCTCCTCTTAATTTCCCCATTTTTTACACAATTCTATGCTATTTCTGGATATAGAGTTGAAGATGTAAAAAAATAGAAAGAGAAGTATTGATCATAATAGCCAAAACAGACAGAGCTCAGTGTTCTCAAGGGTTCCGCCAACTGTGACCTCCACACACCATTTCCCACAAAAATAACTTAGGTTCAAAGGAGATCAACTCGGCTGCTGCCAAACCAGAAACGTTCCCATCCGTACATTCCCTTCAATTTAGAAGAGAAGAGGTCCTCTGGACCTCTACAGCAAGGATGAGAGGGCAGCTTTCTTGGGAAAAGGAAAGTAGCTGTGCCAGTCCAACATTCCTGTGGAAAAAGGGATTTGAAAACCTAAAGCATTTCATGTGAGTCCAAATAACTAGGCCAACACCCATCTAAACACAATTGTCAGAACTCAGATCTTGTGCCTGCAAACCAAAGCTTGGGCGGGTGGGATGAAGCAAATCATAACCTAAGGACTTAAACCCTAGGATGGAGAAGGACGGAAGGCAACCAGAAAACTGCAAGTCAACGATTCTACCGAGGGCCTTTCAGTGCAATGGCTTCTGTGACCACACCCAGTGAGCAGCAAGTGACGTGAGGCATCAATGACCAGCCAGACATCCTTCCACAGCGAGTGGTTTCAGTACACACAGTTCTGTCACTGCTCTTGGTCACTGAGGGCATTCTATAGAGTCAGCAACAAAGGAGACAGGTATATTATCTAACAGTTTTGTAATCACAAATCTAAGGAGCGCTGAAAGCCAGAGGCTGGACCACATTTAAAATGCAGGTCTGCTTCCTGTTCTGTCAAACCACATCATCTCTAGTCAAACAAACTGATGTGTGTTTGCTTTACTGAGCCACAATCTAGGCACCCACAGCCTGCTGATGCTTCAGAAAGAGGTGCTGGGTCTTGACAACTGAACACAGGGGCTGATTAGCAAGGATGTCCCTAGAGCTTCCTTGTGAGTCTTTGCACCTCAGTTATTCAGCAGTACATTTGCTCTTGTGGCTTCTGAAAATTGTATGTTTTCCATAGAAGATAATCTCTAATTTACTTCTTTCTGTAATCATAGCAATTCATCCCTGTAAATCACACCTTTTACTAGGATGGGCTTGCCTTCTCTCCTGTGGCCATTTCCTCATTTAACCCACCACAATAACCCCTTAGAAGTGTTTATTATGCTTCTGAACTTCTCCCATGCCTTAAATTAGTTTCACTAAAAATCAGCCAATGTTTAAATTCAATATGTACACTGTTTTAATTATACACACTTTCTGCCTTGATGGCTTTAGAAAATTAGAGCTTCTCAAACCACACCTATATTTGGTGAAGGAGAATGTTGACTTCTTTAGAACAACTCTATTTTTTCCCTCCAACTTGGACATCTGCTTAGTGTTCAGTAAAAAATGTTAGGCTTTACTCCCTTGTCCAGAAAGCGCATGATTTGCACGTTTCCTTTTTTATAAACCAGGGCACACTGGAGTCTAAGATGATTAACAGCTCTCTTGAGAAATGACTCTACCTGGAGAAACTATAAATTCTGCTTACAACAGTCTCAGTATCCATTCTCACACTCTGTCTCAGCAAATGGGTGAATTTAATTCAGATGACCATTATATCTACTACTGTGGGCAAGAATCCTGCAGAAGAAATGGAGTTGCCCTCTTAGTGAACAGAAGAGTCCAAAATGCAGTAAGTAAGTGTTAGTCACTCAGTCGTGCCTGACTCTTTGTGACCCCATGGACTGCAGCCCACCAGGCTCCTGTGTCCATGAGATTTTCCAGGCAAGGATACTGGAGTAGGTTGCCATTTCCTTCTCCAGGGGATCTTCCCAAGCCAGGGATCAAACCCGGGTCTCCTGTACTTCAGGCAGATTCTTTACCAACTGAGCTACAATACTTGGGTATAATCTCAAAAATAACAGAATGATCTCCGATCATTTCCAAGGAAAATCATTCAACGTAACAGTAATCCAAGTCTATGCCCCAACCACTGAGGCCAAAGAAGCTAAAGTTGAATGGTCCTATGAAGGCCTACAAGACCTTCTAGAACTAACACCAAAAAAATATACATCCTTTTCATCATAGGGGATTGGAATGCAAAAGTATAAAGTAAAGAGATACCTGGAGTAAGAAGCAAGTTTGGTCCTGGAGTATGAAATGAAGCAGGGCAAAGGCTAACAGAGTTCTGTCAAGAGAACAACACACTAGTCATAAAAAACACATTTGTCCAACAAGACAAGAGACGACTCTCCACATGGACATCACCAGATGGTAAATATAGATATCAGACTGATTATATTCTTTGTAGCCAAAGATGGAGAAGCTCTACACAGTCAGCAAAAACAAGACCTGGAGTTAACTGTGGCTCAGATCATCGGTTCCTTATTGCAAAATTCAGACTTAAATGGAAGAAAGTAGGGAAAACCATTAGGCCATTAAGGTAGGACCTAAATCAAATCTCTTGTGATTATACAGTGGAGGTGACAAATAGATTCAAGGGATTAGATCTGGTAGACAGAATGCCTGAAGAACTATGGACAGAAGTTTGTAACACTGTATAGGAGGTGGTGACCAAAACTATCCCAGAGAAAAACAAATGTAAGAAGGCAAAGTGGTTGTCTGAGGAGAATGTAAAAATAGCTGAGGAAAGAAGGGAAGCAAAAGGTAAGGGAGAAAGGGAAAGACATACCCAACTGAAGGCCAAGTTCCAGAGAATAGCAAGCAGAGAATAGCAAGGAGACATAAGAATGCTTTCTTCAATGAACAATGCAAAGAAATAGAGGAAAACAACAGAATGGGAAAGGCTAGAGATCTCTTCATGAAAACTGGAGATAACAAAGGAACATTTAACGCAAGGGTAGGCACAATAAAGGACAGAAATGGTAACGATCTAACAGAAGCAGAAGAGATTAAGAAAAGGTGGCAAGAATACACAGAAAAACTATACAAAAAACATCTTAATAACCCAGATAACCACAATGGTGTGATTCACTAACCTAGAGCCAAACATCCTGGAGAGTGAAGTCAAGTGGGCCTTAGGAAGCATTACTATGAACAAAGCTAATGGACATGACGGGATTCCATCTGAGCTATTTAAAATACTAAAAGATGATACTGTTAAAGTGCTGCACTCAATATGTCAGCAAATCTGGAAAACTAAGCAGTGGTACAGGCCTGGGAAAGGTCCGTTTTCTTGCTAATCTCGAAGAAAGGCAATGGCAAAGAGTGTTCAAACTACCATACAATTGCACTCATTCCACACACTAGCAATGCAATGGTCAAAATCCTCCAAGCTAGGCTTCAGCAGTTCGTGAACCAAGAACTTCCAGAAATACAAGCTGGGTTGAGAAAGAAAAGGCAGAGGAACTAGAGATCAAATTGCCAACATTTGTTGGATCACAGAGAAATCAAGGGAATTCCAGAAAAACATCTACTTCTGCTTCATTGACTACAATAAAGCTTTTGACTGTGTGGATCAAAACAAACTGTAGAAAATTGTTAAAGATATGTAAATACCAGACCACCTTACCTATCTTATCTGTTTCCTGAGAAACCTGTATGCTGGTCAAGAAGCAACAGTTAGAACTGGACATGAAACAATGGACAGCTTCAAAATTGGGAAAGGAGTACGTCAGGCTGTAATATTGTCACCCTACTTACTTAACTTATATGCAAAGTACATTATGTGAAATGCCAGGCTGGATGCATCACAAGCTAGAATCAAGATTTCTGGAAGAAATATCAATAACCTCAGATATGCAGATGATAACACTCTAATAGCAGAAAGTGAAGAGGGATTAAAGAGCCTCTGGATGAGGGTGAAAGTGGAGAATGAAAAAGCTGCCTTAAAACTCAACATTCAAAAAACTAAGATCGTGGCATCTGGTCCTATCACTTCATGGCAAGTAGAAGCAGAAAAAGTGGAAGCAGTGACAGATTTTACTTTCTTGGGCTCCAAAACCACTGCAGACAGTGACTACGGCAATGAAATTAAAACACACTTGCTCCTTGGAAGGAAAGTTATTACAAACCTAGACAGTGTATTAAAAAGCAAAGACATCAATCACTTTGTTGACAAAGGTCTGTATAGTCAAAACTATGGTTTTTCTAGTAGTCAGGTACAGATGTGAAAGTTGGACCATAAAGAAGGCTGAGCGGGAAAGAATTGATGCTTTTGAACTGTGGTGTTGGAGAAGACTTTTGAGATTCTCTTGGACTGTAAACAGATCAAACCTGCCAATCCTAAAGGAAATCAACTCTGAATATTCATTGGAAGGACTGATGCTGAAGCTCCAATTCTTTGGCCACTTGATGTGAAGAGCTGACTCATTGGAAAAGACCCTGATGCTGGGAAAGATTGAAGGTAGGAGGAGAAGAGGGTGACAGAGGATTAAATGGTTGGATAGAATCACCAACTTGATGGACAGGAGTTTGAGCAAGCTCTGGGAGATGGTGAAGGACAGGGAAGCCTGGAGTGCTGCAGTCCATGGGGTCGCAAAGAGGTAGATATGACTTAGAAAACGAGTAACTACAACAATCTGAGCAAAAGGCCACTCTATCTTTCCAGTTACTAAAAACTTTGAGGTCATCCTTGATTTCTTTCTCTTAAACCCATATCCAACTTATCAGCATATCCTGTTTGCTCTGCCTTCAAAACATATCCCAAATGGAATGACTTCTCCTCACTTCCACTTCTCCTCACTCACCATCAAGGTTCAAGTTCCTACAATGGGCTAAAGGTCCCATGAAATCTGTGGCTGCATCATCTCCACTTATCACAACTCTGTTCAGCCACACAGGTCTCCCTGCTTTTCTGGAATGCACCATGACTGTTATTTCCTTGTCCTGGAGTTCTCACCCCATCCACATGGCTCACTCTCTAATCCTGGTTGTCTAAAAGCTTTCTTATTGAAGAAGTTTTCCTGACCACTCTATAAAATAGTGTTGTTGTGTTTTAGTTGCTCAGTCAAGTCTGACTCCTTGCGATCCTATGGACTGTAGCCCACCAGTCTCCTCTGTCCATGGGATTTCCCAGGCAGGAATGCTGGCGTGAGTGCCCATTTCCTTCTCCCTGGGATCTTCCCAACCCAGGGATAGAACCTACATCTCCTGCATTAGCAGGCAGATTCTATACCACTGAGCCATGGGGGAAGCCTATATAAAATAGTACCTGCCCTCATAGTCCCTTTCATCCTTATTTAGCTTTATTGTTCTCCAGCTGACAGCTACTTGACCTACCACCACGTAACAAGTTATGACTTTATTTATTCATTGCCATCCTTCCATAAGAATATACATTCTCAAAGGAGGAGAACTTCATTTTGGTCATTGCAATCATACAGTGCCTGGGATACAATAGGAACTTGATACTTTCAAAATGAACAGATGAATGAGAAAATGAGAAGGCAAAAAAGCAGAGTCCAAAATCCAGCAGTAACTTCCGGACAGCAGAAAATAAAAGTTTTATGCACAAAGACATACATTTTATTACTACATTTTCATTTCTCCCCCCAAAGTCTAAAGCAAAGCAGAAAATGTGCTAGATTTCAGTTAACACATATGTGTCTAGGAGAATCAATAAGAGAGAGCAGGTGCTCAATCACTGCTTAACGTCTTCTAAAGGGTAGTTCGGAGGGGCTTACCTTTGGAGCACACTGGAAATGCATTCCAGGCACCGGGAGGGTAGTGACATACATTGTGATACAGCGATATAGGTATAAAGTTCCAATGATAAAAAAGAATCTGCGCCCCACTATTGACCTAAGGGAAAAACAGGGATGGGGAAAAAATAGGTTTACTGGGACTTTTTGATCCTAAAGGCAATATAAAATAATGTTTAACAGAATAAAATATATCTGCAGTTTTCTGAACTAATGATTCACATACTGCAATCAATCTAGGTGGGTTGGGCCCCAAAGGTGTGATGAGTCTCTGGTGAGTTCAAATAGTTTAAAGGTTAAACAACCACCACTCCTTAAAAAAGCACTCTTTGCCAGAGAATTCAATGAACCTCTCTCTATGTTGTCAGTCAACACACTGCATTAATAAGCCCTCTCTTGGGAACACAGCAGAGGTATAAGCGAGCCATGGTCACAGAGGAATTTAGTAATGAGCTAAGGTGATACTACATAATTGGGCACATAGGGAAATGGGACAACTCATTTAACCTAAGTTATATAAGCAAGGGTTATTTGGGGACCATCCAAAAATATTCTGACAACTTCGGCATGAACTATTTTGTCTATGACTATAGAGATTTTCAGAGAACTGTATTTTGAAGACGGTCAAAGGATCCTCGTGCATTTAAGGATATTTAAGAGTGAAGATGTAAATTTCACCCTTATTTTATGCATTCTTGATCAAAAGAGGCAAAAAAATTAAAAAATCCACAAGTCCTTTTTTACTTTGTATGTTTTGGTGGAGCCAGCTGTCTTGACTAACATTAGTCCTGTCCTTTGCCCTCTGAGTCCTTAGTGTAAGGCGGTGGTTCCTGGAAGCTGGCTCTGAGAACACTGTCTCCAAAGGGAAAGGCTTTGCCTGTCTGCACCACCACCTCATGGGTTCCTGAATGGGCACTGGAAGTTCTGAAGATGGGACTTCCCTAGTGGCCCAGGGGCTAAGACTCCTTGCTCCCAATGCAGGGGGCCTGGGTTCGATCTCTGATCAGGGAACTAGATCCCATATGTTGCAACTAAAGCTCCTGCATGCTACAGGATCTAAGAGCCAGGACAGACAAATAAATATTTTTTTAAAAATAAAAAAATAGTTCTGAAGATGGCCCTGCTGTGCAGTCAGAGATGGGTCTATAAACTCTGGGCTCTGGGGATTAAGACATGGGTGAGACCCACAAAGGCCTTGGAATTACTAGTGACTTTCTTAGTACATAAAATATATTACTCCAGGTCCCCCATTTTCAGTGCTCTCAAACTTCCCAAACCAGTACTGATCAAAGATCTCTGGAAAAACGGACAGTTCCAGGCATGTGAAATATTTTAAGTTTTTTCTGAGACTACATTCTGCTAGGATCAAGGTCTAACTCAGGTAACTGTTGGGACTTCTAATTTAAAGAATTATGTACAAATATAATTTTAGCTGTCTGTCTCCAAGAGCTATTTTAAGAAGATTCCAAGGTTTCTGAGGTCAAAATATAGAGAGAAAAACCACCTTGACTATTTGATGAAAGCATTTATTTATTGCAAGGCATTACTTTCAAAGGCATACTATTCTAGCATTGCCTTTTCTAGTACTGAAAAGAAACAGGTTATAAACATTGCTGACTGTCTCCATTTGGTTAAGTGAAAAACTATTCTCCCTTTGATTCAACCCCAGGCTCAAAAGGAGCACTGAATTGTGCTCCATGCTGTTAGACAAGTTGAAGTAATAAGCAGGAATTATTGAGTCGATTATATTCACTCCAGTATTCACAGTTCAGCAGTACTCAGAACAGAAAATTAACTTAGAGGTGAAATATGCACTCTGCAGTCTTATTTAGTTTAAGAACTACTGCCAGTTATTTTTTTACCCATTGCTTTGAAGGTGCTCTTAAGTGAGAGAGTGAGAGTACAAGTAGAATTTTTTATTCAGCTGGAATGTTCAAAACAAGTTATAAAAATTACTCCACCAGTTACTAAAATGTTAGATCCAAATCTACCTGAAAAAGGAAAATTAGTGTGATTTCCCCCAACAAGTTTTTGCTGGTGGACTGTGACCAAAACAGTGGATGCTATTAAAATACATGGCTGGCTTGTGTGACTACAAGTTTTGATGAGGTAAAACCGAAGATGGCCATGGAGAGGCAGGTAACAACAATCCTCTGAAAGAACATTCAAACACACCAAGAAGGTACTTCAGGCTGGAAGCCAGCTGCTTACCAGACCCTGGAAAATTTCTATTTTCACAGGCATATATGAATAAAACTTTGCTCTAAAATAAAAGAGAGCAAATACCTCTGGCCTGGGCAGTCTCTCTTATGTTGTGTCAATTCCAGACACTGAAAAGAAAAATGCTAGAAGTTTTTTAGCTTTTAGCATGAAGCATGTCATAACTAACACCTTCTGTTAAAAAGTTCTAAGACGATTGACAGCTATGTGATTCACTTATACATATTGAAAGAGATGTTTTATTTACAAGAAAATGCTCAGGAATGACTTCAGTTTGTGGAACAAGTTTTCAAAACTGCAAACTTGATGTGGAACACTTTAGAAAAGATAGATTGAACTCTTCAAATCTCAAAGCAACAACCAATTGAAAAAATAATACAGCATAAATTCCCTCTTCAAAAAATGATCTTGTGGCATTAACACTGAAATCCTATTTGACTCTGAAGTGTATTGAATACATTAGCATATATTATACTTTCAAAAGCCTTGCTTGTGGGCAATGTTTTGATCAAATTTATATTTGTGACTTAATTACTAGAATCTTAGCAGAGAAAAAAACATCTGAATGATGGTTGAAAAGAAAAGAGGAACTGAGGGGCCCCCCCTTTTTTAAAGAATGGGCTAGCAGTCTGAATTCACAGGGAAACAGAAATAACCACTTCAGAGCCATGTCCTATTTTTAAGTGTCTTCAAAGCAAAAGTACCTGGATTACTACCCTTCCTGATTTCTGCTATTCCAAAAAGGGAAGACTTAAGCCAGTGAACTAGATGCTCCTTCGTGACGGTGTTAGGAAACTAGAAGGCATGTTTCCTACAGGTATGTAAAACCCAAACTGCAAGGACCCAGGTCTAAACGCAGTTTATTAAGCAAACTCTTGTGGTTGAATTGCTAACAGGCAAATGGAAAAGAAATGTAAAATCTGAGAACTCTTGAAGAGAGGCAAACCTCCAAGCCTGCTGTGATTGACTGTAGACCAATATAGTCATCACATTCTGAGTAACAGCCGACTACTTTCCCCACCTGTCAAGAGCCTAGAATAACACAAGCGTGATGAAGTGAACGTATTCCTTTCCAAGCCTCTTAATGTATCGTGCAAATACCATAGTGCCAAGTTGCTTGAAATCAGAAGTGCACCTTAAATTTACAAGCTTTGAGTCATCCAGCACAGCACTTCTGCACCTTCACACACACCTGCCACTTCCATACGGTTGCTCAATAAATGCTGATGGAATAATGACTGGATTTACTCAAGGTTGTAGATCTTTCTATCTCTTCTTTTCACCAAGTGCCTGGATAAGACTGAATTTATCAGATAAAACTGAGAAAGATCATTTCGATCACACATCTACTCACTTAAATATAAACCCATGGCAAACCCCCAAAACATGTTAGATCTTACTTACTTGTATCTCAAAAACAGCCACTGGGTGATCCATAATCCAACTAATATAATCCCATTTATTTCTGATACAGAAAATGCCCATTTCACCCGATCTATGTAATCGAAAAACTTGTCTGGGAGTGGAGGGCTGAGTTCCTTGGGAGGGACCCTCTCATGCACAACCGTGATCATGACGGTTGTCAGGACGAGGTTGAAAAGAGCGTACACAAAAGCAATGCCCGTTTTCCACCACTCGAGGGGAAATTTGTTCCTCGCGTCTGTGGGCATAGCAATTTGGATATAGTCCGGGTACTTTTTGGTGCCCTTCCGCAACCCATTGGATAAGCTCTTAGGTTTACTGTTGCCATTTCTGTTCTCTTCTTCGACAGGTTCAGCAGGTCTCGTGTAAGTGTTTGCAGGATCATTGGTTTGGTTTTCCATATGTTCCTCGAGTTTTGCTGTCTCTATGATATCCATTGTCCCCTGGTCTTCAGGTCAAAAAGGAGATGGTAAAGTTCTTGTTCTTTGCGGAAACTCGACTTTTTTAAATCCTTCTATTTCCAAGATCAACATGGACTCTTAAGACTGATCTCGTTTCCTAGTACAAAACATAGATGGTCTCCATCTCTCTAGTGTTCCTCCTGGGCCACCATCTGCTATATGTTTACCACTTTCAGGAAAGGAAGCCAATTTTCTTTCCCCCAAAGATGTTACTATCCCACCTGGAAAAACAAAACAGAACTCTGTTCAGAAACCGTGCTTGTCCACTTGCCAACCATCCAAAACAAAAACATTATCAAAATAAGGAAATAAATACCAACGCCATTTGCTTTATAAATATATCGTCAGAACATAGTTAAAAGCTGCTGAGATGGAGTTTATTTATAAAACATTGAATTGTTTCATCTCAGAATTCTTCTCTTTTTGAGCTGATTTCAGTATAAATAGGAACATTCTAATAAACAATTCCTTTTAAATTTCTTTAAATAAAAGTCAGGACCCAGCATTGCAAGCACTTCATCAGACACTATCACTTGTTGCTAACCATGAAGTCATAATAAGCCAGAACCTCCCCAGAGATCATATCATTCTTTCCTAAGACTGCATCTTCTCTATGAATCTTAAAGAATAAAAAACTGTGATGAGTTGCTTACACGTATGGAATAATTGTTACTCTCTGAATCTGTCGACTTTCTATTTTCATAGTAAAAAACTAGAATCTTTAAGTGACTACTTTTCAGAACATATTCAAGATATTTTAAACGGTACTAACTCTGTTTATCCTTTTACAGTCAGAGATTCACACCATACAGAAGGAACACTGACAGCCTACAAAATAACACAGTGGAAAGAAACCAAAGCCTTACTAGCTATGTCTCATTTAGGGAGCAAATTCTACTTGTTTCTGGAAGAAGAAAATAATTGACTACAACCAACATGGTGAATTAGTAACTGAGAACATTTCCATGCAGCCACCACAATTCCTATCTGACAATAGAAGCGGGCAGCCAGAGGACCAGCTCAGAGGACTTACCCACCGCGACACCAGGGATGAAAGGTGCTCTCTGCTTGAAGCTCCACAGGCTCCAAAGAGCAGAGACTCCCGTCCACAGCACAGAGCACCAGCACCACCTCTTTTATATGGGCCAGCAATACAGCCCCAGCTGTTTTCAATTTAGGAAAGCAGTATTTTCGTCCTGCTGTAGATCCCAGCCACCTGAAGAGGTTTCCAAACCTCGTAATTAGTCCCCACGCAGAGGACACGGCACAACTTAAGCACAATCCTTTGCATTTTAAAGACCTCCCTTTCAGAGTAACCTCAGGGGGTGGAAATTGGGAGGAGGAAAAACTCAAAAGTGATGACAGCCAAGGCTTTATTTAACGAAAGAAAAAGGAAAGACAGTTAAAATGGCACAGACGGTATGGACAGGCACTATTTGTTGACAGTTGTGAATGGCAAACAGATCAACCAGAAATGTTTACTGTGCACCTTTTAAACAGCCCGACACTGAGGGATATGTAGGGGCAAATAAAAAGAAGTTAAAAAAAAAACCATCCACACCAACCAGAATGGCACCCAAAGAGCTTAAAGTCTAATTGAAGAGGCAGAACTGAAGTGATAAAACTTTGAAGACTGACTGGCATACTGTTAGAAGAAGGATGAGGTGGATGGCGAGATCAGCATGTAGCTCTAGTTGTGTCCCCAGACATGTGTCCACAGAAAGGCACTGTCCATTTCCAAGGAAGCGAAAGCAAGAGGAAAGTTAGCTAGCAGGGAGATGGAGGATCACTAAGAGATGGAGATCTGCTAAGAGCTATTACCTAAAATTTTGGGCCCCTCACCTTTCTCCTGGCCCTGGGAAAAGCCTCCAGATACTAAGGCATCAGAGCAGAGTGAGAAAGGACCAGGGCCCCTCTCTGTAAAATAGGTCTGACAGAGACTCTCTGCAGTGCCCTGGCTCAGTGTTGTGGGAAGAGTAGGTACAACAAAGAGGTGACTCAGTAAGGTATTTTCAAAAACAAACCATCAACACCATGGAGAACTACTTCTAATGGAGGTACCAAAGCACCAAGTCAGCCATCGCTTGCTTCTTTTTGCCAACTTCAGGCTACACCACTCATAGCATCTTGCCAAACCATCATCCAAATTCCATCCAACTTTACTACTCCACAACTGCTCTGAGTTTGGTGTTTGTGGGTGAAAGAAGCTTGTAATTTTGAAACCCAGGTCTACTCTTGTAGACATACAGATGGTCTTTAAAAGGTAGTTACCTAATTCTGGAACATAGAATGTAGAACAGAAGAAAATAGTTACCTTTTTTTTCATTTTAAAGAGGAAGCATTCAGCTATCTACCTACTGGGACAAGTGTGAGAATGACTGAAATAATTAATCATAAAGAGCTTTGTGCTCCTGGGAGGAACAGCACTCTGTGAGTACAAAGCCCATTTATTGTCATTAGTGGCAGGATTGATGTTTTCCTTGGGGTTTCATTAAGAAGATTAAATATACAAAGCACATCATCATGTGTCAACCAATCTTGGGACGCAATGTTCATCATCACGATGATCATTACAACATACTCATTCCCACGGTGAGACTTTCCTACCAGCAAGTATCTGGAAAGTGACAAAAGCCACAGCAGTTCCTTTTGAGGCTGGCAACCCCATTAGGTCATTTGTTTAGGGTATACTCTGCCAGAGCCCAAGCAGATGAAAAGCTTTCCAAGTCTTCTTACATTGCAAAATACTGGAAGATAGTCTAGATAATATTTTAAAAGTTTAAGATCCCTATAGACTAATCTTGCTTTTGAAGGCAAGTGCAAAACTCAGATACTGTGAGTACAGTAACACTGCTTTGCTAGGGCTGTTTTTTTTCTTTAAAAACAAAGTATGATTTACTCCAGAAATATTAGCTTGCAAATTAGGAAATGACTATAACTTGTATTTTACTAAATACAAAGAAATGTAAACCAAAAAGATATGATCACCTTGAGTGATGTTTAAAAAGGCATTGATAAAATTCAGTATCCACTTGATTTCGGGGAGAGAAAGCACTCAACAGTAGGAACAAAAGTATATATACATACATATATATATATATATATATATATATATATATATACAGCTATGCTCTTTCAATGCCAATATCACAATTTTAGCTGTGTAATATGTGTTCTAATATCTAGTGGGAAAAAAAATCTTATACTTTTCATCCCTAAGGGAACTTCAGGATCTTTCTGTCAAATTACAAGAAAATACATAATTTTGCTTATATGTTTTATTTTACCTCTATTATACCATAAATGGTTTGATCTTACCATATTAATATACATTAATCACTTTCTCTTAATAATCCCAATAGTATTTTTCCTGTAATTTGACAAAATGATTCTATGGTTCATCAAGGAGTAAAAATGGGAGCAGCAGAAGCTTTGTACCAGTAGATACTGCATTACACAACTAATATTGGGGCAATGGCACCCAGTTATTCTATTTTGGGAATTTATCCCAAGGAAGTAAGGATGTACATAAAATATTTCTACAAGCATGCTTTCAATACATTTATAAGCAGAAGTTGGAAACACTCTAATATCCAACAATAGGGAGTTAAATAAATTACAGCCATCATAATATACTTAACATATTGTATTTGGATACAGTAACTACAAAACTGTGAGACAAGTATATAAATACTATATAAGAAGGATGCAGTATCAAATTAAGTACAGATTTAGATCTGGATAGGTGTAGAGGGCTTCCCTGGTAGTTTACATGGTAAAGAATCTGCCTACAATGCAGGAGACCCCAGTTCAATTCCTGGGTTGGGAAGATCCCCTGGAGAAGGTAGTGGCTACCCACTCCAGAATTACTGAGCTTCCCTGGTGGCTCAGATGGTAAAGAATCTGCCTGCACTGTGGGAGACCTGAGTTCGATCCCTGGGATGGGAAGATCCCCTGGAGGAGAGCATGGCAACCCATTCCAGTATTCTTGCTTCAGTAATTCCTATCAGAGGTTATGGTCTACCCAAAATGGAAAAGGAGTAATGTGACAGAGGTTCAAGGCTTGAAGAAAAGGTGCAAGTGTGAGGCTCATGACTCTCCCAGTTCTGATCTGAGGCTCACAGCCAGCATCCCACAGAGGATAGTAAGCACAGACATGAGCTCCAGTCAACAGGCTAAGAAACACTTTGCTTGTTAAAGTTGTATGTTGACCTGGTTGTACCTTTGGAGTGGTTAAAAAGATAAGATGTATTAAATGTGTGAAGTGAAAGTGAAGTCGCTCAGTCATGTCTGACTCTGCGACCCCGTGGACTGTAGCCTACCAGGCTTCCTCCCTCCATGGGATTCTCCAGGCAAGAATACTGGAGTGGGTTGCCATTTCCTTCTCCAGGGGATCTTCCTGACCCAGGGATCAAACCCGGGTCTCCCACATTGCAGGCAGACGCTTTAACCTCTGAACCATCAGGTAAATATAGTTTAAAAATTAAGGAAACTTACTGAAGTTTATATGTGGGTTTCAATGTTTAAAAAAATGTAATCTGTAGAAGATAGAGGTTAAACACTAACCAAAGAGAATGTGTTGCTAACATCCGCAAATCACAATTATGAATGAAAGAGATTTAGATGTTGCTTAAAGGCTTAAGAAAAACAAGGTCCTGAAACAGAGTTGAATGATCAATGGAAACAAAAGAGCTGATGAGTTTCTTAACAGACACTAAAGCTTTACCAGCCCTTAAAAAAGAAAACCCAGGGGCTTCCCTGGTGGTTCAGTGTAAAGAGGCTGCCTTCCAATATAGGAGACACAGGTTTGATCCCTGATCCTGGAAGATTCCACATGCTGCAGAGCAACTAAGCCCCTGCCCCACATTTACTGAGCTTGTACTCCGGAGCCTGGGAGCTGCAACTACTGAGCTCACATGGGCAACTACTGAAGCCTACGCACCCTAGAGCCTGCATTCCAGAAGAGAAGCCACCACAGTGAGAAGCCTGAACACAACAGTTATTAGAGAGTAGCCCATGCAGCAACCAAGACCTGGCATGGAAATCAATCAATCAATCAATAAAATTAAAAAAAGAAAAAAAACCCAATTGTCACCATAAAACCATGAAAAAGTCAAGTTGTAGAATAAATTGGACACAATATAATAGTTCCCAAATATGTGTCAGGTACTGTGCCTTGTGTATTATATAATTAATCCTTAGAACAACATTAGGAAATATTTTGTTTCAAAATATTTATTTATTTAGCTGTGTTGGGTCTTAGTTGTGGCACATGGACCTTCCTTGCATCACTCGGGATCTTTCAGCATGGCACCTGGACTCTCTAGTTATGGCAGGCAGGTTCAGGGGTTGTGGCACATGGGCTCCAGCGTGCACAGGCAGCATGTGGGCTTAGCTGCTCTGGGGCATGTGGGATCTTAGTTCCCCAACCAGAGATCGAACCTACCCTGCAGTGCAAGGCGGTTTTCTCAACCACAGGACCACCACGGAAATCCCAGGAAATATTCTAAAGAAAAGAAATTGAGATCATGTGAAATGCTCAAGGTCAGACAGGTAGGAAGTGGCAGAGCTCAGATCTGACCCAGGAGTTCTATCTCAGGAGTCCCTGTTCTGTCACAGAGGTCAACAATATAGTCAGTGAAAAAGATTGAGACAATCAATCACAAGCTTTTTTTTTAAAAAAAGGACAGATTCATAAACACATAGGAAAGCCTCCAGATAACATTATAGGCAGGATCTCAGTTTAGCTAAGAAATTTTAAGCCTATAAAAGTTTTTACAGAGACCAAGACATCTTAGCTTTTCCTTACTAACATTCTTAGAGCTTAATTTATTTGTAAAAATCCTCCTGCCTAAAATGGATAAAAGTTAGTTAGTATGATTACAGAAACAACGGTGCCTTATGAATCATGGCAATCTATTTCAGAAATGCCCATAAAATTTGCAAAATATTTTTACTAACAAGTTCTTGAAAACTGAAAAGAAGACCCACTATTTAATTAAAAAAAGATCATGTATATTTGTGAAATACTTTCCCAACAAAAGTTACATGGAAAGGCATCCTTGCCAGACATGTATAAGAGTCCCACATCTGTATAAGAGTGACAGATTTAAATTAGGGAAATGGGCAGGCCTGTAAGGTAGCATTGTGACACTATTCTGAGAATGGACTGGGAGAAAAGTCTTAATTTAAAAGACAGAATTGAAAAAGCAGCTACTGTGATGACTGTAATTCTGAACTCGGGGAGAGTGATGCTTGGGTAGAGAATAAACATTTTGATTTCTGGTACTAATTTGCTATCCCACACTAAGATAGACTAGACAACTTTAGTTCTGTAACTAGTTGTTATAAGAGGAAGACTCAGCCTATCAATAGTGGTTGCTGGTGGGAATGGAGAGAGACTGCAAATAGGCTGCCATTTTCTTTTGGAATGATGGAAATGTTCTAAAATTAGATCATGATGGTGGTTGCACAATTCTGTAAATGTACTAAAAATCATTCAATTATATGCTTAAAACACATAAATTTTATAGGATGAAAGTCATAACTCATTTAAGCCTTACTTTAAAAAACAGCTATAGCCCATCAAGACACATAGTTTCTAAAGAATTAGAAACCAAAGACTAACCTATGTTCTGTTATGATATATTCCAGGCTCACTTATCCCTTTAAAGTGTTGTTATTTACCAGCTGAGCACTTCCTTAGCAGTGACTGAAAAAACATACATTTTAAAGTTTTCTACAGACAGGATCAAGAACCAGCCAATAAAATGCAAACTGTTTAACAAAATTTGTGTAAACTGTGCTTCAAAAATAAACTTGTAAGTCAATAAGATGAAGTGACAAAAAACAGATGGGTTTTCTAACAGAATTCATCAAAATTTACTATGAGTTGGATCTCAAGGGGGAAAAGTGAGGGTCTGTTTTCTTTTTCACTATTTAAAAAAAACTGGTCACTCTAACTAGTGAGGTAGTTTAATACTTGTTGAAATGAATATTTATTGACACAGAGCAAATATTAGCTGTGCAAATTTGAAAACAATAGATTTGGACTCATAGTATTTCACAAGAAGTGATCATCTGGGGTCTGCCCATAGGGCGGTGCAGCACTCAGCCAGCAGGAACTGTTTCTGCTGTCACTAAGTTTGATAGAATTTATTCTTATTTATACTTTATTTATTTATACTTTAGTACCTTCACTAAAATCTGCTGTGCAAAGTGTTCCATAGGATGTTTTCAATCTTGTCTTCTATTTCTTTTTCATCTTTTTATTTATGGCTGGAGAATTCCAAAGATTAGATCCAATTCCAGGAGAGGAATCTTAAAGAGAGGTTAAGAGTTCCAGGGAAAGACAATTTTAACAATCCCTGGTACAATGCAGAACATATGGTAACAAGGAAAATGAATGAAAAAAATGCATAAATAAAGGAATGAGCAAGTAGATGGACAGATTAGATAAGTAATCAGACAGACAGACAGATGAAACCCTGAAGATAGAAGAGGGCTATAAAACAAGGTCTAAAGCTAGGGAATATCTTAAATAATCCTTTACATTTCTTGGGGATATACTCTAAATCAGAGGTTCTCAGAATTAAGGGGTAGAGTGGGGGAACACATGTTTTTCCCAAATATTGGATGATGTCTGCCCCAAGCCACTTTCCCCACCTCCATTCCTGATACATCTAGGAGTTTAGAGAATTTCTGGAGGGTGAGGGTGGGGGGGGCTTTCCAGGTGGTTTCTCCCTCCTTTGCCTGCGTGTTTGCAGGGTTTAGAAGAAAGAACAAGGCAGGAAGCTTCTACTTCCCACCTCTTTATGGATTTACAGCCAGTGTGATAAACCCACGACCCTGGAGAACAAGTAAAGAGGGTTGAAGTCTGGTATTTGTGGTCAAATGCTTACATCTACTGCGGCAGGCAAGCAAAAGACCTTCCTGATAATTTAAACAGACATTTGTACCTTTAACAACCTGAACTGTCTATTAATTTCCGAGCAACCCTGTCCAAGAGATGTTTGGTCAGAGAATTATTCCGCGCTAACTGGTACCACCTGCTCCCTGTTTAATGGTCAAACAAAAGTCGCAGGCACTGGTTTAGGAGAAACACCCTGAGGGCTGTATCAGAAAGGTTAACTCTAACAGCCTAACTGAACAACAGTGGTAATTATCTGCTTCTTCATCTCTAGCTTCCGTATATACCCCAAAGATTTATACTCCTAGAAACTGATTCCCGTAGGTTTTAATAATTATTACTCTGTAGTAGGAGTCTGCACAGATTACCTACTCAAGTGAGAGGTTTCTAAAAATCATAAAAAAACACATTCCATTTAATATGTTCAAAAGATAGTGGAACTTACGTTTTCTTGTAACAGTGGCTGGTCTGAGAGCAAAGCAGAAGCTGGGTCTAACAGCTTAACATTATCCTCTCTAAAACATACATTTTCTAAACCATATTAGAGATCTCATTCTAAATAAACAAATAGATCACAGTCAAAGTCAACAGCATATTTCTCTGTCAACAGCAACAACAACAAACTTTCTAGGTAGTCTCTTACTCTAGGAAAACTGTGAGAAGGAAAAAAAACAGTTTCTTCAAAATAATTTCATAACTCTTTAATAAAGCTGCCTTACTACATGTCTTTCAGATTATTTAAAAATTTACTTATTGATTTCTCCCTTTACCATGTCGTGACCAAACTTTCTGTTTTATACAATTTCAAAAAGTTTGCATAAAATAATACTAACAGGCTATTTAAATGAGTATTCAGAAAAAGTGACATCTTGGAACTTTGCTTGATGTTTACGAGTACATTAGAAGAAAGTCTTAGGACTTTATTTTGAAGTCTTAGCACTTTCTTCTGAAGAAGAAAGTCTTCACTCAGAGATTTGAGTGAAGTCATCTTTAAGCAAGAATCTATAGAAAGGAGTTAAATAATCCTGCTCTAGGGTGGAGGCAAAGGGAAGACTTCAGGACAAACTTTTAACCTGGGGCTGTGGTTAGCACATTTTATAGTTGTAAACAGAGGCAAATACCTAAGAACAGGAAGCTTACTCAATCCCCAGGGCTGCTGTAGAAACAGCACCTAGGTACACTTGAACACAATTTCCTTGTAGAGGTCTAAAGTCTAGAATCAGACATTTCAATATGCATTTAAAATACAATGGGTTCCTTGTTACTATATTTCTGCTTAGTGCACTGTGTCAACAAAACAAGAAATAGCTTAAAACGACCTCAGAGATGAAGGGGAACACTTCCTGTTAGCAAGAATTAAAACACTGAAAAATGAAGGAAAAGGGAGGTTCTAGAGTCTGCACCCTCAGCAGGTTAGTCCCATCTGCTTGCTGCAGTTGAGGTGTGGTGTTCTCCAGGCTTTGGTAGAGGGCAAAGAGAGCAGGAAGGCTAGACAGCTCTTCAAGTCCTGTGCTGCAGCCCATCTGGCATCCTCAAGGCAGAGCACAGTTTCATATAAGGAAAGGAAAAAGTAAGAGAGGAAAGCAGGCATGGAAGAGCCAAGAGAAGTCTGTATAAAGCCTCCATTTCTCATTCTCTTATGCCAACCACAAAAAGGTTCTTTTGCATGACTGGCCGAATAAGCCACTGCTTTCAAATGGTATGAGGCTATAAAAAGTAATACTTTCTCCAAAGCCATTAAGGTCACTACACTTGGCTTCCAGAACTTAAACTACTATGTTGTATTTCAATAAATTATTTCTTGCTCAAAAGCACTTATTTGACCAATGTTTCCAACCTTGGCTTTGGTTTCTGCAAATAACTCGAACACAAGGAATGGCACATGTGGAGAAAAGGCAGCATGAGTAACTTAAAAGATGAAAATCCTGAATCTAACAATGCCACTTTTAACAAGTTTGAGGAATGCAAGTGAATGTTAAAATTGGGATTTGAAATAGATCTCTAAAATATTTATCTATTGAATTTTTACTTATCCTAATAAATTAAGGAAAAGAGACTGTCACAAAATGTTTATTTCTTTAATTTTCACCAGAAAGTTTGCATATGAAAAAAACTCACTTGAAGAAAATTAAAAGAAATTTGGTTTATACATCATAGCATTTAAATACTATTTTAGGAAATATTAGTAAATACTTGGATATTCAGAATAACTGCCAACAGACATGGTCTGCTAAGGAAAATGAGGCTGTTCAGAGGTAAACCTCAGTGTCTTTAGCAAGAATAAATGATCCAGGAATCTTCAGCTGTTGTCAAAACGTTTTGACGCACTTCTCTGTCAAAACAGAGAGCAGACTCGCTCAAGAGTTTTGTTTCCTTTTGTGACCAACTGTGCTGGTTCACAAAGTTGCAAAGTCTCATCAATAAATTTGTCTTTTGTTGCCTGTTCTACTAAATGTTCCCTGTATGGAGCTTGAACCCTCTACCACAAAGCGTAGGTGGCTGTTGGTATGATAAGGACCATAGCTGAGTGATTACCTACATACCATTGGTTTTGTAGTGACCCTTAACCCTTAGCCAACTGCCCATTTCCCTTAAACAAAAATCCGGAACAATATACAGTTCTATCTTGTATTCTCTTAGAAATACCATAACATGAGAAATTTTGTTCTAATATACCCAAGCTGTCCCTCCAGGAGATAATTAGAAAAAGAGAGAAAAGAGTTTGGAAAGAAAGATACAAGAAAATGAGTCAGAGTTTTTACAAGGAACCCTAAAAAGAGAAAGACAATATAGAAAAGTATAGATATCAGAGCTGACTCAAACGGCTTCTAGGGGCCCAGAGTACGTCCCATAAAAGGACACTTACAGCTTGGGGAGTGCAGAGGGGCACTGGAGGTGAGCATCAGTCCTTTTCATCAAAATCAGGAGAGCTCCAAGGAGTTGGACAGAAAACCAAAAAAGTATGGTAGGGATGTGGAGTGAAGGGGGAGTTGACACTGTTAAACAGTAGCATAACTTTGAAAGTATGGGGACTACCTTTACTGAAACATTTCTATCTGAGCAATAGTAAAAAAAGAAAAGTGAAAGTGTTAGTTGCTCAGTCGTGTTCAACTCTTTGCAACCCCACCAACTGTAGCCTGCCAGGCTCCTCTGTCCATGGAATTCTCCAGGCAAGAATACTGGAGAGTGTTGCCATGCTCTTCTCCAGGGGATCTTCCCAACCTAGGGATTGAACCTGGGTCTTCTGCATTGCAGGCAGATTCTTTACCATCTGAGCCACCTGGGAGTGAGTGAGTGAAAGTTGCTCAGTCGTGTCCAACTCTTTGCGACCCCATGGACTACACAGTCCATGGGATTCTCCAGGCCAGAATACTGCTTCTCCAGGGAATCTTCCCAACCCAGGGATCAAACCGAGGTCTCCCACATTGCAGGCGGATTCTTTACCAACTGAGCCACAAGGGAAGCCCGAGCCACCTGGGAAGCCCCATGCAATAGTAAATACAACCACAATTGAGTCAACATATGAAACAATCAGATATTCTATTTAGCAGAAATGGTTAGTTATCACATGTAAATAAACAAAAATACATCATTTAGCATGTATTTATATGATCTATATTATATCTATATCTGGCTATATTATTCATTATAGATAGATTCACTACAAGTAACATTATGATGATCTATTTAATCAAGGCTTTCATGTAGGGCTTTGGCTTTTATTTTTCTTTCTTTGCATATTAAATCAGCTTTTCATTTCCACAATCTTTGCAGTAAGGGCAGGTGATTTGATGAACCCAATCCCTGAAGTACACCCTCAAAAGCCACTAGAAGAACTTGGAAAGAGACAAGAGAAACAGAGAATGATTTCTGCTGGTTTATCCATGCAGTGTGGAGAAGGCAATGGCACCCCACCCCAGTACTCTTGCCTGGGAAACCCTATGGACGGAGGAGCCTGGTAGGCTGCAGCCCATGGGGTCGCAAAGAGTCGGACACGACTGAGCGACTTCACTTTCACTTTTCACTTTCATGCACTGGAGGAGGAAATGGCAACCCACTCCAGTATTCTTGCCTGGAGAATCCCAGGGATGGAGGAGCCTGGTGGACTGCCGTCTATGGGGTCGCACAGAGTCGGACATGACTGACGCGACGCAGCAGCAGCAGCAGCAGCAGCATCCATGCAGTGAGTGAAGAGTGGTCAGAAAAGGAAACAGAAGTAGAAGATAAAATTCTGAGGCTCCATCTCATAGCCAGAGTTCATTTCCTTATTTTCTACACCTCCTCTGACAAATCCTAAGAAAAGAATTCCTGTGACTAAATGTCTCCCAATTACTAATAACAAAAACTTCCTACAGAATGTCTCACTGACAGATTAAACACACAAGCTTCTACTCTATTGTAACCCATGGATAAGAACACTGGAAAGTTACCTTGAAACAAAGCCTATTAAAATGTAATTTAAGCTGTAATCAGAAAGAAGCATAAAAAATACAAGGATCATAAATCGTACAATTTTTATGAAAATCTCTCTCTTTTTAAGCACATGAGTTTTAAAAATGCTTACACTTCTTGACATATTAACTACTACTGAGAATTTATTTGGGAACAGTTTTAAATACAGAAAAAAACATTATCCAAAAATATATTTGGTTAAACATTAAAGCAATCTAAATGTCTATAGCAGACATTTTGAAGGATTCAAGAAATACATTAGGGTTTCCCTGGTGGCTCAGACAGTAAAAAGTCTGTCTGCAGTGCGGGAGACCGGGTTCAATCCCTAGGTCGGGAAGACCCCTGGAGAAGGTAATGGTAACCCACTTCAGTATTCTTTTCTGGAAAAACCCATGGACTGTGGAGCCTGCCAGGCTCCACAGTCCATGGGGCTGCAAAGTCAGACATGACTGAAATACATTATACTTTCTGTTTAAAAAAACAGCATCATATTTTTATTTTCATAAAAATTTAAATGCATGACATTTAAAAAAAACAAGTTAATAAATACACCCTAAATAAAGTCAGACATGACTGAAATACATTATACTTTCTGTTTAAAAAAACAGCACCATATTTTTATTTTCATAAAAATTTAAATGCATGACATTTAAAAAAAACAAGTTAATAAATACACCCTAAAGTAAGGTGTTAATGTTGGTTGTGGGACTTATCAATTATTTTTTTTTCCTCTGGTACTTGCCTACTTTCTCCAAATTTTCTGTGACAGAAGTATTTACCCATATATCTATTAATAGATATAACTGTAGTCTCAGTTTATAAATATTATGTTTAAGATTTTAATGATGAAGAAAATACAATATGATTTCAGCAATGTAAAGATGTACGTTATACATATATTTTTAAAAGTCTGAAGAAAATATACCATATATTAATTCTGCTTAATGAATTTATGGGTGATTGTAATTTTTTTCTTTATTTTGGATTGTATTTTCCATATTAATCATTGTTGGTTAGATAGCATCACTGACTCAATGGACATGAATTTGAGAAAACTTCAGGAGATAGTGAAGGAAGGAAGCCTGGAGTGCTTCAGTCCATGGGGTTGCAAAGAGTTGGACACAACTTAGCAACTGAGCAACAACAACAAATAATCAGGAAAATGCTAATGGTTATTTAACTATAAGAGTATTGACAGAGTTAACAGGGAAAATGTGCTTCTGTTCTTTAAAAAGGTATTTTGTTTTGTATAATTTCAAGTATGCAAAAAATGCATCTACAGAGAAGTCAGAGCACAAGCACACTAAAATATTAAGAATGGTTGTTCAAGTGGTAGGAGTATGAGATTTTTTCCCTTCCTACATCTGTGTATAGTCCACATTTAGAAATATTTTCATTACCAATGTGTCATTTTATACTAATAGCTAAAAGTATTAGAAACCATGTATAGTTGTTGCTGTTATTTCCACAGAAATATTTATCCACTGAAATCTTTATTTCATGTCTTCACTCAGCCTCAATTAACTGCAATAAAAAGCATATGTTTAGGGACTTCCCTGGTGGTCGAGTGGCTAAGACTCTGTGCTCCCAATGCAGGGGGTCCGGGTTTGATTCCTGGTCAGGGAACTAGATCCCACATGTTGCAACTAACAATTTAAATGCTGCAACTAAAACCTGGTGCAGCCAAATACAATTTTTTTTTAAAGTATATGTTTAGAATTTTGCATTTTGGACAAGTCTGCAGTATTGCTGCTGTAGAGAAAGCCTGGTAAACTGGTAATTAGTTGGATGTTACAAGCCTAACTTGAAGTAAACACACAATTAAATTAGTCTTTACTTAGTGTTCAACTTTCAAATGGAGACTTCACTGTACTAAAGTGTGATATCTTCTGCAGGGTTTATTCCCAAGAAGGGTGAAGACTGCTTTATAAATTTCCATATAATGGATGTCATTCATTTTCTCACAAAAGAAAACCAGCCAGTCATTTAGCAAATCTCTAAGCCTTTCTAGGTGAATATTGGTAATTTTTGTGCACCACAAATGTTTTAGGAAGCCTGTATGTTTAAGCACTTTTGAAAATCTATGTCCTGATAGTTGGTAGAGTTTGGCTTCGTTGTGGGCTTCTCCAGTGACTCAGACGTAAAGAATCTACCTGCAATGCAAGAGTCCCGGGTTCGACCCCTGGGTCAGGAAGATCCACTGAAGAAGGGAATGGCAACCCACTCCAGTATTCTTGCCTGGAAAATCCCATGGACAGAGCAGCCTGGTGGGCTATAGTCCATGGGGCTGCAGAGAGTTGAACATGACTGAGTGACTGAGCACATACATACAACACATATTAGGTCACATGGCTCACCACGATCACCTTGCTGGATCTGGAAAACACCAGATATTCAAACATTAATATATCTGAATGAGACACAGGGATATATTGACACTGACTTAGGTTATCAAGAGGAGGAGGGAAGGAGGGACTGAAGCGTCTTTTATTTTTAGAAGTTTAGATTTTGAAATTGCAGATGAGTGATTCTGAACCTATACAACTCAAATCACATTATCCATCAAGATGGGACTAGTTATATTATAAATATTACTTGTACAATAAAATTGTTGCTGTTCAGTCGCTAAGTCATATCTGATTCTTGGCAACTCCATGTACTGTAGCCCTCCAGGCTCCTCTGTCCATGGGATCTCCCAGGCAAGAATACTGGAGTAGGGTGCCATTTCCTCCTCCAGGGGATCTTCCCAAACCAGGGATCGAACGACATTTCCTGCATTGGCAGGTGGGTTCTTTAACACTGCGCCACCAGGAAAGCCCATACAATAAAATACCATCATACTAATACAGTGTTAGGTGAAGAAAGTTACAAAATGGTATATATAGCACAATCTTTTACTGTGGGGGAAAATTGTGCTATGCATAAATAAACTATGTAGTTACTAGAAAGGTGATATTATATGGAACATTTACTTCACTTTTTACCTTTTTGTGTTGAAAAAATAAGTAAGCAGCATATTTTTATTTTACTGCTTAGCAAAGATAACTGTTGATTCAACAATATTTAGTGAGTACACACTCTGTATTAGGGGCTGTTGTAGGGACACAACAGTTTTTTAAAAGTAACTTCTTTCACGGAGTTTAAATTCTGCTAATGTTGTACTACAAAAACAATAAAAAAATTTCAAGTGCTATGAATAAAAATAAAATAAGAGGGATGTTTAAAGTATGATCACCAGGCTTATGAAGCAATATTCAATTTTAAATTTTTAAATGAACACTCACTATGTGGAAAAACAATCAGTACCCCATCAAGTCAAATGAATATCGAGAACACCTATGTTCCAACTTGCTGAGACTCGATCACAGTAAAGAGGTTTTAGAAACCCGTATAAATAAAACTTCTTGAAACTAAAAAGGAATCCCACTGAAGATGCTCCCCTACATACTCAATTGTAGATTTTTGCCTTTGAGTTCTTTTCCATTTTTAACAGATTAAAATAATGTATATATGTGTAAAGTATTCTAGTTCACTTGGTCATAATGGACTTTTAAAAAACTGATCACCCCAGTACACTCTTTAAAGAAAGGTTTAACCCACATGAGGCTTTTAAGAAGAAAAGGTTAAAGATGCGATATTGTAAACACAGGGAGATTAAAAACAAAAATATTATGTGGGAACAGAAAAGTTGAAGCTGTCACATAGCTAATAAGGATTCAGAACTCAATTTGAGTTTTGATGCAGAAATTATATTTTATCTTAAACAAGGAGGGGAGAAACTACAGATATCAAAAAACTTATAAAGCTATTTAACAAAACGGTGACCAATCTCAAGATAAGCAATACTTGAGGGTTAGATATATAGTAAATGTTGTCCGCACTGCTGAAAGCTTAGATGAGGCAGATGAATGGTTGGCCAATCAGAACAGAGAATTATTTCTGGCTTTCTGTTCTGTGTGGAATTCGGCTCTAAGCGCTCAGGAAGGTAGCAGAAGGCTGGTTCCTGTCCTCAAGAGATTTTTGATTAAGTAACTCCTACCCTCCCCCCTTCTACCCAGAAGCCACTTAAAAAGATGAATGAGCAATAAAAACAACGTTTATAAATTAGAGAAGAGCCTGAAATACATTTGAAGTTTAGTAAAACTGTGTATCAGATAGAAGTAAAAGTGAAAAAAAAATTCAAATAATGAACATAAAATGGGAGATGAGGGAAGACATATATATATCTTAGAAACTTTAAATGTCTAGGGTACACAGATGAAAACTGAAAACAATTTTTTTAAATGTAGAAGTTTTCTTTTTTAAATGCCAAGCTGCACAGATCAGTAATGAATAGAAAATCACTCTATTCAGTTTAGCACTGGTCTATCCTTGGGAATGAACTATGGTCAGACTGTTTTCTACAGAGTGTAGCAGGTTTAGAAAAAACACAGGATGATTAAAAACATCATCTCTAAACCCGAACCTCATGCTAAAAAGTAGTCAGGAAATGCTATAAACTCAATGCTCAATTAGCATCTGGAAACTAAAAGATGTAATTCCATATTTAATCTTATTTCCATTAAATGCAATTTTCATTGATGATTCTACATAAAGATTACTCATTTGAAACTGTCTTTTAAAAACATGCTATCAAAGTGAAAGTGAAAATCGCTCAGTCATGTCTGAAGTTTTGCAACCCCATGGACTATATATAGTCCATGGAATTCTCCAGGCCAGAATACGGGAGTGGGGAGCCTTTCCCTTCTCCAGGGGGTCTACCCAACCCAGGGATTGAACCCAGGTCTCCCCCACTGCAGGCAGATTCTTTACCAGCTGAACCAGCTGATTCTTTACCAGAGAAGCCCAAGAATACTGGAGTGGGTTCTTCCCAACCCAGGAATCAAACCGGGGTCTTCCACATTGTAGGCAGATTCTTTACCAATTGAGCTATCAGGGAAGACCTAAAATATTTTTTAAAAAATTGAAACAAAGTAACGGTCTAGAAGTTTTTCATATTCTGATTTTGAAGGTTTTTTGGTTTTGTCTTTGTTTTTTTCTTCTAATATCTCCTGTAGCATAATATGCAGTAACAAAGATATTAGAAGACTGGGAGCCCGTTTCCAAGGCTTGTACTGAACAAGAGTAAAAATGACATTCCACTTAATATGTTTCTATACTTTAGAGACACATCTTAAGAATGTCAAAAGGGATGATGGGTTGATGAGGAGTATCTTTAAAGGACATGAGTGAAATTCATTTGTGGGTGGGGGGGCCTTCCCTGTGGCTTAGAGGTTAAGTAATCCTCCTGCAATGCAGGGGATGTGGGTCTGATCCCTGGGTTTGATCTCTGGGTTGGGAAGATTCCCCTGGAAAAGGAAATGGCAATCCATTCCAGTATTCTTGCCTGGGAATTCTCATGGACAGAGGAGCCTGGTGGGCTACAGTCCATGGGGTCATAAAGAGTCAGACACGACGGAGCATGCATGCAGGAGGGTTATTTACAGGGTAAATAAAACCTTAGCGATCCTCTCAGCTTCAAATTCCCTCCTCTGCTCCCCAGACAGTCAGTCCACGTCCCATCCACTTTAATCCTGAATCTATCTTACCTAACTCTTACCGCTTTAGCTTAGTTCAGCTCACAAACACCTTTGCTTATAGAAGGCATGAATGAGTCCAAACATATCAATAGCCACAACAAATTTCTAATGGATTAAATTTATCTACCAGAAAGATACATTAAAAAATGTTTTTTAATAATAATAAAAAAATTAAGCTGGGACTTCTCTGGTGGTTCAGTGGTTAAGACTCCGCACTTCCACTGCAGCGGGAACGGGTTCTATCCCTAGTTGGGGAAACAAGATTCTGCATGCTGTGTGGCACAGTCAAAAAATAAAGAAAAATAAAAAATAAAAAGAAAGCTGAGTTGGGTACTACTAGGTATATGGGGCACTACTAGTACTCTGGACTGCTGGATACAAAGTGAAAGTATTGCTATTAAAAGGAAGTGGACGATCAAGAATAGGTTACTAAGAAGACATGAATAATCTTGCACAAGGAAAAACTAGAGCCCCACAGACAGTCACTGTGGGAAAAGGAGTGAACAGGTACTTAATACAGCATGCTCTCCCTCTCTGGTTTTGTTCCCAGTCCATTTTCTGCTTTACTGGCTCCTTTAAAGCCCTTGAATGGCTTCTATTGGCCAAAAGCCCATTGCTTATTTTCACTTAAAAACAAAAACACCTTATAATAGAAATTTTCCAAATTTTGCATTAAAAGCAGAGAGAACAGTATAGCAAACCTCATCAGTTACCATGATCATCATGGGAAATCTCTTTCAACTATCCTCTACCCTAAGTTTTTTTTGGAAACAATCCAAAACATCATTTCACTTGTAAATATTTCAGTACGCCTTTTTGAGGCTATCTTTAAAAACAACAACAACAACTAATGCCATTATAGGTAAACAAAATAAATCTTATTTCCTTAATAACAAATATCTGGTCAGATCACCTTTCCCTAATTATCTTTTTTCTCTGGACTGCTTCTTAGATGCTGGTGTGTCCTTCTGTCAGGTAACACTGCTTAAAAGGACCTTCATAATCTGGCTTCTGCCTTCCTTTTCAGGCCCACTTTGAGACTCCCTTTTTTCCCTTTCCCTAAATCCTGTTCCAGACAGAGTTGCTTAATTTCTGTTAATGTTTAATGCTTAATGTTCCCTTCACATGCAACATCCGCTTTCCATATAATTTTTCAGCAGCCCAAATCTCCTTTCACTCCCACCTTCATGCTTACATACATGCCAAGAAATCTTTCCTGCTACAATTCCTGGACTCAGAAATGAATAGTCAAATACTGCACTCACCATCCAGGGAGGTTACAAAACCTAGTGTACCCTTTCTTCAAGTCCCCAATGAAACACAAATGCCAATTTATAACTACAGCTTGTTAAGACAGAAACCAACCTTTACTTCTGGGGTACTTTGTGTCTGATAGTTTCACCATTTTTTACTTTGCCTTTTGACCGTATATTCCTGTACAATTATTAAACCTCTTATAAATGGTGTTCCGGAGGTCAAAGAAGACTTTAGTGAAAAGATTTCAGTAGTAAGAAAATCCACAGAATTACTTAAACATTGTATTTAATAAACATGAAGCTTTCAAATGAGATTTATATATTTGACAAATATCTAGCCGTGGAAGTGACAGGGACAAAAGAGCTAGTGGCAAAAGAAGACCCCAGGGCTTCCCTGGTGGCTCAGCAGTAAAGAACCCACCTGAGGTGGGAAGATTCCCTGGAGAAGGAAATGGCTACTCACTCCAGTATTCTTGCCTGGGGAATCCCATGGACGGAGGAGCCCGGAGGGCTACAGTCCATGGGATCACAGAGTCGGACACAACTGAGCACGCATGCCATATTTTAGGGCAGCATGTTCTGACCCCCATGATATAAACTACTTGAGGCAAAAAAAAAAAAAGCCTCTGATGCACAGCATATAGTAAGCTTTTAAGAAATATTTCCTTCATCTACAAGGACCTATTGTATAGCACATGGAACTCAATGTTATGTGCCAGTCTTGCTGGGATGGAGGTTTGGGGGAGAACGGATACACGTCTATATATGACTGAGTCCCTTCCTTGTTCACCTGTAAACACCAGAACATTGTTAATTGGCTATACACCAATTCAAAATAAAAACTTTAAAGCAAAAAAATAAAATTAAAAAAAAGTAAAGAGGAAGAAAAAAAGATTTCCTTCATCTAATTACATTGGAAACACCAAGTGTGTAGGAGTACAGAGAAGCACAGAGGAAGGAATGATTAACTTTTCTACAGGTGACATGGTGTTAAGGAAGCTGGACCAGTATTTGAGCCGGCCTTGAATTTACTGGGCTAGGCAGAAGGACATTTTAGGTAAAAGGAATCATGTCATCAGCGTACGGAGAGTTCCAGCATTTCAGGTGTAACTTCATCCATGCTACACCAGTTGATCAGTGCATTGAAAGAATGAAAACAGAGACCTCTCAAGGCTGGTGTGCTTCTTTGAAATAAAAAGGTAAACAATGTTTCCTTAACTTTTGATTAAATAAATCATTGGAACGTAAGGAAAGGCAAGGAAATGTGTTAGCTAAGGTGAAAATTACTAAGTTCAAATCTGCACCCTCAATAAACCTAGGTAATTTATTTGGTTAGAACTTAAGCAATCAAGATAACAAATTCCTACTGCAAACATTTTTGCAACAAATAAACAAAATAAGTGAACTCCAAAATTTATTTGAATTATTTGATACATTTATGGCTTCCTCTGTTTTTGAAAAGAAGTTATATATGTTCAGTAAGCTTTTATGAATAATGGTTAATACAATTTTCCATCAAATTACATAAAGATTTCTGACGAAAGACTGAAAATCTAAATTAATGGGAATTAATCCTAAAGGAAATCAAGACTGAATATTCTTTGGAATGACTGTTGCTGAAGCTGAAGCTCCAATAGTCTGGCCACCTGAACCAACTCACTGGAGAAGACCCTGATGCTGGTAAAGATTGAAGGCAAAAGGAGAAGGGGGCAGCAGAGGATGAGATGATTAGGTAGGATCACCTACTCAATAGATGTAAATTTGAGTACACTCTGGGAGATAGTGGAGGACAGAGGAACCTAGCATGCTGCAGTCCATGGAGTTGCAAACAGTTGGACACAACTTAGCAACTGAACAACAACCAACTATCAGTTATACAATAAGCTACAAGGATACACTGTACAACAGAAAAAATAAAGTCAATATTTTATAATAACTATAAATGGAGTATAACCTTTAAAATTATGAATCACTATACTGTACACTTATAACTTATATAATATTATTGTATATAAACTATCCTTCAATAGTTAATTACTTCGGTTCTTTTTAAAACAAGTCAAACTTTAAAAGCATTTGCCCCAAGTCAACATTCTAGACTCAGAAAATTATTCAAAGTATAAGACTGCATATAAAATAAAGCCACCTTCAATGAAAAATTCAGTGAATGAAGCACTGTATAGTGTGGCTTTAGGGGAAGTGAGAAACTTTATAGAGTTAAATGGGTTTTGCTCTTACTTTTTACAGAGATCTCAAAGTTAACCTTGGTTGCTTCCATGGTGGCTCAGATGGTAAAGAATCTGCTTGCAATACAGGAGACATGGGTTCAATCCCTGGGTCAGGAAGATCCCCTGGAGAAGGGCATGGCAACACATTCCAGTATTCTTGCCTGGAGAATCCCATGGACAGAGGGGCCTGGCAGGCTACAGTCCATGGGGTCACATGCAGTCAGACACGACTGAGTGACTAACACTTTCACTTTACACACACTAATGTCCTATCATGGACTGTGAGGATGAGCTCTTAAGCTTAGCCCTGAGAGCCACTCCTCTAATCTCGTTTTTCCTCTTGACTTCACAGCGGGATTCTTCCCTGGGAAACTCCTCCACCTGACAGAACCAGACTGCAAACTCAGGAAGAAGAATGACTCCTAATTTCACAACTCTCTCCCATCACCCAACCACTGCTGGGCCAGTAGCCCAATGTAGAGCAACACAATCCAATCTGCTAACATTCTGCTCTCCTTTCAAACAATAAATTCAAGAACACTTAAAAGATCAGACTGGGATTTAATGTCAGGACTTTCTTACTTTACCAATGCTCCTCCCATTTCTTTCATCCAGCCTATGGGTTTGTAGTTTGCAGCCTACACAGGGGATCCCCTCCGCTGGCTTAGAAGTTGCAAGGACAGTTCACATCTGATGTGTGTCAACATCGCTGGCCACCAGCCAGGTGCCTGGTGTTCAGAGGCACTAGAATGGCTGTGAATGAATGTGTCATCTCACACACTGAGAGATTCCAGCCCTGTCGCACCCTTCTCCACAGTACCATAGGCACCTTTCTTTATCTAATGGACTCAACAATGTGTCTGCATAATTATAATTTCCATATGGGATCAGTTCAGTTCAGTTCGGTTGCTCAGTCATGTCTGACTCTTTGCGACCCCATGAACTGCAGCACGCCAGGCCTCCCTGTCCATCACCAACTCCCAGAGTCTACCCAAACCCATGTCCATCGAGTCGGTGATGCCATCCAACCATCTCATCCTCTGTCGTCCCCTTCTCCTCCTGCCCCCAATCCTACCCAGCATTAGGGTCTTTTCCAATGAGTCAACTCTTCGCATGAGGTGGCCAAAGTATTGGAGTTTAAGCTTCAACATCAGACCTTCCAATGAACACCCAGGATTGATCTCTTTTAGGATGGACTGATTGGATCTCCTTGCAGTCCAAGGGACTCTCAAGAGTCTTCTCCAACAGCACAGTTCAAAAGCATCAATTCTTCGGCACTCAGCCTTCTTCACCGTCCAACTCTCACATCCATACATGACCACTGGAAAAACCATAGCCTTGACTAGACAGACTTTTGTTGGCAAAGTAATGTCTCTGCTTTTAAATATGCTATCTAGGTTGGCCATAACCTTCCTTTCAAGGAGTAAGCGTCTTTTACTTTCATGGCTGCAGTCACCATCAGCAGTGATTCTGGAGCCCAAAAAAATAAAGTCTGACACTGTTTCCACTGTTTCCCCATCTATTTCCCATGAAGTGATGGGACCAGATGCCATGATCTTAGTTTTCTGAACGTTGAGCTTTAAGCCAACTTTTTCACTCTCCTCTTTCACCTTCATCAAGAAGCTCTTTAGTTCTTCTTCACTTTCTGCCATAAGGGTGGTGTCATCTGCATATCTGAGGTTATTGATATTTCTCCCGGCAATCTTGATTCCAGCTTGTGTTTCTTCCAGCCCAGCGTTTCTCATGATGTACTCTGCATATAAGTTAAATAAGCAGAGTGACAATATACAGCCTTGACGTACTCCTTTTCCTATTTGGAACCAGTCTGTTGTTCCATGTCCAGCTCTAACTGTTGCTTCCTGACCTGCATACGGGTTTCTCAAGAGACAGGTCAGGTGGTCTGGTATTCCCATCTCTTTCAGAATTTTCCACAGTTTATTGTGATCCACACAGTCAAAGGCTTTGGCATAGTCAATAAAGCAGAAATAGATGTTTTCCTGGAACTCTCTTGCTTTTTCGATGATCCAACGGATATTGGCAATTTGATCTCTGGTTCCTCTGCCTTTTCTAAAACCAGCTTGAACATCTGGAAGTTTACGGTTCACGTATTGCTGAAGCCTGGCTTGGAGAATTTGAGCATTACTTTACTAGCATGTGAGATGAGTGAAATTGTGTGGTAGTTTGAACATTCTTTGGCATTGCCTTTCTTTGGGATTGGAACGAAAACTGACCTTTTCCAGTCCTGTGGCCACTGCTGAGTTTTCCAAATTTGCTGGCATATCGAGTGCAGCACTTTCACAGCATCATCTTTCAGGATCTGAAATAGCTCAACTGGAATTCCATCACCTCCACTAGCTTTGTTCGTAGTGGTGCTTTCTAAGGCCCACTTGACTTCACATTCCAGGATGTCTGGCTCTAGGTGAGTGATCACACCATCGTGATTATCTGGGTCGTGAAGATCTTTTTTGTACAGTTCTTCTGTGTATTCTCGCCACCTCTTTTTAATATCTTCTGCTTCTGTTAGGTCCATACCATTTCTGTCCTTTATCGAGCCTATCTTTGCATGAAATGTTCCTTTGGTATCTCTAATTTTCTTGAAGAGATCTCTAGTCTTTCCCAATCTGTTGTTTTCCTCTATTTCTTTGCACTGATCGCTGAGGAAGGCTTTCTTATCTCTCCTTGCTATTCTTTGGAACTCTGCATTCAGATGGGAATATCTTTCCTTTTCTCCTTCGCTTTTCGCTTCTCTTCTCTTCCCATATGGGATACAAGACCCCAAAATTTCACCCAACTTAGAATGCTTTACTTTGTGTGACTGCATCTTTAAAAAAACATTTGTCTATTTATTTGGCTGTTCCTGGTCTTAGTTGCGGCATGCAGGCTCTTGAATTTTCGCTGCAGCATGTGGGGTAGTTTAGTTATGGCTTGCGGGATCTTTAGTTGCTGCATGCAACATCTTAGTTGTGGCATGTGGGATCTAATTCTCTGAACAGAGGTGGAACCCGGGCCCCTGCATTGGGAGCGTGGAGTCTTAGCCACTGAACCACCAGGGAAGTCCCTGTGTGACTACATTTTCATTTTTATTTAATTTTTTGGCTGTACTGCAAGGCCATGTGAGATCTTAGCTTCCTGACTAGGGATCGAACTCATGCCCCCTGCATCGGAACGATAGAGTCTTAACCACTGGAATGTCAGGGAAGTTCCCTGCATTTTTAATTATAATGTATCTTACATAAAGAGGAGGATAAAACATAAGGTATAAAAAAACAATAAAGCAAAAATGTATATAGCTTCAGATACCCTGGAAACCCCCAAGCAATCTCCATGATTATATCCCCCTGCACCTGCCTAATCCTGCAGTAGTTTTTTGATATATAAATAATTTTCTAAGTAAGAAATGCTGAAAACCCTTGGAGAGGTTTCTTAAATGAGGCTACAGTGTCTATAACTGCAGTTCTCAACATGATAAAAGAATAGATAAATCCTTAAAAAATTCTCACCTATCGTTGAGTATCCCTTCATTCCTACACAGTTCTACCTTTCCCCACCCTCACACCCCATCCCCCCACTGCTTACTTAGGGAGTTGCCTGGAGGGTGGAGGATGTGATTGGAGCTTCCCCAATATTAGCTTGTTAATATGCACAACCACTTATGGAGTAAGTATCATTATCACCTCCATGTGAGGCATGAGGAAATGAAACCCAGAAATCCAGCAAGTGGTGAGAGGTGGGATTTTATTCTTGGCAATCTTAGCCACACTGTTAGATTTTCTGAGATCTTGATCTGTTTTTACAATTTGGAATGTGCTGGCTGCCCGCTCCCCCCGCCCCGCCCCCCCCGCCAAGAGCAGTGGATATGTTTCCCCATGAGTCCTTCTGGGGAGATTTCACCTTTTCTTCCTCCATATTTTCTTCCCACAGTTACCATGTATTAACAGATAACAGTCTGTGTTTGCCCTAGGAGGTACGTCCTTCCAGATATTAGCTGACCCCGCCGTCTAACACAGCTCTCAGCTCTGGGTCATCTGGTACCTTCAGTGCCTGTGTGAATGTCTGTCCAGCTCCCCAGTGACTTACAAGAGGGACACTTCTTGGAAATCTGGCCGACGGATATTTCACTGGGGTGAAGTGTTTAGAGGGTCTGAATCACTCATGTTGCCTGGTAACCTGTTTGTATTTGGCAGGAGGAAGGCGACTCAGGCACAGGTACACTCAGACGCAGGACAGATATTTATTCAGCGCAAACTCCTCCCAGCATTGGACTGACTGTTGATTTCATGTTTAACCTTGACACTGCTCTTTCTCATATCACAGGGAAGGGGGAGAGGCACTTTCAATTCTTTTCAAGTCTGTCCACAGATTCAACAGATCCCTCGCAGATGAAATACAGCCTGCTTTATTTCTTCTACTGAGTTCTGAAGAAAAGCTTTAACAGAGAAAGCAATTACAGGATTCAAACACATACAAGTGAACTGGAATTATAGGCTGTCATGGAACTTACCTGTCATCCCCATAAAAATTCTTTCATGAATTCATAGTTGATATAACACATTCCTAAACAGCTCTGAGTCACTAATTCTGAACTCGGAGTCAAGAATGAATTTTTTTCAGGCAACCAGAGGGTTGACTCATTTGGTGGGCCACATTCCAGGTCAGAAAAAGTATTACATCTTTACACATACTTGTCTTTTTAACCTGAAAGAATTGATACCACAACACAAGTAGCTTTAGAATTGAAGAGGTTCATCCTCAAACACCACCACGAATATAAGTAAATGTCACTGGCAGCCTAAGGTCACCTCTCTGAGCTTTGTCTTTAAACATAAATTAGCACCCGTGCCTATGTCACTGTAGAAACCAAAACTCTGGAATCAAACACTCTGGGTTTGCATTTCATGACATTTCTCCACTAGTTATTACTAGTTCCCTAATACTTTATGGAACCACCTTTCTTCCTAGTCATTGTTATGCATGAAATAGTCAAAGGGGGAAAGTGGTCTTAAAAAAGCCACACACATCCACACATACAAGATATTGTGTTGACTTTTGTTTTGTCCTTTTCAGCTTTCAGAAGCTATCTAATTTCTTTTCTTTTTTAAAGCAGCTTAAAGACATAAATCTTTATGTTTAACACTTTTTATCAGTTTTCCATTTGAAAAATTTTAAACAGGATGTTAATATAATACAAAAATAGCATGTTAATATAATACAATGCTAACAAAGTAAAAATAAGCTTTATTTCCATCTTTGGGCTTTATGTCCTACTTGGGCAAATATCTGGTGCCCTAAGTGATGCTTCCAGGACTACTTATTTGCAGTTAAGAGAATCAGAATCAGAGTATATTTAGGAATGAGACTGTCTGGCTAAAATTCTGTGGCTATGAAGCCAAAGGAATTTGAGTAAATCCATTTACCTAATAAACAAATTATAGAAAGTCAAAGCAGTAAGTTTTTAAGCCTAAGTATAGGCACTGGGAAGACCAAATAACCAGGTGTGGACTCATCACTAAACATAAAACTCTCCATTCTCCAGCACCCTTCTTGTTGCCTCCATTTGTTAGATATAAGCGCTAAATCACAGAAATCTAAAGCATTACACACTATATTGATAGAACACAGACTGTAAGTCAAGACACAATACCAAAGTCAGTTAATTGCATGCTAAAAATATCTGTGTCACTCACCACTAATACCAATACAGACAGAGAATGTTAGTCTTTCCAAGGTGTTTGGGGCAGGGTCCCCAAGACTCCCAGTTTGATGATTCACTAGGAGGACTCACAGGACCCAGTATACAGTCGTACTCATGGCTATTTGTTACAGCAAAGGGATACAAAGCAAAATCAGCTAAGGATAAAGGTATGTGGGGTAAGGTCTAGAGGAGACCAGGAGCAAGCTTCCAAGGGCCTTTTCCCAGTAGAATCACACAGGCGGTGTTTAATTTCCCCCAAGGAGTTGTGACAACACCTGTGAAATACCGTCTACCAGAGAAGCTCATTAGTGACTCAGTGTCTGGGGGTTTTATTGGGACTGGCCACATAGGAAACTTCTGCTAGGCACGTACCTAAATTATATACTCCCGGAACGCAAGCAGGTATTCAATAGAAACCAATACTGTTTGCACAAACAGTTCAGGCACAGTGAGCCATTCCTCCCAGGAAATGGTGGGAACCCTCCTCCAATCTAAGTTACCATGTGCCACCTGTCAAGGGCTAATCTTGCAAGCACTGTTTCTAAGAAGAGCAGTCTCAGGCCTGCTGTGTTAACTCATTTTTGTACACTGTCCTAGTTCAAGTAACTATCATACAGGACCAAACTATATAAGAAAGTCTTACTCATAGCAGGTCACCTAGGTATATCATGAGCCTAGAAGCACTTTTACCTTGTATTATTTTCACTATTTAAAATGTAGCATTTTCAACATGGACAAACTTACCTTACATAATAGAAGATCTAAGATGGCCTTTAGTGTCTTTTTTGTACAATAAAAAGAACAGAATTCTAGCCCTGTTTACATTTCTGAGCACTTTCTTTTAAAAAATATACCACTGAAATTTCTGAAGGAATAGTATTCCTAAATTGAAACTCTGAGAAACCATTTAACTTACCAGACTGGCAAAAAAAAAAAAAAAAAAAAATCCAGACTGAAATAACAGCTAGTCTCACAAATTTCTAGCATGGGGTGAGAATAAGATAAACCTTCTCTGGGAGGCAATTTGACAGGATAGCTACCAAAATTACACACATCCTTTATGATCTGCAATTCTACTTTGCAAATTTATACACATATAATTGTGTACATGCAGAATAACCTACACACAAAGTTATTTACTGCAGCATTGTTTAAGAGCAAGGACTGGCTACAACCCAAATCTCCATCAATAGGTCACTATTTAAATTGTGGTACATCCATACAATGGACTACTCTGTGCCGAGGGGGAAAAAAAAAAAGGAGGAGGATGCTCTCTTTGTACTGATTTGCTAAACCCTCCTACATATATAAGGAGAAAAAAATACGTCGCTCAGAAGTATAGTTTGCTATCTTCTACTTTACGAATGGGGCAAATATGAATTCATACTGTGCATAGAGATACTCTGGAAAGCTGCATTAGACCGAGGCTGGGAGGGGGCAGTGAAGGCAGAATTGGGGCAGAATCTGTAAACCTGAAAAAAAATGACTTAAAATGGTATATTTGAAAAGTAATCCTTCTTTCCTAAGCCTAGATCAAATCACCCTGGCACCTGGTTTTTCGGTTTATTGTTTTAATAAGCTTCTCTATTTTGCAGCGGTTAAAACTAAAGCATTATATGATGGCTTTACCCTATTTTCCAAATCAGGTTCCAGCTCTATCCTTTGCATCCTGTGTTTGTCTGCCATTTTGAAGGAGCTTTCCCAAGGGACATCTGAGAGCGAGCGAGTTCTCTGTACCTCCTTTCTCCCACTTGTTTGCTGAGGAGGTTCGGGGCTTTTAAATGTTCCATGAAAACAGGGGGTTTGCTTTGTTCACTGCATTCACGACACTGAAATGAGTGCCTGGCACACAGAAACCGTTCAGTAAGTATTTACTGAACAAATGAATTCTTTTCTTTACCCAGTTTCAACGGGACAGACACTATCAGACAAAGGGAAAGATATTACTGCGGTCAAATATTCAGAAATAGTTGTCATTCCTAGCATTGGCCCATTTATAGGCATTCTAATCCTAGCAACATTCTTAGAACTATTTTGAATTTTACAGAAGACAAATAAGCCTATAGAGTGCTGTGCTGAACAACAACTTAAATGCTCATAAAAATGTATTTTTAATTAACTTGGGATTATATGGCCCTGGGGTCCATCTTTGGCTGAAGACTTTTTAGGCAAACATGACGCTAGCGAGTAATGATGAAAAAGAATGGCTATCGTCAGAATAAACTGAGCCCCAGTCATAAGGTGCCCATTGCTGAAGAGAAGAAAGAGAAACCCTTTTGTATTAAAGATGCAACTGCTATTTTTATTTTTAAGAATAAAACTATCCTAGGAATTAAATTCAAATTACCAATACTCCAGACAGTGGACTGAGTTGCACAATGTCAACCATGAGCATGAAAATTTCCTTTCTTCTCAGTGGGCAAAGAAGGTGTATAATTACCACATCTCTTTGACCTTAGTTTAAATACTACAGAAACAGAGTAACCTTGCTAGCAATCATTTCAGTAATGTTATTCAACAGTTGCACAGCTGACTGATGTTTCTTTGAAGACTTTTAGGACCACTCATTTTTCTCAAAGCACAGCTGAGGCAGTGACTGAGTGCCCTGTCTGTGGGCAGTCATGCAAAGAGGTTAGGAAGTTTTGGTATCACCTCTATTTCTCTTGCTGTCATTTAAGACAACAATCTAACACATGAGGAAACATCCACACACCTGAAATAGCTTGAAATCTAAGACTCTCCTGAAGATAAAACAGAAATTCCCAAAGTGAAGGCATTATTTTTCTTAAGGCATTTTTGAAACGTCTTAACTAGGAAAGAGAAGATAGCAGAGAAGTTGCAGGACAACTGGTAGGCATCCAACATTCAGCAGATGCAAATCATACTTATGATCTAGCACCAGGAAGCACCCAACCTACTGTTTGCAGGCTTCCCTGGTGGCTCAGTGGTAAAGAATCTGCCTGCCCATGAAGGAGACATGGGTTTGAACCCTGGGTCATGAGGATACCCTGGAAAAGGAAATGGCAATCCACTCTAGTATTTTTGCCTGGAGAGCCCCATGGACAGAGGAGCCTAGTGGGCTACAGTCCATGGGGTTCCAAAAGAGTCAGATACAACTTAGCGACTGAACAACAACAATAAATCCCACCATAGTCCGTGCTCCTCGCAGCAGTCAACACGGTTAAGTCTCATTAGAGATCCTTTCTGTGAAGAGCGGGAAGGGCAGAGGATGGTAGCTCTAAAAGAGCAAGTGAGAGCTTAAGTCAGAATCATGCTTTGTTATGTTTTGCTGGTTTTCTTGGAGTGAGAGTGAAATGATGAGTTCTATGATACTGCCCTCCCACCCCCTGGAAGAGTCCCCGGGAGGACACTGGGCCTAACAGGTACCAGCATTTCAGGAGGAGAAAAGCAACTTGTGTTTTCCACCAACATTAACAATACCTGACAGAACTGTTCAGAGGTGGAGCAAGGGAGGCAGGCAGAGTCCTATCCCTCGTGATGCTCACAGGCAGATAAACAAGGCTGAAAAACGCCACTGAGGGAAGTTAGAATCAGAGTGAGGCCAGCGTGGCTGATTTAGGGATTAGAGGTTAGGAAATGAGCAGATATTACTGGGTTGGCCAAAAAGTTCATTTGAGTTCTTGGGTACGATGTAATAGGAAAACCCAGATGAACTTTTTGGCCAACTCAATATTTGCATTGACTTAATAATAATGGGAAGGGAGTGGGGCATGGAAGTCAAGTATTTCAGGTCACGGAAGCAGCTGGTTCAAAAGCCCTGAGGCAGGAATCAGCCCGGCAGGTGTCGAGAATGGAAAGGCAATGGAGCATGGAAACCCAGGAGCAGAGAAGTGCAGAGGCCAGAGGCCAGGTCACTGAGGGCTTTCCAGAGCAGGCGAGCAACTGCCAGTACCCAGGCAAACTCAGTATCACTGAAACCCAGGCTGCCGTGCAGTGCAAAATGCATCACGTTCCAACAAAACGGTGAAGGATTCCCTTGCAATATGTACAACTGCTATGATATTTTAATGGATCTTTTACAGACTTTATTTTTCAGAGCAGTTTTAGGTTCACCCAGAGCCCACGGTTCACAGTTAAGGTTCACTCCTGCTAGTGTACCTTCTGTGTGCTTGGACACGTGTATGATGACATGTGTCTACCATTAAACTATCAGAGTAGTTTTGCTGCCCTAAAACTCCTCTGTGCTCCAACTACTTAAACTAAAATTTGACTTGTAGATAGAAGTAAAATGTACACTATTTTCCAGAGGTTTACAATTCATAGAACCACCTTATATCCCAAGAGTATAGCTCAAGATACGCACACACACACACACCCACACACCCCAGATTTAGTATTTAATGTATATATATCTTTTAAATGCCCAACCAATATCATCATTAAAATCTATGTTTAACAATTACAGGACATATATGCATCCACAACCAGAAACTGATTTTCAACTGAGATCCCACTTTCACCCAAAATACTCAACTGTTGGAAAAGACTCAAGAATGAATGTGTCACTCCTAGTTATATATCCAAGAAAAATGAAAACCCTAGTTCACACAAAACCTTGTATACAAATGTTCACTCTGCATTATTCATTACATCCAAAAGGCAGAAACAATCCAAACATCCAGCTGATGAATGGATGAACACAATGCTCTATACCCATATAATAAAATATTATTTGGCAATAAAAAATAATGAAGTGAAAAAAAAATAATGAAGTGGTGATACATGCTAAAACATAGATGAACCTTAACAACATTACACACACTAAGTAAAAGAAGCTGGTTACAAAAGATCACACACTTCATGACTGCATTTCTATGAAATGTGCAGAAGAGGAAAATCCACAGAGACAGATCATAGACAAGTGTTGCCAGTGGCTGGAGGCAGAGGAGATTGGGTAGTGAATATCAGTGGGTAGGGGCTTTCTTTGGGGGATGATGTAAATGTTCTAAAATTAGGTAGAGGTGATGGTTGCACACCTCTGTGAATACACTAAAAGAATTGTACTCTTCAAAAGGGTGAATTTCACGGTTATGAATTGCATCCCAATAAAGCTGTTATAAAAATTAAAGAACAAAGGTATATCTGAAATGCTGGGTACAGATGAAATAAACTTCAACTTGTCAAAAATGCTACATTCCAGTAAGGCGCATAATAGGAGGTAAGCAACTCTGTGCTCATTTCAGATACCATACAATACTCTCAGTGGGACATGTTTAATCCTTTGAAAAGATCACCCCACCATCAGAGGATGCTTTTCTCATTTCACTTGGGACCTCACTCTAGCTACTACCTCTCTCTCTACTCTCCCCACCAACTCCACTAACCTGACCCTGTCTGTCCAACAGCTCTGGTAATAGCCACACTTTTAGTCACCATTGTGTTTCCCCTGGACTGCATTAATCCCTTCCTGTCCCAATTTTCCACACTGACCTTTCTAAAAATTTACTCTCTCATTTTAAACCCTTCAGAGGTTCCCCCTATTGAAGCCATTTCTGGAACACTGAGGTACTATTAGAAGAAATTAATTATATTCATATGCAATTAGGTAGTACATGGATCAAAAGAGTCATGTGCCTCTTAATACCAAAGTTAAGTGTTAAGTGATAGTTGATCAGTTGTGTTTGTCTCTTTGCAATGCTATGGACTGTAGCCCACCAGCCTCCTCTATCCATGGGATTTCCCAGGCAAGAATACTGGAGTGGGTTTCCCTTCTCCAGGGGATCTTCCCGACCCAGGGACTGAACACAGGTCTCCTGCATTGCAGGCAGATTGTTTACCATCTGAGCCACTAGGCAAGCCCCTTAACATCAAAGGTGCCTACAAATGCAACCTCAGAGTATCCCCAAACTATGCCTGTCTCTACCTTCAAGGACACTGGCTGCAGTGCTAACACCCGCCAGTAATTTCATGGGCTAACCTTTGCATCTGCCAACTTAAGCTACTCTATCAAAAGGATCAATTTAATTACCTATTTATAAGGTCAAGAGTTAAGTTAGCTTAGATAAATACCTGATTAAGAACTGGGCTAATGAAGAGATTTTTCAAGAAGACACACTGGAAGGTCCAATATTTTTCAGGTACCTACACACAGCTATATATAAAAACAAGCCCAGAGTGTCAAGATGGGAGAAGTTGAAACTTAAAGTAGCTCATAAAACAGGGCCAACATTTTATTTCTTAGGTAGCAAAGGTAAATCAAATAAAAGAAGAGGAGAGAGTGGCTCCTGGCCTGTAACATCTGTGGACAATTATAATTGTTTATAACATGATGGTCTTCCCAGGTGGTGCTGGTAGTAAAGAACCCGCCTGCCAATTCAGGGAAGCAGGAGATGAGGGTTTGATCCCTGGGTCTGGAAAATCCCTTGGAGGAAGGCATGGCAACCCACTCCAGTATTCTTGCCTGGAGAATCCCATGGACAAAGGAGCCTGGCAGGTTACATTCCAAAGAGTCACAAAGAGTCGGACATGCCTGAAGGGACGTAGCACAGCACACATATTAATGATGCTGATAAAATCATCAGCTTATAGTTTCTTTCACCTAGTCAAACTTAAAATGTGTGCTCTTGTTGAAAAGGAGATGGGTAAAAGGAGAGAGTGTTAGACTGTAAATTCATGCTGACCACTCCAGACACTCTGTACATATCCCAAAGTAGTTGAGAAGACCCATTTAAAAGAGTGTTATGGAAGTTCATTTATCTTAATCTGAAGTATATGTACCATGCATCATTTCATAGAGGAATAAAATAAAGGATACAACTTACAAAGTAAAATACTCCTACAAGAGGAGCAATGCAGAACCCAAAGCCAAGTAGAGACAAGGGTTCTTGATCACAGGAAGCAGTGGGAGGGGCAGGGATGTGTTTCCTGTGACTGAATACGGTCTCACCGGCTCCCAGTAGGGAATCACCACACTCAGCACCTCTGGAACTCCTGACATGATGCATAACCTTCTGGTGCCTCAGTTTCCTTGCCTTTAAATACGGATGACAGCACTAACTTCATAGGGTCCTTAAGAGGGGTGACAGAGTTAATATTTATAAAGAGCTTAGAAACAGCACCTGACACAGAGCATGCATGATCCATATTTGTTAACTGACTAACATAGAAATGAAAATAAAAGGGGTAACAGAGGGTACTAGGTAAGCCTTAAAACATGACAAAAACTGGGCTACATATTCAGTTCTCAGTTCCTTCGCAGCTAGAGTAAAAGAGAGAAGAAACAAAATTTTCCAGGCTCAGAGGCAGACTGTGGTGTCTCCGTATCTGCATGTAAGGAAGTAAGGAAGCATGTTCTGTTTCCCAGGGGAAGAAAAGCTTTTCTTGACACTTAGCTCTAACATGCTCACTGCAGATCTGTACACAGAGGCGATGAGAAACAGCACAGACCAGGGAGACCACTGCGTGACGTCACATGACAGATTTTCATCATGTGTCTGTTAGTTGCTCAGCTGTGTCCGACTCTTTGCGATCCCATGGACTGTAGCCCACCTGGCTCCTCTGTCCATGGAATTCTCCAGGCAGGAATACTGGAGTGGGTTGCCACGTCCTTCTCCAGGGTATCTTCCCAACCCAGGGATCAAATCCGGGTCTTCTGCACTGCACAAGGACTCTTTACCGTTTGAGCCACCAGTGATGCCCCTCAATAAATACTGAAGCATAACTCTCCAGAGTTTTTTCTCTGGGGGGGGGGGCAGGAAACCAAGGCAACGCAATACAAATAAGTGGCTCTAATGGTCTCTATCATTTCAGGGACACAACTGCACCAGAAATCCATCCTTTACTTCAACATCCGTCAACATGCATCTGATTAGAGCTGAAGAGAAGGCAGTTCCAGATTTGTGGAACAAATTCTCTACATCAGGAGACAGCCAAGATGCAGCCACATAAAAACACTAAGTAACCTGATGCATAGAAAGTGACTTTCCACGGAAGCATTTGTTTTTAGGTCTAATGGACTGGAGAGTCATTGTCTGGCCTAAGAACAGCTATGATCATCTCAGGGGATTAAACAACTCAAAAGAATATTCCTCTCTGTCATAGTCATCTCAGGCTCTACCCAACAGTTAAATGTGGAGTATTTCCAAATACAAGCACAGAAGCCCTTGTGCTTAAGTAGCATTTTATTGTAAGCTGGAAAATAGATGAAATTTTATTTTAAAGACTAGTTGCATGAGTGCTAAGTCGCTCTAGTCATGTCTAACTCTTTGTGACCCTACGGACCATAGCCCACCAGGTTCCTCTGTCCATGGGACAGGCAAGAATACTGGAGTGAGTTGCCATTTCCTTCTCCAGAGGATCTTCCTGACCCAGGGATTGAACCTGGGCCTCCTGCATTGGCAGATGGATTCTTTACCACTAACACCACCTGGGAAGCCCCAAAGACTAGTTATAAGAGAGCAAACCTTAGCAAGAAAAGGACCTTTGTTCCTTCAGATAGTCCCATGCTGTACATGGAAGACATGACATCTTCCACGGTTACTCCACAAGTCCTGTGAGTACAGTGATATTCCAGTGATTTGTCAGCTTTATTCCAACAGGCAAAGTGTGTTGTTGTTCTTAAGACTGATCATCTAAGAAGGTTTCTTCACATTAAAACAGTGTTCATCTTAAAGTTTTTAATCAACTATAGCAATGTATTTTCATTTTAATTCTTAGGGGGGGTATTACCAAAGCTGAAGGCTTCCCTTGTGGCTCAGCAGTAAAGAATCCGCCTGCAATGCAGGAGACCTAGGTTCGATCTCCCAGGTTTGGGAAAATCCCCTGGAGAAGGACACGGCAACCCACTCTAGTATTCTTACCTGGAGAATCCCCATGGACAGTGGAGCCTGGAGGGATACAGTTCATGGACTCCTGAAGAGTCAGAAACAACTGAGTGACTAACACTTTCCCTTTTTCACTCAGTTACTGGTGAAGATTTACTGGATCTTTTCTGTCAGACTGTACACCCCATGAGGGAAGGGACCTCATGTGTCAGGTTTTCTGCTGTCTTTCTGGCACACAGTTGATGTTACTTGTTCACTGACTAACCCCCACTTTATAAACAGTCAGCTGTGTTCCTAGAGTCTCATGTGAGCCCCTTGCAAGTAAGACAGGGAAGTCACTGAAGTAATCTTACACAGCGGGGAGGAAGGGAGGAAAGCATTTTCATTATCACACAACCCACAAGTCTGATGCCTTAAAGAGTGTTAGAAGCGAAGTCCTTGGAGTATACATGGCAGGTATGAGTGAGAGAGGGAGGGAGAGATGGGAGGGATGGCCCACTAATTCAGATGGGTGCTATACGAGTAAAATTTTATGATGAGAATGCAAACAGCGTTTTCTAATTATAGACTCTTAAATTTGAAATATCTTGAAAGGTCACTCTGTACTTCTTTCTGCCTAATACAGTAGGCAGCATTCAAGCATCCCAGAAATAGAAGTCCTTTAAAAAAAAAAAAATAAGCAAAAAAAAAGCCCAGAGAGAAAGGTTGAACTAACAGATTAAAAAGCCCTGTGTCTCCCCCAACTCGAAAGTTTCTCTGTTAGGTCTTCCATGAAGAAATAATCAACAATCTAATTCTTTCCTTCAGGACACAAAGTTACTGTTACATCCCAATTTCTCAACTCCTTACAGTAAAAGTCATAAGAAATAGTATCACATAGTATCATAACAGTGAAACTTCAATAATTACCTGATTTTAAGAAATGCTTTTGGACCTCCTGCAACCAAAGAAAACAACCATTCATACTTTAATGCTGAAAGTGAGATGGCGTTTTAAACTCATTGGTTAGCAAAGAAACCTGAATCAAAAAAGTGAGATACCAAGTTTCACATATTAAATTTGATTAAAAAAAAAAACCCACAAAAATATCAAGCTGCCCTCCAGGACTACTGTAAAATACATTTCTTATATTTTACAAACAACCTAAGAATGTGACATCACATAGCCTCTGAAATCATCAGGAAGAGTGAAACACTGGAAACAACTAAGTGGTCAACACTAAGGGGTTGCTTAAATCAACTGATGGATGAATGCAGCAGAATACTGAAATACTTCTCTACCATGTCATGTGAGGAGTGACAAGAGGTTCATGACACATTCATGAGTGCAAAACAGTGACATGTGTATGACCCTATTTATCTTGCTTTTTAAAAGTTGCAAGCATAGACATAAACACTGGAAAGATCATGCAAAATTTTAACAGGTGATAGATTTATCGATGGCTTAAGTTTTCCCTTTGATTATCAAGGTTCAAAATTTTCTAAAATAAACATGAGCTGTTATTAATTTTATAATTTAAAAGTTAAAGAGAAAAGGTGAGTCCTAAACTCCCAACATAAATTTCCAAATATTAGCTATCATATTAACAGTCCCTTTAAAGAGTTTATTATGATAAGCACATAGTCTTTTTTAAATACCATGTACTAAGGATAAAAATAACAAACCTCTTTTTCATTTTGGTTACTATGTGTGGAGTAGGCAAATAAAAATATTCTGTCTGGGAAACTGAAAATGTTTTCTTTTTACCAAGATGCCATTTGTGGTGATGTACCACCAGGTAGCCTCTCTAGTTAAATATAGCATAATTATATAGTTCATAAAATTAAAGTAAAATGTACATATTTATTGTGATTACTACTCTTGCTCAAGTATAATCCTGTCTTTGAAAATAAAAATGAAACTAGAAGTAAAAATGAAACCTGACAAGGCAGAAAAATGAAGTGGACAAATATGAATTAGGACAGAAACAAATTGGGGTGGGGGGAGATATTATTAGAAAGAGGCTCCCAGACAGAGAGAGGTCACCTCTGGTCAGGGAGAAAGGACGTTTCTGTGGGAGGCAGAGTAACTTCTCAGGATCTGGAGATACTATAATCAAAACTGCAAGGATTCTGTAGTATAGGTACCTGAGTAGGTTAACAGAATGAGCAGACTAGCTACACCTGAGTAATTTAGGGATCAGTAAATTTGTGCGAGTTCATCAGCCCTTGTTTGGAAAGGTTTCTTTAGAATCCTAAATTTCTCCTTTCTGTAATCTGTTTCCTTTAGTTCTTGTTTTTCTCTCTTGTAAATTTGTTGTCCTTACTATTAAGATTTCTAAGAGGTTGTTTACTGCAGCCTCCTCACTAGTTATCAGCAGTTTGCTTCTTCTGTTTAGAAAATGAATAATTTGTACTTACTTTAACTCTTATAAGGGGCTTCCCAGGTGGGAAGTTTATTGTGGTGGATCACAATAAATCGTGGAAAATTCTGAAAGAGATGGGAATACCAGACCACCTGACCTGCCTCTTGAGAAACCTGTATGCAGGTCAGGAAGCAACAGTTAGAACTGGACATGGAACAACAGACTGGTTCCAAATAGGAAAAGGAGTACATCAAGGCTGTATATTGTCACTCTGCTTATTTAACTTATATGCAGAGTACATCATGAGAAACGCTGGGCTGGATGAAGTCAAGCTGGAATCAAGATTGCCAGGAGAAATATCAATAACCTCAGATATGCAGATGACACCACCTTTATGGCAGGAAACAAAGAACTAAACAGCCTCCTGATGAAAGTGAAAGAGGAGAGTGAAAAAGTTGGCTTAAAGCTCAACACTCAGAAAACTAAGATCATGGCATTTGGTCCCATCACTTCATGGGAAATAGATGGGGAAACAGTGACTGACTTTATTTTTCGGGGCTCCAAAATCACTGCAGATGGTGATTGCAGCCATGAAATTAAAAGACACTTACTCCTTGGAAGGAAAGTTATGACCAACCTAGACAGCATATTAAAAAGCAGAGACATTACTTTGTCAACAAAGGTCTGTCTAATCAAGGGTATGGTTCTTCCAGTGGTCATGTATGGATGTGAGAGTTGGACTATAAAGAAAGCTGAGCACCAAAGAATTGATGCTTTTGAATGGGGAAGACTTTTGAGAGTCCCTTGGACTGCAAGGAGATCTAACCAGTCCATCCTAAAGGAGATCAGTCCTGGGTGTTCATTGGAAGGACTGATGTTGAAGCTGAAACTCCAATACTTTGGCCACCTGATGCAAAGAGCTGACTTACTTGAAAAGACCCTGATGCTGGGAAGGATTGGAGGCAGGAGGAGAAGGGGACAACAGAGGATGAGATGGCTGGATGGCATCACCGACTCAGTAGACATGAGTTTGGGTAAACTCCGGGAGTTGGTGATGGACAAGGAGGCCTGGCGTGCTGCGATTCATGGGGTCGCAAAGAGTCAGACAATACTGACCAACTGAACTAACTCACTCCCAGGTGGCACTAGTGGTAAAGAATCCTCCTGCCAATGCAGGAAATGCAAGAGACGTGGGTTTGATCTCTGGGTCAGGAAGAAGAGAGTTACCTGGTCTACCTGTGTCTCATGACCCATCTCAGACATCCTCACTCTCAGGTTTCCTTCTAAACAATGTCAAAGCAAATTAAACATTAGCAAATTTACATAATCTGCTGTTTCACAAAATGATGTGTATCAAGGTCTTCTTTTAAGTCTCTAATGATGTTCAGAGGACAAACTATGAGTCAAGCAAGTAAACTGTCAGGGACTTCCCTGGTGGTCCAGTGGCTAAGACTGGCTCCCAATACAGAGAACCTAGGTTTTAACAAGCGTCTGTATAGTCACAGTTTTTCCAGCAGTCATGAATGGATGTGAGAGTTGGACCATAAAGAAGGCTGAAAGTATAAGTATTAGTCTCTCAGTCATGTTCAACTTTTTGCAACCCCATGGACTTTATGTCTGCCAGGCTCCTCTGTCCATGGAATTCTCCAGGCAAGAATACTGGAGTCGGTTGCCATTCCCTTCTCCAGGTGATCTTCCCGACCCAGGGATCAAACCTGGTCTCCCACATTGCAGGCATATTCTTTACCGTCTGAGCCATCAGGGAAGCCCAAAGTGAAAGAAGGCTGAGCACCAAAGAATTGATACTTTCAAACTGTGGTGCTGGAGAAGACTCTTGAGAGTCCCTTGGACTTCGAGGAGATCAAACCAGTCAATCCTAAAGGAAATCAACCCTGAATATTCATGGGAAGGACTGGTGCAGAATCTGAAGCTCTACTACTTTGGCCAACTGATGCAAAGAGCCAACTTATTGGAAAAGACCTGGATGCTGGGAAAGACTGAAGGCAGGAGGAGAAGGGGGCGACAAAGCATAAGATGGTTAGATAGCATCACCAACTCAACGGACATGAATTTGAGCAAAGTCTGGGAGATAGTGGAGGACAGAGGAGCCTGGCGTGCTGCAGTCCATGGGGTCACAAAAAGTCAGAAACAACTTAGTGACTGAAGAACAACAACGACAACAGAGAACTAAATCCCACAAGCCACAACTGAGAGTTTTCATGCTGTAACTAAAGATCCTGCATGCCTCAACAAAGATCAAAGCTCCTACATGCTGCAGCTAAGACCCTGTACAGCCAAATAAAGAAAGAAATAGAAAGAAAGTAAACTCTTGGGACCAAAAAGATGTATCTGGTGGCCAAATAAAAGAGTAAATAAAATACCAGGAATAACTGGAAAAGGGAAAGAAGAAAAAAGTGAAACAAGGGGCACGCTAGTAGAAGTTTTTGCAACTGAATCTTGAGCAAAAAAAAGGAAAATGAACCTAAGCACCCAGAGCCCAAGGATGATGAGCATGTTTTGAGGGTAGGGGCCAGATATCCGTGAATCAGATATCCTGCTGGTAGCACCCAGGCTCTAATGGGCTGGCACAAAAATGCATGGTGATGCAGACCAAGTCCATAAATCAGCCATGAGCTTTTACGTTGAGCTTCTAAATCATGCATGGTCAGAGGCTACACCTCAGAGTACGTGAAGGAAAAGTCTGAGTAAGCTTTATGAATGTCATTATTAATGACCATCCTAGACTCTCTCTTGCTATTGAGATACAATCCATGGGCTTTGAATACTTTGGACATCACCTTGATTTCAGAATACAGCACCTTCAAGAGAAGGATGGGGTTTAGCACATTGAGAAAGAAACTTTGAGGTCCCCCCCCCAACCTCCCTACAGTGTCTAAAGTTTGCTATAAAGAAAAACTCCTATTCACTCTTACAGAAAGGTGTACAGATAGAAATGTTACATCACCTTGTTACCTCCCAATGCTACATCACTTTTTTAAACAAACTTACTAAAATATGTCTAGGAAATGCAAGCATATATATTCTCTCCAGTGAGAATACACACATTCGTTTTTCACTGTTTCATAGTACTTCAAACTGTAACAATGTATTAGGTGGTGAGTCACTCTCTAATTGAGAGCAGTGGGAAATATGATGAAAACAAGAAAGTAAAGAGGCTTCCTGAGGGACAGAGCATGCGCAAAGAATACTTTATTACAAGCAGAAGACCTGGTTTGAATCTGGATTCCGATATTCCTAAGTGTGATCTTTAAAAGCCAATTTAACAGATTCAACACGCAGAAAACCAGCAAACTTATAGTTGAACTCAACAACACAACCAATCCATTACATCTAATTGACATCTCTAGACAGCTTCATCTAGTAACAGCAGAATACACATTCTTCTCAATCTCACATGAACAGGCACCAGGAGAGACCATTATCTGCAACATAAAACACACCTTCATAAATTTAAAAGAACAGAAAGTCTATTCTATTCTTTTACTGTCTCCTTTTATATCAAAATGGAATTAAACTAGGAATCAATAATGAAAGATAGCTGGAAAATCCCCAAATACTTGGAGATTAAATAACACATTTTTAATTAACACATGAGCCAATAAAGAAATCCCAAGGGAAATTTTTTAAATGTTTTGAATAAAAATGTAAACACAACTTATCAAAATTTATGGATGCATCAAAAACAGAGGGAAATTTACAGCAGTGAATGCACAATTCAGAAAAGAAGATCTAATACCAATAATCTAAGTTTATACCTTATGATAGTAGAAAACAAACAAATTAAACCCAAGGTATATAGAAAAAGAGAAATAACACAAAATTAGAGCATAAGTCAATGAAATTAAAAACAGGAAATCAAGAGAATCTAATGAAACCAAAAGCTCATTATTTGAAAAGATCAATAAAATCAACAGGTCTCCAGGCAGGTTAATCAAGAAAAAAAAAAAAGAGAGAACACAAACTACTAATATCAGAAATTAAAAAAACAGACTTCCCTGGTGGTATCAGTGGATAAGAATCCACCTGTCAAGGGGACATGGATTCATCCCTGGTTTGGGAAGATCCCACATGCCGTGGAGCCAATAAGCCCATGCACGACAACTACAGTGCCCACTTGCAAGCACCAGAGCCCATGCACCTACAGCCTCTGCTCTGCAGCAAGAGAAGCCACCACAGTGAAGAGCAGCCTCCACTCACCACAACTAGAGGATGCCCATGCGCAGCAACAAAGACCCAGAGCAACCAAAAATAAATAAATAAATTGGTTAACTTAAAAAGGAATAAAAAGGAGGACATCGTTGCACATCTCACAAATATTCAAACACAATCTGCCAAAACTCAAAGAAAGAAACCATCTACATAAGCCTGTATGTATTAAATAAATTGAATCAGTAATTAATAACTTGGAGCATTTCCTGGTGATCCAGTGGTTAGGACTCGGTGCTCTCACTGCCAGGTCCTTGGGTTAGATCCCTGGTCGGGGAACTGAGATTACCCTGCAAGCCACATGGCACAGTCAGAAAAAAGAAAAAAACAAAAAAATTAATAACCTTATAAAATAGAAAGCACCAGGCCCAGATGGGTTCACTGGTGAATTCTACTAAGTGTTTAAGAAAGAAATTATACCAGTGTCTTTCAGAAAATAGAAGCAGAGGGAGTATTTCCTAATTCATTCTAAGAGGCCACATAGATGAAGTCAACTGATCTCTGACAAAGGAGTAATGACAATATCTTGCAGCAAAGTCAGTCTTTTCAATAAATGGTACTAGATCAAGTGGTCATTCACATGCAAAAAATTAACCTAGACACAGATCTTATACCATTCACAAAAGTTAACTCAAAATGTATCACAGGCCTAAATGTAAAAAACTAAACTAACTCCTAAAAGATAACACAGGAGAAAACCAACTGACCTTGGGAATGGAGATTATTCTTTCAATACAACAGCAAAAGCACCATCCTTGAAAGAAATAACTGATAAGTTGGACTTCACTAAAATTAAAACCTTGGACTCTCTGAAAGGCAATGTCAGGAGAATGAGAAGACAAGCAACAGCCTGGGACAAAAATTTGCAAAAGAATATCTGATAAAGGACTGTTCTCCAAAATATACCAAAAGCTCTTAAAATTCAACAATAAGAAAACAAAAAACCCAATTAATAAATGGGTCAAAGACTTGAATAGACCTCATCAAAGAAGACACAGAGATGGAAAATAAGTGTATGAAAAGATGCTTCACATCATATATCACAGGGAAATACAAATTAAAACAACAACGAGATACTACTACAACTATCAGAATGCTCACAATCTGGAGCACTAACAAAACCAAATGATGGTGAGTAAGTAGACCAACAAGAAGACTCGCTAACTAATGGTCAAAATGCAAAATGGCACAACCACTTTGGAAGACAGTCTAGCGGCTTCAACCAAAGGAAATACACTTTTATCATATGATCTAGCAACCATGCTCCTTGGTATATACCCAGAGAAGCTAAAAACTTACGTCCATATAGAAACATGTACACAAAAGTTTATAGCAAGGTTATTCAGAACTGCCAAAAACTGGAAGCAAACAAGATGTCCTTCAATGGGTGAATGGATAAACTGTGGTATATCACATTATTATTTATTAATAATAATGGTATATTATTCAGTGATAAAAAATAATGACCTATTTCAAGCTATAAAAGAAAAAAAAAACATGGAAGAGCTTTAAGTGCAAATTGCTAGGTAAAAGAGCAATCTGAAATGGGTACATACTGTATATTATTTCAACCATATGACATTCTGGAAAAGGCAAAACCATGGAGATAGGAGAAAGATCAGTGGTTGTCAGAGGTTGGTGGAGAGAGGAATGAATAGATGACGCACAGGGGGTTTGGGGTTGAAGAAACTGTTCTATATGATACTGTAAATGATGGCTATGTTATACATTTGTCAAAACCTACAGAAAGTACAAGAGTGAGTCCCAATGTAAACTATGGACTTTAACAATAATGTGTCAATACTGGCTCATCCATTGTTAACAAACATACCCAATTATTGCAAGATGTTAATGATAGGGGAAACTGGGGGATGTAGGGGCATAGCCTATGAGAACTCTCTTACTTTCCGATCAATTTTTCTGTCCATGGGGTCACAAAGAGTCGGACACGACTGAGCGACTGAACTGAACTGAAAACCATTCCAAAAACTAAAGCTTACTGATTTATAAAAAAGTACTTCTCATAATTATCTATAAACTCACTCATTTTAAAGATATTTTAAGAGAGCAAAAGTTTTTTCAAAAATAAAAACAAACAAACAAAAAACCCCTCCAAATACTGTGATTTAACCTATAAAACAACACTCAAAAATTAATGTCAAAATTGCCTCTAGTTATGTCCTTTAAGGACAATGACAATTTGCTCAAGCACAACCACTGATCTAAAACTGCCTTATAATTCAAAAGCACTTAAGTCTTTTAAATATAGAGAACTTTGTGAACACTGCTTAATGTTGATGAAACAACATTTGTGGTTAGGGCAGCATTCCGTTTTGTAACTCTGCCTGTGCAGGTTTTCATACTCTAGGTACGTATTCATTCCAACAGACATGAAGATGTTGTTTTGTGTACCAAAGGACAGGGCACACGTTATCCTGCTGAAATGAAAGGTTTCATTCAGGGTGGAGCACAAGCACAAATAAGGAGGGGGCTTAGCACAAATCTCTAATGTGTCATATGCAAACGTGTACCCCGTTGAAATTACAATCCTTCCAAAATGACAGTTTTAGGACATTCCTTAAGAATATTCTCACAGCCAAAGATGCACTTTAATAGAGCTCCCTAGTGAAGAGTTCCCCAACTGCTTGCCTCAAGGAACCTTGCTATCAAGAGCTCTGCTATCAGCTAAGAAGACACAGCTAACACAAGCACATCTGCCAATAAGACAGAAATTTGACCACAGAAATAACAGCCAGGTCCCAAAAGACATCTCTTCAGCCATTTGCAAAATTCCAGGTAAGTTTTTAGACTGTGATATTTGCGCTTCAAACAGCCTTCTTAAGGCTTCTGTGAGTTACAGCTGAAAACTACACATGGACTCACGTGCAGGTAGACTTAGTCGGTCACTCTGAGCACCTGTGGTAAAGTAGCACATCCCTGCCTGGTAATTTTCCTCTCAGTCCCACCTCAAAGGGTGTGGGATCTTTGCACCTTTTCCTGTGAAGCCATCCTTAGGATGGAGGCAAACCTAAGGACTCTGCACCTCAGAGCTCCACCTCCAGTTTCCTGCTGTAGTCACACCCTTTGCTCACTCTGTTGCTCATGGACAGCCGTGACCATGGCAGCTCACAGCTGACACCACACCACTTCCACTACTTCCCTTTCCAGACACAATATTTAGAGACTATTAGTAACACTTGTGGTTGATAAAAAAAAAAAACTTAATCATAAAGCTGGCTCATCAGACCACTGTATTTGTTAAATCAGCTACACTAACAGAAACAATATAAATTCTCATTAGGATATGATCAAATGTCATATAAATGAATAAAAATGTATTTGAGGGGACAAGTGATTTCTAAAAAATCACTCTGTCGGGACTTTCCTTGGTGGTCCGGTGGTTAAGAATCCGCCTACCAATGCAGGGAGGATGGGTTCGATCCCTGGTCTGGGAAGATCCCACATGCCACGTAGCAACTAAGCCTGTGTGCCACAACCACTGGAGCCCATGCGTTTTAGGGCCCATGCTCTGCAACAAGAGAAGCCACCTCAATGAGAAGCGTGCGCACCAGGACGAAGAGGAGTCCCCACTGGCTGCAACCAGAGAAAGCCTGAGTGCTACAACGAAAGCCCAGTACAGCCGAAACACATAAATAAATGCCTTCTGTCAATATTCTCTTCAAGTTTCATGTTGTAAAGGATCAAAGGATTCTTAGAATTCAAAAATAGCTAATTAATCACTTACGTGAAAAAGGGAGTATGTACCCAAACTTAAGATTATTTTTTCAAATAGTATTTTGGAATCCAGGTTCAAGCACATCATTTAAAATAAGAATCCAGCCTCATTTTCTTTACTGATGATGGCAGAATAGGGAAGGGGCTCAAGTGTTCGGCAAAGGGGGCAAAAAGAACAGAAATGACACTTAGGGTCTAACATCATATATTACCTTTAGTAATAGATATAGATGGATATATACATGGATTATATACATATATGCATATATACACACCATAAGCTATATATGTTTTTTTTCTTTTTCCAATTAAACTTATAGTTTAGAACTTGCCAAATACCTCGATACTATAGAAAGATATATATTTGTTGTTGTTGTAAGCAATCAAAAGACCTGTTCATCTTCCTGATTTCCTCATGTCATATTTTCACTAAGATAAACTCAACTGTGATAACACATAATCCGACTCCTCCTAGGTGGGCAGGATCTATTTTCAGGGGGTGATATCATCTCAGCTGTCCTGATTTGAAATGACTTTCTGTATGTCAAGTTTTGTTTCCCTCTGCCCAATACACGTAACCTCTATTTCACATTAGACTATCCCTGCCCCCTGCCCCACCTGTGGAATGGGTGTATGTCCCAGACTATCCCATTGCCTCATCTCTCTTTTAGCAGTTTCATTACTGACTCACCCTAAAGTAGAACAACGGTTGCTAGAATAAGAAAGGAAAGGTCTTGTAAAATCTTGGACACCTTGAAGAATAAAAATTGCTATGTAGATATTCAATCTTGCATTTAAAAAAAATGCACATTCCTTCCCTGGTCCATTTCCCTTAATATCAGGCTTATTACTATAACAACTCCAAGAATCATACTAAAGTTTTTATAATCTAAGATCCTTGGAAAAATTTCTGGCAGGTTATGCTCTGGGGTCAAGAAGACCTCAAAGTGATTTTAAAAGAAAGTACAGATCTGAGAGTTGGACCATAAAGAAGGCTAAGAGCCAAAGAAATGATGCTTTTGAATTGTGGTGCTGGAGAAGACTCTTGTGAGAGTCCCTTGGACAGCAAGGAGATCAAACAAGTCAATCCTAAAGGAAATCAACCCTGAATACTCATTGGAAGGACTGATGCTGAAGCTCCAATACTCTGGCCACCTGATGTGAACAGCCAACTCACTGGAAAAACCCCTGAGGCTGAGAAAGATTGAGGGCAGAAGAAAAAGGAGGCAGCAGAGGATGAGATGGTTAGATAGTATAACTGATTCAACGGACATGAATTTGAGCAAACTCCGGGAGACAATGGAGGACAGGGAAGCCTGGCGTGCTGCAGTCCACGGGGTCGCAAAGAGTCAGACACATTTTAGCAACTGAACAACAACAACAAAAAGTGAATTAGGAGGATTGCAGCCCATCTCTTGCAGTTAATCTCTGGAAAAGGGTCCTGACACACCCTTCTATATGTCAGAGGAATAAAAGTTGGTCACAGGGAAGTGTTTGACAAGAACTAGCAAGTGTCTGTTTTGTGCCAGGCAGGGTAAACTCCTGGAAACAAACAGACGTGGTCCATCCCCTCGTGGAGCCTACCACCCAGGGTGGGAGACATCCTGTCAAAATAAGGAAACAAGTACATAATTATAAACTGTGAAAGTGGATCAGCAGTGCTGAGAGAAAATAAGAGGAGAAAGTAACTTTAGACAGAGGACAAGAAAGGACCCCTTTGAGGAAGGAGCATTAAAGTTGAGAAGGGCAGGATGAAAAGATGCTGGCACTTGGTAGTTGTTAATTCAAGCAAAAAGCTCATGATTTGGTGGTACAGCAAGGTGCGACTTGGGTTAAATGGAAAAACTAAAAGAAAAAAACACACATACCTTTATATGTATGTATATGTATACATGTATGTATACATACAGTGGGTTTATATATATAATCAGTGGGATTATATATATAATACAGTGGGATTATACATATAATCCACATATATATTCATATATATCTATCCATAAATTACACGGATTAAAACAAAAAATATAAAACACTTTGCTACCTCAGTTTCCTATTAAGTATGGCCTTTAATTAGGGTGGCCATTTAATTTAACATCCTAACCAGGCCAATTCTAAATAAAAGAGAGATTTACTAATAATTACACCAGGGGGCTTCCTTGGTGGCTCAGTGGGAAAGAATCTGCCTGCCAATGCAGGAGACATGGGTTCAATCCCTGGTCTGGGAAGACCCCACATGCAGCTGAATAACTAAGCCCATGTGCCACAACTAGTGAGCTGGTGCTCTAGAGCCTGGGAGCCACACTACCTAGCCCTCAAGCTGCAACTACTGAAGCCTGGGTGCTATAAAGCTGTGCTCGGCAACAAGAGAGGCCACTGCAATGAGAAGTCTGCACTGCAACTAGAGTAGACCCTACTTGTTTCAACTGGAGAAAAGCCCGTGTGGCAACGAAGACCCAGCACAGCTAAAAATAAATAAATAAATAAATAATTAAAAAAACAGTAACCACACCAGGACAATATGTATACACAGGAACTGTCCCAGGCAATCAGGACACACTGTATGTATGCATGCTAAGTCGCTTCAGTCGTGTCCGACTCTTTGCAACCCCATGGGCTGCAGCCCGCCAGGCTCCTCCATCCATGGAATTCTCCAGGCAAGAATACTGGAGTGGGTTGCCATTCCCTTCTCGAGGGGATCTTCCTGACCCAGGGATTGATCCCACGTCTACTTCCGTTTCCTCCACTGGCAGTCAGGTTCTTTACCACTAGCACCACCTGGGAAGCCCCATCAGGACACATAATCACCTTAATTATAACAGAGTCCACGGAACACGGCAAGATGTCATGCAATAGACATCAGATGAACAATATTAAAATGTGTTTTCTTTAGTAAAGTTTTTAAAAGAAAAAAAAAGGTTTTAAGAATTGAATTGTAAAAATAAAAAAAAGAAATGAATTGTAAAAAACTAAAGTCCACAGAAGACTTTGCCCACATGAAGCAACATCCTATTAAACAAACTAGTGAGCCTGCGCTTACAACAGAGAAGGCAATGGCACCCCACTCCAGGACTCTTGCCTGGAAAATCCCGTGGACGGAGGAGCCTGGTAGGCTACAGTCCATGGGGTCGCTAAGAGTCGGACACGACTGAGTGACTTCACTTTCACTTTTCCCTTTCATGCACTGGAGAAGGAAATGGCAACCCACTCCAGTGTTCTTGCCTGGAGAATCCCAGGGACGGCGGAGCCTGGTGGGCTGCCGTCTATGGGGTCGCACCGAGTCGGACACGACTGAAGCGAGTTAACAGCAGCAGCAGCGCTTACAAATTAAAAGATACAAATTAAAGAATGAAGAGTAAAGTTTTAACATAAGGAATTAACCTCTAATAGGACCAGAAGCTTAAAGTAATATTTTCTTTAATTAAGAAAGCTAATCCTTTCTAAAAACATAAACCAACCCCATATAGAGATTTCCGCACCACAGTCTCCAGTACCACTTAGTTATTACCGTTACCGGGAGACATTTGCACACAAAAAAGATTTATATCCTTCTCTTGTTTCTATTCTTCCACCTAAAGGAATAATCCTCCATTATTAGCAATGCACTTAATATCTCCACGGCAACTAGTATAATTGGGCTGTTGTGACAGGAGGATAATGAAGTGGAAAACCAAGTGATAGAAGTAGCACAGAAGGAAAAAACACTTCCACACAGCCTTGGCGGGAAAATAACTACCGAGAAGAAAAAAAGGAAACTTGCTAAAGAGAACCATTTGGGGGTTGCTTCCGTCAGTCACGACTTGGCCTTTAAGATACTAAAGTATGCAAGGAGGCAAATAAAAGCTTTCAAAATGATGAACTGCATGGAGCAAGTGCAGATCACACAAAAGAACTCTGAGGTAGGGAAGAGATGAGGTTCCTGAAATAGACAAGAAGGGATTTCCACAGGTTTTCACATGTGGCTCCCAAGAAGGTATAGGGTACCAGGTACAGGGAAAATGCCCAAGAGGGCATTAGATCTAAGCTAGCCTCCCAGACCAATCACTGGCCACTGGGGAGAATAGGGAGGGGAAGCGGGGCCATCCTGAGCAAAATACACCCTGAGCCCAGGCCAGACAGTGGCTGTGGAAGGCTGAGGGCAGCAGGTTGAGAACCAGGAAACCTGGGCTCTTCTTGGGCTTCTGCCTGACACAACACAGGGGTAAATAATGCAGGGAAAAAAAGCAGTATTCGAGAACACCCATTAATTTAGAAACCATGTGTTGAGTGCCTACATCACGCTAGGAAATTGAAAAAAAAGAAATAAAAATTTTGCTCCTGAGGATCTCAGTCTGGAAGAAACATAGTTTCAGCAGAAAATCATATTACAGTATGGTTGTCCAGTGACAGAGGAAGGCCCAACTATTCTGGAACAAAGAGAGGACACCTAGCCCATGGGGGTGATGGGGAGAAGGAAAAGAGTGAGGAAAGAGTGAGGGGGAGGCTGGAGGTCAAGGCCCTTGTGCTTGAAATCACTCCTCTAAAATGTTCAACAAGATCACCATGTAAAGGAATCCTCCACATTGTAAAACCCAACGAACACTGTATTCTCATCTTACTCAACTCGAGAACTCAGAACAGAACTGATGACTCCATCCTGCTTTACATGCTCAATTTTGTTGGCATCTGGAATGCTGCCTTTTTGGTCCCCTTCCTACCTCGCTGGTTACTCCCGGGTCAACCCCCACTTGATCTATTTATTAACTCTGTTAGTCTGCAGGGCCTAATCTCCGCCTCTGTTCTTAGCCTCCAAAATCTCCTCAGGTGACTCCAGACTTCCCATCACTTTATATAGCATTTCTATGCTGACACTGCTGGCCACGATCTTGTCCCTGAACAGAGTTTTCAGAATCACTTCTGGTCGTTTGACAACTATCTCCATTAGGATGTCAACTAGGCAACTAGTTGGTCAAAACAGAACCCTATTCGCTACAACCCCCCGGCATCCAGAAAAAAAAACAAATAAAACAGGATTTGTGCTTGATTTCTCCTACTCTGTCATTTCACCCATCCAGGCCTATCCATTAACTCTTGTCAATTCTGTCTCCAAATCTCTCAAATCCATCCACTGCTCTCCATCTCTAATACCACCACACAGCTCCAGCCCACATCAGGTCATGTGTCTCTCCTTTTTTTTAAAAAAAAATATTGATGGATTTGGCTGTGCCAGGTCTTAGTTGCAGCATGCAGGAGCTTCGATCCTCTTTGCAGCACACCAGGCGGGTCTTCAGTTGCGGCATGTGGACTCTTAGTTGTAGCATATGGGATCTAGTTTCCTAAGAAGGGATTGAACCTGGGCCCCCTGCACTGGGAGCTCGGAGTACTAGCTTACGTGATCACCAGAGAATTCCCTGCCTCTCCTTCTTAGATCACTGCACAATGCTTTCTCATTGCATTTGGAGTAAAACTTATAGCACTTACAAAGTTGGGCTTCCCAGGTGGCATCAGTGGCAAAGAACTCGCCTCTCAAAGCAGGATGTAAGAGACACAGGTTCGATCCCTGGGTTGGGAAGATCCCTTGGAGGAGGGTATGCAACCTGCTCCAGTATTCATGCCTGGAGAATCCCATGGACAGAGGAATCTGGCAGGGTATTGTCCCTGGGGTCACAAAGAGTTGGACACAGACTGGAGCGACGTAGCACACACGCCCCTCCTCACCGGGTCCTGCCTGCCTGGGCACCTTCTTTCTAAGTACTCCCTGCTCAGACACTGTGGCCAGACAGGCCTCCCTGCCTTCCCTTGCATAACCAAGCACTTACCCTGTTCCCTCTGCTGGCTCCTTCTCACTCTTCGCATTTCAGTACAAGTTCAAACTCTTTGACAAAAATTTCCTGACCAAGCTCGGGGAGGATTCCCCAGTCACTCTCAGCATATTTCCTTTCAAGAACTGGTCCAAGTCCGAATTGATCTTGTTTATTAGTTTTACTTGCTTGTCATCTGCTCAACCTGCCTTTTCAGCACTTTTCCCTCTCTCAACACATAAACTCATACAATCTCTGTTAAGGGTAGAAATTTGATTATCTATTGCTCACTGAATCTAGAATCAAGAATAAAGGCTAGCACACAGCAAGTATTCAAAAATAGTGTTGGACGCATTAATCAATTTCAGAAGGAACTGAGGTGGGCTTGGGTCTAGTCTCAGCTACCTGTTTAGTATAGGTAATTGATAAAGTCAATATATTTATGAAATCCAAAGCAACCTATCTTGAGACCTCAGTGAGAACACCACCAGCTTGTCCAGTGGCTGGAGGAATTTTTTGCCACAAAACCATCCATCGTGATTTCCTTCCTCTGCATTTAGGTGATTTTCCTGCACAGAACTGTACTCTCTCCTTCCTTCCTTCCTCCCTGCTTCTCTCCCCACATCACCCTCTCTCTCCCTATCCCTCTCTCTCGTCTTCTCTCCTTCTCATACTGCACCTGAGTCTTCTTACAGTCTAATCTTATCTATTCCTGGCAGACTGATATTTGATATCAAGTAATGATTCCTCTGATCTAGGTTTTACAGTGGCCTTGCTTCCTAAATTGTCACAATAAGCAACTGAACAAGAACACAGATTAGTAAGCAACATCATGCATATAAACAGGGCAAGGAAAGAGCGAAGACCAGGGCAGATACCACCACATCCCACTTATCACAGCTCACAAAGGTATATGAGCAGCCATCCTTTCTATACACGTGAATCTAATAATCTAAATATTTCATTTATAGGTCCAGGCACACCACCTGGCACTGATATTCACAAACTGATATTACAGATAACCTTAGAGAGATATTTCACTGTACCGTTCAGCCTGTTCATTCATTCTAGCAAAAGGAACCAGAACCAGTTTTCTCTAGTAATGCCAGGATATAATTCAGTTTATAAAATACAACACACAGAAGTCATGGATGACAACTATTAAGGGATATTCTAAGGATAACCTCAGATTCATGCAGGGTATTGTTCCTTAAGGATAAGGCTGGTCAGAGCTGCAATGCCTGGCAAAGCAGCCACTAAGCCCACGTGACTCCTGAGCACTTGAAGTATGGCCAATCTTAAGCTTAGATGTGCAGTCAGTGCAGAATACACAACGGATATTTTGAAGATTTAGAAAAAAGTTAAAATGTCAAGAATGATTACATTAATATTAATATTAAATGTGATAACAGTTTAATATATTGGTTAAATAAAATGTGTTTTTAACAAAGTGACTCCAAATATCCCATCTCCATGGTTTTAAGAGTCTCCAATTTTTTTCTACTTCTACAGGAGACAGTCTATTCCCTCTGTGAAAGGGGCTTCCCTGGTAGCTCAGATAGTAAAGAATCTGCCTGCAATGCAGGAGGTCTGCGTTCGATCCCTGGGTCAGGAAGATCCTCTGGAGAAGGGAATGGTAATCAATTCCAGTATCTTGCCTGGAGAATTCCATGGACAGGGGAGCCTGGCAGGCTGAAGTCCATGGGGTCGCAAGGAAACTGCTATAGATATAGATAAGATCATCTAGCTAATGGTCACCCATATTTCTTTAAAATTACCAAAAATCCTTTATTATCCCTTATTTCATTTCTTAAGTGGAAAATTCCCAAGATTTTAGTTCTTACGCCAGTGCTATTTCTACTTTGCACAAAAGGACAATCCTTAACAGATGCAAGCTGTCTCCAAATCACAGTGTAAGATTGTTATTGGAGGATTCCTTAAAAAACAAAACCCCCAAACTAACCCCATTCATTATGATAATTCTTGCTATTTTAAATTTCCATAATTGACATGCTGATTCCAAGATACTGTCTACTCCAGGGTCTGCAGCCCTCTAGGTACTTACTACAGATGACCCAATGTATGATACTACTTTTTATTTGTTTTAATTCATTACAGTTTGAAAAGCCCTTGTATAGAAGTGCTCCTGCTCTCAAAGAATTCATAATAACATTGCTAGGCGAGCAGAGCAAGTAACAGACTTTAAAAATACAAAGTGAGGGACTTCCCTGGTGGTCCAGTGGTTAAGACTCCACGCTTTCACGGCAGGTGGTGTGAATTTGATTCCTGGTTGGGGAACTAAGATCCAGCAAGCCGAACGGCATGGCCAAAAATTTTTTAAGAAGAAAAGAAGTAAAAGGACTCTGACCTCACATCTGTCAGAATGACTGTTATCAAAAAGACCACAAATGTTGGTGAGGATATGAAGAAAAAGGAACACTTGCGCACTGCTGGTGGGAATGTAAATTGGTGCAGCCACTGTGGAAAACAATATGGAAGTTCCTCAAGAAAATAAAAATAAAGCTACTGTATAATCCAGCCATCCCACTCCTGGGTATATATTTGAAAATGAAAACACTAATGTGAAAGGATACAGGCACCCCAATGTTCATAGCAGCATTACCTACAATGGGCAAGATATGGAGGCAACTTAAGTGCCTATCAATAGACAAATGGATAAAGAGGTGAGATAATGTACATATAACAGAATATTACTCAGCCATAAAAAAGAAGGAAATTTTGCCATATACAACAACACAGATGGACCTGAAGGATATATTATGCTTAGTGAAATAGGTTAGACAGAAAAAAGACCAATCTTTTATGTTATTACTTATATGTGAAATCTAAAAAAACAAACCGGCAAATAAAACAAAAAAGAAACAGACACACAGATATAGAGAATAAACTAATGGTTACCAGTGGGAAGAGAGAAGGAGCAAAATAGGGATAGGGGACTAAGAAACACAAACTACTATGTATAAAATAAATAAGCTATAAGGATATGTTGTGGCTTCCCCAGTGGCTCAGCAGTAAAGAATCTGCCTGCATTGCAGGAGACATGGGTTTAATCCCTGTTTCAGGAAGATCCCCTAGAGAATGCGACCCACTCCAGTATTCTTGCCTGGAGAATCCCATGGACAGAGGAGCCTGGCAGCCTAAGGTTCAGGGGTCACAAAGAGTCAGACACAACTGAAGCGACTGAGCATTCACACATGCAGGGGTATATTGTATAGCACAAGGGATACAGTCAATACCTTATAATTACTATAAAGGGAGTATAATCCATAAAAAATCTGAATCACTACATTGTATACCTGAAAGTAATATACTATACCTCAATAAAAAAAAAACTAAAACAAAATAAAAGGAATCTGGAGTCAAAACTCAAGCAATAATGCCCACAGCCATCACCAGCATCACATGTGGACCATCATCTTACCCCAAACAAATACAAGGCTATAAGGATTGCCACGTGGGGTGCAGAGCCACATTTCTGTTAGGCAAATCTGATGAAAGGCTCGACTTGCTCTGGAATCAACAAGACTTCTTGATTTGCTAAAACCTTGATACTGTCATTTAAAATGGACAGTATATATTTGTGTGCTGTGCTGTGCTCAGGTGCTTCAGTCGTGTCTGACTCTTTGAGACCTATGGACTGTAGCCTGCCAGGCTCCTCGGTCCATGGGATTCTCTAGGCAAGAATACTGGAGGGGGTTGCCCTGCCCTCCTCCTGGGGATCTTCCCAATCCAGGAATCAAACACACATCTCCGGCATGCCCTGCATTTCAGGCAAGTTCTTTACCCACTGAGCCACCTGGGAAGCCCATTTACTTGTATACAAATATACAAATGTATAGAATTATCAAAAGCTAAGTCCCTCTGCCCTAAAGTGGTTCAGTTTACATGCAAACTAAAACAACCTACAAAGTGTAAACACGGCTATACCTGACCTGTCCATATAATAAGTCGTGAGATTAAGCAGCTCTCTCACAGGGCTGGCATAAAGGGAAAAAAAAGCAAAGCACTGATTGTACCAGTAACTGTCTGTATTATCAGTTTCCTGTTGCTGCTGTATAAGTTACTATAAATTCACCAGCTTAAAATAACTCAAATTTCTTCTCTTACAGTTTGAGAAATCAGAATTCCAAAAGGGGACTCAGTGGGTTAACATTGAAATGTCAGTAGGGCTGTGCTCCTTTCTGGAGGCCCCGGGGGAGAATCCATTTCCCAGCCTTTTGCAGCTTCTTAGCGATCACATGCATCCCTTGGTCCATGACCCCCTTCCATCTTCGAAGTTGGCAATGGCTGTTTGGGCTTTTCTAATGGTGCCAACTCTCTGATTCTGACTCTTCTCCTTCCCTTTTCCACTTATAAGGACCCTTGTGATTACAATGGATCTACCCAGATAACCCAGGATAGTCTCTGTATCCTTAGTCTGCTGATTAGCAACCTTAATCCCTCCTAGCCAAGTAACATAACAGATTCATTGTTTCTGGGGGTTTGGATGTGAACATCTTTGGGGTACCATCATTCTGCCTGCCACCTTGTCCAAGAGTAATTAGCAAACATTTAAAGAAACCTCACACGTTCAAGCTATTCTCTTACAATAAGGATTTTTTAACATTTTAATTTACAATAAGTGAAAGCCTAAAACTTAAAAAATAAGTAATATTAAAGCAGCAGGAATAGGTTGAGTGTACTGATCAGGGGACTGGGAGAAAGAATTCACTTGTCCTTTTCTGGACAAAACACCCAGCCTGATTGAGCTCTCACAAGATTATACAGAAAAATGTTTGATGATACCATATCATCAACATATTTCAATAGCGACACAAATGTATGACCTAGCTGTAGTCCTCTACATGGTAAATCATGAGGAGTTGATAGCATGTATGGACAGGTGTGATGCTCCTTTGCTAAAACTGCATGTGCAAGGACAAAATTAGACCCGAAGTGTGAGATACACGCTAGACTTCTACAAACGACAGTGCCAAACTGTCCACTTTCAAGACCCAGATTTGCCTCATACCAGCTGTGTGACTGTAGGCAAGTAACTTAACTTGCATACAAAAGACTTGCCTACAAAAAAAACTTGCCTATTGTGTCTCAAAAGAGGATTCTTAAAATGGGGGTAATAACATCTGTCTCAGAGTGTTGAAGGAGGAACAGATGAAGAAGAGTTCTAAGTGTTCAGAACAAACCCTGGCACATAGTGAGCACTTTATTTGGAAAATAAAATTGCAAATGTTCCTTCTTGCTGCTCATATATATATATATATATATATATATATATATATATATATATACACACATACACATAGATGTTAATTTAACAGAAAAAAAATGCCCTTTGCTGATACTAAAGTTTGGAAGCGACTACTGGGGCGGTAATAACTGGATGGTTAAAGAACTTACAGATCAAATGCAAATCTCAGAAAACAGTAGCAGCTGTGTTAGATAAACCGTCTCAGGGCCTCCTAAAGAAAGATGCCCAGCATACTGTCCAGGGAGGACAGTAGGGTCTGTGATCCTTAATGGCCTTGGCACTTTCTGGGACACTGGTGCTCATGGTACAATACTCAGAAGGCTGAGCTCTGAAGGACAGTGGTGTTGTGCTCACTACTGCTACCAGCATCTGCGGAAAGGGCTGGCATATTGTGATGGCAGCTTGGAAGGCTTTTCAGCATTCACAGCTGATGTTATACACTTCTTATGAAAGTTCTTGAATTCAACGGCAATGGATGATCAATTTAAAAAATTTTATTTTAACCCCGAAAGAAAGGAGGAGGAGAGGGTGAGAGATAGGACCCAGAGCCTACAATAGAGACAAGATGTGACAAATGGTCATTCCATTACCTAAAAATACGTTAACTTCATGAGAAATAATGAGAAACAATTTGATCCTTGAGACAATGAATCCTTTGTTTTAAATGTGAGAAATAGAGTCTATATGCAAAAAGTGATGGCTGAGCCACCAAATATTAACAATGAACCGAGCATTATCCTCAGTGTTTTACGCACATAAAGTAGTATGATTCACAGTCACCTCAAGAAGTAAATACTATCTTTGTCCCATTTCACAGCCAGGAAATGGAGATTCATTGCAGGAAGTTGCTCATAGTCACCTAATGGTAAGGGGTGTTTCTGGGTCATAAATCCAAGCTGGCCTGAGTAAGCCTACAGGACTTTCATCTCTCTGGTGTTACTTCATGGCCTGAAGGCAGCACAGACCAGAGAAACATTCCAGGAGATGGGGTGGTAGACATACAACCACATATCAAAATATATCCCCTCAAACCTGTTGTATCTCCAAAGCTAGCAGAGAGATTACAGAACACCTCGGGGGATTACTGGGCAGAGTGTGGGCATGAGAATCAGCGGGCCCTGCTCCTCGTCCTACCAGCTTTGCAGCCTTAAGCACATTAACCTTTCTAAATTGTTCCCTACTTCCACAGTGGAGCTAATATAATTTCTATTTTGCTGCCTGAAGATAGAGAATGTGATTTAATCTTCTCTAGAACCTAACTCAAGAGTACTCATCATTGTTTAGCCATCACTATTTCACTGCACTATCTGCGGATTCTGTGTCTGGTGAGACTTGGAGAACCAACTTGTTCAGCTCAGTTCAGTCGCTCAGTCATGTCCAACTCTTCAAGGCCCCATGGACTGCCGCACGCCAGGCCTCCCTGTCCATCACCAACTCCAAGAGTTTACCCAAACTCATGTCCACTGAGTCAGTGATGCCATCCAACCATCTCATCCTCTGTTGTCCCCTTCTCCTCCTGCCCTCAATTTTTCCCAGCATCGGGGTCTTTTCAGATGAATCAGCTCTTCTCATCAGGCGGCCAAAGTATTGGAGTTTCAGCTTCAACATCAGTCCTTCCAATGAACACCCAGGACTGATCTCCTTTAGGATGGACTGGTTGGATCTTCTTGCAGTCCACAGGACTCTCAAGAGTCTTCTCCAACACCACAGTTCAAAAGCATCAATTCTTCCGTGCTCAGCTTTCTTTATAGTCCAACTCTCACATCCATACATGACTACTGGAAAAACCATAGCCTTGACTAGACGGACCTTTGTTGGCAAAGTAATGTCTCTGCTTTTTAATATGCTGTGTAGGTCAGCATTGGGCATCTCTCTGTCTTAAAAGTTCAGCTTCATTTTCAGCTACTGCTGTCAGTATTTTCCTGAAAGGTCTTCACTTCTCACTGGAGGTGGGCTGCTACCTAGAGGTCCTTGGCAACCCAGTTAGCTAAGTGATGCCTAATCCAAAACTACTTATTCATTAACACTTTTTCTTACCCCTAAAGGAAAACTCATTCCTTCACACTTTCTCTAGTCAGATCAGACTACCTACTTAGAGTACTCCCAGGTAAGGAAAAGTATCCTCAGCCCATCTGGGAGGGGTTCATGTTAAGAGGTGGTTCCCAGGATGGTTTTCATCAGCCGAGCAGGTCAGAGAGGCCCCTAACGTGCATTTTCACTCCTGGGAGGCCAGATCCTCCAGGATCACGTGATCCCAGTTTCAACAGCAGGAGCTGAATCCCAGCAAGCCTTGGGATTAGGTATGTCTTCCCAAGGGACATAGAATCTGCCTTTGGCACATCTGCATCCTTCTTTCCATATCTGTTTTCCCATCTCCAGGGCAACTCCTCCCTTGAGTCCCTCACATTTATGGAAAAGCCTTTTTTCCAAAGTTTGACTCATCGAGTATTTTGCATTTCTAATCATATTAATTGAAAAGAGGTGATTTAAAGGGACTTCCTTGGTGGTCCAATGGTTAAGAATCCTCCTCCTAATGCAGAGGACAAGGGCTCAATCCCTGGTCCAGGAAGGTCCCACCCACAGAGGAGCAGCTAAGCCCATGAGCCACAACTGCTGAGCCTGAGCTCTAAGAGCCTGTGAGCCACAACTACTGAAGCCCACTTGCCTAGAGCCTGTACTCCACAACAAGAGAAACTACCACAAAGAAAAGCCCAGGCACCGCAACTAGAGAGTAGCCCCTGCTTACAGCAACCAGAGAAAGCCCGCACATAGCAACAAAGACCCAGTACAGTCATAAATAAACAAACAAAACCAAACCAAAAAAGAGGTGATTAAATTCTAGAGTTGATACTCATCTCCTGTTGTTGTTGCTCAGTCACTAAGTTATGTCTGACTCTGCAACCCCATGGACTGCAGCATGCCAGGCTTCCCTGTCCTTCACTATCTCCTGGAGTTCGCTCAAACTCACGTCCATTGAGTCAGTGATGCCATCCAACCATCTCATCCTCTGTCACCCCCTTCTCCTCCTACCTTCATTCTTTCCCAGCATCAGAGTCTTTTCCAGTGAGTCGGCTCTTCATATCAGGTGGCCAAAGTTTTGGAGCTTCAGCATCAATCCTTCCAATGAATATTCAGGGTAGATTTCCATCAGGATTGACTGGTTTGATCTCCTTTGTGTCAAAGAGATTTTCAAAGAGTTTTTCCAGCACCACAGTTCAAAAGCATCAATTCGTCAGTCAGCTTTCTTCACGGTCCAACTTTTCACATCTGTACATGACTACTGGAAAAACCATAGCTTTGACTATATGAACCTTTGTTGGCAAAGTAATGTCTCTGCTTTTTAATACACTGTCTAGGTTTGTCATAGCTTTTCTTCCAAAGACCAGACGTCTTTTAATTTCATGGCTTCAGTCACCATCCACAGTGATTTTAGAGCCCAAGAAAATAAAGTCTATCAGTTTCCACTTTTTCTCCATCTATTTGCCAAGAATTGATGGGACCAGATGCCATGATGTTGGTTTTTTGATTGTTGAGTTTGAAGACAGCTTTTTCAGTCTCCTCTTTCACCCTCATCAAGCGTCTCTTTAGTTCCTCTTCCCTTTCTGCCATTAGAATGTTATCATTTGCATATCTGAGGCTGTTGATTAGTTCTCCCATAAATCTTGATTCCAGCATGTGCTTCATCCAGCCTGGCATTTCACATGATGTACTCTGCATTTAAATTAAATAAGCAGGGTGACAATATATATCCTTGATGTATATGCTTTTCCCAATTTTGAATCGGTCCTAGTTTTTCATAAATGTGATGCCTCCAGGTCTACAGTTTCAATTGGACTGAAATTTGCCCTTATACAGGTACTTATCAAGCACTTTCTTGTGTAAGCAAGTCCTGTCAGGTAAACTTAGAGTTAAGGATACCCTACAGTGAGTATTTCAGCTCAATTTCACAATTTTGCCTGAGGCCAACCCCTAACTTTTGGGTATCTCTCTTTCTGCCCTAAATGAAGGAAGCTCCTTCATTGAAAGGACTGCTGCTGAAGCTGAAGCTCCAATACTTTGGCCACCTGATGCAAAAAGCTGGTTCATTGGAAAAGATCCTGATGCTGAGAAAGATTAAAGGTAAAACAAGAAGTGGGTGGCAGAGGATGAGATGGTTAGAGAGCGTCACCAGCTCAATGGACATGAATCTAAACAAACTCTGGGAGACAAAGGAGGACAGAGGAACCTGGTGTGCTGCAGTCCATGGGGTCGCAAAGAATTCGACACTTAGTGACTGAATAACAACAAAATGAAGCTCAGCATAGACACTACCAGGTGGAGAAATGACACTGTCCTGAAGGACTTTTCCAGTCTTTTACTTCATTTGACTTTTAGTAACTAGCTGTCTTTTCTGACACTTTGGCTTCAAAATTATCTTTCATTTCCTTTTATGCCCTTCTCTTTAACACTTTTATTATGTGGTTTTATTCTTTTTAAAGAGTACAAGGGATTCACTGAAAGAAAACATATAAACATAAGACAAACACTCAATCCAGCTAATGTTGCTTTAAAAAAGAAAGTAAGAACATGTACAAGTTTGTTTGAAAGTTTCAAGTGATTGAAAGTTTCAAGTGACACGATCAAGCTAAAGACACAAAATTTTGAGGCTGAATTTTAAACTGTAAGCAAATCATCATATAGGGTTTTACAGTAGGGGAAACCAGTCATCAAATAACTGTAACTTTAGCAACTGTTTCTTTAAACTCTGCTTTGAATTAGTAATTATTGTTAGGAATTAATAAATTGAACTGATCTGAGTTTCTATATAAAAAGGCTGAATTGAATACTACTCACTTTCCAACATCCTTTATCAAAATTATGAGGATAAGGTAATGTGCATTGGATATGGAAATATAAACCCAAAAGAAAAAAGTATGACTCAGAGTAGCAAAGAGATTATGATATTATAATAAAACTTGAGAAATGTTTAAATGAACATATGCTTTATATCTATAATGAAAGCTAGCTAATGGATATTTTTTTGGCACTTTCATTAAATCAACTGGAAAATGTCTTAGCAATGATACACTCTTTAAGAGATCAAACAACAAATGTCTAAGACTTTCTTTTTTTTGGCCGCACAGCATGTGGGATCTTAACTCCCCAAACAGGGATCAAACTTGCAGCTTCTGTATTGGAAGCAGGGAGTCTTAACCACTTGACCACCAGGGAAGTCTCTAAGATTTTCTTTAAAAATGACCTATTTAAAAATGAAAGAGCTTATTCTAAACCTGGTGATAAATCTGCTAAATGTAATATCTGCAAAATGTAATCTGCCTATCCTACTGAGTACCAATGATGCAAATTGTAGAAGCAGAATTTCTTTTCTGAAATACATGTAGAACCTGAATTTCTTTTCTGAGATACACACTCACAGCAGCATTATTTACAACAGCCAAGACATGGAAACCACCTAAATGTCCATTGACAGAAGAATGCTAAAGAAGATGTGATACATATTTACAATGGAATATTATTCAGCTATAAAAAGAATGAAATAATACTATTTGCAGCAACAGAGATGAACCTAGAGATTATCATACTAAGCAAAAAAGTCAGAAAGAGAAAGACAAACACCATGTGACACCACGTATAAGTAGAATCTAAAATAAGATGCAAATGAACATATCTACAAAACAGAAACAGACTTAAAGACATAAATTACAGATTTGTGGTTGCCACGGAAAGAGGCAGGGTAGGGGAAGGAAGGATTGGGAGTTTGGGATTAACAGAGCAATCTTTTTGGCAACCCACTCCAGTACTCTTGCCTGGAAAATCCCATGGACAGAGAAGCCTGGTAGACTACAGTCCATGGGATCCCAAAGAGTCGGACATGACTGAGCAACTTCACTATTACATATAGGACAGATAGACAATAAGGTCCTACTATATAACGGGGCTTCCCTGGTGGCTCAGAGGTTAAAGCGTCTGCCTGCAATGAGGGAGACCTGGGTTCGATCCCTGGGTTGGGACGATCCTCTGGAGAAGGAAATGGCAACCCACTCCAGCATTCTTGCCTGGAGAATCCCATGGACAGAGGAGCGTGGTGGGCTACTGTCCACAGGGTCACAAGAGACCTATATTCAATATCCTGTGATAAACCATAATGGAAAAGACTATGAAAAAGAATATATATGTATAACTCAGTCACTCTGCTGTACAGCAGAAATTAACAAAACACTGTTGATCAACTACACTTCAATAAGTTTTTTAATTCTTTTCTCTCTGGCAAAGTCAGTACTGCTCCATTCTGCCATATTCCCCCATAAAAGAAGTTCCGCTTTCTGTCTAATAGCAATAATACAAACACAAATAGTTTTTTAAGAAAGCCTCTGTGTTCCATTTTCATCAGATAAATCCCTTGTGTAATGAGCTATGGACCTACTGTGCAGCTCCACAGAGAATGTTGATCCTATTGCTGAAATCTTACGAGAAACACTAAAGGAATATAGAAATTAAAACAAAGTTTAAAGAGAAAGGAGAAAGTTTTCTAATTCTGAATATGGTGGGGGAAAAAAGGCACATAAATTAAAGGTCAAAATTCACTTTTTAAAATGCAAAATGACTAAAACAATCATGACATGCACACAGATACAGCCAGAAGAATATTTACTGCAGAGTTGTTTAAAATAGTGAAAACTGGAAACTAGCTGTCCAACAATGGGGGGCTGCTTGAGATGCAGTCATTCAACTGAAAACTATAAAATATGTCATTTAAGCATATATTTTAGTGATACAGAGGCATCCATATTTGGGTGGGGATAAAAAAAAAGTTAGAAAACAGTATGTAGAGAACAAACCAATTTCGTAGAGAATAATTTTCTAGCTGTGTAACTTTAGGAAAGTTAATTTCTCTAAATCAGCCTTTTCCTCCATAATCACACCTAACTCATAGGGTTGGGGTGAGCCTAACAGGAGATCCTAAATGTATAGAGTAACTTGCACATTGCCTGGCTCAGAGTAAGTGCAATACAGGTGAGAAAGGATTTAAGAATATAACACTAAGAATTTTCTGGGTGGCGGCTGATTTGATTACCTTGTACTTTTAAACCTCTACAAGTAACATACTACTTATTTTTTTAGTTATATACTACTTATGAGGAAAAATAAATTGAAATACTATTCACACACAGTGATTATTTTCTTAAAATTTAAAACAGTGCTTTCTTTCCTCACAGTAAGTAAATCTTCAGTTCAGTTCAGTTCAGTCACTCAGTTGTGTCCGACTCTTGGTGACCCCAAGAACCGCAGCACGCCAGGCCTCCCTGTCCATCACCAGCTCCCGGAGTTTACCCAAACTCATGTCCATTGAGTCGGTGATGCCATCCAACCATCTCATCCTCTGTTGTCCCCCTCTCCTCCTGCCTTCAATCTTTCCTAACATCAGGGTCTTTTCAAATGAGTCAACTCTTCGCATCAGGTGGCCAAAATATTGGAGTTTCAGCTTCAACAACAGTCCTTCCAATGAACACCCAGGACTGATTTCCTTTAGGATGGACTGGTTGGATCTCCTTGCAGTCCAAGGGACTTTCAAGAGTCTCCTCCAACACCACAGTTCAAAAGCATCAATTCCTCTGCACTCAGACTTCTTTATAGTCCAACTTGGTTGAACTGATTTTACCCCTCAGATTTCATTTAAACAAGTTTGCTCTGATATGTTTAAAATTATTTAAGGGCTAAATTTGTCTATAATATTTTTACTGGGTAAAGCAAAGCATACTTACATTGTTCAGCCTCATAGCTTATGAGCCCCAATTCAGCCTACTTTAGATAACAATAGACCTCAAATTATCAGTGGGAGGCAGCCTCTCATGGCCTAGTCACTTCTGGTTTCCTTCCAATTCCCTACCCTTCTCCTTTTTGACTCTTTCTTCCTCTCCATAATCAAAGCTTAGGGGCTACTTCTACCACACTGAAAGCCAGTTACAGCGCCTCCTTCATCTTAGCATTGCTAGTACCTAGCACAGTGGCTGGAATATAATAGCTGCTCACTAAACATTCACCAACTGAACAAATACCCGATAATTGTAGTTCAGGATGGAGGCTTCAAATCCCCCACAGGGGAATTGGATAAAAGTGAGTTGGCTACTCTAGTCTGAAACTGTCTAGAATTCTCAGTAATTCATCCTTTTTTAAAAAGAAAACAAACAACATCTCACTTCAAAGTATCACTTCTTTAAAAAATTCTCATTTGTGGAGAAGGAAATGGTGATCCACTCCAGCATTCTTGCCTGGGAAATCTCATGGACAGAGCAGCCAGACAGGTTACAGTCCATGGGGTCGCAGAGAGTCGGACATGGCTTAGCAACAAAACAAACAGTAAGTACATAGCTTCCTATATCTGATGTCAAAATACCGATTGTAATAGTTTTCTATCGTTATAAATTGCAAACTTTTTAAAGCTTCTTGAAATGAATAAAGGTTAAGCATGAAAAAAAAGTTCTCATTTGTATTTCAATGTCAATTTTCATAGATGTAAGATTATTTCTATTTTTTCCCTGTATTTCGTTTAAATGTCCCACAAGAATTCCAGAGAGTTTAAGTAAATTGCTCAAAGTAACACAGTCAGTAAGTTACCAACCATATAGCCTTAGGTCTTCTGGATCTGACGACCAGATCTCTACATCACACTGGGTGGGGGGGGGGGATTCCCCGTGACCTTTGACCCTAAAATTTGTTATAGATACGGTAAAAACAAATGTTTTTAATATAACACCTGAACAAATGCTCCTATCCCTCCAAATATTTCCTAGAAGCTTTTATAAAATTCTGTGAAAAGAGAAACCGAGGACAAGAGGCAGTAACCCAAAGGTGTCCAAGTGTTTCTCTCCATGTTCATACGTCAACCAGCTCTACTTAAAAATGAAACTAGAGAAATCAAATTAAACATTAACTCGTTAAAAAAAAAAAATACTTCAACCAGAATACTATTGTGAAGGGAGACAAGCAGCAAAGCAAGGAAGGAAAGGACTATATTTTTGTACTGATTATTTTTTTTAAAGACAAAAAAAAAAAAAAAACCCCAACCAATTAAGGGTAAAGTAGAGAGTTCTCCACATATCCAATCTAACTCCAAATTCCGTTTGTCACTTTCAGCCACTTCTCTGACTCTGTTTAAACAGTGAATGGCAGTTTCCCTAATATGGCGTGGGAACTCCAAATCTTTCTGGTATCCACAAGGAAGCATTTAACTTCCTGAAGACCGCCTGCAATGCTAGAGATCTGGGTTCGATTCCTGGGTCAGGAAGATACCTTGGTGCAGAGAAGGAATGGCTACCCACTCCAGCATTCTTGCCTGGAGAATTCCATGGACAGAGGAGCCTGGCAGGCTATAGTCCATGGGGTCGCAAAGAGTGGGACATGACTGGGCGACTAACACACACACACACCCCAAATCTTACTGGTATCCACAAGGAAGCATTTAACTTCCTGAAGACGTCACCACACTCTGAGGAACCTGCCAAAGGATTTCACACGCTAAACCTCAACCCACCAGGTCTATAAGTAGGAAATTTTGTGGAAATTAATTGATGATTACCTATGCCAGCTGGAACACACTATTTATACATAAACAGTTAAAATTTGTTGAGGTCGGCTTCACGCCAGACATCATGACAGGTCTTCTGAGCTTTAATCCTCATTATTATCCTCTGAAGTAGTTACAGTCCCGTTTTGCTGGTTCAGAGTGTTTAATGTAACTGAGAACCCACCAATAATAGATGAGACTAGGAGTGAAACCAAGGATTGGAAAAGTTCAAAATCCACGCCTACCCAGAGACACTAAACAACTGAATCTCTTCAAAAATTTAACATACGTGTCAAAACGATTTTATGCTCTTATTAGAGCAAGCAAGACGAAACAGAATGGTAAAGGTTGATACAAAAAATAAAATGACGGAACCTAACAGAGTTGTTTTAAGGCATTGCCGCGGGCTATTAACTATCCGTGCCTCAAAGAAGTAGCCAGGTCCGCTCCTACCTATGTGCGCTGAAACACCAGACCTCCCTTTCCGAAGGAGTAACTCTGGAATGCCAAATGTTGAAAGGTTTCAGTGCGGGCAGCCCAGACCTGTGCTCTTACTGTTCACACATCATTGGTAAGCGCCCCTCAAAAAAGCTTCAAGACAGTCCCTCCTCCAGCTCCGGAACTTCAGCCCTGACCCCCAGAGTGGCTCTGGACAACCTAGGGTTCAATCTGGGTCCTTTCACCGTCAGGACCGAGTTACCCGCAATGACTGCAAATGAATGAGTTGAACGCTCGGAGCAAGGAGACGAAGACACACGTCCATCCTCTCTGAGGCAAATCGAGGAAGGATGCCCTGGGGCGGGGCGACTGGGGGCCGAATTAGAGCCACGTCCGCGTTCGCAGTCCACCCTCCCTTCCCCGCGCCGCGCCGCTTTCCAGCCCATCCTCCTCCCCGGCCCCTCGGGTGCTCCTTACCCGCTCTCAGCTGGGGATCCAGACCTTCCCAGCCCGAGGCACTAGCTCCTGGGCCGGGATCCGCTAGGGGCCGGAGCTGGCCGCCGCAGCCGCCCCCGGCTGAAGCCCCTGGAAAGTTTGCTCGGGGGTCTAGCCCTCTCCTGCCTCGGCCCCACCAGGCAAGCCGCTCTCCGGGTCGCTCCAGCGGCGGCCGCCTCCGAGGCCGCTCTCGGCGGCGCGCTGCAGCACCGGCCGGGCTCGGGCGGCCGAGGAAGGCTCCGTGCGCGCCGAGGGCGGGGTCTCCCCGCTCGGCCCGCTGCGCGGCGCTCCGTGTTTACCGCGGCCCCGCGGCCCGCTCTCCCCGCCCGCCGCCCTGCGCGCTCCTGACATCATTCATTCTCTCACACCCTTGCCCGCCCACTCCATTTCCAAACAGTGACTCACTCGGCGGCGCCCGCTCCCCGCTGCCGCGGCTCCCCGGGCGCAGAGCGGAGCTCGAAAAACCGGTGCGACTTCTTAAGAAGGGAACCTCAGCCGACACTCTCTTCTCCCAGCCCTTAAAGGTGCAGGGAAGGAGGGGCTTGGCAGGCAGGGCAGATTGGCTCAGGCAGGGAAAGCTGGAGCCGACCTCCCTGAGCGACGACACAGAACGATCTGCCAAAGTTCTTGGGGTGCCACTCCCTGCAACTTTCAAGGGTGGGGCCGGGAAGACGTCCCCCACCCCCGCACTTCGCCTTTTTCGGAAACTGCTTCCTGTCCGCGCGAGTGGACTTGGGGCACCAGCGGTTACTCACGGGGTATTGCCCGGGCCTAGGTCAAAGAGGTGGGGTTTCCGAACGTCACAGGATTGCCCGGTAGGGTTAGTCGTGGGTCCGTACGATGATTAACTCTAGATGTGAGCTGGAAGGATTCTCCAAGTTAATGAGGCTAATAATACTTTCCCTTAGGTGACTGACTACAGTGTCATAAGTCCTGTTAATTGATTTGCTTCTCTTTAAGGATGAAAAACAATAACCAAAATAAACAGTGGAAGAGTATTTCTTTGCTCAGCTGAACACTGCGCTTTTCCGCAGGTTTTTGGAGCACAAGGCACTGGGTGAGGTTTCTTTGTTGAACTCAGCAGTTATGTTTTTAGAAGGGGTGTTGCCGTCTTTAAAATGGTCAAGGCTCTGCATTTTTTGGAGTTGCTATTCATACACCTGCTGGGCAGTTTTTGGAGTAAACGATCACTGCCTCAGATTCCAAGTAGGATGAAATCAGAGGGAATTTGGCCAAATCTTTATTGAATTTAATTGACAGCTATGTTTTATGTTAATTTCTACTTTAGGACAGGGTAATTATGTTTAGGATTTGCAGTGGCTTATGGGTGATTCCATATAATCAACAAAAATAATCCAGAGGCATGTCTTAGTGCCCAGTGTAGAAATCGTGGATGTAAACAATCATCTGTTTATGATAATTAAACAGGATGGTAACAGAAAACCAACCAAACAAACCATGCATAACAGTCCCAAAACAGACAACTGTATGATGTTGTCACTAGTGGAGTTTCCCTGAAATGAAAATGCTCCTGAAATTAACCAGAAGTTCAACATCACTGTTGTGGAAAATGTACATTTTCCAGGTACAGAAAGGTAAGAACTCCAGAAGAGAACACCAACAATCAAAATTTATTTTCCTTGGGTTTATGTTTCCTTTTCAATAGGAATTTGTTTTTTTATAAAACCCAGGCATTTTGCCCAGAAGGCACTAGCAAATGGATTGGTTTGCTAGGATGCAAAGTAAATAGAAATTCAAACTAACAGTTTTTATAGGCAATCACAGATGTAACCAGAGGCTTGGATGTCCTGTCCACTGATAATACAGAAGGACTAGATTGAAATGTGTAGCCACAGGCAAAGTTTGAGTAGTAGTCCACCTACTCCCTACTTTATGACCCACATGTTCAGACATTATAGAAATATGTTTAAATAAGATTTTCTACAGATCTCAAAAACTAATATTGTGGGCTTTGGGGTCTATGTACATGGGTTAAGTAAAAAAGCTCAAAAGAAGGCCTGCCATCCTATGTGTCTTGTTGCAGATGTAAATCCTGTAGCTCTGTCATACAAAGGTCACTGAATGTATGGGAGACTGTTTAAGGGGTGCTTTTGTATATGTAATTACTATTGTGTCTCAGTTTAAATATTGAGAAATAAAAAGTGATTTTATTATACCACTTCAGTATCCTCTAGTAAAAGTAATAATACAATTGTGATAGAATTCCATGAAGTTTTTCCATTATACTCTTTATCAACATGTGAGAGGACTTCCCTGATGGTACAGTGGATAAAAATGCACCTGCCAATGCAGGGGACATGGGTTTGATCCCTGGTCCAGGAAGATTACACATGCCTCAGAGCAATGAAGCCCACATGCCGCAACTACTGAAGCCCGCATGCCGTAGAGCCCTCACACCACAACTACTGAGCCCAATGATGCAACTATCAAACCTGGGAGCCTTCATGGATCACTGCCTTGTTGTGGTGAAGGTGCTTGCATAACTCGGTGAAGCTATGAGCCATGCCATGCAGGGCCACCCAAGACAGACGGGTCATAGTGGAAAGTTCTGACAAAACATGGTACACTGGAGGAAGGAATGGCAAACTTCTCCAGTATTCTTGCCACAAGAACCCCATGGACAGTATAAAAAGGCAAAAAGATATGACACAGAAGAAGAGCCCCACAGGTCAGACAGTGTCCAATGTGCTACTGGGCAAGAGTGGAGGGCAAATACTAATAGCTCCAGAAAGAATGAAGTGGCCGGGCCAAAGTGGAAATGACGCTGAGTTGTGGATGTGTCTGGTGATGAAGGTAAAATCTAATGCTATGAAGAACAATACTGCATAGGGACCTGAAATGTTAAGTCCATGAATCAAGGTAAATTGGACATGGTCACGCAGGAAATGGCAAGAGTGAACATCAACATTTTAAGAATCAGTGAACTAAAATGGACCACAATGGGCTAATTTAATTCAGATGACCATTATATCTACTACTGTGGGCAAGAATCCCATAGAAGAAATGGAATAGCCCTCATAGTCAACAAAAGAGTCTGAAATGTAGTTCAGTTCAGTCGCTCAGTCGTGTCCGACTCTTTGCGACCCCATGAATCGCAGCACACCATGCCTCCCTGTCCATCACCAACTCCCGGAGTTTACCCAAACCCATGTCCATCGAGTCGGTGATGCCATCCAGCCGTCTCATCCTCTGTCGTCCCCTCCTCCTCCTGCCCCCAATCCTTCCCAGCATTAGGGTCTTTTAAATGAGTCAACTCTTCGCATGAGGTGGCCAAAGTATTGGAGTTTCAGCTTCAACATCAGTCCTTCCAATGGACACCCATGTCTGGTCTCCTTTAGGATGGACTGGTTGGATCTCCTTGCAGTCCAAGGGACTCTCAGGAGTCTGCTCCAACACTTAGGTGCAATCTCAAAAATGACAGGATGATCTCAGTTCGCTTCCAAGGCAACCCATTCAACATCACAGTGATCCAAGACTATGCCCCAACCACTGATGCTGGGGAAGCGGAAGTTGAGCAGTTCTAGGAAGACCTACAAGACCTTCTAGAACTAATACCCCCCCCAAAAAGATGTCCTTCTCATCGTAGGAGATTGGAATGCAGAAGCAGGGTGTCGAGAGATACCTGGAGTAACAGTCAAGTTTGTCCTTGGAGTACAAAATGAAGCAGGGCAAAGGCTAACAGTTTTGCTGAGAGAACGTACTGGTCATAGCAAACATCCTTTTCCAACAACACAAGAGAGGACTCTACACATGGACATCACTAAATGGTCATTACCAAAATCAGATTGATTACATTCTTTGCAGGTGAAGATGGAGAAGCTCTATATAGTCAGCAAAAACAAGACCTGGAGCCAACTGTGGCTCAGATCATCAGCTCCTTATCACAAAATTCAGGCTTAAACTAAAGAAATTGGGGAAAACGACCAGGCCATCCAGGTATGACCTAAATCAAATCCCTTATGAGTATACAGTGGAGGTGACCAATATATTCAGGGGATGAGATTTGGTAGACAGAGTCCCTGAAGAACTATGGATAGAGGTTTGTAACATTGTACATAAGGCAGTGAACAAACCCATCCCAAAGAAGAAGAAATGCAAAAAGGCAACGTGCTTTTCTGAGGAAGATTTACAAATAGCTGAGAAAAGAAGAGAAACAAAAAGCAAGGGAGAAAGGGAAAGATATACCAAATTGAATGCAGAGTTCCAGAGAATAGCAAGAAGAGATAAGAAGGCCTTCTTCAGTGAACAATGCAAAGAAATAAGGAAAACAATAGAATAGGAAAGACTAGAGATCTCTTCAAGAAAATTAGAGAAATCAAAGGAACATTTTCATGCAAGGCTGTATGATATATATTGTCACCCTGTTTATTTAACTTATATGCAGAGTACATCATGCAAACTGACAGGCTGGATGAATCACAAGCTATAATCAGGATTGCTTGGAGAAATATCAACAACCTCCAATATGCAGACACCACTCTAATGGCAGAAAGTGAAGAAGAACTAAAGAGCCTCTTGATGAACGGTGAAGGAGGAGAGTGAAAAAGCTGACTTCAAACTCAACATTCAAAAAACTAACATCATTGCATTTGGTCCCATTACTTCATGGCAAATAGAAAGGGAAAAAGTATAAGCAATGATAGATTTTCTCTTCTTGGGCTCCAAAATCACTGCAGATGGTGACTGCAGCCATGAAATTAGAAGACACTTTCCTCTTGGAAGAAATGCTATGACAGACCTAGACAGAATATTAAGAAACAGACATCACTTTGCCAATAAAGGTCCATATAGTCAAAGCTGTGGTCTTTCCAGTAGTCACGTACTGATGTGAGAGTTGTACCATAAAGAAGGCTGAGCACTGAAGAATTGATGCTTTCAAATTGTGATGGAGAAGACTCTTGAGAGTCCCTTGGACTGCAAGGAAATCAAACCAGTCAATCCTAAGAGAAATCAGCCCTGAATACTCATTGGAAGGTCTGATGCTGAAGCTGAAGCTCTAATACTTTGGCTACCTGATATGAAGAGTCAACTCATTGGAAAAGACCTGATGCTGGGAAAGATTGAAGGCAAAAGGAGAAGAGGGCAACAGTGGATGAGATGGTTGGATAGTATCACTGATCAATAGACATGAACTTGGGTGAACTCTGGGAGATGGTGAGGGCCAGGGAAGCCTGGTGTGCTACAGTCCATGGGGTTGCAAAGAGTTGGATACGACTTAGCAACTAAACAACAACAACATTATCAACACATGAGAGGACTTCCAGGGTGACACAGTGAATAAGAATCCACTTGCCATTGCAGGGGATATGGGTTTGATCCCTGGTCTGGGAAGAGTCCACATGCCTCAGAGCAGCTAAGACTGCATGCCCTAGAGCTCTCACACCACAGCTACCGAGCCTGAGTGATGCAACTACTGATGCCTGGGAGCCTAGAGCAGGTGTTCTGCAGCAAGGGAAGTAATTGCAGTGAGAAGCTGGCACACAGCAAGAAAGAGTAAGCCTGGCTTATTGCAACTAGAGAAAGCCCATGCAAAGCAAGGAAGTCCCAGCACAGACAAAAATAAATAAATAGAAATTTTTAAAAGCATATGAGAAAGTAATTTATTCATCTTAATTTCTGTGTTTTGAAAAACGTTGACTTGACCATCTCACAGAAAGAGCGATTTTTTCCCAACTGAACCTTGTTGTTCATATAATAAGTCAAAGTTTACTAAGTCCTTGATTTAATCATCTTACAAAGACAATAACGCTGAATGTTCTAAAGGAGAGACAGAGTTAGCAGTTGTGTTCTTGTCAAATTTTTTTTTTTCTAAACTAGTACATACTATAAATCAAGTTTTACAGATATTTCTTTGGTAAGATAATACATACTGATTAAGTTAGGAAAACACACATATCTGTAGTACTTATCTGCTCTTATGATAACTCCTACTCTGGATGTGCCTAAGTCATTGACTCAAGCAACAAATATTTATTGAGTTCTCACTTTGTGCCCGCATTGTTTATCTAAAAATCACCATGTGCAGCTTCTAAATATATGACTCAGCAATGGGAAAGTCGTCTTCTTTAAAAAAATTAAATAAGGGTGGGGACTTCTTGGTGGTCCAAGGCTGACTCCATGCTCCCAATGCAGGAGTTAAATCCCTGGTCAGGGAACTAGATTCCACATGCCACAACTAAGACCCAGCCCAGCCGAATAATTAAGTAAATATTTTTTAAAAATTACATAAGGATGTTTATAGCAGTACTGTTTATAATTTTCCCAGGATCCAGTGCCTGGCATATAATTATTCAATGAGTGAAATAAGTGAATGAACAAGCTTTAGTGAACAAACCAATAGTGAAGTAATCCCATGTTATAAGATACCGTATAGGCAACAGAAAAAAAATAGTTTCATAGGCTCTGACTTAGAAAACTGTCCTTGTTAAGTGAAAAATACAAGAACAATACAATGACGGGAAATACACCATCCCCCCCCTTACACACACACAGACACACACACATGCACTATTTTTAATGAATCAAACAAATATACCTTACCCTCAAAATATCCAGAACCAAAGTACATACTACCTCTTGCAATGAGATACAGTCAGCTCTTTGTATCTGTAGCCTCCAACTCAACCAACTGCAGATTGAAAATATTCAGAAAAAAATTCTAGGAAATTCCAAAAAGCAAAATTTTGATTTGCAGTGCCAGTGATTATTTAGAGAATATTTACATTGAATTAGATTCTATTAATATAAGTAATCTAGAGCTGATTTAAAGTATATGGGAGAGTACGCGTAGGTTGCATGTAACATCTTTGCCATTTAGTATAAAGGATTTGAGCATCCATGGATTTTGGTATCTATCAGGGTCCTGAAACAAATACTCTGCAGATACCAAGGGCAACTATAAAGAAGGAAAGGATGTGAGGATGAAACTAGCATTTCTGGGCTATTTTTCAATCAGCCATACTACTTTTGAAATTAAAGACAACAGCACAAGCAGTATTACAACCAAGAAGGCAGTAATACGAATCCCAGACATAAGGAAGCTTACTCTCTGGTTGGAAAGACAATAACACCTAGAACAACTAGAGATTAAGGCTGATCACTCTCTGAATTTGGGATTTCAGATACTTACTCTGTGCCAAGCCCATCCAAAGAGCAGTTACGTACCATTTATTGAATACTTGTCATATGCCAGGGACTATGCAAATCGTTTTATCTATGATGTCTCATTTAATAATTTAAGCAACAATCTGAGATAGGTACTCATAGTGCCCTCCTCTACATATGAGGTAACCAAAGAAAAGAGATATTGTCATTTTCGAGAAATCACATTCAAGTAAGTGGCATCATTGGGGCATAAAACCAGGGTCATCTGATCCCAAAGTTCATGCTTTTGGCCACTATTCCATAAATTGCATCCACATTGATATACCTGTCTTGATATAACAATACTCTTATTTGGTTTTTAAAACATGTATTTTAAACTTTATTTTTAAAAATATGAGGTAATAGTATCATATTTTGGAGCAATTGGAAAATGAAGAAAAAATATAAACACTATTAACATTTTTGTGTCCAGCCTGCTTCCCTTAGATTTCCATTGCTTAAAATAATTTCAACAACATCATAGAAATGATTCTAATTCTGATTTTTAAAAACTGTAGCACTATAGCATATATTCTTTCCTCAAGATTATTGTTTTAGTGTCTGGAAAGTATGTCTATATATGTGTGTGTGTGTATATATACATACATATATGCTTGTGCATGTGCACTGAACTTGGACTCTCTGAAATCTGGTAGTCTACTTCTTGATTCGGGATCAATTTATTCTAATATTTTTGTATACCTTGGGCTATCTTTTTTAGACTTAATAATACTACACTATATGTATTTATACAGATGTTCTATATTAAAGGAAACAGTTTAGGTATTCAGAAAAGTAAATGAAATGTACTATTTGCCACATCTTATTAACTTTACTATCCATGCTATTTCTGGACTGGAGGAAAATGGAGAGGGAGTAGGGACAGTAATGAGCAGATTTACAGCAGTCCAGGTGAGAAATGGCAGTGCTCTGCTTTAGGAAAGGAGTGATGGGAATGTTAAAAAGTAGAGCAGATGTGAAGTATAGTGGACAAAACTTGCAAATCAATTGTATATAAGGATAGAGCCAAAGATGACTCCTACTGTTTTTGTTTACTGGAGCACTTGGTGGATGGATGGTAACACCTTTTACCAAGACAAAGAATGCCAAGACAGGAACAGGTTTGTAAAGGACGATGAAGAATTTTATTTAAACATGATGACCTTGAGATATGAGATGTATGATTGGAGATGTCAGGTGGACAGCTGATGACAGTAGTCTGGAACTCAGAAAAGAGCCAAGAACTGCAGATATAAATTTGAGAATAGTCACATGTAGATAAGAAAGTCATAGGAGCCCTTGGCGAAGATGATGGAGTAGGAAGACCCTGAGTTCACCTCCTCTCATGGGCATAACAAAATTACAAATATTTAGAGCTCAACTATTGATGAGAAAGATCAGCACTAAAGATGTAAAAAAAAAAGAAACCACAATGAGGTGAGTAGGAAGAGTGGAGTCATGGTATAGTCAAGACCCATACACTGGTGGGTGACCAGTCCCGGGATCTCTTGGTCCCTACTCCACACAGAAGCAGGCAGTCACTGGCCCCAGGACCAATGCGTCCCTACAGTTTGCCTTGTCAGGACCCACTCAACACACCAGCATCCAGACACCAGGCCCAGAAACTCCCAGGCCCCGGCCATGCCCACCAGCTCTGGGACACCTTGGACCTGTTAACCAGCAGCCCCAGGATCCAGCCCAGCCAGTAAGACTGAATCAACAGACTGAAACCAGCTTTGGAGCATCCAGGGCCTTATAGCTAGAGACCCTAGGACCCAGCTCCACATATCAGCAACTTGAAAAATGAGCTGACAGAGGACAATTGCTCCAAATGAAAGAACAAAATAAAGTCCCAAAAGAAGAATTAAGTGACATGGAGATAGTCAACTTACCTGATAAAGAGTTCAAAGTAATGGATGAGCAGAATGAGAAATTAGGAGATTTTAACAAAGAGAAAATATAATGAAGAACAAGAGATAAAGAATATAATAACCAAAATGAAAAATTAGAATGAATCAAGAGTAGATTAAATGATACAGAGGATGTATCAGCCAGCTGGAAAACAAAGTTGTGCAAATCACTGAAGTTGAAGAGAAAAAGGAAAAAGACTAAAAAGAAATGACAGTTTAAGAGACTTCTGCAGGCTTCCCCAATGACTCAGAGGTGAAAGAATCCAACTGCCAATGCAGGAGACACAGGAGATGCAGGTTCAGTCCCTGGGTTGGGAAGATCCCCTGGAGGAGGGCATGACAACCCACTCCAGTATTCTTGCTGGGAAAATCCCATGGACAGAGGAGCCTGGCAGGCTATGGTCCATGAGGTCGCAAAGAGTTAGACATGACTGAATCAGCTGAGCACACACGGGGACAACATCAAACATAGTAACATTTGCATTATAAGAGTCCCAGAAAGAGGAGAGAGAGAGAAAAGGGCTGAGAACATATCTGAAGACATAATAGCTGAATACTTCCCTAACCTGGAAGAGGAAACCGACATCTAGGTCTGTATCCAAGAAAACAATGGAAAGATTTTTTTGAGGAAAGTAGAATGGCCATCTATATCAAATTCTCCTGAGAGAGCAGGTAAAATAAAGATGTAAAAGTCCATTGGATTTGGTAACATAGGGATCTTTGTTAGCTGTAACCAGAGGGTTTGGTTATGCTATGGTGCAGTGGAATCCTGGTTGAATGGGAATGAGAAAGAGCTGAGTTCAGCAGTGGGTCAGGGAGTTGGCTTCCTGGAGGGCTGATCTGTAAGGGATGCTAAAGCATTACCAGAATAAATTTATAAAATACAACTTGGGTTGGTGAAAAAATGAGGACTGACTATAAGTTATAGAGTTTCTTTCTGAGGTAAGGAAAACATGACTGAAGGCTGATAGGAAGGAGTCTGTAAAGGGGAGGAGGAAGGAGAAAACCGGGAAGATAAACAGTCAACGTTCAGGAGGAGTCAAGAGGTATCCAGAGCACAGATGGGAGGAACGGCCTGAGGGATGAGAAAGAGCAGCTAGACCAATACAAGGGGGGAGGAAAAAAAGAGGAGTGTGGAAATGACACAGTTATGCTCATAGACTGTTGGTAGAAAGTTGAAATCATCCCTTGGGATGCTTCCATTTTTCTGTGAGTTATGCAGTATATTAGTCTTCTGTTGTTGCTGTAACAAATTAGCACAAACGTACTAGTCTGCAATAACACAACTGTATTAACTCACAGTTCTATAGGTCTGCTGGTTTCTCTGCTCCAAGTTTCATGAGGCTTAAATCAAGGTGTGGCTCTATGGGCTCTTATCAGCAGTGGCAGGCTTTCAAACTCCTTCAGGTCACTAGCAGAATCTAGTTCTTTTCCGGTTGCAGAACAAAGGTTTCTATTTCCCTGCAGGCTGTCAGCCAGGGTGGGGGGAGGAGGGGAAGGGGGGGGGGGGGGCATCTGATGCCTATGGCAGCAGAGGCATCTGTCCCAGAGCCAGTCACAGCTTGTTGAATCCTTCCCACAACTCGACTCTTGCTTATGTCTCTATCTGCCACATCTCTTTGCCTCAGTTGGAGAAAATTCTGTTTTGAAGGACTCATGTGATTAAATTGGGCCCATCTGGGTAATTCAGGATACTTTTTCTATTGTAGGCCCATAATCTTAATTAAAATATAAAGAAGAACAACAAACAAAGACTATAATAACTGAAATGAAACATAAACTAGAAGGAATCAAGAGAAGATTAAATGACGCAGAGGAATGTATCAGTGAGCTGGAAAACAGAATTGTGGAAATCACTGAAGCCCAACAGAAAATAGAAAGAGAATAAATACAAGAAAAGGAAAAAGAATAAAAGGAAATGGGGACAGTTTTACCATGCAATGTAACATATTCACAAGTTCTAGGGATTAGGGCATGGATATCATTGGGGAACCCATTCTGCTGAGCACAAAGTGACATAATTAACTTAGAATAAGAAGTGGAAGAGGTGGAAAGTTTTAGAAAGAATAAGAACAGTTTGAAATAGCCATGCTAGAGAGCAAGAACATGAACTGACTAGAAAAACTCTGCAATCTGTCAGACGCCACTGAAGATTGAATTGAAGTTGGGGCCATAGTGATACCAAGAGTGACTTTTTCTGGCAGCACTCAGCCACCTGGGCAGGGCACCGAGAAGAGGAGTAGTGATGGAATAGGCAGGCAAAGGACAGAGAGTGTAGTGCCTAGGGTAGTGTCAATGAAATGATGGACTAGGGAATAAATGATGGTCAGGGAGACAAAGAGAAGAGCTGATGGGTCAATTACACTGTCAGACTTTATTTTTTTGGGCTCCAAAATCACTGCTGATGGTGATTGCAGCCATGAAATTAAAAGATGCTTACTCCTTGGAAGGAAGGTTATGGCCAACCTAGATAGCATGTTTAAAAGCAGAGACATTACTTTGACAACAAAAGTCCGTCTAGTCAAGGCTATGGTTTTTCCAGTGGTCATGTATGGATGTGAGAGTTGGACGGTGAAGAAAGCTGAGTGCCGCAGAATTGATGCTTTTGAACTGTAGTGTTGGAGAAGACTCTTGAGAGTCCCTTGGACTGCAAGGAGATCCAATCAATCCATCCTAACAGAGATCAATCCTGGGTGTTCATTGGAAGGACTGATGTTGAAGCTGAAACTCCAATACTTTGGCCACCTAATGCAAAGAGTTGACTCATTGGAAAAGACCCTGATGCTGGGTAGGATTGGGGGCAGGAGGAGAAGGGGACGACAGAGGATGAGATGGTTGGATGGCATCACCGACTTGATGGACATGGGTTTGGGTGGACTCCGGGAGTTGGTGATGGACAGAGAGGCTTGGCGTGCTGCAATTCATGGGGTCGCAAAGAGTCAGACACGACTGAGTGACTGAACTGAACTGAACTGATGGGTCAATGGCCTAGAGATCTTGGACACTGCAGAATGGGTGAACTAGGGCTAATAGATGGAAGACTTTGGAAGTACAGAGATCAGGTGATGAACCATTTATCTGAGCTATTTGGGGCGATGGCAGGGCGTGGATGTAGGATGTGGCTGTAAGTGGATGAGTGAGGATGTAGAGAAGGAGGAGAAGAGAATGAAGTCACTTCAGAGTTCAGGGCATTGGAAGAGTAATTCTCATGGATGCTAAAGTTACCCAGAATGATGACCAGACTAGAGGTAGGGAAGAAGATGGTAAAGCAGGTGCCAAACCAATAATGATAGGTTGGAATGAGGAGAGGAAGACGGTGGTACAGAGGACATGAATGCCTCAAAGGAGTGGGGAGTTTCACAAGAGCCTGGTATAATCTTGGTCCAGAAGTAGCTCTAGAACTCAAAGGGATGAAGACTTTACCTTTCAACTTCAAGGACACAGAGAGGGTCATCAGACATCCTTGACTGGCTGCAGACGAAGTGTGTCCTCTGATTTCAGTTAGGGCAAAAATTATAGGAAATATTCAGAGATGCAATTGAGCATATAGGAGAGTTTGTGATCATAAAGTAGGGATTTCAATGGATATAAGAGAAGGTTAGGGAGTGATGGGAAGAGTCAGGGAGAGCAGGGGAACAAAATCACAGAGCATTATGGAAATAAATGTATGAAGATGGAATAGGTATGTCAGTAGGAAGGGGGAAATTTTCTCCCTAAACCTAACCCTACCTATTTTGGGACCTGATAGCCTGATTCTTTGCCAAAGTCAGGGTAAATAGAAAGTGGGTAGATAGTAATGTAACTCAAAGCTCGAATGGAGACATACTTATTTAGCATAATAAAGCTCAGGAGGTGCATCAAGAAGAGATTAATCTTAGTGCAAATGATTTCATTTTATGGCAGCTGTTTCATTCAGAGGCCAGACTACTATGAGGATCCCTGCTCCTCCACTGTCCTCCCTCAGTTTCCCAAAACCACTAACTTTCCCCTAACCACCTGCTTTCACATGCACCTGCTAATGAATGATAAATCATGGCCATATTTGGGGAATGGGCAGGGGGAAATTGGTTTCAAGTGCTAAACAACTCTTTTTGGGGAAGAGACAAAGTGTTCCAGTAGGAGTGGAGGTTGCGGGGATGGGAGCAGGCAGCCTCTGCTGACCAAGATAAGAAGCCATGGGTCAATCAAGAGAGTATACAGCTGTGGATGGAACAGTAAATTGACTGGGCTAGAGAGAATAGTACCAAACAGCCATCATACGGGGGAATCTGGTTGGTTGAAATACAGTACTTTAACCAGAAGTGCTGGCCTAACCTCTAGGGTCTGCGTATATTCTTGACTGGCTGATGTTGAGACTGCCTTGCTTTTACTGTTTGACTCTCAATTCCATGATAAAGGGGTAAGTGTTGGGACCACATGAGCAATGGCAGATACAGTTCTGAGAATCTCCTGCACTGGGCGGTGGGTTCTTTCCTGCTAGTGCCACCTGGGAAGCCCAGTGAAGGTTTAAGTAGTCTTAAACAGAGCCCCTGGAGAAACTGAGGCTCATTCTCAGTAGGAGGGGTTATCCCCCACAACTCCACTCCCAGCCTCCTTCCCTGTTTGACAGTCATGGGTCGAGACTCTAACCAAGAGAAAGGGAATTCACTAATGAGTTTAATAGTGATATTCTGGTTGCAGCATTCTCTGGCATAATTCTTGTCAGTCTGTCTCTAGAAAGCCAGTCACCTTGCTATTCTAGCAAAGTTGAATTTCAAGCCTACTAAACTAAAGACTAGACTTCACAGACTGGTGCCCATACCAGGAAAATGACTCTCTGTAGGCTGGCTAGCCTCCCAGGCCACACTCATTTCTTCATTAGCTGGATCTCCAACTGTTTCCCTGGTTATATCCCAGTTAGAATGTGCGCGCACACACACACCCAAACACACACGTCTTCCTCCATAGAGTTTATTAGGGCACTGAAAATGATTAAAATGGTTGGGACGTGAATCACAAATTAAAACAGACATTTCCCCCAATTTAAAATGTGAAGGAGGATGATACTGCTGAAGGACATGGTAACTCTACACAGCCCTGACTTTTCAGCTGGTAGCTCAAACTAAAAAGTTTAATGAAAGTGAGAGTGAAAGTCATTCAGTCACATCCGACTCTCTGTGACCCCATGGACTATACAGTCCATGGAATTCTCCAGGCTAGAATACTGGAGTGGGTAGCCTTTCCCTTCTCCAGGGGATCTTCTCAACCCAGGGATCACACTCAGGTCTCCAGCATTGCAGGCGGATTCTTTACCAGCTGGGCCACAAGGGAAGCCCAAGAATACTGGAGTGGGTAGCCTATTCCTTCTCCAGTGGATCTTCCCGACCCAGGAATTGAACTAGGGTCTCCTGCATTGCAGGCAGATCCTTTAAAAACTGAGCTATCAGAGAAGCAAGCAAGGTACAAAGTCTGCCTGTTTATCCAAGCCTTTTCTTTAAGGAAGTGGTCGGGGGGCCGGTAATAACTGTACCTTGTTGTGATTTCTGTATGAAGGTATTCAGTCAACAACCTCAAACATGTAATATATACTATATCAGTCATCATCTTTACAACTTTCTAGCAGTTAAATATTGTCAGGGAGAAAGAGATGTGGAAGATGAGCAATAATAGGCAAAAATCTTTGACTTCCCAGTTTCTTCAACCCTTCTAATCTTAGGTGTGTTCTCAGATAGTGGCCATTAGAGTATATATCATATGTGCAATCTATAAATTTAACATGACTTAACATCTTGCTTTTATACTAATGTTGCTGTTGAAAAGAATCCAGAGTACTTTCATATCATTAACTCATTTATTATCTCTTTAAAACATTCTCTTAAATTATGATGGCTCCTTAGTCTGTGCTCAGTATTTAATATCAAATGCTTTAAGATTCAGAAGAAAGTAAATTCTTATAATAGTTTCTAAAAACCATTTTCTGCTTTCTTTTGTGACTTTAAAACATTGTTTTCCATTTAATTTCTTGTCCTTATATCACCCCTACCTACACAAGCTAGCATTCTTCATTCTCTGCTGTGCTTGCACTTGCTAAGCTAGGTCTCATAAATTAATTGTGTCCTTCTTTTAACCCTCTCTTCCTCTAGTCTGGTTTCCTTCATTACACAGTTGAGACAATTAGAGGGTTAGGGATGTCAACCCTCCCCACAGTTGAAAATCCAAGTACAGTGACTTCTCTGGTGGTCCTAAGACTCAGTGCTACCAATGCAGGGGGCCTGGGCTTGATCCCAGGTCAGGGAACTTGATCCCCCATGCCACAACTAAGAGGTCGAATGCCACAGCTAAAGATCCCACATGCAGCAATGAAAATCGAAGGTTCCGTGTGATGCAACTAAGACTGGTGTAGCCAAGTAAATCAATAAACAAATATTTAGAAAATCCAACTACAGTTGGTAGTTGGCCCTCTATTTCCTAGGATCCTTGTATCTGCAGGCTCAACCAACTGTAGACCATGTCAGTTCAGTTCAGTTGCTCACTCGTGTCCGACTCTTTGCGACCCCATGAATTGCAGCACGCCAAGCCTCTCTGTCCATCACCAACTCCCGGAGTCTACCCAAACCCATGTCCATCGAGTTGGTGATGCCATCCAAACATCTCATCCTCTGTCGTCCCCTTCTCCTCCTGCCCCCAATCCTACCCAGCATCAGGGTCTTTTCCAATGAGTCAACTCTTCTCATGAGGTGGCCAAAGTATTGGAGTTTCAGCTTCAACATCAGTCCTTCCAATGAACACCCAGGACTGATCTCCTTTAGGATGGACTGGTTGGATCTCCTTGCAGTCCAAGGGACTCTCAAGAGTCTTCTCCAACACCACAGTTCAAAAGCATCAATTCTGCAGCGCTCAGCTTTCTTCATGTAGTACTGTAGTATTTATTACAGAAAAAAGACTGAGTTTTATAAGGGAAACAAAAGTATAGCCTCTATTGCTTGTTTCAAAATGTTCTCAATACAGTTGGGAAAATAGGATAAACACATTAGAGTTAAATTTATCAAAATGTGATCATATTTCACCTTGAAGTAACTTAAATCTTAATATACTTATTTCACATTTGTTTTCAAAGATTTTCAACTCATGGGTGACATGCCATGCTGTTTGCATGCATGCTCACTCAGTCGTGTCCAATTCTTTATGACCCAATGGACTGTCGCTTGCAAGGCTCCTCTGTCCATGGGATTTCCCAGGCAAGAATACTGGAGTGGGTTGCCATTTTCTCCTCCAGGGGATCTTCTCAACCCAGGGACTGAACTCTCGTCTCCTGCATTGGCAGGTGGATTCTTTACTGCTAAGCTACCTGGGAATCTGCCGTGCTATTTACTGCTAAGTCGCTTCAGTCGTGTCCGACTCTGTGCGACCACATAGACGGCAGCCCACCAGGCTCCCCCATCCCTGGGATTCTCCAGGCAAGAATACTGGAGTGGGTTGTCATTTCCTTCTCCAGTACATGAAAGGGAAAAGTGAAAGTGAAGTTGCTCTGTCGTCCGACTCTTAGCGACCCCATGGACTGTAGCCTACCAGGCTCCTCCGTCCGTGAAATTTTCCAGGCAAGAGTACTGGAGTGGGGTGCCATTGCCTTATTTAGGACCTACTTTAATTGTATCTACCAGTGCCAACAGCTTCTGGATTTCCAATGCCTCTCCATCTCTAGGAGATTTCAAATACCCTTTAAAACATGCTAGGGAATTAAAGTCATAGATAACTAAATTAATAGGAAAAAATCAAGAGAAAAAATGTAAAATAACAATAGTAATTATATTCATTGAAATGCTGAACCATAGGCATATGGCTATACATGTCTTCATACAATTAGGGTTGTCAACTAAAAAACAGATACACAACGAGAGAGTTGTGGGACTTCCCAGGTGGCGTTATGGGTAAAGAACCGCCTGCCAATGCAGGAGATGCAGCAGATGTGGGTTCCATCCCTGGGTCAGGAAGATCCCCTGGAGGAGGGCATGGCAACCCACTCCAGTATTCTTGCCTAGAGAATCCCCTGGACAGAGGAGCCTGGCGGGCTACAGTCCATAGAGGCACAAAGAGTCGGACATGATGGAAGAGACTTAGCACGAGAGTTGTGAGTTAAGTTTTATTTGGGGCAAAATGAGGACTGCAGCCCAGGAGACAGTACCTCAGAGAGCTCTGAGAAACTGCTCCAAAGAGGTAGTGGGGGAAGGCCAATATATAAGATTTTGGTGATGAGGGGTGTTCAATGCAGTCAAGCACTCATTTTACAGGAGGATTTCTGATAGTCACAAAGAGCTGATGTCAACATGCTTTAGTGCTTTTCTAGCTATGAGGAGATGCAAGGATTAGATTATGAAATCAGTTCCTGAAAATAGCTAACCATCTAAGGACCTGTTCCACCAGTTTCTCTGGCACACAGAGTGCCTCACTCTCCACCCTAAACTCCTTTTCAGGGCGTGTCGAAGGTGAGCAGCTGAAGCGGCACAGGATTCAATTGCTGCAGAGGCAGATGGCAAATACCCTTGGCAAGCACCAATTTGTAGTTGGCAGAGTCTTGGCAGGAAAAAGATGATGTACCTCAAAATGTTTAACTACAAAGAGTTTAATGAAGGGACTAGTTAGAAATGGTATAGTCAGAGAAAGAAAAAGAAATACATGAAATTAGCTCAGTCATGTCTGACTTTTTGCGACCCTCTGGACTATACAGTCCATGGAATTCTCCAGGCAAGAATACTAGAGTGGGTAGCCGTTCCCCTTTCCAGGGGATCTTCTCAACTCAGGTCTCCTGCATTGCGGGTGGATTTTTTTTTTTTTACCATCTGAGCCACCAGGGGATCTTCCCATAGTCAGAGAGGCCAGTACAAAGATAGAGCAAGACATGATGAAGCCCCGAGGGGCTCTGGGAAATCATTACCAACTCTAGGGCTGAAGGGGGAAGAAAAGGAAAGATGGTTCCAGCACCAGAGAAAAGACAGCTCTGTGAAAGGGGCTGCCTGGAGGGAGCTAAGGCCTTCAGGGGAGGGAGGTAACCACTCAGAGGGGAAAAAGTGAGAGCAACAATCCTGACCTCTCTCTGCTCCCGTCCTCAGATGGCCTGCCCGTGACTGACCCCGACCCAAAGCTGCCCGTGACTGACCCCAACCCAAAGCTGAAGGGTGATGAAGCCCAGATGACGCTGTTGGGAAAGGTTTAGTGTCCAGGGGTACACAACAGAGCTGAGATGAGTGAGAATGGATCGGGGAAGGCAAATAGAGAATATCAAGCACAAATCCCTACAAAGCTTTGGGAGTCTGTGCAGGTGGGTTTATGATAAGTTATTTCGAAGGCAATGAACTCCAGCATCCTCCACCTGGTTGGAAAGAGGCATAGTTGGGCAAACTGAAGAAACAAATGACCTTAGAATCTGACTTAACCAGTCGGTCTCCCAAAGCCCTCCCACCACACCAGCTACCAATACAGCTTAAATGTAGCCATGTTGTTCACATTTTACCCCTGCTTTTTTGGTGGGAACATGCTCTTCTGTCAGGCCAAATTTTACCTTAATAGTAAGGGCCAACTGGTATAAGATGAACCAACATGAAGGTACGATAAGCAGTTATGCATGGATGCCATGGACAATCCCAAGTTAAACCACACACACAACAGAAACCGCCCTAAGGTTTGTAATTCAAGGGCTCCCTAAATGACCTCTCCTCAGAAATATGCAGACAGTCCATGCTCAGGATCTTGATTAATTAGAATTGATTTGTGAAAGCATCCTAGGGTTACAGTAATACACAAAATTATTCTTGAGTGCCTCAGTTTACCAGTTGCTTACTCAGTTAAGGCTCTGGGGCCCCAAGGACTTCCCTGGTAGTCCAATGTTAAGACCCCACACTTTCATTGGAGGGTGCACAGGTTTAAGCCCTGGGTAGGGAACTGCGACCTGCATGCCACACAGTACATAATCTGACCTTGGATTCCAAAGCACTGCCTGCTTTTTTTTTTTCTTTAAATAATTTTATTTATGTTTTTATTTTTGGCTGTGCTGGGTCTTTGTTGCTGCACGCAGGCTTTCACTAGTTGCAGCGAGTAGGGGCTACTCTCTAGTTGTGGTCCCAAGCATTGCCTGTTGATTCTCCCAAACAACTGGGCTTTGATCAAGAAAGCAGTGAAAGGAAAGTAGCCTGCTCTTCTCATCTCCAACCTACTTCCTGGCCTCCAATTCCACACTATCTTGGTCATTTTAAATAGAATCTCCATGATCAATAAACTGCTATAGGGCAGATGAGGACAGAGAAGCGGACACTGCATTTGTCAGTGAGGTCACTGGCGTCCTTTGCCAAAGCAGTTTCAGTGGAGCAGAGTCTCCCATTCGGTATGCCAAGGTAGGTTAGTGAGGCATGAACAACGCAGGTGAGCTGAAAACCAAGCTCTGTAAGTGCCTGACATGGCCAGGAGGAGCTAGAGTGATCTTGATGCTGAGCTCAGGATACCAAACAAATATGGGAATTTTCTCTGGTTGTCGTGACATGGAAAAGTTTGGAAAGCACTGCCATAGAGTGATAGAAGTGGAAGTCAAGCTGCAGTTCAGGAGGACGAAGCAGAGAAATGGAAGTGGAGGTGGAGGCTGTGAGCGTAGAGAATTCTTTCCAGACATACAGGTCAGTGAACGAAGGGAGAGAGAGCGAATAGACTGATTCTAAGGAGGATTAATAGGCAGATGCTTGAGGACATTCATAGATAACAGAGAAGGATCTGGCTGTAGAGAGAAATTATAGATACAAGAGGGAGAAAAGGAATGCACTATTAAGGTGGGAAGGAGGAATGCTGAGGGAGTTCACTACTCTGGCTACTATTTTCTTTGTTAAAAAAGAGGTTGAATCACCTGCTGAAAGTGAAAGAGATAGGATCTTGATACGGGGTTTTAAGAGGAAAATGAAGATTTGAAATATCCGTTATCAGAAATGAGACTGCCAAAAGATAAGTAAAAATTTTGCCAATGTTGAGAGCCAGACTGAGAATGGAGCCATAAATCTGTGATGAAGCTAATCAGCAGAGTTATGTTTCTCACAACTGTTCCAGGACACCTGGGTGCTTGAGAAGAGATAGTGTTAGATGGTTTTATCTAGGACCAGGACCTGGAAGAGCAAGAATAGTAGAAAAGATAAGCTGGCAAGAGAGTTGTGGCAGCTGGTAATCGAAGGAGGGATAGAATTTGAACTTGTTAGAGTTCTGTCTTATTTGTCTTATTCATCTCTGTATCTTCTGTACTTGGGTCAAAGGCGCTTATCTGTGGAGTGGAATCACCTGGAGAGCTTTAGAAATTCCTGATACACCTTGAATCAATTAAACTGGAATCTTTCAGTGGCTTCCAAACATGGTATTTTTAAAGGTCTATGAATGATTACAGTCTACAGTCAAAGATGAAAACATCTGGTCTAGAATACTGTCTAGCATAAAGGAGAAACCTAATAAATTTAGTTCAGTGAACGGAATTCAGGTTAGATTAGAGAGGTTCTAAAGCTAGGCTTCCCGGGTGGTTCAGTTGTAACAAATCTGCCTGCCAATGCAGAAGATGTAGGTTTGATCCCTGGGTCGGGAAGAATCCCTGGAAGAGGAAATGGCAACACACTCCAGTATTCTTGCCTGGAAAATCCCCATAGACAAAAGAGCCTGGGAGGCTACAATTCATGGGGTCGCAAAGAGTTAGACAGGATGAAGTGACTAAGTATGCATGCACAAAGCTAGGAAGGGCTGAGGTTGGGAAAAGGGATTAAGACTGAAGTTCTCATGAACTTGAAATGTAGATTTTAGGCCACTGTTTTCAGAGAGGGATCTATATATATGCTTATTATTTTGGAGTGGGCACAGTCCAAGTGATATGATTGAAGTATTTCTGGCCAAGGAACTTTCTGCATAAGTACCATGGTGTGAAGTATGCTACAGTATTGAAACCATTCACCTCAGATTGGGACTTGAATCCGACCAAAACCCGTGGTCTTCCAACTGAGAAAACATATCTGATTTCAAGACCTAATGAAGCTCAGGTTTTGATGTCTCATGACAGGAAGACTTCTGTGAGAGACAAAGTAATAAATAAGAAGTGGATTTATTTAGAGAGAAACACACTCTACGTACTTCCCAGGTGGCACAGTAGTAAAGAATTCACCTTCAAGGCAGGAGATGCAGGTTCAATCCCTGGGTCAGGAAGATCCCCTGGAGGAGGGCATAGCAACCCACTCCAGTATTCTTGCCTACAAGATTCCATGAACCGAGCAACCTGGTGGGCTATAGTCCATGGGATCACAGAAGAGTTGGATACAACTTAGTGACTACACAACAACAGCACACTCTACAGACAGAGCATGGGCTATCTCAGAAGGCGAGAGTGGCCTTGAAATGAAGTGTGGTTAGCTTTTATAGGCTGGGTAATTTCATAGGCTAATAAGTGGGAGGATTATTCCAACTATTTTGGGGAAGTGGCAAAGATTTCCAGGAACTGGGCCACTACCCACCTTTTGATCTGATGGTCAGCCTTGGAACTGTCATGGTGCCAGCCTGTGGGTGTGTTGCTTAGCTTGCTGATGTGTTATAATGAGGATGAGATGGTTGGATGGCATCACCAACTCAATGGACATGAGTTTGAGTAGACTCCGAGAGTTGGTAATGGACAGGGAGGCCTGGTGTGCTGCAGTTCGTGGGGTCGCAAAGAGTCGGACATGACTGAGCAACTGAACTGAACTGAACTGAGCCTCGGTGTCTAATGGAAGTTGACTTTTCTGCCATCTTGGACCCATTTGGTTCTAATGGGAACCCATTTTTTCCCATCAGTTTGTGTTGTGTCCTTAGGCTATGTCATTCTTTCAAAGGTTGAGCCCTGCCTGCTTTCCTCCTGTTTCATTATAGTAGTTAAAGATTTGAAGTTAGGGAGTTGGATAGTTTGTGAAGTTAGAAGTTAAATTTGCACAGGTCATAACCAGAAGGGAGGAGGGGAGGAAGACTTGAGGTTCATGGCTCTCAGATTGGACATTGACCTCAATTGAACTTGGACATGAATTTGAGCAAACTCCAGGAGATGGTGAAGGATGGAGGAGCTTGGCTTGTGTGCCACTGTTCATGGGGTTGCAAAGAGCCAGACATGATTTAGCAACAGAATAAAAACAATTCAATTGAACTGATTCAGGCTTACACTTCCTTCTATATCCTCATGACCCTAAATTCATGTTTTTCAGCAAATTTCTCAGGCTCCCTTAGTCTGAGATCACCTTTGCTTCTCTGGGATTGGGTTCACCTTACACTAAGAAACACATACTAAAGTCTTATTGTAAATTAGTTAATCAATTTTCTTGCTTTCAAGAGAATGTGAGGTGAAGGCATTGAAGGTTAGGAAAGCAAAGAGTGGTAAAAAGTGGAAAATTCACCACTCTTACAATTGTGCTTATAGTTTAGTTGCTAGGTCATGTCTGATTTTTTTTTGTGACCCCATGGACTACAGCACACAAGGCTCCTCTGTCCATGGGATTTCCCAAGCAAGAATACTGGATTGGGTTGCCGTTTTCTACTCCAGGGGATCTTCCTGACCCAGGAATCAAAACCATGTCTGTTTTGTCTCCTGAACTGGCAGGTGGATTCTTTACCACTGAAATCCCAATTTTGCTTGAGGCTATTCCAGTCAGGGCTTCTAGTTAGCAAAGATGACAACAGAAACAAAAATCAACTATAAAACTAACCTGTTACCCACGTACCATAATACTTTAGGAGAAACACAGTGATGCCAATGATCTCTAAAATGGCATTTCTTCTTCATTTGATTAGATATTTACTGCTCACTTATCTTAGGCTTCTCAGGTGACTCATTGGTAAAGAATCCACCTGTCAACACAGAAGACGAGGGTTTGATTCCCGGGTCGGGAAGATTCCCTGGAAGAGGAAATAGCAACCCACTCCAGTATTCTTGCTTGCAGAACCTCATGGACAGAAGGCCCTGTCAGGTTACAGTGCATGGATTCACAAAGAGTTGGACACAACTGAGCATGCACACATGAAGCATTTTCTTATCACAACTCACAACCTCTGTATGGGATCATATTGAACTCTGATGGTGGATTAGGTGATTAGGGTGGGTCAGGCTTTCATGACAGAGCTAATTTTTCCTCCCCACTGCCCAACACCCAAGTCATTTCCAAGAAATTGTTTATAAATAGTTGGATAGAGTATGGTCAGGTGGTGAAGAAGTTTGTAAATCATTATTTTATTATATGAAGAAGCAGTTGCATTTCTCCTCCTGGCGAGGTAAATATTAACTTTCTAGATGGAAAACTGCAGTCCTAATCATCTTGGCAGCCCTGCGGTCATATGACATATCTGGAGGCAGCTCCAGGCGGCAGTGTGTAAAACAAATGACACGGAGCCTCAGGTAATATTTGATTAAGAATTGTTTTCCTTGTAGGAGACAATCAACAGGCAGACCAGCCAAGCTGGTAAACTCTCCTCCACTGCCTGTTGCTGTGGCAGGATGTTGGAGGAAGTTTCTGGAAGACCAGTAATACCCCTCACTGTGACAGCTGAGCCAAGGAAACGGTCACAATGGAATTGACATAGGAAGGAAGACTTCAGACTGAAGACATGGAGTTCTCCCCAGAGCAGCAGGACTGAGGAAGGATCAGGTCTCTCACCCCATTGTTACTACCCTGTCCCAGGTGCCTCCCACCATCTAGAACCTAAGGCAGCTCCCCAGTAGGCCTCCTGCCTCCAGACCTGGTCCTCTATTCCATTCCAGAGTCTGCAGCCATCAGGCTGTTCCTCAAATGCCATTCTGGGGACCTCCCTGGTGGTTCAGTGGCTAAGACTCTGTGCTTCCCACACAGGTATCCGGGTTCAATCCCTGGTTGGGGAGCTAGATCCCACATGCTGCAACTAAGAGTTCACATGACTCAACTAAATGTCCCGCGTGCTGCAATGAGGACCACGTGCCACAACCAAGGCCTGGTGTAGCCAGATAAATAAATAAAATGAAAAAGTAAATAAATAACACCATTTATAACAATGGTGTTATTATATATAATAACAATATATGTTAAACAAATATATATGAATAATATAATAAATATAAATAATATATAAATATATAATATACTTATATATACTTATAAAAATTATATAAATATATATTTATATATAATTATATAAATATATATTTATATATAAACTATGTAAATATAGATAAATGCATAAATACATAATAAAAATATATTATATAAATATATATTTATATATACATAAATAATGTAATACATATAAATAATATAATAATAAAGGAATAAATAAACACTATTCTGGTTTTATCATCCCCAACTAGAGCCCATTATATGACTTCTCATTTCTCTCATTTCTCAGAATAATGTCAGCTCTGAGTACAGCTGAAAATCTCAATTAATGATTATTTCTGCCTGCAACTCCCAGTTTCCATTCTCCACTACATTAAACATCTAGTTTATTTAAACCAGTAAGCTCTCTGGATTCCTCTTCTGGGACCCCTCTTCCTCTTCTTTTTCTCACTAACTCCTTATTTTTCAGGACTCAATTTAGATATCCTAGTGGGCACTCCTATATCACCTTAAACTTCTCTTATCATAAGCTATTGCATCTTTTAGGATGTTTAATTATCTGCCTGTCTTGCTGTACAGTATTAGCTCACATCCAGTGTTTAATACTCACCACACCCTATTAAACATTTTCCTTGGCATATCTCGTGTGATTCCCGTAACAATCCTGTGAAAAAAACACTTGATTACAAATAATTAAACTGAGGCCCATGTTAAGTCATTTGCTTAAGTCCTATAGCTAGAAATCTCCATAGGGCAAGATGGTGTCAGTCTTGCCTATCATTTGAGCCCTAGCAATAAATGCGCACCCAGCCCTTTCACATAGCTAACACTTACATTGCACTTAGAATGTGCTGGGCATATCTCAGCCTTCTGTCACTAAGATGGGGAAACTGAGATAAAAGTAACCTGCATATGATCACACAGTAAAGAAGTAGTCAGGTTGGGATTTAAACCTAAGCAACTGGCTTCAGAGCTGCAGTGCTCTTAGCCGCTAGGCAGTTCTTCCTTGCTTAAGCAGAAATGCTTCAAGTTGCAGAAATGTTAAGGAAACAGATGAAGCCGTCAATAAAGCAAAGCAAACCGAGACCACTTTTACTAAGGCAATTTGTTAGTTGCCTTCAGACAGCCTCTCAGGAAGTCTTCACAGAGCCCACGATAGGATAGATGCATAGTTCCCACACAGGAAAACATGCCTGGAAGCAAAAAAAATCATTTTCTATCTTCAAGTGTCTCAGCTTCACTGAGTAGTTATCAGTGATTTAAAAAAAAAAAATTCAACTAAAATTTCCTTTTTAGCACTGCAGTATGTACTCAAATGACATTTTCTAGAGAAAATAGAGAGGGAAATCCAGTGGGATTATGGTGAAAAATTAAAGTCAGCCAGCTATGTTGGTAGAGGACTACTGTGACCTGGAAGAAGCAAAGGAATGCTTTCATAGTTGTGTTTATCTCCCTTCCCCAAATGGAAAATTGTATTACTGTTTCTTCTGATTTTTCTGAATTGTTTTGATGGTTTCTACCATAATGACTTGTTCTAGAAAATCATCTCAGTATTTTTTCCTTTTAATAAAACAGAAAAAAAATTGAATAAATTTTTATGTATTTTATTCAATCGAAAAATTGAATAAAATGGAAAACATTTTACTTTTTGGAGAATGAGGGGAGAATGATGACTTGGGGGGATGCCCCTCATCATCAGAAGGTGTGTCCTGGCAGCAGCTGGCAGCTCCAGAGCTGGAGACGCCCATAACTGTCACAAAGGCAATAACTTTATTTGACTTGGCTGCTGTCTTTTGTTAGAGACAGGAGAAAACAGTTATTGACCAGAAATACTGGCTTGCTGATGGGGAGGAGCTCAGGTTAGAGATAGGATTTGTTAATGGATTTAAGGGGGAGTAGATAGAAAAGGAAGAAACAACCATGACTCCTAGGCGTGTGGCTTTAGCTTCTGGGTGGGGTCAGTTTTTGACATAAAGAAGGCGGTGGGAAAGAAGAGATTAGGGGAAGAAAATTTTTAAATTCAATTTTGCACATGTGAAGTTTGAAATTTCTGAATGAGGGTCTTACCTGGTCTCCCTTGTCCTACTTATACTCCATTATGGTATCTGTTCACTGGGCAGCAGCAAGAGGAGCCTTTTAAACTGTAACTCAAAGCCATCCAACGACTCCACATCTAGCTGCAGGTAAGAGCCAAAGTCATGACCTTGTCTTCTACACACATCCTTACTCATTCCCTTCCAGCTGCGCTGTTCTCCTTGCTATCCCTTAAACATACCAGGTACATTCTTACTTCAGGATCTTTGCAGTGTATATTCCTTTTTTCGGGAATGCTCTTCCTACAGGTAAGTTAACTATCTTCCTGACCTCACGTCCTCCAAACCTTAGTCTGAATTTTGGCGTCTTGGTAAGGTCTATACTGATCACCCTATTTAAAACCACGACTGTTCTTCCATGCCCAGCATTCTCCTTTCTTTTCTTACATAGCACTTTTATTTCATCACCCCTCATTTTTTTTTGGGGGGGGGGCACCCTGCACAGCTTGTGGGATCTTAGTTTCCTAACCAGGGATTGAACCCAGGCCCTCAGCAATGAGAGTGCAGAGTCCTAGCCACAGTACCACCAGGTTATTTCCTATACTATGACTCTTTTATAAGGTCAGTTGTTAATCTCTTCCTCTCACTGGAATATAAGCAGGATGAAGGACAGTAATTTGATACTATTTGATACTAGTATCGCCCAAGAACTTAGACTATTCCATGGCACATACTAAATACCCAATAATTATTGGTTGAATGAGTAGAAATAATTATCTGTTGTCTAAGAAATGCCAAAAAGATGGTTGGATAGATGAGTATAAACCTAAGGAGAGGTGAGGTCTGGAAATATTCATTGTGATGAATTAGTTAAAACTATGAGAATGGATGAAGCTACCCAAGGTAAAGACATGACTAGGAAAGAGAGGTTCAAATATTAAGACCTGGGAAATGTCCACATTTTGACATCGGGCAGAGATGGAGAAACCAATAAATAAAAAAAAAGATATTTAGAACCAGTAATGTAGGAGAAAAACTAGGAGATACTTGGGGTAGGGGTGGTATTGTGTGAAGGAGAGAGGGGTCAATAATCTCATCTCCTGCTGTGTAGTTGGGTAAGATAAGGTTAGAAAAGCCTCCATTATATTGGCAACAATGGAGATCTTTGCCAACCTTGGTAAGAACAGTTTCTGGGAAGATCGAAGCTGAGATAGATTGCCTTAAATAAATGGACTGTACTTAAATATGACTTCCCAGGTGGCATTACTGGTAAAGAACCCACCTGCCAATGCAGGTATATGTAAGAGACAAGGGTTTGATCCCTGGCTTGGGAAGATCCCCTGGAGGAGGGCATGGTAACTCCCTCCAGTATTCTTGCCTAGAGAATCCCATGGACAGAGGAGCCTGGCAGGCTGCAGTCCATAGGGTCACACAGTGTCAGACATGACTAAAGCAACTTAGCACGTACTTCAATGTGTGTGTGTGTGTGTGTGTTTGTGTGTGTGTGCGTGTGCACGCTTAGTCACTCAGTCATGTCCAACTCTTTGGACTGTAGCCCACCAAGCTCCTCTAGAAGTCCATGGAATTTTCCAGGCAAGAATACTGGGGTGGGTTGCCATTTTCTTCTCCAGGGAGTGGGTTGTACTTAAATATAGCTCCACCAAATAAGAGCAAAGGATAACAAAAAAGAATAACTCATGGGGTCAGAACTAATAGGAAAAGAGACAGCAGCAGATCAGCAATGTCAACAGTTTTTGGAAGATGAGAAGCACCTGAAAAAGTAGAAGTTGACGTGACTTAGTAGACCAGGGGGATACATGCCTATGTGACTGGGAGCAGTGGTAGAATTGGGGTGTTTTGATGATGAACAAGTCCATTTGCTATGTAGAACTCTTCAGACGTTTTGCACTTGGATCCAGAAGGTACTACAGAAGGTAAAGTTAATCTGCCTGGATAGAAACAGGGATAGTGGTTGAAAACTTTTATAGAGTAATTGATCTCACTGATTCATTTCCTTATATGACCTGCCCAGAGGACTGTAACTCCATGTACCTCCAGCCTGTCCAAAGAGTTTTAGTCTCTGGAGAAAATGGATTAGAGAGAGACTAGACTTTGGGACACAGAGAGAAGGATAGAACAAGACATGGAGTTATAAAGGTGGGAATTAAGTGAAAATTTTCATACTGAATTATAATTATTAGACTCCCTTCTCCTGCTGTGCTCCTGGAATTCTGTCCACAGATTGGAAAGTATATTGGGGAACTTTCTTTGAAGAATCTAAATTACATATGAGAAAATACTGACAGATACTGGTATCTCCAGAATCATCCAATAAAAAGGCACTGTCTTAGTCTGCTCAGGCTACTATAACAAAACATCGTAGACATATCTCACAGTTCTGTAGGCTGGGAAGCCCAAGATCACTGGAAGGTACAGTGTTCGGGAGCGCCCTCTTTCTGTCTTGCAAAAAACTGTGTTCTCACATGGTAGAGAGAGAGAATTCTCCCTTCCTCTTCTTATAAAGCCACCAATCATCTCATTTAATCATAATTACCTCCTAAAAACCCTATGTCCAAATACAGTCGTATTGGAGTTAGAGCTCCAACATATGAATTTAGTGGGGGGGGGGGTCACAATTCAGTTCATATCCCTGAACAGGAAATAACCATTGATAGTGTGCCTTTTTATATGTTTGGGATCTGGTTTTAATGGCAGTTATCCCACTTCGATTAATGTAAGGGATTTCAACAGAGGAGAAGAGTGAAAAGAGAGCCATGCACTAGACTTTTCTAGAGGACAAACAACCTCTCCTGCTTAGAAGAGAAGACAGAGGCTTTCAGAGGGAGGGGACTAAATGAAAAATTTAACTGATTTATTCGAACATCTGGGGAAAATTATTGGTAAGGGTTTAGCAAGTCTATTGAAACATTTAGAGAAAAAATAAATGGTAAACACAAGGGAAGCTAAGCAAAGGCAATTTCAACTCCAGGAAAAACAACATGTTGTATGAAAAGGAAATATTCATGCATCTTGGGTTAAACAGGGAATCTTTCCTGGACATAGAAATGTAAACAACAGCCGATTTAGCCAAAAATTATAAGCTTACATGGAGGGGATGAAGCAGGAAAGGGAAGTTGTGTGTGTGAGAGAGAGAGAGACATGACATACTTTACCTTCTGTAACAGGAGGTGTTTAGAAAATATTTAAAGTATATTAAGGAATAGCATTACTATCCTATAAAAATATGTCAATAATTACTAGTAAAAACAGCAAAGAAGTTGAGAGTGGGTTTCACTGGGAGTGGGGTGGGAGTGCCAGTTGAATATTTAAGACTTATTGGCATATATTGGATAAAACTGATACATGTAACTTTTCAAAATATATGGTATATTTACTTCAATTAAAAAAATTATATATATATATATATATATGTATAGTCTTCCCCAGTGGGTCAGAAGGTAAAGAGTCTGCCTGCAATATTGGAGACCTGGGCTCCATCCCTGGGTCAGGAAGATCCCCTGGAGAAGGGAATGGCAACCCACTCCAGTATTCTTGCTCAGAAAATCCCATGGACGGAGGAGCCTGGTGGGCTCCAATCCATGGAGTCGCAAAAAGTTGGACACGACTGAGTGACTAATACACACACACATATATATACACACACACACATATACACACACATATATGTGCATATATATACATATATGTGACAAATGCCGTCAGTCAGTTCAGTCGCTCATTTGTGTCCAACTCTTTGCAACCCCATGGACTGCAGCACGCCAGGCTTCCCTGTCCATCACCAACTCCCGGAGCTTGCTCAAACTCATGTCCATCAAGTCGGTGATGCCATCCAACCATCTCATCCTCTGTCGTCCCCTTCTCCTCCTCCCACCTTCAATCTTTCCTAGCATCAGGGTCTTTTCAAGTGAGTCAGTTCTTTGCATCAGGTGGCCAAAGTATTGGAGCTTCAGCTTCAGCATCAATCCTTCCAATGAATATTCAGGACTGACTTCCTTTAGGATGGACTGGTTGGATCTCCTTGCAGTCCGAGCGACTCTCAAGAGTCTTCTCCAGCACCGCAGTTCAAAAGCATCAATTCTTTGGTACTCAGATATCACTTTTATACATGGAATCTAAAAAAATAAAACAAATTAGTTAGTATAACAAAAAAAGATTCACAGATGTATAGAATAAACTAGTAGTTATCAGTGGACAGAGGAGGCGGGGAGTGGGACAAGATGGGGGTAGGGGGTTACAAGATACAAATTACTGTGTATAAAATAAACAAGTCACAAGGTTGTGTTATACAACATAATATAGCCAATATTTTATAGTAACTGTAAATTCAATATAACCTTTAAAAATTGTGAATTTCTGTGTCATACATCTGAAACATAATATCATGAATCAACTATACCTCAATTAAAAAATACATAAAATACGTTGTACAGGAAGTTTAAAAGAAGAGATAAGAAGCATGGACAACTCTTTCAGGAAGCTTTGCTGGAAGAAAGGAGCAAAGCAATGGGGTAGCAACCCATTCAAAGGTGAATCTAAAAATTATTTTTTGGTTGCACCATATAAGATCTTAGTTCCCCAGCCAGGGATCAAACCAGTACCCCCTGCAATGGACGCTTGGAGTCCTAACCACTGGACAACCAGGAAAGTCCCTGAATATAAATATGTTTAAAGTATGAATACTTAGTTACCAAATCAAACAGTGCAGGCTTTATAATGAAAAGTGGAGGCTCTTGCCCCCCACCCCTTTTTCAACACATTGCTTTCCATTCACCTATAAACATTTAAACCATGGTTTCTCTCAACCCAGGAGCATGAACAAAGTTTCTTGCCCTGGAAGAGGAGGGCATAGACAGGATTTCTGCCAATGGAGAGCAGTGTCTCACCAGCCCGTGTGCAAGCCGAAGGGTACATGCTCTGTTGGCATCTTATCACCACCCAGCCTGTAGGAAGACAGGAAAGCCCAGAAGAGAAGCTGGGAAGCATGCTGTTAGAGCATTTTTGCAGCACTGCTCTGCAGACTTCTGTGATCTCTCAGACTCACAGTGCCCTCATTAGGACCTGTGCAAAGAGCAAGGAAACACCCCGTTCTGTTTGCAGCATATCTTAAAGCCTTGAGGTCTAAATTTGATTTGGGGAGATCAAGAGAATGACTTCCTACCTCTGCCCCCTCCCCTCACTTGAGAAGAAAAGATGAAACGCTTTCTGTCGGTATCTTTATCCAGACCCTGTACGAAAGTGAAAGTGTTAGTCACTCAGTCGTGTCCTACTCTCAGTGACCCCATGGACTGTAGCCCACGAGGCTCCTCGCCCATGGGATTCTCCAGGCAAGAATACTGGAGTGGGTTGCCATTTCCTACTCCAGGGAGACCCCATATACCATAATTCTAAAGAGGCACAGGATAGTTCTCATGGTCACACCTCTACTGAGGGTGCTGTAAGTAGGGATAAATTTTATTGCACTCAAGTGGCTATAACCATAACAATATAATGCAAACATACAGTGTTTACTTTCTGAACATTAATGAAACAACCACACGAATACAGAAGAACAACCAGAACTATGAGGGATTTTAAAACAAACATAAAAAGGCCCTCAGGAAAATGGCCTGTAGATCATCATCTAAGGATTTTTAAAGATTGTATTTTAAATTATTTGGTATCCTATGTTTCTTCTTTTGCAGCATATTTAAGAGGATGACAGACTTGCCAGGTTTAATGTAATATTTGAGATAATCCATTATAAAAGTTACTGAACTCAAATATTAGAGGCAGGGCTAATGTACAGACGTATGCCACTGCCTTGGAGTGGGAATTCGTTTTGGAGGGAGGTTGCCGTAACTAACTTGGGAAGAATCAGATGACCATTTCCAAATCGGTATTTCATGTTTTCCCCATCAGGGACCTAACTCCCTGATATTTTCCATGATACTGTCTGTCTATTGAAATGTCGATAGAAGAGAAAAGGTACCATACCTTTCAGGTGTGTCACGTGGCTAGGTCAACCTAGAGGAAACTCAGATGTCTTCAGGGACCAGACAGGTGAGTAAATTGCATGTGAAAGTGAGACCCAAGAGAACATGGATTAAATTAAAACCCACACTACACATACATGGGCTTCCTAGGTGGCACTAGTGATAAAAAAAAAACCCACCTGCTAATGTGGGAGACATAAGAGACACGGGTTCGATCCCTGGGTTGGGAAGATCCTCTGGAGGAGGGCACAGCAACCTACACCAATATTCTTGCCTGGAGAATCTCATGGACAGAAGAGCCTGGTAGGCTACAGTCCATAGGGTCACAAAGAGTTGGACACGACTGAAGTGACTGAGCACGCACGCGCACACACACACACACACACACACATAAACACCCACCAGCCATATTGTGCTGGCCAAACAGGAGTCTGCTGCTCACATCTTTCCTAGGGGCTACCAATCTGTGATCTCTGCTTAGCTGTGGGAATAACGTCCCTGACAAACTGAGACCAGAATGCCCTCTAGAGCCACAGGGGTTTCTAACACCCTCCTGGAGCAGAACCAATTTAGGCCTAAAGGAGTTAATCCAAAATGACTGCCTGAAGTCCCACCTCGCCTTCAAGCCATGCTCCAGCCTAACTCCTCCATGGAATCACCCCCTTTCTCCCTCTGAGGCAGAGCCTTACCTTCTGCTAGCCCTGCTTTGTACCCCTGTTACAGCAGCTCCAGTGTTGTGTGTTGCAATGGCCTGGGTTTGTGTCAGCTTCGGCTCCCAGAACTCATGGCCCAGCCTTACTATGTAAACCTATATCTCTCTCTGTAAAATTTAAAGGAAAGAATTTCTGAGTATTTGAATCGCATATAGAAATTATTTTAAAATCCTAGAGCTGTATCCAAACAAAAGAGTACCTCCCACCTTATTCTCTCAGTGTTTCCCAAAATGGTGTTCCTCAGAACATTCGTCCCAGGAGATGCTCCCTGAAAAGTGCTCTGTGGTCAAATACTGCTCTGTATTCTGATAGAGTCACATGGCACACTGGCATTGTAAAGGCTCTGAGAAGATCAGAAAAAATTAAAGAAAAGTTTACTTTTGTTCACCAAGGGTTCTCCTCACGTATTTAGCCATGGGATTCTTTTAATGGGACCATTTAAGGACTTGCTCCTTGGAATGTAACCTTTGCGGAGACAGCCAGGACAGACTCTGGCCCCAAGCTGCCTACAAGCAACCCTCAGCATTCGTTGCCCTTGGGTAAGTTACTTGACCTGTGTCACCAGAGACATCGTTCCTCCTTGCTTGGGGAAGAGCAAGAGGGGATCAAGGAAGTCCAGCGTGCTCCTATGTCTGGATCTGAGAAATCTCCCTCCCTCTCTATGGAAAATGAAGAAGGAGGGGAACCTCCCCATTCCTACCCTCATCTCCAAACTGTAGTCCAAAGAGGACTTTGGGAGTAAAGAGGTCTTTGGAATTGCTTGTGATCCTGCCCTAAAATTTGTCCGTTGGAGTCCCTCCATCTCTCTTGGGGCTCAAAGGGCATACCTACGTGTACTGAGAACACCGGTTGCCTAGATGCCGGGGGACTTAAGGACTCCCTGGGGTTGCATCTGGGGCCAGTTTCAGTTGGCTGTGCCCTTGGAAACAAAGTTCTTTCAAGCCTAATCTTTTTGGGAGGTTGAAGAGAAAATGTTCTCAGTAGTCTTAGAAACAGCTATTAGCAGTTAGTACACAATATATATTTAGATTTTTATTAAAGATTTGAAGAAGGGGAATGAATATTCAATAATGAGGGGAGAAATGAAGATATACATGAGGCAAAGATAACATTTCAAATAGCAATGGGCAGTGTGGGAGGGAGGCTCAAGAGAGAGGGGATATACGTACACGTATGGCTGATCCATGTTGTACAGCAGAAATAAACATTGTAAAGCAATTATCCTCTAATTAAATTTTTTTTTAAAAAATTAATTTTAAAAATAGCAATAGATAGAACAAGCTGTGTGCATGCTAGGTCATTTCAGTCGTGTACAACTCTTTGCCAAACTATGGACTGTAGCCTGCCAGGCTCCTCTGTCCATGGAATTCTCCAGGCAAGAATACTGGAGTGGGTTGCCATTTCCTCCTCCAGGGCATCATGTTGGATTGGGGACCACATTCATGACCTCATTTTAACTTGATTACCTGTGTCTCCACCCAGGGATTGAACCCGTGTCTCTTATGTCTCATGTATTGGCAGGTGGGTTCTTTACCACTAGCACCACCTGGGAAGCCCACAGAATGAGCTAGGTATCTTCGTTTGGGGAGAGGATCTACAGCTGTTAAGTGTTTACCATTTGCCTGACCTGTACTATCTTGTTTAATCCTCATACCCTCGCTGGGGTATGAGTCTCGCTGGTGAGCTGTGGGGCAGGGCAGTCTGTCGCCAGGGCTTGTCCTCTTAAGCGCTGAGCTACACAGCCTCCTTTGTCTGAAATTCAGGAGGCTGCTCTTCCTCTGCGTCCTGAGAATGGTTTGTGTCATCTCTTCCATAGCGCTGAATCCATTTGGAGTTGTTCCCTTTCTTGATTGTGAGCCCCTCCAGGAGGAACTGGCCCACACTCATCTTCATTGTCTAATCTGCTGCCTGTCACCTTGTGGGTAAGTTTTTAGTGAAATCAATGAATAATATTTTATTAAAGAACGCTTGAAGATTTTTCTGGTCCACACAATTGCTATAATATTCATGAACTGTGATTGCTTCACACACAGAAACAAAGACACTCAGGCTAATGATCTATATTAGAGCTAACCATCTCTATGCTAACCAGTCTCTTTCATTATTTAGAACTTTCCCCACAGTTTAAATTGAGAAAGGCTGATTTCTTCCTAGGTCTTTTTGTGGAAGTATCCAGGGCGTGGTGCTCAATGCATAGTGCGTTGGTGCCTTCAGGGAACCTGCTGAGTGGTCACTGACTCAGGCTCTTCCTAGACTAGGTAGGACAAGGGTGACTCTGGACCACTGACGCTAGAGACGTACTGACAAATCTGTTGCCCCATTGAAACCCCGCATTCATTTACATAGTGAATTTCGGAACACAAGAAATTAGCTGGCCTTTATGTTACACTCTGCTTCCCATGAGATGCCTAATTTTTGGAACCCGTGGAGCACAGGCTTGGTCTAATAAATGCACAGAGGGACATGCACATATTAGAAGAATCTCAAATCAAAATCTAACGGCAACTGACCATGTGACCTGCTTTGGGAAATGGAAAGGGAGACAGCTCCAGCTGTTACCTGCTTATTAAACTAAGCATCCTGGACCTTGTGCTACTCTAGATGATTTTCTTATATAGAACAAATGGAAGAGCAAGGGGAAATACTATGTTCCTGAGAAAATGCCAGGTACTGGAAGCTGAGTGGAAGCCAAATGGAAGGAATGGTGGCAAAGACTATATCTCTTCTGTTTTCTAAACTCGAAGAGAGAGAAAAGTGAATATTATTTCTTGGCTTGGTGGTCTCTGGGCAGCTTGGATCTTTAAATATTTGTTCAGTAGTTTCTATTTCTTCATTCATTCATTTATGCATTTATTAATTTGTTCAGGAAACATTTATTGTGTACTACTTTGTGCTAGGCACTAGGTAGGACACTGAGGATGTAGGGATGAGTGAGGCCTATTGCCATATCCTCCAGAGTTTAGGAGGAATTTAAACACGGACATGGAGTAGACTGAAGACGCTTTGAAGGCAGAGATGGAGACTTATTCATCGTGGTAGCACCAGTCCGTGGTATGGTGACTGTCATATAGGAGGCATTTAATAAATGTTTATTGAATGACTTAATGAAGGTATTGGTCATACATTAATAAAGCAATTTTCACATTGTAGTGCCAACAAAGGTCCATCTAGTCAGGGCTATGGTTTTTCCAGTGGTCATGTATGGATGTGAGAGTTGGATGGTGAAGAAAGCTGAGTGCTGCAGAATTGATGCTTTTGAACTGTGGTGTTGGAGAAGACTCTTGAGAGCCCCTTGGACTGCAAGGAGATCCAACCAGTCCATCCTAAAGGAGATCAGTCCTGGGTGTTCATTGGAGGGACTGATGTTGAAGCTGAAATTCCAATACTTTGGCCACCTCATGCGAAGAGTTGACTCATTGGAAAAGACCCTGATGCTGGGAAGGATTGGGGGCAGGAGGAGAAGGGGATGACAGAGGATGAGATGGTTGGATGGCATCACCGACTAGATGGACATGGGTTTGGGTAAACTCTGGGAGTTGGTGATGGACAAGGAGGCCTGGCGTGCTGCGATTCATGGGGTCGCAAGAGTCAGACACAACTGAGCGACTGAACTGACTGACTGAGTGTTAAACTACTAAATATAGTTGACTACTTCAAAAAATACTAAAAAGTGTCTTGCATGGTAATAACTTAAATGAAATTTTCTGATTGGAAAAATAGCCAATGTAATTTATCCATCTGTTAATATACTGAAACCTCCATGGTGCTCTAGTGCTGCTGAGTGCTACCTATGTTTTAAATGAGTTAGAATTCCCAAGGTATAGGTTCTTCCTTAATACTAGTTAATATTTTTTTTCAGTTGTGGCTCAACCTGAGTGAAACAACTGACATAAAAAAGGCATCAATTGTCCTAGTCACTTTGGTGAAAAGAGCATGGCATGGGGTGACAGTTGCTGTGAGGACATTTGAAACAGCCCGTGTGTTTGTATTCTTATTGATTTCTGATAGCACTTTAAAAATAGAAGCCATGAATTATGTATAGCCAAGAACTATTAAGAACTTCAAGGGAACTACACTTAAAATAAATGGCCCAAGAACTGTAAAGTCAGCTGGCTTAGAGTAAGAATTTCTGACAATAATTCATTTCTAGCTGTTACTAGTCATGCTCATGGTCTTGGAGGATGCTAAGAGGGATCTCTGGTGTGGCTACAGCCATGGGTCAGATGCCAGCTGTGCATGGGGCACACATAACCTAAAGCCTGCCTAGGGCTAGGGCTTGTTATTGCAAGTGGCTCCAGGGCCATGCTCATCTCCACAGATGACTGCCCACAGAAGGCCACCGAGTTCCTCTCATGAGACTGTCCTTGATACCTGAGCAGTGATCTCATGTCATGGGCAGAAATTTCAGAAAAGCATGAGACAGGACTGCATGTGGTCAACATCAGGGCCAGTGGCACTGCTAGTTTGAGCATGCTGCGGCCATAGCTTGTCCCTTAGCTGCATAAAGAGGACTTGAGTCAACAGCTACCCTGCAACAAAGCAGTAGCACTCACATTAAGTTCTCCTAGTTAGAGAACTCTGTAGACAAAGGATTGGATTTGGCACTTATACGATGTGGTCCCCTTGAAGTTCAGGCTTAACAATGTGTGACAATTTGATTTGAAGCATTTTGAAAGATAACATACCTTGACACCACCTAATGACAGTGGAGTTATCATAACACATAAAAACAGGTACAGGAGTGCTTTAATGCCTTCTCACTGTGCAAGCAGAGGAAGATGTCCAGAAGAAGGTGGAGTAAGTGGTACAATCTGTATGGAGTACAGAGGGAAGCATACAGATAGCTTCTGCCTATCACGCACTTTGTGGCCACCTGTACTTAGCCTTCTCTTGCTAGAACCAGGCAGAGAATAAGCTAGTTGTTTTTCTGAAGCATGGCTGAGTGACCAGGGTTGGATAACAATCTTTGGGCATGACCTAGCTCAGTGACAATTAGAAGGCACATTCTGGCCCTTTTTAAAAACTCATCAAAGGTCAGGGATGGAGAATCTGGAAAATGTTTGGCCAAATGTTCTGAGACCTTTCCTCTTGGCATGTAATGTAGAAGTATAGTTCATTTTTTCAACTAATATTTAGTCTTTGCTACATGCTAGTTATCAGAACTACACTGGTAAATGAGTGATCCATTCTACCTTGATGGAATTTACTATTATCCAGCAAGGGGAAAATTTTCAAACCAAGCCACCAGAGTAAATACATATTTTCAAGCAGTGATATGTCTAACAAAAGAAGTATAGGATACGTTGTGAGGCATTGTTATAGGAGAACCTAATTTAGATTTGGGGCTAAGGAAGGCCCTACTTTGAGTAAATGACATTCAGCTGATAGCTGAAGGCTGGAGTTGGAGTTGGCAGAATGTGCGTGCCTGTGTACATGTGCCTGTGTGTGTGAAGAGTGTGAGTGCTGGGGACATTGGGAAGTGTCGTGGGCTGAAGGAGCAGCAAAGGTCTCATGGGGGAAGCTTGACTCTTTGGGGAACTGAAAGCAAGCTGGGGTGGTTGTCATGGGATGTATGAGTCAGAGATGGGTATGAGTTGAAGTGGGAGGTAGGCAGGATCCACACCATTCAGGGCTTTGTAGATCATGTGGAACATCTGTGATTTATCCTAAGGATGGAATGTGTTTGTTGGTAACCTGCTGTAGGAAGATGTGATGGGGTGTACCCCAGCTGTTAACCTGAAGAATGATGCTTCTCAGCAGTGGTTCTTGAAAGTGAACGAGGATTGAAGTGTGACCTTGGGTGAAATGTCAGTGAGACAGGGTCGCATTTTATAACACATTTTATAGATTATCAGTGATGGTGATAGAGCTTTATTGAGGTTGTGGGAAAAGAATGCAATCATGCAGGAAAATACTCCATGTTGACTTGACGTCCCCCAAAACTCAAACACCATGAGCACATGTGCAGACATCCAGGAAGGCAGAATCAGTGAACACCAGGGTCCCTTCTGAAGCTGAGTCTGCAAGCAGTTGTTCACTCCACTTCCTGCCTTACTAGAACCTCTCCTTGTAAGTGCTCTCTCCTGCCCCTCAGTTCAGGAAATAGGAGGGGAGTTTAAATAACTCACTCTCAGGACTCTTCTCTTAAGCTTGAAAAAAAGTTATTCTTCTTGTATGTTTCTTAGGAAAGGGTAATAGAAAATACCAAGCTGAAAAATCTGACAGTGTGAAGAAATGCCTGTGGTGCTACCCACATTTGCAAAGCTTGGGCTGGGATTTTTTTTTTTAATCAATATTTTTCTTATTGAAGTATAATTGATTTTACAGTGTCATGTTCATTTCTGCTGGACAGCAAAGTGATTCAGTAATACATTATATCTGCATTCTTTTCTATGTTCTTTTCCACTACAGCTTATCATAGGATATTTAATAAAACTCTCTGTGCTCTACAGTAGGACCTGGTTATTTATCCATTGGGATTTTGCTTTTGATTAAGATTTTTAACAAGAAGCATATACCTTATGAGATGATTATTTTAAGTCCCTAATTTAGCATGTTTTGCATTTCATTTGGGGAAGTGACTTTTCTTTTAAAACTGGTGAATGGGAAGCATATGCACAGTTATGTGTTGAAACCTACAACCCCAATGTACCAGGGAAAACATTATGGATTAGTAGAGGGAAGCGTTATCATTTCAAGTCATGTTCCTATGAGTTCAACCATCAAATATTAATAAAAGTTGTCACTTAAAAGCATTATTCATAGGCTACCAGATGGGTTATGTATAATCTATTGTCTGCAGATGTATCAGGTTAGAAGAGTAATAAATTTTTGAATTTAAGTAAATACAGATCTCAACCATGATTGCTTCAAAATGAATATGAATGAGTTGGAGAGGCAATGGACTAATTGTTTCAAAAGACAGAATGAAAACAAAAATATGATAGGAATTCACAGTATATATGAATTCTGCCCAATAGATGGCCAAGTCTCCATTTCTAAACCAGTAAATCTGAATTAATACTTATCCCATTATGTGCCTTAGTTCATAGAAAAATAGCTTTCCTTTCCTCTGTTTCACTTGCTTAATCTTAAGAAAAATAGAAGATAATAAAATCTTGACAGCTAGAAGTATGACCATGAAAAAAAAATGATTCTAAAACCATTGGCAGATCCAATGGATCAACAAAACTGAATAGTATGAGGTTTGAACAAATATTTCTCAAGTCCTATTTGCCATAGAACTATGAAGCTGGCCTTGTAGAGAGCACAGCCTGGCCCTTTTTATCCCCTAGCTAGTCTGTCTTGGACAGTGAGACTAGATATAGCCAGATGAACTAGACAGTCTAACCATAAAATGTGATAGAAATGAGATGAAAAGAGACTCAGTGTTCCATAAAAACTTCATCATTACTAATGCCAGTTCTCTATTGCCCACCGATTCCCATTTTAAAAATCCAGATGATTCCATCCTAGAGCACAAGGGAAATGAGCACTACTCAGCTGTGAAAACGGCATGAAGGTGAGAGGGTAAAATTCTGATTGCTATTCAGAGCGCAAATGATTTCAAATGCTTTACTGTATTTTGGGTTTCCCTGTTGGGTCAGTAGGTAAAGAATTCACCTGCAATGCAGGAGACCTAGGTTCAATAGTTATTTCAAAATAACTTTTCTTTACAGTTACTTAATTTTCAAGAAACTTAAGGACCCATTTAGGTAACATGCTAATATTTAAGGAATGACCCCTAAAAAGAGTTGTTCCAAAGATTTATTAAATAATATTTGAGAAGTGCTAATAAGGAAGGAAATGATTTGACCATGCTAATCACTGTTTTATTTAGAATTGTATAGAGAGTTCTTCTAATTTTACAATATGTGTTAGTTTTTTTTTTGGTGTTACACACTATGTGTGTGCTAACAGTCGTGTATGATTCTGTGTGACCCTATGGACTGTAGCCTGCAAGGCTCCTCTATCTATGGAATTCTCTGGACAAGGATACTGGAGTGGGTTGCTGTGCCCTCCTCCAGGTGATCTTCCTGACCCAAGGATTGAACCCACATCTCTTATGTCTCCTTTGTTGGCAGGCGAGTTCTTCACCACTAGCACCACCTAGGAAGCCCAAAGAACACTAGAGCATTATAATCTCCCAACAACAAGTTGTGATGTTCCTCAAAATAAAAACAAATAAATGCTAGGAACACAAGGTACATAACTTCTTCAATAAACTGGGCATTCCTGATATAGCTATAATCAAGAAAAGAACTGTCCTGTTTGCAGTTGACATGATACTAAACACAGAAAATCCCCGAGATGTCCCATAAAGCTACTAGAGCTCATCAGTGAATTCAGTAAGGTTGCAGGATACAAAATTAATATACAGAAATCAATTGCATTGCTATATAGTAATAACAAACTATCAGAAAGAGAAACAAGGAAACAATTCCATTTACCATTGCATCTAAAAGAATAGAATACCTAGAAATAAGCCTATGTAAAGAGGCAAAAGACCTTTATTCCAAAACTGTAAGATGCTTATGAAAGAAACTGAAGAACAAATAAACAGATGGACAGATATACTGTGTTTCTGAATTGGAGGAATCAATGTTGTCAAAATGACTATACCACCCAAGGCAATCTGTATATTCAATGCAATTCCTTTCAAAAATACCAATGGTATTTTTCACAGAACTAGAAAAATAGTTTTAAAATTTGTATGGAAACACAAAAGACCCTGAATAGCCCAAACAATCCTGAGAAAAAGGAAGAGAGCTAAAAGAATCAGGCACCCTGGATTCAGACTACACAACAAAATGACACTAATCAAAACAATCTGGTACTGGCACAAAAACAGACATATAGACCAACGGAACAGATTAGAGAGCCCAGAAATAAACCCACGCACTTACGGCTAGTTAATCTACAACAAAGGAGGTGAGAAATACACAATGGAAAAAGACAGTCTCTTCAATAAGCAGAGCTGAGAAAACTGACAGCTTCATGCGTAAGAATGAAATTAGAATATTCTCTAACACCATATAAAAAATAAACTCAAAATGGATTAAATACTTAATGCAAGACCAGAAACCATAAATCTGCTAGAAGAAAACATGGGCGTAACACTGACATAAATCATTTGGCATAATCTATCTCCTCAAATAAAGGAAATAGAAGCAAAAATAAACAACTGAGACCTAAGTAAACTTAAAAACTTTTGTACAGAAAAGGAAATCATCAACAAAATGAAAAGACAATCTACTGAATAGGAGATAGTATTTGCAAATGATATGACCAATAAGGGGTTAATATACAAAATATGTAAACAACTCATATAACTTAATACCAAAAAAAGAAACAATTTGATTAAAAAGTGGGCAGGAGACCTGAATGGATATTTTTCCAAGGAAGATATACAAATGGCTAATTATATTGCCAATCACTAGGGAAATGTAAATCAAAACCACAATGAGATGTTGCCTCATAACTGTCAGAATCACTATCATCAAAAAGGCTACAACCAACAAATGTTGGTTAGGATGTAGAGAAAAGGGAACCCTAGTACACTGTTGGTGGGGATGTGAATTGGTGCAGCCACTGTAGAAAACAGTATAGAGGTTCCTCAAAAAACTAAAGATAAGGAGTTTCCTGGGGACCTGGTGTTTAGGATTCCGGCTTTCACTGCCGTGGCCCAGGTTCTATCCCTGGTCAGGGAACTGAGATCTTGCAAGCCATGTGGCATGACCAAAAAAAACACAACAAGCTAAAAAATAGAACTACTGTATGACCCAGGCTTCCTGGCAGGAGATGCAGGAGATGTGGATTCGGTCTCTGGGTCAGGAATATCCCTTGGAGAAAAATGACAACCCACTCCAGCATTCTCGCCTGAAAAATCCCATGGACTGAGGATCCTGGCAGGCTAAAGACCAATGAGTCTCAAAGAGTTGGGCACAACTGAAAGACTAAGCATAGCACCGTATGACCCACAATTCCACTCCTGGGTAAATGGCCAGGAAAAAATTACCCTCAGAAACACTAATTCAAAAAGATACATGCATCCCAAGTTTCATGGCAGCATTATTTACAAATAGCCAAGATATGGAAGCAACCTATGTTGTCATCAACAGATGAAATAGATAAAGAAGATGTGGTCTCTCTCTATATATATACCATATATTAATACATACTCACATAAAATGGAATACTAGTCACCATTTAAAAAATGACATTTTGCCATTGCAGCAACATGGATAAACTTAGAGGGTACTATGCTAAGTGTAATGAGTCAGACAGAGAAGGACAAAAACTATATATCACTAATATGTGATATATAAAAAATACAATAAGCTAGTGAATAGAGCCAAAAAGCAGCAGACTCACAGGAATAGAGACAAACTAGTGGTTGCCAGTGCAGAGAGGGAAAAGGGGGCAAAATTGGAGTAGGGGAGTAAGAGGTTAAAAACTATTAGGTACAAAATAAGCTACAAGGTGGTGGGGGTTGCAAAATGATATAATCTCTTTGAAAAACCATTTGTTAGTTTCAACTAGGGTTATGTTCCATGATACAGCAATTCCACCTTTCATCCTCCAAAGAAATGCATGCATATACCCTCTCATTTGTAAATTATATTCATGGCAGCTTTATTCATAATATCCAAAAGATAAAAGAATTCAAGTGCTTATCACACAAACAGATAAAGAAATTGTGATAATTTACGTAATGGAATACTACCCATCAATTAAAACCAAAATAGTTCTAACACAGGAAAGATAAATCTCACAGACACTCTATTGTGTGAAAGAAGCCAGATACAAAAGAGGTCTAGTATATGATCGTATTTATATACAGTTTAAGAACAAGCAAAACTAAGAGATGTTTTTAGAAGTCAGAATAGTGATCAATGCAACAGGGAAAAGAGTGAAAAGTGCACAAGAAACTCTTATAGGAAATATTCTATCATTTTATCTCAGTGGTGGTTATTAAGATTTTTACATATGTAAAAATTCAAACTATAATGCTTACAATTAGTACATTTTATGCACTTTGCTATATGTATGTTATTACTTACTGAGTAAAATAAAATTGATCAAATCTGCAATCAATCAATCAATAAGCTGTAAGGGCATATTGTACAATACAGGGAATGTAGCCGATATTTTATAATAGCTATAAATGGAGTATAGCTATTAAAATTGTGGATCACTATTATTGTATACCGATAGCATATTAGACTGTACTTCAATAAAAGAAAGTAAAAACAAGTAAATGCTGAGAGTACAAGGTGCATAACTTCTTCAGTAAACTGAGAGTTTCTAATACAGCTATTACCAAAAAAAGAAACTTCGGATGAACCTATTTGCAGAGAAGAAATGGAGACACAGATGTAGAGAAAAGACTTAGGGACCCGGTGGAGGAAGGAGAGGGTGGGATGAATAGAAAAAGTAGCATTGACATGTATACACTATCATGTGTAACATAGCTAGCTGGTGGGAAGTTGCTATAAGATAGGGAGTCCAGCCTGGCTCTCTGTGATGACCTAGAGGAGTGGGGTGGGAGGACGAGAGGGAGGCTCAGCAAGGAGGGGGTACATATGTAACTATGGCCAATTCACATTGTTGTATGGCAGAAACCATCACAACATTGTAAAGCAATCTTCCTTCAATTAAAAAATAAATGTAAAAAACTTTTAATGAAAAAAAAGAAAAGAAGTTTCTGAAATAGTAACTAAAATTAACTTTGCATATCCTATATATTTCACTTATGTTAATAAATAAGTCAGATGAAGTCCAAAATTCTGTTATTTATTTTAAATTTTATTTTATTTTTTGGCGGCACTGCACAGTATGCAGGATCTTCCCTGATCAGGGATCAAACCTGTGCCCTCTACAGTGGATGCATGAAGTCTTAGCCATTGGACCACCAGAGAAGTTCTGTTAAATTATTTTAAAAGGAGCGAACATCTAGATCCTGAGCTCTTTGGGAGTTATAGCAATTTACATGTACAGTTGAGAGGCCCCATCTTCCTGCCTTGCTCCCACCAGCTGCCTTTATCTGAACACTCTTCATGTGACAGTGTGAAAAATGGAGAAAAAGGTGGTCATTTGAAATTGTTTCTTTGGATTCCTTGGGAGAGAAACAAACTCACTGCCGAAAATATCACAAATTCTTGCAATGAAGCAATAATAAAGCTTTTTTATATAAACCGTGGTTATTTTCATGGGAACAGTGACAGACTATTTTCTTGGACTCCAAAATCACTGCAGACTGTGACTGCAGCCATGAAATTAAAAGATGCTTGCTCCTTGGAAGAAAAGCTATGACAAACCTAGACAACATATCAAAAAGCAGAGACATTGCTTTGCTGACAAAGGTACATATATTCAAAGCTATGGTTTTTCCAGTAGTCATGTATGGATCGGAGAAGGCAATGGCACCCCACTCCAGTACTCTTGCCTGGAAAATCCCATGGACGGAGGAGCCTGGTAGGCTACAGTCCATGGGTTCGCAGAGTCAGACACAACTGAGCAACTTCACTTTCACTTTTCACTTTCATGCATTGGGGAAGGAAATGGCAACCCACTCCAGTGTTCTTGCCTGGAGAATCCCAGGGACAGAGGAGCCTGTTGGGCTGCTGTCTATGGGGTTGCACAGAGTCGGACACGACTGACGTGACTTAGCAGCAGCAGCAGCAGCAGCATGTATGGATGTGAGAGTTGGACTATAAAGAAGGCTGAGCACTGAAGAATTGATGCTTTTGTACTGTGGTGTTGGAGAAGATTCTTGAGAGCCCCTTGAATTGCAAGGAGATCAAACAAGTCAATCCTAAAGGAAATCAACTCTGCATGTTTATTGAAAGGGCTGTTGCTGAAGCTGAAGCTCCAATACTTTGGCCACCTGATGTGAAGAGCTGACTCACTGGAAAAGACTCTGATGCTGGGAAAGACTGAGGGCAGGAGGAGAAGGGGGCAACAGAGGATGAGATGGTTGGATGGCATCATCGACTCAATGGACATGAGTTTTGAACAAATTTCGAGAGATAGTGAAGGACAGGGAAGCCTGGTATGCTGCAGCTCATGGGGTTGCAAAGAGCTGGACACGACTGAGTGACTGAACAACAGAATGGTTATTTTAAGGTACTTAATACATTTTATTTTCTGAAAGAAAGGCCTTATTAACAAATGCTTTTTGATATTATGTTGATATACTGATGCATAAGAATATAAGCTCTATCTGTTAACTGTGGGAGTTAACTTCAATTACCTTGCAAGATTCGAAAGGGTTTATTGCATTTTAAAAAATTTTAGATAAAGCACAAAAATGTTATTTTTACCCTACTGATTAATTCTAACACCTAAGGTTATGTTTCCCACAAAGATCTATGGTTGGACTTTGGATCATAGCATTTCCACACCCTGTGCTTCTACATCGTCCAGTTCTCTGCGGTTCATTCATAGATCGCTAGAGTCTCTTAGAAGAAGGAAAATTAGTCAATTGTCTTGTTATTTCAGTAGTTCTAGCAACTGGGGTGATAGCAATAGAAGTAATAAACTTCTTTCATTGTGTTTTCACCCACACTTCTTTTTGCCCTTAGTTCTCAATATTATTTCTGCCCAACTTTTGTAAGCTGTACTAAGCAATAAAATAATAAAAGTCTCAAGATATGGTCCACGTGTCCTAGGCCGTTTACATCTAAAGAATTAGTAAGACTGTCTGAGACTTGGCAGAGCCTTTCAAGTGGGATTTGCCTCAGTTCTGCTTTAAAGAACAAAGCTGTGATCAATGGCATATAAAGTACTCCCAGTTTTCACACCATTGAACAGCTTGGTTCTGTAATGTACTTCTGGAACTCTGAAGTATTTTGAGTGTGTTGTCATTCTGGACAAAATGAGCTGTGTAAATAACAGGTAAGGTGGAGGGAGACTGCCAACTGTCTACTAGATCCTGTTCCACATTTGAAATTATAGACTTTCAGGTGAGGCCATGGCTAACAGGCTAGGAGTGCCATTTCCAAACTTCCTTATAGCTAGTTACAGCCATGAATTTCAGGTCTGCCTAACAGAATGTAAACGGACGTGATGTGTGCCATTTCCTGGTTCAGACTGTGAAACACGACATGTATATTCCTCTATGCTCTTTCCCATCTCTGGGAGTCAAACATGGACCATGCTAGGACCAGGTCTCAACCATGTAGGTAAGTGAAGCCCTATTTCTTTTTCATGGATGTAAATATTTTTTATTTTACTGTTTAATACCACAAGACTGGATGAGATCGCCTAGGGAGTGAGTGATACAGAAAACAGAAATAGCCCAGGGACTGAACTCTGTACCTTTAGAGGTATGGCTGATAAGGGAAAACTAGTCCTACCGCCAAAAACTGAGAAGGAGCAGCAAAACAATAGGAGGTATACAATGTCATTTAAACATATTCAAGGTTTGCCTGGGGCTTTCCCAGGTGGCGCTGTGGTAAAGAACCCACCTGCCAATGCAGGAGCGGTAAGAGGTAAGGGTCCAATCCCTGGATCGGGAAAATCCCTTGGAAAAGGGCATGGCAACCCACTCTAGTATTCTTGCCTGGAGAATCCTGTGGACAGAGGAGCCTGGTGGGCTCCAGGCCATAGCATCATACAGAGCTAAACACGACTAAAGTGACTTAGCATGCATGCATGCATATAGATAGATAAATAAAGGCAATGGAATACTGCTCAGTCATAAAAAAGAATAAAATTGTGCCATTTGCAACAACATGGATGGACCTGGAGGATGAGGTAAGTCAGACAGAGAAAGACAAATACTGTATGCTTTCATTTAGATTATAATCTAAAAACCAAAGCAAACATGAATATAACAAAGTAGAAACAGATTCATTGATATGGAGAACAAACTAGTGGTTATCAGTGGGGAGAGGGATGAGAGGAGGGACAAGATAGGAGCAGGCAGTTAAGTACAAACTACTATGTACAAAATAAATAAGCTAGATGGATATATTATATAGCACAGAAGATGTAGCCAATATTTTATAATGACTAAGTAGAGTATAATGTATAAGAATAATGAATCACGAAGTTGAACACCTGAAACTAATATAATATTGTAAATGAACTAAAAAATTTTTTTAAAGAACACAGTCACTTGGGAGGCAGTTATAAGCTGTGTCTGTCTGTGTGTGTCTGTGTGTGTGTCTGTGTGTCTGTGTGTGGTCTGTGTGTGTGTGTGTGTCTGTGTGTGTGTGTGTGTCTGTGTCTGTGTGTCTGTGTGTGTCTGTGTGTGTGTGTGTGTGTCTGTGTGTCTGTGTCTGTGTCTGTGTGTGTCTGTGTGTGTGTGTCTATGTGTGTCTGTGCATGTGTGTGTCTGTGCGTGTGTGTGTCTGTGTGTATCTGTGTGTGTGTCTGTGTGTGTGTCTGTGTGTGTGTGTGTGTCTGTGTCTGTGTCTGTGTGTCTGTGTGTCTGTGTGTGTGTGTCTGTGTGTCTGTGTCTGTGTCTGTGTGTGTCTGTGTGTGTGTGTCTGTGTGTGTGTCTGTGCATGTGTGTGTCTGTGCGTGTGTGTGTCTGTGTGTATCTGTGTGTGTGTCTGTGTGTGTGTGTCTGTGTGTGTGTCTGTGTGTGTGTGTGTCTGTGTGTGTGTGTCTGTGTCTGTGTCTGTGTCTGTGTGTGTCCTGTGTGTGTGTGTGTGTGTCTGTGTGTCTGTGTCTGTGTGTCTGTGTCTGTGTGTGTCTGTGTGTGTGTGTCTATGTGTGTCTGTGCATGTGTGTGTCTGTGCGTGTGTGTGTCTGTGTGTATCTGTGTGTGTGTGTGTGTGTGTCTGTGTGTGTGTGTGTCTGTGTGTGTGTGTGTGTCTGTGTGTGTGTGTGTTAGAGATTAAGGCATACTTCCTTAGATTCCATCTTGCATGCTATTCTTTCTCCAGAGATCTGGGTTAATGACATCAGTCTCGACACTCTGGCCTGAGGCGTCATTTCTAGTGATTCGTTATGTTACTTTGGTGTGTTTTGAAGAAATCCTTGGTTTGTCTAGTCATCTGGGTTTTGCTTCTTCCCTTTCATCAATTTTTTTTATAAGGGGTAGATAGGGCAGAGAGAATGATACCCAAGCGGGAGGTAGGAATTTAACTTCCTCTGCATTTATGTGTATTTCTGACCGGAGTGTATGTATGGGGGACAGAATGTCCAGGGAATCTATAAAAGGGCAGATTTTGAATATATACAGAAGGAAGCATAGAGGGGTTACCTGAGCTTGGTACTTCAGATTACAGGTACTGATTTACAAGGCACGGCAAAAAGATGGAAAGGAAATACACCGAAAATTTTGCAACAGCTATGCTTCAGGTCTAAGCCCTTTTATCTTTTTTATTTTTCTATATTCTATAATTTTTGTACAGTGAACATTTATTATTAGAATGTGTTGGATTCCCAAACTGGAGGGGAGGAACAACTAAAGAACTTTGGTTTTAGTTCTACCACTTCCTAATTCTGTGACCTTGGGCAAATTTTTAAATATTGCTCAGCCTCAGTCCTCTTGTTCTTAAAATGTGAATAAATCAGTTAATTGAGTGGATTAAATGAGATAATATATAAAAATGCTTAGTATACATTAAGGAGCTGGCATATAATGGGGTCCATTGAATTGTCTCATCATCATATTACTTTTATTACTGGGGGATATGCTGGCAGTAACGACTTATATATAGGAGTAGTTGACTATTCCAAAGACATTAAATAATAAGAACTTTTTCAGATAGCGCATAATTGAAGAACATTGCAGTTCTCAGGAAACCAAGTACAAGGAGACTAAAAATAAATTCTACACCCTTTTTTACAGGGGGCCTTCAGATAGAGATTCATTTTAAATCTGAGAAAAATTATGTATTTTAAGCAGTATCTTCTTACCATAGGTGATTATGTACTCTCCAGATTTTTCTCATGAATCATAATAATTAGATCTACTTTTAAAATCATATATGTTACTAGTGGTCATAATGCCAGCAGCAATAGTTATTATTTGGTTATTCAAAGAGAGTCCCAGGTCAAGCTCTCAGTTCTTGTGAAAATGCCTCTTTTTGTATCAAATCCCCAAACCCATCCAGTTGGGAACTCTAATTCTTAAGATTTTAAATTTGTTTGTTGAAAACCTATGGATAATTGCACTTCACTTTGGAATATGTTTTTGCTTTCACAGTTGAATATGGACTGTTCTGATTCCTTAGAATTTACATATTGAGAGAAATAAAGCCATATTAAATTTCTGGCTAAGGACGTTTTCAACTTCCTTAATTTTAGTCATTCATCTTACCACCTTAGCTTTTTCTGCTGGCTGTAAGCAGCTTCGTCCCTCTGACTATCACAAAACACTAGCCTGAAATGTTTTGGGGTTTTTTTCCCCTTGCTTTTCAGATTTTGTGACTTCCATCTCCATGTTTTGAAAAGTCTCTGGCTTATTCATTGTTAAGTGATGGATATTGTTACTCTCAGGATTTTCATTAAAACTGTGTATAAATCTGTAAAGAGTCTTGGGGTCATCTATTGGAAATCCTGATTCTAGTGTTCATCTATGTTCTAGAGCCATGAATCCTCGTTTCTTATTAGTAAATGTTTTGTTATTGCCATTTATGTTCTTATCTTTTAAATTATAGTTTACTTGCAAACCAAACCTGATGTATTTAAAGAGTTTGCTTCATGAAATATGTGTTGGTGCATATTCTTTTTACAGGAAAAAAAATGATGGAGGATTTTTAAAAATAATACTTTTTAAAGAATTTGAACTGCAGGTATGTCGTGAAGTCCTTAATTTTCAAATACTTTTGTATCCTCAAAGCCTAACACAGAGCGTGGTCCTTTCAGGTCCTTGGTGAGGGTTTGTTGTTGTTCAGTCACTCAGTCGTGTCCAACTCCTTGTGACCCAAGGACTGCAGCAAGTCAGGCTTCCCTGTCCTTCATTATCTCCTGAAGTTTGCTCAAACTCAAATCCATTGAATCAGTGATGCCATCCAACTATCTCATTCTCTGATGTCCCCTTCTCTTCCTGCCCTCAGTCTTTCCCAGCATCAAGGTCTTTTCCAATGAGTCAGTTCTTCGTATCAGGTGGCCAAAGTGTTGGAGCTTCAGCATCGGTCCTTTCAATGAATATTCAGGGTTGATTTCCTTTAGGATTGACTAATTTGATTTCCTTGTTGTCCAAGGGACTCTTATTCGAGCTAAAGTAACCATTTCCTTTGGTTAAAAAATCTGCCTGTGTATTTTATTTGATAATATGTGAATCTGTATTATCAGCCTTCCAGCATATTAAACCATCTTGGTGATTTTAAAAAAGCCAATGCTCAGGCCCCACAGCAGGCCAATTCAGTAGCTAATTTTGTATTATTTAAAAAGTTTCCAGGTGATTCTAACGTGTGCTGGGGTTGAGAACCACTTACACAGGTCAGAGATTTTGGAAATTTATTTTAACCTTACCTGATGGCAGGTTTTCACTTTGCAAACATTTATATTTAATAACGTAGGCTGCCTATGAAATTTAATGTAGGCATTCGTCCAATCTTTTCTTTTTTTAAGCCAAGAAAAAAATAGTTGCTCTACCTTCTCCTCCTTCACACTTTTATTCAGTACATTTAAAAATTCGATGTGAGAAAGTAAGAGATCTTGTAGCCTACAGAGTTTTGCTTTCTTAGCTGTTGTTTTAGCCCCTGGGCTTATTTGGTAACTGGTATGGAAATTAGCTCTAGGAACGATAGCTGACAAGTACATATGCATAGTTATTGAAGGCCTCTTTTACAAATGCTATTTGTCATTCAACAAATAGTGGCTTTGGGACTTGAAAAATTCAGTGAGAGAGCGGAGTTAAAATTTAAAAGTTATTTAAAGTTCAAGGAGATTTTCCCTTCAAAGGCAAGGCAAAGTTAAATTAAAGGGTTTACAATCATAGTTCTGAGTGTGATGTTTTTAAAAAGACTTATTTTTGTAGCTTGTTTAGGGTATAGTTTTGCCTATGATTATAAACACTGCCTTCTAATCTTTTTTCTCCCATAAGCCTAGCCTGTTTTTATGACTCAAGGATAAGAAGCACCAGAATTACAGGGCTTTTTGATGTCCTTTTGTAGTAAAACACTGTATTCTTTCCATAGTAAATGAAACAGCCACGAAGATTATGTTTCCACTTGTAAGATAAGTAGATGGATAATTATAGTAGTTTTAAAAAGAACTATGCCACGCAAGAATATAAACAAGAAAATGCTTATTTAGTGGATAAAAATATGCTATCAGTAGAGCACAAAATTTTCAGAAAATATTTGTTCTATAGAAAGTAGCGTTACTGGAAAATCATGAACAGTAGGTTTCTTCAAATTACAAATAAGTACATTTGTACTAAATTTATCAGCTACAAAGTAAGAGAAAAATCGACTATTTTTTTAAGGAAAAATCTAGTCAGCCAAACTAGATCACTCAGACTACCTAGATTAGACTCAGTTAAATTAGCAGGAAAACTACCAGTTTTGAATTTATATTTACACCTTATTACATTATTGTCATTCTTTTTTAATTACCATGCATGATCATAATTTCACTATCTAGTAAATAATCAATTGCCAGAATTTAATTTTTTTTATCTTAAATAGAATAACAACCTTAGGATTTCTTGTTAAGATTATAACACTTAAATTGAACTACCTAATGGTTTGGTCAATATCTACGCATGACAATATTATAAAGCAACTATCCTCCAATTAAAGATAAATTTAAATTAAAAAAACCCATGGGTTTTGAGGTGAGTGTGAGTATTAGTTGCTCAATCATTTCTGACTGTTTGCAACTCAAGGACTATGGCCCGCCAGGCAAGAATACTGGAGTGGGTTGCCATGCCCTCCTCCAGGGGAGTTTCCTGACCCATGGATCTAACCTGGGTCTCCTGCATTGCAGGCAGATTCTTTATCATCTGAGCCACCAGGAAAGCCCATCTGAAAGCTAAACTTTGAATCAGCCTGTGTACATGAATTATGCTTCATTCGGTGTTTTCCCTCATATCTTTCTATGTATTTGTATAAACTAAATGAACTAAATGCTTTAAAAATTTTGGAAATTTTTAAATATTATAGAAAGCACATCTGTAAAATGTATTATAAATGCACATGTATAGTATTTTTTCCCACAGTCATGAGCTCTATTTATCTAAAACTCATACCCTCCCCAACTCTACTACCATTCATCAGGTTTATGAATAACCTCCAAGTCAACCCAGACAGACCTAACTCATTTTTTCAATGACCATATATTATATATAGGTCTACTAAAGTTTATTTAGCTATCACCCTATGGGCAAACATTTAGATCACTTTGAATTTTTACTATCAGATAATGCAGCAAAGAGCATATATATGCTTACACAATTCTGTAATTCTCTCTCAAGGATAGAATCCAAGAGACAGATTTGCTAGGTCAGAGGATGTACATTTTAGATTTGACAAGTATTGTCCGTGCATAAGAGTCCCTATTTGTCCACAGTCTACTAAAAAAAATTGGAAGGAATTGTAAATGACTAATGACAGAGAAACAAATAATTATGGAACTACTATAGATGAATTATTATACAGGTATTTATAGGTGGATTATGGTATAAGTATTAAAATAACTATGAAGGAGGTCTTATAACATTAAAATGTTTATAATACGATACCAAGGTAAAAAGTATAATACTTTATATGTAAAATTATGTATTTATTGGGATTAGAAATAAAAGAGTTACATGAAAAAAAGAAAAACAGTTTCTTTGGGTGGTGAAAGTATAGACAATTCCCCCCCTCTTTATTTTGTTTTCTGTTACCATTATGTTGTTTCTACAATAAATATAATAAAAACTATAGCCTTTAAATAATTAACAGGTACTATCAATATAAAAATTAATTCTTATCAGATTTATTGTTATCTCAAACTAATCTTGATTTACTATTTGTCCCTTCAGATAGGCATTGAAAAATTTTGCATGTGTTCTTGTTGTTGGGACTGGGTGCCTTAAAGAGATGGTCCTTTAATAGCAAATGCCACAATGCTAAAAAAAAAAAAAAAATCACTGGTACATCACATTGTAGAAATTATTGATATGGTGCCAACCCAATAGATTCAGCACATTTGTCTTGAATTTAGACAAATGTTCATTTGTTTAAATTTTTCTTTTGTCTGAGAAGGTCACAAACAAAATTTTCAAATTTTTTCTTCAGTAAGCAGTATTTTCAAGTTGTAATGATAAAAAACCAAAGTCCCAGGATGATAAAATAGTAGAATTATGATGAAAAATATCTTTGCCAATCCTGAAGCAGGTTTTGAAGGATAAGAAGGCCTTGGCCAGGTAGAGAGGAAATGGGCCCAGGTACTGAAGTAATAGCTTGACCCAAAAGATGAGAGCAGGCATGGCCCAGAGGGGACAGGGTTCTGAGACATCCATATAACTCGAACAGAAGGTGCTTATTGTGATGAAATGGAAAATAAGGGTAGATAGGTAGAAATCTAGCCTCTAGGGGAGAGGAGGACAGGCTTTGAAAGCCAGGAAACAATGAGTTTGGATTGAATACATTAAATTGAATTGATTGAAATATGGAGAAACTTTAAGATCCTTAGCCAGGAAACGAGAAAGAGTGAACAACTGTTATTTTTACCAGGATCAGGAGGCATGTTCTTATCCACTTCTGTTGAAGAGGCAAGAAAGGAGTATGTGCAGTTTGAAAACAAAACAGTATTTGGTCTCATTGGTTTATTTTTTTATATTAACCTATGAACTTTATTTTTGTCTCATTGCTTTAAATTGTTTTTAGCCACAAAGTTTGCTTCATTTCAATCTCCAAATAATATTAAAAACAATACATGGTTTTTGTTTGCTTATCAAATGCAATCATGGATTAAACCTTGTTGAAAAGCACAGAATATAAGCTCATGTATAAGCTACTATTTGATAGTATAATTAAAATAATGGGCTAAAATAGATAGTTATAATTTTTAAAAACTCTCCCTGTGGCCAATCTCACTCCCTATTTCTAATCTTTTCCCTGTGTCTTGTGGCATTTATTTTTATACATGAGAATTACATGTTTATGCTGATATAATTTATTATATCTATTTATACATGGTCTGTTGACTTTTCACATTGGTAAGTGAGGGTTTAGCTCTCTTATATGATCAACTTACTTTTTTTCCCTCCAACCTCCCCATATAATCAGATCACAGATTTGGCTAAATTTTATTATGTGTTTACATTATTTTGACCGTCTACACATATTTCACTGCTGAAAGTAGTAGTGTACCATGATTATGCTTCTTTTCGTTTCCCCTGGAGTCAACAGTTGTATCAGTTATTCATTTGGTAGTCTTCCAAATAATTTTTCTAAATATGGCCTAATACTTGTCAAATAATCTGAGTTCCATCTTTAACTTATTTCCAGAAACTTTTGTTCTCCTGCTCCAAGCTTGAATGGTTGCTTTCTAGCCATAGTTTATGATTTGTATGTTTGTTTGAGACTCTGCATGCCTGACGATGGCTTTGAATTTGCAGAATATTCTCAGAGGTCCCTCAGTTTCTACACAGAGAAACCCTCAAATCTTGTGCCTGGCTGCAGGTGTTTGAGGATTTGGATGGGGAAACAGGGCTGGTGAAAGGGTGATTGTGTATTTCTCCCATAAATATACAAACTTCCACTTAGTCCACCTATTTTCAGCCCCTTGGCGTCCCTTGAGCTTTTCTGAACCTTTCTCTCCTTAAGCTCAGAACATTTTTGATTCATGTTCTGAAGGAATCAATCTCATATCTAAGGTTTTGGAAGAGGAAGTCATTAGGCTTTTTGGGTCTAACTGCCTCGTGTGCAGACTTTCAAACGATTCTCTGAATTCCAGATCTGTGCCTCACAGTCTTTCTGTACAACCAAGTTCCTGAGTTTGGTTTTTCCTCCTTTTGGGAAGAAATTAGGTTCAATTTTCTCTACTCTCCTAATTCATCAGCTTTCCATCCTACAAAACCTGTTGCTATCTCCTATCCCCTGGTGTCTTCTCTCCTGTTTTTTTTTCAGTCCTTTAGACCTATATATTTTAAATATTACCACTCTCATTTTAATAGGAATTCAGGAGAGAATGGAAGTGATACATCCATTCAATTTATCATATGGAATTAGAAATCCCCATTTATATTTTAAATCCTGTGATAGTAGTATATTATTTGCTCTTATTCATTACGAAACCTATTTTTCAAAGGTAGTTTCGGCAGAAATATGTCATGAACTGAGTCATCCTACTTTTTTTTTTAAGGTATTTATTTATTTTTGGCTGCACTGGGTCTGTGTTGCTGTGCGAGGGCTCTCTCTAGCTGTGGCGAGCAGAGGCTACTCTCTGCTTAGGTCGTGCAGGCTTCTCATTGCGGTGTCTCCTCTTGTTGCAGTTGTGCCACGTGAACTTAGTTGCCCCCGAGGCACGTGGGATCTTCCTGGACCAGGAACATCATTCTCTCCAAGAACTTTTCATTTCACTGGCACTTCCTCATAATTAGTTTGTCATATTGACTCAAATACAACATTCCTAGGTTTGCAAGTATCATTCCTCCCCATATTCTTCAGTTCCTCTAAAACTGCATTTCTCAGGAAACTCACATTAATTGTTATAACTTCTCTATGTAATTGTATTTTTGGAGAATATAGTGACTGCATGATGCAAAACTGTCAAATTCAGAACAAGACAATGGTTGGGCTTACCTATTTTTATACACGTAACTCCAAAATTTTATAATAAATTTCTTTCAAAATCCCTAACTTAATGCCACATATACCTGCCTTCATCTCTGAAACTGTCTGTGCATTTAGTATAGGAAGCAATAAAGGAAAGAATAAATAATAGATAATGCATTAATTAATATATATTATACTGATATAAAATAAGGTGATAATAGTTGATATATAATATAAATAATTCATATTTAAGAAATAAACACTGAAGGAAGAAACCAAAAGCATTTCCCATACACCAACAGCTAGTATAGTGGTTCTTCAGCAGCATGTCTAGTACTTAGGGTGACAGATTGTTTCTGTATACTATCTATATTGAAAAACATTTGACATTTGAGATGCCAGACTACTGATATTATTTCTTTTCTTCGCTGAATTGACTATTAGTAATGCCCTGGTGGCTCAGCTGGTAAAGAATCCACCTGCAATGCGGGAGACCTGGGTTCAATCCCTGGATTGGGAAGATGCCCTGGAGAAGGGAACGGCCACCCACTCCAGTATTCTGGCCTGGAAAACGACATGGACTGTATAGTCCATGGGGTCGCAAAGAGTCAGACATGACTGAGCAATTTCCACTTTTACACTTTCAATGTACGCTGCTGCTGATGCTGCTGCTAAATCGCTTCAGTCGTGTCTGACTCTGTGCGACCCCATGGAGAGCATCCCACCAGGCTCCTCTGTCCATGGGATTCTCTAGGCAAGAATGCTGGAGTGGGCTGCCATTTCCTTCTCCCTTTCAATGTATAAGCATCATTAAATTTGCTCTAGTGTTCATACTTTTTGAGTTTAGTTTCATGCATGATAGGCCAAAATTACCTGTGTGTATATACTTAGAAAGCAAATAAAATGGAAAAAAGAAAATTTCAATCAATCATGCACTAGCTAATACCAAATCCTCAATTATAACCCTTACAGCAGAGTTATCTTTGAATGAAGTGGGAGCTCAGTACATATTTGCTCCCTTTTTTGTTTTGTTGCAATTTGTTAAGGGCTCTCATATACAAAATGTAGGTAAACTATGAGGGCATTTGTCTAACTTAGTGTACATATATCATGTTAGAATGATTTTTTATTTGATACATAAAGGATAGGAATGGATTTCCTTATTCTGGACTGGAAAATCATTATTCTGCTAGGAATTCTTCACACAGTCTCCAGTTAATCTAGTAAATTATCAGCTCACTTTATATCTTCTAGTTCTCCTAAATTGTGTCTTGTTTTCCAAAATTTTAGATAATAGAAGTCGTATAGCCCAGGCAGGATGCTATCTGCCTCGCTCTCAGCAGCCTTTCTGCTTTATTGACCTTCCTCTACACCTTCCAGCATAAATACATGTTTTTCTCCAAGTCTTACTTCCTGGCCATGAAGTACAGCTTGGAAAAAATAGATAAAGCTCATTGGCTCTAAAACTACTTAATGATTTCCAACATTAGCTCAGTTTTACTCCCTAGATAACTTCTTTACCAACTGATCCCAAAGATGATTCCAAACTTCTATTACTTTTATCAAGCTTATCTCTGTAGGTGTATGCCCCTTATCTCTATCAGAGAAAATAACAGCAGCTGCCACTTAATGAGCGCTTACTGCCAAGTGCTTTACAACACAACTACCCAGCAGATCTTTTATTCCCTTTCTGTAGGTGAGGACAACCTCAGAGAGGAAAAGAAACTTACTTGAGGGCACATAGCTCATACACACACAGCTCATCAGATTGCATATGATTCATGCCTTACTATCTTTTTCTTTCTTCTTCCTTGTATTATCTTTTAAAGTATATTTTACACGTAGTAAGGTACATAATGTATCAGTTCAGTTCAGTCTCTCAGTTGTGTCCGACTCTTTGCGACCCCATGGACTGCAGCACACCAGGCCTCCCTGTCCATCACCAACTCCCGGAGTTTGCCCAAACTCATGTCCATTGAGTTGGTGATGCCATCCAACCATCTCATCCTCTGTCATCCCCTTCTCCTCCTGCCCTCAATCTTTCCCAGCATCAAGATCTTTTCAAATGAGCCAGCTCTTCGTATCAGGTGGCCAAAGTATACATATGTATACACACATGTATATGTATATACGTAATACATAATGTATACATAATTGTTAAAGCTAAATAATAAAATGAATGTCCACGATCTTGTCATCTAGTTTAGGGACTAGCACATCATCAGTACTGTTGCATCTACCTATGTGTTCATCCCTTTCCCATCCTCAGGCCTCTCCCGCTACTCACAAAGGTTAACACTGTTTTCAGTTTTCTATTTATTTTTTCCTTGCTATTTTAAAACATTTTATTTCAAAATAATTTAAGACACAGAGAATATTAAAGAATATTGCCAAAAATTTCTGTATACCCTTCACTAAATTCAACAATTATCATTTGCCACATTTGTTTTCCCATTTTGTGTCTCTGTGCACATGGTTATTGTTGTCATTTCTGAACCATCTGAGAATGAGTTGTAGATATTATACCTCTTTGCCTCTAAATACTTGGGTATATATTTTCTAAAACAAGGACATCCAGTTATCAAAATTGGAAAATTGACATTGATGCATTGCTATGTTTAACATATAGCCCATTTTCAACTTTCACCAGTTGTCCTAATAAATATCCTTTGTAGCCATCCTGGGCTACCCTGGTACTTCAGTGATAAAGAATCTGCCTGCCAATGCAGGAGATGTTGGTTTGATTCCTGTGTTGGGAAGATCCCCTGGAGAAGGAAATGGCCACCCACTCCAGTATTCTTGCCTGGGGAATCCCATGGAGGGAAAGAGCCTGGTGGTGGTTTAGTTGTTAAGTTGTGTTTGACTTTTGCGACCCCATGGACTGTAGCTTGCTATGGCTACCGTCCTGCCATGGGATTCTCCAGGCAGGAATACTGGGGTGGATGGCCATTTCCTTCTCCAGGGGATCTTCCTGACCGAGGAATCAAACCCAGGTCTCTTGCACTGCAGGCACATTCTTTACCGACTGAGCTACGATCAAATCCACTGGTAGGCTACAATTCTTGTGGTCACAAAAAAGTCAGACATGACTTAGTGACTAAACAACAACAAGCCATGCTACTGTTACCAAAAGAGGAGCCTGTGGGGTCTGACTGCTCGTCGCTCAAAAGTCAACAAACAGGCCAAGCTGGTGGAAAGGAAAATTTGCTTTATTTCAGATGCCAGCAACTGGGGAGGATGGTGGCAGACATCTGTCCAAAGACTGACTCTCCCCCACAGCCCCACTGGCAACCAGTGGGGCAAGAGATTTTATAGACAGAAGAGGGGGGAGGGCTACGTGCAGAAACAGCACAGTCAGCTCTGACAGTCATCTTCAGATTGGTCATCAGTGGTCTGACCAGCGTCATCTTGACTGTTATAGGAACAGTTAATCTCAAGTTCCAGGGTCCATTTGTTCCCATTTCTTTGAGGCCGATTCTCAGAATTGTGGCAGCTTCTGCCGTGGGTACAGCCTAGTCATCAAATAGTTAACTTCTTCCATCTGGTGTTTTGGTATCTATGACAGCTCACAGGATGTGGCTCAGAATATTATCTACAGTCCTTGGGAAAGAACTAAAGGTCCCTGACTATGCTTAATGACTACATGATTATTATTTGTCTCCTTTGACTGTTTTCCTTTTTTGCTGTGTTTCTCATTTCTCTGATTAAACTTATTCTTTGACTAGTTGTCCACAGACAAAAGGCACGCAGAGGCCATGGGGTGCAGAGAGCACTCCGTTTCACTACTCCACCCCCCAAGCCCATCCCCCCACCATAGGATCTAGTCCAGGATCCCCCTAGTCCAGGATCACATATTGTACTTAACGGAATTCTCTCTTCAGTCTCACTTAGTCTAAAACAATTCCCCCGTCAGTCTTTGTGGTTTTTGACCCTGACATACTCGAACAGTTCAGGTCAATTATTTTGTAGACTGTCCATCAGTGTGGCTTTTCTTCATGATTTTCTTCACGGAATGTTTAATCACAATTAGACTTAGGTAATGACTTTTTTGGCAGGAATATTATGAGTGAGGTTGTGTCCTTTTCCACGTAACACTCAGGAACCATATGGTGTCATTATTCTCTATTTTTGGTAATGTCAACTTTGATTACTTGGTTATGGTGATACCTTCCAGGTTTACCGTCTCTAAAAGCACTGTTTTCCCCTTTGTAATTAATAGGTAATTTGTAGAGAGATACTTTGAGACTGTGTAGCTATCTCATTCATCAAATTTAAACCCAATAGCTTTGGCATTCATTGACACTTTTGTCTGAATCAATTATTACTGTCAGTTCAGTTCAGTCGCTCAGTCGTGTCCGACTCTTTGTGACCCCATGGACTGCAGCACACCAGGCCTCCCTGTCCATCACCAACTCCCAGAGTCCACCCAAACCCACGTCCCTTGAGTCGGTGATGCCATCCAACCATCTCAGCCTCTGTCGTCCCTTTCTACTGCCTTCAATCTTTCCCAGCATCAGCGTCTTTTCTAATGAATCAATTCTTCACATCAGGTGGCCAAAGTATTGGAGTTTCAGCTTCAGCATCAGTCCTTCCAATGAATATTCAGGACTGATTTCCTTTAGGATGGACTGGTTGGATCTCCTTGTAGTCCAAGGGATTCTCAAGAGTCTTTTCCAACACCACAGTTCAAAAGCATCTGTTCTTCGGCACTCAGCTTTCTTTCAAGTCCAACTCTCACATCCATACCTGACCACTGGAAAAACCATAGCCTTGACTAGACGGGCCTTTGTTGGCAAAGTAATGTCTCTGCTTTTTAATATGTTGTCTAGGTTGGTCATAACTTTCCTTCCAAGGAGCAAGCATCTTTTAATTTCATGGCTGTAATCACCATCTGCAGTGATTTTGGAGCCCAAAGAAATGAAGTGTGTCACTGTTTCCACTGTTTCCCCATCTATTTGCCATGACGTGATGGGACCAGATGCCATGATCTTAGTTTTCTGAATGTTGAGCTTTAAGCCAACTTTTTCACTCTCTTTCACTTTCATCAAGAGGCTCTTTAGTTCTTCTTCACTTTCTGCCGTAAGGGTGGTGTCATCTGCATATCTGAGATTATTGATATTTCTCCTGGCAATCTTGATTCCAGCTTGTGCTTCATCCAGCCCAGCATTTCTCATGATGTACTCTGCATATAAGTTAAATAAGCAGGGTGACAATATGCAGCCTTGACGTACTCCTTTTCCTGTTTGGAACCAGTCTGTTGTTCCATGTCCAGCTCTGTTGCTTCCTGACCTGCATACAGGTTTCTCAAGAGGCAGGCCAGGTGGTCTGGTATTCCCATCTCTTTCAGAATTTTCCACAGTTTGTTCCACACAGTCAGAGGCTTTAGCATAGTCATAAAGCAGAAGTAGATGTTTTTCTGGAACTCTCTTGCTGTTTTGATGATCCAACAGATGGCAATTTGATCTCTGGTTCCTCTGCCTTTTCTGTAATAGTTGCTAAATGGTCATTTGCTATCTCTTCATTCCTTCTACACAAGATTCCTCTAAAAGGGAGAATTTTTCCCTCTTCCCTAATTATTTATATCAAAAGGAGCTCATCTATTTACTCTCAGTTCTCAGTTCATCACTGATCAACATTGTCACCTCTGTTATGTGTCAGGGTTCCATATACTCTTGGGTCTTTTGGGGCTCTCCCTTTTGTTCAATTACCTTTTTTTCTTCTCTGTATTGAAACATTATCTCAATTACTATGGTTTCATCATTAGTTTCAGTTGTTTCAGTGTCTGTTTGACCAAGTTTCTCCTTCAATAAAAACTGAAAAGTGCCTTGGGTTTTCTTCTTTTTCCATATAAATATCAGAATCAGCTGTCATGTTTCACAAAACCTCTGTTGATATTTTGATTCAGTTCAGTTCAGTTCAGTCATTCAGTTGTGTCCGACTCTTTGCGACCCCATGAACCTCAGCACACCAGGCCTCCCTGTCCATCACCAACTTCTGGATTCCACCCAAACCCATGTCCGTTGAGTCAGTGATGCCATCCCACCATCTCATTTTGATTAAGATTATATTAATTCTGCACATCAATTGGGAGAGAATCACTTTAAAAAATTCAGCCTTTGTTTCCATGAATATATTCCTCCATTTACTTAGATCTTCTGAGTGTCTTTTAATAATGCTTTATATATATATATTTTTCTGTATAGACCTTGTACATCTTTTATTAAATTTAATTTAGATGTCTATTTTTGAGCTATTTAAATACAATCTCTTTCTAAATTATGTTTTCTATGTGTATATTGTTACAGAAGCATTTTCTGAATACTTGTTAAATTTTATAGAAATGCAATTGAATCTTACATGTTGATCTTATAGTAAATTCTTATTACTTTTAATAAGCAATCTTTTTGATTTTTTTACATAGATTATCATATCCTTTGTGAAATAATGTAGTCCTAGGTCTTCCTTTCTGAACTTTTTGTCTTTGATTTCCTTTGTGTCTTTCAGTGTGAGATTAGTGAAATGGGTAGGAGACCCTGCCCAGTCCTGGGCTGTTGTTTTGCTATCCAAAATCCATCCTGGTCCCCACTACAGTTTGGCACCATCTAGTGGTGACTGTTCACTCCAGTTTGTAGTGATGGGAAGGATTCAGGGTCTGCAGCTGACTTGAGGGCAGCACCAGTGATTCCAGGAAATTGCTGGCTAGATGGCTAAAGTTTTGTTGGCCCAGTTTGGGAATATTGAGTTGGGAGATCACTGAGCTAGCAGGACTCAAACTCCACCTCCCTTCTAAGTTTTGTGCTATTTTCCTGCCAGGCTCCTCCCTCTACCCTCTGTCATTTTCCACTCCCCAACCCCAGAATAAGAACTTTACTCGCCTTCTTTTGTACCATCTTCAGGATTTGGTGGTGGAGAGGAACAAATCATCCATTCTATCATCTCAGAATTCATCATATCCTGTGTGTATTTTCACAGGATTTTACTGTATTTATTTGTATATTTCTCTCTCTCCTTCCATTATAGTAAACTTCAAAAGGATTCTTATGTCTCATTCACAGTCATATTTTCATGAATAGAAAAGTTCCTAGCATGCAGGCACCTGAGAACATTTATTAAATAAAATGAGCAAATGACACAGAAACCTTCCATTACATGATGCATTTGTTAATTTCTTCCTATAATTTTTGGATGAAGCACAAGCTGGAATAAAGATTGCTGGGAGAAATAGCAATAATCTGAGACATGAAGATGACACCACCCTTATGGCAGAAAGTGAAGAGGAACTAAAGAGCCTCTTGATGAAGGTAAAAGAGGAGAGTGAAAAAGCTGGCTTAAAACTCAACATTCAGAAAACCAAGATCTTGGCATCTGGTCCCATCACTTCATGGCAAGTAGATGGGGAAACAATGGAAAGAGTCACAGACTTTATTTTAGGGGGCTCCAAAATCACTGCAGATGGTGACTGCAGCCATGAAATTAAAAGATGCTTGCTCTTTGGCAGAAAAGTTATGACAAACCTAGACAGTGTATTAAAAAGCAGAGCCATTACTTGGCCGAGAAAAGTCTGTATAGTCAAAACTATGATTTTTCCAGTAGGCATGTACGGATGTGAGAGCTGGACAATAAAAAAGGCTGAGCACTGAAGAATTGATGCCTTCAAACTGGGCAGGAGACCCTGCCCAGTCCTGGGCTGTTGTTTTGCTATCCAAAATCCATCCTGGTCCCAAGAGTCCCTTGGACTGCAAGGAGATCAAACCAATCAATCCTAAAGAAAATCAAACCTGAATATTCATTGGAAGGACTGATGCTGAAGCTCTGATACTTTGGCCACCTGATGTGAAGAGCAGACTCATTGGAAAAGACCCTAATGGTAGGAAAGATTGAAGGCAGGAGGAGAAGGAGATGACAGAGGAAGAGATAGTTGGATGGCATCACTGATTCAATGGACATGAGTTTGAACGAACTCTGGAAAATTGTGAAGGACAGGGAAGGTTGGTGTGCTGCAGTCCTTGGGGCCACAAAGAGTCAGACACAACTGAGTGACTGAACAACAACAATAGTTACTTAGAAATTTTGAGGGTTTTTGATCAGATGCATACAAAATTAAAATCACTGCAGCTTCTTGATGAACTCACTCTTCCTTAATGATGTTTTTTGGTTTTTATATTTTTGGTCATGAAACCTATTTCAAGGCAGTACGCTCAGTGGTCCTGCCAGTCTGTCTCTTGCTTCAACAGTGTTTGATGCAACAGACCCCGGGATGTCCCTTGCTCCAGCCACTGACCACCCTCCAGGTTCTCATCCAAGCACAACTTTAGAACCAGCCACTCGGCCATCCTTGACCTCTGGGACCAGCTCCTTATTACCGATTAACCATGAACTCCAAGATTCCTCAGAATTATTCCACCAAGGTTGAGGCTGCCTTCAACTGCTTGGTCCCCTTGCATCGGCCAGCCTCCTATACCTACCCCACTGGGCTTCTATTTCCACCACAACAGCATGACTCTGGAGGGCATGGGCCACTGTTTCAGGGAATTGGCCGAGAAGAATTAGGGTGCTGAGCATCTCTTGAAAAGGAAAAACCAGGGCAGCGGCTGCACCTTCTTCCAGGATGTGCAGAAGCCATCTCAAGTTGAGTGGGGTAAAACCCAGGACACTGTGGAAGCTGCATTCTCATGGAGAAGAAACTGAACCAGGCCCTCTTAGGATTGGCCCATGCAGACACCCACCTCTGTGACTTCCTGGAGAGCCACTTCCTAGATGAGGAGGTGAAACTCATGGAGAAGATGACTAACTTCCAACTGCAGACTGGACCCCAGGCTGGGCTGGCTGAGTGTCTCTCCCAAAGGCTCACCATCCAGCATGACTAGTTGGAAGGAGCCTTGGAAGCCCAGGAGCCTTTGAAGAGCCCTTCTGGTGTCAGGGCTTCCACCTGAAGCCTCTCTCTGCAGGCACTAGGCCACTTTTTCACCACCCTGGAGTCCTTTTCCAAGCCTTGGACTAAATGGAAACAGTAAAGCTTTTTGCAGCAACAAAACAAAACAACCCTCCCTGTCCCACCCCCCCAATCCCAAAAATCCCTCCTATTTCAATGCTAACATGCCATCAAGCTTTCTTCTGGTTATAGTCTACCTCATATGTCTTTTTACTTACTTTTACTTTCAACCTTCATATGTCCTTATGCTTTATGTTCCTCTCTTTCAAACAGTATTTAGCTGGATTTTTAAAAACACAGTTGTACAGTCATTTAACTGGTAAATTTAATGCATTTATGTTTATGATAATTATTGATGTTTCTGAATTTATTCCTATATATGTTTAACCTGTTTATTGCCTTAAATTTTTTTTTTTGATGATTGTAGTTCTAAAAAATCCTTTTGCTACTTTTTCAGATCAGGTTATTCCTATTAGTCTTATTTCACCCGCTCATCTTTAATTCTGTTATAATTTTTTAAATTCCATTGTTTATTTCTGTAAATATTCTATACCCAATCTCCATTCTCAAGTCAAATTGTAACAGTTATACTAATCACATTTAAATAGTGCTAACATAGCTGTTAAATAATTAGGTAAGCCCATATGTGCCAGATACTCTCTTTAAAAATTTTAATAAAGTATTTTAACCTAGTACACCCAAAGTATTTTTTCAACCAAGTACTCTTTTAAGAACTTTACTTTTATTAGCTCATTTAAGTCTCATTTTACTGATTAATGCCATTTTACGGAATAGGAAACTGCAGCAGAGAGAGAGGTCAAAAAATTTGGCCAAGGTCACATAGGTAGGTAGATCTTTTAGCTGGGATTTGAATGCAAGTTTTTAACTGTACTCACTATGTGCTGTGCTGTGCTTAGTAGCTCAGTCGTGTCCGACTCTGCCAGCCCATGGACTGAAGCCTCCCAGGCTCCTCTGCCCATGAGGATTCTCCAGGCAAGAATACTGGAGTGGGTTGCCATGCCCTCCTTCATGGGATCTTCCCAACCCAGGGATCGAGGGGAAAAAAACCTTAGACGTTGTTTTTGGCAAAATAAAATGTTATTTTTGCTTCTATTTTTTTTAATGCTAGTGATTTTCACCTTTCTCATACAATAATAGGCTTTCAATACATCTTCTCTAGTTCATTTTTCATATTCTTTGTCTATTTTTATCTTGGAGTCATAAATAATCTTTTGTATTAAAAACCCCTTGTCTTAACTACAATAAAATGTATTTTTATTTAATAAATTTTTCATTTTACCAGAGATAATTTCTCAGTTAACATTTTAATTTCCTAAGGAAATTTAGAAGAGTTATATAATTCCCTTTTCAAAGAAAACATATCTCTGCTCTCCTTCATCCTCACTATCAGCTATTATTTTACAGTTCTCGAGCTCAAATTTCCAAAGGAAAACATGAAGAAAGTAAAAAAAAAAATACATTCTTCTTTTGTGGGTATTATGTAAAATATAATTTCTGAATTTCTATAAAATTAAATAAAAATAGATACATCAAAGAACTAAATCTATTTAATATGCCATAAGCATAATACAGTACAATGAATAAATAGACAATTTATCTTTGTGCTATTTTAAGGAAAAAAACAAAATTTTCAAAAAGGTGAAGATTAGTGATCATGAAAGATATAAAAAAGGAATACTCTGTTTTCAAGAATGAGCCACTACAGAGATCCTTTATGGAGAGATCCGAAGTCTTATTTGATTTTTAAAACAAACAGGCAAACAAATTAAAGAATCATGCAGTCCCATTTTGAGGCTCTCAACATTTGCCATGGTCAGAAACTGTCCTGGGAAAACAGCACAATGTAGGAATGTTGCCATCTAGTGTTCACTTTTAGAATTGGCCCCACAAAATTAGTGTAACCTAAACATATTATTTCAAAATGTAGTGACTCTTTGAAATTGGAGCTAGAGATCAAGAGAGTTTTCTGAAGTAACTGAGAAGTTTTTAACATTAAGGAGAGAAATGAGGAGGTTAATAAAGATGTGTATACATACATGTAAAGACTGCAATGAATCAGGATAGACAATGGAGAGAGAAAATGGCAAACGCGTAAGACCCTTTAGAGAGAATAAAGAATGTGAGAAGGCGAAGGGTCAAATCTTTGAAGCAGTAGAAAAGTAGCAATCTTTGAAATGTATTGGATGGGAAATGTAAAGAATAAAATGTATTGTATGTTACAACTTTTGAAGGATTTTTGTTTTAGATAATGAAAAGTTACCATCTGTTGTGGACTTAGTGAGTACCAGCTATTATAAATGCTTTGCATATAATATATATTTGACTTCTATAATTACTCTGTTACCGCCATTTTAAACGTGAGAAAATTGAGGTACAGAAAGTTTACAGAGTTTGGTAAGTGGCAAAACCTCGTTCTTGATTTGTCTAAACCAACAAGCTGTCTCCGATGTCCATGCTCTTAACCCACATACTATGCACTTCCTTCTCAAATAAGTATAGAACTTGAGCTGGGGTCACCATGTAATGTTAGAAGGTTTAGTCAACTATCCAAAGAAGTCAGACCAAATTTCATTATTTTTATTATCTGGATGTGGTGTTTGAACTGATAAACTCATCTAACAATTGCTCAGTTTTCCCTTTTACATCTGTATCATGTTCTTTTTAAAAAATATTTATTTGTTTATTTGGCTGCATCAGATTTTAGTTGCAGCACTTGAGATCTTTCACTGCCGTGGGCCGGTTCTCTAGCTGCTGCGAGTGGGCTTATTTGCCCCATGGCATGTGGGATCTCAGTTCCCCGTCCAGGGATTGAACCTGAGTCCCCTGCATCACAAGGCAGATTCTTGACCACTGGACCACCAGGGAAGTCCCCTGTGCTATCTTCTTGCTAAAGTTTAGTACATACATGTCTTAGGTATAAAAATATTATAGTGCTCTGTTTTCTTTTGTAGAGTGTGTATATCAACTTCAGCAGTGGTAGATTTCTTCTCTCAACGGTTTGTCCTCTTTCCTGTCACCAGCACAACTGTGGTCACTACTATGGGTTGAGTTGCGTCACTCCCACCCCGTTTCCCATTCATATGTTGAAGTCCTCACTCCCAGTACCTCAGAATGTGACTGTATTTAGAGATAAGGTCTTCCAAGAGGTAATTAAGTTAACAGAAGGTCATTGGATTGGGCCCTAATCCAACAAGAAGAGGAAATTTGGGTGTGAACACTTCCTGGAGAGACCTGTGAAGACACAGGGAAAAGACAGCCATCTAAAAGTCGAGGGGAGAAGCCTCAGAAGAAACCATCCCTGGTAACAGCTTGATCTCAAACTTCCAGCTTCCAGAAATATGAGAAGATAAATTTCTGCTGTTTAAGCCACCCATTCTAGGTTACTTAGTTATGGCAGCCCTAGCAAATGGAAAGGAGTGCATGCATTATTCAGGCTCTTGGTTTATAAAGCAAACAAACCACTTTCACTAGGTTAAGAAGAAGAAAAAAGACAGTTCCTAAGGAATATTAGATAGCTCAGAGAATCTTTGGAGGACTAGAAAGCCAGATTGAGAGGACACACAGTCAGAAACAATGCCCAAACCACATCACCACATTGTGCCATAAAGGCTTCAATGAAACTAGACTTTACAGGGCATACCACTCACTGTGGACTTGAGATGCCAGGACTTCCATCTTCTGACCATGGGAGATGACATCTCAGCAGCTACCTTTGCCCCCCAAAATGGATTTCCTGCAGCTCTGTCTTGCCACATAGTTCATGTATGGTTTGATGTCTCATGTGGTTGTGTGTGCTTGGGAGAGCCTAGGTTCCATGCATGCAGCCAAGCTGTGAGTGAGCCAAGGGAATGAGTTTTCTGACTTCTGCCACATGGAGGTGGATCAAAAGGCAGGAAACTGTCTAGACATGGAGAGTGTTAGTGGAAAACCAGAAAAAGCACGTAAAGGCAGTCAACTGTAAAATCTCAGTAATATGATTCTTGGACCAGTTGCTCTGCTAGTACATTTCTCTGAGACCTAGTTGTCATTTCCATAGTCCTTACACTTTTCTTGAATTTATTTTTACTTTCATTAGATAAAACTCTCCCTTGTCTAGAACTCACATGATTATCAAGCACAAACAGCTGGATCCCTCACCCCAGCTTGTTGCCTACTTTTGTAAGACAGAAAGAAATTAAGACAGTTAATATGAAGATGCTTTTTTGCAAGTATCCATTCCTCTTTATGCTGGTAAAAGAATCCCCAATTTTCCTCAGGGAATCATCCCTTCTCCCTGTCTTTCTCTATGATTTCTATGAGAATAACATTTCCTGGTCTGCCACTCCTGCCCAAGTTCTGGAAGACTGAGACTCAATTTGGCCAATCAGAACATGCACATACCATCCCTCCTCCCCAGCTCTGTGATTAGCTCTAGAATAAGCAGCAACATTGTCCAGGACAGACCAATGAGACTCAATCTAAGGTTATTTCCTAGAATAATACACTTGCCTTTTCTGGCTCTTCTCTTTCTGCTGTGGTTTCTAGGCTAGGACACAAGCCTGGAGCTGCTGCTGACTAAACTGATACTCCTTGATAAGATCTTTCCTGTGAGTAAAATTGACACAGTCCAAAGCAGAGCACGAGATAAACAAACAGAGACCTAATATCGCATGAACACCTAGAACCAGCTGTGCTTGAAGTTTGCATTGCTTCTGGATTTTTCAGTTCCTTATGCCAGTGAGGTCACTTTCTGCTTAAATACATTTGAGTTTCTTCAGTTACTTACAAGCAAGACTCTTGACTCATTTTATTAGGTAAATAAAATAGTTCATTACTACAAATTTTTCTCAAATAATTCTGATTAACAAACATTTATGATATCTCTCAATTTGATGTCCAAATAAAAAAAAACTTGGGCTTGTTTTAATATAGGTGTGTACATACCACATATGCATATGCACAAGCAAACACACATTGGGTAAGGAAAAATGGAGTAACTATATCAAAGCTTTTATTCTTCTTGGTTTCTTTCTCTTTAGATAAGATGACCTTTTTATGATTTGATGAGAGAGAACATACTTGCATATATTTTTCTGTATTTTTTGCTTTATCTAGATTTACTCTTGAATGCAGCAGATAAATATTTTGCTGTTTCTTGCATTCCAGTGTTTGGAGGTCAGCATATGGGTTGGTTGCATTAATTTTGTTTCTTTTTAACCTCCGTGTCTTCACAGGTTTGACCTTTCCATTTTTTTCCTACATCTGACTATTACAGGTTAAATGCTGGGATGTACACACACGTTTAATAGAGGAGTAACGTAAATTCAGGCAGACTTGCAACTCTCTGTCTTCTGTAAGAATTTACGAGCACTATCAGATAACAATAGTACCTCACTTTGTTTCATCTTTTAGCTTTCAGTGCCTAGTTTTACCTGTCCTTCTTCTTCTAATCATAAATCAGTTTCCACTGTACTTAAGAGCAGCTGTTGTATTGACGGAAACAGATCATTATCACTAATTTAAATCTAATGTACTTTGGGGGAAATATTTTGTTAAAGGTACTGTACTGCACCTAGATACATTAAGAATCTAGTTCTTGAGTTGTTTTTCTGCATAAATTACAAAATGAGACACAAATGAATGCCCTGGAGAAACTATAGACATATGTACCATCTTGGTCTGTTCACTTGGTTGTAATAAAATGCCTCAGACCGAGTGGCTAATAAACAGACATTTCTCTCTCACAGTTCTGGAGGCTGGTAAGTCCAAGGCACCAGCGGGATAAAGTTCAGGGGCTTCCCAGGTGGCGGAGTGGTAAAGAATTCAACTGTTAATATGGAAGATACAGGAGACACTGTTCAATGGTTCAATCCCTGGGTCAGGAAGATCCCCTGGAGAAGGAAATGGCAAACCACTCCAGTATTCTTGCATGGAAAATTCCATGGACAGAGGAGCCTGACAGTCTATGGGGTTGCAAGAGTCGGACATAACTGAGTGACTAACACACACACACACACACACACACACACACCACAGCATCTGGTCTTCTGACTATCTTATGTGAAATGAATCTATGTGTTTCTCAGAACACCACCTTACAAAGACTCAGATCAGTGTGACCTACCTAGTATTCTGGACATCAGGGGAGAAAAGGATTAGGGATGAGGGAAGACTGGGCAGAAGGAAAGGAGGAGGAAAGAAAGAGAACTGTGTTTAACTGTGGTTAGCACTGTATATTCTTAGGGCAAACCCTGAGTATCCCCAAGCTTGTAAATAACAGGACAATGTTCTATCTCTGAAATTAGGACCTTGTTTTATGTTATGAATTTATAATTTCCTAATTGCTATAGATATTTGTTGCAGCCTAAAATAAGCAGACACGCTTTTAAATTAGATTTGCCTATTAAAAACTAATGGATGTCTCAGGTTCAATCCAATTTTCTTGGTTCCTTATAATATGAAAGTACTTTAATTTTGTTTGCTGTTAGAAATATGCACAATTAAACTGGCTTCTCTGTGATTAAATATTTTATAACTTCCTTTATGTATTTGACATGATTTTTACTGATAAAGTGGTTATTTTCAAAAGTGCATGCATGCTAAGTCACTTCGGTCATGTCTAATTCTTTGCGACTTCATGTACTGTAGCCCACCAGGCTCCTCTGTCCATGGGATTTTCCAGGCAAGAATACTGGAGTAGGTTGCCATGCCCTCCTCCTGGGGGTTCCTCCTGACTCAGGGATGGAACCTGCATCTCTTATGCCTCCCGCATTGGCTGGTGGGTTCTTTTACCACTAGCGCCACCTGGGAAGCCCCTTCAAAGGGAAGTGAAGGCAAATGATTGTAGTAAACGTAGGGTAAGGGGGTTAGAGAAGGCGAGGTTCGGAAAAAGAATGAGACCGGCACTCTACAGGAACAGATCACCTTTAATGAGGCGAGAAGGGGCAGCAGTCAGATTAGAGAGGGGCTGCACTAACCCAAGGAAAGAGTAAGTATATATAGGCATGTATGTGGAAAGCTACTGTCTTAAGGGGGCCTGTTCTCCAAGGTTGTTCACAGTAGTTATCTCTTAAACGGCTGGGGCAAGGAATTCTGGAGATCGGCCAGAGGCTGGACCGGCTGGGAGCCGAGCGTAATCAACCTTAATCAACTCCATTTTTTTCTTTGAGTGAGAGAGTTCTTTGTTTTGCATAGAATGGTGGGGAGGACCAGAAGGGGAGTTTTAACTCCAGGCTATTTTGGGCCATGTAACTTTCCTTCAGTCAACAGTGAAATTATTTAAATATTTATAAATTAATAATGTATTTCCTCTAAAATAGGTCATTTCTGAAGCAGACACATGTGTTTACAAATACAGTTTAGGCACAATATGTTAAGATTATGCAATTCTTTTTCCAAAACATTTAATGTATTTTTTTGTTTACCTATTGTTTTTTAAATATTACTTCAAAACTCATTGGCATAAAACAACCACCGTTTTGTTATGCCTGAAGGCAATGGCACCCCACTCCAGTACTCTTGCCTGGAAAATTCCATGGGCGGAGGAGCCTGGTAGGCTACAGTCCATTGGGTTGCTAAGAGTCGGACACGACAGAGTGACTTCACTTTCACTTTTCCCTTTCATGCACTGGAGAAGGAAATGGCAACCCACTCCAGTATTCTTGCCTGGAGAATCCCAGGGACAGCGGAGCCTGGTGGGCTGCTGTCTATGGGGTCGCACAGAGTTGGACACAACTGAAGTGACTTAGCAGCAGCAACACATTCCTGAGAAGGAAATGGCAACTCACTCTGGTATTCTTGCCTGAAGAATCCTATGGACAGAGAAGCCTGGTGGGCAAAAGTCCATGGGGTTGCAAAGAGTCAGACATGACTGAGCACGCACAATTTGTGGATTAGGATTTGTCTATGGCTTATTGATTTCACTACTAGTACTGGACTGAAACATCCAGGATGCCTGCTTCACTCACATTAGTCACTTGGACTCGGATAGATGGGATTGATTGGCTGCAATGGCTCTCGTAGGGTCAGATACTTGATGCTTTGTCTCCCTCTGCTGGCTGGGTTCCTTGGTCTTCTCCATGTGCATCTCTGTGTAATTCTTTGGGCAAGTTGGCCAGACTCCTTAAGTTACCAGGTGTAAGCCTGAACTGATACACAGTCACTTCGGCCACATTCTGTTAGCCAAAGTAAATCACAGGTCAGCCTGGATTCAGTGTGTGAGACTACACAGGGAGTGAATGCTAGGATGAAAGATTCAGAGGGGAGTGGAGGTACCCTGTGGAGTTTAGCTACATCAGTCCATGTGTCCTTAGACAATATCATTTCCTGGATCTTCAAGGGCAAAACTGAATATTTCTCTGGATGCATCCTTTGTGTTATCTGCAGCTTAAGAAATGCCTTTCAGGTGACAGTGCAAATGATAGCCCTTCTCTTGGGTTTGTAATGGAATCCTAAAAGCAGTAAGGATTTTGAAATATACAAAACATTGATTTTGTTTAACCTGGCATTTCCCAAGCATTTAAGTGCATAGAACCGTACTTAGTAATCACTTATAAATATTTGTTGAATGAGATTTACCCTGGGACATCCCCTTTCCCCCTTTTTTTTTTTCAAAATGTACATGAACATTACTAAGAACTGGTGTTTCCAAAGGAAGAAACTTTGTGAAAAACAGGCTCTTATGTGAGAAAGGAGCATGTGATTCTGAGTTTCTTCCTGACCTATAACTCCCCATCTAGCTGCTTCCTAATGAATTAATTGTGGTACTTTAGTCTGTACGCCCCCATCTCCTGGTTGCAGGTGAGTAGACTCGCATGGGCATCTGACCCAAAGGCAGTTATCTACAGGCTGGCCAGCAAGAGCACTGTGCTGCAGCCTAGCACAAGAGCTTTTACCAAAAGGAGTCTAAATTGGGTTGTGATAGGCAGACCAAGTTAGATCCTGTCCCTTGGATAGTTTGAATGTGGGAAAATCAGTCGTTAGTTGTTAGGGGTAGGAGCAGTAGAAGCAGAAGCAGAGAACAAATGAGTTTCCATTACATGGAGCACTAGGATGCTGTTTCTTCATTACCCTGGTTGTGTGGCTGCTGAAAACATTTCTTATTTCCCTTTCTCCACCCATATTTAAAATTAAACCCCATTAACTGAGGTAGCCCAAGTGTGTCTCTATGTCTTACTATCTGAAAGAGCCTAGTACATGATGTCAGGAAGCAAGGCCTTATGCTATCTTATTCAGAATAAGAAAACACTCTATTCAATCATCTTCTCAGGCAAGAAATGCCACTATAACATGTCCCTCCAGAAGAAGGATGACTCCTACTAGTGGTGCCAACAATAAGTAGAATGGTAGGGGAGGCTGGCAAATGAAATGCTCAGGAAATTTTTTCAACTGTTGTAGGAAACTCTTTGGTTAATAGCTACAGAAGAAACCAGATGTGACTGAGAATTTTTCTATTAAGAGTCTCAGAAATACATGCTGAAAAGTCAGTTCAGGACATGTTATTCTCCCCCATTGACTACCAGAAAGGAATGAGGAAATTAATTACGGAAGGGAGGTGACAGGTGGAAGGAGAAAGCGCATGGACCCCAGCGAAGGTGGGGCTGTTGTGCCAGATTTAGTTGGCTACTAAAGCAGAGCTGTGCTAGGGAACAGTAGAAAGCCCGGAGAAAGGTTCTGATGGCCACTCGTCTAAGGTAGAGTCAGAACATAACCACCAGCTCCAATATTTATTAGGAGGCGGGGGGAGTGGGGAACAGCACCCAGAAAATTCAGTGTAAGCCCACAAAAATGCCAAGCCAACAATGTCAGTGAGAAGAGATAGAATATTGACATTTGAACACCAAATCAATCAGTGGGCAGGGCTGCAATCCACATGGGGGAGACGAAATTAAGCCAGAACCCAGGCATAAGCAGAATTTGCCTGTTCCTGTCTGAACAGGCTCAGTGGATGGTGAGCATTTGGAATTTTTAAAGAGATTTACTTATTTATGTATTTGGCTGTGCTGGGTCTTTGTTGCTGTGCACAGGCTTTTTCTAGATTGCAGCAAGAGGGGGCTATTCTCTAGCTGTGGTGTGTTAGCTTCTCATTGCAGTGGCTTCTCTTGTTGCAAAGGCTCTTCTTGGATCAAGGGCTCAGTAATTGTGGCGCATGGGTTTAGATGCTCTGGGGCATGTGGGATCTTCCCGGAGTAGGGATCAAACCCATGTTCTCTGCACTGGCAGGTGGATTCTTAACCACTGGACCATCAAGGAGGCCCCACATTTGGAATTTAGCACAAGAAAGAGGCATGTTTGCTCTATGGTGTCAGGATTCTTTCATTTTACTAAAACAGTTTTATATTTACAGAAAAATTAAGCAGATGGTACAGAGGGTTCACAAATACCTGCACACTCAGTTTTCCCTATCATTAACACTTACCTTACAGGGTACGGTGTTACAGCTAATGAACAAATACTGATGTTTTATTATTAACTGCAGTGCACAGTTTATTCAGATTTCCTTGGTTTTTGCCTAATTTCTTTCTATGCTCCAGGGTCCCATCCAGGATACCACACTGCATTTAGCTGTCATGTCTCCTTCGGCTCTTCTTGGCTGTGACAGTGTCTCAGACTTTCCTTTTTTTTTTTTTAATTGGTGTGTAATTGCTTTACAGTGTTGTGTTAGTTGCTGCTGTACAACAACATGGACCAGTTATAAGTATATATTTGTCTCCTCCCTCCTGAGCCTCCCTTGCCCCCATCTCACCTGTCTAGGTCACCACAGAACTTCGAGCTAAGCTCCCTATGGTATACAGCAGCTTCCCACTAGCAATCTGTGGTACACATGGTAGTGAATACGTCAGTGCTACTCCCTCAATTCATCCTTCCCTCCCCTTCCCAGTCCCTCCCCTGTGTCCATGTGTTTGTTCTCTATATCTGCATCTCTATTTCTGCCCTGCAAATAGGTTCATTTGTATCATTTTTCTAGATTTGATATATATGCATTAATATATATTTCTTTTTCTCTTTCTGACTTACTTTGCTCTGTATAACAGACACTACATTCATCCACATAATGACAAATGATCCAATTTCATTCTTTTTTATGGCCGAGTAATATTCCATTGTCTATATGAACCATATCTTTTGTATCCATTCATCTGTTGATGGACATCTAGGCTGTTTCCATGTCCTGGTTATTGTAAATAGTGCTGCAATGAACATTGGGGTACATGTGTCTTTTTGAACCATGGTTTTCTCAGGGTATATGCCCTGTAGTGGGATTTCTGGGTCATGTGGTAGTTTTTAGTTTCTTACCTCCATACTTTTCTTCATACTGCATCAATTTGCATTCCTATCAACAGTACAAAAGGGTTCTCTCTGCTCCACATCCTCTCCAACATTTTGTTTGTAAATTTTTTGATGATGGCCATTATGACTGGTGTGAGTTGATACCTCATTGTAGCTTTGGTTTTCACTTCTCTAATAGTGATGTTAAGCATCTTTTTATGTGTTTGTTGGCCATCAGACTTTCCTTGTTTTTGATTATCTTGACAGTTTCAGGTTATTCCTCTACTGGAATTTGTCTGATGTATTTCTCATGATTCAACTGGAGCCATGGGTTTTGGAGGAAGATCACAGAGGTGAAGTGTCAATTTCATCACATCACATCACATCACATTAAGACTACCACCATCAACATGACTTATCACAGTTGATGTCGATCTTGATTACCTGACTGAGGTAGCATTTGTCAAGCTTACTAGCTGTAAAGTTGTTTTTTTTTCTATTTCCATAATGTACATCTAGAAGGAGGTATGCATAGCCCACATTTAAGGAGTGAAGATTTATGGTTCCTGACCTTGAGACTTGAGTATCTACATAAATTATTTGGAATTCTTCTTCATGGGAAATATCTCTTCTCCCATTTATTTATTTATTCAACCATTTATTTATCAATATGGACTCACAGATATTTACTTTGTACTTGTGATAATCCAATACTACTTTTCTTTGTTGCTCAAATTGTTCCATCTTTGGCCACGGGAACTCTTTCACTTGGCTCTTGTGCTCCTTTGACACAATGACATGAATGTGGTATTTTGTTGTGTGTGTTTTGCTTTGTTTTTTGTACTCCCTCACTTTCTGTCACTATGAGATGTTCCAGGCTCATCTTGTATATTTCTTTGCTAGTTGTTAGGTCAGCTATTATTCCAAGGAACTCTGGTTGCTGTTATTGCAAGTGGCATAAGAAACCAAGATCTGGGCATTAGGTATACTTGTTATGATGAGTGGAGCGTTGTTTCTTTGGAGCTTTTTCAGTTGACAAAGCAAAGAACTATATATGCACACATCACTTATGCATACACACATATCTATAAATGATGATCTATATGTAATGAAAGTTGACTCCCACTTTGTGCCATTCATCTACTTACTTAATTCCACTGTACATGTACAGTAACATCAGAATTATTAACCCATACACTCATGTGGAATGGCTTTATCAACTAGCCTACAGTGCTTATGTGTAGTTCCTTTTGCCTTTGGTTTTACAGGTTCTACTGTTTTCCAAATTTACTTGGTTCAGTACCACACTTCCCTGTAGTGACACTGTAAGGAATTGAAGAGGATGGAGAAGTAAATTTACAGACTAAAATAGTCTTAAAGATGTATCATACTTTTGAAATTGGTAATATTAAATTACACCATCAGGGACCTACATTTAAATGGTGAAAGGAAAAAAGCAAAGAAGTTGTGACTATAGAAGTAACCACATAAAAGCAACTCCTCCTTCTGGGCAGATAAATTGTCAGAGACTGGATGTACTATCCCACCTGAAGCAGGTTTTAGAAAACCCAACAAGATAATATATGAAATGATGATTTTCAGACAGTAGATACCAGGAAATGCAGGGCAGTGATTCCTGAGAGATGAGGAAATAAATAAGGTAAGCCGTATAATTGCCTTGGCTTACTACTAGGAGAGAGCTTTGAGGCTACAGTGCAGGAAGCGGGAGTCCCAGAGGCCAGGAATTCCCCTGAGTTAAGGAGATGGCGCTGGGAATCCAACCTCCAAGGAGTGGAACGCAAGAGAGGACAGAGTTACCATAGAGAAAGCTCCACAGGTGGCAGGAAGTCCACTTGAGCACAGGTAAGTAGGAAACTAATGTAGGACAGAGAAAAATACCACTCAAAAGGAGCAAAGGAAAAATGCCTGGAACTCCACCAAAAGAAATACTGTCCCCTCTAGCCAGAGTAGAAAACCTTGACTTTGGGCAAAATACCCATAGAGCTTACCAAAACCTCATTCATTTCACTGAATTAACCAAAACAGCCTTGACCCCAAAACATTCACCCACAAACCCTAATAAAGGCGCGTGCCGCACCCTGCCTCCATCCTGCCTTGACCTCCCAATGTGGCTCCTGAAGGTGTGCCATGTACTTGGTTCAGGACCTGTGAGTAATAAACTTCTCTATTTCAACCTCTCTTGTCTGTACTTGAGCCACAACTCATCCAGTATCCTACGTTCCACTTAACAAATGTCAATTTGACCAAATCATAACAACATACACTGAAGTACTAACCATCAATAAAATGGAATGAACTACTGATACACACAATAATATGAATGAATCTCAATATTTGTGTTGAAAGAATGTAGGGAAAGAATCTGTGCTGTGTTTGGTGCTGTATTCTATTACTCACTACTTAGCTATGTTAACATACAGAAATTATTAACACAATGCTTTACAGAATGTAAGGTACTTAAAGGCAATTTGTGGTTTTGATTAAATTATTATTTACAGGTATAGATAACACACAAATTAACCTAGAATAATTTTAGAAGAAGAATCCTTTGAGATAAATATATCCAACTGCTCCCCCGTCCCCCTAGAATTTGCACGATTTACCCAAAGTCATATATTTAGCAGAAAACCTAGATGTCTAGCAGGTTATTTCCACTCACTATGAAGATCTCCTCTGAATTATGAATAAGCCACAATTTTAAAACATAATTTTTAGCAACTGGTTTTATGAAACCCACTATCTGGGGACTTTTTCCTAAGGAAAAAAAAAAAAGTTAACCACAAGGAAATGCTTCAGATGAAATTGATAAGTGATGATTCAAGGTTTCTTTCAGTCTTGTTTCTTTATTCAATAAAATCCCTCTGGTGGAGAAGACATTTACTTATCTTCATGTATTTTCTCCACAAATAAAATATGGAGAAAATGGAACTGCTTTGACTAGAGGCAAACAAAGCAGTATTTTGTTCACTGTAGAGTGAACAAAATGAATTAGAAATCTTCTCACAAATCCCAAAGACTCTAAAGGAACTTTCCTGAATCTGTGATGATTCCCTCCAGATGGAAACCAAACATTCCTGGCTGCTTCCAAACCACCACACCAGTTTCTCAGCTGGTAAGGATTTAACAATGGAATGTGGAGGGTGACTGAGATTCTAATGATCATTTACCTCTGGCTTGTGCGGCATCTTTTCAATTCTCCCAGAACTCCTAAGACTAATGCTCTGATATCACCAGGGTAAATGACTTAACAATATTACCAAACTTACTTATCTATTACTCTCTCACTGAGAGAACCTGTGTACCCAAAGGGTTAAAATATACTTTGCTCCAGGTTTCCTAACTTTTATACCTCCTCAGTTTAGCTTAAAATATTTAATTTTTTTCTTTTCAGTTTTGATGACATTTGAAATAGATAGTTAAATTACAAGAGAGATCTTAATGCCTTCAGTTAATTACTTAGTTATAGATATTTAGGAATGCCCACCCATTACTTAGAGCAATAGTTCTTAAAGTATGGTCCCCTCTTACTAATAGTCTTGCTTCATACTAAATGAGAAAATAAAAGCCTTCAGTGGAAATCCCCTCATCTTCCCACCACCTATAAAAATGGACTGGCATCTGTGCCCCTCTTCTCCTTTTAGCTTATTTTGCAGAAATTACTTCGGAGAAGGCAATGGCACCCCACTCCAGTACACTTGCCGGGAAAATCCCATGGACAGAGGAGCCTCATAGGCTGCAGTCCATGGGGTCGCGAAGAGTCGCACAGGACTGAATGACTTCACTTTCACTTTTCACTTTCATGCATTGGAGAGGGAAATGGCAACCCACTCCAGTCTTCTTGCCTGGAGAATCTCAGGGATGGGGGAGCCTGGTGGGCTGCTGTCTATGGGGTCGCAGAGAGTCGAACACAACTGAAGCGACTTAGCAGCAGCAGCAGCAATTACTTACTGTCCATCAAAGGTCCATCTTTATTTGTGCTCTGGATTCTCATTCACAAGGACCTCCATCCATCAGTTACCCCCCACCCCCTCTGTTGGATCACTCTCATCAGCATACAATTTACTCTAGTTTCTCCTTTCTTTTTAAATTATCTTATTTTGATTCTGTATTATCCTTCAACTATATCCCATGTCTCTGCTCCTTTTTTCAAGTCAAACATCTTAAGGGTTGTTCTCACATGCTCACTTCATTTGACTTCTAATTCAGTCTTTCCAAAAAACATTTCTTGCATGCATGTGTCAAAATGATAAATCCTAATAGAGCCGAATAATCTTTTAAGGAATTTTAAAACAGAGAGCAAATCCTTAGTCATCTTCCCCTTCTCCCCCAGTTTCCTTCCCTGGAGGCAACTACTCAAGTCTTTTAGTGAACTTCCTTGGAATTCCCTTGAAATAATAGGTACATTGCTATTCTTGGTCTTTATGTTTTACACAATATCTCTTATTCTCTCACTATGGAAAATGAGGATTTATCCCTCCTCTTCTATCACCATCATACACACACACACACACAAATTTTATCCCTTCAACATCTTCAGCTAGTCACAGTGCAATTTTGTTAATATTTGTGTTCATAGTTAACATTATTATGTCTATGTGTGATTTAGAGCTGACCCATGTAGTAAAACTATTATTAGTCTTCCTTTGCAGCATGATATTTTTCTTCTAGAGACAGTTTCTGTTTCTTTTTTTCATTTTCTATTCTGTTTTTTCAAGTGGGCATGTGTGGTTTTCTTTGAAAATTTTTTTTGTCTTCTTAAAAAGAAGAATTCTCACATAAAAAAAAGAGACAGTGTAGAAATATGCTTTTTTAAAAAGAATACTTCGTAAGTGGCTCTAGCAGACACTCCTGGTGCCCATCTACATCCATTCAGCCCTTACTACTGTTGAGCAGGCTATTTTGACTTCCACCTGTGAATATACTGACATCTCTTTTCATAAGAGTTTTCTTTAGGACTAGCGTCCTCTCTATTGAGGCACTGCAATCCGAAAGTACTAGAGAATGACTGCTCCCTGGGAGTAGTCCTTAAGTAATGACTGGAGGGAGTTGTATAAATGCCCTAGCTCTCTCCCTCAGGTGATACACTCTGAAGGACAAGCTCAAAGTTCAGAACTCTGAAGTTCACGTTCAGAGTTCCCTGCTGAAAATAAGCTCCAGTCTCCCACAATGGCCGCTTGATAGCACACTCTTTATTGACTACCTTCTTGTTTCTGTATCACTCCACTAATGGTGTTTCCTGGGATAACTTCCCAAATAAATGACTCGTGCTTGAATATGTCTTTCCATGCCTGCTTCTTGAAAAATCCAAACTAAAACAATAGTGCTGGGTATTTCCTGTTACATCCCTTTTTAGGGTACATGATATCTGCTGTTTCAACGTTAGAGATGCTAAGACTGGTAGGAGGCTACAGGTGGTGTCAGCCTCATTTCTCCATTATAAAGTTCCCTTGCCTACCTGTATTAGTCAGGGTTCTCCAGAGAAACAGAACCGATAGGATAGACAGATAGATATTTATCATAAGGAATTGGCTCACCTGATTATGGATGGTTAGAAGTCCTAAGATCTGAGGTCAGTAAGCTGGAGACCCAGGACAGCAGATGGTGCAGTTCCAGACCAAGTCCAAACGTCTGAGGAGGAGAGCTGATGGTGTATATTTCAGCATGAAAAATAGCAAGCTCCAGACCCAAGAGCCAATGTTTCATTTCAATTCTGAAGACAGGAAAAAGACCAATGTCTCAACTCAAGGAAGTCAGTCAGGAGGAGTTCCCTTTTAGTTGTGGAAGAAACATTTTGTTCTATTCAGGCCTTCAGCTGACTGGATGAGGATCACCCACATTAGGAAGGGCAATCTACTTTACTGTCTACCAATTCAAATGTTAATATCACCCAGAAACACAGACACATCCAGAATAATGTTTAACCAAGTATATGGGCACCTCTGGCCCAGCCAAGTTGACACAAAATTAGCCATCACATTATCTTTCACCTAATAGTTTTATCAGTTACTAATGGTTACTGCCTGATCATATCATTTACCTGGTCAGATGTTTAAAAGGGTGATTTTTTTAAAATGCTAGTATTCCTTCTGCATTTATTAGCCGAAATTCTATCCATACAAACTTTCTTTCCCTTATCAATTATTTTATTACCCTGAAATATAGTTTGTACAGAAAGGGTGAAATAAATGTATCTTTTCTGATGACTTGGTTTTCTAAGGAGTTATCACTAATGACCCAGGTAGTAAAACTATTATTAGTCTTCCTTTCCAGCATGATACTTTTCTTCTAGAGACAGTTTCTTTTTCTTTTTTTCATTTTCTATTCTATTTTTTAAGTGGGCACATGTGGTTTTCTTTGAAAATTTTTTTTGTCTTCTTACGTCAGCTGTCTAAATTATTTTCAGTATGTCACTCCCATCGGATGCTCTATCAATTTCATCTTCCTAAACTGAGCTCTCCTAGGATTTTCTGACTTCATGGAGAAGCATCTGGATGATTATCCTCTAGACCTGATCCACAGCAGTCATCCTAGGACCTCCCTTCACTAGAATTCCCTCCAGCTGTTTCCTGTGTGGGAGCTCCTATTCTCTGAATGCTATGTTTTCCCTTGTTCTATTTAAGTGAAGCATATCCTCCAGGTGTCTTTAAGAGAGGGTGTACGATAATTCCAAATTGTAGGTTGGAAACATTTTTTTCTTTTCTTCTTTTTTTCTTTCATAGAAATACTTTTTGATTTAGAGCATTTGTTTTCTAGCTCTTGGTGTTTTTCTTGATAGCTTCAGTTCCTATTTTTTTCCTCTTGAGAGAAAAAATTCTGCATTAAAAGACTGTGGAGTCTGCTTTTTATCAACTGCTAAGTGTATGAGGCAGCCAGCAGAGGTGGGGTGGGAGAGGTAGCCCTACCAGCTCTGCAGGGCTGAGTATGGCACCCCAGCCGTATTTCTCTCAGCCATTCATTGTGATGAGAGTCAGCTTCAGTTCATTTTTACTCCTCACTTTTTTTTGTGAACTCTCCTTCTCCTTGGAAGCTTATAGGATTTCCAAACAATTTCAGAGCACTGGGGAAGAGTGTTTGGAAATTTCACAGTGCTGTGCTTTGTGTGCTTGATATTTATCTGTTTAGTTGGACATTCAGGGAAGGTCTGAAATCCTTCAGTTCAGTTCAGTCACTCAGTCGTGTCCGACTCTTTGAGACCCCATGAACTGCAGCATGCCAGGCCTCCCTGTCCATCACCAGCTCCCGGAGTCTACCCAAACCCATGTCCATCGAGTCGGTGATGCCATCCAACCATCTCATCCTCTGTTGTCCCCTTCTCCTCCCACCCCCAATCCTACCCAGCAATAGGGTCTTTTCCAATGAGTCAACTCTTCGCATGAGGTGGCCAAAGTATTGGAGTTTCAGCTTCAACATCAGTCCTTCCAATGAACACCCAGGATTGATCTCTTTTAGGATGGATTGATTGGATCTCCTTGCAGTCCAAGGGACTCTCAAGAGTCTTCTCCAACACCACAGTTCAAAAGCATCAATTCTGCGGCGCTCAGCTTTCTTCACCGTCCAACTCTCACATCCATACATGACCAATGGAAAAACCATAGCCTTGACTAGATGGACTTTTGTTGGCAAAGTAATGTCTCTGCTTTTAAATATGCTCTCTAGGTTGGCCATAACCTTCCTTCCAAGGAGTAAGCGTCTTTTAATTTCATGGCTGCAATAACCATCTGCAGTGATTTTCGAGCCCCCCAAAATAAAGTCTGACACTGTTTCCACTGTTTCCCCATCCATTTGCCATGAAGTGATGGGACCAGATGCCATGATCTTAGTTTTCCGAACGTTGAGCTTTAAGCCAACTTTTTCACTCTCCTCTTTCACCTTCATCAAGAGGCTCTTTAGTTCTTCTTCACTTTCTGCCATAAGGGTGGTGTCATCCGCATATCTGAGGTTATTGATATTTCTCCCAGCAATCTTGATTCCAGCTTGTGTTTCTTCCAGCCCAGCGTTTCTCATGATGTACTCTGCATATAAGTTAAATAAGCAGGGTGACAATATACAGCCTTGACGTACTCCTTTTCCTATTTGGAACCAGTCTTTTGTTCCATGTCCAGTTCTAACTGTTGCTTCCTGACCTGCATACAGGTTTCTCAAGAGACAGGTCAGGTGGTCTGGTATTCCCATCTCTTTCAGAATTTTCCACAGTTTATTGTGATCCACACAGTCATAGGCTTTGGCGTAGTCAATAAAGCAGAAATAGATATTTTTCTGGAACTCTCTTGCTTTTTCAATGATCCAGCGGATATTGGCAATTTGATCTCTGGTGCCTCTGCCTTTTCTAAAACCAGCTTGAACATCTGGAAGTTCACGGTTCACGTATTGCTGAAGCCTGGTTTGCAGAATTTTGAGCATTACTTTACTAGCATGTGAGATGAGTGCAATTGTGCGGTAGTTTGAGCATTCTTTGGCATTGCCTTTCTTTGGGATTGGAACAAAAACTGACCTTTTCCAGTCCTGTGGCCACTGCTGAGTTTTCCAAATTTGCTGGCATATAGAGTGCAGCACTTTCACAGCATCACCTTTGAGGATTTGAAATAGCTCAACTGGAATTCCATCACCTCCACTAGCTTTGTTCGTAGTGATGCTTTCTAAGGCCCACTTGACTTCACATTCCAGGATGTCTAGCTCTAGGTGAGTGATCACACCATCGTGATTATCTGGGTCGTGAAGATCTTTTTTGTACAGTTCTTCTGTGTATTCTCGCCACCTCTTCTTAATATCTTCTGCTTCTGTTAAGTCCATACCATTTCTGTCCTTTATTGAGCCTATCTTTGCATGAAATATTCCTTTGGTATCTCCAATTTTCTTGAAGAGATCTCTAGTCTTTCCCAATCTGTTGTTTTCCTCTATTTCTTTGCACTAATCACCGAGGAAGGCTTTCTTATCTCTCCTTGCTATTCTTTGGAACTCTGCATTCAGATGGGAATATCTTTCCTTTTCTCCTTTGCTTTTCGCTTCTCTTCTCTTCCCAGCTATCTGTAAGGCCTCCTCAGACAGCCATTTTGCTTTTTTGCATTTCTTTTCCATGGGAATTTTCTTGTTCCCTGTCTCCTGTACAATGTCACGAACCTCTATCCATAGTTCACCAGGCACTCTGTCTATCAGGTCTAGCCCCTTAAATCTATTTGTCACTTCCACTGTATACTCATAAGGGATTTGATCTAGGTCATACCTGAATGGACTAGTCCTTCAGTGACAGGAAATTTTGTTGAATAATTTTCTTGGTTATTTCCTCTGGTGAGCTTTCTTTTTCTGGAACTCCTAATATTTGAATCTTAAATTTTCTAGACTGTTCTTTCAATATTTCTCATCTTTTGGGTTTTTCTTTTTTGCTCTGCATCTGAAAGATATCAACACCTTTCTTCCACTCCTGCTATCTTATTTTTAATTTCCAGAAGCCCAATTTTGCTTCCTGAATACTTTTGGCATAGCTATTTAATTGGTAAATCTTTCAATATGTATCTCTAAAATTACTCCTTTAATAATAACAACACTTGTATCACAACAGAAAAAGTTAAGTCTTTAATATCAAGAGTCTAGGGACTCTTTAAATTTCCTGTGTTAAAAAAGATTTTTTTTTTTGTTTGACGCAGTGTTCAAATAAGTTTATGTGTTTCAATTGCTTATTTTTCATGTTATCTTTTAATGTTTAGTTCTTCCTTGTTTATTTTTTCCAACCATTGAATTACTGAAGAGTCAGGTCATTTATGATGTAGAATTTTCCACAGTTTGAACTCGACTGATTGTATTTATGCTGATTTTACATCTTTTTCTTTCCTCTGCATTAACTATAAATTGATGTAACCTGAAGACTTTGTTAGAATCATATTTGACTTTTTAGGGGGCATTAATACTTTCAGGAAGCAAAAAGTTCTAATGTTCTTTATTTTCATGATTTAGCACAGCCATTGATGATCATTGTCTTTATTAATTCATTTAGTGATAAAAAATAATATAAACTTGTATTTCTTTCTGAATTTATTAGCTGTATGTCTACAAAGGAACAATTGCTCTCATCAACTTTTTCATTACCTGACTTACAGTTAGTGCATGGTACAATTAGCAAATGCTTAATATTTTCCTTTTGTCAGTTTTCAAAATAATGAATAGGTTTATTAGCATCTTCCAAGGATTACAATGAGTTCTTGTTTAAATTGTCATCATTATGAACATCTAGATTTAAACGTATTTAATTTGTTTCAATACCTTATAGATTTTACCCCCTTTAGTCCTCTAATTGTGTAATTTTATTTTTAATTATTTGTTTTTGGCTGTGTGGGGTCTTCGTTGTTATACAAGGGCTTTCTTTAGTTGCAGCAAGAGGTAGCTACTCTCCAGTTGTAGTGTGAAGTCTTCTTGTTGTGGTGGCTTCTTTTGTTGTGGAACATGGGCTCTAGGTGTCTGGGCTTCAGTAGATGTGGTACACGGGCTTAGTTACCCTGAGACATATGCAATCTTCCTGGACCAGGGATTGAACCTGTGTCCCTGCATTGGAGGTGGATTCTTCACCACTGGACTACCAGGGGAGTCTCTAATTGTGTAATTTTGACAGAGGAAAGCTTCTTCTGTTTGGCTTCTGAGTCCTTTTTACATAATCATACTGTTGTTTTTTTTTTGTTTTTACAATTCTTTGTTTTGGATTTGACAAGTTGTTTCAAGCTTGTTTGCATGATGTCTGAAATAATAAATTTGAATTGATAGTATCAATGTAAACTTGTGATACATTTTACCTGAAAAAGTCCATAAATATTGACTAACTCAGAAGCACTAAACACTCCTGGAAGCCTAGATTGTGATATCTAAAAAAACATTTGCTTCTGAAAACCAGGAATCCTGGGTCTCCTTAGAGAAATGGCTGATTCCAGATGTGGTGTTGTGTGTTCATCTGAAGCTTGGGATCCTCTTTCAAACTCATTCTGTTATTGGCAGAGTTCAGAAATTCACTGAAATTAAGTTCTATGTACAGACTGTAAATGAAGAATCCCCAAAGAAAAAGCTATAAGGAACCATTGACAATTTGAGGATCAAACTTTTAGAGACACTACTGTGACAGTAATGACAAGAATGAAGTGCGTGGGCCGTTGAAGCACAAGATGAATATATACAGAGAATAGTTGTGATTCTTGCCAGATATGGGGAAGGCCTAACACTAAGACAGTAGCAGTAGGGTAAATAAACAGGGGACTGGTTTGCTAACTATTAAGAATGTATGACTGTCAGCGTAACTGATGCTAACTTGGGCATGTACAAGTTCCCATCCTTCCACTGACCCTATCCAGGACTGTACTCTGCAGTAAATCATTTTACTGTCATCAAGAGCTTTGTAGTTAATAGATACTATTTAATAATCATCAGGATCCAGTGGTTTCTCTGGTGTCTCCAACAGTAAAGTGACAGCTTGCAATGCAGAAGACCCGGGTTCGATCCTGGGTCAGGAAGATCCCCTAGAGAAGGGAATGGCAACCCACTCCAGTATTCTTGCAGAGGAGCCTGGTGGGCTGCAGTCCATGGGGTTCCAAAGAGTCGGACACAACTGAGCAACTAACACTTTTCACTTCAGGACCCAGTGGCCTCTATGCTATCTTAGTCCCTGAACATTGAAAAAGACCTTTGCTGACAGATTCCCAGAGCCCAGGAGACTAGTTAGCCATCTACAAATCTTGACTTAGGAATGCACTTCCTGTTTCTAAGCACTACTCCCATTCCCTTGGCTAACTATAAAACTGTCCCAATGGCCCCTTAGCAGCGTATGCAGTGCAACTGCAAATGCCTCTGGATCATAGTCCTTCTGATCCCATCCCGTAAGTTACTGTATAATAAACTAACCCGTTGATTACATGGACTTCCCTGATGACTCAGACTGTAAAGAATCTGCCTGCAGAGCTGGAAACCTGGGTTCCATTCCCTGGAGAAGGGAATGGCAACCCATTCCAGTATTCTTTCGTGGAGAATTCCATGGACAGAAGAGCCTCGTGGGCTACAGTTCATGGGGTTGCAAAGAGTCGGACAGGACTGAGCAACTTTCACTTTCACTGACTACATGGCGCTGCCTGTCTCATTTTTTTCAGTTGCAAGATACCTTCTCAGTTTGTTGGGCATTTTTCATTTACTTTTGTCCTCCAACAAAGAGGCAGTAACGTCAGGTCTTAGTGATTGGTGTGCGCGTGTAGGGGAGGGCACTGGGTTATGAGGAAGCGCTGCAAACAACTATCTTGGTGCTAGGGACAAGCTACGGAAAAGCCCTGAGAGTGGTGGTTTAGTCGCTAAGTCGAGTCCGACTCTTGCGACCCCAGGGACTGTAGCCCGCCAGGCTCCTCTGTCCACGGAGGTGGAAACGAAGATAGCTCCCAGAGGAAGCTCCCTCCATCCCCAGCCCATCCTCAGGTGAAGGAGCCACGGGATTCTCAGGTGAGTTTGAAAATGTCCTCTACAGATGGGCATTCTACTCAGTGGTAACCGAGGGCTCTCCCTCATCCTGGATTTCATTCCTCTAAGGATTTCATGAGAAGCTAATAAAATACATGCCCCTTTTTTACTTAGCCGGTGAGAAGTCCCTGACAGTAATCTCCTCAAGAGATGTCTTCTAGTGGGGACGGAGGCACGTGGCTAAAACCGCTAAAACCAGAAGAGATGTTAACTACTGATGGTGTATTGACTTTTTTTTAATTGTTGGGCAGAATTTCAAATCGAAGCGGAATGTGTGGACAATAAGCTGTTCAAGCCTCTCTTTGAGATGCTGGAAAATTCCTTTTTATATGTGCCCAAGCTGAGATGAGCACAGATTTGGAAGATAGGGAACTGGTGACTGGGCTTATGGAGGAAAAGACAGAGGGGCGGGAGACCACGGCAACTTCTTCTTTCTGGTAAACAGCAGCAGCGAGCCAAACCCGCCAACAGCTGGGAGGCTGGTATCTTCCTTGTCTCTAAGTCGAGGCTTGGGACCCGGGTCCAGCCTCCACGCATGCGCAGCGCAAGGTGCGAGCCGGGAGGGACCGGGGAAGTTCCACGACTACCTCCTCAGGTTCCGCCCCTTCCTCAGAATCAAGAGGGAGGAGCGTCGTGCGCGCTCGCGTCGGTGCGCGCCCTGAAGCCCGCCCCCAACTCCAGCCTCTGGTCGCTCCACCCCACACACCTCTGCCCCGGACCCATTTCGGAGGCGCGGCCGACGCGGCGCGCAGTCAGAGCCACGAGCACGAGCGCGTGCGTACGACAGCGCGCGCCAGCCCCGTCGCGAGGAGGCCCCGCCTTCCCGCCCCGCCCCCGCCGGCCTCAGGTCCTCTGGCTTCGCTCCCGGCGCTGAGAATCCCGGCACCCGCGCGCGCTCTGTAGCCATGGAGGTCCCCGGTAGCCTGTGCAAGAAAGTCAAACTGAGCAATAACGCGCAGAACTGGGTGAGTCGAAGCAGATGTGCGGAGGAGGCTCTGAGAGACTCCGGCTGCAGATCCATTCGGAGCCGCTGCCCGCTCCTTCTGCATCCTGTTTGGAGAATCGGGGATGGTACCCGAGGCCGCGGCGCCTTCCAGCAGGGGGGGTGGGGGGTGGGTGGTGCCGGGTGGCGTGGCGTGGCGTGGCGGGGGTGGGGGTTTCGGGCTGGGCCCTGCAGGCAGTCCTATTCACGGTCCGTGGGAAGAACGCCCGCTTCTCCAGCTCCACGGATCGGATGAGACATCGAGGACTATTTTTCGGGAGTGAGCTGGCAGCTGCTGAAACCTGCTGCTCCGACGGGAAGCTGCCCGCATCCCTTCCAGTGGCCTGAAGGTCTGCAGAGGAAGCGGAGGCAGGCGCCTTTGGTGCATTCCTGGTTTTTCTTGGCTTTGCCAGTGCAGTTAGCCCAGATTTGGGTCCGTCTCCATGTCTTTCCATTTCTGACTTACAACATGAAGGGAGAGTACCTAACAATGTGGCCATTCATGAGTTGAGACTGCCCTGAACTGAGGTTCTTTGTGACTCAGTGTTAAATTGGAATATTTAACAAATGACACGGAAACTAAAATGTAGGGGGAAACTAATGGTTTATAACGTTTAGCAAGGACTGCGAGTTGGCTTTGATGGTGAAGTGTTCTGTCCTCAGAAGGTTGCTTCCTTCCTTAATTATTCTTGCTAAGAAACTGCCTTAACCTAAGCTTTTGTAACTGAGGTGGACGTGGGGTGGGGGAGGTGGTGTCCAACTCTGGAGGCCGGAAGGGCCTTGGTTTTAAGTCTGGACGGAAATTTTTTTTCACAGTACAGCAAGATCATGAGGTTTAAATGCAGCCTTGTAAGTCATCATTACCCTTGATGAATCGAAGAAAAAAAAGCCATTTCAGACAAGTGTTCAAGTCATTAATTTACCATTTCTGAGGTTACCAAGGATTCTCACCCGATTCCTTTCTCCTTTTAAGTCACTTCACTCTTCCTTTAGGTGAGATAAGGAGGGAGAGGAGATAAAAGGTGAATTAGAACATTGAGAAGGAGCCCTGGACTACCAGTCTAGTCTCTGGTTCCAACTTTGCCATTTAGTAGTTGTTTGATCCTGAGTGAAAATACTCAACTTCTTTAAACCTCAGCTGACTTAAAGATATAATAGCCTGTACTTCTCTAGATAGTTTTGAGGAGAAAAGAAGGTAATGATTTGGAAAGGTCAGTAATACCACTGCTATGCAATTATTGATATTGCTCCTGTTACTATGAGGTATTTCCTGGTTAGGGACATAGGGTTGGTTAAATTAGAGTATTTACAGGTCATTTCAGCTACACCGTCTGTAACTCATGTACTGTTCCACTTGCCAAAAAGTGCATATGCTTTGTAGAAGCCTTCAGAGAAGATGAGAAATGAGGGACTTGGTGCCTGCCTTCCAGCTGGTCATGGCCTGGTTGGGGTTGTAATTCGCATTTGCTGGGTGATGAGTATATCATTACAGGCCCAGTTATTTTATCACAATTTAGAGGAGAGATTAGTTTAGTCTGAATGTTTTGGAGAGGATTTATGGAAGAGAGGGCTTCCCTGGTGGTTCAGACGGTAAAGAATCTGCCTGCAATGAGGGAGACCTGGGTTGGGAAGATCCCCTGGAGAAGGGAACGACTATCCACTCCAGTATTCTGGCCTCAAGAATTTCATGGACACAGGAGCCTGGCAGACTACAGTCCATGGGGTTGCAAAGAGTTGGACAGGACTGAGCAACTTTCACTTTTGTGGAGAAGTGTGCTTAGGTTTTTGAGGTAGAGGGAAGCTGTATGAATAAGGTCTAGGAACAAAAATAATTTATATTATTGTAATATTATAACTACTATAAATAATAATAATAATTGTTATTTACTACAGGAACAATGAAGAGACCTGTTTATCTACTCTGGAGGGCTTTTGTTGATTGGAGATAAGATTGACTAAGCAGTCTGGGGCTAGGCTATTTGGCTGCTGAGTTGAGACTAGATTCTGTGAGAGATTTTTGATGAAGCTAGAATTTTTAATTTTCAGGGCCTTGTAAATCTTTCTTTGCCCCCCCACCAGGGAACACCCATCATCTTTCCCTCTCATATACATCAACTGATAGCCACATGTGTAGAGAATGCACACACCTTTCAAGTTCCCAACACATGATGAAATTGGTATTCCAGAGGGACTGGTCTGCTGAAGAAATTAGACGCTGTTAGAGCCCACATGTAGAAGTCCTGGCGAACAGACAGGGTTATAGTGAGGTTTAAATGAATTAATAGATTTGAAGCATGCCTGTGCATCAGTTCAGGTGTTTTTCTTGTTATTGCTATTAACTCATCCAGTCGTGAGGGTGCAGCTGGAACTGGGCTAACGTGGCAGTGGGAAGCAGACTAGCTGCATTAACAGCATTCTAGGGAGAGTTATGAGGGACCTGACTAGAGTTAGGGAATCAAAGAGGGAGACGTGTTAAAAGATGATTTAGCTCTGGGAGTTGGGGAGAATAGTTGTGGCATGCAGGGAATTTGGAAAATAGATTGAAGGCTGGCGTGATGGTGATGATAGTTAAACACTGAGGAAAGTTTACTGTTCGCTGGAGACAGTTTGACGTTATTTGGTAAATTAGTGATTTTTTGTAACATTTTTGAGGTGAGTATCTGAGAGACAGTGGTTTAAAGGAAGGATCCTGGAACTGACTGCCTGGACTTAATCCTGGGTTTCACTGTTTACTCATTGTGTAACCTGTGGCTAGTCAATTTCTGTGCCTCCACTTTGCTCATCTATAAAGTGGGAGTGATAGTCTCACAGGGATATTGTGAAAATTAAAGGAGTTAATGTATGAAAAATGCTTAGGACAGTGTCTGGCATATAGAGTTACATGTCTGTTAGCCCTTATTGCCTTAGTGTTATGTGTGTGAGCTCTTATTGTTGCAGTTATCCTCTTTATTCCAATTGTTCAGTCACTCAGTCATGTCTGACTCTTTGCGACTCCATGGACTGCAGCACTCCAAGCTTCCTTGTCCTTCACCATCTCCTGGAGTTTGCTCAAACTCATTGATGTCCATTGAATCGGTGATGCCATTCAACTATCTCATCCTCTGCCACCACCTTCTCCTTTTGCCTTCAGTCTTTCCCAGCATCAGGGTCTTTTCCAATGAGGAGGCTCTTCGCATCAGGTGGCCCAAGTATTGGAGCTTCAGCATCAGTCCTTCCAATGTATATTCAGGGTTGATTTCCTTTAGGATTGACTGGTTGGATCTCCTTGCAGCCCAACGGACTCTCAAGAGTCTTCTCCAACACCATAGTTGAAAAGCATCAATTCTTCAGTGCTCAGCCTTCCTTATGGTCCAGCTCTCACATCTGTACATGACTCCTGGAAAAACCATAGCTTTGACTATATGGACCTTTGTGGGCAGAGTCTTGTCTCTGCTTTTAAATATGCTGTCTAGCTTTGTCATAGCTTTTCTTCCAAGAAGCAGGTGTCTTTTAATTTCATGGCTGCAGTTACCATCTACAGTGATTTTGGAGGCCAAGAAAATACCAGTTAGTGTCTCCATTTTATTGATGAAGAAGCTGAGGCACAGAGATGATATAGAGGTTGTAAGAGGTAGACCCAGTATTAAGCATGCTGCATGTAAGGGACAGACATTCTTAGTAGAGATAGTCTGTAGAACAAGGCTATGTGTGTGCTCAGTTGCTCCGTCTTGTCCAATCCTTTGTGACCCTGTGGACTGTGACCCTCCAAGCCCCTCTGTCCATGGGATTTTCCCTGCAAAAATACTGGAGCAGGTTGTCATTTCCTTCTCCAGGGGTCTTTCTGACCCAGGGATTGAACCTGCGTCTCCTGCATCTCTTGCGTTGCATGTGGATTCTTAATCACCCACTGGATAAGCCTGTAGAACAAGGCTGTCTAATAGAAATAAAATGTGAGCCATATAATGTAATTTAAAATTTTCCAGAGGTCATATTAAAAAAAAAAAAAGTAAGAAGGAACAGAGTGAAAAAATTTTAATATTTATTTAACCCAATATAGTTAAAATTGTTGTTGTTGTTTAGTCTCTTAGTCATGTCCGTCTCTTTTGCAACCCCTTGGACTGTAACCTGCCAGGTTCCTCTGTCCATGGGATTTTCCTGGCAAGAATACTGGAGTGGGTTGACATTTCTTTCTCCAGGGAATATTCCTGACCCAGGGATTGAACGGTCTTCTTCTTCATTGGCAGACAGGTTCTTTACCACTGAGCCATCAGGGAAGCCCATAGCTAAAGTACTGTCATCTCAATATAAAAATGAGTGCAGTACTGTCTTAATCAATATAAAATTATTAAGAAATATGCATTTTTAAGTGTATATTTTACACTTAGCACACATCTCGGTTCAGACTAACCACATTTTAAAACCCCCGTAGGAACATGTAGATAGCCAATAAGAATCGAGTTAGGTGAAGGTTGGAAATAAAGATTTGCTGGTTAAATTTGAGTTAGAGAATTTAGAGAGAAGGGTGGTATCTTCATATACCTACAAGAATAGTAAAGAAAATCAAGAATGCAGAGGGCCCTGTTAGCCTCCTCTTATCTCAGTCTAACAAAACATCAGATGTAATGAATATCATTCTCCATCTGCTTGAACCTTTCTCCGTTGGGACTGGTTTTCATCTGCCTTTGGAAAACACTTCCAAGTGTGTATTAGTTGGCCCTCGGTTCAGACCCAGGTGTCACTCACCCGTTTTGTAGACTCGTCTTGGGCCAGATCCTTTGTTTGAACCTGCTTTATGGTGGAGTTGGACCCTTGCTACCCGCAGATTAGTCTGAGATCTAGCACGCTGTTCAGAAGCACATGCAGTCTCATTCTGGTTTGCCGTTCCAGTCCCCTCTCTCTTCCACTCCCCAGATTTCTATAGCTCCATATGTCCAGCGTCAGTTTTCTTTCTATACCTTAACATTCTCAGGGTTTTACACAAGCTTTTCCTTCTGCCCTGATGCCCGTTGACCTTTATCACTTGTGGAAATCTTCAGAGCCTCAGACGCCTTTACCAAAACAGTGTGGCCCTCGTGTGTCCACACACTCTAGTGTGTAGGATGAATTGTTTCTGCACCTCTGTGTTACGTTGCACTCTGCTGTTATCATGTAGTCATATTTCGTTACAGAGGTTTTGTGTGTACACTGAGCTTCTGCTGATATGACAGGATGGCGATAAAGGTTAGGGTGCAGAGTTAGCTAGGGTACTTCTGACATTAAAAGGCTTAGATAATTTACTAGTAACTTAACACAGCTTAAATAAGAGAATAAGCTCCATATGGGGTAGGATTAAAATTACAGTTTTGTCACTTACTACCTGTGTAATCTTGGGCATGCATATTACCTAACTCCTCTGTGTCTCAATATCTTCAAATGTAACAATGTGGATAATAAAACATACCTTGTAGTGGAGCTAACAGTGCCTACCTCGTAGGGTCATAGCAAGGTTTAAATCAGTTAATATATTTAAAGCACTATGGTACCCCACTCCAGTACTCTTGCCTGGAAAATCCCATGGATGGAGGAGCCTGGTGGGCTACAGTCCATGGGGTCGCTAAGAGTCGGACACGACTGAGCGACTTCACTTTCACTTTTCCCTTTCATGCACTGGAGAAGGAAATGGCAACCCACTCCAGTATTCTTGCCTGGAGAATCCCAGGGACGGTGGAGCCTGGTAGGCTGCCGTCTATAGGGTCGCACAGAGTTGGACACGACTGAAGCGACTTAGCAGCAGCAGCAGCAGCAGCTGGTGCTTTAAATAGGCGTTCTTATTAATTTAAGGCATTGAATTTAAGGCATTCTTATTTATTAAGTCATCAAATATTTAACACCTGGTTTGTATATGCCTTTGTCCTAGGTACTGGAGATGCAGTCATAAAAAGACAGAAAGGGCCCGGCTCTCATGGATATTGCATTCTCCCTGGGAGAGAGTTAATAATAAAAAGGCAAATAAGTGAATGGGGATACTTTTCCCTTTTATCAGTTCTCCTTCTCTGAACAGTATGTCCCTCATACTGTTCAAAGCCTTTCATAGAAGGCCAACAGCTCATTCTGGATTTGAAGGAAGACTGAGGTGATACAAAAGTGAAACAAGCATGCAGAAGTGGAACAACATGGCATCTGAAAAACTATATATTCCTCCTTCAGAGCATGGACCTGGCTGTGGGCAGGGGTGGGTATTGAGCCAGAAGTTAGGGAGCCGCTGCTGGAAAAGTTGCCTAGAGGAGAAGGAAAGCTGGACTTCTGCCAAGAGTGTGCTCCATTGTTGACTGACCACAAGAACAAGAAGAATGGCAGGATCTAAATCTGCATTGTCCAGTACGGTAGCCACTAGTCACCTGTGGCAACTCAAATTTAGTTCGAATGAAAATTTCTGTGTTTCAAGCGCTACATTTCCATAGGAAGCTCATGGCCACTATTTTGGACCATGCAGTATAGAACATTTTTATCATCTCAGAAAGTTCTATTGGATAGGGCAGGTCTAGATAATAACTCTGGGATGGCTACTGACATTTATTCCCTACTTATTTGTGTATTTATGTATATGTGAATTTGTTTTTACTTTCTTCCTTGGGGGAGGAGATTTCGAGAGATGGTGGCAACTTTGGAATCATGGTTTTGGGCAGTTCTGCTGTTCTGGCTGTAGCAGGGTACCCAGCTGTCAATTAGCCTCCCCTTAACACAGTGACTTCTCTGAAGTTGGAATGTGAAATAAGCTTCCCCAGCTTGGCTCTGTTATATTGACCTTTGAGAAGTAGTTTTCTTCTTCAGTGATTCTCAACCAGGTAAAGATTCGCCACCCCCGGGGTGGTGTTTGGTGATATCTGGAGACATTTTTTGTTGTTACATTTATGTGTCTATGTGGACAGGGTTGCTTCTGACATCTGTTGGGCAGAGGCCAGAGATGCTGCTAAAAAAATCCTACAGTGCACAGAACAGCCCCCTCAACAAAGAATTATCACCAGTGCCGGGGCCCAAAAGTCGTTAATGCTGAAGTTGAGAAACCCTTTTCTATGCTTTGAGTAAGAAAAAGGGAAAGTAAATTATGTAACTCCAAAATGCAAAACTAGTCATTTAAAACAAAGCCCAATTGATACTAGCATTTTTTCATCCACCTGCCTGGATGTTACTATCTTTTGCTTTGAGATGAGTCAATTACCTGTAGCATACTGACAGCTGCTGCTGCTGCTGCGTCGCTTCAGTCGTGTCCGACTCTGTGCGACCCCATAGACGGCAGCCCACCAGGCTCCCCCCATTCCTGGGATTCTCCAGACAAGAACACTGGAGTGGGTTGCCATTTCCTTCTCCAATGCATGAAAGTGAAAAGTGAAAGTGAAGTCACTCAGTTGTGTCTGACTCTTAGCAACCCCATGGACTGCAGCCTACCAGGCTCCTCCATCCATGGGATTTTCCAGGCAAGAGTACTGGAGTGGATTGCCATTGCCTTCTCCAATACTGACAGCAAAACCTTAAAATCCACCACTGAATTATTTTGAAACATATTACTGAGGAATTAGTTCACATGAAGAGGCTGTATCTTCTGTTTTTGTTTCTGTTTTTGGCATTCACCTGAGTGGTAGTTTTTTCTATGAAATTTCCTTTCCCAAGGACACAGTTCTCTACTCAGTATGTTTTAACTGGATAAAAATAGTGGAAATATCGGACACTGTGTAGAAATCCAGTGAGATGACTGCAGCCATTGTTCTTCTCTCTAGTTTCTTTGATGCTTGCATCCTTGCCCTCTCTTTCTCTCTCAAGTGTCTAAGAGTTCAGTTCGTTGCTTTGTAGTATATTCACAGTTTTACAGCCATCACCAACCAGTATCTAGTTTTAGAATATTTTCATCACCCCCACAGGAAACCCTGTAGCCATTAACACTCATCCTCTACCTTTCTCCTTTCCCCCTCTCTATCCCCTGACTACCAATAATCTACTTTTTTGTCCCTGGATTTCCCTGTTCTAGAGTTTCCTCTGAATGAAATGATACAATATATCACCTTTAGTGTCTGACTTCTTTAACTTAAAATAATGTTTTCAAGGTTCACCTCTAGTGTAGCATGTGTGGATACTTTGTTCCTTTATGTGATTATATACTGATATGTTTTATCACATTTTGCTTAACCCTTCATTAGCAGATGAACATTTGAGTTTCTTCTACTCTAGTTGGTATGAATAATGGTGCTGAACATTCATGCACAGATTTTCATGTGTACTCTTAGATGGTTTGAGGTAGACATTAATATATTTTTGGCTGCCCAGCCTCTAAATCCTCCTCGTGTATGTACGGAATGCCCACTGTCACTGTGATGGGAGGCAGGGGCCTGTCACAGTATAAAGGTTCCTTTATCTGTTTATCGTTTGTCTCCTTCCCTGAAATGTTCTTGATCATTTTTTCTCCCGTGTCTAGGAGGGATCAATCAACAAATAATGAATGAATGAACAGGTAGGTAATCTCAGGCTCATTTCTGATTTCTAGGAATCTCTTATGGCTGGGCTTCCCAATTAGAGGTCACCCAAGGGCCATTCCATTAAAAAATATCCATTAAGTCAATATTTAAATGTTCTTTAATCTGTAAAACACAATAGTTGGTGAGTCGTAATGTACATGCAGAGTGCATGCGTGACAATCAGTGATCAAATGAGCATGCCAGTTTCTTAGCTCTGATTCAGGACATCTGGGATATGACCAGAGATTCACTTTCTGACAGGCAGCCAGCTCACTGCCAGTGTTGCCGTGCCCTGTGTTTTGAGGCAGCAAGGTTTTAAGTGTAGCCTTTACAAGTTGTTTTCTTAACCTCTAGGAATGTATGAGCTTCACTTTTGCTGTTTGTGTTTGGCTTGTTAATGTTCAAAAGATTAATTTCAGTCACTAGTAACTCTGTGAACTAAAGCTTTTTTCTTTTTGTTCTCTTCAGTTTGTCTACATGGTACTCTACCATCTCTCCAATTTATTCACTGTAAATTGGGATGTAAAACAAATATGCCTGTGACCATTTCAGGTATTCCCTTTTGAGGAATACATAGTTTGGCAGTCAGTTTAAGATGGATGGTGGGATGTGTGATAGATGTTGAAGTCTAGAATTACTCTTGTTGTTTGGTATATGCTTTGTGGCTTTGCGAATTCTACTTAAAAGTGCAGAGATCCTCATAAAATCAGAATAAACTCACAAACCTTGAAATTCTCTAAATATCATCATGGGAGAAGTTAGTTTGTTCCTTAGAGAGGTGGATAGAATAACAAAACAACCCATGTGGAAGTTGTTGCTTTGTTGTTTTAGTTGCTAAAATTCTTCTCCCGTTTCATGGACTATAGCTCTGCCAGGCTCCTCTATCCATGGCAAATTAAGGTGGGTCAAAAAAGGGGCACAGGGTCAGTTGTGTAGATGTTGAGGACAGCAGCAGAAGGTGTAGACAATGTACGCCACAAATATGAGAGGCCACCTGACATTAGCCTGGTAATAGGACTGGTAGTCATTTAGTCCCAATCGAGTCATTTAGTCTCAATCAGAGAAAGAGAAGGAATTCTCTTGAAACGACTTGTCCCAGTTCTGCTGTTCTTGAAAGTTGTGAATGTCAGTTATCAGTTCATTTGCAAGTTATTCAGAGAACACACATCCCACTTTAAATGCCTTATATCTGACTTTTACTGAGCGCAGACTAGGCTCAAGTAAAGAGGTTGGGGGTTGTGAAAAACACGAAGAATCTATAACTCACAGTGCTTGACCAACCAACTCTCCCAAGAAAGTAAAAACTGTATATGAAGAGACACCTAAAAGTATAAAACAACAAACGAATCCTAGGGGCAGTAAATGTTCTAGTGACTGGCTGGCTGTACGTGCACCAAGTCAAATATTACTTCAAACCACCCAGACTATTAGGAAAGAATAAGCCTGACTTTGCTGTTCTGTGGATAGAAACTAGGCCATTGAAGACTCTGAGAACAGGAGTGGAGAGTGGGAAGGAAATGACTCACTCCTGGCCCTTAGTCACTAATGTCAAGTTTTCCCAGCAGAATTATAGGCAGGATTTGGCTAGAGTGGGATAGAAAAGGAAAAGAAGGGAAGAGGCACTAGGTTACATACAGAAGTGGTCTTTAGATTTTTAGTAAAATTCAGGCATATACCTACCATCTTGCAATTCTAATAGATTTTAAAAATGTTCTTTGGTTTATTCTGAAAAACTGGGAATTAGGAGATTGTGGCAAATCTTTTTGAAAGTTTGTTTTTTAATATGAAAAATATCAAACGTCCATAAACAGTAAGCCTCCTTGTACCCAGACTGCCATGTTGGCTGCCAGAATTTTTTTAAATGTAGGAGGTAAGAGGCCTGGAGGGAGCATACTTTCCTAGTGATTAAAATAATCTTTTATCCTGTATCTTCTGTCAGCCACATCCTCAGCAGTTTATAGCTTCTCAGTTTTCTTCTTTTTTTTTTTTTTTTTAACATTCTACTCAATTTAAAAAGAAAAGCAGAAGGTATTTTATGGTGCCAAAATGAATTAAAATTCATTAGATACATGTTTCTTCTTGCCCTAAAGGAAAGTAACTTGGAAAAACATCCCCAAACCAAACGACCAAGTGGAACAGGTTTTGCAAGTGTGGACAGCTAATGTGTGTAGCACGCTCTTGCTCCCCCCAATTCCTGTCGTGTCCCCTTTCAGCAGACTCAGCTTCTGTCTCCTCCCAGGCTGCCTGGCTGGGAGCTGAAACTGGACACTTCAGGAACGAGGTGCCATTGCTTGCCAAGAGATGCAGATGTCTGTGTCTGATACCCCATGCTTTGTTTAAAATCCTGGAAATGCAGAGCCGGAAAGTTACGTCTGCCTCATCATTTTAATGGAAGTGAAATGGGAGACCCCATTAGCATTCTTCATGATTATTGGAAGTACATCTGTTAAGGAGATGATTAGTGGGGGAGGGATCCTTTCGGCTCCTGAGGATCCCCCCAACTCCCAACGGCAATGAATGATAGACAGTAAGAGGCAGATGGACAGAGATGCTTTCTCCTGTACACCCCAGCAGGAGATTGTGCAGGGAGATGAGGAAAGATTCTGAACCTCAGGCACTTTTTTAGGCTAGCCAGTTTTAGATAAGAATACATCTGGAAGTTGAAGATCTTGATGGAAAAATAGTCCCTTTTCAAAGTCCGTGTGTGTATACCTGTGAGAGTGTTTGTTTCCCGTTTTGATGACCTCTGGGTCAGGGTTGAATCCATCTCTGACTGTTTCATGCGTCAACCTGAGCCACTTATGTGGCTGTGGAAGCACACAGTCATGGCCTCTGCTCTGGCTTTAAATGAACGATTGCTGCCTTCAGATGCCTTGTTCCGGCTGCCCAGCAGTCGCTCTGGAGCTCCCCAGTTACTTCCTGCTTTGCTCTGCACTTGCTGTCCCGGTCTGGACGGGGCTTCCCTCCAAGGTCCTTGGAGACCTTCAGTGCCTTCTTCTGGCTGTAGCCTTCCCTGGCCACCCTGTCTGAACATCACCCTTCCTCTGATACTTCCTCTCATTTTGGGCTTTATTTACATTCCCCTCCTGTTTGGTGCTTATTTCTAATTTACATAATTTCCGTATTTATCTTGGTGTATTTTCCCTCTTCTGTTTTTCCAGTGGGTTCTCAAACTTGAATTGGCATTGGAGTCACTTGAAGGCTTTAGAATGCAGATCGTAGGGCTTCATCCCAAAGTTTCTGACTTGGTTTGCCTGGGATCAGTTCTGATAATTTGCATTTCTGGCATTTCCCACGCCTGCTTGCTCAGTCACTCAGTGGTGTCCGACTCTTTGCGATCCCATGGACTGTAGCCTGTCAGACTCCACTGTCCATGGAATTTTCCAGGCAAGAAGACTGGAGTGAGTTGCCATTTCCTCCTCTAGGGGATATTCCAGACCTAGGGATTGAACCTGTGTCTCCTGCCTTGGCAGGTGGATTCTTTACCAGCATTTCCCAGGAGACGCCAAAGCTGCTGGTTAGGGACCAGGCTTTGAGAACCCCTGCCTTGGCAGGGAGGATTAGAAAGGCCTCAGGAGGACAGTGATTTTATTGGTATTTTCATCAGAACCTAGAAGAATATCAGGCATGTAGTGTGCATTCAGTAAATATCTTTGAATGAATGATGAATAAAACTGTGTTGAAAAAGAAGAGCTATACTAAGTATCAGATACAAACACCCAATTAAAAGAATGCTGACACTTATTTTATAAAAGCATAACTTGTTGGAAAGACCCTATAATTATGTTTTTGCTCCATGGGAGGGCAAAATAGAAACTATACAATTCATTTTTTCAATTTTAGAAAACAACTTTATTGAGATAAATTTGCCTACCATTCAGTTTACCCACTTAAAATGTATGATTTGTAAATACACGTTGTTTAGTATGTTTACAGAGTTGTGCAACCATCGGCACGGTCAATTTTCGAGCATTTTAATCACCCTAGAAAAGAACCCTGTTCCCATGAGAAGGCACTTAACATCCCAATCTGAGGCAGTCACTTATCTACTTTCTATCCCTCTAAATTTTCCTGTTTCTGGATGGTTCACCTATTAACAAATGGAATTATGCAATATGTGGTTTTTGTTACCAGCATCTTTCACTTAGTATAATGTTTTTGAGGTTTGTCCATATTGTAGGATGTATCGGTACTTCATTCCTTTTTATTACCAAATAATATTTCCTCATATAGATATACCATACAATTTAAAAAGTTTTGTTTAATTATTGTGATGCACAATTGGGTTGTTTCCACCCATTGGCTTTTGTGAATCATGCTGTTAGAGCATATGTGTACAAGTTTCATGTGGACTTGTTTTCACTTCTTGTGAGTATAAATCAAGGAGTGGGAATCATTTGGTAATTATATTTAATGTTTTGTAGAACTGCTCTTTTCCAAAGTGGCTGTACATTTCCATCAGCAAACGTATGTGGATGCCAGTTTCCCCATATCTTCACTAGCACTTGTTATTGCCTGTCTTTTTAAAAATAATTTTATTTTACTTATTTATTTTTGATTGTGCTGCATCTTCGTTGCTGTTCAGGCTTTTTTCTAGTTGTGGTGAACTGGGGCTATTCTTTGCTGCGGTGCATGGGCTTCTCATTGCAGTGACTGCTCTTGTTGCTCTTGTTGTCACGGGCTGTAAGGCACACAGGCTTCAGTATTTGTGGTGCATGGGCTTAGTTGTTCTGCAGCATGTGGGATCTTCCTGGACCAGGGATCGGACCTGTGACTCCTGCATTGGCAGGTGGATTCTTCACCACTGAGCACCAGGGAAGCCCCCTGGCCTGTCTTTTTGATTATAGCCATCCTAGTGGGTGTGCAGTGGTATCTCATTGTGGTTTTGATTTTCATTTCTTGGATGGCTAATGTGGTCAAGCATCTTTTAACATGCTTATTTGCCACTTGTATTTGTTCTTTGGAGAAATGTCTATTAAGATCCTTTGAAGCCTATGTAATTTTATACACTTTTTGTTTAAGAAGAAAAAAATTTGGGAGAACAACAGTTGCATTCCATTTTTTTTTTCCATTACCCATTTCGTGATACCTGCAGACATCCTTTCCACACCTCATTCAGGAATCTGCTCAGATGCCACCTACTCAAGAGGCTTTTCCGGATCATCCTGTTTAAAGAGGCACTCACCCCCTATTTCTCTTTCCAGTTTTATCCTGTTTTATTTTCAGAGAGCACTTGTCACTCTCTGATTTAATAATTAAGTTTTATTGGTCTGTGTCCCAGTGGAATGTTAGCTCAATGAGGGTAGGGAACCTGTTTTGTTCATTTGGTGTACAAGTATGGCACCAGGAATTGCTGGTTGAATGAATGATTAAATGAATGAATGAGTGAGAAGACTGAGCTCTGGAGTCCACCGTTCGCAAGTTATGGGACCTGGGGCAGGTTATTTAACTTTTCTCAGTTTTAACAGCTTAATCTGGAAAACCATAGTAGTAGGACTTTCCTCATCTTTGGGGAGCTGTGCAGACTAAATCAATTGGTGTATGTACAGAACTGGACACCGTGTCAGGTGCTCTAAAGAAAGGAAAAGCTGTTAGTATTCCTCTTTTTTCCTTGCTTTTGTCATGTTACATAGGGCAGTTACTGTGTGTTTGCAAGGAATATATGTTTACCTTTTAAGGGACTCAGGTAGACCAAAATTCTTTCTTTTTTTCCAGGGGATGCAGAGAGCAACTAATGTCACCTATCAAGCCCACCATGTCAGCAGAAACAAGAGAGGACAAGTGGTGGGGACCAGAGGTGGCTTTCGTGGTTGTACAGTTTGGCTAACAGGTACGGTCCAGATAGTTAAACCAGTTTTTCAAAAGCAGGGTTTATTATAGACAGCCTTGACCTGGGAATAAGCATATTTCAATTTTGAGTCCTGTTGTATCTGGAGCATCATGATAGAGCTACTCAGTAATGACATATTTTCTTTTGGTAATTCCTCTTGTTGTTTATAAAATTGCTGTTAAAGGGGGAAAATCAGAATGCATCTTAAAATTACTTTACATTCTGTTAGCTTCTGCATGCAAATAAGAACTGGATTCTGCCTTCAAGATGCTAATAATGTAGACCATATGAGGAGAAAGAATGAGCGATGAAGAATTTCACATTTTCTATCACTCTTCTTTTGCTTTGGCCTCTGATTGATTCTTGTGTTGATTTTTCCAGAGTCTGTCTTGGAGAGGGTAAATTGATCCAGGTTTTGGAGGTAGTTTTAAAAATGATGGATCTTTTCACTTCTAGGAATTTGATTTAAAATTTTGGTACATCTTGCCACTTTACCCATGTTGGAGGATAGAGGGAATGAAGAGTGCTTACTGAATTGAGAAGGTATCTTGAGACTGAATAACAAGGCAGGCAGTACCATATAATCAGTGGATCAGTTTATTATAGGGTAACCTACTCACTGGTTGGGATCTGGCAGTGATCTGGAAGCATTCGCAGCTGCACTCTGCACTGCCGAGGGACCCCCTGGGACAATTTGATAGTTAACCTACGGCATGGGAGTACGTGCTTGGACATAGGAAGTGCATTCTTAAGTCAATATTTATGAATGGGTAACTAGTCTTCCGGGTACTGGGAGTACGTTAGCTAAGGTCTTCATCATTGTTGGGGATTAACAGAGCATAGCCCTGGAGAAGGAAATGGCAACCCACTCCAGTATTCTTGCCTAGAGAATCCCAGGGATGGCGGAGCCTGGTGGGCTGCCGTCTGTGGGGTCGCACAGAGTTGGACACGACTGAAGCGACTTAGCAGCAGCAACAGAGCATAGAGGCATCCTGGACCTAATGATCTTTAAATAGTATCTATTAACTGCAAATTCTTGATGACAGAGAAATGAAGTACAGTCCTGAGAAGGGTCAGTGGAAGGACAGGAGGAACTGTACTGGCCCAAGATGACATCACTTATGCTAACAGCCACACAACCCACTAAAATTTAGACCTATTTATTTTCCTAAAGTGGACAAGGGTCCATTTTCCAGTGTCTTGTCAACATGAATATTACTCATCCTTAAAATTTTTGCTGATTGCCAAAAAGCAGCATTCCCAATTTTTGTTTTTACAAATTAAAAGTTTCAGTTGTAGACAGGTGATATGTTTCTGTATGTAGCACTTTTGCATTCTTCCCATCTCCTCATTCTTGAGATTGATGTTAAATTGCTATGTTTACATTGTCTAGACTTGTAATGGGCTTTCTAGGTGGTGCAGTGGTAAAGAATCTGCCTATCAGTGCAGGAGATGCAGGAGATGTGGGTTTGACCCTGGGTTGGGAAGATCACCTGGAGAAGGAAATGGCAACCCACTCCAGTATTCTTGTCTGGAGAATCCCATGGACAGAGGCTCCTGGAGGGCTACAGTCTAGGGGGTCACAAAGAGTCAGACTCGACTGAGCATGCTTCTAACATAGTCTGTTCCAAATCTTAAATATACATAATTGTTTGTACTTGAGTTCTGTAAGTAATTTGATTCACCCTTACCACCTAATCATCAGTTCTTTTATTACGGCATGTCTGCTCATGAGCTCTTTCTTTGAGTCACGTTTCTATAGTCTGTATTTTTGAAGTGGTTTTTATAAGATGGCTTTCTGTTAGATTCTGAATTCCCTGAGTTTTTATGTTTGAGAATGCCTACCCATCTTTTATGACAATTTGGTTGGGTAAAATATGTATTTGGTTCCTACTTTCTTTGTCTTAGAATTCTTAAAACATTACTCCATTTTCTTCTATTAAATGTTGTGACTAATCTGACTTTTTTCTGCTCTTTACGAGCTTTTTTTTTAACCTGCATTCGTGAAGAATTACTACTTTTCCTATAATTTCTTTCAGAAGTTTTGCTTTTCTCATTTAGGCTCTTTGTTGTTGTTCAGTTGTTCAGTCATGTCTGACTGCGACCCCACAGACTGCAGCACACCAGGCTTCCCTGTCCATCACCAGCTCCAGGAGCTTGCTCAAACTCATCTCCATTGAGTCAGTGATGCCATCCAACCAACTCATCCTCTGTCACCCTCTTCTGCCCTCAATCTTTCCCAGCATCAGGGTCTTTTCCAGTGAGTCAGCTCTTCGCATCAGGTGGCCAAAGTATTGGAGCTTCAGCTTCAGCATCAGGCCTTCCAATGAATATTCAGTACTGATTTCCTTTAGGATTGACTGATTTGATCTCCTTGCAGTTCAAGGGGCCCTAAGAGTATTCTCTTAGCACCACAGTTCGAAAGCATCAGTTCTTCAGGGCTCAGCCCTCTTTATGGTCCAACTCTCACATCTGTACATGACTACTGGAAAAACCATAGCTTTGACTAGAGGACCTTTGCCAGCAAAGTCATGTGTCTGCTTTTTTAGGCTCTTTATCTTTCTGCAGTTGGTTTTTGTATGTAGTGTGAGGGAGGGATCCATTTTCTTTTTTTTCCATGTAGATAATCAGTTGTCCCAAGAGAATATATTGATGAGAGTATCCTTTTTCCCTCTGATCTGCTATGCCAGCTGTCATAGATCAGGTTTCCACTTATCTGTGGGTTTGTTTCTGGGAACTCACATCGATTCCACTGGTATACTTTACTTGTCTATTCCTCTCTTATTACCACACTGTTTTAATTACTGTATGTTTGTAAAGTCCTGAAATTCAGTGGAGTAATTCATCTTACCTTCTTAATTGGAAATATCTTGACTTTTTTTTTTTTTTGGCTCTTTGTATTGTATGAATTTTGTAATCTGTTTGACCAATTTCCCCAAAATCTTGTTGGAATTTGGTTTGGGGTTACGTTGTATCTAAAGATCAATTTGGGGTGGATTGATCTTTAAAAAATTGAGTATTCCTTTTCCTGAACCTAGTATATTTCCTTTATTTTACCACTAATGATGTTTATAAATACTGTTTATCAGATTTTTTTTTTTTTGGTACTTACCTTCAGGTCTAGGATGTAATAAATTTCATAATTGTCTATTTGAAAAGAAAATGTATTCCCTTGATGTGGGCAATTTTCTATATACATTCACCAGACCAGGCTTGTTAATTGTGTGTGTGTGTTTTTTTTTTTTTTTTTTGGACAATATTGTTGGATACAGAATTCATGACATCTTTCTTTTTCTTTCAATTCAGTGGCTTAACCAGATTTGTCCAGGATTATACGCCATTTTCTTGGAACACTGCCTTTTCTCAGACTTTTATTTCAGATCAGCTTTCTTTGTATTTTTATGTTGATTTGTATATTATTTTACTAGAGCCAGTGTAACAAATTGCTACAAACTGAGTGGCTTCAGACAACAAAAGTTTATTGTCTCACAGTTTAGGAGGCAGCTAGAAGCCTGAAACCAGGGTGGCTTCCTTCTGTTGGCTCTGAGGGACAGTCTATTCTGTGCCCCTCTCCTAGCGTTCCCTGGCTTGCAGGCGTACCACTCCAGTGTATGCTTTTGCCTTCACATGGCCTTGTTATAAAAACACCAGTCCCTGGATTTAGTGCCCATCCTAGTCCTGTGTGACCTCATTTTAGTTTAAGTAATTACGTGCACAGAGACCCTGTTTAAAACAACAATAAGCAAAGGACAGAAAAACCCAGTCTTTCCAGCCTCTGTGTTCACTCATTGTTGATAGGTAACAAGTTACCCAAAACCTAGTGGTACGGAACAGCCATTTTTTTTTTTTTTTTTTTTTAATTTTAGTTGGGGGCTAATTACTTTACAATATTGTAGTAGTTTTTGCCATACATTGACATGAATCAGCCATGGGTTCACATGTGCTCCCCCTCCCGAACCCTCCTCCCACCTCCCTCCCCTTCCCATCCCTCTGTGTCATCCCAACGCTCCATCCCTGAGCATCCGTCCCATGCCTAGAACATGGAATGGGGAACAGCCATTTTAATTCACTCACCATTTTGTGGGTAAGGAGGTCAGGAGGGCTCTGCTGGGCAGTTTCCCTCTGGGTCTTGCTTGGTTGCAGTCTTGCTGGCTTGGGCTCCAGTCATGTAAAGCCGCAGCTGGTCGGGTGTCCGCAGGAGCTTCACAGTAGGTGCTGCTTGTCAGCTGGGATCTTAGCTGGCTAGGGTTATCAACTAGAACACCTACTTCTCATTTCTGCAGCATGTGGTCTCAGAGTATTTAACAGCTCTTGTGTAGTTGCTAAGTCAAGTCTGATTCTTTCCAACCCTGTGGACTGTAGCCTGGCAGGCTCCTCTGTCCAGGGGATTCTCCAGGCAAGAATACTGGAGTGGGTTGCCATTTCTTTCTCCAGGGGATCTTCTTGACCGAGGGATTGAACTGGAGCCTCCTGCATTGGCAGGTGGATTCTTTATAGCTGAGCCACCAGGGAAGCCCTGTTTAACAGCTGGCTTCTCTCAAATTAAATATCCAAAGAGAAGCTGAATAGCTTTTTCTGACCCAGTCTTGGAAGTCATGCATCGTCATTTTCACTGTATTCTCTTGGTTATAGGTGAGTCCTAAGTCCAGTCCAGATTCAAGGGCTGGGAAATATAATAGACTCTGCCTGTGAATGGGACAGTGGCAATGTCCTGTTGTAAAAAAGCTTTTAGGCCATTGTTGGAAAATATACTACCTGCTGTGCTTGTTAATATACATTTTTAATGTAGAAAGCATCTAATGCTCTATTGATCCTTTTAACATATCATGCTTTTTAGTTTATTTTTCAGTTTGCCTTCTATACTGACACGTAAGAGTTTCAGTACATGAGGTTTCAGTGTTTTATCTCTTGTCTCCTAACTGTCTTAGTTGTGAATTCTGTAATAACATACTCCCTAAGATGGCACATATTCGTGCATAAATACACTATTTCCTTTTCCTTCACTTCTCATTGTTTAGTGACTAAACATCATTAGTAGAGGAAGGTGAAATGAGGATATTTTTTCTTTCTAGATTAATTATGTTATAAATTAGATTCTCAGTTACTTTTATCATGATAGCCTTGGGGAAGTGTTGATCCTGGGATCTAGAGGTAACTTTCTAATATTTATTTCACTGACTGGTCTTTTCTTTTTCTCCTCTCCCCAGAAGTAATTCGGGCGTATAACTTTGTTTTAGAATTGGCATGCAGCTTTAGAATAGTGGTAACAAGAGGACATGGTGAATATCTGTACTCAATCAAATATAATATTCAAAGTGGTTAAGCCTTTGTAGCTCAGTGATTTCTGATACTTTGGATTTAGACAGGAATTACTAAAACATAAATGCTTATTATATTTAAATTATAGATGTTTTTCTAGCTAAGACATAGTAAAATCTTACAAATATTGGATAAGAATGTTACTAAGAGGTTGCTTTGAATAATGAATATAATTAAGCCTGTGATTAACATTCTTTATTAATAAGTAATTATCCTCTCAATTTTCTATCTGAAATCTGTGGACTGTTCACTTTTAGGCTTATCTGGAGCAGGAAAGACCACAGTAAGCATGGCTTTGGAGGAATACTTGGTTTGCCATGGTATTCCATGCTACACTCTGGATGGTGACAACATTCGTCAAGGTCTCAATAAAAATCTTGGCTTTAGTCCTGAAGACAGGGAAGAGAACGTTCGACGCATCGCAGAAGTAGCTAAGCTGTTTGCAGATGCTGGCTTAGTATGCATCACAAGTTTTATATCACCTTATACTCAGGTATGTGGCTTTTGCACCATTGTGGTTCTAATTACATATATTGAGAACATGGTGTCAGAAAAAGCAAATTAAACGTTGACATGTACTTTGAGGCTAAATCCAAATTAAAACAATTAACCTACAGCATTTCTGTGCTGCAACTTTCTAAGTAAATTCATTTTTGAAAAGCTTGCTGTGACCCACTCATCCCCTGGCCCCTACCAAGTATAACCAAAGTTGTTGACCAAGTCAATGGCCAAATTATTTCAAGTTTGACTTTTCAGTTCACAAAACCTATAACATGCATTAAACACCAGGGAAAATGTTAGCTTTCTTAACATGTGTCCTGGGACTTTTTTGCTCACAATTCCTGAGGCTCATCTCTCATCACATTTTTTCATAGAGACCATAGCAGCACTAATTCACTTTTTTGTATTTCTTTGAGAAAAATCATGTTGTTTTTCCTCACGAGAATTTTGTTTCCCTCTGCCTAGAAGGCGTTCATCTCCTTTCTCCTAGCCTCACCTCAGCATCAGTTGACCCCTGTTCATGCTCTGAGTCTCAGGTTGAGTGTCTCCTCCTCTCAGACTTTGCTGGGTATTTGCCTTGGTTGCCCTTGATATTGTACCATAACACATTTTTAAAAAAATTAATTTTTGGCTGTGCTGGCTCTTGGTTGCTTTGTGCGGGCTTTCTCTGGTTGCGGTGAGCAGGGACTCCTCTTCATTGCGGTATGCAGGTTTCTCATTGTGGTGGCTTCTGCTATTGTGGAGCACAGGCTCTAGGTGGATGATGGGCTTCAGTGGTTGCAGCACATGGGCTCAGTAGTAGTGGCGTACGGGTTTTAGGGTGCATGGGTTTCACTAGTCATGGCTTGTGGGCCCTAGAGCGTGGTCTTAGTAGTTGTGGCACGTGGGCTTAGTTGCTTCATGCCATGTGAATTCTTTCCGGAGCAGGGATCAAACCTGTGTCCCCTATATTGGCAGATGGATTCTTATCCACGGTACCACCAGGGAGGTCACATTGTTTTACTATAAATACCAGTTTTTTGGTTGATGATGCTAATAGCAGCAGCAGCAGTAATAATAACAGTGATGATGCTAATAATAGCAGCTAGTATTTACTGAACACTTGCTAGGTACTGATAACAGTTTTAAAAGTGCTTTCATGTGAATTAGCTCACTTAGTTCTCATCACTCATTAAGGAGGGTGGAGGTGAGGAAACACAGGTGTAAATCACCCAGGCTCACACACTGCCTAGAGGAGCAAGGATCTGCTCCCAGACAGTGTCACTGGGATCCATGCTCTTGCCCACTGGGCTTTGCTGCCTCTAAACCCCACAGGCTCCTTGAGGCTGGGGTTCCGTCTGACTTGTCTTTCTAATCTTGATGCTAAGCCCAGATCCGGGAACACAGTAGATATTTAGAACACAGTAGATATTTGTTAAATGATAGCATAGTCTCTTAGGGAGCCCAGATATGTAAAAACAAGCAAGATATCTTAGTGGTTAAAGATAGCAGCTTAGAAGCCAGAAACAAGAGACTGAAATCTCGGCTGTCCTAGTTACTGTTAGGACCTTGGCCAATTTACTTAACCTTCTAAGCTCACCTTGCCTACGTTGTAGGGTTGCTCGGTGTGTGTGTGTGTACGTGTGCGCATTGTACATGCGTGTGTTCAGTCGCTCATTTGTGTTTCTTTGTGGCCCCACCAGGCTCCTCTGCCCATGGAATTTTCCAGGCTAGAGTTGCTCTGAGGATTAGGTAAATCATGCATTCACTGCTCTCAGCATAGTGCCTTATGTGTAGTAAGTATTCAGTAAGTGTAATAAGTAATAGCACAATTCTATTATTGTAACATAAATCTGGACGGGTTGCTTAGACTTTTTTAAAAATAATTTGAGCTGTAAAGATTATAGATTAAGTGTGAGATTGAGTGTTAATCACAGAGATTCACTTAGTTGAACTGTGGCAGAAGTCGTCAAAGGTTCTTTGAGGACTAGCTACTTTTCATTTTCTTGAAGCATTGGGATCAGTGTCAATACATCAGCTTAAAGTATCCTAGCTAATGAAATGTGTAAGAAAATGAGAGTTGTTACTCTCATTGGATAGAAACAGTTTTCACAGTGATATAATAGTGGTGATATTCTTGCACCTTCTGGGAATCTTTGCAGTTCTTGGAAAAAGAAAAAGTCAGTAATACCTTTGGAGAGCTAGCAGCTGAGACCTGGGTATCTAAAAGTATATGCTAATATGCTTTTTTTTGGCTCTTTTGTCTCCATAGCATTGAACAAAACTTTTGTTGATCTCATGCCTAAAAGCACTGAGAATAGAAATGAGGTTTAGATTATGCTTAGAACATGTCAAAATCCACAATAATATTTGTACCAAGTCATATTATATAGGATATATGTATTCTTCTTTGTCACCTCTGAACTTGGACATAAGGAAAAATAAGCCTGATAATTCTTATCCTTAAGGAGTTGGTAGGTGATCTGTTGTGAGCATAGAGATGTGATCTCAAGGCAAGCGATTGGGTATGTGTATGAAAACTGCTGTGGAAGATCCAAAGAGGTGGTGCTGCTTGAGGTGAGTCACGAAGGGTGGGTGACTCAGTGTACCAGTTAGACCGGAGGGAGAAAGCTATTTCAGACAGAGGAGATACTGCAGTAGTTACAGAAGCATGGAAATGTGAGGGAATTACACCTGGGGAACTGTAGGTAGTTTGTTTTGGCTGCTGTGCAGGATAAACATGAGGAAAGATGAAGCTAGAGCCATTTGCAGCAGTCTCATGGCAAACTCCAGACTGCTCAGGACTTTGCCCCGGGGGTGGTGGAGAGCTGAGATTGTGCTGGGGAACGGTGTCTCTGGGTGTGTATTTTAGTGAGGTCACCGTAAAGCCTGGAATGAGAATGGTCTAGAGGAAGGAGACTAGTTAGGAGCCTTTGGGGGTGAATTCAGGCACTGGCCGTGGGAATAGAAAAGATGGGGCATATTTGAGAGCTCTTGAGCATGTAGCATCCGTGGGATGTCATGCCTGGATTGATTGCTGGATTTGGGGTGAACATGAAGGAGGGTGCTTTCTGAAGAGAAGATGGTCTGATTGAGTTAGAAGATGTAGAGTAGGAAGGGAGGAGAAGACTGGCATTTTAGGTGGGTTAGATTTGAAGTGTCAGTGTATCTAGGTGAAGATGACCACTGGGTTATTTGGAAATGTGTTCTGGAGCTCAGGAACGTTGTATAGAATTGAGATATAGTTTTGGAAGTCATTGACTCAATTACTTGAAGCCTTGATGAAGCTGAGAAAACAAAAGAGTATAGAGAATGAAAAGAGAGTGACAGATGGAAGCCTGGGAACACCTTCATTTGAAAGGAGAGTTGTAATAGTAGGATCACCACTGAACTGCTGTGCCAGAAACAAAGGTTATAAAGCTAGTGAAATTATTTCAGTACATTAGGATCTGTGACAGAAGTACATGGTGGGTACTTTCCCAGATGGCACAGTGATCAAGAGTTGACCTGCCAGTACGGGAGACGCAAGAGACGTGGGTTTGATCCTTGGGTCCGGAAGATCCCCTGGAGTTGGAAATGGCAACCCACTCCAGTTTTCTTGCCTGGAAGATCTGTTGGACAGAGGAACCTGGTGGGCTGCAGTCCATGGAGTCACAAAGAGTCAGACACGACTGAGTGACTGAGCACTGAGAATTCAGAGGAAGCGAGGCCCTCAGCCAGCCTGGACATGTGGGGCAGGGTTCCTGAGGACTTAGCATGGAGCTTACTCTGAGGGAGCACACTGCTGTAGCCACAGGAGAGGGGTGAGTGTGTTTGCAGGGGGTATGGCAAAGGCATAAGATCCAAGCAACCTGGTAGAAAGAGTGGTATTAATTATCGATAGAACGTCAAATGCAAGACTTGAAAATGTTGGCCCAGGTGAAGGAGACCTGTCATGTCACTCTGAGAAGCTTGGGTTTTACCCTGACGGCAATAGGGCGGGGGGGGTCTCTGAAGAGTTTAGTGATGTGGTTGGATTTGCATCATCTTATCATCCTGGGTACAGTGTAGAGTGTGCCTTTGAGAAGATCAAAGCTGGAAGCCAGTAGACTGATTAAAAGGGTTTCGCACTTGTCCAGGCCAAGAGAAATAAGGTGGAACCAGAACTTAGGCAAGAAGTGGGTTAGTGTAATGTCTGGAGGTAAAACCTGAAGGATTTTGTGACAAAATGCACAAGATGGGACAGCAAAGGGAAGGAACCAGGAAAACTCTGGGGATTCCAGGTGAATGGTGTTATTATCCCTTGATTTGGGCAGTATGGGGGGGAATGAGAGCCTGGGAGAGAAGAGAATGTGTTCAGTTTTTGGACATGTTCAAGGTACATGGGGGATGTCCAGGAGGGTGTGTTGAGGAGGACTTTAGAAGAGGGTGTTTAATTTCAGAAATGGACAGAATTCAGGCTGGAGAGTTGGTGTGTATGTAGTAGTTTCCACTGTGAAAGCAGTTGGGAAGAGTGCTCAGGGCCTGTGTGGGTGAGCAGTGGGCTCCTGCTCAGGTGTGGGCAGCACCAGGGCTGCAGTGAGGGGTGAAGTCTAAGGAGCCCTGGGGAGCCTGCATGGGATCCACCAGGGGGTAGCATTACTGGAATATGGATGATTAGTAGTGTGACATGTGGGCAGAATGGCCTGGAAAATGCCATGATGATGGGGATTTTTGTATCATTTGTTTGTTCACCTGTTTTTAATGGAAAATAGTGACTTTTACTTGTTTGTAAAAAAGTGAGGAAAGAGAAGGTTGAAGATTCCAGATGAAGCAGGGATTGTGGACTGAGCAAGTTTCATTAGAGGGAAGGGATTTTTTTTTTAACTCTTTATTTTGTATTGGGATAGGAGAAGGCAATGGCGACCCACTCCAGTACTCTTGCCTGGGAAACCCCATGGACGGAGGAGCCTGGTAGGCTGCAGTCCATGGGGTCGCGAAGAGTTGGACACGACTGAGTGACTTCACTTTCACTTTTCACTTTCCTGCATTGGAGAAGGAAATGGCAACCCACTCCAGTGTTCTTGCCTGGAGATTCCCAGGGACGGGGGAGCCTGATGGGCTGCCGTCTATGGGGTCGCACAGAGTCGGACACAACTGAAGCGACTTAGCAGCAGCAGCATAGCCAATTAACAATGTTGTGACAGTTTCAGGTGAACAGCAAAGGGACGCAGCCATACATACCATTCTCCCCCCAACTCCCCTCCCATCCAGGCCACCACACAACATTGAGCAGAATTCTATGTGCTATACAGGGGATCCTTGTCCGCTATCTGTTTTAATCATAGCAATGTGTACATGTCCATCCCAAACCCCCCAACTATCCAGAAGGAGATTTTTTTAGTTATTACAAAATATTGGCTCTGTTCCCTGTTATACAATACATCCTTGAGCCTGTCTTGTGCCCAGTAGTTTGTATCTCTCACTCCCCCACCCCTGTGTTGCCCCTTCCCTCCTCTCCCCATTGGTAATCACTGATTTTTTCTCTCTGTGAGTTTGCTTCTTTTTTGTTATATTCACTAGTTTGTTGTATTTGTTAAGATTCCACGTGTAAGTGATACCATACAGTGTTAGTCTTTCTCTGTCAAACTCGTTTCATCAGCATATGCCCTCCAGGCACATCCACGTTGCTACAGATGGCAAAATCTCATTCTTTTATATGGCTGAGTAGTATTCCATTGTAGGGTAGGGCATTTTGAATCTGTGAAAGGAGGAGTGGCAGGAGGGAATGAGGTCAAGGTGGGGATGCAGGTATATTTATATGGCAGAGGGGAGATGGAGAACATTCTTGTCTGGGGATTTTCTTTTTAAAGTTAAAGGTGTGGCCATTGGTAAGAGTGGAAGTAGGCTTGAGTGGAGGGACCATAAGAATGATGGTAAATGACAACAGAAAGGGTGCCACTGCCTTGTATATATAGAGTGAATGTGGAGCTTGACTTTGAGAACAGGCAGGGGAGGGAAGCCTTAAGGGAGAACTTGGTTTTAGTTAAGACCAGAAAGAAGAAGTTGTTCACTTAAAAGGATGGAGTATTCCAGAAGACAGGGTGGAGAGACTTTAGACTGGGTGATGAAGTAATTACCAGAGTTGGGGGTTAGGAGCCATGCAGAAAAATAAAGTTTTGGGCATGTTAGAGATGTGCAGTGGCTGCAGGGGTTTGTATTTTGCAAGAAAATAAACTAGCCTCAGGGTTCTGAATGGATTTCTGGTGAAGTTACTTTCAGGCCAGCACAGGCTGAGGTTGAGTGAGTTGTTAAAAGGGAGGCCTGATGACATTTGCATTCGAGCTGAGCTTTGGCTCAAGTTCCTCATAAAGTTTAGGTGAAAGTGTTTGTGGGGCATTTATTGTTCTCCCTCCTGAAACTTCCCAATATATCTGATTTTCAGAATAGCAACCCTTTTAAAATTCTTAATGTAGAATGGGCTTGTTAACCTAATTTCTTGGGTTTTTATTTTCAGTTTGTATTTTTAAAATACAAATTAAACTTTGACTAATACATTTTGCACTAACTCAACCAAAAAGCTCTTTTGCTTGTCCTTGTTATTAACATAGTACCCTTGGTTCCCATGAGCATTCCTTGTTACATTTCTGCGTGTGTCTTTTTTCTAAGGATCGCAACAACGCAAGGCAGATTCACGAGGGTGCCAGTTTACCTTTCTTCGAAGTGTTTGTTGATGCTCCCCTGCATGTTTGTGAACAGAGGGATGTCAAGGGGCTCTACAAGAAAGCACGGGCTGGAGAAATTAAAGGTAAGTAATATGTCTTTTTCCCAGTTTGTCTTTCCTTAAATATTTCATCTTACCGTATCTAAGACTGATACTCTTTTTCTAAGAGATGAAAGTATTCAAACAACTTGAAGCTCCTTGAGAAGAGTAAGTGGGTCTTACTACACAGTTGTATCTCTCAGGCCTAACCAGTAGTACCTGTTGGTAGTAGTACTGTGTACGCTCAGTATCATCCATCAGGTTGAAATCCTACCCATAAGACAAGGTTTAGAGGACTCAGACTTTGGGGGCTGGTGGAAACCTATTTGATGTAATTTGGTGCCTAGCACTTCTGTGCTGTTTGTTCCAGTGAAAATGTAAGAAATTCCATAGTGAATGGGGAAAATGCCTAAATTATAAGCATCTTGAGAGCAAGGAAAATGTCTCATTCTTATTTATATCATGTTGCTTGGAATGATCTGAAATTCATTCTATGTATGATTGTTGCATTAGATTGAATTAACATATCAAAGTACATGCAGCTTGCATTTTCAGTTTTATGGTCTGCTCCCAGAGTTTCAACTCTGATGAAAATTTGGCATAGAGACATTTAGAACTTGTTCCTCTGGCCTTTGATACCAATCATTCTATTTATCTTTTAGACATCCTTTGACATCAGTCCTGGTCTGTTATTATTATAAACAGTAAGAGAGAGCATGCCAACATGAAAAAGGCATCAAAGATAGATATTTAGTTTACATTGTTTGGGATCAATTCATGCTGGTAACTTTTATTTGCCTTCCCAGCAGGGAATATGATAGCCTGGGACTATCAGAAGCTCCCAGGAGTTCTATGAAGTATAGATTTTGGCACCAGCTTCTGACCCTGAAAAGGAAAAGGTGGAACAGGAAGGAAAATACTTGTTATGCTGGGCTCTTTTGTCTGGACCTGGGAACACATTAGCAGTTGGGGCGACTTCCACTGAATCTGGTGGTAAATTTTGTTCCTTGGGCAGGCTTGTGTCCAGTCTTGCCACCTTGGAAGCTCAGTTTCACCCATTAAGCCTGTACTTTCTTGACTCAGGGAGAACAGTCCTGAATAATCAATGACAACAGGAAGGGAACCAGTTTATCCATTTAATTTCTAGGTCACCCTCTGGCTTACCTGGTAGCTCAGCTGGTAAAGAATCCGGCTACAATGCAGGAGACCCTGATTCAACTCCTGGGTCGGGAAGATCCCTTGGAGAAGGGATAAGCTACCCACTCTGGTATTCATGGGCTTCCCTGGTGGCTCAGACAGTAAAGAATCTGCCTGCACTGTGGGAGACCTGGGTTCAATCTCCGGGTTGGGAAGATCTCTGGAGGAGGGCATGACAACCCACTCCAGTATTCTTGCCTGGAAAATTCCATTGACAGAGGAGCCTGGCGGGCTACAGCCCATGGGGTTGCAAAGAGTCGGACATGACTGAGTGAATAAGCACACAGCTCTCTCTGTTGATGATCAGTGTTCAATTCTGTTAGTCATAAGAGATTTGCAAAGAGAAGCTCAAGGATGTGTCCAGGATCCTGATGTCTGAATCGTTTACTTATTTTAACTGTAGTTGGTTTTGTTGTTTTTGCAAGGATGGATTGGTGAGGGAGGTAGATTTGTCTGCCCACCTGGAGTAAGCACCCTCTTTACCATTTTTTTTTTTTGTTATTAGAATTTAGCACAAAGCATGGCCTAAAAGTAGGAAGTCAAGAGATACTTGGAGTAACAGCAGGCTTGGCCTTGGAGTACAAAATGAAGCAGGGCAAAGGCTAATAGAGTTTTGCTAAGAGAACGGACTAGTCATAGCAAACACCCTCTTCCAGCAACAAAAAAGATGACTGTACTCAATACCACTGGATGGTCAATATGAAAATCAGATTGATTATATTGATTATATTCTTTGTAGCTGAAGATAGAGAAGCTCTATACAGACAGTAAGAACAAGACAGGGGGCTGACTGTGGCTCAGATCATGAACTCCTTATTGCAAAATTCAGACTTAAATTGAAGAAAGTAGGGAAAACCACTGGACCATTCAGTGAAAGTGACAAATAGACTCAAGGGATTAGATCCAATAGACAGAGTTCCTGCAGAACTATGGACGGAGGTTCATGACATTATCCAGGAAGTGGTGATCAAAACCATCCTGAAGAAAAAGAAATGCAGAAAGGCAAAATGGTTGTCTGAGGAGGCCTTACAAATTGCCAAGAAAAGAAGAGAAGTGAAAGGCAGAGGAGGAAAGGAAAGCTATGCCCGTCTGAATGTAAAGTTCGAGAGAATAGCAAGGAGAGATAAGAAAGCCGTTATAAATGATCAGTGCAAAGAAGTAGAGGAAAGCAACAGAATGGGAAAGACTAGAGATCTCTTCAAGAAAATTAGAGATAGCAAGGGAACATTTCATGGAAAGATGGGCACAACAAAGGACAGAAACGGTATGGACCTAACAGAAGCAGAAGATATTAAGAAGAGGTGGCAAGAATACACAGAAGAACTATACACAAAAGATCATAATGACCTGGATAACCACGATGGTGTGATCACTCACCTAGAGCTAGACATCTTGGCGTGTGTAGTCAAGTGTGCCTTAGGAAGCATCACTATGAACAAAGCTAGTGGAGGTGATGGAATTCCAGCTGAGCTATTTCAGATCCTAAAAGATGATGCTGTGAAAGTGCTACACTCAATATGCCAGCAAATATGGAAAACTCAGCAGTGGCCACAAGACTGGAAAAGGTCAGTTTTCATTCCTGTGCCAAAGAAGGGCAATGCCAAAGAATGTTCAAACTACCGCACAATTGTCCTCATTTCACGTACTGGCAAAGTAATGCTCAAAATCCTCCAAGCGAAGGTGGGAGGGGGGTTCAGGATGGGTAACACGTGTACACCCATGGCTGTTCATGTCAGTGTATGGCAAAAACCACTATAATATTGTAAAGTAATTAGCCTCCAATTAAAATAAATAAATTAATTGAAAAAATATCCTCCAAGCGAGGCTTCAATAGTATGTGAACCGGGAACTTCCAGATGTACAATCTGGATTTAGAACAGGCAGAGGAACCAGAGATCATATTGCCAACATCCATTGGATCACAGAAAAAGCTAGAGAATTCCAGAAAATCATCTACTTTTGCTTCATGGACTACGCTAAAGCCTTTGACTGTGTGGATCACAACAACCTGTGGAAAATTCTTCAAGAGATGGGAATACCAGACCACCTTACCTGCCTCCTGAGAAACCTGTATGCAGGTCAAGAAGCAACAGATAGAACTGGAAATGAAACAACGGACTAATTCCAAATTGGGAAAGGAGTACGTCAAATGGTATATTGTCACCCTGGTTGTTTAACTTACATACAGAGTACATCATGCAAAATGCTGGGCTGGATGAAGCACAAGCTGGAATTGAGATTGCAGGGAGAAATATCAATAACCTCAGATATGCAGATGACACCATTCTTATGGAAGAAGGCAAAGAGGAATTAAAGAGCCTCTTGATGAAGGTGAAAGAAGAAAGTGAAAAAGCTGGCTGAAGACTCAGCATTCAGAAAACAAAGATCATAGCATCCGGTCCTGTTACCTCATGGCAAATAGATGGGGAAACAATGGAAACAGTGACAGACTTAATTTTCTTGGGCTCCAGAATCACTGCAGACAGTGACTGCAGCCATGAAATTAGAAGACACTTGCTCCTCGGAAGAAAAGGAGTGACACGCCTAGACAGCATATTAAAAAGCAGAGATGTTACTTTGCCATCAAAAGTCTGCATAGTCAAAGCTATGGTTTTTCTACCAGTCATGTCTGGACAGTAAAAAAGGCTGAGTGCTGAAGAATTGATTCCTTTGCACTGTGGGGCTGGTGAATGCTCTTCAGAGTCTCTTGGATGGCAAGGAGATCAAACCAGTCAATCCTAAAGGACATCAACCCTGAATATACATTGAAAGGACTGATGCTGAAGCTGAAACTGAAGCTCCAATCGTTTGGCCGCCTAATGTGAAAAGCCTACTGATTGGAAAAGGTCCTGCTGCTGGGAAAGATTGAAGGCAGAAGAAGGGGACAACAGAGGATGAGATGGTTTGATGGCATCACCAACTCAATGGACATGAGTTTGAGCAAATACTGGGAGATGGTGAATGACAGGGAAGCCTGATGTGCTATAGTTCATGGGGTCTCAAAAAGTCAGACATGACTGAGCGACTGAACAACAAATGGCCCAAAGCATAATGCTTAGTACATACACAGTAAATGCTTGTTGGATGGTATGGAACGTGGAGTAGAAATCATGTGTTCAGCACATTGATCTCTGCTGTCTATTTGCAAAGTTTGTATTGGTGCTAGGGATGTAAAGTTGAATAATAAGACCAAAGCCCAAATGCCTTAAGTCACTTGCAGTTTGCATTCTGTATCTGTATTTGTATTCTGTATCTTGTATTAGTTCAGTTTTCTATGTGTTGTTTGTTTGCCAAGTATTTCTTAATTCCTCTGATTAGGCATTGATAAAATGTTCCTTAGGTTAATGTATACCTGTGTGCATAAGTGTACCCACATTTATTTATTTTAGGTTAGCCATGATACTAGAGTTCCTGACTGGGTAGTTTTTAGAAATCATTTACTCATTGTTAGAATGGTGCTTAGAGAGTTTCCTATCAGTGACCCTTAATGGTAAACATTCAAGGACAGGTGGTATTAACATCCTTTCAGCAGACCTCAGGCTTTTATATGGCATTACTAAACTGTAAGTGTATGCCTATGTCAGATACTTTAATACCTAGATTATTTTCATGATTAATACTTAAATAGTTATAATCTACTTATATAAATATTTTCCTCACAGTGTACGTTTATTATAATCACTTATGGGATAAATTAATTAGGAAGAAACTTTCTGGACTTTTAAAATGTTAAACCAAACCTCCTAACACAGTGATCTTCAAGCTTTGCTGCACACAAGGATCACCTGGGAGAACGTAAAAAAATCTAGTGCCAAGGCTGAACCCAAGACCAATGAAATCAGAATCTCTTGAGGGTAGGACCTGGTGATTCCAAGTTGTAGCTACATTTGAGAATTAGAGCTTATGAACTAGAGTTTTAAATAACCAGATTTGTTTGTTCCCTACCTATTTTACTATGACTCACCAGTAATACTGTTGGAAGTATCAGTAATGCAAAAATTTCTTCCTGGGTTTGGGACTTCATGTGATACTTAGGAATATGAGATAGAAAAAGAATGAAATAGGTGGGCTATAGACTTGTAGTATTCATCTTAAAGCTTCTTTGATACCTATGTGTCTTTTTAAGAAAAAAATTTTTAATTTTATATTGGAATAGAGCCAGTGAACAATGTTGTGATAGTTTCAGGTGAATAACAAAGAGACTCAGCCATACGTAATACCTGTATCCATTCTTCCCCAAACTCCCCTCCCATCGAGGCTGCCACATAACTTTGAGCAGAGTTCTAGCAGAGTGTACATGTCCATCCCAAACTCCCTGATGTCCCTTCCCCTTATCCTTCTCCTCCTGCAATCATTAAGTTCGTTCTCTAAGTCTGTGAGTCTCTTTCAGTTTTGTAAGTCGGTTCATTTGATACCTATACCTCTTAATAGTAATGATTTAAAATTCATATTTACCATTCTAACCCAGGAATTGGTGTTCCAAGGCAAACAGGCCCTGAATGACTTAGGTATGGAATAATGTGAAAGACAGGAATAGCATACTTTTAGCTCAGCCAGCCCATTCTGTGTGGTAGCAACATGTGTTCTTTCTCTTCTAGCAGTTACACTGTAGCACATATATGATAGGGAAAATCTAAATAGTGGTTAATACCTAAATTGATTGCATTTGATTATGGAACGTATTTGATGATATAACAGGATTCCTCACCTACGTTTTGCTTGAGCTAATAGTAGTTAATCGATCTTGATTAACTTAATGTGATCTTGAACAGTTAATGTGATGGCAGAGGAAGCCTGCAGAGCTTTAATTTGGCTGCAGATAATCCTGGCGAATATAATAGACAGATTGGCTTGGCATCAGTTTTTCCACTGAGAGGGAAAAAAAACCTTGATGAGGTTGGTTTTATGCCCAGAGCTTAGGCAGTATATATCCTGTGTCCCTGTGGAGAAATTGGATGCTTTGGGTCACTTGGTATTCATCCCTGTTTCTTCATACAAGGCACTTACTTAACAGAGAAAAGGGAAGGTGATAGAAGTATTGTCTATCCTCATTATTTGAAGATTCCAGATCGGCACGTGTGCCTACTCACTCAAGTTTATTTGTAACCCCCACATCATTGTGCCCACAGTGCTTTGGCTTGTAAACACGCACAGAGCAGCAATGTTTCAGTCACGCAGAGTACACACTCCCAGCTTAAGTTTGACTAATGCCTTTGTGTTTCAGCTCTCATGCTGTAAAGGCGTGTCCTTTTCATGGCCTATTTAGTGCCATGTCTTTTATGTTTTGGCTTTTTGTTGGTGATTTTGCTTTTTAAGATGTACTCCTCTACCTTGGCATAGTGCTGAAGTGTTGTCTAGTTGTTTGAACTGCAGGAAGTCTGACCTGCCTTGTGGAGAAAATACACGTGTTAGAGAAGCTTTGTTCAGATGTGAATTCCAGTGCTTTTAGCCATTATTTTGGTGTTAATGAATCAACTGTATATATATAAAGAGATACTCATAAAAGGTTATATATTAATCGGTTGATAATTTGGTGACGAGAGGCTCACAGGAGTCTACCTCCATGTCTCTCCTTGGAGCTGTGGTTTAGTATTCACCACTTCCGTGTTTGTGGCAGCTTTATTGAACATGACCACTGCGAATAAGGAGGATCGACTGTTTATGTTCAAAGAAGGAGCAAAAGTTTAATTAGAAATCTTCTCCCCAGAAAGAAGTTTCTATAATATAACCCTGTAACCTAAACGGGGGAGTGTAAAAATGAACTTCAGCATAGCAGAGACTTGCGCAGAAGAAACAAGCCTATTTTAATTTCTACCCTCTCGATCATCTGTTACCTTTTATAGGTTTCACTGGGATTGATTCTGAATATGAAAAACCAGAGGCCCCTGAATTAGTGCTGAAAACAGACTCCTGTGATGTAAATGACTGTGTCCAGCAGGTGGTGGAGCTTCTACAGGAGCGGGTAAGAGAGTGTCAGAGAGCGAGTTCCCGGAGGATGATCATGTCCCTTTTATAGCATTCCCTCTCCAAATAAAGGATGGTGGTAGTATGGAGTAACATGTGTATTTTAAGTTCTTTTTTTCTTCCAGTTTTATTGAGACATGACATACAGCATTGTATGTTTGTAGTGTACAGCATAATGATTTGACTTACATCATGAAGTGACTATCACAGTAAGTTTAGTGAACATCCATCATCTCAAATAGACACAAAATTAAAGAAATAGAAATATTTGCATGTGTGAGAGTGTGTGAGAGTGTGTGTGATAACTCTTAGGATTTACTCTCTTAGGAACTTTACTATATAACATACAGCAGGGCTAATGACTTAGGATTTGCTCTCTTGGAACTTAAGTATATAACATACAGCAGTACTAATGGCACTTGTAGTGTTGTACATGACATCCCCAGTACTCACTTACCCATCACTGGAGATTGTGCCTCTTGACTACTTTCCTCCAGTTCCCTCTCCTCCCCACCCCTTCCTCCGGTAACTACAAATCTGATCTCTTTTTTTGTGAGTTTGTTTGTTTTTAAAGTATAATTGACCTAGAACACTGGGTTGGTTTCTGTCACACCACAGAATGGTGTTTTTATATATTTCAAAATGATCACCCCAATAAGTCTAGTTATTACATGTCACCACGAAAATATTACTTAGTTATTAACCATATTCCCCACGTTGTGTATTTCTCTTGAAGCTGTAAGTTTGTCCCCTGAATCAACCTCACCTATTTCTTTCCATCTCCCCAGCCCCCTCTCTTCTGGTAAACACCTTTTTGTTCTCTGTGTCAATGATTCTGTTTCTGTTTTGTTAAGCTTGTTCATTTGGTTTTTTAGATTCCACATACAAGTGAAATCATAGTGTTTATTTTTCTCTGTCTGACTTAATCATATCCTCTGGGTCATCCATATTGTCATAAGTGGCAAGATTTCATTCTCTTTTATGGCTAGTATTTCATTGTGTACATCTACCACAACTTTATCCATTCATCTATTGGTGGGTACTTGGGTTGCATCTGTATCTTGGACGTGTAAATAATGCTACGTAGGGGTGTGTATATTTTTTCTAATTAGTGTTTTTATTTTCTTTGGACAAATACCTAGGAGAGTTATTGCTGGATCATATGATAGTTCTATTTTTAATTTTTTGAGGACTATCCTTACTGTTTTCCATAGTGGCTACACTAATACATATTCCACCAATAGAGTATGAGGGTTCCCTTTTCTACACATTATTGACAATACTTGTTATAACTTGTTGTGTTTTTGATAATAGCCATTATGACAGGTGTGAGGTGATATCTCATTTTGGTTTTGATTTGTATTTCCCTGATGATCAGTGATGTTGAGCATTTTTTCATGTACCTGTTTATCAGTTGCATGTCTTCTTTGTGAAAATGTCTGTTCAGATTCTCAGAGCCTCTGCCCATTTTTTAATCTTTTTTTTTTTTTAATGTTAAATGAGTTCTTTGTATATTTTGGATATTAGCCTTATCAGATGTATTATTTGAAAAAGATCTTCTCCCATTCAGTAGGTGACCTTTTTGTTTTGTTGTTAATTTCCTTTGCTGTGCAAATGCTTTTAGTTTGATGTAGTCCCATATGTTTATTTTTGATGGTGTTTCCATTGCTGAGGAGACTTAGCCAAAAAAATGTTATTAAGGCCAGAGAGCATGCTGTGTGTGTTTTCTTGTAGAAGTTTTATGGTTTTAGGTCTTACATTTAAGACTTTAATCCATTTTGAATTTATTTTTTTATATGGTGTGAGAAAGTTGGCCAGTTTGATTCTTTTGCATGTAGCCATCCAGTTTTCCTAAAATTGTTTATTGAAGAGGCTGTCTTTTTCCTGTTGTATATTCTTCACCCCCTTGTTATAGATTAATTGCCCATATAAGCGTGGGTTCATTTCTGGGCTCCCTATTCTGTTTGTTTGATCTGTGTGTCTGTTTTTGTACCATAGTGTTTTGATGACTGCAGCTTTATAGTGTAGTTTGAAATTTTTAGGGAGCATGATACCTCCAGCTTTGTTCTTCTTTCTCAAGATTGTTTTGGCTGTTTGGAGTCTTTTGTGTTTCCATACAAAATTTAAGATTATTTTTTCCACTACTGTAAAAAATGCCATTAGTAATTTGTTAGGGATTGTATTGACTTTGTAGATTGCCTTGAGTAGCGTTCTCATTTTAACTGTATTAATTTCCCAATCCATGGCCAAGGTATATCTTCCCATCTGTCATCTTCAGTTTCTTTCATTAGTGTCTTACAGTTTCCTGATATCAAGTGTTTTACTTGCTTAGCTAGATTTATTCCTATTTTATTCTTTTTGATGTGACTGTAAATGGAATCATCTTCTTAAGATTTCTTTCTGATAGCTCATTGTTAGTGTATAGAAATGCAACAGATTTCTCTGTATTAATTTTGTAACCTGCAACTTTACCGAATTTGTTGATTAACTCTAGTAGTTTTTGGTAGTCTCTTGCAGATTTTCTAAGATTTTCTGTATTGAGTTTCCTTATTCTGTGGTTACTGTTAATGTACTACCAGATTTCTGGTGGTGAGCTGTTCCACCTCGTCCTTAGTGTGGGATCTGGCCTGCAGAGAGCTTTCCCCAGTGTTTCTACTTTACCTGCAGCTTTTAGCATTCACTCGATACCTGTGCTAGTGTTCTTGCTTTTCTCTCAGCAGTAAACTACTGTGGCTTATTACCACTTATTACCTAGTGCTAGCTGGGCTCATGATGGGGAAGTGGTGGTGGTTCCCAGTTGTGCTGAAGCTCCAGCTTCAGTCTTTTTTCTTTTTGAATAAAGGAGGGGCAATATTTTTTAAATTAATTAACTTCTTTCTGTTTTTTTTGACTGCGCTGGGTCTTCATTGCTTTGCACGGGCTTTCTCTAGTTGTGGCGAGCAGGGGCTACTCTTCATTGCGGTGCACGGGCTTCTCACTGCGGTTGCTTCTTTTGCTGTGGAGCACAGGCTCTAGGCATGTGGGCTCAGTAGTTGTGGCGCACAGGCTTAGTTGCTCTGTGGCCTGTGGAATCTTCCTAGAGCAGGGATGAAACACGTATCGGCTGCCTTGGCAGGCAGATTCTTATCCACTGTCCCGCCAGGGAAGTCCCAGCTTCAGTCTTAAGCAGGACCTATGTCCCTAGGGCTTGAGGGGGTTCTTTCTCAATGTCTCTTCCCCTCCCTGCATGGTAGCTAGCCTCTCTTTGAACCCGGGAGGTCTTGGAGGATGAGTTTTGTGCTCTTCACGTGTAGATCCCTGGTTTGTATCGGTTAAGGATCATGGGCCAAGACAGTTTCTTCTACCTCCTTTCGGTGGACCATACTTGGTTCTGTTGTTGTCGTTGTTCAGTCGCTGAGTTGTGTTCAAATCTTTGTGACCCCATGGACTATAGCATGCCAGGCTCCTCTGTTCTTCTCTGTCTCCCAAAGTCTGCTCAAATTCACGTCCATTGAATCAGTGATGCTATCTAACCATCTCATCCTCTGCTGGCCCCTTTTCCTTTTGCCTTTAATTTTTCCCAGCATAAGGGTCTTTTCAAGTGAGTTGACCCTTTGCATCAGCTGACCAAAGTATTGGAGCTTCAGCTTCATTCAGCTTTAGTCCTTCCAGTGAATATTCAGGGTGGATTTCCTTTAGGATTGACTGGTTTGATCTCCTCGCAGTCCAAGGGACTCTTAAGAGTCTTCTTTAGCATCACAATTCAAAAGCATCAATTCTTCGGTGCTCAGCTTTCTTTATGATCCAGCTCTCATAACTGTACATGACTACTTGCTTCTACAGACCTCCCCCAAAACAGTGAACCCTGGGCAGAGTGAGGGGTCCTTGCCGTCCCTCATCAGCTTAAGGCTTTTGTGTTGGATGAGACAGAGTTGCAGGGGGCAGGCAGAGCCTTGTGCCTACACCACTAAGGGAGCTCACTCTCTGGTCTCCAGACCTACTCCTGATCTTCCTTCTGCAAACCTGTTATAGGCCCGCTTAGGGTGAGTTCAGAACTCCTAGTGTCTGGGTTCCCAGTGATAACAACCTGCCACACAAGTCCACACTCGGCCATTAGAGTTTTTAAATCTTTAAAGCTGTTTTGTTCTTTCTGTCTTTACTACAGCCATCTCTTCTTCCCAGCCTCTACTATAGGGAGATAATTCATGTGTCTTGACTTTTTTTGGTGGGACTTGTCACTCTTTGGAAGCAGTTCATGTTATTGCATTAGGACCTCAGCTCTGTGATGGGCTCAGGAAAGTTTGATTTTATAGATTAGCTGGTCTTTCTCCTTGTTAGGTGGTGGTCAGTTGTGAAATCTGTTTCATTTTCAGTGTACTGTCTATCCTTACTCTGCTTTGTGGGGTTGTTTATAGTTTTCTTATAAATTTGTATGAAATTAGTAAGGTGAAACTAATGGTAAAAAAAACTTGCCTGCCAATGCAGGAGATGTAAGAGATGCAGGTTCAGTCCCTGGGTTGGGGAAGATCCCTTGGAGATGGAAATGGCAACCCACTCCAATGTCCTTGTCTGGAGAATCCCATGGACAGAGGAACCTAGAGGGCTATAGACTGTGGGGTTGCAAAGAGTCGGACACGACTGAAGCAACTTAGCATGCACGCACAGTAAGTATTCTATGCCATTTTCATTGAGCTGTGTTTTCAATATTTTTTCTTTATTTTTAAATTTATTCTTGGCTGTGCTGTGTCTTTATTGCTGCATGTAGGCTCTCTCTAGTTGCAGCAAGCTGAGGCTAGTCTTCATTGCAGTGGACGGTCTTCTCATTGCCTTGACTTCTCTTGGGGCGGTGTGCAGGCTTCAGTAGTTCAGGTCATGAGCTCAGTAGGCAAGGTGCGTGGGCTGAGTAGTTGTGGCACAGGGCCTTTGTTGCTCCGTGGCATGTGGGATCTTCCTGAACCAGGGATCAAACCCATGTCTCCTGCATTGACAGGTGGACTGTTGACCACTGGACCATCAGGGAAATTCCTTCCTTTATATTTTGATATAATTTTGTTTGTATGTTTTGTGTATTGAACTTGTATTTCCTTTTTTAACTGAAGACTTGTCATATCAATGTTAGAAAGTTATATATAGCTCTATTTTCTGTTAGTTTGAATTACCTATTTTTTACATCTAATTAGTGATTCTTATGTGTTTTATGAAACTTCAGAAAAATGCACATAGATATTGTCATAAAATTTTGGTTCATGAATCTCTGAATCCATTTTATGGGCTTTAGATAATTACAGATAGTTCAGACACTTAAAAAGGATTAGTTACTTAATATGTGATGGCTCTCCTCCTCCTTTTCTTTCTTTCCTTTAATTCCTAAACACTTCTTTGGGGCCCTACTCAGAATAGCATCATTTAAATTTGACCCTTTAGTACATAGAGGCTATTTTTTTTGTAGTAGTGATCAGATGATTTTTTTTTTTTAATTTATCTTGATAAAATTTTGTGACTCTTCTGTGAGTCTAAAAGTAGGACAGAGTTCTCATAAATCCTTCATTAGCTTCCTCTTAGGTTAGTAACTTGTATAATCATAGGTTGTTTCTCAGAACTGAGAAATTAACCTCGGTACTAAAGCACAAGCTTATTTGGATTTCACCAGTTTTCCCACTAATGTCCTTTCCTGTTCTCTGATTCAGTTCAAGATTCTTCACTGTATTGACTTATTTTTAACCATGATTCTGTAAAGTGAAACTACAGGCTCACATGTCTGTTATGCACAGGATTTTGCTTCCCCCCCAACCCAGTGGTAAAAAACGCAGGATTGACTGTCGCTGTAATTTTAGGCTCACGCTACTCGATATTCCCTCAAGTGGTCACCCCACCTCCCGTTCTATATGCCTTTTATTCCATTTTATGTTGTTGGCAGAATCATCTTTCTAGAATGTAGTCTAATCCTTTCTGTCATTTACTCTAAAATATGTATTGATTTTTTCCAGTGTTTATAGGATTAAGGTGATTTGTATTCAAGGTTCTCCATAGCTTGGTTTGAAGCTGCATTTTTTCTTATGTCTTTCACTACAATGTTTACCTGTTTTTTTTTTTTTTTTCTCCTTTTTTTAAGGCAAGTAAGGCTGTTACTTGCCTTAGTCTCTGTGGCCATAATTATTGCCTTGCTCCTAATTTGTTTGTTCCTAATTAATGATTGTACCTATTATTCTTCCTTTTATATGGTCTATGTGTGGTCTATTCTTCCTTTTATTAGTCTATATTATGCTTGCTAGACAGTCTCATAATTGGACAGTTTCATTCAAGGTTTTGAAAAAAAGGAATAGGTAAGGAACTAATGTCTGATAAATGCTTGTTGTAAGGAACATGTATGTGGGGCGTTGTTTTTTAAAAATACTTGCTTTGATGGTTAGAACTGGGGGAAAGTGGTCTTTCTTCTACTTTAGCTTCTAACCAGTTCTCCCTTGAATTACTATGGTGGTTTCCCACTTGGTCCTTGCGCTGAGTGTATATGTTGTCTAATTGTATTCACACAGTTAACCTATGAGTATTTCAGAGATCTGTACTAACTTGCTCATGAATATATTGGATTCTGTATCTAGGACTCCAGGTCCATGAATTCCTAGAACTCATTTTCACGTGCCTCTGGCTTTTACTTTCAAGTGTCCTCATTACACCTCAAGTACAATATAAATAATTTTACAGCAGAAGGATATTCTGGCAATATTCTAGTTTAAGAAAGAAATTTTCTTTTGAAAAATTATTTATTTGGGTGGTGACAAAAGAAATGTAAACACTTCCTAATGTAGTTGCTTTTTCAGGTACCACCCTCTTTTAGGGAAAGATTTCAATTATGTGCTTTCCTAAGGAAATTATTTCACTTCACATTGAAAGTATGTATTTCTGCTTGTACTGATTGATCCTATAAATTAATTTAGCAAATACTTGGTGCTGTACATGCTAAGCACTGCTGCAAACCGCTGTGGATGTGGCAGTGAATTAAACAGTACAGAGTCCTGCCTCATGAACCTTAATTTTGGGTCCTTTGTTGTTCAGTTGCTCAGTTGTGTCCAACTCTTTGAGACCCCCATGGACTGCAGCACGCCAGGCTCCCCTGTCCTTCACCATCTCCTGGAGCTTGCTCAAACTCATGTCTATTGAGTCGGTGATGCCATCTAATGATCTCATTCTTTGTTGTCCCCTTCTCCTGCCTTCAATCTTTCCCATCATCAGGGTCATTTCTAGTTAGTTGGCTCTTCACATCAGGTGGCCAAAGTATTGGAGCTTCAGCTTCAGCATCAGTCCTTCCAATGAATATTCAGGATTGATTTCCTTTAGGATTGACTGGTTTGATCTCCTTGCATTCCAAGGGACTCTCAAGAGTCTTCTCCAACACCACAGCTCAAAAGCACCAATTCTTTGATGTTCAGCCTTTTTTATGGTCCAACTCTCACATCCAACTACTGGAAAAACCATAGCTTTGACTGTTGTTGGCAAAGTAATGTCTCTGGTTTTTAATACACTTTCTAGGTTTGTCCTTCTTCCAGGGAGCAAGTGTGTTTTAATTTCATGGCTGTAATCACTGTCCACAGTGATTTTAGAGCCCAAGAAAATAAAGTCTGTTATTGTTTCCATCTTTTCCCCATCTATTTGCCATGAAGTGATGGGACAGGATGCCATGATCTTCATTTTTTGAATGTTGAGTTGTAAGCCAGTTTTTTCACTCTCCTCTTTCACCTTCATCTACAGGCTCTTTAATTCCTCTTCACTTTCTGCCATAAGTGTGGTGTCATCTGCCTATCTGAGGTTATTGATATTTCTCCCTGCAATCTTGATTCCAGCTTGTGCTTCATCCAGCCTGGCATTTCACATGATGTACTCTGCATATAAGTTAAATAAGCAGGGTGACAATATAGAGCCTTGATGTACTCCTTTCCCAATTTGGAACCAGTCCATTGTTTAATGTCCAGTTTTACCTGTTGCTTCTTGAACTGCATACAGGTTTCTCAGGAGGCAGGTAAGGTGGTCTGGTATTCCCATCTCTTGAAGAATTTTCCACAGTTTGTTGTGATCCACACAGTCCAAGGAAATGGCAACCCACTCCAGTATTCTTGCCTGGATAATCCCATGGACAGAGGCATCTGGCAGGCTACAGTCTATGGGGTTGCAAGAGTTGGACACGACTTAGCTTCTAAACCACCACCACACAGTCAAAGGCTTTAGCATAGTCGGTGAAGCAGAAGTAGATGTTTTTCTGGAATTCTCTAGCTTTTTCTATGATCCAAGGGATGTTGGCGATTTGATCTCTGGTTCCTCTGCCTTTTCTAAATCCAGCTTGAACATCTAGAAGTTCTGGCTTAAGTACTGTTGAAGCCTAACTTGGAGAATTTTGAGCATTACCTTGCTAGTATGTGAAATGTGTGGTAGTTTGAACATTCTTTGGCATTGCCCTTCTTTGGGATTGGAATGAAAACCGACCTTTTCCAGTCTTGTGGCCACTGCTGAGTTTTCCATATTTGCCGACATATAGAGTATAGCACTTTAACAGCATCATCTTTTAGGATTTGAAATAGCTCACCTAGAATTCCATCACCTCCACTAGCTTTGTTCCTTACAACTTTTATTTTTGGATATTTGCTTCTTATAACCGTTATTTATAATTATAAGCTAGAATGACTGTATAAATTCTTTTCTTTTATAACATGAGATAAAATTTTTAAAAAAAATTCAAGAAAGAAATTCACGTACATACATAACTACTTCTATTCTGATGTTTCTTCTCTTTTGATTGACTTTCTCACAAAGTTGAATCTCAGATGAGCATTAGGGCACATGGGAAAACCAGTGAATACCTGACATTCAGCTCAAAGTTTATGGTGATACAAGGAGTTTGCTTACCTGCAGCACCCTGATCACAAGGTGACTTACTATAATGTGCACTTTTTCTAACAAACTTTCTACATGGTGATCCAGGAGTAGCCAATGCAGTTGAACTTCATTGTCATCACAAAGACATTTGTTAGGGTTTCCAAAGGTGGGTTGTTGTTCAGTCGCTCAGTTGTGTATGACTCTGACTCCATGCACTGTAGTATTCCAGGCTTCCCTGTCCCTTCACTATCTCCTGGAGTTTGCTCAAACCCATGTCCATTGAGTCTGTGATGCCATCCAACCATCTCATCCTCTGTCATCCCCTTCTCCTCCTGCCCTCAATCTTTTTCAGCATCAAGGCCTTTTCCAATGAGTTTACTCTTTGCATCAGGTGGCCAAATGTCACAAATATAGATTGGGAGTGAAAAAAATGAATATGTTGAATACAGTGGTATTTTAAAGCAGAGAATAGTAACCAAATCCCCATAGGTTTATAGTGTGTGTGAGTGGGGATGTGCAGATTTATTGGTGGGTCTGTGTTGACCAGCATTCCGTGTAAGAATGTAATTGTGAGTGGAAGGGGATGGCATGGACAAAGGTGGAAACTCACAACAAGAACTCCTGTGAGCTGGACTCTTACCATGTGCAAAAACCTTTGGTAGTCGCTTCAGTAGCATTATTGCATTGAATTTGTAAGACTCTGAGCAGTAGTTGTAATTTTCCTTGTTTTACTGATGAGAAAACAAATTCAGGAAGGTGAATTTATTTGTCCCAAGATTGGGAAGTGCTGCCTCCCCTGGTGATGGGTGGAATTTTTTCCTATCTGCTGCTTGGTATTGGAGAGACTTAACAAAATGAATTCTACCAGGTATTGTTTCTTTAGCATTCTCTACTACCAACAAAAAATTCATCAGTCCATCTAAGAAAGAAATGGAAAATTTTTATTGGAGTCAAATGTGCGAAGTCACTTCAGTTGTGTTGACTCTCTGTGACCTCATAGACTGTAGCCTGCCAGGCTTTTCTGTCCATGGGATTTTCCAGGCAGGAATACTGGAGTGAATTGCCATGCCCTTCTCCAGAGGATCTTCCCAACCCAAGGATCAAACCCAGGTCTCCTGTGTTGCAGGTGGATGCTTTATAATACAAATTTTTATTTTATCATTGCTAATAAATGGAATTTATTTTCATTGTCTGAGAAAAAATATTTCTAGGGTGTTCTACAATGGGTATTTTAGGATGAAGAGTATTTTGGTTCTTGCATCTCTGGATTGTCTTATTTCTCTCTTGATCTGGCTTATGTAGTAAAATTGAAATAGTGTAGTCATTTATATGTTTGATTTCTCAGTATTTTGTCGGAGCATCTTTATTTTCTAATGTGCTTCGGCTCACACATTTTTATTTAAGAAGATAGAGGACACTGGAAAATATCGAAGGTTTTTAAATTCATTGAAATTTTTTCCTAACCCTTAAATGGTCACTAGATGGCCTGCTGGTATTGCATTTTCACTTGGCGGGTTATGACATAAGGAAGTAGGCTTCTTGCTGATGGTTTTAATCTAATGTGATATTTTAAATACTGTTTTAAAATCTACTAGGAACTCTAGATTTAGTAGTGCTATAAATTATTTAAAGGTTTGTCTTTTTATGAAATGGTGGTTTAGTGCTCTAAATGGATTTTATACTGTACATAAAACCAGACTTTGTAGCTCCGTTTTCAAGTGATGCCAGAATGTCATTTGGTGTTCATGCTTGGGATGCATGTAGTTTAGATAATAGAAATTTCATAGTTACATTAAAAAATGATTGAGCTCCAGTATTCAAATCTGTTGAACAGATTTGACTTAAGAAAAAGTTCAGAATATACTTAAAGGAAAAATTTTAAATGTGAAGTCATTCTGTTTATTAACTTGTTCACAGTTAGGAAGATTAAAAAGAGAAGGGAAGGACTACTATTTTCAGGTAGTGAATGTTCTACTGGCCAGTTTCCAGGAAAAAAACGAGCAATTGTCTCTGAACAAAGATACGAATACAACACGTTAGGTCTTAGATTGTATTTAGTCAATCAAATAAACAAACAAAAAAGTTTTGTGTATCTATGTTACATATTAAATTTAAATTAATATTTGAATATTTCTAGACCTACCTCATTAATGGTATCATGTAAATCGTTAGTCAACCAGTTAGCCTCTCAGTGGTGTCTGACTCTTTGCGACCCCATGGACTGTAACCTGCCACGTTCCTCTGTCCGTGGAATTCTCCAGGCAGGAATACTGGAGTGGGTTGCCATTTGCTTCTCCAGGGGATCTTCCCAACCCAGGGATTGAACCTAGGTCTCCTGTGTTGCAGGCAGATTCTTTACCGTCTGAGCCACTAGGGAGGCCCCTCATAAACTGTTCACCTCCTATTCACGAGAACTCCTAGGAGCACCCCTGTTTCCTCTTTATCCTTAAATGGTGACTGTGGAGCTGTTAAGATCAGAGGTAAGGGTTTAGGTGCATAAACACCTGTTCCTGACCTGGCTTGTGATCTGTTTTTGTTTTAAAGGGAGCTTCCTGATGTAAAGGGTTTTATATGTACAGGTTGCAGAATAACATATTATTTTCTGATAGCTGTATCTCTGGGAATCCTTGTGAATCCCAAATAAAATGGATAGCTCATGTGGCAGAGATAGCTTCATGTTCTGTTATCCAGATATCTTGTCTCACTTTGAGCTGGTTTTGATATTTTTTGATGTTTAATCATGGTTTTGGAAACCAAAAATATTTCAGTAGAACGTGATAGAAATTGGCTGTGTCCACATTTTAAAAACAGTTGTCTACCTGACAAAGCGTTCTCTTCTCTCTACATGTTCAGTCTACTGAGAACTTGCTTCCTCCAAACATGTGTTCCATATTCCTTTTGATTCCTGCTGTGTTTGTGTTAATTCCAAAAATACTTGCTTTATGTACCTTTTTTGAAGAGAAAAACAGTGGCAACTTCTCGAACCTTTATTTTGCCATTGGTTAGGTATCAGAAGAATTTTATATCTAAGTTATGAGGCTAAAATTCATCTTAAAATAATTGCTGGGTGTGAATTTTGAAAAGGAAAGAATTTTATGACATTCTTGTAATGAAAAAATAATACTTAAATTTTAATAAAGTTTTAATGATAAATAAACATTAAAATTTTGTATAATTTAAAATTACTTTCTTGATAAAAGGAAAAAAAATTCCTTTTTTCTTGGAGTCTTAACCACTGGACCGCCAGAGGAGTTCTAAATTCCCTCTTTCTTGAAAAGAAAGTGATTATAGGGGAATTCCCTGGCGATCCAGTGGTTAGGACTCAGAGCTTCCACTGCAGGGCTCCCAGGTTCCATCCCTGGTTGAGGAACTAAGATCCTGTAAGCCATGTGGCGTGGCTGATAAAAATTAAAAATACAAAATGATCATAGCCCCTATGTTCATGCAGATAAAACAGCTTGTTACTAAAAATGCATTCATCCTAAAGCTATGGCATTATTAGTATACAAAACATTAAAAAAATAATTTGGCCAGGCTTATCATATAGATACTGCTCTTTCATGTTCAGACAAGTTCTCTTGGATTTTGCTCACCAACTGTTTGTACCTTTTGGTTTTTCACTTAGGGTGTGGTTGGAAGGAAATGGACATGATGTATAGAAACATTTGTTGGTTCTCAGCTCCTACTTTGAACAAACACTCCTTGGAGGAAGCAGATTCCCCTGCTGGAGTATATACTCCAGTGTGGTATGTGATACAGAAGGGGGATTCCAGGTCCGAGGCAAGGCGAGGACAGACCCTGCCTTGTGCTGGAGCATCACAGTGGGCAGTGTGCACTGCTGCTCCTAATTAGTGTGTGTGGGCTGACACTAGTGATGCTGGCTTAGGAAACCAGCTAAAAATGCCCTGTTGTATCCAACAGAGATCAAAAGATTTAGTCTTTTGGGTGTGCTCCTCTGACCCTCCAGGATTGTTGACAACTGTTAGTGGTAAAGGTGGGGTGAGGGTGGAGGGAAGTCATCAATACCCATCATGAAAGAGGCATCCCATCCTTACAAAGAAGTACAGGCTTCAGAGATGCCAAAGAAAGCTTTATGTAGAGTTGTTTGTATCAGTGAAATCCTTCTCTTCCCTGGAGTTGCTGTGTCATTTGTTTCCAGACTGTGGATTCTGTTTTTTAAAGTTTTAAGGGATCCAAAGTGGTGAGAATGGAGGTGTTCAATTTATTTACAGTGATGGGGCTTGAGAAAGTTTGTTGAAAATCATTCACTTGTTATTAATAGAAATGTTTAGGTGTAACTGAAATGTTGAATATATTTACTTTTTTCTAGATCTTTGTTAACACAGAAAGAGCACATGCTGAAACCCTGGGGATTGTAAATGTTAAATAAAATCATGAAAATAAACTAAGAGCACTTTGTGTGACAAAATGTTTCATAACTTAGTTTTATGGGAGAAACAGTAAAGGTTTTACATTTATTAAAACTTTTTTTAATTTATTTTTTTATTTGGAAGAGAATAGTATTGGGACCTGAGTTGGAATCCCAGTTCCAACACTTATCAATTAACTATATGACCTTGGAAAAAATAACCTAATAATTTCTTTGGCTTCAATCCTCTCATCTGTGAAATGGGAAATAAAAATAGTACCTATCTCAGAATTGTTCTGAGAATTCTATTAATAAATGTAGAGTGCTTAGAACAGTTCCTGGCATGTAGCAAGCACACTGTAATTATTATTTATTGAGTGTTTATCGTGTGTTAAGCACATTGAAAGACAGTATAGCAGGGATTTGGGCTAAGTTATTAACCTCTTCTGAGCCTCAATTTCCTCATCTGTAAAAGAAGGATAGCAATAGTTTCTTTTACTTTCATAGGTAGGATTGCATGAAAATTAGATGAATTAATTGATGTGATGCCCTTAAGGCGTTGCTGGTTTTGTTGTTAGCATCCAGTAAATGTGAGCCTCCACAGATTACATACTTTAAGTCATTTTTCACACAGCCATGTAACTATATATATGTATATACATATACTCACACATATATATATATTATATACATACATACACACTCATACACTTGTTGTTGTTGTTAAACAGCTGAGAAAGAAACAAGTTGAGAAATGTAGATAACCTGTTCAAGGTTGCACAGTTAGAATTTGATCTCAGGCCTTAAGTAGCCAAATCAGAAATACATGACCTATAGACCTCTGTTGCTTTATTGTATCTTTTTGTTTTTGAAGATGATGTTCCTCTGATGTTTTAGCGATTCATATAAATATTTAATTTCAAGTGTGTTTTGTGAAATTTTATCATACTCTTTCTCTCAAAAGCCTTAGTGAATGTCTGACTGTGCAACTTTTAATTTTAGCATTTGTTGTGCAAGACTTGAATTCTTTATTTTGCAAAAATGTGTGTTTCTCAAGGCACCTTTGAGAGCTTTACACATACCCAAGAAGCTAATTGAACATACAGGGTGCATGTGCAGTTCACTTAATGCACATTATATTGTTCTGGGAAACACTGATTTTGAATTTTTATTTTCTGGTTGACGGAGTAATAGACTTTGTACAAACTGCTCACACTACCAGTTGCTCTATAATATACCTATGGGTGAAGAACACTTGGAGGGAAATACACAAAAATGATGTTGATAACCATATATAAGGGTGATGGGTTTTTCTCATTTCCACATTTTCTTTACTACTACTTAATTTAATTTTAATTTAATTGTTTATAAAGTTATTATAAATTATTCTTTATAAAAATAAATAATTTATTATTTCAAACAAATGTATTAAAAATAATTCCTGGAGTTAGAAGTACAGAATGGACCACCTTAAGCTGTTTCTCTTGCTAGATTTTAAAAAGAGACTTTACCTTGTTGTATTGTATTAATATCTATAAAGAGAAAATGGAAGCAGCCGGTGGAAGCTGTCTCTCTTCCTTCACCATTATTCTTTGAGGCCCTCATGTAGTGTTTGCTATTAGTAAACACAATAAGTAGTCTTCTGCTGTGGGTACCTGCTGCAGGCTTAATTGCAAAAGGAGGTGTGGAAGGTTTATGAAGCTCTCTGTGCTGTGCACAGTTTATGTTTAACACACACTTTCTGCTTTCCCCTGAGCAGTGGGATGCTCGAAGGACAAAGGGCCCCCAGAGAGCTGGCTGAACATGGTATGGTAGCAAGCAGTGCTCCTTTATTTATGTCTTTTCATTTTATTATTTCTTCTTTTTCTTTCTTCATATTTACTCTTCTCGTTCATTCTTGAGTTTCTCCTGAGAAAGATCAGAGGCCTTGAATTTACTGATAGGAGGAACTTGGTTTTGGTACATGATTTAGCCGGTGCTGTTCCATCTTTATAGGCTTCCAAGGTGGTGCTAGTGGTAAAGAATCCTCCTGCCAATGCAGGAGATGCGGATATGATCCCTGGGTCAGGAAAATCCCCTGGAGGAGGACATGGCAACCCACACTAGTATTCTTGTCCAGAGAATCACGTAGACAAAGGAGCCTGGCAGGCTGCAGTCCACGGAGTCACAAAGAGTCGGATACAACTGAAGTGACTTAGCACACGTGTTCCATCTTTGAAGGAACAGGATATCAGAGAAATGTAGGAGAATAATCCTTTCTAGATTCACAGGACCCATAAGGGCTGCTTGAATGGTAGCATTCAAGTTTTCATGAGGTCATCTAGCTTTGTAGCATTCAGGCTTTCATGAGGTTAGCTAGCTTGGAGACATATGTCTGACTCTGCTTTTTTCCCTCCGCTGAAGATATTAACATAAGTTCGAATATAAGTTGAAGTTTCTTCCCAGACTTTTTCCTCAGGAAAAGTAGTAGGTAGTGTCTTTAAACACTTGGTTTTTCCTTTAATATTTATTTCAAATTACCTTTTTTTGTTGTTATGCATTTTTAAAAATAGACTTTATTTTTTAGAGAAGTTTCAGGTTCACAGCAAAACTTGAGTGGAAAGTATAGAGAATGAACTCCTAGGACTCCCTTCCCTGCCACACATGGGTTATCTGGCTGTCAGCATCCCTCACCAGAGTGGTACCTTTGTTATAATTGATATGTAGATTCATTAGACTCATTAGAGAAGATCCCGATGCTGGGAAAGATTGAAGGCAAGAGGAGAAGGGGATGACAGGGGATGAGAAATGGTTGGATGGGATCACTGACTCAGTGGACATGAGTTTGAGCAAGCTCTGGGAGATGGTGAAGGACGGGGAAGCCTGGTTTGCTGCAGTCCATGGGGTCACAAAGAGGGGGACACGACTGAGTGACTGAACAACAACACTGATACATTGTTATCATCCATAGTTCATAGTTTACATTAGGGCTGAACATTCTGTGGGTTATGACAACTGTGTAATGACATTTACACACCATTGTAGTAGTATACAGAATAGCTTTACTGTCCTAGAAAATCCCCTGTGTTCTTCCTATTCTTCCCTTCTCCCCTACCCTCTAACCCTGGGCAACCACTGATGTTTTTACTGTGTCCATAGTTTTGCCTTTTCAGAATGTCCTATAGTTGAAACCATACAGTATGTAACCTTTTCCAATGGGTTTCTTTGATTTAATAATCTACGTTTAAGTTTCCTTCATGTCTTTTCATGGTTTGATAGCTCATTTCTTCTTCAGGCTGAATGGTTAATATTCCATCGTCTGGATGTCCTACCATTTATTCGTTCATCTACTGAAGGACTTCTTGGTTGTTTTCAAGTTTGGGCGGTCATGAGCAAGGCTGCTGTAAACATCTGTGTGCAGGTTTTTGTGTGGACATAAGTTTTCAGCTCATCTGGGTAAATACCAAGGAGCACGACAACTAGGTTGCATGGCGAGAGTATGGTTCAGTTCAGTTCAGTTGTTCAGTCGTGCCTGACTCTTTGTGACCCGGTGGACTGCAGCACGCCAGGCTTCCTTGTCCATCACCAACTCTCAGAGCTTGCTGAAAACAGATTGTCTTCTAAAGCAGCTATACCATTTTGCATTCCCACCAGCAGTGAGTGAGAGTTCCTGTTGCCCTGCATCCTTGTCAGCATGTGCTCAGTGTTTTGGATTTTGACCATTCTAATAAGTATATTCTAACAGGGTTATCTCACTGTTGTTTGAATTGCATTTTTCTGTTGATATATGATGTAGAGTATTGTTTCATATACTTATTTATCATCTGTATAACTTCTTTGGTGAGGTGTCTGTTCAGGTCTCTGACCCATTTTCTAATAGGGTTCTTTTCTTACTATTGAGTTTTAAGAGTTCTATGTTTTGGATAACAGTCCTTTTTCAGATACACCTTTTGTAGATATTTTTTCTCAGTCTGTGGCTTGTCTTATCATTCTCTTGAGAATTAATATATTTTTAAATGAGACATTGCGTAGATATATATGAAAAACTTATCAGTGCCAGTTTTATATGCTTGTGGAGATTACTTGATCGATTTGACTTAAAAATTTTAGAGTAATTAAACACATTTGATAATTATTCCTAGGAGTATGACAGGTGTGAACAGGCCTCGTGAAGGTCAGTTGATGAGCAGTGTCTGAGAACAGTGTGTAAGTTTGTGGTCATCACAAATAGATACTTATGGGATAAATGAGAAAAAGCTTTGTCCCAGGATGATATAAATGAGTACTTGGAGTTTGGATAAAGTTTTCAGAATGCACTTCATAAGAGGTCAGAGAGTGCTCTTTTTCAAACCGCAGTGGTGGGGATAGAGCTGATGTCTCTGGAATACTGTATTACATGACTAATAAGGTGGTGTTAGTGACACTGGTGATAAAGATGTGTACGGAAGCTGAAATAAAATGGTTTCATAATATGTTAGAGATAATAGTGATTATGTTTAGAGTGCTTTTTTTGTTTGTTTCTTTGTTTCTAAATCCTTTTAATCATTATTCCTTACTTGAGGTCAGCTCTTTGCAGTTGCCTGATTTTGACCTACATAGTACACCATGGGAATTTCTTTTGCACTCAATAGTGGGAAATTACATGTAATGATTTCTTGCATGTGGGATGTTATCTGCTTGGGAGTAGACCAACCGTCGTTAGGAAAATTGATTAAATCCCTTTCATACGTTTTTTTAAAGTCTCTTTTTGAAACATTAATTTCCTTCATTAACATACCCTTTGGAGAACTCTAAATTGTTGGATCAAATATTTAACTTTGCTTTTGTTAATGTATAGGATATTGTACCTGTGGATGCCTCTTATGAAGTGAAAGAACTGTATGTGCCAGAAAATAAACTTCATTTGGCAAAAACAGATGCAGAAACACTACCGGCATTGAAAATTAATAAAGTAAGTGCTTTGTCCTTTTTTCGTATCAAGTGCTTTAATCCCATAGATAGTTGTTCGTCTGTAGAATTTGTGATTTTATTGATGTGTTTGAGGGCTTGAGTGGTGGTGGTGGTCATAGTTGTATATATGTTTACTTTATAAAACCATATTCCCAAATTACCATGGCTTTGATTTTATTTTACTCATAGTTATTTTGAAATACCAAAGAATAGAGGCTATGTAAGATTTTAGGTTTATCAGAAGGAATGGATTCTAAAACGTGAAAAGCCTTTAATAATTTAATAATAAAAATGAACTTTTTTTTCCTTAAACATGTTTCCTAATCCCTTGCCAAGACTCTGATTTTCCCTTTCTTATATTGTGAAGAATAATTCTGTTGTGTATTGTAGCTCTAATAATATTAGGTGTTTTTCCCAATAAGAAACTGCTTAAACTAGATATGATGACAGTGGAGACTATAATTTATCACTTTCAAATCCTAGAGAATTTTAAATTGTATGGTTCAGATATACTTTAAAAATAGGTTTAGAAATAAGAACTTAAACTAGGAGTAGAATTTCCCAGCCTTTCTTCTAGTGTAGTAAAAATCCCAGACACCCAGGGAGGTGCCAACTCTGAAAGTAAAGAGAAAGAGAAAAATAAAACCCCCAAACATTCTGAGGCTGGAGAAAGACTCTTCAAAGCCTTACTCAAGTTCCTAAGAGGAGTACATTGTCTAGGTGATTTGTGTGATTGGGTTTCTAACCAGAATCTAGGACATGTTGCAGGGAGCAAGGGAGAGTTGGGGGGCAGAGTCACTCAAAGCTGACTTTACTAAGGAACAGCAGATTTTGTCACTAACAGACTTTTTGTCAATTGAATAAACACACACACACACACATTGGGGTAGGGAGAGAGAGAGAAGAAAGAAACTGAGAATGAATGAATCTGAATCCAGGTCAGTCAGACTCTGTAACCCAAAAAGATAGTAGCTTTTTCAAATGTGAACCTTTTTTCAATACAGTGGTTTGTTCTTTGTTTAGCAGTATGAAAAATAATTAATTAAAAAAACGTAGGCTACATCGTGTAATGTATTAGCTCGGGCTGCCACAACAAAAACCGTAGCCTGGATGGCATAAACAACAGACATTTCTTTTCTCATGGTTCTGTAAGAAAGAAAGTCCAAGACCTCGGTGCTGGCTGACTTGGTCCCTGACAAGGCCCCCTTCCTGACCTGGTCAGACACCTTCTCACCACACACTCAGGTTGAGAGTCAAGCTCTGGTGTCTCTTCCTTCTCTTATGAGGGCACCAGACTGTTGGGTGGGGACCCAGCCTTCTGACCTCATTTAAGCTTTATCACCTTTTAGGGCCTTATCTCCAATTCATATCGGGAGCTTCAACATATTTGGGGGCGACATAAACATTCAGTTTATAGTAGATACCATCTAGAATTAGATTCCAGTAGAGACAAATAGGGGCCATGTCAGAGGTTTAGGAAAAATTAATAAGAGGAGAACTTGAAAATGAAACAATTTGGTGCATGAATATATTTTTTTCCTGTGAATTGAAGGAGGGATGTACTTTGCCATTATTTGATTTTTTAGTGGAACATGCTGGTCAGCATACTTTGGGAATACGTGGTAAGCCACATCTTACTGCACACCTCTTGGCCAGGTGCTTTATCTTTTCTCTTTTGAGACTCATGGCTATATATACACACATACATATACCAAGTCAAAAGTGAGCATATCAAGCTTACATTGTTGTTGTTTTGTCGCTAAGTCGTGTCTGACTGTTTTGCGACCCTGTGGACTGCAGCCCTCCAAGCTCCTTGGTCCATGGGATTTCCCAGGCAAGAATACTGGAGTGGGTTGCCGTTTTCCTTCTCCAGGGGATCTTCCTAACCCAAGGATTGAACTCTCATCTCCTGAAATGCAGGTAGATTCTTCACTGCTGAGCCACTTGCAAAGCTCCCCCGCAGCTTACATTAATTCATCTTAATTTATCAATTCTTTAATATTCTGATTGGATACACTGGAAATCTTAAAGTTCAAGAAATAATACAGTGTTTGTAAAATGAATGTCATTGATGAGGGACACTTTTGGTAAGTATTTTTATCTAAAGTTTGTTTTAGTTTAGAACAGTGGTTGTCAGAGTGTAGTTTCTAGAACATTATTGTTAACATTTTCTGGGTACCTCTTAAAAATACAAATCTTTGTCCCCCATAGCAAACCAGCTAAATCAGAAACTGGTGTGGAGCAGTCTTCATTTAACAAGTCTTCCAGAGGTTTCTTAGACATATTAAAGTTTGAGGGATGCTGGTTTAGGAGATACTATTCTTATTAGAAATGTTATTTAAATTTATTAAGAAAGACATGTATTTTCTTAGTGCCCTTGTTGTTTATTAGATTTGTATAACTTATAATCATTCTTGAGAAGTTTGTTACCATTACTTTCAAAATGAAACTCCAGAAAACCATTACTGCTTTTGTTCATGAGTACATGAAATAGAGCATTGTTCTTTACTGTCTCATTTACTAGGTGGATATGCAGTGGGTGCAGGTTTTGGCAGAAGGCTGGGCAACCCCGCTGAATGGCTTTATGAGAGAGAGGGAGTACTTGCAGTGTCTTCATTTCGATTGTCTTCTGGATGGTAAGACTTTGGACATTCAGGTGCATTGAGTGTGGTAAAGAAGGCACATAGTTGCAGGGATTGGTCACTGTTTAAAGAGAGCACTGGTAACATCTTAATTGGAGATAGCACTTTAAGACAAAATTCTATCAATACTGAACATTTTAAGTATATCCTGAGATCATCTTTTCAGTTTTAGTTTTCCTGCTTGTGATTTATTGTGGGGGAGAAGGACAACCTGGGGTTTAGGGCTGAAAATGGATTTAAAAAAACGAATGCAGTTTCCCTGTTCCGTATCTATCTGATCGCGGTAGAAAGCCTCTTCCAAAAGTGTACATAGTCACTAAATTGTGCTGTACTGAAGCCCATACTTGCTTATTAAGCCAGGTGTTCTAATGAGGAATCAGGGAGTCCAAGTTTAGAAATCCTGAAATAGATGGTTGAAAGGATGGTTCTTCTTGTTTTAAAACACTGAAGCAATTGCCAAAGAAATCTATATTTAGGATATTGTCATTACATTCTAGCTACGTTAAACTTTGTATACTGTTGGTAACATTAATTTACTACAGTAAAGGAGATATTGCTAAATTGTAAAGAATTCTAGTGTCATGATCTGGCAATTCCACTTCTGGGTGTTTATCTGAAGAAAACAAAAACACTAACTACAAAAGACATATGCACCCATATGTTCATTGCAGCATTATTTATGATCACTAAGATATGGAATCAACCTAAGTACCCATCTGGAGAAGGGAGTGGCAGCCCACTCCAGTACTCTTGCCTGGAAACTCCCATGGACAGAGGAGCCTGGTAGGCTGCAGTCCATGGGGTCGCCAAGAGTTGGACACGACTGAGCTACTTCACTTTCACTTTTCACTTTCATGCATTGGAGAAGGCAATGGCAACCCACTCCAGTGTTCTTGCCTGGAGAATCCCAGGGACGGGGGAGCCTGGTGGGCTGCCGTCTATGGGGTCGCACAGAGTCGCACACGACTGAAGTGACTTAGCAGCTTAGCAAGTACCCATCAGTTGGTGAATGGATAAAAAAGATACACACACACACACAGTGGAATGTTACTCTCCTGTAAAAAAGAAAGAACTTTTGCCATTTGTTGCAGCATGGATGGACCTGGAGATTATTATGTTAAAGTGAAATAAGTCAAACAGAGAAAGACAAATTTCCATGTGATTTCACTCATGTGGAATTTAAAATACAAAAGAACAAACAAAACAGAAATAGACTGGTAGATACAGAGAACAAACTCGTGATTGCTAGAAGGGGAGGGGGTGGGAGTAGGCTAAGGTGAAGGGGATTAAGAGGTGTAAACTTCCAGCTATAAAATAAGTCACAGGCATATACTTATTAGCATAAATATAATACTGTAATAATTTTATATGGTGATAAATGATTACTAGACTTACAGTGATCATTTTGTTGTAGGAAGGGGGACCCCTTCCAGGGCCCCAAACTGGGCTCTTGTCTAACACTCGGAAATGAATTGTCTGAGGAGACACATGTGCTGACAAAGCAAGAGATTTTATCAGGAAAGGGCACCAGGGTGGAGATCAGCTTAGGGTAAGGGAACCCAGGCGAACAGCTCTGCCACGTGGCTCGTGGTTTTATAGTGATGGGATTAGTTTCCGGGTTGTCTTTGGCCAATCATTTTAATTCAGAGTCTTTTCCTGGTGGTGCACGCATCACTCAGCCAAGATGGATGCTAGCGAGAGGGATTCTGGGAAGTGGACAGACACGCAGTGTCTCCTTTTGACCTTTCCCGAACTCTTCTGGTTGGTGGTGGCTTATTAGTTCCATATTCCTTACCAAGATCTGCTGTCATAAAACAACTCATGCAAATGGTTACTAAAGGGCCTGGCCAGGGTGGGCGGTTTCAGTCAGTGTCCTTCCCCTAACAATTTCATGATGATTTAAATATTGAATTTAAATGTTGTATTTAAATGTTGAGTCAAGTGTTGTACATCTGAAGCTAACATAACATTGTACGTCAGCTACAATATTTCCATTTAAAAATAAGTTATAGAACCCTACAAAATTGCCCGTGTTCTTCTGTGTTATGACTTCTTTTGACTGGGGAAGTAAAGTAGATACTGGAAAATGTAATTCCTAATCCTTGTTCTCAAGAAACTTTATCACAAGAACATAAGGATTGAATTTTACTTTTTGATTTTCTTCTTTAGAAATAATGGAAAAAGTTACTGTGGACTGCCTCTTTAGTAATGATTCAGTCTTGGATATGGTACAAATCTGTCTATTAATTTTCCATTTTGAACTCTACCTTGTGGTGGTAATTTTAAAATAGTCAAACAGTTATCACTGATTTTGTTGACATCTTTTGCCCCAAGAAGGCATGCCATGATTTCCAAAAAAATATGGTTTCTCTTTGATATGTAAATAATATCCATATATGAATTTGAGAATGCATTTTATTTTCCTAACCTGTACATGATGAGTGGGAAAAGAAAACACTTATACCGCTTGAAAGGTTGGGAGCCGAGAATGTGCCTTCAGTCTCACCAGCAGCATATTTTGGTGTAAATGGAGACGCTGATTATTTACTACCTTTGTTTCTTCACCAGTGATAGATGACATGAGTTCCATTCTGATCAAAAACCAAAAAAGCATTTTGAATGTTTTTGCCTTCCTTTCTCAAGGATCTAGACCCAGATCTAGCAAGTATCTTCAAGTAACTTGCCACTCAAAATGTAGTTATCAGAGGGTTCATATTTGTCCTGAAAGGGCTCTGAAGCACAATTCCTAATCTTACTCGTAAATTTTTGATGATGTTAGGTTTAACCAGCTGCTCTTCCTTGTTATGTCTGTGATTCTTCCCCCTAAAGACAGTTTGACCAGTGGTTGTGAAGAGTATTGCTACAAACAATTGATGTTCTTATTGTTTGCTGTCTTTTCTTTTTTTACCCTGGATTTGTTACTTGTTCTCTCCCTGATTTTCTGTGCCAGGTGCCAATAGAACATATCACTGGAGTAGTAAATCTTTTATTGTTTGAAGAGTGTCTGCTGAAGTGTGAAAGGTAGATATGAGACCTGTTGAGTAACATAAGCTGTGCGCTTTATCTTCTTTTGTGCCCTGCAGGGGGTGTCATTAACCTGTCAGTACCTATAGTCCTGACGGCTACTCAGGAAGACAAAGAGAGGCTGGACGGCTGCACGGCATTTGCTCTGATGTATGAGGGCCGCCGGGTGGCTATCCTTCGCAATCCAGAGTTTTTTGAGCACAGGAAGGAGGAGCGCTGTGCCAGGCAGTGGGGAACAACATGCAAGAATCACCCCTATATCAAGGTCCTGAGTAAACCTTGCTGCATTTTGTCCTGATTTGCCAATAATACTCGTGCTGAAGTGTGAGGCATTACCTGTATATCAGCTCTGCCATCCGAACCATTAATATTTTGCGGAATCGAGGCTGGAATGTATATTCGTGTGATGAGCATACGGGCTTGTCATTTTGGTGCAGACACATGTTCAGCAAATATTGTTTAAACTTCCCTCTTGTACACCAGGCTGTGAGCTGGGTGCCAGTGCTGGGAACATAGGGCTGATGTGCACGGCAGGCACAGTCCTTTTGTGCTTGGTGTGTGCTATCTGGTGGTGGAGCAGATATTGATCTTGTATTTACAGGTAGGATGTGAGGGCAGGATGCTATGGGAACCCACAGCAGGGTGATTTTATCTAAGCTGGACTTTTAATTGAACATTGTGTTTCTGGTATGCAAACAATGAAATTTTAGTCTCCTCAAAGGGCCTCATGTTATTCATGTATTGTATGTGAAATATTATCACTGAAGTCACATTTCTGTCCTTTGTTTTAAAGTAGACTTTGAACCGTAAAAGAAACTAAGGCAGTCCCGTGGTTTGGACTCGGCGCTCTCACTGCTGGGGCCAGGTTCCATCCCTGACCAGGGAACAAAGATCCTACAAGCTTTATGGTGCAACCAAAAAACAAAAGCCCTGAGTGAAATTTTAGTAGCTCTGTATATCTAGAAAATTTGTAGAGTGTCCGTTTAAATCATGGAAGTGTGCTAAGTTTTATTTCATTATCTTCTGTAGAAACAAAAAGAGCAATTAAATTTAAAAAATAGGCAGATATGGGACTTTGCTGGCAGTGCAGTGTTTAAAATGCCACACTTCCACTCCAGGGGGCTCAGGTTCGATCTGATGGTTGGTAGGGGAACTGAGATATACTGATTCCTTTGTCCTTAAATGCCATTCACTCTACTCCCTGGACACTGTGTTCCAGTGCCCTGTTTGTTTTCTCTGTAACATTTATCACTAGCTGGTATTCCTCCAGTCTCTCCTATCTTTTCTCATCATCATTGCTTTAATTGCTCAAAAGTTTAGGATTGGAAAACACAAAGAGGGCAGAGTGACCCATTTTTCTGTTAATCAACATGCAGCAACAATTAAAAGAATGTTTTTGTTACTTATAAAGTTACAATTATTCATTTCGATTTTGTTTGCATTTCATATGCAAATATAATAGCTGTATCACAAATCCTTTGTGAAATTATAAAATGTCTTCTAATTCGACAGCATTTCTCATTCCCAGTTCAGTTGATAAGCCAAACAGATTTACCATTAACCTTAAGATGAGCATAATTTGTAGGTATATATAACTTGTGTGAGAGAAATGTTCTTACTTATTTCCATCTTGATTCCTGTTAAAAAAAAAATTACTTTCTTTCTCTTGCCATTAGATGGTTATGGAACAAGGAGACTGGCTGATTGGAGGAGATCTTCAAGTCTTGGACCGAATTTATTGGAATGATGGTCTTGATCAGTATCGTTTTACTCCTACTGAGCTAAAGCAGAAGTTTAAAGATATGAATGCAGGTAAGACATGGATCTGATTATCTCACACGGGACTAGTTGGAGTCTCTGCTTGATGGGGAAGTTCTTAAGGATTTTTTCCAATGCTTACTAAAATGTAAGACAGATTGAGGAGTAAAGATAAGTGTAGTTAGCAATGGAATATGTAAGGAAAGCTATTATAATCAGTCTGAATCCACCTGTGTAGTTCACTCCCACTCTGCATAAAACAATAGAAATAATGACATTCTGCAGAAAACAATAGAACAGCAATAACACGTTCACTGTTCATTCACCAAGTGTTCATTGTTCATCTGTTGTATGTGCCGGAGTGCCAAGTGCTGAGTATTCATAGTTAAATAGGAGCTTATGGTGTATTAGAGAGAGAGAGTCAAAAAATAACAGAAAAAGTTATTGAAGAGTAGGTTAATAATGATTTCAGACTTCTGAATTAGGATGAAGTGGAGCAGTGGAAGTAGAGAGTCTGTAGAAACTCTTCTTTATAATACTGCCTTAGAAAGTATCCCAGGACAGGGATTTTTATATTAGACATCTGCGATTAGCAGGTCTTTTACACAAAGGCAGGGAAATAATGGGTTTATACTGGTACACCCACAGGTGCCACAGCATTTGCTGTAGATTTTGGGAGGCTTTTTTAAGGTCTGAAGAATTTGGAGCCTCTTATAATGGAGATCAGTCCTGGGTGTTCATTGGAAGGACTGATGTTGAAGCTGAAACTCCAATACTTTGGCCACCTCATGCGAAGAGTTGACTCATTGGAAAAGAGCCTAATGCTGGGAAGGATTGGGGGCGGGAGGAGAACGGGACGACAGAGGATGAGATGGTTGAATGGCATCACCAACTCGATGGTCATGGGTTTGGGTAAACTCCCAGGAGCTGGTGATGGACAGGGAGGCCCAGTGTGCTGCGATTCATGGGGTCGCAGAGAGTCAGATACGACTGAGCAACTGAACTGAACTGAAATAATCACACTACTTATGAATTCTCACTCTGGAAATGGTTAAACCCTAAGCATGGGTGCTGCTTTTTCAAATAGCTTCTGTGTAGAAATTGAGGAGATAGCTCTATTGTAGTTTGCTGATATTTGATATGACATGAAATAGATCAAGGACTGGAGATGTGATCTGGGCACACCCCTCCAGAGCTCATGGGCCTCACCAGCCCACCTCATTCATTCACATTTCCTGCTTAGCCACCTCGGGGTATTTGATAGTGTAGGACCACATTTCTGCTTCTGAATTTTATTCCTCACCTCTGAATTTGAAGCACGTATTTGGCCTAAGCCACTTGTGCAGGAATTTCTCTGACTTTTACACTCGCTGCTTGCTTACATAGCAGCTTATTTTCTTCTTTTTTGCTAATGTGTTTTGGGCACAGTCGTAGGGGACTGTGTCATGACTGCTGTAAGTCAGTGTTGTTGCTAATTCGCTTCAGTCGTGTCCAACTCTGTGCAACCCCATAGACGGCAGCCCACCAGGCTCCCCCGTCCCTGGGATTCTCCAGGCAAGAACACTGGAGTGGGTTGCCATTTCCTTCTCTAGTGCATGAAAGTGAAAAGTGAAAGTGAAGACGCTCAATCGTGTCCGACTCTCAGCAACCCCATGGACCACAGCCCACCAGGCTCCTCTGTCCAAGGGATTGCCCAGGCAAGAGTACTGAAGTGGGGTGCCATTGCCTTCTCCATAAGTCAGTGATGGTGCCTCATTCTCTTTTGTCAGTGTGTGACTTAAAGGTGCATGTGTAAGTCTGTTTTGGCCTTTGAAGTGTAAGGAAGAAGGGCTTCTGGGAAAGGTTTTCCTTTCTAGAGAGAATCAGGCTTAGGACAAAAAGTTACCTTTTTCCATCCTTCCTTTTCCTCTTGCTTTGAATGTGGTCATGTAAGCATTCACTGTTTGGAGCTCTGGCAGCCATTTTGTAACTATGAGAATCCATGAGCATCTTACACTGTTTGAGTTTCTGATCAACAACCCTTGAGTCCTCTATATCCACATTTCTTACTCAAAGACCTAATGCATGTTTGAGTTATAGAAGACACTTCTAGTGTCTTGTATTGTGTCTAGTGTCTCACTTCTAGTGAGTCTTGTATTGTTTGCGACCAGAAGCATCTGATAATTTAACATGTATAGACCTCTTTTTTTCTGGTAAACAGAAACATGTTTAACTGAGGACTTGCTGAGACCTGCTCATTTTTTTTCCAAAATAATTTATATCAGGAGCTCATGTTAATAAATAATTTTTTGGCACTGTTGAAGGGTCTTATCATGAAATTATCATTCATAATCAGAGACTTTATGTTACATCTGTTTTGCATTCTTCCTTGTGGGGCCAAACATTTTAAATCATTTAGAGAATTTGTTGCATAATAAGTGATTGCAACTTTTGTTTAAAGTAGCTGGGAGCCAGTTATTAGCCTTAAATCAAGCAAAAAAGATGGTGGGGTGTTATTTTGTTTACTTTTCCATTTTAGACTAAAGCAAATAAACAACAGATTGAGGACCTTCCTTTATAGTTCTTATTCACTCTTTCCGGAAGCCAGTAACAAGTCATCTACTTGTGTGTACAAATCATAACTCAAGGGAGAGAAAAGAGGAAATTCTTTTTTTTTCTTTTACTTAGGATTCCTTTTTAGCCTCTTCCTCCTCCTTCCTTCATAGTAGTAGAAGAACTCTGATTACCCAGAGTGGGCTGTTGTCCTGTGCACATTGATATGATCAGTTTTGGTGTTTCTAAACCATTCTGTAGCTAGAAGGATTGGGAAATCATTAATACCCACATCAGTGATTGCAAGGTGTTATGGTTCCAGGTGGCAGGTTCTTTGAACCATTGATGATTGACCACTATCCTGGAAAGAATGAATTTCACTTAAGCCAATTAAGAGCCAAGTTAATGTTTATTATACACAGTGGAGTCCTGCTGGGTTACGGAGGGAAACATTGACATAATTTCTTTCAAGCTAGTATGTGCTAGCACAGTGCTGAATAAATCTGAAAAAGCCTTGTAGAGTTTATTGAACCAGACTATATTTTAAATGAATTGATAGAAACAGTAGATAGATACCTTAGGCAAAGTTGGGAATGACAGATACATGAGGAAGCTGAGGCGGAGGCAGATCGTCTGCCTCTGAAGGCACTGCTACAAGGCAACGAATGGGAGATGCTACGACCTGAGGTTGGGTGACGGAGCCTCTGTCAGTCGGGTCAGGGCACACTCAGATGAGGCTGTGAGTGTTATCTGACAAAGTGAGTATTTAAAGACGGGTAGTCAAGGTTAAGGGAGCTGCCAAGGAATGCCGAGGCATCTGGGGACTAGCAATTTGGGGTAGTATTACCATTCCTGACATTGTTTCTTAAGTGGAGTAAGAGGAGCTGGTGCTGTGGGGCGGGGCAGCGGGCAGGAGATAGTTGTCGGGGGTGTGGGCACTGCTGTAGTCACCATGCTGGGGCAGGATGCTCCTGGGGCAGATGTTTTCTCCTCCATCCTCTGCTTGCCTGTTGGTGTCTGCTTTGGGGAGGTAGGTGTACAGCACTCCCCCTGCCCCTGGACACACATGTGTGCACACACGCATGTACACGCACACACATGCACACACACAGGAGACACGGACTAGAGGGGAAGATGAATGGAGAGCAGACAGTACAGAGTCTATTTGGCAAAACACTTTATATTCAACATTACTTTTCATGTTAATTTGAAAGCACTTTTAGTCTTAAGAAAGAAAACAACTTGCTGCCATGTTTCGGGTATGGGAGTCCCTGTTTGTGAAAAATTCTAGTCTGTTCATATTTACTCAAGTGGCCTATCTCTGCTTTGTTGATTTTTTTTTATTCCCTCGTGAGCAGTTTAAGTAAAAGACTGGTGATTTATGACAGGCCTGAGGGAGGAGGGGTATCAAACTCGTTTTTTCTTTTTGCTTGTTTCCAACTCTCTTAAAAAATCTCCCACAAAAATAAACATAGTGTGCCCTCACCTTTCCCCCCCTCCCCCCCACCACCCCCAGCCATAGCACTATTGTCAGGACTCTTGTTCAGCTACTATATTGATTTGAGGAAAATCAGAAATGCCTGTACTTAAGTTTTGGGGTAAAATGGCAGATAATAGAGCTTGCCTAGGACTGGAAGAGAAGACTTATTAATTAGTGCTGCATGTAGGACAGTTTTCAGAGAAGTTGAAAGGAAGGAAGCAGGAAGATGTTGTAATTCTGGGTTTAGTGGTTGGGATGCAGTCCAAGACTCTGCCTGTGGGCTGGGCAGAGAAGCGCAGTTCTGAGAAATCTGGGGGAAAGAGTTTGGAGCACTCCCCTGCTGACCAGTCCATTTGTTGCGCTGGGAACCTGCTGCCGTCCCTGGGCCCTTTGCTGAGGAACTGCAGCGCAGGGACCCAGCCCAGGTGTCTTCAGTATGCTGCATTGTGTTCCAGGGCCGTGATGCTTGGCCAGGCAGCCTGTGTCCTGCCTGTATCCAGGGGGTCAGGGTCCACTTTCCTTCCACCACCAGAAAACACTCCTGGTGCCATTCCTTCCCCATCACATATCAGTGCATCCTCAGAAGAACCTTCCCCATTGTCTTCTTCCCCTTCCACCTGCTGCAGGGAAGGGATCAGACTGTACTTAACATGATGTGTTGGCTCCTGGATGGTATCGAATGCAGAGGAGAGGGAGAGAAGCTGTACTGTGGGGTTCTTCCTTACTTAGGCATGAAATATAGAAGTCTGGGGAGCTGGGCCCACTTTTGGTTTGAGATATGCGGGTTATAGTGAAGGTGGAGGAATTGAGGGGGTGGGAGCGGTAATGAGCAATATCTTTTGAAATGTTTTTAGTAATAAGTCTCTGTAACTGATGAGTTGGAAGGTCAGGACTTTGAGATGCAGCTAACAGAAGCCATCTGTATGCACATGATAATTGAATCCAGGCAGGGGTAAGTTTCCTGAATGAGTCTGTAAAGAAAGAATGTCATAGGACCCAGCAGTGAACCTTATGGTTCTGAGAGGGCTACAAGATGTCAGAAACAGGTGATTAGACTAAAATGGGCCAAGCAGAGTATAAAATGTCATATGCATTTGATCACATCTGTGTAAAAATGTTTGCATAAGGAGAAAAACTAGGAGACTCTGCAAAAAACCAAAACCAATTATATTAAGATCATGCATTTGGGTTGGTTTTTTTCTCTCCAAATTTTCTTCAGTATTTCATTTGTATGTATGTGTTAGTCATTTGTGTCTGACTCTTTGCGACCCCATGGACTGTAGCCTGCCAGGCTCCTCTGTTCATGAAATTCTCCAGGCAAGAATACTGGAGTGGGTAACCATTCCCTATTCCAGGGGATCTTTCTGACCAAGGGATTGAACCCAGGTCTCCCATGTTGCGAGGGTAGCACCTGTCTTCACTTTTGCCACATTGTTATGGTGTGTGACCCCCCACTCACAGTGTGTAGGTTGTGATCAGTCACAGGAGCCTGACTGTATGCTGGGGGAGGAATAGATTGAGTGAGCAGAGACAATGGAAGGCTGGAGGATGGTTTATTTTATATGGAACATGTGGGGCACATGTTTCTCTGCAGCAGGCCTTCTTGTTTTGCTGTCTCTCCGCTCCACCCCCTGACTCTCACCCACATCAGCTAGTTCTCTGTGAAATATGGCTGATAAATGCACAACTTCTGTTTGGAGTGCAGTATCCTTCCTAACCTGTGTTTCAGAATTCTACATGATATCACGTGCTAGGCTTCGTATCCATGTTTGACAAAATGGATGATTCTATGTCCTCAGACACATCTGCCTTCCTGCTTCCACACTTTTGATCTTACCAGGTGGCTTGGCTGCAATGCTTTTACTTCCATCACCCAAATTTCGTTTGTCTTTGAGAGGTCAGTAAATTACAGCCTGCAGGCCAGATCTGGCCTGCTACCGGTTCTTGTAAATAAAGTTTTATTGGGAAATATCCACACTCACTTGTTTATGCATCGTCTGTGACTGTTCTTGCACTACTTATGCAGGATTGAGTAGTTGCAGCAGAAAACCCATAGACTGAAAAGTGTAAAATATTCACTCCAGCTCTTGAAGGAAAAAGTTTGCTTTTGTGCACAGTGTCAGCAGCTTCACAGTGTATTTTCTATAAGTCAAAATAATAGCATTCCTGGTCCTTTCCCGGAAATGAAGGCAGAGGGCTAGAAAGAGATGGAAATCATAGTATTCTTGCCTGGAGAATACCACGAACAGAGGAGCCTGGCAGGCTACAGTCCATGGGGTCACAGAGAGTTGGACGTGACTCAGCAACTAACACACACACACATCCCAGGAATGAGGACAGAGGGCTAGAAAGAAATGGAAATCATAAATGTTAATATTAAGTTTCACTCATTTTGTAGGTAATGTCCCATTTTCAAACACAGTTGAAAAACTCTGATCTTTGGTAAAGCATTCAGTCTTAAACTAAGCCATAAGGAGTTACAAGTGAAAAGGTAAATATTTTATACCAGTTATGGTGTGACAATAGGGAATTCACTGTCCTTTAGGAAATGGGGATGAGAATGTGAAAAATTATTCAAAGTTGCTGTAAGTATCAGTGGGCCAAGGTCCATAGTAGCCCATTATTCTTTTTCCATCCTTGATGGAAAATTGATGGAGGAAAATTTAATAGTGATGCATGTTGGGTTATGTTAGTTGGGACAATACCTTGGGAATGTAAGCTTCCAGTGGATCAGTTACTCCTGTTACATTGTTCATCCATGTAAGTTCTCTAGTGGAGAAACCATATGGTAGGGATGAAAATGCAGTCTGCAGCTATGGACAGTTAAAGCCATTTGGGTAATTCATTGATAAATAGTTATAAGAGATTGAAAAGACTGGAAGTTTAGGAAAAGCCTGGTAATACTGGGAAGAAAAAAATGGGCAGACCAAATGATCACTGCATTTCTGAATGGACCTGATAATAAGGAAATAATTCTACCTGGAAGAAATTTTGGCAGTAAAATCCTTTATATGCTGCTAATGTAAACTTTTAAGAAGTCATTCATCTTAACTTTATCTGTTAAATGTCCATGTGGAGCTAGATTAATTCTTTTTGGAAAGGAAGCCTAGGTAGGTGAATTATTAGAACCTGTGAAATATGTGTATTTGAGACAGAATTTATTTTTTATGTTTCCTTTTGCACATCCTGTCATATAAATAATCTTGCTAAATGGCGATCTTACAGAATGAGATTTGCCCTGACTGAAGTGTAGGAATGTAGTCATCACACACCTGAGATGTATTACCCAGGGGTCCTGTTCACAGTTAGGCACCTGTTCCTCATTAAGGACAGCGAAGGCTGCATGTCCCAGTGCAGAGCTAATGCACCCTCATCTTTAAACACTCACTGGAGTGTTCGTCCTGGAATAGACCTGGAGCCACCAGTAGAACAATAGGTTCAATTTTCCTGCCAGGAACTTTTAGATATGGTGCTTTTCTGTTTGTTTTTTAAAGAATGAATTATCTTAAGGAACTTAGATTTATTAAGTGACTGCAGTCTGCATCTCACCGTGCTGGGTACTTTATATTATCTTCATAACAGTAACTTGAGCATCACCCCACTAGGAAGATGTCAGAAGTGAAATTAAGATCTTAAAGACCACAGTCCATGGTTAAAAACTGGTAGACTTGTGATTTGAAACTGTAAATATCCTGTTCCAAAACAATGCTTCTTCCGTGTGTATCTTCACTTTTAAAAATTTTTAGAGAAAATTTCAAATATATGCTACTTATATTTGTAAGTAGATACATTAGGCCTCCTTGGTGGCTCAGATGGTAAGACTCTGAAGTAACGCTTTAAAGTAAACACTTTACTTTAACACTTTAAAGTAACACTTTTCTTTTGTAATAGTATGAATGAGTCCCCATATACCTCCAACCCAAATTCAGTTGTACCAACTCTTGACTAATCTTGTTTCACTTGTGTTGCTGCTTACCCCACTGCATTCCTGCATGTTATTCTGAAGCACATCTCAGACCTCATGTCATTTCCATCTAAATATTTCAGAAAGTATTTCTTAAAAGTTAGGACTTTAAAAATAGAGCCATGATATCACTGTTGCACCTAAATAATAATAGTTTACTAATACTATCAAATAGACTTCCCCGATGGCTCAGCAGTAAAGAATCTGCCTGCAATGCAGGAGGTGCAGGAGACTCGGGTTTGATCCCTGGTCGGTTAGATTTCCTGGAGGAGGGCATGGCACTCTGCTCCAATATTCTTGCCTGGAAAATCCCACGGACAGAGGAGCCTGGTGGGCTACAGCCTGTGGAGTCGCACAGAGTCGGACACAACTGAGTGAGCACACACACAATACTATCAAATATCTAGTCAGTGTTCGTATTTCTGATAATTTCATAGTGGTCACGTTTCTTGTTTTTATAGTTTGAATTAGGATCTAAGTAAAATTCACACATTGTAATCAGTTCATGTTTCCCATCATAATTTTTTACTTTGTTTTTTAACCTTTTGTTTTGAAATAATTTTTAAAATCTAAAGAAAAATTACAGTAGTACCAAGAGCTATATATTTTACCCAGATCCCATAATTGACATTGTGTTTATTTGCCTTTTCATTCTCACTTTCTTTGAAAGTTGCAGACACAGTGTCTCATGACTGCTTAGTTATTTCCGCATGTATTTAGTGAAAATGACAGTCTCCTGCCTAACCTCAGTGTGCTCATCAGACACAGAAAAATACACTGATATGAGACAGTCTAATCTGTGTCCTGCACTCACATCATGCCATTGCTCCAGTTAGTTCTTTATCATAGAGCCAACAATGACAGCTGAAACCTCCTCTTTGCCACTTTCATTCCTGCTGCAGGATGTCAGTCGTGTCTTTAGTCTGCCTCATTCAGAGCACTCACTTAGTCTTTTTGTGTCTTGCACAGACTTGGCATTTCTGAAGAGGACCTGTTATTTACTTTCTTGACTGTCTCTCAGTTTTGGTTTATCTGCTGTTTCCTCAGGATCAGGTTCCAGTTACACATTTTGTCAGGAATCCCATAGGAAGCAAGGCTGAATCACTGGCACATCATATTTTGTGGCTCACAATTTTGATTTGTCCTCTTACAGATGAGTTTGACTTTTTTAAAAGTTAACTTTTAGTATTAAAGGTCATGTTTACCAGGTTTTTCCTACTGTAAAGTTAACAAGTTATTTTGTACATACTAACAAGTATTTTGGGGGAGATTTTTGAGACTCGATAAATATCCTGTTGTTATCAAATTTTTATCTGTTTTAGCATGCTGCAAATACGGTGATTTTTCTAATTCTGTCATTCTGGTTACTTTTATTAGTTGACCTTCTATACTGTAAGTTAGAGTTTCCACTTCTTCTTCGTTGGTTTTTTTCATTTATTTTAATCTTTCTGGATTCATAGACTCCTCTTTTGGTTTTCAAACCATTAATTATTATTTACTTTGATGTTTAGGTTGTCCTAGGTTGGCTTTTGGGGCTGTGCCCTTTGACATGTCCTCATCCTTCTCTCTGGAGAAGGCAATGGCACCCCACTCCGGTACTCTTGCCTGGAAAATCCCATGGATGGAGGAGCCTGGTAGGCTGCAGTCCATGGGGTCACTAAGAGTTGGACATGACTGAGCGACTGCACTTTCGCTTTTCACTTTCATGCATTGGAGAAGGAAATGGCAACCCCCTCCAGTGTTCTTGCCTGGAGAATCCCAGGGACGGAGGAGCCTGGTGGGCTGCCGTCTATGGGGTCGCAGAGTCGGACACGACTGAAGCGACTTAGCAGCAGCAGCATCCTTCTCTCAGCACTTCCTTTCTTTATGGTACAAAAGACGTTCCATCTCATGTTGTACTTTCCATGCCTGCCCCAGAATTGGCCGTTTCTGCTAAGGAACCCTGGTTTATTTAAATAGGGTGTAGTATTTTGGTTGCAAAATTTGGGCTTTAGTTTTGCTCATTGCCACTGGGTAGTCACTGCTTTTAGGACCTTTCACTGGACAGAACCAAAAAATAAGCATGTATACTCACACAAATTTATATCTATTCCTGGATACATCTGTCGATACAGCTGAAAACCATGAGGTGGGTCATCCTGTTATTTTCAACTCTAATCCAATACCACATGGTCTTTTCTAGCCTTTCTGCTTTTTGGTGTTTTTGTCTTTCCTCTCCTACAGTCAGAATCCTGGCTCCCATTATCTTCAATGAATTTACTTACTTGCTGTTCCTCCATGTGTGTTTGCAGTCTCCCAGTTAGACGAGCTGTCTTCTCAGCCCTGGCCCCATTGACCCCACTCAGGCAGGCATCTCCTTGGCCCTGGTGCTGCAGGCTTGTGCTGGGCCAGAGTGCTCCTAGTCTCTTTCCTCCCCGTGGTCCCCACGTGAGCTACTTGTCCCCAACCTCGCCATCAGTGCAGTAACACATCAGCCCAGGAGTAGGATTCCTTAATGCTTAGTAAGTGTCTTTGTTGTTCTTCAAGGCTGTTTACAAACAGTGGGTAAAGGGAAGGGAAGAGGGGAGAGAACTAAACTTACTGATGAGATCGAGTCCAGAATCAGAATGTAGGTTAAATGGAACAGTGGTAGTGCGTGCGTTCAGGAGACATTCTTTGTTGTTTTTTGGAAAGACTGGAGTATGATAATTAGGAAGTAAAATTCATTCTTGGTCTTGGGCAAGGGGAGTTCTATATAATGGCTAAAAGGGATGTTTTGAAATCTTTTGTTATCTATAGTTTGGAGTGTTTTTGGAAGGACAGAAAAACTGTGATATCACCCCTCCTCCTATTTCCTTAAAGCAGGATAATTTTAGATACTCACATATTTGTATCAAGACTTCTTTTTTGTACCTTATGTCCTGCTAGCTATTTCTGTGGTGTAAGCCAGCCTTGTTCATTTATAAAAGGTAACTTGAAAACTTCATAGCATAGTGATGATGCTCTAAATCTTGGAATGTCACAGGATGTGTCCCCAAAAATCTCCTGGTCAAGTAGGTGCCATAGTTTTCTTTCTGTGCCTTTCATTGATATGATAGAAGAGGGTTAGAATTGAGAATAGACTGGGGATATTATACAATTCAGCTTAAATTTTATTAGGGAAGGGGAAGATGTTCTTCTCTTGAGTCTAGATTAGATTGAAATTGCATGATTTATCAGATATTATGAGGGCAACAAACACAGAGCTCCTCTTACTGGGTTGTTACTCTGCTCTGTAAAATTATTCTATGACCCTAAGGAGTCATGCCTTCTGATAGCAAGAGCCCCATGTAGGAGTGAAGCCAGTGTTGTAAGCAGAAGATACATAGTTAACCACTTTAATTTATTCAGCACTTTTCAACATTTGAGTAATAGCAATGGTCCTTGTAAGGGATATTGTTGTTGCATGGCTCAGATGATAAAGAATCCACCTGCATTGTGGGAGACCTGGGTTGGGAAGATCCTCTGGAGGAGGGCATAGCAACCCACCCCAGTATTCTGGCCTGGAGAATCCCATGGACAGAGGAGCCTGGCGGGCTACAGTTCACGGGGTCACAAAGAGTCAGAAATGACTGAGCGACTTAGCACACAAACTATAATCCAAAATCTAGACCTGGCATCACAAAACAACTGGATAGCATTGCAGTCAATTAGAGTAATCAGTATAAATGAGCTTATTTAGATAGTAAGTAAATTTTCTAACCCCTACATTTCTCTGTCTTTCTTTAATAAAGGACTGTCTTAGATCTGATGATGGGATTGACCTGATGGGTTATTAAGGCATAGACCGAGAATTTATATGCATTGCAGGCCATTAAACTGAGATGTGTTTGGGCCAGACAGTCTGATTTTCATTCTCAGGTTAACCATGAATGCAGAAAGTAATTGTTATAAGTCCATTACTGTTATGTGACACATCCTCAGGCTTGTAAGATTTGTAAAGTAATAATTACTGTATCAGGTTGCCTTGAAGTAAGTGGTCAGAGCAGTCATGCTTTCCCTCAGTTTCTGATTCTGAGCATGCATGTTTGCTTAATCCTGAGCATCAAGCTTCAAGAAGAATTGCTTATCTTTTAGAAGGTAGCATTAGAAATGTGCTGTTCTTAACTCTGAAATTCTCTTTCAGATGCTGTCTTTGCCTTTCAACTACGCAACCCAGTGCACAATGGCCATGCTCTATTAATGCAGGATACCCACAGACAGCTTTTGGAGAGGGGCTACCGGCGCCCTGTCCTTCTCCTTCACCCCCTTGGTGGCTGGACAAAGGATGATGATGTCCCTCTGATGTGGCGGATGAAGCAGCATGCTGCAGTGCTGGAGGAAGGAGTCTTGAATCCTGAGACCACAGTGGTGGCCATCTTCCCATCTCCCATGATGTATGCTGGACCAACTGAGGTAGATAGCTTTTAAGATTTGCTCTGCAGCAGCGTTGAAACCACTCTTACTAACCCAGCAGGTAGCCACAACAAACTTATCTTTGGATATTTCCTCCAATCATAGATCTGTTCTGAACATGAGGCTGGAGTACTCACGTGCTCTGTTGGGGATGCACTCTAGAGGTGGCCCCCAGGAGGCAGTCTTGTTAGGAATGGGAAGGCAGGGAGGGGTTCTCTTGCTCTTATTGTGGCTTATGGTCCCAGTTGTGAAGGAGGGAAAAGTTCCTTGCAGACAGAGGGCTGGATAGCCTTGAGCCTGTATGACACAGGCTCTTGTCTTCCCCTTGTTACACAGATCTGACAACATGCATCTTATCCCTTTAACAAAGTTCTAAGTCACTCTTCCCAGGGGACAGAATCGGTCTGAGTTTTGCTTCTGGTATTTGAGTGGGAAGAAAAGGATGGTATCTTTAAAGAAAACATTCTTCATCTGTTCTTTATTGAAGGACTAATAGAGTCAGGAAATAAAATTGCTTCTTGATTTTGGGTGGAGTAGAGTTCTAGAGTTCTACTTAGCAGTCAAAAGGGAAGTTTTGAGATCTTTTTATAACCATATATAAGGAAGAAGACTTAGGTTTTTGCTTCAAGGTAGAGTTGACTTTCAAAAAATATTTGTTTGAATAAATGGATGAATCAATGTATGTCTTGAAAAATAGTGTGTGAAAAATTCCTAGCCAGCTTCCTGTTGAGAGTTTAAGATAAAGAATGGAATGCACATTATTATTGCATTCTTTTTTGTTCCCACCTTGAAGGGAGATGAATTTACTTACTAGATATATTTGGGAGGCAAACCCTTTTAGAAGGATTAAAACAATTTAGTTGTAGATACTCTGTGATAGCTTCCTTAAAAAATTTTTTTTGAAAGGAAATAAAACATGTTTGACTGTTCCTTGGGATCAAGCCTAAAAATTTTTATTGGAGCTCAGTTGTGGGGTTGTACGCTCTTTATCTAAGAAATACTGACAGAAAATTACAGTAACAGCAGGCTAAAAGTTTACAGTGTATATGATTCTTCTCTTGGATCAGCCTGAATAATATATTAGAAGACATGAGGTGGAATTCCTCATAATTTTCCCTGTTTGTTGGTATAAAATATTCATAAGAATTGGGGTGCTGAAAGCCGTTTTAGTTTCCCAGAGACCACCATGTCTTTAGTTCTTACATCTTTTTTTCTCTATTTGTTAATATTTTATTTATGATTTTTGCATCCATATTTTTTAAGATATTATTTATTTTTAGAGTTTATTTTCAACTGGGGGATAATTGCGTTACAACACTGTGTTGGTTTCTGCCATACATCGGCGTGTATCAGTCACAGGCACATGCGCGTCCCCTCCTTCCTGAGTTATTTTGGAAATAAAGTAACAATTTTGTTCCAGTAGTTTCTCAACTTCTTTTTTGGTGCTGCCTTCATCACCATCATTTTAAGGGAATCATTTGGAATGAAGTTCTCCAGAATTACCAGGTGAGCGGTTTTCAATGTGGGAATGATGCAAATGAATTTAGGGGTCAGGGCTGAGTTTATCAATAACTTCATTAAGAGCCAGTGAGGAAAATGAAAGAATTTATCTTGGCCTATTGAGGACATATTTTGTCCCATTTGTGTTTCTGATTCCTATCTAAAAGGGAAGGTATGACATTTTATTACCTAAATATAAAAACTGCTTTTGAGAAGGTGGCAACGAAGGGATAGGCAAATAATAAAAACAGAAGAGAGAACACCACACAGGGTCAGACATACTGTTTTGTCTGCATCCAAAAGGTTTTTAAGTCCTGTCATTTCAGAGCCAGGTGTATCTCTTGAGGAAAATTCAGAGATCAAGGTGCCTAAAGGTGCCCTTGGGGTCTTCCTTCTTGCAAGGCAGAGCTGACGAGGTGAGCTGGCTGCAGCAAGCCCTCCCCCAAATCAGCAAGCCTCAGATTTGACTCCTGTTGCTACACCCAAGAGCATGGTCTGGTTAAAACAGCATAGGCTCTTGGACCATTCTTGGCCCGGTTTGCCACCTAATCTTAGGTTCGGCTTCTCTGAGCTATGTTTTAAGTGCACACAAAAGGGAAATTTAAGGGATGCACAAGGAGGTGGGACTAAATATTCTTTAAGTTTCTGTCTCACTCTCCTAATTTTCTTACTTGTCTTATTTGCTTTTAACTTCATATTGAACTATAATATACATAGGAGAAAGTGCACATTTCCCAGGTGTACAATTAAATGAATTTTTCCCATTTGAACAGTCGTATGGCCAGCACCCAGACAGGTGAAAAGGCTATCATCAGCACCCTTGACAATCTGCATCCTGCCCTCTCCTGTCCCCCGTTCTCCCCGCAGGAGTCATCACCGTCCTCACCTCTCACATCGTAGATCCAATGAGCTCGTTGGAAACTCTGGCAAGCAGACGCTAAGAGAGAGATGAGTGTTCAGGAGGTGTGTTGGGTATAGCTCTTGGAAGCAGCACTTGTGGAAGAAAGAGAAGGGAAGGGAGCAGAGTTGGGCTGGAGGAGAAGCTGAGCTGCAGTTCAGTCTTAGTGGAAGCCTGAGTTGATCCTGTGTGGGCTTCTGGAACATCCTTTCAAAGATGCTTTGAGTTACACAAAAAATAGTCACTTAAGCCTCTGTGTTGACCAGTGATTGGCTACCCAGGGACGGGGCCTGCCTTTGACCGCTGCTGCTGCTTTCCACAGGGGCAATTTCTGAAGAGGGCTGACAGCCTGCTGGGTGTGTGGTGGCAGCACTCTTCAAAGTAGGGAAGCAATCCTTCCTCCTTGGGGGACCTGGGCATTGCATCACAGCACCTAGTCCAGCCTTCCCTCGTGCTTTTATAACTGAAGTCATACTGTGGATACTCTGGCATTTGGCTTCTTTCCCTTTGCATTCTGTTGGTGAGACTCACCTTACTGTGGTATGTAGTTGTAGCTGGTCTCTCTCTGTACCATGGAGTATCCTATCGTGTGACTCGACCCAGTACTATTGATGGGCATCTCAGTTTCCAGTTGTTTGCTATTAAGAATAGTACTGGCTTGAAGATTTTAGTGCATGACTTTCCATGGGCATTTCTGTTGGTTGAATACCTAGAATTCTAGATATTCTAGCGGCGATCCTTTGTTCAGCTTTAGTACATGTTGCCAACCAGTTTTCTAATGTGGTTGTACCATTTTATTGATACATTCTCATCAGCAGTGTATTTCTTCATCTAAACTTGGTTACTTTCTTCATTTGAGCCATTTTGGTCCTCTGGCTCTGTGTAACCAAGTGTCCTGTATATGCTTTTATTATTTCTTAATCAGCCTCTAAAATGTTTTCATCGAACCAGTTTCACTGAGGAGGAAATGGAGAAGTAAATGAATTGTATGTATATACCATGGTGGAAAAGATAAGAATAGCCTATTTTTATTGAGCTCTTCCAGCAGACAAATGTTCCAAGTGTTTTACATTTATCAGCTAACTTCATCCTTAGAACGACACTAAGAGCAGGTATATTATGATTATTCTCAGTTCAGAGATGAGGAAACTGAGGTAGAGGGGTTAACAGACCTGTTCAAGATCACACAGTAGTGTCGAGATAGTCTGGTTCCAGAGCCATGGGCTCTAACTGCCACAGAATGTTTTTCTTTTATCTTATCATATAAAATTAAAATATGTGGCCACAGATTTTTGGAAAACAGACTGGAAATAAATTCTTAAAATACCCTGTAGGAGTTCCAAAATAGTGAATTAGGATGGCCTTGGCTGACATTTATTAGAGGTAGAATCTTTAGTACAGGGCCTTTCAAACTTATTTTTCATTTGTCACAAACCAGAGTTGTGTGTTGTGATTATCTTTGTTTAATCTGTGTGTGCGTGCTCAGTCGCTTCAGTTGTGTCCGACTCTTTGACCCATGGACTGTAACCTACCAGGCTTCTGGGGTTCTCCAGGCAAGAATACTAGAGTGGGTTGCCATGCCCTCCTCCAGGGAATCTTCCTGACTCGGGGCTCAAACCCACCTCTATTTTGTCTCCTGCATTGACAGGCAGGTTCTTTACCACTAGTGCTACTTGTGAAGCCCTTGTTTAATCTGTATTCTTAACTCTCTTTGTTTATTTTTTTGGACACACCACGTAACATGCTGGATCTTAGTTCCCAACCAACGATCAAACCTGTGCCCCTGGCATTGGAAGTGTGGAGTCCTAACCACTGGGCCGCCAGGAAATTCCCTTACTCTGTATTCTTCTGATACCTGCCTCATTGTTGTTCAGTCGCTAAGTCGTGTTCAACTCTTCGCAATTCCACGCACTGCAGCAGTCCAGGCTTCCCTCTCCTTCAGTATCATCTGGAGATTGATCAAACTCATGTCCATTGAGTCAGTAGTTCCATCCAACCATCTCGTCCTGCCTCATGGTAGTAGTCACATCTGCCTATTTTTTTTAACTGTTGTTGTGAGAAGTAAATAGAATAAATATAAATCAGTAACATATTGCATAGCTTGTGACAATACATGGTAATTAATGTCAACTGCCTTAAAAAACAGTAACATACTGTGTTGCCGCAAGTTCTTAACATCCCTGGATTCTGTCCCGGTATCAGGGGAGCTGCGTACATCTCAAGGCTGCTCATCCATCTGTGTGAAGTTGTAGAGTTTTGATTATGGCAGAGAGCCTGGGATGACCAGCTTCCTAATAGACTCCATGTCAGAGCATGGATCCTCTGATTTGGAATATCCTTTGGTGTTTGATAGTATAATATAAAGCTCAAATAAAGAATAAGAAGGCAAATGAAAATAACCATTTCTTGAATGCCTGTATATGTGTCTATCATATACCAAACAGATTCTTTGTGCATGTTAATATAACCTCATCCCCACAACAGCTCAGTGAGATAGCTGTCATTTCCATTTTACAGCTGAGGTTACTGAAACTCAGAGAGACCAAGTAATGTAACCATGGTCTGTACAAGAAAACTGAAGCTGGACAGTAATTAAAGCAGTAAAAACAGATTTTTATTCAGGAACTATTGCAACATGGAGAAAAGAGACCTGAACGGAGACCTGGGCTCAGTTAAATACATCATGGTCAAGTGGGGATTTATAGCCAAGGAGCAGAGTGGTGGTCAGTGGCTGGAAGATTACTAGGAGGAACATCACAAACAATGGGTATGGGATGATTCTGGTTAAATGGACCTAGCAGGATCCTTGCTGAAGGCAGGACAGCCTATTCAGATATCACTTGGAGGTGGTAGGGATGAGGAATTTGATCATGTATTGAGGATGGAGGGGCTGTAGGTCGACTTAGCAAGATTTTTGCCACAATTGGTAGTACAAACCCTACAAGATGGATTCTGAAGGTCGGGGCATAGAGAGCTTGGAGGAACCTGATCAAAGTTAGGTCAAGGAGGGAATCTTGGTCATATCTTACAACCAGCAAGACGCGCAACTGGACCTGAAACTCGAGCTTTTCTGACTCCAAAGCCTGTGTCTTCTTTTCATCAGACTCCTTGCTGTCTGGAAGCCTGTGAGGGGCCATAGCAGTCGGTAGGAGGGCAAAGAGGTTAAAGATGCCCTGTGCCTACACAGAGCTCCCAGGTTTCCTGGAAGAGAATAAAGGCATATTAGAGCAGTTTCTGCCTGTAAATCTCTGAGTGTCAGTTATATGCCAAGAGCCGTGGCTCTTGTCAGAAAGCCAGCATTTGGTACCCAAGCAAAGGCAATTTTTAACTTCTGAACTTTTACAGAACAAACTTAAGGAATTCTGACAAACACCTTCATATTTTAAACTATTAAATATTTTAATGTTTATGACCTGGCAGGATTTTAAACTGTTATATTGAGTGGCTTTTGAAAAGTATCCATTTCTTTTTCTCAAGTGCCTCACTTGTGTGCTTATTTGGCTTATTCACAGCCTCAAATGAAGAATTTTTTTATTGTTTAAAAACACAACACTCATTTTTGTAGCTTTTCCAGTGACATCAGGACAAAGTCTGCCAGTAATGCTCATTTGCCAACTAATAATAATAAAAGAAAAACAATGACTCTTCCTTTAATCATTTTCTGTAGGTCATTTAGAAGGCATTGGTACCAGATTTGTTTCCCCAGCACAAATCCTTCTCAGAATGATGAGCAGCTGTTAGCCTATTTGGTTATCAACAGGATGTCCCTGGTTTTCCAGTTTGTAAAAGATTTGATGGCTTGATTCCTAAATTCCATTTTAGGAGTTGGGGGCAGGGCAGCATGTGGTGGGAGAGCTACTTCTCTAATGCTGAAAAATTGTCCTATCTCACTAAATGCTGCAATTCATTTATATAAAGGACAAGTAATGCTTTTTAAGACATGTTGCATGAAAGCGCTGAAAGTAAGATATATCTTGGAATGTAGATATGTGCAGTAAGTTTTTTCTTGGTCTTTAAGGCATTCGAATGAAAATTACTGGTTGAATTCCAGAGAAAATGTATCATTATAAGCTGCCATGAAAGTTATCGGTGCAGTTAGTAAATGACTCCTTAGTAGCAACTGATTGTATTTGATTGAGCAAATGCCGTTAATCAGGGAGAGTAGGAACATACTGCCACATGATGCAGTATGTTTGTTTAATTAGTCCATGCTTTACACCAGTCTCTGGAGCAGTAAATAGGATGTCTATTAGGGTTTAAACCCTGTTTCTCCCCATAGACACTTCCAAGCCTTGAATAACTAAAGGGACAGCTCTTAGGATCTGAGCCTAATTATAAGAGCCATAAACCCCCAAGTTTTAATTATAACCTTTGACTCTCTTTGAGCTCTTTGATCATTTTGTCTTCTGGTCATTTATTTTATTAATGTTTCTGGAATAGTGCAACACAAATTCACAATCTCTTATCTGAAATACTTGGGGTCACGTATTACTTAATCCTGCTTGTGGGCCTGGGGCATAAAACATATTAGTATTTCTTAACAAAGTGAATGCTTTTTCACATTAATTGGGATCAGCAAAGGCCACAGATAAACTTTGTCAGTTTTGATCAGGTTTTGCTAATGTTAGTTTAAAAAAATGGTTTTTGGATTTCAGATGGTTACCATAAGATTACTTAACACATCCATTTGGTAGTATGTACGCATATCACATCATCATGTTGAATACTTTAAACTTACATAATGTTGTATGTCAATTACATCTTGTTAAAGCTGGAAAAAAATGAACTTCAGATTTTTGGATAGGCAATTGTGGATCTTTATCACAAAAACATTTAGAGTCTGTTGATTTATTTTAAAAATAATTTTGGGCTTCCCTGGTGGCACAGTGGTAAAGAATCCACCTGCCAGTGCTGGAGTCATGGGTTCCATCCCTAGAGAAGGAAATGGCAACCCACTCCAGTATACTTGCTTGGGAAATCCCATGGACAGGGGAGCCTGGTGGGCTACAGTCCATGAGATCACTAAGAGTCAGGCATGACTGAGCGACTGAGCAGTAGCATCGTCTGTTTTATATTCATTTAGCTTATCTGTATCTTGAAAAGTGAAATCACTAATTCAGAGACATTAGATTTTATAGGTGTTTTAGATGCTTTTCACAGGGAAGGAGGAATATACTGTTTTCCTCCTGACTTTTCCATAGACTTCCAGCTCAGAATCTGTTTTTGTCTGTTTCTTATTTTGGCAGCATCAAGATAAAATATTGTCTTTTAGTTTGGCCTTTCACTTTTTCCTGCAGTTGTAATCTATGCTGTTTCTTCCCTAAATGTAGTACTAGCTTGATTTTCTCTCCTACTCTGAGTCCTATCTTGTGGGGCATGACACAATTTAAGTAGCTCCATGTGAATAGGTAGGCATGGACTTTGGCATTGGAGAGACCCAATTTCATATACTCCTTCTCTTAGTTGTTCATTTTGCAACTTTGAATGTGTTACTGAAAGTTTTCTTATTTGTAAAACAGAAATATTGACTATCTTATTGATTTACTCTAAACATTAAATGAAATATTCACAAAACACTCTGTTTTCATATTAGAACTTAATAACTAGTGCCTGTTTTTTTCTTCACTCTCCCCTGTGAAGGATCTCATGAAATGTTTTCCAATGACATACCACCATGGTTACCTTCCTGTGGTTCCTTAAAATAATAATCAGTGAGGGGGTGGAGAGACAGAAAAGAATCAAAGACTTTTGGCATTTACCAAAAACAAATTTTGGGGTCCCTGGGCTTGGGAGGCCGAAGTGGGAGAAGGACTTTGGATTTGCTCTCTCTCCCATGACCCTCTTCACACCTGCCAGTGGCCTGGGCTCAACCAGGGCAAAGTAATTTACAAGAATAAAACAGTTTGGTTGCTGATGGTTCTGAACAAATCCTTCTCTTACATTTGAGTTATGTTATTTTGAACCCTGAGACAGCTCAGGTTTATCCTTGAAGATAAAGGAAATCTTTGGGAAAGTCTGTATTTTATGTCTCAGGCCTCGATTCTTGATGTTCAGAATGAAGGGTTTGGATTCCATAATCTAAACACTCCTTTTCAACTCTTAAAGTTGTGTGATGGAAGTAATTATAAGATGTGTCTAATTCTCTTCTACAAGCTGGAGAATGGAATGTGTAAGTAGATCTCATAATTTTCGCATTGCAAATCATAAATATGACTTTCATGATGACTGAATATTGTTCCATGTCTGTGCAGAGCTATGGGAATTGGTAGAAGCGCTTAGAATGCATAGTTGTACAGAGATTGGAAATGATAAGTACCCAGGATCTACATGATAGGAAGGATAAACCTTGTCTTTAATTTGCCTCTCTAGATTTTCCCAGTCAACTTGAAGAGTTTAAAATGGTTTTTGCCATTGAGAAATCAAGAGGCAGACCATTAAGATTTGGGAATTTCAAGAATATAGGTTAATACTAAAGTGTTGTGATACTGTATAACCAAGATATGGAGGTATTTTAACATGCAACTCAAGAGATGAATGAAAATATGGATGTTTTTACCCGACAAAATAGTTAATTGGTTTGACTTTAAAGAATTTTTGTAGCATTAAGACAAGTACCTTTTTGACAATTTGGAAAAAGAAAATTTGCATTACAAGAATAGCTTCTGTATCTGAAGTTCTTTCACAGATCAGTTGAATATATGAATTTGGCTTTATGATGTAGTTACTTTAATAGACTTCATTACAGTTAAAGAAAATTTTGATGTGAAATGTGTAAACAAATAGGTGATTTAAGTAGGGACTTAAATAACCATTCTGTTTGTTATCTTCAGTATTTTTCATTAAACAAAATTGAAAATATTATATGCTTAATCTTAAATTCCACTTAGGACAGTGGAATTTCTCCACTGTGGGGTAGGAAGAAGATGATAGAGTACTAGTGGTGTAATATGTCATGTCGTATAGTCCAGTTTTATAATTTTATGACATAATGTAATTTTAAATTTGAAAAATAAGTTATTTTTCTCTCAGAAGCCACTGAAAATTAAATTTACCAAAATCTTTGGTAGGTTTAAGAGAAGTAGATACAGTTTAGTACAGTTTAGTCACTCAGTCATGTCCAACTCTTTACGACCCCATGGACCACAGCATGCCAGACTTCCCCGTTCATCACCAGCTCCTGAAGTTTACCCAAACTCATGTGCATTGAGTCAGTGATGCCATCCAACCATCTCATCCTCTGTTGTCCCCTTCTCCTCCCGCCTTCAGTCTTTCCCAGCATCAGGGTCTTTTCAAATGAGTCAGTTCTTTGCATCAGGTGGCCAAAGTATTGGAGTTTCAGCTTCATCATCAGTCCCTCCAATGAATATTCAGGACTGATCTCCTTTAGGATGGACTGGTTGGATCTCCTTACAGTCCAAGGGACTCTCAAGAGTCTTCTCCAACACCACAGTTCAAAAACATCAACTCTTTGGCACTCAGCTTTCTTTAAAGTCCAACTCTCACATCCATACATGACTACTGGAAAAACCATAGGCTTGACTAGATGGACCTTTGTTGGCAAAGTACTGTCTCTGCTTTTGCACTGATGTTTGCAGTTGGAGGATTGTAGCGAGGTGATCACTAGACTCAGGCTAGGGCTCTGAGGTTGTTGAAGGAGTGGGCACATTGGGTTTGCTGCTGGACCCCTGTGCCACCAAATAGCCCCATATTCAGGTACCACTACACATCCTTCCTTCTGCAGTGTCCCTCTAATGCCCTCTGCTGATTTAACGTTGTGCTCACTGTGAAGGAAAAATGCTTAGTTTTCAATCCATTTTCTCAGCAAATACTAAGGATGAATTTGGAGTTGAAAGGCAGTAGGTTGGTAATTGGTCCAAAAAAACTGAACTGGACCTGCCCAGTAGAGCTTAAAATTGAGCCTCAAAAAGATAAGAAGCTGCTGCTGCTGCTAGGTCTCTTTAGTCGTGTCCGGCTCCCATAGATGGCAGCCCACCAGGCTCTGCCGTCCCTGGGATTTTCCAGGCAAGAACACTGGAGTGGGTTGCCATTTCCTTCTCCAGTGCATGAAAATGAAGAGTGAAAGTGAAGTCGCTCAGTCGTGTCCAACTCTTTGCGACCCCATGAACTGCAGCCTACCAGGCTCCTCCATTCATGGAATTTTCCCGGCAAGAGTACTGGAGTGGATAATAAGAGGTGCCAGTATATTACCTGCCTGCTGGAATCAGGCTCTTAACATTCTAAAGGAAAACAGCATTATTCAGGCTCCTTAAATCATTCACAAGACCAGTATGTAGCAACAAATTATTGGAAATAAGCAAGGAACTGTGATTTATAATCCAGAATAAAAACTTTCACTAGAAGCATACCTTTAGATGATGCTGATGTTGGAATTAGCAAATAAGAACATTGAAGTTTCTTAAATAAAAACATTGTCTTATGGATGGGGAATCTCAGAAAAGTGGAAAGTGAAAAAAATCAAGTGGAAAACTAAGGGCTAAAAAAGTATGGTATCTGAAACAGAAACATTTATTGGATAAACTTAAAAGCTGACTGGAGTTGGCAGAAGAAAAAGGTCAGTGAGTTTTTAAAAACTCAGTAGGAATTTTTTGAAAAAGGAAAATAAATGGGAGAAAAGAAACAGAGCCTCCGTAACTTGTGGACAATCTCAAGCCATCTAACGTGTGTATAAATGAAGTTCTGAAAGAACAGAGAGAGAGAATGTGGCACAAAAACTTTTTGAAAAAAAAAAAGTGGTTGTAAGTTTTCTGCATTTGGTGGAAAACATCAGCCTACAAATTCAAGAAGCCCAGTAAATATAAGAAAGGATAAATCCAAAGAAAACCACAGTGAGGCACGTAGTAGCCCACCTGCTGAAAATTTATGGTAGAGAGGAACCTTAGAAGCAGAGAGATGGAGAGAGGAAGAGGGAACAATAGGGGAGTAATAAGAGCGATGGCTGGCTTCTCAAGAGCATTATGAACTAGAAGCAATGCAGTAGCATTTTTAAGAGAGAAAAAAAGTAGAAACATGTCTATTAATCTAGAATTCTGTAGTCAAGCAAAAATAAAGGTGACGTGAAGACATTTCAGGTAAGTGAAAGTTGAGAGTTTTATTAAAGAGGAAAAAGCGTTTTTCAGGAATCCTTTAGACGACTTCCCAAGAGATTGTTATTTGCTCAGGCGCCCATGCTGTATTGCTGGGAGAGCAAGGATATAGCATTTTCATCCTTTACGGGGAGGTTTCTGTCATCAAGGAATAGGGAGATCAGGACAAAGAGAAATCAGTTGTTGTGGAGGCAACAAGCAGTGTTTGCCACATGTGAATTAAATTACTCTTATAATCAGAAAAAAATGACAAAGCTATTTGTTCTTTGCTACACAGATGAAAGTAAAGCAGAAAATAAGTCAGTTGTTAGGTTGGCCATTTACAGATTCTTATAGGGGTTCATAGAAAACTTTTAGGCATCATCTTGTAGTCCTTCTTCAGTATGCCTTCAGTTTCCTGATAATCATGCTAGCCAATGGCATAAAAAGATAAGTAATACATCTTGACCTCAGTCTGCTGGATAGACAGACAGTTCTTTCTGGGTTTTAACAACCATCTTCTGGGCAGTGTGTCATCTTCTTCAGAGAGGAAAGGAATTTTCTTTAGAAATTCTGGTCAGGAAATAATTAATTCAACTGTGATTGTCAAGAAATTCTTCACAGAGTAATAGAAATAGTGGCAGTAATAATGACTTTTCTTTATTGAAGGCCAGGTAGTATCCTGAGTACTTTCAAAAGTTCCAACAATCTTATGCATTAGGTGTTATCATTCTCATTTTTATAAATTAGGAAACTGAGGCTTGTATAAGGAAATTGCTTAAGATCCATCAGTAAGGGGCAAAGCTAGGATTCAAATCTAGGACAGCTTGACTTGAAAGCTTTTTAACCAGTTACCAGATACCAGTGGCCATGGCTGACTTGCATTCTCTTCATTAAAACATATCACCTATTCAGTAGATTATAAGTTGACTCACACTAGGCTTTCTTGGAAGAATGACATTTGATTTGCTTACTCATGGCTGTTAAAAATCATAAAGTTTTCTCATAAGGGAACCATTCATTAAAACATACATTGAAACCATTTAGGTCACCTTCAGGAGAAAGCTGACTCCATATTTGTTGTGTTTACATTTAATTTACTCATATAACTTCTAAAAGAAGTCAGAGAAGCAATTAAATTTTCTGACAGTTTTACAAGGCAGAGTTATAACTGGCCCGTGTCACCAGTATGCTTTTGAAATATATTCCTGGTTTATTGATCAGTTGGCACTTGAATGATTTAACCACCCAGACATATAATGAGCAAAGTAAGTTCACCTAAGTTCAGAAAACAGACTGCTCTTTTAATTTAACTCTGTAAGCAGTAGCTATTTTTCATGAGGCAGAAAAGATTTTACATTTAAGTGGAGTTGCAGAGTACTTCATGATGATTTGATTCTGACTGACCCCTTGATACAGATTGAGTCTGAACAAGTGGAAATCTTCTGTGTGTCTACTGTGAAGGGGCAGAGGGAAATGAGCAGATATTTCATGAAGAGCTGAACCTGGGGTGGATGGAGGAAGAGGTGGTGTATGTGGAGAACAAAGGTCTTCTAGCTTCATGCTTTGCCATCTGGTGCATACAGAACTACTGCAGCTCACCACAAGCCCAGAGTAATACTGTAGTGGAAAAAGAGGTAGTTACAGGGCCTTGAGGTCCTTTCTCTTTAGCTGGCTCATGAGGAAAGCAAACTAGACTAGTGCTTAGGAGGCTTTGTAATGATCCACATCTGGAAGTGGCACACATCACTTTGGCTTTCATTTCTTTGATCAGAACTCAGTTGTAGGGAGACTGAGAATTGTATTAAACTGTGTGTTTAGGAAGAAAGATAGTACAAGGTATATAGAAACACAGGTCTATGGAAACTAAGCAAGCAGAAAACAAATTAAGGCAATTATTAACTCTAGGAAAAACAGTTGTACAAGGAGAGGAGTAAACTAAAGATGGTACTATTCAACCAACATTTTATCCATAAATGATAGTAATTACATTTTAACTCTGTCACCAAAGTATTGTACCACTATAAATGCGATAGGGAATGAAGATAGTGGAGTAAGAGCCAAATATCTTCTTTTATAGTAGGAAATAATAATGTGGAAAGAACGGCTATATTATAATTTTGAACATGACAAATTTGAACTGTAGCCATACACTGAGAGGGAATTAAGACCAAATATATGAACCTGGGTTTGCCCTATACTCTGTTGGCCGAGTCACTTAACCTTTGAGGATTCACTTCCTTCTTGTTTTAATGAGAATGATGCTCTCTTCCAGGTACTTTAACTTCTAGATTTCTATAGTTCTAGGTATTAGACCAAGTAATTTTTGTTTTTAAACAGTAAGTCAATGTGACGGTATAGGCTACAGAGCTACCTTTGAAAGCAGCTGGCTGTTAAGCCACAGCCAACACCTTGTTTTATGCTTCCCAGATCCATATACATATATACATATATACTTGTAGATTTTTTTTGGAAGGGGAGAGGTTGCCAGGTTTTTTTTTTCTGGCTTCCCAAGATGATTTTAATTTGTTGAGATTTCCTACTGATAGATATTGATTATATAAGAAGTGTACGCATTTATTATCCACTTACTACTTCTAAGTGCTGGTCATGAAATCATGGTTATCTGATGTGACCATATCTGTTCTAGGTCCAGTGGCATTGCAGAGCACGGATGGTTGCGGGAGCCAATTTCTACATTGTTGGACGAGATCCTGCTGGCATGCCCCATCCAGAAACAGGGAAGGATCTTTATGAGCCGACTCATGGCGCCAAAGTGCTGACCATGGCCCCGGGCCTGATCACCTTGGAGATAGTTCCCTTTCGAGTTGCCGCTTACAACAAGAAAAAGAAGCGGATGGACTACTATGACTCTGAGCAGTAAGTTTTACATTCTCTGCATAAATCTGTAAAACACTGTGTGTTCTAAGCTGTTCCTAGGGTTTAATGTATTGCCTCATCTTTACAACAGCTTACCAATGGCAGACTTTGTTGTAGCAATTTCAGAGACGGGCAAACCAAAGAAACTAATTTCTCAAAACTTTAGAAGTTAGAAGTGGAAATAAAAATTGAATCTGGTTTCATGGTTCATGATCTTAGGAATTTTGTTGGGAAGTGTTTAAGGCAGCGATAACATTTCCGTCTGCCTTATAGAAGCAGTCCAAGGACTCAGCGATGATTTTGCTAGTAAGCGCAAGGGATCTATGTAATAAGAGGGTTTAATTAATTTTTGTGCAGTCATTGTGTGACAGGCACTGTCCTAATTGCTTTATAGGTATTAAGTTAATACTTGCAATTAATGCCCTGTACTAATCCTGTGAAGTAGGTGCAGTTATCCCCATTTTGTAGATTGGTAGTAAGCTGAGGCATACAAAGTTCAAATACTCTTGTAATGTCACAGATCCAGTGAATGGCAGCTCACTGGGTATGCTGACCACTAAGAGTGCAACTTCATTCTTCAAAGATCTTATAAGGAGCAAAAAATGAACAACCTTTTTGTGCAAATTATTGATAATATTGAGCATGTATCTATCTTCTTTTGACTGGAAAAATTGTATTAGTTTCTATCTATAGATAATATCCATACAGACATACCTCGAGATATTGTGGGTTCAGTTCCAAACCATTGAAATTAAAGTGAGTAATCTCAATAAAGCAAGTCACATAAATTTTTTTGTTTCCTAGTACAGATAAAAGTTATGTTTACATATACTATAGTATATTAAGCACACAGTAACAGTATTTCTAAAAAAGCAATTTACGCACCTTAATTTAAAAAACTTGATTGTTTAAAAATGTTAACCATCCTCTGAGCCTTCAGTGAGTTGTGATGTTTTTGCTGGTGGAGGGTCTTGCTTAGATGTTGATGGCTGCTGACTGATCAGGGTAGTGGTTGCTGAAGGTTGGGCTGTGGTAGTATCTTAAAATAAGACAACAGTGAAGTTTGCCATATCTATCAACTCTTTCACTAATGAGCTCTCTGTAACACACAATGCTGTTTAATAGAGCTTCTTTCAAAATTGGACTCAGTCCTCACGAACGCTGCTGCTGTTTTATCAGCTAAAGTTTATGTAATATTCTAAATTCTTTGTTGTCATTTAAAAATCTGTACAGCATCTTACCAGTAGATTCCATCTCAAGTAACCGCTTTCTTTGCTTATTAGAAGCAAGTCTTTAGCCATTTAAGTTTTATCGTGAGATTGCAGCAATTCAGTCACATCTTCAGACTCCACTTCTAATTTTAGTTCTCTTGCTGATTCTACCACATCTGCAGGTCTTTCCTCCACTGAAGCCTCGAACCGCTCAGATCACCCATGAGGTTTGGAATTAGCTTCTTCCAAACTCCTGTGAATGTTGGTATTTTGACCTCTCCCCAGGAATCACAGATATTCTTAATGGCATCTAGAATGTTGAATCCTTTTCAGAAGGTTTTCAATTGACTTTGCCCAGATCCATCAGAGGAATCGCTATCTGTGGCAACTATAGCTTTATAAAATGTATTTCTTAAATAAGAAGACTTGAAAGTGGAAATTAGTCCTTTATCCACAACATTAGCAGGTGTGAAAATGACATTAATCTCATTGCACACCTCCATCAGAGCTCTTGGGTGACCAGGTGCATTGTCAATGAGCAATGTCAATATTTTGAAAAAAATCTTTTTTTCTGTGCAGAAGTTCTTAACTATGGGCTTAAGATACTCTGTAAAACCATGTTGTAAACAGATGTGCTGTCATTCAGACTTTGTTGTTCCATTTATACAGCACAGGCAAAGTAGATTTAGCATCGTTCTTAAAGACACTTGGATTTTTGGAGTGGTCAATGAACATTGACTTCAACTTCAAGTCATCAGCTGCAGTAACCTCTAACAATAGTCAGCCTGTCCTTTGAAGCTTTGAAGCTAGGCATTGACTTCTCCTCTCTAGCTATGAATGACATCATCTAGATGGCATCATCTTCCAATAGAAGGCTGTTTCATCTACGTAGAAAATCTGTTGTTTAGTATGAAAGTGTTGGTTGCTCAGTTGCGTCTGGCTCTTTGTGACTCCATGGACTGTAGCACACCAGGCTCCTCTGTCCATGTAATTCTATGGGCAAGAATACTGCAGTATGTTTGCCATTCCCTTCTTCAGGGGCTCTCCAGGGATTGAACCTAGGTCTCCTGCATTGCAGGCAGATTCTTTGCCATCTAAGCCACCAGGAAAGCCCATTGTGTAGTGTAGCCATCTTCATTAATGATCTTAGCTAGATCTTCTGGATAACTTGCTGCAGCTTCTATATCAGCACTTGCTGCTTCACCTTGTACTTTTATGTTATGGAGATGGCTTCTTTCCTTAAACCTTATGAACCAACCTCTGCAGGCTTCAGACTTTTCTTTTTAAACTTCCTCACCTCTCTTAGTCTTCACAGAATTGAAGAGAGTTGGGGCCTTGCTCTGAATTAGGCTTTGGCTGAAAGGATTATTGTAGCTGGTTTGATCATCTATCCAGAGCACTAATACTTTTTCCATATGAGCAATAAGGCTTGTTTGGCTTGCTTGTCATTCATGTGTTCGATGGAGTAACACTTTTAATTTACTTCAATAACTTTTTCTTTGCATTCACAACTTGGCTGCTTGGCACGAGAGGCCTAGCCCATCTCAGTTTTCAACATGCCGTCCTCACTAATAAGCTTAATCATTTCTAGCTTTTGATTTAAAGTGAGACATGTGCACTTTTGACTTGAAAACTTACAGGCTATTGTAGGTTATTAATTGACCTGGTTTCAATATTGTTGTGTCTCAGGGAATAGGGAGGCCTGCAGAGAGGGAGAGAGATGGGTGAACTGCTAGTTACTGGAGCAGTCAGAGCACATACATTTATTAAGTTCACCATCATTATATGGGCATGGTTCATGGCGCTCTAAAACAATTACAGTAGTAACCTCCAAGATCACAGATCACCAAATATAGTAATAATGAAAATGTGTGTGTGTGTGTGTGTTAGTCGCTCAGTCGTGTCCGACTCTTTGCGACCCCATGGACTGTAGCTGTCTAGGCTCCTCTGTCCATGGGATTCTCCGGGTATGAATACTGGAGTGGATTGCCGTTTCCATCTCTGATTTTAAGAAATAGGTAATCCAAAAAGGAAGAGCCAATTGCAAAATACAGGACTTTAAGAAAAATAATAAACATTAAATATTTCATAGAATTTTGAGGTGGAATAGACCTTAGATATCCTTTAGACAAGCCATTAGTTTTATCAGTAGAGAAACTGAATAAATTCAGCAGAGTGCATTAATTAAGTCTTCTTCTCAACTAAACACTGTTTCTCTAGCCCTCTGTTTTTCTTATTATTTATTTAGATCCCAATTAGAAAATTTTAAATTTATATTTATTTTAACATCTTGTTTAATTTGATCTAAAGACTTTTCAGGTCTTTTAATTGCTGATTCTGTCATCCTCGCTGTATACTAATTAAATTTTTAGATTACATGACTTTCAAGATTATTGTTCAAGTCATTATAATAGAATTATTAAACTAGACTTCGTAGAGGACAGAACTCACTAGTAACCTTATGATGTACCATTCAGCTTCCGTTAGACGTTGTATTATTCAGTTAAATACAAATCCTCAAAATTATGTTAGTTTCCAGCTCCCATTTTTATCATGTCTACAAAGATGATTTCATTTGCTAGGTTGAGTCTCTGATTTTGGGGGAGTGATAACAGTGATAGATTAAATATTTTAAAATTATTATTATTGTAGGATTGGATTCTTTAAGCACAGAAAACAATTCAGTAATTATTGAATGTGTCTAGGGATTACTTTCTTACGATCTCTTTTCCTTGATTTTAATTCTGTTACTAGTGTTGATCCTACACACGCAAATTCAAGTCTCTTTTCTGTCCTCCCTCTCTTCATTCTGCCAAAATGATGTTTTTTTCCTTCCAAGATTTTTGCTACTTTCACTTTACTGATCAGTTTCTTTCTGTTCAGAATTAGATCTAGAACAGTTTTCCCTAGAAATGTCTCTATTTTGTTATGCTAGAGTCAGAATAGCAAAAGAGCACAGACTTTGAAGCCCAACAGAATGGAATCACATTCTTGCCCCAGCACCCCTGTAGCTGTGAGGCCTCAGGTAAATCACTGTCCTCTTTCTGCCCTACTTTCCTCAGCTTCAGAATGGGGTGTAGTGATCGTGCTGTATGTATCTTCATAGAGTGGTTGAGGATCAAATCAGTTCATATATGTCATTTGCAAACAATGTTAACCGGAACCTAGTAAGTACTAGAAATGTGTATATTGTTATCATATATATAATATATATAATGAAAAAGTATGAACAGTTGTGAGGATTATCAAAATGTGACACACAGACACAAAATGAGCAAACACTGTTGGAAAAATAGACCTAGGTGCCAATAGACTTTCTCAAGGCAGGGTTGCCACAGACATTCAATTTGTGAAAGATGCAGTAAAGTGAAGTGCATTAAATGAGGGAAGCCTGTAGGCAGTACACCCTGTAAGTTTAGAGTGGCTGTGTGAGGCTCTAGAAGCAAAAGTTACGAGTGCTAGCCCCATGCTTGCTGAGTGACTTGAGATTCCTGTGTCATCTCTGGCCTTGTTTTTATATCTCCAGAATGGTGGCAGTGGATGAACTGATTTCCTTCTAGCTCAAAATCTGTAGTTCTTTCCAGAATCTGTAGCTCCTAGCTATTTTCTGTTAGTAGGAGCTTCATGTTTTGTTGATTAATACTTCATGAAAATTGCACCTGCTTATTTAGTACTCTTGCTTTTTTAGTATAAATTACACATCAGGTTGAGCAAGTAGTTGCCTCTTAGTTTCCCTGAGGATTGATTCCAGGACTCCTGCACAGATACCAAAAGTCTTCAGATGCTCGAGTCTCTTATATAAAATGGTGTAGTATTTGTATATGGCTTACACACATTCTCCTGTGTACTTTAAATTACCTCTAGATTATTTTTAATACCTAATACAATACAAATGCTGTGTAAATACAATATAAATGCTACGTAAATTATATGTATTGTTGCCTGCCCATGATAAATTCAAGTTTTATTTTTTGACTTTTTGTGTTTTTGCAGTGTCAGTTGTTATTTATCTTCTTTCATTTTTGATTTTGTTTATTTGGATCCTTTCTCCTTTCCTCCTTTTTTTTTTTTTTGATTTATTACATATCCTTTATTTAATTTACTATTACATCTTAAAATCATTTCCAATCTGTTATGCAGTTCTTTTGATTAATAATTTTCAATGACTTGCCATCAACTGCTTATTACTGGTCTTATTTTCAACCAAAAGTAATAAAGAATGATAGCTAAAGCTAGTATGAATAAGCGTGATAGAGTATGTATGGCAAAAACTACTACAATATTGTTTTAGCCCCCAACTAAAATTTAGATATAGATACTCTCCTTTCCTCTTAATGAGCTTGGCCAGAGGTTTATTGATTTTGTTTACCCTTTCAGAAAACCCACTCTTGGTTTTACAAGTTTACATTTTGGGACTTTCTAGAATTCTCTTCCCGCCCCCTGAATGTTTTCAGTCAGAGGTTGTTTGAATCCTTGGATGTAGAAACCATGGATATGGAGGGCTAGCTCTATTTTTTAATTTTTGTTTCCTCAGTTCATCTCTACTAATAGGTGCTGATTGAAACTTAAGTCTTATAACTTCTCATCTGAGAGAACTCATCCTTTTTTCCATGATACTGTACAGTTGACTCTGCGTTCAGGAATAATGCTGATCCTAACCACATGTCCTCATTTAATGTGGCCTGTTTTGTAATGGTTCACACAAGAAGGAAAAAGAAACTTTAAAAAATTCTTTTGTTTCTAAAAGGAACATAAATTCTGATGTCACTTAATAAAACAAGTTACCTGCAAAAATAAATATTATTGATAACAGTGGAACTTGAGGGATTTGTTGGCTTCTCGTTTAAAGACAAATAATTCTGTAGAAAATGCACAATCTTAGATGATAGCAGACTTTTCTGAGCAATGGACTCTAGAAAAACACAGGAAAACCCCATGAGTCAATGAACAGAAAAGGCTTATTGTGTAACTGATTTGGGGAAATGTGAAAGCACTCCTGACTGTGCTCAAATGGCCTTGGTGTGGAATTCAAGGCAAGACCCACTCTAGACCATTATTTTCTTTTTTTAAACAGTTTATTTATGTATTTTAATTGGAGGATAATTTCAATATGTTGATTGTTTTTGCCATACATCAACATGAATCGGCCACAGGTACACCACATGTGTCTCTCTCATTCTTAACCTCCCTTCCCACATCCTTCCCCACCCTACCCCTCTGGGTTGTTTCAAAGCATGGGCTTTTGGTGCTCTGCTAGACCATTATTTTCTGAAGATCTGAGTTGTGGCCCAGGTTAGAGTATACTGCAGAACCTCACTATGAGAAGAATTTGCAATAAACCAGAAATGTACCATTTTTACCCTTGTACAAAATTAGGGTTTGCCAATCACTGGAAATCGTTCTAAATCATGGTGAGTTTTGTTTTGGCTTAAAAATAGATGTATGTGTCTCTGTGTGTATTTATATATGTATATGTATGCATATGTATATAGACTTATATACATGCACACACACATATTACAGTTTCACTGTCTGAAAAAAAGTGCAGCTATAAAAGCAATGTGATGAGTTTTAAAGGGTCTTTTTCTACCAAAGAGATGCCTTAGAAGGTTAAAGAAAAATTTTTTAAAGAAAAAGCAATTAGAGTAAACTTAAAACTATGTTACTGTATAGGTGATTGAAGTGAAAATATAAATTAAATATTAACGAAACCAAAAAAGCTTCAAATATGTCCTTTTGTGGTTCAAAACATGTAGGGTCACCATCAGAGACTTTAATTTTCTTAGTCTGGAGAGGATTGCTGCTGCTGCTGCTAAGTCGCTTTAGTCGTGTGAGAGGATTACCTACTGGCAATTCTTTTGAAAGCTCCTCCCGCCATTGAGAACCCCCACTGAGGGTAGGCTTGGTTTCGTATAAATCGATAGAATGTATAGTGCCAGGGGTGGAATGCTGGGCAGGGCAACCCTTTACTCCTCACCCAGCATGCAGTTTATTTGTGTGCTTTATGTACAAATGTTACGAGTGAAACCTCATTCTGAAAGTAACATTAGTCACTTACAGAGTAAGAGATGAGAAGTAGGATTGTTCTGCAGGTGGCCAAATACTTAAAACTTAGATGAGTTTGCATTTTGATGAGTTAGGGAAGCAAAACTAGAGTTGAGCTTTTACACTTCTTGTGCGGATGTGTTTTGTTACTGTGGTTTCCTTGCATGATCAGTTGATTTAATCACACACAGGGCCATAGAGTCCATCTGTATGTAGTTGAATGATATGCTAGGAAGCCCTTGATAACTTTCATGTTTTGTTAAGTCTGTGTAATATTGCTTTAAGTCTCTCTTTTAATCATTCAAAAGCTAAATAATTACATCAGTTCTCATAAGATTTTCCAGTGATGAATTCTATATTAGTTGCATGACTGGCTCATTTTCTTGGAATTTTTTTTGAGTTACTAAATCTTAATAAATTGTAACTTGGGAAGCTTTAAAACTGCCTTAGTTTTCTAATTTTTCATATTCCTGTTCAAGTATATTAAGTTGATAGGAATACGTTGGAAAGTGATTAAAATTTTGTGGAAAGTCGATAGTCTTTGATGTAGTGAGAAAACACAGTTATTAATCATGCACACATGAGGTTGTCTTATGTTTGATTAATGGATTTTATTCAATGCCAGCTTGTATGTAATTAATGATTTTTTAGCTTTGATTTGACTAAATACCAGTGTAAGACAAGGCTTAGGGATTAAAAAAAAAAAACTTCATGAAGATTACAGGAGAGATATTATTGATAAGAATTATGATAAAAATCATCTGTTTACACTTAGGAACTTAAGTAGGTTCATATTAGCTGTAATAATGACTCAAGGAAATTTAGTTTTAGGACTACAAGATTAAAGCCCATTCTTTCAGCTATTACAAACTTTTAGAGATAATTCAGCTATTTGTAATTTTTTTTCTCCTTTAGCAATAATTCTTCTTTGTATTTGTATAGGTTAATACAAAATTTTGGTTCATATTTTTGAAACAGCAGCTCACCAAAAAGAGAGTGCACGTGAGTCAGAGTGCCTGGTGGAAATGGGTCAGTGAGGGAACAGGTAGACATAAATGTTTGCTTTTGGTTATTTCCATGTTATCAGTAGAGTATTTCTTTCATATTTTCAATTCTGAAGTATACCTTACATCATGTACTACTACTACTGTCTTTTTTTTTTTTTTTTAAGCACTCTACTTACAGACATCCTTCAAGGCTTTTCTCATATATTCTTCACTCTTTTATATACTTTCCACAGGAGAGCTCACCTGCTCTAGTGGTTTCTGTGTGGTGACACTTAAAGCTATTCCTCAGTGTTTCCAAGTTGCTAACTATGTTAACTTTCTATTGCTCTGTAACAAATTAACACAAATTTAGTGGCTTAAAACATTTCCCATTCATAACCTCACAGTTCCTTAGGTCAGAAGCCTGGGGTGGCTAAGCCAGACTCTCTGGCCCGCCTAGGCTTATATCTGAAGCCTCTGAAAAGAATCAACTTCCAAGATGCCCTTGTTGGAAAAATTCAGTTCCTTACAGTTATAGGACTGAGAGTCGCCATGTTCTTACTGGTTAATAGTGGGATCATGCCCTGCAGCTCAAAGCCTCATTGTGGCTTTTCCTTGTGGGCCCCTTGATCACAGTGTTAGACCCTCCCTCAGGTCAAATCCCTGAGGCTTCAAATCTCTGACTACCTCTGTCCTCTGAGAACATTCTTTGCTTTTAGAGGGCTTGAGTGATTAGGCCTCTAATTAATTAGTTAGACCCACTCAAATAATTTCACTGTTTTAGGTCAATTGATTAGTAACTTTAATTACTTCTGCAAAATTCCTTCTGCCATATAAGGACATATCATGGTAGTGACACCTTCATGGGGTGAAGGTCATGAAGGCCATCTTAGAATCCTATCTACACACTAATGGGTGTTTCTGCTTAGATTTCATGATGTTATTTAAAATGTCCAGAAGCAGCTTTACCTTTCCCTTCATATATCTCCAAATCCTAAATTTGCTTAGTTATTTGTTCTCATTATGTAGAATCTTGATGTCCTTTATTCTTTCACCTTGCTCTTCACACCCAAGTCTTGTCATGTTGACCCCTGAAATATTTTCTGTGTGAATTCTTTTTTCTTTCTTGCTGTGTAGTCTTTGCCACACATAAATATTTCTGTTAAAGTACTGGGGAACTGTCTGCCATTAATTCATAAAATGATTTTATTGATTTTGATGTTTCTTTTGAAAACTTGTGGAAGTCTGACAGTAATTGCATGAATTTGCCAATGAGTCTTGTCCTGTGCTTGTACATTTTTCACATACTTTATGGCAAAAGTTTTATTTTTTTATTGCATAGATTCATGGCAGATAGATGGGGAAACAGTGGAAACAGTGGCTGACTTTATTTTTCTGGGCTCCGAAATCACTGCAGATGGTGACTGCAGCCATGAAATTAAAAGACGCTTACTCCTTGGAAGGAAAGTTATGACCAACCTAGACAGCATATTAAAAAGCAGAGACATTACTTTGCCAACAAAGGTCCATCTAGTCAAGGCTATGGTTTTTCCGGTGGTCATGTATGGATGTGAGAGTTGGACTATAAAGAAAGCTGAGCACCGAAGAATTGATGCTTTTGAACTGTAGTGTTGGAGAAGACTCTTGAGAGTCCCTTGGACTGCAAGGAGATCCAACCAGTCCATCCTAAAGGAGATCAGTCTTGGGTGTTCACTGGAAGGACTGATGTTGAAGCTGAAACTGCAATACTTTGGCCACCTGATGCGAAGAGCTGACTCATTTGAAAAGACCCTGATGCTGGGAAAGATTGGGGGCAGGAGGAGAAGGGGACGACAGAGGATGAGATGATGAAATGGTTGGATGGCATCATCGACTCGATGGACATGGGTTTGGGTGGACTCAGGGAGTTGGTGATGGACAGGGAGGCCTGGCGTGCTGCGGTTCATGGGGTTGCAAAGAGTCGGACACGACTGAGCAACTGAACTGAATAATTATTAGACAATAATAATAAATATTATTTTTATTGCACAGGGAGTTATTGCATAACCATTAACAGATAAGGTCTCCTTTAAAATCTTACTATGCCTTTGAATCATAGTTAATGACAGTACTATGTATATTTCTGAAAGTCAGATTATATATTTTATATATGCTGTATCTTGTTTTAAAGTCAACATTTACATTGAAATTAGGATAAAACTTTCCAACTTTGCTATTCTTTTATTCATTTATTAACTACATATTGATCTTTACTACATACATGCCCTTGCTAAGTGTGGGCACCGTGGTTGGAAACAAGCTTGATTTGTTGCCTTAATAGATATAGGACTTACATTTTGGAGAAGACAGACAATAAACCACTAACAACACAGTTAACTAAGGGTCACATGTGCTTTGCAGAAGACTTGTGGCAAGCTCAGCTAACAGTTATCTGACCAAGTCTGGGTTATCAGGGATGGGTTCCTGCAGTAGGTGACATTTGGGCTGAGTTCTAAAAGATGAATAGGCATTCATACCCTTCATAAAGAAGGAGGTAATAAACTGTGCCAAAGCCTTTGACTGTGTGAGTCACAACAACCTGTGGAAAATTCTGAAAGAGATGGGAATACCAGACCACCTGACCTGCCTCTTGAGAAACCTGTATGCAGTTCAGGAAGCAACAGTTAGAACCGGACATGGAACAACAGACTGGTTCGGAATTGGGAAAGGAGTACGTCAAGGCTGTATATTGTCACCCTGTTTATTTAACTTATATGCAGAGTACATCATGAGAAACCGTGGACTGGAAGAAGCACAAGCTGGAATGAAGATTGCCAGGAGAAATACCAATAACCTCAGATATGCAGATGACACCACCCTTATGGCAGAAAGCGAAGAAGAACTAAAGAGCCTCTTAATGAAAGTGAAAGAGGAGAATGAAAAAGTTGGCTTAAAGCTCAACATTTAGAAGACAAAGATCATGGCATCTGGTCCCATCACTTCATGACAAATAGATGGGGAAACAGTGAAAACAGTGGCTGACTTTATTTTTTAGGCTCCAAAATCACTGCAGATGGTGACTGCAGCCATGAAATTAAAAGACGCTTACTCCTTGGAAGGAAAGTTATGACCAACCTAGACAGCATATTAAAAAGCAGAGACATTACTTTGCCAACAAAGGTCTGTCTACTCAAGACTGGTTTTTCCAGTGGTCATGTATGGATGTGAGAGTTGGACTATAAAGAAAGCTGAGCACCGAAGAATTGATGCTTTTGAACTGTAGTGTTGGAAAAGACTCTTGAGAGTCCCTTGGACTGCAAGGAGATCCAACCTGTCCATCCTAAAGCAGATCAGTCCTGGGTGTTCATTGGAAGGACTGATGTTAAAGCTGAAACTGCAATACTTTGGCCACCTGATGCGAAGAGCTGACTCATCTGAAAAGACCCTAATGCTGGGAAAGATTGGGGGCAGGAGGAGAAGGGGAAGACAGAGGATGAGATGGTTGGATGGCATCACCAACTCAATGGATATGAGTTTGGGTGGACTCTGGGAGTTGGTGATGGACAGGGAGGCCTGGCATGCTGCGGTTCATGGGGTCACAAGAGTCAGACATGACTGAACTGAACTAAACTGAATAGCATTCTGGACAAAGAGATAAGCACTTGCAAAGGTGCTGAGATGAGAAGACCCAGAGTGTTTGGGAAGAAGGCCAGGGTGGATAGGAAAAGGGAGTGAAAGGAGCAGGATGAGATAGGGACTAGATAAAGCAGTTCTTTGAAAGGTACAAACTGGAATAGATTTTTAAAAGATAGTGTTGTTACAGTGTACATTAGATACTAGGAAGTTCAAGTTTTTGGTAATTAGGTAAATTGTATTATACCAACTGAATCTCCTAAGAAATTAACTAAAAATTCTGGATAAAGGAAAATGTTTTCAGAAAAACATTATGGCACTGATAAGATGATAAGAACTGTTAAGGGTAAACTATTAAATGAAAGTTAGAACTTCTGTTAACTTGAGTGTTGAAGTTGCTTTTGCCCTGGTGAACCTAGTGAACTTGAGTGTTGATTTCCATGGTCCTGACCAGGGTGGGGAGTCAAACAGGAGACATCCCCGTTAAGCTGGTGCTCCCTCCCACCTTAGGTGTTTAGACGGAACCCGAAGTGAACCCCACCCATTCTTCTACCCTGAGAGACTGGGCAGAGCACTGAGTTTTAGGCTCAGAAGCTCGGACCTGCTCAAATGGGCCAAACTCAGATTACCTTATTGTTGTTGCTGTTGCTTAGGCACTGAGTCATGTCTGACTCTTTTGTAACATGGACTGTGGCCCCCAGGTTCCTCTGTCCCTGGGATTTCCCAGGCGAGAATACTGGAGTGGGTTGCCATTTCCTCCTCCAGGGGGTCAGGTATCAAAGCCCTGTCTCCTACATTGGCAGGTGGGTTCTTTACCACTGAGCCACCAGGGAAGGCCTCATATTACCTGGATTATATCAGAAAAAAATCACCAACCCGAAAACCCTCAAGCTGTGAAATCAGTTTTTGGTGGTTCTTAACTGGGCATGCCTCTTAAATATTCAGCAGAAGCAAATGTATACTCTCACTGGATTATTACTCCCTTGTCCTTAAACCTCAATTTATTCCCACAAATAATTATACAGGCTTAATAGACAATTTAAGTCAAAAATGATAAAATCTACAAGGAAACAGCACCAACAAAGAAAAAAAAAAAAAAGGGAAACTACCTTCAGCACAGGCAGGTCTGCAAAGACTTCACATACCAGAATTATCAGATGTGGATTACAAAGTAACTATACTTGGTAGTGTTTATTCAACACAGACAAGTTTGAATCTACTACTTGGCACTTGAAAGTATAGAAAGGACCTACCTAGCAGTATAGAAGAGAGATCGGTGGGAGGGAGGTCAGTGTGGAGGTGTGCGTTGGTGCAGGCAGCAGTTAATGAGATGATGGTTTAGGCAGCTTGCAACATGGAGACTGAAAGAAAAAAAGTAGGCATTCCCTGGAAATGTCTTATTTGACTGAATATCTGATAGGAGCTGTCTTCTAGCTTTTATTTAAAGAGTTTTGAAGTGAGGAAAACATGATGAATTAAGGATTTTGGTAAATTAGTTTGAGATAATTAAATTTTTCACGTATTTCGATTGCTCTTTGGTTTGGAAATAAAAATTATTAAATTTGTCACATGTGATGCCAACCAGTGCTTTTTGGTTCCTGGAAAGAAAGCCGTAAAGAGCTAATTATCTGGCTTTGAGTAAATGATTTATATTTGAAGAGAATTCTTAGTGTTTTGATGTACACTGTATTATATATGAGTTTCTTTTGAGTTAGATGAAAGTTAATTAGCCCCCAAATAGTTAATTAGATTCACTTATAAGTTACTACCATCATCTTCAATTCAGTCAGAGAAGCTTCTCTTTGCGTCTCTGATTGCTTATCATCTAATTAGCATTTTTTTAAAAAGCCAATTGAATTGAATATGAACTTTTGAAAGATAAATGCGAAGGGCCCCCCTCTGACCCCAGCTTCTTGTCTGTCTGAACAACTTGTTCTGGTGGCTCTGATGGTTGCATATGTGAGAGACAGCAGATGGTTGTAAAGATTTAAAATCTTCAACAAGTGGCCACGAGTTGTACTTTGGAGTCGGTCAAGATGCTGGCCATATGTAGTTAGTGTGTTGTATATGGGACAAGATGCTGTGCCCCAGGGTCCCACATAGTCTGATGGTTGGTGTGCCTTTTCCATCCTTGTGTCCTAAAACCCCTTCCCCTTTGGTTGTTTTTTGCTTTGTGTTTTATTGTTTTTTGGAGAGAGAGAGAGTGTGTGTGTGTGTTTTAGAGGAGGCGTTCTGTCAGCTGTGGATTGTAAGAATCTGTGACCAAGTGGTTTTGAAAAGGAAAAAAAAAAACAGACCTGCGTTTCTTTTTTCAGGTGCCATGGATATCCGTTACCGAGTATAATTAGGTGGGCTAACTGGAATTGCTTTGCAGTGAAAGCCTGTGCTGTACTTAGCTGCTCTGTCGTGTCTGACTCTTTGCGACCCCAGGGACTGCAGCCCACCAGGCTCCTCTGTCCCTAGAGGATTCTCCAGATAGGAATACTGGAGTGGATTGCCTTGTCCTCCTCCAAAGAATCTTCCCAACCCAGGGATCAAACCCAGGTCTCCTGCATTGCGGGCAGATTATTTACCAGCTGAGCTATGAGGGAAGCCCAGTGAAAGTCTTAGGTCCTTTGTTTAGTAGCTGACCTGCTTCTGGCAGATTCCTGATTACTCACAGGTAGGGTTCAGAGCTAGTTTTTAGGTCATTCCTGGAAGAGCTCAGTTTTTACTTGGTTTATTTTTTTCTGTAGAAAGCTATCCATTCAAAGCTGTGATTGTGAAAACTGTGATTAGATTACAGATAGTGACTCGTGTCAAGTCCTTGCACCTGACTTCTGATAAAAAATAAAATCCTCATGTGATGGATAGAAGTACAAGTATGAGGCAGAGGGAAATAAATGTGTTTTCCGTAGCCAGGGTGGAGTGGAAACACCAGCTTGTGGAAGCAGAAACTCCCATTTCATGTGATGAAGAAATGCTTGTGGCATGCGGGGCAGATGGAGTGTGAAATAGGGTCAGGAAAAGAGGTACCCAGGGACTGTGGTTTTAAAGTGCAATTTCGGAAGGAATGCAAGCCGACTTCTGGATTTCAGACTCTTTGGCATTCTGAGGAAAGAAAGGACTTTAATTGGTCTGGCTTTTTTCCTTTAATCACAAAGTCAGGACAGAGTCATTCTGCGAGCTGCTCCCTCATTTTCTTTCTCATTGCCCATCAGGAGCAGGCACTTTCTACGCAGACATGGGGTTTCCTTTTTTGAAATCAAAATTTTAAGTTGACGTGGCCAGAAAGATCTAGGGTCATAATTTTCCTTAATGAGGCTTATAGAAGTAATTGTTAAGTGAACCTCCTAAGGAACAGAAACATTCAAGCAACTTTTGTCAAATGATTGTTAGCCAAACTAATCAGTTGTACACTGGGTTGGAATGAGAATTTTTGGACACAGTTGGAGAGATCTGGACCCCTGCAGGCCCTTGACTTCCTCTCCAGGTGCTGCTTTGCTAAGCTCTGCCTGGAGGGGTAACCTCTCTGGCTTGGCGATAAAGTCACTTAACTGCATTGATGGATCTTATTATCAGTTCCTACCACACAGGTTCTGGGTTCCTCTCAGGAGAGGATCTTACGTCTTTATTGAGAAGGTTGAGACCATCTTGCATTAACCACCTCATCTCTTGCTAACTACAGATCATCACTATTTCTTTTCTTCATTCTTCACTCTCCTTGTCAGAGCTTCTTTCTCTGTGTTCTTCATCCCAGACTTTCTTCTCCAGCTTTCATTTCTTTGCTGTTTCTCTCTCCTGGCTTTCATCTTCCTCCGTTTTATCATTCTTGCCACTTATTTTCTTCTGCCTATATACATAGTAAGACCTCCCCTTTCCTTTAAAAAAACATATTTTCTCCATTCTGTATCTCTGCCGCTTTCCCACTTCATCTCTTTCCTTCACCATCCACTTTTGTTGTTGTTCAGTTGCTCAGTTGTGTCCGACTTTCTGCGACCCCATGGGTTGCAGCACGCCAGGCTTCCCTGTCCTTTGTTATCTCCTGGAGTTTGCTCAAACTCATGTCCATTGAGTCGGTGATGCCACTAAAACCATTGATGAAACACAATTTAAATTTTGATTCATTTATCCAATGGATTTTCCTCTGTCATCGTCGTCTTCCTTAGCCCCTCTGTGGCCTTAACATAAATTTTACTTTTTGCATGAATCATCACTTAAATTTTTTACTGTTCTTCAGTATACTCTAATGACTGTGTAACTGTACTCAGAGATGTACATAGGTTACTTAAACCTTCAACTGCCATCATTTACAACATTTTTACATAAAACAACTGTAATAACTATATTTATGCATGATGTTTGCAGGCGTCTCCAGTTATTTCCTTTACATAGATCCCTAGAAATCTAATTATTAGTTAAAACATACCTGGCATACCTGTAGAAGCAAGGGCCACTTGGCAGTGTATTATTTCACTTGATTCCCAAGTTAACTCCACAAATAGCAAAGTGGGGAAGGAACAAACATACAGTCACTGATGAGGAGTAAACAGGGCTTGTGATCTGGTGACTTGAATGACCTAGAACTCTCTTTGGGCTCTTGCTGCTGCCTAGTCTGTCCCCTTGTTTGAGGGAAAAGGTTGAAATTACCAGTAGACACTGTCTTAGCCATAGGTGCTCTGTACTTAATGGTGTAAGGGCTTTTGTGTGTTTTGGAGGTATGAAGGTGAAAAGAACTAACACTGCTTTTGTGTAATACCTTATCAATGGAATAATATTAATCATAGCTTCTAAGTCACTTCAGTCGTGTCCGACTCTGTGTGACCCCATAGACGGCAGCCCACCAGGCTCCCCCGTCCCTGGGATTCTCCAGGCAAGAACACTGGAGTGGGTTGCCATTTCCTTCTCCAATGCATGAAAGGGAAAAGTAAAAGTGAAGTCGCTCAGTCGTGTCCGACTCTGCGCGACCCCATGGACTGCAGCCTACCGGGCCCCTCTGTCCATGGGATTTTCCAGGTAAGAGTACTGGAGTGGGGTGCCATTGGGTTGTTTATTATTTTTCAAGTTCCAATTTTTCTCTTACTGTTCCAAGGTGCATTTAGCCTTTCAGATTCAGACTGTCTAAAATTTTTTCAATAGGTGCTAGTTAAATTAGATGTTTTTCTAAAAAAAAAAAAATTCCTATTTCTAAATTTTTAGTTGCCAAGGATTGGGGAGGAGGAAAGGAAATGTGTATGGTTATAAAAGGGCTTCCCTCGTAGCTCAGTTGGTAAAGAATCTGCCTGCAATGCAGGAGACCCAGGTTCAATTCCTGGGTTGGGAAGATCCACTGAAGAAGGAAATGGCAACCCACTCTAGTATTCTTGCCTGGGAAATCCCATGGACAGTGGAACCTGGCAGAGTACAGTCCATGGGGTCATAAGCGTTGGACATGACTTAGCGACTAAACCAACAATAAAAGGGCAATCCAAGCGATCATCATTTTATTTTGTGATTTTTGATACTGTGATGTTTTTTGCTCTGTGACAAACCTGAAATCAGGTTTAAGTTTGTAAGTATTACATTTCATCTAGATCTTTTTCATTAAGCTTCTCTACCATGAACAGAAGGAACAAACTTTTTTTAAATTTCACTATTTACAAAGTTTTTTAAAATGTGAAATAGTTTTCTTTTTTCTCTCCCTTTCAGCCATGAAGACTTTGAATTTATTTCAGGAACACGAATGCGAAAACTTGCCCGAGAAGGCCAGAAACCTCCTGAAGGTTTCATGGCTCCCAAGGCCTGGGATGTGCTGATGGAGTACTACAAATCCTTGGAGAAGGCTTAAGCTGTTCACCCAGTCAGTTCACCTTTGACACCACACTGAGTAACAAGAGGGGACCATGTAGTTACTGTTGGCATTTCTTTGTGGCGGTATCTGTCCAGACATGCATCCCCAAAACAGACCCTTTTCCTTAAGTGTTAACAGCATCAGTTTGGTCTGCCTTATGAGTTCTGTTCTGAACTAGTGTAACACACTCCTGGTTTTAATGTATCTTTTCCAACTTATTATAGTTATATTCCTACAGTACAATTTTAAAACCTTGTCTTTTTTATTATATTTATGCTTCTGTCTTACCATTTTTTCAAGCTCTTATATCAGTTGTAACCAATAGTATACACACTGAATCTCACTTTTCATCTCTTGAAAAAAGAAAAAAAAATATCCACTAAACAATAAACTTGGCTAGATCTTGTTTTGGGAATTTTACAAGACATCTGTAGCAATTAGATTTTTTTTTTCCTACAGTGAAAATATAAACTGCTTTCTTCCTTCCCCTCAGCTATTGATCTCTTAACTGTTATCATCTAAAGTATATTAATATCTATGTAAACTCTGAATGAACTTACTTTATTCAATAAAGTTAAACTTTTTGGCTTCTTATTTATGTGGTTTTAAAAAAGTATTGTTTATACATACTTACCCTTCATGTGAAAAAGTTTCTGATGGAGAAATCTAATAATTACTATAATCTAATAATTAGTTCCAAGTACTGTTTCATAGTGAGTTTTTAAGTGGGAAAATAATGATGCATTCTCAATCCATCCAAAACCTCAACCTGTTTTCCCAAATATCTCTCTGATATTCTTAGATATCTCAGATGGTGGTACTGGTAGCAGAGACATGATGGAGGGATATTAGGGTTTGCCAGTCAGTCCATCTGGAGTGGGGGACAGCATATCGAGTTTCCTTTTGTGTAATATCCTGAATACTCAAGTCATGGTTTCATGGTGGCAGTGATGGAGTCAAGATTCTGGGGGCAGTGAGTATCCAGTGGTGATGGCACCCATGCTGTTGGGGCCTCCTGGGCAGTATTATCCTATCTCAGATATTCCAGTGGAATGACGTGGGCTGAGTCCTCTGCCTCTAACCTTTCATTCCTGACCACTTTCTAAGCCTTATTCTCTTGCCTTTTCCATCAGTTCTAAAAGATACCCAACAGTTTTCCTATGTATTCCTTTGCTGCTTAAATTATCTGGAGTTCCTGTTTACCAAAAGCCCTGGTCATAACAGGTGGCATGTGAATAAAAATGTGTATTTCACATTAAAATCTGGATACTGCTAAATTGAAGCTGATTTTTATGGTTAACATTTTTTTAAAAGGTTTATTACCTTATTTTGTTTCTGACTGTGCTGGGTCTTCATTGCTGTGCATGGGCTTTCTCTAGTTGCGGTGAGCGGGGGCTCCTTTTAGTTGCAGTGCTCAAGCTTCTCATTGCGGTGGCCTCTCTTGTGGAGCATGGGCTCTAGAGTGTATGAGCTTCAACAGTTATAGTGCGTGGGCTCAGTGGTTGAGGCTCATGGTTCTCTAGGCACTCAGGCTTCAGTAGTTGTGGCTGCAGCATGTGGGATCAAACCCATGTCCCCTGCATTGGCAGAAGGGTACCTAAGCACTGACTGCCACGGAAGCCCTACTGTCAACATATTTTAAATGTTTAAATACAGAGAAAAGAATTTTAGTTCTTGGCACTCAGAAAACTTACCCTTTTAAAACTACAAAAATATACTCATAAAAGCAAGATGAGAACATGAAGAACAGAAATCAACGGCATTAAGGTAAAATGTGGTTGGAAAATGTAGCTTTGTGTTCTATCATATAATTGTTGTTCCTTAGTTAGTCCCATTGTGGTATTTGCCCTCATCCCACCAGAGAGGCACATGATGAAAACATGATTCTAGGACCCTATGTTCTTGGAATTGGCCAGCCACCTGTGTGTTTTGGAAAGATGGAGAAGAAAATAAAATTACCCAGTGGTTTCTACAAGTCCACAGGTTGGTATGTGTGTCTTTAATCTACAGTTATGATATATGTAGAAATTTTATTTTTTCCCTTCCAGTTCATAAAAATGAGCCCAAACTAATCTTTAAAACCTCAACCCTTACACCAAACCTCTCCTGCCAAGTGGTCTTGGAAATCTCAATGCCATTTTTATCTATCCATCAGCTGGAAAAGTGAATGGAAAAATAATTATTTTTTTCTTGAAGGAAGTAAAAGAAAGTGCAGTCATCTTGGCAGAAATATAATGTTTTAAATCTGTCAATTCTCTATTCCACTCTGATAATCAAGACCATGGATTTGCGTTTCATTTCCATCCAAGAGGAAAACAATTATGTGTATCTCTTGGAAGTTAGCATTTGAGTACTTTATCATGGAAAATTCAGAAGTCATGCTTCCCACATATGGTATATTTTTATTAGCACATATGTATCCAGGGCTGAGTTGGCTCATGAAGGAAGGATGTATTTGCCCACTGGGCTTCTTTATGTGTGGGCTATATTACTTAGAGGGTCTGTAAGCCTCTTTGTATTTCTGTGGATTCCATTTCCTCCTCCACACAGTCTTGTCCTGGATATAATTATATATAAATTGTGCCAAACACATTCTGCCCACCTAGCTCAGGTGGTCTCTCTGGACTGAGGTAAAAGCTGGGCTTCCTAAAGGTAAGTACTTGAGGACTGTAATTGAGTAGGGGTGTGTTGAGATTGGAACATTTTTTTCCTAATTTCCCATTTTACCAGATTCTTAGGAAAATGGCATCAGAGTTTAAGGCTTGGATTCAAGGAGCTGAAATTAGAAACGGAAAATCTCATCACAGACCTTTATCTCCCAGACTTGCACTAGCACTGAGCATCTATAATGACCTACCTTTGTTAAAAAATTATGGTTACCAGAAAAGGAAAGGCGGTAGTGGGGGTGGGGAGAGGGAATAAATTGGGTATCAGGGATTAACAGATACACGTTACTACAGGGAACTGTATTCAATGTCTTATAATCTGTGACAGAAAAGAATCTGAAAAAAAACCCATATGTACATATACATGTGTATATAACTGAATCACTTTGCTGTACACCTGAAACATTGTGAGAGTTGGACTATAAAGAAAGCTGAGTGTGGAAGAATTGATGCATTTAAACTGTGGTGTTGAAGACCCTTGAGAGTCCCTTGGACTGCAAGGAGATCCAACCAGTCCATCCTAAAGGAAATCAGTCCTGAATGTTCATTGGAAGGACTGATGTTGAAGCTGAAACTCCAATACTTTGGCCACCTGATGCACAGAACTGACTCTTTTGAAAAGACCCTGATGCTGGGAAAGATTGAAGGTGGGAGGAGAACGGGACGACAGAGGATGAGATGGTTGGATGGCATCACCGATTCAATGGACATGAGTTTGAGTCAACTCTGGGAGTTGGTGATGGACAGGGAGGCCTGGCTTGCTGCAGTCCATGGGGTCGCAAAGAGTTGGACGCGACTGAACTGAACTGAAACGTAAATCTACTATACTTCAATTGATAAAAGAAAACATGTCCACTGAAATGAATTAGAACACTGACTTGCTCTCTGCTTTATTTCTAACAGCTCTAACTTGTCCTCTTTGAGAAGTCTTCTGTCTGAGAGTATAACCACTTCTATTGCCCAAGAGAAAGTATCTATTAAAAAGTAAACTGGAGCCTTGCTACACAGTGGGATCCTCAAGAAAAAAGCCAAACGGAGGAGAGACAGTTCTGTCTGACCTGTGACTAGTTCACCCCTTGACTGCCCAGAGTCTGCCCCAAGTGACTTTGAACCTCAGTGTGTGACTAGTGCTGTTTTGTGTGATGTAGAGGCACATCTGTATATTCTACTTAGGTTTGCAGTTATAGCAAATTTGACCTTTGATAAGTTGAGGGCAATTCCAGTGGGCTACGCACTTGGGCTACACAGCCATTAAGAGAGTTTTGAGGGAAAAGCAAGTTATAAGTGAAGTTATTTAGGAGATGTATAGACTTAAGCGGAGACACAAGTTTAAAAGAAAGTGTAGTTTTGTGGTTAAGAATTCAAGCTCTGTGGAGAACAGTGGAGAAGTTCCTTAAAAACTAAAAATAGAGCTACCAGCGGGCTTCCCTGGTGGCTCAGATGGTAAAGAATCCACCTGCAATGTGGAAGACCTGGATTTGATCCCTGGGTTGGGAAGATCCCCTGGAGGAGGGCATGGCAACCCACTCCAGTATTCTTGCCCGGAGAATCCCATGGACAGAGGAGCCTGGTGGGCTACAGGCCACGGGGTCACAAAGAGTTGGACATGACTGAATAAGTAAACAGGACATATGACCCAGCAATCCCACTCCTGGGCATATATCTGGAGAAAATTGTAATTTAAAAGGCATGCACCCTGATGTCCACTGCAGCACTATTTACAATAGCCAGGATATGGAAACAACCTAAATGTCCATTGATAGAGGAATGGATAAAGAAGATGTGATACACATATAAAATGGAATATTACTCAGCCATAAGGAGTGAAATAGTGCCATTTGCAGAGACATGGATGGATAGAGAATATCAGAATGAAGTAAGTCAGAGAAAAATACCATGTAATACTGCTTAATATGTGAAATCTAGAGAAATGGTAGAGGTGAACTTATTTTCAAAGCAGAAATGCAGTCACAGATGTAGAGAACAAACTTATGGTTACCAAGGAGGGAAGAAGAGTGTGGGATGAATTAGGAGCCTGGTGCTGACATATACGCTACTATATATAAAATGGATAACAAATGAGAACCTACTGTATAGCACAGGGAACTCGACCGGGTGCTCTGTGGTGACCTAAATGGGAAGGAAATATTAAAAAAGACTATACAAGCGCTGCTCTTTATTATTATTTAAAGATGTAGTTTGTTGGCCAAGCAACAACACAGTGATACCAATATTTATGAGACTAGACCCTGTAATCTTTGCTTTGTAATACCATTCTCTAGCCCACTGAGCAAAGCAGCTAAATATACTGTGTTAGAAATGAATCTAAAGGCAGTAAAAACACAGTATCCTTGTGTTAGCCACACTTTCCCCTCACTTTTCCCGTGTCCAGCTTCTCCTATGTTCCTAGATTAAGAAAACAAGTACATTTTTGCAAAGAGAAAAATCAGAAAAATACATACATTTGCTTAAAGTAAGCATAGACCAATCCTATGAAAAACTTATAGTACCTTGGGAAACCATCATCCAGAGAAAGATCAAGATGAGAAAGGTCAGTTAATAAAGATCAGTTTATTCTCAACATTAATAAAGAAGATCTGCTTTAATTAACTTGGTCATTACTTAACGTTAAAGCTGCATCTTACAAGTGTTAACACTTTTCATTTAAAATTTCTCTTACTGATACGTCTGATAAAGCATAAAATCTTAAATATATTTAACTTTTAGAATTGAACTATAAGTGGTGTTTCATGTACTAGAGAATTTTTTATATCTTCTGTAGATATAACAGGAATAAAGGTATTAGGAATATGAAGTACAAGAGTGTATACCATTTCCCAGAGGAATTTCAAGGAATTTTTTTTCTATTTGTATAGTCAAAAGATCTCATAGCTAAGAGTAGGATGATGAATAAATAATGAATAGCATAAAATTTAAGTATATCTTGAGTAAACAATAAAAATCATAATAGTCGCTAACATTTGCTAAGTGCTTACTCTTTTATTTGCCAGACACTGTGCTGAGTCCTTTACATGTTAAGAAAGGAGAAGAAAATTTTTTTCAAAGAATTAAAAATTAACAGTAAAGTTTTGTTGGAGAAATTGACATTAAAAGTTAACTTTGATAAAGAGGTCGCGTATAAGATAAGTGTGCAAAAACCAAAGCCACATAAATGTGCAAAAATTAAAATCTCTGTATTAACAATATTGACTACAAATGAAAATGTCTAAGGGAGAGGTCGCCAAGAGGACATGGCTGCCAGGTGACCTGCGAGCTGGATGCGGAAAATCAGAGATGCCTCGTCTCTATTCATCCTTGGAATGTACATTCTCCTCACCGTTCCCACAGCCAGAGCCACTTCAAGGATGCAGCCTTGAGAGGGAACGTGTTGTTGAGACCATCTGGATAGTATGCGGGGCTGAACTCTGTTAAGGACGCTGACGAACTCAAGTTTCTGATGGGTGGGTGTGCAGCTGTACTCATTTCACAGCCTTTGGAGACGAGCCTCCCAAGTTAAGTCCCGTCGCTTAGTAGGACTGGCGCCTAGTAATCAGGAGTGGCTGCCTCATTCCTCTTTCCCCACCCTGTGTTCAGGAGCTGTTTTTACATTTCACCTGGGAAATTCCTGAGTTTGTGAACCAACGGTGTTCCAATAATGACAATCAACAACCTATAAATACTTAGGAACAAAATTAAGAAGAAAAGAAACAGGGACTACTTGAGTAAAACTGTGTAATTTTATGAAAAGTCATAAAAGCAAGATCTAAAAAAGTGGAACAGTTTACCATGGTCCTAGGTGAAAAAATATTAAAATGTCAGTCTTCCAGAATTCATGATTTTAAGCAATTAAAACCTTCATGAACTTTTTAGGGAAGGGAATGAGATAAAATTTTATCAGTTCATTTGGAATAACAAATACCAAAAAGGCAAGATAATTGTAAGAGGAGAGAGGAGACAACTTACCTACTGACTCAAAGACTCAGGAAAAGTATTAGGAGTTGTTTTAAGCCTTTGAGTTTTGGGGTGCTTTGTTATACAGCAATAACTGATTAAGACGGGCCTTACAGTTCACGTATCCTAACTCAGTTGTACTCACCTGAGGACAGGGCTGGGGAAATTTGAGTTATGGTAAAGGTAAAAAAAAAAAAAAGCAAACTGGAGTAGGACCTAGAAGCTTTATGATTAGAAGAATAAATGATAGAATCAATTAAAATAGCAGTGGCAAGATAGAAAACAGAACTAGACAACAATGTATATATAAAAAAGGACTGTTCAGTTACAGAGCTATAAAATAGAATATATCCTTGATAAAATAAATAAATAAGCATAGTACTCTATACCAGGAGTTGGCAAACTATGATCTGGCTTGCTGCCTTTTTTGTAAACAAAGTTATATTGGAGTATAGCTACACACATTTAAGTATTCTCTGTGGTTGCTTTTGTGCTCTAGTAGCAGAGCTGAGTAGTTGAGATAAAGACTCTATAGCCAGGCCCTTTACAGGAAGAAATTGCCGACCCCTGCTCTAGGCTGATAATTACTCCTACAGCATGGCGTTCCCATGGCAGAGTTCCTATTAAAAGGAGAGGGCAGACTCAGGGAATGGAGCAGTATACTCGATATTTAGTCTGTATATCTCACCCTTCAATTCCCTTCTTCAAGTTGGATGGGAGTGAGATGGCAACACGGGAGAGACTCAGACCCTCAGCAGATTTAACCCTATGAAGCCAGAGAAGTCAGAGTGGATGTGCTCAACTGCCTCCTATCATGGAAGTGAGATTGGAAGCTTAATGACAGTAACATGTCCAAATAATTCGATTAAGTGTCAGGCATGCTGTCTGACTAGATTTGGAGCTATATCAATTGAATTGTTTACTGAATAGGACAGTTTTTAGCATTATGTTGATGCAGCAGCATTTCTTCTAGAGATGGGAACTAAAAATGTGTGAATCTTTAACCAACAGGGTCCTATTGTATAGCATAGGGAACTCTGCTCAATGTTATGTGGCAGTCTGGGTGGGAGGGGAGTTTGGGGGAGAATGGATACATGTGTATGTGTGGCTAAGTCCATTTGCTATTCACCTGAAACTGTCACATTTTTAATTGGCTTTATGCATGCTAGTTCTCTTGTCATGTGTGACTCTTTGCAACCCTATGGACTGTAGCCCACCAGGCTCCTCTGTCCATGGGGATTCTCCAGGCAAGAAGACTGAAGTGGGTTGCCATGCCCTCCTCCAGGGAATCTTCCAGACCCAGGGATCAAACCCACATCTCTTACGTCTCCTGCATTTTTGACAGGTGGGCTCTTTACCAATGGCACATAAAAAAGTTTTTTTTTTAAGTTTTTTAAAAAAAAATCACTACATAAAAAAACAAAAAATAATGTATGAATTCAAATAATTATGTTTTAAAAGTGGATACAAGGCAAAAAATAAAAAAAATATGAATTTTATTAAGCAGTGGTTTCAATAGTAGTTCTTTCACTTTTATGCATTCAGTGATTGTCTAAGCAATTATAGATTCAAAATGATTGGTGACAGGAACATCAGGTTTATCAGCAGAAACACCAAATACGTAATGCTGACAGATCATCATGTATGTGTTCAGGGCATATAAGCTAAGATTCCTCTGAGAACGTTCACCTTTGCATTTCCTGACTTCCATGTTTAAACTTGTATCTTGTGCATTGTGTTAACATTTTTCTTTGCATTTAGTTTCCTTTTAAAAAATGAGAACAAAAGAAAAAATTTAATATCCCAATCCCTAAGGACAGTCACCATATACCACATAATAGCTGCTTTGAGGGACTTAAGCTTTTCATATTTTTAAATCTTTGGAACATAGGGAAGGTATTTGGTTCCTTTTATTCATATCTCTAATGGATTAAAAGTATTGTGCTCAAAGTTTGCATAAAAATTTGTCTTTTACTGCAAGAAATAAATGAAAGAGGATAAAGGACCTCAATCAAGAAAAGAAAATGTAATACAGCTTAGAGACAAACTTGGAAACTCAGCTTTAAGTGATTACAATATGTGAATTTAAAAGGCCATCTTTTTAGAAAAGGAACTGGGATGATGACATTGTCTACCATGATAACTCTGAAAGAGAGCACAGGTGATGGGGTAAAAGCAAGGGACTTTGGGGTATTATAGTAAGTGAGATTTTTAAAAACATGAAAGTACTTGTTCCAGACCTTTTCATATAATAGGTATTCAACATATGTTTGCTTCCTCCTCTTTCGAGGGAGACACTGTGTGTTTCCCACATTCTCTTGTAGCTATCATTGGCCATGGGACCAATTTGGGCCAAGGAGACATAAGAGGGGTTTTGTTCAGGTTGATCCCTGGGTTGGGAAGATCTCCTGGAGAAGGGAAAGGCTACCCACTCCAGTATTCTGGCCTGGAGAATTCCATGGACTGTAGAGTCCATGGAGGTTGCAAAGAGTCAGACACGACTGAATGACTTTCATTTTCTTTTGCCTTTCTTAGAAAAGAGATAGCACAGCCGGTCACATATTTCCTTTTTTTCTTTCTGGTAGGCAGACCTCAGAATGCTTCCTCGGCAAGCTCTGTAACAAGATATTTAGCAATTTCTGTTGTATTTGAACAAAGTTTGCATGTTTGTTTAAAAGTTATGTTTTGATTTGTATCTGCATTCCAGTTAAAGACTTTGATAAGCTTTGGACTTGATTATCAGCTCTGGAAAGTGAGGTTTATGGAGAAGTTATTGTCAAGAACCACTTATTAAAGCCTTGATCCTTTGAACTTTTGAGAAATATGTTGAGAATTTGCAACTAGAGACAGAGGTGGATCAAGGATGGTCCTCACCTGAACTCGGGTTTTAGTAAGTTTTTCCTCCTTTGCTAAAAGGTTGAAACTTATCTGCTCTCCCATAAATAATTCTCAAGGATTCCTGAAACACTAAAAGCCCATATAATCTTTTTAAGGAACAGAGCAAGACTACCGCTAACAACAAGACATTTTTTAATGTCTGTGTTTTTTTTTTTTTAATCCTAGATTACCTTTTGCAGTTTGCTTGGTTCAACACTGCATCCAGCAAATGACAAACACCCTCTAGATAGCCCAAGCTCCTTGAAAGCCTTATAATCAGTTCAATGGGATTTTAACTTTTCAGAAGGAAAAGTTAATAGGGATATGAAGTACCTCCAGACATCTCTAGATTTCTCCAAAGTCAGTCCTGCCTTAGAAGACCCTCCAAACTAGGGAAATAAGCTGATGTAACCCTACAAGCTGTAAAGCTTCCTGTTGTCCTTTCAGCTGAGGTTTTGGGGCTTCCCTGGTGGCTTAGACTGTAAGAGTCTGCCTGCAATGCAGGAGACCTGGGTTCGATCCCTGGGTCAGAAAGATCCCCTGGAGAAGAGAAAGGCAGCCCACTCCAGTATTCTTGCCTGGAAAATTCCATGGACAGAGAAGCCTGGTGGGCTACAGTCCATGGAGTCACAAAGTGTCAGATATGACTGAGCGACTAGCACTTCCGGAAACTCAATACAGACATTCTTCTCTTTAGGGTCAAGCCGTCCTCACATTTGCTCTGTATTTCCACCTCTCTTTCTTAGTGGCAATCCTGCTACACTAGAGACGTTTTTAATATGAGGAAAAAGAACACCTCAGTCTCAGAAAGATGCTTAGCATCAAAGTCCTCTAGGCAAGCTCTTTAATGTTTACAGTTTTTTTTTTTTTAAGTTTCCTTAATGCTCTGAGGAACACAAAGCACTTCTCCCACACCTCCTACGGTCTGAGCATCCCCTTCCCTTGAGAGACATCTCACTGCTGCTTTGGCTGCCAACAACCTCTTGTGAAAGGTTCCCATCCTCCTCCATTCCTGAAGTCACCACAGGACAGGGTTATGAAAGGACTTGATTATGGGACGTGATTATAGGAGAGTCTCAGAATCTGTCCAAGCAAGTGACTTTTTATGATAACCAGGGCTTCCACTTCCTGGAACTTACTTAAAAATGAAATAAATTGAAACAAGTGTTAGAGAAAATCTTTTTCACAAAATAATAAGAATAAAATATAACCAGTGGAAAAATACAAAAATGGGAAAATTTCCAGCTACACTAGATTTTTTTTAATTGCTTCCTAAAGGTTTTAGTATTTTCTTTTTCTTTACAATTTTTTTCTTTTGAGTTTTATTGAGATATAACTGACAATCAGAACTGTACAAATTTAAGGTATACAGTATAATGATTTGACTTTCATCATGAAATGATTACCATAGTATGTTTAGTGAACAGCATCATCTCATATAGATATAAAATTAAAGAAGTAGAAAAAGATGGTTTTTCCTTCTGCTGAGAACTCAGAATTTACTCTTAACAGCTTTCATCTATAATTTACAGTGGTGTTACTTATATTTATCAGGTTGTACATTATATTCTTAGTACCTATTTTATAACTGGAAGTTTGCACCTTTTGACCACGTTCATCCATTCCCAGTATTTCCTACTCCCTGCCTCTGGTAACTACAAGTCTGATCTCTTTTTCTATGAATTTTTTTTTTTTAAACTAATACCACATTGTATTAGTTTCTGTTACACAACATACTGATTTGATATTTCTATACATTTTAAGATGATCAACACAAGTCTAGTTTCCATCTGCTACCATACAAAGATGTTACATAATTACTGACTATATTCCCACACTGTACATTTCATACCCATTATTAGATTTCTTATTAATGCAAATTAAAATATCTTGTTTTATTCTGGCTAGGATGCACTGAAATGAGTTGTGAGGTGTGAGAGCTTGGGGGAGTTTTAATGCCTCCAAGACCTGTAACTGGGCCCTTGAGTGTTCAGGAGAGCATTGTTCTGCCCTACCTCCAGCAGTTAGAGGATTACTGATGCTCCTTTATTTATTTGATTTTGTCTGTGCTGGGTCTTCATTGCTGCATGGGCTTTTCTCTAGCTGCGGAAAGTGGGGGCTGCTGTCTAGCTGCGTGCGTGGGCTTCTCATTGCAGTGGCTTCTCTTGTGGAGCTTGGGCCCTAAGGTGAGAGCTTCAGCAGTTGCGGCTCCTGGGCTCTAGAGCAGCATGCGGGATCCTCCCAGAGGGGGGATGGAACATGTGTCTCCTGCACTGGCAGGCAGATTTTTTTTTTTTTTTTCCCCACTGAACCACCAGGGAAGCCCACTGATGTTGTTAATGAGAAGAAGTTCACATATGAGGAGGGGTGAAGTTGACTGCAGTAAGAATGAAACATTTACATTGGCCCCAACAGGATCAGCCAGGAATGTGACTTGAAGCAAGCAGGGTTTCAGGTAAATAATTGGCCATGGTGTGCTGAGTGGAGAGGAGGAACTGCAGAGGATTCACTGAAAGAGGTCATATTTTTTCAGAGAGGATGGTGAGCAGGGGCCTACCTTAGGTGTTAAGAGAAGGGAGGGTACCTTTGCCATCTTCCCAAATAAATCCTGGCGCTCAGAACTCTGTCTGACCTGTTCTCTGGTGACCGCCATAGGCTTTAATAGGTTCACTAGTGGGTGAGCTTGTGACAATAGGAGTTCAAATTTATTTCTGTTGTGACAGCTCCAAATACCAGATGTGTCTGCTTTTAGGGTATGTGTCTCAGGAAAGCCTCTAGTGGTCTTTCTTCTCCCTCTTCACTAGTGGCCTCTCTCTAACCGCCATGTTACAGGACACGCCCTCTGTATACTAAGAACACCTGTGATGATACCAATTTACCATTGAATTTCTAGACTGTTTCTTGGAAAACTGCAGATGGCTTTTCCTAATCAGAATTTCAGGATGTAGGAGAAAGAGTCCTGAGGAAATAATGCTAATAGGGTAGATTTACTGTGGGTTCCAATGTACTAGGCATTGGGTGAAGGGTTTTACATACATTAACTCCTCTAATCTTCACAACTCTACAGGCCATGGGAGGGGCTGCTCCACAGGCATCTCGGCAAGGGGGAGGGGCCGAGTTCTCGCAGGTTCAGGTCGGCCACCTGCTTCCCAGCCTGTGCGCAGGCTCCTAACCACCAGGTACAGCAGCTCTGCACACGCCCGGGGCCGCCATCTTAAGTCAGTGTGGTTCATGGCATTTCTACAGGATGACCACAGAGCTGAAGTGTGGGGCTCCCCTGCTCATCAGAGGGACTCTGATCTGGAGTTTCCGGTGAGCAGCACCCCGTGAGCAAATGAAACTGCTGCTGCTGCTGCTAAGTCGCTTCAGTCGTGTCCGACTCTGTGCGACCCCAGAGACGGCAGCCCACCAGGCTCCGCCGTCCCTGGGATTCTCCAGGCAAGAACACTGGAGTGGGTTGCCATTTCCTTCTCCAGTGCATGAAAGTGAAAAGTGAAAGTGAAGTCGCTCAGTCGTGTCCGACCCTGCGTGACCCCATGGGCTGCAGCCCACCAGGCTCCTCCGTCCATGGGATTTTCCAGGCAAGAGTACTGGAGTGGGGTGCCATTGCCTTCTCCGAGCAAGTGAAGCTAGACCAAGCCAAAGGAAAAAAAGGTTTACACTTTATTTTATTATCCAGATTTTTTTTTTTTTTCTCCTGGGAGTTGTTAATGGGCTTTGCCTGTGACAGGTATATTTAATCACTTTCTGTTCATGAAAATCATTAAAGTTGGTGTTAAATTTTTCATATAAAACAATGTTCTGAGGAGCATTAATAAAAATTTAAATTTATTTAAAACTATAGATTATATTATCTTTTTCAATTTTAATCTTCTGTTTTTATCTTTCATAACAGACTGATTACAGTGGACACATGTATAAAAATAAAATCACATACATTAAGTTGGCTATTATTATAAAAATAAAAAATAGTAAGTGTTGGTGAGGATGCAGAAAAATCGCAAGCTTAGTGCACTGCTTTTGGGAGTGCAAAGTGGTGCAACAGCTACGGAAAGTAGTATGGTGGTTTCTCAAAAAAGTTAAATGTATACTGCCATAAGATCCAGCACTCAGCTTTTAGTTATACACCCAAAAGAATTAAAAATAGAGACTCAGATATTTGGGCACCAGTGTTGGGAATTCTGCCCAGGAAGGGAAACATACCCTTGGGCTTAATGACTTATAAATTTGTATAATTTGCTAGGATTTCAAAACATTTTTTTTCTACTTTTGTTTCCCAATCTTAAAAGATAGAATAATATAAATTTTCTACTATATAATCAGGATAAGCAATGCTAACTGCTATAAAAGTAATATCTAGATCTTAATGGCTTAATACAAATACAGTTTTTTTTTCTCGTGCCTATCAGAGTCTTTAGGTGGATGTAGATCATTCCATTTTCTGACATGGTTGCTTTTAATCTGTGGCTTCCTTGATCACTGTGGAAGAACACAGAGAGCAGATACAATCATGCAACGGCTTTAGGACCAGGCCTTGAAAGTGGCCTTTATCTCATCCTCTCTTCATTCCATTGATCAGGATTGGTCATGTGACTGCAAACCAACTTTGTGGAACTCTGAGAAATGTAATCTTCTTGAATTCTGAGGAAGCATTAAAGGAATTATTGTGCATTTGGCTAGTCTCTGTCACAATTCAAATTTTTTATTGATTTTTTTTCCCCAAAAGATTTAAGCTATACTATGAGGGTTCAGATGAGAAAACATAACATAACACTTGAATGAGGACAATTAGAAAATGAAAGTGAGATATTTTGTACTAAGCGTTTATGTTTTATGAGCTTGAAACCCTTTCCTTACATATCATGCAACCATGATTGCTATTCCTTTCCTCATTGTGGCAGCTCAGAATTCATACACCAAAACAATTTCGACTGTGCCTGAGTCAAGCAAGATATCCAAATGGAAATTGTTTAATTAGCCTCATCCACATGACTTATTTTTGCTCTTGATATAAGTATAAGAAGTAGGAAACAGGCTGATACCACCTTCCCCACTCTATAAAAAACAGAAGCATAGAAAACTTAGCTAAGATTGTCATGAGAGCAATTGTCATAATGCTTACATTCCCAAGACAGATGGAGAATGGGTCTGGGAGAGCTCCCTTAGCAAAGCTGTGTTCATGGATCCTGAATTTGAGCTCATAAACTATGTCCTTGATTGTGTGTCATGCTTGGTTATGGTTAGAAAGCTTATTTCAATATGGTGTTGTTGTTGTTTAGTCGCTAAGTTGTGTCCGACTCTTTTGTGACCTCATAGACTGTAGCCAATCTCCTGGGTCCATGGGATTTTCTAGGCAAGAGTACTGGCATGGGTTTCCATTTCCTTTTCCAGGGGATCTTCTGATGCGGGGATCAAACCAGCGTCTCCTGCTTGGCAGACAGATTCGCCACCACTGAGCCACCTGTGTGTGTGTGTGTGTGTGCGCGCGCACAGGCTAAGTTGCTTCGGTCATGTCCGACTCTTTTTGACCCCATGGACTATAGCCCCTCTGTCCGTGGATTCTCCAGGAAAGAATACTGGAGTGGGTTGCTATGCCCTTCTCCGGGAGATCTTCCCAACCCAGGGATCAAACCCACCTCTCTTATGTCTCCTGCATTGGCAGGCAGGTTCCTTACCACTAATGCCACCTGGGAAGCCCTATTTCAATATGACTCTGTAAGAGACATGGCGTCCCTAGTGGCTCACATAGTAAAGAGTCTGCGTGTAAGGCAGGAGACTTGCATTCAGTCCCTGGGTTGGGAAGATCCCCTGGAGGAGGATATAGCAACCAATGGCAGTATTCTTGCCTGGAAAATTCCATGGACAGAGGAGCCGGGCAGGCTACAGTCCATGGGGTCACAAAGAGTCTGACACGACTTAGTGACTAACACACACTGAGCCAAATGCTCTATTTCTCTGATAAGGGTCAAGGGCAAGTGTGATACAGGGAAAGTTATTTTATTTCTCTGACCCTCTCAGCATTTTCTTGCCTATAAAACAGGATTTCACAGAGATTTGGGGTTTGGTAAGGTTAAAATATTTGAAAGCAGCTAACTCAACTTTCCTGGCGCATAGTAAGGGTTTCATTAATTTCATTCTGAATTTTATTGCTGTTGTCCTGTAGTTTCTTTAGTCAGAGCTGCATCTCCATCTGATGTGGCACTTGAGTAGGCAAGAAGGACATAGACCATGGTGCAGAGGGAACAAACATCAGGTTAAGCACTATAACTTGGCCCTCTGACTCTGTGCTATAGCAGATGGTAATCAGCTTGTTCAGTAACATGTGAGATTTATAACCTGAAACATCACCAAGTTTGAATTCAGTGTTTTAGTCTTGTGGAGTTGAAAGAGGAAAGAATGATGGGGTGAGGGCCAACATAAATAGCCTTATAGTCATAATCCAGTGAGTATGTTTGGTGATATGGAGGTAGGGTGAGAGAATAGGGCCAAACACGTATGAATGAATGATGATCTGGCCCAGTGTGATGTGCTGGGAGCTTCCTGGCAAGCGTGGCATGGAGCATGTCAGGGCCCTGAGGATCTCTTTTGTTCTCTAAGTATCTCAGATCCACTTCCCAGGGAAGATCTGAGCAAGAGAGGTTGGTCTCATGCCTGGAGCTGTCTTATCAGCTTTGTATTACTCTATTTCCATTTTCATCCATCTGGGTCCAGGACTATGTACTGGGAAGAAGTAACGACAAAGAAAACCTTTAGTTTCTCTCTCTCTCTCTTTTTTTTTTTTCATTTTATTTTTTTAAATTAGTTTATTTTCTATTTTTTAACTTTACAATATTGTATTTGTTTTGCCATACATTGACATGAATCCACCATGGGTGTACATGTGTTCCCCTTCCAGAACCCCCCTTCCACAACCCTCCCCATCCCATCCCTCTGGGTCATCCCGGTGCACCAGCCCCGAGCACCCTGTATCATGCATTGAACCTGGACTGGCGATTCGTTTCACATATGATAATTTACATGCTTCCATGCCATTTCTCCCATATCATCCTGCCCTTGCCCTCTCCCATAGAGTCCATAATACTGTTCTATTTCTCTGTGTCTCTTTTGATGTCTCGCATACAGGGTTATCTTTACCAATTGACTAAATAGCATATATATATGTGTTTAGTATACTGTATTGGTGTTCTTTTTCTGGCTTACTTCACTCTGTATAATAGGCTCCAGTTTCATCCACCTCATTAGAACTGATTCGAATGTATTCTTTTTAATGGCTGAGTAATATTCCATTGTGTATATGTACCACAGCTTCCTTATCCATTCATCTGCTGATGGGCATCTAGGCTGCTTCCATGTCCTGGCTATTATAAACAGTGCTGCGATGAACATTGGGGTACACGTGTCTCTTTCAATTCCAGCTTCCTTGGTGTGTATGCCCAGCAGTGGGATTGCTGGGTCATATGGCAGTTCTATTTCCAGTTTTTTGAGGAATCTCCACACTGTTCTCCATAGTGGCTGTACTAGTTTGCATTCCCACGAACAGTGTAAGAGGGTTCCCTTTTCTCCACACCCTCTCCAGCATTTATTGCTTGTAGTCTTTTGGATAGCAGTCATTCTGATGGGCATGAAATGGTACCTCATTGTGGTTTTGATTTGCATTTCTCTGATAATGAGTGATGTTGAGCATCTTTTCACGTGTTTGTTAGCCATCTTATGTCTTCTTTGGAGAAGTGTCTGTTTAGTTCTTTGGCCCACTTTTTGATTGGGTCATTTATTTTTCTGGAATTGAGCTGCAGGAATTGCTTGTATATTTTTGAGATTAATTGTTTGTCCGTTGCTTCGTTTGCTATTATTTTCTCCCATTCCGAGGGCTGTCTTTTCACCTTGCTTATAGTTTCCTTTGTTGTGCAACTCTTGAATGCAGTATACAGGGGTAGTGGGGATTTATCATTGGCCAATCATTTCACTTTTCTGGGTGTGGGAAGGGAAGGATAAGGTCTGTTTTGAAAACTTCACAGTGGACAACCAGTGGTGCTGATTCTACTGTTGGTGTCCTTTGCTATGGGATTTTAGTGACGCCTGAGGAAGAAAAATGTTTGTCCTAAACACTCCTTTCTGTATAGTTAAGCTGTGTTTATTTATTTTTTTAAATAAATTTTTAAAAATTTATTTATTTTGAAAAATATAGTTATTTATTTTTACAAATAATATTCACTGAAAAATTATTGCTATTTTGTTTATTTTTTAAAAATATATTTATTTGTATGTGCTGGGTCTTAGTTGTGGCATGTGGGATCTAGTTCCCAGGTATTGAACCTGCATTGGGAGCATGGAGTCTTAGACACTGGGCTTCCAGGAATGTCCCTTTTCCAGCTATTTAGATACTTTATAATACTGGCCTGCTGCTGTCTAGAATTCATGTTCATGTAGGCAGTTCATATAGGCAATACAAAACCAGGGTTATATGGACAGACTTCATGGATTTTAATTAAATAGAAAAAAAAAAACCCTCACATATATGTGTATATGCTTTTTTTCTGGCTTTCAGCAGATTCTCAAAGGCATCAACATCTTCCCCCAAAATGCTGAGAATCACTGGTAAACATATCTGCCTGGTAAATCTGAATCTCACTATTGGACATTGCTGCTGTATTTTTTAGAGAAGATTTAGAGAACTAACTTTTAGAGAAGAAGTTGCTGTTATTCTTATTTGTAACTAATCATGTTTGTGTAACCCTACATATATGTATAGTATAATTTAATAAATTTCAGAATTTTGAATTAAGAAGAATGGGTTCAAATTCTGGCACTCTTGCTTCCTGATTGTGTGACTTAGGCCAAGTTACTTAAGTTCTATGTGTCTCTATTTCTTGAGCTCTGTGTATCTCTATTTCTTCAGCTGACCAAGAAATGCTAATCCTTCTTTATAAGATTCCTAAGAGGCTTTGAAAAAGTATGACATTTGAACCTCCAACATGTTGTATAGTTAGATATAAATATGTCTTATTAAGTCACGGTTGTGTAAAAGGTCTCTCCAAACACAAAGAAGAAATCAGCTATAACCTACTATCCAAACTTGCTTTTATCATTTTACCATGTCTTTCAAGTCTTATTTCCATGGATAGAATTTTTAAAAAAATATAGTATACTACATTTATAATTAGATCAGATCTTTTATAAACACAATTTAAGCCATTTTCCTTTTTGTTGGATTTTAAGTTATATTACTTTCCAAAATAGTAATAAGTTTTTTTTCAGTGAATATCATGAAAAAGACATTTTAAAGAGATTAGGTCTATAAAGTAGATTTCCAAAGCTGGAATTTGAGGGCCAGAAAGTACTTGTCTTTTCTTAAAAGGCTCTTGAAATATAATTGACTCACAAATTACATATTTTTCTAACTTTAGGTTACTCAATAAAATGTATTTATGGAAAAGTGCATATTCCCATAAACAGTTTATTTCTCATCTATTTATTGCAAAACAAATACTGGTTTACTTATATTGTCCAGAAATACCCTTCGCGCCCTTCTCAGTCATTATTTCTTACTTTCTCCACCAGGGAAAACAGTCTTTTGGGGAAGTTGTTTCTTTGCATTTATATATAATTTTATCATTGAAGCGCACATCTCTAAATATCAAAGCTTGATTTTGCCTGCTTTTAAAACTTGATATATGTGCTGTCATACAGTTTGCATTCTTTGTCTGGATTTTAATGTTTGGTTTTATGTTTGTGAGAGTCAGTCTTATTGTTACATACAACTGATAAGTTGTTCATTTTCTTTGCCATAAAGTCTCCCAATCTAGGTAATAATTATGAGCTGTGATCTGCCCTCATCACATCACAGCATCTGAAAGGATTTTATATTCTTATATTTCTTTATAAAGAAAGGAAAGAAACAAACATTGGAACATCTACCTTAGTTTAGACATCACAAATCTGATTGTTTTTGGAAGAAGAAAGCAAACATGTTTGTGTGTGTTTCAGTATTTATATGTGGAATGTTCGATAAGAGAAATAACTAATATGTAACATATGTAAGATAATTTGCGTTCTAAATCATTGCTCCTTAGCTTGAAAATGCAAGTCATACAGATGTGTGTGCGTGTTTGCTTACATATGAAAACTTCTTTGTTCCCATGGACAGAAAAAAAGTTTCTTTCAGAGAATAGATTGTCGGCTCCCCCCTTTTCTCTTTAAAAAAATTTTAAAATATATATATATATAATTTATTTTTATTTTTAATTAGAGGATAATTATAATATTGTGATGGTTTCTACCATATAGCGACATGAATCAGCCGTAGGTATACATATGTCCCCTCCCTCCTGAACCTCCTTCCCACCTCCCTCTCCATCCCACCCCTCTAGGTTGTCACAGAGCACTGGCTTTGGGTTCCCTGCATCATACAGCAAACTCTCTCTGGCTATGTATTTTATATATGGTAATGTATATGTTTCAATTGTCAGCCTCCTTTTAAAGTGTGGTGAATGTTTCTATATTTAGATAACAATGTGTTGATGGAACAAGTAGAGGTTTACTTTACATTGTTACAAACTTCGACTAATAGCTGTAATCTTTCCTCTCCAAGATTTTTAATAAAATCTACTAAATTGTATATACTTGATTTAAAAAGAAACACAAAGCTTTCACTTTTATGAAGTACAGAGGTTTTGAAGCAGAAGCCTTCCTTACCCTCTACAAGTCTTAAATAGATTCATCTTTATGTACTGATCCATTTAAAAATAGACATTATCTTTAGCTCAAATGCTTGCAAATAGAGACGTGATGGATTTTAGGAAATTGCAGCACCTCCCCCATCATTCTCTTTTATCTATGAGAAAGGATTTTTTTTGAACCTTTGATAGCATCAAGGTCTAAATTAGGAGTGTACTTAAAGAAAGTCCCAGCAACTTTGAGCACTTTTCCATGCTCAGGGTTCACAAAAGTGAACTTATTTATTCACAAAGAGGTGAATATACAAAGGTCTCATGGACTCTGCATTGGGCACTTCATCCACTTCTGTAAAGTTGCCTTAATGAATGTCCTACTTTGTGTATACAGTTTTGACTCCATGGGAAGACGAATCAGGGCTTTCTATTTATTACCTGTATTTAAACAATCAACACAATCCTAGTATATGGTGATAACTCAGTAATATTTAGAAGTTGTTATTCTAGGCTACTGAATCCCAGCAGCTAGTATCTGTACAAACAGTATTTGTTACAGCCTCCACAAACTTCCCCAGGAGTTTGGCAACATCACAAAGACCTTCCTGCCACCAAAAGGCTTTCTTGCCACTGCAGTGATTGCTGACATGGAGGGGGAACTGAGCAATCTTTTTAGTTTGTTACTCCATTGATGCTCTTGATATCAATGGAATTAAGTCCCAAGATGAGGGAGCAATGAAAGCTTCCTGATGTCCAGGGTGTAAGAAAGGAAATGGATAGTTTTTCTTTTAAGATAGAGTGATCAGTGCATCCTTACTGCCATCTAAGTTACTGAAATAAAATTACACATAACCTTATTTTTTTAAAAAAATATTTATTTATTTTATTTGGCTGTGCCAGGTCTTAGTTGCAGCACTCGGGATCTTCAGTCTTTGGTAGGGCATGTGGGAATGTTTAGTTGCAAAATGTGGAATATTTAGTTGCGGCGTGTAAACTCTTAGTTGAGGCAAGTGGAATCTAGTTCCCTGATGGGGGATTGAACCCAGGCCCCCTGCAATGGGAGTATGGAGTCTTAGCCACTGTGCCACCAGGGAAGTCCCCACATGGCCTTCTTAATATCAGAAATTCACTTCTGAAACTCATATGTTCTGTGCAACAAATGTTGGCTTTCAGCTCATTTTCCATTACTTTAAATATAAGTATGATACATCAACACCCTCACCACCAATTTCCTTACATGCAACCAAAACAGTTATTATGCATGTAACTTAAATACATTAGTAATAATTATAAAATGCTTGCAATATTGCTTCCTGATCCCCACATAGTAAAAATAGTGGCTATAAACAGTGTTTTGCATGCCATAACACATTGCATTTCCTCTCTGTTAGCACTCCTCAGCTTTTTTTAAAAAGTCTGCATAGAGTGACATTTTAACAATTGCATTTGAAATTGTAGAATTTTCCTATACGTCATGTCATTTTGTTTAATATGTTGTAATGAGTATGGTGGTTAATTTTATCTGTCAGCTTCACTGGACTAAACATGATTTCTGGGCGTGTCTGTGAATATGTGTCTGGAAGAGATTAACATTTGAATTGGTGGACTGAATAAAGTTGATCACTGCACCAATGCAAGTAGGCATCATCTAATCTGAGGACCTCAGCTGAACAGAAAGGCAGAGGAAAGGTGAATTTATTCTGTTTGAGCTGAAACATTCATCTTCTCCTGCCCTCTGACATCAGCATTGCTGATTCTCTGGCCTTTGGACTTGAGGTTGTTGTTTGTTCCTCAGTCATTTCTGGCTCTTCGAGACCCCATGGACTGTAGCCCGCCATGTACATCTGTTCATGGGATTTCCCAGGCAAGAATACTCTGGACTTTGGACTTGAACCAGGGCTCATACCATCAGTTCCCTGATTCTCAAGTCTTTGGACTTGGACTTATGCCATTGTCTTCCCTGGTTATCAGGCCTTCATACTCAGACTGAACACCATCAGACTTCCTGGGTCTCCAGTTTGCAGACAGCAGATCATGGGACTTCCTGGTTTTCATAATCGCGGAGCTAATTCTGCTAATAAATCTCCTCTTTTATATACCTGTATATATCTGCTACTGAGTCCAGACTTGTTCAGCTTGCCACACAACAGGCCAATAAATTGGGAGATGAGTTATTGGGGTAAGGAAAGTCAGCCTACTGAGAAGATGGCAGACTGGTGTCTTAGAGAATGATCCTACCCCAGTTAGAATTTAGACTATGTGTGTGCTTGGGTGCTTAGCTGTGTTTGACTCTTTGTGGTCCCATGGGTGGTAGCCTGCCAGGCTCCTCTGTCCATGGGATTTTTCAGGCAACAGTACTGGAGTAGGTTGCCCTTTCCTCCTCCAGGGGATCTTCCTGACCCAGGGATCTAACCTGTGTCTCCTGCGTTGCAGTCAGATTCTTTACCACTGAGCCACCTGGGGATATGTTTTATAATTAAAGGGGGGGAGGGAAGGGGTATGTGTGGTTGGTTGGTGCAAACTTCTTGGTGTCAGAATCTTTTGTTGTTCAGTAGGTTAGGTCATGATATTCCTGTCACAAATGTTCTCTGTTCTGCAACTTTTAAAATATTTATTCCTATCTGAATGGAAGAGTGTTATACCTTTAAAGTTCAGAGCCTTGAGAATGGGCTATTCTGTGTATTTCAGGCTATAGGCAACATTCTTTTACAAATGGTGCAGAGATTAGGCAACAGAGCACAAAGTTTAAAGTAAAAGAAATAGATCCAACATGGAGTCAGATTTGTTCTTCCCTATTACATATCCTATTAATTCTGTTCCCTGGGAGAATCCTACTAATACAACAAGTTTTAGGAATATAACTATTGATCCTTTCTATGTAAACATAAACCAAAATAAGTTGTGCTGAAAGATAGATATGTTCCATAAAGGCTGGGTGTTGAAAATCATAAGATGTTCTGCCATAAAACGTTAGCCAGGGAGATGTTCTTTGGGGTGTGACTGTGCAAGGCTATTTTAATTGCACAGTCATTAATGGATGCAGTCCTGATATCCAAATGTTTACAGTCATTGAGTATTCTGCAGGGACAGCCATTTTCTATAGCAGACAAATAGGTTCAGTTTCCTAATAAGAGTTAGTTCATTTTCTATTTCTCTTCTCCCTAATCTCCTGAGTCCTCTATCCTATCCACAGGATAGAAGTAGTGCATCTCGAGATTTTGCTACTTTTACTGATATATGGGTATGTGGGAAGAGTTGAGCACATAATTATAAGGAGGAAGGATGGGACCAGCTACTGCCACTGACATTTCTCACAAGTTTTCAGGAGCAAACCTCTATTCAATTGATGCTAGCGGAGCAAACACCAACATTTCCCAATGTGGGTAGATTAGAAAAACACGGTTTTTGAAGCCAAACAGATCTAGTTTTAAATCCCAGTTTCCCCCATTTACCTGTGTGAATTTCAGCAAGTTACTGAACCTTTAAGATTCATTTTCTTCATCTATTAAATGGTTAGTATGCTTACTTTAGAGGGTTGTGATAAGGATTAAATGACATAGTGACATTTTATAGTTTCTTTTTATAAAGTATAGTTGATTTACAAAGTAATTCATATATATATACACACACACACACACACACACACTCATTTTTTAGAAGAATTCTTTTCCATTAGATTATTATGATATTGAATATAGTTCCCAGTGTTGTACAGTAAATCCTTGTTGTTTATTTTATTTATAATATTGTATATTGTTAATCCCATAGTTCTAATTTATTACTCTCCCTACCCCTTCCCCTTTGGTAAGCATAGTTTGTTTTCTATGTCTTTGAGTCTGTTTATGCTTTGTAAAGATGATTTGTATTATTTTTGTACTTTTTTAGATTCTACATATAAGTGATATCATATATTTGTCATTTTCTGTCTGACTTAATTAGTATGATAATCTCTAGGTCCATGTTACTGCAAATGGCATTATTTCATTCTTTTTTATGGCTGAGTAATATTCCACTGCATTGTACGCATCTATATCTGTCTCACATCTTTTTTCATACATTCATCTGTTGATGGACACTCAGGTTGTTTCCATGTCTTGGCTATCATAAATAGTGCTGTTATGAACACCAGGGTGCGTGTATCTTTTTGAATTAGAGTTTTCATCTGTTCTGGATATATGATGGATCATAAGTTAACTCTATTTTTAGTTTCTTAAGGAATCTCTGGATTTCCCTGGTAGCTCAGCTGGTAAAGAATCCACCTGCAGTGCGGGAGGCCTGGATGTGATCCCTGGGTTGGGAAGATCCCCTGGAAGAGGGCATGGCAACCCACTCCAGTATTCTGGCCTGGAGAATCCTCATGGACAGAGGGACCTGGCGGGCTACAGTCTGCAAAAACTTATAAGTTTGATTAGGTCCCATTTGTTTATTTTTGCTTTTATTTCTTACGCTTTGGGAGATTGGACACAGTAAAATTTTAAAAATCTATAAAGCTTATCCAATAATGGACTGTGATAATTCATTCTGTGTGTCAGCTTGGAGTGTGCTTTTGATGAGATCAACACTGAAATCAGTGAATTTGGAGTAAGCAGATTGTCCTCCATAATGTAGATGGGCCTCATCCAATCAGTCAAAGCCCTGAATAGAACAAAAAGACAAGTCTCCCCAAGCAAGAGCAAATTCTCCATAGACTGCCTTTGGACCTCACCTGCATCATTGGCTCTAGTAGGTCTCTAGCTTGCCAGCCCATACTACAGATTTAAACTTGTCAGTTTCCATAGCTACATGAGCCAATTACTTATAATAAATCTCTTTATATATACATCCTGTTGGTTCTGTTTTTCTGACTAATACGTGTGTGTGTGTGTGTATGTTAAGTCGTTTCAGTTGTGTCCGACTCTTTGAGACCCCCATGGGCTGTAGCCCACCAGGCTCCTCTGTCCATGGGATTCTGTAGGCAAGAACACTGGAGTGGGTTGCCATGCCTTCCTCGACTAATACATAGACCCATGAAAAACTACGGGCTCAAATATGGAAGTTATTTGAGGTTAGCATCTACATGTCTGTGACATAAATCTGCCAGCTAATATCAACAAATACTCATCAGTTTGAGTACAAAATAACATTAAGCAAGAATAAATTCCACAGGTTCATAAACCATTAAATTAACACTAAGATGAGTTATAATAGATCTCCTTCCACTTAATGAAAATTTTTCTTCAGATTACAACAGACGATAATATTTTCCATAAGGTCAGAGATCTGAATGACTCTGTCGTTTTTAAGAGTGGATACTTTCCAAACAGAAGAAATTCTCATTTCTTGATAGACTCTGCTGAACTTACTGGGGCTGAAGAGTGTCATAGTGTCTTTGTAACTTTAGCAGCTGATGACAAGGCCTATTGCATAGATTCCATCTCCTATATTTTTCAAAAATTAATAAAAGAAGATCTAGGAGAAGTGGAGGGCTTCCCTAGTAGCTCAGATGGTAGAGCATCTGCCTGCAATGCAGGAGACCCGGGTCCGATGCCTGGGTCAGGAAGATCCCCTGGAGAAGGAAATGGTAACCCACTCCAGTATTCTTGCCTGGAGAATTTCATGTACGGAGGAACCTGGCAGGCTACAGTCCATGGGGTTGCAGAGAGTCGGACACGACTGAGCGACTAACACACACAGGGGGAGTGGAGACCAACAATGTGTGATAGCCCTTGAATCTTATTTTATCTGTAGTAGATGGAGCTGCCTACCAAGTGAAAGCCTGGCTCTTCGAGTCAAAATTATGCTCCCTAGGAATGGGACTGCTATAGTAAAATGTATATTTGCAAAGAATGGAATGGTGGGGGCGTTCTGAATTATGAAAAGTTGGTATTATAGAATTATACAAGAAATGATTTTTTTTGCTTTCAAGATTGAAAGTGAAAGTGAAAATAGCTCAGTCGTGTCCAACTCTTTGCAACCCCATGGACTATACAGTCTATGGAATTCTCTAGGCCAGGATACTGGAGTGGGTAGCCTTTCCTTTATCCAGGGGATCTCCCCAACCCAGGGATCGAACCCAGGTCTCCTGCATTGCAGGCAGATTCTTTACCAGCTGAGCCACAAGGGAAACCCATCTTCAAGATTAGTTAGGAAGAATTTCCAGCTCTTGTTTCTGTCACATATGAAGCTCCCTCCCGGTAGACGGTGATGGGAACGGAACTCATGAAATGGAGTCTGTGTCTGTGGTCCCTTTGCTGCTGCTAGACTAGTAAACATTCTGCCTGGTTGTACACAGAAGAGGAGCAATGCCCCTTCATCTACAACAGTGGTCCTTAATCCTCATCAGAGCCTTCCTTGAATGGGGCCATTAACCGTGTTTTCCCCAATACCTTCTGACTTGCTAGTTTTCCCCATATGTTTTCTCATCCTATGGACAATAAGGAAGATATTGAGAAATTATTTTTTTACTAAGGGATCAGCTGTACCTCAAAAATAGAAGTTCAGTGAAGAGAAAACCAAGCATATATCTTATTGACGGCCCCTGTGCTACACAAGGCTGTATAGATTTAGGCATTCAAAAGAAGACTAACTTTGTGATCTCTTTCTCTCCTTCTCTCTCTCTCTTACTCTCTCACTTTCTCATCCCTGTTCCTCTTTCTACAAACTTGTGAGGCAGGAGATGGATGAGCCCTGGGCTGGAACCTTCTCCTTGCGGCCAGGTACTCCAAAATAAAGGTAATGGCAGGATCAAGAAGCTGAGTCATGCTCAGATAAAAGATACAGAGACCACATATTTCTCATTCTTGAGGTCAAGGAAACCTCCCAAACTACACATGAGCAGAAAGTTTCCTGAGGGATCAAAGAAGGGAGGGGGCACCAGACCATATGTTCTGTCAACTCGCCAGAGACATTTGCCCTGCAATCCTTCTTGGCTAAAAGATGTGTGTGCACACAGAGGAGGGCCCTTGTTTTGTTGTTGTTTTTCAGTTGCTAAGTTGTGTCTGACTCTTTGTGACCCCATGGACTGTAGCACACCAGGCCTCCCTGTCCCTCATCATCACCCAGAGTTCACCCAAGTTCATGTCTGTTGAATTGGTGATGCTATCCAACCATCTCATCCTTCTGCCTTCAACCTTTCCCAGCATCGGGGTCTTTTCCAATGAGTCGGCTGTTTGTGTCAGGTGGTCAAAGTATTGGAGGAGGACCCCGAGTCAGACCAAATATCTATTCAAAGCGAGGCAAAGCAAGATGATTGGTCAAGGAAACATGGAAAACTGCCCCCAATGTAAGTGATTTAAACTACTCTAAAGGTGTACAGCTCTTTCTCTGGCCTCACCTGTGTGTCTATCTGCCCATACTCTTTTCCTTCTAATACACACTTCACTTGTTTCACTATTTTCCATCTCTTTGCTGAAATTCCTTTCTCCAAAGCAGATGAGCCAGGGCCTTGTCAGTTGGCAGTGGCCCTAGGGGTCTAACGGCTAGGATTCTGTGTTCTCATCATCACAGTCTAGGCTCAATCCCTGAGATTCTGCTTCAAGCCACCACAGGCCACAGCCACCCTAGAGCCACCTGAAATCACATCTAGCTTCAGCCCTCACATCTGATACATTTTCTTTCCTCTGGGAAACTTCTTCCAGTCTTAAGGTTTTGCAAACTCCTGTGTCTTTGGTTTTGGGTAGGTGCTCACGGATACTTTCCCGAAAGCATCAATTCTTCGGTGCTCAGCCTTTTTTATGACCCAGCTCTCACATCCATATATAACTAATGGAAAAACCATAGCTTTGACTAGACAGACCTGTGTCAGCAAAGTAATGTCTCTGCTTTTTAGTACGCTTTCTAGGCTTGTCATAGCTTTTCTTCCAAGGAACACTGTCATTCTAGGTCCTACAAATATTAAGGAAAGTCCTACCTGGAATGCGGGTTCTGATTCCAGTACAGCTTCCCCAGCAACTGGAGTTGTTGCCGCTCCCTCACTAGTTACCAAGGGCCAAACATATCTCTAAGATCATGACTGACCGCTCCACACACAGCATTGGAAAGGAAATTCCTCAGAGTAATTTCAACCCTTTCCCTTGTGAAATGATAAAGCTGGTGTTATTTATTTATCCTTGGAAGAATTTAGTAAATGTTTATTGAATATTTTCTAAGCACCAGTTATGTGCTAGAAACTAGAGTTACTGAGGATATAGCAGTGAATAAATGGATAAAAAAATCCCTGTGCTCTTGTCACTTATATGCTATGAAGCATTATGACTCCTTCCTTGTTTGGCTTGTTTTAACAGAGTGTATATATTAGATGTAAATGGCTCTATCTTACTTAGGGTGGGTAACACCAACTAAATGAGAAACCTTTTGATGACCAGTCTTAACTTCTGTCTAACCCATTCTCCCTCCTTCTGTGCCCTACCCCCTTATTTAAGATGGGGGAAGAAGATTTAAGTTTCAAAGCATGCACAATTGAGGGCTAATTCTCTGAATGTTAGTCTGTTTTGGTAATTTAGAGTTATTTGTTATCAGCAACATGTATTTGTACACAAACAAATTATTCAGTTTATAAAATTGGTTTCAAATTAAATGTGCTCACTTACGTCTCTGTCACCTTGCTGACATTACTTAAGGAAATCAGATCTTTTTTTTGTATTGTAGTTAGAAAGTTAATCTTAATTCTAGCACTGCTGAGGTTATCACAAAATCTAAAATAATGAAGTCCAATTTAATTCAATGCCACAAACTTGCATTGAATACCCTCTGTAGGAAAGGACCTTTCTTTTGTATCTTTCTTTTATGGAGGTTAAAATGCTTTGCAAATGTTAGTGGACATTTTCAAGATAATGCTTAGATCTGATCTCAATAAATTTGTAGCATACAGTATATATATATATATATATATATATATATATATATATATATACACACACACACACATAACTTACTATATGTATAAAGCAACATTTTTAGTAATGACTCATATGTAATAGTGTCTGCAATTGCAATGTGGTTTCCATTATAACTTTAGTCCTCATCTGCTAGTAACTTTCTTCAAATTTAATCTTTTGGGTTGAAATTTTCCATGCCTGGTTTAAGCTCAAAGGTATTAAAAAAAAAATTGTTTTTAAGTTGCCGGGCAATTCCTTTGGCTATCATATATACCTCTTTTAATTTCAATGTAGGCAAGAAAAAAAAAGTGAAAAGGAAAGATTTGAGTGTTATGGGTATGGCATTTATATAGCTAGAACCATAAAAAGGCCTTTATAGCCTATACTAAGATCATTTCACTCAGCTCATTTCCTAAAAAAATTGGAGGAGACTTGCTGATATCTGACATGCCTTTGTCACTGCAGGACTTTCTTCCACATGGTAACAGTGGCTAAAAAGATTCTTAGAGATTAGATTCCCATGGCATTTAAATATGTAAGCTTAGCTGATAATTGTGATGCATTATCACTGATGCATGCATGCTCAGTCATTTCTGACTCTTTGTGGCCCCATGGACTATAGCCTGCCAGCCTCCTCTGTCCATGGAATTTTCCAGACAAGAATACTGGAGCCAGTTGCCGTTTCCTCCTCCAGGGAATCTTCCTGACCCAGGGATCAAACCAGTGTCTCCTGCATTGCAGGTGGATTCTTACCCTGCTGAACCATCAGGGAACACAATTTCTTGCTTCTGAGGCCCTTGGGATGGGAATTCAGGCCTCCATTGTGTCTTTTCCCTCTGTTCCATGTAACAAATATGTTATTTAGGAAATTAAAAATGATTTCTCATCAGAAACTATGAAGGATTATAGCCTTTTTAGGTGGTTATAGTGAAAAAGATATCTGTTTGGTTTCAATTCTGGTAGTCACATTGCCAAACTTGGAAATGTTCTGCAGACATTATTTTGTCTTAGGATATCTATAAATGTAGCTATAAGTTCACCCTCCCCTCATCCAAAAACAAGTATGTGACCCTCACAGAGGTCTTTGGTGGTTGAGGCTTATTGGTGTGTGAGGATTAACAGCATTCTTGAGGAAAAAAAGAATGAAGGGGAGCAGAGATAGGAATTCCTTTTGGGTCCACACGAGAGAAAATGAAATACCCTGAATCTACATTCTCAGGTGTCTTGAATCTTCACCTTATACTTGATTTAAACTTTATTCTTATCTTAAATGTTGTTAGAAAGTCATCACTTTTGAAATTGTGTAACTTGATCTTTACCTAAAATAACATCTAATTGCCCCAAAGGCATTTAAAAAGATGACATCGTATCCTCCTTCTTCAGACATACCCCTGTGTGCATATGTGCATAACTGCTTTACGTGCCTAAACTCTCTATTCTCTCTCTGTAGCTCTCCCATGTAGACATATACATACACATCCGTGTAGATTCAGAATTTTCCACAAGGAACAAAGGGAATCTTATAATGAAAAACAATATTTTTTTATGGATCCATGCCAAGGTACCGGATCCTTGTTCTTTTCCAGTTGATTTATCTTAATGATTCTCTGTCAGGCAAAAGCCTTTATGAATTCTGCATAATGTCCTGTTCAATTATGGCTGCATGCTTGCCTCAGCTTTGCAAGGCTGAGCTTGAGATGATCTTTTTTCCTCTAAGAATCTACCCATATTCAGGGACAAAATGAGACCAGTTACTGCTGGAGAAATGTGATTAACAAAAAGTTTTTTTTTTTTTTTTTAATTTTAAAGACTCATATTTACAAAAATTAAACCTGGACAAGTTTTACCAACTTTGTTTTGTATTTGAAGTTATCTTTTCATTTCTTTCCTCAGTTCAGTTAGATACAGGTCTTAGAACTATGCTTTGAATTAGTTTTAAGTGGAAATAGAATGCATTGTCAAAATATTTCCTCTTAGCTTTTTTTCTTCTGTGGGGAAGCATAGATAGAGCTCTGTGTTGTTCTGTAATAGTGCTATCTGGGGCTTCCCAGGTGGTGCTAGTGGTAAAGAACCCACCTGCCAATGCAAGAGATGTAAGAGATGTGGGTTTGATACCTGGTTGGGAAGATCCCTGGAGGAGGGCATGGAAACTCACTCCAATATTCTTGCCTGGAGAATCTCATGGACAGAGAAGCCTGGTGGGTTTTGTCCATTGGGTCGCAAAGAGCTGGACACGACTGAAGTGACTTAGCATGTAATGCTATCTGATTAAATTTCTGTGAAAAAAGACATGTTCTATAATCTGTTCTATGCTTCAGTATGGTAACCATTGATCACTTGTGGCTGTTGAGCATTGGAAATGTGCCTAGTATGATTGAGAAACTGAATTTTAAATATTAATAAATTTTAATTTATTCAAGTATAAATTATTCCTATGGCTAGGGCCTACTCTCATAACACATGTCCATATAACTTAGTTCTTGAAAATTACTGAGATTTTCTCAAAATGCTGTTGCTATAACAAACCACCCTGAACTTGGAGCTTTAAAGTAACCACTAATTATAACCTATCATGATTCAGTGGGTTGACTACTCAGTGGGACAGTTCTCCCTTGGGGTTCCTCATGTGGGTTCAGTCAGATGTCAGATGAGGCTGGAGTCATTTGAAGGTTCAACTGGACTAATGTCTAGTATAGCTCCCCACTCTATGCCTGGGTGCCTGGAATGGTTTGGAATGGCTGGAGACTGCTCAGGCCATCTTTCTCTCCATGGAACTGCTCCAAGTGACAAGCTTGGTTCTTCCTGAGCAAGGTAGTCTCAGGACATTGAACTCATTACACAGGGTCAAGCTTCCCCCAGAGTAGTGTTTGAAGAGACAGGAAGTAGGTGCTGCCATGTTCTTCCAGCATGCAAACTGGCCCAGAATTACCTTTTCTATGATCTACTGGTCAGAGCAATCCCAGAGCCTGCCAAAATTTAAGAGATGTTATCCTAGATCCCACCTCTGGATGGGAAGGAGGTAAAAAATTGTGGCTATTTTTAGTTCTTCACAGCTATTTTGTAAACTGGCAAATTCTCCCAAGCTCAAACAGCAGTAAATGTGACGACAAATGCATATATTTTCCTTCTCTACCTGACCAATAATATAACTTCGGTTGTCTATTTTGAGGCCAAGAAATGACAAGAACAAAGAATGTGTGCTTTTGATGATGTCTAAACTGAACTGGCGGAGAAGGCAATGGTACCCCACTCCAGTTCTCTTGCCTGGAAAATCCCATGGATGGAGGAGCCTGGTAGGCTACAGTCCATGGGGTCGCTAAGAGTCGGACATGACTGAGCGACTTCAGTTTCACTTTTCCCTTTCATGCACTGGAGAAGGAAGTAGCAACCTACTCCAGTATTCTTGCCTGAAGAATCCCAGGGATGGCGGAGCCTGGTGGGCTGCCGTCTGTGGGATCGCACAGAGTCGGACACAACTGAGGCGACTTAGCAGCAGCAGCAAACTGAACTGGGAACCTCAGATAAGAGGAGAAACTTTGTGATTTTATCTCTCTCTCTCTCTGTGCTGGGTCTTAGTTGAGGCATACAAGGTCTTTACTTGTAGCATGGGGGATTTTCTTAGTGTGGCATGTGGGATCCAGTTCTGACCAGGGATCAAACCCGAGTCTCCTGCATTGGGAGCGTGGAGTCTTAGCCACTGGACCACCTGGGAGATCTTGAAACTTAGTGATTTTGTTTTAACTCAGGACTCAACTTCATGAGAGGAGCAAACACCATCCGCTTAGGTAATTTTCATGGTTCTAAAATGACTGTGAACACCAAATTCTGGCTAAAAGTCCTTTCCACACTGCATGCATGTAAGTACTGTTTTTAATCTGCAAATATGTAATGCTTGTTTTAATTTTTTGCTTTGTTATTGCAGCTTCAGTGGCCGAGGTTGTCTATTTATTAAATCTTTTTTTTTTTATTTGCTACACCTTCAGCATCAGGTTGATCTTTTCTTAAAAAAGATTAATAATCTCAAAGCAACAAACACTTTGCTTCTCTGGATAAACTTGGTCTATCTTTGGATTTCTCATGCTGCTGTACAAATACATTTGCTTATTTGATTTGTGATTCACTATGCATTCAAAAATGTGTCTTCAGGTTAATATCAACTTTAAAACATGTGCATGGATATCCTGTTGTCAACCAGCTTCCACCTGTCTTGTCCAAGAATATTACGTTCGGGTGAACATTGCTTCTCTCCTTAAAAGCTGACTGCATTCCAGGACTGCTGTTAGTAATTTCATCTTACCATTCAGCATTAATCAATAATGTTCACATGACACCATGTGATGACCTAGGTCTACGTGTCTGAGTTACCAGCAATCTAGGCGGTCAGCAATCATACACACTCACTCAGCTCCAGCCACACCAAAGACTTGCAAGTGACTTAAACTCAAATCCTCTTTGCTACTCAGGGCTTTTTTCCCGTGCACACAGTCCTTCTGGTAACACTCTTCTCCCTACCCTTCTAACTAACTCCAACACTTCTGTCCCTGGTAAGTCTTAGTTGAAATATCACTTTCTCCAGGATATCATCTTCTCTGGTTCCATGGACTAGATTTAGATTAGACCCACCTGTTACACACACCTGTTTCTTCGTCACACGTAGTACACTCACTCATACCGTTGATTCTGCTTTTGTTTTCTCCTAGAAGTTTTTGCAGGTAGGGATCATGCCTAACTTATTCACCATCCTATCCTCAGAACATAATACAGTACCTGGACCAGAGTAATAATTACTGAAAAGTTGACTAAATTCCACATAGAAGAAACATCTCAGATAAAAACCTATTGTTGAGCATTACTCTTAAATAAGAAATTATAATGCAAGTAACTGTCAACCCGAAACAACTCTGTAGAAGAGATTTCATTTTTATCAAAAGGGTTATCATGGTCCCTGCCTTTGAGTTCAATGCTTGTAATAAGGGGTAATCTTTGAAATATAGTTTAATAAATTCACAGTGGTGACACTGCCTGAAATATTTTTAGATCATCTTAGTTAACTCAGGTACAAAGAAGGTTGTTAGTCAAAAGTGACAAAGAAGTGAATTCTTCTTTTGTAGGAAGGTTTGATCCTCATTCCACTTTGCTGGACTTTGCTATGTGCACACTGTGCCTGGCCAGCCCCAGATTTACATGAAAGGGCTTCATCAGCTTTTAAAAAACCATATGGTAAAAACATCTACACATATTTCTTCAGATACCTTCAGGCATTGCTAAGCAGCTGGTATTAATGAATAAGAAGAGCCAGTGAAATCATTGTGTGTTGTTGCTAGGAAGGAACAGTTTATAGCCAGGAGAACTACAGACTGCTAGGCAAGAACACACAGGAATAAAAGGGATGTGTGATTTCTGCATCTCGTCTACATTTGGCCACCTGAACTGCTTAAAGCAGTACAGTGCGGGGCTGATTAGCAAGTATTAATTCTATTCCTACTGATGGTGGTCCTGGGGACTAATACCTTTAATACTTAACAGAAATATTTCAGAAGCAGTGTCTCTGACTGAAGCCACCAGGGTAGTTATGAAGAGAGACCCTGGTTCAACAACAAAAACGTTCTGTAAGATCGTTTCTCTAGATTTTCCATCTTTTCTTACAATAAACATATTTCCTCCCACTATATACATTAAAATTTTTATGATGTTGAGACACAATTCCTACTATAACCTTTTAAGAGACCCAATTCCTACCATAACCCAGATGTAGGAATTTCCTTCTGTCTGCATGGGATCCTTTCCAGGTTCATACACACTTTGATGCAAAACTCCATCCCTTCCCCAGGTTCTGCAAAAAAATCCAAGTGTAGTTTTTGGTAGTTGTCATACTATTGTGTGTTTTCCTTTGCAACCACCAGATTAGGAGAGTCAAGTGTCTCCTTCGGAGCCCCGGCCTCCAGCTCCATCTTCTCCTTCATCCTTTGCCTAGGCTCTGCTCAGTCCCTCCAACCCCTCTTTTCCTCCTCTGTATTGTTCACAGCAGGGTCCTTTTTTAGCAGGAAACCTGGCTGACTTTGACTCACTACGCTTAAAAAAGAGTTTTTACAGCAAATATTGTTGACCGACAACAATATGATACAATTTTCACTAATCCGTATGTTCGCGAATGTTCAAGTTGGTATCTCTTCTTTTCCTTCTCTTTCTTTTTTCCTTATCTCCTATTTGCTGACAATTTAAAAAAAATTATTTGGCTTGGAGGATTTAACTCAGGTTTCACAAATAATAAATTCCCTAAAGGGAATTTGGGTGTCAAGCCTTTCCTTCTTAATATAGTTCTTTTTGTATAGTTATAGTCTAAAGCAATTAAAGTCAAAGTACTTAAGCTGAATCTATACACATATGGGTGTGTGAGTTTTCCCCTGGTCCCTCCGTACAGCTAGCTGTCAACAGTTTCACCTTTTTCTTTGGAACTTAGACTATTATAGGATATTGCCAAAACTGTTTCCAAAATTCTCAGAATTTGCACAGATATAAATTCCACTGGGCAGTTTTCAACCTAAGTTTGGGGTGTTGCTGGAGGGAATTTCTTATCAGATGTGGATGGAAAGAACACTTATCTTGGCTTTTGAAGTGAGGCTATAAAAAGTGCTATAAATGTTTCAGATTTTATTATTACTGTTATTATAAAATTCAACTAAGGAATTTTTGGACACACACCAAGCCAGAACCCAGAAGAGGTTCCAGAAAGAGGGGTATGTGGAAGGTGAAATCAAGTTGGATGATGGATTTATGGAAAGTAGATACAGGTCTAAATGGCTGGTGCCCAGGATTTTGATATTTGTAGAGGAAGAGAAGGCTATATTGAAGGCTTTATGGGAATGAGAACTAGAGTTGAGTATCTTCAATATATAATAACAATAGCCAACATTTATGAGTACGTACTAGGTAGCAGGAAATATTTGAAACCCTATAACCTTTTAAAACTCTTAATACCTCAAAATCATTTAATTTATTAAACTACAGTTGACTTACCATATTGTGTTAATTTTAGGTGTATTGCTTCAGATGCTTGTTTATTATAGGTTATAAGAATATTGAATATAGTTCCAAATACTATACAGTGAATTCTTGTTGTTTATCTGTTTTACATATAGTGGTATGTATGTGTTAATCTCATACTTCTAATTTATCATTCCTCCTCCTCTTTTCCCTTTGGTAACCATAAGTTTGTTTTCTATGTCTGTGGGTTGTTTCTGTTTTGTAAGTAAGTTCATTTATATTAGTTTTTCAGATTCCACATATAAGTGATATACTGTATCATATAGTATTTGTTTTTCTCTGTCAGACTCAGTATAAAAATTGCTTGGTCCATGTATGTTGCTGCAAATGGCATTATTTCATTTTGTGGCTGAGTAATCCTCCATTATATTACTTTATTCATTTTCTCTATTCACTTTTCTGTTGATGGACGTTCAGATTGCTCGCATGTCTTGGCTATTGTAAATAAGTTCAGTCCAGTTCAGTCGCTCAGTTGTGTCTGACTCTTTGCGACCCCATGGACTGCAGCACTCCAGGCCTCCATGTCCATCACCAACTCCCGGAGTTTACTCAAACTCATGTCCATTGAGTCAGTGATGCCATCCAACCACCTCATCCTCTGTTGTCCCCTTCTCCTACTGCCTTCAATCTTTCCCAGCATCAGGGTCTTTACAAATGAGTCAGCTCTTCGCATCAGGTGGCCAAAGTATTGGAGTTTCAGCTTCATCATCAGTCCCTCCAATGAATATTCAGGACCGATTTCCTTTAGGATGGACTGATTGGATCTCCTTGCAGTCCAAGGGACTCTCAAGAGTCTTCTCCAACACCACAGTTCAAAAGCATCAATTCTTTGGCGCTCAGCTTTCTTTATAGTCGAACTCTCACATCCATACGTGACTACTAGAAAAACCATAGCCTTGACTAGACGGACCTTTGTTGGCAAAGTGATGTCTCTGCTTTTTAATATGCTGTCTAGGTTGGTCATAAATTTTCTTCCAAGGAGTAAGCATCTTTTAATTTCATGGCTACAGTCACCAACTGCAGTGATTTTGGAGCCCCCCAAAATAAAGTCTGACACTGTTTCCACTGTCTCCCCATCTATTTCCCATGAAGTGATGGGACTGGATACCATGATCATAGTTTTCTGAATGTTGAGCCAACTTTTTCACTCTCCTCTTTCACTTTCATCAAGAGGCTCTTTAGTTCTTCTTTGCTTTCTGCCATAAGGGTGGTATCATCTGCATATCTGAGGTTATTGATATTTCTCCCTGCAATCTTGATTTGGCTTGTGCTTCATCCAGCCCAGTGTTTCTCATGATGTACTCTGCATATAAGTTAAATAAGCAGGGTTACAATATACAACCCTGACGTACTCCTTTTCCTATTTGGAACCAGTCTGTTGTTTCATGTCCAGTTCTAACTGTGGCTTCCTGACCTGCATACAGATTTCTCAAGAGGCAGGTCAGGTGGTCTGGTATTCCCATCTCATTCAGAATTTTCCACAGTTTATTGTGATCCACACAGTCAAAGGCTTTGGCATAGTCAATAAAGCAGAAATAGATGTTTTTCTGGAACTCTTTTGCTTTTTTGATGATCCAATGGATGTTGACAATTTGATCTCTGGTTCCTCTGCCTTTTCTAAAACCAGCTTGAACATCTGGAAGGTCACTGTTGACATATTGCTGAAGCCTGGCTTGGAGAATTTTGATCATTACTTTACTAGCGTGTGCTGCTAAGTCACTTCAGTCGTGTCCGACTCTGTGTGACCCCGTAGATGGCAGTCCACCAGGCTCTGCCATCCCTGGGATTCTCCAGGCAAGAATACTGGAGTGGGTTGCCATTTCCTTCTCCAGTGCATGAATGGGAAAAGTGAAAGTGAAGTCGCTCAGTCGTGTCCGACTCTTAGCGACCCCATGGACTGTAGCCTACCAGGCTCCTCCATTCATGGGATTTTCCAGGCAAGAGAAGGGTGCCATTGCCTTCTCCGACTAGTGTGTGAGATGAGTGCAATTGTGTGATAGTTTAAGCATTCTTTAGCATTGCCTTTCTTTGGGATTGGAATGAAAACTGACATTTTCCAGTCCTGTGGCCACTGAGTTTTCCAAATTTGCTGGCATATTGAGCACAGCACTTTCACAGCATCATCTTTTAGGATTTGAAATAGCTCAACTGGAATTCCATCACCTCCCTTAGCTTTGTTGGTCATGATGCTTCCTAAGGCCCACTTGACTTCACATTCCAGGATGTCTGGCTCTAGGTGAGTGATAACACTATCATGATTATCTGGGTCATGAAGATCTTTTTTGTATAGTTCTGTGTATTCTCTTCTTAATATCTTCTGCTTCTGTCAGATCCATACCATTTCTTTCCTTTATTGTGCCCATCTTTGCATGAAATGTTCCCTTGGTATCTCTAATTTTCTTGAAGAGATCTCTAGTCTTTCCCATTCTATTGTTTTCTTCTATTTTTTTGCACTGATCACTAACGAAGGCTTTCTTATCTCTCCTTGCCCTTCTTTGGAACTCTGCATTCAAATGGGTATATCTTTCCTTTTCTCCTTTGCCTTTAGCTTCTCTTCTTTTCACAGCTATTTCTAAGCCCTCCTCAGACAACCATTTTGCCTTTTTGCATTTCTTTTTCTTAGGCATGGTCTTGATTACTGCCTCCTGTACTATGTCACAAACCTCCCTCCATAGTTCTCCAGGCACTCTGTCTATCTGATCTAGTCCCTTAAATGTGTTTGTCACTTCCACAATATAATCATTAGGGATTTGATTTAGTTCATAACTTAATGGTCTAGTGGTTTTCCCTACTTTCTTCAATTTAAGTCTGAATTTGGCAATAAAGAGTTCATGATCTGCACCACAGTCATCTCTTGGTCTTGTTTTTGCTGACTGTATAGAGCTTCTCCATCTTTGGCTGTAAAGAATATAATAAATCTGATTTCAGTGTTGGCCATCTGGTGATGTCCATGTGTAGAGTCTTCTCTTGTGTTGTTGGAAGAGGGTGTTTGCTATGACCAGTGCGTTCTCTTGGCAAAACTCTATTAGCCTTCGCCCTGCTTCATTCTGTACTCAAAGGCTATATTTGCCTGTTACTCCAGGTGTTTCTTGACTTCCTACTTTTGCATTCCAGTCCCCTATTATGAAAAGAACATCTTTTGGGGGTGTTAGTTCTAGAAGGTCTTGTAGGTCTTCATAGAACCGTTCAACTTTAGCTTCTTCAGCATTACTGGTCGGGGCATAGACTTGAGTTACTCGGATATTGAATGTTTGGGTTTCCTTCCCATTTAGATCCCCACAGAGCCTTGAGCAGAGTTTCCTGTGCTATGCAATAAGTTCTCGTTAGTGTTCTATTTTTATACAAAGTAGTGTATATATGCCAATCCTGTTCTCCCAATGCATTCCACCCCATCTTCATTCTTTGCTATCCATACATCTGTTCTCTACATTTGTGTCTCTATTTCTGCTTTGCAGATAAGTTCATATGTACCATTTTTTTATATTCCACATATAAGCAATGTTATACCATATTTATTTTTTTCTTTCTGACTTAACTTCACTCCGTAGGGCAGTCTCTAGGTCTATCCATGTCTCTGCAAATTGCACAACTTCGTTCCTTCTTATGGCTGAATAACACTGTATTGTATATATGTACCACAGCTTCTTTTTCCATTCTTCTGTTGGTGGACATTTAGTTCGCTTCCATGTCTTGGCTATTGTAAACAGTGCTGCAGTTAAGACTGCGATGCATGTATCCTTTTAGATCATGTTTTTCTCTGGATATATCCCGAGGAGTTGCAGGGTCATATGGTAGCTCTATTTTTAGTTTTTAAAGGAACCTCCATACTGTTATCTATAGTGGCTATATCAATTTACATTCCCGCCAACCGTGTAAGAGGGTTCCCTTTTCTCCACACCCTCTCCAGCATTTATTGTTTGTGGATTTTTTGATGATGGCTATTCTGACCATTGTGAGGTGATACCTCATTGTAGTTTTGATTGATTTGCATTTCTTTGATAATTAGTGGTGTTGAGCATCTTTTTATGGGTTTGTTGGCCATCTGTATGTCTTCTTTGGCAAAATGTCTATTTAGGTCTTCTGCCCATTTTTGATTTTTTTTTTTTTAATGTTGAGCTGAATGAGCTATTGGTACATTTTGGAGATTAATCTCTTATTAGTTGCTTCTTTTGTAAATATTTTCTCCATTCTGATGGTTATCTTTTTGTCTTGTTTATGGTTTCTTTTTCTGTGCAAAAACTTTATAGTTTAATTAGGTCCCATTTATTTTTGTTTTTATTTTTGTTACTCTAGGAGGTAGGTCCAAAAAAACTTGCTGCAATTTATGTCAGAGAGTCTTCTGCCTGTGTTTTCTTCTAAGAGTTTAATGGTGTCCAGTCTTACATTTAGGTGGTTAATCCATTTTGAGTTTATTTTTGTGTATGGTATTAGGTGTGTGTGTGCTGTGTTAGTTGCTCAGTTGTGACCAACTCTTTGTGATGCCATGGACTGTAGCCCTCCAGGCTCCTCTATCTATGGGGATTCTCCAGGCAAGAGTACTGGAGTGGGTGCTGTGACCTCCTCCAGGGAATTTTCCCAACCCAGGGATCACACCCAGGTCTCCCTCATTGGAGGCAGATTCTTTACAGTCTCAGCCACTAGGGAAGCCATGGTGTTAGGTAGTATTCTAATTTAATTCTTTTACATGTAGCTGTCTAGCTTTCCCAGCATGACTTATTGAAGAGACTGTCTTTTCTCCATGTTATATTCTTGCCTCCTTTGTCATGGGCTTCCCTGGTGACTCAGACGGTAAAGCGTCTGCCTGCAATGCGGGAGACTCAGGTTCGATCCCTGGGCCGGGAAGATCCCCTGGAGAAGGAAATGGCAACCCACTCCAGTACCCTTGCCTGGAAAATTCCATGGAGAGAGGAGCCTTGTAGGCTACAGTCCATGGGGTCGCAAAGAGTCGGACACGACTGAGCGACTTGACTTCACTTCCTTTGTCATAGATTGAGTCACCATAGGTGCATAGTTTTATCTCTAGGCTTTTTATCCTGTTGCATTGAGCTATACTTCTGTTTATGTGCCAGTAGCATACTCTTGATTATTGTAGCTTTGTAGTGTAATATGAAGTCAGGGAGCCTGATTCCTCCAGTTTTTTTCTTCTTTCCCAAGATTGCTTTGGCTCTTCAGGGTCTTTTGTATTTCCATACAAATCGTAAAATTTTTTGTTCTAATTCTGTGAGAAATGCCTTGGTAATTTGATGGAGATTGCATTGAATCTGTAGATTGCTTAGACTGATTCTTCTAATATTGATGTTTCCAATCCAAGAACATGGTGTATCTCTCCATGTGTTGTGTCATTTTTTATTTCATCAATATCTTATAGTTTTCTGACTCATTGAGTTTTGGCTTGCATTTCTCTAATAATCTGTGATGGTGAACATTTTTCATGTGCCTATTTGCCATCTGCTTGTGTTCTTTAGAGAAATGTCTGTTTAGCTCTTCTGCTCATTTTTTGATTGGGTTATTTGTTTATTTGTTTGAGTTTCATGCTGTGCTTAGTCGCTCAGTGGTTTCCAACTCTGTGCAACCCAATGGACTGTAGCCCACCAGGCTCCCCTGTCTATGGGGATTCTTCAGGCAAGAATACTGGAGTGGGTTGCCATGCCCTGCTCCGGGGGATCGTCCCAATCCAGGGGCTGAACCAGGTCTCCCACATCACAGGTGGATTCTTTATCATCTGAGCCATGAGGAAAACCCTTGAGTTGCATGAGCTACCTGTATATTTTGGAAATCAATCCCATGTTGTTCACATCATTTACAATAATTTCTCCTACTGTATAGGCTATCTTTTTGTTTTATTTATTATTTTCTTTGCTGTGCAAAACATTTTGTTTGATGAGGTCCCATTTCATTTTTGCTTTTATTTCTTTTGCCTTGGGGGAGAAGGCAATGGCACCCCACTCCAGTACTCTTGCCTGGAAAATCCCATGGATGGAGGAGCCTGGTAGGCTGCAGTCCATGGCGTCACTAGGAGTCAGGCACGACTGAGCGACTTCCCTTTCACTTTTCACTTTCATGCATTGGAGAAGGAAATGGCAACCCACTCCAGTGTTCTTTCCTGGAGAATCTCAGGGATGGGGGAGCCTGGTGGGCCACTGTCTATGGGGTCGCACAGAGTCGGACACGACTGAAGCGACTTAGCAGCAGCAGCAGCTTTTGCCTTGGGAGAATTAACTAAGAAAATATTATTATTTAAAAAATATTTATTTATTTTTGACTGTGCTGGGTCTTCATTGTTGTGTAGGCTTTTTCTCCAGTTGCGGCTAGTGGAGGCTACATTCTAGTTGGGATAGGCAGGCTTCTCATTACTGTGGCTTCTCTTGTTGCAGAGCATGGGCTCTAGGCACATGGGCTTCAGTAGATGAAGCACATGGGCTCAGTGGTTGTGGCTCCCAGGTTCTAGACCACAGGCTCAGTATTTTTGACGCATGGGCTTAGTTGCTCTGAGGCATGTGGGATTTTCCTGGACCAGGGATCAAATCTATGTTCCCTTCATTGGCAGGCAGATTCTTTATCACTAGACGACCAGAGGAGCCCAGAAAATATTACTGAAATTTATGTCTGAGAATATTTTGCCTATATTTCTCTTCTAGGATTTTTATGGTGTCACATCTTATATTTAAGTTTTAAACTATTTGGCATTTATTTTTGTGTATGGTGTGAGAGAGTGTTCTAACTTCATTGATTTATATGCAACTGTCCTGCTTTCCCAATACCATTTGCTGAAGCAATAAATGCCACTTAAGAAACTTTACAGAATCAAGGATAAAACTAACTTGAGCATTGAAAGAATTTAACAAGGTAACAAAATATAAAATTAACAAGCTAAAAAGAAATAGCTTTCATATACACAGATAACATTATTTAGGAATTGTAATGGAAGAGAAGACCCATTTATAATATATCCTCTCCCTGCTAAAGACAAAAATGCTTAGGATTGACTTAAGAAATGTGCAAAACTTATGTGAAAATTAGAGAGTACCCCTAAATAATATAAATGGAACATTCTTAGTCTTGGATAAGATATCTCAGTATCATTCTCCTTAAGTTAATTTATACATTGGTGATTCCCAACAAACATACCACCTGGCCTTTTACCTGGAGGTACTCAAGTTGATACTAAAATATATATGAAAAAAGAAACATAATCATAGCCAATAAACAATGAAAAGAAACTACTATGGGTTGACAGGGGAGGGAATATAAGGGCTCTCTATAAAAAAAGTTTTCAAAATTAAGGTAGTCAGCAATGAAATAATGAAGTACTGGTACATAAAAATTCAGATCAGTGAAATTAAACAGAAAGTTCAAAATGACCCGAGTACATACAGAAATTTATCATAGTATAAAGGATATTACAAATTGCTGTGGCAGGGATGAACTGATAAAGAAATGGTATTGAGACAACTGGATAGTCATTGGGAAAAAATGGTAGATCTATTCTTCACACCATACAAAAGAATAAACATCAATGGATCATAGATCTAAACAGAAAACAAAGCTAGAAGAAAACATTGGTGAATTTGTGTATAACCAATGTATGTGTGTGTGTGTGTGTGTGTGCATGAGTGCGTGCGCATGCACACTCAGTCGCGCCTGGCTCTTTGTGACTTCATGGACTGTAGCCTGCCAAGCTCCTCTGTCCATGGGATTCTCCAGGCAAGAATACTAGAGTGGGTTGCCATGCCCTCCTCTAGGGTATCTCCCCAACCCAGGGATAGAACCTGTGTCTCTTATGTTTTCTGCATTGGTAGGCAGATTCTTTATCACTAGTGCCACTGGGGGCTTCATGTATAGGATAGGATTTTCTAAATATGACTTAAAATCGTGATGGAATAAGAGAAAAAAATGATAAATTGTATAAAATTATAAAAGACCCTTTCCATGGGAAAAAACATTAACAAAATCAAAAGACAAATGACAAATCATGAAAAAAGTCTGCAATATGTATCACAGATAAAGTGTTGAAACCTGTAACATATTTAAAAATAATAGTTGAGGAAAAAAGGCAAAATATTCAATTGAAAAATAATCAAGAGACATGAACTGACAATTCACAAAAATGATGTAAATGGCTCTTAAACATATGAAAATATGTTCAATTTTATTCATAATAAGAGAAATGCAAATCAAAAGTATGCTGAGATAACATTTCTCACCTACCAGGTTGACAAAAATTTAAAAGCTTAACATCATTTTCTGTTAGTCAGGCTGTGAGGAGACAATCACTCTGATTTATTGTAGACCGGAATGCAAAAATTGGGCATCCTCTATGCAGAAGAATTTGGCAATATATAACAAAACTACATGTGCATTTCCTCTTTGATTTAGCAACCCACTTCTAGGAATTTATCCTAAAGATATACCTCCCCAAATTGGAAATATATACATACAGAATTATGCTTTAAAATGTTAATTGTAACTGGACCATATGTTAGAAACTGGATGACTAAATTATGGTATATTTATACAGTAGAGGACATATAGTGGTAAGAAAAGATAAAGAGCAAACCTTTGAACTCATAGAGTGTGCTTTTTAGGATATATTGCTAAATTAAAAAATCAAAGTACAAAAATTATACATAATTGATTGTGTAAGAGAAAGGGTAAATAAAAAAATATGTATCTTCTTGTATATTCAAAAAGAAATGTAAAGAGATAAGGCAGAAACTAATAAATTGCTGACATATGGTGATGGGCAGGGAAGCCTGGTGTGCTGCAGTTCATGGGGTCATAAAGAGTTGGACATGACTTGGTGACTGAACAACAATAACAACAAAAAGTGTATGAGGAGTATCATAAATAATAGACCAGCAAGGCAAAACTCAATAACTATATAGAAAATTTTAATGACGTGCTCAACAAGTTGATTTAGATATGATTAAGCTCAGAGATTAGAGAACACACAATTTTTTCCCCCCAAGAACAACATGGAACATTAATAATTCCCCAGCTAATTGATTTTCTGGTCCCTGTCCAAAACACCATAGACTATAAGTCAACAATGAAATTTTAAAAAAAGGTATTGTTGTACCTTTGGAACCTAGAAACATAATTCTAAGTAAACTAAGGATCAGACAGGAAACAAACTAGAATTTTGAAACACATGACAGCGAAAATTATAAGATGCAGCTATAGAAGCATCAGAGGAAGATTTATAGCCTAAGATGTATTTCTTTTAAAATTAACATAAACATTTAGCATTTAACTCATGAAGCTAGGAAAATAATACAGAAGAAGCACAGAAATGATAGAGGAACAGCAATAATAAAGACATAAAAAGTAAGCAAGCAAACAAAGAAAAACCAACAGAGATGATCATTAAACCTGAAATCTGGTTCTCTGAAAACTTTGTGTGAAAACTTTAAAACATCATACCTTTAATTACAAAGACAAATTTCTGAAAGGACCAACCATGAAAAATAAACAGAAGGAATAAATCAATCATATGAGAACACCAACAAGAGGGCTCTGACTGCCATACAGGAAGGAATGATGCTGTGGTTATGGAGCAGAGGTCACGTTTAGTATTCTCTCTAGTGCAGCCCACATGCTGACTCTGCTTTCAAAATAGGTCCTGCATCTGTGTCTCAGAACCTTCTGGTTTCAGCCTCTTAGCCTGACCACTCTCCTCACTATTCATATTATCTCCCATTTCCTTACCCACAGCTGTAGAAACCCACATCTTCAAACTCCAGCCCTCAAACCATTTTATTTTTCTTCTCTTCATTCTAAATTTATGGTTTTTGAAACATAAAGCCAAAGTAGATCCTCCCTTGAATCTCTTCTACTGTGCCTTTTTCCCTTCTCTCTGCAGTAAACACAGGAAAGCATTGTTCTGAAAGAAATGTGCTTTGGGAAGTAAAAAAATTCAAGAAAACAAACCTTAGTTAAGTCTAAATATATTCTTTACCACATGTGTTTTATACATGTAGATCATTCACTAATGATAATACAAAAACCATCTTAGGTACTGACGCTCAGTCTTATTCAGAAGGCAAATATTACCTATCTTATTAATTATTTGTCTGAAACTCCTATTTCAGAATAAAATTTATTTTTTATAAGTATTCATTTGAGTGGTTAGCTTCAATACAATAAGGGAATATATTAGACCCTTGGCAGAAATGATAAATACAGATACCTAAAGGGGATGTTCACATTCTTAACATAAATTACATATACATATACATATACATACATACATATATATATATACATATATATATATATATATATATATATATACACACATGTAGTTATGTTAGCATTCCAATTCGAGTAAAATCAGCTTGTTTTCCTCTATCCAGTGACTTTTTCTTTCAAACATTTCAATTTGGTAAACTTTCAATGTGTCTCATTAGACACTTTTGCCTGTAGTTCTTTAAAACCATGTGTGACTTAATCCATATGCTTTTCATTCATTTACAATCAAATCATCAAAATACAGCCTTTAAAGAGCTATTTGATTTCAAAGAACATTTTTAATAAGCATTTAAAGCCCTTTGAGAATAAAAGCGGGATGCCACATTTTTCCAAGAGTAAACACAGCACAACCAAAAACACACTCGTTTCCCAGAGAAATCCAAGCTTCTGAATTTCAATTCTTTTCCATTCTTGACTAAATGAGTCGTCTCCTATCTCCCTTTAACTCCTGGTGAAGCGTGAAGTGTTTTGAGATGAGGAGGTAGTATTTTTCAAATTACTATTTAAAAATTGATTTAGCTACTATTTGAGCAGCTTCTGTTAAGAACTTCTGCCTCAGTTGTTCTACAGCAGCAGTTCTGAATGGGCAGTCTTGAGACCAGCAACGTCTTGAAACTTTCTAGAAATGCACATTCTTTGGTCCTATAGCTGAGGTACTGAATCGGTAACGGGGGCAAAGCAGAGAAGTCTGTTTAATAAGTTCTCCAGGTGATTCAGATACCTCCCTCTCTCCTTCCTTCCAAGATATATGTATGATCACGCCATCAAGATGGCTCTGTACATCCCTTACTCAACCAATGCCTGCTTCACCTGTGCCCTACATGTCCTACATACTTATTCCAGGCCCCAGCTGATCATTGTTCTAGCTTTAAATCAGAACATCTCCATTATGGGCTTCCCAGGTGACCCAGTGGTAAAGAACCTGCTTGCCAGTGCAAGAGACGTGGGTTCAATCCCTGGGCTGGGAAACGGTAACCCACTCCAGTACTCTTGCCTGGAAAATTCCATGGACAGAAGAGCGTAGGGGGTACAGTCCATGGGGTCGCAAAGAGTAGCCCACGACTGAAGCGACTTAGCAGCAGCAGAGCACACACACACACACATCTCCACTATGATAGCTTATCAGCAGCGTGGTGAGGGGTGTGCCCCTCTGCTGATTGCCCTGGTAACTGATGAGCCAACCTGCTGTCAATTTCCCTTTAATTAGTAACCGCCCCTTTTCCCCCAGAAGTGGAGCATGCCTCCTTGTCCTGCACGCCCTCCGCCATCTCGGTGCGGTGGTCGGTGCAGTGGCTGGTGCGCTGCTGCTCCAGGGACCTTGCTTCAGACCTTAAGGTCCTCTTATTCTTTAAGCCATTGATGTCTCCGACACGGACTCCAGGCTCTTTCTTCAGTATTGAAGCTGGGTGAGTACAGCGCTTGCAGTGCAGGCTCCCATAGTACACAGCCCCAAAACATAGATAACGTTTCTGCTGCCTCTGAAACTCAGCCACTTGAAATGATATCTCTTCCTAAAAATCAGAAACGTCCTTGCAGCTTCTTTGTGTCAAATTATAACCCATAATTCATGGTTTCTGGATGCTAATTTGTGGTGGTGTCTATTTTGAGCATTTTAAACAATGCTATTTTCTGGCTAACACCTCCCTGCCCCCCCATGAGGAAATGTTAAGATGATGAGAAATTATAAAAAGTGAGGCACAATGTTGTAAGGTTTTGCTAGATATTTGTTCTTTATATTAGACCTAATTGTGATTAGAGGTGACTTTGGAGCCAGGGTGCATCTGGTGCAGATCTCACCTTTGCAATTTGTGCAAACTGGAGCAATTTACAGACACTCTCTAAAACTCGGTTTCCATGTCCCTCATTTATGAAAATAAGGGGAAAATATTTACCTTTTGGGGAGTGACATACATGAGATACAGTTTGGAATTTAACCTGGTGCTCAAAATATGATAGTGATTATTATTTGGTAAAATAGGCTAGCTGATGACTTGAGAAAATGTGTGTGGGTTGGGTAATGGTGCAGATTGCTCAGTACTTTAAAAAGAGAAACAAGCTCATCCCTCCTTTAGGCCCGGGTACATGCTTCTATTTTAACTGAGCGGTACCTGGTATAGCTCCTGAAATAAATTCTCACTCCTCATACTCTTGTTTCCTTATCCTCTGAGAAAGGATATCCATGAGACTGGCAGGCCAGTTGTTCAGCTTAGTGTGTGTTTATAAAAGGAGCTGCCTGGGAACCTGATTCCCTACAAGATTACAAACAATTCTTTCCCCCAGCTTCCTTACAGACAGCTATAAGGCTTATTTGGGGCTCCAGGTTTTAAACTCCTCTATGATTATTACATACTCAATCAATAGTGATGGACTTGTCAACCATTTGGTTGAGTTAGTGGTTAAATTTAGTCACTGTGTATAGAAACAAAGTTCAAAGTTTATCAGAGTTAAAAAATAAGTGATACACCTGTTTTGAGTTTATGTTGGGAGAAGAAAATAGCTTTGACTGAGTGTCTTCCAGATTGATTCTTCTGTTGTCTTGTAGCTCATGTTTTGTGATTGTTAGATCCTGAGGCTCCTGGAGAATAAAGCCCCAAATTGGGCTAATCTGCCCACCTCTCCTTGAAGGTCTGCCTGTGGGAAACTGCCCTGTCATTAGGAGTCTTGAGTTCCAAGCTCACCTTCAGAATACTTTGGAGTCCCACACTGCAAGGGAGTTAATCAAAGAACTCTTCAAACATGAAAGGCGAGAGGAGTGCAAAAGAGCTGTGATTTTGGGACTATTTTGGCAAGGAACTGGCTGACTGAGCACCCTGATTATAGGCGTCACATTTTCACTTTTTCTGTCTTTCAACTTGTTTCAAGGGGGTGACGCCACATTAAAAAATTTTTTTTTTACATCCTATTGTTTCATAATGACCTTTCAAAAACTTGGAAATTCTCTTTGTACCAGTTTTGTCCTTTTCAATTTGGCAAAGAAGGCTTTGGGTGTTTCTAATGGAAATTTTAATTATAATTTTAAAAAAAATTTTGTTTTTGGCTATGCATTGCTGTGCAGGCTTTTCTCTAGTTTCAGGGAGCTGGGGCTACTCTTTAGTTATGGTGCGCGGGTTTCTCATTGCAGTGGCTTCTGTTTCAGGGCACAGGCTCTAGGCATGCGGGCTTCAGTAGTTGTAGCACGTGGGCTCAGTTAGTTGCCGTTCCCAGGCTCTAGAGCACAGGCTCATGTGACACATGAGCCTAGTTGCTCCACGGCATGTGGGATCTTCTCACATCAGGGGTCAAACCCATGTCTCCTGCATTGGCAGGCAATTTCTTTACCACTGAGCTACCAGGGAAGCCCTTAATTATAATTTTTAAAAAGACCATATTGACAACCCCAGTGGTAATGGAGACCTCGCTTTCAGTTCATTGTTCATGTATTATTTGCTGAGGACATGCCAATCCATTTTGCTCGTATTTAAGTGACAATTTTTTCTAATACCGACATCGTGGAAGGCTTGTGGTACTGATGAGAAAGCATGGTCTATTAAGCTATTGCTAAGAATGTGGACTCTCTGGGAATATGTGTAAGCTTGCGGCCAAATTTGAATCTTTGAGTGACTTTGGGAGGGAATGTCTCACATTTAAAATAACACCTAGGGGTTTGCAGAGGGTCTTCCCTTGTGGCTCAACTGGTAAAGAATCCGCCTGCAATGCGAGAGACTTGGGTTTGATCCCTGGGTTGGGAAGATCCCCTGGAGAAGTGAAAGGCTACCCACTCCAGTATTCTGGCCTGGACAATTCCATGGACTCTATAGTCCATGGGGTTGCAAAGAGTTGGACACAACTGAGTGACTTTCACACACGGTTTGCAGAGAGGTTTGAGGTCATAGGATCAAAGTTTATTCCTTGCATAATACAGATGTATAAAAGTTCACTGACAATGAACACTTCTTTGAGCTCCCAGTCCTTTGAGCCTGCTATAATCGATGCCTTGTAATTTTTCACAATACTTCTGATGTCAAGTTCAAATAGAAACTCTCATTAAGTACTGATGAAAAGTGAATACCATTGTGTTGGAGAGGAGATATTATCAAGACTAGTTGACAGAACTGGGATGCATTAAAATAGAAGTTTAGTTTAAGGATTATAAGTCACTGGGATATGATAAGAGGTCTTATGAAAGACATTGGGAGTTGAGTTCTTAATTTAGTTCATGTTGAATTAATAAAAATAAATGATATTGGGCTGAGGATTGAGTGGAAATATCTTTAGCAATAAGATAAATCTGGACAATGAGATACAGGAAGGATTCTGCTCTGTTGCTGGATATTTGTACCCTGGGAATGGGGTGTATGGATACTCAGGGATCAATCAAGTTGGGTACAGACTTCTGCGAGGACTTAAGTGTGCCTGTACTACTTACTCTGCCTTGACTTGGTAAGAAGGCATTTTCCTTATGTTAATTATGTTATGAAGAGACAAGTCTTATATAAATCAACAACATTTAGGAAAGATGTGAATACCTGATTAGGTTAGCTCCGTCTTGAGAAAAACTTAGCAGGAGCAAGTCACATGTTTATTGTAGCAGAGGAAGATGAGGAATCATAGAGGGTAGACCTGGCTTGTGTGTTCAAGGACTGATGGGCCCTGTGTGCCCAAGTGCTTCGGATACTGTGCTTGCTGCTTATCTCAGCTGCTGCTGAGTTGTAACCAATACAATAAATCGAGGGTTTGCAAGTCTTAAGTTGTCTCACTTGCTCTTCATTGTTCCCTGAAAGGGGCTTCATGTGGGAAAACAGTTCATTCTCCTGGTGGTCTGTATAAATTGGTGTGTGATTGAAGTCATTACAGCTGTCTGCTGCTTCAATTGAGCTGCCTTTTCCTTACCTTACCCAGGAAGGATGAACCTAAATAGGAGCAGTGGGAAGAGGAGCAAGTATCTGTTTGAAAGAAGCCAACACCTATAAAATGTGCCTTAGAGAAAGAAATCCGATTAGAGCCCCAGTTATGCTTTTTTAGCATGTATGTGACCTTGGGCAAGTTAATTTATCAAACTCAATTGCATCACCTATAAAATGATAATATAATCTAATACTCTGTTCCACACGTTATGTGAAGCATTTGTCAAATATTATTACTATAAAATAAGGATTACTGTTATTCCTTTTTACAGATGAGGAAGAAGATACTTCAGAAATTAAATAACTTGTCCTTGGTCATGTTGCTAGTAGATCTTAGAGCCCAGAGCCTAGGTTTGAACCCAAGTGCTTGGACTCTGATGTGGATTCTGTTGATCACCACAATATACTTCATGGGGTTGTTGTTTATTACAAGCTTATGTCTTAAGATGTACAGATATACAAGCTGTGTAAGCCCAACTTACAGTCCATAGTAAACATGTAATAAATATTAGCCATTACTGCTATTGCATGTCAAGTACCACATATATTTTAATATACATAGCCTTGACTCTAAACTTGATAAGGAAGCGAGGAATCAAATAGGATAAATTTATGAAGGTTTTTCTGATTCTGGAGACCATGTCTTTCTCTTCTACTAGGAGTTTGCAGCATGTAGGGAAAGGATTTCTGCAAGACCCATAGTTAGTATTAATACAAAGGCTCTAAAAATCCATGGCTGTGTTAAGCCTGTCTGTAAATTAAATGTATCATGTATTTCACACATGCATGTGCTGTTTTTAGAGTATGCTGTGATTAACATATGTGAAATTACTCTTATAATTAAAAAAACATAGTTTAATTAATAGGACTCTCTAATCCATAGTGTCTTCTTGTCATTATGTCTTCTCACTATTCAGAAACCAAAAGTACAATTACTCTTAAGTAAAAGCTTATGAGAATTTTTGAAGTTAAAAGGGCTTTCACGCTTAAAATATTCTGGACGTAACAAATCACATGAGTTCATGAGCCTCTACGATTAGTATGACTATGCCTATTATACATGAATTTACTAGTACATTTTTCTTGTACCAAGGTGAAGATTATCTGAAGAAACTGTAGTGCTACGGACAGAGACAGTGGAAGGAGGAAAGGTTCACTTATGCAGTGTCTTGTTCATGGATATGCATCATAAATATCTTATAACAGTTTTAATGGAAGGAAATAAAGCCCAGAGGAAATGAAAAGCAACAGCCTTGGCTGTGGAAATGGGAATACCTAAATGGCTAAAGCCCTTCTGTAGGGTCTAAGTGTGATTTCCATTAAGACAATGGGAATCACAGGGCCCTCAGCCTGAGAAAGTGTGTAAGAATTTCTCCCTCAAGAGTCAGATGAGTTATGAGCATTTGAAAAGAGGAAATTTAGAGTTAATTTTCCCACTCACCATTACATTGGGGACTATTGAAGGGGATAAAATCCTTTTACAGTATGGGATAATGTACATGAAATCAAACGAAGCAAGTGTGTACTTGCGTCTTCAGTGATATGGTATGTCTTGAATAAGCAACTTGAGATATCAACTTTCAATGCTGCTCATTTAATTTTAAGCCTTATTTCTAACTTGGGTTATGCATTGCTTATACTTTAATTTTCTGTCTGATTTTAGTGATTATTTAAATCAAATCTGGTGGCTTGTAGAGTTATAGTGAAAAGACTTGAGTGAGTGGTGAGAGCATCACTGTAGACTCTTACTGTTCATTTAGGGCAAGAATTGCAAATTTCCTTTTAGCTTAAGAGTGTTTCTTCAAATGAAATCTAATGTAGAGTCCAGTATTAGCACAGACAGAAGTGGAACTGCTCTGATCCAAGCAGAGTGATCCCCACCGTCACCAATAATTATCTCTCTCATCCTGTCCTCTGGGTGGCCGTTAAGACACCACTGAGGACCTCCTCCGTCTGAGAACTAGTGTGAAAACTACCATTTGGAAGCCTTTCAAGTCTTCAAAAGGATAAATAGCCTATATAGTCGTTTCCCAGATTTTCATTCTAGTAGGAAGGTTAATGTGCATATTTTTTTTTCTGCCTCTTTGAAGGAATAATTAGTTGTTACCCAAGAAATAATAGCTTTCTTATGATCTGTCAGCTTCAACTGGTTGTGGGAGACCAGTTCCTAAAGGATTGAATACCTTACATCATTGTGCTTCTGTGCAGTGAGAGAATATTGATAGAGAGTAGAAAATTTGTGGTGATATAAATCGAAACACACACCTAATTATTATTAAAACCTGATGCTTATGTTCTCTTCTAGAAATGTTATGGTGTCATGTCTCAAGTTTGTCTTTAAGCCACTTCCTAGAAGAGAACATAGGCAAAACATTTTCTGACATAAGTCATTCCAATGTTTTCTTAAATCAGTCTCCCATGGCAATAGAAAATAACCAGATGGGACCTAATCAAACTTATAAGCTCTTGCACAGCAAAGGAAACTATAAACAAAATGAAAAAACCTACAGACTGGGAGAAAATATTTGCAAATGATGTGAATGACAAGGGCTTAATCTCAAAAGTATGCCAACAGCTCATACAGTTCAACAACAGCAAAAAGCAAAGAATGCAACTGAAAAATAGGAAGAAGACCTAAATAGACACTTCTCCAAAGAAGACATACAGATGGTTAACAGGGACATGAAAAGAGGTTCAACATTGTTAATTATTACAGACATGCAAATCAAAACTACAATGAGGTACCATTTCATACTGGTCAGAATGTCCATAATTAAAAATAATAAGTAATAAATGCTACAAATAATGGATGCTGGAGAGGGTGATGGAGAAAGGGGAACCCTCCTACGCTATCTGTGGGAATGTAAATTGGTACAGTCACTATAGAGAGCAGTACAGAGGTTCTTTAAACTAAAAATAGAGCTGCCATATGATTCAGCAGTCCCACTCCTGGGCATATATCTGGAGAAATCTCTAATTAAAAAGATACATGCACCCTATAGTAGCAGTGTTCACAATAGGTAAGACATGGAAGCAGCCTAATGTCCATTGACAGATGAATGAACCAAAGAGATGTAGTACATATATACTATGAAAAACTACTGAGCCATAAAAACAAATAAAATAATGCCATTTGTAGCAACATGGAGGGACTTAAAGATTATTCATCCTAAGTGAAGCAAGTCAGGAAGACAAATATAATATTACTTATATAAGGAATCTAAAAATATGACACCAAGTAACTTTTATGAAACAGAAACAGACTCACAGATATAGAGAACAGAGTTGTGATTGTTAAGAGGGAGGGGGATGGGAGAGGATGGGATGTGGATTGGGGATTAACAGATGCAAACTACTATATGTAGAATGGGTAAACCATAAGGCCCTACTGTAGAGCACATGGAATTGTATTCTATGTTCTATGATAAGCCATAATGGCAAAGAATATATAAAAGAGTGTATATAAGAATTTATATATGTAAATAAAAAACTGAATCACTTTGCTATAGAGCAGAAATTAACACAGCATTAGTAAATCAACTACACGGAGATAAAAAATCATTGCTACCATTTATTGAGCACATTGTCTATATGCCAGGTACTTTCTATACATTTTTTAACTGGTTTATTTCTTACAGCATCCCTGTGAGCTGAATATTATTATCTCTACCTCACAAATGAGGGAATTGAGACTCAGGCAGCCCAAGGTAACATGGTGGTAAGTAGCAGAGCTAGGATGCAGTCCAAGTTTTCTCTGGTTTTATACTTATATTCTTCCCACAAATCCATGACTTCATGTGCTGATTTATGTATTCTGCCAGTGTCCTTCAAAATCAGTGTGTGTTTACAGACATTATCTCCTCCAAAGTAGTGCTCAGAGTAAAAAAAGTTATATTAGCATTGGTTATACTCTGATATAATTTCAAATTATAAAAGTGAACTGTCAAATGCAATTTGTTACTGAAATTATAATTTTTAACTTACCTTGTGTTACTCAAGATAGCATTTTTGAAGATTTCTGTAATAATTTATATTGCTCATGCATTTAGTATCCTTGGGAAGAAAATTAACTCAGTAGGTTAGCCTATAGGTTAAAGACAAATATTTTGATAGAAAGTTAAAGATCTGACTGAGCTTTGCTAAACAAGTTGGTGTTTGGGAATTTGAGTGTGTGTGTACATGTTTGTGTGTATGGTATTTGCACATTAATTCACTGCAATTAACAGTGCAAAATGTATCCTTGTTCTTGCTGGACTTACATTGGCTGTTTATTACATTTATAATGTGTAAATGTTTACTACATTTATAATGTTATAACAGAAGAACCTGTATAACATGATCTTCTGCAGCCAATACTCCATTTCTCTGCTGGAAAAACTCTTGGAAAGGTTTTGTTTTTCACTGAAACAAATCCATTTGCTAAATCCCATGCTTGATTCTCAGTCCTCATTTTACTAAGTCTCGCAGCATCATTTGATACTGTGTTGGTTCCTCCTACTGGAAACTGTTTCTTGTCTTGGCTTCCATGATGTCACACTCTCCTACTGTCCTGACCCTTCCTTCTCCTCTTCTTTCTAAGAGAATACTGTCCAGTTCCTGCCTGATTCTCTGTTTGTATTTTATGCAAATTCACCATTTTCTCAATTTTCTAATTTTCATTTTGTTAGTTCTGTAGTGCTTCTTTAGACCTGGTATATGGGATTTGTGATCTCAGTCTTGATTTTATAACCTTGTACATTGTCTCTTGAGGTTTCAGTTCAGTCAGTCACTTAGTCATGTCCGACTCTTTGACCCCATTGACTGATTGCAGCATGCAGGACAACTCCCAGAGGTTCAATCATGTCCTCGAGGTGATGGTAAGATTCCCCCCTGAGGAAGGTGGCCAAAGGAATTTATCCCCACTAACAACCAGTATTCTTGCCTGGAGAACTGCATGGACAGAGCAGCCTGGCAGGCTGCAGTCCATTGGGTTGCAAAGAATCAGACACAACAGATACTAACACTTTGAGTAAAACACAAACGCATACATACACTCACTAGGGCATGAAGCCCAAGAAGAAATCAAAACTAGTTGATACACAAAGAACTCCCTAATGGTAAAACACCAAAACCTTCATTCAGAAGAAATTTTTTCCATTCCAAACAATGGATACGCTTATTGGATTCTATAGTAGCTCAAAGATAAATTTTTCTGTAGGAATCCACTCACGCACTAACAGTGTTTTCACTTAGGTGATTAATTGAATTAGGACTATCTTCTTAATATATACCACTGAACAAGGTAGTCCTAATTTGATAAGCAGTTCCTTTTGTAACATAGTGGACTACTTGTATGTATATATTTCTTTGTAGTAGGATAACTAAAGTCAGTCATCAGATCATTTCTTGGAGCAAGGTCATAATTTATTGATTCGATTCCATTAAAGACATCAATAAAGCAATTGAATAAAAAATGCAAAAAGGAATATAAGAGAGAAAGAATGTCTTCACTAGTTTGAAGTAGAGGATTTAGGTCTGACCATGTGTAGGCATTTCTCCAAATCAGACATGATGCGTCTTCTCCAGAATAAAGGATTTCACATCATCCTTTGGACTCATGGACTCTGACATGGTAGTAGTAACCTTTTTCTCTTAAAAAAAGGTTGAAGTCATTACATTGACTTGTTTCAATGTAATGGATACCACAGATACTCCCTGTCATCCCTGATGCCTTCCTCATTTTTACTTTTACCTAATCCTGGAAATTCTTTATGCATTACTTTGGTAAACAGAAAAAAGTACTGAGATTTGAGGGAACTGCTAGAAAATAGATTAAACATTTTCTGTGTAGGAAAATATCATAGTTCAAATATCCTCCCTTCTTTCAGCTTGCAGTATATATACATCTCCAGTTGAATCAGATTTGTGTGACTAGGAAACACCCAAACTCAAAAAGGTAGCCACAATTGAGTTCTCTAGATGTTTAAATGTAACATAGATGAAGTAGCATTTTTACACCGACACTTCTGTGTATTCATGAATGTAAGAGTATGCTAAGCTGCTTCAGTTGTGTCTGGCTCTTTGCGACCCTATAGACCACGGGAATTCTCCAGGCAAGAATACTGGAGTGGGTTGCTATGCCTTCCTGCATGGGATCTTCCTCACCCAGGGATCGAACCTACTTCCTGTATGTCTTCTGCATTTACAGGAGGGTTCTTTACCACTAGCACCACCTCGGAAGCCCGTAAGAGTATGCCCACTGTCAATGTAGCAGACGTTTAAGATATAAATGAATACTCAGAGAATAAGCAAGCGCTTTGCTAAGAATGATGTCTTGCCCACTCTGAGATGAGTAAGTGTAGTAAACATGTAACTGCTGGTCACCTCGAGGTTGTCTGCCAGACCATGCCTAACATCACTCCATCCCTCATCTTCAACCCATCTCTGACGCCACATAATCCAGACCCCATGTGATCCCTGTTTGTTACCCCAGGGATGGGTATCTACAACAGGATGAAGATCAAGGCTGTGGAGAGATTTTATAATAGAATGGAAAGAATATGTCCGTTTCACACATTACTTGTTCACAGAAACAGCTGAAAGTCTAATGGTCTGTTTTGGGGGCTATATTTAAAAATCCTCTGCATGAAAACAGCTGTATTAGTACACAGCTGTGGGAAACCTCCTTGTCAGAAATGTCATGTATACACAGATTTTTTCTAAACTATTTCAGACAGATCATGCTTCTCAATGTATTTCTTTTCTCCAAAGGCATATAGCAATGTATATTTTATAGCATATATCTGGTAAACAACTTTGTAAAATATAAGGATAAAAATCTGATGCACACTTGATATATTACTGTTCAAATTAAATCATATTATCACTTTCTGGGACTCCATCCACTTGGGATATCCAAGCGTGTTTCTGGGTTTATAGCTTTAATATTTAGAATGTAGTATGCGACTACTGGGGCTTCCCAGGGGGTGCTAGTGGTAAAGAACCCCCCTGCCATTGCAGGAGATGTAAGAGATGTGGGTTTGATCTCTGGTCAAGAAGATCCCCTGAAGGAGAGCAGGGCAACCTATGCCAGTATTCTAGCCTGGAGAATCCCATGGACAAAGGAGCTTGGTAGTCTACAGACCGTAGGGTCGCAAAGAGTCAAGACATGACTGAAGTGACTTTGCATGCGAATCTTAAAAGAATGAGCTTTGCCTTAGAAGAGAATCCCATTGAGTTTAGGAGATCAGAGAGCAATTGAATATGCCAGAGCAAAACATAGTTTTATTTTGGACATTACCACAAATTCAAGAATAAATAACTATCTTTCCTCTACCATTTGCAGAATGATGAATTTCTGTTGCTTTTCTTTGAATATTTTACATTATAAAATGGAAACGAGTGCACTGCATTTTAAATCTTACATTTTAAAACTGAAGCGAGTGAAAGAAATCAGGTGAAACAACTGTTACATACTGAATTTTTTGAAGGTTAGTCTTGGCCATTATTTAGATACTTGTGATAAAATTTGGAAGTTAGATTTAATATTACTTCTAAATTTTTGAATGTCCACAAATTCCCATGAGCTCTTACTGATTGAGTAACATTGGAGGAGTCACGTAACCTTTCTTAGGGTCAAGCTTCTCACCTTCAAAGTGAAAATAATATTTGCAGTCTCTTCCCAGCTTCCTGACCCAGGGGAAACTGTGTCTCCTGCAGCATAAAGCGCTTAGTCCACGGTAATTAATCTTGACACCAAACCTAGGTTCTATTTGCAAGTCTGTGGGTAGAGAGCCTTTAGTTACACAATTACAAACAAGAGCTTAAAATGCAGTTTAGGTAACATACTATTGTGAATGAGATACAGATTGAAAACAAAATTGGAATTCTGTTTGTTTCCTTCCAGATGGTCAATATAGCAGAGAGGGCTGGGGCAGAGTGGGGTAGGAAGAAGGTAGCATTTGAATCTGTTTAGAGAAAGGCAAGAAAGGCTGGACATCCTTTACAAATTCTGTATCTTTATCATGATCAACTGTATTTATTTTCAACTAAAGTATAGCCTGTGAAAGGGAGTCATTTCATTTTATGCACAGAAAAATGAGACATTTGCTTGCTTGCTCTTTACACTTGGAGATCCTTACACCACATTTATTCCATACTAAACTTTCTGGAATTTTTGACTGGCACCTAACTCAGCGAAATATTGACCTAAAGATTAATAGTTATTCCGTTTGATATATAAAATTGATGAATTCCTTCAGTTGAATAAATTTTCTCATTTTTGATGGTTTGTACATTACATGAGTCTATGTCCATGTCCTCAACTTTGACTGCCCACTTAAAAAAAAAAAAACAACCAAAAACACTGGATACCTGGATCTCAATGTCAGAGATTCTAATTTAATTGGTCCAAGTCATGGCTTCAGGAGCAAGTTTTAAAGCTCCCAGGTGATTCTAATATTTAGGTGATGTTTTAGAACCTCTGCTCTAGATTAAGGATTAAGGTGCTTGGGCTAAGCTTGTAATTTATATAACCTGGCAAAACTCTCTCTTCCACTTGGTTCAATAAAGACTTATTGAGGAGCCTCTTTCTTCACGGCCGTTTTCTTTTAACACTAAGTTTGCTGTTTTCGGAATATGTATCATGGAAAGAAAACAGAATCTTATAATTTTATTGTTTGAAGTGTGGCTTTAACCAATTTAATCCAAATGTATTTTTCTACAGAGCATTCTTGGTTGGTAACAAAATTCAGGAATGTGAGTGCAAAACTATCTTTAACAACTGAAAGAGAGTGGGAGAGAGAAATGAAAAAAAACAGAAAAAAACTTGGGAATTTTCCTCAGTGGGTCAGTAGATAGCATTTTTAAAAATGTGCCAAAATCCATACAACATAAATTTACCATGTTAACAATTTTTAAGTGTTTAGTATGGGGCTTCCCTGGTGGTGCAGATGATAATGTGCCTGCAGTGCAGAGGACCAGGTTTAATTCCTGGCTGGGGAAGATCCCCTGGAGAAGGCATTCTCTTGCCTGGAGAATTCCATGGACAGAGGATCCCGGTGGGCTACAGTCCATGGGGTAAAAAAGAGTCAGACACAACTGAGCAGCTAAAAAAAAAAAAAGAAAACCAAACTATCTTTAACAAGTGAAAGAGAGAGACAGAGAGAAGAATACTTGGGAACTATCCTCAATGGGTCAGAAGATGGCATTTTTTTTAAAATGTGGCAAAAAAACACAGAACAGAAAAAATTCACCATCAACAGTTTCCAAGCGTGTAGTATAGTAGTATTAACTGTATGCACATTGTTTTGTAACAGATTGCTAGAGCGTTTCTTGCATGGCTGATGATCTATACCCATTAAACAACAGCTCCCCACTTCCCACTCTTCCCCAGTCCCTGGCAACCACAATTTTACTTTGATTCTATGAGTTTGATTCAAGTGTCATGTATGAGTGTGATCATGCATTACCTGTCCTTTTGTGTTTGGCTTGTTTCACTTATCAAAAGTCCCTCAAGCTCCATTCATGTTGTCACTTATGACAGGGCTTCCTTTCTTTTGAAGGGTCAGCTACTATTCCATTTATGTATATACTGCATTTTCTTATTTATTTAATTGCAATATAATTGACTTACAGTGTTAGTTTCAGACTTAAAATATAGTGATTTAATATTTTTATATGTTATGCTCCATTTAAAGTTATTATAAAATACTGGCTGTATTTCCTATGTTGTACCTTACATTCTTGTAGCTTATTTCACGTGTAGTGGTTTGTGCCTCTTAATTTCCTACATCTTACCCTTTCCTCCTTCCCTCTCCCCACTGCTAACCAACAGTTTTCTGTATCAGTAAGTTTGTTTCTGTTTTATTATATTCATTCACTTTTTTTTTTTAGATTCCCTATCTAAGTGAAAACATATGGTATTTGTCTTTCTCTGTCTGACTGACTTCACTAAGTACAATATCCTTCAGATCTACTCATGTTGTTGCAGATGGCAAGATTTCATGTTTCTGTGGCTGAGTAATACTCCTGTGTATGTGTGTGTGTGTGTATTACACCTTCTTTATCCGTTCATTTGTTGAGTTGTTGCTATATGTTCACTATTGTAAATAATGCTTCAGTGAACATTGAGGAACCTTTTCAAATTCAGTGCTTTTGTTTTCTTCAGATATATATCCAGGAGTGGGATTGCTGGATCATATGGTAGTTCTGTTTTTAGTTTTTTTGAGGACTCTGCATTCTGTTTTCCATAGTGGCAGCACCAATTGACATTCTCCTCAATTCCTAGGAGATACTAGGGTTCTCTTTTCTCTACATCCTCACCAACATTTGTTATTTGCGATCTTTTTGATGATAGCCATTTTGACTGACGTTTCATTGTAGTTTTGATTTACATTCATTTCTCTGGTTAAATAATGTTGAGCATCTTTTCTTGGGCCTGTTTGCCATCTGTGTATCTTTTTTGAAAAAATGCCTATTCAGGTCTTCTGCTCATTTGAAAAATTGGATTATTTAGTTTATATTGAGTTGCATGAGTTTGTTTATGTTTTGAATATTTCTTGTTATGAGTTGTTATGAGTATTCTGGGTATTAGCGTCTTATCAGTCATATTATTTGCAAATATTTTCATCTAGCAGATTGTCTTTTCGTTTTGTTGATTATTTCCTTTGTGCAAAAACTTTTAAATGTAATTATGCCCCATTTGCTAATTTTTGTCTCTGTTTCCTTTGTCTTAGAAGACAGATCCAGAAAAAATACTGCTATGATTTATGTCAAAGAATGTTCTGCGTATGTTTTATTCTAGGAGCTTTATGATTTCCAGGCTTACATTGAGTTCTTTAGTCCACTTTGAATTTATTTTTATATATGGTGTGAGAAAATGTTCTAATTTCATTCTTTTACGTGTAGCTGTCCAGTTTCCCAAGCATCACTTATTGAAGAGATTATATGTGTTTCATTTCGTATTCATGCTGCCTTTGTTGCAGGTTAGTTGGCCATAAGTGTGTGGGTTTCTTTCTGGGTAGTCTGTTCTGCTCCATTGATCTATGTATGTATTTTTGTGTCAGTAACATGATGTTGTTTTGGCTACAAGGAGGTAAAAGACCTATACTCTGAAAGCTATAAAACACTGGTGGGAATTCCCTGGCAGTCCAGTGGTTAGGACTCCATGCTTTCACTGCTGGGAGTCCAGGTTCAACCCCTGGTCAGGAAACTGCAAGTTGCATGGTGTGGCAAAAAAGGAAAAAAAAGCCAAAACAATCTGGAGGAAAAAAGGCTGGATGTATCATGCTCCCTAATTTCAAGCTATTATACAAAGAACAGTTAATTATTTTTCTACAGAACTGGAAATCTTTCAGCTAGTCTAAAACAAGCAAGGACAACTAAGACAACATACACCAGCATAGTTTGTTGGCTGATAGTTTTCACAAAGTACCAACCTTAGCTTTTATCGTTTTAAGGATGTGTTCAAATTTTCGTGCAGAGACTCAGTTTGCCATTGCAAGGTGAAATAAGCAAATACTGATTTTTAGGATTATCAGCTAATAACCGAAAATTGTACATAAAAAATGTAACTTAGAAAATTCTGACTTCCTAGGTTTCCAAGTAGAATGAAGTGTGTTCAGTGATTGGCTATTAAACTGAATGTCAGATGATTGAACTGCCTCTTCATAGTGTGGAGATGCCCAGCCACACCTCATGGATGTAATAAAACTGGTTTCTTTCCATGAACACCATGAATAGCAAGTTACTTAATATTTTAGAGACTACTAGTTATTAAAAAATATTTTCAAATGGGTTTTCCTGGATGTCAAGGAATAGAAAACATCTTTGGTACAAATCAGTAGAATTTCATGTTTGAGTCATATATCATAATTTTCTTAGGTGAATAGATTGTATATAACTGTTCTGAGAAAAAGTCATCAACCAGCAGCTCATGTTAAATTTAATAGATAATGAAGAGTTCTTTGAACAAATTAATCAGCTCTCCATTGGTTTATTTTTTCAAAGTATATATAATTTTTTGTGGCTCTTAATATTATAAAGGTTAGTGAGTCCCCATGTTATCACAAATAGAGAATAGATGATATTTTAAAAGCTTTTAAAGAGTTTGGTCTTAATTCATGGATGTATTTGTAAATCAGACAAGTCAAATATATTGTCCTGGATAATAAGAGAAAATTATCCAAACTAATGGCTATTTTTCTTTTTGTACTTAAGCTCTGGTGCGCACATAGTTTAAGTTCTCAGTATATGTGTATATGTGTGTGTGTGTACATAAATTTTTTTTAAACTGAGGGAATCATTTACCTGAACTCTCTGATTTCCAAATTGTTTCCAGTGTTCTCCACATTCAGTAATTGAACATGTATTTTACATTCCAATCTTTGCAGAGAGAAATAAGAGAAAGAGAGAGAGAAATGAACTCCTTTCATTTTGAGTTGGAGTTGAAAATTGATATCCCACTGGGAAAGACTGTATGCTCCTTCACAATGATTTTTAAAACATAAAATATATTTTCTACATTTCATTGCTAATATTGAATCAATTTATTTTATAGAATTTGGAGTAATTAAGAGGTCTAGCATCACATGCTAAATGAAACAGACTCGATTTGTATGGTACTTGAGATTTCTTTAGGAAAGCACCTTTTGTAAAATGGACTTTGGTGGTCAAATAGCCAAATCTATGATGAAAACAATCTGTGTAGTATGACAAAAACAGAAGTTCTAATACTCTAAGGGTTATCTGAAATCTAGAAAGTGATGCTGAAGTAAGTGCAAGCAAGCTAATCTTTTTTGTGTCTTTTCAACAACGGCAATTTGAACATTTCTCTCTCTCTCTCTATTTTTCGGTCATTCTCCTGAGACCTACCCTGCTGCCAGTAGAATACTTACGAGTGCAGCTGGTAACAGCATTTCTGAAGACCATAGAATATAATTTCTTCAGCTCATAATGATAGAACAGATTCAGTAGTAGAATTTCTTCTGGATATGGATACATGTATGACACATTATTTCCCCTGTTTCCTTCTATCACCTGTATCCTTAAAATGTTATTTTTCCTGGGTCCAGATTAAGATTTCTTAATGTTCAGTATTTAGTTAGTGTGTGTGTGTGTGTGTGTGTGTGTGTGTGTGTGTGTGTGTATATGTATGTTTTGGAGTGGACTGTGGTATATATAAAGGACCATATAGCCAAAAATCAAGCTGAAATTTTCCCTCTTCTCTGATTTTTTTCCTCCTCCTCTGAGTAGCACTTCTTTGAAGTAATTTTGTCCTCTCAGAGGGGAGGGAACCATTATGTGTACTTCATGTTGAACATGGCCTTGTGTGCCTGCAAATTGGACTATTGGGAAGCATTAGGATCAAGAAAATATGGGTTGGTTTTACCTTGTGTGTACTTAACAACTTTCACATGAGGGGAGACACTCACATTAGACAAAGTATGATTAAAGGCAGGAGTTGAGCAGAGAGGATTACACTAATGCCCTCCAGAACATGGCATAGAGTTTTACTTGTTGGGTTTGAGTCTTGCCTTTTTTCTGAAATTCTTTTGGTTTAGCATGTATTTTCCTTCTTTTTTAATTCTTCAAATTGAGACATTCAGTAAATTTTGTCCAGTGGAAAAGACACCGATCTGTTATGTATGGTAGCGTAATGGAAAGAAACTGGACGAAAAGCTGTTTTCAGAATTAACCTAGATTTTCCACTTTCTTAGACTGGGTTAAAGAGTACACAGAAATAACAGAAATATAGGAGAAAACAAAGTTTGTTACTCATAAGCTAAGAAATACAATAAGTGAAGCATGTAGTAGAGCTTTCTCTGGCAACATGGAGAACAGGAGCTTGTGGGTGCTCACAGCGGGACATCTCCCTGGGGACTGTGTATGTGGAGGGAGGAAGCGGTCACAGGGCGCCTGCTGATCCATCTTGTTGTAAAGTCAGATTCGGGCCTCAGAGCCTTGCCTTATCTTCCTTCTTGGCCCAGGCATCAGTAAATTCCTGAGAGGTCCTACTTATTAAATTTTGACTTTCTTCTTCTGAGAGATGTAGATGGTTTTGCTTCCTTATTTATTTATATAAAAAACGAAAACATTGAGCCTTCATAGAGAAGTGTTTGTAGTAATCACAAGCAAGGGTCATAAGGATGGTTTGCACACAAGAAAACAATTCTAACTGGGTTAATAAATAAAATGGATTTATTGGCATCACTGATGCAATGGACATGAGTTTGAGTAGGCTCTGGGAGTTGGTGATGGACAGGGAAGCCTGGTGTGCTGCAGTCCATGGGGTCGGAAAGAGCGACTGAGCGACTGAATCGAGCTACTGAAAAAGTCCAGAGGTAGGACAGGCTGCAGGGAAGCTTGATCCAGGCCCTTGCTGTGTTTCTCTTCAATTTCCTAGTTTGTTCTCATGTCTTTTAGCTTTGTTCACATACTGGCTTTGTCCTCATCCCTTTTTTTCCATGGTCACAACAAGGTGACCTCAGCTTCTAGACCTTATATCCTCACTGTGCATTTTTCCAGAGCAGGAGAGGACACCTGTCAGGCCACTGTATCACGTCACTCTATGGGGACAGAAGAAAATAGGACTTGCAGAGTGGTGACCAGTGGCAGGACTGGCATCCATGTCTTAGAATTCCTAGCAAAATTCTTATTTTTCCTGTGTTTGGACCAGTGTAGTTCGCATCTCTTACCCATGTACCAATTACTGTCAGGGGACTAGAAATGGCTTGATTGGGTCATTCCAGGGCTATGGGAGCCACTTTTGTAATACAACATAGAGTAAGATTCATTGGCACCATATGGATTTCCAAAATAAATAGGGGATGATTTATAAGGGGTAAGTGAAGAACAATAGTTGCAGAGGACTTGAACAGTATACTGATTTAGATGTGCTAGATGAGAATGACCTTGTTGCCTGTGACAGTTGCAGGAGCACTCAACCTCTGGCACTTTTCATGGTTCCCGCCTTCCCTCTTCTCCTTTCACTCTTTAAACTGTTCCATCTGATTCTTGCCTCCACCATTCCACTGAAACATCTCTTGCCTTGCCAAATCCCACGGAGGTCTCTAAGTCTTGATGTATTAGTACTTGACTTCCGTAGTATTTGATACTTTGATTACTGCTTCCCCTTCCTTGACTTTTCTTTCTTGATTTCTTTGACATCATTACTAGCCATCGTTCATGCTGATGACACCCATTGAAGTCCCTTTTGGTTATTTAAATGCCTAAAGTGGACTCCAGTGAATCCACAACACCATGGATCACTCTCTTCAGTTTTAAAATGAAATGTATTTCATTTCAATAAAAATGATTACTATAGAATACAGTTATGAATCATAAGATTATATAATGCTTTTTTACATGGATAATTTGGGAATTTCAGAAAATGAAAAGGAAGACCATATGCATTTGTATTCCTATCACCCAGATGTAAACATTATTTCTCTAGCAGTCTACTTAAAGAAAATATTAAACATTTTTTTTTGATGCAGAGGAAGGGATATTTTAATTTTTTTTTTTGCGCTGTTCCTCATTGCTGCACATGGGCTTTCTTTAGTTGCAGTGAGTGGGGGCTACTCTTCATTGCAGTTCACGGGCTTATCATTGTGGTGGCTTCCTTTGTTGCAGAGTGCAGGCTCTAGGCACATGGGCCTCAGTAGTTGCAGCAGGCAGGCCCTAGCACGTGGGCTCAGTAGTTGTGGTGCAGGGGCTGTTGCTCCACAGGATGTGGGTCCTTCTTGGACCAGGGATTGAACCTGTGTCTCTTGCATTGGCAGGTGGATTCTTATCCACTGTACCACAGGGAAGTCCATAAGTGTGGACTTAGTTGTGGACTTTAAAAGTGTGTGATTAAATGATTTTGAACAAAATTCTTTATACTATTTAAATTTGTTTTTCTGTATATGAGCATCACTGTAGAAAAACTGAGAAATATAGAAACCTTATGCACCAGTGAAAGTCACTGTTGTGTCTGACTCTTTGCGACCCTATGGACTATGGAATTCTCAGTCCATGAAATTCTCCAGGCCAGAATACTGGAGTGGGTAGCCTTTCCCTTCTCCAGGGGATCTTCCCAACCCAGGTCTCCCAAATTGCAGGCAGATTCTTTACTGGCTGAGCCACAAGGGAAGCCCAGAGATAAACACAATTAGCATTTGACCATATCCTTACTGTTATAAGGTGGCATGAAGATGTACTTGGAAAGTTCACATCTGCAGCAGGATTTCTGTTCATTTTCTACAATGGAAAAAAATCCCAGTAATTTTGGCCAACTTGGGTTTTGTTGCTAAGTCGCTTCAGTCGTGTCCGACTCCGTGCGACCCCATAGACGGCAGCCCATCAGGCTCTGCTGTCCATGGGATTCTCCAGGCAAGAATACTGGAGTGGGTTGCCAGTTCCTTCTCCAGTGCATGAAAGGGAAAAGTGAAAGTGAAGTCGCTCAGTCATGTCCGACTCTTAGCGACCCCATGGACTGTAGCCTACCAGGCTCCGCCGTCCATGGGATTTTCCAGGCAAGAGTACTGGAGTGGGGTGCCATTGCCTTCTCTGAACTTGGGTTGTAATGTTAGAGAAAGTCATCACTCAAGTTCCCTTGCAATGGAAATAATCATTATGTTGCCCGATGTAGCTCTAAGGGTAAGTCAAAGATTTCACTTATTCTCTCTGCACTGTCAAATCCTTTAAGTATTTTCATCATTTGCAAGCTGCTAAGAGAATGAATCAGTTACTGTTTTATGAACTCTTGAAAATGGCAGTTGGTTCTATGTGAACTCTGGGACAAGGTAGACTTCCTGATGTGGGGAAGGAGAGGGAGCAGCAGGTAGAAGCTGGAGGAGGCACACCTGGGCCTTCCTTGCCAGGCTGCAGTGTCCATCTGATCATGCATCATCCAACTAGATATGCATTAGGAGAACACAGAAATCCTCCTCAGAAGTGATTCTCTTATTTTCACTAATTTTTATTTCCTGGAAGAAGTCTCTCAGTAAGGTTTTCTAAGCGGGTCTTTGAATAGTGTGCTTTCTAAGCTGTTGTATCCTTGAATATATTTGGTTGCTCTTATTCACCAAGTTTTGTCACACAACTTATTTATTTATTTATTTTGGTGTTTAGTGTTTTATTTGATAAGTGTAATGACCACCTGAGTTTTATTCTTTTGAAAAAACACTCTGTCCTTTACACATTTTTAATTTTCTTTGCCATTAAAATATTTTGGCAAGTGATTTTAGCTATGACCCTTTCTTAAGCTTACCAAGATACGGTATTTCTTAATGAAAACTCATGTGTTTTATTTTCAAATCAAAGTTTTCTTCAAAGATGCCTTTAATTATTGTATTGTATCCAGTTATATTATCTCTTTGCTTTGGATGCTAAAAAATCTTTAAATCTTCATTTTCCTCTCCTTGAATATCTATTCTCTCTTCTATCATTATTTATTTGTCTTTTTAAAAATCTCAACTCTGGTAGAGCATTTCAAATTTGTCCTTTAATTAATTTTTCACAATTTCAATAATACTGCCTTCTATAAGGATATAAATTACACAGTTGAACTTTAATTTCTTTCATCCATCCTTATTTCACACTTATTTTATTGCCTTTCAATCACAGTTTCTTGTTTACTTTCTCCTCCTGCCTGTTAGATACAATGCCTCCCTATATTCTGCTGAGGATAACAGACAGCCTCCTGTGGTATGATTTCTGAGTTTTCGTTGGAAAATTTCATTTTCTACAGACTGAAGATTTTTCCCTTATAAGGCTCTATATTTCCCCGGCTTTCTCAAAACATAGATGTATCCATACTTAGTATTTCATAAAACAGGGTGTATGGGTTGCCCTAGTCTCCGCCTGTGTTTCCAGAGGAATCTCCTTCAGTGTGCTGAAGGCAAGGTAATGTGCATGGCCAGCCCATTTCTCAGGTCTCTGAAACCTTTGGTTGACTGCATTTGGTTTTGTTGAAACAGATTCTTCATCTATCTCCTGAGCTCAAGTACTTGTAAGTGGCACATGGTGCGGGCAGCCAGGAAACAAACCTACAAGTCCATGCATTCACCACAACTAAGACTTCTCTTGACTCCAGTAAGGCAACACACAACCACTCCTAATTGCAATTGTCTATCTGTCTGTCTCTCTCACTGCATTCCTGGGAATTTCTTAATTAGTTTGGAGAAGAGTGAGAAATTGATAGAGGGTGTTAAGAGACCGTTAGTTTGTCTTTAAAAATGAGAGCCTTGGTTTTCCAATTTTGTGATTTCTAATTTTCTGTACAGTAGGGGAAAAAGATGAAGGGTCTCCTTACTGACTTGGGCAAGGAGGCAAAGGGAGATCTGGTACTGGTGGTCTCTTTTGTGTACTCAGCTTGGCTTTAAGTAGATATATTTCCCACATTCTGGTATTAGGTTGATTATTTGACCTACTTTAAGGTACTGAGAAGTTTAGTCTCTTTCTGTGTCTACATGGGTATTTTGGTAAGAAGGGGTCTCTTTCCCAGAATCAGAACTAGCTACCACTTTGGCTTCCAGGATGATGTAATCACTTGCATTGTTGCCACCACTGATGTATCTTTTACTCTCTTTGAAACTAAATAGCTGATCCTCACTTGAAGGCAACATTAGGTTACCCAGAGGGCTTACTTCATGGCTCAGTGGTAAAGAATCCACCTGCCAATGAGGAGATGTGGGTTTGATCCCTGGGTCTGGAATATCCCCTGGAGAAGGAAATGGCAGCCCACTCCAGTATTCTTGCATGGGAAATCCCATGAAAAGAGGAGCCTGGTGGGCTACAGTCCAGAAGGTTGCAAAATGTTGGATATAACTTAGTGACTAAACAACAACAGTAAGTTACCTAGAGGTGATTATTAACAGCTACTGGGTTTCTGCACCAAAATGTCCCATGTGTCCCTCAAGTCCAACTGTCAGTTTCATAGCCTTTCCTCAGCCTCTTCTTTCCTCTGTATTTCTTGTGTGACAACAACTTTTATCCCATTACTTAAGCCAGAAAAATGAGACTCCACCTAGAATTTTATTTCCTCTCCTTAACTTGTCAAATCAAATCAATAATGTCAACTGGTTACCTAGCACTTATTATATGCTCTAATAGAGTTTTGCCAAGAGAACGCACTGGTCATAGCAAACACCCTCTTCCAAAAACACAAGAGAAGACTCTACACATGGACATCACCAGATGGTCAACACCGAAATCAGATTGATTGTATTCTTTGCAGCCAAAGATGGAGAAGCTCTATACAGCCAGCAAAAACAAGACCAGGAATTGACTGTGGCTCAGATCATGAACTCCTTATTGCCAAATTCAGACTTAAATTGAAGAAAGTGGAGAAAACCACTCAACCATTCAGGTATGACCTAAATCAAATCCCTTATGATTATACAGTGGAAGTGAGAAATAGACCTAAGGGACTAAATCTGATAGACAGAGTGCCTGATGAACTATGGACGGAGGTTCGTGACATTGTACAGGAGACAGGGATTAAGACCATCCCCATGGAAAAGAAATGCAAAAAAGCAAAATGGCTGTCTGAGGAAGCCTTACAAATAGCTGTGAAACGAAGAGAAGCGAAAAACAAAGGAGAAAAGGAAAGATATTCCCATTTGAATGCAGAGTTCCAAAGAATAGCAAGGAGAGATAAGAAAGCCTTCTTCAGCGATCAGTGCAAAGAAATAGAGGAAAACAACAGAATGGGAAAGACTAGAGATCTCTTCAAGAAAATTAGAGATACCAAGGGAACATTTCATGCAAAGATGGGCTCGACAAAGGACAGATATGGTATGGACCTAACAAGCAGAAAATATTAAGAGGTGTCAAGAATACACAGAAGACCTGTACAAAAAAGATCTTCATGACCCAGATAATCAGCATGGTGTGATCACTCACCTAGAACCAGACATCCTGAAATGTGAAGTCAAGTGGGCCTTAGGAAGCATTACTGCGAACAAAGCTAATGGAGGTGATGGAATTCCAGTTGAGCTATTTCAAATTGTGAAAGATGATGCTGTGAAAGTGCTGCACTCCATATGCCAGCAAATTTGGAAAACTCAGCAGTGGCCACAGGACTGGAAAATGTCAGTTTTCATTCCAATCCCAAAGAAAGGCAATGCAAAAGAATGCTCAAACTACCACACAATTGCACTCATCTCACACGCTAGTAAAGTAATGCTCAAAATTCTCCAAGCCAGGCTTCAACAGAACATGAACCATGACATTCCAGTTGTTCAAGCTGGTTTTAGAAAAGGCAGAGGAACCAGAGATCAAATTGCCAACATCCGCTGGATCATCGAAAAAGCAAGAGAGTTCCAGAAAAACATCTATTTCTGCTTTATTGACTATGCCAAAGCCTTTGACTGTGTGGATCACAATAAACTGTGGAAAATTCTGAAAGAGATGGGCATACCAGACCACCTGACCTGCCTGTTGAGAAACCTGTATGCATGTCAGGAAGCAACAGTTAGAACTGGACATGGAACAACAGACTGGTTCCAAATAGGAAAGGGAGTACATCAAGGCTGTATATTGTCACCCTGCTTGTTTAACTTATATGCAGAGTACATCATGAGAAACGCTGGGCTGGAAGAAGCACAAGCTGGAATCAAGATTGCCAGGAGAAATATCAATAACCTCAGATATGCAGATGACACCACCCTATGTCAGAAAGTGAAGAAGAACTAAAAAGCCTGTTGATGAAAGTGAGAGAGGAGAGTGTAAAAGTTGGCTTAAAGTTCAACATTCAGTAGACTAAGACATTGGCATCTGGTCCCATCACTTCATGGGAAATGGATGGAGAAACAGTGGAAACAGTGTGAGACTTTATTTTTTGTGGGGGCTCCAAAATCACTGCTGATGGTGATTGCAGCCATGAAATTAAAAGACGCTTACTCCTTGGAAGGAAAGTAATGACCAACCTAGATAGCATATTAAAAAACTTTGCCAACAAAGGTCTGTCTAATCAAGGCTATGGTTTTTCCAATAGTCGTATATGGATGTGAGAGTTGGACTGTGAAGAAAGCTGAGCGCCAGAGAACTGATGCTTTTGAACTGTGGTGTTGGAGAAGACTCTTGAGAATCCCTTGGACTGCAAGGAGATCCAACCAGTCCATCCTAAAGGAGATCAGTCCTGGGTGTTCATTGGAAGGACTGATGTTGAAGCTGAAACTCCAATACTTTGGCCACCTGATCGGAAGAGTTGACTCATTGGAAAAGACCCTGATGCTGGGAAAGATTGGGGGCAGGAGGAGAATGGGACGACAGAGGGTGAGATGGCTGGATGTCATTACCGACTTGATGGACATGAGTTTGGGTAAACTCCGGGAGTTGGTGAAGGACAGGGAGGCCTGGCGTGCTGCGATTCATGGGGTCACAAAGAGTCAGACACGACTGAGCAACTGAACTGAAACATAGGAACAGTGCTCTTAAACACTTTGTGTATGTTAACTTAATCTCTATGATTATCTTATGAAGTAGGTCTTTATCAGGGCTGGAATCAGGTTGAGTCACGTTAGGCATCCAGGGAACAAAGATGAAGGAAGCATTCACTTTCAATCTTGTGCAAATGTATGCTTGCCCTAGATCCAGTCCTGATCTTTGTTATACCCATTTTCTAGATGAGGAAACTAAGGAACAGAAAAGTGAAATAATTTGTTGAAGTTTATACAGTTGGTATGTGACTGAGGTGAGATTTTGGAATTGGTTCAGTCTGACTTCAGGGTCCAGAAGCTTACCTGTTACACCACATGCTCCTTACGCATCACCTGCTCCTCTTCTCCCCGTTTATTCTTAAATTTACCTTTTCCATTTGCATGGTTCAGCCCCTCAATGTCTCTTGCTTACTATTGTAATTTGTTAGCTAGTCTTTCAGGCTTCAGTAGAACTTCTGCCAGATTGGTTAGCCTTAGTACTATCAGAGTTATTTTGGGGTAACATAAATAATTGAGAGCTGATTTCAATTTTCCTTGGCTCACATGCATGATTTGACCAAGTTTAGTGCTCTTTACTCCAGGCATTTAAAGATGAAAAAGAGACATATCTGTTGGGTTCAGAAACACATACATGGGAAAACATTGAATTGATATTAATCATTACTTCCTTCAATCATCCCCATTCTTTCATTTGTGATTTCAGGCTAGGAGTCTTTTTGGGTATATGCATTCTTCCCCACAGACTTGTTTATAGATAGGATGGGCTTAAAGTTTTCCTTCCAGTCTAAGGCTTCCCTGTGTAGGTTCCCATATTTCCTGACCAGGGGAAACAAGAGGAATGGTTTTGAGAATCTGCCTGCAATGCAGGAGACTAGGGTTCGATCCCTGGATTGGGAAGATCTGATGGGGAAGGGAATGGCGGTCCATTCCAGTATTCTTGCCTGGAGAATTCCATGGACAGAGGAGCCCAGAGAGCTAGAGTCCATGGGGTCACAAAAAGTCAGACATGGCTGAGCGACTAACACACTGGACCATCACCCCAGCAGGTTACTAGTGTATCCTTCACAGAGTTCCCTTTCTCTTCCTAGGGCCCAGTTCTTATAGGTGACTGCCTCAGTTTAGATCCATTCTAAGAGTCCAGGACTAGTCTCTTATTGGGTTATTTGTTCTGAAGCTGGGCATTTTTCATTGGCCTATTTACTCCAGAACCCACAGAAATCAGAAGATAGTCATATAGGGAGGTAACTTTAGTGATGGATGATAAAAAAGTATTTCTCTGGCTAGGTCATGTTGACGTAAAATAATTTTTCAGTTCAGTCACTCACTCGTGTTGAACTTCTTGCGACCCCATGGACTGCAGCACGCCAGGCTTCCCTGTCCATCACCATCTCCTGCAGCTTGCTCAAACTCATGTCCATTGAGTCGATGATGCCATCCAACCATCTCATTATCTGTTATCCCCTTCTCCTCCTGCCTTCAGTCTTTCCCAGCATCAGGGTCTTTTCCAATGAATCAATTCTTTGCATTAGGTGGCCAAAGTATTGGAGCCTCAGCTTCAGCATCAGTCCTTCCAGTAAATATTCAGGACTGATTTCCTTTAGGATGGACTGGTTGGATCTCCTTGCAGTCCAAGGGACTCTCAAGAGTCTTCTCCAACACCACAGTTCAAAAGCATCAATTCTTTGGTGCCTCAGCTTTGTTTATGGTCCAACTCTCACATCCATACATGACTACTGGAAAAACCATAGCTTTGACTATATGGACCTTTGTTGGTAAAGTAATGTTTCTGTATTTTAACATGTGGTCTGGGTTTGTCATAGCTTTTCTTCCAAGGAGCAAGTGTCTTTTAATTTTGTGGCTATAGTCACCATCTGCAGTGATTTTGAAGCCCAATCCATTGTATATTTTCAACCCCAAACGTATTTATTCTTTCTCACCAGGTCATGGTGACTTTGTTTTATTCATTGAGGGTGAGAAAGAAAATATAATATTCTTTATAGAAAATTCACAAACTTAGTCAATATTCTCAAAATTATTATTTTCATCTTAATCCCCCCACATTAGTTATGCACAGGACTTTAAGAAATGTCCCATAGAACTACCTTGTTAAATTGAAAATCTGATTGCAGTAGTATGTGCATGCCTGTTGTCACTTCAGTTGTGTTTGACTCTTTGTGACCCTATGGACCATAGCCTGCCAGGCTCCTCTGTCCATGGGATTCTCCAGGCAAGAATACTGGAGTGAGTTTCCCTGCCCTCCTCCAGGGGATCTTCCCAGGACTGAACTCGCATCTCTTGGGTCTCTTGCATTGGCATGCAGGTTCTTTACTATTAGTGCCACCTGGGAAGCCCCTGTAATAGTTACAGCCAATATTTATTGAATGATTTCTTGGTGCCAGCACTGTTCTGAACACTTCATGTGCAGTAACTCCCACATTTTCATCACAACCCTATGAGATGGATGCTATCATTATCCCCACTCTACAGATGAGGAAACTAAGACACATAATGGTTAAAAGTATCTCCTCCAAATGACCAGTTCAGCAAGTGACAGAGCCAGGATTAGGTCTGAGTAGTCTGGCTTCAGAGGCCATGCTCTTACCCACTCTGCTAAATAAGTCCTATTGGCAATCCAATCAAGTCCAGCTTCCTTAGCAGAGAACATATTCCTCTTTAGCTCCTTAAGTGTTAGATTTATCAGAACCAAACAACTTATTGCTACCTGCATATACCATGATAATCCACACTTATATGCCTCTAAGCCTTCCTTCTTACTGGCTCTCCTTCCTTTTCTCTCTGTTGTCTAGCTGGCGTCTCTCTGTCCTTCTCTTTCTCTTTCTCTGCCTCTCCCTCTCTCAACAAATTATTTCTATCCTGAGCTAGTTCTTTTGCTTCCTTTTATTTCTCTTTCCTTGCCATCCCATTTCTCAATTCCTAAGACAAGTGAAGTAAATCAACTACTGTCATTCCCTAGCGTTGCAGAGAATTATTCCAAGACCCCATACATATACCAAAATCCACGGATGCTCAAATTGCTTATATAAAATAGCATAGTATAGTCAGCCCTCCATGCTGGTGGGTTTCATGTCTGTGAATGCAGACAGCCAACTGTATTATGTTAGGGTTGTACAGTGTTTCCTTAAAAAGTGTTCATATCTGATAAAAGTGTGCAACTAGTGACTTATACTTGTGACCTAACCAGATCACCTTGAATAATCCTTGAATGTGTGTATGAAGTCACTTCGGTAGTGTCTGACTCTTTGTGACCTTATGGACTGTAGCCCTCCAGGCTCCTCTGTCTGCAGAATTCTCCAGGAAGAATACTGGAGTGAGTTGCCATGCCCTCTTCTAGGGGATCTTCCCGACTCAGGGATCAAACCCACATTTCTTATGTCTCTTGCATTGGCAGGCGAGTTCTTTACCACTAGTGCCACCTGGAAAGTCCAATCCTTGAGTAGCCTTCTCCAACTATCCTTGAATATGCTTTTGATTTTCAGAATTCCAAACCATCCCTGGAATTATCTAATAACTTTCTAATTATTATTTCATTTTATGTATAAGGAGGCTCAATCCCAGGGAAGTTGACTTGGCCAGGATCACACAATTAATTCCAGATGAAGTTCAGGTTTTCTGATTCAGAAGAGTATTTCCCCTCTACCTTTTAAGCCTAGTTGGAAAAGGGAGAGAAAATGGAAAATACTCTTGCTTTACTTCCTCTTCCATGTCTTTATTATTCTGCCAGCAATCAGTTTTTCCCCTTTGGCCTAAGTTTGTTATGTGAAAATGACTGCTTCTCTTTTTTGAGAAGGTGCCAGGCAGATTCTCCTAGCTCTCTTATTTCTTTTCTCCTAATCTTTCCCTCAGGCTAGCCCTTTCTCTTGCCATATCTCAAGTTCATGGCTCTGATTGCTCAGAAGAAAACACTATGCACATCATCATCTTTGTTAATCTCTGAAGTATTTAATAATACTAGTACAGAGATGCATAAATCATGTGCTTTTCATATGGATGGCATGTGTACTTTCATTGCCCATCATTAAAAAGAGAATGTTACTCAAGCTTTTTTGTGTATGTAGTAAATAAAACAGCTTGACCCTTAGAGAAAATAGAAATGTAGATTCAGTTAAGAGTCGATATCATGGATATGCTTCCTTGCTCATTAAGATTAAGCAGTAAAAGCATCTAACAAGGACCGTATGTATGAACTGGGGTCCACAGACATGTACATGCATATGTGGCCTCAGTGAGAGGTACCATAAGTAAAGGTCACAGGAAAGAGAGCAGCTTCACTGACATCAAGGAAATAGCAACTATTTACTGACAGCCAGACATTTCAAATAACATCAGGGATTCCAGAACCACTTCAAAGGCCACTGGCCAGGAAACGACAAGTCGTGAATTTGAATACTTCTAAAATTCTGGAAATTCAAAAGCAGAGCCTTCAGATATTTGCATCAAGGTAGATTATAAGCAATTATTTTATTTCTGGAAATTTCTCAAAATCTTTTGTGGAAACAGAAGACTAAGACCATTTTTTGCCTTTGAATGATGCCTGTATACTGTTAGACATTTGAGGAATGTTTAAAGAAAGAAATTCTGGAATCCTGAAAAGTGGCTTTTGTATCTAAAACATAAGATTTTTTTCTTTCAATAAGTAATACTCTGTGAAATACTTTCTCTACCAGGTAAATGAAAATTGATCTTCTAGGTGTTTCTCAAACTGGTTGTATCATTTCAAGTTGCTGAAGTGCCAATGAAGTGTCAAGCTCTACTTCAGGAGAAATATGTAGGAAGGGAACAGTTACTAGTTTTGACTATACTAATTTTTTGAACATTATAATTAAATATTTCAAAAACTAAAAAAAAAAATGTTATGCCTGGTACATAGTAAACGTAAGGACTGCCTTTAGCAGTTTTTTATTTTAGGACATAATCTTACGATCATATTTTCCTCCTAAGTAAACAAAGCACCTTTAAACTATAATTATTCAAAGTAGTAAAAGCAAAATGATTAGATTATGGTTATTTCATTTCTTGGTCTCAACATTTCCAAAAATCATTCACAAGACTACTTACTTTAAATGAACAAAAATGGTTCTCTCCCAAATCCATGGAAGTGGGCAGCAGTCTTTCAGAAAACAAATTGCCCCACTTGCATCACTCGTAACTTAGTATTTGGGAGTAGACTTTTGGGATAAACAGAAAATCTAGCTACAACCACTGTATAAGGCTTTGCTTTTCTTTAGGCATGTCCTTGCCCAGAAAACCTCCCACACGGAGGCAGTATGGTCTAGAGAATAAAATACCCATCTTACCTTCCCTCTAGCTTTGCCACTGCTTTCTGTATTATCTCCAAAGCTTTAGTTATTTTTATACTCACTTTTTGACATTTTGGTCACAGAGGCATCCTTTTCTTTTTATGTAGAACTCAACTATTCTGATGAATTAGATTTATCTTATAGCTAGAAATATGCTTTGGTGATCCATATGTAAATGAGTGACTGACAGAAGTTCAATTTGGAACATGTACCTTACTGCCTGTCAAATAAGCATAGCTCCCTACATTGCAAGATTGTTACAGGTGGGTAAGGAACTTTGGACAACATCCTTCTGAGAGCCTACTAGGCTCATGACACTGTGCCGGATTCTGGGGATATGCAGGGGAAAGACATAGTTTCTGATTTCAAAGAATTTGCAGCCTCAAAGATCAGAAAGACAACTCTGAGGAAGAGAATGCAGCATGCTAAAGGTTACTGTAGAACTATGGTGGCACACTTGAAAAGGTGAGGAGGAGGAAAAGATTGAAAGAGTTTTCCTGGAGGCGTGGAAAAAGCACTTGCAAAAGCACTGTGGTTTCATTATTGCATTCCCAGGGAAATGTGTACAGGTTATTGTCGGTGCTGTGTGAGGTGTGTAAGAGGGACTGTTTGGAAACATTTGAACTTTTTGTGAGCATAATTGATAGTCAACAAATGATTCTAGCAAGAGAAGGACATTATTATATTTGTGTTTTGGATAACTTGGCTGAAGCTGTGATGACAGGGAGGGAGCAGAGCTGAAGTTGATACATGAACCATGTGGAAAATGAGAAGGGCCCGAACAGTGGCATTGGAGGTGAAGGTATAGAAATAAAGATCATAATCTAAAATATTTTTGATATGTAATTTAAAATGCCTTCCAACTAGTTGGATGTGTGGTGAGGTGAGAGAAAAGTATCTATGTTGTCTCTTTTTCAGTTTCTGGTTTTGCTGGGTGGGTGGAAGGAAGGGGGAGCCATTCAAGACATGATGTATATGTAAGAGGAGGTAGAGTTTGGTGGTAAAGAGTGAGATGAGTCTGAGCTGCTGGAGCTGTGTGGATCATCAACAATGTTAGTTCATTCTTTTGTCCTGTTTCTTTTCTCCATGGAATATTTGTAGATGCCAAGTACGCATTAGATATATGAGTCTGGGCTGGAAATGAGTCTGCATTTAATCAGCTATGGAAATAGATGAAATTGCCCAGAGACATGTATGTAGGGTGAAGAAGAGGAGCAAAGGTCTGAACTCTGGAGCAAATCAATATCAAAAGGATTAAAATATGTTGTTTTCCATGTTACGTTTCTAACTACATATTTCAGATGGCTAGAAGAATGGGTGTTTTGAATTTGATTTGAGAAACATGGCAAGAGTTTTGTGAAAATCAGTGAAAACAACCAGTTTCACTCTGTGGAGTCCAGTGGCGACATAATTTTGAGAATTTTTTTTTTTTTGTAACAGTACAAAGCAAAGGGCAACTAAACTACTGATCATTTTTGGTTCTAAAAGTGTATTTACTGATAAACCCAAGTTCTGAATTGATGCAACTCACAGAATGTAGTTATGAGCTTTATAGCCAAGAATATAATTCCTTGATGCATGGTGAACACCTGGCTGGATTCTCTGCCGTATCCAGGGAGATAGGATTATGTTTGTTTTGTTCTTTTGTTTTTATTCTTTCTTCAATTTAGCGCTCTACACAGGAAAAAACTAGTCTTAACACCCCCTCTCCTCCCATCCTGGTTTTCTTCATTTTCATACCAAGAAGGTAATCTCCAGCCAATTTTTTATTTCTGAAAGGCTTTCTGTTATTTTCCCCAAATAAATAAAATCTGTGGTCTCTATGACCTAAATATAAACAAGTACACAAGTAGAAGGAACTACATACGCCTGGGTTTTTTAAAACTGTGTTTTGGTGGTGGGCAATGGGGCTCTGTGTGGCTATAAATTAGGCAGACTGCTGGGGCCTTAGGAAAGAGGGATGGGAGGCAGAAGAGGCCTAGAAGCAGCAGCTGGGCAGTGAGTAAAATGTCCACTGTGTGTGTGTGCTTAGTCACTTCAGTTGTGTCCGACTCTTTGAAACCATATGGACCTTAACCTGCCAGGTTCCTCTGTCTATCCTGGCTAGAACTCCTACTAGAACTCCAGGGTTCTCTCTGCATCTCAAGAGAACAAGTTACTACAGATAGCAGTCACTGAAATACAATGATTTCTTCTGTCTTTCTTACCCAACAGGATGACTTTATAGGTAGAGATGTCAGAGAAAGGTTTTAAAACCCTGGCAGTAGACTTATGTAGATAACTAGCTGATTGATTTATTTCAGCATAGGCTTGGCTCTTTCTCAAGTCACCCTTCTATTAATATTTAGAAGATTAAATCAGAACTTCACAGACCAAGCCTGCCATGGGTCAAAACACAGGAAATTCAATGTAACCTATAAATACATGTTGAGGAAATAAAGCTTAACGAGTGAAGAGAATAAGACCCACTGTAATCAGCTCACTCGCTGCAGCAGTGGGTGTTGCTCCAGCCACACCAGTTTCCTTCTCCTCCTTGTCTGCAACAGACATGTTTCCTTAAAGCTTTCCACTTGCTCTTCCACCAGCCTGGATCCTCTCTTTAGATACCTGCATGGTTTGGTCCCTCATTTCCCTCACTTTTCAGATCTGACCACCCTACGTTAAATAGTATCACTCTCATTGCTTGTTGTCCCCAACTCTATTTTTCTTCAGAGCACTTAAATTTTACCCAACAGCATATATTTATTTGTTATTGTCTGTCTATCTTACAGGCCATTGAGTCTAGGGATTTGCCTACTGCTATATCCCCAGAGCCTAATTCAATGTTTGCTACATGAACAGTATGAAAAGGCAAAAAGATATGACATTGAAAGATGAACTCCCCAGGTTGGTAGGTGCCCAATATGCTACTGGAGAAGAGTGGAGAAATAACTTCAGAAAGAATGTAGAAATGGAGCCAAAGTGAAAACAATGCCAAGTTGTGGATGTGACTGGCAATGCAAGTAAAGTCTGATGCTATAAAGAACAATATTTCATAGGAACCTGGAATGTTAGGTCCATGAATCAAGGTAAATTAGAAATAGTCAAACAGGAGATAGCAAGAGTGAACATCAACCTTTTAGGAATGAGCGAACTAAAATGGTCTGGAATAGGCAAATTTAATTCAGATGACCATTATATCTACTACTGTGGGCAAGAATCCCTTAGAAGAAATGGAGAGATTTGTTGACTCAGTCAACAAAAGAGTCTGAAATGCAGTTCTTGAGTGCAATCTCAAAAATGACTGAATGATCTCTGTTCATTTCCAAGGCAAGCCATGCAATATCACAGTAATCCAAGTCTATGCCCCAAGCAGTAATACTGAAGAAGCAGAAGTTGAATGGTTCTATGAGGACCTATAAGATCTTCTAGAACTTACACACAAAAAAGATGTCCTTTTCATAATAGAGGACTGGAATGCAAAAGTAGGAAGTCAAGAGATACCTGAAGTAACAGGCAAATTTGGCCTTGGAGTGCAGAATGAAGCAGGGCAAAGAATAACAGAGTTTTGTCAAGAGAATGCACTGGTCATAGCAAACACCCTCTTCCAATAACACAAGAGAAGACTCTACACATGGACATCACCACATGGTCAATACTGAAATCAGATTGATTGTATTCTTTGTAGCCAAAGATGGAGAATTTCTATACAGTCAGCAAAAACAAGACCAGGAGCTGACTGTGGCTCAGATTATGAACTCCTTATTCCAAAATTTAGGCTTAAATTGAAGAAAGTAGGGAAAACCACTAAACCATTAAAGTATGACCTAAATAAAATCCCTTAAGATTACACAGTGGAAGTGACAAATAGATTCAAGAGATTAGATCTGATAGATAGAGTGCCTGAAGAACTATGGATGGAGGTTTGTGACATTGTACAGGAGGCAGGGGTCAAGACCATCCCCAAGAAAAAGAATGCAAAAAGGCAAAATGGTTGTCTGAGGAGGCCTTACAAATAGCTGTGAAATGAAGAGAAGCTAAAGACAAAGGAGAAAAGGAAAGATATACCCATTTGAATGCAGAGTTCCAAAGAATAGCAAGGAGAGATAAGAAAGCCTTCCTCAGCAATCAATGCAAAGAAACAGAGAAAAACAATAGAATTGGAAAGACTAGAGATGTCTTTAAGGAAATCAGAGATACCAAGGGAACGTTTCATGCAAAGATGGGCACAATAAAAGACAGAAATGGTATGGACCTAACAGAAGCAGAAGATATTAAGAAGATAATACACAGAAGAGCAGTACACAGAAGAACTAGGCAAAAAGATCTTCATGACCCAGATAATCAGGATAGTGTGATCACTCACCTAGAACCAGACATCCTGGAATGTGAAGTCAAGTTGGCCTCAGGAAGCATCACTATGAACAAAGCTAATGGAGGTGATGGAATTCCAGTTGAGATATTTCAAATCCTGAAAGGTGATGCTGTGAAAGTGCTGCACTAAATATGCCAGCAAATCTGGAAAACTCAGCAGTGGCCACAGGACTGGAAAAGTCAGTTTTCATTCCAATCCCAAAGAAAGGCAATGCCAAAGAATGCTCAAACTACCGCAGAATTGCACTCATCTCACACGCTTGTAAAGTAATGCTCAAAATTCTCCAAGCCAGGCTTCAACAGAACATGAACCATGAACTTTCAGATGTTCAAGCTGGTTTTAGAAAAGGCAGAGGAACCAGAGATCAAATTGCCAACATTGAAAAAGCAAGAGAGTTCCAGAAAAATATCTACTTCTGCTTTATTGATTACATCAAAGCCTTTGACTGTGTTGATCACAACAAACTGGAAAATTCTTCAAGAGATGGGACTACCAAACCACTTGACCTGCCTCCTGAGAAATCTGTATGCAAGTCAAGAAGCAACAGTTAGAACTGGACATGGAACAAAAGACTGGTTCCAACTTGGGAAAGGAGTACGTCAAGGCCATATATTGTCACCCTGCTTATTTAACTTATATGCAGAGTACATCATGTGAAATGCCGGGCTGGATGAAGCACAACCTGGAGTCAAGTTTCTGGGAGAATATCAATAATCTCAGTTACGCAGATGACACCACCTTTATGACAGAAAGTGAAGAAGAACTAAAGAGCCTGTTGATGAAAATGAAAAAGGAGAGTGAAAAAGCTGGTTTAAGACTCAACATTCAAAAAACAAACATCATGGCATCCGGTCCCATCATTTCATGGCAAATAGATGGGAAAACAATGGAAACAGTGTCAGACTTTATTTTTCTGGGCTCCAAAATCACTCTAGATGATGACTGCATCCATGAAAATAAAAGATGCTTGCTCCTTGGAAGAAAAGCCATGACCAACCTAGATAGCATATTAAAATACAGAGAGATTACTTTGCTGACAAGGTCTGTCTAATCAAAGCTATAGCTTTTCCAGTAGTCATGTATGGCTGTGAGAGTTGGACTGCAAAGAAAGCTGAGCACCAAAGAATTGATGCTTTTGAACTGTGGTGTTGGAGAAGACTCTTGAGAGTCCCTTGGACTGCAAGGAGATCCAACCAGTCCATCCTAAAGGAAATCAGTCCTGAATGTTCATTGGAAGGCCTGATGTTGAAGCTGAAGCTCCAAAACTTTGGCCACCTGATGCGAAGAACTGACTCCTTGGAAAAGACCCTGATGCTGGGAAAGATTGAAGGCAGGAAGAGAAGGGGCCTACAGAGAATAAGATGGTTGGATGGCATCACCAACTTGATGGACATGAGTCTGAGCAAGCTCTGAAAGTTGGTGATGGACAGGAAATTGTGTGCTTCAGTCCATGATGTTGCAAAGAGTCAGACATGACTGAGCGACAGAACTGAACTAAGGTAGTTAATATGCTTCCCAGTTGGCTCACTGAGTAAAGACTCTGCCTGCCATGCAAGAGACACGGGAAACTCCAGTTTGATCCCTGGGTCAGGCAGATACCCTGGAGAGGAAATGGCAACCCACTCCAGTGTTCTTGCCTGGAGAATCGCTTGGATAGAGGAGCCTAGTGGGCTACAGTCCATGGGGTGGCAAAAGAGTCAGACACGACTGAAGCGACTGAGCATGCAGCATGCAGGTAGTTAATGTATTTTGAACAAATCAATGAATGAATAGTGGAGTTGAGCACAGAACCAGGTCTTTGGAATTCTAATACAGTTTTCTTTCCATTGGTTTAGAGCTTTTTTTAAAAAAAATTTAATTAACAGATAATTAATTTACAGTGTTATGTTGGTTTCTGCCATACAATAGCATGAATCTGCCATAACTGTACATATAGCCCTCCCCTTCTTCTTGAGCCTTCCTCCCTCCCCTCCCCACATCTCACTCCTCTAGGTTGTCACCGAGCACCAGGTAGAGCTCCCTGTGTTATACAGCAACTTCCCACTAGCTATCTGTTTTACACATGAATAGTGTGTATGTTTCAGTGTTACTCTCCCAATTCATCCCACCCTCTCCCTCCCCTGCTGTGTCCACTTGGGTCCACAAGTCTGTTCTCTACATCTGTGTCTCTATTTCTGCCCTGCAAATAGGTTCATCAGTACCACTTTTCTAGCTTACATAAAATGAAAGAAAGTGAAAGTTGCTCAGTCATGTCCGACTCTTTGGAAGTCCATGGACTATACAATCCGTGCAATTCTCCAGACCAGAATACTGGAGTGGGTAGCCTTTCCCTTCTCTAGGGGATCTTCCCAAACCAGGTCTCCTGCATTGCATATATATACATGTATATATGTGTATATGTATATACACATTAACATGATATTTGTTTTTGTTTTTCTGACTTACTTCACTCTGTATAACAGGCTGTAGGTAAAGACATAAATGTAAGGCCAGAAACTAGTCTTCCTATATTGAGATTATTCTGTTCTCCTTCCTTGACCTCCATGTAACTCTTTTAAACAGGCATCAGTTCAGTTCACTTGCTAAGTCGTGTCCGACCCTTTGCGACCCCAGAAACCACAGCATACCAGGCCTCCCTGTCCATCACCAACATCCTGAGTCTACCCAAACCCATGTCCATTGAGTCAGTGATGCCATCCAGCCATCTCATCCTTTGTTGTCCCCTTCTCCTCCTGCCTTCAATCTTTCCCAGCATCAGGGTCTTTTCAAATGAGTCAGCTCTTCGCATCAGGCGGCCAAAGTATTGGAGTTTCAGCTTTAACATCAATCCTTCCAATGAACACCCAGGACTGATCTCCTTTAGGATGGACTGGTTGGATCTCCTTGCAGTCCAAGGGATTCTCAAGAGTCTTCTCCAACACCACGGTTCAAAAGCATCAATTCTTTGGTGCTCAGCTTTCTTTATAGTCCAACTCTCACATCCATACATGACCACTGGAAAAACCATAGCCTTGACTAGATGGACCTTTGTTGGCAAAGTAATGTCTCTGCTTTGTAATATGCTGTCTAGGTTGGTCATAACTTTCCTTCCAAGGAGTAAGTGTCTTTTAATTTCATGGCTGCAATCACCATCTGCAGTGATTTTGGAGCCCAAAAAATTAAACTCAGCCACTGTTTCCCCATCTATTTCCCATGAAGTGATGGGACTGGATGTCATGATCTTAGTTTTCTGAATGTTGAGCTTTAAGCCAACTTTTACACTCTCCTCTCTCACTTTCATCAAGAGGCTCTTTAGTTCTTCTTCACTTTCTGCCATAAGGGTGGTGTCATCTGCATATCTGAGGTTATGATATTTTCCCAGCAATCTTGATTCCAGCTTGTGCTTCCTCCAGCCCAGCATTTCTCATGATGTACTCTGCATATAAGTTAAATAAGCAGGGTGACAATATACAGCCTTGACACACTCCTTTTCCTATTTGGAACCAGTTTTTTGGTCCATGTCCAGTTCTAACTGTTGCTTCCTGACCTGCAACAGGTTTCTCAAGAGGCAGGTCAGGTGGTCTGCTATTCCCATCTCTTTCAGGATTTTCCACAGTTTATTGTGATCCACACAGTCAAAGGCTTTAGCATAGTCAATAAAGTAGCAATAGATGTTTTTCTGGAACTCTCTTGCTTTTTCGATGATCAGCGGATGATGGCAATTTGATCTCTGGTTCCTCTGCCTTTTCTAAAACCAGCTTGAACATCTGGAAGGTCACGGTTCATGTATTGCTGAAGCCTGGCTTAGAGAATTTTGAGCATTACTTTACTAGCGTGTGAGATGAGTACACTTGTGCGGTAGTTTGAGCATTCTTTGGCATTGCCTTTCTTTGGGATTGGAATGAAAACTGACCTTTTCCAGTCCTGTGGCCACTGCTGAGTTTTCCAAATTTGCTGGCATATTGAGTGCAGCACTTTCACAGCATCATCTTTCAGGATTTGAAATATCTCAACTGGAATTCCATCACCTCCATTAGCTTTGTTCATAGTGATGCTTCCTGAGGCCCACTTGACTTCACATTCCAGGATGTCTGGTTCTAGGTGAGTGTGAGTGATCACACCATCATGATTATCTGGGCCGTGAAGTTATTTTTTGTACAGTTCTGTGTATTCTTGCTGCCTGTTCTTAATATCTTTTGCTTCTGTTAGGTCCATACCATTTCTGTCCTTTATTGAGCCCATCTTTGCATGAAATGTTCCCTTGGTATCTCTGATTTTCTTAAAGAGATCTCTAGTCTTTCCAATTCTATTGTTTTTCTCTGTTTCTTTGCATTGATCGCTGAGGAAGGCTTTCTTATCTCTTTTTGCTATTCTTTGGAACTCTGCATTCAAATGGGTGTGTCTTTCCTTTTCTCCTTCGCTTTTCACTTCTCTTCATTTCACAGCTATTTGTAAGGCCTCCTCAGACAGCCATTTTGCTTTTTGCATTTCTTTTTTCTTGGGGATGGTCTTGATCCCTGCCTCCTGTACAATGTCACAAACCTCCATCCAGAGTTCATCAGACACTCTGTCTATCAGATCTAGTCCCTTAAATCTATTTCTCACTTGCAGTGTATAATCATAAGTGATTTGATTTAGGTCATACCTGAATGGTCTAATTGTTTTTCCCACTTTCTTCAATTTAAGTCTGAATTTGGCAATAATGAGTTCATGATCTGAGCCACAGTCAGCTCCTGGTCTTGTTTTTGCTGACTGTATAGAAACTCTCCATCTTTGGCTGCAAAGAATATAATCAATCTGATTTTGGTGTTGACCATCTGGTGATGTCCATGTGTAGAGTCTTCTCTTGTGTTGTTGGAAGAGGGTGTTTGCTATGACCAGTGTGTTCTCTTGTTAGAACTCTAGTAGCCTTTGCCCTGCTTCATTCTGTACTCCAAGGCCAAATTTGCCTGTTATTCCAGATAGGTCTTGACTTCCTACTTTTGCATTCCAGTCCCCTATAATGAAAAGGACATCTTTTTTAAACAGGCATAAATGCACTTAATAATAACTCCTTGGGGTGATTCCCTTGGTGAATGGCTTCCATTGTTCAAGCACATGAGAAACATCTGGGCATCTTAATAGTGCAGATTTCCAGGCCTCATGCCTGTGCTCTTGATTTAGTAGACTTGAGGTGGAGCCTGAGAAGCAGCATTTTTAATTTTAACAATACTTAGGAGATTTGAAAACTAGTGGTTGTGTGACCTTCTTTTATGATATGCCTTTGTGACGGCAGATTCCTTCAGGCTCTATTACAGGACCTTCTTTTAGGTTTTTACCATGGGTCAATCAGACTACAGACAATCAGCAAATTCTGCACTAATTCTAACATAGAATCCACTTAGTAGTGCTACTGCTCTGGGCCATCCATAGGCAGGATAAAACAGAACAAGAGTGATGAGGGGAGGAAAGGATGAAATCTAAATTAACAGTATGTTGGCACTTGTGTGATAGTATGTCTGAGGGCAGCATGGAGGTCACAGCAAAGTCCCCTCAAGTCTGGCGTTGTTTTTATCTTCTGCTCTACCTAATGAAGAATGGAGACTTTTTCACAGATCGATCATTACTTTGGGTCATATTTCTACGATTGAGATGGTCATTTCAATGGTTAACTACAAGAGAGGAGGAATAGGAGAAGGCGTGTGCCTGCTAAGTTGCTTGGTGGTGCTGGTGGTTTAGTCACTCAGTCGTGTCTGACTCTGTGCAACCCCATGAACTGAAGCCTGCCAGGCTCCTCCCTCCATGGGATTCTCCAGGCAAGAATACCGGAGTGGGTTGCCATTTCCTTCTCCAGGGGATCTTCCTAACCCAGGGATGGAATGTGCATCTCTTATGACTCCTTCACCGGAAGGTGAGTTCTTTACTACTAGTGCCACCTGGGAAGCCTAGGAGAAGGCATAGATGGGCAATAAGAGAGAGGTTGCAGAATCTTCCAAACCCTTGGTCATTTATCTGGGAAGGGCACGAGGGTCTCAGGAATACAGGTAAATGGCTGACTTCAAAGAAAGTCAACCCCTTTATGGTTGTTTTAGGGATTAAGAGAGATCCTGTGTGCACAACACTTCATAAAGTGCCTGGAAAATAATCACCACAGTAAACGATATTATTATTATTAACACATGTGGTATGGTTAAGCAGGAAATCTCCATGTTTCATTATACCTTATAAATTCCACAAATTTGTCTGGCTTACAGTGAAAAAAAAATGTTTAACATACATGAAGTATGTGGAACTTTTCAAAAGTAATCAAACGGCACTTACATGATGGTATACTTGTTTTTATCACCATTGTGATACTTAAGTTCACTGTGTACTTCCAACCATATTCCTAAAGATGTAAACTCAATAAAGTCCAAAATATATTTGGCAAAATGTTTTTTTCCTTAATTTTTGAAGCTGCGTGTTTGGAAGAAAACTTATTCACATGCTATTAATTATTTGACACATAATTAAGAACTTGAAAACAGTTAAAAAGCACTTTCAAGCTTTCTTTTCCTTGAGAAATTGAAGTTGTCTTTGGTTTTGTTTGGGACTAAAACACTAACCATGTCTGCTCTATTTAGGCAGAAACAACTGTTTGCTTACCCATCTATTCACAGTAATAGGGGATCTTCCTGACCCAGGGATTGAACCCAGTTCTCCTGCATTGCAGGCAGATTTTTTTTTTAATTGAAAAGTAATTGCTTTACAGAATTTTGTGATTTTTTTGTCACACATCAACAAGAATCAGCCTTAGGTACGCCCATGTCCACTTCCTCCCATCTCCCTCCCCACCCCACCCTTCAGCCTGTCACAGAGCCCCTGTTTGAGTTCCCTAAGTCATGTAGCCAATTCCCAGTGGCTATCTATTTTACATATGGTATTGTAAATTTCTATGTTACTCTCTTCATGCATCTCCCCTTCTCCCTCCTCTCCTCCCACTGTGTCCATAGCTCTGTTCTGCTGTCCTGAAAATAAACTCATCAGTGCCATTTCGTCAGATTCCATATATCTGTGTCAGTATATGATATTTATATTTCTCTTTCTGACTTTCCTCACTCTGTACAATAGGCTCTAGTTTTGTCCACCTCATTGGAACAGATTCAAATGCGTTCCTTTTTATGGCTGAGTAGTATTCTGCTGTGTATACATACCACAGTTTCTTTATCCATTCATCTGTTGATGGACATATAGTTTGCTTCCATTTTCTAGCTATTGTAAATAGTGCTGCAGTGAACATTGTAGTACATGTGTATTTTTCAATTTTGGTTTCCTTAGGGTATATGCCTAGAAGTAAGATTCCTGGGTCATATGGTGGTTTTATTCCTAGCTTTTTAAGGAGTCTCCATACTGTCTCCCATAGTGGCTGTATCAGTTTATATTCCCACCAGCAATGCAAGAGTGTTCCCTTTTCTCCACACCCTCTCCAGCATTTATTGTTTGTAGACTTTTTGATGATGGCCATTCTGACTGGTGTGAGGTGGTATCTCACTGTAGTTTTGATTTGCATTTCTCTAATAATTAGTGATGTTGAGCATCTTTTCATGTGCTTGTTAACCATCTGTATGTCTTCTTTGGAGAAATGTCTCTTCAGGTCCCTTTCCCACTTTTTGATTGGGTTGTTTGCTTTTCTGGTTTTGAGTTGTATGAGCTACTTGTGTATTCTGGAAATTAATTCTTTATCATTGTTTCCTTTGCTATTACTTTCTCCCATTCTGAGGGTTGTCTTTTCACCTTGTTGAAAAGACAAGTGTTGAAAGACAAGTGAAAAAACACCACTTTCCTTTGCTGTGCAAAAGCTTTTAAGTTTAATCAGGCCCCACTTGGTTGTTTTTGTTTCCATTACTCTAGGAGGTGGGTCATAGAAGATCTTGCTTTGATTTATGTCATCAAGTGTTCTACCTATGTTCTCCTCAAAGAGTTTAGTAGTTTCTGGTCTTACATTTAGGTCTTAATCCATTTTGAGTTTATCTTTGTGTATGGTGTTAGGTAGTGATCTAATTTCATTCTTTTGCATGTAGCTGTCCAGTTTTCCCAGCACCATTTATTGAAGAAGCTGTCTTTACTCCATTGTATATTCTTGTCTCCTTTATGAAAAATAAGGTACCCATAGGTGCATGGGTTTATCTCTGGGTTCTCTGTCTTGTTCCATTAGTCTATCAATCTGTTTTTGTGCTAGTACCATACTGTCTTGATGACTGTAGCTTTGTAGTATAGTCTGAAGTCAGGAAGGTTGATTCTTCTAGCTCCATTCTTCTTTCTCAAGACTGCTTTGGCTATTTGTGGTCTTTGATGTTTCATATGAATTGTGCAATTTTTTGTTCTAATTCTGTGAAAAATGCCATTGGTAATATGATAGGGATTGCATTGAATCTGTAGATTTCATTTGGTAGTATAGTCATTTTCACAATATTGATTATTCCTATCCAGGAACATGGAATATTTATCCATCTGTTTATGTAAGCTTTGATTTCTTTCATCAGTGTCTTATAGTTTTTCATATACAGGTCTTTTTTCTCCTTAGGTAGGTTTACTCATAGATATTTTATTCTTTTTGTGGCAATGGTGAATTGTATTGATTCCTTAATTTCTATTTCTGATTTTTCATAGGAGTGCAAGTGATTTCTGTGTATTGACCTTGTATCCTGTGACTTTGTTGAATTCGCTAATTAGCTCTAGTAATTTTCTGGTAGTTTCTTTTGTGTTTTCTATGTATAATATCATGTCATCTGAAAACAGTGAGAGTTTTGCTTCTTCTTTTCCAACCTGGATTCCTTTTATTTCTTTTTCTTCTCTAATTGCCATAGCTAGGACTTCCAAAACTATGTTGAATAATAGTGATGAGAGTGGACACCCTTGTCTTGTTTCTGATCTTAGAGGGAAAAGCTTTTGGTTTTTCACTATTGAGAATAATGTTTGCTGTGGACTTTTCATATACGGCCTTACTGTGTTGAGGTAGGTTCCTTCTATGCTCATTTTTTGAAGCATTTTTTTTTTAATCATAAATGGATGCTGAATTTTGTCGAAGGCTTTTTCTGCATTTATTGAGGTGATCATATAGTTTTGCCTTTCAATTTGTTGATATGGTGTATCATGTTGATTGATTTGTGTATATTGAAGAATCCTTGCATCCCTGGAATAAACCCAACTTGGTCATGGTGTATGAGCTTTTTAATGTGTTCTTGGATTTTGTTTGCTAGAATTTTGTTGAGGATTTTTGCATCTGTGTTCATCAGTGATATTGGCCTGTAATTTTCTTTTTTCATATTGTCTTTGCCTGGTTTTGGTATCAAGGTGATTGTGGCCTTATAGAATGAGTTTGCAAGTGTTCCTTCCTCTGCAATTTTTTGGAAGAGTTTCAGAAAAATAGGCATTACCTCTTCTCTGAATGAAGCTATCTGGTCCTGGGCTTTTGTTTTTTGGGAAATTTTTGATCATTGTTTCGATTTCAGTGTTTGTAACTGCATTGTTCATAATATCTCTTTCTTACTGGTTCAGTCTTGGGAGGCTGATCTTTTCTAAGTGTCTGTCCATTTCCTCTAGATTGTCCATTTTATTAGCATATAGTTGCTCATAATATTATCTTATGATCCTTTGTATTTCTGTGTTGTCTGCTGTAACCTCTCCTTTTTCATTTCTAATTTTGTTGATTTGATTTTTCTCCCTTTTTTCCTTGATGAGTCTGGCTAGTGGTTTGTCAGTTTTGTTTTATCTTCTCAAAAAACCAACTTTTAGTTTTGTTAATCTTTGCTATTGTTTCCTTCATTTCTTTTTCATTTATTTCTGCTCTGATTTTTGTGATCGCCTTCCTTCTGCTGACTTTGGGGTTTTTTTTGTTCTTATTTTTCCCGCTGCTTTAGATGTAGAGTTAGGCTGTCTATTCAATGCTTTTCTTGTTTGTTGAGGTATGATTGTATTGCTATAAACCTCCCTGTTGGAACTGCTTTTGCTGAATCCCATAGATTTTAGGTCATCATGTTTTCATTGTCATTTGTTTCTAGGAATCTTTTGATTTCCTTTCTTATTTCTTCAGTAACCTCTTTGTTATTTAGTAATGTATTTTTTAATCTCCATGAATTTGTGTTTTTTGCTTTTTTCCCCCTGTAGTTGATATCTAGTCTCATAGCATTGTGGTCAGAGAAGATATTTGATATGATTTCTATATTGTTAAATTTACTCAGGCTTGGTTTGTGGCCCAAGATGTGGTCTATCCTGGAGAATGTTCCATGTGCACTTGAGAAAAACGTGTAGCCTTCTGCATTTGAATGGAAAGTCCTGAAGATATCAATTAGGTCCATTTGGTCCAATGTTTCATTTAAGGTTTGTGTTTCCTTTTTGATTCTCTGTTTTGATGATCTGTCCATTGGTGAAAGTAGGGTGTTAAAGTCCCCGGCTATTATTGTGTTGCTGTCGATTTCTCCTCTTACACCTGTTAGTGTTTGCCTTATGTATTGAGGTGCTCCTATGTTGGGTGCATATACACTTGTGATGTCTTCTTCTTGGATTGAACCCTTGATCATTATGTAGTGTCCTTCTTTGTCTCTTATAACAATCTTTATTTTAAAGTCTTTTTTTGTCTGAAATAAGGATTGCCACTCCAGATTTCTTTTGGTTTTCATATACATGGAATATCTTTTTCCATCCTTTTACTTTCAATCTGTATGTGTCTCTAGGTCTGAAGTGGGTCTCCTGTAGGCAGCATATGTATAGGTCTTGTTTTTGTATCCATTCAGTCAGTCTGTATCTTTTGGTTGGTGCGTTTAATCCATTTACACTTAAGGTGATTGTTGAAACATATGCTCCTATTGGCATTTTCTTGATTGATTTGGGTTTGTTTTTGTAGGCCTTTATTTTCTCTTATGTTTACTGGCTATGTAAGTCCCTTTAGTATTTGTTGCAGTGCTGGTTTGGTGGTGCTGAATTCTCTTAACTTCTGCTTGTCCATAAAGCTTTTGATTTCTCCATCAATTTTGATGGAGTATAGTGGGGTGTAGTAATATTGGTTGTAGATTTTTCCCTTTTGGTACTTTAAATATATCCTGCCATTCCCTTCTGGCCTGTAGAGTTTCTGCTGAAAGATCCACTGTTGATCATATAGGTTTTCCCTTGTATGTTGCTTGTTGCTTTTCCCTTGCTGCTTTTGATATTCTTTCTTTGTGCTTTATCTCTGTTAGCTTGATTAATATGTGTCTTGATGTGTTTCTCCTTGGGTTTAATCTATAAGGGACTCTCTGTGCTTCTTGGAGTTGATTGACTATTTCCTTTCCCATATTGGGGAAGTTTTCAACTGTAATTTCTTCAAAAATTTTCTCAGTGCTTTTCTTTCTTTCTTCTTCCTCTGGGACCCCTATAACTGGAATGTTGGTATGTTTAATATTGTCCCAAAGGTCTCTGAGGGTATCCTCAGTTATTTTCATTCCTTTCCTTTTATTCTGCTCTTCCACAGTTATTTCCACCATTCTGTACTCCAGCTCACTTATCCATTCTTCTGCCTCAGCTATTCTGCTATTTGTTCCTTCTAGAGTATTTTTAATTTCAGTAATTGTGTTATTCATCTTTGTTTGCTTATTCTTTGCTTCTTCTATGTCCTTGGTGATTGTATTCAGGCAGATTCGTTACTGTTTGAGCCACCAAGAAGTCTGTAGTTGGCACAAGGCCTGGCAAATAACAGGTGTTCAATATTTACTGAATGAATGAACCATCAGGGGACTCATATTTGGGGATTCCTGTAAGTATTTGCATTCAGTGGTCTCAACTTGAGTGTTTTCATTCTGCTGCTGCTGCTGCTGCTGCTAAGTTGCTTCAGTCGTGTCCGACTCTGTGCGACCCCACAGACGGCAGCCCACCAGGCTCCTCTGTCCGTGGGATTTTCCAGGCAAGAGTACTGGAGTGGGTTGCCATTGCCTTCTCTGGTTCTCATTCTAATAAACTCTAAACTCATAATAGGTTTATCAGTTTTCTAAGGTTGCTATAACACACTGTCATAAACTGGGTGGCTTAAAAAAGCAGAAATTTATTCTCTCACGGGTATGGAGGCCAGAAGTCTGAAATCAAGGTGTTGGCAGGGCTGTGTTCATTCTGAAGTCTCTAGGAGACAATCTTTTCTCATTCCTCCATATTTAGTGACTCCAGGCATTGCTTGGCTGTGACTGCAGAGCTGCAGTCTCTGCCTCCCTCTTCACGTGGCCTTGTCCTTTATGTCTTCACTTCCATCTCTTCCAAGGAAACCTGCCACCTGGATCATCTCAGATGATTTCATCTGAGACTCCTTAACTTGAATAATCCACAAAGTTACTTTTTCCGGATGAAATCAAATTCACAGATTCTGGGACATGGGCATATCTTTCAGAGGGTCACCATTCAACCTTCCCTCGGCTTTCCTGGTGGCTCAGACAGTAAAGAACCTGCCTGCAGTGTGAGAGACCTGGGTTCGATCCCTGGGTTGGGAAGATCCCCTGGAGGAGGGCATGGCAGTGTACTCCAGTATGCTTGCCTGGAGAATCCCATGGACAGAAGGGCCTGGCAGGCTACAGTCCTTGGGGTCGCAAAGAGTCGGATATGACTGAGCAACTAAGAACAACACAGTGTTCAACCTACTACAATGAGTTAATGGGAATTTTCAACATTTAGAGTGGTGTGGTTTTTCCCTTGTTATTTTTCTCACTACATAACTGTATACAGATTTTTGAAGCTTTTGTAGCTGAGAAGGTTGAGAACATGGTTTTTGTTTTGACCTAATTAAGGATAGAAAATGGGTAAAAACAAATCAGCATTGAACCTACAGATGGGGAAAATATGGTGAATATTGATAACTCATGGGTGGAGACAGGAAGTTAAACAAATACTCAGGAAGTAATGTTACACCCAACCTGATGATATCTGTATGATGTATTAGGGATGTTTATTTGAAACAGTGGTTTGAGTGATGACAAATGTAAAAGAATAGTGGTTGTGATGATCTAGGAAGGCCATTCTGTAATAATCTCCGTGTTTTACCTTTGGAGGGGGAAAGTAATTTTATAGAGAACTGATAAGTCATAGAGACAAGGCCAGAGACTCTGGGATCAACAATTTGAAAATGAAAGTCCCAAGAAGAATTCTAATTAGGAAAGAGACCTGGGGTAGATGTGGCTTCTACACTGAAACCATCTGCATTTGATTTGGCAGTAGTAAAATGCAGTAATAGAATGTATAATATCAAAAGAAATAATACATCAGTGGAAAAATTTTCAAACATTAAAGAGCCAGAGAGAACACTTTCAGAATTACTGTATTTCTGGTAAGATTTTTATTGAGAGGAAATAGTGGAAATTGAAAATGTTCAACAGGTGGCGGCTTCAGTAAGTTTTTTTGCCTAGTGAGGATAAAATTTTTGCTAAAATAAGCCAGGATTGCTTAAGTGAAAGAATTCTTGAGAAAAGGGAGATATCAGGGAGTAAAAAATATCCTAAAAGGGAAAGAATGCACTGAGCAGATTAGAAATAGAACTTTAGCACCACAGGAAGAGTTTGATGAATAAAACACTTGGTAAAGAACCCAGTAGTAATTGGAACAGAGTTCCTTTTGTTGTAAGGCTTAATCACTGAAGTGAGATTTTAATGCATGGCCTTTTATGAAAAATAACTAAATTTTTTTTGTAATATCCAGTGGTAGACAAGTCAGAAAAAAATGTATTTATAAAAATGGAAAGCACCTGCAACTTTGAGGGTTAAGAAATAATAAATTTATATTTGAGATCTCAAGGGAAAATTGTAAATCTATCTTTTCCTGCCACTGGAAATTTCTTTTGGTGAATTCATTATCAAACTCAGGCAGCTAAAGTCAAATAGTAAGGATATTAGTGAAGATATTGGAGATTTATGCAAAAAGGAAGGTGTATACTTGTCATGTGAACGTCCTTTTCTATATGCAAGTAAAATGAATTCCTCCCATTTAATTTAAGTCCTTTCAAAATGGCTGAGATAATGATATTTCTATAGCTTCAGTTTCTGCTTATGCCATTCAGATTCCCTTTTCTTTTGGTCTTATGTAACCAGTATTCCCTCTCCTGTTTTCTTACCTCTGGCTCTGTAGACACAGGGGTATCCACTCTTTTCTCTATTCTGACAGCAACTACATTGTAGGTCAAATTGTCTCAACAAGTATTTTTTCTAAGTTTGTTTGGAATTTAATATTAAAAAGAAATTTTATATACAGTGCACACAATTCAAGTAACCCATCCTTGATTGCTAAAAATATAATCATCCCATTAATTCAATGAGTTTTTTTCAGTTTTAAATAACAGTGTGAAAATGAGCTGCTGATTATGTCCCCATGGAAGTTAAATCAACTCATCTGTCTAATGTTCTTTTCTCTTAAATATCCTGCACTTATTTTCTGACATATAAATAAATCTTGAAGATTTATTTTTGAATTTTCAAATTCCCGGAGCAATGGTGGACTATAAAGTCATCATGGAGCTTTGATAATGCATGATAATTGAGAAATGGAAACAAAGGAATGTAATTGACATTTGTGTTTTTATGTTTAAAAAATCAAGAAAAAATTGTTTTACTAATAATCTATCTGTACAGATAGGTGTGTGAGTGCATACTAACCTATGGACTGAAGCCCGCCAGGCTCCTCTGTCCGTGGGATTTTCCAGACAAGAATACTGGAGTGGATTGCCACTTCCTTCTCCAGGGGTTCTTACTGACCCAGGGATTGAACCTGAGTCTTCTGCATTGGCAGGCAGATTTTTTTACCACTGAGCCACTAGGGAAGCCTATGGATAGGTAGCACATTATATACTTTACCAGTAAATATACATGTAATGTGTATAATTTCAGAAAACCCCACTGGTATTTTAAAAACATTTCTTCTTTATATTTTTTAGCACTAAACATTAGCCTTCAAAATCACATTTAAAAATAATAGACTTACTCAATAATACCTGAGAACTTGAACTCAGGTTCCTGTGACATGCATTATTCTTCTGGAAAGTCTTCGCTTTCTGATGTACAAGCAAGCATACTTCTGGGTCTCTGAAGCGCTCTCAGAATCTCTTTCTGCTGCAGTACGTGGGCAGTGAGCAGGACTGCCTGAGAGTCTTATAAAGAGACCCCGGCAACACCACTGGCCCTAACAGACTGAAACAATGATGGTTTGTCACTTTTACATCTGTTTTGAAGATTTGGTCTGTTCCTTTCTCTTTCTTTTATGTTTTTCCCCCATGCCTAGTGACTACATTAAATCACAGAATCATTTGAAATTTCCTCTTTGAACACTGTGGTTCAACCTAGCTCAAATCCAGTAGACTTGACAAATCTTAGTTTTAGCAGGAGGGTCCAGTGATGATAAGTTTTTCTGGGGTTGCCAGTGCTGCAGGTGGCAACATAAGGTGGATAACTAAGTTAGCTTCAAAACATAGGTGAATTCTCTTCCCTGCTAAATAACATTGGTAGTTCTGCTCTGGGGTTTGTCTTTGTGTAACAGTTTGTTAGTCTCTGCTTACAATATAAATGTTAGATTTTATCCCACTGAAAATAAGACATATCAGTAAGTGTGGTGATGTGGTCATAGTGTTAGAATTTTTCTTCTTACTGTCTTTTCTGCATTTATGACTTTCTTCTTAGTCTTTCTTAGAAAAAGGAATCCCCTTTTCTAATTGAGGATGTTTGAATCCTCAATTTGTCCTCACTTCAATTAAGAATAAATATTGAGCATATATTATATTCCAGGCATTGTGCTAAGGCATATAGAGTATGAAACAGTCATTAAAACAGTCCTAATATTTACCTCTCAAGGAATTTATGGTCTCTCAAGCAATTCAGACAATAAAGAAGTCATTGAATATGTAATAAATGTTGTAAAAGAAGAATAAAAGAGTACCATGAGAATGTCTTTTAAAAAAAAGTCACTCTTAGGATTTCCCAGGTGGCTCAGTGGTTAAGATTCCACGCGTTAAATGCGGGGGGCTCAGGTTTGATCCCTGGTTGGGAAACAGTGTCAGACTTTGTTTTCTTGGGCTCCAAAATCAATGCAGATGGTGACTGCAGCCATGGAATTAAAAGACACTTGCTCCTTGGAAGAAAAGCTATGACCAACCTAGACAGCATATTACAAAGCAGAGACATTACTTTGCCAACAAAGGTCCATCAGGTCCAAGCTATTGTTTTCCAGTAGTCATGTATGGATGTGAGAGTTGGACTATAAAGAAAGCTGAGTGCCGAAGAATTGATGCTTTTGAACTGTGATGTTGGAGAAGACTTGTGAGAGTCGCTTGGGCTGTAAGGAGATCCAACCAGTCCATCCTAAAGGAAATCAATCCTGAATGTTCATTGGAAGGACTGATGTTGAAGCTGAAACTCCAAGACCTTGGCCACCTGATGTGAAGAACTGACTCATTGGAAAAGACCCTGATGCTGGGAAAGATTGAGGGCAGGAGGAGAAGGGGACAACAGAGAATGAGATGGTTGGATGGCATTACCGACTCAATGGATATGAGTTTGAGCGAGCTGCAGAAGATGGTGATGGACAGGAAAGCCTGCCGTGCTGCAGTCCATGGGGTTCCAAAGAGTTGCACACAACTGAGTGACTGAACTGGGGAACTAAGATCCCACATGCCACAGGACGTGGCCAAAATTTTTTTTAAGGCATACTTTAATCAGATTTGCAGTGGAATGAGGCCATGAACGTCTCTGGGTCCCATTTCTCCTGTTCTCCTTTAGCCCATATTCTCCTACTTTCCATGTTCATACAAGCAAGGCCTAGATAAGGAGGAGGGTGAAAGCACTGCTCTCTGTCCTGCAGTTCTTTTAATGTGATTTGTAACCATATATAAAAGTGAGATCGATTTTAGATTATTTTAAAGCAACTTTTGTGGGTGTAGTTGGTTCTTTACAATGGGAATGTGGAGACTTACCTCAAAAGTTTCATTGATCCAGTTTCCTTTTGCCTATTGTCTTAAGCCAAGCACAGTGATGAAGGGAATATGATTTGGCAGTGGAACTCCTAGATATCATCTTGTGTTTTAGCAAGCCAATAAAAAGTTAAAATTTGATAGCATCTGGAACTACATAATGTTTGCAGTTGTGTTTAAAGCAAAGCCCCTGGTGGTTCAGATGGTAAAGAATCCACCTGCCATGTAGGAAACCGAGGTTCGATCCCTGGATCAGTAATATCCCCTGGAGAAGGGATGCTACTCACTCCAGCATTTGGGGAATTCCATGGACAGAGGAACCTGGTGGAATGGCAAAGAGTTGGATACGACTGAGCGACCAACACTACTACTACTAACCATTTTGTAGATATTCCTAAAGTGTGGAATGATCTGCCTGTAATCTTCCTTTATGTGTGGATCTGTGAGCTTATGTAATCAATTTGGATGACTTGAGAGCTCTTACAACAGAATGTCTTAATTTTTACCCACTTCATTACACACATACACACCTGTGCTGTATCTCTGTGCACACAGGCATGCATGTTATTAAATGTATCCCTGAAGATCCTTGGAGGTATACTCTATTACAAATGAGAGACAGCGATAGTACTAAATCAGAAATGCTTGCTTTCTGAATGCATAGATCATCTTACTAGAAAGTTTTTTTTTCTTATATCCTTGTAACTGAAAAAGGATGAATTAGGTTATCATGATTGTGAAGTTTTGTGTTTTGATTTATTCTACCTATGAAGCTTTGATATTTTCAATATGTTTAGCAACCATAATATAAAACAATGCTACTGGTTATAGATAGCTGCAGAAGAGATTGAAAAACAGAGTCAGGAGAAGTGGAACAAGTTGGTAGCAGAACCAGGAATAGAATTCACAGAACTTCATGTTCTTCAATTTGTGCTTAATTGCCAGGGCCATATTGCTTTTCTCAACCATGGAATAACTAGTGGATTGTTGTAAGAATTTGGTTACAAAGATTAGGAAAGTAATTCTTTAATAAATTTCCAGTAAGAAAACTTTAGAGACTTAATTAGATTGATTTAAGATATTATTTGCTTAATTATGTTTTGTGAGTTCTTTGTTCAAAAATTGTGGGAAACATTGTATTACATGAATTGAAGTACGTTTCTTTACTGTAGGATTTCTCAGACTCTTTCAAGTTTTAGTGTGCTTTATAACTATCCCAGGTGTCTCAGTGGTAAGGAATCTACCTGCTAAAGGAGACAAAGGAGATGCAGATTCAATCCTTGGATCAGGCAGATCCCCTGGAGGAGGAAATAGCAACCCATTTCAGTATCCTTGCCTAGAAAGATCTCATGGACAGAGAAGACTGGTGGGCTACAGTCCATGGAGTCACAAAGAGTTGTACATGACTGAGCATGCATGCACACACATAACTAAAGGAGAAAAATAGTTTGTTGTGTTTTTCTAACTTATTTTACCTAGTGGTCAATCTTTTGAGGGACATGTATTCATATTTGATGGATTACAGTTTGGAAATTACATATCTAGGATAGTGACTCTCATTGTATGCCTTTCCACTTGACACAACAATTTGTACACCTGAGAGCAGCTTCAGAGTATGAGGGTAGGAAGGTGTCATACCTTTGAGTGAAGATTCTAACCAATATATCAAGAAAAGAGATTTCCAACTAAAAAGATATTTTTTGAGTACATTTGTTATGGTCTAAATGTATCACTGCAAAATTTGTATGTTGAAACCCTAATCCCCAGTGTGGCCATATTTGGAATAAGGAAGTACTTGAGGTTAAATGGGGTCATAATGGTGGGCCCTTATCCTATAGGATTAGCGTCTTTATAAGAATAGACACTAGAATGCTTCTCCTCCTCCCAACATCTGCATGTCAGTGCTCAGAGGAAAAGTCATTTGAGGACTGCACAAGAAAGTAACCTCTCATAAAGCTGGAAAGAAAGCTATCACTAAACCTTGCCAGAATTTGACCTCTGACTTTCCAGCTTCAGAAATGAGAAAATAAATTCCTGTTCTTTAAGCCACCCAGTGTATGGCAATCTGAGTAGACTAAGACAGCATTTCAAGCTAAAAGATCACCAGACTTTGTTTGAAGCATGGAAATCCTTATAAAAAGGCTCCATACTATGGCCTCAAGATACAGTTTCCTTATATTTTAATATCAAGTCATTAGGCTTCAAGGACTTAGTGGCTACATGGTGGTGGAGGAGCAGTGATGGTAATGGCATGAGGAGCATGAAGGCCCACATGTACTGAACAGGGAGGTGTCCCCTCACATCACAGTAGCTTTTGGTGAGCCCTGCTCCCTGACCAATTGAAAATTAGAATTCTAGACTTCAGATTTAGCCTCACTAATTCTTGATTCTTAGTTGATGATTCTTGATTCTTGAATGATGATTTCAATGGTTGAGCTCTGTGAATATTCAGTGTTTGAGACCCCAGCCCAACCCCAGTTCACATCTGATAGTCTTCTCTAAGGCTGTCAGAGACTACAAGATCAGAAAAAAGAAAGTTTCAAAGCTTATTTCTTTCCCCCTTTTTAAATTTAACAGCATTTGTGCGAAAGATCTTCCAACCACCCACCTTGCAAAAGACTTATTTAGAAAACTTAAACAGAAAAGAACATAATTTTTACACTGTTCTCCAAGGCAAATGGGCACATGTGTTTACATGCTCAGATGCAAGGGATCCACTGACAGACTTTAGGAATGATTCAGTTGTAGAGATTTAACATTTCATACTTGTAAGCTGTATTTTATTTATGAGTCACATCAAAGTATCTAATGGGGACTTATGGTTTTAAAAATACTAATCATAAAACATTAATGTGCAGGCATGAATAAAACCATTTGGCTTCTGATATAATACAGCACATGCTTTATCCGGGTGAACAAGACTGGACATTTGAAGGAGACTCAGAAGAGGCCAGAGTCCATGGAAGGATTGCTTTGACTCTCTCAAATACTACACAGACCTGTCTTCACATTGGAGATCTAAAACAGTGCATGAAAGCAGAGACACAGGTGTTGACTAGGCCCATGAATCAGGCTCACTTTGTTTATATTACACACAGTGACCTCTTCTCCTGGGAGATCAGATTGCAAATGGAAGCTGGGAGCAGCACTTGGGAAACTAACAAATTCTGATCTCTAAGTGATGCCCTTTTCTTTTCAGACATGAGTTTGCTGCATGTCATGAGAACATCTTAGCAGCGAGTCAAAGACATTCAAAGCCTCTTTCTTGCATTGTGTCCTGATCTGTGTACTTAAATACAAACCTGCATACAAAACCACTCTAAATGATTAAATATGCCTCTTATTTTAAGAACTTCTTGTAACTTCTAATCACAATTTGATGATTTATCTAATGTTACTTTTGTAAGTCACCACTTTATTCATCTTAGGAAAACCATACTATAGCCTAGCATCTTCTTCAGAACTGCCTTGAAATCATCCAAGTAAGGTGAACATCAACAAGGGTACCCCATTGAGCACTGTTGGGTTCACTTCCTTTTGCTTCACTCTATCTATACCACAAAAGTGGAAAGTAGTTACTTGACATATACACATTCAAATCAGAACACAAGATTTCTTTGTCTGGAAGAATTACCCTAAGAAAGAGAACCTTTGGACGTAGATTAAGCTGCTGCACTGAAGGGACAAAACTGAAGACCAGTGAGAGGTTTGCATGTGTGCTCAGTCGTGTCCAACTCTTTGTGACCCCATATATCTTTTCAGGTTCCTCTGTCCATGAGATTCTCCAGGCAAGAGTACTGGAGTGGATTGCCATTTCTTTCTCCAGGGGGTCTTCCCAACCCAGGGACTGAACTTGCATCTCTTGTTTTGGCAGGCAGATTCTTTACCACTGAGCTACCTGGGAAGCACCAGTGAGAGGTTAGCATCAGTGAAAACATTCTCAACCATCTGCTAAATACGCTATTTAATCATTGTGATTTAAGAAAACAAGAATGTCTTTAAAATCTGCTTTGGAAATATTTTCCTGTCAAATCCTCTTAGCAACCAAAGTGTATTACTGACTACCAGTGTAATGTGACTACAAAAACTCATGTATCCAGGTTGAGAGAGGGAGCCTTGAAATGCAGTTCCATCCTAGAGGCTTAAATCACTTGAGCCTCAGCAGAGGGAATGCATGGGGAGATGCTCATCCAGGTTTTTTGTGGAAGGCTAACCATGCCCCTACTCTGTCTCCTTTCATTCTTTTTTATTCAAAGTTGTTCCTTGAGAGGTAGAGGTGACTGGACTTAATGTTGGTGGGAGCTTGTTGTGTGGAAAGCCATCTCTGGCAGGAGAAAGAGCCAATGGCAGTCAGCTTTCATTCTTGCTATACAGTGCAGCAATATGACACACACATGGTTTAGTGAGCTGAAGAGGCGGTGACATAAATCTCCATGAGTACTTTTCCAAACATTCTAAGTTCCTTCAGGTAAATTCCATTCCCCCTTCTTTGGTTTTTGTTTTGGTAATCTCACAGGAAACCAGTCTCAGGGGATTTTTCCAGAGGCCAAGTTGATATTTCAACAGGGTTGAAATAGAATCTCACCTACCAGGGTGAAGATAATCTTCCATACATGCTCAGGTCCCTTCTGTAGAAACCTGAGCATTGGGAAGAATGAAGGAGCGGATCCACCTAGCCCGTATTTACCCACTTGTGGAAGCTGCTAAAGCAATCCACCTTTAGTTCAGAGATTCTAGTATACACTGAATATCAACACGTTAATCTTCATACCACCCTTAAATGGTGACTCTATCAATTTTGCATACATGAATAGAGTAGTAGCCGAAATACAGAGTTTATGTGCTTTGCATGGTACTGCAAAAAAATGTTTAAGCTTGGCATTTGGGCCCCAATAAAAATTTAAAATAAGTTTTCTTTAAATTCTCAGCATCACCCCATTCTATTTAATCCCACCTACCCCCCCCCCCCCCCCCCCCCCGCCAAAAGTCTACCTACCAATCTTTTTACAACTGTAATTCCAGATATTGGTTGGGGAATAGACTTTTGAATATGGACATCTCTATCAGAGGTGGAATAAAGGATCAAGAGAAGAACTCTGGCTATCCCTTAATCCTTGAGAAGGATGAATATGCAAACAGAAATTGCTGGAGAGAGTATAAATATCACCCTGGTTAGGGAGCAGTGATCTGGACTGTGGTGGCTAAAAACAAAATCTGAAAAGGGGAAAGCCATGGGTGGAAGATGCGTTCTTTTTGTTGCTCTCTCAGATCTTCCTAGACAAGAGGAGATGAAGGGCAGGGGAACAGGGAACGGGTTCTTATAGCATGGTGGAGCAGTGAAGATGTTAGGACTGGGAAGGATTTTAGATGCAGCAGTGGTATTGACTGGTGCTGGCAGTGCCTGGTGGTGGCAGGGATGGCTGTGAAGGAGGAGGAGAACCACAAAAGTGAGGCAGTGTGTGTTAGATGTCCAACATGGTGCTGGGCATATAACTTGATGGATGGTTTGTATCATGAAGGCAAACAAAAATTATCTTGAGGTTTATGTTGTAGAAACAAGTCCCAGGCTCAAAGTTCTCTACTTTCAAGCTTGTGTAAATGGAAAAAAATGTCTCTAGCTTTTGGGAAAAATCTTAAAATCTTGAACATCTCTTGAGAGAGCCAAGAGGGACAATTGACAGTTACTCTGTACCAAGGTCAGGAAGCAACACTTAGAACTGGACATGGAACAACAAACTGGTTCCAAATAGGAAGAGGAGTACATCAAGGCTGTATATTGTCACCCTGCTTATTTAACTTATATGCAGAGTACATCGTGAGAAACGCTGGGCTAGAAGAAACACAAGCTGGAATCAAGATTGCTGGGAGAAATATCAGTAACCTCAGATATGCAGATGACACCATCCTTATGGCAGAAAGTGAAGAAGAACTAAAAAGCCTCTTGATGAAAGTGAGAGAGGAGAGTGAAAAAGTTGGCTTAAAGCTCAACATTCAGAAAACCAAGATCATGGCATCTGGTCCCATCACTTCATGGCAGATAGATGGGGGAAACAGTGGAAACAGTGTCAGACTTTATTTTTCTGGGTTCCAAAATCACTGCAGATGGTTATTGCAGCCATGAAATTAAAAGACGCTTACTCTTTGGAAGGAAAGTTATGACCAACCTAGATAGCATATTAAAAAGCAGAGACATTACTTTGCCAACAAAGGTCTGTCTAGTCAAGGCTATGGTTTTTCCAGTAGTCATGTATGGATGTGAGAGTTGGACTGTGAAGAAAGCTGAGCGCCAAAGAATTGATGCTTTTGAACTGTGGTGTTGGAGAAGACTCTTGTGCATCCCTTGGACTGCAAGGAGATCCAACCAGTCCATCCTAAAGGAGATCAGTCCTGGGTGTTCATTGGAAGGACTGATGTTGAAGCTGAAACCCTAATACTTTGGCCACCTCATGCGAAGAGTTGACTCATTGGAAAAGACCCTAATGCTGGGAAGGATTGGGGGCAGGAGGAGAAGGGGACAACAGAGGATGAGATGGCTGGCTGGCATCACCGACTCGATAGACGTGAGTTTGGGTAAACTCTGGGAGTTGGTGATGGACAGGGAGGCCTGGCATGCTGCGATTCATGGGGTCAAAAGAGTCGGACATGACTGAGCAACTGAACTGAACTGTACCAAGTAAAGAATAAGAATTTGCAAACTCCATCCCCTTTTTTTCCTATTAGATTCAATGTGTTATTTGAATTTCATTGTGTAATTAACCATGCATTTCCACATATTCTTATTTAATTTGCATAAAATTCTGTGATATAGGTTTACCACTACTTTCCTTTTACGGATGAAGAAATGAAGTTCAGAGAATTGGAAATGAGTTACCTAAGGTCAGCATGGTTTAGAATCAGACTCAGACTGAGTCCCTCAGGCCACCCTGCTGTATGCCAGAGTCCTGGCAACCATTCTGTTAATATTATCTTCCATCAACCATTGTGTTATCCTCTGTTGTTGCCCAAAGGTTGAAACTGTTTTCAGAGCCTCTTGAACATTGGTACCCTGAGCATATTTTGAGCTTAGATGACAAAATGACAGGTTTGTTAATTTATCACTGCAGAGTGTTGAATAAAGTCATATGGAAAAGTTAACAAACAATATTCTTGCTCCATAAAAGCACGTGATGAATTTATTTCAAGAGTACACTAAGAGAAACTAGGCTTATTGAAATGTAAGTTGGAGGGGGGCATGTGGTAGACAATATCTTAGGGAATAGCTTCATGTGGATATTATTTTAGAAAAAGCAAAAGGCAAGTAAAATGCAAAAAAAAAAACCGAGAGTGGGTTCACACAGTTTTCCTTGTGAAACAGATTGCCTTAAATGGATACAGCTTTAAAATTTGACCATATCTGGCAACATTCAGAACTTAAAAGTCTCTTATATTATAGAATGTGACTCTAAATGGAGAACCCTTTAAATATATGGAGAGGCAGCACTTAGATTAATAGACCCTCAGAAAAGCTCCTTCTTTTGATGATGGGGTTTTTAATAGGCATCAGTCTGTTTTACACAGCACTCACTTTTTCCCAGAGCAAAATGGTTTATCACACAGGCTGGAGTCTACGAGAATTTCAGCCTTCCATTCTGGGCACTGGCGAGGTCCTGACCATATGTTCAAAAATGAAAAAGATCAAAGAGCTAATAAGTAGTGGTCAACATGTCTCTAGTCAGTACAAAAGAAGAAACAAAATAGGGCCACAGCCTTCAGTTCAGCAACTATGGTAGAAAAAGCCCCAAATCACTACCATGCCATGAACGGCAAGTGACGCTGGGAACAGGGCTATAAAACATGCACAAGTCTGTTTCAAAACACGAACAGCAAAAAGAAAAAAATCCACCCTAAATGAAATCAGTGTTTAGCAATCTCTATTTTTTAGATTTTATATGAAGTTTAAAGAGCTTTCACAGATTGTTTATTTTGAACTCAAGCAAATAGGTCAAATCATTGGAGCTTGAAGATGTAGAGTGCCACAGGACTTTGGTCCAACTTGTTTCATAGGAACAGAAAGTGTTGACAAACAATATTTCCTGAGTCCCACTCTCAACATCTGCCTGAAGTCTACCACCTATAAATAGATGCATAGCATCTCCTTTTTGCTCTGTCACCCTCATAATCAGGCCTCTAAGGAATGATGAAAGTGAAAGTGAAAGTCACTCAGTGGGCACTCTGGGACACCATGGAATAGTCCATGTAATTCTCCAGGCCAGAATACTGGAGTGGGTAGCCATTCCCTTCTCCAGGGGATCTTCCCAACCCAGGGATCAAACCCAGGTCTCCGCACTGCAGGCAGATTCTTTACTGTCTGAGCCACCAGGGAAGCCCAAGAATCTAGGGAGTGGTGACACAGGCACTACAAAGCCATGATTTTCTTGGTCTCTCTTAGTGTGATTTCTGAGAACACAGTTGAGGGTGAATGATGACCAAGGAGCACCACAATGATATAATAACTGATGCGGCAAAGAACTAGGAGTGGCAAGGTTAAACAGAACAGAGTATGATTCGGGCAGAATGCGAAGCTGCACTCAATTATTCTGATTCAAAGAGTCCTCAGCTGCCCAATCTCAAAGGAACAATGTTAAAAACAGTTAAAAGAGTGATTTGGGTGTTACGGAGAAAAGAGAGGGCAGGAGGGGCAGATGTTCTTGTGTGTGTGGACCTGGAGTCAATTTGATGGGCAGAAAAGGTGATGAGTGCCAAAGCTTTTGCCCACCCAATTTGATCTAGAAGGAAGTCAGGGAGATATATGGTTTTGGGAAAATTCTCAAATGCCCTTGGAGATAATGGGTGTTTTAGGAACAGTGACTTGTTACAGATGTGTGCTTCTACCCCACAGCTGTCCATATGAACTTTGCATCACACAGGAAGGGCTCATAACTAACTGGTACCAAATTGCAACCCGTAGTCTTTTAGGAGCAGAGCTGCGTCCATTGATGTATTTATTAATTCCTTCCCCTTTTATTGATTACTTGATAAGTGAAGGCACAGAGACTGGTTTTGGGAGGATAAAGACAGTTAAGACACCTTCCTGTCCCTGCCTTCTAGACAGTGTGCTGGCTCTAGTGTCACCTGGTCGCTGGCAAGTTGAGATGTTCTCACAATTCTTTCCACCAGGTTCTGGTAGCAGTTCTCCTCCAGTTTTCATGCACCTCCACTGCCTCACATAGACTCTTTACCTTCTGAAAGGTGAAAGATGAGAAAATAAGGCTAGTTCAGTAAAACCACCAATTTCCAAAACACAAATTCAGATCCTCAGAAACTTATAAGGATTCACATGCAGCAGTCTGGTGAGGAAAAGAGCATTAATTAGACTTATGATATTGAGGCCTAGATGCGGACAGTTTTTTTTTCAGAAAGATGGTGACATTGGGAATAACTTTATTCCCATGTCCTGGGAGTGCTTTGTCTATAAAATAGATATTACTGGCCTCTGAATTAGAAAGACTACAAAAGTCCCCCCAAAATAGCAAAATGACAGATTTTTTGAGAGGCTCCAAATTCACTGCAGTGATGAATGTTCATTTAACCTTTAGAACTGAAATCTGTTTTAGGAAAACGTGCATACCCATGTTTACGATGATTGAGCAACATTTTCTGGGATAATGGGTAATGGTTTGCCATGTATTGGTGGAATACCTCACTCGTCCCCTTAGTTCATCCTAACCCCCATCTCTTTGGTTTCCAAGCCACTCTCACCTGGGATGTCCTAACATGTTCTCTTTCTGCATCTCCCAGCCCTGCTCCCCTGGGCCAGCTCCCCAAGGCCCTTTTACTGTATGGACATTGGTCTCTCCCGTCTCTGAGCCTCTGGAACTGTGCTGCCCATTATGGCAGACACTGGTCACATGTGATTATTGAATACTTAAAATGTGGCACATTAATGTTAAGAAATTGGGCGAGGAAATGGCAACTCACTCCAGTATTCTTGCCTGGAGAATCCCATGGACAGAGGAGCCTGGTGGGCTACAGTCCTTGGGATCTCAAAGAGTCGGACATGACTGAGTAACACATGCTAAGATATGCTTTCAGTGTAAATATACACTGGACTTTGACTTATTCCAAAAAAAGTGAAGAATGTTTAATGTCTAATTTTTAATTCTAATTTTTAATGTCCAATGTTTAATTTTTTGCTGGTTACAAGTTGAAACAATTCTATTTTGAATCTGTTGGCTTAAATAACATATATTCTTAAATTAATCTCATCTATTTCTTTTAAAATGTGGTTACTAGAAAACTTGAAATTGCATATGTGGCTTACATTGTAGGCTATTAGATGGTAATCTCATAGAGCACTTGGAGTCTAAAATCATTTACCACTGAATTGTTTTTTGGTCAGGAGTCAGGATCCTGGGATTGTAAGAAACAGAAGGCACTGACATTTAATCGTGCCCATATAAGGGATTTTTGTGGAAACATGGAGATTGAAGAAGGAATCGCAGTCAAGCCTTATGAGAACAGAAGCAAAGTGGGAGAATGTTAAGGATCCAGCCAGTGACCTTCTGTCTCCCTTTCTCCCCTGCCCCCTCTTTTTCTCCCTCTGTCTTTTTCTTCCCTCCCTCCCTCCCTCTGTCCCTTTCTCTTTATGTTTTTGATCTCTGCTTCTATCTGCGTATCTGCTCTATCCTCTGCTGTATGAACAAGCTTGTTCATTGATTCTGTTTCTCCATTGTTGCAGTTTGAATGGAGGTTTTGCCTATAATGGTGCAAGCTTTGGCTCTGACAATCCATGATCTTTTACTTAATCTCCTGACAGCTGGCTGGTTTGGACTTATCAGCATCTCAGTTCATGGGTTGCAAAGAATCAGACACAACTGAGTGACTAACAGAAACACATACATATATGCTAACTGTACCTGGATATCTATTTTCTTCCTTAGGTGTGGAAGTTTTCAGCTAAAATTTCTTCAAATACATTTTCAGTCCCCTTTTCTTTTTTCTCCTCTTCCTAGGATCTCTATGGCTTGCTCTCTATTTTCCCATTGGTCTTATATATTGCTTTCATTTTTTAAAAATTTGCCTTTCCATCTGCTCTTCTGATTGGTAATATTTCCCTTATTCTACCTTCCAGATCATGAATTCCCTTCTTCTGCATTATTTAGCCTGCTATTTATTGCTTTTAGCTTGGCTTCTGTCCCAACAAATGAGTTTTTCTGATATTAGCTGGCTTCTCTCTATAGTTTCTGTTTCCTTGTTGCAGTGATCTGTGTTTCTATTGATAGCCTTTCTAAGCCAATATTTTTATTACCTTCCTTTTGAACCTGGGATCTCAAAGACTGGAGAGAAACTGTTTGTTCTTTCAGGGGATTTCTCTCTCCATTCTTTTAATTTGGAGTGGTTCCCCTTGGTTCTTCATTTTACTTATGTGTTTCTCTGGTTCTATGAATTTAGGAGAAACAGTTATCTACTGTGGTCTCGAAGGGCTGTTTTTATGTGGGAGCATCTCTGTATAGCCTGTGTGAGTCTCATACTTTTGGTGCATTGGCTGTTATCACCCTTGATTGTGGTGTGATTTGTGTTGTGACCAGAGCCTGCCTTGGGAAGATTGGTTCAACCATCTTGGAAAACCATTTTGTTAACTACCACAGTTGAAAATAAGCATTTTCAACAGGCTGGTTTTTCTCTTACCTAACCAAAATGCATGCATACACAATCCAAGAGATGCCCAAGAATCATAGCAGTACTACATCCATCAACCATAGAATGAACAACAAATTTTGCTATGTTCATAAATAGAATACTATGGTAAACAATCTACAACTAAACTCAACAAATGTAATCTTAAAAATAGCATTTAGTGAGAGAAGCCAAATACAAAATATATAATGTATGTGCTGTGCTGTACTCAGTTGTTCAGTTGTGTCCAACTCTTTGCAATCCCATGGACTATAGCCGACCAGACTCCTCTGCCCATAGGGATTCTCCAGGCAAGAATTCTGGAGTGAGTTGCCATGCCCTCCTCCAGGGGATCTTCCCAACCCAGGGATCGGACCTATATTTACATTTAAATAAAGTTCAAAGAAGGAAAAATTAACTATTTTGTTTTATAAGTGCATTATCAGACATATTACAACTAAAATCAAACAGATGATTCCGATGAAAGGAAGGGAGTGGTCCCATTTGGGGCAGAGACAGGATAGTAATTGGTGGAGGGAGAACTTCTAAGGTGGGGGACAACATTCTATTGTTTCAAAATGATGGTCTACAAAAGTTTACAGTATGTGGTGATTGAGATATGCATTTATGCTTTGTATACTTCATCTGTGTTATATTTTATGAAAAAAAAAAAGGCTTTCATGCAACTGTGCAGGACAGTTAGTCAATCAAACCATCCCAAGGGAACTAAAGCAGTACTTCTTTTCCCCTTTGCATTTTGAAATTTTTTTTAAAATCGAAGTACAGTTGATTTACAATGTTGTCTTAGTTTCAGGTGTACAGCAATCAATTCAGTTATACACAAACATATTTTTTCAAATTTTTTTCCTTTATAGGTTATTACTAAGTATTGTATATAGTCCCCGGTACTATACAGTGGATCTGTGGGCAGTATGTCTCTTTAGTCAATGAGCTTGGGCTTATGTTCTTGGCCTCACTCTAGTGATAAGTCACAAGTGCATCAATCATTCATAAAGAGTGAAAAAAAAATCTACTTTCTATGTGATAACATTTTGAGAGACAAATTATACTTCTAATCTTCCCTGACATTTTGCTGCACATCATCACTATATTAATAAGTATAATCCCACCTAATAAGCACCTCCATTCTCTTTATGGCTTATTTTTATCCATGTCTGCCTAGGAAAGCAACACTTCTTGAATAGTGTGGCTATTGTTTTTACAATGCAATGGGACATTTTATAAAGCTTCCTTTTAAAAATTTTCTAATGACCTAATAGATGTCTTATTCATTTTCACACTCATGACCCTCTTCTTATGCTGTTCTCTTAAAGGTCATGATATCCAGTGTCTCTATTTTTTTTTTTTTTTTGCTGCCTAGTCAATCCCCTTTGGAAAAGCCAGCCCAGCTACCAGTTCTCCAAGGTAAATCACAAAAAGACATTAGGACTCAGCCTAAGGAACAAACAAACCCCTACAGAGTTTGAATTGCCTCAGCTTTTCTGAATATATACCCTTCAGACTAGATTCTGGGTCATAGCCTGGTTTTACAGCTTGAGGAGGGGACTCTCTCTCCCTGTAGTAACAGTCTCTCCCTCTTTCCCATGCTGGCTCCTATTTTTGTTGTTTTTTATTTTTTTTTGATTTATTTTTATTTTTTTAACTTTTACAATATTGTATTTGTTTTGCCATATATTGACATGAAGCAACCATGGGTGTACAAGTTTTCCCCTTCCAGAACCCCTCTCCCACCTCCCTCCCCATCCCATCCCTCCAAGTCATCCCGTGCACCAGCGCCGAGCACCCTGTATCATGCGTCAAACCTGGACTGGTAATTCCTTTCACACATATGATAATTTACATGCTTTCAGTGCCATTCTCCCATATCATCCCGCCCTCGCCCTCTCCCATAGAGTCCATAATACTGTTCTATTTATCTGTGTCTCTTTTGATGTCTCACATACAGGGTTATCTTTACCCGATTGACTAAATACCATATATGTGTTAGTATACTGTATTGGTGCTTTTCTTTCTGGCTTACTTCACTCTGTATAATAGGCTCCAGTTTCACCACCCACCTCATTAGAACTGATTCGAATGTGTTCTTTTTAATTGCTGAGTAAATTCCATTGTGTATATGTACCACAGCTTCCTTATCCATTCGTCTGCTAAAAGACATCTAGTTGCCTTTCCATTCCTGGGGATTAAAACAGTGCCTGTCGATGAACATGGGGTACACGTGTCCCTCTTTCCCAGTTCCTGGTTTTCCTCGTGGTATAGCCCAGCATGGATTGCGGGGTCCTCACACAAACCAGAGCCATAAGTTATCTAACCACCTTATTAAGTACATTAGAATACGCTTTTCAAGCCTAAACATTAAAATTTTTAAACTTCCAAATTGGCAAATCTAACAGAGTACTGAACTCATTCTCATGAAGTCCCTCCTCTCTGATACATGTCCATTTCTTTTTTGAATATATTTATTTTTTACTTTACAATATTGTATTTGTTTTGCCATACATTGACATGAATCCACCATGGGTGTACATGTTTTCCCCTTCCAGAACCCCCTTCCACCTCCCTCCCCATCCCATCCCTCTGGGTCATCCCAGTGCACCAGCCCCGAGCACCCTGTATCATGCATCAAACCTGGACTGGTGATTCATTTCACATATGATAATTTACATGCTTCAATGCCATTCTCCCATATCATCCCACCCTCACCCTCTCCCATAGAGTCCAAAAGACTGTTCTATACATCTGTGTCTCTTTTGCTGTCTCACATACAGGGTTATCTTTACCAACTTTCTAAATTCCATATATATGTGTTAGTATACTGTATTGGTGTTTTTCTTTCTGGCTTACTTCACTCTGTATAATAGGCTCCAGTTTCATCCACCTCATTAGAACTGATTCAAATGTATTCTTTTTGATGGCTGAGTAATAGTCCATTGTGTATATTACCACTGGTTCCCTTATCCATTCGTCTGCTATTGACAGCTAGGTTGCACCATTGTCCAGGCTTTTATAAACAGTGCTGCGATGAACCTGGGGTACACGTTCTCTTTCAGTTCTGGTTTTCCTCGTGTGTATGCCCAGCATGGGTTTGCTGGGTCCTGCACACCAAACCAGTGCCATAATTTATCTAAGCCAACCTTAATAGTACATTAGGAAATAGCATTCTAAGCCTAAAACAATTAAAATTTAAACTTCCAATTTGCTAATCTTACAGAGTACTGATCTCCATTGCTCAGAAGTCTCCTCTCTGATACCATTCATTTTCTTTTTTATAATATTTATTTTTTACTTTACAATATTGTATTGGTTTTGCCATACATTGACATGAATCCACCATGGGTGTACATGTGTTCCCCCCCCTTTCCAGCAACCTTCCCTCCCACCTCCTCTCCATCCCACCCCTATGGTCATCCCGTGCACCAGCCCAAGTTGAAACAATTCTATTTTTGAATCTGTTGGCTTAAATAACATATATTCTTAAATTAATCTCATCTATTTCTTTTAAAATGTGGTTACTAGAAAACTTGAAATTGCATATGTGGCTTACATTGTAGTCTATTAGATGGTAATCTCATAGAGCACTTGGAGTCTAAAATCATTTACCACTGAATTGTTTTTTGGTCAGGAGTCAGGATCCTGGGATTGTAAGAAACAGAAGGCACTGACATTTAATCGTGCCCATATAAGGGATTTTTGTGGAAACATGGAGATTGAAGAAGGAATTGCAGTCAAGCCTTATGAGAACAGAAGCAAAGTGGGAGAATGTTAAGGATCCAGCCAGTGACCTTCTGTCTCCCTTTTCTCCCCTGCCCCCTCTTTTTCTCCCTCTGTCTTTTTCTTCCCTCCCTCCCTCCCTCTGTCCCTTTCTCTTTATGTTTTTGATCTCTGCTTCTATCTGCGTATCTGCTCTAACATCCTCTGCTGTATGAACAAGCTTGTTCATTGATTCTGTTTCTCCATTGTTGCAGTTTGAATGGAGGTTTTGCCTATAATGGTGCAAGCTTTGGCTCTGACAATCCATGATCTTTTACTTAATCTCCTGACAGCTGGCTGGTTTGGACTTATCAGCATCTCAGTTCATGGGGTTGCAAAGAATCAGACACAACTGAGTGACTAACAGAAACACATACATATATGCTAACTGTACCTGGATATCTATTTTCTTCCTTAGGTGTGGAAGTTTTCAGCTAAAATTTCTTCAAATACATTTTCAGTCCCCTTTTCTTTTTCTCCTCTTCCTAGGATCTCTATGGCTTGCTCTCTATTTTCCCATTGGTCTTATATATTGCTTTCATTTTTTAAAATTTGCCTTTCCATCTGCTCTTCTGATTGGGTAATTTCCCTTATTCTACCTTCCAGATCATGAATTCCTTCTTCTGCATTATTTAGCCTGCTATTTATTGCTTTTAGCTTGGCTTCTGTCCCAACAAATGAGTTTTCTGATATTAGCTGGCTTCTCTCTATAGTTTCTGTTTCCTTGTTGCAGTGATCTGTGTTTCTATTGATAGCCTTTCTAAGCCAATATTTTTATTACCTTCCTTTTGAACCTGGGATCTCAAAGACTGGAGAGAACTGTTTGTTCTTTCAGGGGATTTCTCTCATTCTTTTAATTTGGAGTGGTTCCCTTGGTTCTTCATTTTACTTATGTTTCTCTGGTTCTATGAATTTAGGAGAAACAGTTATCTACTGTGGTCTCGAAGGGCTGTTTTTATGTGGGAGCATCTCTGTATAGCCTGTGTGAGTCTCATACTTTTGGTGCATTGGCTGTTATCCCCTTGATTGTGGTGTGATTTGTGTTGTGACCAGAGCCTGCCTTGGGAAGATGGTTCAACCATCTTGGAAAACCATTTGTTAACTACCACAGTTGAAAATAAGCATTTTCAACAGGCTGGTTTTTCTCTTACCTAACCAAAATGCATGCATACACAATCCAAGAGATGCCCAAGAATCATAGCAGTACTACATCCATCAACCATAGAATGAACAACAAATTTTGCTATGTTCATAAATAGAATACTATGGTAAACAATCTACAACTAAACTCAACAATGTAATCTTAAAAATAGCATTTAGTGAGAGAAGCCAAATACAAAATATATAATGTATGTGCTGTGCTGTACTCAGTTGTTCAGTTGTGTCCAACTCTTTGCAATCCCATGGACTATAGCCGACCAGACTCCTCTGCCCATAGGGATTCTCCAGGCAAGAATTCTGGAGTGAGTTGCCATGCCCTCCTCCAGGGGATCTTCCCAACCCAGGGATCGGACCTATATTTACATTTAAATAAAGTTCAAAGAAGGAAAAATTAACTATATTGTTTATAAGTGCATTATCAGACATATTACAACTAAAATCAAACAGATGATTCCGATGAAAGGAAGGGAGTGGTCCCATTTGGGGCAGAGACAGGATAGTAATTGGTGGAGGGAGAACTTCTAAGGTGGGGACAACATTCTATTGTTCAAAATGATGGTTACAAAAGTTTACAGTATGTGGTGATTGAGATATGCATTTATGCTTTGTATACTTCATCTGTGTTATATTTTATGAAAAAAGGCTTTCATGCAACTGTGCAGGACAGTTAGTCAATCAAACCATCCCAAGGGAACTAAAGCAGTACTTCTTTTCCCCTTTGCATTTTGAAATTTTTTTTAAATCGAAGTACAGTTGATTTACAATGTTGTCTTAGTTTCAGGTGTACAGCAATCAATTCAGTTATACACAAACATATTTTTTCAAATTTTTTTCCTTTATAGGTTATTACTAAGTATTGTATATAGTCCCCGGTACTATACAGTGGATCTGTGGGCAGTATGTCTCTTTAGTCAATGAGCTTGGGCTTATGTTCTTGGCCTCACTCTAGTGATAAGTCACAAGTGCATCAATCATTCATAAAGAGTGAAAAAAAAATCTACTTTCTATGTGATAACATTTGAGAGACAAATTATACTTCTAATCTTCCCTGACATTTTGCTGCACATCATCACTATATTAATAAGTATAATCCCACCTAATAAGCACCTCCATTCTCTTTATGGCTTATTTTTATCCATGTCTGCCTAGGAAAGCAACACTTCTTGAATAGTGTGGCTATTGTTTTTACAATGCAATGGGACATTTTATAAAGCTTCCTTTTAAAATTTTCTAATGACCTAATAGATGTCTTATTCATTTTCACACTCATGACCCTCTTCTTATGCTGTTCTCTTAAAGGTCATGATATCCAGTGTCTCTATTTTTTTTTTTTTTTTGCTGCCTAGTCAATCCCCTTTGGAAAAGCCAGCCCAGCTACCAGTTCTCCAAGGTAAATCACAAAAAGACATTAGGACTCAGCCTAAGGAACAAACAAACCCCTACAGAGTTTGAATTGCCTCAGCTTTTCTGAATATATCCTTCAGACTAGATTCTGGGTCATAGCCTGGTTTTACAGCTTGAGGAGGGGACTCTCTCTCCCTGTAGTAACAGTCTCTCCCTCTTTCCCATGCTGGCTCCTATTTTTGTTGTTTTATTTTGTTTTTGATTTATTTTATTTTTTTAACTTTACAATATTGTATTTGTTTTGCCATATATTGACATGAAGCAACCATGGGTGTACAAGTTTTCCCCTTCCAGAACCCCTCTCCCACCTCCCTCCCCATCCCATCCCTCCAAGTCATCCCGGTGCACCAGCGCCGAGCACCCTGTATCATGCGTCAAACCTGGACTGGCAATTCCTTTCACATATGATAATTTACATGCTTCAGTGCCATTCTCCCATATCATCCCGCCCTCGCCCTCTCCCATAGAGTCCATAATACTGTTCTATTTATCTGTGTCTCTTTTGATGTCTCACATACAGGGTTATCTTTACCGATTAACTAAATACCATATATGTGTTAGTATACTGTATTGGTGCTTTTCTTTCTGGCTTACTTCACTCTGTATAATAGGCTCCAGTTTCACCCACCTCATTAGAACTGATTCGAATGTGTTCTTTTTAATGGCTGAGTAATATTCCATTGTGTATATGTACCACAGCTTCCTTATCCATTCATCTGCTGATGGGCATCTAGGCTTCTTCCATGTCCTGGCTATTATAAACAGTGCTGCGATGAACATTGGGGTACACGTGTCTCTTTCAATTCTGGTTTCCTCAGTGTGTATGCCCAGCAGTGGGATTGCTGGGTCATATGGCAGTTCTATTTCCAGTTTTTTGAGGAATCTCCACACTGTTCTCCATAGTGGCTGTACTAGTTTGCATTCCCACCAGCAGTGTAAGAGGGTTCCCTTTTCTCCACACGCTCTCTAGCATTTATTGCTTGTAGTCTTTTGGATAGCGGCCATTCTGACTGGTGTGAAATGGTACCTCACTGTGGTTTTGATTTGCATTTCTCTGATAATGAGTGATGTTGGGCATCTTTTCATGTGTTTGTTAGCCATCTGTATGTCTTCTTTGGAGAAGTGTCTGTTTAGTTCTTTGGCCCACTTTTTGATTGGGTCATTTATTTTTCTGGAATTGACCTGCAGGAGTTGCTTGTATATTTTTGAAATTAATTGTTTGTCTGTTGCTTCGTTTGCTATTATTTTCTCCCATTCTGAAGGCTGTCTTTTCACCTTGCTTATAGTTTCCTTTGTTGTGCAGAAGCTTGTAAGTTTAATTAGGTCCCATTTGTTTATTTTTGCTTTTATTTCCAATATTCTGGGAGGTGGGTCATAGAGGGTCCTGCTGTGGTTTATGTCGGAGGGTGTTTTGCCTGTGTTTTCCTCTAGGAGTTTTATAGTTTCTGGTCTTAGGTTTAGATCTTTAATCCATTTTGAGTTTATTTTTGTGTATGGTGTTAGAAAGTGTTCCAGTTTCATTCTTTTACAAGTGGTTGACCAATTTTCCCAGCACCACTTGTTAAAGAGATTGTCTTTTCTCCATTGCATATTCTTGCCTCCTTTGTCAAAGATAGGGTGTCCATATGTGTGTGGATTTATCTCTGGGCTTTTTATTTTGTTCCATTGATCTGTATTTCTATCTTTGTGCCAGTACCATACTGTCTTGATGACTGTGGCTTTGTAGTAGATCCTGAAGTCAGGCGGGTTGATTCCTCCAGTTCCATTCTTCTTTCTCAAGATTGCTTTGGCTATTCGAGGTTTTTTGTATTTCCATACAAATTGTGAAATTATTTGTTCTAGTTCTCTGAAAAATACCATTGGTAGCTTGATAGGGATTGCATTGAATCTATAGATTGCTTTGGGTAGTGTACTCATTTTCACTATATTGATTCTTCCGATCCATGAACACGGTATATTTCTCCATCTATTTGTGTCCTCTTTGATTTCTTTCACCAGTGTTTTATAGTTTTCTATATATAAGTCTTTTGTTTTTTTAGGTAGATACATTCCTAAGTATTTTATTCTTTTCGTTGTGATGGTGAATGGAATTGTTTCCTTAATTTCTCTTTCTGTTTTCTCATTGTTAGTGTATAGGAATGCAAGGGATTTCTGTGTGTTAATTTTATATCCTGCAACTTTACTATATACATTGATTAGCTCTAGTAATTTTCTGGTGGAGTCTTTAGGGTTTTCTATGTAGAGGATCATGTCATCTGCAAACAGTGAGAGTTTTACTTCTTTTCCAATCTGGATTCCTTTTATGTCTTTTTCTGCTCTGATTGCTGTGGCCAAAACTTCCAAAACTATGTTGAATAGTAGTGGTGAGAGTGGGCACCCTTGTCTTGTTCCTGACCTTAGGGGAAAGGCTTTCAGTTTTTCACCATTGAGGATAATGTTTGCTGTGGGTTTGTCATATATAGCTTTTATTATGTTGAGGTATATTCCTTCTATTCCTGCTTTTTGGAGGGTTTTTATCATAAATGGATGTTGAATTTTGTCAAAGGCTTTCTCTGCATCTATTGAAATAATCACATGGTTTTTATTTTTCAATTTGTTTATGTGGTGTATTACATTGATTGATTTGCGGATATTGAAGAATCCTTGCATCCCTGGGATAAAGCCCACTTCGTCATGATGTATGATCTTTTTAATATGTTGTTGGATTCTGTTTTCTGGGATTTTGTTAAGGATTTTTGCATCTATGTTCATCAGTGATACTGGCCTGTAGTTTTCTTTTTTTGTGGCATCTTTGTCAGGTTTTGGTATTAGGGTGATGGTGGCCTCATAGAATGAGTTTGGAAGTTTACCTTCCTCTGCAATTTTCTGGAAGAGTTTGAGTAGGATAGGTGTTAGCTCTTCTCTGAATTTTTTGTAGAATTCAGCTGTGAAGCCATCTGGTCCTGGGCTTTTGTTTGCTGGAAGATTTCTGATTACAGTTTCAATTTCTGTGCTTGTGATGGGTCTGTTGAGATTTTCTATTTCTTCCTGGTTCAGTTTTGGAAGTCGTATTTTTCTAAGAATTTGTCCATTTCTTACAAGTTGTCCATTTTATTTGCATATAGTTGCTGATAATAGTCTCTTATGATCCTTTGTATGTCTGTGTTGTCTGTTGTGATCTCTCCGTTTTCATTTCTAATTTTGTTGATTTGATTTTTCTCCCTTTGTTTCTTGATGAGTCTGGCTAATGGCTTGTCAATTTTATTTATTTTCTCAAAGAACCAGCTTTTGGCTTTGTTGATTTTTGCTATGGTCTCTTTTGTTTCTTTTGCATTTATTTCTGCCCTAATTTTTAAGATTTCTTTCCTTCTACTAACCCTGGGGTACTTCATTTCTTCCTTTTCTAGTTGCTTTAGGTGTAGAGTCAAGTTATTTATTTGATTTTTTTCTTGTTTATTGAGGTGAGCCTGCATTGCTATGAATCTTCCCCTTAGCACTGCTTTTACAGTGTCCCATAGGTTTTGGATTGTTGTGTTTTTCATTTTCATTCGTTTCTATGCATATTTTGATTTCTTTTTTGATTTCTTCTGTGATTTGTTGGTTATTCAGCAGTGTGTTGTTCAGCCTCCATATGTTGGAATTTCAATAGTTTTTCTCCTGTAATTGACATCTAATCTTACTGCATTGTGGTCAGAAAAGATGCTTGGAATGATTTCAATTTTTTTGAATTTACTAAGACTAGATTTATGGCCCAAGATGTGAGAAGGTTCTGTGTGCGCTTGAGAAAAAGGTGAAATTCATTGTTTTGGGGTGAAATGTTCTATAGATATCAATTAGGTCTAACTGGTTTCATGCATTGGAGAAGGAAATGGCAACCTACTCCATTGTTCTTGCCTGGAGAATCCCAGGAATGGGGGAGCCTGGTGGGCTTCCATCTGTGGGGTTGCACAGAGTTGGACACGACTGAAGTGACTTAGCAGCAGCAGCAGGTCTATTGTATCATTTAAAGTTTGTGTTTCCTTGTTAATTTTCTGTTTAGTTGATCTGTTCATAGGTGTGAGTGGGGTATTAAAGTCTCCCACTATTATTGTGTTATTGTTAATTTCCCCTTTCATACTTGCTAGCATTTGCCTTACATATTGCAGTGCTCCTGTGTTGGGTGCATATATATTTATAATTGTTATATCTTCTTCCTGGATTGATCCTTTGATCATTATGTAGTGTCCATCTGTGTCTCTTTTCACCCCCTTTGTTTTAAAGTCTATTTTATCTGATATGAGTATTGCTACTCCTTCTTTCCTTTGGTCTCTATTTGCATGAAATATCTTTTTCCAGCCCTTCACTTTCAGTCTGTATGTGTCCCTTGTTTTGAGGTGGGTCTCTTGTAGACAACATATATAGGGGCCTTTTTTTTTGTATCCATTCAGCCAGTCTTTGTCTTTTGGTTGGGGCATTCAACCCATTTACATTTAAGGTAATTATTGATAAGTATGATCCCATTGCCATTTACTTTATTGTTTTGGGTTTGAGATTATACACCCTTTCTGTGTTTCCTGTCTAGAGAAGATCCTTTAGCATTTGTTGGAGAGCTGGTTTGTGGTGCTGAATTCTCTGAGCTTTTGCTTGTCTGTAAAGCTTTTGATTTCTCCTTCGTATTTGAATGAGATTCTTGCAGGATACAGTAATCTGGGCTGTAGATTATTTTCTTTCATCACTTTAAGTATGTCCTGCCATTCCCTTCTGGCCTGAAGAGTTTCTATTGAAAGATCAGCTGTTATCCTTATGGGAATCCCCTTGTGTGTTATTTGTTGTTTTTCCCTTGCTGCTTTTAATATTTGTTCTTTGTGTTTGATCTTTGTTAATTTGATTATTATGTGTCTTGGGGTGTTTCGTCTTGGGTTTATCCTGTTTGGGACTCTCTGGGTTTCTTGGACTTGAGTGATTATTTCCTTCCCCACTTCAGGGAAGTTTTCAACTATTATCCCCTCGAGTATTTTCTCATGGTCTTTCTTTTTGTCTTCTTCTTCTGGGACTCCTATGATTCATATGTTGGTGCTTTTAACATTGTCCCAGAGGTCTCTGAGGTTGTCCTCATTTCTTTTAATTCTTTTTTTCTTTTTTCCCTCTCTTTTTCATTTATTTCTATCATCCTATCTTCTACCTCACTTATCCTATCTTCTGCCTCCGTTATTCTACTGTTGGTTCCCTCCAGAGTGTTTTTGATCTCATTTATTGCATTATTCATTATATATTGACTCTTTGTTATTCCTTCTAAGTCCTTGTTAAACCTTTCTTGCATCTTCTTGATCTTTGTCTCCAGGTTATTTATCTGTAACTCCAATTTGTTTTCCAGATTTTGGATCATTTTCACTATCATTATTTGGAATTCTTTATCAGGTAGATTCCCTATCTCTTCCTTTTTTGTTTGATTTGGAGGGCACTTATCCTGTTCCTTTACCTGCTGAGTATTTCTCTGCCTTTTCATCTTGTTTATATTGCTAATATATATTAAATATATTGTTTGGGGTGGCCTTTCCGTTTTCTGGCAGTTTGTGGTTCCTATTTATTGTGAAGGTTCTTTGCTGTGGGTGGGGTTAGATGGGTGGTTTGTCAAGGTTTCCTGGTTGGGGAAGCTTGTGTCGGTGTTCTGGTGGGTGGAGCTTGATTTCTTCTCTCTGGAGTGCAGTGAAGTGTACAGTAATGAGTTTTGAGATGTCAGTGGGTTTGGTGTGGCTTTGAGCAGCCTGTATATTGAAGCTCAGGGCTATGTTCCTGTGTTTCTGGAAAATTTGTGTGGTATATCTTACTCTGGGACTTGTTGGCCCTTGAGTGGTGCTTAGTTTCAGTGTAGGTATGGAGGCGTTTGATGAGCTCCTATCGTTTAATGCTTCCTGGATTCAGGAGTTCTCTGGTGTTCTCAAGATTTGGACTTATGTCTCCTGTCTCTGGTTTTCAGTCTTATTCTTACAGTAGCCTCAACACTTCTCCATCTATACATCACCAATGATAAAACATCTAGGTTAATGATGAAAGGTTTCTCTGCAGTGAGGGACACCCTGAGAGGTTCACAGAGTTACATGGAGAAGAGAAGAGGGAGGAGGGAGATAGAGGTGGCCAGGAGGAGAAGAGGTGAATCAAAAGGGGAGAGAGCAAGCTAGCCAGTAATCACTTCCCTATGTGCTCTTCACCGTCTGGATCTCTCAGAGATATTCACAGAGTTACACAGGGAAGAGAAGAGGGAGGAATGAGACAGAGGTGGGCAGGAGGAGAAAAAGGGGACTCAAAAAGGGAGAGACAGATCCAGCCAGTAATCAGTTCTCTAAGTGTTCTCCACAGCCTGGAACATACAAAGAGATTCACAGAGTTGGGTTGAGAAGAAAAGGGGGAGTGGGGAGATGGAGGAGACCTGGTGGAGAAAAAGGAGAGTTAAAAGGGGGAGAGAGCAATCAAGCCAGTGATCTCGCTCCCAAGTAAAAATGGGTGCTGAAGATTGGGTTCTTGAAGATACAAAGTTGATAACAAATACTAAAAAGCAAAGATTAAAAATCTAGAGTAGAGGTTAGGTTCTCAAAAATACCATATTAAAAAAAGAGAAAAAAAAAGAGAGGAAAAAAAGAAAAAAAAACCACCAGAAGCACAAAAATTATAAAATATATATATATGAAGTTTACTTTAAAAATAAGGTCTTAAAAAAATAAAAATAAGGTCTTTTTTTTTTTGCAAGGTAATAGGTTATAAAAATGAAAATTGAAGGAGTAATTGGGGACTTAAAAATAAAAATAAAATAAAATAAATTTTAAAAAATTTAAAAAAATTTTAAAAATTAAAAAAAAGATAATAGTAAAAATATATATAGGACTTTCTCTCGAGCTGTTACGGACAGTGTGGGGTCAGTTCATTTTCAGATAGTTCTTGGTGAAGCTTGTACTTCTCAAGGTCTCTAGGCCCCTTCCTATGTAGTTGGTGCTAACTACAGGGTTTTAATCTGTTGCATCTGTCTCTTCCAAAGCGGTTCCCTCAGTTCCTTTTAGCTTCTTCTGTTTGCTGGTCTCTTCAGTGTCTAATTTCCGCCCTGACACAAGGGGGATGGTGGTGGTCACTTTTTTTTAGTCTCACTTGTTCAGTCATGCTGTGGGGAGGGAGGAACACTGCAAACAAATCTCACTGGTGAGTGCTCACAATGTTTTGGCCACACTGGGTTTGCCCCGCTCACGGCGTGTGTGCTTTCCCAGTCTACACTGCTCGGGCTCTAGGTTGCACTGCTGGGAACTGTCTGAAGCGGCCCCTGGGGTTGCCTGTACTTCGCAGGTCTAAGCCGCTCAGGTTCTGGTTCCCGGATACTTCACAAAGGCGCAGCCTTGGTTGCGCCTGGGTTTTGTGCCCTTCCCAGGTCCAAGCAGCTCCGGAGACCAGGTTTTTGGCTAGTGCGGTTGGGGGCTGCGCCTTTTTTCCCTTCCCCCGTCCCAGCCACTCGGTTTTCTGGGTGTACAACGGCCGCAGCTTCCCAGGTGTGCCGTGCTCTCCCTGGGGAGCTGATCTCTGGCTATGACCCTCTTGGCAGGTGTCGACCCTCCAGAGTCCCAAGAAGTCCTGGTTAGCAGCGACGTCTGTTTGCGGTTTGGTATAGGATGCCTCTCTGGGGCCGCGATTCCACCCTTCTGGCTCTGGCTGCCCTCGCCTGCCTGTCTCCTGCGGGGGATGGGCCAGTCCGCAGCAGGCTTGCTCTGCTCAGTCCTTTGTTCTGTGAGCGAACCTGGCGGTGTCTTAGGTGTCTTAGGTTAAGCTATCCCAGGGTCTAGGTTGCTGTCTCAATCTAGTTCCCTCAGATTGCCCTCGGGGCATTCAGGCTCAGTCCTTACCCAAAGCAATGCGGCCCGCCCTTCCCTGCCCAGCTTGCTAGAGCACTGCGTGCCCTCTGGGATTTGCTGTTAGGTAGTAAACCGTGGGTTTTAATTATCTATTTATTTTTCCTCCTGGTTATTTTGCGCTCTGCAATTCCAAGGCTCGCCACAGACCCGCCAGAGAGAGTGTTTCCTGGTGTTTGGAAACTTCTGTCTTTTTTAAGGCTCCCTTCCCGGGATGGATCTCTGTCCCTACCTCTTTTGTCTCTCTTTTAATCTTTTATATTTTGCCCTACCTCCTATCGAAGACTATGGGCTGCCTTTCTGTGCGTCTGATGTCCTCTGCCAGCATTCAGAAGTTGTTTTGTGGAATTTGCTCGGCGTCTAAATGTTCTTTTGGTGAATTTGTGGGAGAGAAAGTTGTCTCCCCTTCCTATTCCTCTGCCATCTTAGGACCCCTCCCAGTGTCTCTAAATCCTATTGTTATTTTTTTTATTTTCCATATTCAGTCTCTCTGCTTGAGGCAACACTTTTCTCATCTCCAGTTTTCAAAGCACAAATCAAATTATGCCTCTATTATACATAAACCCTAATAACTTCCTCACAGAACAAAGAACAAATTGCTTTAAAATCTGTTCAAAGCCCTCCAGAATACAAGTTCCAACCTTTCTCCCCAACCTCTTTAAATCCACACCCCCTAAAGAGAGATGTACGCACACACACACACACAATTTCCCTGTACATAATTCACTTATCTTCCACAGACCTCTGTTCAAACTTATTTTGTCTGTAATACATGACAAAACCAGCACCAAACAGGAAAATTAAGTACAATGTTATTTACAAACCTACACACAGAATTAGTATTGACCAGTTTAAAAACAGTAATACACTATGAGAAAATTAGTTTTAATCTAAGAAAGCATGGAACATTCATTGGAAAATTAATGTAATCTGCAGTTACAACAAAAGGAAACTCTTAACTTTGTAAAGGTTATTTACAAACATCCTATAACAAACATCTCAATAAAGACAAAAATAAGGCAAGATGCCATGATTCCACTAATATTTAAGTCCATATTGACTTATCATCAATGGAATAAACCAAAAATAATAATAAAGTTATAAATACTTGTAAAGACAAAACCATAATTATTTCTAAGACTGAAACAAGCTTATTTGAAAGTCTACAGAACTTCCTAGAGCATGCAAAGAAGACAGTGTGTATTTGTCCTTGTAGTCAGTTTCCTGAATAAGTCCTTTGAAGGCTCTCATCTGCTTTGTTCTAGTACCTTCAGATACCCCAAGCTGTCTCCACAATGCCATGAAACCAGTGGAAGTATAACAAATGTTTGTTGAATTAAATGAAACAGAAATCCGTTGAAGATAAGACCCAAATCTGAGTTACTTACAGCAGCATGGAAAGGGCAATGACAAGACTAAAGAGAAGAGATGGGAGCAGGCTTAGTTTGTTGATGGAAGTGATCCACTAAAAGGAAAAAGGTCGATAATATGTGCAAAACGGAGAATAACCAAAGGAGTAAACAAACAATGCCAGGAAATACATAATTGTTCATATCTCAATTTACCAGTCTTACCCAACTACGTCTATTTTAACCTTATCCATGGCCCCAGAATGTACTCTCCCTATCCAGATGACCATGTCTCCCGAGAGACACAGAAAATTTGAACGAAACTGAGTCAGTCCATTTCCCTGCAGTTTTGGAACTGAGATGCTGGAAGGACTGAAGTGCTTCTGCTGGGAGAGGAGAGGAGACACTGTATTCTGCCTCAGGAGCTGTCCCCTAGGACGTGCACTCTGGGCAGTCACCTGTCATCTGCCGTGTGGTCTCATGAAGTGCACTGCCAACTATCACAGCCTTGTGAACACTGGCAGTCATCTCAGATGTCGCTCAGGCACTGTGTTCACAAATTCAGCAGTGCAGATTCACTGGCACAAATTTGCTAAAGCCAAGCCCCAGGACTCGGCATAGCTGCAGGAAGTTGAGCACCTGGAACTGCCCAGGGAGCCACGGGGTCAATCCAGACCCCAGCCCTACCTCTGCACGCGCAAGTCCACACCACACTGCTGCCCACACCAGACCCACCCAGCCAGGTAATCTACTTGGATGCCCTGCAGGGTTGAGCTCACAAAGGTGCCAGTTGCAGAAATCCTCCAAAGCCACTGAGATGCAGCTCAAAATTTTAGCCCCACTTCCACACTCTGTGTGAGCTCAGTCGTTGTCTGAGCCAATCCCCAGTGGAGCCCCACTGGGGACTGACTCGGATTTCAGCCCTGCTTCCACATGTGGGCAGCCTATGGCTCTTGTGCATTCTCAGTGTTCTTAGAAATGGAGCTGTGCTGGCCTTGAGCACCCTGAGAATGAGGCGGTGGAGGGAGGGGCAGAGCGCGCATTAATAATGGGGTTTCTATGGCACACTCAAACTCTGTCCTGCTTCCCCCACAGCTGTGGCCCAGGCCACACTCTAGCTCCTCTGGGCTGTCTCTGGGTGGCCAATCTTAGTCCTCTCCCACGTCTTCCCACTGAAGCCCAAGTTTCAGCTTGCTGTCCCTGGACGTCCCAGCAGACACTTGTCAGGGTGGATACAGCGAGAGGTGACCTGGACCATCTTTACTGGTCTCTCTCTGTTCTGCCTGCCACAACTGGCTGCTGCACTCTCCTCTGAGCCTCTGAAGCTCCGTATGTGTCCCAGCCCATCTCCCACCTGTTGAAGGGAGTTCCCAGGGTGAGGGAACTGTTTCTCTTTCACAGCTTTCTCCCAGGAGAGCAGGTTCCATCTCAATTCCTTTTTTTTTTTCTTTTATCTTACCCAGTTATGTGGTGATCGTTCTTGCAATTTTGGTCACATGAGATCTGCTGGCATTCTGTGGGTATTCTGTGGGAGTTATTCCACATGTAGACATATTTTTGATATACTTTTAGAGGCAGGTGAGTTCCATGTCCTTCTATTTCACCATCTTGATCTCTTTCCTCTATGCTAAGTTCTTTTATTAAATTTTAATAATAACATTTATTAAATATTATGTATTAGAACTGTACAAAAAGATCTTCACGACCCAGATAATCACGATGGTGTGATCACTCACCTAGAGCCAGACATCCTGGAATGTGAAGTCAAGTGGGCCTTAGAAAGCATCACTATGAACAAAGCTAGTGGAGGTGATGGAATTCCAGTTGAGCTATTTCAAATCCTGAAAGATGATGCTGTGAAAGTGCTGCACTCGATATGCCGGCAAGTTTGGAAAGCTCAGCAGTGGCCACAGAACTGGAAAAGGTCAGTTTTCGTTCCAATCCGAAAGAAAGACAATGCCAAAGACTGCTCAAATTACCGCACAATTGCACTCATCTCACATGCTAGTAATGCTCAAAATTCTCCAAGCCAGGCTTCAGCAATATATGAACCGTGAACTTCCAGATGTTCAAGCTGGTTTTAGAAAAGGCAGAGGAACCAGAGATCAAATTGCCAATATCCGCTGGATCATCGAAAAAGCAAGCGAGTTCCAGAAAAACATCTATTTCTGCTTTATTGACTATGCCAAAGCCTTTGTCTGTGTGGATCACAATAAACTGTGGAAAATTCTGAAAGAGATGGGAATACCAGACCATCTGACCTGTCTCTTGAGAAACCTGTATGCAGGTCAGGAAGCAACAGTTAGAACTGGACATGGAACAACAGACTGGTTCCAAATAGGAAGAGGAGTACGTCAAGGCTGTATATTGTCACCCTGCTTGTTTAACTTGTATGCAGAATACATCATGAGGAACGCTGGGCTGGAGGAAACACAAGCTGGAATCAAGATTGCTAGGAGAAATATCAATAACCTCAGATATGCAGATGACACCACCCTTATGGCAGAAAGCGAAGAAGAACTAAAGAGCCTCTTGATGAAAGTGAAAGAGGAGAGTGAAAAAGTTGGCTTAAAGCTCAACATTCAGAAAACGAAGATCATGACATCTGGTCCCATCACTTCATGGGAAATAGATGGGGAAACAGTGGAAACAGTGTCAGACTTTATTTTTTGGGCTCCAAAATCACTGCTGATGGTGATTGCAGCCATGAAATTAAAAGATGCTTACTCCTTGGAAGGAAGGTTATGACCAACATAGATAGCATATTTAAAAGCAGAGACATTACTTTGCCAACAAAAGTCCGTCTAGTCAAGGCTATGGTTTTTTTCAGTGGTCATGTATGGATGTGAGGGTTGCATCACTGACTCGATGGACACGGGTTTGGGTAGACTCCGGGAGTTGGCGATGGGCAGAGAGGCCTGGCGTGCTGCAATTCATGGGGTCGCAAAGAGTTGGACACGACTGAGTGACTGAACTGAACTGATGTATTTTAACATACATCCATATCAAAGTCTAAAGTTAGTTTGTAATTTTATGATTTTCTTTGTAAAAATCTTAGAACATTTCATTTGTCAATCCACTGAAGTATATTATTGTTGCTGTGTACTTTATTTCTATATATCTTAACATATACAAGGCAATACTATTATTATTGTTCTAAACCATCAATATTGTATTAGGTGGTATTCTTTGAAAAGTAGGCCTAGGATAAGAATTTGGGAGTAGATTGTCTAGCATAAGCATTTGGGAGTAGATTGTCTATAAGGGAGGTGGTCTCCAAAGGGATGATAGGAAATAAGAAAAGGAAGAGAGAGAATAAAGCCTGTGTCAATGAGTGGATTACTATGATAGGCAATTGTGGCTCAGTACTATTCAATAAAGAAACTGTAGAACACATGCCGGAATCATTCCATGAATGATGGATGGGAAATGGCCACTGGTGATTAAACAGCCCTAGATCTTTACTGATTGAGAGTTGCTCCGAGACTGTTGACTCTTCCTTACTTGCAGGCTGTACCTGCTTATAGTGGAATAAGCTTCTAGGGTGCTATAGAAAATATTTAGGTAGAGAAGGAAAGAGAATAAGCACCCAGGAAGGGAAGCTATCAGCATATTATAAATTCTCTTCTATTGCATTTGCTATGGGGGAAATGGTTTAGAGAATCAACAGTGTCTACAACAAAGCATCTATTGTGTTAACTAGATACATTCATGCCCCATATATTATTTTCCACTCTGTTATTGACACTTTAGGCTGGTGGCTGGCCATAATTTCTTAAAGATAAAATAAAGCAAACAAACCCCAAGCAACACCCCCCCCAAAAAAAAAAACGTTTTCAGTGAGAGTGTTAGTGGAATAAGCCACAGTACTCATTGTTGAAGCTGGTCCCAAGGTGATGAACCTGTGTGTTGCTTCCGTCCCTAACACCGTGGGCACTCTCTTTATGAACTAATTTCACTAGTAGGGATGGCTAAGGACAAAATCTGGTTTACTTTCGCTGGATGAGTTATCTTGTTCCTCAGGATCTTCAGCATCTCCTCTGCTGTAGATATTCTCTGGTAGGCATGAATAGGGGGCAAAGATCTGTATAATTGTCCCTGCTTCTGTTGGTCTGTCTATATGCCTCAGACACCCTTTTTTCTCATCCTCTGTAGGTCTACAGTGATGTATCCTTTTATTTTCTTTCTTTTGGAAAGGATACACTGGTTATCTGAATAGGGGCATGACAGGAAGCAACTTTGAATCTTTTGACTCTGAGGCTAGCAATAGTATCTGAAATTTCAAAGAAAGATGTGATATTGCTCTTGATTTACTATATTGGATGTTGGGAAGAGTATTAGAGGCTTCACTTGACCCTTTCCACTCTGACTGTTACTCTACAGGTCAGAAAATAATATGAGAGTTCTACAAGTTGCTAAACATATCTATTCTGATAATGCACTCAGGGACAGGGGAAATTGCCAGGAGTCGACTCATAGACTCTTTGAACCAGTTACACTCAGTTTAATAGAGGAGTTCTTACAGCATTTTGTGTCTACTACTATCTGTATCAGCTATGAGTCTATATACAATCGTTTTGAAAAATCTGGGTATTTCCTTTCCTTCTATGTTGCTCCCATGAGCAACATAGCACTGACACAGTGGGCACTCTTGTTCAGTTCAGTTCAGTCACTCAGTTGTGTCCGACTCTTTGCAATCTCATGGACTGCAGAACGCCAGGCACTTTGTCCATCACCAACTCCCGGAGTTTACTCAAACTCACGTCCATTGAGTTGGTGATGCCATCCAACCATCTCATCCTCTGTCATCCCCTTCTCCTCCTGCCTTCAATCTTTCCCAGCATCTTTTCAAATGAGTCAGTTCTTCACATCAGGTGGCAAAGTATTGGAGTTTCAGCTTCAACATCAGTCCTTCCAATGAACATTCAGGACTGATTTCCTTTAGGATGGACTGGTTGGATCTCCTTGCAGTCCAAGGGACTCTCAAGAGTCTTCTCCAACACCACAGTTCAAAAGCATCAATTCTTCAGCGCTCAGCTTTCTTTATAGTCCAACTCTCACATCCATACATGACCACTGGAAAAACGATAGCTTTGGCTAGACGGACCTTTGTTGGCAAAGTAATGTCTCTGCTTTTTAATATGCTGTCTACGTTGGTCATAGCTTTTCTTCCAAGGAGCAAGCACCTTTTAATTTCATGGCTGCAGTCACCATCTGCAGTGATTTTGGAGCCCCCCAAAATAAAGTCTGTGACTGTTTCCCCATCTGTTTGCCATGAAGTGATGGGACCAGATGCCATGATCTTAATTTTCTGAATGTTGAGTTTTAAGCCAACTTTTTCACTCTCCTCTTTCACTTTCATTAAGAGGCTCTTTAGTACTTCTTTGCTTTCTGCCATAAGGGTGGTGTCATCTGCATATCTGAGGTTGTTGATATTTCTCCTAGCAATCTTGATTCCAGCTTGTGCTTCCTCCAGTCCAGGGTTTCTCATGATGTACTCTGCATATAAGTTAAATAAGCAGGGTGACAATATACAGCCTTGACGTACTCCTTTCCCTATTTCCCTATGAGCTCTCTTTTTATGGAGAAGGCAATGGCACCCCACTCCAGTACTCTTGCCTGGAAAATCCCATGGATGGAGGAGCCTGGTAGGCTACAGTCCATGGGGTCGCTAAGAGTCGGACACGACTGAGTGACTTCACTTTCACTTTTCCCTTTCATCCACTGGAGAGGGAAATGGCAACCCATTCCAGTATTCTTGCCTGGAGAATCCCAGGGATAGCGGAGCCTAGTGGGCTGCCGTCTATGGGGTCGCACAGAGTCGGACACGACTGAAGCAACTTAGCAGCAGCAGCAGCACTCTTTTTATGAATCCATTATGCTAGCATGTTTCAATCCTGAAACTTGATTGTAGGTCCCTTTAGGCATAAAGTCATAAACATTATATATATTAAAATTTCTCTTGTCTTGTAGCTGAGTGAACTTTAAGTGGAGTTTTTTTCTCAGAGGACTTTGATCTCCTTTCAGCTGATTTGTTCTGAATTGGTTTAGATTCAGAGATGAGTGAGGAACCAAGGAACCAAAAGTTGATTGACATTGGCCTTTGCTCACCAACTCTTGATCTCTTGTGTTTCCATATGTTGATAAACACTCTCTTTGGATGCCCATCTATCTTGCCTCTGGAAACAGTATGGTCTTTTAGTCATTGATATAGATTCCAATGGTCAAGGGATCCTGCTTGTTACTCTGGTCTTCCTACCTACTACAGTAGTTATATCCACGTTGCCTCTAATTATTGAGTGCCGAAATCTGGCCTTTGCTATTCTGAAGGCATGTCATACATAAGGACGTTAGAGAGTCCTGTGGAAACATACCCTGCTGTCAGTCTTGGCCCATAGAACACAATATCTCTGAGTTTCTCAGTGTAGCCTCAGTGAAAGAAAGGTCCTTTAGTCCCTCCTGGGAACACAGTCAACCAGTAGATTCTTTGGTTTCATGTAATTCACCAACTATAATCTGTCTATTTCTGTGAAGTTCCTTGTCTTCAATTGTGGAAGTTCCTTTCTGTAATATTCTTCTATGGCAGTCTGGCACGGTGGGTCTAAAACTTTGATTATGAACTAGATCAGTTTAAAACCTGCCAGTTAATATATGTGCTTCAAAATTAATTGAAAAATTATTGGCACTCATGTTTAGCTTCCTCATATGCATGATAAATTTGTCTTATTTTGAAGCAAAAGACAGTCACATGCTCACTGAAATGTGCTGAATTCAAAGGCATAAAAGACAAGTTGCTGTTTCTCCCTGTCTGCACTTTTGCCTCATCATTCCTTAATAAAGTCAAGTTTCCTTTCTATCCCTCCATCTCCACTCATTTTTGCCCTTAAAGAAACTTTTTTTAAAAAGACACATTTAAATGAGAATGCATTCAGCCTATATTCCCTACTTCATAAAGCAAGAGATTTTTAAATGAAAATGTTCGAGGCTGTCGACTCAGCCGATGAGATATCAGTGCGGGTAATGAAAGATTGCTGGGAGAAATATCAATAACCTCAGATATGTGGATGACACCACCCTTTTGGCAGAAAGTGAAGAAGAACTAAAGAGCCTGTTGATGAAAGTCAAAGAGGAGAGTGAAAAAGTTGGCTGAAAGCTGAACATTCAGAAAATTAAGATCATGGCATCTGGTCCCATCACTTCATGGCAAATAGATAGGGGGAGGGGAAACAAGGGAAACACCAAGAGACTTAATTTAGGGGGCTCCAAAATCACTGCAGCCATGAAATTAAAAGATACCTGCTCCTTGGAAGAAAAGTTATGACCAACTAGACAGAATATTAAAAAGCAGAGACATTACTTTGAAAGCAAAGGTCTGTCTAGTCAAAGCTATGAATTTTTCCAGTAGTCATGTATGGATGTGAGAGTTAGAATATAAAGAAAGATGAGTGCCAAACAATTGATGCTTTTGAACTGTGGTGTTGGAGAAGACTCTTGAGAGTCCCTTGGACTGCAAGGAGATCCAACCAGTCCATCCTAAAGGCGATCAGTCCTGGGTGTTCATTGGAAGGACTGATGCTGAAGCTCCAATACTTTGGCCACCTGATATGAAGAACTGACTACTTGGAAAAGACCCTGATGCTGGGAAAGATTGAAGGCAGGAGGAGAAGGGGATGACAGAGGATGAGATGGCTGGATGGCATCACCAACTCAATGGACATGAGTTTGAGCAAGCTCCGGGAGTTGGTGATGGACAGGGAATAAGCCTGGCATGCTGCAGTCCATAGAGTTGCAAAGAGTCAGACGCGACTGAGCGACTGAACTGAATGCAAGGAAGGAATTATAGCACTGATGCTCTTAATTCCTGAAGTTTTCAAAACTCCTGACCACCCTGGGTAACATGGCTGAGACGGTGGAACAGTCTATAAGAGCATCATAAGTTATATGACTTAAAAAGTGGCTACAGCTTCTCTCTTCTTTCCAATATTGTGATGTTAGTTTGCTTCTGTTCTGTAGCATGGGAACGCACCAGTCAGATTACCTGCTCTGCGGCTCCCAATGGTACCCTTCTGGATTCACCACCACATTTATGTCAGGACTATGACTCTTTCAGACTGCTCTCAGCTACTGACTAAGCATGGTAAGGGTACTAAGGCAGGATCATTCTGGGCAACTCTTTCAATGGGCAACTTTGCCTAGGACTATACCATAGTTCTGGACTCTTACAGCCCAATTCTTTTTCCTTCTCTCTATCCTTTGTTAGATGTCAGACCCTTTTCATAAACAGAATGCTCTCATTGCCTTCTTTTGATCCTTCCCCAATACGTTATGTGCACATTGTATTAGTCATCTATTGCTGCATAACAAATTATCCCCAAACTTACTGTCTTACAAAAACACACACTTATTATCTCACACTTACTGTGGGTCAAGAATATAAGTGTGGCTTATCCAGGTCCTCTGCTTTAAGATCTCTCCCATGGCTGCAATCAAGTTGCCAGCCAGTCCTGGGGTCCTGTCTGAATCTTGATTACAGAAAGGTCTCTGGGATTTAGTTTCTGTGGGATTTTCTGCTGAGGGCCCCAGTTTCTTGCTGCCTGTGCCTGGAAGCCTCCCTTAGTCCTTTGCTACATGGGTATTCCTACCATGATGATTTCTTCCTTACATCCAGGAAGAGAAAAAGAAAGACTTCTAGCAAGATGGAAGTCTAATATTTTATAGTTTAGTCACAGAAATGACATCTCATTATCTTTCTAATTCTATCGGTTAAAAGCAAGTCACTTGGCCAGCCCACACTTAGGGATTACACAGAATGAACACCAGGAGATAGCAATCCCTGTGGGCCATCTAGAGGCTGCCTGTTTGACCCATCTCGTACCATCTCTATACATGCTTTCCAGAGGACCCATGCTCCTCTGGGGACCCAAACTAACACAGGTCTAAAAGTAAATTTTTAACAATTGGCTTTACTTACTAGGACATTTGATTCTAACTAGGGGATGATCTCTCATCAAAAATGGATTTTTTTGTTGTTATTTCAGTGGGTCTGGCTAATGGGATTTAAGATTGCTTTGTATAAGATATGGCATTCTGTTACATTCACTGGCATACTGCTTCTTCCTTGGTCACTGCAACTTTTAGTAGACATTTCATTTCTAGCACTGATAAGGAAGGATTACAAATACATTAAAAATTGATAGGTTTCATTCCATAATTGACTACAAATGAAGTGGAACTCAAACTGAAACCACCACAGTCAGCAATACTATTTCCTTGGTTTGGGTCAGCCTATAAGCATTGTCCTTCTCTTTTCTACTCTTTTTTTTTTTAATTCCTTGACCATTATTTTCTTTACTTTGGGATTTTTAAAAACACTCTGACAATTTGTTTTGGAGTATGATTGATATACAGGCACTGTCCTTCTTTCTTTCTGTGAGTAAGATGATTTGTTTCTCCTCAGTTGTTCTCCTCAGTTGCATCAGAGCAATTCCTGCCATTGATAGCAAATTCTTCAAGATCAGTGCACAGGAATGTGATTTGGTGGGGTTAAAAAACAGCATAAAGGTGAAATATACTGTTACTTCATTTGTGATGACAAAATACAGTGTTATGTGGCTAGTAAGAAATTAGTCTGAATCTTCACAATATCAGATTAATAGGAAATCATTTTTGTTTGGGAGAAAATCCAGTGTTACAGGAGGCAGGTAGAAACCACAAAAGGATTATTTTAGATATTATGAATAGGAAAACCAAGACATATAGCACCAAGTCATTTCTTTTCTCTTAATTAACATGTGAATAGTTTAATAGAGAGCAAGTTTATAGGCTTCCCTGGTGATTCAGATGGTAAAGCTTCTGCCTGCAATGCGGGAGACCTGGGTTTGATCCCTGGGTTGGGAAGATCCCCTGAAGAAGGAAATGGCAACCCACTCAGGTACTCTTGGCTGGAAAATCCCATGGACAGAGAAGCCTGGTAGGCTACAGTTGATGGGGTCGCAAAGAGTTGGACATGATTGAGCGACTTCACTTCACTTCACTTCCAGTACTCTTGTCTGGGAAATTCCATGGACGGAGGAACCTGGTAGGCTACAGTCCATGGGATTGCAAAGAGTCGGACATGACTGAGCAATTATCACTCACTCACTTATGCTCCAGCACCCTGACCAATCAACTGTTCTTTCTATTATAACACATCTATTTTGGATTTTAGCATTACCTGAGGGAACTTGACAAATTGGCCAGGTTTCAGATAAAAGTGAGCAGAGTATCAAAGGAGCAAAGACAAGAGCTGCAGAAGGATAAGAGCCAAGTAAGAGAATTTAGGTATAACTCCAAGGGGACATGGGAATTTTTTTTTTTAACTTTGTCTGAAATAAAGGAGTAATGAAAAACTAAAATTGGGAGAAGATAAATTGGAAAGACTGACTATACAATCCAAGGCAGGGGGTTGAGGATTATTAAAGGAAATAGTGAAAGTTCATTATATGAGACAATGAAAACCTAGACCAGCTGTGGGGTTCCAGCAGGCACCCAAAGTAATCTTATCTGGGCTCCAGGGAGTAGCCTGACCTGGGTAGCAATTTCCAGCTTTAACTTAGAATCTCTATTATTGCATGAGTTTTGTGGGTTGGCTCCAGGCATAAAATACTTTACAATGGTGACTGTCTATTATGTCCTGTAGTTGAATCCATATTTCTGTGGGCTGCCTCGTGGTCAGGGCTGCTAAAATCTTCTACCTGCTTCATGGCTCTGGGGACTGTAGTAGAAGTTTTCATGCTATAGTATAAACAGCTTACAAAATAAAAAGCTTGCAATGGGATATGTGATGTTCATGCCAAGGATATTCATCACTCATTGTTACCTGTGGGTTCAGACTGATCCAGGAATGTCCTTGTTCAGAAACTCTTCCATGTGACCAAAAAACTCTCTTGGAGAATACAGCCTTGTGTGTGTGTGTGTGTTTGTGTGTGTGTGTGTGTGAGTGTTTGAAGTGACAGATTTAGTGCTTAAGTGGTGGGAGAATCGGCTCATGAGTCTGGATGAAAGTTTTGGTCAGCAGTGTACATGAATGACAGATGGGAGCTGGGATTCCTTTCATGAGAGCTTATGCAGCCAGTTTATTATTCTTATGCAAATTTTTTTTTTTTGAATTTGAACTCAAGCCTGAATTCCTTAAAGCTCTTATTTTCTTCTCCTCTATAGTAGAATAGCTGGAAAGAATGGGTTATTGGAGTACAAGCTACTGCCAGCTCTAGCCCTCAAGGTGGTTCAGGATGGCTGGAGCCCCAGGGGCAGTCACCTTGGGCTGGAGATGACTTGTCCATTTACCTCAATATCATACAACCATTTTCATGTGAGCATACTGCACCACATGCAAATTTGGGAAACACTGCTCTTTCCTGTGTATGAACCTACTAGATGCTCTGTAACAAAGAGAAATCAAGGGTTGTATATGTTATGCCTTCCTTTATTGACTATTTCCCACCATCTGCTTTCTTCCACTGAGGATTTCCCGTGCATCTGTATAGACATAAAAACATATACATGTCCACTTTTGAGTTCTGGACATTTGCAATGATAATGTCTCCAATTTGACTTTATTGCAAAAAAAAAAAAAGTTTAGCCAAATGACTTACATTCTTATTTTAGGATGTAGTAGGAAAATGAAATGGTAGATAGGAAATTTCAAGATCTAGCTAGACTTCTTGCTATTGGATAAATCACCTAACCTCTCTGGGCTACATCTGTGGGGAAAAAAACATTGTGATCTCCCTATGTCCTTTCAAGCACTATGAATCTATGGAAATGATTGTTTCATCATGCTACCATCTGGTTACTACAGTTATTGTGATTCATGATCATATAATATATGAAAACACTAAGTATTAAAGTAAATATTTTTATTGCAGACAATGTAAGTGTCCACATTTTCAACACTTGTAGATACTTCATCTCAGGCACTGTGCTTGTGCTGAGAATGCACAGGTGACTCATTCATAGCTCTTACTCCTAAAAAGTTCATCTTCCAGTGGTAACAGATAATAATCAGAGAGTAATGATCCCTGTGGTGAGGGTGACAATAGAGGTGATGTTTGCACTCAAGCTGCTTTGCCAAGGCAGCTTCCCCAAGATGCTTTCAGTTCACCAAAGGGATGCGAGGAAGACACAGAGGTCTAGGGGCTGCTCATCATAGATGCAGCTGGCCCCACCTGCACAGCCTTCTGCTGCTGTAGCTGAAGCCTCGCCTTTACCCTCATGAGGAGGATGGACCTAATATGTTAACACCTGGGTGCCAACCTTTATCATGTAGTTAGGAAGGATGCCCTTCTGGGTGTGAAAGGTGGGATAGGGTTTCAAATCTTACGTAGGAAAGTTCACAGTATGTAAAAATCATAGATCAAACATGACCCATCCTTGCCATCGGTCATTTGGCTTTGAGGATGCTGATACAGTTACAGTATTTAGCTTTTTTTTTTCTTTCTTTTAAATTAGTTTATTTATCTATTTTTTAACTTTATAATATTGTATTTGTGTTGCCATATATTGACATGACTCAACCATGGGTGTACCTGTTGGATTAATGAAGGCAAGTGGAGCAATTCAGGAGAGAGTGATTGCTACTGGGAATTAATGCTGTAGAAATAGGAAAATCTTAATATTTTGAAAGAAAGGAGAAAGGTTCTTTGAATCATAGAAATGATTTGAGTAAGAGAATGTAATTTTAAATGCAATTCTGTTATTTTTAAGTAGACGTAGTATCCACTACAGCCAGGACACTACTCAAGTGTCTGTTAAGGAATCTGGGCTCCTAACCCATACCCCTCCTGGGCTGTTGTCTGGGATTACACTCATGGTTTGAGCTAGGCCAATGTGTTTAACCTTTTAAACTTTTTCTCCCTCAGTTTTTCATCTGTGAAAGTTCAGGTTTGTAATAGAACACATCTAACAGAGGATTAAAACAACCAATTAGATAAAGCACTTGGACAAGAACTTGGCTTTAGAAAGTACTCAGTAAATGTCAGCTTTGTTATTCCTCTTCGTGGAGCCCTTTCCTCAATGTGCTTCCACATACAGCATCTCATTTGATCTAATTTCACTACAAAATGTTACGTGGCTTTTGCTAATAAAAGCCTAGAAATGTTAAATGGTTTGTCCAAGGAGAAGCCACTGATAAAGTACAAATTCAATGTTCTTCCTCTTAGACCTTGGCTATTTCATAATAAAAGGACCACAAGTTATGGCTTGCTGATGCTTCTTGATCTGGTCAAAGCTTCACATAGTCTTAGTCTAGAGAGGTGTTTTCATTCATTTTTCATAGCTGTCACTTACCATCAGTTCTAGGGTAGCATCTAACTGAACTCTTGTTCTGGCTGGATTGTGAGCCCTTTGAGGTCAGTGTTGTGAGCCATTTCTATACCTCTTTTGTCCTTTACTGTGCTCAGCTAGTAGGGTTCAGTCCCACTTGGTCTGACTCTAGTGGCAGTGATCTTAAGCACCGTTGAGTCTGTGATCGGTAAATAACAAAGCAATGTCAGATTATGTTGACGTTATTAAAATTGTGTTACAATTTTCCTATGGCAAAAGGAGCCAGAACAATGGAAGTAAAATTGGAACTTTAAGCAAGAAAAGAAATCCATCAACTCAGTTTTTGCAGACAGGAGCCCTTTCAGCTCTGGTTCATGAAAATTCAAAATGAGCTCTTGTATCTTAGGCTACCGCCTCAGAGAGGGCTATGTTAGATTTGCAGGACTCTGAGCTCCCAGCAAATCGCAGTTCCCTTTGTTCTCAGAGCTCCCCATGTTCTGTATCCCCTGGATGTTTTTGTGTACTTTCAGCATCCATCCACTAAGGCAGCATGTACCCTACTGAGATCATAAGTTACTTATGTTTATTGTAATTTATTATTTTTGCAATTATGTCATATGGTAACAATGATTACTTCTGTTACTCCTGTTCACAAACTTGCAAAGAATTTGATTGATGGGTTGCAGCTTTATTTTCCCTATGCGCCTATTATTGCTAGAGAGCAATTTTCCTGGATGCAAAGTTTGTCAGGGGAATGTATACAGGTGCTATGGAAGAAGAGCCTGCAAAATCACTCAACTTTCAATACAGTCCCATCTTGCTTATCTGAAGACATTGGGGCCAGATATAGTTTGAAATTTTTACATATTTTCAGATTTTAGAAAGGCTGTATATCATTTGCATATTATGTATAGACAGCATAGTGTAATCAGACACATTGCAGTAAGAGGGTACATGATATAAATTTATAGCTTTTGTTAACTTAGTCATACTTTGCCTTCAGATGAGTTCTGTAAAGCACTTTTCGTTTTCAGAGATTTTTGGAATTGATTGCCCGCACTCCTCTTGGAGTCACGTCTTTCTCCCAGGAGAGAGCACTGAGTCCATTGTCCATGGTGCCCCTTGAAGGCTGGCCTCTCAGAGAGGTAGCAGGTTTCTGAGGCTGCCTCTCAGAAGCTAGGGATGAGCTGCTAACCTTGGGCTTTCCCCCAAGTGCATTTGAATTCCACCACACCTTTCCACCAGAGGTGCATGCCAGTCTGAGTAAGGGGAAACAAGGACACTGATCTAACTTTCTAACTTTTTTGTCCCTTTCTCTCTTCTTCCTCTTGGCTCCTTTCTCCTCCATGCCCAGCGAAGACTTGTCTATGCCATACTGCCTTTGTGTGCTATCCTATGGCTTAAGATCTGAATTCATAAACGCTATATAGGAGAGAGCTGTTTGAATAAAACAAAGACATGAAAATGACTTCTGTCTTATTCTGTTTGGCTGCTGTAGCAAAAAGTCACAGGCTGGATGGGTTGTAAAAAACCAGCGTTTCTTTCTCAGAGTTCTGGAGACTGAATGTCTAAGATCAAGGTGCTGGTAGATTTGGTATCTTTTGAGGATCTGCTTCCTGACAGATGGCCATCTTCTCACTATAATCTCATATGGTGGAAGGGGCTAGGGAGCCCTTATAAGTAGGGTCCCGCTTTTAAGAGTACTAATTCCATTCATGAGGGCCCAGACTTCACAACCTAATCACTTCCCAAAGCCACCTCCACACTCCAAATACCATCACTTTGGTGTTTGGTTTTCACATATAAATGGGGGCAGAGGGACAAACATTCAGTCTATAAGAGCTTCTTTCTTTGAGGCTGAGTTCTACTTTTCCCCAAGAACTAGAGTTTATCAGGAATGAAAATCTTTCAGTTTAACATGAGAAAATATTAAGCCCATTTCATCAACGTAATAGTGTTTAAAAAGTGAATCATGTCTTCATGTATATGTTTTATATATACACATATATGTGTTTTATGTATGTATAGATGTATATACAAGCATTTATATTTTGGCATGGAATGTTTCTAGATTACATAAAAGTTCATGACAGGGGATTCCCTGATGACTCAGTGGTAAAGAATCCGCGTGCCAACTCAGGAGACTTGGGTTTGATGCCTGATTCAGGAGGATCCCACAAGCCACAGGAATCTTGTGATCTGGAGCCCAAGAGCTGCAACTACTGAGCCCTTGTGCCACAACTACTGAAGCCCACATGCCCTAGAGCCCATGCTCTGCAACAGGAGAAGGCACGGCAATGAGAAGTCTGTGCCCCATGACTAGAGAAAAGCCCATGCAGCAACAAAGACCCAGCAGAGCACACCCTACGTGCCAAAAAAAAGTTCATGACAGAGCAGAGCTTTATATTATTCATACCAACTTTTAGCATAAGAGCCGTTTTACTTATTAATCATTTAAAAACTTCTATTGGCATCCCAGTTTTAGGAAGACTCTAGCTGCAAGAGTAGTAAACTGCAATGATTTTATTTAGCAGTAAGATAGTGTTCTCTATCTCCTCAGTCTGGAATATTCTTTAATCCATTTACTACATTCTAGAGTTAAGGTATTTTTGAAGTGGAGGTGTTAGCTGAGGTACCCTATGCTCATTCAGTATTTCAAAAACCAGTACTGGTCATCACACACACACATCAGTAAACTAAAAGTGACCCTCTCGGCCACTTTTTGGCAGTATTGGTGGCTGAGTAGCTTATCATAGGGATGAAACATTGATTTAAATTTTAGAGATGGAGACAGAAAGGTGCTAAGGGAGCTGCTATGCTGAAATAGTAAAGTTCAAGTAATAGACCTTTCAGGAACAAATCCCTCTGTAACTGTGGACTGTGTGTAAGGATGAAGCAATGTCTACTCATCATTAATGCGATGGCTTCAGTACACATTATCTGTGAATGGTAAGCTGAACTCACTGCCAACATTTACACAATAAAATATGTGGCCCTGCAACCACAGGGGGAAGAACTATTTCCCCAGGTTTTCTCCCCAGCCATAACAATATTACAGGGATCAGAGATTTTGAGCCCTGCTTCCTGTTAATATGAAGGGAGGATATGATGAGCCCTGACAAATAAACCCACGTGTTTTAAATATAGTATGTTGGAACCTTGGAATAGGGACATCCTAATAAATACTGTTTCATTGTTTTAAGAATGAAAAGCAAGAATCTGAAAAAGGAAAATACTTCCATTTATTCATTTGCCACTGTGCTCTGTTCTGGTGGGAGATGTGTATTTTCATTTCAAAACATGGTGGAGACTATTAGACTCTTTGCTTCAAAGAAAACCAGGATCTTTTAAAAAAGAATTATGTAATGAAGCTCATTAGAATCTCATCTTAAAGCACATTCCATAAAAACTGGTACCAAAGCGTGGGCATCGAGGTTGGCATTCCCTGTGTGTGTGTGTGCTCAGTTGCTCTGTCCTGTCCGACTCTTTGTGGTCCCATGGACTGTAGCCTGCCAGGCTCCTCTGTCCATGGCATTTCCCAGGCAGGAATATTGGAGTGGGTTGCCATTTCCTACTGCAGAGGATCTTCCCAACTCAGGGGTGGAACCCCCATCTCTTGTGTCTTCTGCACTGGTGGGGCAGATTCTTTACCACTGCATCACCATGACATAGTGTTTCTCATATTTTCTAGAAGTTTTCTTTCACATACATTTTAAGCTTGCATTGGTACTAGTTTACATATGAATGAGTATAACTTTCCTTACACTAAGTCTTTAAATCCACTCTTCCTTTGACAGACGCTTGGGTTGCTTCCACATATTGAATATTGTAGATGGTGCTGCTATGAACGTTTATATGTTCATAAATGCTATGAACATTTATTATTTGTAGACTTTTTGGTAGTAGTAAACCTGACAGGTTTGATGTTATACATGATTGTGGCTTTGATTTACATTTTTCTAAAAATTACTGATATTGAATGTATTTGCATGTGCCTGTTAGACATCTGTATGTCTTCTTTGGAAAAATACTTATACAAGTATTCTCATTTTTTCTTTGAGAAGTTTGTTTTCTGATACTGAGGCGTATGAGCTGAGTTTGTAGAGTTTGGATATTAACACCATGTCAGTCACCTCATTTGCAAATGCTTTTTCTCATTCGGTAGGTTTTCATTTTGTTTAGTTTCCTTTGCTGTGCAAAAGTTTTAAATTTAATTAGATCCCATTTGTTTATTTTTCTGAGCTGGTAGTTTTTCTGCGTGACACAGGGCATGGTAGTTAAGAGGCACAGTGCCTGTGCTGAAATTCCAGCACCACCACTGAATAGCTGTGTGAGCCTGAGCAAGTTACTAAACCTCTCTGTGCTACCATTCTTTATGTGTAAAATCAGGATAATAATAGTGCTAACATACTTTTCTAGGGCTGGAGACATATAAGGATTAAATAAGTTAATCCACTGAAAACACTTAAAGCAGTGCCCTAAATGGAAACGAAGCAAGTGCTAAAGTTATCTACTACCACTCCCACTGAGTTTAGAATTGTCTATTTGCACCCATGTTCTTTTTTCACTTTTTGACAGTTTTGTGATTCCCCTTTTTTTCCCTATCGCTTTTCCTGTGTTTTGATTTTATAACTGAGCCTTTCAGGTTATAAGTGGAAGTGACAGAAATGACAGAGTTCTAATTCTAGGGAAGAGAACAGTGAATAAGACTGGCTGCTTTGGAGCTAACATTCTAAGGGGAGCACATGACATAAATGAACAAGGTCAGTTCAGAGTAGATGGCAAAAAACCAGGATGGCACTGAGATTCATGAGGGTGAAATGCTTGTGGGTACTTTAGATGACATGTGAATAGAGATCTAAATGTTGAGAAGGCAGGTAGGCCGAATTTTGTAGAAGGACATTACAGAGAGAGGATCCAGCGATTAGCAAGTTAGCTCTGAGGTACAAACTGGCTTGGTCTGCCTGAGAAAAACAAAATACAGCCTGCATGGCTGGAGCATAATGAGCAATGAAGACTGTGACCAGAGGGAAGGCAGAAGAGAGAGAGATAGAAGCAAGACTTCATGATTTTGCAAATCAGGGGGGAAAATATTGGATTTAGAGCAGGGTTTCTCAACTGCGGTGCTATTAACATTTGGACCAGATGTTTTTTTGCCATGCGGACTGTGTTGTGATTTTTAGGATGTTAAGGAGCATTAGGCATCCATTCACTAAATGCCAGTAGCATTTACTCTCAGTTGTGAAAATCAAAAATGTCTACACGTGTCATCAAATGTCCCTGGAACAAAACTGTCCATGGTTGAGACCTACTGATTTAGAGTACATTCAACAGGAAAAATATGATCTGGTTTGCATTTGAGAAATATAATATTGATCAATTTGTAGAGAACAGAGTGTAGCGAATAACAAGAGGAAATATGGAGACTGGTCCTAGGAAGGAGATGATAGTGTGTGCAGTTGTGTGATGTCAATGGAGATATCTGTATTAGCAGCTAGTGATTCTTCTTAACAAGATGAGAATGAAAGCTGTAAAAATTTGCAAGTTATAAAGCAACAGCACAAGACCTGGAACAGGAGTATATGCTCAGTAATAATGTATGTTGAGAATAAATGTGAAATGAATGAATTATGGTTGTCTCAGGATATAAAGTCCATGGTCAATATAATGAGCTGATACAGACTGATTCATCAGGGAAGTCATAAGCCTAGCAAAGACTCAATTTTGTGGTCTCATCCTAAACTTGATTACAAAAAAAAAATCAATATAAGGTATTTGAACTATTGTCAGGGAAAGCGGTGATGATTTGCAGCAATGGATAAAAGCCATCGTCTTTTTGCATTTTGCATTCTAAACTATGCTGTGTCTCAGAACCAAAACCTTTTAACCTGAGTTGACAAAATTGACTTGGATCTGTGTTGATTTTTTTAAATCAATTTTTGGTTAGGATGATTCTTGAGGTTTCTTATTGTGTAATATCCATCTGCCCATTAAACACAAAAGTGTAAAAAAGTGACAGAGGATACAGTCCCATGGTGAGGGGTGAATGGCAAAAGTTTTGGAGGATCCAATTTAAATGTTTTTCTGGTTTTTTCTGGAGGATGCAAAGTTGTGCTGGAAATCTCATAAAAGGAGTTCAAAAGAATGTTTTGCAGCGTTTATAATTTTTTTTGTCGTTTGCAGTCATTTTTATTTATTTCACTGATAGGAACATATAATCCTTCATTCATGCTAGGGCCCAAGCATCGTTATCAAGTTTCTGTTTCCAATTTAATGAAATATGTATTTATATAGGCAAATTCCAACCAAATTAATAGCCTTGGAACATAAAATGATGTGACAGATGTGACCTATTTACACAAAGGCCATTTGTTCTTTCTTTGGATTTTATGCCCTTTACTGTGAGTAGTTGGGAAAAGCTCACAGATGAGTACTCATTGCCAGGGAAAAGAAAAGCCTTTGCATGTGGGTGTGATGATTTTGTCCAGAAGTAGGAGCCGAATCGTCTCAGGGGCTGGTAATCCCATGTGAGGAAGTGAGGGAGGCAGGAACAATGTAAATGGGGAAATGAGTTGTACCCACTTGCAGAGATGAAAGTCGAGCAAATTAGCTAAAGTCTTTTAAGATGAATTAATCACCATGGCACAGTTGATAAAGATTGAACAGGTTATATTTTTGTTTAAAATATAGAACCAATGGTAAAACACGCTGATGGAATTAACAGAGCAGTTGTTTTTCTGGGGTCATGGTTTTTGAAGAATTATTTTTGCTGAACTCCAAAATAAGTCTGGATTTGGGAACTTTGTTTAAACTGCTCCTTTGTCAGTGTATCACAAAGTTGCAGGAGAATGTACACCTTGCTTTCCATCTCCTTTTGTCCAATTAGCTGCTTCCTGAGTCTGATCTCTGGGTCAGGAAGATGCCCTGGAGAAGGAAATTGCAACCCACTCCAGTACTCTTGACTGGAGAATCCCCATGGACAGAGAAGCCTGGTGGGCTACAGTCTGTGGGGTTGCAAAGATTGAACATGAATGAGCACGTCTACTACTACTCCCCATTGAAGACTTCCTCAGGCAAGCGCACCCTTAGAGAGGCACCACCCCTTTGCCAACCCAACTAGGTCAGATTCTCTCTTTGTATCTTCTCACAAGTCCTTGAACTTCACATTGTTTCAGTTATATTTAAATACTTTGTGTTTTTTGATAAAAATTCTATCTTTATTGATGGACTATATGATCTATCAGAATTAGAGTGTCTCATTTTTGCCACAGATTTTCACATTTCTTGGTTATATATGGACCTAAATTTTTCATATACAAGCATACCTTGTTTTATTGTGCTTTACAGAAACTACATTTTTTTTTTTTTTTTACAAATGGAAAATCGGTGGGAACTCTGCATTGAGCAAGACTATTAGCACAATTCTTCCAACAGCATTTGTTCACTTTGTGTCTCTGTGTCACACTTTGTAATTCTTGCAATATTTCGGACTTCTTCATTATCATTGTGTCTACTATGGTGATCTGTGATCAGAGATACTTGATGTTACTTCACAATTGTTTTGGGCACCAGTAACCATACTCATATAAGATTGTGAATTTAATGGATGAATGTATGTGTTCTGACTGCTCCAGCCACTAGCCATTTCCTCATCTCTCTCTCTCCCCTGGGCCCTTCTATTCCTTGAGACACAGCAATATTGAAATTAGGCCAATTAAAAGTCCTACAGTGACAAGAGAATGCACTTGTCATAGCAAACACCCTCATCCACCAACACAAGACTCTACACATGGACATCACCAGATGGTCAACACTGAAATCAGATTGATTACATTCTTTGCAGCCAAAGATAGAGAAGCTCTATACAGTCAGCAAAAACAAGACCGGGAGCTGATTGTGGCTCAGATCATGAACTCATTATTGCCAAATTCAGACTTAAATTGAAGACAGTAGGGAAAACCACTAGACCATTCAGATATGACCTAAATCAAATCCCTAATGATTATACAGTAGAAGTGAGAAATAGATTTAAGGGACTAGATCTGATAGACAGAGTGCCTGATGAACTATGGATGGAGGTTTGTGACATTGTACAGGAGAAAGGGATCAAGACCATCCGCATGAAAAAGAAACGCAAAAAGGCAAAATGGCTGTCTGAGGAGGCCTTACAAATAGCTGGGAAAAGAAGAGAAGTGAAAAGCAAAGGAGAAAAGGAAAGATATACCCATTTGAATGCAGAGTTCCAAAGAATAGTAAGGAGAGATAAGAAAGCCTTCTTCAGTGATCAGTGCAAAGAAGACAACAATAGAATGGAAAAGACGAGATCTCTTCAAGAAAATTAGAGATACCATGGGAACATTTCATGCAAAGATGGGCTCAATAAAGGACAGAAATGGTATGGACCTAACAGAAACAGAAGATATTAAGAAGAGGTGGCAAGAATACACAGAAGAATACAAAAAATTCTTCACGACCCAGATAATCATTATGATGTGATCACTCACCTAGAGCTAGACATCCTGAAATGTGAAGTCAAGTGGGCCTTAGAAAGCATCACTATGAAGAGAGCTAGTGGAAGTGATGGAACCCCAGTTGAGCTATTTCAAATCCTTAAAGATGATGCTGTGAAAGTGCTGCACTCAATATGCCAGCAAATTTGGAAAACTCAGCAGTGGCCACAGGACTGGAAAAGGTCCATTTTCATTCCAATCCCTAAGAAAGGCAATGCTAAAGAATGCTCAAAGTACGGCACAATTGCACTCATCTCACATGCTAGTAAAGTAATGCTCAAAATTCTCCAAGCCAGGCTTTAACAATATGTGAACCATGAACTTCCAGATGTTCAAGCTGGATTTAGAAAAGGCAGAGGAACCAGAGATCAAATTGCCAACACCAGTTGGAACATCAAAAAAGCAAGAGAGTTCCAGAAAAACATCTATTTCTGCTTTATTGACTATGCCAAAGCCGTTGACTGTGTGGATCACAACAAACTGAGGAAAATTCTTCAAGAGATGGGAATACCAGACCACCTCACCTGCCTCTTGAGAAATCTGTTTGCAGCTCAGGAAGCAATAGTTAAAACTGGACATGAAACAACAGACTGGTTCCAAATAGGAAAAGGAGTATGTCAAGGCTGTATATTGTCACCCTGCTTATTTAACTTATATGCATAGTACATTATGAGAAACCCTGGACTGGAGGAAGCACAAGCTGGAATCAAGATTGCAGGGAGAAATATCAATAACCTCAGATATGCAGATGATACCACCCTTATGGCAGAAAGCAAAGAAGAGCTAAACAGGCTCTTGATGAAAGTGAAGGAGGAGAGTGAAAAAGTTGGCTAAAAACTCAACATTCAGAAAACTAAGATCATGGCATTTGGTCCCATCACTTCATGGCAAATAGATGGGGAAACAATGGAAACAGTGAGAGACTTTATTTTGGGGGGCTCTAAAATCACTGCTGATGGTGACTGCAGCCATGAAATTAAAAGGTGCTTACTCCTTGGAAGGAAAGTTATGACCAACTTAGACAGCATATTAAAAACAGAGACAGTGCTGCGATGAACATTGGGGTATACGTGTCTCTTTCAAGTCTGGTTTCCTCAGTGTGTATGCCCAGCAGTGGGATTGCTGGGTCATATGGCAGTTCTGTTTCCAGTTTTTTGAGGAATCTCCACACTGTTCTCCATAGTGGCTGTACTAGTTTGCATTCCCACCAACAGTGTAAGAGGGTTCCCTTTTCTCCACACCCTCTCCAGCATTTATTGCTTGTAGACTTTTGGATAGCAGCCATTCTGACGGGCATGAAATGGTACCTCATTGTGGTTTTGATTTGCATTTCTCTGATAATGAGTGATGTTGAGCATCTTTTCATGTGTTTGTTATCCATCTGTATGTCTTCTTTGGAGAAATGTCTGTTTAGTTCTTTGGCCCACTTTTTGAATGGGTTGTTTATTTTTCTGGAATTGAGCTTCAGGAGCTGATGAATGGATAAGGAAGCTGTGGTACATATACACAATGGAATATTACTCAGCCATTAAAAAGAATACATTCGAATCAGTTCTAATGAGGTGGATGAAACTGGAGCCTATTTTACAGAGTGAAGTAATCCAGAAAGAAAAACACCAATACAGTATACTAACACATATATATGGTATTTAGTCAATCGGTAAAGATAACCCTGTATGCGAGACATCAAAAGAGACACAGATAAATAGAACAGTATTATGGACTCTATGGGAGAGGGCGAGGGCGGGATGATATGGGAAAATGACATGGAAGCATATAAATTATCATATGTGAAACGAATCGCCAGTCCACGTTCAATGCATGATACAGGGTGCTCGGGGCTGGTGCACCGGGATGACCTGGAGGGATGGGATGGGGAGGGAGGTGGAAGGGGGGTTCTGGAAGGGGAAAACATGTACACCCATGGTGGATTCATGTCAATGTATGGCAAAACAAATACAATATTGTGAAGTTAAAAAATAGAAAATAAACTATTTAAAAAAAATAAAAATAAAAAAGCAGAGACATTACTTTGCCAACAAAGGTCCATCTAGTGAAGGCTATGGTTTTTCCAGTAGTCATGTATGGATGTAAGGGTTGGACTACAAAGAAAGCTGAGCACCAGAGAATTGATGCTTTTGAAGTGTGGTGTTGGAGAAGACTCTTGAGAGTCCCTTGGACTGCAAGGAGATCCAACCAGTCCATCCTAAAGGAAATCAGTCCCGGATGTTCATTGGTAGTACTGATGTTGCAGCTGAAACTCCAATACTTGGCCACCTGATGCAGAGAGCTGACTCATTTGAAAAGACCCTGATGCTAGGAAAGATTGAAAGTGGGAGGAGAAGAGGATGACAGAGGATGAGATGGTTGGATGGCATCACTGACTCAATGGACATGAGTTTGGGTAAACTCTGGGAGTTGGTGATGGACAGGGAGGCCTGGCATGCTGCAGTCCATGGAGTCGCAAAAAGTTGGACACAACTGAACAACTGAACTGAACAGTGACGTCTAAGTATTCAAGTGTAAGGAAGAGTCTTACATCTCTCACTTTAAATTGAAAGCCAGAAATGATTAAGCTGAGTGAGGAAGGTGTGTCGAAAGCTGAGATAGGCCAAAAGGTAGACCTTTTTCCCCAAGCACTGATCCAAGCTGTGAATGCAAAGAAAAAGTTCCAGAAGGAAATTAGAAATGCTATTATAATGACACAAATGATAAGAAAGCAAAACAACATTTTTCCTGATATGGATAAAGTTTTAGTGGTCTAGGTAGAAGATCAAACCAGCCACAATATTTCCCTAAGCCAAAGCCATATCCAGAGCAAGGCCCTAATTCTCTCTGATTCTGTGAAGGCAGAGAGAGGTGAGGAAGTTCACATAGAAACGTTTGAAGGTTGGTTCATGATGTTGAAGGAAAGAAGCCTTCTCTCTAACATAAAAATGTAAGGTGAAACAACAAATGCTGATGTAGAAACTGCAGCAAGTTATCCAGAAGATCTAGCTAAGATCATTAATGAAGGTGGCTAATGAAACAACAGCTTCTCAGTGTAAACGAAATAATCTTCCAGGATGAAACAGCCATCTAGGATTTTCATAACTAGAGAGGAGAAGTCAGTGCCTTCAAAGGGTAGGCTGACTGATTAGAAGCTAGTGATGCTGGTGACTTGAAGTTGAAGCCAATGCTCATTTACCATTCTGAAACTCCTAGGGCCCTTAAGAATGATAGTAAATCTACTCTGCCAGTACTCTATAAATAGAACAAAGCCTGGATGAGAGCACATCTGCTGACAACATGGTTTATTGAATATTTTAAGCCCACTGTTTAGAACTTATGGTCAGAAAAAAAATTCCTTTCAAAATATGACTGCTCATAGACAATGTACTTGATCACCCAAGCATACATGTCCATCTCTGATGGAGATGTACAGTGATTAATGTTGTTTTCATGCCTGCTAACACAACATCCATTCTGCAGCCTGTGAATTAAAGTGTAACTTTGAATTTCAAGTCTCCTTATTTAAGAAATACATTTCATAAGGCCATAGCTGCCATGGATAGTGATTCATATGATGGATCTGGGTAAAGTCAGTTGAAAACCTTATATAAAGGATTCACCATTCTAGATGCCCATTGAGAACGTTTATGATTTCTGGGAAGAAACCAAATACCAAAATTCACAGGAATTTTGAAGAAGTTGATACCAGCTCTCATAGGTGACTTGAAGGGCTCAAGACTTCAGTGGAGGAGGTAACTGCCGATGTGGTAGAGATAGCAAGAGAACGAAAATAGAAGTGGAGCCTGAAGATATGACCGAATTGCTTCCATCTCATGATAGAACTTAAACTGATAAAGAGTTGCTTCTAACAGATGAGCAAAGAAAGTGGTTTCTTGAGATGGAATCTACTGGTGAGATAACGGTGAAGATTGTTGAAATGACAACAATGAACTTAGAATATTACATAAACTTAGCTGATAAAGCAACAGCAAGATTTGAGAGGACTGACTCAATTTTGAAAGATGTTCTATTGTGGATAAAATGCTATCAAATAACATTGCATGGTCCAGAGAAATCATTCATGAAAGGAAGAGTCAATTGATGTAACAAATTTTGTTGTTGTCTTATTTGAAGAAATTGCCACAGCCACGCCAGCATTTCGCACCACCATCCTGATTGGTCAGCAGCCTTCAACATTGGGGCAAGATTCTCCACAGCAAATAGCCCATGAATTGCTGAAGGCTCAGTGTTCTTGCCTGCAGAATCCCAGGGACGGGTGAGCCTGGTGGGCTGCCGTCTATGGGGTCGCACAGAGTCGGACACGACTGAAACGACTTAGCAGCAGCAGCAGCATATGATGATGAGCATTTTTTATTAACAAAGTGTGTTTTACATTGTTATCTTAAGATATAACACTATTGTTTCACACTAAACAGACTACAGTGTAGTTGAAGTATAATTTTTATATGCACTGGGACATGAAAAATTCATGTGACTTACTCTATTGTGGGGTCTGGAACTAAACATGAAATATTTCCAACGTATGCCTTTATTAATGAATAACACATTCCTTACCCCACCACATTTGAAACCATCCAAACAAGCATTTTACTGAAATTTGTGTATCCTTTGTCTCTGGCTAAAAAAAAAATTTTTTTTTAGATCCTGAGCTATGTTATACTTTGCTCCTTATAATTTTCTTTCCCATCCTAATGCAATTTTTTAACATTAAAATCCAAAGTTTTGATCTGGGGTGTAGTATTGATTTTTAGAAATGGAGATGTTATAAGAATTCAGTTTACAATATTGGTGAAATGTATATGGTATGGTATCTTTCTTCTGACTTCATTTTAAGCCTCTGGAGGAATAAGGCATACCTGTCAGTTAAACAGAAATGATTAAAACAAAAAACTTTATTTCAAAACTGATCATATATTGAGTTCAGGTTTAACATTTCACTATTTCACATAAGTTTAAGAGATGAACTGTGGGTCATGGATGGGAAGTGTTCACGTTAAGTTCCAGTAGTCATATAACTTGACCACTAGGCAGAGAGTCTATGTTAAAGCCAATAAGTCTTAATAAGAATTGGATCTACAGTGTATACAAGCTAATGTGACAAAGAAATTTCTCCATTTTGGGAGTCAAGGATGGGGAGAAAGATATGTGTACATACTAAATGGTCTTTTATATTGATGCTCTGGACTCATTTTTCCTCTCCTATTACAAAACCAAAGTATTGTTCTATGACCTAGGACTGACTTTTTTCAGATAAGTTATAAATAATATATGATGATTTTAAATTAAAACCAGAAGTTAAGGTTGGAACATGGAAGAAATAAATAAGTTAACTCTCAAAAATATAGTGTCTTAAACTGCCATATCATATATCACATCAAAAACTCTCAAGGGAGTCTCTCCGGCTGTGATCAGAGCTATTGTTAGCACAGCCCATGTATCCTCTCGTCGTTGGAATCTGAACTTTTGCTTTGGTAATTTTACAGTCAATGAGCCTGTTTATATTGAAACACCCACTCTGACTCTCACTTTAATAATTGCTAGTGATATAATAGTTAAAAGTGAGAGCTCAAGTCCCTGGGTATTTGGGAATATTTCAATAGCAAACAGTCCAAAGCACTGGTAATTGTATATCAAGCTGTTTATAATGATCACAGGGGACAAATAATTACGTCTGGAGTACTGGGAATAAGATTAAGTGTGGGAATAAATAAATGTCCTCATGACTGATGGATGAGTAAGGTATTGATGAGGGTGGGGGTGAGCTCCTTACATTTGCAATAGTGGTTCCTTTGCCCCTTTCAGAGTCATGGTAGCATGGTAGCTTAATTGATCTTTAATCTGTTTCCATTTCTATCAAATAGGGTTACTAAAGTGTATTTGATAGGGTGAGTATTAAGAGATGCAATGTAGTACATGACTGTACCCAATAAGTAGGTGCTCAATAAATGATTTACATTATTTCAGAGGTAGTATAATGGAGTGATTCTATAGCCTTCCTTTACTACTTACTAATTTTGTTGTAAGATCATTAATTTCTCAAGATTTTTCCTGTCATCTGTAAAATAGGAAAAATAACACCCAAATTGCAGACCTGTTTGAGGAATAAATGAGTTAACATATGTAACATTCTTAGCATATTAGCTGGCATGTGGTTAGCTCTAAATAGTGACACCTTTGATTATAATTTTTAACATAAAAACCATAACAATGAAGAGTGGTATAACTCAGTCTTGATATGCCTGAGGTTTTTCAATCTCTTAGAATTAGATTTCCCTAACTCTGTGTCTGGTGGCAGCACTATTAGATAAAGAAAACTCTAAGCATTATCATTATGCAGTAAAAGAGGAGCAATGACTGTGGACATTGGAAAGATTGCACAGTGGGAATTTGGCCTTTGTGTTTTATAGGAAGGATACTACTGCTGCTGCTGCTGCTAAGTCGCTTCAGTCGTGTCCGACTCTGTGCGATCCCATAGACCGCAGCCCACCAGGCTCCGCCGTCCCTAGGATACTAAGTAGAGATAATTATTATTGTCTTCAAATAGGGGTTTTATACTGTTTATTGTTTTTAATGTGCTTTGAGGAAGAGATGCCAGACTGTAAGTCCTAAAGACTCAAGTGTGTATGTGTATTTCAAGAAAAGTCTTGATATTTCAGTCATTTCTCTTTTCTGTCATGTATTTATTGTTTTAAGGAAATGGCTTTAGTCTTCATTTAGTTTATACACAAACTGGATTAGGCGTGTGCTATGTCTATCATGACCCCAGTGGTAGGTGGTAGCTAATTACCATCCTAATGTTTAGCGACCAGTTTTCCACAAAATAAGACCTACTAGAGAGTATAAGAAGCATTAACATATTACCTAACTAGTCCCAAACACTTCTGTAAGTAAGTGTCAGTTTCTCAGTCGTGTCCGACTCTCTGCGATCCCATGGACTGTAGACCACCAGGCTCCTCTGTCTATGGGATTCTTCAGGCAAGAATACTCGAGCGGGTAGCCATTCCCTTCTCCAGAGGATCTTCCCGACCCAGGAATCGAACCCAGGTCTCCCACGTTGCAGGCAGATTCTTTACCATCCGAGCTACAGGGAGAAACCAAACACTTCTGTGCATACAAGCAAATACTATCAAAATTACCTGTGGCTAGTTGAGTCTTCAAGGTAAACTCTGCATTAAGAGAAACACTCTTTCTCATTCAAGTCTTTACACTGTTAAATTCATTTTTATCTACAGAGTAGGGTGATTCATGCTAGTATACCTCTAAGAAGAATTCTTATATGTGCATATTTTAATTTTTGTTGCTAGAACTCTCCAAATGTTAACCAAATGGAAAAGTAAGATGAGAGTTGTTCCTCTGTATGGTCTAAGTAAGTAAGTAAGTGTTAGTCGCTCAGTTGTGCCCAACTCTTTGCGATCCCATGGACTGCAGCCCACCAGGCTCCTGTGTTCATGAGATTTTCCAGGCAAGGATTCTGGAGTGGGTTGCCATTTCCTTCTCCAGGGGATCTTCCCAACCCAGGGATCGAACCCAGGTCACCTGTACTGCAGGCAGATTCTTTACCTACTGAGCTACAAGGGAAGCCTATGGTCTAAAGTATACATTTAAAACCTGTCCATACTGAACACTAAAAAGGAAAATGTTGGGAGTGGAATGGAGCAAGTTACAAAAATTACTGGAGAGAACACTTTTCCTTTTTCAGACTTTCTGAATGTCACTTATTATCCTCAACTTCAGTGGGCAGCAAAATGTGTTCTCTCCCAGGTGGTGAATGAAGTTCCTTTCTGAACTATGAACTGTTTCTGGGATATAGGTCACTGTTGAACATTGTATACTTTGGCAATGGGACAAATTGGTGTTTTTCAGAGACTGTACAAGGCAAAGAATTTCTACAAACTGCTCTGGTATTACAATTACTGCTAATGTGGGGATGAAAGACATGTAAATGGACTGTAAGGAGAGGTTTTGTTTTCATTTCCCTACTTTTGGTTGTTAGAGGTAAAAAATATTGAGCTATCAGCAACTTCTTATGACTAACAGTTTGTGAAGCAACAGTGTGTTTGGTTTTGCCTTATTCTAGGAGGATCTCTTGGAGAAGGCAATGGCATCCCACTCCAGTACTCTAGCCTGGAGAATCCCATGGATGGAGGAGCCTGGTGGGCTGCATTCCATGGGGTCGCGAAGAGTCGGACACGACTGAGCGACTTCACTTTCACTTTTCACTTTCATGCATTGGAGAAGGAAATGGCAACCCACTCCAGTGTTCTTGCCTGGAGAATCCCAGGGATGGAGGAGCCAAGTAGGCTGCCATCTCTGCGGTCGCACAGAGTCGGACACGACTGAAGCGACTTAGCAGCAGCGGCGGCAGGATCTCTGAATGAACATGTAACATGCTGAAAATAAACTCATGAGGGTCATTTTCTTAGTCAATTGCCAGAATGTTTAATCACTGTGTTTACTGGTCTATTATTCCAGTAATGAGGATCTTGAATATAGACAAGAAATTGGCTTTTTTTTTTTTTTGGGGGTCTCAGCTCAAATTTAACTTCTATAGAGAAGGATTCTCAGACTCTCCACCTCTGTCTCTATTTTTGTCTCAAAATAATGCTTGTCACAGTTTCTGAATTCTATGGAGTATAATTTTAAGTGTTGTTGTTGTTTGGTTGCTCAGTCATGTCCGACTTTTTGTGACCCCATAGCCTGCAGCACACCAGGCATCCTTGTCCTTCACTATCTCTCAGAGTTTGCTCAAACTCTTGTCCATTGAGTCAGTGTTTCCATCCAACCATCTCATTCTCTGTCGCCCCTTCTCCTACCCTCAATCTTTCCTAGCATCAGGTTTATTAACCTTTACAAACTTCTCCTTTCTCCCTCAAACTATCAAAAGGAATCTATAATTTTATAAGCTCCTCAATCCTAGGTTGACTCTTAGACATTTTTGATGTGCAATATGATGAAATTTACTGGAGGGTAAAACAATCTATACAGTAAGGAAGTGAGAGAGAGTGAAAGGAGTGGGAATAGAGTATAAAGGACGAAAGAAATGAGGGTCCAGAGCAGTTGCTATAAAGTAAGTCTATTTATATTTGCCACTAAACATATATATGTATGGGGCTTCCCCAGTGGCCCAGTGGTAAAGAATCCACCTGCAACGCAGGAGCCACAGGAAACTCGGGTTTGATCCCTGGGTCTGGAAGATCCCCTGGAGGAGCACATGACAATCCATTCCAGTATCTTTGCTTGGAGAATCCCGTGGACAGAGTAGCCTGGATGGGTACAGTCTATGGGAATGAAAAGAGTTAGACATGACTGAAGCGACTTAGCACATGCATGCATATATATGCTTATATATTACTGTAATATATATTTATATATCACTGTTATTTATTAAAGTGACCAATACTTTGAAAGTAAATTTTATTTCTAGAAGAAAAGATGATAAAATCTCAAACTTAAAAAAGATACAATATTGCAGTTCAAATCTCATACCATAAAATATCCGTATAGACTAGATACCCATTAGATTTAAGTCTATTTCAAATTTGCAAAATTTCTTCTTTCTTACAGGTATTTTGCTTCTGTAGTATATCTGACTATAAGTAAAAGCCCATAAAAGAACTTTGTATTTTTGCAAGTTTTTGGCAAGATACTTTACTCTCTTCAGATAATAATTTGCTGGCAAAATGAAACCATTCTAGCTATAAATAATATAAAAATTAAAAAGTACAGGAAAATGATTTATATAATCCTAAACTGTCCACAGAGAAACAGAGTTAATGAGCTTGGAGGAAAACATTTTGAAGAGATAGCTATTTAAACATATAGAAATAAAATATAAAATTAACAATAAAATTACTGTATTTGAGAAGAACAAAAGCTTGAGTGTCTGAGGACCCCTCAGAAAATACTTAAGGAATTTATATTAATATGGAAGTTGAATTAGGTAAAACTGCTTGAGATATATATTTATTTTGAAGGAAGTTTTCCTAAAGTCAGAATGTCTCCTGAACTCTACCTTCCCAGTAATAAAAAGCATTAGCATTTACTGTATATGAGCACTGACTCAGACTCCAAGCAAAAATAGAAAGTCAAAGGAAATGAAGATCACGTTAAACATAATGCCACTACTGGTGTGATCAGTCATGTCCAGCTCTTTGCAACCCCATGGACTATAGCCTACCAGGCTCCTCTGTCCCTGGGATTTCCCAGGCAAGAATACTGGAGTGGATTTCCATTTCCTTCTCTGCGGGATCTTCCCAACCCAGAGATCAAACCTGTGTCTTCTGTGTCTCCTGCATTGGCAGATGGGTTCTTTACCACTGAGACCCATGGGAAGCCCCTGCTACCACTAGATGATTTATCAATTCATCATCTTTTAGGCTGTTTTATTTGAAAAGATCTGCCCTGCAGCTGGCTATTGTGGAAGACTAAAAGCTTTGAGGAGGGCATAATTGTGTTCCAGTGAGATTTAGACTTGGCTGGTGATAGTTTAATATTTATATTCTCTTTGTATTCCCAAATCTCATCAAAGGAGAGATTTAGAAGAGTTCAAAGTAAGGTTTTTATTATACTAGCTATAAGAGGTAAATGCATTCATCAATCTTAGAAAAAAAATTAAACTGTACAAAAACATTTTTTTCTCCCCATGTTAAATGTGAAGGCAGGGCAAGGGCTGATAGTTAATCTTTTGAACAGTTCATTAGTCTATACCGTGTTCTTAACTTATAATAACGGAAATTATTTGTAGGAGAAGGCTATCTCAGAATTCAGAATTTTCTGCAAAATACTTTCTCTGAAGGCTGTATCAAAGCAGAAGTGGTTTGACATAGCTCAGTATTCATTTATTACAGTAAGTGAGGGTTTTTTTGCCAGCAAACCTAAGTTCAGTTACAAATCATGGTTCAGATGCCATATTGAAAGAAGAGGCAGGTTGGACAAACTGCTCAAGGCAGAGGCTCCACTCAGTATGAGCATTTAGGAAGTGAAGCTGCTTCCTCGTTCATAATGCCAATGAAAGGAAAATCCTAAAACTTGGTTTAAATAGATTAATGGGCTGCTATATTTTGAAACTGTTGACAGTTTGTTTTGGCACTTCAAGAAGCACTGTAACATTCATGTACAATAAATTATGAGTGATTAGTGATTATCCAATTTAGAATGGGCTAATGGTGTGTTTGTGTCAGAGCACTTAATTTATTCAATCATGTTCCCAGCACTAAGCAAACACACCAGGCTTGGGAAACTATGAAATGGCCATACAAGAAACAAGGGGGATGAACATGGTGGTAATCAAGGCCATAAAGACATCGACTATCTTTCATGTTTTAATTTGCACCAGTGCCTTTCAGTTCTAAGAGCAGAAGCTGTTTTCCAGCATCTGTCATACAATCTCATGCATTTCATTCTGCTTTTTTTTTTAAGAACGTAAAAAGTTGTAAAGCATCAGGATTTGCCTAACAGCTGGACTACAGTCTTTGTTGGGTTAAGCTTCTTCTTAATTCCACATTCGTGACTATAGATTTGCAAGAGTCAAATTCTCATATTTTGTGACTTCAGTCTCTAGAAGACATTATAGGATGAAAATCTGGTCATTCTTTAGGAACAAAAATCTAGTAAGGCTATTATTTAATTCCAAGCCACTATGACACTATATTTGGCTTTCCCATCTAAGGAAATAATATTCAGAGAATTTGGCACAGTCCTGTTTCTCTAAATCCTTTCTGTCTTACAAGATAGGTGTTCTAGTGGTTTTTTATTATTGGCCTTTTGTTTTTAATAAATAAATTTATTTGACTGCATTGGGTCTCAATTGTGGCATGTTTAGTTGTGGCGTATAGAATCTAGTTCCCTTGGCCAGGGATTGATCCTGGGCTCTCTGCATTTGGAACACAAAGTCTTAGCCACCTGGACCACCAGGGAAGTCCCTTATCACTGGTCTTTGGATGTCAGCACAAATCCCCTTTTTGATTCTCTTTTCTGCTCCCTTGAAGGTTTCATTCTGTGTAGCACTAGCGTCAGATAGGATACTTTATTCAATCATTTATTTATTCAATACTATCTATTCAATATTGACTATGTGATGGGCATTGTTGTAGGCCTGTACTTTCTTATAGGGAAGTCACTCACATGTGGTGACAGAGCCCTTGAAATATGTACAGTCTGAATTGAGATGTGCTCTAAGTGCAACATACACACTGGATTTTACAGATAAAGCACATAAAAGTAAAATATTAATATTTTATATTATGACTTAACATGTAATCTATATAAACCTTGCTGAGAAACAGTGAAATTAGCAAATACTGTTTTACCTGGCATGGATATTGAGGCTCTGAGTGTCTACTGGAGCTATTCTGTCATTAGCTTGGATGAAAACCCCAGGGTTGCCTCATGGCCAGATTCTACTTTATCTAGATGGAGAGATTCTAAGAGAAAAGATGTTGACCTGTGTCCACTGTAGTGGGTTGAATGGTGGCCTCCCTATCAGATAGGTCCAAGTCTAAATCCCTAGAAGCTGTGAATAAGAACTTACTTTGAATGAGGATCTTTGCAGACATAGTTAGGTTAAAGATCTCCAGATGAGGTCATCCTGCACAGTCTGAGTAGGCCCCAAGTTCAAGGGCAAGTGTGATTCTAAGAGACAAAGACAGAAATACAGAAGAAAAGGCCATGCGAAGGAGAAAGCAGAAGCAGGAGTGATAGAGTCACAAGCCAACGACACTGTGGAGCCACCAGAAGCTAGAATAAGCAAGAGAGGATCTTCCCTTAGGGCTCGCAAAGGGAGAGACTGCAGCAGCCCTGCTGGCACTTTGATTTTGGGCTTCCGACCTCCAGAACTGTCAGGGAACACATTTCTGTTTTGCAAAGCCACCACGGCCCTGGTGGCTCAGATGGTAAAGCATCTGCCAGCAATGCAGGAGTACAAGGTTTGATCCCTGGGTCGGGAAGATCCCCTGGAGAAGGAAATGGCAACTCACTCCAATATTCTTGCCTGGGAAATCCTAAGGACAGAGGATCCTGGAGGTAATTTGTTGTGGCAGTCCTAAGAAACTAACAAGTCTGCTTCCCTCCTCCCCACAAACTCATGGATTAGGTAAATCACTCCTCTTACCTTGAGAAAGACTGAAAAAATTAATTTAAGCTTCTTTGTATAGAAACAAAGATACTCCTTCCAATAGAAGTGTGGTCTGTTTGCACTTTACCCTATACTTCAGTTTCACCCTTTAGTCATGTTATTTCCCCCATGTTCTTACCCTTAGTTTGTGACAAACACTATCCACTCCTTAAACCCTACCCCAAGATCTAAACTATTGCCCACCGGGCTCCCCTGTCCACAGGATTCTTCAGGCAAGAATACTGGAGTGGGTTGCCATGCCCTTCTCCGGGGTATCTTCCCAACCCAGGGATCGATCCCGTGTCTCTTATGTCTCCTGCATTAGCAGGCAGGTTCTTTACCACTAGCGCCACCTGGGAAGCTCAAGATCTAAACAACTCCTTCTTACATTGCTCTACATGCCATTACTGTTTATTTCCTTTATTCAACAAATATTTTAAGAACCATATCTTACAATAATAAATTGAAATATTTTTCCTGGGACACATTGTGAACAAAACAAAAATCTCTTCTGTCCAGGATTTAATTTCTAGTGGAGTCGGCGACTATATATAACAACATTAGGTAATAGAGCATGTTATAGATTAGGAAGTGTTGTGGAACACAGGAATGGAGCAGGGCAAGTGGGCTCAGAGGTACTGCGGGTGGGAGACTAGTTTCAGTATTGATTAAGGTGATCAAAGGGGGCCTTGTTGAGAAGATGACATTGGAGCAAAGAATGAAGTGCTTTGAAGGAGGTGAGGAGATAGCCACACAGATATTTTTGGGAAGAGCATTCCAGGCAGTGAGAACAACTAGAGAAAAGATCTAAAGATGGGAGCATCCCTGGTATGTGTGAGACAGAGGCCAGTGTGGTGAGAGCTGAGTGAGCAAGGGACAGAGCTATAGGAGAAGAAGTAATGGTGGGCGGCATGTAGGACTGATGAGGCCATTGTAAGAAGTTGGTATTTTCTTTGCGTGAAAGCGGGAGCACTTTAGAGGGTTTTGAGCAGGGAGAAAGTATTCTGACAAATTTTAAAAGTTATTTTGACTACAGTGTTGAGAAGAGGCCCCGGAGGTGGCAGGGGTGGGAGCAAAGATAGAAGCAGAGAGAACTGTTAAGAGGATATTGCAGTTGAGACATAATGTTGCCTTAGACCTAGGTGGTCAGTGGAGGTGATAAGAAGTGGCCTTGTGTATTAATTTGCAGGGGTAGCCAGCCGAAATTTCGATAGATGAGATGCAGAGTATGAAAGAGTGAGAGGAATCAAGGTTAATTCCATAAATTGTCTTGAACATCTAGAAGGATGGAGATGTTTTCAATGACATAGAAAAGACTGTAGGTAGAGGGGGAGGGGTTATTATTATTTTCCAAGTGAATTTCCTCATTATGATATAATTAGCCTGAGCTAGTGGTCTGTTCAGCAGGGAAATTGAGGGTGATGCATGTGGACTTCCCTGGTGGCTCAGACAGTAAAGCGTCTGCCTGCAATGCGGGAGACCCAGGTTCCATCCCTGGGTCGGGAAGATCCCCTGGAGAAAGAAATGGTAACCCACTCCAGTACTCTTGCCTGGAAAATCCCATGGACAGAGGAGCCTGGTAGGCTACAGTTCACAGGGTTGCAAAGAGTCGGACACGACTGAGTGACTTCACTCACTCACTCATGTGGAGTTCATGCTTGTTGGATTCTAGGGTGTTCTTGGCTCACCCTGCTATGGTAATGGCAAAGAGCCAAGCTTTCTGTACTTTACTTCTTATGAGTCTGAATCTATGAAATCCTGAAGACCTGCATTATGGTCTCTTGAAATTACTGATTCCATATTTAGTATATCTTTGACTAATTTTCATTCCTTTCCTCCTTTAACATGATAGATTCTCTTTTTAGTTAATACTATCTGCCTTTCATATTTTTCTGGAGAGCATATTAATTTTATTTCAAGAATCCTCTCCTCTTATTTCCTACATTGTTGCTTATCACCTTAGTGAAAGTTAGAACCTGCTTCTTTAGCCTCTCATTCACACTCTTATCCTACAATACCCTTGCAATAAATTCCCTTTCCTTAAGACAAAGTTGGTTTTCATCATTACAATGAAGAACACTGGCAGGTAGATATATCTTTATTTAAACAAGGGAAAGGAAAAAATTTAGTTTTTAACATTAGAATTCCATGTTACAAAGCTTATTGAATGCTCTTCAGAGAGGTAATTTATATATCTTATGCAGTTTTACATGCAACAAACCTCATGAGTTTTAATCCTATGACATCGTCAGTAAATATCAGAGTTTAATGTGATGGCCTCTGGTCAGATCCCTAGGCTGAGTTCTCTTTGCTCAGACTATTTAAGCTCAATTGGGTTCATGAGCTTAGTTGTCTCTACAAAGACAGATCTGAATTATGGAATCATAATTCAGTCACCATTGGCATATTATATTCAGTCATTTCATATTCTTCGTCTCTGAACTGATGATTTATTCTTTTGTCTTAACTTAGATTTATTTTTAGTACTTTCTTCAGCCCTTCAAATTGTTTAATGCAGTGAATATAGCAATTCAGTGAACTCTAAGGAGAAAATGCTTCTATTTTCTTTTAAATCTTGAGTTTAATCCTGAGTCATTATTATTATTATAATGGACCCTTATTATTAAATGGTCATTTTTTAGGCCATTTAACAAAGAAATTATAGAGATAAGAATAAGAGGAATAGTGAAAAATAGATATATTAATTTTTTAATTTATTATTATTATTTTTTTGGCTATACCACGTGGCTTGTAGGATGTTAGTTCCCTGACCAGGGATTGAACCCAGGTCCATGGCAATGAAAGTACCAAGTCCTAACCACTGGACTGCCAAGGAATTCTTTATATTAAAAATCTTACTAATAATTTAAACAGCATTTACATTGTAAAAGGTAATACTTTGAAAACTTTGACTTTTAATTGTATTGAATAGTGAATTGCTATCTTCTTTCCTCCATATTTACAAAACATTTTTATTTTTAGATTTATGGACACCAATTAGAATGACTGTTTCAGTGAATATTTTGGCTTATATATTATGTATTTTCTTCCAATTATCTTTGAGTATAGAGCTGCTCTAGTGTTTTCTTCATTTATGAATCATATCAAGTAAATTTTCATGCACTAACATCCCTAAATGAGAATGCCCATCCCTTTAGAATATCAGTATGGTCTAGGTTCTTGTTGTGAGTTATGCAAGATGAAGTTTTCCTGTTAAGTGATTAATTAGCTGGTTAAGAATACTGTGTTTTCTTTTTGTCAAGCACTGTTCTAAGCATTTCGAATATATTAATTCATTTAATCATTTAATTTTCACAGCAACCGTATGCAGTAGGCACTATCAGTATCCCATTTTATAAAAGAGGAGACTGAGATACATAGATAAGTAACTTGTCCAAGGTCACACACTTAGCAAGTTGCAAAGCCAGATTCATACCCAGGCAGTCTTCTCTTAACCACTCCCCTTACTCTCTAACAAGAACAGCCTGACCATCTGCTGACAAATTTGATAAAACTCTGGAAACAGCAATATTCAAAATGCAGGGCAAGCCTTAAAGGAAGGCTGTATAGAACTTCCCAACCTGTGCATTACAAGTTTAACTGGTCTTTGTGTACATTGATTTTATCAGTCTATTGGCAGATTCCTCTTGGCACATGAGCAGACACCTCTATTTGTCCATAAATGCTGCATTATTTTCTATGTAATATGACATGAAAATAGTTCTGGTAATACGACATGAAAATAGAATTTCTAGTTTTCTCTGTTGTTGTTCAGTCACTTAGTCGTGTCTGACTCTTTACAACCCCATGGACTGCAGCATGCCAGGCTTCCCTGTCCTTCACTATCTCCCAGATTTTGCTCAAACTCATGTCTATTGAGTCAGTCATACCATCCAACCATCTCGTCTGTTGTCCCCTTCTCCTCCTGCTTTCAATCTTTCCCAGCATCAAGGTCTTTTCCAATGAGTTGGCTCTTGCATCAGGTGGCCAAAAGCTTCAGCTTCTGCATCACTTTCCAATGAATATTCAAGGCTGGTTTTCTCTGCTTATGTCAACTCTGAATATACCATCAAAGTCCATTGGACCCAGTATTAGTTTTCAAGTTTATTTTTTGGTCACTGTATTTGTAAATATTAATATTTAATGAATTTTATTCTTCATAAAGACCTTTCACAGAACAAGAGAAGAGCTAACAAAAAGAGGGAGGCTAGATATATGAGAGAGAAGAATAAAAGATCAGATTCACTATAGGAAGTGAGGGACAAGGGGGTTCAAATGGAGGCACTACTTTGGATTAATGTATTATTTAACTTCAAAATTCATATTCAACAAATATTTACTGATCACCTACTATTTACTGGGCCCTTGTCAGACTCAGAACAAAACAGTGACTATTATAGAATGAATCCCAATCCTCATGAAGCTTAGCAAGAAATATGGACATGAAACCAGTCATTACAAGTGTGATAAATGTTATGAAAGGAGAAACATGTTTCTGGAGCTCCTTGCCTAAATCCTTTTCCTCTACTTTAAGCATCTGTGAGCCCTAGGGTGTTCTCCTGTGTCCTTTTACGTTTTCACTCAAAACCTCTCTTAGGAATCTCACCTAAATCCAAAGTCACTCAGCCAGTATAGACTGTTTTCCAAATATACATCTTTTGCTCTCTCTCTCTTTCCCCCAAGATTTAGACTGACAGTTGCCTGTTCTAACTTTACCCACTAAGATCTGGTTGGCATTTCAGACTCAACTTGGCTTAAAATGAATTCATTTTTTCCTCAAAATATGTTTCTCCTGACATGTCGTTCCTGATGTTAATGATTGGCAATGTGCTCCATCCAGTTACCCAAGTGAAAAGCCTAGAAGTTTTTGAAGAACCCCCATCTTCTTCAGCTTCCATCTCTGATGACTGCATAGTTCTATCAATTGGTTGTTTCCTCTTTCTCATTGTCTTATTTCAGGCCACTGTAACTTTTTGCCTGTATTACTGCATTTGCATTTTATGTTAAATTATACAGGCAAGTGGTAGAGTTTTTAATTTACCTATGTGTTTTTGGTTTTATTGCTTTTGATCAGAGACTCAACTTTACTCTTCCTACTTCTTGAAATTTATTAAAGGTTTCTTTGTGGCGCAATGTATAGTTAATTTTTGACAATGTCCTGCTAGCGTTGAAAAATACATTCTTTGGTTTTTATAAAGTTGGATACTTGTCAATAGAGTAACAATTATGTTACCTTAGTAATTTACGTTATTTAGGTCATTCCTATTTATACTTACCCTTTTTGTCCACTTAATCCTCTATGGACAGAGAGCGACAAAATACAATTTTGACTATTAATAATTATCCTGTTGTGCTTATATCGATTGTATTTTGTACATGAATGTTGATGCTTATTGGGCATCCCAGAAGGCTCAGTAGTAAAGAATCTTCCTGCCAATGCAGGAGACGCAAGAGATGCGGGTTCTATCCTGGGATCAGGAAGATCCTCTGAAAGAGGGCATGGCAGCCCACTCCAGTGTTCTTGCCTGGGGCATCCCATGGACAGAGGAGCACCATTGCCCCCTTAGGCTGGCTTCTGAATCTGCAGACTTGTCCTTCTCCTATTCAACCTCAAAATGGCTTTCAGAGTATCCTTTCTCAATGAGATATCCGATAGGGCATGTTCTTGCTTAAGACCCTTCAGTGACTCTCTACCACCTGCAAGTTACAATTCAAACTCCTTAGCATGACACAGGATGTTCTTTATGATCTGACTCTTGTCAAAAATCTTTAGCCTAATTTCCTCCCTTCACAGCACACACACCATACTGAACTGTTTGCAGTTTCCCAATTTCTTTGCCTTTGTATATTCTATTTGCTTGGCCAGGAATGGAAGCTTATACTCAGACCCAGCTGAAGCATTTCATTCCTTGGTTTCTGTCTCATTGTGAGATCTCATGTACAAGCCTTGACTGTGTGCTCTGATAGCATCCATGTCCAAATGCCAGTTTACTTCTTTATTTATTTCATTTTTATTATGTACCAGGTCTTTTTAAGTCTTGGATATAGAGTAGTGAGCAAAATAGACAAAAGTCCTGCCCTCAAATGTTATAAGATGATAATATATTGTGAGTGTTAGATTATCATTTTTTTTTACTAGCATGTGAAATCCTTGAGTGCAGGTTGTGTGTTTAATCTTTTTGTCCAAAGTTCATGTACTAAAGAGGGAGCCCAAGTTGTTTGCAGTAGTCCAGATGAGAGGATATTGGTTCCTAATTCCAAAGCAAGAAAAAAGTGTGCAAATGTTTGCATTTCTGACATGTAAGCATTGAGTTTTGGTGGTGGAGGGGCTTTTATCATGATCGAGGTTTCTAGATTGGGCTACTAACTGAGGGAACATGGTAGGGCAACAAGTCAGGAGTTGAGTTTAGTTGTGAACTCTGCGGTATATTCTTAACTTTCAGCTGAAGCTGAATCGTGATAGTGAAAAAGCTGCATTCCAAAAGGGTGCTAGACCAGATGCCAAAACTTCAAAGATATGTAAAAGATTCAGAAAGTGAAAGCAGAATTTTTACAAGGGAAGGATTTTTGGGGGGAAGAGCTGTAACATAAATTTCCCCTCCTTGCTCCTCTCTCTACTTAGTGTAGCTGGGGATGGGAGCTACTTCCAAACTAAATATACAGCGAGAGGGGCTTCACTGGGACCACATGGAGAGCTTCTGTTCAGTTCAGTTCAGTTCAGTCACTCAGTCGTGTCCGACTCTTTGCGACCCCATGAATTGCAGCACGCCAGGCCTCCCTGTCCATCACCAACTCCCGGACTGATCTCCTTTAGGATGGACTGGTTGGATCTCCTTGTAGTCCAAGGGACTCTCAAGAGTCTTCTCCAACACCACAGTTCAAAAGCATCAATTCTTCGGCGCTCACTTCACTGTCCAACTCTCACATCCATACATGACCACTGGAAAAACCATAGCCTTGACTAGACGGACCTTTGTTGGCAAAGTAATGTCTCTGCTTTTAAATATGCTATCTGGGTTGGCCATAACCTTCCTTCCAAGGAGTAAGTGTCTTTTAATTTCATGGCTGCAATCACATCAGCAGTGATTTTGGAGCCCCCCCAAAATAAAGTTTGACACTGTTTCCACTGTTAGCTTCTGTTAGTGCCTAGAAAATGGGGAACTTAGGGATGCGGTGATAGACACGAACTTGAGAAAGTTGGAATAGCTTGTATCCGCCAGCCATTTGGGCACTGCATTTCTCTCTGATGGAGGGTCAGAGGTATTCCAGGGATGGTAACATGTGTAACCTTTAGTAGGAAAAGACAGCCTTCTTGGGCTAATGGCTTCCTAGTAAGACGCTGTGGAGACTGAAGTCAAGGATGTCTGGGGCAGCCACGTGAAGGACAGGCACTGCCTATCATTACAAGAGTGAAGTTTGCAAGACCTAACAGAAATTTTGGAAGAAGTCACCAAAGTACACACGAGAGAAAGTGTCCACTGTGAGCATCTGCCAGGTCCGAGGGGTAATGAGAAACCTTTACAGTGACACATGTCATTGCATTTCCTATCCCTCTAACCCCTACTGGGACATACTCCTCTGGGAAAGGACAAAAAAGGCCCTGTTTTTCTAGATCAAATGACAGATTTATAGCCGTCCCCAGGTGGGGGAAGAGGGATAGTTTCAAAGTAAGATCAGGTTTGGAGTTCTGAGTTCGATTGGTCTGAGATTCTTAATTTCTGAATCTTGATCATGTGATCTAAAAAATCTTGAGGACTTGAAGCTCCCATCAGAGGCAGGGTAAGGGCTATCACCACCCACAGAGAAGGTTTAAGGGGACAAGGGATGCCAACATAAAGCTGTAACAGGATTACACTCCAGGAGTGCTGCTTGGTTAATGTACCAACTGTATGTACATTTAGGAGCCTTTTAGCTTACAGAGGGTAGTTTAAATAATAGCATGAGATTGCTAGCAATGGTATGTTGGAAAAGGTGATAAGGGTCTCCTTCAGAATCTCGAGGGTTACCAATATTAATAAGGAGGGTGGAGGGAGAGGAATGTAGAGAGTAAGCAGACATTGCCACAGAGGTGGGAAAAGCTAAAAAGAGAGTGATATTAATATCATGGAAATACAAAATCTGGAAGATACATGTTCTGAGGAGCCTGAAGTTTATTCAGTTATAAATAATTGAAGCTTATTTAATTACTAGTACAAATTAAGTACAAAGTAGATGTTTATTTATAAAGAGAAGTACCAAGAACATCATCATGTCTAGCAAAGAATATGACATTTTTATTAGTAAATTATTAACACCTCTATTTTCCTTATACTGTCTTTACTGTGCAATATTTGATTGCCTCCTCTCTCTAGAATGAGAAGAAAATAATTTGGTCTTCCCTTTAAGATGGTTAATAAAAGCTCAATTTTTATTTTCAGTGATTTATCGTTGATTTTCTTTTAGATATTTTTATTATGAGTTTCAGTTTATTATTATTGGCAATGGCAAATACATTTTTAGAATTATTAAGTTTGGGAGGAATTCTTTCATATGTAAAGTTTATTTCACATGTGAACACAAAGATATCAGGGCATTTGAAGTATTCCTATGTAGCTGCTGTGGCAATTTCAAAACACGGGCACACGTTCTTTATCTCATCTCCCATTTAGAGGTAGAGTTATATGTCCCTCCCTTTTGAATTGGGGCAGGCTTTTGCATCTGTTTTATTCAGTAATGTACAGTGAAAATGAAGCTATGTCACTTCTGCCACTGGGTCAAAAAAGGTCATGCACTTCCCTGGTTGGTTACAGGAATACTTGATATTGGAGTCCTATCCCCCAGTGTTAGGAATCTGATTACAGAGAAGGCACTGTGCTCTGGGGAAACTCAGAGACATGTGGTGAAGCAGTGTACGGGCTCTTTGGCAATCTCAGATGAGTCCTGTTTTGAAATCATCCCATCTTAGGTGGTAGACATAGAATAAAAGAGCCTACAGATAATTCTAGTCCCTGCCACCTGAACCTTTCTATCTGAGCTCCCACGTATAGTGGAACAGAGAGCAGATATCCTTGCTGTGCCAGTTCATGGTTCTAATCCACATTAAAAAACTGTTTTGTACTAGTAAGTTTTAAGATGATTTGTTACACAGCAATGAATAACATGAAGAAATACCAATCTTGAACTGCTTGAATTAACATACATTTACCAGTTGGTTGTCAAAGTTTTCCTCATTGTAGTGACATATTATTCTATGTTATTTTCCTTGAAATTAATTTTTCCTGTTAAATCAGCAGGAAATTGAAAAAAAAAATAGTACAGATGTAATTGAACAAGGACATTTCAGGCTGGGGTAAGAACATGAGCAAAGATGTGTCCTGGCAAAGATAGGGGATCAATTTGGATAGAGTGTAGTGAACGCGTGGGATGGCAGTGGGTGATAAAACTGGAAGATTGTGTTGAGGCCTGGAAAAGATGAGGGAAAAGCTATCACATTTTAGCATGTGTCTGAGAACAGACTATCAGATTCTGATGAGAAGCAGAAGGAAAACTATGTTAAAGAATAAGGGACCTGAAGATGGATCACAAAAAAATTGAAAAGTAATATTCTGTTTGGTTAAGATTAACATTAGAGTCAGATAATCTTTGGTTTGAATCCTATCCCTACCATTTACTAGTCTATGAAATTGGTGTTAGTAACTAATTATACCTTAAACTGATTGCCAACCACAAAAATACATCCTTCTAAACCTAAACAAAATATGTTTCCAACTGAATTTCTCATTAGCTGGATCCCCAAAATGTCTTTGGTTATTCAAATGCCACCTAATATGAGGGGGGTGTTTTGGAGGGGGAGTTAGTGTGGCTAGAGACCGTAATCTTAATTGAAGTTAAATAGCTCGCTTTTTCAAGTAGGAAAACATATGATCATGTGAAAAGCTTACGAGGGCTCCTCCCAGCACGCTACTCCTCTGTAGTGTGGAGGACCTTGAAGCTTATTCTTTGATCTCTTTGTGATCAGTCTATTTCTGCTAATGGAGGTGTGTGTTTTTAGAATTAGATGGTGTGAGACTTATGAAGGGGGTCTAGTAGAATGAAGACTGAAAATCGGTCATTGACTTTAGCAATTAAGAGTCCACTACTGAAATGTGAAAGTGGTTTCCATGAAAAGTAGTTGAGGTGTGAGCAAGGAAATAGTTTTGGTGAAGATCTAAAAGTGAAGAGTTTTGTTGGGTGAAATCCTGGAAATATGCTTCTGGACCTGGGGTTTAATTTTTTTCCTGGTTGAAGTCCCAGATAAGAAATTCTCCTTAGATGGTCCCCTAAGTAGCAATAAGTTAGTAAAGCTTCTAGACTTAAAATTGTAACCAAATTTTCAGTTGTTATGATTGTATAAGTGTTCATTTCAATTTTTAACAAAGCAGAGTGAACCAGCAGAGCACATCTGCAGCTAATAGGAACCAGAGTTAGTCTCATCAGAAGGGAAACGCTTTGTCCTTCTCAGCAGCTGTTGTTATTCAGTTGCTCAGTCATGTCCGACTCTTTGAGACCCTATGGACTGCAGCACACCATGCTTTCCTGTCCTTCGCCATCTCCTGGAGTTTACTCAAACTCATGTCCATTGAGTCAGTGATGCCATCCAACCATCTCATCCTCTGTCATCCCCTTCTCCTGCCTTCAATCTTTCCCGACATCAGGGTCTTTTCCAATGAGTCAGGGTCTTTTCGAATGAGTCAGCTCTTCGCATCAGGTGGCCAAGGTATTGGACCTTCAGCTTCAGCATCAGTCTTTCCAATGGATATTCATGACAGATTTCCTTTAGGATTGATTGGTTTGATCTCCTTGCAGTCCAAGGGACTCTGAAGAGTCTTCTCCAGCACTACAGTTCGAAGGCATCAATTCTTCGGCACCCAGCCTTTTTTATTGTCCAACTCTCCATCCATACATGACTACTAGGAAAACCATAGCCTTGACTATACAGACCTTTGTAAGCAAAGTAATGTCTCTGCTTTTTAATACATTGTCTAGGTTTGTCATTGCTTCTTTTCCAAGGATCAAGTGTCTTTTAATATCATGGCTACTGTCACCATCCACAATGATTTTGGAGCCCAAGAAAATAAAGTCTGTCACTGTTTCCATTGTTTCCCCATCTATTTGCCATGAAGCGATGGGACTGGATGTCATGATCTTCGTTTTTTGAATGTAGAGTTTTAAGCCAGCTTTTTCACTCTTCTGTTTCACTTTCATCAGGAGGCACTTTAGTTCTTCTTCACTTTCTGCCATAAGAGTGGTGCCTTCTGCGTATCTAAGGTTATTGATAATTCTTCTAGCAATCTTGATTCCAGCAGCTAATGCTGCAGTAAGAGTCACTGCTGCTGCCACGGCTGAGTGTGTGATGGAAGGGTCTGCTTTTGTCTGAATAGACACTAGAGGACCTCCAGAAGTCCCAGGCTACTCTGAGAAAACTTGATTATGAAGGGAAAGGGAGGATAAAGGGCCTCAGATCAAAAAAAAAAAAGTAGGGTCGAAGAAGAAAAATGTTTATTTTAGGATGGAAAAGTCCTGAACTTGTTTTTGACTAAATGGACTAAAAAGACATAGTTAGCAATGGAAAAAACAGGACAGTGGGGGAGATAACTAGTAAAGCAAAGGAGAAGGCTGAAGTTCAGTCCAGTTCAGTCGCTCAGTCATGTCTGACTCTTTGCAACCCCATGAACCGCAGCACGCCAGGCCTCCCAGTCCATCACCAACTCCCAGAGTCTACCCAAACCCATGTCCCTTGAGTCGGTGATGCCATCCAACCATCTCATCCTCTGTCGTCCCCTTCTCCTCCTGCCCCCAATCCTTCCCAGCATCAGGATCTTTTCAGATGACTCAGCTCTTTGCATCAGGTGGCCAAAGTATTGGAGTTTCAGCTTCAACATCAGTCCTTCCAATGAACACCCAGGACTGATCTCCTTTAGGATGGACTGGTTGGATCTCCTTGCAGTCCAAGTGACCCTCAAGAGTCTTCTCCAACACCACAGTTCAAAAGCATCAATTCTTCAGCGCTCAGCTTTCTTTTAGTCCAACTCTCACATCCATACATGACCACTGGAAAAACCATAGCCTTGACTAGACAGACCTTTGTTGGCAAAGTAATGTCTCTGCTTTTTAATATGCTATATAGGTTGGTCATAACTTTCCTTCCAAAGAGTAAGCGTCTTAATTTCATGGCTGAAGTCACCATCTGCAGTGATTTTGGAGCCCCCCAAAATAGAGTCTGACACTGTTTCCACTGTTTCCCCACCTATCTGCCTTAAAGTGATGGGACCAGATGCCATGATCTTAGTTTTCTGAATGTTGAGCTTTAAGCCAACTTTTTCACTCTCCTCTTTCACTTTCATCAAGAGGCTCTTTAGTTCTTCTTCACTTTCTGCCATAAGGGTGATGTCATCTGCACATCTGAGGTTATTGATATTTCTCCCGGCAATCTTGATTTCAGCTTGTGCTTCATCCAGCCCAGCGTTTCTCATGATGTACTCTGCATATAAGTTAAATAAGCAGGGTGACAATATACAGCCTTGACGTACTCCTTTTCCTATTGGGAACCAGTCTGTTGTTCCATGTCCAGTTCTAACTGTAGCTTCCTGACCTGCATACAGGTTTCTCAAGAGACAGGTCAGATGGTCTGGTATTCCTATCTCTTTCAGGATTTTCCACAGTTTATTGTGATCCACACAGTCAAAGGCTTTGGCATAGTCAATAAAGCAGAAATAGATGTTTTTCTGGTACTTGCTTGCTTTTTCGATGATCAATTTGATGTTGGCAATTTGATCTTTGGTTCCTCTGCCTTTTGTAAAACCAGCTTGAACATCTGGAAGTTCACGGTTCACGTATTGCTGAAGCCTGGCTTGGAGAATTTTAAGCATTCCTTTGCTAGTGTGTGAGATGAGTGCAATTGTGCGGTAGTTTGAGCATTCTTTGGCATTGCCTTTCTTTGGGATTAGAATGGTAACTGACCTTTTCCAGTCCTGTGGCCACTGCTGAGTTTTCCAAATTTGCTGGCGTATTGAGTGCAGCACTTTCACAGCATCATCTTTCAGGATTTGAAATAGCTCAACTGGAATTCCATCACCTCCACTAGCTTTGTTCGTAGTGATGCTTCCTAAGGCCCACTTGACTTCACATTCCAGGATGTCTGGCTCTAGGTGAGTGATCACACCATCGTGATTATCTGGGTCGTGAAGAACTTTTTTAGACAATTCTTCTGCATATTCTTGCCACCTCTTCTTAATATCTTCTGCTTCTGTTAGGTCCCTACCATTTTTGTCCTTTATTGAGCCCATCTTTGCATGAAATGTTCCCTTAGTATCTCTAATTTTCTTGAACAGATCTCCAGTCTTTCCCATTCTGTTGTTTTCCTCTATTTCTTTGCATTGATCACTGAGGAAGGCTTTCTTATCTCTCCTTGCTATTCTTTGGAACTCTGCATTCAAATGAGTATATCTTTCCTTTTTGCCTCTCTTCATTTCACAGGCCTTCATGTCTTCATTTGTAAGGCCTCCTCAGACAGCCATGTTGCTTTTTTGCATTTCTTTTTCTTGGGGATGGTCTTGATTCCTGTCTCCTGTACAATGTCATGAACCTCCATCCATAGTTCATCAGGTATTCTATGAGATCTAATCCTTTAAATCTATTTCTCACTTCTACTGTATAGTCATAAGGGATTTGATTTAGGTCATACCTGAATGGTCTAGTGGTTTTCTCCACTTTCTTCAATTTCAGTCTGAATTTGGCAATGATTTCATGATCTGATGCACAGTCAGCTCCCAGTCTTGTTTTTGCTGACTGTATAGAGCTTCTCCATCTTTACAATAAATGACACATCAGAAAATTGTCAATGAAAGTAGCTGTCATTTGCATCTCTACTGACTTTCTATTTCTTTTATGAAGTGTTATATGTTCTAGATGAATTGGCTCCTTTATCATAATAAAATGCTCCCCCTTACCCCTAGTAACATTCCTTGTTGTGAAGTCAATTTTGTCATATTAATAGAGGTACTGTAGTTTTCTTATGAGTAGCATCAGCATTTTATATCCTTTTCCATCCTTTAATTTTTTCTAGAATGGTTGTATTTTTATGTTTATAGTGGGTTTCTAGGAGATAGCATACAGCCAAGTCTTTCTATTTTATCCGGTCTGACCATCTTTGTCTTTTAATTAGAAGGTTTAAGATTATTTAAATTTAATGTAATTATTAATATAATTTGGTTTAAGTTATCCACCTTGCTATTTGTTTTATGTCTATTTCATCTCCATATGTTTTTTATTACTCCCCTCTTTTGATTTTTGATTATTCCATATTTTTAATACTCTATTTGTTTTAATTCCCATTTTCATATTAACTGTATCTTGATTTTTTTAAAGCAATTTCTCTCAGATTTATAATAGACATCTTTAACTTATTAGTTTTCCTTCAAAAATACTAAATCAATTTATATATTATGCAGGAAGCTTATAACTGTATATAGGCATATCTCATTTTATTTCACCTTGCTTTATTGTACTTTGTAGATAATGCCTGTATCTGTTAAAGCAAATTGATGGTTTGCGATAGCCCTGCTTCAAGCAAGTATATTGGTGCAGTTTCCAGTAGCATTTGCTTACTTTGTGTCTCTGTACCATGTTTTGGTAATTCTCAGAATTTTCAAACTTTTTCATTGGTATATTTGTTATGGTGTGACTAATGATCTTTGATGTTATTTTTGCAAGATGATTACAACTCACTGAAGGCTCAGATGATGGTTAACATTTTTTAACACTAAAATATTTTAAAGTATGTGCATTCTCTTTTGCAGACATAATAGTTTTGCACACATAACATACTACAATATAGTGAAAACATCACTTTTATATGCATTAGGAAATTTAAAAATCCATGTAACTCACTTTATTGCAGTATCTGCTTTATTGTAATAGTCTGGAACTGAACCTGCAGTATCTCCAAGTATTTTATTTCCCTTCCTATCCTTTGTGCTACTATTCTAATAATTTTATTTCCATATATCTTATAAACAACACAATACATTATTTTTTCATTAAATAATCATTTTAACTTTTAAGGAAATTTTTTAAAATGAGAGAAGTGTTTTTTTATACTTGTATATTTATCATTTCTGGCATCCTTCATTCACTTACACAGACATGAGTTTCTATCTGATATCGTCTTCCTTTTGCCTGAAAAACTTCCTTTAAAAATTACTTGCAGTGAGCGTTCACTAGCAAGAAGTTCTCTCAAATGACTTTGCTGAGTATAGGATTCTGTGTTGAGTCTACCACCTGCCCTGGCTCTGCACTTTAAAGATGCCCTTCTATTGTCTTCTATTGTCAGAATTCTAGCAAGAATTCTGTAATTATTTTAATTTTTGATTCTCTGTATGTAATATACCCCTTTCTCCCCTGCTGCCTTAAGATTGTCTCTTTATGTCTGCTTTTCAATAATTTGATTATGTGGCTTGGTGGTTTTCTTTGTGCTTATCCTGTTTAGGATTTGTTGAGTTCTAGAAATTTTGCATTTCCAGATTTCATTAAGTTAGAAAGAAGTGTATAGCCATTAGTTTCTCATCTATTCCACCCCTCTCCTACTTTGTTGTATAATTGTGTTTCTGGTTATACATAGTTTAGAACAGTTGATATTGTCACTCAGGTAACTATGACTTTCCCCACTACCTTTCTATTCTAGTCTTTTTTCCTCTGTGGATTTCACTTGGATAGTTTCTGTTGTTTCATTCAAGTTCATTCATCTTTTGGTCAACTGTGTCTATTTTTATTTTAGATACTGTATTTTTTATATTTAGAAGTTCTATTCATGTTTCATTTCTTTGCTTATTGTAGCCATAATTTCTTTTAAATCTTTGAACGTATTGAAACTAGCCATTTTAACTGTGTTTGCTAATTCTTTCATGTCTGCTTATGTTTCTGTTGATTTTTTTCATATGTCTAGAAATTCTTTTTCCGTGTCTAAAAATGTTTTTCTTGGATGCTAGACATTGTGAAGTCATGTTGTTGACTGCTTAATTTTCTTGTGACCTTTAAATATTTTTTATTGAACTATAGTTGATTAACAGTGTTAATTTCTTCTATGTAGCAGTGATTCTGTTATATATATATATGCCTCTATATATTCATATTATTTTCTATTATGGTTTATCACAGAATATTGAATATAGTTCCTGGTGTTATACAATATAACCCTGTTGTTTATCCATGCTATATATAAATTTGCCTATGCTAATCCTAAACTTCCAATCCTTCCCTCCCCCACCCTCCTCCTCCCTTGGCAACCACAGGTCTGGTCTCTGTGAGCCTATTTTTATTTTGTAGATATGTTGATTTGTGTCATATTTTAGATTCCACTTCATATGGTATTTGTCTTTATCTTTCTGACTTTGCTTATGATAATCTATAGGTCCATCCCTGTTGCTGCATATGGCATTATTTCATTTTTGATGGTTAAGTAGTGTATATATATATACACACACACACACACACCACATCTTTATTTATTCATCTGTTGATGGACATTTAGGTTGTTTCTGTTTTGGCTATTGTAAATAATACTGCTATGAATATTGGGGTGCCTTCATATTTTCAAATGATAGTTTTGTCTGGACATATGCCTAGGAGTGGGATTTCTGGATCATATGGCAACTCTATTTTTAGTTTTTTGAGGAAGCTCCACACTAGTCTCCACAGTGGCTGCACCAGTTTACATTCCTACCAAGAACATAAGACGATTCCCTTTTCTCCTCACCCTCTCCAGCATTTGTTATTTTTAGACATTTTAATGATGACCATTCTGTGGTCTTTAAATACTGTTGGACTTTGTTCTGGCTGACAGTTAGGATACCTGTAGATTACATTGATTCTTTCAGGGGTTGCTTTTAAAGTCTTTAGGGTAAATATGAAGTAGACTTTATTCTGTGGCTAGTTAAACCCTTCTACTGAGGTATAACCTTTGGGATGTCTACTCAGTTCCCATGTATGTAATGAGGTCTCTTCACTTTGAATTGCGGAATTCTTCATGATGACTATCAGTCTGGTAGGCACGAAAATGTGTTACTTAGCCCAAGTCTTAGGGCACTCTTAATCAGATTTCTAGAACTTAAAAATTTTTCTATTCTGTCCTCTACATTTTAGATATTTTAGCTTCTCTGAACTCTGATTTGTCTCCTTAATTCAGCAGAACTCCGAGGCCCTGTTTGCATTTTGCCATCCTAGTCTATGGTCTGAAAACTGTCCCCAGTCAAAATATGGAAAATTGTAAGATCACTTCCTTTGTTTCCCTTTTCTAAGGAATCAGAATCCTACATTGTCATCCTTGTTTGAAAACAGTTGTTTCACTATTTTGTCTAACTTTCTAGTTATTTATGATGAAGGTGTAATAATTCTTAACCCCGTTACTCCCTACTGACTATAATGGAGAAAGATGCAGTAATTTTATCAAATGTTTAAAAGTGGTAGCAATTTGTAAAAGTAAAGTGAAATATGGGAATATTTATGAAAATATGTGTAGCTATATACATTGAATGACCTGATCTTATAACTGTATACCCAGTGATTAAAAGAAAGTTATTCAAAAAGAAATGATGATATTCTATGATATAATGTAATTATACTATTAAATTCCTCTAATAGGGCCGGAATCTTTATAAGATAATTTTTAATATAGCATTTGTGTGCCAACTTGTTTCTTCCTAATAGTACTGAATTTCTGGCAAGTGATTGAACAAAACAAGGGCATTAAGAACATTTATTTTTTAGAATTTTGAATTTTTAAGAGAACCAGCAAAATTATAACAGTAAAAAAAAAATCAGATTGCATGGCATTTCCTTACATTTAGTACTCTGTGTGTGTAATCATATGAGTTTGCAGGCTTTTCAGGATCTTTTCTGTAATTAGGGGTTCTAAAGGTCTTAATCTAATATTTAAAAACAGTAGATGATAAATCCAACCATGAATTTAGTATTAAATATTTTAGTCCTAATAGTCTCATGGAAAATTTGAATACTAAAGGTAAAAATTACTCATATTTTTATGCTATTATAGTCCACTGCCTTGTCATTATTGATCTTTTTAGATATTTATAACAACATCTAGCATTATTTAATGATCAGTTAATTGGGATCTTGTGTTGCCAGCTATACTTTCTTCCTTCAGCAAATATGGCTTTCTAACTCAGGGCATACACTTTTGTTTTATGGGCCTGAACAAGCCCATAGACATAACATTTCAACTTGTGCATGGTTGGCACATACAGTGTTTTTTCCACCCCCAAAGCAATTCTAACTTGCAACAGTGTTTTAGAGCTGCCCTCTTTATGTGGGGCATCATTTCTCCACGTTGTCATTCTCATAATAGCTCCCCATTCTAGCCATTAATGTTCACTTTTTTCATTCAGGAGGTGTATTTGTGGCCTTAGGCCTGTCCTCTTCATGGCTTTAAGATACGTGCTTGATCCCTGGTCTAGAGTAACAGAGAGAGCTAGAATAATGGAGAATGAGACTATTAAAAGGACTGAAAAGTAGTCCTTTTATAGGTTTACACATGGTTCCTATAATTTTCATCTCAGATTATGGATTTAATATTCTTAATTCTTAAAGAAGAAGAACGAAGTTGTATTTGTCTTAACTTAGTACTTGTTTCTCCAAGAGATTGGACCTGAATAAGGGAACAGATAAACCTGCATTCTTCAATTAATGGAAGAAAGATTTAATCAAAAAGAAAGTTGGTAAAAGGCAACTTTCTATGGGAAAAGAGGCTGGAGGGTAGAGAATACCTATTTTCTTTTTCTCTTCCATCAGTTGGAGGCAAAAACTTGCTGTTCCCTTAACCTTTAAATTAATTTAAGTTCTTGCCTTTGTCATGGCAAGACATTTACCTAGAGAAAAATCTGTTAGTACCATAGCTAGTGATTCAATATTCACAGAAATTACTATGGAGAACATAGGTTCCCTTTTAATGAATATACATGGACAATAGGTAAAAGCAAAGTATGTGAAATGATATACAGTATTTTATTTTAACATTTACCTCAGAATAAGAGGAAACTAGGAAGGCTCAGAAAAATTTTGTTCTTACATTGCTCATTTCTTTCTCCATTAATTTGTATTTCCTTTGAGCAAAGTGAATAACTTTGCATTATGGAACATATTGTGTTTGTAGAAGCAGTATTGTATGTTGGCCCATCTGGTGGGGGAACTTGTTCCCTTTTGTGAAAAACCTTGCCTGTGTGTTATGACATCATTCCTTATAAAGGTAGAGATAGATTATTGTGCACATATAACATAATGAATTTATATGAGATATAGTGACTATCCCATGAGTGAGGGAACAAGACATAATTTGGGGTTGGAGCCTAGAGTGATTTATGAAGGTCATTGTCTTACAAGTTCAGATGCTTTCCATATGGCGTTGGAGAAACCCCCTTATGTACTGTATGTATAAAACATATGTAGCAAATTAGTTTCACTTACATTTTTTTTCCCTAAATATGTTTTGGTTTAAAAATGACAGTGTCTTTTGTTTATCTGTAAAATGCTGTATCTTTTTTTTTTTTTTCTAAGAGGGATTATTTGTTAATAAGAAATAAGAGTTTTTAAATGAGGCTGACAGAATCAAGTGTGAGCCCCTTTGACACTGGGCCTTGCTGTGGCTTGGGTGCCAAAGTTTCCCATCTCATTGGATTTATGGCTTAACTTCTGTATCACGCTTAACTTGAGTGTGCTCAGCAATGTGACCTTGTCTGGGAAGAGGAAAAATGGATGGTTCATTTTCCAGCTGTAGTGTATTATATTTCCATCTAATTGCATTTTCAAATAGATGTGAAGATGCAACTACTTCCACTTAAAAGGAAATTGCTGTACTTAAAGAAACATGGAGAATGGATTAGGAGTAATAATCAGAATCAAAAATATTTTATACCTAAAAGAATAAGCTTTTGTTTGACCTAAGCAACAATCCTATTGATGGATTTTTTTTTTTTGTCTTTGGTTTTAGTTGTGAAGACTTAAAGGGTACATGCCTTCAGACTCTTGTCCAGTTTTTTCTAAACCTTTAGGAATTGTCTGATTTTATAAACCTTACCCACTAAAATCTATAGTCTGCATATTCCTTTTTAATACTAAAAAGCATGAGTGCTTTTCCAAATTTCATATTTTCTTTGAAAAAATTGTAATGCAATTTGAAAATCTGGAAACTCACTGGGATGTGACAAAAACAAGACTGGAAATCATTGGAGCTTTAACCTCAAAGCAAGAGACTACCTAAACATTTTTGTTGGAGAAAAGTTTCTTGTCTTATTAAACATGTCTGGCTGGATGTATGTATGCAGTTGGTCTGTATCTCACTTATGGTATCCATCAAAACTGAAATAGTCAGCTAGGATTATAGAATATTCACAGTCGTACAGTTTCTAAATCACATGTTACAGTAGTGTAATGATTACTTCTTGGTTTACAAATACTGATAAGTGTTTGGAAAATATTCTTAGAAGATAAAAATAAAATCTAGGAATATATGACTTTCTTTTTAGTTGGACAAGAGCAAATTACCTAGAAAATCATTAACCAGGATGAGGGGGATATTAGGATTTGAACAGAGTTTTTTAGCTTTTGATCTCCAGATTTAACTCAAAACGAACAGGTATTTGTGTAAGCATATATATATTTGTATATGCAATAATACATTCAAATTCAGCAATAATATGAAATTATCATTAAGGGATTAAAATACATCAGTAGTTCATCTTGGCAGAATGTCTACCAGCTCCCATCTAGTGCCACCAAAGCCTGATAACTGTATTTTAATTTCTATGCAACAGTTGGTGTCTGTGCACCAGAATCTGTGAGCTATCCGCTTACCTTTGGAGGAAAAAAGAATTGCTCCAGTGAAGTTTTAACAATTGCTTTGACAACTAGCTTTGTAGATAATACTTTTCCTGTAGATAAAGAAGGGGTACTGGTCTATGCAACTGTCAATTTAGCTCTTTCAGAATCGCCACGATCGTTTACTATAATGAAAATTTCCCTCCATGTAGGCGGGCAAATTTTGATCTCAGTGTAAATCTTTCTCTTTCTTCATTCTTCTCACAGACAGCTCATACAGCTGTGTACTCTGTTTCCTCAGCAAAGACACGTGTAGCTACAGTAGTGTGATTTGGGTGTGAGGAAATTGTACAGTAGCAGGACCTCTGAATGTCTTTCTCCTTGTTCTCCGTGTTTTAGCTGTGTGTGTGCCACATTCCTTAACAAATTTCCATGGGATCATGGTTGGCTTTGGAGACTGAGGAAAGAAGATAGAACTCTGTGAAGTCTGAACATCTGTTAGAGTCATGAATGGCTATGGGGATGAGCTCATCAGCAGGTAGGTCAACTAACTACTCAACCCAGCTATCATCAGCCAGATTAACTACTGTTGCCCCGTTGAGAATCCCTAATGTGTCCCAGGGGACATGAGATTAGCTAGTCATCCAAAGAGCTAATTTCCTCCTTTCTTGGGGTTGTGGTGGGGGTGGGGATGAGAATGTGGAAGAAACGGGAATGTGAAAGGCCATTTCTGGAGATGTATTTGAGTAACTCACACCATGACATGTAAAAGAAAACGAAACAGCAAGTAGAGATCAACAAGCCTTCACTCTGGTTTGTCCTCCAGAGACAAGACTCACTACATCTTGAAGGAGGATGTTAACCTAGATTCTATTTCTATCTTTGAGCATTATTTCTCAAACTAGGCTCACAGAGAATCCTGGTGGCCCACTCAGCATAGTGGGCCCACTCAACATGGTTTATCACTAAAAGGGGTGCTTTTCTCTAATTCACAAATAAACAAAAAGGGACAAAAGGAAAATATGTGAAATAAACTGATATCATGCCTGGTATCTTCTTAATACTACTGTTTTACTCCATAAATTTAGTCCTTATTATTTCTAATTAGGTCTACATTCGTTAAATTCTACTGTTTGGTAGGCAGACCATTAGGTTGGAAATATGTACATGAATCATACACACATCCTGTCTTTAATCATCTTCCAGTCCAGTGGAACAGACAGGCACATAGAATTTCATTTTGTTGGGGAGCAGTAGCAGATGAACCAGAAACAAATAACTACGAATTGAACAATTTTGAAATTAGATTTTCTTGAATGTTATTGAAGATGTAATGATTTATATACATGTAGTGTGAACTGTACACATCAGTTAAGTGTGAACTGTCCATCAGTTAAGTGTGTTCCTAATTTTTGTGACGGCACTAAATGATGGTATGGGGGAGGTGTACCAGCTGTAAAACTGGGCTTAAATCTCTGCTCATGAGCACAGTGAGTTTCTGTGTTTCACCTTCTTCATCTGCATTACTCAGGTGATAATGCTTTCTATGCAAGACTGTTGAGAGAAAAACTGCGTGTAAAGTGCCAGCACTTGCTTGCAGATGTGGAAATCTTCTTTGGTACATCTCAACTGAGTGGTAGTATAATAACACTTTTGGATAGTCTAGTGATGAGGAATAAATTTTCTGGTGACAAAATAGTAATGATTAGAAATAAATAGGGACTCAAATGCCAATAATTATGGGTTGAGGTATAATGTGGGGCCATATTATTGCTAGGGAACTTACCAACTTTCAACTAAAAAGTTCTCAAATCTGTGGTGATTGATATATCACTATTTTATCCTCCTTGTAATTACTTCCTCTGTGTATTGTCTCATGATATTACAGAATGAGTTAGAAAGCACTATAGGGGTCATCTAGTGCTGCTTCCTCCATTTTGGAATTGAGAGTGGGAGGCTCCAGTCTTTCTGTTCATTAGTAATAGGCCTAGGAGAACTCACATGTGTTGAGATCACAGATCTTTTCTCTATCCCACCTGGCCTCCTAATTGTGCTTTCTGCAGGTGACCTCCTGGTTGTTTGTGTGCACACCAACACTTTTCTGCAGTCTACCTGGTGCCTGACACATCAGGCTTCTGGGTGACATTGATAATATTACTCTGGTTGGTTACTCTGGTTGGTTACTCTCTTTATATTTCCTTTCCCCAGAACTTATTTTCTTAATGTTTCAAATCAGTGTCAAATATTTGACAGATGTTTTCCAAAGTGGCCTTTTGTTGCTTACTTAGAGTGGAAATATTAATGCTTGAAACAAAACTGTGTTCATGTTTTTAGTAGACTCATTCCCCCACTCTCCTGCCCTTAACAGCTGGCTTTGTTTCTTCCAGTCCTAGACTTTTAAAAGCATGTTCCTTTTCACTTGTTTTGTGTTAATATGTTTCAGAAGTGTTCATTAAGTGGATCAATTTTTCCTCCCCTTTCAACACTAGAAAACAAAACAAGTTGAATCATGTCAAAAACAAGTAGTCCACAGGGATGAAATAAGTATCATGGTCTTTCTGGATATAATTTAAAATTTTGAGGCCATATCATTTTGTGGATTCTATAGAGACTAGTTAAATACCACTAGGGAGGAAACGTTTGTTATATAGAAAAGCAAATACTTTTTTTTTTTATAGCTTTGAATCCCTAAGCTTTGAAGAATTTATTATGAAAGTGACCCAGTGATCCATAGGCTGGAATTTTTATACTACATTGTCAGGTTATGAATAAAATACCCTGTTATATTTATATAAGACAAAAGCATTTTAAGATTTATTGCTTTTAAAATACATAATAAGCTTTATACCAATATACGATATGGATTCCCTCACAACATATATTATTGCTATATAATTAAACATATTTTGGTGTGTAGGATTGTAGCCTCAGTATTACAAAATACCTCATTGCCCAGATGTGGCTGCTCATTAAGCATTTCTTGAGGGACAAAGAGTTGTCTAGAAATTGCCTCAGAAATCACATGTGTTGCATGCATTTGGATCAAGATGGAGAAGTGAGAGGATGTGTGGCCCACAAACACATCAAAAATGCATCAACATGAGGATCAATTCTTGTTGAAAACTAACTGGTGGAGGGACTCCTGTACAACCAAGGCTGTAAGAAAGATACATATATGATCGGCTCAGAAGGAGAGAAAATCAATCAGGTTAGGATCTATGCCCCTGAGGGGACTCAGAAGAAAGGGAGAATACATGGGCAGACACCAGCCCTGGGGAGTGACTGGTTTAAGTTGCAGATTGGATGCCCCAGTCCTGAGGTCCTACCCGCAGAAGACAAACCCTTGAGAGGACTGCTGAGACCAACAGAAAGGCTGTGGGAAGCTTGGACTGTGCTTGTGAGGAGCACGTGTGCGATGGCTTACACAAAAAGCAGGACAGAGAGAGGTCTGCCCTGGTGGCCGGTGGGTTTCCCACGACTGTCTCTCCCTAGCCCCAGCTGAGCCAAGGCTCTGGCCCCACTTCCTCTGTGTCACAGCATGGCACTGGATCTGAGAAAACCATAACAGGCGAAAAGATGACCATGGGACGCAGGGACCACCTGGTCCTGAACTGAAAGCCTGCTAAGGCCCTGGTTGTTTCATCACACCTCACCCCTGGGGCAAGAGTCGAGTGTGGAGAGAGGGTAAAGCACAACTTCCCTGGTGGCTCAGATGATAAAGAATCTGCCTGCAATGCAGGAGACAGAGCTTTGATCCCTGGATTGGGCAGATCCCCTGGAGAAGGGGAGAAAGAAATGGCAACCCAATCCAGTATTCTTGCCTGGAAAATCCCATGGAGAGAGGAGCCTGGAGGGCTGTTGTCCACGGGGTCACAAAAGAGTCACACATGACTTTGTGTATTAGGGCTTCCCTTGTGGTTCAGTTGGTAAAGAATCTGCCTGCAATGCAGGAGACCTGGGTCGGGAAGATCCCCTGGAGAAGGGAATGGCAACTCACTCCAACATTCTGGCCTGGAGAATTCCATGGACAGAGAAGCCTGGTGGGCTACAGTCCATGGGGTCTCAAAGAGTTAGACACAACCATGCAACTAACACAACAGCAACAAAGAGAAGGGAGCCAGCTTGGGCTGATGCTTGGGGCTTTTTGCTCCAGCAACTTAGGATCAGACCCCATCCCCAACAGGACTGTGGTCACCACTGAGCAGAGGATGTCCCGCCATACCAGGTGCCAGCTTTAGCTCCTCATCTTCAGCTTCACTCTACCCAGGCGGTAGCTGCCAATACATCTAAAGAAAGACTTAATTTCAATCAACATCAAATCCAGCTTTCCCACCAAAGGCATGGGCACACACAGTCTGTCCTGGGATGCTCCCACATAAAGTTGCCTGTTCAAGACTGCAGTAAGTTTCATCTGAAATTCATAAAGGCAGAGATAGTTAAGCAAAATGAAAAGGCAAAGGAACAACTCTCAATTGAAATAACATGAAAAATAGAAAAAAAATCAAATAAACAATTTATCAGATAAAGAATTCAAAGCATCAGTAATAAAATGTTAACTGAATTAGGCAAAAGAGTTGATGTACATAGTAAACACTTTAATAAGGAATTAGAAAATACAAAAAAGACCCCATGAGAAAGAATTCAATAGCTGAAATAACACAATAGAAGGAATGAATAGCAGACCAAGTTCTACAGAAGAATTCATAAGTGATCTTGGAGATAGAATGATAGAAATCACACAGTTGAAATAGACAGACAAACACAAAACAATAGCAACATACAAGCTCTCTGAAGTAACATTAAAATTGCCAATGTTTGCATTATAGAAGCTCCAGGAGAAGAGGGAGAAAGGTATTAAAAATGCATTTGAAGAAATGATAGCTGAAAACTTCCCAAACCTAAAGAAGGAAATAAATATCCAGGTACAGGAAGGACAGAGGAACCCAAAGAGACCCACACCATGATGTATCATAATTAAAATGGCAAAAGCTAAGATAAAGAGACTTCTAAAGGCAGCAAGAGAAGAGCAAAGAGTCATGTACAAGGGAATTCCCATAAAGCCATCAGCTGATTTCTCTGCAGAAATCTTGCAGGCCAGAGAGAGTGACAGATGTTGTCTTCAGCTCAGTCGCTCAGTGATGTCCGACTCTTTGCGACCCCATGGACTGCAGCACACCAGGCTTCCCTGTCCATCACCAATTCCCAGAGTTTACTCAAACTCATGTCCATTGAGTCAGTGATGCCTCCCAACCATCTCATCCTCTGTCGTCCCCTTCTCCTCCTGCCCTCGATCTTTCCCAGCATCAGGGTCTTTTCAAATGAGTCAGCTCTTCCCATCTGCTGGCCAAAGTATTGGAGTTTCAGCTTCAACATCAGTCCTTTCAATGAACACCCAGGACTGATCTCCTTTAGGATGAACTGGTTGGATCTCCTTGCAGTCCAAGGGACTCTCAAGAGTCTTCTCCAACACCACAGTTCAAAAGCATCAATTCTGTGCTCAGCTTTCTTTATAGTCCAACTCTCACATCCATATATGACTACTGGAAAAACCATAGCCTTGACTAGATGGGCCTTTGTTGGCAAAGTAATGTCTCTGATTTTTAATATGCTGTCTAGATTGCTAGGAGAAATATCAATAACCTCAGATATGCAGATGACACCACTCTTATGGCAGAAAGTGAAGAAGAACTAAAGAGCCTCTTGATGAAAGAGGAGAGTGAAAAAGTTGACTGAAAGCTCAACATTCAGAAAAAAGAGATCATGGCATCTGGTCCCATCACTTCATGGGAGATAGATGGGGAAACAGTGAAAACAGTGGCTGACTTTATTCTTTTGGGCTCCAAAATCACTGCAGATGGTGATTGCAGCCATGAAGTTAAAAGATGCTTTCTCCTTGGAAGGAAAGTTATGACCAACCTAGACGCATATTAAAAAGCAGAGAGAGGATGCTGCGGTTCATGGGGTTGCAAATGGGTTTATGACTGAGCGACTGAACTGAACTGAACTGAGGTTGATCATAACTTTTATTCCAAGGAGCAAGTGGGTTTTTTTTCTATTGACCTTGATTCATAACCACACGTAGGTAGCATTTGCACCTAATCTTTTTGTAATAGTGACACCTCTATCCTCAGGAGCTTAGGCTTTATTTTTATTTATTTATTTTTTAAATCAGTTTATTTATTTTGGTTGGGGGCTAATTACTTTACAATATTGTAGTAGTTTTTGCCATACATTGACATGAATCAGCCATGGGTTTACATGTGTTCCCCATCCTGAACCCTCCTCCCACCTCCCTCTCCGTCCCATCCCTCTGGGTCATCCCAATGCCCCAGCCCTGAGCATTTGTCTCATGTATCGAGCATGGAATGGTGTTCTGTTTCACATATGAGAATATACATGTTTCAATGCTATTGTCCCAGAACGTCCCACCCTCACCTTCTCCCTCAGAGTCCATTAGACTGTTCTATGCATCTGTGTCTCTTATTCTGTCTCGCATATAGGGTTATCATTACCATCTTTCAAATTCCATATATATGCATTAGTATACTGTATTGGTGTTTTTCTTTCTGGCTTACTTCACTCTGTATAATGGGCTCCAGTTTCATCCATCTCAATAGAACCGATTCAAATGTATTTTTTTAATGGCTGAGTAATATTCCATTGTGTATATGTACCACAGCTTCCTTATCCATTCATCTGCTGATGGACATCTAGGTTGCTTCCATGTCCTGGCTATTGTAAACAGTGCTGCGATGAACATTGGGGTACACGCGTCTCTTTCAATTCTGGTTTCCTTGGTGTGTATGCCCAGCAGTGGGATTGCTGGGTCATATGACAGCCAGTGATATTGGTTTGCAGTGGTCCTCCCTCCCCACAGCACGACTGAACAAGTGAACCTAAAGAGACCGTCTCTGCCCCTTTGTGGCAGGGCGGAAATTAGACACTGAAGAGACCTCCAAACAGAAGCCAAATAAACAGAGGGAAGCGCGTTGGAAGGGACAGGCCAACAGATTAAAATCCCTGCAGTTAACAGCAACTGCATTGAAAGGGGCCTATAGATCTTGAAAAGTATGAGCAGGAACAAGGATCTATCTGAAACTGAACAGATCCCACACTGCTCACAATAGCTCCAGAGAAAGTCCGGGATATATATTTTTACTATTATCATTTTTTTTAAATTTTTTTCTTTCTTTTTTCTTTAAGTCCTCTATTACACCTTTAATTTTCATTTTCATAACCCACTATTACCTTGCAAAAAAAAAACCCTATTTTTAAAGCAAACTGCATACATATATCTTATACTTTTTGTGTTTTCTTTTTTTACTGTTTTTTTCCTGTTTTACTTTTTTTACTGTTTTTTTTTTTACTGTTTTACTGTCTTTTTTCTTTTTATACTGTTTTCTTTTTTCTTTTTTTTATATTGTATGTTTTATAAGAGTCTAACCCCTACTCTAGATTTTTAATCTTTGTTTTACATATTTGATATCAATTTTGTACATTTAAGAATACAGTCTTTAGTACCCATTTTTACTCAGGAGTGTGATTCCTGGCTGGATTACTCTCTCCCCCTATTGACGCTCTTTCTTCTCCCCCAGGGAACCTCTATCTCCCACCCTCCTCCTTCTCTTCTCAACCCAATTCTGTGAATCTCTGAGGGTGTTCTGGGTACTGGAGAACACTTCGGGAACAGAATACTGCCCAGATCTCTCTCCCCTCTTGATTCCTCCCTTTCTACTCATCCTCACCTCTACTGCCTTCCTCCCCCCTCTCTATGTATCTCCGTGAACCTCTCTGAGGGTTCCAGACTGTGGAGAGCACAGAGGGAAGTGCTTGCTGGCTAGACTGCTCTCCCCACGTTTGAGTCCCCATCTTCTCCTCCTGGTCACCTCATCCTCCCCCCCCTTCACCTCTCCATGTAACTCAGTGAACCTCTCTGGGTATCCCTCACTGTGGAGAATCTTTTCACCATTAACCTAAAAGTTTTATTATCGATGCTGTATGGATGGAGAAGTCTTGAGGCTACTGCAAGAATAAGTCTGAAAGCCAGAGGAAACATTAATTAATAAGAGATCATCCAATAGCCTCCACATATACACTGAAACCAAGCTCCACCCAAGAGCCAATAAATCCCAGAGCAAGACATACCACGCAAATTCTCCAGCAACGCAGGAACATAGCCCTGAGCATCAATATACAGGCTGCCCAGAGGCACACCAAATCCATAGACATCTCAAAACTTAATACTGGACACTCCATTGCACTCTAGAGAGAAGAAATCCAGCTCCACCCACCAGAACACCGACACAAGCTCCCCCAACCAGGAAACCTTGACAAGCCACCCGTCCAACCCCACCCACAGTGAGGAACCTCCACAATAAAGAGGAACTTCAAACTACCAGAATACAGAAAGACCACGCCTAACACAGCAATCTAAACAAGATGAAAAGGCAGAGAAATACTCAACAAGTAAAGGAAAATGAGAAATGCCCACCAAACCAAACAAAAGAGGAGGAGATAGGGAATCTATCTGAAAAAGAATTTAGAATAATGATAATACAAGTGTTTTTTTATTTCATGGCTGCAATCACCATCTGCAGTGATTTTGGAACCCAAAAGAGTAAAGTCAGCCACTGTTTCTCCATCTATTATTCATGAAGTGATGGGACCAAATGCCATGATCTTTGTTTTCTGAATGTTGAGCTTTCAGCCAACTTTTTCACTCTCCTCTTTCACTTTCATCAAGAGGCTCTTTAGTTCTTCTTCAGTTTCTGCCATAAGAGTGGTGTCGTTTGCTTATCTGAGGTTATTGATATTTCTCCCGGCAATCTTGATTCCAGTTTGTGCTTCCTCCAGTCCAGTGTTTCTCATGATGTACTGTACATATAAGTTAAATAAGTAGAGTGACAATATACAGCCTTGATGTACTCCCTTTCCTATTTGGAACCAGTCTATTGTTCCATGTCCCGTTCTAACTGTTGCTTCCTGACCTGCATACAGGTTTCTCAAGAGACAGGTCAGATGGTCTGGTATTCCCATCTCTTTCAGAATTTTCCACAGTTTATTGTGATCCACACAGTCAAAGGCTTTGGCATAGTCAATAAAGCAGAAATAGATGTTTTTCTGGAACTCTCTTGCTTTCTCGATGATCCAGCAGATGTTGGCAAATTGATCTCTGGTTCTTCTGCCTTTTCTAAAACCAGCTTGAACAACTGGAAGTTCACAGTTCACATATTATTGAAGCATGGCTTGGAGAATTTTGAGCATTACTTTGCTAGCGTGTGAGATGAGTGCAATTGTGCAGTAGTTTGAGCATTCTTTGGCATTGCCCTTCTTAGGGATTGGAATGAAAACTAACCTTTTCCAGTCCCGTGGCCACTGCTGAGTTTTCCAAATTTGCTGGCATATTGAGTGCAGCACTTTCACAGCACCATCTTTTAGGATTTAAAATAGCTTAACTGGAATTCCATCATCTCCACTAGTTTTTTTTTGTAGTGATGCTTCCTAAGGCCCACTTGACTTCACATTCCAGGCTGTAGGTGAGTGATCACACCATCATGATTATCTGGGTCGTGAGGATATTTTTTGTACAGTTCTTCTCTGTATTCTTGTCACCTCTTCTTAATATCTTCTGCTTCTGTTAGGTCCATACCATTTCTGTCCTTTATTGAGCCCATCTTTGCATGAAATGTTCCCCTGATATCTCCAGTTTTTTGAAGAGATCTCTAGGTTGTCTTAATTATCTTTTATTTCAGTACAGACTACCCTATAATTTGGTAATTCTTCTGTTGAGGCCTTGGAGGGAGTGGAGCTGGAGCATCCAGTCTAGCTTCAGGCATTGCCTCACGTGGCCTCCTCACTCTGTCTGCGAAGTTGGACTGCTCACATAATGGCTCTATTCTAAGAGTAATCAGAGTGAACTAAAGCATGAACCATGATTTATTAAAGCACACTGTTACTTCTGCTGCATCCTGTTGCTCAGACTACTCAGAATCAACCTAGATTCAGGAGGGAGAGAAATAGGTAAATGAGCCAGGGTTTGAAGTCTTTGAAGAGTTACGGTCTTTCATTGATGGCCAATGTGTTTTCTGAGGCTTGACAGTTACTGATAAGTTTATTTCCAGCTTTGCATTTCTTGGCTGAAATAAACTGGTATCTGGGTTACCTCAATCTATAGTGATCATGTAGTATATTATAGAAATAAAAATAATCCATTCTTCTATCCTGGGAAATTAGGAATGTAGATATCATTGTGGGGTTTTTATGAATCTTAAAAAATGTTTATGAAAGTTTAAATTATCCATGTAAATATAATTGAATCCTAAAGTTCACTGATTGACATGATTTTAATCAATAGCTTCAGTTTTTCTCTTATCAAATCACAGATAAGAGCTACTAAGTAGTCCCAAGAGGACTGATTCAGTTTTTATCCCTTTCCTGCCTATTATGTGGTGTAGGTGCAGAGGCACAGTGTGAGGACAGGTAGGCAGAGAGCAGGAGAAAGGAGAGGGGCCAGAGACCTAGCTCAGTAATTGTTGTTGTTCAGTCACTAAGTCATGTCTGACTCTTTGTGACCCCATGGAATGCAGCACGCCAGGCTCCTCTGTCCTTCACCATCTCCTGGAGTTTGCTCAAGTTCATGTCCATCGAGTCGTTAACCCTATCCAACCATCTCATCCTCTGCTGCCCTCTTATCCTTTTGCCTTCAATCTTTCCTAGCATCAGTCTTTTCCAGTGAGTTGGCTCTCCACGTCAGCTCAGCAATTACTTGCAATCAAAAGTATCAAACTACCAGCTCTTACCTAATGTCTCAGAGAAGTTTCATCTACTTCTTTGATACCTGCTTTTATCCAATCTCCCAGAAGACTCTCAAATTCTTCTTTGAATTCCCCCACACTGCTGGATCCCAGATCTTTTGCTCCTACCACATCTGTTTCTTGAGCTCTGGGTGCTCATTTCCAGATATCTAAGAGATACCTCTACTGGTCTGCCAGATAGTCACCTTGATTTGCTTCAAACGAATATTTTTATTTGCAATCTTCAAGCCTATTTCCTTTCAGTATTTTATATCTCAATTAATGCTGCCATCATCCACCAGTTGTCAGTCATCAACATCAAGTCTTCCTTGATTCTTCTACTCATATTCAGTTTTTATTTAAATTTGGACTTTTCCAGCCTCCTGAATATATCCTGAGTATCTTTCTTCTCTGTTCCCACCACCACTGATTTAGTTCAGGCATTCATCTTCTCTTGCTCACAAAATAGCTGTAAAATTGTCTCATTATCTTCAGTCTCACTTTCTTCTAGATTATCTTATACAGTTTTGTCAGAATTACTTTTAGAAAAGCTACTCATCTGCTTAAAATCCCTCATGAATCTTTGTTGCCCACTGGTTGGAGAACAAATGTGTCTTGGTAGACTACAAATCACCCATGGTAATTTGTAATCTTACCAATCATTTACTTTACAGGCTTCAACTCTTGCCAGTGGTATTCACTATCTCATTTATCCTTGTAATTCCAGAAAACGTAAGGCTTTCATGGGTCCATGTCTCAATATATGTTGTTCCAACTGCATTGGGGTCCCTGTCTTTATCATGTCTGCCTGGTAGACCTGATTCATCCTGTAAAACTTATCTCAATAGCTTTATAATGACCTTTTGAGAAACCATTTGAGAGTTCTCGCCACTGATAGTATATTTGTAATTTATTGGCTTAATATCTGAATCACCATCATTCTTCTTCTGCCAGTATTCAGTGGCAGTATTGTTAATTGTCTAAATTTAAATAAAGTATAGTGTTCCTACTAATTAAAATAATGGTACCCAGAATAGTGTCTTATATTCACCATGCCTTCCCCTTACTATGGTTAGCATTTTCTACTCCACAAAGCAACTATAAATTCAGATCCCCAGGAATCACAGTCATGCTGCTCCTGAACAACTGACAGAGTCACATATAATTGCTCTCCACAAATGGTAATTTCATAAATGCTGTTTTAAGCACATTTGAATCTGTTTTTTCAACCAGAAAGTGAAAGTGAAAGTGACTTAATAGTGTCCGAGTCTTTGTGACCCCATGGACTGTAGTCCGTGGAATTCTCCAGGCCAGAATACTGGAGTGGGTAGCCTTTCCCTTCTCTAGAGGCTCTTCCCATCCCAGGGATCAAACCCAGGTCTACTTCACTGCAGGCGGATTCTTTACCAGCTGAGCCACCACGGAAGCCCTGAATCTGGTTAACCAGGTAAATCTGGTTAACCATATGCAGTTATCAAGGAAGTTAGACCCTCTGCCTTTCTTCCTTCCCTTATGTTTAGTTGCTAAGTTGTGTCTGATTCTTTTGTAACCCCATGAGTTAGCCATGGAATTTTTCAGGCAAGAATACTGGAGTGGATTGTCATTTCCTTGTCCAGGGGGTATTCGTAACCCAGGAATTGAACCTGTAACCCCTGCTATGTCTCCGGGATTGTAGGTGGGTTCTTTACCACTAAGCCACTGGGGAAGCCCTTTCCTTATATATCAAGATTTAGTTCAGTTACCCATGTTTATCTTATCCATAGCTGATGGAACTGAATCAGTATTGTCTATCAAAGTCATTATAAGTGACTTTATTTTTGGTATTTAAATTTTTTTCAGTCTATTTCAATATCTCACAGAAAATAAAAATTAATTTGTAAAAGTTTTCTAGTTTACAAATTATTTCCCCTTTTACATATTGTAACATAAGGCAATTTGTTTAACATTCCCAATTTTCCAAGTTATAAGATTTTATTAAATTTTAAATGCTATGTATTTTTTGTTCTGATCCTGATGTTTTAATTAATAGGTCCATTTTACTTAATTTGAGCTCAGACATTTAAAAGTACTGCCCCTCTTGAACTGTGTAGAACACAGGCAGAATGACAAATACCAGCTGGCAATGTTAAATAATTTCCTGATAAAGGGGACATATTACTGATATCACACCTTCTCCTCATTCCATTCATGAAGGATGATGTTCTTGATAGGACAAAGCAAAAGATTCACAGACATGCTACCCTTGACACACCTGAATTTCTCAAACCAAGAATAGCAGCTGTATATTTAATAACTTTTGCCATGTGAATAAAAAAATCTAAGTGGTATGTTTGTAAGGGTATTGAAGAGACGTGTGTTCCCACAAAACAAATCTGAAAAAGGAACGGAGGCAATTTAGGTGAAAGAGGATTTGTTAAAGCAGCTTGAGTTAATTAAATCTCTTGTTGGCCTTATTTATTTGGTTTCTTGTCAGTACGCCTTACTTCTTCTCTCAACTTAGTGTTGGCTATCTTAAAGTTGACTGGCTTGAATGGGAGGACTACACCCTTAATTTGATTTTCCCCCTGAGTCATTTCATTCAACAAAGAAATTTTACTGGGATTTTTTTTTTTCCTTCAAAGTCTTTTTAAAATGCCACATTGTACTGTGTCTAGAAAATAACTTGGGGTGTGGTTACTGGTATGCAGAACATGGAACTTACAGGAAGCAGTGTGATTAGAAGTCAACTGAATATTTGAGGGAATTAATTCCCACCCAAAACTCAATACTACTTTAGAAACACTGGAACCCGGAATTTTCATGAGTGGAATATAGCTTCAGTTATTTAAGAGCCTTCACAGAGGGCATGCCCCTTAATATATGCAGTTTAGATGGATATGCTCCTGGAGGGCAGAGCCAAGGACCAAGGAGAACTGTGGATGAGGGGGTTCCTCATAGAGAACAGAATCCAGATTAAATCAATAAACTCTTCCCCACCCCAGAACACAGAACAGGGGGCCAGTAGAATGTCTGTCCAGTGACAACCATATGTATCCCATTTCTCCTTTTTCTGGATGGGGTGTTTATTGAAGTTAATCCTGTCCCCATTCCACCACTGAATATATTGAGTATCGAGTGAATGTGGGGAAAAGAGGAGCAGGAAACAGGTTGTTATAGTCAACTGGGCATCAGTCAATAAGGAATCTTTTGCAGACTTGATGGTGTATTGAACATCACCTGAAATTTTGGATCTGAAATCTATAACTGGTGAGGATTTGGGGTTGTACTTCTAGGGAGTGGATAGGTGTGGTCTGTGTGTGGGAGGAAGATCAAAATGGATATTTGGTGACCAGACGGTGGACTATGAAAGAGGCTGGCAAGATAGCAACTTGCTTCCATCTTCTTGGACAGACAAGAAAGTTAGATTTTTCAGTTTAACTTGTATTTAGAAGTTAGAGGCATGAGTCATGTGACTATATATCATACAGATAATGGAATGTGAGTGGAAATGGTTTCTGCCAATTCCAGGCTTGGCTTCTAAAAATCTCTTGTGCAATCTGTCACACTGTCTTGTCTCTTAAACTTGCTGATTGGGTGGGTGGATGGGTGAAGTGGTAGATTCCAACAAGACTCTGGAGGATAGTGGATCCACATGGTGGAAAAGGTCAGCTCAAGAGTATGTCATGCAAGTTGAGCAGCTGTACAGTGTTAAGTGAAAGACAATGAAGTCACTCAGTCATGTCCAACTCTTTGAGGCCCCATGGACTGTAGCCCACCAGGCTCCTCCAGCCGTGGAATTTTCAAGGCAAGAGTACTGGAGTGGGTTGCAATTTCCTTCTCCATGGGATCTTCCTGACCCAGGGATCGAACCCGGGTCGCCTGCAATGCAGGCAGATACTCAGATCCTTTACCGTCTGAGCCACCAGGGAAGCCTTGTACAGTGTTAAGGTGATTATATACTTTACTTTCCAAATCAGGGCAGTTTTAAGAGTAAAGTAGGGGGAGGTACTATTAGTAATTGTGCAGAGACAGCCGCGTATCCCATGACAGTCCAGGACTAATTTAATGTACCATTGTTCTATGTAACGTAGGTATCTCAGGTGTGGGCTTGTTTTTTTTTCATTCGCTAAGCTGTGTTCAACTCTTTGCGACCCCATGAACAGCAGCACGCCAGGTTTCCTTGTCCTTCACTATCTCCCAGAGTTTGCTCAAACTCATGTCCGTTGAATCAGTGATTCCATCCAACCATCTCATCCTCTGTTGCCCCCTGCTCCTCCTGCCCTCAGTCTTTCCCAGCATCAGGTGAAGTCTAGATTAGTCTAAAGAGTTCCTGGGAAAGAACTAGACAAGTGAAAGGGGTGGCAGTTGAACATCTGCCCAGACAAAGGGCATTTCACTACCAGGAGAAACTTCAGACAGAATCAGCTAAGCAAAAGGCCTTTTCCCCTTTATCTCTAATTCTCCCTCCCAACCCTGACCCTGGAGATTCTAGAAGGAAAATATTGAATAGGAAAAGAATATTGAAGAGAAAGTTAGAAAAACGCTAAAAAGCATTAATGACGTCTGATTTCCCCACTGCTGATTTGCAAAAGCCCAGATCAGCTGTATACTTTGAACTGGATGAGTAATTGGACTTTTAAAAATCAGAAATGAGGTTTTTTTTTTTTTTTCTTAAAGTATCTGCAAAAATTATAGGATCTACTTGAAATGATAGCAGTAATAATAGCTAATGTTTATGTAGTACTTTAATACATTATTCTTTATACATAATACTTTTTAATATATGTCAAATGCTGTCCTAATTATTAGTTCAAGTATTCACATTAGTTTAATGTATATTATATTCACTAACATATACATTAATTATAATTAATTGTGGGAGTTAGGAGCTGGGATTGGACTCTGATGGTTTGGTTCTCTTGGATTTGAGTTTCCTACTGCTAAGTATTGCCTCCTTCAGCTTAACTGCCTCTGCAGAGAGCAATCAAAGATAGTAGTGGGGGGAAAGTTAAAGTGCTTTACAACAGTACCTCATTGATTCTAACCTGTTTAATTAAACAATTAGACATGCATAAGAATGCAGTGTCAGTGTTTAAGAATCAGTGATAACTAGAAAACTGGAGAGAAAATTGTGATCCCAGAACTGTAGACTTGATATAATCTCCCCAACCTATCAAAACTAAGAGAACAAATGAATTTCTTAAGGAGTGAATACAAGGTGTGCAATTGAGAGTCTGTTGAAATACTTCCTGTCAATCAGTGTGTATCTGTATAGAACAGGGAGAGGCAATGGGGATGTTATGAGAATGAAGAGCTTGAGAAGAGAAGCAAGGGAAGCGGAACAGTGACCCCGGAGACAAGACTTCCAAGGAGAATAGTCATCAGTGTTATAAAAAGCAAAACGGATGCTAATGCAAAAAATCATGAATAGAGCTTTGTTAGTTCTTTTTTATTTTTTAAAGGAAGCAAATTTTGCCCTGTTAAAATCAATTTCCTGCCTATGAGAGTCAAGATCAAATGAAATAGCCTTCTTTTCCCAGGTTCTACCTAGACTGTGCTGAACATGTGGCTAGACCTTAGCTGCACCACATCCAACAATGTTAAGTAATCCTGAAAGGATGTGGTATTTTACAACTTTATCACAAATGATTTGTCTAATTTTTATGATTTGTAATTGTGGGCTACTCCAAGGAGTATGGTATCTGAGGCTCTTCATGATAAGGTTAAACACGATTGCAAACCAATGAAGATGTTCTTTTTCTCAGTAAAATAAATTTAATGTCACAAATCTGGGTCAGAAACTAGGTGTATGAAAGGGGATCCGGATGACTCTGCAGCTTCCTCTTTGCATCAGAAGCCAGAATCTAGTCAACTTGGTCCAGATTATTGCCAGTCTGTACAGCTACTCTTCCCATTGCTTCTCCTCGTGGATGGCCACCAATTGAGTTGTACTGAAGCATTATGAGGTTCAGTAGTGTCTGCAAACCATGCTCTGCCTCCTTGTAGACCATGGATAGGAAAGAAAGATGGAGGCTTTACTCTATACAGATGGAACTGCCACAACTTTAGATTAAACTGATTAAATATATTTATAATTTGTTTGGAGTATGAAATGACAAACTAGAGCAGATAAGCACTAATCTAGTATACTGCCCCTACTCCTCTTTTCTTTCTGTGCTTACTCCTTAAACATCAGGTTCACTTTGTCTGTTAACACTTTGCAGGAGCTTGCCTCCTTTCTGGGTGCATTTAAGGTAATAGCTATTAAGCTCTTTTACTTCTTAAATTACAGATTTAGTCAACAAGATTTGCTTTATTGCTTTGTCATTTTCCATTAGGAATAAGAAATGCGAAATTTTTCTTTTTAAGTCTTTTATTAGTATTGATTTTTAAAGCTGCAGACTCACTGTGAACCTAACTTTTTCTGTACTGTAGCACCACCACTGAGAGAGTTGTCATTGTTGCTAGGCCGTGTCTGACTCTTTGTGACTCCATGGACTGTAGCATGCCAGGCTCCTTTGTCCTCCACTGTCTCCCAGAGTTTACACATCATCTCATCCTCTGCCACCCTTTCTCCTATTGTCTTCAGCCACTGCGAGAGCCTGAAGTAAAAGAAATGGCAGAAAGGGGACTAGAGATACTTCTCATTAACTTAGGACTTCCTGGTTTAGAGGCACCCCATTCGTACCATGGAAACTTAGTTGATTTAGCTTCCACAGTCTGATTCTCTATTTCTTTATGCCTTAGAATCTTTAGCATAAAGGTTGTGATGGATAGATTATTAGATGCAATAATTGCTTGCTTTTTATGATTATTAGAAGATATTATCTGAGGTAATAACTTAATTCATCTAGTGGATGACTGCTCACCCATCTTTTATATTCTCCTCAGTTCAGTTCATTTCAGTCGCTCAGTTGTGTCCGACTCTTTGCAACCCCATGGAGTGCAGCACACCAGGCCTCCCTGTCATCACCAATTCCCGGAGCTTGCTCAAACTCATATCCATTGAGTTGGTGATTCAATTCAACCATCTGATCCTCTGTCGTCCCCTTCTCCTTCTGCCTTCAATCTTTCCCAGCATCAGAGTCTTTTCCAATGAGTCAGTTCTTCGCATCAGGTGGCCGAAGTATTGGAGCTTCATTAGCAACTGTCAAAAGTCATAGAACTTTTTTTTGACACATACCCTTTGCTGTATTTATTTTTGGCTTTGGTGGGTCTTCATTGCTGCCTGCAGCCTTTCTCTAGTTGTGGTGCACGGGCTTCCTATTGCGGTGGCTTCTCTTGTTGAAGAGCATGGGCTCTAGTCACACAGGCTTCAGTAGTTGCAGTAGAGGGGCTCTTTAGTTGTGGCTCTCTGGCCCTAGAGCATTCAGGCTCCAGTAATGTGGCTCATAGGCTCTAGAGTGCGGACTCAGTAGTTGTGGCACATGGGCCCAGTTGCTCCATAGCATGTGAAGTCTTTCTGGACCAGGGATAGAACCCACATCCCCTGCATTGGCAGGCAGGTTCTCCTACATATCCTTAAGAGAGTTGTATCTTACAAATGCTATTTTGGTATCTTATTTGAGTAGTTTAAAGAAGGTACCCAAAGAAAAGAGTCCAAGTTGGCCAGGCCTAATTGTAAAGATCCAAAGTGTATTCTAAAGAAACAAGTCAATTTAGGAAATTTACCATAAAAACTCTACTTGTTCTTTTATTGCTAATGATTGGTCAGATTGTTGCTTTTATGTACACAGAGACAAAATCTATGCAGAGATTTTAAGTCCTGAGAGCTGTTTAATTTATCTGCAGCATTGTCTCCATTGACTCTTCAAAATGCTGTATTCTTAAGGAGAATCTGAAGGAGGATCATGAAGAAGAAACAAAAGATATCTTGGATATCTTTTTAAAAATTTTAACATTTTATAATGATTTAAATGTAAGCAAATCAGAGACACATGGATTACATTTCCCTTGGAATACACATGGGTTTGAAAAATTAAGAGAAAACAGGCTTGGCACATTGTGGTTGGGTATTACTGAACGTAAAACATTTGGGGAAAATATTTAGTTTTTTTTTTTGACAAGTGCCAAAAATGACTGAGCTCACTCATCTGCTTTCCCTCTCCTTTGCCTCTAGCATCAGCCTGAAGTTAGAGGGCTTTCAAGGTGAAAGGATGAGGTTTTGTATTTCCTTGTCGGGAAATTAACCTTGTCTTATCTCTCTCTTCCTCCATCTTCTTTACCATATCTCCCACTACATAGAGGGATGAACAACTTCTCACTTAAAAGAGTGATAACAATTTTGGAACAGTGTGTTTCAGAGTTGAGTGAATTCATATAACAGTACTAAACTCTTCAGAAGCCAGAGAGGGGGCAGTTAATAAACCCTTTCTGAGTCAAATTGAGTAACTTTAAAGAATTATCTGCCTTGTAGTTGTATTGTGCAGTTGCTAGCTGCACTGTGCCTTGCTGCAAACTCACTCCTTCCCTCCACCACAGATATTTATTGAGCACCTATTATGTACAAGGTAATGTTCTAAATACTGCCAAAAGTTGAAGATTTGATGTTTAGGTATTTCTGAGTGGTGACAACTTAGTATAAACATGTAGTAGATAAATGCCAGGTTGAATATTGTGAGGTTTCATTTCTCTTTTAGGCATTTGCAGGTGATTATGGAAAACCCATTATTTGTTCTCTACTTATTCATCAAATCTGCATTTATGTGGTGTTTATCTGGCACATATGTCTCTTTGATACTGATTCTATCGTGCAAGAAACAAATGTGATTCATTCATAAATACATGGTCTGATTCTACCTACTTGAATGGTGTTCTAAATGTACGTCTGTAGACACAAAGCCATCTCAGGCTGATGTCACAGTAGACAAGACATGGCTTTGCCCTAACATCTCCTTGGAGCTTGATTTTTAAAACTCTATGTCTACAGCAACCCCCGCCCCAAGTTCCCTATTGTTGTTGTTTAGTTATTAAGTTGTGTCTGACTCTTTTGTGACCTCATGGACTAAAGCCTACCAGGCTCCTCTGTCCATGGGATTTCCATGGGAATACTAGAGTGGGTTGCCATTTCCTTCCCCAGGGGATCTTCCCAACCCAAGGATCGAACCCATGTCTCCTGCATTGGCAGGCAGATTCTTTACTGTTGAGCCACCAGGGAAGCAAGTTCCCTATTACCAAGGTTCATTGGAATTATTTGTTTTAAAAAGTGACAGGTAATAGCAATTTAAGGAAATAAGAGACTTTAAGTAGCTCATAATAGGCAAGATATTTATAAGCAGTCTATTCTTTCAAATTAAGGTGAGGGAGATTTATCATGGCATAAACAGTTGAGTCTACTTTTCTGCCTTCCATTATTGTAAACATGGAGTCTAGAAACAAAGACTAAACCTGAAAGTGCAAAGATTCATTTTTTGAGCTTTGGGGAAGGGATTTTACAAGTATCCACATTTATTAGGTCTGTAGAAAAAAAAATCAGTCAGGTTTAAAGCCTGAGTGCACTGGGGTATGAAATCTGAAAACTGACCTTTGATCTACTTAGTCTTTTGGCAAGCACACTAGGATATGCTACTTGGACTTGGTGGGCAAGCAGTCAAGATTTTCAGAGCAAGAGGATATCAGTGTCTTGAGAGGATGTCAAAGGGAATTTTTCAAAGGACCTGGCAGTCCTACTATCTATATGTTTATGTCAGTCTTTGCTTTTTTCTCCTCTTTTCAACAGATGATTGCCACTGAACAAATATGTCTTTGCTTAACAGTGTACTAAAATTTTGCAATATATGAAAGTTACTGCCAATCACTTTCATGGAAAGATAGATTCTTAAAAAATCATTTGCTTTCCCTTTTTCTGTCTCAGAAGAACTTCATTCCATGACTCTTATGTTTTTGATAGCTAGATCATAAGGTGATTCTCTTTTTAATTTTTTGAGGAATCGCTATACTGTTCTCCATATTAGCTGTAGCAATTTGTATTTTCACCAAGAGTGCACAAGGGTTCTCTTTTCTCCACATCCTTGCCAGCACTTACTATCTCCTATCTCTTTGGTAATAGTCATTCTAAAGATGTGAGGTGATATCTCATGGTGTTTTGATTTGCATTTCCTTGATGATTAGTGATGCTGAGCATCTTTTTATGTATCTGTTAACCATATGGGTGTCTTCTTAAAAAAAATGTCTGTTCAAATCTGCTGTCCAACTTTGGTTGAATTGTGTTTTGCTATTGAGTTGTATGAGTTTTTTTAAAAAATTTTAATATTAACTCCTTATTAGATATATGACTTGGAAATATTTTCCTCCCATTCTGTATATTGTTTTCTCCTATTGTTGTTATTTTTCTAACTGTCTAGGTTTTTTTGTTTGATACAGTCCCACTTATTTATTTTTGCTTTTTCTGCTTCTGCTTTTGGTATCATATCCAAAAAATTATTAGTTGCCAAGCAAGGAGAATTTTTCTTATATTTTCTTCTGGGAATTTTATGGTTTCAGGTGTTTAATCAATTTCAGATTGGTTTTTTGTAATTTAAGATAGGGATCCAATTTCATTCTTCTGCATGTGATTGTCCAGTTTCCCCACCCTTTCCCTATTGTATATTCTTGACTAGCTTAACATAGATTAACTGATAATATATACACAGGTTTATTTCTGGGCTCTTAATTATGTTCCAGTGGTCTATATGTCTATTTTTTATCACAGTAACATACTGTTTCAATTACTATAGTTTTGTAATACAGTTTGAAATCAGGAATTGTGGTGTTTCCAGCTTTGTTCTTTTTTCTCAGTATTGCTTTGTTTATCCAGAGTCTTTTGTGGTTTCATGTGAGTTTTAGGATTGCTTTTTCTATTTCTGTGAAAAATTGCCATTGAAATTTTGATAGGGATTGCAATTGAATCTATAGATGCTTTGAGTAATATGGACATTTTAACAGTATTAATTATTATGATCCATGAAAGTGGAATATCTTTTTATTTATTTGTCTTCAATTCCTTTCACCAATGTCTTGTATTTTTCAGTATATAGATCTTTTACTTCCTTGGTTAAACTTAATCCATAAGTATTTTATTGCTTTCAGTGCTGTTCTGAATGTGACTATTTTCTTCCTTTTTCAGATATTTCATATAGAAAGGCACCTGATTTCTGTATGTTGATTTTGTATCCTGCAACGTTACTAAATTCACTGATTAGTTCTTGCAGTTTTTGTTTGAGTCTTTAGGATTTTCTATATATAAGATCATATCTCCTACAAAGACAATTTTACTTTTTCCTTTCCGATTTGAATGCTTTATCCTGTTGGCCTCTTCATGGGTTTCCTGAATGTCCTCATGGCATGACAGCTGGCCAGCCCCGAGGAAGTGATCTGAAAGAGAAAGGGAGAGAGAGAGAGAGGGAAGAAGGGCAGGAGAGAAGGAGGGAGAGAGGAAGAAAGATTTTGAGAGGGTGCGTGACCTTCTCAGCCCAAGATGAGAGTCTCAGTCTTCTATACTGTAATTTGGGGAGTGACATGCCATCATGTCTGCTGGAAATTACTGTTTATAGAGACTTATGCTGCTGCTGCTAAGTCTCTTCAGTCGTGTCCGACTCTGTGCGACCCCATAGATGGCAGCCCACCAGGCTCCCCCGTCCCTGGGATTCTCCAGGCAAGAGTACTGGAGTGGATTGCCATTTCCTTCTCCAATGCATGAAAGTGAAAAGTGAAAGTGAAGTCGCTCAGTCATTCCGACTCCTAGCAACCCCATGGACTGCAGCCCACCAGGCTTCTCCACCCATGGGATTTTCCAGGCAAGAGTACTGGGGTGGGTTGCCATTGCCTTCTCCGGTTTATAGAGACTAATCTTAGTATAATGTGGGAAGCACTACACAGGATGTAGGTGTCAGTAGGTGGGACTCATTGGGACTGAGTTCTACAGTATATTTGAGAATCAAAGTAGCAGGGTATTCTTGGGCTTCACTCCACCTATTTAATTATCAATGTTTATTTTCCTTTCTCAACTATTTTTTCTAGGTCATTAATCTTTTACAGATAGTAAAGGATTTTTTTTTTTAATTAGTCATTGGTCACTAGAATTTCTAATTCTTTCACTCTCCCATTTCAAAAGGCCTGAGGTTTTTCCACAACTTAACCAGCAGATGGAGCATGAAAACCTGACATTTTAATAACTACTTTTATCAGCTTACATGTAATACTGTCTTATAGCTTTGAGAGGGGCCTTAGCACTGGTTTAATCCTCTCATCCTACAGGTTAAAAACAGTGATAAGAGTTAGTACTAGAATCTAGCTTTTCTGCATTTCCCTTGCACCACCTGCCCCAACTGGAATCTCTTGATGGTGCCTCTTCAGAGCATTGAATTCCATTCATTTCAGTTATTTATTCAGTTCCTACTGTGGTGAATTCATTCAACAATGAATAAAACAGTTCATGTTCCATAAGAGACTGCAGTTTGGTTGAATACAGTGTATGGTGCAGTGGCAAAGAATCCACCTGCCAATGCAGCAGATGTAAGAGACACAGGATCAATTCCTGGGATGGGAAGATCCCCTGAAGAGAGAAATGGCAACCCATTCTAGTATTTTTGCCTGAAAAATTCCACGGACAGAGAAGCCTGGTGGGCTACAGTCCATGGGGTTGTAAGGAGTTGGACAGGACTGGGCATCCATGCAATATACTAAGAACCACAATATCTTAGGATTTAGGGCTGTGATATCTAAAGGCCATGTCATAGGTGTTGGGGTAACGTGAGCCTGAGCATGTATCTTAAAGAATTAGCGGAAATTATCTAGGAGGAGTTTGAGTGATAGAAGAATATTTCTGAAAGAGGGAACATGAGGAAATGTAGAAAGGATAAAAATAGCCTGGTATCTATGGAAAACCAAATAGTTCAGTATTTCTGGTGCATGAAAGAAAAATTAAGGGTAAAATCACTCAGGTTTACTGAGTAATGATTGTACTCTCACAATTAATAGGACAGTCAGTCTTATAATCACCTTGTAGTGACTTGGAGACTTTCCTTGGTCAGGCAATCATTTAGTCTGCAAATTGTTTTTGAAAACCTACTGTGAACCAAGCTCTATTGTAGGTGCTGGCAACACAGCAATTAATAATAAAGATGAAATCCCTGTCTTACATGGAACTTACATAACAAGTGAGAAGCTAGAGATCAAGAGAAGATAATAAGTGCTTTGAAGAAAAATAAAGCAAGGAAAGGGAAGGAGGAGAGAGTGATGTGTTGGGAAGACATAATTTTGAATGAAGTCATTCAGGTAAACCTTACTGAGAAGCAAAGACCTGAAGGAAGTCCTTTGTGGAAGACGCTTACTCCTTGGAAGAAAAGCTATGACCAACCTAGACAGCATATTAAAAAGCAGAGACATTACCAACAAAGGTCCATCTAGTTAAAGCTATGGTTTTTCTAATAGTCATATATGGATGTGAGAGTTAGACTATAAAGAAAGCTGAGTGCCAAAGAATTGATGCTTTTGAACTGTGGTGTTTGGGAAGACTCTTGAGAGTCCCTCGGACTTCAAGGAGATCCAACCAATCAATCTTAAAGGAAATCAGTCCTGAATACTCATTGGAAGGAATGATGCTGAAACTGAAACTCTGGTACTTTGGCCACCTGATGTGAAGAACTGACTTCTTGTAAAAGACCCTGATGCTGGGAAAGATTGAAGGTGGGAGGAGAAGGGGACAACAGAGGATGAGATGGTTGGATGGCATCACTGACATGATGGGCATGAGTTTGAGTAGGCTCTGGGAGTTGGCGATGGACAGGGGAGCCTGGCGTGCTGCAGTCCATGGAGTCGCAGAGTCAGACACGACTGAGCCACTGAACTGAGACTGGTCGAGAAGATTATAGAAGTCTTGTAAGTCAAAATGTGATGAAACAGTTGTTGCAAGTGGAGCACAAAGAAGGATTATGAATCAGGAATTTCACAAGACAATATATACCATTTGTTCAACATAGCGTATGTATACATATACATACTATAAAGACAGTGAGTTTGCCAATACACTAATGACTAGAGGAAGCCAAAAGTCTGATGACACATGTTTCCTGGAGTTCATCTTAATGCTGCCAATGTTGTGAAATGGATGCTTTGGAATTCTATGCCAAAGAATTTGTGCTTACTTTTTGCTTTGTTTATTCATACTTAGTTTATTCAACTTATGTTTGAGTGTTGGTGAGTTCATAGCACTGCACTGAATATTCCTCTGTGCACTGTCTGTGGCAAACTAGTGGACCAGCTGTATTTGGATATATTTTAAGGCAGATTTCAAAATAATATTCAAGTCTTTTGGGGCTTCCCAGGTGGTTCAGTGGATAAAGAATCTGCCTGCAATACAGGAGATGCGGGTTGGATCCATGAGTCTGGAAGACCCTTTGGAGGAGGGCATGGCAACCTCTAGTATTCTTCCTTGGAGAATCCCATTGACAGAGGAGCCTGGAGGGCTACAGTCCATCGGGTCGCAAAGAGTTGGACATGACTGAAGCAACTGAGCACTCATGTGTTCAAGTCTTTTACCTCCTTTACCTATAAAGATTGTGTATCCATCCTAAAGGAAATCAACCCTGAATATACATTGAAAGCACTGATGCTAAAGCTCCAGTACTTTGGCCACCTGATGTGAAGAGCTGACTCCTTGGAAAAGACCCTGATGCTGGGAAAGACTGAAGGCAAAATGAGAAGGCAGCGGCAGAGGAAAGATGGTTAGATGGTCACCAACTCAACAGACATGAGTTTGAGCAAACTCCAGGAGATAGTGAAGGACAGGGAAGCCTGGTGTCCTGCAGTCCATGGGATTGCAAAGAGTTGGACATGACTTAGCTACTGAACAACAACAATCATATTAGAAATGAAAAATGCAAAGATATCCTTTTAAACTTTGGCCTGTTTGTTTCTTGTTTCATCTAAATCTCTATTTCCCAAGATGTTTTATTGCAAAAAGATAATCTTGCAATTTTATATATCTATATATATAAATAGGTATATAGATATACTGAGCATCTATTCTACTTTTCCATAGCCCATGAGAAAGACAAAAAGACTTTTATTTATGCCTTTGAGGAGCTCAGAGTATAGAGTAGATCAATAAATTGTAATAAGTTTTCACATATTCTCTAAGTTAATATTAAAATTACTTTTAATTTTCTCTCTCTCTCAAATCTTCATGAAGGGCAGAGACTGTATTTTATTTGTTCATTTCTGTGTTTCTAGTTCTTGCTAAATGTCTAGCATAAATATTTAGTGAATAAATAGTGGACCCCTATCTGAATTGTTTTCTTTGTTCATTGCCTATATGAGAAACCCCACATAAATCAGTCTGGAGTGGTTTAAGTAAACCACTGTGTTATGTGCTGTGTATGCTCAATCAAAGATGAGGAGGATGATAATTGTTCCAATTAGCCCAGTGCTGTATTTCTACAGTCGTTTTATTTGGTGCAGGCTAGGCTTGCTAATTACTTGATACCCAAGTGGAAAATCATTAAAAGGCATGTCTCTGCAAAGCAGGGGGACAGGGGTTGCAAAGCTGACTTTCAGGGTTCCTCTTTGTCTTATGATTTATGAGTCTTTAACTGCCAATCTCCCTTGATATGTAAACACATGGTCCTTCTATGTTGATAAATCAAGTAAATTTTATTTGTGTCTTTTATAGTGTAATATCCCTTTGGGACACCATATAACATTGACACTACAGGGATAAATTTGGACAGACTTGGAATAGAGTCTGTGTTTTAATGATCTTTGTGGGATTTACTGCTAATGTGGTAATTTGGAAAACTTTTTTTTTTTTTTCACCAGAAACGCTGTCTTTACATTGAACTAGCAAAAAGTTCAGTCATCACCAGCTCCTTTCTTTCTGATTTCATCCCATAATTTCAGAGTCACAGAGGGTTTCAGGGCCAAATGTAACTTCTGAATTAACTCTTAAGTCACCAACTTGAACTTAAACATGTGTTTTGAACTTCCCTGGTAGTCCAGTGGCTAAGACTTCGTGCTCCCAACAGTGCTGGGGACACGGGTTCGATCCCTGGTGAGGGAACTAGATTCCACATGCCACAACTGAGAGTTTGCATGCCACAGCTGAGACCTGGCTCAGCCAAATATGTAAATAAATATTTTTAAAAATCCATGTATTTTGATTCTTAGTGTAGCCTTAAGAGTATTATTATCTAAAGAGGAAGCTGGATGATAAAAGTGGTTTAAAAGTACTGTTATTTTTTTTTATGGTTTCTGGAACCAAAAGACAGACTTTCATTTTACAAATGACACAATTAAAAAGGTGTATCTTATTCTTAGACTTGCCAACCTTTTGCCTGGAAACACTTTTGTGTGTGTGTTTGTAAGAGAGAGGGGGAAAGAGAGCTATATCAAAGGATTATCAGTTGTGACAATCATGGGTTAATTAGTTAATCATGTATCTTCATCTAAGGTACACCTTTTCTTTTTAATTTAAACAAATATTTTTTACACAACATTGCTAAGGCAAGGTAACACTAATTATCAATGCAAAGACTGCTTCTCAGGCTCTGTCTCGTTTACTGGGTGAATAATTTCTGATTTCTCTAAACTTTTCTCTAGATTTGCCTTCCTTTCTAAGTCACGGCACTGGGCTGGTGGTGGACCCAGATATACTGTACCATGCTAAGCTGCTTCAGTTGTGTCTGACTCTGTGTGACCCTATGGACAGTAGCCTGCCAGGCTCCTCTGTCCTTGGGATCCTCCAGGCAACAATAGTAGATTGGATTGCCATTCCCTTCTCCAGGGGATCCTTCTGACCCAGGGATTGAATCAGAGTCTCTTACATCTAACCTGGATTGGCAGGCAGGTTCTTTACCACTAGCGCCACCTGGGAAGCCCCAGATATACTATGAAATATTAATAAGCAGAAGTATATCTGCATCTTCTAAAATGACTTCCACATTCTTACTTCAAAATAGAGGTTATATTTACTCTTTAGATGTTGTTGTTGTTCAGTCATGAAGTCACATCTGACTCTTGGCAACATCATGGACTGCAGGCAAGCCATGCTCCTCTGTCCTCCACTATCTCCTGGAGTTTGCTCGAATTCATGTCTGTTGAGTCCGTGATACTGTCTAACCATCTCATCCTCTGCTTTAGGTGACTACATTAATTTTTTTTGAGTGTCCCCTTTAACAGTGGTCAGGCAATGTTTACTTGACAGTGTAACTTTACATAGGAAATAGCACAATTGAATGTAATTTTAGCGAGAAAGAACTTTAGAGATCTACTCCAATAACTCTTTGTATGGAACAAGATTATCTTAGCATAGGCTGCTGTAAGAAAATGTCATAGACTGAGCAGCTTAAATAATCAACACTCATTTCTCACAGTTCCTGTGGCTGAGAAGTCCAAGATGAAGGTGCTAGCCAACTCAGTTTCTGTTGGGAACCCTCTTCCTGGTTTTAAGACTGCTGCCTTCTTACCATGTCCCCACATGATGGAAAGAGCAAGATCCCTCTCTCTTCCTCTTTTTATAAAGCCACTAATCTCTTCATGAGAGCCTCACTCTCATGGCCTCATCTAACCCTAATTTCCTCCAAAGATTCTGATCTCCAAATACCATCACAATGGGGGTTAGGGCTTTAACATATGAATTTTGGTTGGTGGTGGTCGTAGGGGCACAAACATTCAGTACAAAGCAAGGATTCTGAGATCAGAAAAGTCAAATGATGTGTAAGATCACACAGAAAGTTAATGGCTAAACTAGACCTAGGAGTCTTATCTTTTAAGTGATTTATTATACTTTGGATTTCCCCATTAAACTCACAATGGAAACACTCTAAGGCAATGATTATCTAATGTTATCCCATCCTCAGATGATGAAAGAATGTGCATGTCAGCATTCTAATTTTTTGCATAGATGGAGAAGTACAGAGTGTAAAATTTCTCCTGAAAGTCATTATGATCCCTGCTGTGAGGCCTATAAAAGGCATTTTCTTTGGGGAAACATTAACTGGGAGCTATAACAAGACTGGAGAGTTGCTCCATTCTCTTCCCAAGGCCCTCCCCTTAGTTATAATAAATGCCAGGAGTGAAGGCAAGTAGATCCTACAGCAGATGTGTTGATGAAATTACTTGGTGAGAGGGAAAATTGGAGAAGTTAGCTTGATGGACAGGAAATGCAGCCAATTATATAGCTCCATTAACTCCAGATAGCCTTAAGACTGGACTTCACTACTGAGTGATGAGTGAGACCTTGGAGGAGGAGATGTCATCTTGGCTGCCCCAGCCATGACTGAGCTCCCTACTGAATACAACCAAGTAAGTCAGCCACACCATGTTGTGCAGAATAACTGACCCATTATTCTGTGAACTTAGCTCACAGAGTCATGAGAAGTAACACACTGTTGGTATTTTAGACTGTTAAGTTTTAGGATGGTATGTTATACAGCAAAAAATAACTGAAACAGTTTACAAAATCTATATGTTGGCCCATGCATCTCCTCTTTCCTGCCTTGGAATATCTTTAGTTCATAGACTGACCCAGTTACTTTCCCAGTTTCTGCACTAAGATAGAAATACATGAGAATCCTTCACATGACCACCGTCCTCTGTCATAAATTCTCAGCCACTGTATGCCTCTCCTCCTCTCTTCCCATTACTGCCAGTGTCTGCAGACAGTCAGCCTGGAACCTATACATTTCAGCTAGTTCCAGGCACCCCTGTCATTCTCAAATTGCAGCTGTCCCATGGAACCAGGCTCCTACCTTGGTCTCACACTCTCTGCTCTGTCCCCTTTCACTCTCTCGAACTGGAAAGTCCTTCCACTAAACCTTAGTGGATGGTTGGAGTACTGGTTTCCTACCTAGCCCCTGGTGATTCTTTGTCTTTAAGAGTCAATTCTATTGCCAGGCCCAAACAGTTAGCAGGGCAACAGAAGAGTTTGTAAAACACACGGACAAACTCTTTGGGATGCGTAACGGTATTACCGAGCAGAAAAAACATGGACTTTGGAGTCGTACGGACCTGGTTTATATTCTAGACTGCCATTTACTAGCTTGTAATTGGGGGTCAACTTTCTTAATCTCTTTAAGATTCCATTTTCTAATTTGTGAACAGGTACTAAGTAAACAAGTTACAGCTGTTGTTAATTTCTACCATACAACACTGCTTCTGCAGCTCTGTTGGTTCCCCATCCTTGTTGGTTGTGGAAGACTTCTTACTTCTCCCTGCCAGCACACACATTGTAGGTTCCAGCTCACCTCACACCCAAGCCAGCCATGGCTAGACACTTAGGATTTCCCAGAAAAGCAAGCTACTTGATAAGCAAAATGATAGTTGAAAGGCCACACTTAATTGATTCCTTGTAGGTCTTCTGCTGCATTTTCTTTAGACTTGGGCTGATCTTCATTAGCTCTTATGCACACGAGCATGTTCAGATGCTGCCCTACTATTCCTTACTTCTTTCTACTATAAATCCTTTGGAAATCTGGTTATATTTAACTGATGATTGTGAGGCAGTTTTGCACTGTTTCTAAGTAGTATCCTAATCGCTGTTCAGTTTCCCCTACACATGTGTGTACGTGTGTGTATGGTGTGTATGTGTACTTAGTGACTAATCTTTTATACGCACTGTCAAAATTTGGGGGACAAAAAGCAAACAAAATCTATAATTTTGTCAACAAATCCAACCCATTTTGATGCGGCACTCGATTTTGTAAGTTGTTTTAATTAATCACATAGGAGAAGACAAAAGATTTGGGGGTGTTTATTCTAACTCCAGGACTGTATCCCTGTCACTGTACTGGATGCCCTGATGACTGGGAGTGATGCAGAAGGGAGGAGGTAATATGTAAATACACTAATCAAATCAGTGCAAATCATAATACATCCCTTTAAAGGGTCTGGGAGACAGCTGTGTAAAAAAGAATGCTTTTCGTTTTCATAGCTTTGGGTGAACCTCTTCAGCAAATCCCATCTCCTTGATTCCGTGATTCGAGCTCTGTTGTGTTTTACTTTGATTATTTTTGGCTCTTGTTTTTTTGGTGGGACTACATATGGTAGAAGTTGGCACTTCAGGCATAAATGGCTAGTCTTATTTTCTTCTCTTTGTGGTCAATTGGCTTTGTAACTTTTGTTTTCAATAACTGAGCTACAAAACCATGCAAGCAGAGCTTTTGTGAGGTTTTCCTCTGTGACCAGAGTGGGGGATGGTGATGTGACAACTGTCTCAAAGGTTTTCTTTGGAAAATATGGATCATCATCTTTGGAGAAATAATTTTTCTCTTTTTCTTTTATTCCCAAAAGATTCAACAAATTACTCCACTCTATAGAATTCTGTACCATCATTCCAGTGCCTTAATCAGGTCACAACTTTTGGCCACTTGTTTTATATGCAGGAAATATTGGTATCAGTGTAAAATTAAAAAAGTCGGGCAGATGCTCCCATTTCCCTGGGATCCTAATGGAGATGAGAGAGAGGAGGAAGTGTTGGAAGGGGGAGTTAAAGGAAACCAGAATGGTCTTCTGAGTTGTCTTAAGTTAAGGACAAAGCAAGAGAAGAGAGCAAGAACCTTGTGAAAAACAGTTTTCAAAAGTTTTCAGTTTTTAATCAAAATAGTAAAAGACATGTGTGAGGCAGTGTGAGCATATTTTAATGACAAGGTACAAGTTTTAGTGGTGAAATGGAATAACCTCTAATGCTGAATTTTAGAAATAAATTGTGTTGGCTCCTTCATTCCTAAATTGAAGAACCTGGAGTAATAATCTCTGGGGAATAAAGGGACACAGAATCCCTCAGGATCATTCTGGAAGGTAGTATTAAGAAGGTGAGGTATCTGGCATGTGTCTGTAACATTTTTAGTGTGTCATTTCCTGGGGGAGGGTAAATTATGAGAGTAGAGGTTTCTCTCACTGAAACTCTGGAAGAATCCTCTGGGTACAGTTTTTCCTGGAGGTAGGAGAACAGATAGAATGCCTAATATAGTTTCCAGAGATCAGATGCCTATAGATAATTCAGCCTGCTTAAATAATTTGCATTGACACCACTACATTTATCTTCTCATGTACATTTCTGTCTAATTCTTTGCCTGTCACATGGGTAAAGAACTAAGAAAGCTCGCATATTAAATACAGTCAGCATTTCTCAAAAACAGATTGCTAAGAAACCAAAAGAGAATTGGAAGGTATAAAAGTACACTGAACACCATTATTAATTGGTAAGAAGAAATAAGATATAAGACTAAAAATAACTTGAAATGCCAAGTCCCATTGAACGTATTTCCTCAATATCTTCTGAAATAATCCACTTCTCTCTTACCTGTTACCACTACCATGGTCTATGTATATGTAATTTCCTCTCTGGATTACTCTGACAATGTCTAATTGAATTCACTCATGTTCTGCTTTTCTCTATCTGCATCCAATATCTGCACTATTGTTATTACTGTTTGGATAAAAACCTTTCAGTCACTCTACACAGTCTGTTGTATAAAGTCAGATTTCCTTGTGTGGCTCACAATGCCCTGAGGACCTTTCTTATTGTACTGTGTGTGTGTTGTGCTTAGTTGCTCAGTTGTGTCTGACTCTTTACGACCCCATGGACTGTAGCCTGTCAGGTTTCTCTGGCCATGGGGATTCTCTGGGCAAGAATACTAGAGTGGGTTGCCATGCCCTCCTCCTTCCTGACCCAGGTCTCCCAGACTGCAGGTGGATTTTGTTTTACCAGCTGAGCCACCAGCCCTCAACTAGCTTTATCTAGCTTTGCTCTCACAATATTAGACCTTTTTACATTTATGGCTTTTCTGACTGGAGTGACTTTTAACCCCCTATTTTTCCCTATTTCACCTCTTCCCCCCCAAAGTAGTTCTTATGTGTTAAAAAAAAAGAAAAAAAAGTGAAACACCCAAAACCAAAACAAAGAAGCAGGATCCTATGGTCAGAGGATTGGTAATGGGAGGCTTTTTCCAGTGTCAATATCAGGATTATGGTAACATCATGAGCTATTTGTCTTCCCTTAGGCAGAAAGCCCCTCATTCAAACATCAAACACCTTCAAAAAATATTTTAATGCATTTATTTTAATTGAAGTACAGCTGATTTACAATGTTGTGTTAGTTTTAGGTGTATAGCACAGTGATTCAGTTATATACATATATATGTGTATCTACTCTTTTTCAGACTCACTATCCCCTTTCCCTTTGGTAACCAGAAGTTTTCTGGGTCTGTAGGTCTATTTCTGTTTTGTGTATAAGTTCGTTTGTATAATTTTTTTAGATTCCACATATAACCGATATCATAGGCTACTTGCCTTTTTCTGTCTAGATTACTTCACTTAGTGTAATAATCTCTAGGTCCATCCATGTTGCTGCAGATGGCATTATTTCATTCTTTTTTATGGTTGAGTATATTCCATTGTGTGTGTGTGGGTGTGTGGGTGTGGGAGTGGGTGTGTATAAAACACACATCTTTATCCATTCATCTGTCGATGGACATTTAGGTCCTTCCATGTCTTGGCCATTGTAAGCAGGGCTGCTATGAACATTGAGGTGCATGTATCTTTTCCAACGATAGTTTTTTCCAGACATATACCCAGGAGTGGGATTACAGGATTATATAGTAACTCGATTTTTGGTTTTTAAAGGAACTTCCAGATTGATCTCCATAGAGTGTCTACCAATTCATTGGTACTTTGCCACTGACAGGGTAGGAGGGTTACCTTTTCTCCACATTCTCTCCAGCATTTATTATTTGTAGACTTTTTGATGACGGTCATTCTGACTGGTGTGAGGTGATACCTTACTGTAGTTTTGATTTTCATTTCTCTAATAATTAGCAATGTTGAACATCTTTTTATGTGCCTTTTGGCCATCTGTATGTCGTCTTCAGAGAAATGTCTATTTAGATCTTCTATCCATTTTTTGACTGGATTTTTTTATATTGAACTGTGTGACCTGTTTGGATATTGTGGAAATTAATCCCTTGTTGGTCCCATCATTTGTAAATATTTTCTCCTATTCTGTATGTTGTCTTTTTGTTGATGGTTTCCTTTGTTGCACAAAAGCTTTTAAATTTAATTAGGTCCCATTTGTTTATTTTTGTTCTTTATTTCCTTAACTCTAGGAGGTAGATCCAAAAAGATGCTGCTGAGATTTATGTCAAAGAGTGTTCTGCCTATGTTTTCCTCTAGGAGTTTTGTAATATCTAGTTTTACATTTATGTCTTTAATCCATTTTGAGTTTACTTTTGTGTATGGTGTTAGATAATGTGATTTCATTCTTTTATATGTAGCTGTCCAGTTTTCCCAACATCACTTATTGAAGAGACTGTATATTCTTGCCTTTTTGTCATAGATTAATTGACCATAGGTGCATGGGTTTATTTCTGTACTTTCTATGCTGTTTCATTGATCCGTGTATTTGTTTTTGTGCCAGTATCATGCTGTTTTGATTATTGTAGCTTTATAATATTGCCTGAAGTCAGGGAGAGTGATTCCTCTACCTCCATTCTTCTTTCTCAGGAATGACTTGGCTATACCAGGCATTTTTGTTTTAATATAAATTTTTAGATTATTCATTCTAGTTCTGTGAAAAAGTGCCATTGGTAATTTCATAGGGATTGCACTGAATCTGATATCATTGCCTTGGATAGTATAGTTATTTTAAGTGATTCGAAGGTCAGTATTTAAGTCTTGATTTATGTTTTTATACATATGCATAAACTGAAAGTTTAATAAGAAAAAAAGGTACCATTTATAATAGCAAAAAGAAAAGAAAAAAAAGTGAGTTACCTAGGCGTAGATCTTACATAGTTAAGACCTGCATGAAAAAAATTGTTAGGGTTTCTTAAATGGAGAACTATATTGACTTAGTCTGTTTCAGCTTCTATAACAGAGTAGGCTGTGTAACATATCCTCAGACTGATTAACTTATAAACAATAGCAGCTTATTTCTCACAGTTTTGAAGGCTCTGAGTCTAAGACCAAGGCATCAGAGTGGTTGTGTTCTGGTGAGGATACTCTTCCTGGTCTCCTCCTCATTGCATCCTTACATGGTGGAAGGGGCTGAGGATCTCTGTAGGGCCTCTTTTATAAGGTACTAATCCCATTTATGAGGATTCTAACCTTGCCCAATACTTTGGCCACCTGATGCAAAGAGCTGACTCATTGGAAAAGATCCTAATGCTGGGAAAAATTGAAGGCAGGAGGAGAAGGGGACAACAGAAGATGAGATGGTTGGATGTCATCACCGACTAAATGGACATGAATTTAAGCAAACTCTGGGAGATGGTGAAGGGAAGCCTGGTGTGCTACAGTCCATGGATTGCAAAGAGTTGGACATGACTGAGTGACTGAATAGCAACCTTGTCCAACTGAAAGTCCCACTTTCTAATACCATCACCTTTGGGGGTTAGGATTTTAACATTTGAATTGAGTGAGGGGTACAAACTTGCAGACTACAGCATGTATCTTTGTTCATGAATATAGACTCATGAACTCATGAGTATAGGAGGATGTTACTTCTTTTCGTTTCAATATGTTATGTAGAAGCATATTAAATGGTGATCTTTGTAGGTCAAAAACAGTTTAATTTCAAAGTCAAAGGTTTAAACTAATATATAAGTACAGTTATAATTCAGATGCAAATATGATTTTTGTAGGAATTTGATAAGTTTTTCTATAATTTATATGGAAGATCAAAAGCCTAAGGATACTTAGGGCAGTGCTGAAGAAGTATAAAAAGTCAAAGGGACTTACTCTATCAGGTATAAATAATTATCTAGTGACAGTAATTAAGATAGTTTAGCATGGGTCCAGGAAGAGACAGTTAACCAATAGGACAGAATACAGAGCTCCCAAAGAATCCTAAGCCTATATGGATCAGGTGCATCACAGATCCCTGATCTATGGTAGACTGTTCAATAAATGGTGCTGGAGAAGCCCCCAAATGTGCTAACAATAAGATCAAAAATCTGCAGACAATACTAACCTCCTTTAAAGCAAGAAGAAACACTGATTTAAAGAAATTATAGGAAGATCCTCCATAGCCATTGATGCAAGGGATGCAAATGAGTCTCGCTGTTTAGGATCTACCTGTTCCATGACACAAAAACCATTCTGTAGTATCCATGTCTGGTGAGGTCGAGGTAAATTCTGTATTCTTATTTCTGAAGCCTCTTTTCTGGTCTACTTGTTTATAGGCTGCAGGCCCTCGGAAGGTAGGGCTACAGGGGGCAAGATGTGTGAAAAAGTTCTTATAGACTCTCAAAGAATCAATAGCCTCTGTTTAAACAGCTTAGTTTGGGATTCAGTTCAGAATATTCTGTGCCCATCACAAACCCACACATCCCTCCTCCCCTTCAGCACATGATTAAATGGGGTTTCACTTTTATTAGTGAACATGAGATATTCTTTAGTGAATCTGGTGAAGTAAATATCATAGTAAATAATCCCAAAGGCAAATAAAATATTATGTTTTTATATGCTCTTGAGATAAATATTAAGTGATACAGTTGAGCTCATCAAAATGATGTTCTCTGAAATCTTAGACCAGCTCATTAATAAAACTGCTCTTTCTGAGTAACATGATAAAGAATCTACAGTCTATTTTGGTATCATGAAAGGGTATACAATTAAATTGAAGTATTACATTGTTAGCAATGTAACTGAATTATCTAAAAAAAAGACTCATTTGACAAATTAAAATACACACAGACATCATTACGATGGACTTAATGACTGCCAGTGAACAGCTTTCATTTCAAGCTGAAATGAAACTTTCCAATCCCTAAAAAGGAATCTGTACCAAATATCTAACATGTAGGCCTTGAGGTAGACTACCATGGACTTTGGTAACATGCCAAAGAATGTTCAAACTACTGCACAATTGCACTCATCTCACATGCTAGCAAAGTAATGCTCAAAATTCTCCAAGCCAGGCTTCAACAGTATGTGAACTGTGAAATTCCAGATGTTCAAGCTGGATTTAGATTAGGCAGAGGAACCAGAGATCAAATTGCCAACATTCGTTGGATCGTTGAAAAAGCAAGAGAGTTCCAGAAAAACATCTACTGCTTTATTGACTGTCCCAAAGCCTTTGGCTGTGTGGATCACAACAAACTGTGGAAAATTCTTCAAGAGATGGAGATACCAGACCACCTGACTTGCCTCCTGAGATATCTGTATGCAGGTCAAGAAGCAACAGTTAGAACTGGACATGGAACAACAGACTGGTTCCAAATTGGGAAAGGAGTACGTCAAGGCTGTATATTGTCACCCTGTTTATTTAACTTATATGCAAAGCACATCATGCAAAATTCCAGGCTGGATGAAGCACAAGCTGGAATCAAGTTTGCAGGGAGAAATATCAGTAACCTCAGATATGCAGATGGCACCATCCTATGGCAGAAAGTGAAGAAGAACTAAAGAGCCTCTTGATGAAAGTGAAAGAGGAGAGTGAAAAAGTTGGCTAAAAACTCAACATTCAGAAAACTAAGATTATGGCATATGGTCCCATCACTTCATGGCAAATAGATGGAGAAACAATGGAAACAGTGTGAGACTTTATTTTTGGGGGCCCCCAAATCCCTGCAGATGGTGACTACAGCCATGAAATTAAAAGTTGCTTGCTACTTGGAAGAAAAGTTATGACCAACCTAGACAGCATATTAACAAGCAGAGACATTAGTTTGCCAACAAAGGTCCTTCTAGTCAAAGCTATGGTTTTTCCAGTAGTCATGTATGGATGTGGGAGTTGGAGTATAAAGAAACCTGAGCACCAAAGAATTGATGCTTTTGAACTGTGGTGTTGTAGAAGACTCTTGAGAGTCCCTTGGACTGCAAGGAGATCCAACCAGTCCATCCTAAGGGAAATCAGTCCTGAATATTCATCGGAAGGACTGATGTTGAAGCTGAAACTCCCAATACTTTGGCCACCTGATGAGAAGAACTGACTCACTAGAAAAGACCCTGATGCTGGGAAAAATTGAAGGCAGGAGGAGAAGGGGATGAAAGAAGATGTGATGGTTGGATGGCATCACGGACTTGATGGACATGAGTCTGGGTAAACTCTGGGTGTTGGTGATGGACAGGGAGGTCTGGCATGTTGCAGTCCATGGGGTCGCAAAGAGTCGGACATGGCTGAGTGACTGAACTGAACTGAGTCCTTGAGGTGTCCAAATACCTGTACTACGTATCAACAATTCAGATTTGAAATTAGTACTCAAATAAATGTTACAATTGAGGTGATCAAATCACAAGCTAAATATAATATTCCAACCTAACAACCCATTGAAGAGTATGTAGCAGAATTACGATTTCAAACTTACCACAAATCCCAGAAGTTTACATCCCTCAAACAAATGCATTCCATTCGAAAGCAAACAAAATAGCTTTTCAGCATAAGAAGTCCTTTGAGTTTCAAACACCCCACCAAAGCCAAGTAAGTGCTTCATCATGCAAATCAACTCCTTTCAGGGAGATGGCCAGTCAGCAGCATGCATGGATGATACTGAGAAAAGCAGAGATTGTTTTCATCTTCTCAGCAGGACAGATTCCTTATGCCACAGATTAAATGCAACCCCCTCTCTCAACATCTTTAAAAGGAACAGTTTACAGATTTTTTAAAAGGATGTTTTAAATGAAGTAGGTTTCAAATAAATTCTTTTTTTTTTCTTTCTGTAGCCTCTGAGTTAGCATTAGAAAGAGCAGTTGTGGTAAAGTGGATATAGACACACAACACTGGTGTCCCTGAATATGGTGACCATCAACTATTGATTTAATCATTTGGAAAAAACTAAGAGTCCTAGAAATAGGTATAAAGGGTTGTTACCATATTGGCTTCCCTTGTGGCTCAGCTGGTAAAGAATCTGCCTGCAGTGTGGGAGACCTGGGTTCCATCCCTGGATTGGGAAGATCCCTGGAGAAGGGAAAGGGTACCCACACCAGTATTTTGGCCTAGAGAATTCCATGGACTGTATAGTCCATGGGGTCGCAAAGAATCAGACACAACTGAGTGACTTTGATTATGTTCATTAGTGTGGCATTGAGTACATTACTAACTCATCCAATTATTGAAAAATATTGTTAATCTCTATTCATATTCTAGTATATAGAGGAGAGTGGACTGGAGTTGAAATTGTGACTGATTCTCAAGAGAACAATACTAAATGGAGGCCCAGATGTGCCTTTAAGGGGCTTTGTGGGAGGAGAATGCCACATTTAGTAGGTACATCATGGATAAAAACCATACATGGACATGAATGATGAGGATCTGATAGTGGGGAAGAAATAGGGTAGGTAAACTTGCCCTATTTGGGGCATTTTAGCTCCTAGAAAATTTAGGGCAGAAAATTGAGGACAGTGAAAAGAATTTTATTAAGTATGCTGTATGTTTGGATATAGTCTAATTTAAATATGTTTTGAAATTTTTCTAAATTTCTTAGAGCTAGGACTAAATTTTCTTTTTAAACATGACCCTATTGCAGAACTCAATTATCATGGTTTCCAAGTACATAAAGTATCTGTTCTCTTGTGAAGAGAAACCTAGCTGGTCAGTGTAACTCACTGCATGTGTCTTAGAAAAGGCATTCCAATCTCTAAATCCATCTCAGCAACGTAGGAGAGGGCCATACCCCAATCACTATACAGCTCTGGGGAATGTTTGGTTTGGAGATCATTTGCAAGCAATTGACACCATAAAATTAAGGCATCTCTTAGAGGCTTAGAGAAAGCTGGCAAAGGAATCATGCAGCTGTTACTCCATGTTTCACCTTAGACTAGAAAAATATTGTGAAGGAAAATACTTAGGCTTAAAGAAGGAAAGGACGTGAGTCACAACCAGAGAAGTCATGACATTGAATATCAACCTGTGTTGTGTGAAGGAAACGGCAACCCACTTCAGTATTCTTGCCTGGAGAATCCTGGGGACAGAGGAGCCTGGTGGGCTGCTATCCATGGGGGTCGCACAGAGTCGGACACGGCTGAAGTGACTTAGCATGCATGCATGCATGTGTTGCATGGGTGCACAACCTGGCTCAGGAGGCCCCCTGGAAGGAAGGAGTTAGGGTCTTTCTTCAAGTAAGTAGAGGCAAGGCCAGAAAATAAATTTTGGCTATACTTTGATCATTTGTTTATAATTATACCCAGTCTTCTAGTCTTTACTCCAATCATGATGATATACTTGTTTGTCCTCTATTCTCACAAATTCTAATTGTTGCTGAAAAATTTGCTTGTCCCAGTAGGCAAATATCAAAGTGAAAGATTTTGTTTTGATCTTGCAGTCTCTTTAATTAATGATTTGTAAAGTAATATTATATGCCAAAAGGTTTTTAAATGCCTTTTAAATCTTTATCAAAATATGAATTTTTAGCGTAGATTTTATGTCAATACTTCTTACAGTGCTGCATTAGCTAAATCATTTAAGTAGAACATCCTGCTGAACTGTATCATATAATAGAGTGCTCATTGTCATTTTCATTTGTATTCTAAAACATATATTATACTAGAAACAAAATTGTGAGTATCTAGAGAGTCATTCTTGGTCAGGAGTTACAGTGGATGATGATGACGTCAGCACTGGCTATTGAAATAACAGATGCAGTCGTGAAGTTAAAGCTGACCAAACCCAAAGTAGTACCCTCTGCTTCTTAGCCTTTGAATTCAAAGTAGGTTTTCCTGCTTGAGGATGAGATAAAGGAGAATGAAATAGCATTTAAGGTGTTTGTAGCAAGAGATTTTCACTAGAGTACCAACTCCAGTTCTGGTGGAAGAGAACCTCTGAAAGGAAAATTCTCTCTTTTTGGATGGAAAATGCACTTTGGAGCAAAATCTCATCTTGCTAATTGAATCTTCACTTATGTGTTTTTTTTTCTCTACTGTGTTTTGCTACATTAAAACATTTATTTAAACCCTCATGAGAGTGGAAATGAGAATTATGGAAGATAGATATGTTTATAGTTTTTTGCATCATCAGAATTCTTTTTAATGTTCCAATGGTCAGGTTGGAGGCTGGAGCTTTGATTTCTAACTAAATCCATTTGATTCTGTAAACCTATGAATCTTTTGTATTTGATGATTAGAATACCTAAGAATTCTAAATCATTTATTAGTTTTCATCCTAAAATATAAATTCTTCATTATATTGATTATATATTTTGCTTGTTTGATTACAAAAACCATTTGATTCTACTTTTATTTAGTGAAGAATAATGAAAAAGAACACAGCAATGGTGCCTTTCCCCCTAGAGAAAGAATTATTTGATAAAATAAATCTGCTAGCTTTTGAGCAAGATCTTTGAAGAACATTCTTGAACTTGCATTTTTATTTGGTTTTAGAGATCATCATTTCATAGAGCAAATTCTATAGCTGATCAAAGGATGAAAATTGAATGAGAAAAACAGATAGACTGAAAAACATTATCTCCAGTGAGATGCTGCTGTCACCTTCAGTTTTTTTTCTATGAACAAAGGCAATTGATGATGCCCATTAACAGTTGCCCCTTATTATTCAATTTTTAGTTAGACTATCATATAGAAAGCTTCTTTCACAGTCCTCAGCTGGGGTTTTGGGCTTAGGATTTGATAACCAGCAGTTAAAGAACCATTGAAATTATAGGTCACTGGTAGTTTGCTTGCTAAAGGAAAAATGAATGAAGCAGATAGCTTTGCACACAGTAGATGCCCAATAGTTGGTAATCAGATGAATGAATGAGTCAAAAACAATGTTAGTTTATTTTAGTGACTATTTTGATGTTTTAGGTTTGTTCTGGCTCAACAAGTTTGATAATTGTTGAAGTAGTTTGTTTATACCTCTTCCTTTCCAATTCAAATCAACAAGTTTAAACACTAGTTTCAATATATTACCTCCCTGTTAAAAATCTTTGATGAATATATTGACCTCAGGATAAAATGAAACTTCAGTTCAGTTGCTCAGTCATCTCCAACTCCTTGTGACCCCATGGACTGCAGTACGCCAGGCTTCCCTGTCCATCACCAACGCCTGGAGCTTACTCAGACTCATGTCCATCGAGTCAGTGATGCCATCCAACCATCTCATCCTCTGTCGTCCCATTCTCCTGCCTTCAGTCTTTCCCAGCATCAGGGTCTTTTCAAATGAGTCAGCTCTTTGCATCAGGTGGCCAAAGTATTGGAGTTTCAGCTTCAACATCAGTCCTTCCAATGAACACCCAGGACTGATCTCCTTTAGGATGGACTGGTTGGATCTCCTTGCAGTCCAAGGGACTCTCAAGAGTCTTCTCCAACACCAAAGTTCAACAGCACCCATTCTTTGGCACTCAGCTTTCTTTACAGTCCAACTCTCACATCCATACATGACCACTGGAAAAACCATAGCTTTGACTAGACGGACCTTTGTTGGCAAAGTAATGTCTCTGCTTTTTAATATGCTGTCTAGGTTGGTCATAACTTTCCTTCCAAGGAGCAAGCGACTTTTAATTTCATGGCTGCAATCACCATCTGTAGTGATTTTGGAGCCCCCCAAAATAAAGTTTCACACTGTCTCCATTGTTTCCCCATCTATTTGCCATGAAGTGATGGGACCATATGCCATGATCTTAGTTTTGAATGTTGAGCTTTAAGCCAACTTTTTCACTCTTCTCTTTCACTTTCATCAAGAGGCTCTTTAGTTCTTCTTGGCTTTTTACATGTGGGATCTTTGTGGCAGTGGACTGATTTCTATAGTTGTGGTGGGTGGGCTCCAGAGCTGGTGGGCTCAGCAGTTGCAGCTCAGGGGCTTTTAGTTTCTCCAAGGCATGTGGGATCCTAGTTCCCAAAGCAGGGATTGAACCTGCATCCCCTGAATTACAAGGCAGATTCTTAACCACTGGACCACCAGGAAAAATCCACAATGAAACTTACTGGCCTTCAAAGCAAAGATCTCCAAAATCTGATTTCACCTGATTTATTCAATCAAGTTTATCACTAATAATAAATTCATTCTGACTTTATTGTTCCCCTCACTATTTTCTAAATGAAACTAAACAAGAAAAAATGCTTCTCATTTACAAGTCTGAATGTTTTCAGTTATACTCACTGATATTATTTTCCCTATCAAAATTCTATAAATTCTCCAAGTAAACATTTAAAAAATTGTTCAGTCAGTCAGTTCAGTCACTCAGATGTATCTGACTCTTTGCGACCCCATGAACTGCAGCACGCACGCCAGCCTTCCCCTGTCCATCACCAACTCCCAGAGCTTGCTCAAACTCATGTCCATCGAGTTGGTGATGCCATCCAACTATCTCATCCTCTGTCATCCCCTTCTCCTCCTGCCTTCTGTCTTTCCCAGGATCAGGGTCTTTTGTAATGAGTCAGTTTTTCGCATCAGGTGGCCAAAGTATTGGAGCTTCAGCTTTAGCATCAGTCCTTCCAATGAATATTCGGGACTGATTTCCTTTAGGATGGACTGGTTTGGTCTCCTTGTAGTCCAAGAGACTCTCAGGAGTCTTCAGGACCTATTAAAGTGTCAATGTCCTGAGAACAGAGCTCCTGCTGCCCCCCCGTGAAAGCCACCTGCCTTCCCACTGCAGTAGTCTTAGCATCACCCTACCAGACTTTGGATAAAAACCATCTCTTTTGAGTCTCATCCCATCAAGCAATGCCATTCTCCTCCCATTCCTTACTGATGTCATTTACTGATACCTTAATCTTTTCTCTTTACTCACTGAAGTCTTTGACAACTTTGAGACAGCATTCACAATGGTCCTCTCCTCCTCATCTGCTGTCAGAGTTGAATGTTTCAGTGCACTTGTAGGAAACAATCAGGTTTTAAAATTCTAGCTTTCCATTTCTCCAGTTAATTTTCTCACCTCTTTGGAGCCATCCATTTCCATAGTTACACCGTGAATTTTTTTCCATAGATGTAATTTGAAAATTGTAATTTCATATATCTCACTCCGACCCTAATCTCTTAACCTGTTAAGCTTCCGTTCACCTTTGCTACCATAATTGCTGTCCTTAGAACACTCTAGTCTCTAAAATTCTCCCATTTTCCCCCCATCATCTGACCTTCTCCAGGGCACTTTATTTTTCACTCAGTCTTACTCCATGGAAAGAAGAGCAAATGACCAATTTTCCCATTTCGCCCCTGATTTCCTTGTACCCCTATCCTTTCACTACACAGTAGTGTTTCATAACTCAATCCAAACTCAGAACCACAGTCCTGGTTCTTGAGACCTCTCCATGGGTGGCTGAAGGCTAGTAGTTTAAATCATACATGCATGTAGTTGTTGTTGTTCAGTTGCCCAGTCATGTCCAACTCTTTGCGACCTCATGGACTGCAGCACACCAGGCCTGCCTGCCCCTCACCATCTTCTGAAGTTCACACAATTTCATGTCCATTGCATTCATGAACCAGCCATCTCATCCTCTGACACCTTCTTCTCCTTCTGCCCTCAATCTTTCCCAGCATCAGGGACTTTTCCAATGACTCAGCTGTTCACATCAGATAACCCAAATACTAGAGTTTCAGCTTCACCATCAGTCCTTCCAGCGAGTATTCAGGGTTGATTTCTCTTAAGGTTGATTCTTAAGATTGACAAGTTTGATCTTGTTGCTGTCCAGGGGACTCTCAGAAGTCTTCTCCAGCACCACAGTTCGAAGGGGGCAATTCTTTGGGGCTCCACCTTCTTACAGTCCGGCTCTCACAACTGTTTGTGGCCACTAGGAAAACCATAACCTTGACTATACTGACCTTTGTCAGCAGAGTAAGGTCTCTGCTTTTCAACACACTGTCTAGATTTGTCACTGCTTTCTTGCCAAGAAGCAAATGTCTTCTGATTTCATGGCTGCAGTTGACATCTGCAGTGATTTTAGAGTCCAAGAGGAAATCTGTCACTATGTCCACCTTCCCCTCTCTATTTGCTATGAAGCAATGGGGCTGGATGCCATGATCTTAGTTTTTTTAATATTTAGTTTTAAGCCAGCTCTTTCACTCTCCTCCTTCACCCTCATCAAGAGGCTCTTGAGCTCCTCTTTGCTTTCTCCCATTAGAGTGGTATCATCTGAACATCTGAGGTTGTTGGTGTTTCTCCCACCTGTCTTGATTCCAGCTTGTAACTCATCCAGCCCAGCATTTCTTGTGATATGTTCACCATGTAGATTAAACAAACAAGGTGACAGCAGACAGTCCTATTGTACTCCTTTCTCAATCTTGAAACAATCAATTGTTCCATACAGAGTTCAAACTGTTCCATACAAGGTCAAGAAACAACCGTTTGTGTTCTCTGAAGTACAAAATACTTGCACACAAGTTTCTCAGGAGACAGGTAAGATGGTCTGGTATTCCTATCCATTTAAGAGCTTTCCACAGTTTATTATGATCCACATAGTCAAAGGCTTTGACATAATGGATGAAACAGAGGTAGATATTTTTCTGGAGTTCCCTAGCTTTCTCTATGATCCAATGAATGTTGGCAATTTGATTTCTGGTTCCTCTTCCTTTTCTAAACCCAGCTTGGACATCTGGAAAGTCTTGGTTCACATAATGCTAAAGCCTAGCAAGCAAGATTTTAAGCATGACCTTACTAGCATGGGAGATGAGTGCTACTGTCCAATGGTTAGCACATTCTTTAGTACTACCCTTCTTGGGAACTGGGATGAGGATTGACCATTTCCTGTCCTGTGGCCATTGCTGGGTCTTCCAGGTTTACTGACGTATTGAATGTTACACCTTGATGGCATCATTCTTTAGGATTTTGGATAGTTTAACTGGAATTCCATCACATCCACTAGCTTTATTAACAGCAGTACTTCCTAAGGCCCACTTGACTTTGCTCTCCAGAATTTCTGACTTTGGGTGGCTGACCACAGCATTGAAGTAATCCAGTTCATTTAGATATTTTTTGTACAGTTCTTCTGTGTATTCTTTCCATCTCTTCTTGATCTCTTCAGTGTCTACTAGGTCTCTACTGTTTCTGTCCTTTATTGTGCTCATCTTTGGGCAAAATATTCCCTTGATATCTCCAATTTTCCTGAAGCATGCAGTTTGGTCCTGTTCAATTTTATAAACTTAACACTGTGCATAATTTTTCCTATATCTTTGGTTAGCTTTCTTTTTCAGGCCCTTCTGAATTTGCCAAATGGAATCATACAATATGGAGTCTTTTGTGAGTGGCTTGTTTTTAGTTAGCATAATGTTTTCATGGTTTATCTATACTGTACCATGTATCAATACTTCATTTCTTTTTAATTGTTGAGTAAGGAAATGTATTGCCAGGTAAGAAAATGGTGAAATTTCTGGGTTATATAGTAACTCTGTGTTTAACATTTTGAAGACTGTTTTCTAAAGTGGCTACGCCATTTTACAGTCCCACTAGAAATGTCTGAGAGTACCAGTTTCTTCACATTCAAGCCAACAGTTGTTATTGTCTGTCATTTTTAATTATAGCCGTCTTAAATGAGTATGTGAGGTGGAATCCCACTGTGATTTTTGTTTGCATTTCCTAAATGATTAATGATATTGGGCACCATTCATGTGGATTTTCTTTTTTGCCATTACTAAGTCTTGAAAGAGTGTCTGTTCAGGTCCTTGCCCACTTTAAAATTGAGTCATGTATCTTTTATTTTGGAGCTGTAGATTTCTCTGCATGTTCTGGATAAAAGCCCTTCATCCGATATGTGATTCACAAGTATTTGATGTCGATGAGTGGTCATTTTACTTTCTTGATGGTGTTCTCTGAAGTACAAAAGATTTAATTTTCTAAAATCTGATTTTTAAAAAATTTGTTTCCTTCTTGTGCTTTTGATGTGATATTTAAGTAAATATTGATTAACTCGAGGTCACAAACACTTACTTCTGTTTTCCTCCAAGAGCTTTAATTTTTTTCTTATATTTAGGTCTGTAACACATTGTGAGTTAATTTGTGGTCTGAGTGAGGTAGGGGTCCAACTTCATTTTTTGTATGTGAATATTCAGTCATCCAAAAACCAATTGTTGAAAATACTATGCTTTCCCCTTTGAATTGTCTTGATGCCTTGTTGAAAATAGACGGATAATATAAGGTTTTTTTCTGGACTATCAACTTATTCTATGTATCTGATTATTATATTAGTTTCCTATTGTTGCCTCACAAATTAGCACAAACATAATGACTTAAAATAATACAAATTAAAAATCTTATAGTATTTTGAAATGGTCTCACTGGGCTAAACCCAGCTCTTTTGCAGGGCTGTGTTCTCTCTAGAGGCTCTGGGAGAGCTTTGCTTTTGCTCATTTCTAGACACTGTATGTGGAGAAGGCAATGGTACCGCACTCCAGTACTCTTGCCTGGAAAATCCCATGGATGGAGGGGCCTGGTAGGCTGCAATCCATGGGGTCGCTAGCAGTCGGACACGACTGAGTGACTTCACTTTCACTTTTCACTTTCCTGCATTGGAGAAGGAAATGGCAACCCACTCCAGTGTTCTTGCCTGGAGAATCCCAGGGATGGGGGAGCCTGGTGGGCTGCCGTCTATGGGGTTGCAGAGAGTCGGACATGACTGAAGCGATTTAGCAGCAGCAGCAGCAGCAGACACTGTATGTATTCCTTCACAGTCAGGAGACACAGTTGGGTTGGGAAGATCCCCTGCAGGAGGAAATAGCAACTAACTCTAATATTCTTCCCTGGAGAATCCCATGGACAGAGGAGCCTGGTGGGCTACAGTCCAGAAGGGTCACAAAGTATGGGGCATGACTGATCTCAGAGCACTTCAGTACTTCCACCTTGAAAGCAGTAATCAAATTATTCTGACCTCCACTTTCATCACATCTTCTCCAACTCTTTCTCTTCTGTTCTCCTCTTTCCATGTAAAGATTTTTGTGATTTCATTGGGCCCATTCTGATAATCCAGGATACTTTCCCCATTACAAGATTCTTAATCACACCTTCAGATTCTCTTTTGCCATGTAAAGTAACATATTCCCAGGTTGAGGGGATCAGGGCATGGACATCTTTGGAGATGCTATTTTTCTACTACGTATCATTATGCCTGTAACTCACCGTTTTGATTACTGTAGCTTTATAGTAACTTTTTTTGATGGAGGGCAGAGTACTTGATTTACAATATTATATTATTTTCAGTTGTAAAACACAGTGATTCAATATTTTTTATAGATTGTGAACCACGTAAATTTGTTTAAAATGTTGGCTATATTCCTTGTGTTGTGCATTAAACTCTGAATGTGAATGTAAAGTGGTAGAGCCACTATAGAATATAGCATAGAGATTCTTTAAAAAATTGAAAAGAACTATCCTATGATCCAGCAATTCCATTCGTGGGTATATATCTGAAGAAAATGAAAACAGTAATTCAAAAAGTAAGTTTGGAAGTCTTCAAGTGTGAGTCATTAACTTTGAATGACTTTCTCAAGAATTTTTTGCTATTCGAGTCCCTTGAATTTCCATGTGAATTTTAGGATCACTTTGCTAATTTGTGCAAAAATACCTAGTTGGTATTTTGATATAGTTTTGTCGAATCTAAGATCTTACCAGTATTTAGTCTTCTGATCCATAAACATGGAATATCTCATCATTTATTTAGACTTTCTTTAATTTCCTTCTAAAATATGTATACTTTTCAATGGACTAGATTGTACTTCTTTGTTGAAATTATTTCTAAGTGTTTTATCTTTTTGAGGGTATGATACATAAAACTGTTTTCTCAGTTTCTTTTAGGGTTGTTCATTGCTAGTATATACAAACATAATTGATATTTGCATATTGATTTTATACTGTACAACTTTGCAAAGCTTGTTTATTTTTATAATAGTCTGTGAGTTTTGTAGGATTTTTTTTATATATAAGATCATGTTATATGCAAGTTGAATTACTTTTACTTCTTTCATTTCAATCTGGTTGCCTTCTATTTCTTTTCCCTCCTAATCTTACTTGACTAGACCCTCCACCTCCATTCTAATGCTGAAGAGAAGCTGTAAGAGTGGACATCCTTATCTTCTTCTTGATATTAGAAGAAGGATTCAGTGTTCATCATTAACTATAATGTTAGCACTGGGTTTTTTCACAGATGTATCATCAGGCTGAAGAAGTTCTCTTTTATATTTCTAGTTTGCTGAATGTTCCTATCATGAAAATGTTCGTCAAATGATTTTTCTTCATCTATTGAGGTGATCATGTGGTTTTGGCCTTTATTGTATTAATATAGTACATTAAATGGATTTTCAGAAACACCTTGCATTTATAGGATAAGTCCCACTTGATCATGCTGTATAATCCTTTTTGTATATTGCTAGATTTAATTTTCTATTGTTGAGAATTTTCATATCTATTTTTATAAGAGATATTTGCCTGTAACTTTTTCTTGTGATGTCTTTGCTTTGATTTGTTATCAGGTTAATACTGCCTCATAGAATGTGCTAGGAAGCATTCATTCTTGTATATTTTTGAATAGTTTATAAAGGACTAGGGTTAATTCTTCTTTAAATGGTTGGTGAAATTAAAAAGTAAGACCATTTAGGTCTAGCCTCTTATTGTTTGATGTTTTAAAATTGATTTAATCTTTTATCTGTTACAGATCTACTCAAATTTTCTGTTTCTTTTTGAGTCAGGTTTGATAGTTTTGTGTCTTTTTAGAAATCTGTTAATTTGATATCTAATTTAATGGCAAGCAGTTTATTCCAGATCCTTTAAAATTACATTTCATTTTACATTTTACCTATTTACACTTGTAGTTTATGTAAGTATAAACTACATGTATGAAGTGCTCATGTTTTCAGTGTACAGTTCTATGACTTTTAAATGCATATCACCCAAACCCTTTGAAGATGCAGAATATTTTCATTATCTCAGAAACTTTCCTTGTGATCTTTTCCAGTCTATTCCCTTCCTTTTGCTAAAGGTAAATATTATTCTAATTTCTATCACAATAGCTTAAACGTCCATTTTTAGGAAACCACTGATCTGTTTTCTACTACTGTGACTTAATCTGATATTCTAGCCTTTTGTGTAAATGGAATCCTAGTTTGTACTCTTATTTTTTTCTGACTTCACCCAGCATAACTGTTTTGAGATTCATTTATACTTTTACATGTATCATTAGTTTATTCTTTTTATTGCTGACGAGTATTCCATTGAATAGATATACCACAAACATTCTCTCCCTGAGTGGCTTTCATTCATTCCCTTTTGCAAAACTCTTCCTTTGTAATCACTAACTCAGTCTTCTTTCTCTCCTTCCCTAATTTTCTCAGGCGCTGGGCTCCATCTTAGTCTCTTTCATCTTTTCCTTGTCTGAGCTTCCATCTCCTCCAGTCTAATATTTTATTCTTTTTCCATTACTCATTATGAAGAACAAAAATGTAAGTCTTTATGAATTTCCCAGAGGTTGACATATAAGGATGGGCTTATAAATTAGAGGTGCTTTTCCTTATGTTTGTTCTTGGATTCTCAGAACTGTATGATATACTCATTTAAACTTCCGGGTGCATTGCCTCAAAAACCATTATGACAGAAAGCACAGTATAAATAATAAATAAATAAAATGTCCTTCCAGTTACCAGTTTTTGATATGCCAGGTGTGGTTTAAGGAACTTCTGGTAAATCCTGGGTATGGAGCATTAAGGCAGATCTGTTATCTATTATTAGGGCCTGGATGTAGGAAGCCCATTTTTAGATGGTTTCCTCCCCTTGGGTATCTTGAACTGGGTGTTAAAGAGTGGAACATATGTTTTAGATGTAGAAATTCATAAATAAAATGGCCTTTGGGTAAACCTAGGTATTTTAAACATCTGGTCCTCAAATGCAGAAATTAGCTTTCTATTCCTCTTGATGTAAGAACCGTCACGTAGATGGGGGAAATTCCAAGGCCACGACAACAGCCTTCTAACTGATCTCATTGTTTTCATTCTGTCTGCATATTATCATATTTTAATATTCCTATTTTTCTGAAGCACAGATTTGATTGTTTCTTTCTAATTTAAAAAATAATCTTTGGCAGTCTTCTGGTTTCCTTAGAATAATTTTCAGTTCCTATCACTTGGCATTAATGGGCTTTTACTGCTTATTTCCTTTCACCCACTACATCTTCTACAACTTTCTGTTGTAAGCAATATGGCTAGCCTGTGTATTTTCCTGTCTCTGTATTTTTGTTCTTCTGTTTCGCTTGCCTAGAATACCTTTTCTTACGTCTGAAATTATAGCAACTTTCATTACTGGACTCCAGTGTCACCCTCTGTGAACTCTAACCCTGAGTGTTTTCCACATCATAATTACTGTCTCTTCTAGCTATTCTGGAGTTGAAACAGCTAGCATTTGCTGTTCACACACTAAGTGGTAGGTCGTTAATAGACCCATAGCTGGTAAGTGACAGGATTCAACGGCAGTGTTTCTCACTCCAGCACTGATAATTTTATCATCTCTGACTCAGTCATCATATATGCCTTTTATCATGAAACTTATAACTGACTATGTTGCATTTTACTTCAAAAATATTTACCTTGGGGCTTCCTTGGTGGCTCAGTGGTCAAGAATCTGCCTGCCAATGCAGGAAACACAGTTTCAATCTGTGATCCGGGAAGCTCCCACATGCTGTGGCGCCGCTAAGCCCATGTGCCACAACTGTTGAGCTGGTGCTCTAGAGCCTGGGAGCTACAGCTACTAGGAGGTGCAAATACTGTGCACCCCAGAGCCTATGCGCTACAAGAGAAGCCACCACGATGAGAACCCTGCACACCACAACTAGAGAGTAGCCTCTACTCGCTGCAACTAGAGACAAGCCCATGTAGCAATGAAGACCCAGCAGATCCAAAAGTAAATAAATAGCTAAATAAAGTTATTTAAAAAAATATGTCTGCCTTGGGCATAGACAGTTTACTCATTCATCAAGTGTCCCACAGTGCTTTTCAGAAGACCTTTCATCACGATGTTTAATAAATTAAAAAAATGTTTCCCAAATTCTTTCTGCCTATGCCAGGCATCATTTCTGACGTATGGAAATGGTGACTCCATTAAGTGACATTTTCCCTATGATCCACTGTCAACGATGGAGTGACTGGAATCCCATGTTCCCAATTTCTCCATGGCTCAGCTGGTAAATAATTTGCCTGCAATGCGGGAGACCTGGGTTTGATCCCTGGGTTGGGAAGATCTCTTGGAAAAGGGAAAGGCTACCCACTCCAGTATTCTGGCCTGGAGAATTCCATGGACTGTATAGTCCATGGAGTTGCAAAGAGTCGGACATGACTGAGTGACTTTCACTTATCACTCACTTAATTTCTGTTCATGAAAGAAAAAATCTGAATTTCTTCAGACTTCTTGAAGGTCCTCATCCTTGGTCCATGTGCCCACAGCCAGAGAACAAGAGGTACTACCAAAATAACCTTACAGTTGTGGACAGTGCTCAGAGAAGGGAGGCCTTAGAACAAGAGGCAGAAACCTTTAAATAATATCTTAGATAAATTAATGTTCATATCTTAATAAAGCAATGTTTTATTTGCTCTGTTTTCCATGTGTATTCTGGTAATAATATCATAATCTGTCTGGATGCTTCTTCAGTGAAACTGTGGACAGAAAAATGGCAATGGGTTTGAGTATTTTAATTCTAGAGGCCTACTTCTTAAATCTCATTGAGCAGGACAACAGCAGATGTCTTTGTTTTCAGAGAAAAAGTTGTCCATGTTGCCTCTATGTTTGAGTTGACTTTGTACTTTGTGGCTGGGATTATTTTTAAAAGTTTAATTATGTAGTGTAATCTATGCTTTTTGTGTTAGTAAGTGACTGGATACCATGCCATGCCATACTGACTTTTAAGAGGTCTCTAAGTTTTCAAAGAAACAACTAACCACTTAAAGAAAAACCCATTTGGACGCAGAGGGCATAAGTCCTTCTCAGTGTATCTCTCAAGGTTCCATCAAAAACTCTGTATAATCTGACTGTCTCTGACAGTGAAAAGAAGTTGTTTTTCTCACTGCTTTCCTCCCTAGTAAGTTGGTGGTTCCTCATGTAAAGGATTTTACCCCCCCAATCTGGGTAAAGTGTCAGATATTTTCCATCATTTCAGTGGGAACAGCAGCCAAACCACTGCAGAGTGAGCCATGCCAAAGGGAAGGATGTCCAGGAGTGGACCACAAATTGCCTCCCAGGATCTCGTATCATAGTTAATTAATTGAGTGCTGACAGTGTGTTTGCCTCTCTGTTAAGCGAGAGAGAAACAGCAGACTCAACTTTTTGCGTTCAAGGTCTGAGTCAGTGAGACACTATAGGGTGGGTTGAAATACTCCATTGGTTATATCTCAAGTACGAACTGCTTTACCTTCATGGTGTAATTTCTACTCAGGCATTAGGGAAATTATGATTTAATAACATTAAAAAATATGACATTCAGAAAAAAATTGAGAGATGAAAAGCAGTTGCCTGATGAAAAAAGAAATCTTTCCTTTTGTCATCCAAATCCTGTTTTCTTACCCTCAAAGTGTTAGCTAGAGTTAATTTCACTTGCTCTCCGTGTAGAAGAAAATAACCCTCAGAAACAAACCCAAATTCATTTTAGTTCCCTGGAGATTTGTGGTTCTTGAATATAAATGCAGACTCCTTGTCTATGTGACAGGAGGTGAAATTGGGTGAAAGCCAAACTGAGTCTTCAGAATATAACCATGCCTTGCAAATGCCAATTATTCTAATTGGGTTACCTCTCCTGTTAACAAGTTTCTTTGCTTTCTTAGACAGTTATACAGGGAATTCTCCACAAGTTCTTCCAATCTCCTATGACCCAGATGTTGTCTGTATAAGAATAAAAATGTGAACAAATCTTGAAGAACTTGACACAACTTTAGATTGTTGGTTTCCCTGGGGGCAGGAGAGATTAAGAATGTGTTACTTTCAAGTCTGTGGTAAGTGATTGATGAATTTAATAAAATGATTTGATTTTTGATGGGTACTATTTCTTGGAGCAAGTATCAGTGAATCACAGAAGAGAACTAATTGCACCTACATGTAATTCTAAATCCATGAGGACGAACATGTATTTGTTTATTATACTGAATGAGGAAGAAGGAAGATAGAATTATGGTACAGGAAATAGAAGTCAAAGTAGAACAAAATTGTTTACTGGCAGATATGGTGGGATAAGAGATTACAGCTAGAAACACGAAGTATGAGTTTTGAGTTTCTCAAATAAAAAAAAATACTTATGACCAGCCGGTCATATTATATCACTTCCAAATATCTCTATGGCAAAACATTTTTTATTATCTCTTGATGCAGAACTTAAAAGATATAATTTCTTCTGCAAACAAACCATGTATCTTCTATAGGAAATCAGATGACTCACAAGCAGTTTAAGTTGTGATTGATTTCTTTTAAGGAAACAAAGTTTTGGCTGAGAGTTTTTGGTTTGGGCTCAACAGTCATATATTTCTTACGCACCTATTATGTTCTGGGCCTGATCTTGGAACTAGAGTCTCTGTTCATTTTATTACCATGTTTTCCATACTCAGCATCTCAATAAACAGACGTGATTGCACTCCTGATAGAAGGCAAACTTCACTTGTGAATTTAAATACTTGTATTTACTGTAGCTCTAACTCAAGACCAGCCTATTTCAAGTCATTTTCTTGGTTCTTTCTGTGATAAAAATATTCTGGCCAGCAGAGCTGTTGTGGGATTTGAGCTTGTTGTAAGTTGACTAGTATGGATGTCAACCCAAAGGCCACTCAGTATAGCAGAGCGGCCCGTGGGATTTGGAACACTTTGGATTTTTCCTCCAAAAGCATCTATAATGAACAGAGTTATTTCGAAAGCATTCCCTGCAGTTCATGCCTTAATTCAATCATCTGGGAACGGGAAAGCAGATCCCTCTCAATACACCACTAACTTGGATTTCTATGGTATTATGCACAATCTTCTCATTTATTTTTACAGTGATAGAGTGGTTTCCGAGCCAAGTTCTCCAGGCATTTGGGGAAGAAGGAAAAGGTTTTGAATGGTTCCAAATTCTTTAGGTGACAATTGATGTTTTTTATTTTCTTGTTCTTCTTCAGAAATGAAAACAAACATACTAAACTCTGCACCTTAGAGCAGAAGGATGTGATTCTTGGCCTCTTGGATCCTTTTGGCAAAAATCAACTCCTTTGGCTCATAAATATTTTGTTTCTACCACTTCTCTTTAAATTCTTTACTTCTCTAGCTTTTACTAATTTGCTTTATAACTTTGAACCAGAAAATTAAAAGAGAGAACCTAAACTACATAAGAGGAGTAGATAGGACCTAATAACATTATTCATGAAAATGGTATCTATCATTCCCTTTAGCATTTGTTTAGCAATTCCACAGAAGGGATAATTTACTAGATTTCTGAAGATTTTATTAGTTCTCAGATGGACATACAGTAAATTATTATTTGGAAATGAAGTCAGTTAAATACATGCTGATTTTAAAGAAAAACCCTTCTAAATAAACAAAAATTGTCAGTAATCGAGCACTTACCTTTCTATTTATTCACATTCTTTCCCCCAAATCCTTTTCTCTCCCTAATTTTTTTTTGAATTATTAACAATAACTTTCAACATTTACTTTGTAGTGGACATAAATTGGTAACAGGGTATATTTCAGACCAAGCAGAATCTGCATTGACTGAAGTTATTAAAGAGTGAAATTTATTGTGAGAAAGAAGTCTCTAAGCCTAAATGAGCAAAAATGCCTAGACAAACAAACAAGACATTTCATTATGAGAAAATGTTTCCCTTCTATGTAATGAAATCCAATCAAATTGCTTTCACTGGAACTATGTTTTAATGACTTAACAGTATTAATTTTAACAAGTCATTTCCAAATACAATGTATCACAAGTATTTTATTTCAGCATCTAGCTGAATTAGAGCCATGTGAGTGTGTTTTGCAGTATCCAAGAGCAGTGTAAGGAGTAGAAGAGGTTTATGTTTCTGTAACAGAATTGAAAGTAGCAAGAATAAAGAGGAAGTTTTGTTTCCCAGAAATAACCAACTATGGAGGAAATTTTTACTGCTCTAGGATTCTATATTATCCTAATATTTTTAGGACAATACCTAGGAGGTTAGTAAAGAAATTAGATGTTGGTATATGGGAAATTGCTTCTAAGGCAAAAGGGAATGGGAGGAGTTCCTTGGCTATTTTTATAAAGTTAACCCTCTGACCTATATTTATCTTACTTTTCCCTCCAACTTCATGGTTCAACTCCTGAACTGAAAATTGAAATTGCTTTAATTTCATTTAGGGATCAAAGAAAAATCCTTTTAATTTTAGTTTTTTTTTAATGTTTTAAGAAATCATTATTTATTTTGGTTGTGTTGGGTCTTCATTGCTGTGTGTGCTTTTCTCTAGTTGTGATCGCAGGGTTTTCATGGTAGTGGCTTCTCTTGTTGCAGAGCAGAGGCTCCAGGGTGCAAAGGCTTCATGGACTCAGTAGTTGTGTGTCGTGGGCTCTAGAGCACAGGCTCAATTGCTGTGGTACACAGTCATAGTTGCTCCATGGCATGTGGGATCTTTCTGGATCAGGGATTGAACCTGTGTCTCCTGCATTGACAAGTAGACTCTTTACCACTAATCTACCAGGGAAGCTCTAACTTTAGTTTTGACTTTACAATATGGGAATGCATAAAAATGAAACATTAATGGAATTAAATTTAACTCTAGAATAAGATAATTGGTGTTTGATCTATAAATCCCAGAACATTAGGTTGCAAGGAGATTCAAAGTTAGTTAATAACAGATATTCAAAGTAATAATGATAGGAACAAGGTGAATCAAATTTAATTTCTTTTAGATAATGATTTTGTGCCAGAATTAGCTAGGGCTATTTGAGGCAGTCCTCACATAAAGCTATAAGCTTCTTGATGTAGTAAGGTCAGATAAAGGAGATTATATCTAAGATGCTTTGACATAATCATCATCACTAAAGAAGAATGGCCAATGAAGAATTACAATCCACCTCTGCCATTCTCTTCCAGAAGCCCAGGTTAATTATTTTTGAACCAAAGTTGAAAGGTATTACTGCACTCTCCTGCTTCACCTGATAAAGTTCTGCTAGATATGTAGAAAACTGGATAAAGAAATGAGTGAATAACATGGAAGCAACCTAGATGTCCATCGGCAGACGAATGGATAAGGAAGCTGTGGTACATATACACAATGGAATATTACTCAGCCATTAAAAAAATACATTTGAATCGGTTCTATTGAGATGGATGAAACTGGAGCCCATTATACAGAGTGAAGTGAGCCAGAAAGAAAAGCACCAATACAGTATACTAATGCATATATATAGAATTTGAAAGATGGTAACGGTAACCCTATATGCGAGACAGAATAAGAGACACAGATGCATAGAACAGTCCTGTGGACTCTGAGGAAGAAGGTGAGGGTGGGACGTTCTGGGACAATAACATTGAAACATGTATATTGTCATATGTGAAGTGGAACTCCATGCCATGTTCTATGCATGGGACGGATGCTCAGGGCTGGAGCATTGGGATGACCCAGGGGGATGGGATGGGGAGGGAGGTGGGAGGAGGGTTCGGGAGGGGGAGCACATGTGAACCCATGGCTGATTCATGTCAATGTATGGCAAAAACTACTACAATATTGTAAAGTAATTAGCCCCCAACTAAAATAAATAAATTTATTAAAAAAAGTGAGTGAATAGAACTGTGACCCTAAAACAAAGAATCTGAAAGAACACATGGACCTTCTACCTGCTTCTTTCTTGAGACAGACCACATGCATCCCTACGAACTTAACACTTGTCAACTTAACATTGAGGTAAAAGGTGTAAAACCCTGTTACACTTTGCAATGGCTCTTCTAATTATTTTCCCCACAAAATATAACAATAGCAACAAAAAGCTGTGTCATGTCCCTTGGAATCTGCAGCCCTGAATACCAAAAAGAGAGTGACACAGTTTGGGTTAAGTGAGCTGTCCTGGTGGTTGTTGTTCAGTCACTAAGTCATGTCCAGCTCTTTGTGACCTCATGGACTGCAGCACACCAGGCCTCCCTGTCACTCACCATCTCCCAGAGTTTGCCCAAGTTCATGTTCATTGATGCTATCCAGCCATCTCATCCTCTGCCTCCCTCTTCTCTTTTTGCTTTCAATCTTTCCCAGCATCAGGGTCTTTTCCAATGAGTCACCTGTTTGCATCAGGTGGCCAAAGTAGTGGAGCTTTGGCATTAGTCCCTCCAATGAATATTCAGGGTTGTACTGGCACCTGGCTTGAAAAATGACCCAGAGAACACAAAGGTAGCATGTTTCTGTGGAATGTCTTCTTTCTGGACCTCTTCTATTTCAATCGATTTTCTTGAATTGGGCAATAATCAGATTTTGAGAGGCACAGATCATGATCCCAGTAAAAGCACTCTGCTTCCCTCTTTACTATTTAATAAATTTAACTTTTATTAGAGGTTAAATCTGATTTATCAAATGGTTTTAACATGTTGAAAAATATAATGAAATAGAAGCCCAGAACTTCATAAAAATTGCACCCAGTAGAATTCTATTAGAGAAAAATGTCAAAGGGTAAACTAGCAAAATGAATTATACCTTTAACTGCACTATCTAGGGACAATTTGATTCTGTTCTACCATCCAGCAAGGAGGAACCCATGTCTCATGTTCAGTCAATCTTGGCTTGGCAAGGGAAGCTAGTGTTCCTCTGTCTCAAAGTCTTGCTTTGATGCTGATTTCATCAGCATTCATTTCAGTCTTAGGTCCCTATCAGAGAAGACTGACATTGACACTTCATCTTCCCCTTTTGAAATGTTCAGTACTAGGTTTGATGGGTTTGATGTTGAATTGGTTTTTGGAGATGAGAAAGAAGCATTTATTTGTCTAGAAATTTTCTTAATCTCTGTGAAAGGACGTGTGACTATTCAGCATCAAGTTCATGCTACATTAGCATTCTATAGAGAAACAGTTACAAGCTGATTGCATTATAGGTGTGATTTTTGGATATACCTCGGCCAATGTCCTGAGCATATTTTTACATCCTTTTTTTGTTGCTTAAAAATGAAGAATCAGTAGTTCTCTGTGCCTCAACAAGGGCTGAAATGTCACTTCAACAAACACAGTGACTGTAATGATAACTAGTGTTATGTTTTGCAGTTTAAAAGTACTTCTAAATAAACTGTAGTACATCCAGACACTCGATTATTACTCAGTGCTAACAAGAAATGAGCTATCAAGCCATGAAAAGACATGGAGGAAGCTTAAATGCATATTACTTGATGAAAAAAGCCAATCTAGGCTATATGCTGTTTAATTCCCACTATATGACATCCTGGCAAAGACAAAACTATGGAGACAATAGAAAGATTAATGGTTGCTGGCATTAGGGAAGAGAGGGGATGAAGAGATGGAACACTGAGGATTTTTAGGACAGTAAAACTATTCTGTAAGATACTACAGTGGTGGCTACATGTCAATATACATTTGTCAAAACCCATAGGACATGTGACATAAAAGTGAACCCTAGCCTAAACTCTGGACTTAAGGTGATAATGATGTGTCGATGTAGGTTCATCAGTTATAGTAAATATACCACTGTAGTGCAGAATGTCAGTAGTGGTGAAGGTTGTATGTATAGGTACAGAAAATCTCTGGAACCTGTGTACTTTCTGCTTAATTTTTCTGTGAACCTAAAACTTCTTAAAAATTATGTTTCCTAATTTAAAAACATACTTCCTGTATTAATCTTAACAATAATTCTATAGTATGGTTAAAGCATGTTGTTTTCATTTTCAACAAATACTGATCAAATGCCTACTTACTCTTCTAGGCACTGGGATCAAGGTGGCAAATGTCCTTGCCCTGTGGAATCACATAGCTACATTGATTTGACTGCCAATCAGTTTGATTTAAAATTCAAACTTGGTTCCCTTAACTCTGTACCTGATAGTCTTTCAACTACATTTCACAAGTTATTTGTGGCTAAGCCTCAGTGGCAGAACAGAATATAAAGGATATAAGACAAGGTTAGAGTTAAGTGGTCAGCAAAGCATTACCGATTATAAACATAAACAAAAGGACATTGCAGTCTGAGATTCTATACCTATTCAAGGGGGAAGTTGTGTAGATACCTAAAAAATACTGTTTGTAAATATGAAATGTTGAAAATTGAAAATATTTGCTTTAGGATATGATGGTGCCTTAGAAACACTTTTTTGGATAGATGAATTGCATGCACAACTACAGAAAAGAGTGATTTTCGGAAGTATTTCTAGTATTTCCATGGTAGATTTGATCAATATGTGGTTGTTGACAGCTTGGCTGTACAATGGATCTTTTTTCTTTTGAAAATATGTCTTTTTAAATAGACTCTCTGGAAGAAGTTTAAAGGGAATGTGTTGATGCTTAACTCTATTATAACAGACACTAGATGTGCTTAAACTTCTTTTCTCAAAATTGGTCTAGATCTCACTGAGGTTATTTTCAAGTACGGAAATTCATTTCATCAACACCATTCGTTTATCATCAAGATCTATCCCTGCTTTGGCTAAATTAAATAGTTTTCAAAGCCACAATTTAATTATTTTTGAATCATCCATTAAAAAACCCCACCTTAAAAATGAAATTAAGTCCAGATTAATTATAATAGGGAAAAAAAAAAACCTTGGCATTTCTTTTGGGTTCTACCCTAGGGTTTTCCAGTTTTATCACATTATAAAATAAACTCAATTTCTGTGCTCATTATTAAGTAACACTGATTTCTAATGTTGCTGCTGCTGCTAAGTCGCTTCAGTCGTGTCTGACTCTCTGCGACCCCATAGACGGCAGCCCACCAGGCTCCCCTGTCCCTGGGATTCTCCAGGCAAGAACACTGGAGTGGGTTGCCATTTCCTTCTCCAGTGCATGAAAGTGAAAAGTGAAAGTGAAGTCACTCAGTCGGGTCTGACTCTTTGCGACCCCATGGACTGCAGCCTACCAGGCTCCTCTGTCCGTGGGATTTTCTAGGCAAGAGTACTGGAGTGGGGTGCCATTGCCTTCTCCCTTCTAATGTTAGGTGGTAGAAAAAGCTTTGGAGTCCTGAGCTGCTTGGGTTTGAATCCTGGTTCTACATTGCCTTGAGGAAATTGCTTAGTTTCTCTGTGTATTCGTAATTTCACTATAAATTGGATTAGTTATAACTGCTCTATAAGGATTATGTGAGCCCACCAACATAAGGCAAGCTCCCTTGGTAGAGAGGATTTATCAGGACACAGTTTCCTATTCATATTATCACATAAAGCCAAGGATAGAGTTAGCATTATTTTGGCTTCTTTGGATGATGCAGAGATGTTTTTGGTTGCATATTAGCTTTTTTAGGTTCTCACTGTGATGGTATTTTTAATCAGCTCAGGGGTCTCTGACTTCCTCAAAGTTCTTGCAGATCACTTCTTGAATCACAGGCTCAGTCTCTGAGCTTGGTTGGATTTGCTGCTCTGCCTCCTAGAGACAGATTCTCTTTTTATTTATTTATTTATATTAATTTATTTATTTTAGTTGGGGGCTAATTACTTTACAATATTGTAGTGGTTTTTGCCATACATTGACATGAATCAGCCATGGGTTTACTTGTGTTCCCCATCCTGAACCCCCCTCCCACCTCCCTCCCCATCCCATCCCTCTGGATCATCCCATTGCCCCAGCCCTGAACATTTGTCTCATGCATCGAACCTGGAATGGCATTCTGTTTCACATAAGATAATATACATGGTTCAATGCTATTCTCTCAGATCGTCCCACCCTCACCTTCTCCCTCAGAGTCCATAAGACTGTTCTATGCATCTGTGTCTCTTTTTCTGTCTCGTGTATAGGGTTATCGTTACCATCTTTCAAATTCTATATATATGCATTAGTATACTGTATTGGTGTTTTTCTTTCTGGCTTACTTCACTGTGTATAATGGGCTCCAGTTTCATCCATCTCAATAGAACTGATTCAAATGTGTTCTTTCTAATGGCTGAGTAATATTCCATTGTGTATATGTACCATAGCTTCCTTATCCATTCGTCTGCTGATGGGCATCTAGGTTGCTTCCATGTCCTGGCTATTATAAACAGTGCTGTGATGAACATTGGGGTACATGTGTCTCTTTCAGTTCTGGTTTCCTTGGTGTGTATGCCCAGCAGTGGGATTACTGGGTCATATGGCAGTTCTATTTCCAGTTTTTTAAGGAATCTCCACACTGTTCTCCATAGTGGCTGTACTAATTTGCATTCCCACCAACAGTGTAAGAGGGTTCCCTTTTCTCCAACCCTCTCCAGCATTTATTGCTTGTAGACTTTTGGATAGCAGCCATTCTGACTGGTGTGAAATGGTACCTCATTGTGGTTTTGATTTGCATTTCTCTGATAATGAGTGATGTTGAGCATCTTTTCATGTGTTTGTTAGCCATCTGTATGTCTTCTTTGGAGAAATGTCCATTTAGTTCTTTGGCCCATTTTTTGATTGGGTCATTTATTTTTCTGGAATTGAGCTGCAGGAGTTGCTTGTATATTTTTGAGATTAATTGTTTGTCTGTTGCTTCGTTTGCTATTATTTTCTCCCATTCTGAAGGCTGTCTTTTCACCTTGCTTAAGTTTCCTTTGTTGTGCAAAAGCTTTTAATTTTAATTAGGTCCCATTGGTTTATTTTTGCTTTTATTTCCACTATTGTGGGAGGTGGGTCATGGAGGATCCTGCTGTGGTTTATGCTGGAGAGTGTTTTGCCAATGTTTTCCTCTAGGAGTTTTATAGTTTCTGGTCTTATGTTTAGATGTTTAATCCATTTTGAGTTTATTTTTGTGTATGGTGTTAGAAAGTGTTCTAGTTTCATTCTTTTACAAGTGGTTGACCAGATTTCCCAGCACCACTTGTTAAAGAGATTGTCTTTTCTCCATTGTATACTCTTGCCTCCTTTGTTGAAGATAATGTGTCCATAGGTGCGTGGGTTTATCTCTGGGCTTTCTATTTTGTTCCATTGATCTATATTTCTGTCTTTGTGCCAGTACCATACTGTCGTGATGACTGTGGCTTTGTAGTAGATCCTGAAGTCAGGCAGGTTGATTCCTCCAGTTCCATTCTTCTTTCTCAAGATTTCTTTGGCTATTTGAGGTTTTTTATATTTCCATACAAATTGTGAAAATATTTGTTCTAGTTCTGTGAAAAATACTGTTGGTAGCTTGATAGATATAGCATTGAATCTATAGATTGCTTTGGGTAGTGTACTCATTTTTACTATATTAATTCTTCCAGTCCATGAACACGGTATATTTCTCCATCTATTTGTGTCCTCTTCGATTTCTTTCATCAGTGTTTTATAGTTTTCTATATATAAGTCTTCTGTTTCTTTAGGTAGATATATTCCTAAGTATTTTATTTTTTTCATTGCAATGGTGAATGGTATTGTTTCCTTAATTTCTCTTTCTGTTTTCTCATTGTTAATGTATAGGAATGCAAGGGATTTCTCTGTGTTAATTTTATATGACAGATTCTCTAGAAAGACTTCTTACCACTGGAGGCAGAGGCAGGAGGGAGGAAATAATTAAAGAGCCTTAATGGCAGCTTCTTACCAGATTACTTTCTCTCTCCTGATGTTAGTCATTATTGCTGCAAGTTTTTCTTTTCATTCCAAGTCTTACTTATTGCCCATGGCTTGCATTTCAATAGCAAAACAACTAGTACTGGGTTTATGGTTATTGTTCTTTTATGTAATCTTGTCCTTTTAGCATCGTGCCAAAGGTGCTTATGATTTCACTACAATAACAGACATTTGGTTACTTCACAAAAGTCTCACTCAGTTCTCTGATGTCTTCCTCCCTATTTCCACAATTATCTCTCCATCTCTATAATATGCCACACTGCATTCATCACTCACAGGTATCTCTTTAACAGGATTTGAAGCTAAAATCCTGCTTTGTCATATTAACTAGACTGTACTATGGCAGTATTTCAAATGTTTAACACATTTTCTTCCCCCCAGGAAGTAGTTTAATTCATGGTGGGGCTTAGTCTAGGCATCCACTTACGCTTTTCTAGTTTTTTTGTAACAAAGAGGAGGTGCATCTGAACTTTACTGAACTTTACTGGAGATACGAGCTACAACAAAGCAGAGGACAAGAAAAGAATCAGTAGACATCAATATTTGTGATTCATATTCATTTTTATTCTTAATTGAAATAAAAATTGTTTTAGAAATAGAAAAAATTGCAGGGAAGTATTAAGTATAATGTAATAATTATTTATTTTCCCACCAGCAAGAAAGAACCACCATTTATATTCTGATGTGTTTGCTTCCCATTTTCATTATTTTCTGTTTTAATGAAAAATCACTTTACCATATTTATAAAATTGATATATGCCAATACCATGACTCCAGATAGTGCAGAAAAAGTAAAATTAAAAAGATTGAAAAAAATTCAGTCACTCCTATCATCTGAAAACAAACATTATTATCATTTAGTAAAGATCATTTTGGACATATGTTTATTCACAAAATATAAAGGGAGAAGATGGAGAAGATATAAATAATAAAAATTAGATCATGATACTGATACTATTTCTGATAAAATTAATATATACTTTGAATGGAATTAAATATAAGACAAGCTGAGCTGAAATTAAAAGGAATAAAAACTTCATATTATAAATATGTATATAATATATTTTACATCCATTTTGAAATCTATTTCTAATGCTAAAATTACTTTGTGTTTGCTCTTAGTATTTTATAATTAAATTTCCCTTTCTAAGTCATATATCATTCTAATGATTTATCATTGGCCTTTAAGCTTTTATTATACTGGATTTATGTTCTTATTAAATTATAAGAAATTTTCTTCTTTTGAGTTATTCTAGTCCACATCCCTAGGCTTTTTACATGCTCTATCTCCCTCCCTCCTTCCCTTGTATTTTCTCTGCTATTTCATAGGGTTTGGTTCATGCTTCAGTGGTTTTGTCTAGATATTCAGTTTGCTGTTATAGAGAGTGGGTGAGTTTTTGACTCTTTCAACATTATTTGAGTTTTCCAAACTGCATGCTACTGCGGGGAGAGAAGGAAAGTGGGAGAGAAGAGGGAGAGAGGGGAGGGAGTATTTAGTTTTTGTTAGAACACCTAGGTTCTGTTCTCTCTGTTGAAATATTTTGAGCTTTCTGATTATTTCTTACCTGGGAGTAGTGATAGAATTTTTACTTCCGTAAGAGAAAGTCAAAGCCATTTTCTAACCTTCCGTACATCCCACTGTATCTCAGGAAAAGGAACAAGAGAAGGACTTACATCTAATGTCCTTTTACCTAGATTTGGGACATTAATAAAAATTCTTATGACTTTATCTTTCAACAGTGTGCAGTGTGGTAGGTGCGGTTGGGTTAAGTTTCTGAGCACTGCAGAAGAATTTTCTGTTTCTTTTATTGGGAGCTGGGTTTTTGAAGATACTGTGTCAGGCTTTGATTTTGTTGCAGATTGTCACAGATTCATTTCCTCTCTGTAGGCACACTTCTCTCCAGTGTGGCTTCCTCCTGTCAAGAAGGTAGCATTTATTTCCCTACCCTTTCAATCTAGGCTTTGCTGTGTGCTTACTTTGGCCAATGGGATATTTGTAAATATGACATGAAAAGCACTTGAGCAGTGAGGTCTGTTATTTTTTTGCTGTTCCTGGAACTCTTTGGACACTATATGTAAAAGTCTATGCTAGACTGCCAGAGGAAGAACAACATGTGGCCCAGTTATCCTAGTATCTTGGATGACGGCATGCCTGTTGCCAGATGTGAGTGAAAGATCCTTGATCACACAGCGGAGTAGACCAACCTGCTAAACTCATGAAAGAACCTAAGAGAGATCAGCCAAACAAAGATCAGAACAGAAGAGTGACACAGATGACCCACGGAAACCTGAGCCAGAGAACGATGGCTTTCTTAAGACACTAAGTGTTGATTTATTATGTAGCAAAAGCGAATTGACCCAGTACCTTTTTGTTACTAGTTACAGGAACAGGAAACTTCTAAAACATAGATAAATTGCTCAGTCAAATTTGCAATACTTAGTTGGTTAAGGTTGTTAATTAGGACACTTCTGAATATTGTGCTGTGCTAAGTTTCTTCAGTCGTGTCAGACTCTTTGTGACCCCATGGACTGTAGCCCACCAGGCTCCTCTGTCCATGGGATTATCCAGGCAAGAATACTGGAGTGGGCTGCCATGCCCTCCTCCAGGGGATCTTCCCAACCCAGGGATGGAACCTGCATCTCTTATGTCTCCTGCATTGGCAGGTGGGTTCTTTACCACTAGCGCCACCTAATTGCAATATAAACTCAGCCAAAATTACTTGTTAGTTATGTAGTATTTTGTAACCCAGGAAACTGGAGTGGGTAGTCTATCCCTTCTCCAGGGTGTCTTCCTGACCCAGGAATTGAACCTGGGTCTCCTACATTGCAGGCGGATTCTTCACCAACTGAGCTATCAGGGAAGCCCACTTTGTAACCCACCTTCCCATAAGATAAATTCAGAGACTTCATACATTTAAAACATTTTGCTAGACACGTCTGTATTCTTCTGACAGTCTAGGCAATCACAACAGTCCTTCTGACTGGCTTCTAACTGGGACAGCTCTGTTTTAATAAGCTTATGCTTCCAGTTTCATAGGGACCGAAAAAATGATTAATTGAGTTCACCTTCTCTATTTTTTCCTATGCCTATCTTTACCCTTCCCTTATTTTGAGTTTTATTCAGAAAGGTATTAATCATATACCATAGGAATTTACAATGAATTCATTTTTGTCTGTCAATATAGGAGGTCTCAACGCAAATCCTACAAAGGGGCCACAGAAAATAATGGCAAACAAATGCTCAGAAGCAAATTATTATTGAATTCAGCAGAATGTCACGTTTGTTTTCAGCCTCAAGGGCTTAAGATCCTTTTCATGGGCTTTGTTGGGAAAGATCTGAAGGTTTTCATGTCACAAAGCCTGGAAGGTTGATCATTTTGGCTGTTTTCCAGGCTGACCTATTTATTTGAAAGACAGCCTGACTGCATATACACTTTTAGGTTTTGGTGCTGGCAGATGAGGTTAATAGTCTAGGCAGGTGTCTCCAACACTGATCTAGATGGCTTGAAACCTTGACATTTTGCTAGATGAGTATACATTCCAGGCACATTTGCATGTTTTGACCCCATCAACTCAAGTCAAAATTCACACTCTCTGACTTGGAATGTGCACCAAATATTAATAATAGCAATTTGGCTTAGTGAAAACAGACCCCCATTTAGAGTGTGAAAATTATGATTTGAATGCTCCACAACTCATTAGCTGGGCAACCTTTGGCAAGTCTCATAATTAACTTTAGCCTCAGTTTTTAAATCTGTAATATGAGAGTGATAGTATACTGCTTCCCACAAGGAACTGTTGTGAGTCGAGTCAGTGTTTATCACTTTGTCAATTATAATGCAGGGTATAATAAAAGCATTACTGCACCTCTAGAATCTCCAGAAAAAAAGGATCCTTAGGTTTACAAGACATCCCTCCCTCTTAATTTTCCTCTTTGAATAATCCTTCAGGCACGTGTTCCTTTTGTGATACTCCAAATCTGTGCATCTCTAGCCAAGAGCTATCTTCTGTATTCCAGAACTGTTTCTCTAAGTGATCACGGGTCACCTTTTCTTGAATATGACTGAGGCACCTCAAAATCAGCAAGTCACAAATGGAGCCCATCACTCACTGTCTCTGGGAATGTTTCTCCTGTGTTCTTTAACATTGGTTAAGGGCATTGCCGTATATCCAGCTGCCCAGAACAGAAGGCCTAGCGTCATCCAGGGAGAAGCCAATGGCAACTCACTCCAGCGTTCTTGCCTGGGGAATCCTAGGGACGGGGGAGCCTAGTGGGCTGCCTTCTCTGGGGTCGCACAGAGTCAGACACGACTGAAGTGACTTAGCAGCAGCAGCAGCAGCAGCAGCATCCATGACACACCTTTTTCTCCCTCATTATCTGTATCCAAATAAACACTAAGTCTCGAATTCTACCTCCTTGGTAGCATTCAGATCCATCCACATCTCTCCATCCCTCTCGCCTTTTAATTCTCATCTGGATTACCACCACAGCATCTTTTGTCATCTCTTTCCCTCTTAATTGCTCTCTCTTATTTTTCACACTGTAGCAATCTAAAAACTTCAGTCTATACATCATTTTTTAAAAATTCAATCTAATGGTGTAACTCTCTTCAAAGCCTTCTGTGGCTCCTTTAGTCCATCACACAGAGTTTAATGTGTGTGGGCCACCATACCTTGACCATGCCCATGTCTCTAGTCTTTTCTCTGTCTCCTTGCACAATTTTTCTTCTCCTTGGTAGTTGTTGAACATGCCATGGGCTTTTTGGTCAGTGTTTTTGTTCTGCCTGCAAAAACCATCTGCTACTCTTCTTGCCAGAACCATTTGTCTCTCAAGTCTTAGATCCAGGTGTCACCTTCTCTAAGAAGCCATTCACGGCAATAAATCACAGTGTACTGCAATGATTAATTTACCTGACCAGACTAAAAGGTAGAGGCCTTGCATTATTCATCAGGTCACAGTTATCACTCCCTATTGACTGCTCGTGTGTCCATCTTTGGCAGGAGTTCTGCCAATCTGTTACTAAAGTAGTCCAACATCACAGTTATTATTACTATATTTGGAGTCAGGCACATATAATTTGGGCTTCCCGAGTGGGCTAGTGGTAAAGAACCTGCCTGCCAATACAGGAGACCTCAGTGACACAAGTTTGATCCCTGGGTCAGGAAGGATCCCCTAGAGGAGTTCATGTCAACCCACTCCAGTATTCTTGTCTGGAGAATCCCATGGACAGAGGAGTCTGGTGAGCTACAATCCATTGGGTCGCAAAGAGTTGGACATGACTGAAGTGACTGAGCATGCGCATACACGCATATAATTCAGAGTTTAATCTTTTCAATCCTTTTCCAAGTTTCAGTCCCATCAACTCAAGGCAAAATTCATACTCTGACTTGGAATTTGCACCAAATGCTAGCAATAGCAATTTCACTTAGGAAAAATAGATCCCAACTTAGTCTAAAAATTATGATTTGGACTTGGTTTTGCAACCCATTAGTTGGACAACCTTTGGCAAGTCTCATACAGTTTTTTAACCTGTAATATGAGAATGATAGAACACTACTTCCCTCAAGGAACTATTTACTGTGAGTCAAATGAACAGGAATGAAAACAATATCTCTTTCCTAGAATAAAACACTATGTCCCATAGCAGCTCAAAAATGATTATTATTTCCAGTTTTAATTTTTATCAGTAGATAAACTTGAATATCAAACTTATGTCTATGAGTCAAATGCATGGTTTCTAAGCTGTGGATTTTGAGACATCCATATTGATGCTTCAGCATACTCATTGATTACTTCCAGGTTCCTTAAAGTAAGATTGACAGAAAAATTGTACTGTGAATAAGTTATATTTTATTAGATTAAAGAATTCCTGTTCTGATCCAGTGACCACCAAACATTTTATTTCTTGTTTTGGATCCTAACACTAAAGAAAACACTAAGTAAAACGAAACAATACCAAACCCAAATTTAAAACAATAAAACAGGAGTTTAGAGACCTGAAAGCCTGGGTCACATTTTCCTAAGTAAATTCAGTGCCAACATAAGTTCTTCTACCTGGGTTCACAGCACAGCAGCCCCTAAAAGACCCAGGAATAAAGGAATAAGGAGGCTAAACATATTTCCATTTAACCCTTGCTAGTTCACCATAAAACCCAATTGCTCTTCTGGCTCCTTGTTGACCTGCTTTGGTACTGATTCATTCACTTATTCATCCCACAATTGTTAATTGAACACCTACTATGTTCCAGGCTCAGTGGTGGACACATAACAACTGTGTGAGTGTTTGGTTGTCTTCTGACTTATCCTTCACTGTGCCTAGGCTCCTCTTGCTCTTTTGCCTCCCTTAGAGTTCAAGTTGCCACTGGTATGATTCAGGGAATGAGGAATACCTAGACAGTGTTTAGTTCTCTGTCACAGAGTGCCTGCTTTGCTTTGGTTCATGATTTATTTTGCTTACTCTCAATATACAGTAAACATAGCTATTTGTTCCCCTACCTCCTAAATCCAGAGGCCCTGATTAGGTTGTTGCCACAGACACAGCTCTCTACTCTCTACCTTTGAATTTTCTTTCCAGCTGTACCTCTGCTCAGAAATCAAGGTTGTCCCCAAATCACCGTCTTGTGGCCTAAACCAGCATTGCTTACCAGCATCGGCTAGCCATCTCAATCCATTTCTCCAAGGCAGCATTGCCAAATAGAAATATAATACAAGCCACATGTGAGTGCCGTCGCTCAGCCGTGTCTGACTCTTTGCCGCCCCATGATCTGCAGCCTGCCAGGCTCCTCTGTCCATGTGATTTTCTGGGCAAGAATACTGGAGTGGGTTGCCATTTCCTACTCCAGGGATATTCCCTACCTAGGGATCGAACCCACATCGCCTGTGTCTCCTGCACTGTAGGTAAATTCTTTACTACTGGGCCTCCCTGGTGGCTCAGGCAGTAAAGAATCCACTAGTGCCACCTGGGAAGCCCTAATACAAGTCACATAAACATAATTTTAAATTTTCTAATAGCACAATAAACAAGTAAAATTAATTTTAGTTACAAATTTTACTTAACCAAATACATAATCTATTATTACTTCCACATATGAAAGTGAAAGTCGCTCAGTCTTGTCCAACTCTTTGTGACCCCATGGACTGTACAAGTCCATGGAATTCTCTAGGCCAGAAAACTGGAGTGGGTAGCCTTTCCTTTCTCCAGGAGATCTTCCCAACCCAGGGATCGAACCCAGGTCTCCCTCATTGCAGATGGATTCTTTATCAGCTGAGCCAGCAGCAAAGCCCAAGAATACTGGAGTGGGTAGCCTATCCCTTCTCCAGTGGCTTTTCCCAACCCAGGAATCAAACCGGGGTTTCCTGCACTGCAGGCAGATTCTTTACCAATTGAACTAGAAGGGAAGCCCACTTCAACATATGGTCAATGTAAAAAAAAAACTATCTATGAAATATGTATATATACATACATACATTTGTCATACATAGCTTTAAAAATCCAGTGTATATTTTACATTTCAGTATATCTAGATTCAGGCTAACCACATTAAGTGCTTAATAGTCCCATGTCCTAATGGCTACCATATAGAGCAGTGCAACTGTAAGGGTAATCTATTCATTCATCCATCCACCTATTTATCAAAACATGTCTTAAACACATATGTTGTGCTCAGCACCTTTATAAATTCTCATATTATGCAATAGTCCTTGTTCTCAAGTAGCTACAAAGTACATGAAAAAGCTGACTAGTACTTTAGCTATTTCAGAGACATGACATGATAGTAATGATGTGGTATACACATGGGTGCCAAGGGTACCCAGAAGAGAAACACTGGGGACAAAAATAGTTGCAAGAGGAGGTGATATTTGAACTTAGTCTCAAGAAATGAGCAGGAAGAAAAGAACAGGAAATATACTCTAAGGGGAGGGAATGGTATAAAAAAGGCACTGGGATATGAGTGAGCTTGACAGAGCATGATGCATAAAGCAGATACAAATGTTTGCACAGGACTGAGGCCAACAGAGTGCAGAAAGAGATGAGGCAGGAGAGATGGATAAGAGACATATCACAAAGGGCCTTATAGGCCTTTGCAGCTTATCCTGAAGCTGGATGGGAGGTGTTGTTTCTGTGTAGTGAATAAATACAAGTAGAAAAATGCAATATAATATAGTGTGGTGCTGAAAAAGATGAACTCTGGAGGCATACGGCCTGCGTTTGAATCTGAAGCTTTATATTATTATGTCTTCTTTCTGTGCATGCGTTTTCTCACATTAATCATAGATAATATTAGTATCTCCATTACAGGGTTGTTGTGAGACTGTTACGAACTGTTACATGGAAAATTCTTAAACTGATTACCGCAGTAGGCTTGATAAGTGGTAGACCTTATAATTTAAAAATTGTAGGTAGTAAAGTAACACAATGAGGTTTGTGTTGTATAGATATCGCAGTGTCAGCTAAGGGTGAGGAATGAGTCCAATAAGGAGATTGCTCAAAGCTTTTAGTATGATGTGATGCAAGTATAAACCAGGGCACAGGTGGTAGAAATGGAGAACACTGACAACTTTGAAAAGCATACAGAAGGTGTGAAGGCTTGGTAACTGAGTTGGTGAGGGAGGTGAGATACTTAAGAGTCTATTAGGACCCCTACAGTTTGTCTTGGGCACTTGAGGAAATGATGGCACATTTTTACAACCTGGGAAATATAGAAAGAGTGAGTTTTTGGTGGGCATGGGAATCAGGGATGAAGGATGAACAGGAGAAAATGGATTAAAAATGATTGATATAATTAGATATATCAATCTGGGTTTAATGATACAATTCAATATATCAGTTTGGGGTTATACAGAGACACTCCAGAGTGAATGTTTGATAGAGAGACATATGGGTCTAATACTCAGGCAGTGACTTCTCATTTTCGACAGTATGTTTTAGGATCTAGTTAGTGTTGATTAATGTTGCAGATTTTGAGGACACAATGCACATCCTTTCAGAATAATCAGTTCTTGACCGATAGGTGATGTTTATATACAATTTAAAGCAGTTTATGTGTATACCACAAGCAAATCAGATTTTTATAAACTATTTTCAAAAGATTATGCATACCCACATGTAGCTATAACTATCTTAAAATTAATTTTGAAAACAATAGGAGTCTTACACAAAAGAAATTTAGTCTATTTTACATGAACTTAAAGAGTACAGGTTATAATCTAGCAACTCCTCACACATGTAATAATGACTGTAGCGTGTGCAGGTGCAAAAAGTTAGGGGTGGAAGCTGTGACCAAGAACTATTTCCCCCTTGTTTAACTTCGTCTATAACTAGAAAACATTTCTATCATATAGTAGCGATCCCTCATTCTTCCTTCAGGCTATCCGTTAAGAATGGAATGTGAATCTTTTTTTTTTTTAAGATTCAAACTCAAGTCATTCAGTAAATTCAGGAAATATCTATGTAAACTAATGCCAGAGAAGTGGATCCCTGGACACTGGGGCTCTGTTAGAGCCATTTATAGGGGAAAATCCCCAGACCCAAGTGAAGGGGTTCATTTAACAGATGTGCACCTGGCAAGCACTAAAACAGGGAAATAGGGAAGAGTTCATTGCGACAAAGGACAGATACAGGGATCGTTTGAGAGCTAGAGAAACCAGTGGGCAAAGATGCTGAATGGGAGGGCTTAGAGTAAGCCAGAGAAGTGGAAAGATGAATCACGAGGTTTGTGATAGACTTTACTTTTGTTCCTCCAATTTATTGCCTCTTTCTATACAAAGATTATGCTTTTCTGTTTAACAGACATCGAGCTTGGTCTTGTGACTTACTTTGACCAAGGAAAAGTGAGCAGTGCCATCATACGCCCCTTTCAAAGCGTTCCATCTTTGTTCTCTCTCTTTCAGGTGAACTTCCTGTTCCAGATGGGAGCTGTCAGTCATGCCCACACAATGTAAGTTGAAAAGTTAATTTTTGTTGTTGAAAATCACAAAGATTCTGGGTCATTTTTTACCACAGCATAATCTAGCTAAAGCTTGTCAATACAAGGTAAAACTTGAGCAAACTATGAGATTATGGGCAGGTCAAGGGCTAATTTGCTATCAAACCTAAGAAGAAAACTTCAGGTCTCTGGGTGTTTCCTAATGTTCTCCCTGCCATCCTGTGTGTGGTTCCTTTAGTGTTGTATCACTGCAGTGTGGTGTCATGGCTAGGCATCAAACAGTGGCTCCCCGACACACTAAAGATATGACCTTTGGCAGATTATTTGTTTCTGTTACTCTGTACCTCAGTTTCTTCTGTAATAGGGAAAAGAAAACCTACCTGTGTTTGTAAGTAGTTTGTTGTATGATTAAGTTGCTGTAGCCTGTTGTAAGGATTAAGCAAGGTGATGAGTGTTTCACAGATACCTGATATACGGTAAGTACTGAATAAATAGTAAATATGATTACTGTTTTGGTTGCCCTGAATCAAATATCCTTAGAATTGAGAATTTCATTAAAGGTATTGCATATGATAACCCACTCAATGAAAAAATTCTTTTATGGAATTACTATAACAGATATTTGCTTAGTTTTTGCTCAAGAACTTACATGGTGGTTGCATATTTCATTGCTGCTTCTCAAAAATAGAAATAGACATGCAGTTTTCTAGATTAAATAAGTGATTTATTATATGTTATGATATTGACATTGATTTTCATACATTAAAGGAGGGTACTGTTCATTGAACTGCTTTAGGACAAGGCTAACTGATAGGAAATGGGAATTAGCCTCTGTAGTGTGGTAAAATAATTAGTTATGGTAGCAGACTTATCATAAAGGATGGAGGAAGGTTTTTAGAATAGGAAGACATGAATTTCTGTAACAATGTATTGTAGCCAAAATAATGCCCAGCACCCCCAAAGATGTCCATATGTTAACTTCTGGAACACTGAATATATTAGGTTACATGGCAAAGGAAATTAAGGTTGTAGATGGAACTAGATAAAGCAGAAAAAAAGAATTCTCCCCTGGATGCTCCAGAAGAAACACAGCCCTGCTGACACCTTGATTATAGCTCATTGAGACCTTTCCAGCAAATGGTGCTGAAAACATTGACTATCCACATGCAAAAATAAAAACAACTTCAATCTTTAATTAACCTAAAATGAATCAAAGATCTAAATGTAGAACCTAAAACTGAATATTCCAGCAGAACACATAGGAGAAAATGTTTGTGACCTAGAGTTAGACAAAGATTTATTAACTACAATACAAAAGCACAATCTATATAAGAAAAAAAATATAAATTAAACTTCATCAATATTTAAAATTTATGGTCTTTTAAGGAATTTGTTAAGAGTGTGAGAAGACAATTCATATTTTGTGAGAAAATATTTGCAAATGTTATATCTGATGAAGGTCTTGTTTCCAGAATATATAAAGAACCTTCAAAATTTAATAATTATGAAACAAATAGCCCAATAATAACCTGTATGAAATCTTTGAATAGACATGTCTCCAGAGAAAATAGATTAACTATAAGTAAGCACATGAAAAGATGCTCAATAGAGAAATTAAAATTAAAAACACAACCTGATAGTACTCTTTGCCTATTCGAACAGCTCGAGTTAGATGATTGGCCATGCCAAGTGTTAACAAAAATGAGGAGGAACTCCTATCCACTGTTGGTGGACATTTAAATAGTAAAACCACTGTGCAAAGGGATTTGGTAGTTTCCTAAAAACTTAAACCTACTGTTACCATATGGTCTATTCACTATATAGTCCTAGTTACTTACCTAAGATGATGGAAATTATAGGTCAATACAAAATCTTGGACAGAAATGCAGATAGTGGTTTTACATATCATAGTCAACAATTGGGAAAAAACTCAAATGTCCAGTGATAAGGGGCTGCATAGATACATTGTGTAACATTCATAAAATGGAATACTACCCAGCAAGAAAGAAGACTGAACTTGTGGTACACACACAATGTGGATGAATCTCCAAATAATTATGCTGAGTAAGAAAAGTCAGACAAAAAGAAGAGTTCATTCTGTTTGATCCAGTTTACAAAAATGTTTAGAAAATGCAGATTAATCTACAGTGACAGAAAGCAGATCAGTGGTTGTCTGGGGATTGAGGAGAAGGAGAAAGGCAAACAGTGGACAAAGGGGTAGAGAGATATTTCATAGGGGCAATGATAAACTTTCAGGGGTGATGGATATGTTCACCATACTGATTGTGGTGATGGCTACTCAGGTAGATGCATGTCGTAACTTATCAAACTACATACTTTATATATGTTTATTGCATGTCAAGTATACCTCAATAATGAAGAAAATAGACCCTGCCCTTTATTATCCCTTGTGCTGTGGTTGAGGATAAGATCAACTGGAGTGGAAAAAAGAAAGTCAAGTTTGGGTTGACCTTTAGGTTTCATAACATGAATTCTTGTTAAGTTGGATTGTGAGACTAACAAGAAATTTACAGAGACACATACATTCACACTCATATATACTCATATTTCTCAGGACCAGTTCTTCCTTTCTCTGAATAACCATTTTATGTGAGAATCTGCAACATCTCACATAAGTTTGAATTTAAAATGGAGATTTCCCCATTTAAGAATTTTAAAGTTGTCATCTGATTTAACATACCATTAATGTTTTATGGACTGTTGTTGTTTTCAAGTAGCAGTTTTCTGTAGTAGGGTTAGTGAATTTCTGGCTTGACATTAATCACTCTGGTTTTCATTTCTGTACATCAGATGGCAGGGATTTCTGATCTTTATGTGAAGCAGTTCTCCAGTATATTTTGGCTAAGCTCTTAGTAAACTAACATTATCAAAGACGGAAAATGGCAAACAGTCAAATTATACATATTTAAATTATGTTGCTTATCTTTCTATTTTTCCACTCTCTTTTTATTCTTCATAAGGTAAATTCTTTATTGAGTGCCCTATTTAAATCTTTTGCTTCTTTTGTTAGCTTGAAGACATATTTTGTATCTGTATTTGCTGTCACATTATGTAGACATATTAGTTTCACTTTCTGAATTTTTAGGATAGTTTGCAACTTATGAGCCCCCTCACAAAAAAATACTTTTGGTGGCATTTTATAAATTATGTACCATCTCTGGAAGATCCCTTTCAAAGACATGTTTAAGTGAGCTGTAGAGGCTCATGATGACTAATTCTTTCTAAGTCAACACGTGCCTTACACAAAAATAGCATGTCTTGTATTCTCCCCTTCAGTTTATAAAAGGACCTCCTTGTGTCCCCTCTCTCTGTTCTTTACCCCTGCCTCTGCCTATTTTAAATTATAGCTACATGTTATCCTAACTGTTCTTCTAAAATGTAGTCTAAATAAAATGTGATTTATTATCATGTGGGAGGTTTCTTCCTTTGAGGACTGATATCTTCTTTTATTATTTGCCCTGATCCTATATTAGGCCTTTATTAGAGCAAATTATAAATTTTGTTTTTTTGGCCATCTATGGTATCATAGAAAGTGACTGCCTTGCAGAATATTTAGAATTATATCACAGACTTGAACTCTTGGTAATCAATTTCATTTTCTAGTTCAAGGGAGAGACAATGAGTGAGATTCTCATTATGATAATGAGAATGAATGAAGTTATGAGATATAATGGAATGCAAAGTTCTTTCAGCTGGACTTTCAGTTTTAGTATTTTTGGATTAAAAGAAAATGACACTCCATAGAAAGTATGTTTGATTTTTATTATCTCCTCCTCAAACATAATGCTGATCTTTACATGTTAGGTGGGAATTTGATTGCTACAAATGCACAACTTGTCTTTGACAGGTTAGCAGAAGAGGGCCATTGTAAAAATGCTAACCTTAATGGCAAACTTCAGAAACATGGACTTCACCTAAGACCCCAAGCCATTAATAAAATAGGACAATTTCAGAGCAAGCCAGCACAATTTCCATAAATGTATACAAAGGTTGTTTCTTATTAAAATTATAAAGTTTTAAAAATATTAACTCATTACAAAATTATCCATCTGTGATGCATTGTTACTGAATACATGTAATTTGTTTTGGCTTCAGTGAAGAGTGAAAAAAAATACCTGGAGTGTTCACAAAGATGGACCCTTAGCAGAGTAGTTTAAGAGTACGGACCCTATGGATGACAGCCTGGCTAAATGGATGCCTTAGTTGATTCCAAGTTTTATCTTCAGCAAATTCTTAAAGTTCCTAATCCTCTGTTTCTCCGTTCTAAGGTAATAATAGGAATCACTTTCTAGAGTTGTTAGTATTAAATACTGCAGTAAGGTGGGTGAACTTAGAAGAGTGACTAACATGTAGAAGTTAGTTTGGTTTTTTTTTAGATACAACTGATATAACATTAGTTTCAAGTGTATAACATAATGATTTGACATTGGTATATGTTGCCAAATAATCACCACAGGAAGTCTGGTTCAAATATCACCACACATAGTTAACAACTTTTTTCCTTGTGATAAGAAATTTTAACATTTACTCTGTTAGCAACTTTCAAATATGCAATACAGTATTATTAACTATAGTCACCATGCTGTACATTACATCCCCAGGACTTAACTTATTTTATAACTGGAAATTTGTACCTTTTGACCCCCTTCACTCATTTTGCTCACCCCTAGCCCCTGCCTCTGGCAACTGTCAACCTGTTCTCTGCATCTGTGAGTTCTTTTATGGAGGGATTCCACATAAAAGTGAGATCATACAATACTGTCTTTTTCTCAGTAATTATTATTTTTAAAAAGAGTATTTTTATTTTTTTAAATTGAATTTTTATTGAAGGATAATTACTTTACAGAATGTTGTTTTTTGTCAAACCTCGGCATGAATCAGCCATAGGTATACATATATCCCCTCCCTTTTGAACCTCCCTTCCATCTCCCTCCCCAACCCACCCCTCTAGGTTGATACAGAGTCCCTGTTTGAGTTTCCTGCACCATACAGCAAATTCCCGTTGGGTATCTATTTTACATACGGTAGTGTAAGTTTCCATGTTACTCTTTCCATACATCTCACCCTCTCCTCCCCTCTTCCCATGTCCATAAGTCTAAATTGCCATCTATATAGCCATGCAGAAAGTACATAAATCACATGGGTACAGCAAGGTGAACTTTCACAAAATGCATTTTGAAGTGTTTGCTTTCTGTCTCATGTCTGGATCCCTTTTTAGTTCTTCACTTTTGTTCTTCCGTCTTTCCTTCCTGCTTTAATTTATGCTGTTTTGTTATGTTTCATTTGAGCTCTCTCAAATCCTTCTGGAACAAGGAGGGATAAAAATAAATTCATAAATAGATGAATAGGTGACTGGATGGATACGCAATTCTCTGACAAGACCAGGAAGTTGATTTGTCCAGAGTCACCAGTACTTCAGGCCATGTCTCCATTCTAGATGTGAGGAGATGCCTCCCAGGAGGGATGAGGTGGGTGGATTAGAGCAAGGGGAGGGCCCAGGGGCCATCTTTACTTGGCCCTAATGCCAGCACTCTCCTCCTAGTCACTTGCCCTCTGGGTCTCCATCTGTATCTCTAACTGCTTGTTAATTCACACCTTCATTCTACATTCCCAGTTGTAACAAGCACCTTCATGGCATTCCTGTCTTCAAAGTCCTCTGCTGTCAGAAGCAGGCTCAGTCATTGCCCCTAATGACTGAGGGAAATGGCCAGTGCCAGAGAAGATGCTTTGTTACTCCAAGGAGTGATGTCTTTCTTACAGTGAAATCTAGACTCATTAGTATTATTTTTTTTTCCCTCAGGGCAATAACAAACAGCTTCATTTATTAGGAGCAACAGAGATTTTAGCTATCAAATTTCTTATGCAAAGGTTGACCAGAAGTCAGTATTAAGAAGTAACATGTTGCTCTTCTGAAAACATAAGTGTTAATTGCTCAGTTGTGTCTGACTCCTTGCAACCCTGTGGACTGTAGCCCAACAGGCTCCTCTATCCATGGGATTCTCCAGGCAAGAATACTGGAGTGGGTAAACTCCCAGTCAAAAAGTGTGGGGTAAGACAGAGAATATACTGGATCTCAACCTTTGACTGAGACTTTTCTAGAACTCAGTTGCCTTTTCTATAAAAGTACAGATTTAAATTAGATGAGGTCTAGGGTCCTTTCCAACCCTATCCTCTCTCCCCCATTACCCCCTCCCCCCCAAAAAAACCACATGATTTGGGGTTGGTAATGATGTGAGAATCCTGACCACTCAGGTGGCAAAATGTTTCTGGGTAATAACACATTTTAAAGCAATTGTTTAAACAAAGGGAGAAGCCAATTCTTCTGATACTAATTTGACTTGAAAACAACTTTACTGGACTTAGTTCTTTTTCTGACATGGTCTTCAATAAGGGAGTGAGTTGAGGGCCAAAGTCCTGAAACAAACATTGCTATGAGAATATCTGACTTTCTCAACTGTAGATACTTCAGTCTTTCAAGGTATGGAATCAAATAAATAGCCTAAAAATGCAAGCTGGATTTGGAGTTTTTCAAAGCAAATGATGAGGCAAAATTCTAGAGGAATCAGCTCAGGCAAGCTCTCCAAAGGGGCTCCCATTTGAAATACTCGCTTCAGGTCTTATCATGGAACTGAATCCCTGAAGCCTCCAAGTGCAGCAAAATACTCAGGAGCTCAAAACGAGGGGACAGGCCGGCATAGGTCACAGACAACCCAGCCCAGCCCGGCAAGGCCAGAGCTACTGGCCCCAATCCCAATGTAAGGAGGCCCAGACCTGCCTCAGGACTCTGTGACCCCATCCCCTAGGCCCCTGGAGCCTCCTTTGTGCTGCAGGATTTGGGTCTCACTCCAAATTCTTCTCTGCAGTCCCCTCCGGTTTCTAAGAGAAGCCTCTTCCTGCTCAAGACCCTCTTCAACTGCAGGTCTGTGTGTGCTGCCATCTTGGTTCACTGTGTACCAGTATAGTGGGAGAAGGCCAGAAAGAGGGTCTCATTTAACATTTACTACTCAGATATTTGTCTTCTCTGGTGGCTCGGTGGTAAAGAATCTGCCTTCCAGTGTAGAAGATGTGGATTCAATTCCTGATCCAGGAAGATCCTCTGGAGAAGAAAATGGCAACCCACTCCTGTGTTCTTGCCTGGAGAATCCCATAGACAGAGGAGCCTGGTGGGCTGTAGTCCATGGGGTCACAAGGAGTCAGACACAAAAAGCAACTGAATAACAACAATCAGATATTTGGGCTTAGTATTGATGTGTGTGGTGGGCTGTGCAGGGAGTTAAGAATATCTAAAATTAGGCAAGGTGGATGCAAATATGAACCATGGACAAATTTTGCCCCTTCCTCCCTCCCTCCTATTTTTCTTTCCTTTAGCTATTGTTATTTTTTTTTAACAAAGATCCTTATAATGTTACATGTATTCTTACCTTGTTTTCTACATCCCAAAGAGATAGGCTAAGAATAAATAAATTGATGAGAAATTGATCAATATAAGAATTTTATCTCTGATGCATGTTCATGTCCATGTTTTCTTTATATTCCAGAAGAAGATTTTCTAGTTTGTCTCAGAGAGGGAGGATATTGTGTGTCTCAAGGGAAACAGGTCACAGAGAGGAAATACAGCCTATGCTTTATTTTGTTCTATAACTTCTCTGATCCACAAGCTCTCATTAATAAAATGCTGCTGCTGCTAAATCGCTTCAGTCGTGTCCGACTCTGTGCTACCCCATAGACGGCAGCCCACCAGGCTCCCCAGTCCCTGGGATTCTCCAGGCAAGAACACTGGAGTGGGTCGCCATTTCCTTCTCCAATGCATGAAAGTGAAAATTGAAAGGGAAGTCACTCAGTCGTGCCTGACTCCTAGCGACCCCATGGACTGCAGCCTACCAGGCTCCTCCGTCCATGGGATTTTCCAGGCAAGAGTACTGGAGTGGGGTGCCATTGCCTTCTCTGTAATAAAACGAGGGAGCTGAATTAAATGTTCCCTTCCAAAACCAGGAAGCCAGTTGGTTTAAAACTATTTTCTTGGTGGTCTTCTCTCACTCATGGAATTGGAGTTTTCCAGATAACAATATTTTCTCTCTTGCTTTCAAAGTTTAGTTGGAAGATAGTCTCTGTTCACTTGAAATCTGATGATGAGCTTTCTAGGCTTCCCAGGTGGCGCCAGTGGTAAAGAATCCACCTGCCAATGCAGAAAGACACAAGAGACAGACCCAGGTACAATCGCTGGGTTGGGAAGATCCTCTGGAGAAGGAAATAGCAACCCACTCCAGTATTCTTGCCTGGAGAATCCCATGGACAGAGGAGCCTGGCAGGCTATAGTCTGTATGGTCGCACAGAGCTGGACACAACAGAGCACACAATGACTTCTATATTGATTTTAGCCCTTTTTTACCAGAGACATATATATTTAATCTCTTTAATTATTCAGTTTCTTGGCTTTGGTTTTGTAAAACTCTTATCCCCTGGCCTACACTTCAGTCTCTCTTTCACTTATTTTGCTTTGTTTCATTTTCTTTTCCCTGCTTATACAGTGCTGATGTATATGCATAGGACATTTTCAAAATCTGTGCAGAGATCATGAGGATTTAAAGAATAGATTTATTTGCAATTTGGGATCTTTTTCTTTCTGTTATTATAATCCATCTTCCAGGTTTCCAAGTCTCTTAATCTTGAAGTACATTTCCAGCCATTTTTGCTGTTTTATTCCTGTCAGATATTGAAGTTTGGCTCCACCTGGCTTTTCCCTTACTGGCCTAAACTCCCTTACTTCCCTGAGTATTGGTATTTTAATGGTCTCCTGCTGCCACCTGAAAAATATTACAGGTTTCAATTTGAGTACCACATCATTATGTAAAAAAGTTTTTTTTTATCTCCTTTGTAAGCATTTATTTTCCTTGTACATTCTCATGTACATCTTTTCAAGTCTACAGAAAAATAAATATTTTTTGTATTTTTCTCCCTTCTGCTGCTTTCCCCAGTCATGTGTTTTCATATAGTTTGTCATTTAAAACTCTGTATGCTTTGGGGGCAAGATAGATTGATTTCTCATGAAAAGTTACTTCCACAGCCTAATGATAACCATAGAGGGGATAACCATGTAAATCTGACTATAGATATGTGAAAGGTATCAATGGGGACAATGAGACCAAGAAAGGAGATGAACTTTGTCTGAGATCATTCAGGTATCAAATGTTTGAGGATGGATTTTAACTTGGATTTGCTCAATATACAAGCTCATGCACTGTGTTGGTAGATTTAAGCTACAAGTATCAAAAAGTGCAGCTGAAGCAAAAAAAAAAAAAGAGCTGAAACAAATAGGGTTTTATCCTTATAGAAGAAGAAATCTGGAGGGAATAGTCCTGTGCTTGGAGAAGGCAATGGCATCCCACTCCACTACTCTTGCCTGGAAAATCCCATGGATGGAGGAGCCTGGTGGGCTGCAGTCCATAGGGTCGCAAAGAATTGGACATGACTTCACTTTCACTTTTCACTTTCATGCATTGGAGAAGGAAATGGCAACCCACTCCAGTGTTCTTGCCTGGAGAATCCCAGGAACGGGGGAGCCCGGTGGGCTGCCGTCTATGGGGTTGCACAGAGTCGGACACAAGTGAAGCGACTTAGCAGCAGCAGCAGTCCTGTGCTTGGTGCAGTGACTCAGTGACATCGTTGAACTCTCAGGCACCTGGAATCTCTCTTTAGCCTGTTGGCTTCTCAACTCCATAGCATTCGTGACTTCCACAGGTCAGGGACTCATTTTTACTTTAAAAGCAGGAAGGAGGAGAATAGTCACAAACACCTCTTTAATTTGAAAGCAGTGTTTCCTACAAGCCCTTCTTTTCTACGCTCAACAGGTTTTTTTTTCCCCCTTATATTAATATATCAGTAAGACTTTGTTACATGACTATAAGGAAAGGAAAGGAAAGATATATTAGTATTTAGCTTTTCAATCCTTTATGGGAGAAGAGGACAAGGCAGAAGGGGTTAGATTGTCAATGAGATGACCACTATGGTCTGACTTTTGTGTCTCCTCAGAATTCATATGTTAAACTCCTAATGCCCTGTGTGATGGCATTGGAAGGTGAGGCTTTTGAGAGGTTCTTAAGGGCAGACCCCTCTTGAGTAGGGTTAGTGCTCCACAGAGATCCCTCACCCCTTCCACCATATGAGGACAAAATGAGAAGTCTGTGGTCTGGAAGAGGACCCTTAGCTAACCATATTGGCACCATGGTCTCAGACTTCTAGCTTCCAGAAATGTGAGAAATAAATTTCTGTCCTTCATAAGCCACCCCGTCGCTAGTATTTTGTTATACATCCCAAATGAACTAAGATACCGATCAACAAAGTTATAAGCTAAACCCTCCTGCCCTCAGCTGACCTTGGCATGAGCTTGGTCTGCACAGAGGGACCTCCTTCAACAATGCAGCCTGTCACCTTGTGATTCCATGAATGGTTAAATGGCAAATCCATTATGCCTTGTTTGCTCTCTTTAATGATAAGCAGGAATAATCATACTATTTAGTATATTCAAAGATAGTTCAATTCAATATCATTAGAGAAGACTTGCTATATAAACATTTGGTAAATTCAATCTCTGACCAAGTTTTCAAACTAAACATAATGCATAAAATCTTGAATTAAGGACATGGTAGAAGGGGATGGCTATTTTGACAGTGATGATTCAATTAGTAAAAGCATCACACCTTGTTATTTTAACTTCGATACTCAGAGATTTATAAGGATTGTAAATTATCCCCTGTCTTTCATTACTGATGTGAAATTCCTTTTAGGTATAATTTTCATCTGGAGATGAATATCAATCAATATACTAAAAGATGAGGGCAGCATTACGTTTTATTGCAAGAACATTCATCTAGCAAGCCTCAGGTTCAAAATGAAGGTAGTGACTGCAAGACCTTTTCTGAAAGCATTTTAGTACTAATTCCATATATGTGCATACATATATATATATATGCATACATATATATATGTGTGTATATATATATATATACACATACACACACACACATACACACACACACACACACACACATACATATAATATATGGGATAGCACAGCAAGTAAATAATCCACCTGCAATGCAGGAGACACAAAAGACACTGTTTTGATCCCTGGGTTGGGAAGATCCCCTGGAGAAGGAAACAGCAACCCACTCCAGTATTCTTGCCTGAAAAATCCCATGGACAGTGTAGCCTGGTGGGCTGCAATGCAAAGAGTCATAAGGAGTGACACAATTGAACAACTAAGCACAGCATACAAAAACACACACATATTTGTAATACTTGATTTCACTCTTTTTGAAATATCTGGAGTTCATTTATTAGAATGTCTTTTATTTTTTTCTTTTTAATAAATTTATTTATTTTAGTTGGGGGCTAATTGCTTTACAATATTGTAGTGGTTTTTGCCATACATTGACATGAATCAGCCATGGGTTTACATGTGTTCCCCATCCTGAACCCCCCTCCCACCTCCCTCCCCATCCCATCCCTCTGGGTCATCCCATTGCCCCAGCCCTAAGCATTTGTCTCATGCATCGAACCTGGAATGGTGTTCTGTTTCACATATGATAATATACATGTTTCAATGCTATTGTCCCAGAACGTCCCACCCTCACCTTCTCCTTCAGAGTCCATAAGACTGTTCTATGCATCTGTGTCTCTTTTTCTCTTGTGTATAGGGTTATCGTTACCATCTTTCAAATTCCATATATATGCGTTAGTATACTGTATTGGTGTTTTTCTTTCTGGCTTACTTCACTGTGTATAATGGGCTCCAGTTTCATCCATCTCAATAGAACTGATTCATATGTATTTTTTTTTAATGGCTGAGTAATATTCCATTGTGTATATGTACCACAGCTTCCTTATCCATTCGTCTGCCGATGGACATCTAGGTTGCTTCCATGTCCTGGCTATTGTAAACAGTGCTGCGATGAACATTGGGGTACACACGTCTCTTTCAATTCTGGTTTCCTCGGTGTGTATGCCCAGCAGTGGGATTGCTGGGTCATATGGCAGTTCTATTTCCATTTTTTTAAGGAATCTCCACACTGTTCTCCATAGTGGCTGTACTAGTTTGCATCCCACCAACAGTGTAAGAGGGTTCCCTTTTCTCCACACCCTCTCCAGCATTTATTGCTTGTAGACTTTTGGATAGCAGCCATTCTGACTGGTGTGAAATGGTACCTCATTGTGGTTTTGATTTGCATTTCTCTGATAATGAGTGATGTTGAGCATCTTTTCATGTGTTTGTTAGCCATTTGTATGTCTTCTTTGGAGAAATGTCTGTTTAGTTTTTTGGCCCATTTTTTGATTGGGTCATTTATTTTTCTGGAATTGAGCTGCAGGAGTTGCTTGTATATTTTTGTAATTGTTTGTCTGTTGCTTCGTTTGCTATTATTTTCTCCCATTCTGAAGGCTGTCTTTTCACCTTGCTTATATTTCCTTTGTCGTGCAAAAGCTTTTAAGTTTAATTAGGTCCCATTTGTTTATTTTTGCTTTTATTTCCACTGTTGTGGGAGGTGGGTCATAGAGGATCCTGCTGTGATTTATGTCGGAGAGTGTTTTGCCAATGTTTTCCTCTAGCAGTTTTATAGTTTCTGGTCTTACGTTTAGATCTTTAGTCCATTTTGAGTTTATTTTTGTGTATCGTGTTAGAAAGTGTTCTAGTTTCATTCTTTTACAAGTGGTTGACTAGTTTTCCCAGCACCACTTGTTAAAGAGATTGTCTTTTCTCCATTGTATTTTCTTGCCTCCTTTGTCGAAGATAAGGTGTCCATAGGTGCGTGGATTTATCTCTGGGCTTTCTATTTTGTTCCACTGATCTATATTTCTGTCTTTGTGCCAGTACCATACTGTCTTGATGACTGTGGCTTTGTATTAGAGCCTGAAGTCAGGCAGGTTGATTCCTCCAGTTCCATTCTTCTTTCTCAAGATTGCTTTGGCTATTCGAGGTTTCTTATATTTCCATAAGAATTGTGACATGATTTCTTCTAGTTCTGTGAAAAATACCATTGGTAGCTTGATAGGGATTGCATTGAATCTATAGATTGCTTTGGGTAGTATACTCATTTTCACTATATTAATTCTTCCAATCCATGAACACGGTATATTTCTCCATCTGTTTGTGTCCTCTTTGATTTCTTTCATCAGTGTTTTATAGTTTTCTATATATAAGTCTTTTGTTTCTTTAGGTAGATATATTCCTAAGTATTTTATTCTTTTTGTTGCAGTGGTGAATGGTATTGTTTCCTTAATTTCTCTCTCTGTTTTCTCATTATTGGTGTATAGAATGCAAGGGATTTCTGTGTGTTAATTTTATATCCAGCAATTTTACTATATTCATTGATTAACTCTAGTAATTTTCTGGTAGAATCTTTAGGGTTTTCTATGTAGAGGATCATGTCATCTGCAAACAGTGAGAGTTTTACTTCCTCTTTTCCCATCTGTATTCCTTTTATTTCTTTTTCAGCTCTGATTGCTGTGGCCAAAACTCCCAAAACTCTGTTGAATAGTAGTGGTGAAAGTGGGCACCCTTGCCTTGTTCCTGACTTTAGGGGAAATGCTTTCAATTTTTCACCATTGAGGATAATGTTTGCTGTGGGTTTGTCATATATAGCTTTTATTATGTTGAGGTATGTTCCTTCTATTCCTGCTTTAGAATGTCTTTTAAAAACAGCTTTTCTACCCCTAACATTGGATCCATGTGGAGGACAATTATTGTTAAATGGCTGTTACCATCTATACTTTCATTGCTCATTTTTTGGTCTGTTTTGTTACTCTTATAGTCTTAGTATTTGAAACAGTGCATGGTACATCATGGTCAAAGAATACTTACTGAATGAACAAATGAATGACGTTCATGAATAGCAAATTAAATAAGGCAAAGAGTAGAGGGAAATTTCAACCAAGGGTTCAAGGGTTAGTAAGAGGATTTCAGAGGATCCAGATATTTGGAAAGTAAAGAATAGCTACAGACTTAAGAAAAGCAACAGTTAGAACTGGACATGGAACAACAGACTGGTTCCAAATAGGAAAAGGAGTACGTCAAGGCTGTATATTGTCACCCTGCTTAGTTAACTTATATGCAGAGTACATCATGAGAAATGCTGGGCTGGAAGAAACAAGCTGGAATCAAGATTGCTGGGAGAAATATCAATAATGTCAGATATGCAGATGACACCACCCTTATGGCAGAAAGCGAAGAAGAACTAAAGAGCCTCTTGATGAAAGTGAAAGAGGAGAGTGAAAAAGTTGGCTTAAAGCTCAACGTTCAGAAAACTAAGATCATGGCATCTGGTCCCATCACTTCATGGGAAATAGATGGGGAAACAGTGAAAACAGTGTCAGACTTTATTTTTTTGTGTTCCAAAATCACTGCAGATGGTGATTGCAGCCATGAAATTAAAAGACGCTTACTCCTTGGAAGGAAGGTTATGACCAACCTAGATAGCATATTGAAAAGCAGAGACATTACTCTGCCAACAAAGGTTCGTCTAGTCAAGGCTATGGTTTTTCCAGTGGTCATGTCTGGATGTGAGAGTTGGACGGTGAAGAAAGCTGAGCGCCGAAGAATTGATGCTTTTGAACTGTGGTGTTGGAGAAGACTCTTGAGAGTCCCTTGGACTGCAGAGATCCAATCAATCCATCCTAAAGGAGATCAGTCCTGGGTGTTCATTGGAAGGACTGATGTTGAAGTTGAAACTCCAATACTTTAGCCACCTCATGCGAAGAGTTGACTCATTGGAAAAGACCCTAATGCTGGGAAGGATTGGGGGTGGGAGGAGAAGGGGACGACAGAGGATATGAGATGGCTGGATGGCATCACCGACTCGATGGACATGGGTTTGGGTAGACTTTAGGAGTTGGTGATGGACAGGGAGGCCTGGCGTGCTGCGATTCATGGGGTCACAAAGAGTTCGACACGACTGAGTGACTGAACTGGACTGAACTAAGAAAAGTAAACCGCAATGAATTGGAAGTGGAGATTACAGCTAGAGGAGAAGTCCCTGGCTGGGTTACAAGAAGAAAGGGGCCTGGGATGCATGCGGATTTGCATATGAAGGGGAGGAAAATAGGAGTGAGGGGGTGAATCATTGGAAACTGCTTCCAGATCTTGCCCCTGGCTACAAGATTTTGCTCTTTCTTCATTTGACCTATGGAAGTAGCTGACCAGTATTAAAAGCTGTAAAGTTCTATTTTGAAAGTTTGGATTCTTTCTGTCTTTGGGTTTGTTACTGTACAGTTACTACCAAGTGAGTTTTGTAAAAATCTAGACTTCTTAAAGCAGCGTTTTTCTAAAAAATTCTTAGCTTTCTTTGCTTACTTAAAAAAAAAAAAAAACAGAAACAAAAACCTGACATATTTCTCTATCAGAGACATTTGATTAAATTCTGAGCCCTCAAGCAAACACATATAAAAAGATTTTCCTATGCTGTGTTAATTTTAAAAATAAGCAGATCTCCAGTGGAGAGAGGTTTCTTCTTTAGTAAGCCCTCAGGGTTGGGGATATTGCTACGTATGTTTTCTTCTAAATTATGCAGTTTAGATTTATCTTCTAAATAAGCAGTGCCGTGTGTCAAAGGGAGAGTTGGAAGAGGAAGCAGAAGAGAAGCAGCCCTGGTCTGCAGAGTGTCTCCAGAACATTTTAGCAGGGAGAGGATCTCATTTCAGTATATTCAAATTTATCCTTTCTCTGAAATTAAGATTTTTTCATGAATATTGGAAACAGAAGGGTTCTCTCCCCCACTTCCTGTAGCTAAATAATTAAGCCTGTTCAAGACATACAGTCAAAATGGGTTTCCTAGTTACAGATGCTAAGGAATAGTGACAAAGTTTTCTTATTATAGTCATCACCATCAGCAAACATTTGTTCTTTGTAGACTGTTTCTTAGAAACAGTTAGTTTTGAAGAAATTAATATATGTTTGTCTGTCTACAGTAAGGAAAATACAAAACAAAGGTGTTTTCACCATTTAGCTTTGGTGCATTGTTGCCATTTTTTAAATCAATAAAACACTACTCAGTTTACATGGCAAGTGAGGAAGGCAGGGAAGGAAAGGGGAGAGGTGAGGGGGAAGGGAGACTGAGAAAATGTTGAGCCAAATCTATTGCATTCAGTTTCAAAAGAAACATACCAGGCCTAGTTTTGCACCTGACACCGTTTATTTCTGTTGTTTAATTAAGGGTAATCCTATTTAGTACAAGTAAACATTTGCTTTCTATCATTTACTACTGTGTTTGATTTTCTCATTTCTCAAGGTTGAGGACTTGTGGTTATTAAAATTCATGGTTATTACACTCATTTAGAAGCTACATTCCGTATACTTTTCAAGAGCTGGCATAGGAATTATTAATTTTTCACTTTAAGATATTTTGACTTATGTTTCTATGGTAATACATGCATTGATAACTAAATTTTAAATATACAGAAGACAATCTAGTGAAAAATGCTTTTTCCCCCATGCCGATGCTTAAGCCAGTTTTTTTTCTCCAGAGGCAACCACTGTAAATAATTCTCTTTATTTATTCATGTGAAATCTTCTCTACATATATGTTGTTCAGTCACTCAGTCATTTACGACTGAGCAACCCCATGGATTGCAGCATGCCAGGCTTCCCTGTCCCTCACCATCTCCTGGATTTTGTGTTCAAACTCCTGTCCATTGAGTTGGTGATGCCATCCAACCATCTCTACATGTATACATATACTCCATTCTTTAAAACACAAAGAGAACCCATTTTCTTTCATCCCTTTATGTCTTTCTCTCTTACCATGTTTTGGAGTCATTTCTTATCAGTACCTATAGTACTGTTCTGTTATTTTTAAAGGTTGCACTGGTTTTCATATTATGGCAGCAATACATTTATTTAAAGAGTAACCAATTGACTGGGACTTCCCAGGTGAAGCCAGTGGTAAAGAACCCGCCTGCAAAAGCAGGAGACATGAGAGACACGAGTTCGATCCCTGGGCCAGGAAGATCCCCTGGAGAAGGGCATGGCAACCCACTCCAGTATTCTTGCCTGGAGAATCGCATGGACAGAGAAGCCTGGTGGATTCCAGTTCATGAGGTCACAAAGAGTCAGACACAACTGAAGTGAATGAAGCAAGCAAGCAAGCCAACCAGTTGATGGGGCAAATAAGTTAAAATAGATTAAGCTATAGTTTGTGCAGTTGTAATAAGCTAACCTGCTTCTAGAATTTTCTGTTCTTTCTTTTGCTCTGTCTGCCATCTATCTGCCTACCTACCTACCTGTCATTTATCATCTACCTTGACAGAGAGAGAGAGAGATGCTACATTATATGGATAAAAAGCAAACCTTCGATGGATTGTGATTCTGATTTAATCAAATTCTCCTCATTTTACAGATGAAGAAAGAAAAGTTATGTAATTAATGGAAAGGCACTGCTCTTAAAGCACTTTTTTCTTTCATCTCTGCCAATAGCTGCCAATAATTCATTCCTTTATTGACCTAAGCATTGAGACTCTGATGCGTGCAGGCATTGTATGAAACTTATTGGATCCAAATGAACTTTCATTCTTGTTGAGGAGACATACAAATAATGAAATGGAGAGAAATTCTAATGTAATACATAGGAAAGAATGTAATGATATGGGATCAGATTATGATTTTAGATGCCATGGAAACAGAACAAGGAAAACATTCGTAGATTGGAATTGTCAAAGCAGCTTTCAGAACTTAGAAGTTCTAAGAACTTAGTCTAAGTCTTCACAAAGGATTTTGATAGAAAAATAAAAAGTTAGACATTCTAAGCAAGCAGAAGCTATGTACAGAAAGATTCTGAATGTGGAGAGAACAGAGATTGCTAAGTAGAGTGTCAGGGTTCACATGGTGAAGTCATGACTTTGCATAGCTGACAGTCTCTTGACGGAAGTCCTAGATATACCTGTGTGTGAGGGAAGCACATTAAGAGCACAGCCTCTGGGCAAGGCTCCCAGGGTTTGGATGTCAGAGGAACTGACATCAGCTATGTGATCATTAACTATTTAGTTAACCTATCTAGAAGCTGCTGCTGCTGCTGCTAAATTGCTTCAGTGGTGTCCGACTCTGTGCGACTCCATAGATGGCAGCCCACCAGGCTCCCTCTGGGATTCTCCAGGCAAGAACACTGGAGTGGGTTGCCATTTCCTTCTCCAGTGCATGAAAGTGAAAAGTGAAAGGGAAGTCGATCAGTCGTGCCTGACTCCTAGCGACCCTATGGACTGCAGCCTACCAGGCTCCTCCGTCCATGGGATTTTCCAGGCAAGAGTACTGGAGTGGGGTGCCATTGCCTTCTCCGTATCTAGAAACTACAGTTTCCTTATCTATACAATGAGTAATAGTACTTACTTCAGAAGAGTATTGCAAATATTAAATGAACTAATTAATGCAAAGATCTAGAGCAATGTATGACATATTGTAAAGCACTCTATGAAGATTCTATTCTTCTTTTAATATTTTTTTCTACTGTTAAATTTTATTGTTTTCTCATAGATTTTTTTTTCTATTGAGAATATAAAACCGTTCTTAGCTCTCAGGTTGTACAAAAATAGGTGGTAGGTTGGATTTGCTCCTTAGCCATAGTTTGCTGCTACCTATTTCTGATATTCCCACATAAATCTTTTACTCAGTAAAGTTTACTAGAAATTAGTGCTTTTATTATATAATGGCTGCTAATCTTACCACTTCCTAGACAATGAAACAGTTTTAAACATGCCTTGTCAATATTCTAGTCATGTATTTTAGTTCTATACATATTTTAACTTCCATAAGACACATATATTGTTTTACAGAGTCATTCATTTATGCTTTCCACATATTTACTCATTCTATTACACTCCATTCTTTTCTGCATATTTAGAATTACTTTCTTTTGCCTGAAGAACCTCTAGTGTTTGAGTGGGGCGTGGGGAATGGATTTACTGCCAATAAATGTTCCCCACTTTTGTTTATCTGACATAATCTTCATTTGCCCTTTATTTTTAAGAAGTGTCTTTCTAGGTTAAGAATTCTGGCCAGAAGTTGTCTTGGTTTAGAAGATACCACTTCATTCTCCTTTGACTTCATTCCCGTTGAGAAATCAGATGCTTATTTAAAAGTGTTTTTGTCTCTAGCTGCTCTTAAAACTCTTTGTCTTTGGTTTTCAGAAGTATATCTAGATGTTTTCTTTCTATTTATTTTGTTTTGCGTTTATAGCACTTCCTAATTCTGTTGCTTGCTGTCTTTCATTCTTTTGGAACTTCTTGGCTGATATCTTTCAAATATGGTTTCTCCTTTTTCTATTTTTCTTTTGGGATTTCAGTTATGTATACGATAGACCTTTTTTCCATGTCCCACATATTTCTTACATTGTCTATCTTTTTGTTTAAGCAAATCTCTGCTTTCATGCAGGTATTTATATTTTCACTTGTGTTCCATTTTACTAACACTCTTTTCTGTGGTGTCTCATATGCTTTGTTGAGTTTCTTAGTGTTGGTAATTGTATATACCATATATTGTATATACTAGTTCCAAAATTTTAATTTCCATAATTTAAGTTCCATAATTTTCTTCCTGTGGTAAAATTCTCCATGTAATCATTTAATTTCACAAGCATATTAAAGACAGTTATTTTAGACTGATACCATTATTTGAGGTATCTATGAATTTACTGTTTTTTATTTTGGGGATTTCAGTTGCTTTAGTTCTATATCCTAGCATACCTGTTAAGTCTTGATTGAATACTTCATGTATTCAATAAAAAAGTTATAGTGCCTCTGGATAATGTTTACTTTTTTAAGCTGTCAGACATAGAATGTGGATCTGTCATTGTGATTGACTCAGAGATTACAGAATTTGAGTCTGAGTTTCACTGTTTCTAAAGGTTGAATTATTTCTAGTTTACCTTATTTCTAGATTTTAGTCCTTGGAGTATCTCACTGGAAAGCGTGTTTTATATTTTCTGTTTTTTTGTTTGTTTTCAGTTAGGTTCCATCCTTTTTGGTAGGAATTTTTGCCTCTTTTGTATCATGCAAGAATTTGTAACCTCTGCTTACTTTACTCTCTCTTAGCTGCTTCATTCTGACTTCTTGTCTTTTTGCCATCTTCATCTTAGGAATTTGAAAATGCCTTTTGGAACCCAGAAACAGAATTGTGGGTTCATGTCAAAATATTTCTCTTTGGGGGGAACATGTGTCTTTTTAAATCCTGATTCATATTGTTGCTTTCTAAGCTTTTGAAGAGCTGGGTTATCCTGAACTTTTATAGTTGTTCTTGGTGGAAGAGTTGGTCTGTAAAATGTTATTCTCTCAATTATTGTGCTAAGTTTTTGTTGATATAAGACATGGTCCATTTCTTTAACAACACTTCAGTTAATAAAAATGTACACACACACATATACACACATATAAATGTATGGTAAGCACTCTAAGTTCTAAGTGTTCTAAGTGTGGTTGGTTGTGTGGTGATGTGTGAGAGTACTGTAAAATTCTTTTAATAGTATGTAATTATTTTTCTTGTTTATTTGCTTCTTTGTTGTCTCCCTCTAGAATGTAAGACCCATGAAGACAGGGTCATAGTTATATTATTTATTGCTGGTACACAGTATAATCTTGATAAATATTTTTTCATAAGTGATTGCTGGATTTGTGTGGTTATGAAGTTTGTGTTGTATTTTATATCTGTCTTGTGAAATCACTACATTGCATGTAGAAGGAATAGCACTTGGCACATATGCCACACATCCACACATACATTTCACTTCTTTGAGAACAATTTTTATGTAGTGTAAGGAAAGTTGTGACCAACCTAGACAGCATATTAAAAAGCAGAGACATTACTTTGTCAACAAAGGTCCATCTAGTCAAGGCTATGGTTTCTCCAGTAGTGTTGTATGGATGTGAGAGTTGGACTATAAAGAAAACTGAGTGCCGAAGAATTGATGCTTTTGAACTGTGGTGTTGGAGAAGACTCTTGAGAGTCCCTTGGACCGCAAGGAGATCCAGCCAGTCCATCCTAAAGGAGATCAGTCCTGGGTGTTCATTGGAAGGACTGATGTTGAAGCTGAAACTCCAATACTTTGGCCACCTGATGCGAAGAGCTGACTCATTGGAAGACACCCTGAGGCTGGGAAAGATTGAGGGCAGGAGGACAAGGGGACAACAGAGGATGAGATGATTGGATGGCATCTCTGACTCAATGGACATGGGTTTGGGTGAACTCCGGGAGTTGGTGATGGACAGGGAGGCCTGGCATGCTGCGGTTTATGGGGTTGCAAAGAGTTGGACACGACTGAGCGACTGAACTGAACTGAATACTGATGACTTCATTGACACATGAAAATAAATTTTTCCATTTTATAGACAGGATACTTGAGATATGGATGTTAAATAATTTGTTTGACTTAATTGACTGCCCTAATATAGAATCTCAGGGTTCTGTTCTTCAAGTCACATCCAGGTGAAATGTACAGAGATGTTTTCCCTAGACTCTCATGGCTAAAACAGTATAATTTCTAACTCTTTCCCTCTATATCCTCACATATTCTGTTTGATCATTTTTGGCCACTAAGGTGAATCTACAGTATAAATTGTAAAATTGGTTTTTAAAATATAAACACAAATTATACACACACACACACACACACATATTTATATATAGTTTTTCAGTCACCCAGTCACGTCTGACTCTGTGACCCCATGGACTCCAGCATGCCAGGCTTTCCTGTCCTTCACAATCTCCCAGAATTTGCCCAAACTCATGTCCATCGAGTCAGTGATGCTATCCAACCATCTTATCCTCTGTCATCTCATTCTCCTGCCCTCAATCTTTCCCTGAATCAGAGTGTCTTCCAATGAGTCAGTTCTTTGCATCAGGTGGTCAAAGTATTGGAGCTTCAGCTTCAGCATCAGCCCTTCCAGTGAATATTTAGGGTTGATTTCCTTTAGGATTGACTGACTTGTTCTCCTTGCAGTCCAAGGGACTCTCAAGAGTCTTCTCCAACACCACAGTTCAAAAGCATCAGTTCTTCAGTGCTCAGCCTTCTTTATGGTCCAACTCTCATATCCATATATGACTGCCGGAAAAACCATAGCTTTGACTATATGGACCTTTGTTGGCAAAATAACATCTCTGCTTTTTAATATGCTGTCTAGGTTTGCCCTACCTTTTCTTACAAGAAGCAAGTGTCTTGTAATTTCATGGCTGCAGTCATCATCTGCATGTGTGTGTATGTAGAATTCAAGGGATGTGAAAGTGGCATTTTACACAGATTTTAAAATTTGTTTTAAATAAAATTTTATATCTATTCATGTGCATGTGTGCTCAGTCATGTTTGACTCTTTGTGACCCCATGGACTGTAGCCCACCAGGCTCTTCTGTCCATGGAATTTTCCAGGCAAGAATAGTGGAATGAGTTGTCATTTCCTACTCCAGTGGTTTATATCTATCACACACACACACACAGACATATGTACACATATATATACAGATATAGTAATAATTCAGGTATACAAAAGAAACACATTTTACCTTGGAGGGGACATTTTGAACTTGAAATGCGTTTCCAACGTGAAAGTGCTTATTGATGACAATAAGCTATGTTTATCTTCATCTGTCTGCTCAAGTTTAGTTTGTAATCTGTTTGCTAGGGATTAATCACCTTGGTGTGTGGCTGTCACCCTCAAGTCATCAGCATTTCTCCTGTCTTTTGTGATTGCTCTTTTAATTAAGCACACTTTATTATAAAGTACTTTGAAAGGGAAAACAAAAAACTTCAAAATCCAAAATATCCTTCTTTAATTTCATCTGTAGGAAGTGGAGAATAAAGATTTGCACAAGAGAATAATGTATTCAGGTATACTCTAATTACTTGCACATGCAAATTTAACACATTGCTAATGTTGAGGTGCTTTATGTGGGTCTCTGTCTATAGATATGATTCTGGAAATCTTCCATTGGCTTTTACATTCAAAAGAACTGACCAACTTTATGCAGTATAGTAATATCATAAAATCCATATGATTTCTTATATTTATTTTCAAAGAGCTTTTTAAATTATATGTTTCAAGTATATAGTATTATAGTTCTGACATCTGTAAACATTACAGAGTAATCACCACCTGAAATCTAATTACTATTCATTGTCCAGTTGACCAGTCTCACCCATTTCGCGTACCCCTTCATTAATCCATTCTCCGTATCTAAGTTTGCTTTATATTTTTGTTTATTGGCTTTGTTGTTGTTTAGATTTCATGTATGAGTAAAACCATATGGTTTTTAGGTCTTTCGCCTCCTTGTTTAAATTATTCCTAAGATATTTTATTCTTTCTGATGCAATTATAGATGAGTGTTTTGTTTTTCAATTTCTCTTTCTGACAGTTTGTTATTAGTGTATAGATCCACCATAGATTTCTTTATATTGATTTTGTATCCTGCTTTACTGAATTCATGTATTAGTTCTAAAAGTTTTTTGGTGGATTCTTTAAGGTTTCCTGTAAATAGTAGTATTTGCAAATAGTAATGGTTTACCTCTTCTTTTCCAATCGGGATTCCTTTTATTTCTTTTCCTTTCCTCACTGTTGTGACTAAGACTTCCAATATTGTGTTGAATCAAAGTAATGAGAATGGGCATCCTTGCTTATTCCTAGTCTAAAAGGAAAAGCTTTCAGTTTTTCTTCATTGAATATGATGTTAGCTGTGGATTTGCCATAAATGGCCTTTATTATGTTGGAGTATATTTCCTCTGTTACCACTTTGTTGTGAGTTTTTATCATAAATAGATATTGAATTTTGTTATATGCCTTTCTGCATCTGTTGAGATGACTATGATTTTTATTCCTCATTTTGTTAATCTGATATATCATGTTGATTTTTTGAATGTTGAACCATCCTTGCATCTCTGGAATAAATTTCACTTGATCATCGTGTATGATCCTTCTAATTTATTGTTGGATTTAGTTTGCTAATACAGTTGACCATTGAACAATGCAGGAGTTTAGGGGTACTGACCATTCATGCAGTTGAATTTCTGTGTAAAACTTATAGTTGGCCCTTTATAGTTCCTCTGTGTTCGTGGTTCTGCATTCCTGGATTAAACCAGTTGCAAATCATATAGTACTATAGTATTTGCTGTTGAAAAAACCTGCATAAAAAGGACCTGAGCAATTCAAACTTGTGTTGTTCAAGGGTCAACTATATTTTGTTAATAAAAATTTTCATCTATATTTATCAAGAATATTGACCTGTAGTTTTCTTTTGTGGTGTCCTTGCTGATTTTGGTGTCAGGGTAATGCTGGCTTCATAAAATGTATTGGGAAGTTTTCCCTCCTCTTCAGTTTTTTTGGAAGAGTTTGAAAATATAGATGTTAAATGTTTTGTGAAATTTGCCAATGAAGCTGTCTGGTTCTGAGCTTTTCTTTGTTGGCAGCTTTTTGATTACTGTATCCATCTCCTTATCAGTAATCAGTCTATTTCTTCATTGTTTAGTCTGGGAAGATTGTGTGTTTCTAGAAATTTATTTATTTCTTCTAGGTTGTCCAATTTGTTGGCATATTATTGCTTATAGTAATCTCTTATGATCCTTTGTATTTCTATGAAATAGTTATATTCAAAGAGATTTTAAGTGTTTTAATAACTTTAGTATAAAATTCACTAAAACAAGCGATGAAGGTTAGTTATGTTCAGTTTACAGACAATAAACTGGTTGCATATAGATTTAAGTTTACAAAAAATATGTTTAATAACCTAGAAATACCAATACATCAAATAGTCTCTTCCCTAGAACTGTTGATACAAATTAATACCTAACCATGTCCTTTAGGATCAATTAGAACTACAGTAAAATCCACTTCTCCTTTCTTCATTTATTTCTCATCCTTTTTAAGAACACAAGTTCTCTCTTGACATTGAAGAAACTGTCTTGGGGGGAAAAACACAAGTTAAGTGTTATTTTTCCTTTGTTTCTTCTTTCTAGTCTTTCTTTCAGTTACTCTTTATTTCAGTCTCTATGGGACTGTTGCACATGTGGGATGTTTCTGAGAACTTTGACTATAGGCACAAGATGTAATGTCTTTTAGCCTGGATTATGATAAACTACATTGAATGGTTTTATAGTACAAAAATATCATAGGTTAAATTATGTACTGTACATATGGAATTTGTGTATCATGGTTTAATATCCATAATGCATTTGTGTCTGCATATATTGGTAGAGGTATCCCTTGTAAAATTTTCTGGGAGGAAACATGGATTTAATTATAAGTGGACCTTTTAATTAATGTTAGTTTATAGATGAAACTGAACTATTTTCACCTCTATGGGATGTTTTTGCATCTAATTTCCACTCTACATATTAATCTTTCTTACTTTTGACACTCTTTTTATTGAGAATGCCTTAAGAGGTTTTACTTTCTCTTTTTTCCTTTGTTCTTAGTCTTGTCAGACTCAGTCATTCAGATCTAACACTGACTTCATGGTTAGTTCTATTCTTTCATTGTGTAGTTCAGTGTTCCATGACAAATAGGACACTCTGGCATTGTAAAGTTCCCAGAGAGGGGCAAGGAGTAGAATAATGGGAAATACAAAAAGATGAAGATGGGCACTGAATTCTCTTTAAGGCTGCAGTGTTTCTATGTCTTCCAAGAGGGTGACTATGCTGCATCCCATATCCATTTTTCATAAGGGTGTTAACTATCTGGTTCCTCTTGTTTTCCGCTTCTTGCTCCTTCACATCTGTTGCTTCTTCATTGTTCAACAAAAGCTTACATTCCGTATTTGATGTTCATTTCCATAAACATTCCATATTCATGAGAATGCTTAGATTTTACCTGTAGGTCTAAGATAATTACAGTCAAACAGCAGCCAAGGTCATAAGAAAGATCATATCCAGATTATACGGCTCACTGCCATGAAATCCCTGGCAAGAACTAGCTGCTGGTCATGTGTTGCCTGTCCAGGCAATCATTTGAAAGGAGCACCAGAGTTAGCAGTCTGACACATCCTTCCTGGTTGGGTCACTACATTAAGTGTGCTTAGCTATTTGTAAAGCTATCTCGAGAGAAAGAGCATATTAAATTGGAAACACATGGACCAAATGACACACACAGCCTTGGAATTCAGAGCGCAGTGTGGCAGTGTTCAATCAGGTGCTTGACATCCTGACAATCTTGTCTCTGTAGGAAAAGAAAACACCTGGAAACCCTGGGTTCGGTGGTGATAAGTTCACATTTTGGGGCTATTTGCCTAGATTGGTTCCCCTCTGTTTTCCTTTCAATAGATCTTTCCATCTGCAGTTTTTCTCCTTCCATCATTCTCAAGCATCTTCAATACACATCTCTTATTTCCATCCTGTCATTCTTCCCTAAAATCAACTTAAGTTAAAATCAAAACTGGGTAGCAGGTCTGAGAAGGGATGAAAATTTCCGTGGTCCTTTCCCTTGGATACTTGAGTTTCTTCATGTTTTCTGTAACTTATTCATTGCTATTATCTTTAAAATAAAGCTTCTAGCTATAAATTATAGAGGCTAGATTCATACTGCTTCCCTGCAAAGCCAATGAAGAGATATTCTGACATGTAAAAATCAGTAGCATTAATTTCTTTAAGTGAAACCTTAAAATATATTGAATTTTGTGTAAATTTATAAACATACAGAGTGAAATTATACCAAACAGCTTATTAGAAATTAGCATGTTCCTCTAATTTTACTGTTAGCTCTAGATAAACTACAAGCAATAATATGAGCAAATGTAAATTCATATGGACATTCTGTCGGGTATGAGGCAGTGTTTTATCTTAAAAATAATGGTCAACCGGGAGTCAGGAGGCCTGTGTTTCATCTCGGTTTTGCTATTAGCTTGCTCTTTTAACTTTTTAAAAATAAGATGGGGGAATTTACATTAGGTAAATGACATTGAAATTCTGGCTGAATTCAAGAGAACACAGTGGCCTCAAATGTGGTTAAGGACGTTTAGTAAGTTAACGAAGGCAGGGGAGCTAAGTGAACATTTGGTTTAGGTCTGGGTTGGAGAGATTGTTACAAAGGTTGTTAACCTGGAGATGGAGGTGTCAGAAGGTAGAATGTTAGAAGGTATTAGAATGGAAAACAGTAGAGATTTTGCTGATCTGTTGCAAAAGAATTCAAGCCTGAAAAAGATAATGAATGAAATTTTCCTGGACAGATTGAAATTAGAAGCTCAAGTGTGAAAAGAGGTAGTAGTAACAACATAGACTGGGGCAATCTTGAAAAGCATTTTTAAGTGGAGTAAAAATAATCTTTGAGAAGATCAGATAAGAGAATAATTGCTTACTGTTTGTTGAAAGCAGCATGTCATTGACTACCAGTGTGTCCTCTAAGTCAGGATTTTTCATCATCAGCTCTGATATTTTGAGCTGAATAATCTTTTGTTGTGTGTATGGGTCGTATGACTGTAGGATATTTAACAGCATCCTTGATCTCTACCCATTAGAAACTGATAACCCCCCTATCCAAGTTTTGACACTCAAAAATGTTTTCAGACATTGCCAAAATTGCTACCACTTGAGAACCAATGTTTTAAAAAAATAAATAATTTTTCAGAGGTCATATATTCTAATGGTTAAAAGTTTGGGCTTTGAAGACAGAGTTACAGAAGAAGATTTGAGTCCTAGTTCTTTTACCTTTCTCACTGTGGGCTTTGAGTAAATCCCTTAACTTTTCTAAGCATCACTTTCTTCATTTGTAAAATGAGGCTAGTAAAAATTACCCACCTTCTGGGATAATTGTGAAGATTAAATGAAACACACATGAAAGATACAGTGTAGTGTATGGCACATGGAAGTTACTCAATATATACCAGAACTTGTTCTTCCTACCTTTTAATAGTTATAAAATGGTACAAGAATAGAGGAGATAAACATAGTTGTTTCTGAAAGTAGATGCTTTGGCATCAGAGAATTTTGGCAGCCAAATACCTGGGTCTCACTATACAGGCTGAGTCTTTAGAGGCATTGGTCTATTGAATCTATTAGTCAATAAGTACTATTTGAGCATCTCTTAGGTGCCAAGCTCTATTCTAATGTTGATCACTGAGACGTGAGCAAAACATACAAAATTTTTCAAGACCTTACATATTAATGGGAAAGACAAAATTGATAGATATGACTTCAACTTAGTGGGGTGTAACAGACACTACTAACTGATCATCAAAGTTCATTCTCCTCTTCTTTTACCAAAGCTGGCCCACAGCTTCCCAACTACACTAAGATTCTTAATTTAAAACTCTACACTAAATAGTATAGTAGCCATTTGAGTAAGTGCTTTGTATTAGTCCAAGAATAGAAGTGAAGCCTGCCATTTCCAGCCCTGACCCGTCAAAGCTTCCTCAAAGGGTTTTTAATGATTTTTGTTTCTTATCATGAGCTGGAAGGTCACAACAATTATCAGAGTGACTAGAACAATCTTGAAAGTCACATGTTAAAAGTGGCAGAGCTCCTATCAACCTGGGTTCCTGAATGAGAGTGTGGAGCAAAGACTCCTTTCCAGGCTACAACCTACAAGATTGTCTCAGCTTTTCAATGGAAGTGAAATAAGATCTGAAATAAGATCCTATTGTGTTTAAGTCATTGCAATATGGGTTTATTTGTTCACCAGTTATGGTTATCAAATGCAACAGGTGATCTAAAAAGATTTCTGTGTAGGGAGAAGATTTGAGCTGAAATCTGACAAAAGAAAATAAGGTAGCCTTATGTGCATCTGAAAGATTGTTTCTAATGGGAAGAACAACCAGTGTTAAGGAGACGTCTTTGACAAGTAGCCCATACTATAGGCCCTACAATCTAGAGGGCCCATGCTGCTGGGTAATGTGGGAGCATATAGGTAGAAATAGCATTAAGACAAAATGAAAGTATGGCCCCTAATTCTCCCTGGTTTATAAAGACAGATCTGCATGACAATCGGAAGCACTTCTTCCTTTCCAGAAGAACAATTGGCTCCTTTCTGCCCAAATCTTTTTTTTTTTGTTAAATCTGGAACTTCAGTTGGCATATACATTCATCACATAGTAGTTACATGTTCAGATTGAAAATTCAGTTGAAATTGACTTGGGCAAAGACCATACCTGAAATCACTGGACATAGGTTAATGAAGGTCTCTCCTGCTTCATCTGATATCGATGAAAAGAGAATCTGTTTTGCAAGTTTCTCTGACAAAATGACCAATGGCGTAAACTCTTGAGATGCCTTAAGTGTCCTGCTAGTGTTATGTTGTTCAGACTTCATTAACCCTTGTTTGGATAAGAGTTTTACTTATCTCTGAGCTATACTTTTTCTGTAAATATCTATATTTGAATTAGGTTGAGATCTCAAAGAGAAAGATAACTCTTTGATATGTTAGTATCCCTTTTATTCAGAAATCTAATTTGAGCTCAGTTTTGGGCTGTCAGCCCAGTAACATGGCTGTTTTACGTAAAATGGAGGCTGACTTTTGGAGACAACAAATACTCTTTCGTTCATTTATTTAGCAAAAGTCATATAGTTTTCAACGTTATATTGAATACACATAAATTAAGTAAAACTGAAACAAGCTAGAAAGTAACAATATTATATGCTGATTTGTAAAATCCAATATAATTCACCCTTCAAATTCCATTCACCTCAGCGTGAACTCTTTGGTGCTCCCATCTTATAGCGTTTTGCAGTGTTATTCTCAGTAACTTAGTCTCATGAGGAACTTAGAAGAATGGAAAAAGTGCTTCTTTTAAGAAGACTAGTATATTTCGTTTTTGAACAAAGAATCTTTCATTCCTGGACTGCCTTCTCTCAGAAAAGAATACCATTTTCTATCTAATTACTCAAGACAAAATCCAGGAGTTATCCTTGTTTACTTCCCATTCATTGTTCCTTTTCCCCAAGTCTTCATTTTGGTCCTATAAAGGCTATCTCCCAAATATATTTTAAATTCATCTATTCACTGCTATCTCTCTTATTAACCAACCATCATTTTTTAGCTGACCTAAAATAACAGGTTTCACTGATTTCTATTCTTGTTTCACGACTATTCATACAGCACCCAGAATGATCACCTAAAATCACCAAATATCATAGTTAAACCCAAATATCTTGCTCTGACTTATAAAGTACCACATGTTCTGATCCTTGCATGTTCCTCCTACTTTATTTTATACTATTTTGTCCTTGTTCCTTAGTCTACCACCACACTGAGCAGATCAAACGTGTTCTCACTTTAGGGCTGTGTACTGTCACTTTAGTATGGAATGCTCTGGTCTGTGATCTTTGTATGGTTACCTCCTTCTAGTTGCTGCTCTGTTTTTAAGTGAGTAAAACAGTTCCTGTTAACATAGCAGGCATGGAACAAATAATTTGTTGAAAGAGTGCTAATGGGAAAATGGATCCTTTTGTGATATGGAAGACAGTGACATAATAGATTGATGACGCATGCTCATATACCTGTGGGGCATGCAGTTTTTCCTTTTGAATTTTATTACATGATGTTGAAGGTCTATCGACTCCTTAGAGAAGAATTAAGCAGTCATTTCCTTTTAAAATGGTTCTGTCTGTAGATTGCATTTTCAGTTTCTATATTTTCGGCCTATTTTTCATGGCATATTCTAAAGAAGCACAGGCAATTTAGATGGAATATGCAATAAGAGTAAATCAAACCAAAGTGACCATAATGGTCTCATTTCCTGTTTCCTATATATCTCTCTCATGGGTATGGAGTTCTTAGTAAGTAGGATTGAAGATGGATATTTGATAGAGGATTGGACCCCCGGATGTTTTTCAGTCACTGAATCTTTTACATCTTATAATTATAGAGTTTCCAGAAATCAAGTTACAGCCCAGTTCATGCTTCTTTTCTATAGGCACCTTCTAAACCAGATTAACCTGTCATTCTAATTTACCTCTATTTTTTTTTAAATTCATTTGTTACTGCAGAACATTTCTCTATGGTTCAGAATGAGTGTATACTTTTTTCTGTGTAGTGTAAAAAAGGACAAGTAGTAATATATTAATCTGCTGGCATTTGCTAGAATATCTGGAAAGTCAAAACTGACTTTTTTCAAGTAAGTGCTAAAATGAAACAGAAAGGAAGTAACTTAAAACATTTCTTAAAGTTGCAAGCCAAATGATGCAGACAACAGCAAAGACATGAATCAAGCAAACTGCATCTCTTCCCTTGTATTGTGAGTTAGCCTGGTATATTCTTCTCTGTTCTTCAGATAGGGAGCAAACATCCAGCACCTTTCACGCTAAGCTTCAGATCAGTGGCTGGAACTTAGTTATTGAATGGAGGCCTTTGGGGTTTTGATCCTGATGATTCAACTAAAGTATATGAAAGTTTATGAAAAGTATATATAGACATTTATTTTAACTATATATTTTGCAACACTAGATTTTAAACCCTGTTTAGGTTATTGATTGTGTCTAAGTTCGTTATGTAAATTCTGGAAGAATTTCTGAGATCAAAGCTCTTTCTGTAATAGGAGTGCAGGTTTGTTTCCTATAAACACTAACATTACTGTTTTGGTTTATAAATGGCTCATTTTTTTTCCCATAAAGTACTTGTATGATGCCATACAATGTTAATTATATTTCAATTGCTATATTTTTATTTATAAATGGAAATTGAGTATAAAGTTTCAAACTTCAAAATTTACAGAAATGCTTATTTGAAAAGACAGCATTTTATTGTTCAGTTGCTAAGTCATGTCCGACTCTTTGTGGCCCTATGAACTGCAGCATGCCAGGCTTCCCTGTCCTTCACCATCTCCCAGAACTTGTTCAGATTCATGTGCACTAAGTTGGTGATACTATCTAATTATCTCATCCTCTGCCGGCTGCCAACTTCTCCTTTTGTCTTCAGCCTTTCCCAGCATCTGGATTGTTTCCAGTGGGTCGGCTGTTCCCATCAGGTGGCCAAAGTATTGGAGCTTCAGCTTCAGCATCAGTCCTTCCAATAAATATTTAGGGTTGATTTCCTTTAGGATTGACTGGTTTGATCTCCTTGCTGTCCAGGGGACTCAAGAGTCTTCTCCAGCACCACATTTTGAAAGCGTCAGTTCTTTGGCACTCAGCCTTGTTTATGGTCCAGCTCTCACATCCATACACAACTACTGGAAAAATCATAGCTTTGACTGTATGGCTTTGTCAGCAAAGTGATGTTCCTGTTTTTTAATATTCTGTCTAGGTTTGTCATAGCTTTCCTTTCAAGGAACAAGTGTCTTTTAAGTTCATGGCTGGAGTCACTACTGCAGTGATTTTGGAGCCCAAGAAAATAAAATCTGTCACCGCTTCCGCTTTTTCCCCTTCTGTTTGCCATGAAGTGATAGAACTAGATGCCATGATCTCAGTTTTTTGAACACTGAGTTTTAAGCCAGCCTTTTCACTCTCCTCTTTCACCCTTATCAAGAAACACTTTAGTTCATCTTCACTTTCTGCCATCAAAGTGGTTTCATCTGCATATCTGAGGTTGTTGATATTTCTCCTGGTAATCTTGATTCCAGTTTGTGAGTCATCCAGCCTGGCATTTTGCATGATGTACTCTGCATACAAGTTAAATAAGCAGGGTGAAAATATAGACCCTTGACCTACTCCTTTCCCAAATTTAAACCAGTCAGTTGTTCCATGTCCGATTCTAACTGTTGCTTCTTGACCTGCATGCAGGTTTCTTAGGAGACAGGTAAGGTGTCTGGTATTCCCATCTTTTTAAGAATTTTCCACAGTTTGTTGTGATCTACATAGTCAAAGGCTTTAGTGTAGTCAGTGAAGCAGAAGTGGCTATTTTTCTGGAATTCCCTTGCTTTCTCTATAATCCAGTGAATGTTGGCAATTTGATCTCTGGTTCCTCTGCCTTTTCTAAATCCAGCTTGTACATCTGGAAGTTCTCAGTTCATGTACTGCTGAAGATTAGCTTGAAGAATTTTGAGCATAACCTTACTAGCATTTGAAATGGGCACATAAGCATTCTTATAAATTTTTTCAAAATAAATCGACCTTTAGAAAGTCTTGAAATGCTCGGTTTTCTCATGACTGTGATCTATGTAAAGCTGTGTGCTGTGTTTTGCTCCTTGTTTATAGATGAGTTGATACTGTATTTTATACCAAAAAACAAAACTGAAAACTCAAGACTTTTTTATGAAACTTTATGTACGTTCTGAGGTATGAGAAAATGAGGACAGTCCACTGTCCTCATTAATGTGGATTTGTTGCATGTTCTTTAGCTAAATTGTAATTTCATTTGGATAGGTCCTTTTTCTTTCTAGTCCTGGTTGTTAAGATGATGGTTCAATTCCACTGAGTTCTAAACAGAAGGTAGAAAATAGGCAGCTAAAGGGAAAGGAAATAAGCTAATTCATTTACGCAAAAGAGAAAGAGAAGCTAATCTTCCAACAGGGACTCTGTCCATTTCTGCAGCCTCTGAGCCACGGTATCAATTGCTGTCAACACTATTTATGTCGAAGATTGCATTGACGTAGTGTAATTGGTTCTGCAACATCATTGTAACACAGTGAAGCAAAATAGCCTATCCAGGGCACTCAACACCATAATTAGTCAGAAGACCAGACATAATGTAAAACCCAGGAAGGATCATTGAAAACATACAGAAAGGTGTTTTGGAAGTAAATGTTTTGGAAATAAAGGTGTTTTGCCATCCTCGTTACTATAGTGCTGAGTATCCCTGCCTGTCACGCGGGAGGCCCAGGTTCGGTTCCCCGATGGAAAGTCAACACACCCTTTTGGAGAAGGGAATGGCAACCCACTCCAATATTTTGCCTGAGAATTCCATGGACAGAAGATCCTGGCGGGCTACAGTCCACAGGGTTGCAAAGAGTCGGACACAACTGAACGACTACACTTTGGAAGTAAAGTGAGAGAGCTTAAGAAAGTTTTTGATATTTTTAAGTTTAACATGATGATCAACTTCTGGTAATATTTTCAAATTGGTTAAAAAGTAGAGAATTTATTTTGGAACCCTGATTTTTAGTCTACTAATTGGGACTAGAAGGTTTATTCCTCCAGTATTTAGGGGACAGTTACCTAGAGCTTTTGGAACTGGATCTGGTGCCTTAAAATGAGTGCTGTGTTGCACTGCGACTCCAAGGGTAGTCATGGCCATGTCTACTTCTCTGATGAAAAATTTTATTTATTTTCCTTTCAGGAAAGATTAAGAAAACTAAAGATCAGGATAATTAAAACCCCATGGACAAGTTTATTTGTTATTAAATCATTACAACCGATGGCTTCATATTGGCTAGACTGATGATTTATTGCTGACAAATAGAAACACAACTTCAAATTTTGTTATCTCTTTTATTTCACCTTTTGTCTCAGTATCTCAGTTCTTGATACAGTTTCATAATTTTATCAATGTATTTCTAAATTGCTTCTACTGTAGAGTGGTGATAAAAGACAAGATTAAAGTGATACTTTCTTGCTGGAGAAATAACATCTGCCCATTTGTAATGCCTATGTGATTATACATAGCAAGATTTTCAAACACACATAGGATTTAGATAGACATACACACAAATATACACATGTTAATTCTTCATTAAAATATGCATTCTATAAGTATATGTGGATTTTTCACAGTGCATTGTTTGTATAATCTTTCTACTTGACATATTCCTTTTTAAGAAACTAAAGGGATTATATTAGTCTACAAAAATAAGTACAAGTATTGATATTAGCTTACCTATAAAGTTCTTTGAAATGTGAAATTTATTGGTGAAGCTTTGTTGGTTAATAATATGGGCTAATATATTTATTTGAATTGAAGAAATAAATCCATAGGAAATCTGATTTGAGGCACTTGATTATCTTAAATTATCACCTATCATGGAAGGAAAGGTGAAATATTAAATATGAGCATTTTAAAGATTAAAACCTTCATTATCATGTTCCTCAGTTAGCACAATGGAGTACCTGGCAGGTTTCGTATATTCTATGAAGAATTATCACTGTAAATTTTCTGGGAATAGTGATTCAAATCATCAAACTAGAATTTGGGAAACTTGGTTTCTGATACAAACTTCAAGCTACCTAAATGTGTTTTTTCTCTGTAAAATGAGACTGCTCATTTATAAGTTTATTTTAGCTTTTCAGTATGTGATTTTGTAATATCACAGTAGGCCCTCTCAGAGACATAAAATAATCACATTTAAAAGTTTCATTGGTGCTTTTAATCTCAGTGCCAAAAACGTTGCAGGTGTTTCCTCCTCCATACGTTCTTTGGGACCTGAATATCAAGAGTTAAAGAACCACATATAACCATGGGTGGTACCGGTTAGTCCCCAAAAAACTTTATTTGTACTAAAAGTGTATTCCCAAGCAGTTTTCTGGGGATCACTTTTTAGGGTACATAGATGAAAGAAACTTAACCGTATTTCTAACTTCACCTTAATTATAGCTGTTATAGAGTGGGAAGATAGATAACATTAGATAATTACAGCTGAATTTAAAGAATAAAAATCAATTAACAGTGAACAACTTTTCTGTGTAGAAATGTTAACACCAGTCAGGATTCCATGCACAGCAGAAAGAGCTAAAACTTGGAGAACAAGCAAACTGAGCATTAAAAGTGATTATGCTTCTCAGGAATCACTGAAGAGCTTGCTTAGGTAGTAAAGCAAAGGGAGAACATGGGGATAGTTGAAAGCTCTCTTGGGTTGTAGGTAGTATATTTTACATGTTTATTTGTGTTTTTATTTATTTAGAATATTCAGACAAACAGAAATGTGTAAAGAATACTCTAACGAACAACTCTGTGTATCCACAACTGGCTTACCCAAGGGAAATATACAAACCCAACCAAAATTCCTCTTGGGTCTTTTCCTAATTGCAAACCCTTCCCTTCCTTATAGTGGTATATCCTCTCCTGAATTTGATATTTATCATTCCCATATATCTCTTTCTTTCCTTCCTTCCTCCTTTGTTTTTAAAATTTATTTATTTTTGGCTACACTGGATCTTCATTGCTTTGCATGGGCTTTTTCTAGTTGAGGTGAGTGGGGGCTACTCTTTATTGCAGTGTGCGGGCTTCTCATTGTGGTGGCTTCTCCTGTTGGGGAGCACAGGCTCTAGATGTGCAGGCTTCAGTAGTTGAAGTGTAAGGGGCTCAGTAGTTATGACTCATGGACTCTAGAGTGCAGGCTCAGTAGTTGCGGAGCACAGGCTTAGTTGCTCTGCAGCATGTGGAATCTTCTTGGGCCAGGGATCAAACACATGTCTCCTGCATTGGCAGGCGGATTCCTATCCACAGCACCACCAGGGATGTCCTTTCTTTTTTAAAAAAATATATGCATATATCTCTTAACTATAATTAGAGTTGTTTGGCCTGCTTTACATTTTAAGAGTCAGATACCACAATGTATATATACATTTTACACGCACTGTTACAAGATTCAACTTATTTTTGAGTACTCTAAATGATTGAGTGGTTTTATATAATTATACACTTTTATGCCTTCCCAGTTGGTACTAGTGGTAAAGAACCTGCCTGCCAATACAGAAAACATAAGAGATGCAGGTTTGACCCCTGGGTCGAGAAGATCCCCTGGAGGAGGGCATGGAAACCCACTCCAGTATTCTTGCCTGGAGAATCCCATGGACAGAGGAGCCTGGAGGGCTACTGTCCGTAGGTTCCCAAAGAGTCAGACATAACTGAAGCAACTTAAGATGCATATACACTCTTTTACATTACATTATGCTATTAATCTTATCAAATAAGTGATTTGATTCATGGTTGCATATTTGTAAGACACTTTCAAGGTGATAGAAGTATAAATATCTTTTCAAATTGTTTATAATAAGCATATCATCTATAATACATGATACACTTGTTCATTCGTTACTGGTAAAATGATATTTAAATGATTTCCTGGTCAAGGACAGTGTTAGGTACTAAAAATTCACCAGTGAGCAAAACAACTTGGTTCCTGTCTTATGGACCTTACAGCCTAATTCAAAGTCAAAGCTTAAATTTCGCAAATAATCCCAGAAGGGAATATATAGTACATTAAACAGGAATCTATTGATTGCCTTGTATCAATTAAAGCAATAAAACCAATGAAAACCTTTGTTCTTGCAGGACTCATATTCCAATTGGGTGGTTTTAGGAGGGTGAGGCAGACAGATAGTAAGCAAGATGAGCTAAGAGTAAGCAGGATAAGTAAGAAAAATACAAAGTATGTTTAAAGGTGACATATGCTATGTGGTAAAATAAAGGATGGATAGGGACTAGGCAATAAGGGAGAATTGCAGCTTTCAATATACTGTCTATAGAAGTCCTGAGAAGATGACAGTTGAGTAAATACGTGAAGTGAGGGCGGTGAGAGGCTGAACAGTGAGTGTGGGTGTGGTTATATATGAAGAGCACTCGAAGCAGAGGGAATATAAGTACAAGGACTTAAGGGCAGGCAGTGAGTAGCATCCTTTCTGAAGGATAGCAATGGGCTGGAGTAGAGCACATCATGGGAGGAAAAGTGGGTTTGAAATCAGAGGGGGAGAGGGCGTGGTGATGTGGGATACATCGATTGATTGATTTGCCATTGTAAGTTGTTTGGCTTTTGCTTGGAATGAGATGTAAAACAATTGGAGGGTTTAGCATGAAGATAGCATGATCCTACTTCTATTTAAATAGGATCACCCTACAGGCTACATTGAAAATAGAATGAACTAGGCGTAAGAGCAGACACACGGAGGCCAGTTTGTACAATAATTCTGTACAAATTTAGTTTGTACAATAATGATGGTAGCATGAATCTTAGAAGTGAGACTGTTCTTTTCTATGAAAAGTTTATAAAGAGAAAAGAAAGCAATAAAGTTACAGTGGTAAGGGTATGCAAGAAAAGATACACTTCTGACATAAATTTGTGTTGTATGAAAAATGATGGGAATGTAATTTTTTGTAAAGTAGGTACTTTGCTATGAGAAAACTACATTGAAAAATTTAGGGATCAACAAAATTTAGTGTTTCTTTCTCTGTGTTTTAATGGTACATTATACAAATTACTATGTGAACTTCTATCTCACCATCCTTTATTGTAATTATTTATTAAAAAGCACAGACATCCAAGACAAGGGTGTTGACTTTTGCTGCTATTATTCAACATAGTTCTGGAAGTCCTAGCTACAGCAATCAGAGAAGAAAAAGAAATAAAAGGAATCCAGATTGAAAAAGAAGTAAAGCTCTCACTGTTTGCAGATGACATGATACTGTACATAGAAAACCCTAAATATAGTATTAGAAAATTACTAGAGCTAATCAGTGAATTTAGCAAAGTTGCAAGATATAAAATCAATACACAGAAATCACTTGCATTTCTATATAATAACTGAAAAATCAGAAAGAGCAATTAAGGAATCAATCCCATTCACCATTTCAACAAAAAGAATTAAATATCTAGGAATAAACTTACCTAAGGAGACAAAAGAACTGTACACAGAAAGTCGTAAGACACTATTTAAAGAAATCAAAGATGACATAAACAGATAGAGAGATATTCCATGTTCCTGGGTAGGAAGAATCAATATTGTGAAAATGACTATACTACCAAATGCAATCTACAGATTTAATGCAATCCCTATCAAATTACCAATGGAATTTTTCACAGAACTAGAACAAAAAAATTCAAAATTCATGTGGGAACACAAAAGACCCTAAATAACCAAAGCAGTCTTTGAAAGAAGAACGGAGCTAGAGGAATCAAGCTTCCTGACTTCAGGTTATACTACAAAGCTACAGTCATCAAGACATTATGGTACTGGCACAGAAACAGAAATATAGACCAATGGAACAAGATAGAAAGCCGAGAAATAAACCCATGCACCTATGGGTCCCTTATTTTTGACAAAGAAGGCAAGACTATACAATGGGGCAAAGACAGCCTCTTCAATAAATGGTGCTGGGAAAACTGGACAGCTACATGTAAAAGAATTAAATTAGAACACTGCCTAACACCATACACAAAGATAAACTCAAAGTGGATTAAAGACCTAAGTGTAAGACCAGAAGCTATAAAACTCTTAGAGGAGAACATAGAACACTCAATGACATAAATCAAAGCAAGATCCTCTATGACCCACCTCCTAGAGTAATGGAAATGAAAGCAAAAGTGAACAGGTGGGACCCGATTAAACTTAAAAGCTTTTGCACAGCAAAGGAAACTATAAGCAAGGTGAAAAGACAACCCTCAGAATGGGAGAAAATAATAGCAAATGAAATAACTGACAAAGGATTAATTTCCAAAATATACAAGCAGCTCATACAACTCAATACCAGAAAAACAAACCACCCAATCAAAAAGTGGGGAAAAGACCTAAACAGACATTTCTCCAAAGAAGACATACAGATGGCTAACAAACACATGAAAAGATGCTCAACATCCTCATTATTAGAGAAATGCAAATCAAAACTACAGTGAGATATCACCTCATACTGGTCAGAATGACCATCATCAAAAAGTCTACAAACAATAAATGCTGGAAAGGGTGTGAAGAAAAGGGAACACTCTTGCACTGTTGGTGGGAATGTAAATTGATACAGACACTATGGAAAATGGTATGGAGATTCCTTTAAAAACTGGAAATATAAACCCACCATATGATCCAGCAATCCCATTCCTAGACATATACCCTGAAGAAACCAAAATTGAAAGAGACACATGTATCCCATTGTTAATTTCAGCAGTATTTACAATAGCTATAATATGGAAGCAACCTAGATGTCCATCAACAGATGAATGGATAAAGAAGTTGTGGTACATATACACAATGGAATATTACTCAGCTATAAAAAGGAACACGTTTGAGTCAGTTCTAATGAGGTAGATGAAACTAGAACCTATTATACAGAGTGAAGTGAGTCAGAAAGAGAAAGATAAATACCATATTCTAGCACGTGTATACGGAATCTAGAAAAATGGTACTGAAGAATTCATTTACAGGGCAAAAATGGAGAAACAGACATAGAGAATAGACTTATGGACATGAGGAGAGGGGAGGAGAGGGTAAGATGTATGGAAAGAGTAACATGGAAACTTGCACTACCATATGTAAAATAGATAGCCAACAGGAATTTGCTGTATGGCTCAGGAAACTCAAACAGGGGCTCTGTATCAACCTAGAGGGGTGGAATGGGGAGGGAGATGGGAGGGAGTTTCAAAAGGGAGGGGATATATGTGTACCTATGGCTGATTCATGTTGAGGCTTGACAGAAAACAGCAAAATTCTGCAAAGCAATTATCCTTCAATAAAAAAAAAAAACAACCAGACATCATTTTGCTGACAAAGGTCCATATAGTCAGAGCTATGCTTTTTCCAGTAGTCATGTATGGATGTGAGAGTTGGACCATAAGGAAGGCTGAGTTCCAAAGAGTTGATGCCTTCAAACTGTGGTGCTGGAGAAGACTCATGAGAGTCCCTTGCCCTGGAAGGAGCTCAAACCAGTCAATCCTAAAGGAAATCAACCCTGAATGTTCATTGGAAGGACTGATGCTGAAGCTCCAGTACTTTGGCCATTGATGCAAAGAGCCAACTCATTGGAAAAGACCCTGATGCTGGAAAAGATTGAGGGCAAGAGGAGACGGGGGCAGCAGAGGATGAGATGGTTAGATAGCATCACTGACTCAATGGACATGACTTTGAGCAAACTCCAGGAGACAGTGAAGGATAGGGAAGTCTGGCATGCTGCAGTTCATAGGGTAGAAAGAGTCAAACACAACTTAGAGATTAAACAACAAAAAATACATCTATGCGCATAAAACTGTGGACTCCGTTGGAGAAGGACATGGGTGTTAATTTGCTTGTCATTGTTGCTGAAATGGCTCTGGGCATATGGTAGGCACTTAGTAAATTCAAATTGAATAAGTTCAATGAGTTAAAAAATGAACAATGTAGTTTTCAGTAGTCTGAGTGAACTAGTTAATATCAGGCACTGTACTTTCTGTATCTTTTAATAGTCAGTGTTGGTAGCTTGCAGTGTTGGCATGTAATTGCCTCCTGGCCTGGAATGGTGGCAATATGCTTAAATGCATTTGTGTATTTGCTGTTACCACACAATATACCATCACACCCAGGAATTTTACATTATTGCTGACTTTTTTTAGTACCCTGAAGTACTATAGGAATTGTGCCTGAGAATAAACTGTGTATCTGGCCTAACCCAGGGAAGGATTAGAACATTTTCCTGAGTAGAGGGAGAATTTGTTGACCTTATATGAAAAAGATCAGCTTATATGAAAAAAAACCCCTTCATTTCTCAAATGATCCCATCTGCAAATGAACTCCATTATTGTTTATCATTTGTTGAGCACAAACTGTGTACTCAGTGCTATAAAAAAATCCCCAGACTACAAAAAATGTGGAGGATGACATGGTATATGCCTTAGGGCTTAACAATCTATACCAAGCACAGCATGCAATTCTTATATGATAATTGCAGTAAAAATGACTGTACCTTGAAAGTGATAGGCTCTTGTAGATTTTTATTATTTTTTTTATGATTAGAGAGGACTTACAAAAACATTTTGTCCGAAAAAACTTACCAAATGAAAAATTTTTAGGGGTAACACTTAAAGAGGAAAGAAGCAGTCAAATGATACTCAAATGAATTAGTTTGACCTGATCCTGGAGTGAACTCGAGTGCTTATCTATGTGAGGTTACTGGTGAGTCAAGAAATGATTTGGGCAAATTAAAGTAAATAATATCCATGGACTCATATACAGCTAGCATTTCATTGTTTTACAATATGAATCTTCATTCTAATAATTGAATCAATAATAAGTTCTAGTATTTATGGAAAGAATTGTGATAAAATAGCAAACCTATAGAAAATAACTTCCTTCCTAGATTTCTCTGAGCTTTAATACACATTTAAATAACTCAAATACAATCATAGAATGTGTAAGAGATTCCAGACAAATAGCACAAGATTTGGATGAGATATACAAAAAGATAATGCTGTTTCTCTAAAACAACAGGGCATTGGAGAGTGTTTGTTAAAGTGTTATGCTTAGAAAAGTTTATAGAGAGAAATGTGCACCTGAAATTGTTTCTAAATCACACAGCTGGGAGAATAGACTTGGGGTTGAGTCAGGCATTTTCCTCATCAGCTTTTATGGGAAGCAGAGGCTACAGTCAAATTATCTAAAATATTACTTTAAAATTATAGTACATGTTCTTAGAATTGTTGTCTCAACTCAATTGCCTCAACACTGTCATCTTTACTTTCTATACTCAGGTGCTCATTGTCACAGAACACTATCATACTGCCAAGCTTTGAGCTTGATGTTTATCTCTGTGATACTTTTACAGATTACCATTTTCCCTGCTAATTTGTAATATTTAGGGAGTCTGTTGTACACCCACAACAAAATAAACACACAACTCAGACCACATCTATCCAATGGGCCACTCCAGCTCAGTAAAATCCTAACCCGAAATGGTCACCATATAGCAGACAGATTCTTTACCGTCTGATCCCCCAGGGAAGCCCATGATTTTCTCCTTTAATGATACTCCCTAAGCTAGACCCTTAGCTTCTGCTTTATCTTATGCTGTATCTTAGCTCTGAATTCCCCATGATGCTTGCTACCACTTATCTTTCTGATAGAAGGGGAAAGATACAGAAGAGGCCTTAAGCAGGATGAATTCATAGGAATCATCATCATCTAGATCATTTTTGCTAAACTTTAGAAGTATGTAAAAGCAGGAAGTCAAGAAACACCTGGAGTAACAGGCAAATTTGGCCTTGGAGAACAGAATGAAGCAGGGCAAAGGCTAATAGAGTTTTGCCAAGAGAACACACTGGTCATAGAAAACACCCTCTTCCAACAACACAAGAGAAGACTCAACACATGGACATCACCAGATGGTCAACACTGAAATCAGATTGATTATATGCTTTGCAGCCAAAGATGGAGAAGCTCTATACAGTCAGCAAAAACAAGACTGGGAGCGGACTGTGGCTCAGATCATGAACTCCTTATTGCCAAATTCAGACTTAAATTGAAGAAAGTAGGGAAAACCACTAGACCATTCAGGTATAACCTAAATCAAATGCCTAATGATTATACAGTGGAAGTGAGAAATAGATTTAAGGGACTAGATCTGATAGAGTGCCTGATGAACTATGGATGGAGGTTCATGACATTGTACAGGAGACAGGAATCAAGACCATCCTCAAGAAAAAGAAATGCAAAAAAGCAAAATGGCTGCTTGAGGAGACCTTACAAATAGCTGTGAAAAGAAGATAAGCAAAAGGCAAAGGAGAAAAGGAAAGATATACCCATTTGAATGCCGAGTTCCAAAGAATAGCAAGGAGAGATAAGAAAGCCTTCCTCAGTGATCAGTGCAAAGAAATAGAGGAAATCAACAGAATGGGAAAGACTAGAGATCTCTTCACGAAAATTAGAGATACTAAGGGAATATTTCATGCAAAGATGGGCTCAATAAAGGACAGAAATGGTATGGACCTAACCGAAGCAGAAGATATTAAGAAGAGGTGTCAAGAATACACAGAAGAACTGTACAAAAAAGATCTTCATGACCCAGATAATCATGATCACTCACCTAGAGCCAGACATTCTGGAATGCAAAGTCAAGTGGACCTTAGGAAGCATCACTACAAACAAAGCTAGTGGAGATGATGGAATTTCAGTTGAGCTATTTCAAATCCTAAAGGATGATGCTGTGAAAGTGCTTCACTCAATATGCCAGCAAATTTGGAAAACTCAGCAGTGGCCACAGGACTGGAAAAAAGTCAGTTATCATTCTAATCCCAAAGAAAGGCAATGCTAAAGAATGCTCAAACTACCACACAATTGCACTCATCTCACACTCTAGTAAAGTAATGCTCAAAATTCTCCAAGTCAGGCTTTAACAATATGTGAACTGTGAACTTCCAGATGTTCAAGCTGGTTTTAGAAAAGGCAGAGGAACCAGAAATCAAATTGCCAGCATCCGCTGGATCATTGAAAAAGCAAGAGAGTTCCAGAAATACATCTATTTCTGCTTTATTGACTATGCCAAAGCCTTTGTGTGGATCACAATAAACTGTGGAAAATTCTAAAAGAGATGGGAATACCAGACCACCTGACCTGCCTCTTGAGAAATCTGTTTGCAGGTCAGGAAGCAACAGTTAGAACTGGACATGGAACAACAGACTGGTTCAAAATAGGAAAAGGAGTATATCAAGGCTATATATTGTCACCCAGCTTATTTAACTTACATGCAGAGTACATCATGAGAAATGCTGGGCTGGAGGAAACACAAGCTGGAATCAAGATTGCCGGGAGAAATATCATAACCTCACATATGCAGATGACACCACCCTTATGGCAGAAAGTGAAGAAGAACTAAAGAGCCTCTTGATGAAAGTGAAAGAAGAGAGTGAAAAAGTTGGCTTAAAGCTCAACATTCAGAAAACTAAGATCATGGCATTTGGTCCCATCACTTCATGGCAAACAGATGGGGAAACAGTGGAAACAGTGACAGACTTTATTTTTGGGGGCTTCAAAATCACCGCAGATGATGAGTGTAGCCATGAAATTAAAAGACACTTACTCCTTGGAAGGAAAGTTATGGCCAACCTAGACAGCATATTAAAAAGCAGAGACATTACTTCGCCAACAAAGGTCCATCTAGTCAAGGCTATGGTTTTTCCAGTAGTCATGTATGGATGTGAGAGTTGGACTATAAAGATAATCAAGCACCAAAGAATTGTTTCTTTTGAACTCTAGTGTTGGAGAAGACTCTTGAGAGTCCCTTGGACTGCAAGGAGATCCAACCAGTCTATCCTAAAAGAAATCAGTCCCGAGTATTCATTGCAATACAGGAGACCCTTGCAATGCAGGAGATGCTGGGTCAGTTCCTGGGTTGGGAAAGTCCTCTAGAGAAGGGATAGGCTACCCACTCCAGTATTCTGACCTGGAGAATTCCATGGACTGTATAGTCAGTCCATGGGGTTGCAAAGAGTTGGACATGACTGAGCAACTTTCACTTTCATATATATATATATATGTATTTGGTTGTTAAAGTGAAAGTGAAGTCTCTCAGTCATGTCCGACTCTTTGCGACCCCATGGAGTGTAGTGAACCAGGCTCCTCCGTCCATGGGATTTTTCAGGCAAGAATACTGGAGCGGGTTTCCATTTCCTTCTCCAGGAGATCATCCTGACTCAGGGATTGAACCCGGGTCTCCCGCATTGTAAACAGAAGCTTTACTGTCTGAGTCACCAGGGATGTCCTTTGGTTATTATATACATACATAATTGTTATGTATGCTAAGATACATGTCATACATATATGATGAATAATTTATATACAGCTTATACACACAAACATATTCATACCAAAATAAGAAGGAAAACCATATCTACTGTAGTCCTCGTTTCTGCAGCTACTTGTGTGGTCATCACTGGTATTTATTACTGCCTTATTACACTACTCATTTCATATTCCTTTGCTCTCAGCAAGCACCTGAGCTGGTTGTGATTCTTTGCATGGTATGGTTACCAAAATTTTCACTCCTGAGTCATATGGGCTACTGACAACCCTGGCTAAACTGGGTTTTTATAGTTTACTTTTGACTTTGACAATAGGACATGGTAGTAGAAGCAGGAGAAGGCAATGGCACCCCACTCCAGTCCTCTTGCCTGGAAAATCCCATGGATGGAGGAGCCTGGTAGGCTGCAGTCCATGGGGTCGCTAGGAGTCGGACACGACTGAGCGACTTCACTTTCACTTTTCACTTTCATGCCTTGGAGAAGGAAATGGCAACCCACTCCAGTATTCTTGCCTGGAGAATCCCAGGGATAGGGGAGCCTGGTGGGTGGCTGTGTCTGGGGTCGCACAGAGTCGGACACGACTGAAGCGACTTAGCAGCAGCAGTACTAGAAGCACCCTTGATGATCTACTGAATTTTGGAAATATTCCTCTTTACCCTCATTGTCATTTTCATATTTACATTGATAATTGGGATCAGTCACCCAGGTAGTAGAGTACCCCATTTCTTTGCTGGCTAATTCAGTGATAGGAGCCAGAGGCCAGGTGGTAGTCTCAACTTGTGGGCAGTGGCACCTGGGAACTCTCTCTTCTCTTTGTATTTAGAAATCTCAGTTTGATGGTAGTGGTTTCCAGTGTAATTTCTAGCCTACATAGAAGGGCCATTACAAGGCTCTTTAAGGATGCTAGTGCTCATTTATTCCCCACAGCTATGGCACAGGGCACATTCTCTGGACCCGCAAGAGGTAGGTGAATGTTTCTTTTAGCATAAATCCATTCTAATATCTCAATATCCCTAAGCAATTGGCTATCTTTCTCTAAAGCAGGCTTCAGAAAACTATAGCCCATGGGTCAAATACAGCCTACAGTCTGTTTTGTAAATGGTTTTATTAGAACACAGTCTTTTCCATATATTTACATATTTTCTATTCCTACTTTCATGCCACAATGGCAGAGTTGAATAGTTGTGACAGAGAATATGGCCTGCAAACTAAAAAAAAACAGTATCTGACTTTTTATGGAAAAGGTTTGCTGGCCCCTGCTTTGTAAACGAAGTTCTGGCATTTCAGCTTCATTTAACATAGAACACCTTTGGGTTTACACTTCAATCAGCTGAGCAAACTTCAGGGCCGTTTCTGGCCCTTTTCAAGCTAAGACATCAAATCTGGGATTTCTACTTAATGGGCCCATGTCAATAACTTCATCTTAACTCCTTAATTTTATATGCTTTTCACCTTAATTTTGTATCTTTAATGTCAATTCCCACACATTTTTACCTGGATTTCTATTGGTCTAAATTGGAAAATTCACGCAATTCTTTTTGAGTGTATTTCAGCTCCATGTGTGGTAACATTTTGTAAATCACACCTATGGTCTTGCTGGGACTGGACTCTGGTTATAGGTCTAGAAATTACCCTATAATTTGATTTCTACTATTCTGTCATATTTGACATTGTTGATTAAACTTCACTTCCATTGATTTCCTTAATTGAGTCTCTTTATGGTTTTCTTAAATATCTGTATACTATAGCCCGCCAGGCTCTTCTGTCCATGGAATTCCCAGGCTCTTCTGTCCATGGAATTCTTCAGGCAAAAATACTGGAATGGGTTGCCATTCCCTTCTCCAGGGGATCTTCCTGACCCAGGGATCAAACCTACATTTCCTACATTGACAGGCAGATTTTTTACCACTGAGCCACCTAGGAATCCCCAAATATTGGCTAAGAGATTATTTTTTTAAAACTGCTAAATGATACATGAATATATTCTATACTTGACATACATAATGCATAATAAATATATTTATATTTGTTAAAATACTTATCTTTTATTATAAAAATAATGAACGTTTGTTTAGAAAACATAGAAATGAAGATTAGCAAGGCACTTTTCTGGTGGTCTTTCTCTGATGGCTCAGACAGTAAAGAACCTGCCTGCAATGCAGGAGACCTAGGTCTGATCCCATGGGTCAGGAAGATCCCTTGGAGAAGGGAATGGCAACGCACTCCAGGATTCTTACCTGGATTATTCTATGGACAGAGGAGCCTGGCAGGCTACAGGCTACAGTCCATGGGCTCACAAGAGTTGGATCTACACAACCTGAAGCTATTATATCAAGCTCATTAGGCTACCATCAAGTAGTCACATTGCTGTTCATTTGTTATTGATGCGTGAACCTGTATACCTATAAATAATTGTGAACACATCAAGAAAATAGTGTGACCAGAGATCTAAGAAAATCACAAAGAGTCACTTAAGGAAATCAGTGGAAGTAAAAGTTTAATCAACACTGTCAATATTTATGACTGAATAGCTTCAGGTTAGCCTAGCCTATACGCTAATGAATAAATTGTGATAAAATTTTTATGTCACACAGTATTGTAATCATATTCATAATACATTTTTGGAACCACTTTTAAAATTATTTGCTTAATTTATATACTTGACTGCATTGGGTCTTAGTTGTGGCATGTGGGATGTTCATTGTGTCACGAGGCATCTTTTGTTGAGGACATGGACTCTCTAATTGAGGCACCCAGACTCAGTAGCTGTGGCGCTCAGGCTTAGTTGCCCTGTGGTATGTGGGATCTTCCTGGACCAGGGATCGAACCCATGTTCCCTGTACTGGAAGGCAGATTCTCAACTGCTAGATCACCAGGAAAGTTCCAGGAAACATTATTCTATTTTAAAAATTTACCTGTGAAGAAAGGCTGAGAGAGAGGCATAATGGACAGTAATATAATTCTTTGAAAGGAAAGTTATGAGACAGTAATGGAACCAACACATTATTATTAATTTTATATTAAATATCACTTACCTATGTGTACGTAAGACATGGACTATTTACTTTAACATGAGTTTAGCACACAGTGTTCTGTACCATGAATACTTAGCGTTAATGATGAAGATGATGATATCAAAATGTCTCATACAGTTCTTGCCATACTGTTATATTTCCACATGGCAACACTCCCATACATACCCAACAGATAGGTTTATATGGCATGATGCTTATTTACTTTTCACTGAGTGGAAGTGGATCATCATAAGATGAGGTCTTTATCATGAGATGAGATCTTTGTCCTCATCTTCCTGTTGAGTAAGCCTATGAGGAAAAAGAAAAGAAGAGGTTGGTTTTGCTATCTCAGAGATAGAAGGGGTGGAGGAGATGAAAGGGGGGATAAGAAAGGCAGGCAGACTTTGTGTAACATTACAGATATACATAGTAATTTCTGCCTAACTTTTTGGTTTTTCATGTCTCTAAAAATATTTCTATGTGGTTCCAATCCTTCCATCATTTGCTTTAGTTTCAGTGCCTGTATCATAGAAGGATTCATATTGTCAGTTCAGTCACTCAGTCATGTCTGACTCTTTGCGACCCCATGGACTGCAGCACGCCAGGCTTCCCTGTCCATCACCAACTCCCAGAGCTTGCTCAAACTCATGTCCATTGAGTTAGTGATGCCATCCAACCATCTCATCCTTTGTCATTCTCTCCTCCTCCTGCCTTCAATCTTCCCAGCATCAGGATCTTTTCTAATGAGTCAGTTCTTCGCATCAGGTGGACAAAGTCTTAGAGCTTCAGCTTTGGCATCAGTCCTTCCAATGAATACCCAGGACTGATTTCCTTTAGGTTTGACTGATTTTACTTCCTTGCAGTCCAAGGGACTCTCAAGAGTCTTCTCCAACACCACAGTTCAAAAACATCAATTCTTCAACGCTCAGGTTTCTTTATGGTCCAACTCTCACATCCATGTGTGACTACTGGAAAAACCATAGCTTTGACTAGATGGACCTTTGTTGCCAAAGTAATGTCTCTGCTTTTTAATATGCTGTCTAGGTTGGTAATAGCTTTTTTTTCCAAGGAGCAAATGTCTTTTAACTTCATGGCTGCAGTCACCATCTGCAGTTATTTTGGAGCCCAAGAAAATAAAGTCTGTTCATATTGTGCCTAGTCGCTCAACAGAGTCCGACTCTTTGCGACCCCATGGACTGTAGCCATCCAGGTTCCTCTCTCCATGGGGTTCTCCAAGCAAGAATACTGGAGTTTCTATTTCCTTCTCCAGTTCATGTGTAAAAGAAATCAGAAGCAGTGTTGAATAATCATAGCCTTTCTGCCACACTGTCTAATGTGAATTTGTTTTCTAGCATTTCTTTCTCATTTTCTTGCACTGGTTTGGAAGCATGAATCACTTTTAGTCATCTTCTGTTAATTCCTCTGGTAAAGAGTCTATTAACTTTTGAATTTCTCTAAGATCCATATCTGAAATCCTTCCCCCTACCTTTTTTGCCATATTCACAATCTTTCTTGATTTCCTTGATTGGCTCTGTTGTAAACTCTGTGAAGTCATGCACAACATCTGGACAAAGTTTCCTTCCACAGACATTTATTGTTTCAGATTTGATAGCTTTCACAAATTTTTCTAGAACAACAATGGCATCTTAAATGGTGTAATCAATCCTTAACAGACTTCCGTGGTAATCCCTCTAGTGGCGCTCTCTGCCATAGCATTGATAATCCTTTCCATAGTGTGTAGTGAGCCTTAAAGGTCTTTATGACTCCTTGATCTAGAACCTGAATTAGACAGTGTGCTTGGGGACACTGCTTTGATGACTTTGGCTAGGGGCATTGTTGAATATCAAAAGAACTTTATAAGGCTGTCCCCCACTGGCAACGTACTATCTGACTTCAGGGACAAAGTGTGGATGGAGCCAATCTATATAGTAAAAGGGCTTCCCTTGTGGCTCAGCTGGTAAAGAATCTGCCTGAATGCAGGAGACCTGGGTTCGATCCCTGGGTTGGGAACATGCCCTGGAGAAGGGAAAGGCTATCCACTCCAGTATTCTGGCCTGGAGAATTCCATGGACTGTATAGTCCTTGGGGTCACAGAGAGTTGGACATGACTGAGCGACTTTCACTTTCATAAATCAAAAGGGTTCTCATTCAGGTCTTCTTTTGTTGTACAACAAAAAGACGAGTAACTGATATTTATCTTTTCCCTTTGAGGTTCAAGTGTTAGCAGCATTATAGGAAAGGAAAGTCCTGATCATAAACCTGATTGCACTTGCATCAAAGAATAGAGTTATCCTATGACTTCCTGCCTTAAATTCTAGTGCTCACTTCTCTTCCTTACTAATAAATGTCATTTATGGAATTTCTTTCTTTCTTTCTTTCTTTCTTTCTTTTTTTGTTTTTTTACCACAATAGGACACTTTTGTCTGTATTGGTAAACTGTTCAAGTAGATGTCTTTCTCCCCAGTGATTCCTTAATGGCATTTGGGAGCTGGTTTGCTGTCTCTTGACCTCTAGAAGTTGCTGCTCTTGTCTATCTTGATATTTTTAAAGCCAAACCTCCTAAAATTACCAAACCATCCTTTGCTGGCATTAAACTCTCTAGCTTTAGATTATTCTCCTTTTTAAGTTGTCATAAGACTTTGATTTTGTTTTTGAAGTCATATTAGAATCTACATAAACATATTTTTATTATATCAATCCTGCACCCACTATGGAGAAGGAAATGGCAACCCACTCCGGTGTTCTTGCCTGGAGAATCCCAGGGACGGGGGAGCCTGGTAGGCTGCCGTCTATGGAGTCGCACAGAGTCGGACACGACTGAAGCGCTTAGCAGCAGCAGTAGCAGCACCCACTAAAAGCTACATTTTCAATATGAGACAAAAAGCTATTTTGCAAAAAGTACAAGGTTTCCTTACATACTGGTATAATTTCAGTGACAGCTTGATGAATTTATTTTCCTTTTTCTTTTTTAACAGTGTTCCTTATCCTGCATTAATTTATCTCGATAAGATGTGCCGCCATAACTGCAGACCTTGATCTGTAGTGTATATCAAGCAATTTAACCTTTTCTTGCAATGTCATGACTTTCCTGTGCTTGTTGGGAGCACTCCCAGCATCACTAGTAGCACTTTGTATGGGTCTCATGGTGTTATTCAAGATTTATATGGTATTATGCTAAGCACAATGAAAAGTATGCAAGAACCATAAGAGATCACTTTTAATTGAGATAGATTGTTTACTGGAGAGACAAACTGCTCATAAGTAGATGACTAATGTCACATGGTATTTTCAGCTAATACAACAGGAGCTTACCACAATAGACAACAGGAGGTGGCTACAAAATTATTACAGCACTGCAGTGTGTGTTACAGTTACTTTTATGCAGTTGTGATTTAGCACTGCATCTTTGCCTTTGTTTACATTTCTTTCTACTGCAAATGGCACCATGTATTGTCTATTAGTGTCAGTATTTATGTGTGTACTTTTTTGATAAAGATTAGCTTTGTATAATAGATTTGTGTGTGTTTTATGGTGTGGATGATAAAATAGACTAGTATGTACATATATTTTATGCATTTATGACAGTATCTTTTAATTTTTTTTTGCTATTTCTAGGCTACATGGTTTGTCTTTTTTTCAAACTGTTACAACTCTTCAAAAATTTTTTCAATATATCTATTGAAAAAAATATCTGTGTGTAAGTGGACCCATGCAGTTCAAACTGTTGTTCAATGGTCCACTGTAGTAGCATTTTGTGGAAGGCATTATGAGATAGTACTTTAGATTACTGACTCTGCTTTCAGACTTCTTAGTTCAAAACTCATATCTGACATTTACTAGTTAATTGATCTTGGGCATATTTCTTAACTTTTTTGCACCAGTTTTCTTGTCTGTGAAATGAAGGTGATAATAATGGTACCTACCTCACAAGTTTGTTGTGAGGATTAAATAAATTTATAGTTGTGAAGCAGTTAGAACAATGCAGAGTTGTTTGTTACTATTTTGTAATTCTAGGAGACTGTATATCACAGAAATAAAGTATTGCTTTAAAGTACCTCACTGAAGCATTGACTTTAGATCTGTTTTAAGTAAAGTATTTCCACTGATTTTTCAAAAATTTTGAATATTTATCTAAAATATAACGTTTTTATTCAGCATACTTTACTTTTCTTCTGAAGAGTTTCCTAGCTCAAATATTTTAAATTATTCATTAAAACTAGCTTCCCATTCTTTAAACAATCCTTTTATGCAGGAATGTTTGTGTATGTGTATATATGCATATATTTACATATGTATGTGTGTATCGATGTATATGTATATGTGTGTATAAGAGAATGTTTACTATTTATGATTTTCATTCAGACCATGACTCTGAACATAAATGTAAAATGAAGTTCTGTGTTTGGCCTATTTCATCATTTACTACCAGTTGAAGTGGAATCATGTATATGGATAAAAGTTTCCTATTTAAAATCTTTGCAGATCTAGTACATTTTAAGAGATTATTCATTAGCTTTAAAGAGGGGAAGAAAAACCTGGGCATTTTGTAACTTTTATATTGTTCTATCACAGAAGTAACATGTTTAGGGACTATATTGCATTTGAATTTTTTGTCTCAAAGTATCAAATAAATGAGAATCAGAGTTTGGATAAGCAAGGGAATACAAATCATTTTTGAAGATATTCATTGTGGTTCAAGGATTTTATGACACAGGTCAACATGTTTCCCATTTAATAGCAGTTTATGATATTTATGCCATTGTTATATGAATTGTGTGGTTGTAGTAAGATGCTCGGTATATTTCATCCTTCCTGATTGGTGGCCAGTGAGGTCAGAACTGTTCCATTAATCCAACTGAGCACTCATATGTGAACTTTTGCCTTTATTCTTTTTTTAACTTTTGAAACCACAAAATGTATAATAGTAATTAGTTATTCCAGGATGTTCATTTCAAGATTACTGCCTGGGGTGGTGGAAGCCCTGTGTTATTTGGCTACAGACCAGTTGTGTAATCCCTCATAAATGTTCTACATCTTGCATTGGAATACTTTGGAAAGGAGTTGATGCACCTTGAAATGTACATTTGCTTCAAACTTCAATTCAGATAAACTATGAAAAAAATTAGCAGTGGGCCAACTGCATTTTGGTGCTCTGTTTTTTCAGACATCTTGTGAATGAGCAGTGTTCTGGTGAGAACGTTTCTCTGACATATAATATGTTTGACAGATATTTGAATGTGAAACCATTGCTTTTACAACACTCCTTAAATGGTTTCGCTTATTTTTATATCTTATGTCTTTTCATTAATAAGGAAAATATATTTAACACAATGCACGACTGAGACAATGTGTATTACAGTCTAGATGGTTACTTTCTTGCTGCGATTGTACTTTTTATGAGTTAGTATATTCATTAAATGTTATAGCATATTTTCCAGTAAAACCATAGTTTCTGTTCTACACTCTTCACATTTAATTCTGTTCCCCAAGACTCAGCTCTTCGTCTTTTCACTCCATTCTCTCCCAGCCCAAATAGTTCTTAATTGTATTCTGTCTACTTAACCTTCTCTGAGTTAGGATTTTTATTTTCTCATTCTCTTCCCCAATAAAAATAATATAGTAATAGTAATGATAGTGTCAATTTCAGCAAGCGCACTTCATTTTTAACCCCATAGGTCTCAGTGATTTTTCTGTCTCTTAATCTGGAGCCTCTGTTGCCGCCGACCGCATTACCTTTCCCATTCATTTACACTTTTCTTCCCTTCCCTTCACAGCTCTATTTTCTACTAGAAGTACTTCTGTGATTTATCTATAGTGGGCATGTGATAAGCATTGACCAACTTTATGATCATTGCCTTCCATTTGCTTTCCTTCCATATGTGTTTCAATAAACCAGTATTGAATAGATCAGGAAATGAAATGCATTATTGTTTTCTTCGTACACACGCTCTGTCTAAAAGTGGGAAGAAAATCTGTATCTATGGACCTAACTGGATTATTGTTAAATTGAAAAGTCTCTTGAAAGAAAATTACCTTGGTCATCTGTACACCTAGGTGATAGAAGGTCCATCTTCTGCCAAAGAGAGATGGTGAGCTACTACTAGTGGGCAATGAGCATGTTTTATTCATCCTTGTGTTTCCCTCGAGTACCTAATGCAGAGCCTCACACAGTGTAGTTAACTTAGAAACCGGCTAACTAAGTTAGTTAATTTATTCTAGTCTGGGGCATTATGATGGTCTGCCCAACTATTTCTGCTAAATAAATAATAAACTAACGTGATTTTACTATACTTCTTTTGACCAGATGAGTTGCATGCCCTCAACATAGCATATACTACAGTCAAGACAGACTTTCTGAAAATTTCACATGGTTCATAGCACTCTGCAGTGAAGTAAAACTGTCATTTACTTAGAGTTGATATCCTCGATGCTAGACTAGGAAAATGAAAAAGTAGCTCTATAAACCAGAAAACTAGATTTGTCTTTAGCAATCTAAACATTAAAATTGGAAGGTATTGACCAACATCTAAAGGATGAGAGTTGGAGTGAACTTCCTAGTGTGGATTTGATTTCTGTTGAAGTGATTACTAATTTTAAGTAATGAAGACCTTAGGACAGCTAGGAGTAAGTTTGAAATTAATTTAAAATGAGCACATGATGGATTGTACTGCCAGCTATTACAATGGGAATTTATTTAATTTTTTCTCCAGAAAGCTTTTTATTTATATAGGACATCTTCCAATCATAGGAGATTATTTAGATAGGTTCTGTAGGAATATACATAGCTATTGTTCAATCAGTGGAGTTCCTGGTTTTATTTTTCTTAAGAACTGTTGATGACAGCATCCAGAAATGTTAGTGTTAGGTTTCTACGATTCTGAAATTGCCCAGAATATAAACTTCTCTAATTTAGTGAATTGAAGGAAGAAAATGCATGTTTTCAGCCCCAGTGGATTTTGATATGAATCCTAAACCAGGCTCAGTTTGGTTTTCTTACACGCTGTTTTGTAGACCACATATTAGCTTTAAGTAAGATGGCTGCATGTAACCCTACAAGTGTTTCCTACTAGTTAAGTGGTACTCATTAGAAGAATAGAGTTATAGTGTTATTTATTTATTTTTAATGATATTGTGTTGATATTTAGTAATAATTGACCCAGTTTATAAACTCTTCCATTTTAGCCTATACTGCCAATGTCAGTAGGGAATGTTTAATTATTTTTCTAACAGTACTGGGTGGAGGTCCATAAAATGATTTAATTATAGTATCTTTTCAGATTTAACTTGTGACCAGTATCCTAGACTTATATGGGTACAGTACAAAATATATTCTTATTACAACATAGAATACAATGAGAAAGGTAACCTGGGGCTGTACAAAGGGCAAACATTTAAAAATTGTAATACATTTAAATTATTTATTATTAATTAAATTAATTTATCATAAATTTAATTAATTTTAATTATATTTGTGTGAATCCATGCCATTAGCAGTTATGAACTTATGATACATTTGTGACAGTCCTATCTGTATATTTACATAATATACATAATATTTATTATGAAAGGTAATGCACTTTTTGAGAAAATGACAACTTATCAGTGCCTCAAAGCCAGCTGTTAGAACCACTTTATGAAAATACACAACTTTCAGTTTCCCCAAGTCTTCTTGTTCTTGTTTCTGATTAAACCAAATAAGAGAAGTTCTCTTTCCGTATCTAAACATCTCTGAGTAACAAAATGTCATTGTTAATATTCATTCAGGGCTATGTGAAAGGTGGAGGGAAATGAGAGAAAAAAAAAATGAAGCACAGTTTTCCAACCCAAAGGTCTCCTGAGCCTGAGGTAAAGATCAGAGGAGGAGTCACAGTGGAGCAGCTGATTACAAGGTCTAGGGTAGATTGTCATGCAGGCAGGAAATGATGAAGCCTGGCTGGATCCCAACAGGAAATCAGAACAGGAGGAAACTGATGCTGAGAAGAAGGGTCGAAAGCAGAGCAGCTGGAAAGACGAAAAGAAACAGAACACTTCCCACCATATCCAGTAGGACATTGCAGGTGTATTTCATTTTGACTCCAATTCCTAAAACATTGATTATCATTACCATCAGCGTTAAAAGCAGTTCAGAATTCAATCTTTCAAAACAGAAGCCTGAGAGTATTTGATTCTCAGAAAGAAGTCCGAGTCTATGATGTGGAAACAAATAAACATCAGTTACGTATGTCTTAATAAGTGAAGAAAATCACACAAGGCAGCTCTAGAAATCAAATATTTTGGAAGAATTTCAGAATTTCCTGGAGTAGATATACTGATTTCCTTATTTCCTGCATGTGTACTAAGCTGTTTCAATCGTGTCCAACTCTTTGTGATCTCGTGGACTGGTACCTGCCAGGCTCCTCTGTCCATGGGATTCTCCAGGCAAGAATACTGAAATGGGTTGCCATTTCTTTCTCCAGGGGATCTTCCCGATCCAGGGATTTGAACCTGCATCTCTTTCGTCTCATTAGCAGGCAGGTTCTTTACCATTAGTGCCACCTGGGAAGCCCTTTACTCATTTTCTACTTGTATCAATTATTGCAAGGAAATTGAATTATAATATTACATACAATTTTGCTTGAATATAACAAATGATGATGCTTTATTGTATCTACGTATGAAAAAATCTCTATGATACAAAACCAGAACTAGTCTCTGCTGTTAGCCATCAGGATGTCATTATGCATCAGGAAGCAAGTAAGTGGCTCTAGGATGGTGAGAATTTCTGCCTGTCATCTGGGTGCTTGGTTACATGGCTAGGTTCCACTTGTAACAATTCATCCAGTGGTGAACATGACATGTGCATTGTTCTGTTCACATTTTATAATTCAATAAAATGTTTGAAGCAAACAAGTCTAGGAAATGGATGATGGGATTCATGACTTGGAAAAATGATTTCAAAATGCTTAATAAATTATATGTAATGATAACAGGGGACCCAGATGTTACTAAAATCAAAAGTATCTTGACAAAGATGATTTTGTTTATTCCTAGATTTTGGTTGCGGGAAACAACCTCATGCAAACCCATTTTTTTTTTTTAAAGAAATATAGTTCTCAACTCAACCCCAAATTAGCTTAATGGATCCTGTATGGTTTTGATAAAGATGTTTTTTGACAGGCCTTTAAAAATCATCTTAGTTCTCTAAATAGCTCAGCCAAACTATGGAACTGGTTTATCACTTTGATCAACTAGTTGCCCTTCACTAGTTCAAAGTTTCAAAATGCTGAGCCAATAGGGAATTCAAGCTAATTGCTGATCAGTAGGTATTGATATGGGCTTCTCTGGTGGCTCAGCTGGTAAAGAATCTGCCTGCAATGCAAAAGACCCTGGTTTGATTCCTGGGTCGGGAAGATCCCCTGGAGAAGGGATAGGCTACCCATTCCAGTATTCATGGGCTTTCCTGTTGGCTGAGACAGTAAAGAATCCGCCTGCAATGCAGGAGACCTGGGTTCCGTCCCTGGGTTGGGAAGATCCCCTGGAGGAGGGCATGGCAACCTACTCCAGTATTCTTGCCTGAGGAAGCCCATGGACAGAGGAGCCTGGTGGACTACAGTCCATGGAGTCGCAAAAGAGTTGGATATGACTGAGTGACTAACACATACACACACATACACACACACACATACACACACACACACACAAGTATGAGTTATTGGGAGGCAGGATAGGAATTTGGGATTGGAAGGAAGGCTGGTGTTCTGTTTCTTCTCCATGTAATGGCCTTTTGGTGACTCCATGCTTTGAGCTTGTTCATGAAGTCTTTAGACCTGTAGGGATTTGCTGCTGAGCAAGATTGATGGGAGAACAGGAATGACAGTTCTCTATTTTACTAGCAGATTTAAGTGAATGGCAACTGTGCATCAACCAGAGTCCTGATCCCCATTCTCCTAGCTGAAACACATTGGTATGGACTCTTCCCTTCCTTAAAATAATCCTGAATGGAAGGGAGAATGTCATGAGTCTGAATGGTGACCTGTCTCCCTTATTGATCTTAGAGGGGACAACACCTAATGCTGTCCTCTGAGAAAAAGGATTCAAAACCCAGCGTGTTTAATTAAAAATCCTGAAAGTAAGGATTGCAAGGTTCCGACGGCAACCGGGGGTGTAGTTGGCAAAGGGAAGCCGGAGGGGAGGACGACCTACGCTTCGAGTACCCCAGGACTGATTCGCCAACAAGCGGTTTGTTGAATGACTGACTACCATGTACAAAATTTTGTTCTTGGCTTGGAGGATGCTGCAGTAAACAGAACAACAGAAATCTCTGCCTTCATGGAGCATACATTCTAGTAGGAGAGCAAGACAAGGAGTGATTGCATTTTCGTGAGATTATGATGTACCAAGGAAATTAAAACTAACTCAAGAAGAATGGAAGAGGCTTCTGAAGAATCCTCATGACAAGGCATCTGGATTCCCACAGCGTGAGAGATTTGAGAAGATGATAGAGAAACTTTAATGTCTCAAAATCATCTAGCCTTGGAAGCCACAATATCCTTTTGGTTATATAGAGGTCAACTGGAAGCCTCAAATCCTCCTCCAGAAGCTTGGCCTTCTGAAGTGACGGTATCAGTGACAGGAGAACCACCAAATACTGCTGTAGAAGAAAAGGAAGAAACAGTCAAAGAAGCAGTCATAGATATCAGCCCAGAAATCACGAAGCCACTCTCCATTCTAGACGTGCTGAGGATCTCTGCAGTTCTGGAGGACACCACAGACCAGCTCTCCATTCTAAACTATATCATGCCAGTTCAGTATGAAAAAAGACAAAGCGTTGGCACGAAGAATAACAAAGAAATGCATTCAGAAAGAAGAAGCTCAGAAAAAGTTCCACTGGCATCAAAACCCTCAAAAATATCCAGTCCGTTGGTACATAAAGAAGAACCCAAGTTGCCGGAAATCAGACAAGGAGGCCAGTTTAACAAAGTGCAAGATCTTATCTTCAAAAAGCCCACAAGGCAGACCATAATGAATACAGAGACACTGAAGAAAATTCAGATTGATAGGCAGTTTTTCAGTGATATAATTACAGAGACTATGGAGGAGTTGCAAGAAGAAGGCACTTTCACCAATCTCCTGAAAGCTTTGGGCAAAGAGAGGGAAAGCAAAATGCATTTCTATGATATCATTGCCAGGGAGGAAAATGGAAGAAAGAAGATAAAATCTCTTCAAAAACAGCTGCTTAATGTCAAAAGAGAAAGGCAAGCTGAAGTACAGAATCGGAATGAATATATTGCTCACCTCAAGGACCAGTTGCAAGAGATGAAGGCAAAAACCAACATGGAGAATCGCTATATGAAGAGAAACACGGAACTGCAGATTTCCCAGACCCAGAAAAAATGTAGCAAAACAGAAGAGCTCTTGCTGGAAGAGATTGAGAAACTACGCCTGAAAACTGAAGAAGAGAACCGGACTCATGCAGAGATTGAAATGTTCCTTAGAAAGGAGCAGCAGAAGCTTGAGGAGAAGCTAGAGTTTTGGATGGAGAAATTTGATAAGGACACAGAAATGAAACAGAATGAACTAAATGCCCTCAAATCTGCTAAGGCCAATGACTTAGCACACCTTCAAGAACTTGCAAAGACGATAAGGGAATATGAACAAGTCATCATTGAAGATCGTATAGAAAAGGAGAAGACCCGGAAGAAGAGAGAACAGGATGACTTGGAACTGAAGAGCATCATAAAGCTCCAGGCCTGGTGGCGAGGCACTGTGGTGCGGAGAGAAATTGGTGGTTTCAAAATGCCTAAGGACAAAGACGACAGCAAAGATGTAAAAGGAAAAGGCAAAGGGAAGAACAAGAGGAGAGGCAAAAAGTGACCAAGTTATCTTTTCTGTTGGTGCTCTGGAGATGGGAAGGAGGACCTGAAGGGCGTAAGAAATATCTTTTACCATCGCAGATTAACTCATCTATGGGTTGTTTCTTATCTGGATACTCCTAGGTGAGGCTTGGTTATACTAGGTAACTTTGCCTGCTATGCTAGTTTTCAAACCCTGAATTAGGATTATACTGTGGTTTAGGGCTTCTTCATAACTTGAAGAAAAAAAAAAAAACTGCTGGGAGTTTTTGAAGAAGTCTAGAAGAAGTCTTTGAAGATTCCTTTTGTTCTTGCTCACCAGAAAAAAAAAAGCACATAATCTTAGTTATAGTGATGCATTAAAACTTCAGTAATTCCTGTAATGTCTCTGATTCTGCCTTTATTCAATTTGCCTATCGTGAAAAATGATACTTAATAGTAAAAGCAAAAATGAGGTGTTCAGTAGGAACTACAGGTGACGTTTATCAAGTGTCTAGCATAATACATAGAGTAAAGTTCTAATAAAGGTTGGTGCTTGCCTTTTAAATTTAAAAAAAAAAAAAAAAAAGGATTGCAAGATACTTTTTAGGGTAAGTATTTCTAAATGTCATGTTGATAATGAAAAAAATACTATTATAAATCTAAAACTTGTTTTTCATTTTACCAGTTCTCAATGCTTACTTAAATTCTCACCATTTCTTTACTAATAGACAGTTCCAACGTTTTCACTCAAATTTTTCCTGGACTTGGGGAATAAATTGGCACCAATGTGCAGCCAGTATTTTAAATTACATAAACTATATTGAAGATGGTTCCATTAATTTCTTAAACCCATGTCAGGTAATGGAAAACAAACTTGCATCTCAGATAGCCTTCCAAAAATGAAATGTGGAGTTAGTGATTCCAGTAACTTAGAATGGGATGGTGTAAGATTTTCCTTCTTGGTTATTATGGATTACTGTTGTGGTGGACTTGTGTCTGTTTTAAATAATCTTGTTGATAGTAAAAATAGATTGTCTGTTTTTAGGGTAGGGGAATCCATATGCTAGTTTTGGATTTGAGAATTATCTTACAGATATTAATGGCTACCAGTGTATGACAAATCAGTGTTGGCAAGGATAATGAATCTAATTAAAGTGAACAAACTTATCCAAAAGTTTAGGCCCCTGTAGACAAAAAATAGGATAAAGCAGCCAGCGCCCAGATGTGTCCATTTTCATCTTCAGCTAGTCCTAAGAAATATGAGCTCTCCCATAATTTCCATTGTCAGTTTAATGGCAGACTTAGAAATGCATAGCAACCTGAAGGAGAGAAAACTCAAAACAAAGTGCTTTTTTAAAATTAGAATACTAGACTTCTAATTTAAAAAAACAGATATGCAACAAGCAACAGAGGTGTATTGTATAGCACAGGAAACTATAGTCAATATTTTGTAATAAACGTTAATGGAAAATAATTTAAGAAATGTGTGTGTATATGTATAACTGAATCACAAAAAAATTCTACTTTTTGAAGTTTAGTAATGTTTATCTTGTTGCCAGTTTATGGACATCCAATAACAGCATATGAAATACAAAATTTTAAATACATTTGTGTAGGATATAAGATTAATATAAATTAATATAAATAGAAATCTATTATATTATTAATGACATCATTTAAGATGCTCCTGTTCTTAATTTTTCTGCACTTGATAAAATATTCTCAGAGAAATGTTAATATGTCTCATTATGATTATGTATTTTTTTCTTTTCCCTTATATTTCTTCTGATTTTTGCTTTATGTATCTTTGTTTCTTTGTTGTTAGGTGTCTGATGGTTTATGATGTCTGTCTTTTTTGTGAGTTTTACCTTTTATCATTAAAAATATTCATCTTTGTTTTAAAACAATTAATATTTCAGTCTTCAAACCGGCATTTCCGAAAGTCATAATTTTTTGAGGTGTTAAATTACAAAAGTTATTATTTATGATTAGGTTTTGTAGCAAAAACAAGCAATAGAAAATAAGAAAACAAATGAAAAAAGTGCACCTCATTTTTAATGTTATGTTATATCTTGGCCACAGAGGGTAAAAAGAAACTGATTAAGAGCAAATGTTAATTCTAAAGTTGAAAGTGAAAGTCGCTCAGTCATGTCCAACACTTTGTGACCCCATGGACTATACAGTCCATGGAATTCTTCTAGGCCATAATACTGGAGTGGGTAGCCTTTCCCTTCTCCAGGGGACCTTCCCAACCCAGGGATGGAACGCAGGTCTCCTGCATGTCAGATGGATTCTTTTTTTTTTTTTTTTTTTTTTTAGATTTTAACGTATTTTCTTTTTTTAATTTATTTTTATTTGTTTTGCCATACGCTGAAGCAGGTGGATTCTTTACCAGTTGAGCCACAAGGGAAGCCCAAGAATACTAGAGTGGGTAGCCTATCCCTTCTCTAGCGGATCTTCCCGTCCCGGGGATCGAACTGGGATCTCCTCCATTGCAGGTGGATTTTTTTTACCAACTGAGTTATCAGGGAAAGCCTAAATTCTAAAGCTGGCACATCACTAAAGTGGAATGATGCTTCATTGAAGACTTGTTTTTTACGAAAGCCACTAGAGTGTGTGTGTGCTTTAAAAGCAGGATCTTTGGTGCATGGTTGTATACTAAGAACTAGGACAATGCTTGGCTTTTAGTATGTATTGGCAAATAATTAGAATAAAACAATGACTGTGCATTATCCCAGGTATTTTTGTATGCTTGGTCTAATGGAAGTCATACAATATCTTAAAACACACACAGACACAGCCACAAAGCTACTGGATAGGCCAGGGAAATTTAGCTAAGACTTGTACTGAAAAATAAGTGCATGTTTGCTAACTGACTGATTGGGGAGGATGATATAAGCAGAAAAATGGGAGACATAGAGGCCTGAAAAATATACTGTGCAGACAGATTATATTCTGAAGCATCAAGAGTTTGTTGATTAAGAGAGGCAAAGAGTGAAGGTGGAGAAGGCTGGATAGTTGAAATGAGGCCACTTGATGAAGAAAATAGAAGAAAAAGATGTTCCACTCTCTTCCACCACCATATTTACCCCACTAATTCCTCCTCTCCCTGCCCCCATTACTTTCGTCTATGCTTCCAAATTCTTTGCTCCATCCTGTTGCTAAGGATGAATGGCCTACCTTCATATCATGAGCTGCTTTGCTATTTGTATTACAAGCGTCATTCCTTCTCACCAATTTAAGGATAACATTTAAGAATTCATCATTCCTGCATCAAAATTTTTAATCCAGCCTTACTTGACATTCACAACAGCCTAAAATCATGCTGTAATTTTGTCCATCTTATAAAAATTCTTTTTACTGCTTATCTTCCTCCAGCCATGACCCAATTTCTCTTTTGTACTTTATAGCAAATTTCCTCAAAATGATGTTGAAAAGAAGACTGTCTCCAAGTTATCTTTAATATTCTCATAAACCTATTGCACTGTTTGAGTACAGCTATATCCGTTTTATCAACATCATCATGACCTCCATATTTTTAGACTTAAAGTTAACTTCAGTTCTAATGTCATTTGACCAAACAGCAATTTGACACTATGATTTTTTGGGAGAAAATACTGGTTTGGGACACCACTTCTTTTTGTTTCTCCTTCTCTCTTACCTGCAGTTCATTTTTGGTTTCCTTTGTTGGTATCTTCTAATGTTTTTAATCTCTAAATGTTTAAGTGCTTCAGAGTTCTGTCCCCAGACCAATGCTTCATCTATATGAACTTTCTAGGTGACTTAATAGAATTTCACGACTGGATCTCAAGTTTATATTTTTAACCTAACTCCTAGTATGAATGCTAGACTTTGTGTATACATGTGTATGCTACTCTCAACCAGTTATTTTCCGTTGCATTTTCTGTTATATATTTGTTTGTTGTCTTCTAAGGACATAAACTTCATGAGGACAGAGACTTTATTTTGTTCAATGCTCTCAATTTTGTTGATAGTTACTGCTTTGTCAAATAAAATGTATGCCTATCCTATTATCTAGTATGTACTCTAAAGAACCTAGGCACATAAGAAAGTTTATTTCAATATTATTATGGAAGAAGAAAGGTGAAGTCACTCTTAGGGACTGAATGGGTAAAATATAGCAGATGATCATTATTTATATCAAAAGCATCAGCTTAGATATGCACATAGCTATATGGATAGATATTTAAAATAATTCTGAGTAAAAAATATAAAAATCACAAATGTATACATTATATATGTACATAACAATTTTATTTATGTAAGGTAAAAACATGTGCACAAACAATACATTTTGTTAGTATTAATCTAATTAGACAGGTATATATTATATACATTAGAATGGTTGTTTAAGAGAGGAAGGGGAAAGGAGAAAGTTATATGGTAAAAATGAAGAGATAAAGGAATGAATGAATGGACAAAGGAGAAATTGTGCTTGGGCCAACGGTGATAATGTGCTTTAAGCTGAGAAATATGACTATCTCAACCATTTGCAGCTGAAGCACACCAGAAGGAAATGTTGAATAAACAAAAGAGGTGTTGTAGAGTTTTCCAGTGATGAATAGAGGAGTAGAATAATAAAAAATGCCCAACCCAAAAGAGAAAGAAAACTATTTATTCTGTTTTTGAGATCCTCTGCTAAAAATTTCAACATCTTGATAGAGAGAATTCCATGAATCAAGTTCTGATCACCCACGTTATTCTTGACTGTGCCAGGTTTTAAGAGGATAAGACTGGAAAAACCAGTATACAGGGAAAGTGGGGCAGGATCAGGATTTATCTTCTCACCCTACTTGCTCATAGACTAGGAAAGATGGCTTTCCAAAGTAAAACCAGGGTGCTGTTAGGATGATGATATGAAACTACGTAGCTGAAAAATAAAACCACTAGAGACCATATGATACCAAAATTTCTTTATTGATAACAATTAACATTGACCCCCAGTGGCTGTTAAATGAAATGACTCATAGAAAATTCCGTATATTTTTCTCTTGGAAAAAAAAAAAAAGGTTCCAAAAGAGACTCTAGTTTCCAACTGTAAATTTGCACAGAGAGCTGCCCAGTTCAGTTCAGTTCAGTCGCTCAGTCATGTCCAACTCTTTGCAACCCCATGAATCGCAGCACACCAGGCCTCCCTGTCCATCACCAACTCCCGGAGGTTACCCAAATCCATGTCCATCGAGTCAGTGATGCTATCCAATCATTTCATCCTCTGTCGTCCCCTTCTCCTCCTGCCCCTGATCCTTCCCAGCATTAGGGTCTTTTCCAATGAGTCAACTCTTCGCATGAGGTGGCCAAAGTATTGAAGTTTCAGCTTCAACATCAGTCCTTCCAATGAACAGCCAGGACTGATCTCCTTTAGGATGGACTGGTTGGATCTCCTTGCAGTCCAAGGGACTCTCAAGAGTCTTCTCCAACACCACAGTTCAAAAGCATCAATTCTTCAGTGCTCAGCTTTCTTCACCGTCCAACTCTCACATCCATTCATGACCACTGGAAAACCCATAGCCTTGACTAGATGGACCTTTGTCGGCAAAGTAATGTCTCTGCTTCTAAATATGCTATCTAGGCTGGTCATAACCTTCCTTCCAAGGTGTAAGCGTCTTTTAATTTCATGGCTGCAATCACCATCAGCAGTGATTTTGGAGCCCCCCAAAATAAAGTCTGACACTGTTTGCACTGTTTCCCCATCTATTTCCCATGAAGTGATGGGACCAGATGCCATGATCTGCCATGATGGACAGGGATGCCAGGCATGCTGCGATTCATGGGGTCGCAGAATCAGACATGACTGAGTGACTGAACTGAACTGAACTACTCCTTGGAAGGAAAGTTATGACCAACCTAGATAGCATATTAAAAAGCAGAGACATTACTTTGCCAACAAAGGTCTGTCTAGTCAATGCTATGGTTTTTCCAGTAGTCATGTCTGGATGTGAGAGTTGAACTGTGAAGAAAGCTGAGCACCAAAGAATTGATGATTTTGAACTCTGGTGTTAGAGAAGATTCTTGAGAGTCCCTTGGACTGCAAGGAGATCCAACCAGTCCATCCTAAAGGAGATCAATCCTGGGTGTTCATTGGAAGGACTGATGTTGAAGCTGAAACTCCAACATGATCATGAGTTTTCTGAACTTTGAGCTTTAAGCCAACTTTTTCACTCTCCTCTTTCACTTTCATCAAGAGGCTCTTTAGTTCTTCTTCACTTTCTGCCATAAGGGTGGTGTCATCTGCATATCTGAGGTTATTGATATTTCTCCCAGCAATCTTGATTCCAGCTTGTATTTCTTCCAGCCTAGCATTTCTCATGATGTATTCTGCATATGAATTAAATAAGCAGGGTGACAATATACAGCCTTGACGTACTCCTTTTCCTATTTGGAACCAGTCTGTTGTTCCATGTCCAGTTCTAACTGTTGCTTCCTGACCTGCATACAGGTTTCTCAAGAGACAGGTCAGGTGGTCTGGTATTCCCATCTCTTTCAGAATTTTCCACAGTTTATTGTGATCCACACAGTCAAAGGCTTTGGCATAGTCAATAAAGCAGAAATAGATGTTTTCTGGATCTCTCTTGCTCTTTCGATGATCCAGTGGATGTTGGCAATTTGATCTCTGGTTCCTCTGCCTTTTATAAGTCCAGCTTGAACATCTGGAAGTTCACGGTTAATGTATTGCTGAAGCCTGGCTTGGAGAATTTTGAGCATTACTTTGCTAGTGTGTGAGATGAGTGCAATTGTTTGGTAGTTTGAGCATTCTTTGGCATTGCCTTTCTTTGGGATTGGAATGAAACTGACCTTTTCCAGTCCTATGGCCACTGCTGAGTTTTCCAAATTTGCTGGTATATTGAGTGCAGCACTTTCATAGCATCATTTTTCAGGATTTGAAATAGCTCAACTGGAATTCCATCACCTCCACTAGCTTTGTTCATAGTGATGCTTTCTAAGGCCCACTTGACATCACATTCCAGGATGTCTGACTCTAGGTGAGTGATCATACCATCATGATTATCTGGGCCGTGAAGATCTTTTTTGTATAGTTCTTCTGTGTATTCTTTCCACCTCTTCTTAATATCTTCTGCTTCTGTTAGGTCCATACCATTTCTGTCCTTTATCTAGCCCATCTTTGCATGAAATATTCCCTTGGTATCTCTAATTTTCTTGAAGAGATCTCTAGTGTTTCCCATTCTGTTGTTTTCCTCTATTTCTTTGCATTGATTGCTGAGGAAGGCTTTCTTATCTCTCCTTGCTATTTTTTGGAACTGCATTCAAATGGGAATGTCTTTCCTTTTCTCCTGTGCTTTTCACTTCTCTTCTTTTCACAGCTATTTTTAAGGCCTCCTCAGACAGCCATTTTGCTTTTTTGCATTTCTCTTCCATGGGGATGGTCCTCATCCCTGTCTCCTATACAATGTCATGAACCTCTGTCCATAGTTCATCAGGCACTCTGTCTATCAGATCTAGTCCCTTAAATCTATTTCTCACTTTCACTGTATAATCATAAGGGATTTGATTTAGGTCATACCTGAATGGTCTAGTGGTTTTCCCTACTTGCTTCAATTTAAGTCTGAATTTTGCAATAAGGCCTTCATGATCTGAGCCACAGTCCGCTCCCATTATTGTTTTTGCTGACTGTATAGAGCTTCTCCATCTTTGGCTGCAAAGAATATAATCAGTCTGATTTCGGTGTTGACCATCTGGTGACGTCCATGTGTAGAGTCTTCCCTTGTGTTGTTGGAAGAGGGTTTTTGCTATACCAGTGCGTTCTCTTGGCAAACCTCTATTAGCCCAGAATAATCTAAACTTCTAAAAATGATATTTATTTTCAGTTAGTGGAAACCAGGGGTACAGAAACCAGTACATAGTTGAAATCATTACCAGCGAAAAGCCAAGAAAAGACTCATACATGCAGTCTTTCTCCACACATTCTCTGTAACACATACACACTTGCATGCCTGTGCATACCCAGTTTCACTAGGTTAATATTAATAGAATAGCCAAGTTTGTAATCATGTGCAATGTTAAGCTAATATTTTATTCTATGCATGTATTTTATTTTTATAGGAGGCATAAATCTTTCAGAACATAATTTTTTTTCTTATATAGTAGTTATTATTTTCCCAATTTTAATGAAATGATGACACCATTGATGTTTAAAACTCAAATTCTTTTTTGTTGTACAATTACAGTTTTACTTTACTTCTCTTGTTTTTCTATCTGAAAACTTTTAATTTTTATCATTTTATTTCCTGGCATCTTTCCTAGGGATTTTGGGAGGAGCAAAGATAAGAAGGGAATGGAGATGAAAATAAGACTTTTGAACTCTTGTAAGGGTTTTTTTTTTTTTTTAGAGGAAGTAGAATCCAAGAATTCATTCTTTCACTGGTTTATCAACACCTTCTAAGAATCTACTCTGTGCCAAATATTGAGTTACACGTGCTAGGTAATAGAAGAAGGTAAGGCTTTAAAAATCTTTCTAGACACTGTAGGTATGTATATATTTATATAAAAGTATCTACCTATCAGTCCATCTATTTACCTATCAATATACTCCAATAACATAGATAATCATAATCTCTATGCACTATAACCCAATCTTTGTTAATGCATTTAGGAAAAAAATAAACAGATTATATCCTTAGATGTTGGTTGCAGAAGTCTCAGGAGACTTTCCTCCTGATTTCCATTCTTTACTTTTTTAAATTAGAATCTTTTCAAGCACTGTTTCTCTTCACTACATGCCACTATTCTCTTCAGGCACTTTGGCAAAGCAAATCAAAGAAGTATCGGCCATTCCAGGCTTTAGCCTGAACAGATTGTCCGAATCTTCCAGCTGATTGTCAGAGAGGAATGCAGGTTGTCTGTTCACTGAGCAACAGGGTGCCACTCAATGACAGAACACTGCCCTTGGGCTTTGAAATCAGGGAATCTTGAACCCCACAGAGAATGACTGAACAGACTCTGAGAGTCCACAAATAAACCCCTCTGGTCCTCTGCTCCCTCTGTTTACTTGCCTCTCAGCTATTCCATTACTTGATGTGCTTTCTGACACCAAGGCTCCATTCCTGTGAAGCTGTGCCCTTGCCAAGTTAAGATAAATGACTTATTTTGTGACATTCCAGTTTAGATAAAGGTGATGTGTGCTTCAGGACTTTTTCTGTGGTAAGGTCAATATCACTTAACTTGTTATATTCTTTTATTTATTGATTAGTTTGTTCTGAGCTCAGGGAAGGCACAATTCCATCTGGACTTAGGTATTGAATTTACCCTTTCATCTTTCCAACCTTTGGAATCTGTGTGTCTCATGGAATACAGAGCTAAGTGGGAGGTGTTCCTTTCTTTAAAAATAGATGCATTCTGGGCATAGACTACTATGGGAACATTTTTGGACATTTCACATTCCTCTCCAGTGGGTACCATAAAGTCATAGCCATGAAGGCTTGCCAAGAACAGCTAACTTGTATCCACAGCTCAGAAGTACTGATCTTAGCATTATTTGGCTTCATTTCTAACTTTCCCTCACTGGTTGTCATAAAGTGTTCTGAAGCTATTCTAAGCATACTCTATTTTCATAATGCCCTTCTATGAGCCTTAGGTTACATGAGGTATGTTACCATGAGGCAATGGTGAGAGGTGAAACATAATTATTATTAGTTTGTTTATTTACTTTATAAGCCTATAGGCTTTGAATTATGTTTAGGAGTTATTTATATGATGTTTTTACTCAAAAATCTCCCTTTAATTATTTAAAGAACAGTGAGTACTCAGTCATTTATATCTATTAGAATATTGAAAAACAAACCTTTATTTAAAGTTTCAACTGCATAAGTAAAATGGAGATTTCATTCATTTAGGCCAGTGGAAGGTATCTAAGATTTATCCGTAAATTGCTTTCTTTTTTTTAAATGTATTTTTCAATTATCAAGCCTATTTAGCAACATTAAAGGGAACTATAGACTATCTCACATCTATCTATCTATCTCTCTCTCTCTCTATGTATCTCTCTCTCTCTCTTTCTATCTATCCTGTTTGCTATTCCCTTGCATTTTCCACCGGCATATGTTTTCATAGAGTTATATGAAATTTTATAATTGGCTTAAATAAATCACTTAGAATTTTTCTATCATGATTATAGCCAGAATAACTTCTTCAGCTACGACGTATACCGTACTTTCACCTCTGACATCATGTATTTTACCTGAATATATCAAAACAGTGATTTGTTTTCCATAGAGATCTGGGAAAATTTTTTCACATTTTAGTCTGTTTGTTTGTTTTTCTTGAGTATGGGCAGAGGATATTTACCAATGTGAAAATATCAGAATACTGTTTTTCTAAACTGATTTAACAAATAGAAGCTGTAGTCATTAGGTTCAGAGTAGGTCTCCTTTGAGGGCCATGTGCTCTCTTAATATATTTAGAAATTGGAAGAAACTTCAAGGCACACAAAAACAGTGGCAGATTCCAACAACTATACCCAGACCTCTAGCCACAGGCAGAAATGCTGCAGTATCCAGTATGGTGGTCTGGTTCTAATAAAACTAAGCCAGCAGTCAACAATTATTTTTCTCACTGTCCCCCAAATTTTATCTCACTAAACAACTTTTGACTGTTCCTTAATTCTTGATCTCCAAAAAAATGTATCAATAATAGCCTGAGTGTTTAGAACCCAGTTATTCTTTTTGTCTTTGTACAGTTTTCCACACTTCTGTGTACTTATATTTAGGAAACCATGCTGCTGAATGACTTCTTATTACAGACTGTTTCTGTGGGCTCACTGGTGATTGTAGTTGTTAGTGCTTTTTGTTTTGCTTTGTAATGCATTATAGTTGGTTACGAAGCTTTGAAACAAGTGGTAGGTGCAGTTTTTTAATAGTCTCCACAGCTTCCCAGAACAGTTGTACTCAGAACAGTATATGCACTTCCTTGTTCAATCAAAAAAACAATGACCAGAGAACTACTCTTGAGACAAATGTTCCAACAAAAAGAAGAAACTTGTGATGTCTGGTAACTCATCTCTCTGAACAAATGTGCTCAGTCAGATCTTCTGTAGTTCAAGGAGACTCTCCTTTGACCTATTCTGTCCACTCTTTGACCACCCAGGCTCTACATGTTGGCCACCCATTCATTTTGACTGGGTTTAAACCACTGAGACTATAGTTTTTATCCTGTTCATAGCAGGTTGACACTTATCTGTGACCACTAAGTTCACTTTCCACATCTCTAGTTGTCTACTTCTTCACTGTTTATTTAGTGATGACTTCAACAATTTTTCTAACCCCAGATTCATATTTTCTCTAAAACTGCCTTATTCTTAAGAATACCTTATTTCCTGTTCTTCTGTGTTGGATATGACTTGTTCAACATTGTTCTACTCCATCCTCCAGTCTTTCTCAGCTTTTTTTTTTAACTACACAAAGACTCTTTATTAACAGAAGACACAACAAAAATGACAAGCAAAATAAAATAAAATACTCATTTTAAAAAGTCATTGCTCTTCTAGGTGGAATGTGAACTTCTTGAAGGCAAAGGCTTTGATCTGTTTATTTCCTTAGCATTTAGTAAAATAAATATTTGTTGAGAATTCATCATCTTTATATTTTTAATCTCTTGATATATAATGGTTAATACACATTAAAACAATCCTATAGTCTTTAATAAATTTAGCAGAGGTTCTTAACATTTTCAATATCAGAAAGTTTTTGAGAATCTGAAGAAAACAATGTATTCTGTCCTTAGGAAAACAAGTGTGTACGTACATGCACACACACACTCCTCTACCTCTCTTCCCACCCTCTCTTTCTCTTTCCCTCACATACACACTCATACACACATGCACGCAAATATACATGCTATTTTTGCATACACTTTTAAATCACTCCTGGGGTTCATCAATGAATGCCAAGTTAATGATTACTGCCCAGTGGTTTTTATAGATAACATTTTCAGTATTATTTTGTGGGACTGTTAAATAATGATGTTAGAAAAGAATGAGAACACTATAGAGAGGGAGAAAGACATAAAAAGGGTGAAAATAGGAGGATCAAGGGGAATAGGTGGCAATAGATAAAAGAACTAAAAGGTGTTGCAAAGTAGGCATGGAACATTGATTTTCTGGGATCAAAGAGGTTCAGGATTTAGGCTGAGGTCTGAACTGAGCTTTAGACGGAGAAGAGGATCATAGTACAAAGCAAGGTAATGATATCCTCTACCCTCTGGGCAATAGGAACCCAGAGAGAACGATTCCTTACAGATGTCATAAGGGATCGGTTTTCATTCTGGGATCATTGGATCTTAAGTCTGACTATCATGGAGAAGAACTAGGAATATGGAGACAGCATCAAGTCTGGGAGGATGACTCAACCTTGAGGCATACTGACATATGGGTTTTGGGAGAGGAAAATGGGGTGCCTGTCCTCTAAGAATTTTACTCCCTACATTCCATCCTTTAAGGTTCAACTGGAGTTAGAAAGAGACTTCAGATGTAATAACCATGGGACCATTTTACATTCTTATGGTAATGAGAGTAATTATAAATGCTTATTGAGATGTATAAACAAGAAGCTAGGCTGAGTGCCTCACATGGATTATTTCATCAAATCCTCACCATAACTCTAGAATGAAAGAACCATTATTTTTCCCATCGTGTGAATGGAAAACCAGGGATGGAAGGGATGAAATAGCTTGCCAAGGTCACAGAGCCAAGATGTTGCACAGCTTGGACCCACATTTTCTGACATCAGATTTAACTTTCTTAACCAAAACTATAAACTGACTTGAGGCAGAATTGTTGTAGCAGAGGCTGCTAGTGGTAGATGGAAGAGATACTTGGCCTTAGCACCCTTCAGCCAAGTAGACGTTAGTGATATAGTTGATTTCTTCTTCTCAAGTTTTGAACAGCTGTGAGGTGTTTAGACTTATCCCAGCATCAGTATATATAAATAACCCTAACTTGATCCCCTTTGATTTTATTTTTGGATGTCATAGCTTTGTCCTTTCTTTATTCTAGCTAAGCCTCTACTGCATGTTCCCTGAGTAGAACGATCCATTTCAGGAGCATATTTTATGGGATGCTGACACTGGCTGCTCCATGGAGATCTTTGGGCTCTTGCCAGGGTGTAATTGGCACCCAGGAGCAGACAGGATCCAAAGCACCAAAAAGTGAACATGTTTCACAGTAAGCCTATCTCAGCATGAAAAAAGCAACAAATTGTGAAAAGTCTGAGCAGCCATTCTCCAAAGACACATACAAAATTTTTTTTTGTGCTAAAACATAGCTGATTGCCAAAAATGAGGACAACAGGGCTGTCTTTTTAACAGTCTCCATGTAACTTTTTTTTAATGCTGATTATTCAAAACACTTTAATATCTAGTACCAGTGGATTTAGATATTAAATTAGTAGTCATTCATTTATCAGACATTTTTGAACATTTACTGTATGTCAGGCCATATTCTAGGACTATAGCCATAAACAAAGATAGGCATAAATTCACACTTAAGTAGTCATTGTGGGTGTAAACATGCTTGAAAAAGCAGAGAAGATGGGAAAAAAAGATATCCATCATTTACCTTTTTAAGGTTCCCAAAATTCCCCTGCATTCAGTTCAGTTCAGTCACTCAATCATGTACAACTCTTTGCAACCCCATGCACTGCAGCACACCAGGCTTCCCCTGTCCATCACCAACTCCCGGAGCTTGCTCAAACTCATGTCCATCGAGTTGGTGTGCCATCCAAACATCTCATCCTCTGTTGTTCCCTTCTCCTCCTGCCTTCAATCTTTCCCAGCATCAGGGTCTTTTCTAATGAGTCTATTCTTCGCATCAGGTGGCCAAAGTATTGGCACTTCAGCTTCAGTGTCCTTCCAATGAATATTCAGGGCTGATTTCCTTTAGGACTGACTGGTTTGATCTCCTTGCAGTCCAAGGGACTCTCAAGAGTCTTCTACAACACTACAGTTCAAAAGCATCAGTTCTTCGATGCTCAGCTTTCTTTATGGTCCAACTCTTACAACATACATGAATACTGGAAAAACCACAGCTTTGACTATATAGACCCCTGCATTACGAAGTTATACTTTTGGTGCCAGTTGATTGTGACAGTAATTCCAGTGGATTCAGAAATGTTTTATTTATATTTCTCACTCATAATTACTTGTCCATGCATAATAAATAGTCACACAAGGACATGTGATGTATTCTGATATTTTTAAAGAAAATTTTGGTTTGTACATAGCTTGGTTTTTGTCCTATGCAAATCTCCCCCATGGATCTAGGATCATAGTTGGGATGACCAAATTAGATGATCTCTGGAGAATCATTCCAGGTCTGAGGGTGGAATGCTATCTTGGGAAAATGGCTAGATATTCCCTGTTAGAAGATGTTTCTAAAAAATAGAGCGTCTCTTATTTGACTCATCTTTTCTGTATTAGAATATTTTTAGATAATTCAGTACATATCCCTGAATCTTAAAATTATTAGAGTATTAAAGGGTTCCTGAAATTTATTTTTTCTTTGTTCTCTAATTAGACAATTCTTTCCAAAGTGGTCTCATAAGTAATTTCTTTAATTCTTTTTTCTCATTTAGGAGGAATGCAAATTGAAGCCCTTTTGCCTTTGTAACCAAGAAGGGCTAGACCTTACTATGCCTAATAAAAAATGTATTACTACATTCAGTATAATTTTGCTAGTTTTTGTTAAAAAGTACTTTAAAATAGGAAAAAAATCTGACCTTATCATTTTTCTTGTATATATCAGATTCTTGAAGAAAACCATATAGACATTCAGAAAATTTCTTGAAAAATTTTAAATAAGATAACATAGAATGAATCACCTTGCTTGCATATAATATCTGATAAATCATTACACCCTCCCTAAATCCGTCTAGATGGATTATTTGCATAGTGCCTCAGATTGATGCTCCATTTTCAAATCCCTATCCCAATAAGGTCATAATTCTATAGTGCTCACTAAGTTTTAAATCTTATGCAGCAGAAAATCTTTGGTATTATCTTGTGCTTTATTGGGTACAGACATGTTGCCACTTAAAGTATTTATATCTTTTTGAGAATTCACTTTTATAGAAGAGATCTGAGATGGACTTTAGGATTATTTAGAATGAAAAGATATTTCCATAAAACTGTATACTATTAACCTGGCCTTTTAGATGAACTTGAGGTAGTTTTCAACTAGATAATTTGATCTAATTGATTATACACAATATAACTGAAAACCAGAGAGCAGTAGCAGTTTCTACTTGAATCTCAACTATAAGCCCTGGGATTTTGCCTTTATTTAATCATTGGTTTCAATGCTTTTTCTTAGGGCTGAGAGAAAGGAAAGGAAGAAAATGTTAGGAGGTGTTAACCGAATATCAACAATTGAATCTGAAAAAATTAGGTCAAACAAGAAGTAAGGGCAAATCCAAATCATTAATGAAATACTTTCATTGGGTGCAGAGCTCTGTTTTATAAAAGGTGATATAAAAGATGTAAAAACAAGTTCCTTCTCTTTAAGAATTTTAATATTACATTTATATGGTGGCTGACATGACAAAAATTCATGGAGAAAAATGTCAAATGTTTATTAATGCTTATTAATTCCTAAATCATTTATTTAACTGTTAACAAGAACAACATTTCTTGGGACCCAAAGGAGAAAGAAAATAGAAAAAAGTTGCATTTGACATTTCTTGTGTCAGTAAACTAAAGAATATATTTAAAAAGTCTTAAAAGCAATTAAAGAGTAAATTCAATACCTACAAATTAATGTCAGAGAGGACATAGACATATCAAACATAACAGTAGAAATAAGCATAGTGGTATGATACATTTTTAAAGTGGTGAGAGACAATATTCCTAACTTAGAGTTTTATACCCAGCAAAACTATTATTCAGAGACAAAAGAGAAAAAAAAAAGTAGAAGACAAACACTGAAAGAATGTACAATCCTCAGAATCTTGGTGAAAGAACATATAAAATTTGCATTTTACAAAAAAAAAAAAAAATCCACTCCTAGGAGGAAGGCTACAGAAGCAAGTAGCAATAGCTAGCAGAGATACTGGTGTACATGTGGGTAAATCTAAAGGAGCATTGGCTATACATGATGATGATATTAGGAAGATGATAATAATAAGAACTGGGAATTCAAAATCAATATCAAATTTAAATACTGGATAACAGTAGAATGTGTGAAGCCAAAGTAAAATTACTTCAAGGTGCTTTTATTAACTAGGAAGGTTCTTTGGAGATTCAATCAGCAAAATCCAAACTGCACGAATCTCTGCAGGATCTCTGGAGTCAAACTGCCTGTATTCCCCACTGTGTGACCTTGGGTGACTTATGTAGATACTCTATTTCTCAGTTTATTTATATGTAAAATGAAGTTGACAGTAAGAGTACCTATTTCGTAATGTTATTATAATGCTGCTGCTGCTAAGTCGCTTCAGTCGTGTCTGACTCTGTGTGACCCCATAGACGGCAGCCCACCAGGCTCCCCCGTCCCTGGGATTTGCCAGGCAAGAATACTGGAGTGGGTTGCTATTTACTTCTCCAATGCGTGAAACTGAAGTCTCTCAGTCGTGTCTGACTCTTAGCGACCCCATGGGCTGCAGCCTACCAGGCTCCTCCATCTATGGGATTTTCCAGGCAAGAGTACTGGAGTGGGTTGTCATTGCCTTCTCCAGTTATTATAATGAGTTTGAGGCGTAGAAGCATTTAAAAGGATACCTGGCACTATGAGAGTATCATTATTTATATATACATATATTAACATATATATAATATATAATTACATATTTTAATTATATAAAATAATGTAGATACATATATTAATACACAATATATATACACACATATACATATGTGTGTATGAAATATATCCTAAAATAATAAATTCACAAATAGAATTTGCTCAAGATTAGTTATCTTAAGGCCTTTGTTGGGTCTTGGATAAGATTTCTATATGATGATGCTATTTGAAGGGAAGTAGAAAAATGCCAAACATATCTTTCTTGGTTTCAACACAAGAGGCAAATTAGATGTTTTGTGATTATTCTCAGATTTCATAGAATGTCATCTTGTTCTGTGTCTCTTTTTTTTACTTAGAAAATGATGTTAGAACAATAAAGTTAAGTTTGAAGCAAATAATGTGATACCTTTACTTAATGTGGAACATTTTTGTATTTTTTAGTTCTCAGTAGTACTTAACAAAGAAAACTTGAGGCAAAATAACACAATTAACAAATATATTTTTTACATTGTTTCCTTAAGCCTACTTTAATAGAAAGATCATCTAGATTATAGGGCAGCATCAAAATGAGTTAACTTACATGTTGCCGTCATGTCGTGTCGTTAGCTACTTTTACTTTGGAATGAATTAACAGGTTTTTCTTCTCCAATTATATTACATTCACTGCAATCATTGCTCTTGGAGAGGGCAAGACACATCCCAACCATAACAGTTTACACCTTAAATAAAAATTGTAATTTCTTTTATATTTTTAAATGTATTTCCTTAGATAATCAGGACAAAGGGAGGTAAAGAGAAATATCTTTCCATAGCTAGAGGTTATTTCAGTTATAAGGAGCTCACATTTTTAGGAAAAAAAAATCTTGATTGAACCTGCACTTGGGACATTTCTCACATAAAATGATATAAAAATTTCATGTCCCCACCTGTTACCTCTTCCTATCTTCATTTCTGACCTACTTTTTCTTATTATGAGGGCTGGGAATAGGGGACTGCAATTCTGCTCCTTGATAGCAGGTGCTGGGACTTAACATTTAGAGAAGCAGCAGCATGGGCAGTTTACAGTGTTCAACTATGGTTATTTCAACATGGTCTTCCAGGAGAGTCTCTAAAACTGGCTCCTCATTCACTCTTGAGGATGGATTCCCTAGGGATCACTCTTTAGTGTGCCCCTGGTACCCACTGTGTAGCCCTGGCTCTGTTTCTGAAGGGTGCTTCAGATCGAACAAAATAATTCTGTTGGACTCTTTGATCTGATCCGATTTGGTCAGCTGGGAAAGTGAGCCTTTTCTCTCCAATCCTCTGAACTTCCAGTTTGGCTGCTGGCCTTCTACTGTGGTCTATTCTCCTAATGCCACAGGGTTCTAGCTCTTCACAGCTGCTTACACTGGCATTGTCCCCCATTCTGGCATGCTGATTTATCTTTGTTGGTGCTGGCCGTGTTCCTCTGGCTTTTGTTCTCGGCAATGCTGCTGAGTTTTTTACTGACTCATGGTGAACTCCCAAATGCCTCAGGAAGGCTGGGATGTAATCACATTTCATTTGCTGCCCCTATATGAGGTACCAACTAAACTGAGATGAGAAGGAATCAGCTCTCAGATAGAAAGCTGAAGTCGACATTTACTCATCTATGAGCCATAGTAGCAGGAAGAAAATGACACACTGTTTGAGGTTTGGATTCTAAATTATGGTTTAGAGGGGTGAGGAGATTTGTTTCAGTGTATGTGTATAGAGTCAGTATGAGCTTTCATCTTTACGTTATAAAGAATTGTTGGGAATTACTTATGAAAGAGTTGCTGAAAGCCCCCCTAAACAATGGGAAGTTAAAGCCTATTGCTGAGAATATACTTTAGCAGAGAAAAAAATAGTAAAGCATCATGTATGAAAATCCTTTTCCCAGTCCCCTACAAAAAAAAAGTCTCTTTTTTTCCCCCCACCTCAGTAGGAGATCTTATTGCAGTGCAAACTCATTTGTCAGAGACTGAATGTACTCCACAGTCCTTTGCAAGGGATGACATAGGCCACATGGTATTTTGACAGTATTAAAACATCTGGTCAACTAAAAGCCTCCATACTGTGGCTCTACAAAGGAAGTAGGTCACCTGAGGGAATCAGAGATGAAGAACTGCTAATGATTGAACTTGGAAATGGAAGTTCTAAAAGTGAGGAGAAGCTTACCATTCACTTGATTTCTGGCTTTTCTCACTAAGGTTGATTGTGTTGTATTTTGTTATTTTTCTGCATGAACATGAGTTTAATCATAAGGAAGTGCTTATTCAGGAAATTGGCCCTGAATATTCATTGGAAGGACTGATGCTGAAGCTGAAACTCCGATATTTTGGCCTCGTGATGTGAAGAACTGACTCATCGGAAAACACCCTGATGCTGGGAAAGATTGAAGGCAGGAGGAGAAGGGGACAACAGAGGATGAGATTGTTGGATGGCATCACACCGGCTTAATGGACATGGGTTTGAGCAAGCTCCAAGAATCGGTGATGGACAGGGAAGCCTGGCGTGCTGTAGTCCATGGGGTCGCAAAGAGTCAGACACGACCAAGCAACTGAACTGAGGAAGTGCCATTATTTACTTTTTTTTTTTTCCATGTATAACATGGGTTTATTAGAAGAAAGCACAAATTCTTTTTTTTTTTCTTTCCTTTTTTTTAAAAATAAATTTATTTATTTTAGTTGGGAGCTAATTGCTTTACAATATTGTAGTAGTTTTTGCTATATCTTAACATGAATCAGCCATGGGTTTACATGTGTTCCCCATCCTGAACCCCTCCCCATCCCATCCCTCTGGGTCATCCCATTGCCCCAGCCCTGAGCATTTGTCTCATGCATCGAACATGGAATGGTATTCTGTTTCAAATATGATAATATACAGTTTCAATGCTATTGTCCCAGAACGTCCCACCCTCACCTTCTCCCTCAGAGTCCATAAAACTGTTCTATGCATCTGTGTCTCTTATTCTGTCTCGCATATAGGGTTATCGTTACCATCTTTCAAATTCTATATATATGCATTAGTATACTGTATTGGTGTTTTTCTTTCTGGCTTACTTCACTGTGTATAATGGGCTCCAGTTTCATCCATCTCAATAAAACTGATTCAAATGTATTTTTTTATTGGCTGAGTAATATTCCATTGTGTATATGTACCACAGCTTCCTTATCCATTTGTCTGCTGATGGATATCTAGGTTGCTTCCATGTCCTGGCTATTGTAAACAGTGCTGCGATGAACATTGGGGTACACGTGTCTCTTTCAACTCTGGTTTCCTCATACAATTCTGTGTATGCTCAGCAGTGGGATTGCTGGGTCATATGGCAGTTCTATTCCCAGTTTTTTAAGGAATCTCCACACTGTTCTCCATAGTGGCTGTACTAGTTTGCATCCCACCAACAGTGTAAGAGGGTTCCCTTTTCTCCACACCCTCTCCAGCATTTATTGCTTGTAGTCTTTTGGATAGCAGCCATTCTGACTGGTGTGAAATGGTACCTCATTGTGGTTTTGATTTGCATTTCTCTGATAATGAGTGATGTTGAGCATCTTTTCATGTGTTTGTTAGCCATCTGTATGTCTTCTTTGGAGAAATGTCTGTTTAGTTATTTGGCCCATTTTTTGACTGGGTCGTTTATTTTTCTGGAATTGAGCTGCATGTGTTGCTTGTATATTTATGAGATTAATTGTTTGTCTGTTGCTTCGTTTGCTATTATTTTCTCCCATTCTGAAGGCTGTCTTTTCACCTTGCTTATAGTTTCCTTTGTTGTGCAAAAGCTTTTAATTTTAATTAGGTCCCATTTGTTTATTTTTGCTTTTATTTCCACTATTGTGGGAGGTGGATCATAGAGGATCCTGCTGTGATTTATGTCGGAGAGTGTTTTGCCTATGTTTTCTTCTAGGAGTTTTATAGTTTCTGGTCTTACGTTTAGATCTTTAATCCATTTTGAGTTTATTTTTGTGTATGGTGTTAGAAAGTGTTCTAGTTTCATTCTTTTACAAGTGGTTGACCAGTTTTCCCAGCACCACTTGTTAAAGAGATTGTCTTTTCTCCATTGTATATTCTTGCCTCCTTTGTTGAAGATAAGGTGTCCATAGGTGAATGGGTTTATCTCTGGGCTTTCTATTTTGTTCCATTGATCTATATTTCTATCTTTGTGCCAGTACCATACTGTCATGATGACTGTGGCTTTGTAGTAGAGCCTGAAGTCAGGCAGTTTGATTCCTCCAGTTCCATTCTTCTTTCTCAAGATTGCTTTGGCTATTCGAGGTTTCTTATATTTCCATACAAATTGTGACATGATTTGTTCTAGTTCTGTGAAAAATACCATTGGTAGCTCGATAGGGATTGCATTGAATCTATAGATTGCTTTGTGTAGTATACTCATTTTCACTATATTAATTCTTCCAATCCATGAACACGGTATATTTCTCCATCTGTTTGTGTCCTCTTTGATTTCTTTCATCAGTGTTTTATAGTTTTCTATATATAAGTCTTTTGTTTCTTTAGGTAGATATGTTTCTAAGTATTTTATTCTTTTTGTTGCAATGGTGAATGGTATTGTTTCCTTAATTTCTCCTTCTGTTTTCTCATTATTGGTGTATAGGAATGCAAGGGATTTCTGTGTGTTAATTTTATATCTTGCAACTTTACTATATTCATTGATTAGCTCTAGTAATTTTCTGGTAGAATCTTTAGGGTTTTCTGTGTAGAGGATCATGTCATCTGCAAACAGTGAGAGTTTTACTTCTTCTTTTCCTATCTGTATTCCTTTTTTTTCCCGCTCTGATTGCTGTGGCCAAAACTTCCAAAACTATGTTAAATAGTAGTGGTGAAAGTGGGCACCCTTGCCTTGTTCCTGACTTTAGGGGAAATGCTTTCAATTTTTCACCATTGAGGATAATGTTTGCTGTGGGTTTGTCATATATAGCTTTTATTATGTTAAGGTATGTTCCTTCTATTCCTGCTTTCTGGAGAGTTTTTATCATAAATGGATGTTGAATTTTGTCAAAGGCTTTTTCTGCATCTATTGAGATAATCATATGGTTTTTATCTTTCAATTTGTTAATATGGTGTATTACATTGATTGATTTGCGGATGTTAAAGAAACCTTGCATTCCTGGGACAAAACCCACTTGGTCATGATGTATGATCTTTTTAATATGATGTTGGATTCTGTTTGCTAGAATTTTATTAAGGATTTTTGCATCTATGTTCATCAGTGATATTGGCCTGTAGTTTTCTTTTTTTGTGGCATCTTTGTCTGGTTTTGGAATTAGGGTGATGGTGGCCTCATAGAATGAGTTTGGAAGTTTACCATCTTCTGCAATTTTCTGGAAGAGTTTGAGTAGGATAGGTGTTAGCTCTTCTCTAAATTTTTGGTAGAATTCCGCTGTGAAGCCGTCTGGTCCTGGGCTTTTGTTTGCTGGAAGATTTCTGATTACAGTTTTCGATTTCCGTGCTCGTGATGGGTCTGTTAAGATCTTCTATTTCTTCCTGGTTCAGTTTTGGAAAGTTATACTTTTCTAAGAATTTGTCCATTTCTTCCAAGTTGTCCATTTTATTGGCATATAGCTGTTGGTAGTAGTCTCTTATGATCCTTTGTATTTCTGTGTAGTCTGTTGTGATCTCTCCATTTTCATTTCTAATTTTGTTGATCTGATTCTTCTCCCTTTGTTTCTTGGTGAGTCTGACTAATGGCTTGTCAATTTTGTTTATCTTCTCGAAAAACCAGCTTTTAGTTTTGTTGATTTTTGCTATGGTCTCTTTTGTTTCTTTTGCATTTATTTCTGCCCTAATTTTTAAGATTTCTTTCCTTCTACTAACCCTGGGGTTCTTCATTTCTTCCTTCTCTAGTTGCTTTAGGTGTAGAGTTAGTTTATTTATTTGAGTTTTTTCTTGTTTCTTGAGGTACGCCTGTATTGCTATGAACCTTCCCCTTAGCATTGCTTTTACAGTGTCCCATAGGTTTTGGGTTGTTGTGTTTTCATTTTCATTCATTTCTATGCATATTTTGATTTCTTTTTTGATTTCTTCTGTGATTTGTTGGTTATTCAGAAGCGTGTTGTTTAGCCTCCATATGTTGGAATTTTTAATAGTTTTTTTCCTTGTAATTGAGGTCTAATCTTACTGCATTGTGGTCAGAGAAGATGGCTGGGATAATTTCAATTCTTTGGAATTTACCAAGGCTAGATTTATGGCCCAGGATGTGATCTATCCTGGAGAAAGTTCCGTGTGCACTTGAGAAAAAGGTGAAATTGATTGTTTTGTGGTGGAAAGTCCTGTAATATCAATTAAATCTAATTTGTCTATTGTATCATTTAAAGTTTGTGTTTCCTTGTTAATTTTCTGTTTAGTTGATCTATCCATATGTGTGAGTGGAGTATTAAAGTCTCCCACTATTATTGTGTTATTGTTAATTTCCCCTTTCATACTTGTTAGTATTTGCCTTATATATTGTGGTGCTCCTATGTTGGGTGCATATATATTTATAATTGTTACATCTTCTTCTTGGATTGACCCTTTGATCATTATGTAGTGTCCTTCTTTGTCCCTTTTCACAGCCTTTATTTTAAAGTCTATTTTATCTGAAATGAGTATTGCGACTCCTGCTTTCTTTTGGTCTCTGTTTGCATGAAATATGTTTTCCCATCCCTTCACTTTCAGTCTGTATGTGTCCCTAGTTTTGAGGTGGGTCTCTTGTAGACAGCATATATAGGGGTCTTGTTTTTGTATCCATTCAGCCAGTCTTTGTCGTTTGGTTGGGGCATTCAACCCATTTACATTTAAGGTAATTATTGATAAGTATGGTCCCATTGCCATTTACTTTGTTGTTTTGAGTTTGTGTTTAAACATCCTTTCTGTGTTTCCTGTTTAGAGAAGATCCTTTAGCATTTGTTGGAGAGCTGGTTTGGTGGTGCTGAATTCCCTCAGCTCTTGTTTGTCCGTAAAGCTTTTGAATTCTCCTTCATATCTGAATGGGATCCTTGCTGGGTACAGTAATCTGGGTTGTAGATTATTCTCTTTCATTACTTTAAGTATGTCCTGCCGTTCCCTTCTAGCCTGAAGAGTTTCTATTGAGAGATCAGCTGTTATCCTTATGGGGATCCCCTTGTGTGTTATTTGTTGTTTTTCCCTTGCTGCTTTTAATATTTGTTCTTTGTGTTTGATCTTTGTTAATTTGATTAATATGTGTCTTGGGGTGTTTCGCCTTGGGTTTATCCTGTTTGGGACTCTCTGGGTTTCTTGGACTTCTGTGACTATTTCCTTCCTCATTTTAGGGAAATTTTCAACTATTGTCTCTTCGAGTATTTTTTCATGGCCTTTCCTTTTATCTTCTTCTTCTGGGACTCCTATGATTCGAATGTTGGGGCGTTTCATATTGTCCCAGAGGTCCCTGAGGTTTTCCTCATTTCTTTTGATTCTTTTTTCTTTTTTCCTCTCTGCTTCATTTATTTCCACCATTCTATCTTCTACCTCACTTATCCTATCTTCTGCCTCCATTATTCTACTGTTGGTTCCCTCCAGAGTGTCTTTTATCTCCTTTATTTCATTATTCATTATATATTGACTCCTTTTTATTTCTTCTAGGTCCTTGATAAACATTTCTTGCATCTTCTCAATCCTTGTCTCCAGGCTATTTATCTGTAACTCCATTTTGTTTTCAAGATTTTGGATCATTTTTATTATCATTATTCTAAATTCTTTTTCAGATAGATTCCCTATCTCCTCCTCTTTTGTTTGGTTTGGTGGGCATTTCTCATTTTCCTTCACTTGCTGAGTATTTCTCTGCCTTTTCATCTTGTTTAGATTGCTGTGTTAGGCGTGGCCTTTCTGTATTCTGGTAGTTTGAAGTTCCTCTTTATTGTGGAGGTTCCTCATTGTGGGTGGGGTTGGACGGGTGGCTTGTCAAGGTTTCCTTGTTGGGGGAGCTTGTGTCGGTGTTCTGGTGGGTGGAGCTGGGTTTCTTCTCTTTAGAGTGCAATGGAGTGTCCAGTATTGAGTTTTGAGATGTCTATGGATTTGGTGTGCCTCTGGGCAGCCTGTATATTGATGCTCAGGGCTATATTCCTGCGTTGCTGGAGAATTTGCGTGGTATGTCTTGCTCTGGAACTTATTGGCTCTTGAGTGGAGCTTGGTTTCAGTGTATATGTGGAGGCTATTGGATGATCTCTTATTAATGTTTCCTCTGGCTTTCAGACTTATTCTTGCAGTAGCCTCAAGACTTCTCCATCCATACAGCATCAATAATAAAACTTTTAGGCTAATGGTGAAAAGATTATCCACAGTAAGTGATACCCAGAGAGGTTCACTGAGTTACATGGAGAGGTGAAGGGGGGAGGGTGTTGAGGTGACCAGGAGGAGAAGAGGGGAACTCAAACGTGGGGAGAGCAGTCTAGCCAGTAAGCACTTCCCTCTGTGCTCTCCACAGTCTGGATTCCTCAGAGAGGTTCACAGAAATACATAGAGAGGGGGGAGGAAGGTAATAGAGGTGAGCATGAGTAGAAAGGGAGGAATCAAGAAGGGAGAGAGAGATCTGGGCAGTATTCTGTTCCCGAAGTGTTCTCCGGTACCCAGAACACCCTCAGAGGTTCACAGAATTGGGTTGAGAAGAGAAGGTGGAGGGTGGGAGATAGAGGTTCCCTGGGGAGAAGAAAGAGTGTCAATAGGGGGAGAGAGTAATCCAGCCAGGAATCACACTTCTGAGTAAAAATGGGTACTAAAGATTGTATTCTTAATTGTACAAAATTGATATCAAATATGTAAAACAAAGATTAAAAATCTAGAGTAGAGGTTAGACTCTTATAAAAAGTACAATATAAAAAAAAAGAAAAAAGAAAACAGTAGAAAAAGAAAAAAAATCAGTAAAACAGTAAAACAGTAAAAAAAGAAACAGTAAAAAAAAGTAAAACAGGAAAAAAAAGTAAAAAAAGAAAACACAAAAAGTATAAGATATATGCATGCAGTTTGCTTTAAAAATAGGGTTATTTTGTTTTTTGGTTTTTTTTTTTGCAAGGTAATAGTGGGTTATGAAAATGAAAATTAAAGGTGTAATAGAGGACTTAAATAAAAAATAAAGAAAAAAAATTAAAAAAAAAATGATAGTAGTAAAAATATATATCCCGCACTTTCTCTGGAGCTGTTGTGAGCAGTGTGGGGTCTGTTCAGTTTCAGATAGATCCTTGTTCCTGCTTATACTTTTCAAGATTTATAGGCCCCTTTCAATGCAGTCGGTGTTAACTACAGGGATTTTAATCTGTTGGCCTGTCACTTCCAACGGGCTTCCCTCTGTTTATTTGGCTTCTGTTTGGAGGTCTTTTCAGTGTCTAATTTCCGCCCTGCCACAAAGGGACGGAGGTGGTCTCTTTTAGGTTCGCTTGTTCAGTCGTGCTGTGGGGAGGGAGGAACACTGCAAACTAATATCACTGGCGTGTGTGTGGAGAGCTCGCAGTGTCTCGGCCGCACTGGGTTCACCCCCGCTCGCGGTGTGTGTGCTTTCCCCATCTACCCTGCTCAGGCTTCAGGTTACTCGGCCAGGGAGTGGGCCCTGAGATGCGTGCACTTCCCAGGTCTAAGCCACTCAGGTTCAAGTTCCCGGGTACTCCACAAAGGCGCAGACTCGGTTGGGCCTGCAGTTTGTGCCGTTCCCAGTCGGAGCAGCTCAGGCAGCCAGGAGTTTGGCGAGCGCACTCTCCCCTGTTGGGGCGGTGTGGCTTATCACCTCCCTGGTCCCTGCCTCTGTTTACAGGTGCGCCCTGCTCCTGTGTGCTTTGTGTCGGTTCTGGGGAGCTGGTCACTGGCTGCGACCCTCCCGGCGGCTGTCAACCCTCCGGGATCTCAGGCAGTCTTTGCTTAGAAACTGGGAGCCTGTTTGCAGTTTGGTAGGGGGTGCCCTCTCTGGGGCCGAGTTTGCCCCTTTCCGGCTCTAGCTGGTCCTGCCTGCCCACTGTGTCCGGCAGGGGATGGGGTGGTCCGCAGCCGGCTAACTCTTCCCAGTATCACTCAGTCTTTTGTTCTGTGAGCGGGCCGGCAGTGCCTTTTATTTGGGCTTTTCGTGGGATAGTTCTCTCTGGCTGTCCCACAGTTTAGGTTGCTATCTCACGTTAGCTCCCTCAGATTGCCCTCAGGGCATTCTGCCAGGTCCTTACCCTAAGCAGTGCCGCCCGCTCCTCTCCGTTCAGCCCCCACTTGCTGGTGGCGGATGCGAGCGTCTGGGGTTCTTTGCTGGAAGTTGCCTTTAGGCATGTAATCTGTGGGTTTTATTTATTTTTTCTCCCAGTTATGTTGCCCTCCGAGATTCGAAATCTTCCCCCAAACCCGCTGATGAGAGGGTTTCCTGGTGCTTGGAAATTTCTCCTCTTTTACGACTCCCTCCCTGGGACGGGTCTCCGTCCCTAACTCTTTTGTCTCTCTTTTTATCTTTTATAATTTCTCCTACCTCCTTTCGAAGATAATGCGCTGTCTTTCTGGATGCCTGACGTCCTCTGCCAGCGTTCAGAAGTAGTTTTGTGAAGTGTGTTCAGCGTTCAGATGTTCTTTCGATAGATTTGTGGGGGAGAGAGTGGTCTCCCTGTCCTATTCCTCTGCCATCTTATCCCCACTCTCCCATTATTTACTTTTTTAAAGATTAATTTATTTATTTTAATTGGAGGCTAAATACTTTACAATATTGTGGTTTTTGCCATATATCAACATGAATCAGCCACAGGTATACATGTGTCCCCCCATCCTGAACCCCCCTCCTATTTCCCTCCTCAGCCCATCCCTCTAGGTTGTCCCAGAGCCCTGGCTTTGAGTGCCCTGCTTCATACATCAAACTTGCACTGGTCATCTGTTTTACATATGGTAATATACATGTTTCAATGCTATTCTCTCAAATCATCCCACCCATGTCTTCTCCCACATAGTCTAAAAGTCTGTTCTTTACATCTGTGTCTCTTTTGCTGTCTTGCATATAGGGTCATCATTCAGTTCAGTTCAGTTCAGTCACTCAGTCGTGTCTGACTCTTTGTGACCCCACGAATCACAGCACACCAGGCCTCCCTGTCCATCACCACTCCCGGAGTCTACCCAAACCCATGTCCATCTAGTCAGTGATGCCATCCAACCATCTCATCCTCTGTCGTCCCCTTCTCCTCCTGCCCCCAATCCTACCCAGCATTAGTGTCTTTTCCAATGAGTCAGCTCTTTGCATGAGGTGGCCAAAGTATTGGAGTTTCAGCTTCAACATCACTCCTTCCAATGAACATCCAGGATTGATCTCCTTTAGGATGGATTGATTGGATCTCCTTGCAGTCCAAGGGACTCTCAAGAGTCTTCTCCAACACCACAGTTCAAAAGCATCAATTCTGCAGCGCTCAACTTTCTTCACTGTCTAACTCTCATATCCATACATGACCACTGGAAAAACCATAGCCTTGACTAGACGGACTTTTGTTGGCAAAGTAATACCGTCTTTCTAAATGCCATATATATGTGTTAATATACTACATTGGTGTTTCTCTTTCTGGCTTACTTCACTCTGTATAATAGGCTCCAGTTTCATCCACCTCATTAGAACTGACTCAAATGCGCTCTTTTGTATAGCTGAGTAATATCCCATTGTGTATATGTACCACACTTTCCTTATCCATTCATCTGCCGATGGACATCTATGTTGCTTCCGTGTCCTAGCTGTTGTAAACAGTGCTGCTATGAACATTGGGATACATGTGTCTCTTTCAGTTCTGGTTTCCTCGGTGTGTATGCCCAGCAGTGGGATTGCTGCGTCGTATGGCAGTTCTATTTCCAGTTTTTTAAGCAATTTCCACACTGTTCTCCATTGTGACTGTACTAGTTTGCATTCCTACCAACAGTGTAAGAGGGTTCACTTTTCTCCACATCCTCTCCAGCATTTATTGTTTGTAGACTTTTTGATGGCAGCCATTCTGACTGGCGTGAGATGTTACCTCATTGTGGTTTTGATATGCATTTTTCTGATAATGAGTGATGTTGAGCATCTTTTCATGTGTTTGTTAGCCATCTGTATGTCTCTTTTGGAGATCACTAGCTATTTGAAGTCATTATGGTTAGGAAGGAGGATATACTAATGGCAAATAAAATCCTATTTTCTTTAAAAACATGCTATTAAAAACACTCTGTTCAAAGAAGGAACTCAAAATTGCAAAATTGCCAAAAAATAAGAGCAATGAAAAGAGGAAACAATCTTTGGGATATAACTGAATCAGTTATCAGAGGAAATTTTATGGCATTAAATAGCTATGTCAATAAAAATTAAAACAAATGAATTAAACACTTAATTTAAAAAGCTAGAAAAGCAAGTGTGAATCAAAAGAAGGCATAGAGAAAGAATTGAAATAAATAGAAACTAGTGAGTTAGAAAACAGGAAAATAGTCCTAAAATGATAAGCTATATCATTAATATCAAATTTGGGAAACAATTATCTAGCATAATTTTTAAAATGATAAAGGCACAAACACACATTAGAAATCAAAAAGAACAGTATCAAATCAAGCAATTTTAAAAGTTCTATTTTACCCAACTATGTGAAAATAGATTTGAAATCTTGATACAAGTGAATAAATAAAAATTATTATAACTGTCCTTAGTAAAGTGTAAATAGAACAATAAATAAAGAAAAATGAAGCTTCCCCACAGAAAAGCACCAAGTTCACTGGGTTTCATAGAAAAATTCTACCAAACGTTTAGTGATTTGATAATCCCATCATTAAAAGGGATTATCATTGGTATTATCACTCCTAATGCACTTAAAGTATGCCAGAGAATGTAGAAAAGAAAGAAATCTCTCAATTCCGTGTTCTGAATCTAGTAAAACATTAATCCCCAAAGCTGAATGATTGTACCAAAAAAGAAAAGTAATGAAAAATCTCACTTATGAATATCAGTGTAAAAATCTTAAGGGAAATATTAGAAAACTGAAATCAATAGAACATTTAAAAAATAACTGCATTATGACCAAGTGCTGGGGTTAATTTTAGGGATGCAATGTGGTTCAATACTTTGGCCATCTCATGCGAAGGGTTGACTCATTGGAAAAGACCCTAATGCTGGGTAGGATTGGGGTCGGGAGGAGAAGGGGACGACAGAGGATGAGATGGTTGGATGGCATCACCGACTCGATGGACATGGGTTTGGGTAGACTCTGGGAGTTGGTGATGGACAGGGAGGCCTGGCGTGCTGCGGTTCATGGGGTCGCAAAGAGTCGGACACAACTGAGCGATGAACTGAACTGAATGTGGTTCATTAATTTCAGGGGGTTCGCTATTAGAAATTCTGTTGCATTGATAGAACATATTAAGACTGGGAAGAAAAGTCGTGATCATCTCCAAATGTAACAGAGGGTATTTTACAACTTTCAATATCCATTTATATTATAGACGTTCAGTATAATAGCTATTGATCGTATTTACCTATCATGAAATTTCTCTCTCCCTTTTTCCCTCTCTTTTTCCCACCCTCTGGTTGGAAGTATTAGCCAATGAAAACAACCCAAGAGAAAACAAGTGGAGGTATAAGAATTAGGAAAAAGTAAAAGTACGTCTAGGTGGAAAATAAATGATTTTATATCTGTAAATTCTAAAAGAAACGTTGGAGAGCTATCAAAAACAGTAGAGAATTTAGTATAATAAGTTGTTAAATTAACAGACAAAAATCAATAGGCATCATATCCACAAGAAAAAATGTCAGTATATAAAATGGAGATCTCATTTTCTATCAAAACATAAATTAAATTCACTTGTATGAACTCTACAAGAAATGTTCAAAACTTAGGTGAGGAAAACATTAAACATTTTTGAGAGTTGAAAAGAAAGTCATACTCTTTTCCTGGATAGGAAAGTTCAATATCTTGAAAACTATATATATAACTATATATATATATATAAACTACTTATTAATTTCATGTAATTCCAGTTTTTTAAAAATCATTTTTTTCCCAATAGCTGGCTTATAAAGCTCATTTGGAAGGAAAGCAAACAAAAATAGACAGAAAAATACGGAAAAGAAGAGGAAGTTTGTACATACAGTGGGGACACAGCTAGCTATCTTCAAAGTTAAATATATACAGAAAAAGGATATAAAATCGAGGCCATTTGTTAATGGTACATAGATAGACTGACCAATGGAATAAAAGGAAATTCAGTAACTAACCCAATCATGTAAGAAAATTTAGAATACTTATAAATGTCAACAACATATCTCAACAAATAGGAAAAAATAGATTTCAGTAGTGTTGGAGAATGGCAATACAGAAAATGACAATGTGAGATTCATTCCTTATATTTTACATGAAGCTAAAATCCAAAAGGATCAGAGATTGTGTAAAAAAAAAACACAGTTGTGAAAGAAAGCTTGGGTGACTTCCTACAGATGTAGGAAAGGGAGAATTTACTGAATCAAAATCCATAAGCAATCCAAAGTTAAAATTTTTGATTGTGTTAAATTTTTGCATAGCAAAATATGCTGTAAATAAACATACAAGTAACAAAACTGGGAACAAAATGTTTTCAACTTATGTTAGAGGCAAGGGTTAATGTTCCTAATATAAAAAGAATATCTGAAAATACAAGGATGTGGACCTATAGAAAAAATGAGTTAAAATACAGACTATGCACTGGCTTATGAGGCAGATTTGGAACTTAATGGCATGGTGTCAGAGGTGTGATGATAAATATTTAATAATCAGCTCTCCAAAAATGGGGGGGGAGTAGTGATTTGTGATTTGTTGCTGTTTTTCAGTCGCTCAGTCGCGTTCAACTCTTTGTGAACCCATGGACTGTAGCATGCCAGGTCTCCCTGTCCCTCACCATATCCTGGAGTTTGCTCAAACTCATGTCCATTGAGTCATTGATGCCAACCAGCCATCTCATTCTCTGAGAATTGGGACTGGTTTCTCAGGGCAAGCCATTATAAGCTGGTCCAGTTTATTGTTTCATGGCCCACGTTAAAAGACCTAGGAAATCTTCAGACAGCTATTGTAGCATTTGGTGTTGTTTCCATCACCTTCAAATAAACAGTTGGTCTAAGACAGAGGCCTGCATTTTTAAGCCATTGATCAAACCTCTGGCTCCTTAAGTAGTATATGTCACCTAGCTGCCTGGTGACCAATTCAGTTTTTCCTACCATGACTTTTCTCCTAGTATGTTATGTGATCATCCATCAAATACTTACAGAATTTATTTTTTCTATTGTAATATGGTTAATTAAAATATTATATTGGTTTCAAATGTTTTCGCTGTTGTTTCGTCGCTAAGTCTTGTCCAGCTCTTTGGGACCCCCCAGACTGTAGCACGCCAGGCTCCCTGTCCTTCACCATCTGCCAGAGTTTGCTCAAATTCATGTCCATTGAGTCAGTGATGCTATCTAACCATCTCATCTTCTGCTGCCCTCTTCTCCTTTTGCCTTCAATCTTTCCCAGTATCAGGGTCTTTTCCAACGATTCGGTATTTTGCAGATTATAGTATAAAAGTTATTACAAACTAATGGCTATGTTTCCCTGTGCTATGTAGTATATCCTCCTCATTGCCTATCAATTTTATATAGAGTTTGTATCTCTTACTCCCATACCAGCTTGCCCCTCCCTCCTTCCCTATCCCCTCTGATAACCCCTAGTTTTTTCTATAACTGTTTCTTTTTAGCCATATACATTCACTTACATTATTTTTTAGATTACACATATAAGTGATATAATACAGTATTTATCTTTGTCTGACTTACTTCACTAATCATAATGTTCTCTGGGTCCATACATATTGCTACAGATGGCAGAATTTCATTCTCTTTTATGGCTGAGCAATAGTCACATCTTTATCCTTTTGTCTATTGATGGAGATTTGGGTTGCTTCCATACCTTGGCTGTTGTACTGCCATGAATTCTGGGGTGTATGTATCTTTTTGAATTAGTGTTTTCTGCTGTATGCCAGTACTGTGCCTGGTGCTGACATTTTCTGATGAGCAAAAGAGACTTAGATTTTTGCCTACATTGAGTTTGTAGTATCATTGAAGCAAAGACCTATTCACTAAATAGCCCTTGGATAGATCATTACAATTACAAAACAATCAGTGTTAAATAGGTGTGTGTGTGTGTGTGTGTGTGTGTGTGTGTGTACCCAGTTGCTCAACCATGTCCAACTCTTCGCAACTCCATGGACTGTAGCCCATCCAGCTCCTCTGTCTGTAGGATTTTCCAGGCAAGAATGCTGGAGTGGGTTACCATTTCCTCCTCCAGGGGATCTTCCCAATAAGGACCAAGATTTTGTGTTGTTACATAACTGAGCGTACCTGACCTGTCCAGTATAGAGGCTGAGAAATGGCTTCTCTGTGGAAGTGCAACCTGAAAGGAGATTAGAAGGTTTCAGAGGAATTAATGGAAATATGTGAGGGTGGAATATCCAAATAGAGGACAGAGTGTGTATAAGAGTCCTGAGGTGGGAGGAGTGACCAGTAGAAAGAAAAGGAGACCAGAAAAGGTGAGAAGCAGCCAGTCAGAGGCAGAGTAGTTGGAGATGGGGTAAAAGAGAGCAGAGATCAAATCCTTCATGGCTCTTTACCCACTGTGCTTCTGAGAGAGTGTTATGTGTCAACTTGGGCGCAACCAGATGCAATCTCCAGCAGCATGTTTTATTTATAATATACTCTACCAAAACATCTGCTTTAAGCTCCTCAAATACTCACATTAATGTTGTTGATATTTGGATTTCCTCCATTTTCTTGTGCATTTCCTACAATTTAAGTTCATGAGATAAATAAATATCTGGTAAATATTCCTACTATAGGCATTACTATAGGCAGTAATGTTCTAATGTCCAGGCAAGGGAGGCTCTGCCCTTGCCTTCTGCTCTTGCCTTCTTCCTGCCATTCCTCCCTTGAGGGGAGAATGACTCTGAGGCCAGGAGTTGGTGCTAACTCAGAGCCTCACCCCCACTCCCTTCTGGATTATTCTCTGCACATGGGAGCCTAGAATCCCTGCCTGACAACAACAGTTAATTTTGGTTTAATTTTTATTCTAAAATAATGCTTATTGAAAATAGAAGCAATTTTAAAAATTAAACAAAAGCATGAAATATGTATATAAACATCAACCAAAGAAAGACACTGTCAACATTTTAGGATAATCTTATCTGGTTTTAGAAAAGGCAGAGGAACCAGAGATCAAATTGCCAATATCCACTGGATCATCAAAAAAGCAAGAGAGTTCCAGAAAAACATCTATTTCTGCTTTATTGACTATGCCAAAGCCTTTGACTGTGTGGATCACAATAAACTGTGGAAAATTCTGAAAGAGATGGGAATACCAGACCATCTGACTTGTCTCTTGAGAAACCTGTATGCAGGCCAGGAAGCAACAGTTACAACTGGACATGGAACAACAGACTGGTTCCAAATAGGAAAAGGAGTACGTCAAGGCTGTATATTGTCACCCTGCTTATTTAACTTATATGCAGAGTACATCATGAGAAACACTGAGCTGGAAGAAACACAAGCTGGAATCAAGATTGCCGGGAGAAATATCAATAACCTCAGATATGCAGATGACACCACCCTTATGGCAGAAAGTGAAGAAGAACTAAAGAGCCTCTTGATGAAGGTGAAAGAGGAGAGTGAAAAAGTTGGCTTAAAGCTCAACGTTCAGAAAACTAAGATCATGGCATCTGGTCCCATCACTTCATGGGAAATAGATGGGGAAACAGTGGAAACAGTGTCAGACTTTATTTTGAGGGGCTCCAGAATCACTGCTGATGGTGATTGCAGCCATGAAATTAAAAGATGCTTACCCTTGGAAGGAAGGTTATGGCCAACCTAGATAGCATATTTAAAAGCAGAGACATTACTTTGCCAACAAAAGTCCGTCTAGTCAAGGCTATGGTTTTTCCAGTGGTCATGTATGGATGTGAGAGTTGGACGGTGAAGAAGGCTGAGCGCCGCAGAATTGATGCTTTTGAGCTGTGGTGTTGGAGAAGACTCTTGAGAGTCCCTTGGACTGCAAGGAGATCCAATCAATCCATCCTAAAAGAGATCAATCCTGGGTGTTCATTGGAAGGTCTGATGTTGAAGCTGAAACTCCAATACTTTGGGCCACCTCATGCGAAGGGTTGACTCATTGGAAAAGACCCTAATGCTGGGTAGGATTGGGGGCGGGAGGAGAAGGGGACGACAGAGGATGAGATGGTTGGATGGCATCACTGACTCGATGGACATGGGTTTGGGTAGACTCCGGGAGTTGGTGATGGACAGGGAGGCCTGGCATGCTGCAGTTCATGGGGTCGCAAAGAGTCGGACACGACTGAGTGACTGAACTGAACTGAACTATCTAGGATTACCTTATGCTTTATAAACCAACGCTACTGTATTGTTGAGTTTATATCCTATATAATCCCTATTTTAATTTTCATTTACTATTATAAATAAAGTTTTCCTATACTATTCAAAACAATGGGCACAAATTAAACTATAATTTAATCTATTATTTGGTTTTCAAAGTGTTTCCTTGCTTAATTCAGTAATTATCTGCCATTATAATGATCACTGCATTAAGCAGCTATCTGTGTGCTTAAATGATGTCCACAAGTCAGTTTATTTCCTTAGGCTAAATTTCTAGAAGTCAAATTGTATGAAATTTTTAAAGTGTTTGGAATATATTGCCATGCTTAGTTTTAGAAATTTTATATACTGTTTAACATTCTAAACAAAGGTTATGAAGGTGCTGTGTGATGATTTCCTCACAATTTCCCGAAAATTGAATGCTATGAGTGGAAAACTTCTGCTAATCTGACAGAGTGGCTTCATTTGTGTGTGTATATGTGTGTCATCTTTTCACAATTCTTTATTTATGGAGATGTTGATGTCTGTGAAAATATCTCTGGGCAATTTATGTGGGGATTGTATTTCAAATGTGATATGTTCTGTATTATCACCTAATTTGTGTTTTGCCTTGTTATTTTGGCCAGTTTAATTTGCACACAAAATTTAAAATATATGTGTAATTAGATGCATTTATCTTTTATACTGTAATTTTTCCATTGCTTTTAAGTTTAATGATCCTTCCCTATGCAGAAATCAAATTACATTCAGCAATAGTTATTTTTGTTGCATACAACTTTTGCAGTTAACTCTTTGGTCCACCAAGAGATTATTTCAGTGTATGAGAAAAACCTAAACTGACCACACATTGATTCCATCCCAATAGCTCTCCAGTTACCTTACTCTGTTGGTCAAGCAAGTCATCTTTGCCCCCTTGGTTTGTGAGGTCTCTCTTTTATCAGTTATAAAACATTGAGTCAGGCTATTTTGTTGCATAAACCTATTTATTTTTGGACCAGTGTAAGAGTTTAAATTGTAGTAGTGTTAAAATATGTGTTCAGTTCAGTTCAGTTGCTCAGTCATGTCCGACTGTTTGTGACCCCATGAATCACAGCATGCCAGGCCTTCCTGTCCATCACCAACTCCCGGAGTTTACCTAAACTCATGTCCATCGAATCGGTGATGCCATCCAGCCATCTCATCCTCTGTCGTCCCCTTCTCCTCCTGGCCCCAATCCTTCCCAGCATCAGGGTCTTTTCCAATGAGTCAACCCTTCACATGAGGTGGCCAAAGTATTGGAGTTTCAGCTTCAACATCAGTCCTTCCAATGAACACCCAGGACTGATCTCCTTTAGGATGGACTGGTTGGGTCTCCTTGCAGTCCAAGGGACTCTCAAGAGTCTTCTCCAACACCACAGTTCAAAAGCATCAATTCTTCGGTGCTCAGCTTTCTGGGTCATGAAGATCTTTTTTGTACAGTTCTTCTGTGTATTCTTGACACCTCTTCTTAATGTTGTCTGCTTCTGTTAGGTCCATACAATTTCTGTCCTTTATTGAGCCCATCTTTGCATGAAATGTCCCCTTGGTAGCTCTGGTTTTCTTGAAGAGATCTCTAGTTTCTCCCATTCTGTTGTTTTCCTCTGTTTCTTTGCAATGATCGCTGAGGAAGACTTTATTATCTCTCCTTGCTTTTCTTTGGAACTATTCATTCAAATAGGTATATCTTTCCTTTTCTCCTTTGCTTTTCACTTCTCTTCTTTTCATAGCTATTTGTAAGGCCTTCTCAGACAGCCATTTTCCTTTTTTGCATTTCTTTTCCATGGGGATGGTCTTGATCCCTGTCTCCTGTACAATGTCACGAACCTCTCTCCGTAGTTCATCAGGCACTCTGTCTATCACATCTGGTTCCTTAAATCTATTTCTCACTCCCACTGTATAATCATAAGGGATTTGATTTAGGTCATACCTGAATGGTCTAGTGGTTTTTCCTACTTTATTCAATTTAAGTCTGAATTTGTGCCATCTGTCGCAGCCACCATGCTTCTGCCAAAACATGTGTATACCACTCAGTTACACTATTGGTGGAACTATGTCAATGGTTGTATATCTAAGAGAGCACTAGGAATAGAAGAAAAGCTACTCATGATCCAGTTGCTTTGAATGCACAATGAACTCTTTGAAGGAAGCCACTAGATTTTATGTGTTTGGACTCTGTCCATAGGGTCAAGCAAAATACTGTTTATACTGTGCAAGCTCAGATGATATTTTCTATTGTCTGCCTGGTCAGAGGCCAGCAGGAGAATTGATTTCAGCAACTTCTTCCAGAGACACTATTGAAGCTCTGCTTTCAAAGCTTGCCAAGGCACTGAAGAGTGGACACATGGGCCAAAGTCTTCTGGCTTTTTGTCCATCTGGTCATATATATTCTAAGGTCCTTGGAAGAGGCAACTACTGTTCTATGCTAAACTATTAAGTAAAGAATATGATGAGATTTTCATTTTACTTTGTTTGAAGGTAGGATGGGTTATAAATAACTCCACATGAGCTACAGATAAAATATGGCAAGAGATATTAGAGAAGCATAATTGTATTGATGAGGAGCTATTTGATGCATTTAAAGTCTTATCTGTGAAATCACAAGTAGAGCCCTCCTTAAACTTCTCATACATTAGAAATTGTGATGGCTATCAAACAAGTATTAATTAGAAAAGACTGAGAAATCATCTAGTCCAACTCTTTTATTTTATAGATTAAGAAAAGAGAGAGAGAGATCCAAAGAATCTGAGATCTGTTTTCATGGTCACACAGTTAATAAATTAGTACAGATAACTTCTAGTTAGTTAGGAATTATCTAACTAATTCCTATCATTTATCATTTTAGTCCTCTTATCATACACTGACTTCATTAATTAAAGTGACAGGGACAATTTGAGCAACCCCAGAACCTCTAATACTCATCTTTCTATATGACACATAGGTGTAGAACTTGTGTTTGGAAAATTCCTGGTGAATTGCAATGGACCTCTTAAGAATTTCCCCACTTTTATTCTATTTCCACAATCCCAAAAAACTAGGCCACAGAAATATCAATTCACTGGAATTTAATAGTTTTCTTTTTTCTTATGTGGTTTCAGAACCGAATCTCTTAAAGCTCATAGCTAAATTCAGACATGTGATGTGCTTTCTGATGTCACTTTTAACACAAAAGCCAGAAGTTGCTGAAGCATCTCAAAATTACTGGCTTCAATACAGGGTTGTAATACAGTGTTATAACACAGTGTCTCGCTCCCAATATGGTGAATCATATGTACTTTCATCCACTATGTGAAAATTCATTAATTAAAAAAAATTTCCACCCTTTATAATTAGAGGAAACAGTTGCTTAAGTGGAAAAGTAAAATACAAATATGATTCAATACAGATCTATGTGATTTCAAAACGGGGAGGGGAGTATTGGAATCCATTATTTTCTTGTTTATTATCGAGTAATCACTTTTTCAGGATACCAAAAAAGAACCTCAGAAAGCAAATAGCTAAAGTATGTCTAATTAATTATATGCAACTCTCATATAATTAATAGCACCATTACTGAGAAACAGGCTCTACATTATCTAGTCCAACTTTCTGTTATTATGAAATCAGATACTAGGTTTTCTTTTTGTGAAGATTTTTATGCTAAATTGCTTGGTGAAGATTTGTTTTTTTTTTTTATTTCTTATAAAGAAATTCAGTGAGTTAGAATATTCCATGGGTAAATAGGGAGCTTAGGCCTCCAACAATCCACTCCAGTATTCTTGCCTAGAGAATCCTGTGGACAGAGGAGCCTGGTGGGCTGCTGTGCATAGGGCTGCACAGAGTCGGACACGACTGAAGCGACTTAGCATGCATGCATGCATTGGAGAAGGAAATGGCAACCCACTCCAGTATTCTTGCCTGGAGAATCCCAGGGACAGAGGAGCCTGCTGGGCTGCCGTCTATGGGGTCACGCAGAGTCAGACATGGCTGAGTGACTTAGCAGCAGCAGCAGGCCTCCAAAGGTCTCCTCTTTATTTCTTTAGTATTAATGAAAGAAATTGGAGGTCATAAAGACAGTTCTTATTATCAAAATGTTCTCCATGATTTTGAACATCTAGAGAAGAAATTGTTGATGTGGCAACATCAAAGCTTAAACTAGTAAGACTTATTATATTGGCTAGAAGATGATACAATTAGTTTTCCTCTTTACAAAAGGAAGGTTTTGACTATTGCTTAATAGGTTGTATAAATGCTATCTTTTGCACTTTGAGTCTGTTATTACATCTGCATTTTATGAAAAACTCAAATTTTGGATTTAGCAGATGGACTCATTGGAATTAGGTTTGCTGAAAAAAGTCTTTCCAGATTATATTATGTAAAAGGCTAACACAGTAGACTTGCCTCAAGATTTTCTGGAACAATGATTAGGCCTGAAAACTCTTAGGATGAGGAAATAGTTGTGCCTCATCTGCCTTTCCTTCTGGAGTGTTCCTGAAGAACACTCAGCGTGCCCTCAGGTGGGAAGGGCAGAGTCCTTCTAGGCCTGGTTCTTACCTCCAAACAGGTCCATGAAAAAATCCCATTGTCTTTCTCTCTGACTGACCCAAAGTCCTCAATGCAAAGCAAATAGCTTATGAAATTTGCTTTTAAGTTTTAAATGAAATGCATTTGAGTCAACATCCCAACATACTGAAAAACAGGAGTTTCATGACAGTGAGTTTACATAGTGCACATTTGCTGCAAAAATTTCATGACGTAGGGTCAATTGCTTCAGAGGAGAAGCAGTTTTAAGAAGGAAACAGACCCTCAGATACTTTTAGTTCTTTAAAAATTATGTGCAAAAGTGGACAAAGCAACCCCAGGATCCTGGGGAAATTTTGTTTTTAAAATTAGATGTCAAAACTTCTTAGTTTTCTTCTATTTTTTTAATTGGAAGAATATAATTCAATTTCTGTGACCATGTAATGGAAAGAAACATGAAATATTTGAGGGAGCAATGTACTCAGGAAGGAAAAAGCATGGGGGGATGTTGGATGGGTGGGATGACGGAGAAAAGAAAAGCTGAATGGAGTAAAGTGAATAGTTTCTAATACACCTCAAGATCCAACTTAAAAAGCAGTTTAGGGAAAAAATAATTAAGAATTGGTCGTTTTTTGCAGACGTCTTTCTACTCTGGGAAAAGGAAGTAATGGGCATATGTAATACTATAATTATTTCTTTATCCCTCTTTTCATCTCTCCATCCTAACCCCTCATCTGCCTTTCCTTCTTATCTTCCTTCCTGCCATCCCTCCCTTCCTCCCTCTTTTCCCTTTTAATACCATAAGACTGAGGAAAGGACATCATGAAAAGCAAATTGACTTACAGTTGTTCTATCACATTAAGAAAGAGGTGCTTAAATAAGTTGTGGTACATAATATATGCAATGAAATATTACTCAGCCATAAAAAGGAATGAATTTGAGTCAGTCCTAGTGAGGTGGTTGTTGTTGTTGTTCAGTTGCTCAGTCATGTCTGACTCTTTGTGACCCCATGGACTGCAGCACACCAGGCTTCCCTGTTCTTTATCATCTCCCAGAGCTTGCTCAAATTCATGTCCATTGAGTCAGTGATGCCATCCAACCATCTTGCCCTCTGTTGTCCTCTTCTACTGCCTTCAATGTTTCTCACCATCAGGGTCTTTCCTAATGAATCAGTTCTTTGCATCAGGTGGGCAAATTATTGGAGCTTCAGCTTCAGCATCAGTTCTTCTAATGAATAATCAGAATTGATTTCCTTTAAGATTGACTGCTTTGATCTCCTTGTGATCCAAGGGACTCTCAATAGTCTTTTCCAGCACCACAGCTCAAAAACATCAATTCTTTGGCATTCAGCCTTCTTTATGGTCCAACTGTCACATCCATACATGACTACTGGAAAAACCATAGCTTTGACTATATGGATCTCTGTCAGCAAAGTAATGTCTCTGCTTTTTAATATGCTGTCTAGGTTGGTCATAGCTTTCTTTCCAAGGAGCAAGTGTCTTTTAATTTAGTGGTTGCAGTCTCCATCTACAGTGATTTTGGAGCCCAAGAAAATAAAGTCTGTCACTGTTTCCAGCATTTCCCCATCTATTTGCCATGAAGCGATGAGACCGGATACCATGATCTTCATTTTTTGAATGTTGAGTTTTAGGCCAATTTTTTCATTCTCCTCTTTCACCTTCATCAAGGTACACATTTTTTTCCAGTAAATTTTAGATTGTGATTTTTCATGTATACTAGTAAAAGAGGATTCTTCTTGTACTTGAAATTTTGCATCTCACTAAAATTAATGCACAAAATTTGTGGAAGACACAGAACTTGCATAGTCTAAATGATTTCCTCCAAGGTATTTGTTACCTCCAAAGAGAAATATAGTAACTCCAAGATAGAGAAATCCATGAGACACCATTTACCCAATTGATGAAGATTAAAATCACAAGTATTGAGACACTATTACACTGTTAATCCTTTGATAAAATTCCTTGAGGAGGCAATAACATAATTTCTGTGATGTTCTTTTCAAAAATACAGAAACTTACTCCAATTGAGAGAAAAAAATCAGAGGAACCCAAACTCAGAAACATTCTGCTAAATAACTAGCCAATAATCTTCAAAAATATCAACATCATGAGAGACATGGAAAACTGAGAAACTATTATTGATCAGAGGAGACTAAAGGCATAACAGATAAATGTAACATGGGATCTCACTAGGATACTGAAACAGGAAAAAAAGTTAGTGAAAAAATCTAGTGATATTTGAATAAGGTCTGTAATTTAGTCAATAGAACTGTTGTACCAAGGTCGATTTCTGGCTTTGATAATTGTACTATTGTTGTGCAAGATGTTAACCAGAGGGCAACTGAGTAAGGAAAGGGTGTACAGGAACTCTCTGTTAATCTAAATTACTAAGTCTTCTGTAAGTATAATTTTAGATCAAAATAAAAAGTAAAAAAAGAAAAAGAGAAACAATAGATCCCCAATGACATCATTGTAACAGTTGGTTCCAGCTCTGCCTGAAGTCTGAAAATTTTCTCCTAACATTGTAGTTAGGTGACTTAATACATTGCCCTTTTTCTTAAAAAGATTTAAGCAAAGTAAAATTCTCTAGCTTAACTTTGTTACTGTGGACAACTTGAAAGTGAAAGTCACTCAGTTGTGTCCGACTCTTTCCAACACCATGGACTGTAGCCTGCCAGGCGCCTTTATCATGGAATTCTCCAGGCAAGAATCCTGGAGTAGGTAGCCTATCCCTTCTTCAGGGATCTTCCCGACCCAGGAATCGAACTGGGGTCTCCTTTATTGTAGGCAGATTCTTTACCAGCTGAGCTAAAAGGGAAGCCTCCTGGACAACTTACTTGAGCCAATAATATACACTGTCCTGAAAAAAGTGCTGGTTTCATCTCTACTCTTTTGTAGATTTTGTTGAGTTTTAAACAGGGATTCTCATTGATAGCACCTTCCTGGCTCTACAGTGCTTTATTCTTGAGCTTGAGCGCAGATCACATCTTTGTGTGGCTTCTAGACGTAGCTCACTTACATAAAGTGCCTACTTATTGTTTCTCAGATCTTTCATAATTATTAGAATCTCAGTGATGACTTTTTGGCACTATTACACTGTCTTTTTTCTTTCTCAAAATTTTTACAGAACTCTTCTTAGCAGTAATATTAAATTATTTATAACAGATATCTAATAACTATCTGTGCAAGAGAATGTATAGCTGCCTTACTCTGTGTTCCTCTTTCTTTCACTTTAAAAAAGCTTTGAGTGACCATTTTGTGTTATGAAGTATTTTTCAGCAAAGAATACTATAGACAGATTCTTACCAGCGTATCTATATTCCAGGCCACGGAATGTAGGAAAAAAGGAATGCCGGATAAGTGACTGCATTTTAAAGGTCACTTGGAGGTTGTGCCATATCAGTTCTGCTCATTTCCATTAGTCTAGACGTAGTCACATGGACTCATTTCCTTTATGCCAAGGAAGCAGATAGATCAATTCTGCTGAGCAACCTTGTATTCCCTAAAACTTTTGATGATGGGGACGGTTACTTTAAAGAAGACGGAGAGAATGGGAAGATCAAATTGACGAATATTGCTGCCATAAGAGTCGGACATAACTGAGCGACTGAACAACAACAGGGCTTCCCAGGTAGCTCAGTGGTAAAGAATTTGCCTGCCAGTGCAGGATCTTCAGGGACCCAGGTTTGATCCCTGGGTCAGGAAGATCCCCTGGAGATGGAAATGGCAACCCACTCCAGTATTCTTGCTGGAAAATCCCATGGACAGAGGAGCCTAGTGGGCTACAGTCCATGGGGTCACAAATAGTCAGACACGACTGAGCAACTGGGCACGCGTGCATGCTGCCACTTACTGAGCTGCAGAAGTTTCTAAAGAAATGAGTTGCCAGGGGCCAATGAGAATGAGGATTTGTTTTTCATTATGTTAGCCTTGAGATTCAAATGAAAAACAAAATGAATGTCTACTAGGTAATTAAATAAAAATGCCTGAGATTTAGGTGTCAGGTCAGGGGAAAGATAATCTATAAACTCACTGGGAGATAATCTATAAACTCATTGGGAGTTTCTGCTACAAAGATGCTCCTGGGAAATTTGAAGGATGAGATGAGGCAAATTAATGTAGGAGAACAGTAGGAAGTTCCAGGGGTTTTTTTCTGCAGAGATAAGAATGATGAAGAATCTGAGAATGATTGGGCTTAGTTTATCTGCTTAACTAAAGACCCTACACTTAGTAGCATTCACAGTGTAGAGGGGCTTATTCTCCACAAAACACTCAGAGTTTTTACTTGACTCTACAAAGTTAAGTGGATATTGGTAAGAGTAGACAGAGATGCCCTCGACTTCCTTATTTTTAGAAAGTGCTTCAAAGAAGAACAGTTCCTAAGATTCTGGCTTCTGTCTTTTGTGTAGTCTCTTTTGGCTATAGTGTATTTCTTCTGAATTTGCCATATATGCTTACTGAGATCTGGTAAACATTCAAGGTCAGCTGATATTTTCATCTTGATAGGTTTACTAGAGCCTTGTAAACCTATCATGATGGTTGGGAGCTTCACTTGTGCATCCTTCAACTTGAGATGAGGTCCAAAGACTTTAAAGGAATCCTCTGAGCTCTTCAAAGCTGGCCTCTCATCAGGTAATGACGACACTCCAGTTAGTCAACAGAGCCCAAGAGGAAATTGGGGATGATGAAGTGTTACTTTTGCTTTCCACTTTGAACTTTTTATTTGGTCTCCTGTAGTCTATTCTTCTGTCTCTTTCCCTTCCCACCTTCTTTTCTATCCACTTGTATCACTCTTAACAGTTCATCACAAAAATTAAGTAAGAATTGGATGGTCTCCATCCCATTTTTTAACACCTCTGACTAAAAGTGGATTTGTGACAGTAATCACTTCCAGAAAGGACTTATACTAGGCGCCAGTAAATTGCCTCTTACTTCCAACTATGCAAGTATGTAAGGGCATGAGGATGGGAGAATGAAGTGGGGTTTGGTTTGATTTGGTTTTCTCCTGCTGCTAAGACTGTGCTAATTACCTCTGCTCCTGATCTTTATTTAGGGGCCCCAAATCTTCTATCTGATTAAACATTTTAATAATTCTGGGGCCAATGTGCTTTCATCACAGATTCTCTGTCTCTCACTTGCTCCTTAAATTCCATGTCATTTACTTATAAATCAAAATATTAAATAGAGAAGTGTATCCATCATCCCTCTGTTTACTTGTTAGTCATTCAACATTTGTTCAGTGGATATGTATGTATGCTCTGCACTCAACTGAGAATTATGAAAACTTTAAAAGATGGTTTTATAGTCATTACTTCCGTAAAGTTTATGATGTTTTAGGGTGATATAACTTCCATCTGACTAAGATGGCACAATGCGCTCATCTCCTGCAAGAACTCCAAAATTACAACTCACTGCTGAACAACCGTTGACAGGAGAATGTTGGACCCCACCAAAAAAAGATACCTCACATTCAAGGGCAAAGGAGAAGCCCCAGCAAGATGGTAGGAGGGGCGAAATTACATTTAGAATCAAACCCCATACCCACCAGAGATGCTCAGAGGGCTCAAACAAACCTTGTGCACACCAGGACCCAGAGACCCCATAGAGACTGAGCCAGAACTGTGTCTGAGTGTCTCCTACAGAGGTACGGGTCAGCAATGACCTGCCACAGGAGCAGGGACTCTGGGTGCAGCAGACCTGGGTATGGCATAAACTCTCTTGAAGGAGGTATCCATTAACCCTACTGTAGAGCCACCAGAACTTACATAGGACTTGGAAAACAGACTCTTGGAGGGCCCAAACAAAACCTTGTGTGCACCAGGACCCAGAAGAAAGGAGCAGTGACCCCAAAAGAGACTGCTCCAGACTTGCCTGTGAACATCCAGGAGTCTCTGGCAGAGGCATGGGTTGGTGATGGCCTGCTGCAGGATCAGGGGCAGAGTGCAGCAGTGCATGCATGGGACCTTTTGAAGGCAGTAACCATTATCTTCATTACCTCCACCATAGTTTGGCCTCAGGTCAAACAACAGGGAGGGGACACAGCCCATCAACAGAAAATTGGATTAGAGATTTACTGAGCACGGCCCCTCCCATCAGAAGACCCAGTTACCCCTCAGTCAGTCTCTCCCAACAGGAAATTTCCATAAGCCTCTTATCCTTATTCATTAGAGGGCAGACAGAATGAAAACCACAATCACAGAAAGCTAACCAAACTGATCACATGGACCACAGCCTTGTCCAAATCAGTGAAACTATGAGCCATGCAATGTAGGGCCACCAAAAATGGATGGGTCATGGTGGAGAGTTCTGAAAAAACATGGTCCACTGGAGAAGGGAATGGCAAACCACTTCAGTATTCTTGCCTTGAGAACCCCATGAGCAGTATGAAAACGCAAAAAAATAGGACACTGAAAGACAAACTCCCCAGGTCAGTAGGTGCCCAATATGCTACTGGAGATCAGTGGAGAAATAACTCCAGAAAGAATGAAGAGATGGATCCAAAGCAAAAACAACACCCAGTTGTGGATGTGACTGGTGATGGAGGTAAAGTTTGATGCTGTAAAGAGCAATATTGCATAGGAGACTGGAATGCTAGGTCCATGAACAAAGGTAAATTGGAACTGGTCAAAGAGGAGATGGCAAGAGTGAACATTTTAGAAATCAGTGAACTAAAATGGACAGGAATGGGCGAATTTAATTCAGATGACCATTATATCTACTCCTGTGGGCAAGAATCCCTTAGAAGAAATGGAGTAACCCTCATAGTCAACAAAAAAGTCCAAAATGCAGTGCTTGGATGCAATCTCAAAACTACAGAATGATCTCTGTTCATTTCCAAGGCAAACCATTCATTATCACAGTAATCCAAGTCTGTGTCCTGATGAGTAATGCTGAAGAAGCTGAAGTTGAATGGTTCTCTGAAGACCTACAAGACCTTCAAGAACTAACACCCAAAAAAGATGTCCTTTATATTATAGGGGACTGGAATGCAAAAGTAGGAAGTCAAGAGATACCTGGAATAACAGGAATCACAGGCAAATTTGGCCTTGGAGTACAAAACGAAGCAGGTCAAAGGCTAACAGAGTTTTGTGAAGAGAACGCACTCATCATAGCAAACACCCTCTTCCAACAACACAAGAGAAGACTCTACACATGGGCATCACCAGATGGTCAATTCCAAAATCAGATTGATTATATTCTTTGCAGCCAGAGATGGAAAAGCTCTAGACAGTCAGCAAAAACAAGACCAGGAGCTGACTGTGGCTCAGAATTTGACTTATTGCCAAATTCAGACTTAAATTGAAGAAAGTAGGGAAAACTACTAGACCATTCAGGTATGACCTAAATCAAATCTCTTATGATTATACAGTGGGAGTGAGAAATAGATTAAAGGGATTAGATCTGATAGAGTGCCTGATGAACTATGGACAGAGGTTCATGACATTGTATAGGAGGCAGTGATTTAGACCACCTCCAAGAAAAAGAAAAGCAAAAAGGCAAAATTATCTGAGGAGGCCTTAAAAATAGCTGAGAAAAGACAAGAAGCTAAAGGCAAAGGAGAAAAGTAAAAATATACCCATTTGAATGCAGAGTCCCAAAGAATAGCAAGGAGAGAGAAGAAAGCCTTCCTCAGTGATCAATGCAAAGAAATAGAGGAAAACAACAGAATGGGAAAGACTAGAGATCTCTTCAAGAAAATTAGAGATACCAAGGGAACATTTCATGCAAAGATGGGCTCAATCAAGGACAGAAATGGTATGAACCTAACAGAAGCAGAAGATATTAAGAAGAGGTGTCAAGAATACACAGAAAAACTGTACAAAAAAGATCTTCACGGCCCAGATAATCACGATGGTGTGATCACTCACCTAGAGCCAGATGTCCTGGAATATGAAGTCAAGTGGGCCTTAGGAAACATAACCATGAATAAAGCTGGTGGAGGTGATGGAATTCCATTTGAGCTATTTCAAATCCTAAAAGACAGTGCTGTGAAAGTGCTGCACTCAATATACCATCAAATTAGGAAAACTCCGCAGTGGCCACAGAACTGGAAAAGGTCAGTTTTCATTCCAATCCCAAAGAAAGGCAATGTCAAGGAATGTTCAAACTACTGCACAATTGCACTCATCTCAAACACTAGCAAAGTAATGCTCAAAATTCTCCAAGCCAGGCTTCAACAGTACATGAACTTCCAGATGTTCAAGCTGGATTTATAAAAGGCAGAGGAACCAGAGATCAAATTGCCAATATCCATTGGATCATTGAAAAAGCAAGAGAGTTCCAGAAAAACATCTACTTCTGCTTTATTGACTATCCCAAAGTCTTTGACTGTGTGGATCACAACAAACTGTGGAAAATTCTTCAAGAAATTGTAATACCAGACCACCTGACCTGCCTCATGAGAAATCTGTATGAAGGTCAAGAAGCAACAGTTAGAACTGGACATGGAACAACAGACTGGTTTCAAATCGCGAGAGTATACGTCAAGGCTGCATATTTTCACCCAGCTTATTTAACTTATATGCAGAGTACATCATGCAAAATGCTGGGTTGGATTAAGCAAAAGCTGGAATCAAGATTGCCAGGAGAAATATCAATAACCTCAGATAAGCAACAGAGAAGGCATGGCAACCCACTCCAGTACTCTTGCCTGGAAAATCCCATGAACAGAAGAGCCTGGTAGGCTGCCGTCTATGGGGTCGCGAAGAGTTGAACACAACTGAGCTACTTCACTTTCACTTTTCACTTTCATGCATTGGAGAAGGAAATGGCAACCCACTCCAGTGTTCTTGCCTGGAGAATCCCAGGGATGGCGGAGCCTGGTGGGCTGCCGTCTATGGGGTCGCACAGAGTCGGACACGACTGAAGCAACTTAGCAGCAGCAGCAGCAGATATGCAGGTGACACCACCCTTATGGCAGAAAGCAAGGAAAAACTAAAGAGCCTCTTGATGAAAGTGAAAGAGGTGAGTGAAAAGTTGGCTTAAAACTCAACATTCAGAAAACTAAGATCATGGCACCTGGTCCCATCACTTCATGGCAAATAGATGGGGAAACAATGGAAACAGTGACAGACTTTAATTTTGGGGGCTGCAAAATTACTGCTGAGTGTAGCCATAAAATTAAAAGATGCTTGCTCCTTGGAAGAAAAGCTATGACCAACCTAGACAGCATATTAAAAAGCAAAGACACTACTTTACCAACAAAGATCCGTCTAGTCAAAGCTATGGTTTTTCCAGTAGTTATATGGGTGTGAGAGTTGTACTATAAAGAAAGCTGAGCGCCAAAGAATTGATGGTTTGAACTGTGGTGTTGTAGAAGACTCTTGAGAATCCCTTGGACTGCAAGGAGATCCAACCAGTCCATCCTAAAGGAAATCAGTCCTGAATATTAATTGGAAGGACTGATTCTGAAGCTGAAACTCCAATAATTTGGCCCCCTGAGGTGAAGAACTGACTCACTAGAAAAGATCCTGATGCTGGGAAAGATTGAAGGCAGAAGAAGGGGACAACAGAGGATGAGGTAGTTGGATGGCATCACAGGCTCGATGGACATGAGTTTGAGTAAGCTCTTGGAATTGGTGGTGGACAGAGAAGCCTGGCATGTTGCAGTCCATAGGGTTGCGAAGAGTCAGATAAGACTGAATGACTGAACTGAACTAAGCTGAACTTCCATGTGTTAAACCAAGTGAAATGTAATTCTATGAATGCACAGACATTTCAGAATAACAGAAAGACTAGGTGGGAGTAGGGTTAGTCACCAGTGGGTTTTCAGAATAGAAAGTCTTGAAGTAGCCTTTAAGGAAGTTTAGGGTTTGGATGTGTTATCTGGTAGGTATGTCACAAACTTTTATCAAATTCCTGTTCCTATTTACTATGGGACTGAGAAAATTTCTGCAAGAGTTATAGGTGATAGTTTTGGTTCTGATCCTTATTATTACCATAAAAGTTGTTCATGAATTTATACAATGTGTTTTATTTATTATATTCAAGTTTCTTTTCTCCTCATACTAAACATCTTAATGATAATGTCTGTTCCTACCTGATCTTAGATTCCCTTGTGTATTGGCACAGTACTGTGTTGGTAGTAGATACACATTAAGAAGTGTAGGAGAGAGACAGATCGTAGGGTTGAAGAGAGTTAACATTGGAGCCAGGATACCTGGGTTCAAATCCAAGTAGTGCTCACTTCCTCCTAGCAATGTACATGGACAGATTACTTAAACCTTCTGTGTCTCAGTTTCTTCATCTTAACCTGAGGATAATAACACTATCTGCTCCATAGCACTGTTATAAGGTTTCAATAAGGTGATATATACAAAAGTCTTAGAGAAGTACCTGCATATCATTATAATCATCATTATGATCATCATGAAATATCTATGGAAGTAAAATGGAAGCAAAGGGACCATTCTGGAAAGAGGACATAGATGGGTAGTTGACTTTAGGTAAGGTACAGATAACAGATGAAATATTTCAGCGCTAAGCTGGGTAGTTTAGTAGACGGAGGAAATCAACACTGACTGGGTGAGGCAGCTTTAGTTTCAAGTCTAGGGGCCAGGCCATTCAGAGAGAGAGACTCTGGCCCACATCTCTGCTAGGTGATGGTGGGGGAGGACACTGCTGTTCAGTAGGGTCTAGAGGGCATAACCCAGCAGGAAAAGGCTTTACAGATTTGTTGTACTGAGGACTTTTATATCATAAGAAATGTTTATTTCCCCATGTATTCAAGCAGTGTTAATGGAGGTGTTTTGCTAAGTAGGGCTATATAATTAAATAGCATAGTCATGGTATTTGACCTTACAGGGTTATGGTTTTGCGGGTGGTCAGATTTTAAACAACTTCAATTAAATGTGATGAGTTGCAAGGATGGGCAAGCACATTGGACGGTGGGAAGCATCTCCCAATCTGTTTTCTCTCCTGCCCGCTCCATGCTGTCAACTGATGCACTTAGGAGCTTTCCAAAGCCAGCTCCAAGCATATCTTCCCCTGGAAGTCATGGATAGTGTCATTAATTTCATTTTTCTTGTCCTTAATCCTATCATTCTGTAAAAATGCACTGACATTATAAGTTTTCATATTCTGAATTTGTACAGCTTTCACTCAAGAAGATATAGGAACAGAGTTCTGGCACGCCATGTTTACTTCTGTTGTACTTCCTTGTGTCCTTTTCTAAAAATCCTTCTGGAATTAGAAATCGATTTCTTCAAAAACATACTCATTTTTCTCTTCTCCCAGAGCCCTTTTGAAGTCTGAGGTGTCGTCTCTGAGTTACCATTCAGTCATCACTTTTTACCCCATCTTTAGTGGAGTCTTTCCTGTATCCTTGCTCTTTGATTAATGCTTTTGATCTTCCTTTAATCTGGGAGAGCCAAGTCCATGATGAAAGTCAGGAGGTTGGATATCCTGGTACCGTGAAGAAGTAGCCAGTTCTGGGTCTCATTTGCAGTGCATTTTTAAATGATGAGTGTATACCTTTTTTTGAAGCATGGCCAAGAAGGTAAAGATACGTTTTTGTCAAACTACTCAAAGGCTCACTTATTATAGAAGCAGAAGAAATAAAAGTCCAGTTCTTATTACAGAAAGAATGAAGAATCTTAGTAAACATTAATAAAATTAAAGAATTAAACATCAGTCTCTTTATCTCCTTAAACCTGATGTGTCTTGAGATAAGAGCCACATAGAGCCACAAATCCAAATGAACCACTGTAAACTTTTGAGCTGTATGCGCAAAGCGGTCAGTTGCAGAATTGATTTTTACAGCCTAGCGAGACAGACAACTATCTCCTGTCTCTTATACTAAGACTAATCTTAGCACTGAGTCATTTTAGACCCTCTCTCTCTCTCTGGAGGATATCTGCACAAACTGTAAGGTCCAGTATAGTGATGATCTGCTGAACACATGCAGAACAGATGGCTGAAGGAACTATCAGCCCATTCCATTGTTACATTACCCATTCCTGCACTTTGCTACCCATGCAAGCACAAGGCTGTACAATGCCAGTTTTCAGGTGGTTCCCTGTGTCAATTCATGGAGGCCACTTGGCATGGCTGCCTGTGGAGGGGCACAGGGATCAGCATCCTCAGACAATGCTGCCTAAATTTCTGGCAGTGCGCTTTTAAGGAATAAGAAAACGTACAATGATGTCATTCAGGTAATGTCCAAGTTACATTTTCAGTCTCCCTAAGATAGTTGCTTAAGAGCTCTTGGGAATGAACTGCAACCAAAGTTCTGAAAACTTCAATCTGTATTCTCTGCCAATCTGGTGTTGGAAAGTCTTGTCCTGGACAATTATTTAGGAAGCAGAGGGAAACTGAAGAGTACAAAGGAGTAAATACTAAGGATGAAAGATGACTTGTCGACTTCAAACGTTGCTCTGCCATCTCCATGTTGTAACCAGTGGCCAAAATTTGCACTTTGAATTGTTTTACACCCTCAGGGAGGTAAATCACAAATATTTGCATACAGGTATTTCTTAATCCACCTCTCATGCTATAGATCCAGAAAACAAAAAACACGGTACTGTCCTGTAGAAATTGTTTTCAGTCTCTCAGCTGACTAAAATTTATAAGTCATATTCAATTAATGCATCCTTGTATTAAGTAGTTCTAATAATATCAGGATGAAAGCCAGGTGAGTTGAAAAGGTCACATTGAGAGCCTGTGGTCTCTCTACCACAGTATTTTCCTGTTTACATTTAATTGAATTTTAAGTGGGTTCATAATGAATGGGTAAAACCACTGTACTGTTTCTGCCACTTGGTTTTAATTAGTGACTGGGAATAAAATGTCCTGGTTTAATTTAGCAATGAAAGGGTTAGTTTGAAGCTTGTGAAGAAATGGAACACTATACTGTGTAAAGTTTTGTTTTATTTTGGGCTACGTTTCTCTCATTTCTTTGGGTTTTTATGCATTAGTTTTGTACCATGGACTTTGCCAGGGGAAAAACACCCCTGTCCTTGTGGACCTTACATAGTATAAAATCACTTTATTGTTCAGACTGAGATAAGAAATCATTCAGAAAAGAAGACTCTTCAGGGATGATATGGATATTAATAGGAAAACGAAAGTGTATTAGATTTAGCATGCTCTATTCACTATATACATTTGTACAAATGATCATTTTTCCAACCCAAATGGTTTTCTACTCTCATTGAAAACAATGGTTACTGCAAGCAATCTGTTAAGATATTATTCAGGATAAAAACTACCAAACAAACTCTTTACTTATCAAAACAGATAATTTTTATATAATGTGTGTAAGAAATAGCATATAGCAAAGCAATAGTTATGACTTTTTAGTTCAGTGGCAAGTAGAGCCCGAAGATAGCAAGGATTGTGAGAGAGGCTTTGCAGAGAATTCAGATATTTAAACACAAAGAGCCTTTTAAAATTTTGCCTAAATGGCTTTCCCATCATTGTTTCTCCCTTTCCCCCTTTACTCTTTCCTTTTATCTGGAAGATGTTAGTCGGAATAAATAACATGGTGAAGTGGCTTTGCTTTTTATGGTTTCCTAAGGCTATGACTATGTTACAGAGATTCGTTCCACTGGAAGTCCCAGGTTTCCTGTTTTTATTATCCACACTTCACACGGTAGTTTAGACCAAATTGGCCATTGCAGAGTTTGGAGAGGAGTCTGTTTATCACAGTACATTTCACTGCTACTTCCCTACCCATCTTTCACAGCCATACTCTGGGCTGATCAGATACAAGGTCTTTAATACAGAAGAAGCCATCAGTGCCTCACCCTCTATCTATTTTTGAGGTTAGCTGCTACTAGTTTTATTTCAGTATCCTCATTTGGCCTAGTAAGTTGATAATGTAGGAGAGGTAACAGGTAACTTGGGAGGAGAGATGACTATTAGGAAGCAGTTTCTCTTTTAGCAAGAGGCATCCCTTTCACAGTTTGAACCATCCAGCCTCTGACCAGAGGTGCTGAAGGCTTGGTAAGGAGCTCTCATTACCTGGTGAAACTGTGACAGAGGAAGAACACATTTCACACAACCATATCATGGTGTCAGCCAGATTAAGCCCCTGATGAGCTCTTATAGATAGAATTTCTCTTCTAGAGGGTCCACATACTCAGCAAAGACTCTACTCCACACGCATGGTAATTTAGTTAGTCAACAGCCGGAGAAATGGTAATATGTACAGCAGTTCATAATAACTGGCAATGAGTTAGACACAGCAGATAACCCCAGCACAGAATAACCAGGCAGAAGAGGAGGAAAGGTGAGAAATGAAAATCTTTGTGATGAGACCACCAAAGACTGAATGAGGGAGTGACGGTGTCCCTCTGTGTCCACTACGGGCAGCAAAGCTGCATGCTCCCTTGCCAAGGGCGCAGACTAGGTTAATTGTCCAGAGCTACAACTCGTGGCCGCTGCTCTATCTCCCCAGCAGACAAGAACTGTCCTGGCTTGAAAACTCCTTGAAACGATTAATGTTCTGTTGTTGTAACTTTGACAATATGTCAGTAACTTGTTGAGTCCGTAGATGGTAGAGAGTTTGAAAAAACAAAACTGAAAACAGTTCAGGCACTGTCAGTGCAAATCATCCGGTCTCCAGACACTTCGGGAACACCAAGGGCAGTATTTGCATGTTACGCTGACTGCAAACTTAGGCAGTTAGGTTGTAACATGGCAGGAATTGTTGTCCTCATTTTATAAGCAACAGAAGAGAGATACTTCTGTAGTAGACAGAGTTCTTAAATCTGGGAGGGTTTGTGTCCTGACCCTGTTCCCTACTATGATGACACTAGATATTTGTAATTCTACAAAGCCATTTTATAGTTTTCATCACCTCCTTGCTTTCCCTGACTACTTCCTCTCTCTGGTATTATAACTGGGTCATGATGAGGTACCAGAGAACCACACACAGGATTGAGTAAAGATAATTCTAACTGTTTTAGCATTTTGGAGGAAGATATGGTCCATCTGAATATGTTTGGTTTGGGTTGCCTTTCCCAGTCTTCTTTTGATCTGTAGCCAAAAAATAAGTTAAGCTGAATTTACAATTGTGCCCCTCTGAACTTAAATGGTGTGTGTGCGTGTTTGTGTGTGAGTGCATGCATGTGTATGCCTGTGAGCATGTGTGGGTGAAGGTGTTGTTCTTGTGATTTATAATAGCTCTGTAGCATGGTGTGGTGGCTTCTTTTGTAGCTCAGTTGGTAAAGAATCTGCCTGCAATGCAGGAGACCAGGGTTCGATTCCTGGGTTGGGAAGATCCCCTGGAGAAGAAAATGACAACCCACTCCAGTATTCTAGCCTAGAGAATCCCATGGACTTAGGAAGCTGGAGGGCTATAGTCCATGAGGTCGCAAGAGTCAGACATGACTTAGAGACTAAACCACCACCACTGTAGCATGGTCATTTTATGGAGTTCTGTGAAATCGCTAGTATATGCCATCAATTGTGATAAACACAGCTGCTAATCATCAATGTTTCTGAATTGCTTAAAAAAAAAAAGAAACCTGAGAACAGTCACTGATTCTAATGATATACACCATGATTGATAGGAGTCTGAGGTGACTATTTGCAACACATTTGGATCTTCTCCATTTATTGTTTTGCTATATATCCATCACAGAATTGTTGTTCAGTTGCTAAGTTGTGCCCAACTCTTTGCAACCCTATGGACTGCAGCACGCCGGGTCTTCCCGTTCTTCACCATCTCCTGGAGTTTGCTCAAACTCATGTCCATTCAGTCAGTGACGCCGTACAACCATCTCATCTTCTGTTGCCCCCTTCTCTTCCTGTCTTCAATCTTTCCCAGCATGGGGGTCTTTTCTAATGAATCAGCTCTTTGCATCAGATGACCTAAGTGTTCATGCTTCAGCTTCAGCATCAGTCCTTCCAATGAATATTTAGGGTTGATTTCCTTTAGGATTGACTGGTTTGATCTCCTTGCTGTCCAAGAGACTCTCAAGAGTCTTCTCCAGCACCACAATTTGAAAGTGTCAATTCTTTGGCACTTTCCCTTCTTTAAGGTCCAGCTCTCACATCCATACATGACTACTGGAAAAACCATAGCTTTGACTAGATGGACCTTTATGGGCAAAGTGATGTCTCTGCTTTTTAATATGCTGTCTAGGTTTGTAATAGGTTTTCTTCTAAAGAGCATGCATCATTTAGTTTCATGGCTGCAGTCGCCATCTGCAGTGATTTTGGAACCCAGGAAAATAAAATCTCCCACTGTTTCTACTTATTTTCTGTCTATTGGCCATGAAGTGATGGGACTGGATGCCATGATCTTAGTTTTTTGAATGCTGAGTTTTAAGCCAGCTTTTTCACCTTCATCAAGAGGCTCTTAACTTCCTCTTCTCTTTCTGCTATTAGAATAGAATAAAAAATTGTGAAATTTACCCACAGGTGCCTCTAATGTAAAGAAAACAATTCAAATCCCTATGACATGAATGAATGGGAAGATAAGTAAGAAAAGGTGCTGTTTATTCCATCCCCTGAGGAATAAAAGAGTAAGCCAAAAGAGAAATGGTCAATGTTTTTCACGAACATCATCTGGGTTATGAACATGTTCATTGTTTACATTTTTTTCAAGTGCATATTTGAGCAGTTAAGCATCTTCCCTTTGCACGCAGGGACATACGTGGCCATAATTGGTGAGTGGAAGGTGGGAGAAGAGCCCCTCCCATCCTTTGGATATATTGCTTTTCTCCCAAGAGTACAGGAGTGGGGATAAACCACAAGAAATTCCATGTTTTTGTGAGATATGACTGGTCAGCAGGTAAAGTATTGGGTTGACCAAAAAGTTTGTTCTGGTTTTTCCGTAAGAGGTTACAGGAAACAAACTTTTAGGCCAACCCAACAGAAGGGGAAGAAAACGGATTTAGTGTTCTTGTAAACTATAAGAGGATAGAGATGGGATGAACAGAATGCGGAAGAAATAGTAGAAATGTATAAGTAGAGAAAAACATATAAACATATTTTTGTTCCTTAAGTCATACACTGGATAGCAATGATTCTAAATTTCCACTCTTCCCTCTTGAATATCCTTAGTCAACTCTTTGAATGGCCTTGTTTATACTCCCTTTATTCAGTAGTTATGCAGTGAGAACTCCCTGAGGGGCCTGTTTGTTTCTTGCGTCCTGTTATGATACTGGCACTCTGTACTTTGGTGTAGGGTTCTGGGACTGTAGACTGGTGGCAAGTAGAAAAATTGGCAGATATGGGCAAGTTAGAATTGTATTGTTATAAGTAATGCATTTCAGTCTCTGGGTATCCACTGTATCAAGTTTCTCAACATAAAATGTGACTATTTTTGTCCATATATATTGCTTTATTTTAAACAGCTTAGGCTTATATCTAGTTAGTATATACCAGTGTGTAAATATTGGTAGTAAAAATTTTTAATGAATTACAAGTTGCTGCTGCTCTAATCACCCGAGAAACTCCGCGTGAACACAACCCCTCTAGCTCATGTAGTCACTCCCTGGTGCCACTGCCTCTCCTTGATGAAGCCATTAAGTAACACCCAGCAACACAAGGCCCTCCTGGGACCCTGTTACTCATGGGGCTGGCTTTTGCCTGGTTGGTGTCCGTGTCATATAAGTTGTTAAATATTTTGTATATCACACTTAAATGAAGGAAGAAAGCAACATATAACACTTGAATTAATTAGACAAGTGTATGTGTTAAAGATCAGGTTCCTGGGCTTCAAGAGCTTTTCTTTGAGGGAACTTACTCTATATTTTTTAGAGTCAGTAACTCCTATCCTAATTTAAGTACCTTTTTAATATTGGTGTTCTTCCTTAAGTTAGACATTTCTTCATAAAGCAACTCAAAGTGTTGAAGTAGCAGGTATTTATACATTATCCATTCAAGTCAGTAACAGCAAGATGTCGTGACCATATTTTGGCAAACTTTTGGGCTTATACTTGTGACGTGCTTGCAGGTTTAGAAATCAGTCACAGGAGAATGATGCAAAAATAAATATTCCTGTGGATATGTAGCACTTACAACAAAACAGAAAATTTTGTTTTCTCCCTGCACCTCACCAAAGTCCACTGGAGCACAGTCTATTTATCTTTAAAACATATTGAACTTAGATAAGCACTTTCTATGACTTGCCTTAAGAGAGTGTTTGCAAGTTAACATGGATTGTGAACCTGAAATGAATTGGGCCAATCTCAGGTCTATTCTTCAGGCCTTAATATATCATAAAAGCCTGGAGACAGAAAGAAATTAAGCTGTGAGGACAAATGGAAAGTCAAGTGTACAAAGCCAAGTAGTGCTGGGACTCAAGCAGTCTTCCAGAGAATAAATCAAATTCAGCAATTTAGCAATTCACAACTGCACAGAATTTTGAATGTAGCAGCAAGTTTCCCAGGGCTCTCTGCTTACTTGTTTGTTTGTTTGCTTTATCACTTTTTCCACCATGAGATTGTTCTCATTCCACTTCACAGTTTTATATTTGAACTCTTAAAATATTAGTAATGCCTCAGTGATAAAGCAATACGTTTTACATGAAGTCCTTTTGTTTTTACTAGGCTGTAAATTCTTTGAGCACAGGTGTTATTTCTGTTCCATTTTTGTCTCTATTATAAAGCTAGCATTATATTTTCCAATATTGAAGCTTTTGATAAATGTGTTACATACACTGATATGAGTTTGAAATAATGTCACTGAGTTCTTCAAATTCAGCAAATGTCTAGTGCTCATGGTACAATGTCTGATATAAACATTTGTCTTCATGAAGTGAAGTGAATGTTGCTCAGCTGTGTCTGATTCTTTGTGACCTCATGAACTAAACAGCCCATGGAATTCTCCAGGCCAGAATACTGGAGTGGGTAGCCCTTTCCTTCTCCAGGGGATCTTCCCAACCCAGGGATCAAACCTAGGTCTCCTGCATTGCATGCAGATGTTTTTACCAGCTGAGCCACGAGGGAAGCCCAAGAATACTGGAGTGGGTAGCCTATCCATTCTCCAGTAGATCTTTCTAACCCAGGAATCAAACTGGGGTCTCCTGCATTACAGGAGGATTCTTTACCAACTGAGCGATCAGGGAAGTCCATTTGTCTTCATAGTAGCCTCTATAATGGGCTTTGCCATATAAGCTGTGCACAGGTTAATCCAGATATTCTAATATAAATTTACATAAGGGAATGAGAGTTTGTATCATAAGTACATGTTTAATTAGAATACAAGAATCTTCCGTAACCTAAAGTGATTTGTGTTATTGAAAAAGGATCCTATAAACCTCATGCCTCTAAAATGTTTAAGTGGCATCAGAGTACTACTAATAAAAATTCATGACCACTTAATGAAACCAAAATTGTTATTTCAAGCTCTAAAAATTTGAAAATATAAGTATTTCCAAAAATGTTTATCAATTGTGCACATAATTCCAAAATCCTGAAAAAGAAGATGTAAAACTGTGGTGAGAGAAAGATTAAAAAAATATGCGTGTGCTTATATTTCAGGACATCAGCACTGATCATTGTGAAAGAATCAGCGTCTTAGATAAAGTGAGAAAGGGAAATGACAGCTGTCTGCGTCATTCCCACTATTAGGGTCTTCTCATCTAGTCACCCGGCCTTTTACTTTACTTTATCATCCCTAATGACTGTGGTTTCCTGAAGGGTTCTCTGTTACAGTCTTTGGCTAGACCCATGGGCTAAACTCATGCACAGCTCACACTGGAGCTTTTCAGCTCCATTTACCCTGGAGGAATCTCTCAGAACTCCTCTGCCTTGGCTCCATCACAGAACAATATTCCACTGGAAGGAAAATGCTGGCTGGATCCCTGTTGTCACCTAATTCTCTTTCATTTGATGAAATCCTGGATCCCACTTTCAGAGAAACATTCAACAGACCGAAGCTGAAACAGAATAGAATTTATCTGACACTAAAGTACATGTGAAGTCACACTTATTGTATGGCATCATCATGGAAAGCATGGGTGGCTTTGGTCACTGTGCATCTGAAAATTGTTCATCAGAAAACAGGTGCTTGATGAAGAGAGTAAGACTGATTTGTAGTTTAAACAAATTTCTTTCATGTTACATTAGTGATGCAAGGCTTTGGAAATGAGAAGACCTGGGTTCGAGTTAGCAGTAGATGCTGTTGATGCTGTGCCATTTTCCCTAGACACACTTGAGTTCCTGCCGCTGTGCTGGACAGTTTCCAGCACACTAAGTACTTCGCACCTCCTGTTCTCCATGACTCACCTGAAAGTTTTCACTGGAGCCCTGGGAGCTTTCTCTGCTGCTCAGGGGTGCAGGAGAGTTAAGGTTCCCATGAAGAACCCTCAACCCATGGGGTGGGGATATGGTGGAGAGATGTCCAGGCTTCTAATTCTATGGTGGAAACATTTAGAGGCATGTTCTGTATGGTTTCTCAGAGTGTCCCCACCAAGACTGAACCCCAGTTGACCGCAGAGGTAAGCCGTTCACTCACACAAACTGTATTGGATTTTTCCCTTCCTTGTCTTATTTCCCCTATGGTCTCACTTTTGTTTTTGAGCATCCCTTCCCAAAGACATTACCTGTACCAAGTCTATGTCTTGGGATCTGATTTAAGAACCCAAACTAAGATATGGTCCTAACTATGCTTTTATCTAGGGGCTTCCCTGGTGGCTCAGTGGTAAGGAGTCTGCCTGCAATGCAGGAGATGTGAGTTCGATCCCTGGAGTGGGAAGAGCCCATGGAGGAGGGTATGGCAACCCATTCCAGTATTTTTGTCTGGGAAATCCCATGGCCAGAGGAGCCTGGGGGCTACAGTCCATGGGATCACAAAGAGTTGAACACGACTGAAGCGACTGAGCATGCACACTCACATGCTCTTAAGTGGTACTAAGACTCAGAGGAAGCTATTTTTGTGTGTTTGTGGGGCAGGTGTCTTAAGTTTTATGACCTATCAAATGACAGTTGGGCTAAATTGAGAATTTCCTTATTTATTGAACTGCAAGAACTCTTTTTTAAAAAAATTAAATCTTAAAATCTTATAAAAATAAAAGCAATGGACACGTTTCTTAAGTAATTTAAAAGCTCTTTAAAAATGCTTTAGAGATTTTTAAAGTGCATGGCTATTTGGCAAACATTTCCTTGTTGGTAGATCACTGAGGTATATTCTTGAGTTCTTGCAATTCTTTGTGGCATAATTTTGAAATAATTGGACTAGATGATCTTTAAGAGTTATGCCAAGTTTAAAATTCTTGGATCCTAATGATGAATAAAGGTCTGTGAGAAGCTCTTTACTGCCATTCTAATCTCATTATTTTCCAAAGTCCAAATCCATTCAGAACCAGGTTAGACTCTTTCTTCCTCATACATTTATCTTTGCATCACCAAATGGCTATAGTGTACACATGCATGTGTATTCACATATTTTGAAGAATCAATCAGAAATATAGTTTCCTAACTTGTGGGCTTCCCTGGTGGCTCAGCAGTAAAGAATTTGCTTGCAAATGCAGGAGATGCATGTTTGATTCCTGGGTTGTGAAGTTCTCCTGGAAAAGGAAATGGCAACCCCCTCCAGTATTCTTGCTTGGAAAATCCTATGGACAGAGGAGCCTGGCGGGTTACAGTCCATAGGATCACAAAAGAGTTGGACATGAGTTAGTGACTAAAACAATAACAAACAACAACGAAGCTTGTGGCATACTATAGTTTCCCAGAAATTTTAGTACAAAGACTGTAAATTCTGATGATATGCTAGATGAATATAGGGGCAAGAAAATATTCCTCATTATTTTAATTTTTTATTTCATTGTAAGGATTTTCAGGTTTGTAACCTGTTATTTCATTAAAAAAAACATATTTAGTAATACTTTTCAGCTTTAACACAGATAAAAGTGTATATATTGTTGCGAGCCTGTGTGTTGTAAAAAAAATTTTTTTTGGTCTCAAATCCTAACACTTGGCCATTTATATAATTCTCAAAAATTGTTTTCATTTCTGCAACAAGGTATTTTGATGACAGTTTCAAAATAAGAGTTTTTGTTTTTTTTCCTGAAAGCATCCACATTCCTCTTCATTTCCTCCTTTCCCACACTTTCTGCCTTAAGCTGGGACCTGGACTTTCATCAACTTGTCTCCTCCTATTATCTTCCTGAGAATGTTTCAGAACATTCCTTTGTCCTTCCAGGTAAACTACTAAACCTGCAACCACTTGTTTTCCCTGGGACTGGCTCCAGCACATCTTTCACCTTGCCAGTCTTTCTAAGGACACTTTCTCCTCATCTCTTAAACCCTGCACTTTTGCTTGATTTGTAGAGATGCACAGGGGAAAAAACATCTTTTCTTGCATTTTTTCCCCTAGAGGGATAGCTCCTGTCTTATTTCCATTGTTCATCAAATCTCTGCCTATGTGATCACATTTTTTTGAAGATTAATTGAACAGAGTTCCAGTTTACTAAATGTGGAGAAAAGAGAGTAACTTCCACCCAATTTTCTGGCAAATATTTGTGTCCAGATAAATAACATGTATGCAAGTTCCATTAGGAAGAATTATTTCTCACAACTATGAATCTTAGTGATATTAGTAAGGTGTTTCTTATTGAAGCTGAAAGTCAGTAAGAAAGAGAATAATTTACATACTTAATCCAGCCATGAAGTTCCACCTTTCCAGAGGAGGTGATAGTTGTGAGTTCCTTTTATAAGTTATTTACCCAACAATTTTCTCTAATATTTCAAAGCTTTAAATTAAAGGACAGTATTACATCAATACAATATTTTAAAGATTATAGTCATTTCTCAATATCCATGGAGGCTTGGTTATAGGATCCCTGCAGATACCAAAATCCACAATACCCAAATTCCTTATATAAAATGGATGCACTTTAAACCATCTCTAGATTATTTATAATACCCATTACAATGTAAACACTATGGAAATAGCTTCCAGGTGCAAAACAAATACATATTTCGCCTTTTGGAACTTTCTGGAATTTTTTATCCAAATATTTTTGATTTGCGGTTAGTTGAATCAGTGGATGTGAAACCCTCAAATGTGGAACCCAGGGACAGGAGAACTGGCTGTATGTCCTTTCCTTGTCAGAGGTTCTCATGAGCCCTTCACTTTGCGTGTGTTGCCTTTAATTTTTTTCGCTTCTGAGCTCCATCCTTTCTTTCATAAGAGGTGTACTCTACTACATAACTTCATCTAAATGCATCCGTTACTCAAACCACCCAGGCTGAGGAAAGGGGGTCTCTTGTCTCCCACATCTGACTGGAAGTTCCTTCAAGGCAGAAGCTCATCTCCCAGAGTTAAGCAGCTTGTAGGGTACCTGATAGTTCCTTAATATACGCTGGCTGAATAAATCACCAAATTACTGGAACACGTTTTTTTAGGAGGTGCTTTTGGATGAGACTTCATTAAGAATTTGTCTGAATGGCTCAAGATTTTGTGATTTGGCTTCTTTTCAAAGGCTGTGACCAGTTTTTTTGTTGTTGTTGTTATTTCCAGTTCCATGTATGAATTATGTATCTGAAATTCCTTTTCTACTGTGCTTGGCTTTGATGGCATCCCAAGCTTTGAGATTACTTTTTTGGATTATAATACTTTATCTCATTCTTGGTCTGGATCTTCCATCTCAGACGCTGACGTGAAAAACAAAGTTCCTTTTGCTTACGTTTCTCTGTCAGGTTTAGCTGTGCTCATATCAAGTGTCAGCCCACGCCCTGCGGAGATGACCAAAGGTTCTGTGATAGATGCCAGGGTGGTGGTATGTTTACCACAGACTAGTTTGGGGGCATTCCAGTGAGGGAAACAACTTTTTTTTTTTTTCTGTTTTGAGTTCCGAGATCTTTTAGCAAATTAAGCCACTGTGTCTCTGCATTGTGTTTTCTGTTATTTCTGGGCAGGAATCATTACTGATGTGTTATTCCCTTCAGTACTACTGCTCCTAACAGTTGGCCAATGTGTAGCCATAGGTACAGCAGTTGATAACTTTCATATGTGTTTCCTTGTTTTCCTTCTTTATGTTTTCCCTTTATGGAGTTTCTCTTGGAGAATTTCTAAGTTGTTCTTGTTCTTTATTTTTTTATTATGACACCTACTGACAGATGTTGCCAGGTCAAGCTCTTAGGATGGTGGATGGTCCCCTTGGGCTTCCTGAGAGTGACATATTGTTATCATCTGCTTTGGGGCAGTAGGAATAGTGAGGCAGCCCCGGCAAAGTTCTTATATTTGTTTTCTTCCTAGCATCTTGAAAAGAAGAAAATCATCTCAGTTTGCCTCTATGTGCTTCATATGCTAAGTCACTTCTGTGATGTCTACTTCTTTGCAACCCTCTGGACAGTAGCCCGCCAGTCTCCTTTATCCATGGGATTCTCCAGGCAAGAATACTGGAGTGGGTTGCCATGCCCTTCTCCAGGGGATTTCCCTGACTCAGGGATCCAATCTGCATCTCTTATGTCTCCTGCATTGGCAGGTGAGTTCTTTACCACTAGTGCCACCTGCGAAGCCCAGCCGTCTCACTTTGGCTCTATAGGTGATGATAATGTTGGACAGGATTTTTCCCTTCTTAAGAGCTATATTTTTAAGTGGTGGTAGATGACAACAGTGAAAACAGTTATTTGCTGCATGCTAATTCTGTGCCAGGCAATGTTTAATACGTTTTATATACATCTTTCAGTTTATTCCCACGGCAACAGTATGAGTTAAGTATCATTCACTAAGTTTCTCCAGAGGCCTCTGGTTGACCTTCTTGTCTGCTTGCTAACCTGGTATTTCCTGCCTGTCTCTGCCACATGCTGGTGTAATATGTAAAGCAATGTAATAATATGTAATATATGTAACATGTTATTATATAATGTGAGCTTTTCTGAGGCTTAATGTTAAAATAATTTTCTCCTTTTAAAAACATTGTGTTTATTGTGTGCCCTGTTGAAGGATGAAGATCAAGAGGAGGATTATGACAACTCTTCATATTATTTAATTTTCCTATTCAGTGGTTTTGCTGCTACCTATAGATCCCTAAGATGGCAAAGGGAAGAAGACATAAAGTGGCACGTGGAGCAGTTTCTTTTCGGTTTCTCTCCTGAGCGTGTCACCTTCCTGTATTTTATTACTCTTGCTTCTTCTCGCTCCTTTCATTCTAGCCCCAACCCTCAAGTTCACATGTGCCAGACTTGAGAGCTACACATTTCTCTACATGTCTTTCAAACACATGACTTGCTATGAATAGTTTTGGCTAGTTGCTAAAGAATCTGAGGAACAGAGCAGTGGAGTGACTTGCCAAGTTTATAGACATATGTCAGAGAACTACGTGAGTAGTAGAACTTATCCTTCTTGAGGCCTTGCTCAAATTTGTGGACTCTCCCCCGAGTCCCCCTCCACTTTCTCTGAAGGCAGAGTTACTCCCTCCTGGCCCTGTTCTCTCATGTCACTTTATATATCCCTCAGCACAGCATATATCTCAGGATATTGTGACTGGAGGTTTATTTCTCTTCCGTGTTCGATCATGAAACTCTTTATGGCAAACACTGTTCCATTTATCCATGCATCCCCTGGGCCTAGAATAGCACTTGGCATGTTGTCGATGTCAGACAAGAGTCCACTTGGGGAAGGACTGTATCCATGCTGTGCAGTGGGCTGCCATTTTTATTCTCATTCCTTGAGGTACTGCTTCATATGGATCCTGTTGTTTAGTGGGTGCTGATATAGAAGAGTCGTCCTGTTGACTCAGAAAAATATATGAGGCGATGTGGGGTTCAACCACAGAAATTTCATAACAAAGATTCCATTTTCAAGTTAAAAACTCTGAGTTAAAACAGACCTAATCCACTTATGGAAGCTCCTTTGTAAAAACTATGAATGAGTTTAAACACAGAGGTCAAATTTCAAAATAAAATTTCAACATCATGGTCAAGGTCTTCTCAAGGCAGTCAGGGTTTTGTGTACTTGCACACAAGCAAACACACACACATGTGTATGTGCTGCTCAAGGTCATTTTTGGTAGTTATATAAACTGTAATTTACATATGAAACGTTACTTTACCAAATTGTTTACATCCACGGATTTCCGACATCCTTTCAGTTTGACCTGCAGTAAATTCCTCCATGTAAGCTCAGAAGGAGACACACCTCTATCCCAGATTTTAGCTCACAAGCAGAAGTAAGTTATTAAAGGAATTGGGAGAGAAGAAAAAGAGAAATAGCTATGCTTCTAATAGAAGAAAGAAGGCAAATGTTGATTTAATCAATGGATTCACTTTTAAGTAAGAGAACAGATGTTTTCTGTTAAGTCCCTCGTGAAAATTCAGTAGGCGCCAGTGATACTCTGGGATCAGTGGCTTCTGATAAAGTTTGAAATGAAGGTCTGGGCTGTTCTTCCTGAATGAGCTTTTGCACAGCAGGCCTGTCCCTGTGGTGAGATTTTTCTCCTGAGTTCTCTCTTCTTTATACATTCATGGGCTCTCTTCCACTGTCCATTCACTTAGGTTTTTTACGCCTTAGGGTAGGCAATAGCATTACATTTGTATATGTTTGTGCTGTGTGAAAATATTAACCGCCAAGAATTTAAGTTTCTACCTATAAGTATCTATTTGAATCTTGCATTTTCAGGCCCCATAGTGTTTTCAGATCTTACCTGGGTTATGGGCTGCTCTCTGAGCAGTTGGGTTTGAAGAGCAGTTGAGGTGTTAGTTTCCCTGATGCTGTCTTGTAACCTGTGCTATGGAAACATTAACCAGAACTCCCCTCACCAAAACTTCAAAGGGTTCCTCCAAATAGTTCGAAGATTCTACATTCCCCAAAATGCCAGCTTTTCTTTTTCAATTTCTTGAAAATTGCCTGCTGTAATATGAGCCTTTTCCTTCTCATAAACACTCCAATTATGATAATATTCTTGGAATTTCTTTGCCAAACACAATTCATTATTACAATTTCAAGTAATATATCATCTTCTTTGCCCTTTTCTTGCCCATGCAGCCATCATCTCATCTAGCATTTGACAGACAACACTGCTGGGCTGGAAAATCCTTATGATCAGGGAATGCTTTATACCATTTTAGATCTGGCTCCTGCTACACAGTGGGAGTGCAGGAACTGTTTGTTGAATGAAGCCAGGGATCTCCTTTATAATTATTTATTGGAAGGCATGTGTTGGCAGACCATTATAAAATTCCCACTGAGGAAATCAAGATAGCCAAATAACCAAAGTAATCTGTTCCTTGCTCATATTTCCCATAATGGGTTCTCCCCTTCTCACCTTTGCATTTTGTACTATCTGATAATCTTGGTGTATAGCTCCATTTGCTTCCAGTTAGTCTGTACCGACACACAAGTATAAGAATATCTAGAACTATACAGTGGCTGTTTTGTTAAATAAACTAGTCTTAAAAACTGGTATTGTAGCATTAGCAGGCTAAAAAATTTACAATCTAGTAATTTCCATTTTATGAGGATAGAACAAGTGAGCATTTCCCAATACCTGTTTGGTATATACGGGCACCTAGTTGGAATAGCATCTCATTAATTGACCAAATTAAGTGGAGGGGATGTTAAAAAAGGATAGTATTGAGACACATGGAAACTCTTCCACGATTCCTTTCCCAGTGGAGCTGTATTGGATCTCTTCTGGTTCTCACCCTTCAGTATCATCCTTTATCCTGTTCCTCAAACTAAAACATCTGCAGTAGGAGCAGGAGAGTGTTTCCAAGGCAGGAGCCTGAGGAATGCTTGTTTGAATGGAGCTGACTTCTTACCCTCCCCAAGGGGCAGAGGTGTTGATAGTTTCCATCAGTAATGACCTCATAGGAAAGCCTTGTGCATCTCAAAAGCCACCACCACAGCTGGCACTGATTCAGGAGAAGCTGGAGCCTGGGCCTAGGTGATCATTGAGACAAAGCTATGCTGTCTCCTTCTGGGTGATCTGTTGGCCCATTTCTAAACAAAGATTGGGAAGAAGCACAGGAGAAAACTTGTTTTAAACCATATCTGTCCTCTAGAATGAGAGCATCCAATTTCCCAGCCTTAAAATAATGAATGTGCTTTATTTAGAAATATTGCAATAACTTTCCTTTTTCTTAATAAAACCCCACAATTAATTACTCAGTTCATGCATTTGCTCATGAATCAACCTAGATGTAGTGAGTACCTGCCATGAAGTAAGTACTGGTGAAAGAAAGTGGAAGTGAAAGTCTTAGTTGCTCAGTTGTGTCCTATTCTTTGCGACCCTATGGACTGTATAGGTATTGTAGGCTATACAATGCCAGGCTCCTCTGTCCATGGGATTCTCCAAGCAAGAATACTGGAGTGGGTAACCATTCCCCTCTCCAGGGGATCTTCCTGACTCAGGGATGGAACCTGGGTCTCCTGCATTGCAGGAGGCCACCAGGGAAGTCCTTTGAGACAACAGGAATACCATGGAGAGCAAAACCAGAGTCAGCCTGCCCTTGTGAAGCCCTTAGTCTGTCAGAGAGATGTGTGTGTGTGTTGGTCTCAAGTCATGTCTGACTCTTTGCTACCCCATGGACTATAGCCCAGCAAGCTCCTCTGTCCATGGGGATTCTTCAGGCAAGAATACTGGAATGGATTGCCATTTACTTCTCCAGAGGATCTTCCTGACCCAGGGATCAAACCCAGGTCTCCTGCATTGCAGGCAGATTCTTTACCATATGAGCCACCAGGGGAGCAGAAAGACGGGGCTCAGTCAAGGAGTTGCACAGTTGTACAAACAGAGGTCAGTTCTCTGAAGGGAGAGAATGTTGTCCTAAGAAAGTACATGAGAACAAATTTCATATGGTTTGGGGTCAGGGGAGGATACAGTTTTAGTTACAGCCTTTGAAGCAGAATGGAAGTTACTGGGTAAAGGGGTGGGGAGGAGAGTATTTTCAGGCATGGAGAGCAGCATGGGCAGTGGGGGCTTGTTCAAGAAGCAGAGTGGAATATTCAGGAAAATGTGCAAACATGGTTCAGATGAGTCTTGAAGAATAGGAAGATGTAGACCATGAAGATCCTCTCTCTCTGTCCTCCTTTTACAACCTGGCTGTGGTTTTCACCCCCTCTCCAGTGACTGGATGAGCATGCAATCATACTGAGCCTTTGCTTCTTTCAAGCACAGTGTAAGGAACAGCCCCTGAACATAGGAATCTCCAGAACGAATAATTATGCCTTTCATGGAAGTAAGGAATGCTAGGCAGAAAGAAAATGTAGTCCCTGGGCTTCATCATCTGTCTTCCCACCATTGAGCCAATCCTGGGGAAGAATGACTCTAGAAAGGGGACTTCATATTCTTTCCAGCAAGAAAACCTATAGCTTTCACCTTTGCTCTAACTAACTTAAGACCCTGCCTTGTGAGCAACTAACTGAAGTTTCTTTTGTGACGTTATCAGTATAAATAGAGACCAGCTGTTCAAGGTCAGTCATTTTTTATTTCTTCGTGTAGTTATTGAGTCTCCTGCTCACTACACTGTTAAATGGAGCTAAACTCTGCCCTCTGAATAGAGTTGCATCTTCATCTGAGCTATATGTGCCCTCCAGAACCTAGTGTTCTAAGCTTATCTTTCATTCTTGACCCTCTTTCTTAAGCTGTCACTGCTGTTGAAATTTCTTCGGCAACATGCAATACTGACCATATGGCTTCCTTGCTGAAAAGTCAAAGACTTTTTCTTCATTAACTAGGAGATAATCAAAAGGCTTAAGAGAATGTTTCAAGTTGTTTATCATCTGGCTCTGCTCTATAATTTATCTTTATCCTCTTACACTCTAGTTCACTGACTGTGTGTTTTACCTCCAATCTGAGCCACTTCGTGGTCCCAGAACTGTCATGCTATTCCCAGCTTGAGCCTTTGCTGATGCCACAAGTGAGTTTTCAGTTGTTTCTTACAGGTGAACTACGCATGCATGATGCTCAGTCTCTCAACCATGCCTGACTCTTTTGCAACCCCATGGACTGTAGCCTGCCAGTCCTACATGGGAATCTGTCCATGGGATTCTCCAGGCAAGAATACTGGGGTGGGTTGCCATTTCCTCCTCCGGGGGATCTTCCTGACCTCGGGATTGAACCTGTGTCTCCTGTGTCTCTTGCATTGGCAGGCAGATTCTTTTCCACTGAGCCACCTGGGATTCCCAGGTAAACTCTGACCTGCTGGCAAAGATTGTTTACCACTGCTGCTTTTCAGAAACATTTGTGGCTCAGGGTCAGTTTTCTTTATCTCTATTCATATGCTTCGAGGGCACTAAGAAAACAGTTTGTTGTAATTACTTTTCTGTGTTTTTTCATCTGCTGGATTCTGAAAGGAGGCATCTTGTTATTATCCCCACCACTTAACATGGTGCCTTGAACATGGTTTTGCTCAATAAATACTTACTGAAAAAAAATGCATTGATTTAAGATACTAATGGTTCTAACCACAAGACAGGAGAAAAAAAAAACTTTCCTGAAGACACAGAAACAATGGGAAAGTTAACTTCTTTTGGAAGTTCTAGAAAGGCAATAATTCACTCTGGGAACTCTATAGCATTTCTGGGATAGATGTTTGTAAGTGAAGCAATCAGTAAATTGATTACAAAAATATACCTAAATCTTCACCCTTCCTTGTATGTACAACCTTTGCAATAAAACTTTTCAGCCCCTTCCATTAAGAAGTGGAGTCTGTTTTCCCATCCTTTGAATCTGGGGAGGGGGAGGTCTCATGACTTTTTTCAGCCAATAGAAAGCTGTGGAAATGACTGTAACCCAGTCCTGAGCCTAGACTTCCAGTGGCCTTGCATGATTCTGCTCTCTGTCTCTTGGAACCCTGTACTGCATGAGAACAAAGTCTGTTCTGATGGAGGATGTGAGGCTAGGTGGAACAGAAATGAATTGTCCCAGCTGAGGTTTCCATAGAGCACACAGTTCTCAATAGACTTGCCAGTAGGCTGCATACGGCTGTGCAAGCAAAGACCACTCAGCTGAGTCCACCATAAACTGTAACCAGCAGAATCATAAGCTAAACAAATGGTTCTTTTATGCCACTAAATTTCAGAATACTGTTATAGAAATGTTTCTCAGTAGTAATCTATTTGTCTTATTTCATAATTTATTTATTTATTTTCTTTAGTTCTACCAGTTTATTGCTACCAACCCATCTCCCTCCACCCTCATGCACGCATGCTCAGTCATCTAACCCCATGGACTGCAGCCCACCAGGCTCCTCTGTCCATGGACTTTTCCAGGCAAGAATACTGGAGTGGGTTGCCATTTCCTTCTCCATAATAATTTATTTTTTATTCACAAAGTATTTATTGAGTGCATTCTGCAAATCAGTATTTTAGGTTTTAATGGGATACATGGGTAAATAAGATATAGTCCTTGTCTATAAAGGAATGTGATAAAAATTCCTAGGAAGAAAGTGAAAACAAATGTGTACACAGGCAAAGATGCTATGTTTAGCACAAAATTCCAATTAGGTGTGATAGTTAGTGCAGCCTTAAGATCCCATTTCCTAACTGGCTGATATTTAAGTATCTTCCAACATGAGTAAACAGTATGGAGTGCCCTGCGAGCAGAGGAAACTGTTTTGAAGTCAGTTCCCGGTGGAATGGTCTGATGGTCTTTACTGAAAGCCACAGACCACCTCAGCTGCTCGGTGTCATCTAATACTGAGGCTGAGAGTGGGACCAACCAATAAAATGCTATCTTTTATCATGTTACATAATCAGAAAAATATTTCACAGAATAATCAAATTAGAATGTATAATAAAATTTTAATACGACAAAGTTTTTGTAAAGGCTCCACCACTGTGAATTTCATTTCGAGTTGATTCATGTGTGAATTCTGACTTTTTGCTTGAGGAGATACTGACTGATATGGAAAATGACCGAATTTCCAGCAACCGCCAAATAGCTCAGGATATCCCCCATACTGGGATGTTCTAAGAGTGGTCTTCAATAATCAACACTTTTCCCCTAGGGCAAATTGAACATGTAGTCGGGACTCAAAAATAATTGTTGAGTTGAAGTAACTTAAAAACTTTCCTCTTTGTTAGAAATAAAAGAATGACATTTCTTCAAAGAAGACATACAAAGAGTCAACAGACACATGAAATGATGCTCAGCATCACTAATTATGCAAATCAAAATGACAATGAAGTTTCTCCTAACAGCAGTCAGAATGTCCATCATCAGAAAGTCTACAAATAATAAATGCTGGAGACAGTATGGAAAAAAGAGAAGCCTCCTACACTGTTGGTGAGAATGTCAATTGTATAGCCACTAAGGAAAACTCTAATTTGAAAAGACATGCACCCCAGTGTTCATTGCAGCTATCCTATTCACATTAGCCAAGACATGGAAACAACCCAAGTGCCCATCAACAGATGACTTTACAAAGATGTGGACTATTACTCAGCCATTGAAAAGAATGAAATACTTCCATTTGCAGCAACCTGAATAGACTTAAAGAATATTATACTAAATGAAGTATTCAAACTGATAAGGACAAATATTATATGACACCGCTTATGTGTGGATCTGAAAAACAAGACAAATGAATCTATTAATATATACAGAACAGGAACAGATTCACAGACAACTAAAGGGGGGAGAAAAGGAAAGGAAGCGTAAATTAGGACTATGAAATTAATAGATACAAACTACTATCTATAAAGTAGATAAGCAACAAGGATTTACTGTATAGCACAGGGTACTATATTCAATATCTTTTAATAACTTGTAATGGAAAATAATATGAAAAGAAAATTTATAATTAAATTACTTTGCTGTACACCTGAAACTAACACAATGTTGTAAATCAAGTATACTTCAATTTAAAAAGAAAGAATGAACATTTGATGGTTTTGTGTTTCAGTAATTTCTTAATGTATCCAGATGATTAGAGAGTGGAATATTCTGGCTTAATTAAATGGTCTATCAAAAGATTAATTTTTATTTTATATATTTATAGTTTATCTGATAAAAAGAATTCAGTAGAAATACTAACACTAAAATAAGAGTCAAGCTTGACTTCTTGTTATAGTCTTAAAACTTCATTGTATAATACTATAAGCAACATATTTTGGGGATTTCTGGATGTTTATATTCTGTATAGTCATGAGTTTCCTGCAAAAAAAAAAAAAAAAGCTGTCACTTATAGTATTATGCCCATATAACCAGAAGTCAAACTATAAACAATCCTGAATTTTTCACTTTTATTGTTTTACATGGTAGCACATGATGTTTAATTGTCAAAAAGGGAAATTAACATATAATGTAGAATGCTTCTTCCTGTAATGAAAAGAATTTATCTTCTCCAGATGTGTGACAAACCTTGTATATGCTTTTCTATTTTGTCTGTAGCCATACATACCACAAATATCAGGTAGTTTTTCAAAATTGATTTGGAATTAAAATAGTCTGACAGAGAAAGAGTTTAAATATAATTCAGCAAAAAGTCCGGAGAAGGCAATGGCACCCCACTCCAGTACTCTTGCCTGGAAAATCCCATGGACGGAGGAGCCCGGTAGGCTGCCGTCCATGGGGTTGCGCAGGGTCGGACACGACTGAGCGACTTCACTTTCACTTTTCACTTTCATGCACTGGAGAAGGCAATGGCAACCCACTCCAGTGTTCTTGCCTGGAGAATCCCAGGGACGGGGGAGCCTGGTGGGCTGCCGTCTATGGGGTCGCACAGAGTCGGACACGACTGAAGCGACTCAGCAGCAGCAGCAGCAGCAGAAAGTCAAGTCAAATTATACATATTCAGCTTGAAACTCAGGCCGAAGCAAAGAGATTTGGACCATTGCAGCATGGGTTTGCAGTAAAGGTATCTGAGTGAGGTAGATGGAGCCAGGGTATCACGGAGTGTTTATGCTATTTTGTACAAAATATTGAGGATGAAAAATGTGGGCACTATATTAAAATTAGTTGATAGAGTAAGGTTCCAGGAGGCACCAAGTCTTGTTTTGTTTTGTTAAGTACAGTTGTCATTATTTCTGTTTTCAAGCTTGGGTAAATCAGAGACAGCTGGAAATTTCATTCAGCCGACCAACTAACCAATCAGTAGTTCAATGAATTATGTTACGAAGATGTCTAACACTCTGTGTACTTTCCTATCTCGCACTCAATTAATGTTATTGAGGTTTAGCTGAATGAAATAGAATCTGTGACTTAGCCACTTAGTAGCTCTGTGTCTTAGGGTAGTTCCTTTTACCTCCCTAGGGCTGTAAGAGGTGACTACATTATGAGTTATAAAATTCTAAATCTTCTTGGGACCCACAAATCATTAAAGTCAGAACATGGTCTTTATTTTCTTCAAGAACAAGTATCATTTTAAGGCAATAACCCACACATTTGCTGGACTGTACACTTGTTCCATTTATTAGTACTTCGCCAAGCGTGACCTTGAGGACAGATAAGTCCTCAAGAAACAATGGATTATTGGGTGTCTTGTGATTCATTTCTCTTAGCATTTAGAGTACTGTCAGACATGATCTCAACAACCTAGAGCGGCTTATCTGGCTTCTTCTTCTCTACAGGGGTCATACGGTCTAGGTATTGAGTGGTCAGAGCCAGTACTGATGTTACTGCTTGGGCACATGGTTCCTAAGGTTTTAATTAGTGTTATTTAATAGGTATACTAAGTAGTGAATATGATATGAGCTTATCTCTTTGAAAAAATTCCTGGGAAGCTGTTCGAATATAATGCTGGTATGATTATCATGATATGGCAAAAACTGAACAACACCCCCCAACCCCATGAGATCATAAATAAACAGGGGATTTTTTAAAGTGACATTTAAGATATGATTTTTTCTCATGTGTTTAATTTAGTCTTTATGATAAAGTGCTTCCGCATTAGCTCAGAGGTAAAGAATCAGCCTGCAGTGCAGGAGTTGTAGGAGATGCAGGTTTGATCCCTGGGTCAGGAAGATCCCCTGCAAGAGGGCAAGGCAACCCACTCCAGTATTCTTGCCTGGAGAATCCCATGGACAGAAGAGGTCCATGGAGTCACAAAGAGTCAGACATGACTGAAGTGACTTAACCCGGATAAATAAAGTAGGTGTGATTACCCCCTTTTACAAGAGAGGAAAAATTGAGAGAGGTTATTGCTTATTCATTCGTTATTCAACACATATTTGTGAAATGCCTCCTCAGACACTGTTCTAGGTTTGGGGAACAAGCAATAGGGGGTGATGAGGGAACAGGATGTTTGCATCCATGGAGTTACATTCTTGGGAGTAATTGTGGTCAGGTGATAACTAGCACTAAACAAGTGACAAGTGCACAAATAGAGATAATTTTTGATACTGTTAAGTTTATGAAGACAGTACAAGATAATGGGATAGACTGGCTGGGAGGTGAACATAATGGGAGAAAGGGGGACCAGGGAGCACCTCTCTGAAAAGGTGACATTTCAGTTGGGATCCAGTTTGTCTCAGTGGAGTAACTAAGATTTTAACTTAGGACTCTCCTAGCGCTGCTGCTGCTGCTGCTGAGTCGCTTCAGTCGTGTCCGACTCTGTGCGACCCCATAGACGGCAGCCCACCAGGCTCCGCCGTCCCTGGGATTCTCCAGGCAAGAACACTGGAGTGGGTTGCCATTTCCTTCTCCAGTGCATGAAAGTGAAAAGGGAAAGTGAATTCACTCAGTCGTGTCTGACTCTTAGTGACCCCATGGACTGCAGCCTACCGGGCTCCTCCGTCCATGGGATTTTCCAGGCAAGAGTACTGCAGTGGGGTGCCAGTGCCTTCTCCCTCCTAGCGCTAGGTAACTCTAATAATAACCTTTCTTTTAATCACTCTTGATTTAAACACTAAAATACTAAAAGGTCTATATTAATAACAGAAAATTTTAAAAAGTCTAAGTACCTATATCTTTTCTCCTCTTGAGATTGTTAGGGTCAAATTAAGAATGTAAACCCATGGCTGATTCATGTTAATGTATGGCAAAAACTACTACAATATTGTAAAGTAATTAGCCCCCAACTAAAATAAATAAATTTATTTAAAAAAAAAAAAAAGAATGAAAGGAATGTAAAATCTGTAAAGAGTTGTGTACGCTACAGCTTTCTTCTTGTTACGTGCCCTTGCAGTCTGGCATGGGATGCATGCTGAGAGAGTAAAAAAGAAAAGGAATGAAACATATATGCTATATTTTGGTTGAAGAAATGAGGAGTAGAGTGATGTAGCAATAAATAAAATATGATCATATTTATTCTTTTTCTGCCCCCAATGTCTTGAGGAAATAACCTGAAGATGAACATCAAAATCATCAAAAATCCACTGCCATGAAAATGATGGTTAATATTTTGGCATATTTTTTTCTAAGATTGTTTTATATGCATTTCTAAATAAACTAACTTTAGATTTGAATGTAGACTTTTCTTTTTTATTTTTTACTAACATTACATTATTAGTCTTATGTTATTTAAACTTCATGAAACATAATTTGTAATGGCCCCAGAATAGTTCATCATATGGCTATGCACTAACTAATGTTTTTAACCATTCCCCTGTGTTGAACATATAACTTCATCCAATTTTTTTTTTTTTTTGCATGCTAAATAATACTGAAATGATCCTTACACATATTTCTATGTTTGTTTGCCTCATGATGTCCTTTGGATAGCTTTCTAGAGTGAAAGTACTGTCAAAAATAGGAAATTTCATTCAGAAAATTGCTGGGAAAATGTTGCTAGGTAGTTTCAGGCTCTCTTGCAAAGCCACGTTTGATGTCCTGTTTCACCACTTTGAGTAACTGACTTACAAGTGAAAGTTCTGACTTCCAAATGAAAGTCCCAGTGGGAGCCAATGGTCAGAACTTATCAAGTTTGATAGTTATTTGTCCAATATCCTGTTAATCAAAACTTATTTTCACCAAAATTTGAGTCCATGTCCAATGATAATTGATACTCGCAGAATAATACTGAAACAATGAAAAATCTTAATCATCAAAAATGAAAAACTTATGTTCAGAAGAGCTTTGTATTATGTATCTATAAAATTATATGTTACTTATATAGGATTGTATTTACAATTTTCTAAACCTTAAAAAAATAACAGTTCTTTTATGCGTGTATGTTACTTTTTAGTTAATCATAATAGCCCAGTCCCTAAAGTCAGGTTTAACGACAGAGTTTATTACATAATATAACACAGTTTGTTCCTGGTTAATTAAGTAAATAGGAGTGTTAAGTGAGTCATACACTCATTCTGTGCTGTTTTACTTTCCTCGAATAAACTTTTCTCAATTTTATTTAAACCATTCTTTATTTATATTGAAGTCTGTCAGAATAGCCATGAAGCCCGTCAGATGGCCTTAAGGGATTAGCAAATTATAATTTAGCTGAAAAATGACAATTTTAGCAGATCAGTGTTCCCCTCTGGAGGCTAAAAAATATGCATCAACTACACTAAGAAGAGAGATGTTTATTTGAAACTTATCCAAACAATCTAAAACCCCTAGGTGGAAGTCTTGAAGAAAAGGGATTTTCCACAGATTCTAACTTTCCTCTTTCTCACTTTCAGATATTCAAGGAACATAGAATTAAATAGCCCATCTGGCTTTGTTGCCTGGGGTGGAAGGGAAAAGGAAAGAAAGAGACAGAGAAACTCAGTAAGAAAGAACTTGAATTTGGCTGAAACTTAAATCCAAGAAAGGGAAGAATAATGTACTTTACACGAGGTATATTTGGAATAATTCGTGATTATAAGGAAATTTAAATAAATGAAATTGAAGTTTATATAAACAATGAAATAAATGCAAGCATAAATTACCCAGTATTGCCTTCATCTTTATCCCTCTGCTTTAGGCAATGGTAAATGTATTCTATTTCACTCAATGAGCTTATCTCTAAGTATAGCTATAGGAGAAATGATTTCCTTTAAAACAGCTAATTTTATAGTCAAAATATCTCTTAAATTCAAGTTAAACAGAAGCTCAGTTCTTATTAAGGTAGGACTTACCATGTGGTGGAATAACTACTGAAGTGGGATTTTGAGCTTTTCCACTTACTGATCTGGGACTTCAGGAAAGTCAAATCACATTTCTGGACCCATTGTCTCCCTCTCATTAAAACGATAGTATTGGAATGCTAATTTATCTCTTAGGTCACTTCTACTACCTACCCCTTAGAAAATGAAATCCCTGAATTTTATAGGTATCTGATGTATCTTTTTCTCTATCATTATTCTGATTTTTCTCTCCTTCCCTCTATTTTTTAAATTTACAATTGTGATTACTCTAGAGGTATAAAAATAAATGAAAAAATAAATTAAACGTATGAATCATTTTGTCATTAATTTCCAGTTTACTAGAGAACAAGGATAGTCTTTTGTTTCTTGTGTGTTTTCACATAATGGCTAATTGTTTTTCTGTGCACAGAGGAATTCCTAGCTCTGTTTTTAAATGACTGGCCAATGTCTTTACACACTCCCCTTGGAACATTGTAAATAAGATAAACAGATGCATATGTTAGATCACTGAATCTCCATTGTTTAGTCTGTATGTGTGAGGCCTGAGGTTACGTATCCAGGTTCTAAATCTTTGATAGGTCAGAGTCATTATCCTCTGCTTCTTACAGTTATTCTATCAAGCTCAACAAACCACCCCTTTATGAGTGCCATTGTCAGCTGGGAGAACTAATCATGGTAAAAGTGAAAGTGTTAATCACTCAGTTCTGTCTCTTTGCAACCCCACCAACTGTAGCCCACCAGGCTCCTCTGTCCATGGGATTCTCCAGGCAAGAATACTGGAGTGGGTAGCCATTCCCTTCTCCAGGGGATCTTCCCGACCCAGGGGATCGAACCTGGGCCTCCCACATTGCAGGAAGATTCTTTACTGTCTGAGCCACCAGGGAAGCCCAAATCATGGTAAAAGAAAAAAAAAAGTTATAAACATGATCTCACTGGGCACTTGGTGCTGACACTATCAAGAACTGTTTTCCTTAAGAAAGCCCTTCTGTGGTGTGAGTGTTATTCCTTGGGGTCACTGAAGGACAGAACTGTGATTAACCACACTTGCCACTAGAGGGCAGTGCTGACCATTCACAGAGATAGTAAAGCCATTGTGATGGCCTTTGGACTCTTAAAAGTTCAGTTAGAAGAGTGTCTGAAGTTTGTGCCATTGGTTGAGATTGTATGGATCCTGAGTCCCTTATGAATTTTGTATTATGTGCAGGCCTTATTAGATATAATTTGAACTTGGATGATGATTATATTCTATAATATTATTAAGGATTACTTCTCATTCCTGGATACAAATCAACTGTTTTAGAAACTTGAATAACTTCTTGCTTTGGAGGATTTCTCAATAGGCTCTAGTTTCCCCTACTTTTTCCTTTTTAAAAATGTTATAGTAAGCATCAATCCAGAAGTAAACGTAGGGTAAATGTACAGGTCATAGTGATGGTATTAGAGGTACTTTGATAAGATTCTTGTACTCCCGTGCAACCTGAAACAACTCCACTTTTCTCATTTCAAGGCCTGTCATTCTATCCTTAGGCATTAGTCATTTTGAACTGAATCTCTTCCCTACAGTTTCTCCTACTACAAGTGTTTGTTATTTGCATGTCTTATGATAGGAACTGTGCCTTGATCTTAGGCTTCAAGAATTCACTTGTATTAAATATTACCTGAAAGATGTGATGCTAGGGCATAGTTTTTAGCTTATATTTACTTGACAAAGGTCATTTGGCTTTTCGATTGTCTCTCTATGACTATTTACCTTGACCAGCTTTCATTATAAGAGAATGAAGAACTAACTAACCTACTATAGATAAGTATTTCTTGTGTATGTTACTGCATTTAATGCTCATAACAACTCATAACACAACATAATGCTCGTAACAAGCAAAAGTAGGGATTGCTTGTTATATCCATTTCATAGATGAGTAAATCGAGGTTTAGAGTTGAAATAACTTGCTCAGGATCACACAGCTTATAAGAGAAGGAACCAGGATTGGAATCCAGGTTTTTTTTTCCTCCAAAGCCCATATCAAAACCTGTGGGAAAAGATACAAAACAGCAAGAACTGGTATTACAGAAAAATAAGTGAGTTGATTTTTCTGCAACACCAAGTTTGAATTTTTTTCTAGATGTTTTCTTTAATATTTATTTATGTCTTTATAGAAAAGCTTTTAATCTCTCATACCATTTTTCCTTATTAAAAGAAAAGCTTATTTTTTTGCTTCTTTGTTTTATTAACTACATTTTCCAGACTGAAAAAGGACTTCCCTAGTGATACAGTGGTAAAGAATCCACCCGAAATGAAGGAGACATGTTTTGTATCCCTGGGGAGATCCCCTGGAGAAGGAAATGGCAGCCCACTCCAGTATTCTTGCCTGGGAAATCCCATGGACAGAGGAGCCAGGCAGGCTACATACAGGCCATAGGGTCACAAAAGAATCAGACATGACCTAGCGACTAAACAAAGCAGTGAAGCCCATGTGTTTTCCTAAGTATTGAATTACCTCATGTGGAATCCACAGTAAAATTTCTGTCCCCCACTCCCTATCACTCCCATTTCTCTACTCCATGCAGGGCAGGGGTTGATGATTTCTAATCTTTACTATTCTAGCCTGCTATTCTAGTGAGAACATGTCCTGACCCTACTACATTTACTGATGTAATGTGATGCTCACTACAGAAGGTCTGGCTTTGAGTCAAGGTGTTTGAGCATTGTAGTGCCCCTCCAAGTCTTCTGACAGTTATTGAAACTCTAAAAGCCAAAGGGCTCTAGCAGGCAGCTCAGGCCGCTGAAATAAAATACAATACACTGAACAGTAAACAATAGGAATTTATTTCTCACAATCTTGGAGACTGGGAGCCAATTTGCTTTCCTGGTGAAGGCTCTCATCCTGACTTCCAGATGGCCACCTTCTAACTGTGACCTTATGTGGTGGAGTGTGAGAGGAAGCACTCTCTCTGATGTCTCTGCTTATAAAGGCACCAATGCCATTATGAGGTTCTCATTCTTACAACCTCACCTAAACCTAATTACTTTCCACAGGTCCCATATCTGCACATCATCACATTAGGGGTTAGGACTTTACCATATGAATTGGGGGAGAGGATACAATTGAGTCCATAGCAACCCTGAATATGAAATGCCAGCTAAGTTACCTGCTGGGAGAAATATCAGTAACCTCAGATATGCAGATGGTACCACTCTTATAGCAGAAAGCTAAGAGGAACTGAAGAGCCTCTTGATGAAAGTGAAAGAGGAGGTTGAAAAAAAATGGCTTAAAACTCAACATTCAAGAAACTAAGATCATGGCATCCGGTCCCATCACTCCATGGCAAATAGATGGGGAAATGATGGAAACAGTGACAGATTTATTTTCTTGGGCTCCGAAATCACTGCCGATGATGGTGACTGCAGCCATGAAATTAAAAGACACTTGCTCCTTTGAAGAAAAGCTATGACCAACCTAGACAGCATATTAAAAAGCAGAGACATCACTTTGCTGACAAAGGTCCATCTAGTCAAAGCTATGATTTTTCCAGTAGTCATGTGTGGATATGTGAGTTGGACCATAAAGAAAGCTGAGTGCCAAAGAATTGATGTTTTTGAACTGTGATGTTGGAGAAGACTCTTGAGAATTCCTTGGACTGCAAGGAGATCAAACCAGTCAGTTCTAAAGGAAATCAGTCCTGAATATTCATTGGAAAGACTGATGCTGAAGCTGAAACTCCAATACTTTGGCCACCTGATGTGAAGAACTGACTCCTTGGAAAAGACCCTGATGCTGGGAAAGAGTGAAGGCGGGAGGAGAAGGGGACAACAGAGTATGAGATGATTGGATGGCATCACCGACTTGATGGACATGAATTTGAGTAAGCTCCAGGAGTTGGTGATGGACAGAGAAGCCTGGCATGCTGCAATACATGGGGTGGCAAATAGTTGGACATGACTGAGCAACTGATATTACCTTATTCAAAATATAAGGAGGAAAACTGGAAGGGGGAATGTTGGGCAAGCATTTTACTTTTGTGTTCATCCTCTGTAATTTGGTGAAAATGATAGCCCATATTATTTGGTAGACATGGAAGTGATGTGGTAATTCTACTCCAGTAGTAACTGAGTTTCTGGAGAACAGCGCTATTCATCTCTGTATGACTGACAACTCCATGTTAACGGGCACATACACGCTGAGCAAGGCAGTGATCCTCTAGGGAGCAATACCTCTAAACCTGCCTCTCTAAGGGTGGTTTAGGGCTATGAGGATGATACACAGGCTTCCTGGAGTTCTCAATTTTCCATGTTTTAAAAAGTGGAAGCCAGGTTTATTGAGGTCTGATTTACACACAGTAAAAGTCACGTCCTTAAATGTATAGTTGAGGTTTTGGTGAATATACACATTAATGTATATTATATCACTACCATAGGGGAAAATAGAATATTTTTGTCATCCCCAAAGGTTCATTATGCCCTTTGCTAGTCAGTCTCTCTTCCATACATAGCCCCTAGTTAATTAGTGTTAGTTGCTCAGTCATGTCCGACTGTTTGCGATCCCATTGACTGGAGCCCACCAGGCTCCTCTGTCCATGGAATTCTCCAGGCAGGAATACTGGAGTGGGTTGCCTTTCCCTTCTCCAAGGGCTCTTCCTGACCCAGGGATTGAACCTGGGTCTCCTGCATTGGCAAGCAGATTCTTTACCACCTGAGCCACCAGGGAAGCCCTACAAAGCCCCTAACTGCCACTAATCTAATTACTGTATATAGTTTTGCTGTTTCTGGAATATCATCTGAACAGAGTCACATAGTGTTTTGCCTTTGGATCTGGCTTCTTTTTTGAGATTCCTCCATATTTTTACATGTGTCAGTAATTTTTATCACCAAGTAATATTCCATATTTCAAAGTTTTTTTTTCATTCACCAGTTAATGATATTTGAATTGTTTTCATATTTAACTCTTTTGGGGGCTTTCCTGGTAGCTCAGATGGCAAAGACTCTGCCTGCAATGCAGGAGACCTGGGTTCAATCCCTGAATCAGGAAGATCCCCTGAAGAAGAGAATGACTACCCTCTCCAGTATTCTTGGCAGGAGAATTCCATGGACAGAGAAGCTAGGCGGCCTGCATACAGTCCATGGGGTTGCAAAGAGTCAGACGTGATGGAGCGACTAACACTTGACTCTTTTAAATAAAGTAGTTATATTCCGTTAATGTTTTTGTCCCATCCCTAGATTCATATGTCGAAGTTGTAACTCCCCACAGTGACTGTATTTGGAGATAAGGCTTGTAAGGAGGCAATAAAGGTTAAATAAGTTCATACAGGTGGTGTCCTTACATGAATCAAGGAGTTCCCAACCTTCTCCCCACCCCTTACCCATACTGAGCCCACCAAAAGAAGAGGTCAAGTGAGCACACAACAAAAGGATGGCTGCCAATCAGGAGACGAAGCCTCAGGATGAAATCGACTTTACCAGAAACTTGATCTTGGACTTCTCAGCTTCAAGAACTGTGAGAAACAAATTTCTGTGTGTTTTTTTTTTTTAATTTTTTGAAAAGTATTTATTTACTTGTCTGCATCTGGTTTTAGTTGCGGCATGTGGGATCTAGTTCTCTGACCAGGGATCTATCCTGTGCCATCTGCGTTGGGTGTATGGAGTCCTAGCCTCTAGACGACCAGGGAGATCCCATATTTATGGTTAGTGGGCCTTCCAGTCTATGGTGTTTTGTTATGACAGCCTAGGCAGACTAATACAATATCTGTGCACAAGTCTCTGTGTTTGTTGTTATTTAGCTGCTAAGTCATGTCCGACTCTTGCGACTCCATGGACTGTAGCCTGCTAGGCTCCTTTATTTGTGGGATTTTCCAGGCAAGAATACTGGAATGGGTTGCCATTTTCTACTCTAGGGGATCTTCCTGACCCAGGGATCAAACCTGAATCTCCTGAATTGGCAGGCAGATACTTTACCACTGAGCCACCAGGGAAACCCCAAGTCTCTATGTAGATATATGTTTTTATGTCTTTTCAGTAAGTACCTAGGAGTGAGATTTTGGAGGTCACATGGTAAGTTAAGTATATTTAAGCTAATAAGAAACTTCCAACCAGTTTTCCAAAGTGGCTGTACCATTTTGCATTTCCATCAATAGTGTGTGAGGATTTCACTCGATCTACATAGAAGCCAATACTTGGTGTAGTTAGTCTTTTGAAATCTCAGTCATCCTAGAGAGTAGTGATAGCCTATTGTGGTTATAATAAATACTGATGTTGAGGATCTTTTTAGGGCTAGTTTCCCATCTTTATTTGGTGAGACATCTGTTGAAATATTCAGCTCATTTTTAAAAGTTGAGTTGTTTTACTATTGAGCCATAATAGTTCAGTGTATTCTAGATATAAGTTGTCAAATATCTGTTTTGCAAATATTTTCTCCGAGGTTGAGTCTTCCCTTTTCTTTTTTCTTGATAGTATGTTTTGAAGCACAGAAGTTTGAATAAATTCCAAAATAATTCTTTCTTTTATATTTACTTGTTTTAGTGTCCTAAGAAATCTTCACCTAATCCAAGTTCACAAAGATTTTTTTTGCTTCTGATTGACTTAGAAATTCTAGTTTCAGATTTTACATTAAGTCTATGATAAATATAAGGCTAATTTTTGTGTATGGTTAATACTCACTTTTTAAAATATGAATATCTCTTCATTTTTAAAGAGTGAAATGTAGAACTAGATTGTCCTTTCTTGCCGCATGGTGAATTGAGATTATTTTGATCATAGACCTGATGGAATTAAATTAAATTAATTAAATTAAATTAAAACCTTAATTTTTTTTTAATATTGAAATTTTTTTTCAAAAAGAGAACACAGGGAAAAATTCTATGCAAATAGAAGCCAAAAGAAAGCAGAGGTGCTATACTTTTATCATACAAAGTAGACTTTAAGCCAGAGCTTGTAACAATACACAAAGGAGGTCATAATGTAATGTTATAGAGGTCAATTCAGCAAAACATGTAACATTTGCAAATATTTATGCAACCAATATAAAAGCACCTATATTACAAAGTACAGTAATCAAAACAGTATGGTACTGGCATAAAAACACATAACAGAACAGAATATGGAGCCCAGAAATAAACATATGTATATATGGTCAACCAATTTCCAACAAAGGAGCCAAGACTATGTAAGAGGGAAAGAACAGTCTCATCAATAAGTGGTGTTGGGAAAACTGTATAGGCACATGCAAAAGAATGAAACCTGACCCCCATCTCACACCACACACAAAAATCAACTCAAAATGGATTAAAGACTTGAAGACATAAGACCTGAAACCGTAAAATTCCTAGAAGAAAACATACAGGGTAAACACTGGTTTTGATGATGACTCTGATTTCACACCAAAGAGAAAAACAAACAAGTGAGAAATCAAAAACCTTTTGCACAGCAAAGAAAATAATCAACAAAATTAAATGGTAATCTATATAATGGAAGAAATTTTTACAAACCATGTTTCTAATAAGGGGATAATATTCAAAATATATAAAGAACTCCACTAACTCAATCCAACAACTCCAACTCTCACATCCATACATGACTACTGGAAAAACCATAGCTTTGACTAGACAGACCTTTGTCAGCAAAGTAATGTCTCTGCTTTTTAATAGGCCGTCTAGGTTGGTCATAGCTTTTCTTCCAAGGAGCAAGTGCCTTTTAATTTCATATCTGCAGTCACCATCTGCAGTGATTTTGGAGCCCAAGAAAATAAAGTCCGTCACTGTTTCCATTACTTCCCCATCTATTTGCCACGAAGTGATGGGACTGGATGCCGTGATCTTAGTTTGCTGAATGTCGAGTTTTCAGCCAGCTTTTCACTCTCCTCTTTCACCTTCATTAAGAGTCTCTCTAGTTCCTCTTTGCTTTCTAAGCCATAAGAGTGGTGTCATCTGCATATCAGAGGTTATTGATATTTCTCCTCGCAATCTTGATTCCATCTTGTGATTCATCCATCCTGGCATTTCACATGATGTACTCTGCATATAAGTTAAATAAGCAGGGTGACAATATATAGCCTTGACGTACTCCTTTCCCTGATTCTGAACCAGTCTGTTGTTCCATGTCTGGTTCTAACTGTTGCTTCTTGACCTGCATACAGAGTTCTCAGGAGGCAGGTAAGGTATTCCCATTTTCTGGTATTCCTATCTCTAAAAGAATTTTCCATAGTTTGTTGTGATCCACAGAGTCAAAGGCTGAAGTAGAAGCAGATGAAGCAGAAGTAGATGTTTTTCTGGAATTCTCTTGCTTTTTCTATGATCCAACAGATGCTGGGGCAATTTGATCTCTGGTTCTTCTGCCTTTTCTAAATCCAGCTTGCACATCTGGGAATTCTCAGTTCACATACTGTTGAAGCCTAGCTTGGAGGATTTTGAGCATGACCTTCTAGCATGTGAAATGAGCGCAGTTGTGCAGTAGTTTGATCATTAGAAGCCTAAGGAATAATAAACACCCCCAAATCTCCTTCCTATTTTAGTATGGAACTTAATGGCCAAACAAGCATCACCAGCAAAGACAACTAGCCCAATGTAAACAGGAAGGAATCCTCTAGGGTTTCACTGCAAAGACAGAGTAGACAGACCCTGCCTGTGTTATGCTCTAGGTAACCACTGGTTAGCACTAGAATAGAAAAACACGTGTTTGTATTTTCAGTGACAAACCATAAGGAGAATGCCAGGGAAGATGGCCTCCTGTTTGACAGTGGGAGCCCAACACTTAAGAGGAAGGAACACAACTGAAAGTTCGAAAAGGGAGGCCTAGAACTTGACCAATAAGATAAGTTCTCAAGAAGATATAACCTAAGACAAAAATGGAAGAAAAAAATAGCAGCTCATTTCGGCGTAATGAAAGGCCTAAGAATGAGAAATCCTGAAGAGGTGTCACTTGACTAGATCATTTTTCATTGATACACTATAGTAGCAAATAGAACTAGGAAAAAAAACTCACACTGGATTGCACATGATCTTTATTGAGCAGTTTGTCTCACTATAGAGAACTCACAGGCTGTTAGTTATGACATTGGAGTAAGAAGCTGGGCAGCAAACGCGGTTACCAAATGTCATCTGGTTCCTCATGAGAAAAGGCCGCAAAACTGTTGTCTTTGTCACTAGATGGCAGCGTGTCCAATTGTGAGCTCTCTCTGACCACCTCTCTGGAACTCGTATCTGTGGTGGTCTTGTCTTGATCCTGTTGCAGGATTTTCATGTATTTCTCTAGAGAATTTTCACCACGAACAGATTTAGATTTGTCTTTCATTTCCTGAACACTTGATTCGTGTTCTTTTTCCATTTCCAACTTCAATGATTCTTCAATTAGCCTCCTTTCCTGATCCAGCTTTTCGAGTTCTCGCCGCTCCCTCTGCAGAGTTTCCTGCCACTCACTCTGCCTCTGCTCTTCTCCCTGCCTTCGTTCCTTGGCCTGATGTTCTCGGAGTTTTTCTTCCTTCTTCTGTTTTCCAAGCGATTTCTGGTTGAAGCCTGGGTGCTGAAAGGAGACGGGCCTGGTGGGCACAGAGGCTGCAGCACCGTCCACATGAGGCATGTCGCCGGCATGATGGAGCCCATCTCTCTCGAACTGCCTTGGCACACTCCATCCATATTCAAAAGATGGTTCAAATTCTTCGTTATCCTTAAAAACTAGCTTGTCCGGATTTGAAAATTCACTTTTGTCTTGAAGTTCTGTATGTCTTTGATAAAGACCGGCCTTCTGCTCCAGAGGGTTGGAGAGCGAATGCACGGAAAGTTTGTGCCTGGACTCGGCAGGCGAAGGCTGTGGCTTCCTGTCGGGACAGGTGGCAGTGACAGCGGACTGGCCCAGACCTTCCAGGTACATGTCACTATCAAGGCTTCTTGCTTTGGGGAGTGGCGTGGAGCAAAGCCATCTGGAGGCTGTGCTCTTGTGTGACCTTGAGGCCATGCTGCTGGGCGCCTCGGACACCTCGCTCTCATCCCCTCCGTGCGTGCTCACTGGAGGCTGCTGAGAGGTGACTCTGGCGTCCACAAAAACACACCTCTCGGGAGCAGCTGCAGTGATGTTCTTGAGAGTCCCTGGCAGACGCAGCGGGGGTGGGCTCCTGGCTGCCAATCGGCTCTTGGCAGGGCACTGACCGACCCTTTGATGGTAGTTCTGGAAAGCTTTTTCCAGGCGCTCTGCTTCCTGCTCCAGCCCTCTCACTCTTACCTTGGTACTGGCTACAAACTCAAGGTCGGAACCGGGGGAACTGCCCTCTGCACTGGCATTTGGGTATTTGGGGATCCGCGGTGTAACTGGGCCTGCTGTCACCGCCTCTTGTCTTAGAGGATTTTTCAAGAAATCCCGTCTGATGTTGCCATCACGAGGCCCCACCCTGGTGCTCGTTAACCCGCTGATGGAGTGATTTAGCAGAGAGTGCCTCGGGTTGCGGTACACTGCGTTCTCTAGCGCTGTCTGAGTTTGTTTTAGTTGTGACTTTAAAATTGAAATCTGTGTAGTTAACCTGTTGACAGAAGCATCATATTCTAATACCTGGGCCTTGAGCTGGGTGGAATGCTCAATTTCGCTTTGAAGCTGTTTTTGTAGAGCTTGCTTGTAGGTTTCAAACTCCTTATGCTCAAACGCAATAGCATTTTCTGCTTTCTTTAATTCTTTCTGAAAAATCAGCAGTTCGGGAGATGGCTGAGCTACGCGGTTTAAGAGATGCATGTTTTCACTTTTCATGTCTTCCACTTGTTGTTTAAGTAGTTTATTTTGTGCCTGAAGCTTCAGTTTTCCTTCTTTCAGTAGAGAATAGTCACTCATCTCTTTAACCTTCTCACTTAGCATGTGGTTTTGCTTTGTTAATACCAAACACTGAGCTCTGACAGACTCCAACTCAAGCTCGAGTTCTTTCACACGGTTTATAGAACGATCAAGTTCTTCCTTTTTACAATTAAGAGCTGCAAGTTCCTCTTGCAAATGTATAGCTTTTTCATTATTTTTCCTTTCATCTTCGATCAGTCTGTTGGTTCTAGTGATATAGTCCTCCTTCAGTTCAAGTTGATTCTTTAGAAGTTCGTTCTTGAGCTTTTGGTCATAGGTCTCCTCAATACTCTTTATATTCAACTCCCGCCTCCTCAGTCCATCAGTCACGCTTTTATTTTTTTCTTCTTGCAGCCTCTGGGCCAATTCAAAGGCTTCAGTTCTTTGCTTCAGCTCAGCTTCTCTGCCTCTCAGCAAATCTATGTCTTTTAGTAGAAGCTGCCTTTGAGCATGGATTTCTTTTGTTTCATTCTCCTGGTGCTTTTGAATTCTCTGAAGGGTTATCTTCTCCTGAGACATCAGGGCTTCAGATTTTGCTTGACAAGTCCTCTCAAATTCGTTCTGGAACTCAGCAAACTCCTTCTCATACTTCCTTTTCTCTTCCATTTTAATTTTCACTATTTCAGTATCTTTAAAGTATTTCAACTTCTGACTCATTTCTGCCTGTAGCTGCTGTTCTATTTCCCTCTTATATTCGTTTAACTTGATTTCTAAGGATTCTAACTTTGGCTGCTGAGGGCAAGCACCTGCAAACTCATTGTCAATAAGCTGAAGCTTCTCCGCAAGCGAGTCTTTGACGGGAAATGTTGAACTTGTCTGAGTTTCCATATTGCAACTTTCTTTATTCTGATGATATGCTGCCAATATTTTCAGAAATTGTATAAGAAAACCTTTTTGGTTTTCTTTATCAAATCCTGAAATCAGTGATTTGTAGAGACTGGATTCAGGACTGATTTTAAAAAGGTGCAATAGATTCTGCATAGTAAATACCTTTTCTTTTGCCAAACCACTTTCCGGAAAGAAGACAGAGAGCGAATACTCATAGCCACATCTCTGTAAGTGATCAGCCACTAGAGAGTTGGAAGCTTCTGTTAAGAGGGAGCTCTCTTCCACTGAGATGGATGGGGACTGCACTTTACCATTTAGAACAGGGTGCATCAGTTCGTGAATTAGCTGGTTTCTAAGTTGCATCTTGAGTGTGTCCAGTATACCCCGATCCTTAAACGTCTGGTACAGCTTTTTGCGCAGATCATCTTGACTCAACACATCAGATTTGGGGAACATGATGGACCAGAAGAAAATCGGTTATGGTTTACCTTCCGCTTCGCACTGCGAACTAGGAACTCGGACAGAGACGCGCAAGTCTTGGCAGTTCTGATAGGTGGGCGTGGCTGTGGCCGCGCGACTCTCACGTGCGGAGACCGGAAGACTGAAGGCTAGAGGAAGTGCAGCATCGGCCTGGAATTCGCGCTGCCTAGAGCCAATCCCAGCTCTCTGAAAGCCAAGCAAAGCCGCCTTCGTCTAGGGCACTCCCTCTTAATTTTAAAGAGTGAAATGTAGAACTAGGATTGTCCTTTCTTGCCACATAGTGAATTGAGATTATTTTGATCATAGACCTAATGGAATTAAATTGAACGTTGACTTGGAAAATATTTCCTCTGATTTTTTTTATAGCTATATCTATATTTACATCTATGTCTTTTCTAAACCTTGGACACTCTTCACACTTTATCATTTAGAAAAAAAATAAACCTCAAAAAGGGCAAAGGCAGCTTGTAAGAAAAAGGTTGAGAAGGAATTTCATTCCAATGTACTTGTACTTCCAATGTTCCAATTTATTCCAGAATCACTGAGATTCAGAATACTCTGTTATGGGTGAAAAGACTTTCTAATAATCTAATGCAAAGTGCCAGGGAATGTGTCTCAGTTGTAGTCCCTTGGATTTGAGTAGTTTTAGTAGGACAGCATAAAAAATGACTTTCAGTGAAAGTAGCTCAGTTGTGTCCAACTCTTCGTGACCCCATGGACTATACAGTTCATTGAATTCTCCAGGCCAGAATATTGGAGTGGATAGCCATTCCCTTCTCCAGGGGATCTTCCCAACCCAGGGATTGAATCCAGGTCTCCCACATTGAATGCCTGATAAGTTATTAGAATCCATAATACATGGTCAGATTACTTCAATACACATAAAAATAAACTGTTAGATAAAAGACAAAAAGACAGAGGAAACTTTTTCGATAGCTATTATGGCACTGGGAAAGATTCTTTCTAATTGTGAGTTAGAGACAGGAAACAAAGGGCAGGAATAAAAAAGTGCTTTTCTAAGTGAAGATGATGGGGAGATCCTCTAGCAATTGCTTGTTTTGGTTTTATTATTATTAGCATGTTAGTAAATTGTCTGAAGAATAGAATCTCCACTGAAATTAATATCAAGCTGTTATGACTAAGAGATGTCAGATGCCTGGAAATAAACTTATGAATAAATTCTCAATTATGTGAATGTAAAAATACAGACAAATGAGGTTTAATATATAGAGAGAGGTAAGAGATATATTTAAAGGGAAAAAGTGTAGAACTGATGGAGTCAAGGTATTGGTTATAACCTAGGAAAGCAACCTAGGAAAAATTGTAGTTTGCTCCTCAAGGCACCAACCCAGTGGCCTATCATGTGAAGAAAACTGGAAACAAATCAGACAACATCATCTTACAGTTGTCTAAGAGCTGGAATACTATACATTCTCCAGGTCACCACTCCTCAGGCAAAATAGAGCTGGAAGTGTCCTGGAGAACAATAAGTAAAATGATCAAGGGGTTTCTATATGAATATTGATTCAAGAAAATTAGGATGGTTTAGGCTAGAAACATGAAAGCAAAGAGGGAGTATGATCAAAGCCTTAAAGTTGTCAAGTCTTACAGCTAGGTGGAACACAGGCTTGCTCATGAAATCACAGAATATAGAACTAAAAGCCCCTGGTGCTTGACATCCTGTATGTACTATAGCTTTTTAAACTATTGCTTTATAGATAAAGCAGTACAATTAGTGAGTACATTTTCTTTAATGGTGAATTAGGTCTGAATGAATGAGTAGTTTTGGGGACTATGATTATTGGTGTTGGTAGAACCACAAAGCAAAAAATGCCTAAGTAATATTTCTAGCCTTTAAGAAATTAAATGTATTACTTTTCCCCAATAAAACCATAATATGTATTCATTATACAGTAGATCTTTAAAACTATGGATTAAAAATAAGTACCCATACTCTTACTGAGAAATACAAAGAAAGTGTAACACTTTAATCTATTTCTCCCATGCATATTTTTGTGTATCTGTGTTCATACTTAAAGTATACTTTTATGGAATATTATAAAAATGATTTCCTATGTTATTATAATACTTTTAAATATATTTTTGTGCTCATAATATTAATTGTATGGACATAGTCTAACTCACATGATCAATCCTCTATTTCTATTTCTCACCATGTGGGGGTCTTGTCAAACCAAACTGAACTTTTCTAGTGATATTTAAAGTGATGATTATTCAAAAATAGTCCCTTAAGGGGATGGATAGGAGAGTGGAAAAGACATTAGGTTATTACAAGGTGCCTTAAAAATCTACATTATGTCAATTATTAACTAAATAGCATATACCTAAGAGACTTGTGATATGATTTTTAATTTTATTCACATGCTACAGGATTAATAGAAACCCACTTTAAAGAAACACAGAATGCAGAGTAGCTTTTTCTTTTGTCTTGTGTCAAAAGTACAATCAATAACATGAGAGGAGTTCATAATACTTTTAATTAAAAGGAGATTTTCATGCTTTCAAAAATTAGGTAAAATTGCTCCTTAGTCTTCTTTTGACTGTGAATACCAGAGCTAGTGATACTTTTACTGAAAATTTCATTGAAAGCTGTCAATATGATCACTTCCATGTGGTTTGGGAGTTTCTTTTCTCTTAACATACATTATTTGAAGAAGGTAAAAGTGGGAAAATAAAAAAATTAACAATCCAACAAATGCTTTTCTTTGAAGAAGTATGAAGATGAATAATACACAGTACCTTTCCTTGGTATAATTAAAATAAATTAGGGAATCAAAATATACAAAAAAGTAAGATTTTTATAATATAACAGAAAGTCAGAGAAGAGAGAAAAACTAGAAAGCTTCATGGAGGAAGTAGGATTTCTGATGAAGGATGGGTACAATCCATGTAGGTAAATAGAAAGATTGTAAGTCTTCTATTGGGAGGGCAAGGTAACCAAACCATGGTGTCAATAATGCTATGACACACTAAGAGTATTAAAAAGATTACTTTGGCTGGAGTGGGGAAATTCATTCTGGAAGATACTGAAAAATGGAGATGCAAGATGGATGAAAGATTTTTGACTTTATCCCCATGAATAACGGGGCTCCTTGACGAGATATTTAATAGTAAGTTGACATAATAAATATGACATTTGTATGTCATATTAGACACACAAATAGACATAATAGACATCCATCTAATAATGATGCATAATGGATTGGAGTGAAGAGAGACTGAACACAACAGTGCTAGAAACGATATAGAGAGACGAGGAACTAGGGAGACAAGGTCATTACCCACGCAGATGAATGCAGTGTTATGGCTTGTATTTCCCAAGACTAGGTCCACCCAGGAACCATTCTATTAGGGGCATTGTTTGCCTTATCTAACCTTTTTCAAACACCAGTAAAATCTCTGGAATTTCTCACAGTATTATAGTCTCAGAGTAGCCAAACTTCTTACATGGTGTCTGCCTTTTCCCGTGTGAGTTTCCCAGGGGAACCAGGCAGAATCTGCAATTTTCTTATGACGTGGCCTCCAAAGTCATGGAGCATCACTTGTGTCATATTCCTTTAGTCAAAAGTGAGTCACAGGGCTAGCCAAGATTTAAAGGGGGCTTCTACACTGGAGCATGGGCACTGAAATTCAGCCAGAGACTCATCACCAGTTCCTTGAATAGGGTCTCGTCTGTATCTCTTCCCTAGGCCTGATTCTGTACCAGTCATTGATCAATAAGGGAAATGGAACCATGATGAGGGGTTGTAGGACTAGGGGATTTATTATAGGGAATAGACATTATGTAGTTCTGGCAGCTGGTGAATAAATTTCTATGAGGCTACTGCCTCTCTGTCTGGTGGTGGTCTGAAGTTGTGGTTAGCTGTTATAAAGAAAAGCTGGACCCAAAGCAGAGGAGAATGAAAGGCTGGAACATGAAAGGATGGACATACCAGACCCGTGAAGGCAAACTTCTGTTTCTCATTTCCTCCAGCCTTGACAATGCAGGTCTTTTCTAGAAGAATCAGAGTCAGACTGAGAAGGAGAAGGAGAGACAGTAGGAGGTGGTGGAGCTATGGCTCCTATTTCTTCCCCTCCCCAGCAAGATGAGACAGCAGTTAGTGACCGTGTTCACAACCTCCAGGGACACCTGGTGCCCTCTCAACCTTCAGAGCTTCACATCTGTACTTCAGCCTTTCAGATCTCACGCACAGTTCTCTTTTGGCCATGTCTACACCAGAAACACACAGTCAAGGGCTTCTGGGAAATGTAATTCTAACTCAGTTTTGTGGGCATCAGTACAAACCTCCGTGAAGTTCTGTGCTGTGTGCTCAGTCGTGTCCAACTCTTTGAGACCCATGGACTGTAGCCCACCAGGCTCCTCTGTCCATGGGATTCTTCAGGCAAGAATACGGGAGTGGGTTGCCGTTTCCTTTTCCAGGGGATCTTCCCGACCCAGGGATCGAACCCAAGTCCCCTGGTGTCTCCTGCACTGGCAGACAGATTCTTTACCACTAGCACCACTTGAGAAGCCCCCCCATAAAGTTCTTCCATCCTCCATTAATACAAAATACTTCCTATAGCCTGTGTGAATGTCTGCATTTCACAGCTGGGGTGGATTTTTGAGAAATAAATGGATTTTGGCAAGAAAAAGAAAGCCTTCTGTGGAGATATTATTAATACACAGTTACTTGGAGAGTCTCTTTATTATTTAGATATTTACTGATCTTTGATTATTTATTTATTTATTTTTTCTTTTACAGCAACTGGTACGACACATTTCTGCATCGAGTGCCTCTTCAGGTAACTGATCTACTTCTGCTTTTATGTAAGTTTAGATGAAAGATATTTTTAAAGAACATTGCCATGGCGAGAGCTATACTGATTGTGTTCTGGCTTATAATGTTTCCTTCTCCCGAGGAATAAGAAAGGTGAGTGGCAAAAATGAAATTTGAAAGTCATGTGGAGAATTGTAATGATGGTGACATTCTGAAATTCTAGTCATGATTCAATACTTTTTTAGTCTTTAAAACATTTCCAAACCTCTAATGTAAAAAATAATTAGAGAATATATGTCAAGTGGATACATGTGACATATAAAGGTTACCATGGGTGAAGTCATCCTTTCCAGATGCTTTTACCGTCCTTCCTAAAGACCATTAAAGTTATTTTCCTTGGTGTGATTTTAAGAGCGTTTGAACTATCCTTTATACGTCAGATTCTTTTTTCTTTGGCCTGGAATCTTTAAAAGATTAAAAGTTAGGAAGACTGTTTTAACCAGCATATAGCCAATGCAGTGCATTTACTAAGCATCTTTGAACCATGAATAAACCCAATTCAAGAAGATCTTTATGGATTTTGTGGGTAGGGAACGCTGTTGGTTCAAGTTTGGCAAGGTTAATGTAGGGAAGGAAAGTGAAGTTCTTCAGTTAGTTATTTATTTCCTGTCTCTCCATCTTTATATTTAATGATTTAATGAAAACTCAGTCCAAAATAGAAAAAAAAATCCATACTAACGTAAAATGTCTCTTGGCTTTTGACATGACATAGTGATACATGGATAATTACTTAGAAATAGCAAGCTAATTTTCAGCTCTTTTAGGTAGGCTCCTCCCTAACCGAAACACCCAATTCTTTGCTCACTTGAGTAGATCCCTCCTTAACCAGAAAAGTTTCTATCATATTCAAAACCAAAATGGAAAGTATGAGAGGATGATCAAATATTCATTTCTATCTGGCAGACACTTAAAATTGACCCTCTTCTAAGCTTTAATCATTTTTTCCATTCCACATGTTAGTCTTTGGCATCTCAGCCCTCTGCTATCTAAAAGCAAGGCACATTCCTCCCTTTCCCTGAGTACTAGAATGCTTTGCTGCTGAAATAAAAGCAAGTAAGTACTTTCAAAGGCTTGGATCCTCTTCCCCACACTTGTCAAAACCTTGAGCTGGGATGCCAGTATGACTCCAGGCCACAAGAGAAGTTGGACCAGTTACTGCCCCAGGAAGTAGGTTAGCATGCATTGTCAGGAAGGGCGTGTGTGGCCTGATGCTAACACAGGTGGGCCCCAGATGGCCTCTTTCTTCATCACTGGAGGTACATCTTAAGTCTTCCCACCCAATGTAAAGTACAGTTGGGGCCTTGGGCTTATTCTGCATGCTTGTGAAAATGTATTATTTATCTTGAAACTATGTAGGTTCTTTTTAGGTTGAAAATTATTTTTGGCTACTGGTTGTGGACTTTCTTTTTTCAGTGTTGAACCTAATTTTTGCATCCCATTTTAAAATATTCAGATTACAGCTTTATAAAATGGGGATTCTTTTTGAAAAAGTGTAAGCTCAACATGGAAATGCCGCTGGTTTTGCTACTTATAGTCTAGTTTAACTCCAGAACTTAGTTGAAGTTCCAGAAGTTAAAATAGATATGAATTAGCAGCAGAACATGTGGCATCAGACTTCACTTTGATACAAACTGAATTAGTGAATAATAATGTTTAGAAGTGATTTGAGCAGCCTTGTTGATTATGTATCTGTTTGGGTGCTTTTCATAAGGAAAGTAGGAGTTGGAGTGATTCTAACCATCACAAACTAAGTGAAGTTAAAATGTTAGTGGCTCAGTCGTGTCCAATTCTTTGCGACCCGTTGGACTGTAGCCCACCAGATTCTTCTGTCAATGGGATTTTCCAGGCAAGAATACTGGAGTGGGTTGCCATTTCCTTCTCCAGGGGATCTTCCCGACACAGGGGTCAAACCTGGGTCTCCCACATTACAGCCAGATTCTTTACCATCTGAGCTACCAGGGAAGCCCATCACAAAATAACTAGGGTGATATTTGTAAGAGAGTTTAAGATCCAGTAGTATAAAATCATAATTGTGTATTAATCAGAGTATATCATCTCCAAACAAGGGGCCATAATTTAGCAGAATGGGTAGTAACCCAAGGAAGTCAGAGTGAAATAAACTTATCTTGATGGCTAAAATAAAGGTGAAGTTCAGTAACCAACGGTGGAAACAGGATAGTTTCTGAGTGCTCACCTGCTGATCTTTGGTCCTTATTGGACCTCTGATACCAGTATTGGCTCACATGTGTCTGTGTGTGTGTGTACATGCATGTCTTTTGGGTAGTCCCAAGAAGAAAGCCAAAGCAAGGATAGATTCGGCATTAGGTAAATCAGTCCTGAATGTTCATTGGAAGGACTGATGCTGAAGCTGAAACTCCAATACTTTGGCCACCTGATGTGAAGAACAGACTCATTTGAAAAGACCCTGATGCTGGGAAAGATGGAAGGAGTGAGGAGAAGGGAACAACAGAAGATGAGATGGTTGGATGGCATCACCGACTCAATGGACATGAGTTTGAGTAAACTCCAGGAGTTGGTGATGGTCAGGGAGGCCTGGCGTGCTGCAGTCCATGGGGTGGCAAAGAGTCAGACATGACTGAGCGAACTGAACTGAACTGAACTGAACTGAGTGGCTCAGTGGTAAAGAATCCGCATGCTAATGCAAGAGACATGAGTTTGATTCCTGGGTCAGGAAGACCCCCTGTTGGCTTTTTGTGTTAAAGTTTGCTATGAACAGAGGAGCCTGGTGGGCCACAGCCCATGGGGTTGCAAAGAGTCAGACATGACTGAGAGACTAACACTTTCACTTTTTGCTATGTGTATGTCAGTGAGGGAGTTGGTAACTGGAAATGGACATCCAAGTAGGGGAAGAAAGAAGTGGTCCATAAAGACTTACAGGAGGAAATGATTCTTGAGTTAAATCTTGAAATATTGTGAGGGTTAGATTTGGTTAATATGGGAATGAAGAATATTTTAGGTTGAGGAAATGGCTTGTAAATGAATAAACACATAAAACGTGTAGAAAGGTGAGTGAGAGTGACCATTTTGGCAACAGCAAATTGGTAGGGAAAGAGTTTGAGGTAATGGGATATAAAGTAGACAGCAGTCAGATGATGAACACCCATGAGTGCTGTGCTCCAGCAATTTGAATTTCATCCTGAAACAAATGGGGAATCATTTAAGCAGAAGTACATAGTCATACCTTGATGTCACTTTGGTAGTAGTATGGAAGATTGATTAGAGAGTGTCAAGTTGAAATTAGATAAGTCATAATAGTTTATGTAGGAAATTCATAAGGCAACAATATTCTCCTAAACTGATGCAAAAAATTCTTATAAAAATTTCAGTAAATACTGGAATAGTTAATTTTTTGTGTTTTTATATCAAAGCAATGTTTTGGTTTCCAATAATAGTAAATACTATCTATATTCCTAATTCATTTTCATGTGTGTTAGAAATGATTAGTAAATGTCCTAATAGTTATGAAATTAATATTTCTCTTCTAATTAAAAATGTGTTTGAAGCAATGTCTAAATGTAAATGTATGTCTAAATGCAATGGGGGCTTACACAAACATTTTACACAAACAAATAGAAGAAGAAAAGTGCAAAATCGTGGAATGCCTGGATGGTACATAACATTAGTTACTATCTACTTGGCTCATGTATATATTACTTCTCATCTTGTGAAACCACCATTATGTACAACACCAGCATATGTTTACCATATGCTTTTTTTATTGTTGAGTTTGTTTCCTGAATAATACATATAGTCCTTAACACAGAATGTATTTAAAATATAGTAAATGGGTCATCACCATAGCAATTACAAACAAAGTCTGCTAAAGGACCACAAAATATAACGTTAAGAGATATAGAAGAAAGATTCTTTCACCAAATGAGAACCCCATTTCCCTTGAATTTTTCCTCCTATCTATTTTGTGATATTTTCTACTGTTCTTGAAGATGGAGATTTCAGCTTAGCATTTTTCTGAAGATTTGTAGGAGACTGTAAAAGACTCCAAATAGAAAATGTTTGCTTTGCTACATACTTTTTCTGATCTATTAAAAGCACACAGGCATACCAGGGAAAAGTAGGCTTCTGTGGATCTTTTTTTTTTTTTTTTCATGAAACCAGTCTTTAAGTGGGGCTGTATCAAAATCACATGGTTCCAGTCATCATGGAAATACTTGGGTAATTGCTTCCTGGAGGAGCTGTAGAAACGTTGGTAGTTATATACACACATACACACACACACATGTCAAGGTTTTCCAAATTTGGCCTCTTTTGGAACACCAAAGGCCGAATCCATTAACCATGGGTAAAACAGAAATCTCTAAACAGTAAAAGAGCTCTGAAACTTAGCTAGTGGCTTCCTAATTTTAAACTATAGCAAAGTTCAAATTTGTCTAAAATGTAACTCATTTTCGGTAAACAATTTTTAGAAAAATCTTATAAAAAGACTATCTTTGTGGAAGAAAGGAATGAAATAACAGAAGAGAAAGGGGGCAAAAATCGGAGGGGCTAGAGAGTAAGTAAAGAGAGGAAGTGAGGCTGCTCTCCAGCAAAGGTCTTAAGTTTCAAACTAGAGTTTATCTAACCCTGGTTGAAGAATCCAGCAAAGGGAGATTTCAAACCAGAGGTAACTTGTTGGTAGAAGGAAGCCATTGAAATGTTCTATCTGGCAGAATTTTATATTCTCAATGAAAGAATTGCCCTTTAAACTCTGCCTCAGTTTCTTTTGTCGTTTGGTAAACATTTCTCCACCTGTGTCTATACACTAAAACACAAATAGCTGAGCCACACGATGGCTTCTTGCCAATATATTTTATGAATTTCTTTGTACTTATTTTGATTTGTCAACCCACTGTTTCATTTTTTAGGGTTTTAAATGTGTTAATATGTTTCAGGTTCCCAATTTCTTTGAAAACTGAGTTTTGTGTCATAATGTCACCAGTGCTTCCTTGTTTGTGAATTTAAAATCTTATAAATGGCATATCCTTAACTTAGTGTGTGATATAGGTTTGGGGGAATTATGGGTTAGTCTCCTCAAGGCAGGTACTTTCCTTTATAGTTTTTCTTCCTGGCCTTTTTCTTGATTTGAAAACTTTATTATACTTAAATATCCAGAGGAGACTATGTCCTAGCGGGTGCCTCTATACTCTGCAAAGCTGCATTAAATGGTTTTGTAGTTAAGGGAATACTTTTACTAACTTACAGAAGTGAGGTAACTATAATGGTCTGTTCTTTCCGCACATCACTAATCTGATGGCACTTATTATTCTAATACATTTTACCATGCTTCAGAGACTTTTAACAGTCTTATCTCATTAGGTTTACTGAGACAAAGCAATCAGTGTCTCCTGCATTGCAGGCAGATTCTTTACCGTCTGAGCCAGGAGGGAAGCCCTTAGTGCTGAAGCAATTGCTTTGTTAATACAGACCCAAATATCCTCTCAGAGAGGGAACCCACCCGGGCCATCTGGAGCCCACCAAAGTTTCCTTCCCACTCTGGGGGATTTTCCTATGCAGTAAATTAGATTTGAGATGAGTACATCTCTTTCCTTCAGTTCTCTGTTTGGCCTTTCCTCACTCTTGCAAATAAATTCTTTGAGATACATGTGAAGACCTTCACAGTACTTTGGCAGCTGAGACAACTCAGCTCAGTCGTGTCCAACTCTTTGTGACCCCATGGACTGTATAGTCCGTGGAATTCTCCAGGCCAAAATACTGGAGTGGGTAGCCCTTTCCCTTCTCCTGGAGATCTTCCCAACCCAGGGATCGAACCCAGGTCTCCGGCATTGCAGGCAGATTCTTTACCGGCTGAGCCACAAGGGAAGCCCAAGACTAATGTAAATTAAGTGATTTCCTAGGTTTTATAGCTAGTAAGTGGCATGCTTGGGCTTAGACCTATGGTCAAAGAGAATTCTTTCCTGTTGAAGTTGCTAGAAACCCATTTACCTTTCCTTTAGCCTTGAATGTCCATTTTGGTGACCACCAACATTCAAATCTGCAAGACTAATAAAAAGTTATTCTTTCTTTCTTCTCTGTCCATATCATTTTACATAATGTGACTCAAATATTTCTTAGCAGGCTTCCCACTTCTTTTTTCAGCCTATTCATAAAAATGAGTATGTAGGAAAATGATAAGACTTTGGGCATAATTGTGTCTATTTATAGTATAGCTATTGTGTGATAACTGAATTGCTTGTTTAAAATATGGTGCTTATAGAGACCCCTCCTTGGTGTCCCTTCCTCTGAGGGAAATATTCTTCTGATTCACATATCAGTGTTGGCCATGTGACTAGTTTTAAAAAGTGAAATCTGAGCAGAATGGACACAGCCCATATTTGAGCAGAGGTTTCAGAGCCACTGCATGGCACTGACATTGTTCTTTTCCTGTTGAAGTATATTTCCCAAATCAGAGCCACTCTTTCTGCCTGGATATGGGAATAAATACTTGGGGCCACAGATACCTCATGGCCAACATGCTGCATGTGTGAGAAATAAACCTCTGCTGTAAATCATTGAGGTTTGGAGGTCGGTAATCAGAACATAATGCAGCAAATTCTGACTAACAACATACATGGCATGTCAATAGGACTATTGGTTGCACACACAATGGATGTGATATATTTCCTGTGGGTAATTTTGATACACATGTATTTCTAAATTAATTGGAATTTGTTAGACAGATATTGTACCAACAGCTAAAGCTGTTCTTTTAATTGCTATCTGCTGACTTGAAAGAATAAAGGACCATTAGCTGCTACTTTAATAATAAGTTATATGTTGACTATCATTACAGTTGATAAAACACTTTCATATATAGTACTATCTTGTATTCACAATGGTTCTGTGTAATAGGTATCTCCATTTTATAGAGGGATCATTGCTCAGATTTAGAGAGATGTAGCAGATATTCTCAAAATCCTGCATTAGTAAATGTGGAAAAGGAATTTAAAAAATGTCTCCAATTCAATGCTTCCCCCTTGCTCACTGTTTCAGTTACCATCGTGTGTGACTTTCTTGTATAATTCGTTTTCTCTGTGATATTTTCTACAATTATCTAAGTGTGCAGATAGAATTTTATAAACTCTATAGTTAAAACCTATTTACATTGACATAAATGGGAAATTTCTGAGATTAAATTCTTTTTTTTCTGCATGAAAACAGACTGTAATGGGGTCATGGAACAGGAGTGAATTATATTCCTTAGAAGTTGTCTATAATACAATTGTTACACTACCTTGGACACTTAGAAATTTGGAAATATTAATATTTTGCCTTAGTTATGGTGACCAAAGTCACAATAGTGAAATTGAGCAGGACTGAAATATGTGTGCTATCTGATTCACTAAACTTGATGTTTGTTGCTTCATAGGACAGGGCAATGCTGGTCATAGATCATGATATTAAAACTGTTGATGGTAAATCAGAATGAATGCTACTCTGCATTTCTATAGCCAGTTTATTTTTGCTGTATGCTGCTGCTGCTGCTAAGTCGCTTCAGTCGTGTCCGACTGTGCAACCCTACAGATGGCAGCCCACCAGGCTCCTCTGTCCCTGGGATTCTCCAGGCAAGAGTACTGGAGTTGGTTGCCATTTCCTTCTCCAACGCATGCATGCATGCATGCCAAGTCACTTCAGTCACGTCCAACTCTGTGCAACCCCATGGACAGCAGCCCACCAGACTCTTCTGTCCACAGGATTCTCCAGGCTGTATAGGCTCTTGTATAACAAACTTGAGTGAAAATTTCAGTTCTTTCTCTCTCTGTTTCACTCTTTCTCTCTGTATTCATGACTATTGATGGGTGGAGATGGTTTAGGTGTTAACTCAGCCATAGAGTTGATATAATCTTTACACTCTTTCTTTTCTAAAAATAAGTTGTGTGACCTACAACTAGACATGCATAATAAATGTTCATGCTTTTTGAAACATGCATCTTTCTCCCTCCTACATAAAGATCTCTGTATGTGTGCATGTTATGTTTCTAAAATTGGCCTTATATTGCTTTAAATTTGTCTTGGCTGTGTTGTTGCTGTATGTAGATTTTATGTACAAATATTGTACGTAAACTTGTAAAAATTTGATGATCTCAAGGAAACATGATATTAGTAAAACTGTTCTAAATGTGGTAAAAAGATTTCTTAACCACGTTAAAAAGTAACTAAAGGTATTTCACCCATTTATTTGTTATCATAGAACTTCCTCAGACTCAATATTCATAACAGAGCAGAACAATCACAATGGCAACATGAGGTACATAATGGAAAACTTTATTTGTTAAATCATGTCATTCAAACCTGTATTTGATCGTTTGTCCTATAGTAAGTTCGGTGGACAAAAATTGATTTGTTGGAAGATGAGAGGCAGCATAATATTAGCATATATTATTGTGTTATATCCAAACATACTGTTGTTAAGCATTTCTTTTGAGTGAGTAAATGCTTGCCTTAATAAATACTCAGTATAAAACTAGCAGTTTATAAGGAAGGCACAAAATAAATTTTGATATGTTGCCCCTGAGGGGATGGGGAATCAGTTGTTTAGGTAAACTCCACTGTATTTTATGCTGAGATAGCAAAAACCCATCAGCTATGAATCTTCTGAATGATTGCTTCCTTTGTGAATGAAAGCATCACTGCACTGCAGCTTTTGTCTTTGGAACCGTTCATTTTAGTTCTAGGAACGTGTTTCATCTACCAGGAAGTGCTTTTATCTTCCACTAAAGGAAAACATCACATGAACAGTGATGGCACAGCATGGGCAGTGGAAGGAATGACACATGACAGGCAGATGCTTGAGGCTTGTGCAGTGCAGGGATGGGGAACACGCATGAAACTGGGAAGATGGATACAAACAAAATCAAACTTGAAAATTAGTTTTCCATTTGTTAATTCTAAGATTTTTGGTCTTGCAGAAATTAGGAAATCCAAATCATACCTTTCTTAGTTGTGCTTTTAGATTCCTCATAACAAATATTTGTGTTATTGTGTGAAACATTGTCTCTTTCAACTTCAAATCATGTATGTTGATGTTCCTTGTACAAAGTGTTACAGAGCACAATCTCAAATCATTTTGATTTATTTTGCTGCCTGATTGATTTTAAATGTGTAGTTAATATGTCTGAATGTTTAGAGATTTTTATTAAGGCTTCATGATTATTGTTGTACATTAATGTATATTCATGCAGTTAGGCAACAGTAAAAATTTTTGGTTTACCTTCTATTTCATGTACTAGGCTGTAAGAAGTATAGCAATATTGATCTACCTGTAGTGATATTGACAGTAGAAAGACAAGAAGGAGTAAGCATGAAAATCTTGGTGTTCCAACTGTGAGACTAGTATAGTACTCTTTCTGACATTGTCTTTTCCATGCTGATTCAGCAAGGGAGGAAAGAGTAACAGCAAACTTCACTTATCTGGCCTCTATAAACATGTATCATGGGAAACTGAAAGAAATCTGTGAACAAGGATGTTCTTTTTTTCCTGATAAATAATATTACTATAATTCTGAAATGTAAGAAAGACATTTCACAAGGAAAGAGATTCCTTATTTTCTGAGATCCTCTTCTTTCACTGTCCAAAAAATAAAAATCATAACACACTGAAGTTCTGTGGCATCATCCACAATTTGTACTATAACTAGGGGGAGGTGGAACTGTGTAATTGTCCTTAAACTTATGAGAGAGAATGGTCCAATAAAGCCTTTTTATTTTCTAATTGTATCGATTTGAGCCCTTTCACTCTCTTTCTTGATGAGTCTGGCTGAAAGTTTATCCGTTTTGTTTATCTTTTAGAAGAGCCAGCTTTTGGTTTCATTGATCTTTTCTATTGTTTTCTTTGTCTCCATTTATCTCTGTTCTGCGTGATTTCTTCTCTTCTACTAACTTTGGGTTTTGCTTGTTCTTCTTTCTTTAGATGCTTAGATATAAGGTTAGATTGTTTATTTGAGACTTTTCTTGTTTCCTTGTATTGCTATAAACTTCCCTTTTAGAATACTTTGGCTGTATCGTGCTTTCATTTTCATTTGTCTCTAGGGATTTTTTTTTTATTTCCTCTTTGATTTCTTCAGTGAGCCACTGGTTGTTCAGTAGCATATTGTCTAATCTCCATGTGTGTGTGATCTTTACAGTTTTTTTCTTGTTGTTGATGTCTAATCTTGTAGTGTTGTGGTTAGAAAGGTGCTTGATATGATTTAGGTTTTCTTCAATTTGCCAAGACTTGCTCTGTGGCACAGCATGTGATCAGTTCTGGAAAATGTTCCATGTGCACTTCAGAAGACTGTGTATTCTGCTGCTTTTGGATGAAATGCTCTATAAACGTCAATTAAAGCCATCTGGTTTAATGTATCATTTAAGGGTTGTGTTTCCTTATTGATTTTCTGTCTGGATGATCTCTGCATTGATAAAAGTGGGGTGTTAAAGCCCCCCACTATTACTGTGTTACTGTCAATTTATCCCTTAGTTCAATTCAGTTCAGGCGCTCAGTCGTGTCCAACTCTTTGCGACCCCGTGAATTGCAGCACGCCAGGCCTCCCTGTCCATCACCAACTTCTGGAGTTTACCCAAACTCATTTCCATCGAGTCGGTGATGCCATCCAGCCATCTCATACTGTCGTCCCCTTCTCCTCCTGCCCCCAATCCTTCCCAGCACCAGGGTCTTTTCCAATGAGTCAGCTCTTCGCATGAGGTGGCCCAAAGTATTGGAGTTTCAGCTTCAACATCAGTCCTTCCAATGAACACCCAGGACTGATCTCCTTTAGGATGGACTGGTTGGATCTCCTTGCAGTCCAAGGGACTCTCAAGAGTCTTCTCCAATACCACAGTTTAAAAGCGTCAATTCTTTGGCGCTCAGCTTTCTTCACAGTCCAACTCTCACATCCAAACATGACTACTGGAAAAACTATAGCCTTGACTAGATGGACCTTTGTTGACAAAGTAATGTCTCTGCTTTTTAATATACTATCTAGGTTGGTCATAACTTTCCTTCCAAGGAGTAAGCGTCTTTTAATTTCATGGCTGCAATCATCATCTGCAGTGATTTTGGAGCCCAAAAGAATAAAGTGTGACACTGTTTCCACTGTTTCCCCATCTATTTGCTGTGAAGTGATGGGACCAGATGCCATGATCTTAGTTTTCTGAATGTTGAGCTTTAAGCCAACTGTTTCATTTTCCTCTTTCACTTTCATCAAGAGGCTTTTTAGTTCCTCTTCACTTTATCCCTTAAGGCTATTAGTATTTGCCTTATATATTGAGGTGCTTCTCTATTGGTGCATATATGTTTATAAGTGTTATATTTTCTTCTTGGATTGATACCTTGATCATTACAGAGTGTCCTTCTTAGTCTCTTATAACTGCTTAAAGTCTGTTTTGTGTGACATGATTATTGCTATTCAAGTTTTAGTTTTGCATGATTATTGCTATTCAAATTTCTATTTGCATGGGATATATTGTTCCATCTTACTTTCAGTCTATGTGTGTCCCTAGATCTGAGGTGGGTCCCTTGTAGACAGCGTATATAGGGGTTTGCTTTTGTATCCATTCAGCCAGTCTGTGTCTTTTGGTTGGAGCGTCTAATCTATTTTTCGTTTTTTTGTTGCTAAGTCATGTCTAACTCTTCTGTGACCCAATGGACTGTAGCCCACCAGCCTCCTCTGTCCATGGGATTTCCCAGGCAAGACGGGAATCTTCCTGACCCAGGAATCAAACTCACGTCTCTTGCATTGGCAAGTGGATTCTTTATCACTGAGTCACCAGGGTACCCTTAATCTGTTTACATTTAAGTGATTATGGATATTTACATTCCTATTGGGCTTCCCATGTGGCTCAGCAGTAAAAGAATCCTCTTGCGATACAGGAGCTGTGGGTTTGATCCTTGGGTTAGAAAGATCACCTTGAGGAGGAAATGGCTACCCACTCCAGTGTCCTTGCCTGGAAAATCCCATGGAGAGAGGAGGCTGTTGGGCTACAGTCCATGGGGTGGCAAAGAGGAGGACTTTTTGTGACTGAGCAACTGAGCACGCATGCACATGTTCCTGTTACAATTTTCTTAATTGTTTTGGGTTTGTTTTTCGTGGGTCTTTTTCTTCTCTTGTGTTGCATTTGTTGTAAAGCTGGTTTGGTGATTCTGAACTCTCTTAGCTTTTGCTTGTTTGTAAAGCTTTTGATCTGTTTGTTGAACCTGAATGAGAACCTTGGTGGGTAGAGTATTTTTGTGACACTCCCTTCTGGCCTATAGTCTGCCATGAAATCAGGTGATAATCTTATGGGAATTCCCTTGTATGTCACTTTTCCTTTGTTGCTTTTAATATTTTATTTTTTTCTTTGTTTTTTGTCTTTAATTATTTTTGTCAATTTGATTACTATGTGTCTCAGTGTTTTCCTCCGTGGGTTTATACTGTCTGAAATTCGCTTCACTTCCTGGACTTGGGTGATTATTTCCTTTCCCATGTTAAGGGAGTTTTAAGTTATTATCTCTTCAAATATTTTCTTAAGTCCTTTCTTTCTCTCTTCTCCTCCTGAGACTGCTATGAAGTGAATGTTGGTGTGTTTAATGTTGTCCAAGAGGTCTCTTACAGTGTTTTCATTTCTTTTCATTCTTTCTTCTGTTTTGGGGCAGTGATTTCTACCATTCTGTCTTCCAGGACACTTATCTATTCTTCTGCTTCAGTTTTTCTGTTATTGATTTCTTCTAATTTATTTTTCATTTCAGTATTGTTCATCTCTGTTCTTAAGTTCTTCTATGTCTTTGTTAAGTTTTCTTGTATCTTCTCAATATGCACCTCCATTCTTTTTCCAGGATCTTAGGTCACCTTTACTATCATTATTCCTGAATGCTTTTTCAGTCAGATTGCATCTCTCCACTTCACTTAGTTCTTCTTCTGGGATTTTACCTTGTTTCATCATCTGGGACACATTCCTCTGTTGTCTTCATTTTGTGATTGCAGTTTCTGTTCTGCAGGCTGCAGTGTTGTAGTTTTTCTTATTTCTGCTGTCTGCCCCCTGGTAGATGAGGCTGTCTAAGAGGTTTGTGCAGGCTTCCTGGTAGGAGGGATACCTGCCCACTGGTGGGTGGAGCTGGGCAGGACCTTTGCTGGGCAGGGTGATAAAGTCATTTTTCACTAAGAATAGCTCTTTAATATGGAGAATACACTGAAATGATTTCAAATTGGTTACTTTTCTCCTCACTTTACCAAAGACAAAAAATTATTTTTCTTGGCTATTTACCATGAGAACATTGTGTTGTTTCTGGACATAAAACCCAAGAAAGTATTCTCCCTTGCCTATTAAGACTGCAGGCTCTAGGATTTTCTCATTCTTTAGGTAGATCTATACTCTACTTCAAGAAATTCATCAAATGGACATTTAAGTTTTTCCTACTAGTTTATGTGTCCAACGCTTTTGCTTTAGCTGAGATCATCTCAGCTGTGTTTCTGTATTTACATGTGTCCTCAATTTGGTGGTAAAGATTTACCCCGTGGTATCAATTCTCTTATAAGTCCAGGGAAAGTCATTGATTTTCTCAGTTTTAAAATTTTATATTGGTATATAGTTGATTAACAATGCTTTGTTAGTTTCCGATGTCAGCAAAGTGATTCAGTTATACATATACTTGTATCTTTTCTTTTAAAATGTATTTTCCAAAATAGGTTATTACAGAATATTAAGCAGAGTTTCCTGTGCTATACAGTAGTTCCTTGTTGATTATCTGTTTTACATATATCAGTGTGTACATGTCAATCTCAAACTCCCTAACTATCCCTCCCCACCATTTTCCCTCCCCCCATAACCATAACTTCATTTTCTAAGTCTGTGAATCTGTTTTGCAACTTAGTTTGTATCTTTTATTTTTATTCCAAACATAAGTATTATCATGTGATATTTGTCTTTCTCTGACTTGTTTCACTTAGAATGACAATCTCCAGGTCCATCCTTGTTGCTGTAAGCATCATTATTTAATTATTTCTATGGCTGAGTAATATTCCATTGTATATATGTACCACATCTTTATCCATTTGTCGATGAACATTTAGCTTACTTCCATGCTTTGCTCTGGTAAACAGTGCTGCCATCAATGTTGGGGTGTTTATATCCTTTTGGACCATGTTTTTCTCTGGAGTGGGCATATTGCTGGATCATGTGGTACCTCTTTTTTTAGTTTTTTAAGAAACTTCCATTCTATATTTCATAGTGGCTGTACCAATTTACATTTCCACCAACAATGGAGTACGTTTCCCTTTTCTCCACCATTTATTTTTTATAGATCTTTTGATGATGGCCATTTGACACCACCCTTATGGCAGAAAGTGAAGAACTAAAGAGCCTCTTGATGAAAGTGAAAGAGGAGAGTGAAAGAGTTGGCTTAAAGCTCAACATTCAGAAAACTAAGATCATGGCATCTGGTCCCATCACTTCACAGCAAATAGATGGGGAAACAGTGGAAACAGTGTCACACTTTATTTTTCTGGGCTCCAAAATCACTGCAGATGGTGACTGCAGCCATGAAACTAAAAGACGCTTACTCCTTGGAAGGAAAGTTATGACTAACCTAGACAGCATATTAAAAAGCAGAGATATTACTTTAACAACAAGGTCCGTCTAGTCAAGGCTATGGTTTTTCCAGTGGTCATGTATGGATGTGAGAGTCGGACTATAAAGAAAGCTGAGCACTGAAGAATTGATGCTTTTGAACTGTGGTGTTGGAGAAGACTCTTGAGAGTCCCTTGGACTGTAAGGAGATCAAACCAGTCCATCTGAAGGGAGATCAGTCCTGGGTGTTCATTGGAAGGACTGATGTTGAAGCTGAAACTCCAATATTTTGGCTACCTCATGCGAAGAGTTGACTCATTGGAAAAGACCCTGATGCTGGGAAAGACTGAAGGCAGGAGGAGAAGGGGATGACAGGGAATGAGATGGTTGGATGGCATTACTGACTCAATGGACATGAGTTTGGGTAAGCTCTGGGAGTTGGTGATGGACAGGGAGGCCTGGTGTGCTGCAGTTCATGGGGTCTCAAAGAGTTCGACACGACTGAGTGACTGAACTGAACTAAATTCTGACTGGTGTGAGGTGAGATCTCATTGTAGTTTTGATTTGAATTTCTCCAATAATTAGTGATATTGAGCATGTTTTCAATTGCCTTTTGGCCGGCTATCTATCTATCTATCTATCTAATAAATGTCTATTTAGGTCTTCGGCTCATTTTTTGATTGGGTTGTTTGTTTTTTGATATTGAGCCACATGAGCTGTTTGTAAGTTTTAGAGATTAATCCTTTGTTGTTTGCATTGTTTGCAAGTATTTTCTCCCATTCTCTGGGTTGTCTTTTTGTTTTGTTTATGGTTTCCTTTGCTATGCAAAAGCTTTTATGTTTAATTAGGTCCCATTTGTTTATTTTTGTTTTTATTTCCATTACTGTAGAAGATGGATCTTAAAAAATATTGCTGCAATTTATGTCAAAGGGTGTTCTTCTACCTATGTTTTCCTCTAAGAGTTTTATACTATCCAGTCTTTAATACAGTTTGAGTTTATTTTTGTGTATGGTGTGAAAGAATGTTTTCTAACTTTTTTTTTCACTACTCAGTGAAAGTGTAGCTTTCCAGTTTTTCCAGCACCATTTATTGAAGAAACTATCTTTCCTTCATTGTATGGTCTTGCCTCCTTCATAGTATTTAGATCAGTTGACCATAGATATGTATTTCAGGGTTTTCTCTCCTATTCCATTGATCTATAGTTCTGTTTTTGTGCCTGTACCATACTATTTTGATGACTGCAGCTTTGTAGTATAGTCTGAAGAAGGAGAGCTTGATTCCTTCAGCTCTATTTTTCTTAGGTTGCTTTGGCTATTCAAGATCTTTTGCTTCTATATGAAAATTAAAAAAAATTTTGTTCTAGTTCTCTGAAAGATATCATTGGTGATTTGATAGGGACTGCATTGAATCTGTCGATTGCCTTGGGTAGCATAATTATTTTAACAATATTCATTTTTCCAATCCAGGAACATGTTATATCTTTCCACTTGTTTGTGTAATCTTTGATTTCTTTCCTCAGCATCTTATAGTTTTCAAAGTATGAGTCTTTTGCCTCTGTAAGTTGGTTTATTCCTAGTTATTTTATTCTTTTTGATATGATGGTAAATGGATTTTTCTTTAAGTTCTCTTTCTGATCTTTTGTTGTTAGTGTATAGAAATGTAACATGTTTCTGAGAAATAATTTTGTAACTGGAACCTTACTGAATTCATTGATGAGCTCTAGCAGTCTTCATTTTGTTCAGCTTTTTTTTTTTTTTTCTGAATGAGAATGATTACTTCTAAGACCAAGTCATGTCAGAGCTGAAACCAGCAGTCAGTATTTGATAAATAAAATTTCAGAGTATTTTAATTCAGATCATTTTTATTGTTTAAAATAATCCTCACTCACTATCAATAGCTTATAGAAAAAAAATTACCAAGTCCATGAAGAAATTCACTGCCAAGAGAGGAAAAGCACACATAAAATAAATGGGAATACTTGTACTCGAGGAACTAGAATAATAGAATCCATTCTAAATGGAGTTGAAACAAAGTATGAGACTATATGATAAAAAGAACAAGACTTTAAAAATCACTAGATATAGTTTTTGTAACTAAAAGTGTAGGATTGAAATAATAAAAGCTTAGTGGTTCAATTAAAGCATTGATTGAATATAGATAACAATAGAATTAGAAGATAAATCTGATGATGCCATTTCAGAATGCAACTCAGAGATTTTTCTAAAAAGACAAATCATGATTTGTCTTTAAAAACTTGTAATTAGTCTTCAATTAAAATAAATAAATAAATTTTTAAAATAATTAAAAATTAATAAAATAAAAAAATAGATTAATTATCTTCAAGAAAGATAAAATGAGAAGCTATGCTGTATGTCTAAAGGGAGTCCTGGAAAGAGAGAATGGAGCAAATAGAAGAGACAAAAAAGTCCTGATGAGATGGTTCCAAGTTTTTAAGAATTGCAAAAATATTATGAGTTCTTTGATTGTAAAAACAACCCTTGTGCACTGTTCGTGGGAATGTAAACTGGTGCAGCAACTATGGAAAACTGTATGGAATTTCCTCAAAAAAATAAAAGTAAAACTACCATATGACCCAGCAGTTCCATTTCTGGCTATTTATCCAAAGGAAGCTCTTTGCAGCATATTTACAATAGCCAAGGCATAGAAACAGCCTAAGTGTTCATCTGTGTGTGTGTGTGTGTGTGTGTGTGTGTGTGTGTGTGTGTGCGTGTGTGTGTGCGCGCACACGCGCACATGCGTGCGCACACGTGCACGCTTAGTTTCTCAGTTGTGTCCGACTCTTTGCAACCCCATGTACTGTAGCCTGCCAGGCTCTTGCATCCATGGGAATTCTCCAGGCAAGAATACTAGAGTGGATTGCCATGCCCTCCTCCAGGGGATCTTCCCAGCCCAGGGATTGAACCCAGGTCCCCCGCTTTGCAGGCGGATTCTTTATTATCTAAACCACCAGGGAAGTGGATAAAGAAAATTGTGTATATTTGCAGGAGACATAAGACCCGCAGGTTCCATACTGGGTCGGGAAGATTCCCTGGAGGAGGGCAGGACAACCCACTCCAGTATTCTTGCCTGGGGAATCCCTAGGACGAGGAGCCTGGCAGGCTATAGTCCATGGGGTCGCAAAGAGTCAGACACGACTGATGTGACTTAGCACAGGACAGTACACACACAGGAATATTATTCAGCCATATAAAAGAAAATAATCCTGTAATTTCTGACATCAGGGAGGGACCTTAAGAGCATTATGCTAAGTGAACAAAGTCAGACAAGGGCAAATACTGTATATGATCTCACATGTGCAATCTAAAATGTCCAAACTCATAGATACCGAGAACAAATTGGTGGTTGCCAGAGGTAGGAGACGGGAGATTAGCAAAATGAGTGAAAGTGGTCAAAAGTTACAAACTTCCAGTTATAAATAATTTCTGGGGATGCAATTTACAGCATGGTGACTAGTTAACAGTACTGTATTGTATATTTGAAAGTTGCTAAGAGAGTAAATCTTAAAAGTTTTCATCACAATAAAAAAAATTGTAACTGTGTGGATACTTATTAACTAAACTTATTTTGGCAATAATTTTTCAATATATGCATATATCAAATCAGTATGTTGTATATCTAAAACTAATACAAAATATGCTGCTGCTGCTGCTAAGTCGCTTCAGTCGTGTCCGACTCTGTGTGACCCCATAGACGGCAGCCCACCAGGCTCCCCCGTCCCTGGGATTCTCCAGCCAAGAACACTGGAGTGGGTTGCCATTTCCTTTTCCAATGCATGAAAGTGAAAAGTGAAAGTGAAGTCCCTCAGTCGTGTCCGACTCTTTGTGACCCCATGGACTGCAGCCTACCAGGCTCCTCCGTCCACGGGATTTTTCCAGGCAAGAGTACTGGAGTGGGGTGCCATTGCCTTCTCCGATATACAAAATATATGTAAATATAAAAAGATTTAAGTCAATTTAAAAAGATTGCACATGTAGAAAAATCACACACACAAAAAGAAAAACTTCATGTCTTTCACCATTTTTTTTACCCTTTTAATAACTAATGGTTAGGAAGATGTGTGATAATTTAAAAGTGACTATACATACAGTAACACTTATGACTGAATTTGTATCATATTAAACACAACTGTACCTACATACATTTGAAAGGTGATTATGTATAATAATATCTATAATAATATATGTGTAATGTGTAACATGTAATATGTTTAACATATTAAAATACATTAAACAAATTAAATTTAAAAACATTAAACAAATTAAAATACATTTCATAGCCTGTTCGTGGCCAAAGTCTAGTGCTTGAACATAATCACGGACAATTTGCCACAATTATTCACCCACAATATTTTTAAAAACTGTAACTTGATAGCCTCTCAGGGCTCTATTTTGGAAGTTTGTTTTTTACAGTCCTAGAAGTGTACTATTTTATACTGAGTTTCAGCCTTATTGGTCAACATAACTGCAAATTATATTATTTTCCAGCCTTTGCACATTCTAACAGATATTCCTGGTCCCTAGTTGCTGCGATTTGCTTTGATGGAGACCCGGGCTGTTTTAAGACCCGGTGCAGCTCTGGAATGTAGGACTGACTTTGGATCTCAGGGCAGCCTACAAGCAATTGGCTAAGGATCAGAGTTTTGGCTGCATGGGTAGATCTGTGTCCCCTGAGAGCAGTTCTAAGTTCAAGTATCTTAGATGTTGGAGGATATTGCCAAAATAGTTTTTATTCCTTAAAAACATTCAGACCCCTCCACAACCACTTTTTCAATCTAATAAATCCCAAAGGAACCTTAAAAATAAAATATATTTTCAAAACAGAATCTTTTCTCTCAATCATAGGAGAAACAGCAGTTTATCACTGGGTCATTCAGTTAGGATATATCCATGAAATATGCATATGTTTCATGTTTTGAGAGGGTACAAGTAATAGATGTGTTATACTTTTAACCACACCTTTGTTTGCTCTGGGATTAAAGGAAATAATGTGATTTCCTTAGTCATCTACCAGCTCAGAAAAAAACCATGTGATTACAGATCATTGCCCAGCCATCAGCTTTTTCTCATCTGTTGGGAATGCAGTTTTCTGAGGAACAAGTTTCAGAAAAATATGCTATTCTTTTAGGTCTTGCTTTCTTATCTTTGAATCTCCACGTAGTTTTTGGAAATAGTTTTTAGAAGTCCAAGGTGTGTCGGCTCTTTTCAGCTCATTAATTCAACAATTTCAGTTGCTCTCTAAATCTGGCACTGTGATGGTTTGGTGGGGATTCCCTGATGACCATGAAAGAAACGCATTAAGTCCTCAGTGCCCTTGATATCAGATTCTTGGCTTCAATGGGAAAATTTATTTCTTTTTAAAAAAATATCAGAGATCTCTCCTCTTTTATTTTTTGAGCCAGAACAGTAGTCACCCCCAACCCCCCATCCTAGCTCTGCCTGATCTTTCTGAAGGACTTTCTGTTGCTCTACTTTACATATGCAGCTGGTGGCAGAATAGTTCCCAGTATCTGCAGCGGCTCAGCAGTAAAGAATTCACCTGCAATGCCAGAGCCGCAGGTTCCATCTGTGGGTCTGGAAGATCCCCTGGAGAAGGAAATGGCAACCCACTAAAGTATTCTTGCCTGGAGAATCCCATGGACATAGGAACCTGGTGGGCTACCGTACATAGGATTGCAAAGAGTCAGACACAACTGAGGCTACTTAGCACACATGCATAATACTTCTAAACAGATCATTTTTCTAAACAGATGAGTCAGTGATTCCTCTTAGCACACACAGCATTACGTACACACTGAAGTATCAGTTGCTCTGTTTTGGTTAAAGTGGTAGATAGACATTTTTCAGTACAGTTTAGTGGCAAGAGCTTGGACACTAGACTGTTTTCTAAATCTTTCCTAGAGCGATGTAAACTTGGACAGGGTACTCTTTTGTTTCTTCATTTGTCAAATGAGAATAATATTACCTGGCTTATATGGTTGAGTATTTATTCAGAAATGATACAGTGCAGCAATAGTGGATGGTAACTCATATATAAATATGTACAATTTATTTTATAAGATGACCTATGGAATCAATACTAATTAACACAGTATTAGGGCACAACTCAGTTTGCCATTGGCCTTCCCAGGTGGCCCTAGTAGTAAAGAACCTGCCTGCCAATGCAGAAGAAGAGATGTGGGCTTGATCCCTGGGTCGGGAAGATCCCTTGAAGGAAGGCTGCTGCTGCTGCTGCTGCTAAGTCGCTTCACTGTACCCTGCCAGGCTTCTCTGTCTATGGGATTCCCCAAGCAAGAATGCTGGAATAGGTTGCCATAAAGGAAGGCATGGCAACCTATTCCAGCATTCTTGCTCGGGGAATCCCATAGACAGAGAAGCCTGGCAGGGTACAGTCCGTGGAGTCACAGAGAGTCAGACACGACTGAAGTGACTTATTTGCCATGGATCTGCTCTTGTTTCTCTACCAAATAACAGTTTGTCCAGCAATCTTTCTAAACTGTGGTGTATTTGTGTGTGTATAAAATACATTTGTATATAGCTTTTTAAACAAAAACTGGTAGGAAAAATAAAGTAACCCAGGGTGTTTAGAAGCACAACTTCAGAAGACAGCACTTCAGAGGCTTAAAGGAACTTCCCTGAATATGTAACTGACTACCTGAAAGTGAAAAGGGGGTGGTAATTTAACAAAAGAGGGAGCTTTATCATTATGTTTGACTTTCATTCAACCTTTTTTCCTTTTACATGAAGTTGGGATTATTTTACTCCCATTGGTCTCTGATCTGCTCCAGTAACAAAATATGGTGCTAGTTCCATGCTCTGCCATGCAAATAAATGCAGCATACCCACAGTATTTAGCATAAGCTGTTCTCTTAGTACTTGATATGCAGATCGTTATACTTAACAGCTACCAAGTTTTAGTTCTCCTTTTTCTTAAACATGAATAATTTAAAAAACCCATTTCAGACCTGAAAGACACCTCAGTTTTTGTATCTCTTACTGGCTTTTGCCCAAATGTCATGTAAGGAATTTATTAATATTACTATAATACTTCAGAGGACTGTGGAATGTACATTTTAGGCAAATTTTTTTAGGCTCTGTAGGGGGTGGGGAGGGAAAGAGCAGAGATGATGGTGGGATAGAATTCTCTCCTCTGCAGGAGGGAGGAAGAGAACTTTCTTTGTGCCACTCTTTCATGCTGAGTCTCCAGCACTGTGCCAGCGCATCCCTAAAATAATATTAAATCATTGGTTCCTACATGGGCTACTCATATGTTTCCGGTGACTCAGATGGAATTCAATAAGAATTCTAAAAATGTATTGGTGACAGTGAAAAAAGTAGAGACTAGTATATTTTATATTTCTTAGACAAGCCAGTACTATTTTGGTAAAATAAAAATGTTTCACACTTCCTTGTTAATACTTTCACTTAAAATATACCATCATTTTTGGTCTTGTTGCAGATATTTTGGAATATTATTTATCATGCACTACAGATATAATAAAAGTTTTACTTAATATTTTTAAAGTTCTTAAAGTAACGGAAAAACTGACAGGTTAATCAAAAACATTGAGACTAGTCGCTGTTTTTAATGAGAATTTTCTCCAACACCAAGCTCTTTAAAAACATTTCATTTAGCTTAATCACTAAATGCAAAGTTCTTTGCCTAGTCCATTTTCTTTGACATATTTTCAACTTTCATTGGAGTTTTCCTCCTCTTTCTTATTAAACCCTCATTGTTCCTTAGGCATCTGTAACATGTTCCTCTCTAAATATGTTGATTATCTATTGTCTCTCAATTCAAGACACCCTTTTCTACTCTGCTCTATAGGGCTATGAGATGGTTGGATGGCATCACCGACTCAATGGACATGAGTTTGAGTAAACTCCGGGAGTTGGTGATGGACAAGGAGGCCTGGCGTGCTGCAGTCCATGGGGTCGCAAAGAGTCGGACACGGCTAAGCAACTGAACTGAACTGATAGGGCTGGGTGTGGAACTCAATGAATAACTTTTCCCAGTTTGCCTTATCAGCTGGCTTCTGTTAGGCCATGCCAGTAGGGGGCCCTAGAGAGGCGGAAGGTGACGGGAAAGGGAGGGTTTCCTTTCTGGTTTTCCAGTGAGCAGCAGCATTGTTCCAGTAACAGTAGATAGCTGGCTGCAGCCTCCAGTTACTTGTGCCATTATCAGTACTTGTTGGTGCCAAGAACATGTTTCCTTTAAAGACTGGAGTGTGAGCTGCTCCTGTATTCCCTCACACACTGGGGCACACTCTTCTGGGCACCTGTTGAATTATGTCCCCTCTGCAGAGTTCTTGGCACCTGCCAGACTGGACGTCTGAGAACAAGCGTCAAGGAGCTTTCTCCAAAGGACCAAACGCCAGCTTTAGTGAGTCCCTCACCCACATTCAAAGTTCTGAAATTACCACCTCTTCTCCTCTGTTTTCCCAGTCCAAGGGACAGTAGCTGCTTCCTACAGTGATTAATCTCTGTGCAAACTCAGCAGTCCCTTTTCTGTTCTTCCAACCACCTAATATCTATTAACTGATTTACTATATTAAATTCCATTTTAGAAAAACCTAGTGTGCTTCCTATTTTCCTGGCAGGATTCCCATACAAAACAATTGGCCACTCAGTCATGTCCGACTCTTTACGACCGACCCCATGGATTGTAGCCTGCCAGGCACCTCTATCCGTGGGATTCCAGGCAAGAATACTGGAGTGGACCCATTCCCTTCTCCAGGGGATCTTCCTGACCCAGGGATCGAACCTGGGTCTTCTACCTTGTAGGCAGTTTCTTTACGGTCTGAGCCACCAGGGAAGCCCACACGATTCACAGTTCTCTCATTTTATTCTGCTTCCTTTACTAGATTCTTTTTGCCTAGGCCCATTTAGGCCTTCATAAACACTCTCTATATAAAAATCTGTATATCAAAGAGTTGATCCATTTCCTTAGCTTCAAACATCACATCTCTACCACTTCACATCATCAACTGTTCACACTTCACTCAGTATTTTTATTGGAATTTCGTATTATCTCAGTTTGCTGTGACTCAGATCAAACTCTTCTTTTACATACCATTTCCATATTTCACTGTGTGCTTCCTCTTCAAACTTGCTTGTTCCAAAAAAGGATACCTCAACCATCTCAGTCAGGAAGACTCATATTTTAGAATTTTAAAATTCTTTCCTCTTGTTAGACTCGCATGTTGTCACTAGTAATATCACCTGGATTATTCCCTTATACTATGTTTTGCATTTATCCTTTTCTTACCCACTACCCTCACCAATATCCTAATTTAGATCCTCGTTAGCCTCATTCCCTGATGACCAGTAAAATCCATACTGGCGTATCTGTTTCCAAAATTATTCTCTTGTGTACACTGCTACCAGTCCAATTCTCACAGACCCTTTAGTTAAATCCCCTTCCACAAAACTTCAGTGCTTCCTTCAGCCTGGAAGATAAAATGCAAAGGGCTCAGGGGGAAATCTCACCTCAATACATGTTTGGCCTTGTCTCTTACCATTACCCCCAGTTGAATCTCTTCTATACGAAAATTGATTTTTCTCAAGGACTTCCCACTTCTCTAACCTTATTGCTCTGTAGAATGTACCCTGTTCAGCAAAACTCTTCTTTGAATCTCCTTCCAAAAACATCTCAGACAGAACTGACGTCTCCCTGTGAGGGACTTTGCCTGGAAACCACTTCTGTGTATTAACTATCAGGCACTAGTCATGAGTTGCATGCAGTGTTATAACAAGAGACAAAGCAAATGTATATTTAACAGATAACAAGAGCAGTGTATTGTTGGTCGTGTGTAAGAGAACTCAGGAAGTATCTATCCAGAGTTTTTATCCAATAATTTTTAAATGTCTTAAATGTTTTTTTTTTTAATTAGAAGTCACTAAATTAATCAGCTATATTCCTTTAATTTTTTGTAGAGGTAGAATTTATTAATAAATCTTGATATTTCTCATTTTATGAGCGTAGGTGCTCTGCCATTCATAGTTCTAAAATTCTTGTCTTGTATCAAGAGATCTGGAAGAAATAAGAAAATGTAACATATGTTAATATATATAAAATAAAGTATATTATTATGTTTCAGTACTTCTTAAAGACATAAAATATCTTAGGGACGTTTTGAGAAAAAATTTGCTGCCATATTCCCTTCCTTCCTACATTCTTTCCTCCTTCCTTCCCTTCCTTCCTTCCTTTCATCCCTCGAAATATGTTGTAGTAACTCTTGCTCCTGAAAGCCAGGGTTCTAAGTGTCAGATTTCATGATTAAATCTGATAATGTCAAATCTCATTATTGAATTTGACCCCTCAGATAAATGCCAGCTTTTGCAATGTGTAGAGATTCTTCTGAGTGCTTCAAAGGAAAAATGTCTACAGAGAACAAAATATTTATACAAAGGATACCAACAAAGCAATGTGAAACTGCTTTGTCTATACTTTCTTAAATGGCTCTCTATATAGTCCAAGCCTTGGCAGTGTGCTGACAAGTTGAGAGAGTAGTTATATATGGAAGACCCACAAATAACTAAAAAAAATATCTTGAACTATATATATTAGGAAGGAATCTGGAAAGAGCATCTTAGTCTTTTTGCTTTCAGAGTACTTTATAACTGCATAATTTTGGTACAGTACCCACAAACAATTCAAGCTTCTAGTGTGTTTCAGGACAGTTAGTTATGAGCAGAGGCAATGAGTCCTCACGAATGGCAACTCTACACCTCCCACAGTATCTATTTTTGCAATTAATATTTTGAAATTCAAGATGATCTAATTCTGTAACTAATAACTGGACCATGAAAATTTAAATTTATATGATGACATGTTTAATTAGATAATGAGTCCAGTGGTAGTAAAGTCCTCAGTAAACATATAAATACACACACAAAATCTGTCCTGCTTTTATTCTTAATTGGTCTTCCATGGATACGGAGAGTAAATGATAAATATTTTTCTCATTAAAATCCCTCATATAGTTGAAGTCAGCCAAAAAGTTTTCAGTGAATAGAATGAGCTTATTCCTGGTTTGCCCAAAATGGTCCCAGCATGGGTCAGTTGTCTTGGCAAAGCCTATAATAACCACTCCCTCCTTTTGCTCTGTAAAGTTTCCCAGATTTAAAATATGGGAATTGTGTGGTCAATCTACTCATTAATCTTCCCTCGTTTAGACCAAGTAATCCAATATTTAAGCCCCTCTTTTTAGGATTATCTTCATTGCTTTTCTGTAAATCATCTCTACTTATAAGGAAGCAGGTGGCAATTTCTTCCTCTTAACAGTATGGAGACATTTCAATACTTAAGATACCTGCTTTCAGAAAAGATAGCACCAGATCCAGTAATTGAAAGACCAAAATTAAGGAGTAATTGAGGGGGTGAAAGTGTATTAAAGAGTGATAGAAAGGAAGAGGGTAAGAAAAAATGTGCCACTGAAAAGTTTATGATAAGCAGATGAATTCCAGTACTAGGAATCAAATACCACGTATTTCAATTCCCACCAGAGGTTCAGTTAGAAATCGAATCCTTCTTTGCTTCCTGCCCTACGCCGGCATGTTGTTACAGGGCATGCACTGTTTTAACAGCTGCAGAGTCTTACCTCAGGGGTGACGGAATTGCACTGGTGATGTTGATCCCTGTATGGAGCTAAAGCTAAGAGGAAACTTGATCATTTACAGAATGATTTAGGAATTGAAGGTGAGTTATGCTCTCTGTATGAGGATAATGAGTTAAGAAAGTTGAAAGAATGTGAAGTCTTAGTACCAGTTTTGCCTAGTAAACCTAATACAGGACTTTCTCTTTTCAGACTAAGAGTGAACAGCAGAGACAAAAATGTGCAAATAGTAAATTTTAAACAATTAAAATATGGACATTCAAATGTACATCTGAGCATCTGGAACAATCAAATGTCAAGATGTCATTTGCTAATTTTCTTTTTCTGTAGTTTTCTATCCTCGTTTTCTAACTCTGCCTCTATTATTGTTTTCACCTCACATTTAATAACTGTGAGTGAGAAGACATCTGCTCCTTATATCCATGTATTCCTGTAGTCCACTAAAAGTTTTGTCTTGTATCAAGAGATCTGATCAAACTTAATCATGCATTATGAACACCAAGAAGGTCCAATGTAACACAGATGGCTAGAGCCCCACTCCCAGAATTTCTGATTCGGTAGGTCTGGGGTAGAGCTCCAGAATTTACATTTGTAAGGTATTCCCAGATGACACTCTTGCTGCTGGTCAAGAGACCACACTTGACAGGCACTGTTGTCATTTAAGGCCTTGCTGAAAGACTTGTCAAAAGCAAGCCACCTAGAGGGAAAAGGGTAATGCAAATGCATTGTTTGGGAAAAACCTGGGGAAGGGAAACCCTGGCTCTCTCCGTCTGAGTTGTGAAAGGTTCATCACCGTTCTTGTCTCTGTAGTCTCCTCCGCCAACCCTGCTTCATTCTTCTGAATTTGGTGCTAGAGGTTACTCTTCAAACCATTCCAAGAGGGAAGCTGACTTTATTGAATTTAGATTCATTGATCAAGCGTATCATGGCTTTGAGAATATTAATAAAGGGTAACTTATTAACACCTGGATTTTCAATGTTTGGTGACGTTTTGAGAAATGTAAATACAGCGTTCATTAAATAGACATGATGAACCTAGGTGTGTGATGGCGTGAAAGGTGGTGGCCTAGTCTCATTTTCACTTATTCAGAATATTGCATGGGTAAAGCACGAGGGCAGAGGTCGTTGTTTAGTTGGCACGTTACTTGAATTCTGCTGTATGTCAAAGTATTCAGTTTTTTTCTTCTCCTGCCTGCAGACTTTGCCTTTTAATTAATATTTCTTTTCATATACTTACTACATTTAATCTGTATTTATTTCCTTCTTTTTGCCAGAGTCTCCTTCAATCTCCTCATTTTTTATTTCTAATTTCACGTATTACTACCTTTACTTTACTCATTTTTAGTGCTGTAGTGATTTTTTCTGTTGCCACTTGAACTTTTTTTGCTTCCACTCACACCTTTTCCAGTATCTTTTAAAACAGAGTGGGATATGTGATTATTTCTCTTTGGCTAGAACCATTTCATTTTACAAAACATTTTGGAATATCTTTCAGTGATATACACAAAACCCAGAAATACATGCATACAATAAAAAGCCAAGGCCATGAACAATATAGAAGAAAAAAGCAAACTCAGAAAATTTGTAATTAAGAAATGTATACTATAAAGACCTTAGTAATAACATACTTCTAATTAATACATTTAACTCTGAGCTTCTTGGCAGTTGAAGCAAAAGGAGATGTGATTAGTTTAGAGGAATCATGCTATCACTTAAGGAGAAGACATGTTAGTTATTTGTAAGGTCAGGCTCAAAGGCCTACGTCTTGAGTGGGTCTTTGTGTAGAGGATTCTGGTTTATATAGTGGATGACATTTTAATAGCGTTTTTGAGTAACTGTAGTAGCCCATTTCATAAAGCATTTTCAGGGCACCCATTAATGTAAGCCAGGGGGATAATGTCAAAGTACAACAAAGAAAATATCTTGTCAGAGGTTAAGTAAATATCACAGCATGATTCAGGGGTTAAAAATTAGGATGTCTAGAAAGATGCATACACTTCATTTTTTTTCAAAACAATCTCTAGAAATGAAATTCCTTTCAAATGACTTCTGATAGAAGTCAGCTAGCAAACAATTTGGAAGTATGTTCTCTGGTAATAAATAATTCTTTGTTACTTATTAAGGACAGACTCTGTAAAAATTTTAAAAATTTTAAAATTAATTTAAAAATTAACTAACTGAACGGGAGGGTTGACAACTTTTTGTGAAAGGCAGATCAAAACTTAACACTACTTGAACAGATGACCACCCAATTTCCACATTGAAGTGGGCCCAATGGAATAAACAAGTCTAAGAGTTTACTTAAGAAACAGTTTCTGAGTCTTTTTCAGCATATGAACAAATGAATTGTTAAATCTCCAAGTTCTTCACCATACAATGTGACCAAGATGATTCAGATTGAAACATTTTCAAAGCATAAGTTACCAGCCACCTACTAAGGCTATAGAAAAAAAAAAAAAAAACTCAGCAAACGCACTGATGGAACATCTGGTTATAAGAAACTAATTTCCTTGGTGAATCTGATAGGATGAATTAGTTATGAACATACATGTAACTAAATTAATTGTCTTGTTATATGGTATTGATAGGATTAGTTACATTTTGAAAAATAACTGACCCAAATAATTTTGGTTTTAAAGTAAATGATTTTAAGCAATCTTTTTTGATAATAGTTGGTAAGCCGAACCAGTTTGTACTTAAGAATTCTGATAGTCATAGTCATAGCATAAGCATATAGAAGGATCATTCTGCTCTCAATATCAGACATATTTGTACTGATAAAATAAATCAAATGTGTAAAAAGAAAATGGGTGGAATCAGAACATAGAAAGATTTTGTGTTCTTTAAAATTACTTGATTAGTCACTAGGCCATTCCTCCCAATCTTTATTTTCCCGAAAGAGCTATGGGAGATCTTCCCAGCAGCTCTGTATAGAGCACCAGTACCAGGAAATCATTTAGCCCATATTGACCATTAGTTTTTGCCCAGAATAAAAGGTTGAGTAAAACTCAGTGAAAGTATGCCATTCTGGATGCTGCTGTCGCTGTTTAGTTGCTAAGTCATGTCCTACTCTTTGTAACCCCATCGACAATAGTCTGCCAGGCTCCTGTGTCCATGGGATTTCCCACGCAAGAATACTTGAGTAGGTTGCTGCTGGAGTCCAGCTCTGGCAGCCAGGGAATCGCCCTGAAGGGATGAATGGTGTCGGCGAATGATGCAGCCTCTCACTCATTTGGACTGCATCTCGGCGGAGAAAATGATGCAGTCTCTCGCTCAAAGCACTGGGCTGCATCTTTATTTTAAGCATCAGGTTTTCTTTTATACTTTTACAAAAGCATTAGGTCAGAGGTATGACATCTTCAGTTTCCCCTCACCCATATTTACTGTCTCCATAAATCATTGTTGTCCTTCAGAGTTCCCTCTTAAGTGTCCTTGTGATAACATTGTAACTCAAATTTGTCCCTGGGTTGTATATTACATTCCTCAGTTTATTTCTTATCTCTTTAAATCCTGCTATCCCCTAGTAATTTAAGCTCATCATCTCCTAAAAAGGCTTTTAGCTATTAGTATCTCTAAAATACCTAGTTTCCATAAGCTACTGTCAAATATGCCAACACTACAACATACCTTAAACTTTTAGCTTCTAACTATTCTTAATTATTCCTAACCCCTAAACTCAGCAAACTTCTTTTGCCATAAACATTCCCCTTACAAGCAGGTTTAAGATAACAATGTTTCCCATGGTCTCAAGCTGCAGCCTATGTGCTCATTCTGGAGCATTCTTTGTAAAGATCCTGAACAAATGTCAATAGTTAACTTTATGGATTATAACATTCTTTCCAGCCAACTCAGCCGGAGGAAGGAAAGGACAAATCAGAATCACAAGACCTAACTCCTTCATCCCGGGACCGTGCCTGCGGGATGAGGAGAGGGGGTTGGGGCCGTGCCTCCATTTTGTCAGTAATACCTATAGCAGCTCCCGACAGGGTGCCAGTTCCTTCTCCAGGGATCTTCCCAGCTCAGGGATTGAACCCGCATCTCCTATTTTGGCAGGTGGATTCCTTACCACTGAGCCACCTGGAAAGCCTATCATTCAGGATAGACTTAGCCAAAAGGACAAGATTCAACCATTTGTAACATTGGTCCTTTGTAAAAATAATCTTAACCCAAATCTATTATTTCTTATATAAAATATTGAGCCAAGAAATACCTATGTGTAGTTTGTAAAGGAAAAAATTGGCATGGAGTTTGAGATAGAAATGCATAATTAATGATATCTTATTTCAGAAATGCTGTGGCTTTGCAACTCTTTTGCTAAAGATATATGTATATATATATATGCAATATATATATATATTTCAAGCTTAGCAACAATGTTGTTCTATTAATGGAGAAAATAATTCTTGGTTTTAAAGAAGTTAGACTTCTGAGTGACTGTGTAAGAACTGGAATGTTTCTCCTTTCTTATGTTCCATTCACTATAGTCAAGAGGAGCCTGGCAGTCTGTAGTCCATAGCGTTACACAGAGTCAGACACGACTGAAGCGACTTAGCATGCAGCACACACAAATGTCACAGAAGCTTGGGATACATGTGAAATGTACCAAAATAATTTTTCATAGAAGGAAATCAATTTTAGCACCTTTTTGGGATATGACAGAAGAAAAACCCTGAAAATAACTGTGACTAGGACTGAAGCAAGCTAACTTATTTTCAAATCCATAAGTTAGGAAGAGCTGACAGTTTCATGCTTGTACACTCTATAGAAAAATAATGAAAGATACAAAATGTATTATGTTATTTGACTCTAAAAGTATCCTCTTGTATTCCTTATAATACATACATTTATTCCTTAGTGTAGTAATTTATGAAAAACATGCTTTTTCTTATGAATAATTATAAATATCCCTGTTTCCCATAAGATTGTTTGAGTAGTTAACTTCTATTAAGACTAAGTGATACTTACTTAGTAAAAATGAGCTTTTTTTTTTTTTTTTGCTATTAGAAATCTGCCTCATTAGAGCCAAAAGACAATATTAAAGGTATGTGCGTAAATTGGACTCTAAAAATGGAAAAAAAAATGCATCTGTGTTTTCTAGATTCTGTTTTTACTATATCTAGAGTGAGCTACACATGTTCTTGAGACCTCAGTAGATTTGGAAAGTTAGTAGATTTATACACCGAGATTTCTCTTCCAAGCTACTTCATTATCTCTTCCTGAGCTTCTCGGTAAATCTTGTATTTGTAGAAAAAATTTGTGTCATGGTCTTCTGGAAATTTGGAAAGACTCAAAAATAACCCCTTTCTCAGAAGTTGTTTCTTGAGATGTGTTTCTTTTCCTATTGTCTCTGAAATGTAAAGTTCCTGCACAATCTTACATACCATTTCATTCCTCCTTCCTTGAATTGAAATTTTAGCATGTTCTAGCAAAACAAAAATTTCATTTGTCATGTAGCCCATATATTAGTGTTCCAAATGTTCTTCTATAACTTGTTGGCTTCTATGATTAACCATTCTTTACATATCAGAGCACACAATTTACATTCTATCATATTTATCTATGGAAATTCAAAGGTAAATGGGCCAATCATCCATATATACCACAGCAGCATATTCTATGCTTTTTACAGAAATAACTTGGAATGCTTTGGATTCAATATGGTTATTTCATTGATCTGATGACAAATAAAGCTCAGCATAAAAGCCAGAAATTGTTAGTAACTTAAGTCACTGTAGAATTTTGTTCTTATTGTTATTTAGTTGCTAGGTTGTGTCTGACTCTTTGGCAATCCCCATGGACTGTAGTCTATCAGGATCCTCTGTCCATGGGATTTCCCAGGCAAGAATACTGGAGGGGGTTGCCATTTCCTTCTCTGGGAAATCTTCCTGACCCAGGGATCAAACCTGAATCTCCTGCCTCTCCTGCCTTTAAAGGTAGATTCTTTACCACTGACCCACCAGGGAAGAAAGATCAATTAATTCTATCAACTGTCTCATATGTGTCTTAAAGGTCACATTAGCCCATTTACTTTTTTTTTTTTTGAACTACATACCACATACAATATTTGCATGCAGGTCAGAATTACTTTAGAACAGATTTATATAGGACAGTCATTTAGGTATCAACTAGTTTTGCAAAATTATTTGTCCTATTCATCATTGAAAACTTGTTTTAAAGAGGGACTCAGTATAAAGTCACAACCACTCTCAAGATATGAAATCACCTATACCTGTTTGATGGAATGAGTAAATTTAGTGGTCTGGCTATGGAGAGTCATTTAGAGATTTAAAATTGTTTGATTTGTAGTTTTGTGCTCTTAGAAACATCTCAGTGCCTCAGAGCAATTATAATAAAAATGGCTAGTGCTGCCTTTCTGAATTCATCAGCAAGAGGCACATATTTAAATCACAGCATCTCTATTAATTACCAACATTATTTGAAACAGAAAACCTCAGTATAAGTGCTAAAACTGGGGAAATATTTCACTTGCTACAAATGGAGAATTAATTTAGAAAGAATGATGTTAGCCTCAGAAGAATATAAAATTTCTTAATAGGTAATATGGAATATTACCCATTAATAAGATATTAATTGTATTATATACTATTAATTATGGTATGTATATTATATTGCATACATGATATATTAATATATAACAATTATAGTATAATTAATACTAAGAACAAGGCCTCTATTTGAATCAGGTTTCAACATAGCTACTGCACTGGATGAAGAAATGCATTATTATTTACTTGTCTTCCCTTCCCTTCTATTTATAAACAAATCCAAGTTAAGACCTATTTTCTTTATATACCATCAATGCTCACACTTTCTAGTACAGAGATGTAGACATACTACTGATTTCAAAAATCTCAATGTCAAAGAAACAGTGGGTTCTATAAGTATCTAGATCTATTTTGATTTAACAAATACCCCATTGAGTTTCCAGGCAAAATTCTGGGCACATTAAGTTACAAATATGAATAAGCCATGGTACCTGACTTTCAGTGAAAGAAACAAATTGTTATGGGAACACAGAGGAAGAAATATGTTTTCTGAGATAAAATATTCAAAAGTTGATTCTCAAAGTGCAAAATGTATGAATTTTATCTTGATAGGAATTAGAATTTTTTTTGTCAGATGAACAAGAGTAAAAACATTTCCAGTAGGAGAAACAAAGAAAAGAAAGAAGTATATCATATTGTGCAAGTAATATTAAGTATCTTAGTGTGATTAGAGTGTTGGGAACGTGGTAGGGAGAGTTATTTATTGAATAAATGAATGAATGGAGAGTGGCATAAATTGAAGAATGCTACTGAGAGGATCCATTAGTTAATTCAGTGCAGACCATGTGGATCCACGAAAGATTTTAATTAAGATAATGAAAGAAGCAGATTGTGTTTTGGAAACCCTGATAGTCTGGAGAGTGGATTAGAGAAGGAAGCTATAGGGGAAATGGAAATTCAAGGAAACAATTTGTTTTTGCCAACATTATCAAAGTAAATAAGAAAATAAGTAGTTTTACATAAATTAGGAACATGGTGGCTGCATTCATTCTGTTAGATTTATATGGTGCCTTTTTACCACTGAACCACCAACGCCGCTTCTATATGGTGCCTTTTTTAAAAAAAAACAAAAAACTGAAGAGAAGCCTGGTTTGGAGTCACTTCTCTTTTCAGATTTTATGCCCATGAGGTAAGGAGAATGGTATTTTCCCCTTATCTCTCTCCTGTCTATGGAATGGCTTATGCTATGTTATTTATCAGAGGCTTTGAAGTCTTTGAAAAAGAATGCCATAAAAACCATAGAGTGTTATTGTCTTTTTGAACAGAGACTCACCATATTTGCCTTAATTATGCTATCTTTGAATGAGGACCAATAAGATACCAGCTGTTGGCCCATATTTTATACAAAAGTTTTTCTTCCTGAATGAATTAGATTACCATTTCCTGTGACACAGTCCAGCAGAAAATATTTCCCATCAGCAAAATTTCTTTGATGGCAATAAGAATACCATTTCCTATAATGACGCATGTATTGGAAAATTCCTGGCTCCTGATGGTTTTGCTATGAACATACAAGTTATTCTCTTAAAGTGGAAATACCTACCTGGAAAAAGTATTTTGGCTTTAGCAAATATTTATATTCCTTTCTATAATGCTTGTTAACAAACTTTCTTAAATACTTCCATGATTCATAGGTTTCAAATAATATACTATCCTAGGCATTTCCTTATTTCCTGAAGTAACTGCTAATGATGAAGATGTATTTGTGGTCCTTCTTAAATATTCCAATTCTTAAAGGAAACATTTTGAGTTTATAAATTAAAAATTATTTATGCCCAATAATCTAATATTCTGATTATATTGTCCAACTCTTATCGTGTCCAACTGTTTGTGACCCCATGGACTCTTTGTGACCCCATGGACTGTAGCCTACCAGGCTTCTCCATCCATGGGATTTTCCAGGCAAGAGTACTAGAGTGGGTTGCCATTTCCTTCTCTAGGGGATCTTCCCAACCCAGGGATTGAACCTGGGTTTCCCACATTGTAGGCAGATACTTTACCATCTGAGCTACCAGGGAAGTCCTATTATATTGATAGTTATTTGTTATAACCAAGTTTTTACTATATTTGCACTATTTTTTATAAAAATGTAAAAACATAGACAAAAGGATGCAGCATAGTGAAATGAACCCATTATACCCATAGCTGTTGCAGCATTGCTTCAACATCATTTTTTTCTCCCAAATGCGCATGTCTGTGTATGGGCATTGAGGGGGTGATAGTAGTAATAGTTGGGAAATCTGTCTCTGTACATAATGTAATATTCCATTTGAGGTTCTTGGGAGAGTACCAAAGATTCAGCAGCATGAGATCATTGGTTCAAAGCATCTGAAAAAATGTTTTTAAATTTAGGTTACAAATGCAACTGTCCAGTGGGGATTAATCCCCCCTGGTAGATGATGACCTTCAACACTTATATCACCACCACCATTTGAACAGTCAAAGCTAAGCAGCAGGAGGAGTATGCTTAGTCCAGGATTAGTATGATTAAAGGAAACCTGTTCTGCTTGTTTTGTTCATCTGGCTCTTTGTAAATGCGCAGGGGAGGTGAAAATAGCTCCCATCATGAACAACAAAAGTACATTTATCCACCATCCCACCCTCTTCCAGATTTGCACTGAGACTGTCTTAACTGTTTGTATTATTTGTAGATGAAGAGAATGCCCCATTTCTATGCTGAGCTTGACTGTCAGGACAGAGTGGGAGTTGGAGTTGCTTAGCTGCCCAGCTCTCACCTGAGCATCTACTCACCAAGAACAAGGATGTGAATGACAGCTGGGCATACTGGAGGGTACAGCCCATTGTAAAAATCATAACTTGCTGGTCTTCTATCAGAACCCGGTCCGCTAATCTTTTAGTGTGAGGTCTGAACAAAGTCCTAGAACACTTCAAGCTTACATTAAAAAAAAAAAAATGGATACAGCATATAAATCTGGATTTTCCACTTTTCTTAAAAAATTAGAATGTCTGGTATCACTGCACCAACAATGGCCAAAAGGCATCTATTTCTCTGAACTGGCACCTTCTCCTAATATACTGCAGTTCCCACCCAGCCAGGGTTAATTCATGTATGTTACAAGCTATGGGAAAAGAACTTGAGTTTGCTAACCCTCCTGTAGAGGAATTAACAAATGCTGCTCCCTCCATGTAAATGGACTGAACCAAACAAGCTGACTTCCAAGGACAGAAGCCCTGTTTGTGACTTTAAAATTGGATATAAGAATTTATATCTTGACCAAAATATCAAGGTAAAATAGATGCGAATTTCTCCTGGATAACTCAGTTGGTAAAGAATCCACCTGCAATGCAGGAGACCTGGATTCGATCCCTGGGTTGGGAAGATCCCCTGGAGAAGGGAAAGGCTACCTACTCCAGTATTCTGACCTGGAGAATTCCATGGACTGTATAGTCCATGGGGTCGCAAAGAGTCAGACATGACTGACTGATTTGCACTTTCACTAGAATATGAAATTTCCAAATAGATGACCTAGAACCAGTTTAGATAATGTAAAAACCCTTGAGGAATATAAAAAAAAAAGGATGAGAGGGGAAGATTAATCTTTACAGAGTGTGTGGCAGGTTGTCAGTCCCTATTCACCCCAGAGAGAGAGCAGCCAAGGTGTGACCTCCTTCACCACAAGCCTAGTGATAGATGACTTCCCTGGAATCATTCAAAAGCTTGAAATATGTTCCCTAGGGTTAGAAGACATCATTAGAAGATACCTAATTCAGCTAGACCCAATGGACATTAACTTGAGCAGACTCCAGGAGACAGTGAAGGACAGGGAAGCCTGGCATACTGCAGTCCATAGAGTTGCAAAGAGTCGGACACAACTTAGTGACTGAACAACAGCAATTCATTCAGAGAGAGGGGAACATACTCTCTTTGGATTGCAGCCCACTTCTATTGAGGGTGGAGCAAAAAATGTGTTTTCAGTGATGTGGACTACCCATGAAAGAGAGGATCTATTTGGAATCCTCTTGAGAAGAGGAGAGACACTAACAGTAAGAGCCTGTGAGGAATGGACGGTCTGAGGAGACACCGAAGTGGGTGCAAATGGTAAGGGAGCAGAGGGAGGCAAAGAAACATCTGACCAGCCATCCTTTGTTGACACCATGGTTTCTAGCCAGCTGGAAGGAGAGGTTATTTACTACTACGTGAAGTTTAGAATTATGTTACATAAGGTTTGGCATCATACTTACCAAGTTTAACCTGTTTGCCGCTTAAGTGACCTTAAGACTGTTATTGGGGCTTTCTTGGTGACTCAGATGGTAAAGAATCCGCCTGCAATGCAGGAGACCCAGGTTCAATCTGGGGGCTGGAAAAAGCCCCTAGGGAATGGAATGGTAATGGAATACCACTCCAGTATTCTTGCCTGGAGAATTCCATGGACAGAGGAGCCTGGTGGGCTACAGTCCATGGAGTTGCAAAGAGTCAGACACGACTGAGCAATTAACACTTTCACTTTCACTAAGACTGTTATTACCTGAACATGAAAATCATCTTTAAAGGCATGTGATTTCTTGAGGTTTCTTCAGGGTCAGGAGATGGCCACCACTGAATACATTTTAAAGGATCAACGGGACACAAAAACAAAATTGTGCTTTCATTATGTCAGAAATTGTGCCTGTTCACTGTGTTGGATATAAAATACTAGCACAGCAGTGTAAGCAGTCAGGTTCTGTGGGGAGGCTGGCATATTGTCTTCAGGCTCTTAGACCTTGTGGGTTTCATACACAGCTCTAGAAATGTGCTAATAGACAGGGCACCAGTATATTGCCTAGTGCATCTTTTCTGTTATTTTCCAAGCCCATTCAAACCATGCTAACATCAGTTTTCTTCAGCTATTTTTTACTTCCCTGTAGTCTTCCTTAAAATCTTAAATTCCATCAACTTGTTATTTTCATCAAAATTTACTTAAGTTTTTGCATTCTCAGCCATGTTCCCTTGCTGCACAGAGGTACCTCCAGAGTAGGTATAAAGTAGAACATCTTTGCTTAGTCACTTACAGACTCTGGAAAACATTCAATGCCTTCTACCTATGGTCAGTGATTTCCTGTCTGGGAATTTTATGACCTGCCCTAGTGTCTCATTTTTTTTTTTTTTTAATTAGAAAATGAAAGGAAACAAATGTTTTGATTTTTTCCTAGGAATTTATCTAGAGTTTGAGAAAGACAAAAAAGTGAAAGTGGAAAGTATTGAAATTAATAAGGTTACAGCTGAAGCACAGTAATAATGAAGAAGCAAGAGAGAACCAAATTTATTAGCATGTTATAGATATGCAACATGTGAAGTACATCCTAAGCAATTTCCTATAGGAAAAAACTCCAATAGAAAAATGTAGGTTGTCACCTATGTCAGAAGCAACTGATACTTAATAGTCATAAAATTAACTAATTGGACATATTTGTAGGAAAAAGAACAAAAGTAAATCAATTTATAATTCTCTGGATTTAAAAAATATAAAGATTGACATTAAAAAGAGGATAAGAGGAAAGGGACTCTGGAAGAAAGGACCATTGGGAATCCACGAAAACATCTAGGCACATGTACTTGAATATTTGTACATTTGAGAGCAAGAATGTGAGAATAAAAAATTTAAAATTTTACTGATATTCTAAGATTTGCTAGTATATTCACTCCTTCTTCAATCCACAATGAAAATTTTCAAGGATATAATTAGTTTCTCAAAAGTTATAAATTCATATATTATTTAAGCAGTCAGGATTTATTTATCAAAACCTCCCATTAGCAGGTAGGAAGTAAAGCAGCATTGATTTAAAAATATATCCTTAATAACTATGGAAAAGAGAGAGACTATAAAAAGAAAAATATGCAAATGTTAGTTCATTAGATTTGTGAGTTCTTTGGGAAGGCTATAACTCAGAGTATAAAGAGACTGGCACTCAAAAAACACAAAAACAAAAAACACTGATGAATGAATGAGAAACCCAATGCCTAACCTCAGAACTTTTCAAAAACATGCTTGTAAATATGATTTCACTCTTTCCTCCAAGGTTGTTTCTTCATGAGATGATTGATTAATTGGTTAATGGACTGTTTAACGTAGATTAGAAGGATCTCAAATTTAGTCTAACACTTGTTTTTATATGGGAGAGACCTGGGGTTAAGAGAGGTTAAGGTGACAAAACAGAATCAGGCCTAGGACCCAGGTTTTCTAATTTTTTGACCCATGCTGTTCTCAATGGAGCATTCATCTGACAAATTCTGTACATTAAAGTTGTAGATTCAAAATGAAGTTTTCAATTTAAATAGAAAGTAATATTGAGAAATGGTTTAGAAACGTCTTCCATGATGTTGGGAGTTAAAGAGAATGTATTTAAATCTGGTTCAAGTGCAGGGAGTGATCCTGATCTCAAAGTTTCTTTTTTCGGGTAACAGTGTGTTGTCAAAGTCAGAAAGGTCAAGTGTGTTATCCTGAGGTCTGAAGAATTCTTACAGTTAGAAATGAGGGAAATATAGCTACCGAGTTCTAAAGAAAATTACTCAAATACAAGCAATGTTATTAAACATTCTCTTTTTGAATCATCTCTTCAGAATCCTAAAAATAAGGAAAGTTTTAAGTGAAACTGGATTAACCCATAGTTTATAATATGAGGGCTTCCCTGGTGGTTCAGATGGTAAAGAGGCTACCTGTAATGCAGGAGACCTGGGTTTGATCCCTGGGTTGGGAAGATCCCCTGGAGAAGGGAATGGCAACCCACTCCAGTATTCCTGCCTAGAGAATCCCATGGACAGTGGAGCCTGATGGGCTACAGTCCATGGGGTCACAAAGAGTTGGACACGACTGAGCCACTAACACTGAAATATGAGTTAATGCACTTTCATTCAAAGTATATGCTTTATTCAGAAATGTTTAAAAAGTACCCTCATTTATCATCATCTCAGTGAAAATTATTTGGAATCTCTAGGTATTGGTATCACACAAGACTGATTGTGAAAACTGGGACTCCAGCTTGTTCAATTAAGTAATTCTCCTAATGGCAAAAGAAAGTACAAGGCAAATACTATAGTCTTCTCATAAACAATGACTAACAATTGCAGGATATAAATGGAAAAATTGCCATTGATGATGATGTATTCGGTTTTAAACACTTGGGAGGGAGTCCAAGTATAGTATCTCCAGCTACCTTCTGCGTTTCAGTATAACCCCACCACCTATGAATGGGAACATGTATCACTTCCTCCCAAACAATTCCATTCAGTCCAGTCATGAAGAAAACCTCTTTTATGCAGATCCCCCACTTCCTTCCCTCTGATGTCCAGATCTTTCAAGCTCCCAAGTCGCACAGCATTTCTGTGCATTGTTACCTCCTCCTCAATGAGGCTGTTGGGAAACACTTCAAACAGTCTGTCCCGGAGGGGGACGAAAACTTTCTAGAGGGGAGGGGAAGGAAGGGAAATCAAGTCAGTGCTTGCCAAAACAATGAAAAGAAAACCGTGGAAGCTTGTGGTGGTGCTGGTAGTGGTGGTGGTGGTGGAGGGGGAGTGATCTTTACTGAGCCAAATGAAATGACACCTGAGAGAAATGTTTAATTCATTCAAAAGAGAAAAATTAGGAGTTAGGTAATCACTTTCCATCTGTGAAAATGAATAATAGGAAAGTGGGATTAAGAAAATAATTTGGGGTATGAAAGGGAGGCCTGAAAGGATGTGGAGATGCTTTGACTTCCCCAAGCTTTTTCACAGCCTCTGAATTTCCATTTTAACCCACTGAGACACTAGGCACTTAGCATTGGTTCAGGAGACTGAGTCTGGACTCTTAACGTGGCTACATTCATTCTGACCTAAAATCCTTTGTACACGATTTCTCTCAGTGACATGTTCCTTGAAATAAAAACATAACCACACTAGGTATGTATAGCATAAAAGCAGATTGTTTTTAAGCAGGGGGCTTTTCAAGGTTTACTGCAAGGCATCAGCTACCCTTTAAGTTAAAATAATGTTTGACAGGTCAGTAATGAGACATTAAAGATTTTTTTAAGAAACTGACAATTTTGTACAACTAAGGGGGCAAAAACAGAAACATCAAAGCTCAGGAACTGTATACATTGCACAAAGCATTAGCAGTTTCTGTTCTCTTTAACATTTTGACATATGTTGTGCAGTGTGGTTAGAGCTATTATGGGAATGCAAAGTTCTTTCCAAGCACTTTTACCACTCACATCATTCCATGGTCACTTGAAGGGCCCTTTGAAGTTTCCCAGGAATAAGGGTAAGGTACTGCTGTGCTTTGTTGGATAGGATACATATGAACAGAGAATGCTATGTAATGTAATACAGTAATCTTCAATTAAGTATTATTTGCTTTTGATTTAAAGGCATTTTGATTTTTCATACAAGGACTCCAAGAGAAATCTCCTGTCTGTTGCAGTTACTCCAGCTCTATTAGAACTGAGACCTCTGTTAGGGTTGAGGAGACTTGGAAGTTAGCCTTGGCAGGTTGACTGTCCAGTTAAAGAAGTTTGGAGTACCTCCCAACTGGTAGATGTGAAACTTCACATAATTTGTAAATAATTTTTCATAAGTTTTACATCTCTCTGCTGGACCATTTATTATTTGATTGGATAGTTTTTATTTAGCTTCAGCAAAATATTAAAAGCATTTATTGGATGAAATAAGACAGGTGTGATCATTTCTGAAACTGAATTTGAAAGGCTTTTGTACAGAATGCTTTTTAGAGCGTGCTATAGCTTCAGAGACAGAGAAACCCTTCAGGTTTCTCATAACTATTTTCCTGAGCTTGAATTCTGGGGCCATAATTTCCCTTTCAATAGTCAACAGCATGTAATGAAAGAAGCATGGACTTTAGAACCAGGTAGTTGTAGATGTATATGTAGCTTCTATGTGTCTCAGCTGAGGAACCTTGAGAAAGTCTTAATTTCTCTGTGCTTTGGCTTTCTTATCTGTGAAGGTAGGATAATGATTCCAATTTTTGCAGGTTTATTGTAGGAATTAAAGTGTAAATTATGTAAAGTTTTAACATCTAATATCCTAACATCTAACATCTCCTATTCTGCCTTCAACAGGAGGGGGACTTATTGCAAAAGCTTCCCTTTAGGAGTCAGAAAGAAGTATATTGAGGATTATAAGGGAAAATTGTGCTTTCTCTTTGTACTATTGTTTATTTCTGTAGTTTCAAAACCTACCATCTCAAAAGCTTGAATGCTGGAATCAGAACAGATGAACAAGGGGATTATGTGGACTCATTTCTCCCTGCTCATTCTCATTATTCCTAACCCCCACCCCTACCATAGCTTTAAAAGTGAGCTATTTGGGGATCAGCATGAGCTCATCAAAGGTGAACACAGATTCCTCAAACTCAGCTTGTCCAGTGCTGACCTTAGGATCTTTTTCTGCCATCACCCAATCTAAAAAGCCAGGCTTTCTCTTACCATCATCTCTGATACTCTCTACATGCAACGCACCTCCAAGACCTTCTGTTGCTTTTTAATATGCCCCAGCTCAGTTTGTTTCTGTCCTTTCTCCTTTGACTCCATCTAAATGTTGGTACTCTTCAGCTTTCTTAGATTTTAACTGGTGTCTTTTCTTCTAGTCTTGATCTCTTCCAAATACAAAGCTCATTACGTAAGAACCATTAAATGTTTATTGTAACCATTAAACATTTATTGTTTAGTTAAAGAATTCAAGTCTGAATTTCTTGGCAGAGGCCCTTTAGGATGTAGTTCCAGCCTGTGTATTTGGCACTGTATCCTACCCTGCCTCTCCTTGCTTCCTAAGCTCCATCCACATGGTATAACTTGAGGTTCCCAGCTGCCACTAAACTCTGCACCTTTGTATTGGATTGGCCAAAAAATTCATTCAGGTTTTTCTGTACGATATTATGGAAAAACCTGAATGAACTTTCTGGCCAAATCAATACATGCTATTCCCTCTACCTGGATCTCCTTTTATCCTGCTGCCCACAGGGAAAATTTCCAATTCAGATATTCCCTTCTCTGAAACACTCCCTGACTGTCAAAACCAGGGAGAACCTATCCTCCCCTTCTCTATACTCCCTGAATCTTGTATAGACTCTAGGGTTGCACTCACCATGTTGGATTAGATGCAGTGTTTCCAGCCCCTGGACTATGAACAGGGAACCTAGCTTTTCATCTTTATGATCTCATTCTGTTACTCATTAAGATACTATACTCAAGGCTGCTTGAACAACTGAATTGAGGAGACAGGATTACATGGATGTGCAGCACAGGAGAGCTGTGATGAGACCAGGTCACATTTGCATCATAGGAAGCAAAATAAAAGGACAAGCTTGATGTTATTCATGATAATTCTGGCACAGAAATTTTATACAATGAAAATTATACCAGGAGTATAGAAAGAATGGGCTTCATATAGTGAAAGACAATTTAGTGGCAAGTGATGTATTTGTTTCAAAATGCTGTTAACTTGACACTTAAACTTTTAGAGTCATAGTGTCAGTTAGAGTATGGCCCAACCTGTTGTTAGAAGAAATAGACTCCAAACTACAATGGATTAAATAAAACAGAAGGCAGGAGGAGAAGAGGACGATAGAGGACAAGATGGTTGGATGGCATCACCAACTCAATGGACATGAATTTGAGCAAGCTCCGGAAGAGGGTGAAGGACGGGGAAGCCTGGCATGCTGCAGTCCATGGGGTCGCAAAGAGTTGGACATGACTGAGTGACTGAATAAATTAAAACAGTAATGTATTGATGTACTCATGACTTCATGATAAAAGTGGTGTACTGATGATTTCATGATAAAAGTGTTTGTAAAATATTAGGAGATAGAGAAGGAATTGGAGTTCCCAGGTGGTGCAGTGGTAAAGAGTTCTTCTGCCAATGTAGGAGATGCAAGAAATGCAGGTTTGATCCCTGGGTCAAGAAAATCCCCTGGAGTAGGAAATAGGAACCCACTCCAGTATTCTTGTTGGGAAATCCCATGGACAGAAGAGCCTGGTGGGTTGCAATCTGTGGGGGCCACAAAGAGTCAGACACTTCAGAGCGACTGAGCACAGAGGAGTGGTCACTTTGATAGTGGTTTTGAGGGAAGTGGTTATTGGGTTGAAACTTAAAGGATGCTTAAGTCTTCAACAGGTAAAAAAAGAGGGAAAAGCCATTCCTGTAGAGAGAATAATGTATTGTATTGAGTCCAGGAGAATACAAAGAATCTGGTAGGTGAAGTGAGAAAGTAGTGAGAGACGAGGCTGCTCGGATGTGTTGGAACCACACTGTGACAGCCTTAAGTGGTAAGCTGGATAGTAAGGTTGATGGGAAGTCTACATATAATGTCTCAAGTGGGAAGACACGTAAGGGTTTTGATCCAAGTGGTGATAAGACTCTGACTGTAAGAGGAGTCTTCAGAGGTAGTTAGTAGGGAAGAATGCTCTATTACTCTATGGTTATATGGCACCCTGGTCATTCATATGGTGCATAATCTGGGAAAGGAGTTAACCATGGGTAAAGACAGATCTTTCTAAATCTTTATAGAGAGGGGTTATTTTGTTTGATATAGCATAAAATCTGGAATGACTGCATTAGCATTCTCATCCCTACTCAAACATCAGAATACCTGGGGGAGGAGAAGGTCAGAAGGTAAAATATCTCCTTCTAGGCCTGGTGGGAAGAGCAGGATATAATTATCTTTATAAAAGGAGACACACCAGGAGTTGAATGGCTCACTTAAAATCTAAGTAAACTTAAAAATGTATGACCCTAAACTGCATGCCCCCCAGTCTATCCACAAAAAAAGATTTGGCTGTGTACTATTTCCTTGGGGGTGGGGAAAAGAATAGAGTATACATTTCTTCACACATCTAAAGATTCCTTTGAACTCACTCTTCTTATATCCCTACACACTTTTATTTGAAGGCTGCAGTGCCCACAAATCCAGCAGATAATTTACATTTTGATGTAAGCAATTTCAAACAATTTTTCCTCTCTCTATTTTTGAGCAAAATTTTTGGTCAGAGAGAAGTGAGTCATAGACTCATAAAAAAAAGAGACATTTGGGTCACCAGTGATCTTACTACAATACTGAGCCTGTAACAGTGTTCGGGTTTTAGCTGCTTGTTTTTTAACATCCAAGTTACTATTATATTATGCAAGGCTAAAGAAATTTAGTGGAAATCACTCCCAACTTTTAAATTCTATCCATTGGAACATTATTTCCCAAAGTAGGGGTGAAGCCCATTAGTTCATAGGAATGTCTCTACATGACTGTTGAGACATCGTTGTGAATTTTATAAAACTACACCTAAAAGAAGTTTAGAATTTAGACACGAGGAAGAAATGTAAAGACAATGCTGGTAGGATAAACAGGGTATGTAAGGAAAAGCACACATTCATTCTTGCATTCATTTATAAATGTAATTTATTAAGTGGTTACATGTGATGAACGGAGCTGGGTTCTTGATAAATCTTGAAGAACCATGAAAGATAAACCAAGAACAGTAAATGAGAAGTAGAATGTGAAGGGCCTCACACAGATAGCTCAGGCATTTATCATTCCTCTTGGAGGCAATAATGAATTAGATGAAAATCCATGTTTGAAATATTAATTCTGGAGCATGGTCAGTTGATCAGAAAAGGGAAGAGAACAAAGGCAAGAGGGCAGTTCTGGGGTAGGGGTGGGGGCTCCTGCCTTAGTCTAAGCATGAGGGAACAATGGCCCCAGTAGGTGGATGACTGAGGGATGAAAAAGCACAGAAGATCAAGAGAGAATAGGCCAAGAAAGAACAGAGGAAGTCGCTAACTCGGAAGGCTAAAATGGAGGGGGGAGAAAGGCACTTTAGAGGAGGCATTTTTGCCTAAATGCTATTTATTTTAGTATCTGAAATTGCAAGTGTTAGTCGCTCAGTCCTCTCTGACTCATTACATCTCCATGGACCGTAGCCTGCCAGGCTCTTCTGTCCATGGAATTCCAGCGTGAGTTGCCATTTTCTTCTCCAGGGTATCTTCCCAACCCAGGGATTGAACCTGGCTCTCCAGATTCTTCACTGTCCCGAGTATCTACCTTGGTACATTCAGGACATAGGAATTTCCTTTTTTTCTCTCTTATACATTCATTAGTGTTATATCTAATTAGGGTTGGAATATATAGGAACATAACAGATCATCTATACAATCTTATACAAAAATTAAGTATAGAAAGAATAGTTTTCCTTTCATGTCACTCTGTAAAAGAAAAGATATAACAATATATTTTAAGACAATTATTATAGACAATTTCCCACTATAATTAGGAGACAAATTTTGTTAATATATATTCAAGAATCAAATATTGGCTTTGTTGTTTAGTCACTAAGTCATGTCCTACTCTTTGTGACCCCATGGACTGTAGCCTGCCAGGCTCTTCTATCCATGGGATTCTCCAGGCAAGAATACTGGAGTGGGTATCCATTCCGTCCTCCAGGGGACCTTTTCGACCCAGGGATCAATCCTGCTTCTCCTGCATTGGCAGGCAGATTCTTTACCATTGAGCCACCTGGGAAGCCTCAAATATTGGGTTAGAGATTATTTTTTAAAAACTGCTAGATGATGCATGAATATATTCTGTGCTTGAGACTTGACTACACAAAATTTTTAAGAAAGATTTCTGTGCCAATTTGGTTAAATAAGGACAAAGTTAATGGCAGTAACCTAGATAGATGGAAAAAGATTTTCCTGTTAGATCAAGAAGTTCATGCTTTTCTGCTGAGCTATCATTATAAATGGCATACCTAAATTTAAGCATTGTTCAGGATTAAAAGTATGAACACCAAGGCTCACTTTCTCAAGCAATAATCACAATGAAGGATATGTTACTATTCTCATTTGACAAACTTGGAGCTCCAGGTCTTGGAAAAAGCAAATGGGAAGAGAGAGAGGAAATTGGTAGGGGCATTCAGGAGCTATACCCTATGATTGGGGGCATAGCCAGGTTAGGATTAGGGAAGAGTAGGCATAAAAACAAGCCCATCTTCCCTGGTGGCTCAGACAGTAAAGAATCTGCCTGCAATTTAGGAGGCCTGGGCTCAGTCCCTGGAGTTAGGAAGATCCCCTGGAGTAGGAAATGTCAACCCACTCCAAAATTCTTGCCTGAGAAATTCCATAGACAGAGGAGCCTCGCATGCTACACCCCATGGGGTCACAAAGAGTCGGACACGACAGAGTGACTAACACTCACTCATTTATCTCTTCAGCAGGTACCCAGAAGAAAGCTGACTTGTATACGTGGGGTCTTAAATAGCTGAGTGTGCCCACTGATGGTGGTTCAGCCTTTGTCTGAACCTGGTTCATAAACTTTCCAACATAGTACCACCTTCACTCCCAAACGAATTACATTCTCTCATAGTTCCTTGCATTGATTTTTCCTTTATAGTATTTCTCATAGTTAATCATACTTTTTGGGATTATGTGATAAATATCTGTCTTATCCATTGAGCTCTAAGCTTAGTAATGCAATAATTCAAGGGACTAGGGCTGCTTTTCCCACGTATTCCCAGCAACAATCAGAGTGCCTGGCACTTACTTTATTCCCAGTAAATATCTATCAAGGCGATTAATGTCTTAACACTCTTATCCCTCCAAATATTGTTTAAACTTCTATGTCTAATTGCAAACTAGTTGCAAATAATCAGAAATAGATAGTATATACTGATAATTTTGAAGACTGTCAGTGTTCAGATGTTGGAAGAAGAATGAGGAAATTAAAGTGACAAATACAAAAAATTTAAGGCCTCAATGATGATCGATTTAGCATCCATCTTTGAAAAGAGGTCCAGAAGGAACTGTGAAAATATACATTAATCTATTTAACTTTCATGAAAATGATGAAATTATGAAGGTGGTCAAATTAGTGAAAATTAACAGTAATAGTGGAATCACTGGATATTTAAACTATAGTAGGGAAAGCAATATCTTTTCTATGAGAGGAAATTGTAGTTGACCACACCATACATTCCCTTGAAAGAATATATATATATCACTGTCAATAAAGGATAAACTGAAAATGTAATGTATTTTCACTTTCAAACACCTTTAACCAAGTTCTTCATCAAAAGATATTGGGAAAAAAATTTTGTCACTATAAAACTGGGGGAAATGTATTGTCAGAAACAGGAAATTGGCTCAGAAATAGGAAATAAAGGACAGTGATAAATGGACATTTTCTTCTTGGAAAAGGTAAACAGTGAGGTTCTCAGAGACCAGTGCTGATACAACTTTTGTTCAACATTTTCATAATCTGTAAAAGGAAAAAGGCCTCTGGACTTTTCCTATCTTAAAATTAGGTAAGGAAATGTGAAATGTCAGATCAACAGGCTGCAGACTGTGTGGGCAAAAACTTAAAATAAAGGGCTTTTTATTTCTTGTTCTTATAAAAGGGATCACATAACATGGTAAATAATACAAACAGCACAAAGTTATAAAAAATGAAGTGGAGCTTTCAACTCAGACTACCCTTAAACTCCCTCACCTTGGTTCTATTCCTGGTTCTATTCTGCAGAGAGTGCCACCTAATTTGGTTTTTCGACTGTCCTTCCTAAAATATGTGCACATATGCACTTATATACCTATGCCTTTATAGAATATATTTACACAGAAATGAGAGCTTACTATACACACTCTGTTCTAAACCTTGGTTATTTTTAGTTAAGGATACATATTGGAAATGTGTTTTCTATTAGCAGAGAGCATTGCATCCTTTTTGATGACTGCTTATGTGCTATTATGTGAATTTTCCATATCTAATTTACTCAGTCCCCTGATGATAGATATTTAAGTTGTTTCCTGTTTTTGTTATTATTAAAATTGCTATTGTTGGTATTTTTGTTATTACTGTTACTACCACAAGGACATTCTTGAATGCATATTTCTTCACATCTTTGGGAGTATACCTCTAGGATAAATTTCCAGAAATGGGATTGCTGAGTCAAAGATTAGATGCAGTTATAGTTTGCTTCACTCCCTATTGCCTTCCAAGATGTTGTATTGATACGTATTCTTTACAAGCAGGAAATGAGCATCTGGTTCCTCATACCATAGCCAATAGTGAGTATTATAAAAACTTTTTAGTTCTTACAAAGTATAATCTAAGTACTAAAAATATGTTTTTATTTTAAATTTTCCATTAAATTTTTATTTAAAAAATACAAACTCCTCCCCATCCCCCCACCCCCCACAAACTTGGAATAGTCACTCTTTGCAGCATGGCGGAAATGGAGCCAGCTGTAGACTGAAGGTTAAGAGGTGCGGGGAGGCAGTGAGAACAGATCATCCTTTAGAGAGCCTTGAGAAGAGAAGAGAGAAGGAGCAGGCAGGAAGTGGGGTCAAGGCTCAAGGCAGGAAAAGCATTTTGTTTGTTAAAGAATTTGAGTTATTTAGAATTGGAGTAATCTTTCTCCCGAGGAAGTGGATTCCTTGTCACTAGAAATGGACAAGCCATGGCTGAGATAACCTCTGGGCAAGACACTGCAAAAATAATTCATGCCCTGGAAAGAAGGCTCTAAAATCACCTTATCTCAGGCTTGTCAGATAGGAAAATAACTAACATCTAATTGGATCTTCTCAACAACATATATATTTTGTGAAACTGCAGATTCTTCTTGAATATCATTAATTACTCACTGAAGTCAATGGTGGGGCATTACAGAGTAGAAGAGATAATGTATAAAATCCTTTGATTTGAAGGCGTTTTGAAGTTTGATTTGAAGTTTTTCTGATGGATACATTAAGAAATACTTTTATTTAATGTAAAAGTAGAGGAAAATAATATGACTGACCAAATCCCTAAGTAATTATTAGTTCTAGAGGCTTAGTTTTTGCAGAAGAAATGAGAGTAGATAAGATTTAGCTGATCACAAATCAACATTTCTTAAGAAAATCATGCAAGACTAAGAAATATTTTGAAGCAAAATAAGTTTCAGCTGATAAAGCAGTTCCTGCATTCATAACTTACTATACATACTTGATTTTTATATCTTCCCGATTGTTCACACTCAGTAAGTCCTCCATTTCATCAAATACATTCCATGTATCCAATTTTATTTACAACCTGGCCCATTTCATGTGTCTCTCACATGTACACACTCGTTTCTTCATCTGGGATTTATACAAGTTAGTAAAATGCCTGATACAAAGACCAAACAATATTGAAAAACAACAGAAAAACAGACTTCCCAAATATAGAAGTTGAAGCCTTTTTTACCTTGCAGTTTTCTTAGGATTTCATCAAGGGCTTGGGCTGGTATGTCATAATAATTCAGTTTAGAAGATAACTATCAAGGGTGTATCAAAATGTTTTTACCAATTTGTATTGAAATGTTTGGTCTCAATATGGGCAGTCTTTCAAACGCCTGATTAAATTCGTTGGAAGTTTTGTTTGCTAAAGCATTTCACATCCTGGGAAAAATAAAACCAAATATGCTGCTTTTCTTTGTTCTCCACTGAGCCATGCAAAAGTTAAAAAGAGCTTAAAAAAAAAAAGTAAAAACAAAAAATTCTGAATAAACCCCCTTTAAATCAAATCGGGCTTCTCTAGGCAGTTTTTTTCTGCATCTTGGCAGGGACTGAATCTATATCCTTCTCTTTTCTAGGCTCACTCTGTGTGGCCCCCTTCCTATGGCTATTCCATTCTCTGAAGTGACAGCATTCTCAGACTACTGTAGCTTACAAACTATTAATTCCCAGTCACTGGAAATAACCTATGTGTCACTCAAGGCAAAGAAATTGTTCTTGCTTTTTGACACTTGAGCTTTATTGCTTCTGAGCTCAGACAACCCCAACACGGGGAGGTGAGAATAACTTTCTCCTGGAACCATTTTCTTTATGCTGCGCTTTGCCACTTGGCTTTCCCTGGCCCCCCAGCAAGGCTGTCAGCACATTCCCTGCTCAGGGTGGTGTGGGGGGAAAGCCCAAGTATGGAAGGAGAGTTTATTTTAGGTAAATTTAATCAAGCAGTGAGCTTTTATTTGTGCTTTTTATATTTTGGGAAAAAAGACCTCACTTTAGAATGGATAACACTCTGGAACTAAGTTTTAGAGATTTTCGTTTTGGCTGATGATGGAACAGTTGCAAACCTCTCTGCTTTTTCCCTTTGCAACTTGTTTCCCCTTTTTGACAGAAAGAACTATATTACAGTGCAGTCAAAATAATCCCCAGTTTTCTTTAGTCTATGATATTTGGGAATGGTGGGCTGCTTGAAAGAGAGGAAAACTTCCTCATTAAAAGCAAGGCAGACAATCACCTTTTGCAGACCTCATCCAAAATGGATAGGGAGCAATGTCTGTAATGCAAACGGCTCTAATGAGGAAAGTCATTCCAGCTTCCTTTTTTTCCCCCGATTTGAAAAAGTCTGATTAACACATCATCTTGAGTACAAGTCAGTTCAGTTCAGTTCAGTTGCTCAGTCATGTCTGACTCTTTGCAACCCCATGGACTGCAGCATGCCAGGCCTCCCTGTCCATCACCAGCTCCCGGAGTTTACTCAAACTCATGTCCATTGAGTCAGTGATACCATCCAACCATCTCATCCTCTGTCGTCCCCTTCTCCTCCCGCCTTCAATCTTTCACAGCATCACGGTCTTTTCCAATGAGTCAGCTCTTCCCATCAGGTGGTCAAAGTATTGGAGTTTCAGCTTCAGCATCAGTCCTTCCAATGAACACCCAGGACTGATTTCCTATAGGATGGACTGGTTGGATCTCCTTGCAGTCCAAGGGACTCTCAAGAGTCTTCTCCAACACCACGGTTCAAAAGCATCAATTCTTTGGCACTCAGCTTTCTTTATAGTCCAACTCTCACATCCATACATGATTACTGGAAAATCCATAGCCTTGACTAGACGGACCTTTGTTGGCAAAGTAATGTCTCTGCTTTTTAATATGCTGTCTAGGTTGGTCATAACTTTTCTCCCAAGGAGTAAGCGTGTTTTAATTTCATGGCTACACTCACCATCTGCAGTGATTTTGGAGCCCCCCAAAATAAAGTCTGACACTGTTTCCACTGTTTCCCCATCTATTTCCCATGAAGTGATGGGACCAGATGCCATGATCTTTGTTTTCTGAATGTTGAGCTTTAAAAAGCCAACTTTTTCACTCTCCTCTTTCACTTTCATCAAGAGGCTCTTTAGTTCTTCTTCACTTTCTGCCATAAGGGTGGTGTCATCTGCATACCTGAGGTTACTGATATGTCTCCCAGCAATCTTGATTCCAGCTTGTGTTTCTTCCAGCCCAGCGTTTCTCATGATGTACTCTGTATATAAGTTAAATAAGCAGGGTGACAATATACAACCTTGACGTACTTCTTTTCCTATTTGGAACCAGTCTGTTGCTTCATGTCCAGTTCTAACTGTTGCTTCCTGACCTGCAAACAGATTTCTCAAGAGGCAGGTCAGGTGGTCTAGTATTCCCATCTCCTTCAGAATTTTCCACAGTTTATTGTCAGTGTGAATATATGAACCCAATAGGAAGCACATCATTAATTACAATAAACCCAATTCTCTATAGTTTATGAGTGTGCAGATTCAAAACTCATATATATCTATAAGCTGACACAAACACAAGTCATCCCCCAAGGGTTCCGATAGAAAGTTGGTCCTATTGAAATTTACCTTGAGTGGGTACCCTACCAAATAGAAGACAACTGGCTTTATTTTATATCTTGCTTACCATTGCTGTCTATACACTAGATCATCAAAATGTTCAATATTGTTGGGTACTGGAAATTGAGCATTTGTTATAATGGGGGCAGTTTATCCATTCTCACTTTTAAACCACCTGAAACTCCTATGGGGTAGTTATCCCTGCTTACCAGAGGAACAAACAGGGACTCACAGAGTAAATTAGAGTACAGAGATGTATATTATTATATATCTTAAGTTATATTGTAGATAATGTATATTTCTATGTCGTATAATTGCTACTAATAACTTTTTAACTATAATTACTCCTCATAAGTATAAAACAGGAAATTTATAGAAAGAGAGGGGCTTCCCTAGTGGCTCAGTCAGTAAACAATCTGCCTGCATGCAGGAGGTTCAGGTAGGGAAGATCCCATGGAGAAGGAAATAGCCCCACTCCAGTATTCTTGCCTTGCAAATCCCATGGACAGAGGAGCCTAGCGGGCTACCATGGGGCAGCAAGAGTCAGACACAACTTAGTGACTGTACTACTACTACTACAGTAACAGAGACTTAAACTCAAATGTTAACCTTCCTTGAACAAGTTACTCAGTCTAATGGGACGCAATTAAAAAAGTCAATAGTCTCAAAGGTATATTCCCCAGAGGCAGAACCTAAACCAGAGATTTGTGTACATGTGCTTTACAAGGGATGCACTGTTTAGGGAAAAAAACAGTAAGGTACTGGACTAGGGAAGCAGAAAGAGTGACATGGGATGTGGTCTCAGGGCAAGTTTAGTCTTGGCCTGATCCACCAGACATTGAAACATCCATTTTATGGAAGCGTATGCCCGACTTAGGGAAGGGACAGAGTTTTATCCCCTTTTACCAGTCAGTCATTGGCTGACCCCAGCAACAGTTTGACATGACCTTCATCCCACTCAGCTTCTGGAAAGTTGGCTCCTGTCTGATGATGCAAGTTCTCCTGAGAAGGTTGAAGGTGTCAAGGGGTCAGTTATTAGCCCACATTATTCTCAGTGGCTGGAGCTGAGTGTCATAGCAAGTTAGGCTAAGCAGGGTAGGGCATTTACAACCTCTACTATATCAGTTTCTGTTACACGTCTGCTAGATGCCATTGATGGTATCCCTTACCTTAAAGGAACTCAAAATCTAATGGGAGGAAAAATATGTATGATAGGGTTCAAATCAGAAGTATTTTTGTAGTATCACCATCTGTTTTGTACTCCTGGGATGGGGATGGGAGCGTGGAGGAGGAGAAGAGAGAGGAGGAAAGGACTGATGAAGAGCTAAGAAAAACTAAATGCTACCAGAAGGAATTTACACTTGGGCTGCCTCTTGGAGACTCTTAGAAGTTAGTGGGTAAGATTGCAAAGGACATTTTCGACAGCAGAAATGGCATAAATAAAGGGAACTTGACTAACCTTGGAAACTTTGGGAAGCAGCATTAGGTCTCTATATCTAGGATGATTAAACCTTGTAAGGGCATGGTGGGAGAAGAGATTGGAAAAATGAGTCAGGGTCTTTTGGTTTATGCCTGAGAGTGGAATTTATTACTGACTCAATAGGAGAGTTGAAAAAAAAATTGCTACAGTGTGACATAGTCTCAAGTCTTTGCTATACCGATGACAGTAATTACTTACATACATTTCACATGATGTCGCCTTGTTGGTTTATATCTTTTTTCTCCTATCTCTAGTTCTTCTGGGAATATCTGAAATGTGGACTGGGTAGTTTCGCATACTAGTACAGTTGATTAAAATACACCAAGGAGAATTATAATGTTGGTGTCAAAAAGGAGCCCATTGCCTTATTCCACGTGCCAGCAAATACATAGTTTGAGCACAGGGACATAAACTTGCAAAGAAGTTGGTTGTGAGCATTTTGCTCCAGGCTTCTCCAAGCCTATGCTCACCCTACACTTACTCTCTAATCTCTGAGATTCTTCCACATCCCATTCTTTGAGCTCTATAAGTCACATGGCTGTTAAGACTCCTAACTTGCTAATTTAATTTGCTTTTCCTCAAACCAGTGGCTCACACCATTGAACAATTGTAGACTTCTTCAGGGTGGAGATGATTTACTTATTTGTGCTACAGTCACCATTGTTTTCTCTCCATTTTGATACTTGTTGCTTTTCCTGTCCTAGGGTTATATTGCTTTTCCATATGGCCTCTCTGTGAAGCAGGCCCTCCGTGTGTTCTGTGGAACTCCCCTGAATTCCAGCCAAGCTGCAGGCTTTAGAAATACACTTTGGAAAGTAGTGCAGAACATGGGCTGGAGTGTACAGTGGTGGGAAAGAGAGGTGCAGAGTCTAGTGTTCAATAGGGGATATACACACAGAAAAGTCACTGCTTATGAGAGCAAAACCTGGAAGCAACCCAGATGCTTTTATTTTGCAGAAGATGGGGGACATGAATAATAATGGCATAGTCACCCAATAGAATATTGTATAGCTGTCAAATGAATAAATTACGTTCCACCCAGTAGTATAGATAAACATAACAATATAGTAAGAGGTATTAAAGAATCAGTCATCCAAACATACATCTAGCATAATACCATTTTTATAATTTTAAAAACAACACAACAAAGGTAAACATTTTAAGAATGTAACTATGGATAATAACATCATATCATAAAGGAAAAAACGGGACTTATGGGACAGAATTTGAGATAGTGTTACCTTACATGGGAGGAAGCAAAGGAATGGAATGGGGAAAGTAATTAGGTTTATGTCGAGTTTCTAGCTTTTGTTTTGAGTGGTGATTTCATGTGTGCTGATTATATAATGAAAGGTAACCACTTGTAAACCAATTACATAGAAGAGGGTCATTATGGACCAATGACAACAGTGTGTCATGATCCATGAGTTATGATTAAATCTGTGTACCTTAGATCTAAAAGGAAAATCATAACTAACTCGTGTAGTCATTCAGGAGAGAAAAGGGCATAGCAATTCTTATGGCATGAGCTGTTTTGAGAATTAAGTGAGATAAGCTGTGAGCTTCATAGGTTCTTAGCTGATTTGGGAATGGGGAGTGGGGTGAATGTTTGACAGGACTGGGGACCATGGTCCCTAAAGTTTGACGATGGTGGGTAGACAGCCTTACTGTTTCTATTTGAGACCTTATCACCTGGATCAGGTCCTTATTAGGAGCCAGATAACCTGTCTTCTTTCCACTTTCTGGGAATCTTAATCTTTCTTTCTTTGTCCATAGAGTCCCCTGACCCCTGGAATATCCAGTACATTCTCTTCATTAAGTTAAAAATTTTCCAAATGATAGCATAACATTGACTTTAAACAGCTTATTGATGTATTATGGCTTGTAAATACACCTAATGCAAGAAACTGCTCCAGGGAAATGAGACATAAAAAATGTAAAGAGAAACACAAATATTTTAGTAAAATTTCCTGCCCGTATGTTAAGCACTGGTCAAGTGGTTGTAGGTATTCAGTCAATATTTTGACTTTCCACTGCCCTCAAGTTACTATCGGAGAAGGCAATGACACCCCACTCCAGTGCTCTTGCCTGGAGAATCCCATGGACAGAGGAGCCTGGTAGGCTACAGTCCATGGGGTCGCTGACAGTCGGACACGACTGAGCGACTTCCCTTTCACTTTTCCCTTTCATGCACTGGAGAAGGCAATGGCAACCCACTCCAGTGTTCTTGCCTGGAGAATCCCAGGGACGGCGGAGCCTGGTGGGCTGCCGTCTATGGGGTCGCACAGAGTTGGACACGACTGAAGAGACTTAGCAGCAGCAGCAGCAGCAGCAAGTTAGTAACAAGGAGGAACTTTTGTTTCCCTGTTTGGCTCAGGAAATCTTCTACCTGAAAACATGAATGGGATTGCAAGTGGGCACTGTGGAGAAATCTGTTCCCGAGTTTGCCTCTTCTAACTCTTCTCTTCTTTCTACGGAACAAAAGTAATAACCTGTGTGTCCTGGTGCCAGAATAGTGTGACATATAGGAGGTGTTCAGTACAAATTTCCCAACTGACAACTCCAAAGTAGAAGATGTGAAAGTATCATTTTTTTTTTCCCGAAAAAAGGAAACTTTGGATGAAGGCAGAATTCAGTGTGTTCTAAAAGTGGCTTGTGTCTGACTGTGGTTGTCAGACTTCATCCCGTTTCCTATTTCCAAAGGCTGGATGTTCTCCAGTCCAGGGGATAGGAAGTGTGCTTCCTTGGAGTGGGACTTGGAGCATCTCTCCAGCTTGGAGACAGCCCACCCAACCGGAAACCCTCCCACCACACAGCACAACGTGGGAACTGAGCTCTGTTTTTCTTTACTTTCCACAGATTCATGCAAGCAAACAGAACAACGCACTCTTCTCCCTTAAAAGAGAAGTAGTTTTTAATCTGAGAAAAGTCACTCTAAATCACAAACTGGTGATTCGAGAAAATGTTCCTTTGCTTCCTAGCAGTTCCACAGAGGTAACCTATTCATCACAGGCATCTTTTGGGTAATTGGCAGACCCCGGGCAATCTGTCCAGATGGCCCTGTCCTGGTACTGTGTGTTGCAATAACATTAAAAAAAAAATGCTTTGTGTTGGCTGATTTGAAAATGGATCTCTGTTGTGGAGATAAATATAGAAAACTTATCAGGTTACTAATCTGCCATTGAACGTAGGCCTCAAAGGAAAGTCATAATCATGCCTTTCATATCTGTCTTCAAAGGCTGTCACAAATATAGCTAATGAAATACTAAAGCACCTGCCTCCACCTTTATCAGTGTCCCTTCATTTACTTTGCTTTGTCTTTTGAAAATGTCAACTAACTTCATCATAATTAGATAATGGTACTGAACAAAATGATGACTTCTAATCTGCTTTAGCATCACCATGTAACCATGTTTCTGTTGTTAAATTCAGCTAGAAATTTAGGGCTATTGGAAATCCATGTATTTTACACAGTTAATGATAAATGTTTTTGAATGAATAAACAACTATATGCATTCAGTTATCTCAAGGATCTTAGAGATGTGTAAACCTGTCTTCCTGGTAATCTAACCTAAGAAGTCTCTAAAATTTCACTCAGTGTTTCATTTCAAGTTATTTTTGAAAATCTATTTTTTTTTCTTTGTTTAGAGATCAAAGTAAGGGCTTACTATCTGTGGCATAAAACTATTTAACATCACTTAAAATTATTATTAAACCACTTTTCAGGCTTACAGCTGACTGTATCCTTGACTTTAACTTTTTCCTTGATCTTATTTTTTCAAACCTAGGTCTCTTCTAAACAAGTCCTCAAGTGTACTTTGTTGCTTAGAATTATTAAAGGAGATCTCATATCTCTAGTACTTATTAACATTGCCAGATCTGAGCATAACAGAAAGAAAAACTCACTGTTCTTATGAGTTTAAGGATTATTCATATTTAAAAGTATATCTGATATTAACATTTTAAAACTCACTTCTGGGTTATAAGCAAATAATATATTTTGAATAAAACAATTATCTTAAAATGTAAGTGTAGGTCATTTATTATTGAAAATATTTGGACAAGATAGTTTTAGTATTACGTATTCTTGCTAATGACAGTTCCTACAATTGTGATGTGCTTGTTTAGTGGAAAGTCTTGGTTCATTTATCCTTTTGCCAATAACAGGATCTCTAATTACTTTTTTTTAATAAAATTTATTTTGTAGAACAGTTTTAGATTTATAAATAAATAGCAAAAATAATATACAGTTTTCTCAAAAACCTCCAGCCAATATCCCTTCTTATGACATCTTATGGTATATTTGTTATAATTAGTGAACCCAATATTGATATATTATAATTAAAGTCCATTCTTTATTCAGATTCCCTTAGTTTTTACCTAAGGTCCTATTTCTGTTCCAGAATTCCATCCAGGATATATTACATTTAATCATGTCTCCTTAGGCTCCTCTTGCTTGGGACAGTTTCTTAGGTTTTCCTTGTTTTTGATAACCTTGGTAGTTTTGAGGAATACTGGTCAGTTATTTTGTAAGCTCTCCTTCAACTGGAATTTTTCTGATGTTTTTCTGAGGATTAGAGTGGGATTGTGGGCTTTGAGGAGGGTGGCCACAGAGGAAAGATGCTATTTTAACTATATCATGGGAAGAGTCTATTATCAATTTAGCTTATTACTATAGATGCTGACCTTTGTCATTTGGTTAAGGTAGCTTTTGTCAGATTTCTGCACTTTTATAAAGTTAGACTTCTTCCAAACCTCTTCCCTACTTTCCACTTTGTAATGATGTCATATGAATGGCCCACACTTAAGGAGCTGGGCTCCAACATAAATTATTTGGAATTCTTTCGCATGGGGAATTTTCTTCCAACCTCATTTATTTCATTATTTGATCACTCATTTATATCATGTACTCATTGATATTTATTTTATACTTCAAATTATAACCTAGCACAACTCTATTTTATTGTTTATATTTTTCCAGCTTTGACCTTTGCAGTCTCTTTTAACTAACTTCACTGCCCTCGGACATACTTCCATCCTTGCAGGATTTGTTTAAAAAAAAAAATCATCTTTAGCTCCTTCTTTCTTTTTGGTGTTCTGAGATGTTCCATGCTTATACTGTATAGTTTATGTCCTAGTGCTGAAATCAACCATTTCTCCAAGGAGCCCTGGTTCATTTTATTGGTGTTAGAATAGATAATCTGGGTGCTATATGTATTTGCTACCTAGATGTTATTTCTTCTAGGCCCTCTCAATTGACTTAACAAAGATATATGTGTATATTTTAATATATATATGTATATATACACACACCTATAAATATTGCTTTATGTAACTATCTGTATCTATATTAAGTTAGACTTAAGTTGATACTGATGTCTCCAACTCTAATCCATTAGCACTTGGACCATTTTAGCTTTCTCCCCATATTCATCTCTGAACTCCCACTACAACGTGAGATACCTGGCTTCCACCAACTACCATCCACTCACCTAATTATTCAGTTCCAGCATACATGTATCACAGTATCTGAATGCTTTACCCATACTTCCATGGAAAACGTCTAGATCAACTAAAATCCAATGATTATGCATGATTTCTTTTGCCTTAAATCATAGACTCCACTAATTTCCATAGTTATTTGGATCTATCTGTACCTTGATGTCTATCACCCTTCAGTGAGATTGCTTCATGTATTTGTAATACTGTTAGATTGTTATGACATATTCTACATTCCCTCTGGAATCTCCTGACCTCCTAAATAATTTTTTTTTTTAACTTTATATACATTAAAATTTACTCTTTGCCTTTTTAACATTCGGTGGCTTGCCTGCGTGCATGCTCAGCTGTGTCCAACTCTTTGTGACCCCATGACTGTAGCCTACCAGCCTCCTCTGTTCATGAGGTTTTTCAGGCAAGAATGCTGGAGTGTGTTGCCACTTCCTCCTCCAGGGGGCCTTCCCGGCCCAGGGATCGAAGCCATGTCTCCTGCAAGTCTCCTACATTGCAGAGGGTTCTTTACTGCTGAGCCACCAGGGAAGCCCTTGTGTTTTCACAAATGCAGTGTGTCATGTATTCAAAATTATAGTGTCATACAGAATAGTTTCACTGTCCTAAGGTCTACCTGCAATCCACCTAGTCAGTCTTCCTTCTTCACTCAAGTCCCTCGTGAACACTGATCTACTTACTGTTCCTATGGTTGTTCTTTTTCTAGACTGTCATCTAGTTGAAATCATACAGGATATAGTATTTTAAGGTTGATCTAAAGAAATGAAAGGACTTAGCATATGCATTTAAGATTGATTTAAGCTTTTCAAGTCTTGAGGGTTCATTTCTTTTTATCACCGAATAACACACCATTGCATGAGTGTATCACAGTTTGTTTATCCATTTACCAGTGAAAGACATCTGGCTGCTTCCAAGTTTTCACAATTATGAATAAAGCTGCTATAAACATCCACGTGCAAATTTTTGTGTTGACATAACTTTTCACATCAGTTGGGCAAATACCTAAGGAAATGATTGCTAGATTAGGTGGGAAAACTATATTTAGCTTTGTAAGAAACTGCCAAACTGTCTTCCATAGTGGCTGTACCATTTTTATATTCCCACCAGAAATTGCTATGATCAGTTAAAATTTTTTTTTCCATTCTTGCAGATATATAGTGCTATATCATTGTTTTAATGACATAGTGGCAAATTATATTGAGGTTTTATTTGCTCCGTGTCTATGTTCTTTGGTGAGGAGTCCAGGTAGTTTACTTATTTTTTAACTGGGTTATTTGTTTTCTTGTTGAGTTTGAAGAGTTCTTTGTATAGTTTGTATAAAAGTCCTTATGTGTTTTGCAGAGGTTTTTCCCTCAGTCTGTGGCTTGTTTTTTCATTTTTTAAACAGTGTCTTCACAGAGAAAAGTTTTTAATCTTAATAAAGCCACTTATCAGTTTTTTCTTTCACGTATTATACTTTTGGTGTTGCATGTAAAAATTCTTTATCAAAGTCAAGCTCACCAAAGTATTTTCCTATGTATTCTTCTAGAAGCTTCATAGTTCTGCATTTTATGTATAGACGTATGATCCCTTCTGAATTAATTTTCATGAAAAGTGGGTTAAATTTCTTGCATATGGACATCCAATTTTTCCAGCATCATTTGTTTAAAGATTGTTCTTTTCTCCCTCCAATTTTACTGAGATATAATTGACATTCAGCACTACATAAATTTAAGATACATAGCATACTAATTTACATATATATATAATGAAATAATTATCATAATAAGTTTAGAAAGATAATCCTTTGTCCATTGAATTGCCTTTGCTGTTTTATCGAAGATCAGTTGACTATATTTGTGTGTGTGTGTGTGTGTGTGTGTGTATGGGATCTATTTCTGTGCTCACTGTTCTGTTTTATTAATCTGCATGTCTATTCTCTAGCCAGTACTACACTTCCTTGACTTCCGTAGTTTTTATAGTAAGTCTTGAAGTCAGGTACTGTCAGTTATCCAATTCTGTTGTTCTTCAGTATTGTGCTGAATATTTTGGATGTTATATCTTTCCATACAGACTCTCCAATCAATTGTCAATGTATATAAAACAGCTTGCCGGGATTTTGTTTGGGATCATGTTGAATCGATAGATAAGATTGGAAAGAATTGACATCTTAGTAATATTGGATTTTCTAACCCATGATCACAGAATATCTATTTACTTAGAATCTTTTATTAGATTTTTGCAGTTTTCTATATATAGATCCTTTGCATATTCTGTTAGGCATAGATGTGTATCATTTTTCTTAGTGCTGTTGTAAATGGTAAAATTTTAAAAACCTCGAAGTCTTAGGTGCTGGAAGATAGGAAATCAACTAAATTTTAAATCCTAAAACTTCGCTATACTTAGTTACTGAAGGATTTTTTGCTTTTGTGATGTCCATTCTTTAGGGTTTTTAACACAGATAATCACATCATCTATGTACAAAGACAGTTTTATTTTCTCCTTCCCATCTGGTGGTGAATAAAGTACAGCATTCACAAATCTATAAAGTTGAGCAAATGCTCTGTCCACAAATTCAAAATATTAATTGTACACAACTAGGTTTTATGAAGCCTATTAAATCTTGGGTTTCTGGAGTGAAGTTATGACTTTTGGTTGGGGGCGTGGCATGTGGCCTGTTGGAGCTTAGTTCCTCAATCAGGGTTCAAACCTGTGCTCCCTGCAATAGAAGCACAAAATCCCATCTACTGACCACCAGGGTACTCCCAAAGTTATGACTTTATTTACTACCAGTTAGTTATATGAGAGTAACAGAGCTGCTAGAGCCAGTTAAGATGAAAAAAAATTGAAATGGTTTATCTCTCTCAGTAGAGTGAGCTTTTAAAATTTCTCGAGTTGTGTAGCTATTTAGAGAGATATTTATAATACAAGAGTCCAGGGGTCCTTTTGTCAACCTTATAAATAGGTTTAGAAATTTTATCAGTCCTTGGAAACAGGTATAGTATCAGCCAGCAACATTTTTTATCAAGAGTGTCATAGTGATGAAATATCTGATAGCTATGAATATTAAGCATGGAGTATATTGAGACAGACTTCAGTTTGATGAATATTCTTATATCTGTAATATTTTAAAACTTTCCTTAAAACCTAGTGCTAATCATAAGCCTGGGTAGAAGGGAAGTCTGACTCTTTCCAAAAGATACTGAATTATGTGAAAAAAGGTCTGTTTTGGATCATTTGTGTTGTTAAATATAACATTTCTTAATCCTACTCTGATAAGCCACAGTGAATAAGCAGTCTTTTATTCCATGCAAAGATAACTATAGATTTTACATACCATCTCTAGAAATACATAAATCCAGAGCTCAAGACAGTGTGTGCTTCATCTGGCTATTCATTTTTATCCTTTATCATAGCCTTTAATAAGCTGGTAAATTTAATTTAAAAAAACAGTACATGAAAAGTTCTACCTTAAAGGAGACTGTTACTTTTATATTAATCTTCTGACTTGCTTGTCCTGCGTTCAGCTTTGTTTCCAGAACTTTAGCTGTTCGAGTATTTCCTACAAACTCTTCTTTCTTACACTAATGGCCAAATTGTAAACCTTTCACTTCCTGTCTTTTAAGAAACCTTTTTTATTCCTGTTCTACCCAAGGGAAAAAATTCCATAATTTATACTCATGATAATAAACCCTTGTTTACCCTCTTTGTTACTATTGAATTCACAATTTATTCCTTATTTCATATTAGATATTTTCATTTTCTTGGGATGGAAGGGTGAGGCAGTTCGATGGGGGAGAGATAAAATTTTGAGAAATAAAATTCAGGACTTTTGACTTTCTGATCACTAACATCTTGTTCAGTGAAATTAACAAACAAAGCTAAACTTTCACTTTGCCTTAGTATGCACAATAAATCTCATTATAATTCTGTGTATTTCATTTGCATATTATCACTGTAATGAAGATTGGGTGATTAGAACATTTTTTGCTGGGTGATGCTTACTACTTCTTTTACTACTAAAGTTCTGAGACTACACTGGCCATCCTGTGAGATTCAGATTTCAATATGATGCTCAGTATTGAATTTATCTTTGGGCATACAGACAACTAAAATTTTTTTCTGTCAGGTGAATAAAAAAATGAACAAATCAAAGAACTAGAAGAACCAACTGGTGTTTAGTCTGACTTCTAACGTTAGAGTTAAAGTCAACATGGTATTTTGTATCCAAGGCACCCTTACGAGTTTTTAAATGATAGGAAATCAAGTTAGCCCTCTATTTAGAAAAAAATCAATCTGAATTTAGGTATCTGTCACTTGATCTTTGCTCAACTTCTTCGTTCTGTAACAATGGATGTGAGCTGTTTTAAGTATCTGACACAGGTCCTCTGTCTTCATGATAGAGTGGAGAAACATTTTTCTTGTTGCCAGATTTGGAATAGGTACTCCTCCATATTCTTTTGAATAACCATTATTAGTATGCCATAATCCAAAGGAACCATCATGGGTCTTCCCTACAAACAGAATTAGTTTTCTTGTTTAAGTTGTTTTTAAAGGGCATCATGACAAAATCAAATGACTTCCAGCTCCTGCACTCAAGGAAAAGCTAGAAATCTCTGGAGGAAAATATGCCTGTGCTTACTTACAGAAAAGAATTTAGCCTTTTTGTGAGTAAAGACCTTAAGGTGAAGAAAATATGGAAATGAATATGTTATCATGTATCAGTTATCTGGCAACTGTCTAGACAAACAATATGTAATAAATAAAATTGGAGAATACTTTGTGATATTTGGGATTCAAGATCTGGAACCACTTTCAAGCTTTTTCCTATTTAGCTTCACTTGCTCTTGTCAAGGGGCTTCCCTGGAGGCTCAGCAGTAAAGAACTTGCCTGTCAATACAGGAGATTCAGGTTCGATCCCTGGGTCAGGAAGATCCCCTGGAGGAGGAAATGGCAACCTATTCCAGTATTATTGCCTGGAAAATCCCATGGACAGAGGAGCCTGGTAGACAACAGTCCATGGGGTTGCAATGAGTCATACACACACAGCAACTAAACCACCACCACCAGCTCTTGTCAAACAGTTATTTCCTGTTCTTCAGAATGCTCCTTTGAGATGTTTAACTGAAGTATTGAAAAGCTTCTTAGTCATTAAATGCCTCTGACAATTTACAGTTGTAACATTTCAGAGGAACACAAATTGGATGAGTGAATCGGAAACCAAATGAATCTCAAATGACAGATCTGATTTTACATTTATCTACCCTTTTACTCTTCAACATGCTCATGGAAAATGGCCCATGACCATAAGACCAAGACGTGGTGATGGGTGACTTGATGTGAGGAGGCTCTTACAGGAGCAGTTTATTTGCAGAGAGTTCTGGAAACTAATTTGAATTCCCAAACATGTTCCTCTATGTAGAACATGAACTTGCTACTGAAAAAGAAAGATAAAACCATCTGTAAGAGTATTCAGGAGAGATGGCTTTATGAGTTTAGATAGCAAGGACCAAGTAGAGAGAGAATGGTAAGTCCAGCAAAGGTCAGTCCTTGGGAAGACATAGAAGTAATATGCAGAATTGGAACTAAGTCCACAAATAGTGAAAAGTGAAAGTGAAAGTTGCTCAGTTGTGTCCAACTCTTTGCAACCTCATGGACTATACGGACCATGAAATTCTCCAGGCCAGAATACTGAAGTGAGTAGCCGTTCCCTTCTCTGGCGGATCTTCCCACCCAGGGATCGAACCCAGGTTTCCTGCATTGCAGGTGGATTCTTTACCAGCTGAGCCACCAGGGAAGCCCTGCCCACAAATAAGTAGTATGCAAATAGTCCTTTTATGCCCAGTCCAGCATGTGATACTGGGGAAGATGTAGACGTTTCATGGCATTATTTTAATACCAATTGGAGCAGTTTGTGAAAGAACACAGGGAGTTATGGGGATCTTCATATGCTGGGCATAAATCCCTTCTTCTGTGCCTAAGGAACTCACACTTGTAACCATCAAGTGGATGAAACTTAATTGTGGAGCAGAGAGAGATTTAGAATCGTCAACTCCTTTTCAAGGTACATTATCTTGAATATCTCCTACTAAAACAGGACCAGTTGTTTGGAAATAAAGAGAGATTGATAAATGAAAGATTACAAGCCTTGCCTTGTTCTTACCAAGCCTCTAAGAGAGTGAGGACAATTCCTGAGGAGAAGGCATTCTTTAATAGTGTCTTAAGATAGTCTATGCTTTGAGACTTGTTATATTCTTGATTTTGCTCTCAGTTATAAGGTGGATTCTTTTCCCAGTCAAAAAAAGTGTATTTGTGTGTTGTTGTTTCTCCTCATGCATTTTCACATGTAAGAAAATATACTTTATTGTTAAAGTTTCTTACTTATGATCTCCAATGTCTGCTGCTGCTGCTGCTGCTGCTAAGTCACTTCAGTCGTGTCCAACTCTGTGCGACCCCATAAACGGCAGCCCACCAGGCTCCTCTCTCCCTGGGATTCTACAAGCAAAAACACTGGAGTGGGTTGCCATTTCTTTCTCCAATGCATGCATGTATGCTGTCACGTCAGTCGTGTCTGACTGACTCTGTGTGACCCCATGGACAGCAGCCCACCAGGCTCCTCTGTCCACGGGATTCTCTAGGCAAGAATACTGGAATGAGTTGCCATTTCCTTCCCCCCTCCAGTGTCTAGAGAACATCTGTTGTTTTAACTGTTCAGTTCTGTTCTGTTAGAAAATGTTTGCTGTCTCATCCGCTGTGATTCTATAAGGACTACCAATCACATAACACTCCTTGTGATCACACACAGAGTATCACACTCCTGGTCACAGGACTGAGTGTGTGATCTGCTCTTTTGTAGAATCTACTGTAATGTTGATTGATTCAAATATAGGCATGTGAGCCAAGATAGGTCAATCAATTCATTTTTCCAGGAGTCTTCTTTTTGTGGAGCTAGGAGAAGGTTCTTTTCTGGATGGTAATGCAGGGTATGGTATTCATTAGATTATAATCCAGGTAATGTTAAATACAAAGACCTCAAGTTAGCATTAGCTTGAACACGATAGAAGTTGACTAATTTACCATGTAAAAGTCTGATCTGTATGGTAGCTCTTCTCCACCGAGTCATTAGGGGCCCACACTCACTATATAGTTACCCTGCAATGCTAAACATACAAGTTTTGTCTCACAGTCAAAGAGGACTGCTCATCTTCTATCCTATGTCTCCATTACAGCTAGTGGGAAGGGAACCACCAAGGGGATGGCATACCTCATCCCTTCAAAGGCATAACTAGAAGTTGTGTAAATCACTACTGTTCAGATCATATCAGCTGTAACTTACATGGCCACACCTGTGGAAATAGTCACCATTACATGAGTAACCACATGACTAGTTAAAAATTCTATTGTCATAGAAAAACTAGAGAATGGAAATGTAAGGAAGCATGTCTGTTTTTATCAAATGTAGGCATCTGGGTTTCCTGGAAGCTTCCTTTTCTACTCTACAAAGTCTTCCTGTAGTCGATAAATGTTGAAGATTTTTAAATGTTTGAATATGGTTGTGCTCCTTCCTGACTTTCTAGTTAAGTAGACAAATAAATTTGTGTGTATGTGATTTGCAGAGCTTTCACTGCTTCTTTTATGGCATATTATATGCACAAATGTTTCCTGAAAACCATGGTCATTACATATTGAAAAGTCCTGTGAAGTATTTGGCTCGAAAGATTTAAGATGAGCAAAAAATTTAAACTCTCAGAGATGGTCAAGGTTTGATGAAGGCTGAAGATAAAGACTACAGGAATTAATAATAAAAACATTTCTTACATGTTCAGAGTTTCCATGGCATTTTCTGAGTCTTTCATTTTATGAATGTTCAATAAAATTGTGTGACTTTTGAAATAAAAAAAAGTAGCCATTTCTTAAATACCTACCCTGTGCTTAAGAATTAACTATTTAAATAATTTCATTTAATTTTAACTTCAACTTTATAGTGATATGTATTACTCCCATTTTATAAATACTCAGGAAGTTTAAATATTCAGAAACTTCCCCAAGATGATAATTTGTGGCTAAACTAGGATTACATCTTAATCTGACTTGCAAGCCAGCCTTAGTCTTTCCTTACATCATCATTATCATCATTGGTTTCATCAGAGTCATCATGATTCACTGTCCTTTTCCACTAGCACCCCCATTCACAACCACTGTTACTTTTACACCATAACCACTATCACCGCTACTGCATCAGAAGCCGTCTCAGAACTACTGCCCTGAGCACCACCATCTAAAGTGATCTACCACATCCAATAACAACCCCAGAATAATAACTCTTGAGGAAAATATTAGTGTTTTATTGCATGCAAATAATAGCTTTTAACATAAAATGACCAGTATGATTAATGTAGCAAACCAAAAATTCACTCTATATTTTAAGTTAATCATTACTTTTTCTTCTTGTATCACAGGATACAATATATATACTGTCCAATTAATTATCTAGTGTATTGATTTTATAAGGACAAAGACCTTGACTGGCTGTTTTATTTTAAATATATAAATTTTAAATGTACTTTTGCTGTCATTCATTCATTATAGAAAATAGTCTCTTTAGTGTCAGACTCTAAATGACTTCAGAATGCAATGGTGGTGAAGGCAATGAGACTACATACAACGGAGCAAGGATTTGTAATGACATGTGTTAAGTGTAAGGAGAGGGAAAGTAAGGGAAGAAAATGGAAGATAAGGCAGAGACACCTCACAGTTTTGGGGTGGGATGGAAGGGTACCTTAAAGGAAGTGATGTTTACGCTGAGACTTAAAGGATGAGGAGGTACAGCAAGAAAAAGAGGGGACCAGAGTGTTCAAGAGCAAACTGCGTAGACAAAGGCCCAGACACAAACATGTTAACTTTTTCTAGAAGTTAATATTCATTGTGTGAATCTGGCATGAAAGGGAAGGGCTGCAACGTGTAGGGGAAGTAAGTGCTGGGTCACGTAAACCATGCTGAGCAAGGTGGACTTTACCCTAAGGGCAGTGGGAATGAGTTAAAATACTTCAAGGCAATCAGAGTTGTGCTTTAGAACTTTGCTTTAAACCGCTGCTTGCGGTTTGGAGAAGGAATTGTGGGAGTCAAAACTGAAGTCAGAGATTAGGACCGTTACTAACTTGCAGTAGTCCAAATGAAATGATCATCCTCAAGAGTTATCTTACTTGAGATGGGAATAGTTTGCTTTTCATCTTGGTAAAGGCAGTGAGAAGGAAAGTGGTGCACAAATTCAAGAAATAGTTATGAAGTAGAATCATCATGACTTGCGGTTGATTAAAACAAAGACATGAAAGAGAAGGAGGATTTAAAGATTACACCACTATTTCTGTGTGGGCCATCAGTATCTGGTGATGTAATGCTTTTAAATATGGAGGAAAGAAAGTTTTGTAGCAAAGAGAATGAATTAAAGGTTTTTGGTTATAAAAAAAAAAACAACTTTTTACTTGGAAATGGTTTCATGCTTAATGAAAAGCTGAAAAATTGATACAAAGATCCTCTTAGACACTTCTCTCTCTCTCTGTACACACACACACACACACACATATACATACATGCACAGAGATAGATAGATATAAGTAGATAGTTATAAGTATGTAGTTAGATTTAGCATCCCTGAACTATTTAAGAATAAATTGTTCACATCATAAATTTTTGTCTCTATTTCCATTGCATGTGTTTTAAAGAACAAGGACATTCCTTTACATAAGAATACTGCAATTTTCCATTTTAGGAACTTTATATTGATACAACATTTTAATGTAACATCCATATTCTGATTTTGTTAACTGATCAAATTATATCCTTTATAACTATTTTTTCCTCTCTAGAACTGGATCCATTCCAGGATCATGTGTTGCATTTCATTCTGTGTCTCTTTAATATCCTTTCATCTGAAATAGTTCCTCAGTAGTTTCACTGTCTTCCATTTTTTATAATAGAATAATTTATAATATAATGAAACATTTTCTATTTGGAATTGTCTGATACTTTGTCCTGATTTGATTCAAGTTGTGCACCCCAGGTCATGACATTACATAAGAGATGTTGTACCCCTCTCAAGGTATTACATTCAGAGGCATATGTTTTCTATCCACCTCTTAACAGATGATTTGATTTAGATCATCTTATCAAGGTATTGCCTTATTTTGCTACAGGATAATTACTGTTTCCCCCTTGCATCTTATAAACACTTTATGAAGAGACATTCCAGGACATGCAGATAAACATATGCTCTTCATTAAAATCCCTCTTCCCGTAAACTCTCTGATTTATCATCCATTGATTCTTTCATGAGCCAATCTTTACTATGGTAGTTACAAAATAATTTTGCAACTCCACCACTCTCTCCACAATTATCAGTTGTCATTGCACTCTAGAGCCTTCTTTTCTCCCCCATGCATGGATTCCTATTTTTTTCAGTTTTTAATTTGCTACCATCTTTTTAATTGATGAACAAAATGCCCCATATTTGACCAAATTTCAGTATATGCTTTCAGATATTAGATGTGAATTTTGCTGCAGTTGAGAATTAGTTTGAATTCAGGACATTTTAACATGGGATTCTTTGTTAACCTGGCTCATTTTGATGAATTCAGTTTTGTGCCTGTTGAGTTTTTGTTGTCCACAGGACATAAAAGTAGAGGTGTCCAAAAGATTGTTGGATCCATAAGTCTGGATGTCAGGAGAGTAATTCAGTAGATTGAGCCATTGTCTTGAGAATCCTCAACTATAATGATGGTAACTGAAGCTTTGAAGATAGATACGATTGCTTAGTATCTCAGTGAGCAGCTGTCTAGATCATAAATCTAAGATAACTGATATTCACAAAAACAATTACAATAACAAGTACTGAGCTTATTTGAAATTATAAAAGTAGTAGCTTTTTATTGCAGACATTAAAAAGGTCAAACAGGGAATTCCTCGGTGGTCCAGTGGTTAGGATTCCGTACTAGCACTTCAGGGGGCATGGGCCTGATCCCTGGTTGGAGAACTAAGATTCTACAACCAAAGAAACGAACAAAAAAACTCCAAGCCACCTAACTCCTATAAAACTAGTGGCATTTAAGAATTTAAGAGACTTTTTTTTATAGTAAGTGATGGACATGGTCAAACTTAGAATTCTGTGTTAATGATTCTTTCTTTCTTCTGTTTATTCTATATTTCCCACTAAATGTTATCCTTTAAAATATGCCTGGAAGGAGCCTGCCTGTAAATCTGTGTTGACTCAAACTGAGCTGAAAGCTACCTCATAACAAAGGATCCCAAGTTCAGACGTTCAGGATTCAAACAAAACATCAACAGCAGCAGAACTCGGATCTCAGAGCTGAAAGTGAATACTCCCTCCTCTATCTGCTGAAATGTTACCTTTTACTGCTCCTTGTGGAATGGCAGAACTCAGGTGCTCTATGAGGCAGCATTTAACCGTGTCCTAGAAGCACTAGGAATGAGAGGCTATGTGTTGAAAGGAAACTTCCACCAAAGTAGTCACCCCACACACAAAATTAACCTTGCTGATTATAAATTTTGTGCCTGTATTTATTTTCTCATGGGGAAAGGGAGCGATGTGAACATATTATGCCATGTGGGATGGAGAAGCAAGAAGTTAGGAGAAAGGAAGCTCAGGGTACACACACAATAAAATATTTTCCTATATAAAATGAACTGGCTGTCAGGGTGAAAAAAGAATCACCAGAACATGTGTTTTCAGTCATATGACTAAAAAACCCACAAAGCTTTAGAGAGAGAGACAGAGCATATTCCTTAAAGGATTTCACAGAATTCTTGGGCTGGCTGTCAGTCTTAGATGGGCTGATGGATTGGTGTGGCAGAGATAATGTTAGATCAAATGATTCATGTTGTTCTAGTTTTGCATTCTGCTGAATGCATAGAAACTGTCAGTTCTCAGAGAGTGGTACTATTTCTACACAATGTAAATCTGTGAGAAAGCCAATGGTAATTATCTCCATATTAATAAAATTGACCTCATTTTTCCTGTGGTTTGAGAATGTCATTTAACACGCCTTTAAGATATGTCACATTATTTCATGCTATAAATTTGACTGTTGAATTTTAATTAATTGAATAAAAGATGACAATAATTTAAAATTTATTGCAAATATTATCTTAAAAAGTCTCTTTGGAAGAGCCCCTTAATTACATATGTAAAGTATAATACTTAAGTTGTTCTTCAGTATCTACATAGTTTATAACATATATGTTGTTCTTAATTTCATTTATAGAACTGATAATAACATTCCTTTGTGGGCTTTTTCATAATGATTCCTGGAGACCATTTGTTGCTATGCATAATACAATGAATCACTAAAACATCTGTTGCTACTTTTTAAAAAGTTGCTCGTATACCTAAATTGCCTGTCAACCATAGCCTGGGCTCCATCTATTGCACAATGTTTGCCACTGGGAAATGGACTTTTTCCACGAATTAGTTTTTAAAGCTTTCAAACATAAGGGACCCCTTTGTATACATTGAATGTGATTTTGAATATAACATATCCACTAATACTTTTGCATTCTTTATGAACTGTACATTATAAGCAATAAAACTTCATTATCAGACAGGATGGTTTCATCTATTGTAATCAAAATTTGTTTGACTTAGCTAATTTTATACATCTTTCTCAATGTTGATTTTTCTCCAAAAAGAATCATGGCTTTCAGAACAGAGAAATCGTTTCATTTTTTTCATTTTCTACTTACAATCTCATATGCTGATACTAATTTTACTTTAGTCTTGTGAGGCCCATCACATTTTGTAATCATTTGTACTTCTCTTCAGGAAACAACTTACTAAAGAGTTCTAAAAAAAAATCCAATATTGATATTATGATTCTCAGTGCTTTTCTCTGAATCTTAGTAATATGATACACAGTTGCCAATTTTACCTTCTTTCCTGTCAGCACTTTTAATCTTCTTTCCACCTTCCTTTCTCCTCCAACCTCGCTTCCTTTCTTTTTTAAAAGTGCATATAGATGACCATAATTTATTGAACACATTCCCCAATAATAGAATTTAAATTTACCCTAGTTTTTGCTGCAAGAAGTTAACATTGTCTTAACATATATCTTTGCAAACTTTCTTCAAATATATGTATTAAAAAATTCCTGTAAATAGAATTTTTGGAAAAAGGGCATGGTGAGGGAACTGGAATAGGGCTCTCAGTTACTGGTCGATTTCTAAATTCTCGGATTTTCCTAAAATCTTTCACTTTTGAGGTAGTTAAAATGCTATTTGCATTGTTTAAATTATACAAGTGATGCATGAATTTATATTTGATGAAAAATTATCTAGAGAAAAAATTTCAATTTCATTCCCTTTTTAATCTCTGCCAAACCCTTTTTTAAAGGAGGGGCATGCATCCATACACACAGATACAGATTTTTTTCCTTTTTATAAAAATAGTGTAGATTATGTGAAACATATTATACTGTAAATATATTAGATCATCACATCAAATCTTTTTTATGTTTTCCTTTTTAAATCAACTATACTGAGATGTAATTTACATGCAATAAAATACATCCATTTAAAATGTACGATTTGATGAATTTTAACAAATACTTACACCTATGTAAACACCACCATAATTAAGATATGAAACACTTCCACCAAACTATAAAGTTCCCTTGTAGTTAACCCCTTCCCCAATCTTGGCCCCGTGCAACCAATGATCTTATTTCTAGATTAATCATTCTAGATTAGTTTTGCCAGATTTAGAAATTCATATAAATGGAATCATACAGTAAGTGGTCTCCTGTGTTTGGTATCTTTTTTGATACCAGGCATTCATCATTTTTTGAGAGTTATTCATGTTATTACATGTGCCAATAGTTCTTTTTTACTAAGTGTATTTATATAGGTACATGTTTATTCATTTACCACCACTGGACACTTCAGTGCTTCTAGTTTTTGACTATTATGAACAAAGCTTCTCTGTCCATTTGTATGCATGTATTTTGAGGGGGGCACATATGATATTAATTTGTTTTGGTGAATGTGCTGGTTTATACAGGACATGTATGTTTCATTTTATACAGAACTGACAAACAATTGCCCAACATGGTTGTACCATTTTATATTTCCTCCAGCATTTCATATTCTTATTATCTTTCAAAAGCTGAAGGTGTTAATTTTGATACAGATCAGTTTCTCAGCATTTTTTCTGAAGGTCTGTGAAATTGTTTGGTTTTTTTTTTTTTTTGCAAAGGAATCTTTGTCTAACATAAGTGGTAAAGATTTTCTCTTATGGTTTCTTCTGTAAGTTCTATATTTTTAGCTTTAACCTTTAGATTTAAGATCATTTTAAGTTAATTTCAGTATCTGTTGTCAGATAAGGATAGCATTTCACTTTTTCCATGAAAATATCTAATAGTTTAATCCTTTTTTATATGTACCACGTTTTCATTTTTAACTTTTTGTAATTGAGGTAGAGTTGATTTACAGTATTACATTAGATTCAAGTGTACAAAGTAGTGCTTCAGAATTTTTACAGATTATACTCCATGTATAGCTATTATAAAATACTGGCTATATTTCCTGTGCTATAACAATATATTCTTGTATCTTACTTGTTTTATACGTAATAATATGTACCTCTTAATCCTCTAATCCTATCTTTCCCTTCCACCCTTATCTCTCTTGATGATAACTACTGGTTTGTTCTCTAAATCTGTGAGTCTGCTTCTTTTTTGTTATATTCACTAGTCACATTTTTTAGATTCCACATATACGTGATAGCATATAGTATTTGTCTTTCTCTCTCTGATTATTTCACTAAGCATACTAGCCTCCAGGTTCGAACATCCATGTTGTTGAAAATGGCAAAATTTCATTCTTTTTTGTGGCAAGTGGTATTCCTTTGTATATATTTACCGTAGCTCTGCTGATGGACACTTTGGTTGCTTCCATGTCTTGGCTCTTGTACATAATGCTGCTGTGAACTTTGGGATGCATGCGTCTTTTCAGATTAGTGTCTTCATTTTCTCCAGATAAATACCCAAGAGTGGAATTACAGGATCATATGGTAGTTCTATTTTTAATTTTTGAGGAACCATCATATTGTTTTGCACAGTGGCTGCACAAATTTACTTTCCCATCAAAAGAGTACTAGAGTTCCCCTTTCTCCACATCCTCACAAATATTTGTTATCTGCGTTCTTTTTGATGATAGCCGTTCTGACACGAGTGAGGTGATATATCATTTTGGTTCTGATTTGCTTGTCTCTGATGATTAGAAATGTTGAGCACCTTTTCATGTGTCTGTTGGCCATCTCTATGTCTTCTTTTGAAAAATACCTATTCAAGTCTTCTGCCCATCTTTTAGTCACGGTTTTTTCATGGTGAGTTGTATGAGCTGTTTATATATTTTGGATATCAATCCTTTGTTGGTAATGTGATCTGCAAATATTTTCTCCCACTCAGTAGGTTTTCTTTTCATTTTGTCAATGGTTTCCTTTGCTGTGCAAAAGCTTTTAAATTTAATTAGGTTCATCTCAAAATTTTTGTTTTTGTTTCCTTTGCCTTCCAAGACAGTTCAAAAAATATTTCTACTAATTGTGTCAAAGATTGTTTTGCCTATGATTTCTTTTAGGAGCTTTATGGCTTCTGGTCTTACGTTTAGGTCTTTAACCCATTTTGAGTTTATTTTTATAAATGGTGTGAGAAAATGTTCTAATCTCATTCTTTGACATGTAGCTATCCAGTTTCCCCAGTACCATTTACTGGGGAGACTGTCTTTTCTCCATTGTATACTCTTGCCTCCTTTGTTGTTGATTAATTGACCATAGGTGCATGGGTTTATTTCTGAGCTGTCTGTTAAGTTCCAATTATCTATGTTTGTGTTTTAGTGCCAATACCATACTGTTTTGATTATGTAGCTTTGTGGTATAGTGCTCAGTCTGGGTAATCCAAGTTTGAGTATCTCTCAGCCTTGTGCATCCTGAGTCTGTGCCCAGATTCTCTGGAGTTTCACTTTTATCACAAGCAGCTTTACACTCAGCCAAACACTTGAGACCATTAGCCATATTTCTGAATCTATTTAACTAGATAGCTTTCTCCCTCCCAATGCTCTGCCTCACAAATTCCAACCACCTCAGTCTCCCCACATTCCGATCTCTCCCTTTCACTCCAAATACCATCATGTTCTTCCTGCAGCAAGATTCAGGAAAGCACCTCCAGGCTCAAAGTCCAGGTGTCACACTGATCACTTCCTCTGTTTCCTTTCGCTCGGGGATCACAGTCCTGTGCTGTCTCCTGTCCAGTGTGTGGAAACACTTGTTTCATGTATTTTGTGCAGTTTCTCCTTGTTTCTCTGGAAGGGCGAGGCTGGTACCTAAAGTTACTCCGTCTTTGCTAGAAGTAAAGTGATAGGAACATTTTATTTTGCTAAATGTTGCCAAATTTCCCTTCAAAGAGATTGTACCAGTTATCATTTCTATGCTATCTATATGATAGGGTACTTATTTTTCTATCCATTATCGAAAGTGAATTTCATTCACTGTTTTACTATTTGTCCATTTGAGAGGTATTTTTATTTATAATTCTTTGAATATGTTAGGTTTAGTCATTTTTACACATGTTATCAGCCTTGTGTACTTCTTTTTCTTTGCCTATTTACAGGCCTTAGTCATTTTCCCATTTATATTTTTCCTTTTTAATTGATTTCTTAGTATTCTTTCTGTCTTCATTCATTTATTCATTCATTCAATCATTCAGCAATGTTTATTGTATACCAGCTACATTCCAGGCCCTGTTCTAAGTGCTGGGAATATGATTAATTCTGCATTGATGAAGTTTATATTCTAATGAGTAATGAGGATAGAGAGAATAAATACAGCATAAACACATTCGATATATTATATGGTGGTAAGTAAGTGTGGAGAAGAATAAAGCATGGTATGGGAAATTCAGTACAATGGAAATATATTTTTGGATTGGGGAATTTCTGTTTTCTATAAAATCTTTAGAAAAAGATTCTTTGATAGGTATATTTAAGTGAAGACTTGAATGAACAAAGTAAGTTATGTGGATGTCTGGAGAAAGAAGATTCCGGTCAGATGAAATCGCATGAACAAAGGCCTAATGATGGTTGTTGCTCAGCATGCTGGCAGTATTAGAAAGAGGCCCTGTAGCAGGAAGGTAAAGAGAGAAGAGGAGTGGGAGCATTTGTGGTCAGCTGGGGAGAGTCTCTAGATTAGTAAGAAGTTGGCAGGAAATTTTAAATTCATTGTGAATTCATCTGAGTGAGATGGGAAGCCATGGAGGAAAATATGCAGATGGACATAACTGATTTTCATTTATAAGGAATCCTCTTAGTAGCTTCGTGGAGAAGATCATACAGGGAAGCAAAAGGGAAACAGAGCAGCATCCGTGTGTCTCAACATATAACTGAATATATAGTGTTAATTGTGTTGAGTTGTAGTGTTACCTTGGTTATGTACTGTATTCGCAGATGTATTTAGCTCTTTCAATTCTCCTCTAACTTGTTTTCCATTGTTAATGTTAAACTTCATCTTGATACCTGGTAGGTCTATGAGAGTAATTATTCTGGCCAGTTAATCGAAACAGTCCCAGTTTATACCTGTGGTAAATCAGTTAATACCTGTTAATTACTTTTAATATGACTTTTCCTATCAAGTGACCTGGTCTGGATGATAAACTACATGGTCACTCTATAACCTCATTATTCTTCTTCAGTTTTCCGGGTGTTCTTTCATATTTAGCTTATTGAATTATGGTTTTGTTTTCTATAATGTTTTAATAAAAATTCAAGTTGATATTTTAGGGGGAATAAAACTGTATTTTTAAAATATTTTAAATTAATATTTAAATTAATAGTAAATATTAATTTTTGGCAATATTTATCTTTCCCTAACCACAAAAAGATTTGCAGTTTAAAATAGTGAAGTCCTCAATATCTTTGTGTATATTTTAAGACTTGGTTTCTACACAGTTTTTACACAATATTTATATATTTTTATACAATTTTATAGTACCATATTTACAATACAAAATATTTTACAATATTTTGTACAATATTTTTATACAATTTTAATGTTTATATCTTGTCATTTAACAAAATGTTTTCTTATGGAATTTTTCAAACATGAAGAAGTAAAGTGTATAGTATAATAGCCTCATACAATCATCACCCAGGTTCAACTACCATAAACATTTTTCCTAATTTTCTGGTTATTTAAACTTTTATTTGCTATACTACTGAAAATGTTTTTCTTGCTGTATTTTTTAGAAAAATTTTATTTATATACTATTGTAAATTGTCACATTTCTATATTATGTTATTGTTTCAAAAATGTTTTTCCTTATGGGTCTGTCAAGTATAAAATCTTGTCAACTACAAGTGATAATTTTGATTTCTTTCTCACTTTATTTACATTGAGTTATTTGATATTCTTATACTAACTAATCTCTTAGCTGGCATAGATTAAAAATACCATTGTAACAAATATAACATCATTTCTGTTTTAAAGAAATGTGCTGTTAGAAACTTTCATGCTTTCCATTTCTAATTTATTATTTCTGTTTAGTAGTTATTTTTTTTTATGGACTTAAGTATTCTTAATACATTAACATTTGAATCCAAGTTTTATACTCTTTATAAGCTAGGCAGTTTTCCACATTTTAGGAGCTCTTTGTAGACACCATTTGCAATGAACGTATAATATTCCTCCAGCCCTGTATCACTCTGTGGCAGGCGATAAGCTTCCGGGCTGTGCTTACATCCCCATGGGAATGACTTCACTCAATTGCAATGTTTGCAGTGGGCCATGAAGCAAAATCACAGCAGACCACAAACCACCTGAGTAGAGTCTACTCTAGATGCCTAAACTTCTCTAGATCACATTCTGTATCATTACCTACAGTTAAACTGCCCACTAGTCTCCTACTTTTGAGCTGTAAGCAGTCTCATTTGTTTTTCCTACTATAAACAACCCTGTGTTGAATATTTGTGACCTGGGACCAATAATGGATGATCTTTCTGTAAATGATCTGTCCGTTTATAAGTATCCAGAGTGCTTCCCTGGTGGTCTCAGGCTGGACACAGTAGGCTTCTCTGAAGAACCCTCTGTGGTGAGCACATTCTCTCCCAGGTTGGAAAAGGACAACCCAGAGCTTGAACTGCCCAGGAACTACAAAGGGTCTATCTTCACGATTTTCTTCTAACTATAGCACTGAGATCAGAAGGTGATGTTATGTTAATTATGTTATGATATGACCTTTTATTTTGGGAAATAATGTAATCTATTCCCCTGAATGCCTATTTTTCTCATTCCAGAAATATTCAATATTAGGGCTAAGGTTTCACAGAGAGGAATTTTTGCTTCATCTTTTATGTGAAGAGAACATTTGAGCAATTTTGTACATTGATCTTGTGCACAAGTCTAATTATTTTTGTAGGATGAATTTTTAGAATTCAAAGTACTAAAGCCAAACATATATTTAATTTTATTATTACATATATTGCAGTATTGGCTTCTAGATATACTGTATCCATTTACATATTTTTATCAAGAGTGTTTGATAATTCATATTTGTTCACTTCCTGGCTAACATGGGTATCATCAGCCTTTTAAATTTTGTGTCTCTGATGGGCACCATATGATATATTGTTGTTGTTGTTTAGTCACTAGATCATGTCCGACTCTTGAGATCTCATAGACAGTAGCCTGCCAGGCTCCTCTGTCCATGGGATTTCCCAGGCAAGAATACTGAAGTGGGTTGCCATTTCCTTCTCTAGGGGGTCTTCCAGACACAGGGATTGAACTCATGTCTCCGGCATTGGCAGGCAGATTCTATACCACTGACCTACCAGGTATATCAGTGTCATATCTTTTTGCCTTTGCATACTGCTCATGGGGTTCTCAAGGCAAGAACACTGAAGTGGTTTGCCATTCCCTTCTCCAGTGGACCATGTTTTGTCAGAGCTCTCCACCATGACCTGTCAGTCTTGGGTGGCCCTACACACATGACTCATAGTTTCATTGAGTTAGACAAGGCTGTGGTCCATGTGATCAGTTTGGTTAGTTTCCTGTGATTGTGGTTTTCATTCTGTCTGCCCTCTGATGGATAAAGATAAGAGGCTTATGGAAGCTTCCTGATGGGAGAGACTGAGTGAGGGGGAAACTGGGTCTTGTTCTGATGGGCAGGGCCATACTCAGTAAATCTTTAGTCCAATTTTCTGTTGATGGGTGGAGCTGTGTTCTCTCCCTGTTGTTTGACCTGAGGCCAAACTATGGTGGAGATAATGAAGATAATGGCAACCTCTTTCAAAAAGGTCCAGTCCTATATGGGAGACAGAATAAGAGACACAGATGCATAGAATAGTCTTATGGACTCTGAGGGAGAAGGTGAGGGTGGGACGTTCTGAGAGAATAGCACTGAAACATGTATATTATCATATGTGAAACAGAACACCATTCCAGGTTCTATGCATGAGACAAATGCTCAGGGCTAGGGCAATGGGATGACCCGGAGGGATGGGAGGGAGAGGGTGGTGGGAGGGGGGTTCGAGATGGGGAACACATGTAAACCCATGGCTGATTCATGTCAATGTATGGCAAAAACCACTACAATATTGTAAAATAATTAGCCCCCAACTAAAATAAATAAATTTATTAAAAAAAAGGAAGCTTAAATCGAAACAAAGATAAAGGCAGTGCTGTGTTTACAGTGAACATTTAATAAATATTTGCTATACTGAGATTTAATAATAAAAGTTAACATTTCTAAAAAAAAAACGTCCAGTGCACACACTGCTGCACTCAGTGCCCCCGACCCTGCAGCAGGCCACAGCAGACTCACGCTTCTGCCAGAGACTCCTGGACTCCCACAGGCAAGTCTGGGTCAGTCTCTTGTGGGGTCACTGCTTCTTTCTCCTGGGTCCTGGTGCACACAAGGTTCTGTTTGTGTCCTCCAAGAGTCTGTTTCCCAGTCCTGTGTAAGTTCTGGTGGCTCTATGGTAAGGTTAACGGCGACCTCTTCCAATAGGGCTTATGCCATACCCAGCTCTGCTGCATCCAGAGCCCCTGCCCCTACATCAGGTCACTGCTGAACCATGCCTTCTCAGGAGGCACTCAAACACAGTTCTGGTTCAGTCTCTGTGGGGTCTCTGGGTCCTGGTGCACACAAGGTTTGTTTGAGCCCTCTAAGCATCTCTGGCGGGTATGGGGTTTGATTCTAAATGTGATTTCGCCCCTCCAACCATCTTGCTGGGGCTTCTCCTTTGCCCTTGGATGTTGTTATCTTTTTTGTGGGATCTAACATTCTCCTGTTGACGGTTGTTCAGCAGCAAGTTGTAATTTTGGAGTTCTTGCAGGAGAAGATGAACACACGTACTTCTACTCTGCCATCTTGTATAAAAAGGCAAGAAGATAGGACACTGAAAGATGAACTCCCCAGATCGGGAGGTGCCCAATATGCCACTGGAGATTGGTGGAGAAATAACTCCAGAACGATGAAGAGACAGAACCAAAGCAAACACAGCACCCAGTTGTGGATGTGACTGGTGATGGAAGTGAAGTCCAGTGCTATAAAGAGCAATATTGCATAGGAACCTGGAATGTTAGGTCCGTGAATCAAGGCAAATTGAAAGTGGTCAAACAGGAGATGGCAAGACTGAACACTGACATTTTAGGAATCAGTGAACTAAAATGGACTAGAATGGGTGATTTTAACTCAGATGATCATCATATCTACTACTGTGGGCAAGAATCCCTTAGAAGAAATAGAGTAGCCCTCATAGTCAACAAAAGAGCCCAAAATGCAGTACTTGGATGCAGTCTGAGAAACGACGGAATGATTTCTGTTCATTTCCAAGGCAAACCATTCAATATCACAGTAGTCCAAGCCTATGCCCTGACCAGTAATGCTGAAGAAGGTGGAGCTGAACAGTTCTGTGAGGACCTACAAGACCTTCAAGAACTAACACCCAAAAAAGATGTCTTTTTCATTATAGGGGACTGGAATGCAAAAGAAGGAAGTCAAGAGATACCTGGAGTAACAGGCAAATTTGGCCTTGGAGTACAAAACGAAGCAGGTCAAAGGCTAATAGGGTTTTGCCAAGAGAATGCACTTGTCATAGTAAACACCCTCTTCCAGCAACACAAGAGACTCCACACGTGAACATCACCAGATGGTCAACACCAAAATCAGATTGGTTATATTCTTTGCAGCCAAAGATGGAGAAGCTCTATACAGTCAGCAAAAACAAGACCAGGAGCTGACTGTGGATCAGATCATGAACTCCTTATTGCCAAACTCAGACTGAAATTGAAGAAGGTAGGGAAAACCACTAGACCACTAGAGGTATGACCTAACTCAGATCCCTTACGATTATACAGTGGAAGTAGAAATAGATTCAAGGGATTAGATCTGATAGACAGAGTGCTTGAAGAACTATGGATGGAGGTTCATGGCATTGTACAGGAGACAGGGATAAGCACCATCCCCAAGAAAAATAAATGCAAAAAGGCAAAATAGTTGTCTGAGGAGGCCTTACAAATAGCTGTGAAAAGAAGAGAAGCGAAAGGCAAAGTAGGAAAGGAAAGATATACCCATTTGAATGCAGAGTTCCAAAGAGTAGCAAGAAGAGATAAGAAAGCCTTCCTCAGTAATCAGTGTAAAGAAATAGATGAAAACAATAGAACAGGAAAGACTAGAGGTCTCTTCAAGAAAATTAGAGATACCAAGGGAACATTTCATGCAAAGATGGGCACAATAAAGGACAGAAACAGTATGGACCTAACAGAAGCAAAAGATATTAAGAAGAGGTGGCAAGAATACACAGAAGAACTATTCAAAAAAGATCATTATAACCCAGACAATCACGATGTTGTGATCACTCAACTGTAGCCAGACATCCTGGAATGCGAAGTCAAGTGGTCCTTAGGAAGCATCACAACCAACAAAGCTAGTGGAGGTGATGAAATTCCAGTGATCATTTTCAAAGATGATGCTGTGTATGTGCTGCACTCAATATGACAGCAAATATGGAAAACTCAGCAGTGGCCACAGGACGGGAAAAGGTCAGTTTTCATTCCAATCCCAAAGAATGTTCAAACTACCACTTAGATGCTCTCATCTCACACTCTAGCAAAGTAATGATCATAATTCTCCAAGCCAGGCTTCAACAGTACGTGAACCACGAACTTCCAGGTATTCAAGCTGGATTTAGAAAAGGCAGAGGAACCAGAGATCAAATTTCCAACATCAACTGGATCATCCAAAAAGCAAGATAGTTCCAGAAAAACATCTGCTTTGTTTACTTGCTAAAGCCTTTGACTGTGTGGATCACAGCAAACTATAGAAAATTCTTCAAGAGATGGGAATACCAGACCACCTGACTTGCCTCCTGAGAAATCTGTATGCAGGTCAAGAAGCAACAGTTAGAACTGGACATGGAACAATAGACTAGTTCTGAATTGGGAAAGGTGTATGTCAAGGTTGTATATTGTCGCTTTGCTTATTTAACTTATAGGCAGAGTATATCATGCAGAATGCTGGGCTGGATAAAGCACAAGCTGGAATCAAGATTGCTGGGAGAAATATCAATAACCTCAGATATGCAGATGACACCACCCTTAATGGCAGAGTGAAGAGGAACTAAAAAGCCTCTTGATGAAAGTGAGAGAGGAGAGTGAAAAAGTTGGCTTAAAGCTCAACATTCAGAAAACTAAGATCATGGCATCTGGTCCCATCACTTCATGGGAAATAGATGGGGAAACAGTGGAAACAGTGTCACATTCTATTTTGGGGGGCTCCAAAATCACTGCAGATGGTGATTGCAGCCATGAAATTAAAAGATGCTTACTCCTTGGAAGGAAAGTTATGACCAACCTTGATAACATATTACAAAGCAGAGACATCACTTTGCCAACAAAGGTCTGTCTAGTCAAGGCTATGGTTTTTCCAGTAGTCATGTATGGATGTGAGAGTTGGACTGTGAAGAAAGCTGAGTGCCAAAGAATTGATGCTTTTGAACTATGGTGTAGGAGAAGACTCTTGAGAGTTCCTTGGACTGCAAGGAGATCCAACCAGTCCATCCTAAAGGAGATCACTCCTGGGTGTTCATTGGAAGGACTGATGTTGAAGCTAAAACTCCAATACTTTGGCCACCTCATGCAAAGAGTTGACTCATTGGAAAAGACCCTGATGCTGGGAAGGATTGGGGGCAGGAGGAGAAGGGGACGACAGAGGATGAGATGGCTGGATGGCATCACCTACTTGATGGACATGAGTTTGTGTAAACTCCAGAAGTTGGTGATGGACAGAGATGCCCGGCGTGCTGCGATTCATGGGGTAGCAAAGAGTCGGACACAAGTGAGCGAATGAACTGAACTGAACTGATGCTGTTGACACCACCCTTATGGCAGAATGTGAGGAAGAACTAAAGAGCCTCTTGATGAAAGTGAAAGAGGGGAGTGAAGAAACTGTCTTAAAACTCAACATTCAGAAAACTAAGATCATGGCATCTATTCTCATTACTTCATGGCAAATAGATGGGGAAACAATGGAAATAGTGACAGACTATTTTCTTTGGGCTTCAAAATCACTGCAAATGGAGACCGTAGCCATGAAATTAAAAGACGCTAGCTCCTTGGAAGAAAAGCTGTGTCCAATCTAGACAGCATATTACAAAGCAGAGACATTACTTTGCCAACAAAGGTCTGCCTAGTGAAGGCTTATGGTTTTTCCAGCAGTCATGTATGGATGTGTGAGTTGGACTATTAAGAAAGCTGGAGCACCAAAGAATTGATGTTTTTGAACCGTGGTGTTGGAGAAGACTCTTGAAAGTCCTTTGAACTGCAAGAAGATCCAAGCAGTCCATCCTAAAGAAAATCAGTCCTGAATATTCGTTGGAAGGCCTGATGTTGAAGCCGAAACTCCAGTGCTTTGGCCACCTAATGCTGAGCGCTGACTCCCTAGAAAAGACCCTGATGCTGGGAAAGATGATTGAAAGTGGGCGGATAAGGGGATGACAGGGGATGAGATGGTCGGATGGCATCACCAACTCGATGGACATGAATTTGAGTAAGCTCCGGGAATTTGTGATGGACGGGGAAGCCTGGAGTGCTGCAGTCCATGGGGTCACAAAGCATTAGACACGACTGAGTGACTGAACTGAACTGAACTGACCAGGGATCTCATTACCACTTAAATGTCTGTCTTTTTGATCAGACATGTTTTCTTATTTTCTAACCATTTTTTTTTTTTTTTTTCCTGCAGTATTGATCGTTTCCCCATATTCTCTTTGGGTTGTTTATAAGAGTATGGTTTTGAATGAGGGGTATCCATCATTTTATATTATTGTATTGTTATCCCTCTAGTTTGTCTTGTTTTAATGTTTAGAAATTATAATAATAAATAAGTTGATAAATATTTTCCTGGTAGTAAAAAATTTCTGTAAAGGTTTACTAAAGGATTTTCATTTGTTCTTCACTAAAAAGGCAGGAGAGGCAGGCTAGTGCAAGACATTTGCATCCAAATCTTGGCATTGTTTCTTAGGTACTTCAGGCCCTAAGGGAGTTTCTGTAATCCCAGGCTCACCTCTCACCTCTTTCCTCCTCACACTCTGTGCTCTGACATTCCCTTCTCTATGGTAAATTTTCACTGGCCTTGAGGCTTTTTTGCATTGTACAATTCCTTTCCTTGACTCTTCCCCTTAAGATTCTTTAGGTCTTCAAGTAAATGTGCTTTCTGATCTGATGTTTGTGGCAAGTACTATAAATTGGCTCTCTCCAAAACCATCTCTAAACACCTTCACATTTGCCTTCCTTTAGAACAGGGGTTTTTGAAGTGAAGAAGCCTTTTCTAAAGATTTGTTAGAAATTCAAATTCTTAGGCCCCTCTGGAAATTTCCCTAATCAGCTCTGAGGGTGGGGGCCGGTGATTAGTATTTAATTAAGCGCTCCAGGTGATTTTTTTTAAAAAATTGAGATTCTGACGCAAAGGAAGATTTTTTTTTTTTTTAATTGAGATTCGAATGCGAAGAAAGATTGAAGGCAGGAGAAGGGGATGACAGAGGATGAGATGGTTGGATGGCATCATCAACTCGATGGACATGAGTTTGAGCAAGCTCCAGGAGTTTGTGATGGACAGGGAAGCTTGGTGTGCTGCAGTCCATGGGGTCTCAAAGAGTTGGACATGACTGAGCAACTGAACTGACTGATGCAAACTATGGTTCCAGAACCTTAAATACTGTGCAAAGTGGAATACTAGTACCACCCTCCTCCCCTACCTGGTGTAAAAGGCTTCACATTTGCAAAGGTAGATGATAAGGGGAACTTGACCATTATAGCTCAGGCTTCAGAAAGAAAAAAACTAGTCTCTCTTGATAGGGCTCACCTATGACTCTTCCACAAATGGGCTAGGTGTTTTAATTTCCTCCACAATCTTAAAATTAACATTAATAAACCACCTCACCCCAGCCTCCCTTGATGCTTAAAGTGGCCATATAAATAAGTTCAGAATAAAGAGAATTAGTAAATGCAGCTACTGAGGGATCTGAGAAAATTTTTTGTAGCTAGGGTGGCCCTTTGCTCTTCTCCCTTCTTGCTGTCTAGAATATTTATGAAATACATGGAAGTGCAGCAACCACTTTGCAACCAAGAGGTGATACACCTAAGAATGAAAAGCCAACACACTAAGAATGGCAAGATGAGGAGAAAGAATCTGGGGTACTTGATAAATTTGTTAAGTAGCTGAACTAGTTAGAAGAAATCAACTTCTTTGCTTTTTGTTGTTTAATTTCCTACAATGAAATATAAATACATGCATAATTTTTAATTTTAAAAAGTTTTACAGGTGGCACAGTGGTAAAGAATCTGCCTGCCAATGCAGGAGATGCAAGAGACACAAGTTCGATCCCTGGATCAGGAAGATCTTCTGGAGTAGGAAATGGCAATCCACTCTAGTATTCTTATCTGGAAAATTCCATGGACAGAGGAGCCTGGCTGGCTACAGTCCATGGGATTGCAAAGAGTTGTATATGATGGAGCACACAAAATATAAATGCAAGTCTGTTTACAATCAGATTCTCTAGTAATTTCTCTGAAAAAGCCTTTATCTACAATACACTTGGACTTGTTCAATAAGGTACAAAATGCCTTTTTAAAATGTTGGTTATGAAAGCAAAATGAGAACTGTAGCAAGAGAGGTAAGTGGGAGTGTAGGCTGTAGCTTTCAGGAATGAGAGTTGGAGACAAGCTGCTAGTTTGCCAGCCAGGGGCTGAGGTTTTAACAGCCATTCAGGGAATGTAGATAAGGCCTACCTACATACCTGGGGAATCAAACTGAGATGCCAGTGTTAAGTTGGGTAAGGGTGACATACAAAGAAAGCCTTCAAACCTGCAAGGGTAGATAACAAGGAAACTTGATCATCATAGGTTAGGCTCCGTAAAGAAAAAAACAAACAAACAGTCTCTCTCATAGTTCTCATCTATGTTGTTTTTGTTGTTCAGTTGCTCAGTCTTGTCCAATGCTTTGAGACCCCATGGATGGCAGGCACACCAGGCTTTCCTGTCCTTCACTATCCTGGGGTTTGCTCAAACTCCTGTCTGTTGACTTGGTGATGCCGTCCAACCATCTCATCCTCTCTTGCCCCCTTCTCCTCCTGCCTTCAGTCTTTCCCAGCATCGGGGTCTTTTCCAGTGAGTCAGCTCTTTGCATCAGGTGACCAAAGTATTGGAGCTTCAGCTTCAGTATGAGGCCTTCCAATGAATATTCAGGGTTTATTTCCTTTAGGATTGACTAGTTTGATCTCCTTGCAGTCCAAGGGACTCTCAAGAGTCTTCAGCACTACAGTTTGAAAGCATCAGTTCTTCAATGCTCAGCCTTCTTTATGGTCCAACTCTCACATCCATACATGACTACTAGAAAAACCATAGCTTTGATGTCTCTGCTTTTTAATACACTGCCTAGGTTTCTCATAGCCTTTCTTCCAAGGAGCAAGCATCTTTTAGTTTCATGGCTGCAGTTACTGTCCACAGTGATTTTGGAGCCCAAGAAAATAATCTTTCTCATCTATGACTCTTCCACAAATGGGTTAGGTTTTTTAATTTCTTGTACAATCTTAATATTAACATAGAAGAACACCTACATTACTTACACCTTTGAAGCACCTGGCTAAGCAAAACCCACACTTCCCTGGATGGATACACTCTCAAGTAGGCCAGGGAGTTCCTCCAAAGATGAAGTCCCACAGACGATAAGGTCACAATCTAAAATTACAATGAACACAAGAACACAATTCACGACAAAACAGCAGAAAACACAAAGTAAAGAAATAGACTACTCTATAGAATTAAAAGATAGAGGATATGAGATAACATACTTAAATGATTAAAGATTACAATAAGAAAATCTGTGATTTCGATTTGCTGGTAGCAATGGAAGAGGTGAGAAGTTGCTGATTTCTGGTTGTATTTTGAAGGTAGAAGGCAGGATTTGTTAGTGACTTGGGTTTTAGATGTGAGAGAAAGGAGACTAGATTTTGGGTATGGCTTTTGATCTGAGTGAATGGAATGACATATTAAGAAAAAAAGAGTTACTACAGGTAAAGAGGATAAAATTATTTCTTCATTAAGATATAAATATTCTTAAGGTAAATATTCATAAGAACCTTTCAATTTATGAAGAAATTGACCAAATTACAAGGAATTGTTGACAAACTCACCATCAGAGTGGGAAAATCTTAACGAACCTCCCACAGTAATGGAGAGAGCAAAGACAAAGAAGTGAAAATATAATTAATTTCAATAGCACATTAAAAATGTTCATTTAATAGACGTATGTTAAATTTCTATACTCAATAATTAGTGAATACATATTTTATACACCCATATGGTATTTGGAAGCATTGAACTCCAAGTATGCAATAGCGTCACCAAATATTAAAAAATCAGTATCATCAAGCTTACATTTTCTGACCACAATTCAGTATACTTCAGGTATTAACAACAAAACATATTACTATTTACCCTGTCCCCCATTTATTTAGACATTCTCAAACATTTCTAAATGATTTGTGGATCAAAAATTAATAAAAATGAGAACAGATTTATGACAGTTATAATAACATTTTATTTATAAAAATTTGTGAACTGCAATTAGATTAGTGTTTGAGAATTTGTAACATCAAAAGCTAATATTGTAAAATGCAAATTTTATTGTCATCACATCTGTTGACCCCATGTGAATTATCACTGGGAATGCTGTATAGGATATGACCTAGTGCTGAGAACTTCTATGTTAATATAGGTAGTAATGCTTTATTGTATACACAGGTGACCCTTGAACATTACAGGGGCTAACCTGTACACTGACCCTCATGTAGTCAAAATCTGAGCATAGATAACTTTACCATGGGCCCTCCATATCCTGAGCTCTGTATCTGCAAATTCAGCCAACCAGATTGTGCAGTACTGAAGTATGTATTTAGTGAGAAAAATCTGTATATAAGTGGGCAAGCATAGTTCCAAACCTGTGTTATTCGAGGGTCAGATGGTGGCTCAGTGGTAAAGAACCCGCCTGCTGATGCAGGAGACACATGTTAGATCCATGGGTTGGGAAGATCCCCTGGAGAAGGAAATGGCAACCCACTCTAGTATTCTTGCCTGGAAAATCCCGTATAGAGAGGATCCTGGTGGACTACAGTCCCAAGTGTCACAAAAGAGTCAGACCCGACTTAGCGACTAAACAACACCATGGTCCCATTGATGTGTATTATAAAAAGAACCCTTTTATATATGAGGATCATGCCAATTTCTAAGCTTTCCATCAATATTCACACTAGTACCAGGTTAAGTTTTCTAAGTACAATGCTCCATCTGTCTGAAACACCTTGCTCCCTTGATCCTCCTGGAAAATCTTCACGTGTTCTGACCTCCTGTCATAGTAATCCTTCCTCTGATTGTGATCTTTGGCTTCTGTCTCCACTTATCATACTCCCTTATCTATAAAGTGTCTGAGTATTGTATGTATATCTACTATTTTACATTTACAATTGTACTGTAGTGATTTTTATATATCTCTTTCTTCTGTTGGCCTAAACATTTTGAGACTAAATACTATAGCTTAATCAGCATTAGCATAGTGCCTGCCCTGTAGGATGTACTGAATGAATAGGTATAGACTCCAGCAAAGGGAGCTCATAAATCCCTCCAAATTATTTCTTCATTCATAAAGTAAAATGGATGATCCTTAAGTTATCTACTCTGATGTTGCATTAATTGTAAATCTGTATCACCACACCAGTCATTTACTTCTCTCAAGCATAATCAGAAAAAGATTTAAGGAAATAGGGAAAGACACATGCAGTTGGAGGAAAGGGAGGGCGAGGGAGGGAAAGAGAGAGCAAGAGAGAAAAATCCATGTATTTGTAGTTTAATATTTAAGTGCAAGTAATGTTAACAGAAGTTCAGAAAGGGAGGACAGGAGAGATGTGGAACATTTATATTTAGAAAGTGTGGGAAATAAGGTCAATTCAGGAAAGATTTTGGTAAGAATCTGTGTAGAGAGGAGAGGCAGAAGACTGACAGAGAAGCCAAGGGAAGGAGTGGATCTCACCAAGAGGAGGAACAACAGAACAGTTAATATGAGAATAGAGAGGAGAGCAAATGCTTGGCTACATGTTAAATAAGCGCTACAGTTTGTACTGGGCAGAGTGAAATCATAAGATCTACACGGTTAAATGTATTAGAACTGTTACAATGATTTAAGATGATTTAAAAGGCAGCATAAGCTTTTGAAAACTTTTAAGAATTTATTTCTTAAGCATTTTCAAAATCTTTATTCCAAGTGCTGCTGCTGCTAAGTCGCTTCAGTCGTGTCCGACTCTGTGCGACCCCATAGACGGCAGCCCACCAGGCTCCCCCGTCCCTGGGATTCTCCAGGCAAGAACACTGGAGTGGGTTGCCATTTCCTTTTCCATTTATTCAAAGTGAAAAGGTCTTTAAATGTAAAATTTTCATACATTTTGTCATAATTACTAAATATCTACATAACTTCATATATTCTCCTTTTGTTTATTCAGGATAAATCTCCATTCTCTTTGGAGAGAATAAACTCAATAAATGTTATATTACTTCAAAAGTATCAAATATACTTTCAGGATACACTCACTAACTTTATATGCTTCACTCCAAACACTAAATTCTGATAGTTGATGGTTTCATTGTATCAGAGTGAAAGTCAGGGTGGGCTTAAGAAAAAAAAGTGAAACACTCAGAATGAACATTTGCTGTTGATTATAAGAATGTGTCAGATATGTGTGTGGGGAAGGGGGAGGGTGAACGGTGGTGGGGAGTTGCATGATCTATTAATAAGGAACAGTTTAATGCAGGAGATCACTAAAGCATGGCTAATTTTGAAGCCAAAACCCACACATTCTTAACTTTCCCTCCAGCTTTAGAACCACTTTCCACACACTCAGTACAGGAACTGGTACATTATTCTTTGAAAGCAAAGCCAGTGTTTAGAAAATCTGAAATTGAGCTAACAGCACAGCATATAGAAGTCACACAGGATGTTATTTTAAGCTGTAATGCAGAAATGTCAGTTCATTTGATATCTTTATTTGTTACATGTGGGCTTGAAGAAAGCATGTTATATACATTTTTGCTTTACAGATACTCTGTTACAGGGTATATTCAACTGTCAGGAAATTTTGAGATCCATCAAAGAGACTGAATCTTTATGGAACAGCTTTTGGAGAAAAGAACATACAGTGATTTATCTCATCCCTTCCCCTAGAAGAATGTATATTTAAAAATATCACTCAGGAGTCGTTCAGGAAGGATGTCCAGCTGGGTGAATCACATAAATGTAATGGTTATGCAATTTAAGCAGCTAGCTCATATTCTATCAACATGCTCCCTCTCCATTGCACATAAGTCAAAGACTTAAATACACAACTGGATCCAAAGACAGGGTTGCACAATATCAGGAGGTAATGAACATGATGTTTAATTGGATGCACTTGACTAATGCTTGTGCTATTTTACAGACACTCCAATCCAAATATCTCACCACATCCTATATTTACGTTTTCTCTTTTTGCTTCATTACCAGCTTTATGTGATTACTTCAGAATATTAAATCAGATGGTCAATTGGTGACCTTCTACTACTTGATTAGCTGCTATAAAAGGGAAAAATGAAATGTAAATTTTAAAATCAATGACACATGCTTTGATGTCCTAACAGCTTGAAGATTATACATTTCTGTTTTGTATAAAATGTACAAATAGGATAAGGTTGAAATTTTATGTGTCTCTGTACTATAGATAAGAAGAAAATTATTTTGGATGTAACAGTAAAATAAAGCAATCTTGGGCAATTTTTGTTGAATTGCTTCTAAAGGAAAAACAGGAAAGCTTTTCTCTTTAACAAGGATGTAAGAAGAGAAAAATATGGAGTGAGAAAGGACCTTACTTGTATTGGTAGAAAAAATTAGAAATGAATGTCTGTAAGCTAGAGCTGTATCTATATACGTTACATAGATATATAGCTTTAGGGATAGAGAAACTACAGTTCCGTGAAGGCTCTACGAATGGGTGATAGTGGTTTTGCATCTTGTCAGAGGTCTGTGTGTGAGTCGCCAGAGCACATTGGTGATAATATACTACAATGTCTGTCTACTCCAATTTTACTGAAAGAATTCACCTATAAGTATAGATAGTTAAAAAATATGTGATGAGATATTTTAAATATTGTGTGATTGTTTAAAACTTTATTACCTTTCACAAAATATATTTTTAAAATATTTGTATTTATTTTTGGCTGCACTAGATCTTTGTTGCTGCGCATGGGCTTTTCTCTAGTTGCAGCAAGTAGGAGCTACTCTTTTTTGCTGCGTATGGGCTTCTCCTTGTGGTGGCTCCTCTTATTGTGGAACAGACTCTTCATGAGCTTCGGTAGTTGTGGCACATGGACTTAGTTGCTCCAGGGCATGTGGGATCTTCCTGGACCAGGGATCAAACCCGTGTCCCCTGCATTGACAGGCAGATTCTTAACCACTGGACCACCAGGGGCAGCCCTAACAAAATATTTTGATAGGACCACATCTTTTTCTTATAAGAGTGAAAACAAGCAGAAACAATATTTAATGTGGAAAGATTTTATAGCTATGTATATTCAAAAAAGTAAAGCAAGCCTCTTTTTAAAATGATTGTATTGGTTTAAAACATGTAAAACTAAAGATACTGAATAAATGTTATTAAAAAATGTATTTAAAGCAGCTTATGTAGGAGAGGAGGGTATTGTATACTCCCACAGGTACATGTTGCAAAAAAAAAAAAAAAGAGAGAGAAGTGATTAGGTACCAATAATCAAGAACAGTTTTGCTGAAAACTATTAAATTCCTTACAGGTTTTCGTTGTTGTTTTACATTTCTATGTTTTTACTTATATCCAATTATCATTTGTGGTGAAATAGATGGTGTTTTATAAAGATTTAAATAATGATAAGCTGTACAAATCACTGTCAAAAATGTCCAAAAGGTACTTTTGACAGTGGATACATATTTTATCCAAGAATCTGAGTAGCTCTTGTCTTTAAAGTGATTGTGTTTATTCATTTATTTAATCACCCAAACAAATGTGAGTGTTATGATCTTTATCTACTAAGCACTGTTTAGGCATAAGAGTTAGAGTATTCACTAATTCAGGTACAGTTGACCCTTGAACGCTGACCCGCTGCACAGTAGACCATCCACCCGTAACTTCACAGTTGGCTGTCCGTATCTGTAGTTCCACACCCTTGGGTTCAACCGAAGCTCATGTAGTACTGTGGTACTTGATGAAAAAAATCTGCACAGAAGTGAACCCTCGAAGTTCAAACCTGTGTTGTTCAAGGGTCAGGTAAGTTTCTGTCAGTCATTTTCCTGGGATTCATGTTCTGATAGGGGTGATAGGGCTGTTTTGAAGAGAATGAAAAGGAGAGTCTTCTAGAGACATGGTATCCCTCCTTCTATGGACCAACTCATTCTTATCTTTAAGTACGCCTTATCTTTTCTGGGGTTTTTTTTGGTTCAATTCTCTACTTCAATCTGTTATGGTTCTCTTGCACTATTCTAATTTCCAAACTAGTTTCCTTGTTTTCTTCCAAACCATGCTGCACAATATGGCCAGACTGGACTTTTCAAGGTATTTTTGTTCAAGTTGTTCCTCTATGTGAATCTTGTCAATGGTATCTCTGTTTTTAGAATGAAGTGCTCATTCCATAAACTAGCCTGCGTGATATGGCTTCTGACGGCATCTTCTTCCTCACCTCCCATCACACTTGACCTCTTACCTTCTGCCTCCATCTACCTTGCTCTTCTCTAGGTCACACTAGCAGAGCAAGCTCATTCCTACTCTTCTCACGGGGTCCCTGTTGCTTGGAATGCCCTTCCGCCACTCCAGCACTTTTCTTTAATCTGATTTGATGCTATCCATCTTATCCTAACTTCAGTATTACTTTATCAAGGAGAACTTCGCTAACATTCCCAGTTTGTTTATCCTTACTTTCTCTCAAAGTGTCCTGAAGTTTCTTTTCCCACCTTAAGGTATCCTGAAACTTCCCATGATAGTTATCTAAATTGCAGATTTATTGTTTGCTTGTTCAAGTCTTTAATAATGAAACTTGAAACTTTAGCAAAGTCTAATACTGTGTCTTCTTGCTTATTTTTGCATTTTCTGGCACAAGGTGACTGATCACTTATTTTTGAATAAATAAATGAATGAGTACTGCTGCTTTCACTAGGAATTTGGATGTTAGAAAAATTCCCTTACCCTCCTCTTCAGGTTATCACAATTCACCATTTACTACATGAGTTTGGACATTAGCCTCAGCTTGAAACTGTAGCTAGCAGAGAAACTCACTAAGAACTTTAATTATTTCAAACCAAAATATGACAAAATATTCATTCATTTAATCATCCAAAAAAAGTGTGTTTTATGACCTTTATCTGCTAAGCACTGTTTAGGCATAGGGGTTAGGGTATTCACTATTTCTCTTATGGTAAAATAATGTGATTATATGATTTTATAGTTGAAATGTACCATCAATTACTTTGGGTACATTATTTATGGCCATCTGTAATTTTGTGTTCATTAGCGGAAGCTTGGGCGTGTTAGTCAATCTCTCTTTGACTTGATTTTCTCATTTTTAAGTTTGACTATATGCTTGATCATCTACCTAAACTCTTTAAAGACATTCTTGGACTATAGTACATACTCAATAAATTACAGAAGTTCTTTAACATTTTTTATTAATATTTAAGTCAGATATAGCAGCTCTACCTGAGGGCTGCATATATATAGCAGCTACACCTAAAAGCTGCACATATATATTGAAAAGCCTGTTAATAAGAGCATCCATTGCCAGCATGCTCACTATAGCTAACCTAAGAGCAAACTATGCCATATGAAGGGACCCAGAACAGACTTTGGTATATAGCAGGTACGAAATACATGTTTGTTGAATGAATTAATAATAGCATGATAATAAATAATTAATAATAGTAATTATAATACTACAGATCTTTCATTTCTTGGGTATAGAGGAAAATGGAAGTAGCTTCAAAACTCAAGGGTTAATTTAGCAAAGTTAGGGTATTTTAAAATCTTACATCTCTATTGTTCACTGTTCAGTCATTAAGTCATGTCTGATTCTTTGTGACACCACAGACTGCATCACGCCAGGCTTTCCTGTCCTTCACCATCTCCCTGAGTTTGCTCAAATTTGTGTCCATTGAGTCATTGATGCCATCCAACCATCTCATCCTCTGTTGTCCCCTTCTCTTCCTGCCTTCAATCTTTCCTACTGTCAGAGTCTTTTCCAATGAGTTGGCTCTTTGCATCAGGGGGCGAAAGTATTGGAGTTTCAGCTTCAGCATCAGACCTTCCAATGAATATCCAGGGTTGATTTCCTTTAGGGTTGACTGGTTTGATCTCCTTGCAGTACAAGAGACTCTCAACAGTCTTCTCCAACACCACAACTCAAAAGCATTGATTCCTTGGCACTCAACCTTCATTATGGTTTAACTCTTACATCCACACTTGACTACTGGAAAAACCATAGCTTAGACTAGACAGACCTTTGTCAGCAAAGTGATGTCATAGCTTTTCTTCCTAGGATCAAGAGTTTTTTAATTCCTTGGCTGTAGTCACTTTCTGCAGTGATTTTGGAACCCAATAAAATAAAATTTGTCACTGTTTCCAATTTTTCCCCATCTATTTTCCATGAAATGATGGATGCCATGATCTTAGTTTTTTGAATGTTGAGTTTTAAGCCATCTTTTTCACTCTTCTCTTTCATGCTTAAGAGGCTCTTCAGGTCCTCTTTGCTTTCTGCTATTAGAGTTATGTCATCTGCATATCTGAGGTTGTTGATATTTCTCCCAGCAATCTTGATTCCAGATTGTGAGTCATCCACCTTGGCAGAGAACCCCAGGAACAGTACATCTCCATGTTGGTTGATACATTTTTTAAAAATATTATTTTGGATTTTAAGTGTAATATCTGTATTATTAAACATTTAAATTAAAAATGATAAAGAAGTCTTGATATGACGCAATATGGATTATTTTCATGTTGAATTAATTTTTAAAAATATCTTTAATGCTTCCTAGTTGTGATGGAATCCCTCTCACGAGGTTTTAATTCCTGTGTTACTATTTCTGACCATGGATCTTGTTTCTAATTTTCTTATTTTGGAGATTTAAAAAAGAGTATAGGTATCGTCTATGGCAAATGTCCCAGAAATGGTAATAAACATAAATATTTAAGGTTTACTTGAGTTAGTTGGCATTCTTGGTGTATCTCATGAAGTAACTCTGTTTCTGAGTTCTGTTGGGGCAGATTCAACTAAGTATTGCTTAATATTGGCTTCCTTAATAAAGTTATTGATCTCATGATATAGCTTCTGCTTCCCTGAATTGATCTTACAAGTATAAAGCAGATGAAAGGTAAGCCCCTGCTTCTACTATAATCAAGTCATGGAGTGGACTACTAAGAACGTATTTTCTTCTAATGAATTAGTTGTATGGTCATGTTGAATGGAAGCTCTGTGGGGTGTCTGAGCTCTGGTCAAAAACAAGAGAAGCCACAAGTGACATTCTAGACCTGTACAGTTAAGGTGACAATGCAAGAGGCAACCCGACTTTCCCATTTACCTTTGTGTGGAAGCAAAGAGGATTCATATAACCAAACATAGCTAAGCAAAGGCATTAACATCACAGAAGTCAAAAGTGACAATTATTCTTAAGAGGTATAGCTGGAACTGATCCTGGGATAGAGCCTTGAGATAGAAAGGGTAGACTGGGATTAGGTATTACTGGTGCTATTTCCATTTGTATTCACTGCATGCCCTCTACCTCCAGAAAATAAAATATTCTTTCTTGTATAAAAAAGAAAAGAAAAGAAAACTTTGTGGTCAATTTTTAAGTGCTATGAGCTGAGTGCTTGTATCTCCAAAATTCTTATGTTGAAAGCATAATTCCCAGTGTGATGGTATTTGAAAGTAGGGGCTTTGGAAAGTAATTGAAGTGAAGTCCCTCAGTCGTGTCCGACTCTTTGCGACCCCATGGACTATAGCCTATCAGGCTCCTCTGTCCATGGGATTTTCCAGGCAAGAGTACTGGAGTGGGTTGCCATTTCCTTCTCCAGGGATATTCCCAACCCAGGAATCGAACCCAGGTCTCCTGCATTGTAGGCAACCACTTTTACCGTCTGAGCCACCAGGGAAGCCTGGAAAGTAATTAGTGCTCTTCTAAGAGAGGTGACGTGAAATTTCTATGTCTTCATGTGCACGCCAAGGAAAGGCTGTATGAGGACAAAAGCAAGAAGGTGGCTCTTGAACTTGACCAAACTAGCAGTCTGATCTCTGACTTCTGGCCTGCCAAATCTTGAGAAATAAATGTTTGTTGTTTTAACAGCCACCCAGTCTACGGTAATTTTTTAACAGTAAGTTCCTAGAACTGATAGCTCAGTTCATGCAAACTGTAAGATCACTTTGAGGGTAACTGTCTTTCAAATCAAGTAACTTTCTTGGGATGCTTTCTGAAAACTGCCTTGGTTGAAATAATGAAAATTTAGATTGGCAGCATGTAAACCCATAGAACATTGCAGAAGTCTTAAGTGTACACTGAGGTGCAGAGTTAGAGGTGGTGCAAATCAGATTTCTTACTCCTACACAAGATCTACAGTGGAATTCTAAGTGCCATAGCTACACAGCACAGTCATCAGCTGGAGCTTACCAGACAGGAAATAAAATTGTTACAAAAAAGCAGAGGGTTTGGAATCAGACCTGCCAACCTTCTTTACCACTAACAATTTTATGTTGAGTTAAGACAATCTAAGTCAAAGGTCAAAGAGCAAATCATGGACATTGGTGGGAAGAGGCATGTTTTATAAGATAATTTATCACTTTGTAAAATGTTTAACCAAGGATCCTTGGTAAAGAGAACGTAAACATATACAGTTAAAAATAGTTAACCTCTTAGTAAAAATTCACTGTCTATTGTGAGATTGTTACTCTTTTGCAAAAACATCCATCTCTCTGTAAAATTAAGAACACAGTAACTCCAGACCAACAAATCTCAAATTCTTTTCCATGAAATTCTGGAATTTGAGCAGTAATTTAAAGAGGTTTGTTGAAATACAATGTGGCCAAGGAAGGCACATTTAACACCACCACTTGGGGACTTGATGCTGACAACGAAAGTACATGAGGGATAGCAAATAAAACTGTCTGTTCTGGTTTGGGGAATTTGGATCTGTGTTAGGGAAACAGTTTCTGATTTATGATAGATATTTGAAGAAGAGATAGTCTGTCAAAATAAACATATCTCCCTTTTTCTTGAGAGGAAGCAAGCTGTTTTATGGATTTCCTTGGAATCCTTAAAAATAGTAGGGAGAGAAATGTTTCCATTATTCACAGAATGATTTAGTTTTGCAGATTGAGCAGGCGAAACCATTTGTACTGGTACAGGTAGAGCTGGGAAGTTCCACACTATGTTGGATATTGAGCTCTTTAAGGATGAATCACATCAACAGCTTACATCCCCCACGTCCGAGATCTCTGGGCTTCCTCAGTCAAAGGGTTTGGCATGACTTAAGTCACACATGGATTCTGAAATGTAGGAAAGTCAGACACAGTAGGGAGGAGGATACAGCACAGGGTGACCCAACTATTGGTGGATGTGAGTGCTTGCTGTCTTCCTGTGTATGAAAGAGGCAGAATTAACACTTCAAATTCTTTGGTCACCTTGCTTCAGACTGTTTAATCTACCTGAAAAATCCTCCATATTTTCTTTTCTTCCATCCTCAAATTTAGCCTTATAGTTTTGTGAAGCTTCTGAAGACTGGTAATTCTGGAGTTCAAATCCTAATGTCAATTGGGTATTATTTACTTGCAAGGAAGTGATAAAGACCAAATGGAAAAATGTATACGCAGCCCTCAGTGAAGTGCCTGGCATGCAATAGGTACTCTATCAATGATTTTTGTTGTTCAGTTGCTAAGTCACGTCTGACTCCTTGTGACTTCATCAATGATAGCTTTACTAAAGAATACTAGCACTGGCATCTATATTCTTTGAACCAGTGACATAACAATATTATCCCCAGATGGTTTTTCCTGTATTGTATCCTTGGAGGATATTTCCAGTGCACAGTGGGAGAGCATGCATTAGGTCTTTGATTCTGAAAACGAATTTTGAATATTTAAAGACATATAGGTCATGCCCTGACCATCTCTGGAGTAGGACAGCTTACATAAACAACTTTCACTCTACTAGAAACAAATGTGCAGGATAAATTTATGGATGGTATTTGGCAGATTTAGATCCTTTTGGAAGATATGGAGGAAAATAATGCTTCATAATTATTGTAAATTCAATTTAAAATTGATTTAAAAGACTTTCTCTTTGGTTATTATGGTTGTTTAAGTTCTGGCCCTTCTCCTCTAATTGCCATGTTTTCTGGCCCCTTGTACTCCTTTATTTCTTGCCAAAAAATAAAATCAAACCCTGCTGTGATGATCCTTCTTCATTTTTCCAAACAAGCATTGTCTTTTCAGGAATACAGAGAGTGAAGTAGGGGAAAGTGAACTTCTGGTTGAACTATTTAGCTCAGAATTCCCCTCCTCTGGGAAATTTTCTTCTATACTTTCCTTCCCTCGAATCTCTATAGAAGTAATTATTCATAATTATTAATTTTTCTCTGCTACCTCTGTGCTTTGCACATATTGTTAATCTTTGACTTCACTGTACTGTAACTTATTTCTTTGCATATCTGCCTCCCTTCTGAGACTGTGGGACGTTTGAGAGTAAAGACTATGCTGTAAACATCTTTGCATCCTGACTTGCTGCTTGGCTATATATGTGGCAAGTATTTACTGAACTGAATTATTAAGTTCCTGAGTCGTTAAGTGAACACATAGTGAAAACATCCATTTTCACAACAATGATGACTATGTGAATAAGTCATGGTTTTGAAAAAGTTCTCTTTGTAACACGTTTATATTTTCTACTTGTAAAAGTTAAGGTTGTTGTTATGCTTTTTATCTCTAAACTCTTGGCAGTGAATTACTGCTGCTTCACACTGCAGTTTTAAACTTGGTGAAAATTTTCCTGCCTGTTCTCCTTTTGTGATGAATGTTTTCCTGTTGTGTGTGTGTAAGTTATTTACTTTTCCTGTAATGACAAATTTTGTCCAACTATATAGCGCCTCTCTACCTACATTGTTATATAAATATCCTAGATTTAATTGTCCCTAAGGAACTAGCCTGAATTTAAAAGATTTATTCTGTCTCTGTTGTTCTTCTGATGAATAAATTCAGCAGATACAGAAAGGCTGTTCTTTGGAATGTTGTGTACAATGTTTTTGTTTAACTACTTCAATTTTTTTTGAAAAGATAAAGATGAGAATATATAAATTAATAACTGAATTTTGTTTCTCTCTCTTCCTTATTTTCAACATTTACTCTTTAAAATTTTACTTTATAAACTTCCAAAAGTAACTGCATTAGAATATTAATACTGTTTTTCTTATACTCATGAGAGAGCAAAAGCAATATATATATGTGTGTGTGTGTGTGTATATGTATATACACATATATATATATATACACATAAATTTATATGATTAATGGTATGACTGTATATTGACAACAGTAAAATAATTTTCTGTATATAGTTTGGGCAAAAGGGAAGAAATTCAATCATTATACAAAACAATTATTCTCTGCATAATAGCAAACAAGTGAGATAAATACGTTATTTTTAGTGTATTTAAAGTTATACTTAAAATGATCTCTGCATCCTGTTATATTACAGGACTTAAAGGGACAGTTGTACTGGTTGTTTTAAAGATGAAATTAAGTTACTTGTCCAGGGTCACACAGCTAGTTCATAGCAGAGTTTGCCTGACTTGCAGACCAAGCTCCTATTATTTTTAGGCAGATGAATCAGAAAGATGTAGTAGACCATGAGCTGTCAATCCATTTCAGTTATTTCATTATTAACCATGACAGTTACATAACAGGCTATGCTTTAGTGCCCAGTTTTTATTAATTTTCATTGCAAGGCCTTCTAGAAATACGCAGAAAATTACTGCTTAGTGTTTGTTCCTTCTTTCATTACACATTTGTTAAGCACCATCGGTGTGCTGCATGGGGCTAGGCATTGAGGATACGAGTGGCAGAAAGTATCTCTCCCTGAGCAGGCATGGCTGCAGAAGAGCCGCCCCTGTGAACACATATTTTGAATATTAAAAATCCTTCTTAATACTTGATGAAGAGTATGTTTGATCAAGGACGGGTGATATTCCTGGAGTTGTCCAGGTTTAAGGGGATAAAACTTTCAGAGGAGCAAAACTGGGCAACCCTGAAACTGTGAAATAAATTGAGGGCGTGGCGCTCTTGTCCTCTCCTGAGACACTGTTTTCCTGGAATTGCTGCTTTACAAGCTCCTGTCATTTGTCCCCAGTCCATTCTGAGCTCTACCCACTCAGGAGTCCTGCCATGCACGCTTGCAGCTCAGTGTCTTTTTTGTTCCTCTGGCCTCTGTCACCATCCTCTGGTTCCCTATTTCCTGTTCATTCCTTAAATCTCAGGTCAGATATCATCTCTGCTTGGAAGCATTTTTTGTTCCCTCCCCTCCAAAAGCTGAGCTTATGACTCAGTCATTTGAAATGCCATATCGAGTTGAAGAGGCTACTATTATAAAATACTCATGCTTAGTTTTCTTGTGATTTTGCACTTTATTAATTAATGAATCCTAACACTTTTCTAATACTACAAATGACGTGTGGCTCTCATTAGGAAAAATTTGTCTTCTTCCTCAGAAATTAGATTGTAACAATTTAAACCATTCTTGTTTTGTTTCTAATAGTGATTATTTAAATATTCACCTCATAGTATGGAGAGATGGGTTGATAAAGAGTTTATGCCAGAGCTTTCTCAATTTTTTGACTTGTCATTACAGGGCTGAGTCAGCTCCTGTCTCTCCACGTGGGCTCTGGGAACCTTAATCTGTGTGTCACTGAGGAGATTAAGTGAGCAAAAGACTGCAGATAGATAGAATATGTGCCTTAAGGAATAAAAGTTTTGAAGTTCCTGTCAGTTCAGTTCAGTCGTGTCCGACTCTTTGCGACCCCATGAACCACAGCACGCCAGGCCTCCCTGTCCATCACCAACTCCCGGAGTCCACCCAAACCCATGCCCATTGAGTTGGTGATGCCATCCAACCAACTCATTCATCCTCTGTCGTCCCCTTCTCCTCCTGCCTTCAGTCTTTCCCAGCATCAGGCTCTTTTCAAGTGAGTCAGCACTTCACATCAGGTGGCCAAAGTATTGGAGTTTCAGCTTCAACATCAGTCCTTCCAATGAACACCCAGGACTGATCTCCTTTAGGATGGACTGGTTGGATCTCCTTGCAGTCCAAGGGACTCTCAAGAGTCTTCTCCGACACCACAGCTCAAAAGCATCAATTCTTCTGCACTCAGCTTTCTTTATAGTCCAACTCTCACATCTATACATGACCACTAGAAAAACCATAGCCTTGACTAGACAGACCTTTGTTGACAAAGTAATGTCTCTGCTTTTTGATATGCTATCTAGGTTGGTCATAACTTTTCTTCCAAGGAGTAAGCATCTTTTAATTTCATGGCTGCAATCACCATCTGCAGTGATTTTGGAGCCCAGAAAAATAAAGTCAGCCACTGTTTCCACTGTTTCCCCATCTATTTGCCATGAAGTGATGGGACTGAATGCCATGATCTTAGTTTTCTGAACGTTGACCTATAAGCCAACTTTTTCACTCTCCTCTTTCACTTTCATCAAGAGGCTCTTTAGTTCTTCTTCACTTTCTGCCATAAGGGTGGTGTCATCTGCATATCTGAGGTTATTGATATTTCTCCCAGCAGTTCCTTTAATCAATCTTTTTCTTAATTTTTTTCTGTATTTAAACATAAGCATAATTTCATGTCCAGATTGCTTCATTAATGAAAAATCATCAAATCACCTTTATAAGCTTGAAATATCAAGCAGTCGAGAAACCCTAAACAGTTACAGCAAGTATTGTACATTTTCTATTTTATATTGTTTAGATTGTTGATTGTTAATATGGCATTTGCTTCTTTCATCTTCTGAACTAATATCGTTTGCTCAATTGCCTCATCAGTACTATTTAGTAGAGATTATTTCAATATGTCACATTTCAGAAAAAATATCAGATCTCTGAGAGCTTAAATTTTTTACTTTAGTTTCCTCCAAAATTGCTTTGCATATTAGGTCATAAAGATTCTCTAAAACTAAATCAGATGCATTTGATTTTGTATGGTTACAATTTCTTTGCTTTAGATAAATATTATCTATAGCTATATGAATATGTTTTAAATTATTTTATGATGTCTTGAGAAATTAGGTCGGTTGTAACATCAGAAACAATGTTGAATTTTTTAATTGATCTTGTAGGTTAGTCATTGATTTTTTTTTTTTTCATTTCCTCCTCAACTTTCCAGTGAAACCAACATCTCTAAACAATTATCAGAGTGAATGTAATGTCTGGGTTGTTTTTAAAATTTTTCTTTTGTTCAGAAATATACTTATACCACACATTAATGAATGCTATAGAGGTAATACTATTGATTTTCAACTTTCTAAAACATAATAGACAGAATAATTTCAAACATGTCTAAAGAATCTTCTAACTTATGTATATTTTAATTTATTCTTAATAGAAACCAAAGTGCTCTGTATAGAATACAAACCATGCAATAGTACCCTTAAAGTATGAATTAATGATTCAAATCATTTTTATTTATTTTGTAAGGCTATCTCTTATAATTTTAATATGTTCCCCTAGTGAGAAAGAATGTAAATATTTTTGTGGTAATCAAGAGTATTTATATATTACTCTCTGCAGTAGAAAAATTAATCCCTCCCTCCTCATATGCTTTCTGAAAAGTACCTGTCCCCACTGGACGCTTCCACTATGGGAAATGGTGAAGCCAGGTAGATTCTTTGTACCAGATGACCCTGCCCCCAAAGGGAACCAGGCAGATTTTCTTAACCAGGAGTTTGGAATTTAGAAAAATCAAACTGAGTGAATCATACAGCTAAGAAAAATTGAGTCCCAAGGTAACAAAGAGATATTACTGGAAGTTGGCTCTCCAAAAAAAAAAAAAAATCCAAATCCAGTTATAAAGAGAAGACTGCAACAAGTAAGCAAAGAAGTGTGGTTTTCAGGAAAGAAAAAAACAAAAAACAGCGGAATGAAGCAGCAGCACAAAGGTAGGCAAGAACAAGAAGCAGGGAGTCTGGTGAAAAGCAGAGGGTTCTCGGTTCTCAGGTCTAGGCCAGTGTGATCAAGCTGAATTGCGCTTCTGTGTCTTATCCTCAGGTGCCAGCAAATTTCTTCTCTCATGTGCTTCAAATTTTCTACGCAAACTTGGGTAAATTTTTGTTTATTGCCACCTAATGATCCTGAAACTGAAAGGTTAGTTGCTCAGTCATGTCTAACTCTGTGTGACCCCATGGACTGTAGCCTGCCTGGCTCCTCTGTCCATGGAATTTTCCAGGCAAGAATACTGGAGTGGGTAGCTTTTCCCTTCTCCAGGGGATCTTCCCAACCCAGGGATCAAAACCTGGGTCTTCTGTGTTACAGGCAGATTCTTTACCATCTGAGCCACCAGGGAAGCCCTTAATAATCCTGAGAGGTATTTAAAAATCAAAAAGTATTTATAAATTTAATAATACATAAGAGGTATTATAAATCAAACGAATTTAAGAGATTCTCCTTACAGTTCCATTTCATATAAAATTACCAGATCCAAAGTATGTGAATAATACATTTCAATCTGAAAAAGAACTTTTTAATCTTAAGGTATATTTCCAGATTAGAAAATCATAAGCAATTTTGGTATCTATCACATAGGATGATAGTTCTCTAGTAAATTCTCAAACATGTTTTTGGCCCTAGTTAAACCTAAACTCTAGCTTGTGCTAAGCTTAAACTTAATGGAAAGTATACTTATTTGCTCAAGTAACAAATGTCCTCTACTTGTTTCTAGACTGGAAAATTTTAACTGTTTATTCCAAATTCAGTGTAGTTTTTTATAAGGCTCTTTTGACCTGAGTGGCAAAATCCCCTACCTTGAAATAACTTAGACAAAAACGAGAGTTTATCGGTTCTCATAACAGGTTCTCTTACATTAGACTTCACATTTGGCTCAAACCCTAACTAGTAACCTTTCTCTGTCTCTTGACTCAGTTTTCCCTTTGAAGAGCCTTCTTTATTGAGTAGGTGCTTTCCTATCTTAGGTAGGTCAGTAGGTTTAGTCACTCAGTCATGTCCAACTCCTGCAACCCCATGGCCTGTAGCCCTCCAGTCTCCTCTGTCCATGGGATTTCACAGGCAAGAATACTAGATTGGTTACCATTTCCTTCTCCAGGGGATCTTCCTGTCACAGGGATCAAATCCAGGTTTCCTGTATTGCAGGCACTCTTTACTGACTGAGCCACCAGGGAAGCCCTCTGCTATCTTACCTCCTGCAAATTAAGAAATCTTGGCAGGAGAACTTCTCATCCCACTGTTTCCAGCAAATGCTTGACCCTACTGCTAAGAATCAGCTTCCATGGCCAAAGATAAAATGCTCTGAGTTGCAAGGTCTGAGTCCTGTGTCCACTCTGAAGTCACATGAAGTAAGAGTAGGGCAATGAGGAGTGGGTAATTTCACCAAGAAAAACAAAGATGCTTTTACTATGAGAAGGATAGGTGGTGCTGGGAGGCATAAGCAAAGATATCCCCTATATCTGCCCAATATATTTTGCATTTTTGTAGTTATTCTGACTGCATGCCCACCACAGTTATTACAGCTTTGTTCTTGTCAGTTGTGGTCTGTTAACCTACACGTTCTTATGCACTGTGTGTGTGTTAGTAGCTCAGGCATGTCTGACTCTTTGTGACCCCATGGACTGTAGCCTGTCAGGTGCCTCTGTCCATGGAATTCTCCAGGCAAGAATACTGCAGTGGGTTGCCATTCCCTTCTCCAGGGATTTTCATGACCCACGGCTCAAACCCAGATCTCCTGCATTGCAGGCAGATTCTATACCGTCTGAGCCACCACTAATAGTGCATTATCTTCCACATAAGTGAAAGTCACTCAGTCGTGTCCGACTCTGCAACACCATGGCCTATACAGTCCATGGAATTCCTCAGGTCAGAATACTGGAGTGGGTAGCCTTTCCTTTCTCCAGGGGATCTTCTACCAATTCAAAAATCATTCATCCAGTGACAGTCTTAGGAGCTAAGACCTTTTATGTAATATGATTCAAAGAGTGCCTAGATATTTCCTCTTTTTCCCAAATATTCCCTCCTACTACCCAACACAGAGATGTACTTTTTTGTATCCTTGGGGTCTTAAAGTTTTCCAGTTTAATTTAAACACAAGTATCCCCTTAAAGCAGCAGTATCTTAAGGCACTCAGAGTTGGTACTCTAGCAGGGATTAGCTTATGGCTAGTGATAAAACAGTTTTCTGAGGGACAGAGTCTAAGGGAGATGGAATAGTAGATGATTTTTGTTGGCACAGCATCAAAGATTTACTTGGTATAACTTCACAGTTTTCTTATGGTTATTCCAGCTCTAAGTCATCTTTTATATTTCTTCAACTCCAGTGAAAAAATACAGATAAATTATATTATTGTATGTAAGAGAAGAAAGTTACAGAAAGATTTATTATTCATAGATGCTTTAAAAAAAAAAAAAGAAGGGACTTCAAGTGCCAAACCACAAGGAAGACAAGACATGATAGCTATCCATCAGTGCTTGTGGAATAAAATTCTATGTCAAAATAATGTTGTTATCTTTGCAAGTTTTTCTGGTAAGGAAAATTCATTGAATAACAGATGTTGAGATCATGAAAAACATTATTAAATTCAAGTACAAAGCAATAATGTTTTATTGAATTAAACTGCAGAAGATTTAGTTAAGTCTTTTAACATTTAGTACCTTTTCCCTGCCAGGCATTAATCTAGGTGTTTGGGCTACAGTGATATGTAAACAGACTGACATCCTCACTCTCACAGAGCTTACATGTTAGTAAAGGACATAGACATTATGCACTGATTATTATCAACAAAATAAATAAGTAAAATATGTAGAATAGAAATGTATAAATGCCATGGCAAAAATGAAACATAGAATAAGTTAACAGAAATAAGGTAGGCTATGTGGCATTGTATGTGTGTGCTCAGTTGCTCAGTCATGTCAGAGTCTTTGCGACCCCATGAAATGTAGCCCGCCAGGCTCCTCTGTCCATGAGATTTCCTAGGCAGGATAGATTTGATTGGGAAGATGACATTTGGGCAAATACTTGAACCTCTGAGGGAATGAGCTGTAGGATGTTGGCAGGAAGCAATTGTGGGCAGAGGGATCAGCCAGTGAGAAGTTCCTGGTGAGAATGTGTCTGTGGGACTCAGGACTAGCAATGAGGCTGGTGTGCTGGGAATGAATGACCAAGGAGAGTTGGAGGAGATGAGAACACAGAGGATTTTATTATATTGTTACTATTGTTCAGTTGCTCAGTCATGTCCGACTCTTTGCGACTCCATGAACCGCAACATGCTAGGCTTCTCTATCCTTCACTATCTCTTGGAGTTTGCTCAGACTGATGTCCATTGAGTTTATGATGCCATCCAACCTGCTTTAGTACAAATTAGTTGTATCCTCTAAAGTTCTAAACGTTTAGCTATTACATTTTAAATGTATTTTTCTTTGTGATTATGATTAGATTAACAAGTTCTGTATGGTCTCCTTTGGTTTGATGTTAGCTTTACCTGTTTTAAGCTTCCTCAATTTGTAATCTCATTTTTTAAATAAATGTGAGCTAACAACCACCACCACCGCCACCACGTGTTAGAAGAGCACTCATAAAAATGTATTGTTTCGGTAGGGCCAAAGGGTAGGAAGCTGCCATACGTCACTGTTCGCTGCAGCAGACTGGATGGTGATGAAAAGGACATAGCCTTGCTGCAAAATACACCTAAATGTGGATGACTGCAAACAATCTCCCTCTAGCGTCCAAGAAAGAAAATGTGTAGACTTTGCTCCACTGGAATTTGCTGGAAACGCAGCTTAAGTGAAGTCGAGATAAAGTTTAGTTTAGACATGACCACTGATGCTCTGGTCAACTATGGGCCAAGTATTGACCAGAATCTTAAATATATGAAAAGGTCTGATGACACTATTGTGAAGTAACTTAGTTCCTGATTAAATTTATCTGAGATTAGCCTGGCAATTGGCAATTGTAATTCATATGTGATCATTTCATAAGTATTTGTTAATATGAAACCCAGAGGATGGAGCTAAAGAATTTGGGGAAAAAATTACAAAACCAGAAAATCAGAGTCCCTACTCTTGATAACTATGATATATTTTGAATTTTCTGTCATGAGTATGTATTCCCAGCCCTGCCTTTGCTGCTAAATGACACAATTTATGGCTTCTTTCTTCCAGGGAATGTGAATGCTTAGAGAATAGCAATTTATTTAGTGTTAGCCCAAGTAAACACAAGAGAGCAGGTCTGTAAAAGGAAATAAAATATTACATCCCCAAAATGGGTCTTATGCTTTTGGTTGTTTCTTTTAATAGTTAAGAATTGATAATTTTTTAATTGATAAAATTTTAAATGTTTTACTAATTGTTTTGAAGTCAAAATTTTTCCCCTTTAGGTCTTGCGTTCTTGCTCAGTATTTCCTGGATATTGACAGTTATAAAATTTATTTTTCTATCCATTTAAGTATTATGTGAATATAAGTATATCTTAACATTTGCATAAGCAAAACAAAAATGCAAGTTCATCTATAAAAGATTAAATAAATATATATATAATAAAAAGCACCCTTTAGCAGACTATTTCCCTCAGTCCTACATTCTTTCCCATGGTGAAACCAACCTATTAGGTGTATGAGTTTTATTTAAATGTTCAGTTTTGGTGCACATACAAACACAAACTGTTTTTCTTCATTTTGCATTTCTCATTTATCTATATAACTTGGAGATATCTGTGTGTAATAACTATTCACTTATCTCTACCATTTTATCGCTATTCTATTTATCTACTTATCTATCCATCCATTTAACTATCTGATCTCTCATTTTTAACATCATCACATAAGCTTATCAGTCATCTCCACCTCTTTCATCAATCATCTCCATTTCTTTCTGCTCACCTGCATCAATCTCTCGCCCCAAATACTGACTCTCTTTCCTTTTTGGCCACAAGACAGAAAATATCATCAACTGATTCTGAGTTTGCATCTTATATCAAGAACACACATAGAATCAGACTATTATTTTTAATGCTGATTCCCAGTTTCACAGGGAAGGAAGGGGCTCACTGGCCTTATTAGCTCAGATGTGACACCAAATGGAAATACCATGTGGCCAGAGGCAGATAGTGTTGTGGCAACATGACTGCCAGAAATCTTGTTCTGCAGCTGAATGACAAATGTTACATGATATTACTTCTATGTGGGATCTACAAAATAATACAAGTGAATCTAGATACAAAACAGGAACAGACTCACAGGCATGGAAAACAAACTTACTGTTACCAAAGGGGATAAGGATGGGGGAAGGACAAATTGGGTACATGAGATTAACAGATACAAACTGCTGTACATAACATAGATTAGTAATAAAGATTTATTCTGTGGGATAGGGAATTATATTTAATATTTTGTAATAACCTATAATGGAAAAGAATCTGAAAAAAATTTTAATGAATCATTTTACTGTATATATGAAACTAACACAATATTGTAAATCAACTATAATTTAATAAAAAAAATTCACACACCATATAATACACAAAAGGAACTGCAGATGAGAGTCTGTTTCAGTGAAATTGGTTCTCTGAGAAAGAGATGGGTGTCTAGGCATACAGTCCACTCAGGGTCCACTTATAGGTTGTTGTTGTGTTGTGCTTAATCGTGTCTGACTTTTTGTGATCCCATGGAGTCTACCAGACTCCTCTGTCCATGGAATTTTTTCAGGCAAGAATACTGGAGTGATGGAATATTACTTAGCCATAAAAAGGAACACATTTGAGTCAGTTCTAATGAGGTGGATGAACCTAGAACCTATTATACAGATTGAAGTTAGAAAGAGAGAAACAAATATCATACATTAACACGTATATATGAAATCTAGAAAAATGGTACTGATGAACCTGTTTGTAGGTCAGCAAGAGCGATCCAGGCATACAGAACAGACTTGTGGACATGGTCAGGGAAGTAGAGAGAGGGATGAATTAAGAGAGTAGCTTTGAAACATTTATATTACCTTACGTAAAATAGACAGCCAGTAGGAGTTTGTTGTATGACCCAGGGAGCTCAACTTGCTGCTCTGTGACAATCTAGGGGGATGGAATGGGGTGGGAGGTGGGAGGGAGTCTCCAGAGGGAGGAGGCATATGTATACCTGTGGCTGATTCATGTTGATGTGTGGCAGAAACAAACAAAACATTGTAAAGCAATTATCCTCCAATTAAAAGTAAACAAATTAAAAAAAAAAAAGAACACTGGAGTGGGTTGCCAACCCAGGAATTGAACCCAAGTCTCTTACACCTCTTGCACTGGCAGGGGATCCTTCACCACTGCGCCACCTAGAAAGCCTCCACCACTTTTGGGTTATGTCCTCTTAAAAAATTTAATTCAGTTGTAAAACTTACCTCTCAAAGGTAAACTCTCGTATCAATAGCATTATTTTGCATATTTGTATAGGAATTATCTTCTACAACTATTTCTAGGATAGTCTTTTATTCTTCTCTAGCTTCTAAACCTGCATTACAATTATGCATTCTATACTACAAAATGCAATGCTTTGGGATCTGAGTACATTCTTCCTCCCCCCGCCCCCAAACTAAATCGGAAAGCGTAGTCCGAGATGTTATTGCTGTAACAAAAACTATCATTGAAATTGGATGTCACCTAAAAAAAAAATAGTCAAAACGTGCTTGTTTTCGATATATCTCCTCGTAAGAAATGTAAATGGATAGTGGCACCGGAGTCAACTTGCCATGGTGGAATTTAGATGAGGTTAATTCCTCATGAAGACTTTAAGTTACAGCCCTAATATTTCAGTGTTTCCAGTTCTCTTGAAGAGTTTAGAAGAATATAAAATGATATCATCAATATTCATGAAGATACTTTGCTCCAAAGGCCGCCTTTTGTATATTTGGAGCTTTTGCCTTTTATGTCTTATCGTTATTGCTATTGTTACTTTTATTTCTGGAAATTTTCATAACTACAAAAATAGAAGAGTATAATTACAATGAATTCATATATATATATGATATGTATACATCACTGAGCTTCAACAATTACCAACTCATGATCAAACAGGTTTCACTTAATCCCAAAATCCCTCCCTGAGATTGTTTTGAAGCAAACTCTTTACATAAAGCCATCTCATCTTGTAAATATTCTAGTATGTAGGTATCTTTAAAAGATAAAAATTTTCTGCGAAAGAAGACTCATTCACAGAAACTATGATCACATCTTAAAAATTAAGTAGCTTCTAAATTTATCAAGTATCCATCATATAATTTTCATTTAACTCAGATCCGTATATGATCCATGCATTACAACAGTTTAATGTGACTCAGTTATCTTTTAATTTATGAGTTTGTTCCTTTGTCATATTCTTTTCTTGCATTTTTTGTCAATTTTTTTCTGCTGTTCATAAAAATTGAGTCATTTGTTATACAGTTACACAAGTGGTCAGGGTTTACTGATTTCATCCCTATGGTGCTATTTAATATGTTGCTCCATTTCCTATATATCCGAAAATTCATACTTCAAAATAGAAGCTTGATCAGATTCAATATTTTGGCAAGACAACTTGATAGGTTGTACAGCTGACCCTTGAACAACTCAGGGGTTAGGGACACCAACCCTCCACACAATAAAAGATCGACACATAACTTCACAGTCAGCCCTCCAAATCCTCGGTTCCACATTTGCCAATTCAACCAACCTTAGATTATGTAGTATCATAGTGTGTATTTATTGAAAAAACTTTGTGTATAAGTGACCTGTGCAGTTCAAACCCATGTAGTTCAAGGGTGTACTGCCATCAAGCAGTATTTAATAGTTGGCAGTCTCAATATTTGTAATATAATCAAACATTGATGATAATTGCCTAGATTCAGTAGTTCCTTAAGGATTGCAAAATGACAATGTTTTAATTCTTTCATCTATTCTTCATATTTTAACCCTTATACCTGGAAAGCCCTATATGAAAAACACATCTTGATAATTTATTTGGTTACCCTGAAGTATTGTGAGACTAGAAAAAGCAGAATAAATGCTCGTTTTTCCTTTTTATTTTATCATTTTCAAAATAATAAGCTTGGTCTTTTATAATTTCCTTGCTGTCTGATTTGTCCAGATAATAAGGCTGATTTCCTATATTTCCTACTTTAGCCTTTTCTGTAAAGAGCCCTTAGTCCTTTTAGTAAGAAGTTAATAATGACACTGAAAATTCAAATTCCAACGAAGTGAAGAAGTGAAAGCCATTCAGTCACGTCCGACTCTTTGCAGCCCCATGAGCTATACAGTCCATGGAATTCTGCAGGCCAGAATCTGGAGTGGGTAGCTGTTCCCTTCTTCTGGGGATCTTCCCAACCCAGGGATCGAATCCAGGTCTCCCACATTGCAGGAAGATTCTTTACCAGCTGAGCCACCAGGAAAGCTTACACTTAGCCTCATAGATCTTACATCCATTTCTTCCATCTCCAGTATCTCCAATAGCAAAAGTCCTGGCCCCCACCACAAAAATTACAATTAAAACCCCGTAGAAACCACAGGAAAGTCTCAAGATAATGATAGCACCCCTACCACTAAGAATCTGATGATTGAAAATAGTTCGGTAATGAATAATTGGGCTTCCCTTATGGCTCAGTCAGTAAAGGATCCACTTGCAATGCGGGAGACCTGAGTTCGACCCCTGTATTGGGAAGGTCCCCTGGAGGAGGGCATGGCAACCCACTCCAGTATTCTTGCCTGGAGAATCCCCATGAACAGAGGGGCCTGGTGGGCTACAGTCCTTGGAGTCACAAAGAGTTGGACACAACTGAGCAATGAAGCACAATGAATAATTATTTTATAGTTATGTAAAATACTTCTACAGTGACAATGCTAATTATTGGAAATGAGACTAATTTATGTTCATGGTGCCCTCCGCTCTATTTCTGTCCTCCTTTTTAATTTTTGTGTTGGTTTATCTTTATTATTTTTTAAATCATAAGCAAAGACAAGTAGATAGAATTACCATTACAGATATATATTTGTAAGTATCCTTTCCTAGTTGAATGATAGTACACAATTTTCCATCTTGCCTTTTTTCACTTAATGATGCATCTTGGAGATCACTTTATTAGGTAGGTATATTAAACATTTTACTTATTCATTTTTAAAGATACATAGAAATTCATTATGGATTTGTGGATAGTTCTGATGGCTCAGATAGTAAAGAATCTGCCTGGAGCTCAGGAGACCTGGGTTCAATCCCTGGGTCAGGAAGATCCCCTAGAGAAGGAAATGGCAACACACTCCAATATTCTTGCCTGGAGAATTCCATGGACAGAGGAGCCTGGCGGGCTACAGTCCATGGGCTCACAGAGTCGGACACAACTGAGTGACTTTCACTTTTTTCTGCGTTTATTCAACCACTGCTTTGCTTATAAACACTTACATTCTTTTCAAATCCTTGTTGTTACAGACAGGGCTATAGTAAACACTGTTCCGTCAATAGATGGTCTTACTTTTAGTAGTGTATCTTTGGAATAGATTCCTAAAAGTGGGATTACTCACTAAGTCACAGGTAAAATGCATGTGTCATTTTACTAGGTTGACAAATTCCTTCTGTGTGGGATACCATCACTTTGTATTCCCATCAACAAAGCTGCTTGTTTTCTAACAGGCTTGTGTAGAGACATTGTCAAACATTAGGATTTTTTCAGTCTTATATTGACTAAGAAGTCATATATTGTGTAGTTTTAGTTTGTATTTCTCTTACATGCAAGTGCTTTTTCACATTTTCAAAAGCCTATTGCTTTCTTTCTCTAAATGCTGTTCATATCACTAGGCTATTTTTAATTAGAGCTATTGAACTTTTCTATTTTTCAGAAGCTCTTTACATGTTAGGGATAGTCATCATTTATCTCTGACAAAAGATCCAATTACTTTTCTTGTTTGTCACTAATATTTTATCTCTGTTTATAGTGATTTTTTTACCATGAAAAATCATCTTTATGAAATCAAATTTTCTAATCTTTCCCTTGATTACTTCTGGATTTTAAATGAGATGACTGTTAAATATCAAATTGTCACTATTGTTAAATATTAAATTTATAAACTGATTCTTTGGTGAATTCCATTTCCCTGGTTAAGGAGGAATTCAGTTTATGGAGGAATTCATCTATTTTTTTTTTTTTACCTCTTGGATTATTTGGGGTTTTTTTACACTTAGAATTTATCTCTTAGGGTGTGAAGAATAGATTCATTTCACTTTTTTCCCTCATATGATTATCTAGTTAAATTAATCATCTTTTAGCCCACTGACTTGGGATGGTACTTTTATCATATACTCAATGTCCATGTGCAGTTGGGTATACTCCTGAGTTTTCTGTTGTTTTATGTTGGTCTCTATGTCTTTTTATGTGCCAGTAACAAACTATTTTTATGTGTCAGTAACAAACTAATGCCTTTTTTAGAGGCTTTAATTTCTGGTAAGTTTATCTCCATCTTCTCAATCACTATTCTTCTTTTTTAGAGTTTGCCTGACCTTTCTTGTTTACACTCCTGAAAGATTTTTAATCCAATGAATTTTAGAAACAGCTTTCTCAGTTTTGGGGGAAAAGAAACATGATGTATTTTTTATTGAGATTACATTAAATTTATTAATTAATTCAGACATAACTGACATCTTTATAATGTTTAGTTTTCTGCTCCAGGAATAGTGTATTACTTTCCATTTGCTTAAGTCTACTTTTTTTTTTTTATCTTTCAGGAGTATTGGAAAGTTTAAAAAGACTAAATATTTTTAAAAAATACGTTGTACATTTTAGGTTATGTTTATACCTAAAAATTGTATTATTAGTTTTTGCAATTGATATGGGATTCTTCACTTCCATGATAACATCTAAACACTTTTTTTCTTATATATGAATAGAGATTTTTAAATATTAAATTTAAAAATGCATTCCTTGGTGAATTCCATTTTTTTTTAGTTTTCCAAATATATACTTATGTTATCTTCAAATAGGAGTAGTTTCACTTTAACCTTTCCAATTCTTATGGCTATATTTGATTTCTGTTACTCAACTGATGACTGTTATCAATAACACAGTACTCAGTAGTTGTGGAGATTTTGATCATCCTTATCTTGTTTCTGACTTTTTCATTTAAGCATCAAGTGATTCTATAAAGTAGATTCCAACTTTTGTAATGATTTCTCTATCCCTATGAACTTGATCTTGTCTATGTTTATCTCGGTCTCTTTACCTATACCTATATGTATACCAATACCTATACAGTTGGCCCTTGGACAATGTGCAAGGATTAGGGACACCAACCCTCTGTGAAGTAAAAACATCTGAGTATAGTATGTAGTCAGTGCCCTGTATACACAGTTTCGTTATATTCAAGGATATAACCAACCAAGCTCCTATGGTACTGTGGGAGTCACTACTGAAAAAAAAATCTACATATAAGTTAACCTGGGCAGTTCAAACCTGTGTTGTTCAAGGGTCAACTGAATATAGTTTCATAAATCCCCATTCTATTGGGGTAATTTTTAACATGAATGGTATTGATTTAGTATTGCCAAATGCTTTTTCTGCAACTATGGAGATAATCATATTATTCTCTTCTTAGCTCTATTATACTGGTGAAGCATATTAATTCTAAGTACATTACATTTCTGAATAAACCCCATTTAGTCATGGTGTGTTGTTCAAAAGAATTTTACTAGAATTTTGTTTACTGCAACCTTATTGAAGACTTCTTCACATTCATATACATAAGTGTTGTGCGCTCGCTCTCTCTCCTGTTACTTATTATTGTAGACAGACTTTATATAATACTATATCCCTCTCTGGAGTCCACCCTGTATTCTTAGCTCTACAGGTAATTGTGTTTTCAGTACCTTGCTTCATTTCAATTTCTCCCAAATCTTTGTGGTTGTCCAAATCTTATTTTCTGGCAAATTTCTAAGGAAGGGGTTATGTGATAATATTCTCTGACTCCTTGGATTCACAAACCATTTCTCTGAAACTTCTGTCCATAAAGATCAGTTTAGCTGTATTTAAAACCCTTGGTTCACATTTTCTTTCTTAGAATATCTTAAATATGTTACTTAATTGTCTCCTAGTATAAAACATGGTTGATGCAAGTGACACAACCTTTTTGCCTAATGGCCAAATTATATTATTTATTTTTCAAGTTCAGTAGTTTAACTAGAATATGTTATGGGGTTGTTCATTCTAGGCTTTCTCTTGTGTAAAATTATCATATGTAATTTTAGATGTTTTTGCTTTTGTTCATGTTATTTTAGAAGATTCCCTGGTTTTCCATTCCCTGGTTTTCTTATTTGGGGAAAACTATTTTAAGTATGTTGAATCAGCTTTTCCTATCTCTGCATTTATTTTTCTTGAACTCTTTTCTTTCCTTCTTTCTTGATATATCAACATCCCTCCTTTTTATCTGGTATTTTTCCTAAAGATTTTCTTTAGGAGATCATTCAGTCTTAATTTCTGAAATGATTTTGCTTGTTACATCTCTTTTTATATCTTTCTTTTCTTGAAACATGTTATTGAAGTTTTCTAATCCTGACATATGTTCTTTGATAGTTATAAATTTTTCTTAATTTTCTTTATCATGTTTTGAAATATTAGGTTACTGTTTGGAATATTAGGTTACTGTTTTTATGTGTTTACTGGGCATTGTGTTTTTTTTTTTTTTTTCTTGCAGGTAGTGTTGCTATTCTAGTCTGTATTCTTTTTTTTTTTATTAACATATTAAATTTATATAGGATTGGACCACAGTCCTCTTTTGTTGCCCATTGTTAATTCAGATAAGCATTTCTTTGATTAGAGAGAGTTTTGGAACAGAATAACTTTTCTAGCTGCATATCTGTAGCACTCCCTCTTCTCTCACGTTTACGAAGTGATTTAAAAAATGGTCTCATATTTTTGAGATCTACTTTCTTCCTTTGTTCATTTTACCTAGACTTTTTCTTTTGTCCTGATTGCTCTTGCAGATTCTATTTCCAAAAGTTACTCTTCATTGAGGGGCATATAATACATTTTGATACCTAAAAGGCAAACTGATCAAAGATTTAAGAATGTCATTCTCTTGTTAATTAAAATATACAATACTGGTATTCAAGAACAAAGGTAACCCAATTTTAGAATATGGAAACAGTTACTATGTTCTATGAGATGCTGTTTTATCTTAGTTATATACAAATCTGCACATATATTCTTGACACCAATAATCAAATGGCATTTTATGGGTTTTAGACTAGACTGGGTGTGTTCAGAGTGGTATTGCTGTAGGTGAGTTTTATGGATTTCAGGAGGAACAACAACAATAACAACTAAAAAAAATGAAGTTTGAGCTTATTCTAACTCAGATTTATTAATAATTTAAAAACTAAGTGGTCAAACTGCACATATATTACAAAATGATTTCAGGAACAGTTTCAGTGAAATTAGATATTCCCTCTGCTTCAACATATTTAGCACTGCCTTGAATTAATTAAAGGTACTGTGATTCCAAGTGACTATTAATTTACTGAGTAAACCGAATAAATTAAATTAAATAAATGGACAAATTAAGTTATTAACAGAACAATGTGCTGATTGCTAGATCACTCTATTTTTGATGGCTGCTTCCTTTTTCCTTGATCTATAATAACTTCATTTTTTAAATCATACACTCCTGTATTTTATTGTTTCCATCTTTCATTAACAAAGTGCTGTTTTTAAATGGAGAAATGATCTTATCTTCTTGGCAAATAGCTTGTATTTTTTGTTTTCTTTTTCAGGGCCCCTGTGGAATCTTGACAGTCAGACTCAGCTGCATTCATATTTAGCCATAATTCACACAGAAGAAAGGTGAAGAAGTTAATATCATTAACACAGGTAAGAAACAAAATGATAGTAGGAAAATTTTAAATAACGCTTTTAATTGAACCTATGACACCTCCCCCACATTATGTTTAGGAACTCTGGCAGAGTTCCAGAAATGTTACCCTTTCCTCAAATGTTTTATATTCCCGGTGTCTATAAGTCCATCTGTCTGGGGCTGAATTGCATGCCCCCTCCCCAAATTTATATGCTGCCACCCTAACCCCTAGTACCTCCATAACTCCTTTACTGCCTTTGGAGATAGGGCATAATTACATAACTGCCTCTGGAGATAAGGTTTTTCAAAAGGTAATTAAGTTAAAATGCAGTCTTTAGGATAGACTCTAATCCAAAATCCATGTATTCTTCAAAAAGAGGAAATTTGGACAAACATGGAAGGAAGGCACAGTGAGAAGAGGGCTGTCTACAAGGGGACAAGGCCCCAGAGGAAACCAAACCTTGATCTTGCACTTCCAGACTCCAGAACTGTAAGTAAAGACATTTCTGTTGTTTAAACCATCCAGTCTGTAGTGTTTCACTGTTGCAGCCTGAGCAGATGAAGACACCATCTTTATAGCAGAGAGTCTTTGTTGTTTTTCTGTTATATCATTGTTTCCAAGAGGCTTTTACTCTATTGGTCGAAGCTGCAATATACATACTCATCCACTTGTACTGTTGGTGTTATTTTTGGCCGTTTATCAAAGGATTTATCTTGGCTCTTTTAGAGGAATCAGTGTTAAGTCATTGTCCAGTGATGCAAAGGTGTCTCCATTTTCTTCAGATGAATTCTCCTTTTCTTAGGTGCATTCCACGTTGTTGCCATGATTGCACCTCTGTAAGTACAACTGAGGGCCTGATGTGCTGCAAGTTACTCTCTGCTCAGTTTAATATTAATATTGGACAAGTCTTTAAAGACATTAACTGTGGGATACAAATAAGAGATAATACATGTAATACATGTAAAGTACCTAACAAGCCTGGCACATAGTAAGCGTTCGTATGGGTTATTATTATTTTTTGTTATTCCTGTATCTTCCAAGCCAGTTACCTGTAAAATCCCTTAAACTGATTGAAAGTTTAATACCTTGATTGTTTTAATACCTCAAGCTGATTTTGAACATTGGAGCCTATTTCCAGGGTATCAGAAGGTAAGATCTGTTACAGAATGATCATTTTGAAGATAAACAACACAGTTTACATTTCCTGTTACTAAGTGTGGTTAGGCTTCAAACACAGATTTTAAATTGCCACTTAGGAACTTTTTCCCTTCATTTTTACAAGTAGTTTTCCTATTATTTTTAAGTCTGTGCCACAATTTATTTTATAGCTGAAGATTTTCTGTGTTGATATTCATAGATTTAGATAACTGACCAGGAAGAAACACATTTTACCATGACTCGATTAGCTACTGTGCCCTTCCATTGTTTAGTATTCTTTACTTCAAATGATCATATCTGACTGGAAAAACTGCCAGATTTTCAATAGTTTCTCCCTTTGAGTAATGTTTGTTTTGGAAAAAATATGCTGCAGTAACAGGATAGCAATCACTCCATGTTGTTGGCAGGTTAAGGGCTCATACAGCATTTTGCCCAACTCATTGTTGCATCCATATCTATGCAGTTGATTAAAAACAACTAAGCAACTAACACAGCCCTCCCCCAAATAAAAACAGTAACAAGACAGGCATTTAAAAATCCATGTTGCTGGAGCCATTTCCCATGGTTTCCTGTCAAAAATAAGAGCAGGTCTAACTTCCTTGTCAGACTTCTGCAGAACTCTGGAGATCTAAGGAACAGAGTTTGGAAACTACTGGCCTCTGTCAAGAATTAAGTAGAATTCCCTTTTGCCACCAAGTCTAGTACCTTTCCGAAGATGAATCTTGAAGCAGCCTGCCAGTGCTCAGCAGTAGAGCTGTAGAAATTGTGACAGGCTTGGTGTCAAATGTTTGGAGATGATATCTAATTTCAGTTCTATGTAAGGGTCAGTTATATGCACAAGAATCAAGAGAAATTTCTCTACCTGAGTTTCTGACTATATTATTTGCACACTTTTTATTAGTTGGATTCAGTCTCTAGGGGAGGGACTACTTTAATAAATTTCTTTCATTTGGGTGGCAGATAAAGTATTGAGAAGATGACTGATGTGTCAGGATCAAAAAACAAGACATCGGCTAAGAAATCATGTTTCTGATTAATTTACTCTGAAATAAACTTGAACCATGTCACCTGTGCTTGTTTACATCAAGTATAGCTAGTGCCTTAAATGTAAGTGACATGGTCTTTTCTCATTAGCTGGTTCTGTTGTCCAGGAGATCAAGTCAGAAGAGAGTGAAAAGCTGAAACTATTGCAAGGATAGTATAGGAGATGCAATTTTTCATACCTGGTAATGTGTACAGTACTAGTGCTAACAACCATTTATTACACATTATTTAAAATGTAATTGGTGCTGACACATGGTACTGTTTTTCCTTAGGCAAAGTGAGAAACATAAAATTGTCCTTCGTAAGATCCAAAGTCTTGCTAGAATAGAGGACCAGGTAGGCTGATTTATTGGTTTATTATGGAGAGAGGAAACCTGCAAAAACATAAATTCCAAATCCTTTAACACCAGCTTGATGAAGATGTTTCATGTCTATCTCATGTGAACAAAATGATTGTGGACCTATGGGCCCTACTGAAAATCAGTGTCCCTTTCCAAGTTTGCCATAGTACCCTACTTCTATTCTTATTTAGTGTAATTTCTCTGCATTTAACCACAAATATAGGGATACTGTCTCCCTGTATGCTATTAAAATGTAATTCACGAGAATAGAAAAGACTCGGGGGGCACACTCCTAATACTTTTATTCCCATAGTCATGTGAAAGTTCAGTCCAGCTTGGAAGATCCAAATACCCTGTTAGAGACTGAGGCTGGCAGAATTCAGTGGCAGATGAGAACAGAGGAAGGTCATGGCAGCAACTCCTGAGATGGGTGGAGGCAGATTTCAGTAAGTGAAGGCCTTCACAGTGGAATGTGAGCCCCTCCAATGCCAAGGCCCTGACTTACTCACTTTTATATCCTCAAGGCCCTAAGTTTAATAAATTTACAGTGAATAAATTAACAACTGACAAATGGATTATTGTTGGAAGTAGTTCCTAATTCAGGGAGAGGTAATAGGATGAGAAACAAGAATAAGGCAATGAGGTATACACTGAGCTCACGTTGGCCCTAAGTATTCAGAAGGAAATCAGAACCCAGTAGGAACTGCAGAGTCAGTTGTGATTTTTCTATAGAACCAAAGTGACCCTAAGGTGTGGAGCAAAAAGAGGGGAAATTATGGCCAAAGAGAAAGAGGCACTTTCACAGAGGCACTTTCATCTGGTCAAGAGGACCCTATGTTTACTTCTGTATAGTGTTGCTTTTATACATTTGCTTCCTAATGATGTTATTGCAAAAGGTATAAAAGTCTGTTTTTGTAGAATATGAAGTTTGTGTCTTCATACTTACGAAAACACTTGAGAAAACACGTGTGGGATCATGACAGTAATCCAAAGGATTATGTTTATTTGCAGTTAGTTGATTTTGTGTATGCAGATCTACTTGTCTGCATGTGGGTTTTGTGTGTCTGTATCTGTCTTCTATACAGTGTTACAGAGTGCATCTGGATCATGAATGAAATTAGTTTTTACCTCCTTTTTAGCCTCAGGTGTAGTTGTATATGTTTTAGCAGTTGATTTTGTTTTATATAAAAGGACAATGTTTGTGACAGTAACTTTCATGTGAACTTTGATTTTTAACTGTATTTGCAAAGTTTGCTTTTGGAATTTGTAGGGTCCTGTGTAAACCTCTAAGATAATCTCTTTATCCTGATATCCAGAGCCTAGGGGTTTCTCAAGAGTACATATGCTGAGCTTTACACTTATTTCTTTGTAGCATATGCCAGGAGTTGGGTTCTGACTATGTAGCATCTTCCTTTGGTTGGTGGTAAAGAAAGAGGGAATCAACAGAAACAGGCAAAGTATCTTCAAATTTTCTTTTGATTCATTTGAGGTGGTTCTTCAGCAGATTGTGGATATCCACACTCTTCAAGTGGAGGTTGAGCAATTTATTGCTTACATATTTAACTCCCTTTCCTCTTGCTCTAAAATACTCTTGAAAAATATACAAACCTTTAGGCTCCTAACTTAATTTTCTCTATTTCTCTGATTGGCCAATCCCAATGAAGACAAAAGATACCCCGTTGTGTAAAGTCTATGCGTTGAATCCCAAGTACTGATCTATAGAGTGTAAATCAGTTTTCTTGCCCTCCAGTAGTGCCTGGAATGTTTCACTTGTCCTTACAAATCCATTTCTGGGCAGATTTTTAAAAAGTAAAAAAAAGATATTTTTTAAAGGTAAATCTCTTATATTCTGAGGAAGCATGGCAATTGGAAGAAAACATACCTGAGGGTTCCTCAAATTTTAATCACCTTTTGCTTGTGTATTCAAAAAGAAAAAAAAAATCATTCTGAAAATGAATTCCACACACAGGTTCACACAATAGGGCAGAGAAACATGCAAGGCTGGTGCAGCCTGGGGGACCCAGCTGTAAATTCACACTTTAGACCTCAGCCCCTTTGGGGGAAAAGAAAGGAATGGCTAGCGTTCTCACTTAGTGCCACCTTGACTGTCTACACCTGTCTGTGCCCTTGTGTGCCAGGATCCGGTGTGAAAGCTGAGGAACTCGGGTCTGAAAATTCGACAACATGTTCCGAAAGAACAGCTTCCTCCCCTAGCTGTTAGCCACCAAGCGGTGGTGCTGCACAGCCTCGACTTCTCTGTGCACAGATGGTGGCACACCAAAGAAGGAGAAATGCAACAATTTCCGAAGCCCTCAGGTTGTTTTGGAAGCCTTGGCGCTCTATTGCTTCTGATCATCTCCACACAGGGAGATTGCCTGAGACAGTTCTCATCTCTAGCATTTACTTCCTCGCCTCGTCAGCTGCCACTGGCGCCCCCAAGCGCCCTGCTCCAGCCCTTCTCTGAACCTCTTTCCCGCCAAGCAAAGGAGACCTGGGGAGCCTCCGGGTCTCCCAGGAAAGGCATTGCATATAATTGCTAGAGGCTAAAAGGCAGAAAGCAGAATCTTAGAGACTCCCTCGCCCGCAGTTCATTCCTGTCTGGGATTTCCTCTTTGCAAAGGAGGAGTTGCCTAGGATGATAAAGATGCCCGGTAGAACTGTGAGGTTCAGAGCTCAGGTCCCCTGCCCCCATTCCTCCCCGCTGCTCAGAGACAGAGTCAAACAGCTATTTGTGTGGTGAGGAGGGGTTCTGTAGGGTGAAGGAGGAGATGAGAAAGTCCCAAATGCCTCTTGGTGCCATGGTGGGACTTTCTTTCCCCCTTCTCTTCTTCCCAAAGCCCCATCTGGATCGGTTACACACTCCCTGACGCACCAATACAGTGCCAGCCTCACACATCCTCTGGGAGGCACAGGCTAAAACCCAACTTGAGGGTACACAGATCATTAATGCCCAGATGCTCATTTTCCTTAACCTTCTATCGGGCTTTTCTAGGGCTCCTCTTGGAGTCAGGGACTGGAGGTGTGTGGGGAACCCATGGAAGGGTGCTGGCAGTTCTGAACCGCGGTGGCAGTTCGCCCCTCCTCACTTCCACATTTGCCCTCCGTTTGGAGGTTGGTTGTCAGGAATTAGGAGTCCGCGTGTTACCCTAGGGGTGAATCCCACCTTCTCTGTTGCTGTTCGGTGGAGGGGTAGTGGGAGGGGGCGAGGAGAAGCAGAGGGAAAGCCGCAGGAAAAAGAGAAGAGGGGGCGGGGACGTGGGGGTGATAGAAATGGTTTTACTCTTTGTCACTCTTGAACTGGGGGCGGACGGAACCCCCCCCAACCACCCCGCTGTGAGAAGCTATAAAAAGCAAAGGGGGGCAGCGGTGAGAGAGCAGACGCAGCGAGGGAGACAGCGCGGAGCGCAGGGCAGCTCCCGGGGCAACGCAGCGTCCCTGGCAGCGCTTAGCTGCGGGCTGGTTGAACACCGCTTCGGATGACTTTGCATGCGCGTGGGAAACCTTAGCTGGCCTCTGATCTCCAGGGTCCGGTCTGGGGGCGGTTCCTGATCTCCCATATTAGTGCCCGCTAACTTTGAAAAGGAGGACTTGAGTCCCGCAGAGGTTGAGACCTGAGAGGTAGAGAGAAGGAAGAGAGGAGAGAAAACGCAACTGAGGCCGAAGGAGAAGGAACTCATGTGGACCTCCTGAGCAGTTAAGAGGAGGACTGGACCTCTGAGAGCCGAGGCAGGACCTCGGAGGAGGTGTGGGCAAGGAGCAACGGAAGCGGTGCGGTCCGTGGGGCTGGGTCTGCTTGCACCTCGGGTCACGCCTCCTTGGCGAGAAGGCGCCTCGCCTTTGATTGCTTCCAGTTACTGCAGAACTTCCTGCCCTGGCGGAGAAGCGGGTCTTGCTTGGGTCGCGCTTCCTCCGGGTCTGAGGCTTGAGACTGAGTTCACACGGTGCTGGGCCCCCAAAGCCAAGTGGGGTTAGGGGAACAGAGTCTGCGAGTCCCGGCGCCCCGAGTGCAGGGCCCCGTGTTGGGGTCCTCCTTCCCACTTGTATCTGCATCCTTGCGGGCTTTGCGCCTCCCCAGGGGACCCCTCGCCGGGAGATGGCCGCAGTGATGCGGGGCAAGGACTCCTCCCGCTGCCTGCTCCTACTGGCCGCGATGCTGATGGTGGAGAGCTCACAGTTCGGCAGCTCGCGGGCCAAACTCAACTCCATCAAGTCCTCTCTGGGCGGGGAGACGCCTGCCCAGGCCGCCAATCGATCTGCGGGCACTTACCAAGGACTGGCTTTCGGCGGCAGTAAGAAGGGCAAAAACCTGGGGCAGGTAGGAAAATACCCCCAATACACTCTTCAACCAGAAGAGGTAGGGACCGGGGCTCTTGGGCACTTCATTTGACTTAGCCCACCCGGAGTGCGCCCCCAGGTGTGGCGCACAGGATAGCTGGGGAGGGGTTCCCAGAAGCACGATTGCGCTGGCGGGGATGGCTGTGTGGTTGAGTGCTGGAGGACGTGGAGCGGGCGGGATGGACAGGGGATAGGGTACTTTCTCATCTTTGTTTTGGGATCTGGGCATGTACGGAGCGCTAGTGAGTACCGATGGGGAAAATGGCCAGGACGACGGTCCTTCTCCGCATTTAACACAGCAGTTGTCGAGGATGCTGTTACTAGCTAACATACAGCAACTATTGAGTGTCAGGCACTGTTCTAAGAGTTTTCCATATATTTAATCTTTACCACCCTATGAGCTTGGCGCTGTTACCATCCTTTCCCTTCATTCTGCAAATGAAGAAACTTAGGAAAGGAGTAGAAGCTATTTGCCCAAGGCACACACAGTGTAGGTGGCAGAGCGGGATTCCAATTCGGACAGTGTGAGTCCAGTTTCTGGGCTCTTAGCCCATGCGCTTTACAATCCGAAGGGAAAATTTACCGTTTTTCAGGTTCTCCTTCCTTCTCAGTTCCGTGAAGTAAGGTCACATACAGAAAACCTCAGTACACGTGCATTTCTCACATCTGGATATAAATCATCCCAGAGGAAACAAAATAATGAACTGACAGAGGTAGTATCAGGTGCGGAGGACCAGGGTACCTGGGACATAGCCAGGAGAACTCCCGAGGTATGTTTTCCAGTGAAAACTTTCCCGAGCATCTTTGTCTGTCTGTCACACAGGCAGACAGAGAGATTGACAGTCATGCAAGTAGTTACACAAACAGACGCAGAGAGAGACAAGAGCTTGCTCGCTCCACGCGGCACCCACTGTGGCCAGCACACAGCAGCCAGGAAAGGGGGCCCTGTGGGCACTGGGAACCACGACAGCTTCCGCTCCTTTTGTGGGAAGCCAAGACTGAGAGCCAGTTTGCCCAGCAGCACCGGCACCTCACACAGCCCAGCTGTCAACTCATAAAGGCAGCTCATTGCTCCACAGATCGTGGGTTTCCTTGTTTTACAAGAGGAGCCTGCTGCAGCTGCTGTGCGCGCTCTCAGCAGCGTCTTCCACTGCCCCTGCCCGCAGCGCAGGCGTCAGGGTGAAGATTGACAGCCAAGGCCGGTCCTGGAGGGACCACAGGGAAGAGTCTGCTCCGCTTGGCCCCCTACTGCCCTCTCACGGGGAGAGTTTTGCTAGTTCTGCAGTTCCAGAATGCTTCCTGGGTTCTGAAATGTCAAACATTTAGCTCTCCTCTGAAAGGAAAACAAAGTCTGCAAACACAGGATTCTTTTTAATGACTCAGGGGAAATAAGAAACTATACATCTGCATACACACCACAGGCATACATGTCCTATGCATATTTTCACACATGTGCACACATCTCCATCCACACTTACAAGACCACTCTCATTGCCTTTTTCTCTTCGTTAGGAAATGCTCTGCTGTTTTCGATAGGAACTGACAACATTCTCTTAGAAATCCCTCACACAATGGGTCAAAGCTTACAAAGAAAGGGTGCGCTCAGTCCAAATCATCTGATTTTTCCCCTAATGTTACTGACTTCAAATTCCACCTTATCAGTTGTTGAAAAGAGCCGTGTTTAGTTCAGCCAAGAACAAGAGGGATGGACCCAGTAATCTTTGACGTTCCTTTTGATTCTAATCTATATACATTCTGTGAATTTCTGTAAAGAAGTTTAAAAGTTTTTGTTTCTGACACCATGGGCCGAAACACTTAATGTTGCTCAGTCAAATTATCAGTTATGTCAGTACTGCCACTAGCCATAAGATTATATGGGCTAGACTGTGGGATCCATCTGAAAATCTGTCTTATCACTTATGTGTTGATAGTATATCCGTATACAAATATGCTTGTTATTTTTCTATCTCTCCAAATATCTGCTCCTTAAACAGAATATGAGTTATGTTGCATGTCTTCAAATTGAAGATTTCTTTTATAAATCAGTTGAAGTTCCTTTTTTTTGAGTTGAGTGTCTTTTATGCTCTCCATATGTTAGTAGTTCAATGGAATATATTTCATTATATTCACTTAATTGTAATACAGGATCCTTAAACATTGACATTGGATTTGTGAGAAAATTGTAACATATTAGCGGCAGTGGGAACATGGAATGAAACATTGAGTTGAATCACAGGAAGATAGCTGGAAAATAAAAGTATTATCTTTTGTATATTCTGGCTTTGCACTTGCTTATCGGGTGGTCTAAAATGTGTACTGCTGTGAAGGAACAAATGTAAAAAAAATATTTTTCTTGTAGAGGTAGAAGAATTCTTTGAATACTTATGGATCTCTCTATCTTCTTTCTTCCACTTCTTACGTGGTTACCAAAAATTTTAGTACTCTTATTTTCAACAATGGAATGGAAATTAGAAAGATTGTTCCAAACGGAAGATGCCACATCCTTTTATGGAGAAAAACTACAAATAAAATTCAGTTGAGCTGAATTTTTATCCATCACAAAATGATTGATTGAGAAAATTTGTAAGTAAAATGTCAACTGTTAAAACTAATTATATAGTGTCATCTTGAGGCCTAATAAGTCTGTCTCCCACCCCCAATCTTTGATTGATGATGTTCTGTCAATCAGTCACTGTGTTAGTCACTCAGTTGTGTCCGACTCTTTGCGACTCTGTGGACTGTAGCCCGCCAGGTTCCTCTGTCCATGGGATTTTCCAGGCAAGAATACTGGTGTGGGTTGCCATGCCCTCCTTCAGGGGATCTTCCCAACCTAGGGACTGAATCCAGGTCTCCCTCATTGCAGGTGGATACTTTACTGTCTGAGCCACCAGGGAAGCCCTGAACAGTAAAGATACAGGGACCAGAGCCTGTAAGAGATAACTTCAAGTACGAATGTCAGAAACTTAGTCTTTAGTCTTCTTTTCCTTAAGTGATAATTGAATGATTGTCTACTTTTCCTGATTTATTTTCATAATGGAGAATAAAAATAAAAATTTTATTGCCATTCCAGAAGAAATTATTGAAGAAATTTAATAATTCATTAATCTACAAATGTGAAAATTGGGCTAAATGGGCTCCGAGGTTGTCTTGATTCACCGTAGTCTGATCTCATATGAAGAAAATATTCTTATTTATAGAAATTCTACTTGTCCTGTCAGCAGGGTGGATTATTTGTAAATCACTTCTGGAGAAGTTGTCTTTGAATTTCAGGAAAGATTTAGAGGGCGCCTAGAGAAATGCGCTGTTCTCCAGGGGTGTTAAAATTCTCATCCTTAGGTTTGTTTTCAAAGACATAGTTATGAGTTTTGTTTTGATTCAAACTGCCATAGAAAGTTGAATGTCTTAGTCTTCATTCAGGTGATGGAAACAGAAGTAGCAAAAATTATTTTGGTGAATTATTCACATTGTTTTAATTTGACTTTCCATTTGCATTTATTACTGATGGATTTTAAAAGGTAGTATGCATTTGTGTATGTATATTGGATAAATTAGATCGTAGGCTATAACTAGTATATATATGAATAATTTATATATCTCAACTTATGAAGAGACTTGCAAACTTTCTAAATCCAAAGTATTATTAGACAAAATTTTCAATATCATGTGGACAAATATATTCTGATTAAGTAAACTATTGCTCAACATCACCTCAGGTGTATGAGGTATCGAGTTTTGCAGCCCACCTTAAAGACAGATTTTTTTTTTTCAAAATGCAATTTATAAAATCAGTTTACCCTTGAAGTGAACAGTGATTTTTTTTATGTGAATGAAAAATCTTTTGAATGTGTTTGTAATTGCTTCTTTTAGCCTTTACTCCTTATTTTGTCTGAGACCAGTAGATTTAATTTGAACACAACACTGTATGAATTTGAAGTATTTGTAAAAGTTATAATGAGAACTATGAAAAATAATTACATTTTAAAGGTAGAAAAGCTTCTTGGTATATGTCTCTAAAAAGAAGGTGAAATTGGTTTCATGTAAATTTAGATTCTATTATTTTCTAATATAATTTGGACACTTGAGGGACAGTGCTTTGGATGAAATTATGTTGTAAGAAAAGAATGCTTGCAATACACTGAAACGGAAGCTTAAGGAAGTTGGTAAGAGAACACTAATATTTATTTGTATATTGAATTTTCTTTAATAAAAATGCTATATCTATTTGCGTGTACTCATGAAAATGCTCACTGGAAAAAACTATATATCTACTTTCTGTAGATGATCGCTTAACTTTCTAAAATTTGCCATGACCTTTTTTTTAAAAACTCCAGCCCAACTTTCCCCTCTCAGAGGTTAAATATTTGCTATCTCCTCTGTACTTCAATTGACACTAAACATAATAAGGAAAGCAAGTCATCTCTAAAATTAATTATTTCAAAACAAAAAAATATTTGAAACAATCTACACTACAATACTTCTTTTCTTTCTCTATAGACAGTAGAGAGTTGATGGTTGATACAAGTGAAGGTTGCCTTGTGAATAGCAAGAAGAGTATTTTAACGATAATCTAAGTAGGGACACCCATCATTTTATTTCTGTGCTAGAGAAGAGAGAGCAAAGGACAAGGTTACTTAAACTCACTCCAGCTGTGACTCTGACCTTACCATAGTCTTCTTGAGTACTCCTCTCTGATACAAACTCCTTCCCAGGATGCTTCAAATCGTGTGATTTGTAAAGTACAGAAAGCAACGTAATAGAAGGGTACCTAGGAGACTGTCACGGTTTCTTATTCTTTTCCCTGCACAGTCATATTAAGTGTACAGTAAAATGACCTTTTAAGTTACAGAGGCCTTTGTAATAGTCAGTATATTTAGTATTTTAGACTCAGTCTCTTCTGGCTGTCCATTCTTTAGTATTGATGTAGCATTGAAAAGAGTTACAATCTTATTTCTGCGATTCCCTGATGGCCCTTTTAAATCATTTTGCTTCATTATACCTCTAATCACTTGTATTCATCTATAAAAAAGTGATAAAGCTACTCCTAGTTAATTATTTAATCATTGAAAAGATTTATGCAATATTTATATTCCTCTTAGAGTCATTTTTTTTAAAAAATCTGAAGCAACCTCCCCAAAACAAAATTAATAATAATAGGTAGATTTTTGTGTCATGTAGCATTGCTTTAAGATTACATAGAAATATGTTAATATGGAATGTAAAACAAAAATTTAGTATAACTGGTTAAGGAAAGCAGAAGTCAATTTTTTTTCTTCCTCTGTTCCCGCTTTACTTTCCAGGAATTAGAGAATGATATATTTGGGGGGGGGGGGTTCAGAATAAATATAAACCATTCTCCTACACAGAGAGATCAACTGATATAAAATATGGGTGATTTTTTTTTTTTGATAGGAACATCTGTCCAAAGGAGGAAAGTCAATATCCAAATATTTTAAATAGTGGCTTCCCAATGAGTCTATCATGTTAACAATTTTGGGTTACTACCCACTTCTTTGGGTTCAAAACAAGAAAGGAAGACCATGAGTAACACCATCGTCTAATCAGAGTCCTTAGGGACAGTTCATCCCGTAAATCCTTGTCTTTGTAATGGTAAATTAAATCAGAAACCATTGAGGCAGAAGAGATTTCAATATCAGATATAAATTGCTGTATTTTAACTCAGTTTATGCAGCACTAAAAACAGAATTAGTATTTTAACTTTTATCCACAACCAGTGAACCTGATTAGGATACTACATTTGTGGGATTTTAATAGGAGCTTAGATTTATCTATGTGCTTCAACATAGGAATAAAATCAGCAAAACAGAAAAGTAGTAAATATTTTAACAAGTTACTTATCTCTTTTCCACAGTCAGATAAAAGGGACAAGTGTGCATCAGATATCTTTTGAAATATATTACAGGGTCTAATTTAATTGGTTGATTCTACTTACATATTATAATTTTGGCACATACAATAGCTTAAATTTAAATATTTCATTATCATACAACATTTTAACTATCCCACCCTGTCTAAAGCAAGCAAATAAATAGAAGCAGTGAATGAATATGAACATTAATTAGAAAAGCAAAGCATTACAATTAGGGAGAGAGACTTTTTAAAGTGTTAGATTTATCCAAATATCTCGTAAACATTTTAGCTCTCCATGTTATGCTTTATTGTGTAGAATAAGAATTTTCTTCCCAGGACTGGAAGACAAGAGTGGCTTTCAGATATCATTTTCTTAAATTGGCTTGCAAATAGGTATAGCACACATTAAATTATAGTAAGAGGTTCCATTTGTTAATTATTTACTCTGCCAGGCACTTCTTCAAATACTTTATTTGAATTAATTTTTTAATTCTCTCAGTAGCCCTTTGAAGCAAGTAAGTCCTAATATTTCCCTTATTTTTATAAATGATAAAACTATAATTCTCCTGGGATACAGAGAGGTTTTGCAGTTTGTACAAGTCACGCAGCAGTAAGTGCAGAAAGCTACAATATGATCTAGTGTTAGAGCCTGAATATTTACCTACCAGGCTGCGCTGCCACAGTATCCAGCCATAGAAAACATGGGTACACTATACAATATGGAGTTAAGAGGAAACATGGACCTTTATTTTATTCGTCTCTATTCTATTTTCAACTCATGGGTATGACTCTAGGTTCGAAAACCATAGCAAAACCCAAACACTCTGTTGATGCCAACTGCTACTCTGAGTAGCCAGAGTATGAAAATAGTTTATGGACTCAAAAGCAGGCACATAGTGGTACATGAGTGTCATCTCTGCCTTTACTTGCCTCCCTGCCAGAGAAAATTCACTGTCAACAAGGTGCACGCGCACGCGCACACACACAACACACACCCCCCTCTTCCTTTCTCCTACTTTTCTCCATTAAATTACTGTATTGCCTCAAGTAGAAAGGAACGCTATTGCATAAATCCTGTTTTGCTCTCCGTAACCACCACACAGTACCCATCACCCTGCCTCTAAGTGACACGGTGTGCCCACCGACATCAGCAAAGTGGAGGCCTTCCCAGTGGCCTCTCTGCAGTGACTTTCCGTTGGTCTGGCTGGCATCCATCACACTCTGATCAGAGAGGGAGAAACCATTTATAACCTGCTATTGGTTTTGTTTTTCCTTTACTTTTGACCTCCTCCTAACTGCCTTTCAGATAATCAGTTGATTTGTAGCAGCACTAGAGTTTCCTAACAGAATTCCTAGGGGAGTTTTTCTCAATTGCATCTGGCTAGCTTAATGGCTTTGGAAAAACCACTTAATCTCTGGTCCTTTTTAAAAAATCTGTAAAATAGGATAATAATAACAATAGCAACCATAATAATAATAACACTCAACTTACTGGGCAACAGGGAGGAAGATGAAAGTGCCCTCAGTCATTTAACTGACGTTATTATTTCTATTACCATTACAGAAATATGTAAGGTCAAGTTATCCTGCAAAAAATAGAAAGCGGCTGCTTAATTTTCCCCACCAAGATGGGCAGGAGTAACTAAATGAATGCATATGATATACATGAAGGAAACAAATGAACTCAATTACACCAATGCCAAGAATTATAAATCAGAAGAAAACAAGACAAAAAACATACATATACACACATGCATATGCTATCATGTTTCTTGTACTGCATGTTGGCATTAAAAGTGATAATACGTCAGTGTTGTAAAAAGAAAGCAAAATAGCACATAATTGAATAATTGGTGAAATTACACAGAAGCAAGAGTGTACCAGACATTAAAAATCCAACCATGATAGGAGGGGGTCCTAACAACGATGGCAATATTAGTTATTTAAACATAGGAACCAAAAACAGTTGAAAAACATGTTAGAGTCAGCTGCCAACAGCATTAATTTGATATTCTCCAAAGTAAGACAGCCTGTGTAGAGGCAAACGTCTTGACACTTTATGCAGAGTGCTTGGACCCCGAAGAGCTTGCTAAGAATTTGGAAGACTTAAAAACTCTTTTTGAGTGTCAGCCTGTCATACTAAGAGGACTCAGAGATTTGGAACTCATTGTTCCCATTCCATCCCCTTGTTTGTTTTGAGTTCTTTTTTCATGATTCAGATAATTTGGAAATATTTTGATAATGTTAAATTAAGAGTGAAAGTCAACTCACTGAAGTAGGTAATATACTTCTTTTAATATATTAGATATAAACTGCCAGTAAGAGTTTCTATCTAGTAATGAACTAAAAACCTTCATTCAAATGGGGAAATTGTCTTTTAAAATCAACTGAGATGACAGCTCATATTCAAATAACAGTGTTCACTAGCTCATTCTAATTTCATCTTAGCCTTTTGAAATTTGGCTCAACAAGCATTATGTTAATTTGTCACTTGAATTCCAAAGTCTATTTTCTAGTAACCATCCTATATACTCTGTCCTGTTATCTATCTCTTATACCTAATATATACCCTTCTGTAATATTACAAATTTTTCTTTTCCTCTCTGGTTCATTCCTCTTTATAATGTTCACTGATTCCTCCACAACCTTGTGCCTATAAATGTGGACATTTCTTCACATTCTCTCCTCAGTTCTCTTTTCTTTCTGTTCCATGTTCTCTTCTTTCCTTGTGTCCTGGTGTGCTGTGCTTAGTCGCTCAGTTGTGTCCGACTCTTCGAGACCCTTTGGACTGCAGCCCGCCAAGCTCCTCTGTCCATGGGATTTTTCAGGCAAGAACTGGAGTGGATTGCCATTTCCTTCTCCAGGGGATCTTCCAGACCCAGCGATCGAAGCTGGGTCTCTTATGTCTCCTGCATTGCAGGCAGATTCTTTACTATCTGAGCCATCAGGGAAACCCATTATTTCCTTATTTGAAATCATTTGTCACTTCTGGAGGTATGCTGGTTTAAACTACTGCACCTCCTTGCCTGCTTAACTGTTTTGGAAGTCCTTCCAGAAACAAACAAATCTCCATATTGAAATTTAACCTTTTATGGTTAACATCAAATTGTAAGGAATCAGGCAACCAGGTCTTTATGATTTCTAAATGTTATAAAAAAGCCTGCTAGAAAGTTCCCGGGGTCAGACTAATGCAGGTCACAAGAATCAAGTCTGATTACCCCAACTTCTCATGCTCTGGTCTGTTTCATCACTCACTGATGATGGAAGAAAGCTGTGTACATTCCTGTCAATGCTTTTGTTTCTTGACCTCTATGTATTTGAATCCTTGGAATTTAAACGGACTCCAATTTTTTTCCTCTATGATGAACTTGTTACATTAATATCTGATGAGAAGATGCAAGTATCTATTATTTGTGCTCATGAAATGTTACATATTATAATATGAACACAAATATTTTAAGCAATATGTAATGTTCATTTTTATAGCTTGAACTATTCACTAAAGAGTCATTTTTTGCTACTTCCAATCTTATAAATAATTATTAATTTTTAGAGTGAGAAACCTCAACATTTATTTTCCACCTGATACACTCTTCAAGTGCTTGATATTTAATAACTGAATAAGATTCTTAAAGTGTGCTTAATCATTATTAATCAAGATGGAGAGTGTTATAGAAAGAACGAAGAAAAACTTTTATCACCTGCAAGTTTCAAGAACTTGTATAACAGACTAAAGTGGGCATGCTTAGAGCTGGGATATACATTAGAAATAACATAGTTTAACTCAGTTTATTTTACATAGGAGGGAAGCAATTTAGGAGATTGTTGTGATTTGCCCCACTAGTACAAATAATGCCTGTGACAAAGAAACTTCTGCTGAAACTTACATCTTCTGACTTCTAATAAGGGCCTTTCAAATAATAACAAAGCTCTGTAGACAAATTAATTTCAGTTGATTAAAAATACTAATGGGAGATAAATTATATATAGAACCCCCTTTCAGCTCTCAATTTGTGTGTCAAAATGTATTAGCAAAGAATACAATGCCATGATGACAACTGTGTCAGTAGGATTTAAAGAAAATTAATGAAAGGACAGGGCTTTGGCTATATTATCCTTGCCTGCTCTTTTAGTCATGATACTTTAATAATGCATTTAGCAGGAAGCCTGGCTGAAGAGAGTCTCTACCAAAGAAATATATTTTCCCTTGTAATCAAGAACATACACACACATATGCACACAACCCTGATAGAAGTTTCAACAATAAATACTCTTAACGTGCAGTTGTTGTTCAGTCGCTCAGTCGTGTCTGACTCTTTGTCACCCCATGGACTAAAAAATTTCTTTAGTCCTTTCCTTCTATTCTGCACTGTGCTACTCTTTTGCTCTGTTCTCTTTGCTCTTTATCTTTGAATACTGGTTATCACTATAGAATAGACTGATCAAAACCTGTTGTTTGAAAAACCACTGACCCGTCTGCTATTGCCCTTGCCTTGCAGCAAACTCAGGGCATGATGGTTGGAGATCAATAGTACTTGAGGAGTCAGCCCCAGTGAGGGAAGGTAGACAGTAGAGGCAGGCAGGTTTTCATGGAATGAAGCATCCATCATCTCAGACCACTCCCACCTTTCCTTCTCAACTGCCTGTCAGCCTCCGGTCTCAATGTAGGGGAGCTCTTCACCTGGGATGGACCGAACCTCTGCCTTTCTCTCTATTTCAGGAGTACCTGACTTGAAACGATGCTGTGTTTGGTACTTGGATGTGTCAGACAAATTAATGTTAGTCTGTTATCCCACATTAGTATTGTTATTTCTGGGTGTGTGCCATGTGTATCATCATATTTTGTTTCTAAGAGTATACAGTTGAGGATTCAGTTTCTACATAGGATAGCAGGTGACCGTGACATAGCCTGGGGTATAGATTGAGAAGACCTGGTTAGCCTGTTGTCTAACATGCTGGACATGAAGAAATCATCTGACACATTCAAGCTTTAGTTTTCTCATCAGAAAAGTAGGGACTGTAATGATGGTGCTTTATCTTATCTGTTTGCAAAATATAAAGCATTGCTTATTTACATTATATCTTTAGAGGCTGTTTTAATGAAAAAACTAAGACCTTTCCACTCTGAACTTATGAACGATAAATCTGGATTAGAGTCAAACCAAGAATAAGTTATTCTAGATGGATTTTATGATTCTGGAATTATAAATTCAGTTTCTGTTTTGATAGACTGCCTCTTTTTTTTTAAAAAAAAAAAAGAAAGACCAAGAGTGGAAGGTGTTTCTTTGCTTTTGTTTTCTTTCTTTGCCTTTTTGTCTTGATTCTCTTGGGTTTCTTGGGAAAAAATAAGTGCCAGTATTAATACTTCCACATTTCTGATTAGAACTTGGTGATGTTATCATGACAATTATTTTTTTTTATTCCTGCAGGCTACAGACAGCCTGCTATTAGAATATCCTGCCTGTGACTTCAAGAAGAGCCCTATTCATTTTTATTCTATCATGTATAAGATATGTTACTGTTTACATATTTTTTAAATGTCTTGGAAAGGCATAATAAGGGTCTCAGTAATAGAAGTAAGTGTATTTTAAAGCTCTGGAACTAAACTTGAGCATCATATTTTGGGTACATTATATGTTATCGGGTTCACAAAGCATAAATTTCAGGGAAACAGCCAATTGTAAAGTCAAGTTGTATGGCTGTGAGATCACATAAACTGTGACAGATGAAATATATTTTTGCCACAAACCCTTCAAACAGGAAAGTGGGTATTTTTCAAAGCTGGTGAAAACATACTATTGTTTTGCTAAGTTGGCATTTCCTAGTGAACAGTGCAGTAGCTCTGATCTTTCATGTTACATGTGCACGAATCTCACCCAAACATTTGTTCAGGCTATAAACAGTGCAGGCTTCCTGCTTGCCGTTCCTGCTCCTAAGTCATTATCCTCTAATTTAGAGGATTCTTCTTCAACAATAATGATTGCTTTTGTTGTTTTATTGTCATCCCAACTGTCATGGCCTTGATTCGGACCACTATCATTTCCCAGGGGAACATTACAATATTGTGGTAGTTTTTTTTGCTTCTCCAGACCATCCTCCACACTATTTCAGAAGTGAGCTTTCTAAAGTAAAAACTCTGATAAAGCTGTTCTAGAAATGTTCACTTCTAGGGCATGAAGTCTACACTTCTCAACTTGGCACACAATGTCGTCAGTTACCTTATTTCTGATACTTTGGCCCTGAGACCACACAGCTGATGAGAGGCAGAGCTAGGGTTTAAAGCCAAGCAGTTTTACTTGAGTCTACTTAGTCATGCTATGCTGCAGCCTCATATAAATTGGAGGCCAGAGAATCCAGCTAAAGACTTTGTATTGGTATGTTTGAGAATTCAGATGTGATTAAATTCTTCTGGTAAGCCAGTCAGCTTGCTAATTGCTTACTTCTTAGAGGTATTAGATGCTATGATCACAGTCAACAAACATTTATTAGACACATATGTTGTACTGGGTCCTTTGTATAAGTATCCATAAAAACAAATATAGTGTATTTGAGGATTTTTACGAGACTCCCAGATATTGTCCAGTTCAAGCCTCTATTTTCAGTAGGATGAGAGCTGAACAATTTGATGAGTTTTCCTTTTTATGAAGATTTTTAAGATGAATACTTGTATCTCTTAAGTTATCTGGTTACCCTGACTTTAATTATGTTAAGAACAGGAATCTTCTGCATGCTGCTATAAGTGAAACGTGAATAAAATGAAGCTGGATATCAATCTCTATGTAAAAACACTTCCTCACTAACAGAAAAGGTATCTACTTATTTTAACCATTTTTCACAGAATATACTCTGGTTCCTTTGACAGATAGTCAGGCTGTCCTTGAAGAGTTATACTGTATTCATCAACCTGTTAAGAAAAGGTCTGCCATGCTGGACATCATGGTGATCATGTTAAGAGGTGGTGCCTGCCTGCCTTTTCTGTTCCAAATATTTTGGAAGGGATTAAATTTTTATTATTTTTTCCTGTTTGTCAGTGCCTCACTGCTCCCGGGGGAAGTCGGATCTTAATTTTATCATTTACAAAAGCACTTTGGAAACATAAGTGGGGAGAGGCAGTTGTTTAGTAGCTCAGTCATGTCTGACTCTTTTGCAACCCCATGGGCTGTAGCCTGCCAGGCTCCTCTGTCTATGGGATCTCCCAGGAGAGATACTGGAGTGAGTTGCCATTTCCTCCTCCAGGGGATCTTCCTGGCCCAGGAGAGGCAGGCTCACAAGGAATTAGAAGCATGGTAAGAAACAACAAAATAGTACTAGTAGAAGCGTGAGAGTCTGGTGACCTCAGAACGGATGGTGGAAGGGTTGTGTTAAGTAAAGTGGACAAGTTCTCACAAATGGGGTGGAGGAACAAGTGGACTGAAATGTATTAAAGAAAGAATGTGGTAAAGTGCAAGTTTAAAATGATGTCATAAGTTTTTTAAATCAGCACACTCAAGCATTATTCTTCCAAATTAGTCACTGCAGAAAACTCATTCCTTTGATATTGTCATTTAGACCTTTCTTTTGAAATCAACTTCAGAAATAGTTTACATGTTTATTAAAGGCCATAACTTTATGACCATAAACAAGGTTATATATATTGATTAACACACCGTATTCAAATTCCTTGATACCGAGTGCCTTTGTGTTGTTTCCATAAACAAAATATCCCACAGAAGGTGAGGACATCAAACAAATGTGGTACACTTGGTGAAACCAATTCCAAAAAGTTCCAAAAGGCATTCGGGGTCACAGAATCAGTATTGTAATTATAATTATAAACAGTTCAATGTTGATTGCTTTAAGGTGGTATACCCTCAGTTTGGTTGATGGCCTTAGACAAATCTGTCATGTCACCTTGTAATCAGGTCCACTCTATGAGAAAGAACCTGGATGGAATTTATGTAATATGGTTACCATTTCTCAGGGAAGCAGGAACTTCAGGAAGCAATTAATGAGTGCAAGCCACTAGTATGTTCCCCACCCAAAACCCACTTTTTCTGTGAAAATAGAAGCAAGAACAAATCACACCAGTGCATTTCCCTAGAGTCCAGTCTGATGACACCTGTTACTTCATGTGCCACTTTTTAGTTAAAATACACACATTGAGGTCAGGGGGGAAAAAAAAAACAACACAGTCTGTCAAAAATTATTTTTTTAATACAAACACATCCTATTAAAGTTTCATAGAAAAGACTAAACAGTTTAACTCAGTAAAAATGTTTTTTCAATTGTTCAAAATTAATCCAATGCTTCCAAAATGCTCTTTGGAAATCCTTGTAAGTTTCCTTGCCTTTGTGCCCTCCTGCTATCTTCCCAACACTCTTCAGAAGGAAATTGTTTTTTAACATGAAAAATCCTCTTGAAGTCATATTTCCAATGCGGTCCTGGCCACACCAGTGCAACACATTGTGACTAAACCATTGTCTATTTTGGTTCTCATTGTTAAAAGTACAAGTGACCAACACTCAGGTCTTGTGCCATAGCCACCCCAGTGATTGATTACAAATTGGATTGGAGTGTGTGCTGTGAATTTTCTTGTTAAAAAAAATACAAGCTTTCAACACAAAAGAACAACTATACTTGACAGCTTGTCACTTAAAAAGTTAAGTAAGACCAAAATACAATTCTGGTTCTTAGTAGACAGCAATAAAAAAATGTAGCCCAACCTAACCCGTAATTCTGTTTTATAAAAAAGTCCATTTCTGGGAGAGTCAGAGACTAGCTGGAGAAAATGCTCTGATTGTGGGAGCAAGATGTTCCTAATTTTCATGAACTCTTTAAAATATCTCAGGGAATCAAAGCAGAGTGGCCAGAGCCTTGGACAAATTATTGATTTCAAATTCCTGATAGCAGATTAAAGAATGGCACATTCAATGAATAGCTAGTATCAACCATCATAATAAGATTTAATATGAGGAATTGAAGGAGTGATATTCTGAAGCTAAGCAGCATGGAAAGGAAAGGAAGACTGTAAATTATAGCTACTTGTGTCTTAAACACAAAATTAACAGGATAAACAGGCCGACCTCCAAACTTTAGTCATTGCCTGCCCCATGGATAATATAGTCTGATATTAACCATGTTGTGACTACACCTCTCCAGCACATTTCTACCAATATCCGACAGCCAGCTTCAGTGTGGTTGGTACTGTGGTTGGATATCTAAGCAATATATAAGCCCTTGCTTCTAGAAGATAGTGCAACCAACATTTTTTGAGAACCTACTTTATTTCAAGAAATTTCTGTTAATTTCACTATATTAATAACATTAATTCATCTTCTCAATACCCTATAACACCTGTCATGTGCAGAGCACTCAGTAAATACTTGATGGAGGCAGTCAGGCAGGAAGGAAAATGCTAGAAAAGTAAGCATATGCATTGTAAGTGAGCTCAGTATTTGGTATCTGTGGTCCCATGATGGATCAGCTTCAAACTCAGAGTTATTTGAGTATAGTTTTAATACAGAAAAGTTTTGTCTTGATTAATGTAGTGGAAAGAACACAAGTGGCTTTTTTTTTTTTTGTAAAAGTGAATGAGATTTTTCCATATTGGGTTTTATTTAATTTTTTAGGAATTTAGCAACTTTATAGAACTGTGTGTATAAGCTCTGGAAACTATATTGAAGTCTTTGTTTTCTCATCTCTGAAGAAGAAATCACAGTTGCCACAAGCTTCAAGTGGAGTAGAGTATATATATCCATTAAAAGAAATACAAACCTTTTAAATATATAATAGTTACTAATGGTCACTTAAAGATAACAACAGATTGCTAAGTAAAAATCTAAAGATAGGCTATGGGAAATTCAGACCCCAAACTGCAAATAGTTTATACTATTCTAGATGTCAGTCTTAGTGGGGGAGAAAAGACAATGAATACTAATTGTTCAATAGCTCTGGGTTGTCCGCCATGTTTTCTCTGACCAGAATTTCATTAAAGGTTAGTCAGTCAAGGTAGGGGCCAAATGGCTCTTTACAGCTTAAGGGAACTAGGGAAGAGAGATATTTCCTTGTTGGTCTGATTGTTGCAAACCCAGTGACAAGAACACAGAGTATTTTTGGAATTTGCACATGCTTAACACCTGGAATATTCTGAGAGCTATAGTCATACTTCATCAGTCACCAGAATGAAAAGCCAAATGCCGATCTGAAGGAGAACTTCTAAGGCAATTCTTCTGGAGCTCACTATATACTCTACTTGTCATCTCTCAGACATAAGCCTTTAATCCCCTCTTCCTAAAATTGTTTATTTTAAAATATGAGAAAGGCTAAGGATGTCACAGCCGAGTGGTGAGCTTTCCCTTTAAAGAAGCCCATCCTTCAAACCCATCTTTAGCAAAGAAACTGGCATTTCATGTGCTGAGCAGATGGTGTCCTGCGGCCCCGGCCAGCCCGCCTGTGCAGCTGCGCCTATCTGGCACACAGGTGTCCTGATTTGGACCTTCTTGAAATTCTGACACCACATTTTCCTCCACTGGGAAGTATGACTTGGCTATGCTGTTTTCCAGTGACAACAGATATACTGGGCTAACAATAACAGCCCCAAGTAAGGTGATAACACAACCCTCTAACTCATACTTAGCTGGGACCCAGGGTACAGGGTTTGTTCTAGGAGTCCGGGCCAACTTTTTGGTTCTGATTTCCTCTTTCATATTGTGTTTTGTCATTCGTGTCTCCTCCTCTCACCTCTTAGGATTTGGGGGGCGTCTCAGAAGGGTGGGAAAGTTTCTTAGAGAAGGAAAATACTGCTGTAATACATAAACAAAGCTAAAAATTGTACATACATAGTAAGGTAGTCTTCCAATCATTAGTCTATATTGAGCAACCACATTCCAATGTTAAATAATCTTCAAGGGTTTAAAAATAAGCAAAACTAGACAATTTCTTTAAGTACTTTTCATAGTATTTTACAAAAATGCCTGTGAAAGTGAAAGGAGATTTTTTACTCCTTGCGGTGGAGTGTTATGGAACAGTGAAGTTACATAAATGAACTATAGCTAGAACTGAGCACAATGAAGCTTTGATATATAATGGTTAGTGACAGGAAATAATATATAAATAATATGGAAGACAGTGTTAATTTTGGAGAGTCAGGAGGGTTGGGATATAGGAGATATACTAAATTGAGATGAACTATTGATATTGTTCTAGTTCTTGGGTTGGATGGTGTGTTCATAGTTATGCTTTACAATGTATACATATTTAAATATATTTTGCATGTATCAAATATGTTTTAATATATTTTAAACATAATTAATTAAAAGGTAATACAAAAGAGAGATCTGAGAACCCTTGTATAACTTGGGGATGATCCACTAAGGTGAGATATTAGCAGATGAGAGTTGAGAGAGAGATAAATATCTCTGAGCATACCCTTTAAGAACTATTATCATTTTAAAAGTGATGTTTAGAGGTCATATGTTGACACTACGATAAACAGATTAGGAAGAATTGAATAAAAGTAGGACTCAGACCTTAGAGAATGTAGTTAAAGCCTTTATGAGTTTCCTGCCCAACCAGTGATGAGCCTCTTTGCCCCTCACATATCCCACCTTTTGGCATATTCCCCTGATCTATGAGCCTAGATATCCCTCTGCTTACTTACCATCTCTGAAAGTATTATGATTTGGGGATATTTTCTCCCTAACCTCTTTTCTAATCCTTAGAAAAGGATTCATGGCTTCAGTAAGCAACCCTTTCTACAAAACATGTCTCTATCCTATTGCTGCAACTTCTTAGGAGATTTGATAGAGATGAAATTACTTATTAGAGATGAAGAGAATATTAATGCTAAGGTCTCAGTGCTGAAGCTGATATGAATCCTGGATGGATTTAATCACATGTAGAAAAACCTTTTGCTGAACTCTTCTATTGGGAATTTTATTAAATCTATTTGCTTTGTGGATTCCTTGCTTGTAAAGTAGGTGATAATTCTTAAGCTGTAGTAAAGCAGTTTGAAATATCTTTAAAACCTGTGTTTAAACTTTCCCTTCAGCAAGATTGCTTGTATGGGATATGAGATATTTCAGCAGTTCAGCTTTGGATGCATTTTGCCTGTTCCATTGGATGAGTGTGATTAAAGTGATTTTTATTACATGAATGTAGGTTATATCTGGTTAGCTACTTCCTGTTCTAAAGACAATAGGGGTGACTACTAATTCTTTTCTTTAAGAGTAAAATAGAAAATTACTTTTTCTAATTTATTAACATGAAAATATTGCCTTATGTAAGTATTTCTTAACATTTGGTGCATGGACTCTTGAGTATACCCAGGACTTAAGATGTTATTTAATACGTTATTAAAAACACAGTGCAAAAAAAATGGTGAGTAAACTTGATTCATACCTTAGCATGAATCAATGTAATGGCACCAAATTGTGCCAACAGCCATTGTGTTCTTCACCAATATGCTCATAATAAAGTTATACTTACATACATGCATACAAGCATACGTATTTTATCTTAAGAATGTCCTTGAAGCAGTAAAATTTAATTGTGCATATCTTCAAACATTCTGTGTGATGAAATAGAAAATATGCATAGAGCACTTCTGTTGCATCTCGTTATACAACTGCAATACTTGAGTTGCAAGTTGAACTTGCTGCTGTTTTTCAGTGACAGCAGTTTTTTTTTTTTTCACCTGAAAGAATTATTGAAAAACAAGCTGTAGTTATTCAGACTTAGCAAGTATTTAGCAAATGTTTTCTCAGAAATGGACAAAATGAACCTGTTAATTCAAGGAAAACAGCTCATGATATTTGCTGCCATGATAAGATATGAGCTTTCAAGGTCTGTATAAGTCTGCGAACCAACATTTCCTAAATGATCAAGGGATGATGTTGCAAAGGACAGCAAAGGATTTTAATGTAATACAGTATGAAAGTTTCATTAATATGGCCTTGGGTTCTATATTGTAACTAACCTTTAAGAAACTACCATCTGTTGAGTTTTGGTATAGTAATCAAAGAAGAATATTCATAATTATATGAAAAAGCTATTAAGATACTCCTCCCCCTTTGAACTACATATCTAAGTGAAGCCAGATTTTCTTTATCTGTTTCAACCAAAACAACATATCACAAGAGATTAAATGCAGAAGCAGATAAGAGAATCCAGCTGTCTTCTGCTAACTCAGACTTTAAAGAGATTTTGAAAAATGTAGGACAATTCCTTGCTTCTCACTACAGTTTTCTCCTGTTTTAGAGAATATAGTTATTTTTCATAAGAAATAATGGGGTTATGTTATTCTTTTGAAATGAACTATTAAATATTATGCCTTAAAAAGTTTTAATGTCTGATATGGTCATTATTGATAGCTATCACAAACATAAAGAAAAGCTTTTGGGGGCCCTCAATAGTTTCTAAGATTCTAATAGGGTTCTTAGACTCAAAAGTTTGAGGATAATTCTCTTTTACAAACTCGAGGTCTTTCTATTTCAGTGGTTTGGAGCAAAGTAAATAGAAAACTTTCAGGAGTTTTAGTACTTAACGGGAGAACTAGAAAGGCAACTTGATCCATTCTCTTTAGTTTTAGGTTCTGAGACTTGTCACCTCTTACTAAAATTGAACCCAACATTTATTCTCTTAACCAAAAAATTTTGAGAACTTTTTATATGACAAGTATTGCCCTAGAACTGGGAACATAGGAAAAAAAAAAAAGACAAATGATCCTGTCCTCTCTTAGAAATGTTATTTCAATTAAATACTGGATTTAGCTTAAATTGATAAGAGTGAAAGATTGTGTGAAGGTACTTCATGTGTATTTTGTCAACCAAAAAATAAGACCATTACTATAAGGCAACAGAAGCATTTATTTGGGGCCATAGGAATTATAATTCTGGAGACACAGAATCTGGGAGAAACCCAGTGTCCTCTGAGGAGGGTTGAAAACCAAAATTTTTTTAATGGAAAAAGGAAGAATCTGATATAAGTTGTATTGCAGAAATTATGATTGGGGCTGGCTGACTGGAACCATTTTTCTCTATACTTGATTAGTTGCTAAGGTTGTTATTATTTGAGAGTCTGCTGTGTAAGCGTTCTTTCAGGACACTGTGGCCCAGTTCAAAGTTCATGTTCCATCCAGGTGCAGCCATGCATAGGTCTGCTTACCCAAAGGTCTCCTGGCTCCATTTTAGTGCTCTCTTGGCATTGTAGTTAGTTAGTTAGTGTTAGTGCGTCAGTTGTGTCCGACTTTGTGAATCAATGGACTGTAGCCCGCCAGGCTCCCATGTCCACGGGGTTGTCCAGGCAAGAATAATGGAGCGGATTGCCAACGCCCTCTTCCAGGGGATCTTCCTCACCCAGTGATCAAACCTGGGTCTCCTGCATTGTAGGCAGATTCTTTACCATCTGAGCCCCTTGAGAAGCCTTGGCATTGTAGACTCCATTTTATTCATTCCTTCACAATTTACTAGATGATTTTGATTTTAAAAAAGGGATAGAAGTATTATCTATTTTTATTGCCTAACGACTCTCATTTTTATGTATTTTAATACAAAGTTAACCTATATTTTGAAAGGGACTCATGGAATAGTGTACAGTCTTTAGCTGATGAGGGTTCAATCAAGACTCATGGCTGTCATCTAACTCAAAGCACACACATGAGTATAGATGTTATTTTATCATTGTTGGCTTCCCATCAGTAAATAAAAGCTCTGATAAGCACTGCAATAAAAGGATATGTTTAAGGTTAAAAAAAAAAAAGAAGGCAGCCTACTTAAAGGTAAATCAAGTCATTTAAATGGGAGAAATAAAAAAGTATACTTTTTTTTTTAGTGTAAAAAACAGCTCATTTAAACCGATAAAGTGATGGTACACTTCACAGATGGCAAAATGCCTTGGGATCCTTAGAGGAAAATAAATTCTTTTGAAGTACAAACTTGAACAATTGAGGAACAGTCAGTCACATAGGGCCAAAATCTTATTCCCTGTAATTCGAGAAGAATTCTCACAGAAGTACAGAGATTTAGAAAACTGGTTAGCAAGTACTCATTAAAAGAAAAATCTCTGTTGTCCAAGGAGCCTAAAACTGTTTTTTGTTCACGTAAGAAAATGCCTTAGTCCACTTTGACACTGATTCAAGAACGTCCCTTCCAATGCTGTCAAAGTGAGGGTTTGCATATTTTATTAAAGTGACTTAATTGAAAAATATTGCTGTCCCTTTGCCCTCCCCCAGCTGCAAGTTCCCTTGTTGAAGCATGATTTCATAAATTTATTCTGAAATAAAATTTCTTTTTTCCTTTACTCTACCCCTTCCAGCTGCAAACTCCTACCCTGCATTGTTCAGTAATTAATACATATGTTAAAAATAAGAACTCATCTTCCCCCCTACCCTTCCAGATGGAGATTTCTAGCCCTTTCATGGCTTTTTACAGCTTTTTGTTTGTAGTAATATTTCATAAATACAGAACAAGTTCAGATTCTCTGGTTCCTCTTTCCAAACCCACACTTTTGTCTGGGCTCTCAGTGGTTCTGATTGTTGCCAGTGGAGATTAGTCCAGGCCCTTCCTCAGCTGCAACATTACTTTTGAATTCCACTATTTTTATTTTACTTGTGAATTCCTCAGTCCTAAAAACATTACTAAATGAGCATTAGCCAACGAAGGGCATGTTATAATTTTCTAGCATGAAAACTGAGGAGAATTTTCTTTCTGTGCTTAAAGATGATAGACAGACCTTTTGAAATGGTCCATTAAGAATTCCTTCATATGAGTAATGTTAAGAGTATGAAAAGATTTCAGTTGTTGAGAAGATTTATTTGGTTCTACTTTGATAATCTTTGATGTTCATGTTCATTTTCGTTTATTTATCAGATTGCAAACAGCATATTCTGTTATTTGGCATTTTATGAAAAGACATTACAAATAATGAAATATTCCTGATAACAGAGGGATGAATTGATACTTCTGTTATATAATCAAGTTTTGATTATATTTGTTTATCATCTTTCTAAATACTCTCGAAAACATCTGTTTAGTAAAATGTCAAGTCTAGAAAACCCTTCTATGTTATTACTACTAGTAACAATTTTATTTGACTTTTAATTTTCTTAGAATATTAAATCCTAAAACTTGGAAACAAGTATAAGTCTTACTTGACACTAAATAAATACCAACTTAGCTACATACTATAATAATCAGATTCCCCAGTTGCTCCTCAGAACAGTGAAGTCTCCTGGTGTAAAATCCAGGCATGGTTAGTTTTTAAAGCTCTTCAGTGAGTGCAGTGTGCAGCCAATTTGAGATCCGATGTGCTTGAAGATGACAACAGAACTGTTGCCTTGGAATCACATGAAACTCCATGAGCATGCTCAAGGAAGGGTATCTTTGGGTTAGAAAATTTTCTTGAGTTGTGAGCCATAGCACCACCGTACTTCAAGTCTTTGACTTCTTCTCAAAACATTTCTTATTTTGTAGTGGTATAATTTAAAACTGTACTTATTTATACTAACGGAGTCACTCTGCTTTCAGGAATGCTGAAATAAATGTCTACTTTGTCAAGAAAAAACAAATACATATGAAAAAATCATCTTTTCTTACCTTTCTTAAACCTATGCCTCAAAAAGAACTCAAATTTTTCATGACCATATAATAAAGATAAAACAGAGCCTCCGTTGCTCTTTAGTCCATTGACACAGAGGGCATATTAAAGTTTCATGCAGGAGCTTAAATTTAAGCACAAACTTAAAAAAAAAGAAAGCACAAGTCTTCTCTCTTTTAATGAATTCAGGATCATTCTATCATTTATTAGCCTATAAAAGCAAAGTTACTATGATAGTTGCTCCTTCAGAATACATGTGCTCATTGATTTTATCCATTATCTCTGAAAATGTGAAGTGAGGTTCTGTTTTAAAGAATGTCTTCTGTTTATAACATCTAAAGTACTATCCTTTTGAAAAGTTCTCAGTTTATCAATGTTTGACATGTTTATCATACTAACATTCCTTATTTCCCTTCACTTTCTCATCCAAAATAGCTGCATTTTACTTATAACCAAGGAAGGTTAAAATTTTCTTTCAATTTGCTCTCAAAATTCTGTGCTTCCCAATCAAAATTTGAGAACAATATTTTGCCAAAAGACTCTTACTTAACAGCCTTAATTTTCACGTGATTTGCTTTGACTAGAAACAGGACCTGAGCCAGAGATTGTTACCTGCCTTTTTACTTCTTTCACTTAAGTCAGATTGGGAGGTGGAGAGTGTAAGTGAGGGAGGGGGTGAGCAGAGCATAAAAAGAAAAGAAAACTCCTGCACTCAATTCAGCCATCAGATGAATCACATAGAACTGAACACTTGACAAATACTCTGCACTTAACACGATCTTGGAGTCACTAAAGATTTCAACCAGACTCGAGAAATTTGATTCAAACAAACAAACCTTCTTGGTTACCCAAAGATTGTTTGCTGAAGGTATTCTTTTTCCCCACAACCAGGTGCTTCTAAGCATGGAAAGAGGGGCTGAGAAACCAGGGAGGACTCCCTCCTGGGGTTTAGTTAGGTATATAGAAAAGTGGACTGCTTTGAAATGTTGTTGAGATGTTGGAATTCTGCCTTCTGAATAATGCTGTAACACTCTATCCGCTTTACCAAAATTGTATATTCAACTTTATGATGGCCATTGATATAACAGAAAAAGCTCCTTTTTTTTTCTTTTTCAGAGTCATTTTAATGTGAGCCTCAAACCACTACCCTCCAGTCCTTTAATTTTTATTTCCAACATTTACCTTCCAGCTCATTAGTGACATTCTAGTTCTTTGATTACCTTCTCAGCTCTTCAGTTTTTATTTCCAACATTTTCTTAAATGAATTGTCTTTGAAGCCAGGACTGGGTTTTACATAGAAGGGTGTTATTTACTTTAAATACCCATTACAATTCTAGTTTCTGTATAGTTGTGCTGTTTTAAAACAAGAGGAGACCATCATCTTCTCTGAGGAGCTTCTCCAGTGATTCTGGTAAGCCACCAGATTTGGGAACTCATTGCTCTAGAAAACAAAGTATTTACTAAGTGAGATTTAAAAACTTCTGTTGACTAGTGTAGTGTAGTCAGTGAAACTCTACTGATAATTTTAAGATCATAATATAATTTGTCTAACAGAGAGTGTGTATGAGCCCATAGGATATTAAAAGAATAGAAACTTCAAATCTGTGCATTTTATCCTCCCACTTTAAAAAAAATACTGGAAAATAGCTTCTACCTCTTAAATTGCAAGTTCGGAATAATAATGCAAATAGACTGCAAGAGATGCAGAGGTGAATTAAGAGAATGGTTCTCATCAGAGACCACAGAAAAAAACAAAAATGCCATGATGTTAGAATATCATCCAAGTATTTCTATGTGTTTTGGGGAGAACTGTGTTGAAAGCATCAAGAAGGAAGAAACAGATGTTCTAGGTCTCTCTGCTGTTTCACATTTTTAATTTTTTTCTATTTTTTGTTTTCTCTTGCTGCCATAACAAATTACCACAAACTTACTGGGTTGAAGGAAGTTCCCGAGGAACTTCAACACCCTCTTTCTTGTGGAGATACTTCTTCTCTCCTCTGGATGGTTTCAAACAGAAGATGAAAAACTTGTGCTGCCCTCTAGCACTCAATGGAAGATTCTTAAAACTCTACATCAAACTTTCCATTTGGGAATTGAAAATATTTACCAATTTGCTAAGAGTCTTTTCAAGAGAAAGGGATTAATAAAAACTATAAGCCAGATTGTTAAAGGATGTGACGTCTGTCAAAAGTATAATCCCCGTAACAACCAGTCAGCTCTTCCAGGTTTACAGCATATAGGAAGATACCCTGGAGAGGACTGGCAGATAGACTTCACTCATGGCAAAAGTGATGAGACATCAATGCCTACTGGTTTGGGTTGACTGGGGAAGGAAATAGCAACCCACTCCAGTATTTTGACCTGGAGAATTCCATGGATGATCTATGGGGTCACAAAGAGTTGGACACAACTGAGTGACTTTCATTTCACTAGTAGGTTAAATCAACCAGTTAAAGCAATCAAATGAATTACTTTATAGATTTATATGTCAGAAATTCAACACTGGTGTCACTGGGACTAAAGTCAAGGTGTCAGCAAGCCTGAGTTCCTTTCTACAGCCCTAGGGGAGAATCCATTACCTGGACTTTTCCACTTTCTAGAGGTTTCTCACATTCCTTGGCTTACAGGACCCCTTTTTTCCCTGTTCAAAGCCAGAAACAGAAGGTCGAATTCTTCCACACTGAATCACTCTGTAATCTTTTCCAGTTTTAAAATCTGTGTACCCCAGTGTTCCAGACTAATCCCACCCCAAGGTATTTAATATCTGCAAAGTCTCTTTTGTCATGTGAAGTCACACATTCACAAGTTCTAGGGACTAGAATATGGACATCACTGGGGGGACATTATTCTGCCTACTGTATGTGTAACCTTTAGTCACACATTGTGTACACATCTTCTATAAGTGTACTGAATTATATCATTTTCATATAGTGAGATACATTTTAAAACTGTAAAAGAATTTTTTGGCAACTGAAGATGACGTGGTTCATGGTAGAATAGACATTAATAAATTTTTAACTGGGGCTTTGGTCTAGACCACTCTCACAAATCTCTTAGGAAGTCATCATTATGGACCCCAGCATAGGCCTATCAATAATAACTAATATGATCCATTTTTCTTCGTGACTGGAAAGGATCACTAGAATTATGATCTGTATGAGCATAAGACACAGTAGTTAATAGGTTGAAAATGCAATTCTCTAAACATCTGAATCACAGTGAAATGAAATACCATGTCACAAAATATAAGAAGCACTTTGAATAATTCAGTAGCATATTCATATACCCAAACCCCATTCACTCTGATTACACAATTTGGAATGGTGGGCTTAATGTAAATTGTTCTCTCTCTTGAATTCTATTTTGTACATTCTTGCTCTCTTTCAATCTGCATAGCATTATGGATATGTTATGCTGAACCATGTTGCTTTATCACTTCTAATTTTGACCATCACTCATAAGAAAATACAAATGTAAAACAGAGTATATAAATTCCATCCCTATGCATTTTCCCCCCATCCTGTAGTTCAGTTTGAAATACAAGACTTAACTTCTTAGAGCTGGCTTAGCAAATTATAATGAGCATACAGATTACCTGGGAATTTGATTAGAATGCAGATTCTGCTTTAGCAGATCTGGGGTGGAGCCTAACATTTTGCATTTTAAGAAGGTCCCAGATGATGGGCTTATGGTAGAGAATCCACCAGCCAATGCAGGAGATGCAAGAGACCTGGGTTTGATCTCTGGGTCTCTTGGAAGAGGAGATAATTGTAAGAGAACTGTGTTGAAAGCATCAAGAAGGAAGAAACAGATGTTCTAGGTCTCTCTGCTGTTTCACATTTTTAATTTTTTTCTATTTTTTGTTTTCTCTTGCTGCCATAACAAATTATCACAGACTTAGTGGGTTGAAGGAAGTTCCCGAGGAACTTCAACACCCTCTTGTGGAGATACTTCTTCTCTCCTCTGGATGGCTTCAAACAGAAGATGAAAAACTTGTGCTGCCCTCTAGCACCCAATGGAAGATTCTTAAAACTCTTTAGATTGGAAGAGGAAATGGCAACCTACTCCAGTATTCTTGCCTGGAGATTCCGAAGGACAGAGGAGCTTGGCGGGCCACAGTCCCTGGGGTCACAAAGAGTGGGACACAACTGAGCATGTGCACGCACACAGGTCACATGATGATGATGAACACTGACTGGGACAGATTAGTTGTACCCTAATGATTTCGTTGTACCCTGATGATTTGTTGTTGCCATGGTAACCCTGCCGGCAGGAAAGGAAGCTGCTAGTTGAGGCATTTGGTGCATATGCTTGGCCAAGAAGCCAAAAGGGCCAAGCTACTACTGTGGAGTGATGACTGAATGCCTCTTAGTCAGCATTCTGCCAAGGCCAGCTTCAGGGCAATGCCAGCGAGCCTTGAGCCTCTTATATAGCCTTTGGCTCAATGACAATGAAGGTCGCTGGTCTGGGATCCTGAGGCCTCTCCAGTAGCTAAGGGAATTCTGGGAACATGAGCACATTTGTTAGGATTGGAGTGACGGTAAACTTGCCTGGGCCGAATGAAGCCTGAGGAGACTCTGGTGGAGATCCGTAGACATCCTGTGCTGATCCCTCTTCTGACTTTGGCTGCAGGAGAGGAAAACTGAGCCATCCAGTAGCTAGTTCCCTCTGAAGATTCCATCAGGGTAGCAGGCACACACGGAGAATGGCATGTGAAGAGGAAGGCAGAGGTGGACAAGTCAAGGATGGCTAAAGACTGCCAACAACCCCCCTCAGCAGGAACCAACCTTTCCCTACCTGTTAAGTAACAAGGTTTTGTGGACTTGAGCTATGGAAGAGCTCACTTTCAACCTATCCATAATCCTGTAGGAGGTGCCGTGAATTATGTACTACTAACCATTTATGGAATGTGATAACATCTGATACTGTGTGTGCGTGCTCACCTCAGTCTCTCAGTTGCGTCCGACTCTTTGTGACCCCAGGGACTGTAGCCCACCAGGCTCCTCTGTCCATGGGATTTCCCAGGCAAGAATACTGGAGTGGGTTGCCATTTCTTCCCCAAGGGGATCTTCCCAACCCAGGGATCGAACCCACATTTCCTCCAGTGGTAGACGGGTTCTTTACCCCTGCACCCTCTGGGAAGCCCTATATGATACTATACTAAGCATTTTACTTATGTTATCTAATTTAATCCTCACAGTGGTACCAAGAGATCCCCGTTTTATAGAAAAGGAAGTGAAAGCTGAGGAAAGTCAAAGGATTTGTTCAAGATTCAAACACGTTATTTATGTTGTTCTGGAACCTGGGGTTTTAATCACTGCGTTATGGTAAGTATTTCAACAGAGAGGAGACTCTGAATCCCAGGTCCAGAAGTTAGAATATTAGAATGAAACTGATTTTTAATTTTTTATACCACTTTTAGGGCATGCTAAATTTGCTTTTGACTCGACATTTGTTCAATGACTAGTGGTTTTTCTATGCCTTTTCTTTCTCTTTTCCCTTTTTTTTTTCTTTTTGGCAGTGGAAATCATTGAGCCGGCAAAGCAGATGCATGTGAAGCTCTCCAGCAGATAAACATTTTCCACTCACATTTTGAAGAGAATAAGAAAGCCAAATAAAATAACCCAAATGGCAAACACTGTAAAGCCATTCCTTCATAAAAATAAATTTTTGGTGAAGAGGTCTTTCATTTGGAAATGAGATCCAGCTTCTGCTTATGGAAAAAGCAAGTCAAAGGCAGGGAGAAGACCAGTAGGTCTGCTAACTATAGAGCCACACAGTGATACCCTGAGTTCCAGAGTACAAAAATGTAGACTTAAAAGATTTGAACAATTTGTTTGTATATCTGTGCGCTGTGAAATCAGGCATTGTGAAGAAACAGCATCTTGTAGCTAGTTCAGAATGATATAATCCAGGACAGATTTTTTTTTTTTTTTCCTCTGACACATGGTTTTAAAATCAAAGGTTTTTTGAAGGAAGATGGAAAAGTCATCATGTACCAAGTGCAAAAAATTACGTACAGAGTAAGATTTTCATGGTAGGTAACATTTCACTTCCTGCTTATTTTTGATTGGGTGAGTGTATTTCTTGTCAGCAAAGACCATAGTGCTTTTCAGGGCTGAGGTCTGCAGTAGTCCACTGAAGGGAATGATGTAATGATAAGGCTTTCACATTCCAAAGGACAGTGATTTTTCTCTGTTGTAAATTAAAATGTTTATTTTTTTCCTAATTGTTACAGAAGATTTCTTTAATACATTGTTATGTGCCTTTCCTTATGGAAAACAAATAACTTCTCATTCCTTTAGGTTAAAAAAATAACAGTTCATTCTTTTGTAAACACAACATATTGTACTTTATGAGCAAGACGATGCACCAAATGGTGTGAAAGGTTGCAAGTCATAATTCTCTGCCCTGCATGACCTTAAAACTTGCAGATAATCTGAGATACAAACGAAGAAAAAGAATGTACTATTTCTTACTGAGCAAGAGATACCACCCAGGTTTGGGGCTAAGAGCTTTAAATTTATTATTTAATCCTTACAGCAATCAGTGCCAGTTATTTTAAACCCCAGTCCTGTTGCCTCAAAAAGCTATTTCCTGAATCTAGTCATGAAGGCATGAATTTCATCATATAAGGGTTAAGTTGTTTATTCAGTAAATTCTTAGAAATGGAAAGTCTTAGGATTACCAAGATCTCTCTTAATTTCCCAGGGCTGCTCTGAGGAAGTGAGTGGCTTGAAAACAATAGAAATTTAAATATTTAAGGCAAACCGATTGGTTTGAAACAACAGAAGTTTATTCGCTCTCAGGTCAGGATGGGAGAAGCTTGAAATCAAAGGTGTTGGCAGCACCATTATCCCTCTGAAGGCTCTAGGGAAGGATTCATTTTTGCCTCTTCCGATACTATTGGCAATCCTTGGCATTCGGTAGCTTTGTATGTTGTATAGATTGATGATGTTAAAAAGTGTTAAAGCTTGGCCTCACTGGGGCTATATATTTCTAAACAGAGGGTTGTTGTTGTTCAGTCACTAAGTCATTCCAACTCTTTGGGACCCCATGGACTGCAGCCCACCAGACATCCCTGTCCTTCACAGTCTCTCAGAGCTTGCTCAAACTCATGTCCATTGAGTCCGTGATGCCATCCAATCATCTCATCCTCTGTCATCAACTTCTCCTCCTGCCCTCAATCTTTGCTAGCAGCAGGATCTTTTCTAGTGCTCATCAGGTGGCCAAAGTATTGGGGCTTCAGTTGCATTATCAGTTCTTCCAGTGAATAGTCAGGATTGATTTCCTTTAGGATTGACTGGTTTGATCTTGCAGTCCAAGGGACTCTGAAGAGTCTTCTTCAGCACCACAGTTCAACAGCACCAGTTCTTTGGCGCTTAGTTTTCTTTATGGTGTAACTCTCATATCCCTACCTGACTACTGGAAAAACCATAGCTTTGACCAGATGGTTCTTTGCCACAAAGTGATGTCTCTGCTTTTTATTACGCGGTCTAGTTTTGTCATAGCTTTTCTCCCAAGGAGCGAGTGACTTTTAATTTCATGCTGCAGTCACTGGACACAGTGATTCTGGAGCCCAAGAAAATAAACCATTTTCATTTTTTCCCATCTATTTGCCATGAAGCGGTGGGACTGGATTCCATAATCTTCGTTTTTTTAATGTTGAGTTTTAAGTCAGCTTTTTCTCTCTCCTTTTCACCTACATCAAGAGGTTCTTTAGTTCCTCTTTGCTTTCTGCCTTTAGGGTGGTATCATCTGCATATCTGAGGTAGCTGATACTTCTCCAGGCAATCTCAATTCCAGCTTGTGACTAATCCAGCCCAATATTTTGCATGATGTACTCTGTATATAAGTTAATTAAGCAGGGCAACAATATACATCCTTGATATACTCCTTTCCTGATTTCAACCAGTCCATTGTTCCATGTCCAGTTCTAACTGTTGCTTCTTAACCTGCACACAGATTTCTCAGGAGGCAAGTCAGGTGGTCTGGTATTCCTTTTCTTTAAGAATTTTCCACAGCTTGTTGTGATCCACACAGTCAAAGGCTTTAGTGTAGTCAATGAGGCAGATTTTTTTTGGAATTCTCTTGCTTTTCCTACGATCCAATGGGTACTGGCAATTTGATCTCTGGTTGCTCTGCCTTTTCTAAATCCATGTTGTACATCTGGAAGCTCTTGGTTCATGTACTTTTGAAGCCTAGCTTGAAAGATTTTGAGTATTACCTTGCCAGCACGTAAATGAGTGCAGTTGTGCAGTAGTTTGAACATTCTTTGGCATTGCCCTTCTTTGGGATTGGAATGAAAACTGACCTTTTCCAGTTATGTATCCACAGCTGAGTTTTCCAAATTTGCTGGCATATTGAGTGCAGCATGATAACAGCATCATCTTTTAGGACTTTCAACAGTTCAGCTGGAATTCCACCAACTCCACTAGCTTTGTTCATAGTAATGCTTCCTAAGGCTCACTTGACTTCACACTCCAGGGTGTCTAGGTTTGTAACCAAACCATCGTAGTTATCAGTGTCATTAAGACCTTTTCTATATGATTCTTCCATGTATTCTTGCCACGTCTTCTTAATCTCTTCTGTTTCTGTTAGATCCTTACCATTTCTGTCCTTTATTGTGCCCATCTTGCATGAAACAGAGTGTAGGTTTTTTGTTTTGTTTTTTTGTTTTTACCAGAGAGAAGAGTCCTGTCCATATGATACGGAGAAAAGTTAAAAGTGGTTACTCCTTCAACCAGTCATACCTGGGTTTTCCCTCTCAGTTCGTTCATTTCAGTTCAGTCGCTCAGTCATGTCCAACTCTTTGCGACCCTATGAATCGCAGCACGCTAGGCCTCCCTTTCCATCACCAACTCCCGGAGTTCACCCAAACTCATGTCCATCGAGTCGGTGATGCCATCCAGCCATCTCATCCTCTGTCATCCCCTTCTCCTCCTGCCCCCAATCCTTCCCAGCATCACGGTCTTTTCAGATGAGTCAGCTCTTCACATTAGGTGGCCAAAGTATTGGAGTTTCAGCTTCAACATCAGTCCTTCCAATGAACACCCAGGACTGATCTCCTTTAGGATGGACTGGTTGGATCTCCTTGCAGTCCAAGGGACTCTCAAGAGTCTTCTCCAACACCACAGTTCAAAAGCATCAATTCTTCGGCGCTTAGCCTTCTTCACCATCCAACTCTCACATCCATACATGACTACTGGAAAAACCATAGCCTTGACTAGATGGACCTTTGTTGGCAAAGTAATGTCTCTGCTTTTTAACATGCTGTCTAGGTTGGTCATAACTTTCCTTCCAAGCAGTAAGCGTCTTTTAATTTCATGGCTGCAATCACCATCTACAGTGATTTTGGAGCCCAAAAAAATAAAGTCTGACAGTGTTTCCACTGTTTCCCCATCTATTTCCCATGAAGTGATGGGACCAGATGCCATGATCTTAGTTTTCTGAATGTTGAGCTTTAAGCCAACTTTTTCACTCTCCTCTCTCACTTTCATCAAGAGGGTTTTTAGTTCTTCTTCACTTTCTGCCATAAAGGTGTTGTCATCTGCATATCTGAGGTTATTGATATTTCTCCCGGCAATCTTGATTCCAGCTTGTGCTTCTTCCAGCCCAGCATTTCTCATGATGTACTCTGCATATAAGTTAAATAAGCAGGGTGAGAATATACAGCCTTGATGTACTCCTTTTCCTATTTGGAACCAGTCTGTTGTTCCATGTCCAGTTATAACTGCTGCTTCCTGACCTGCATACAGGTTTCTCAAGACAGGTCAGGTGGTCTGGTATTTCCATCTCTTTCAGAATTTTCCACAGTTTATTGTGATCCACGCAGTCAAAGGCTTTGGCATAGTCAATAAAGCAGAAATAGATGTTTTTCTGGAGCTATCTTGCTTTTTGGATGATCCAGTTGATGTTGGCAATTTTATCTCTGGTTCCTCTGCCTTTTCTAAAACCAGCTTGAACATCTGGAAGTTCATGGTTCACGTACTGCTGAAGCCTGGCTTGGAGAATTTTGAGCATTTCTTTACTAGCGTGTGAGATGTGTGCAATTGTGTGGTAGTTTGAGCATTCTTTGGCATTGCCTTTCTTTGGGATTGGGATGAAACTGACCTTTTCCAGTCCTGTGGCCACTGCTGAGTTTTCCAGATTTGCTGGCATAGTGAGTGCAGCACTTTCACAGCATCATCTTTTAGGATTTGAAATAGCTCAGCTGGAATTCCATCACCACCACTAGCTTTGTTTGTAGTGATGCTTTCTAAGGCCCACTTGACTCTATTATCTTAGAACCAGCTGCAGTTAGTATATTTCAGGTAGTTGTGAAACAGAAAATAACTACTTACCCCAACTCTCACAGATTTTCAAGGTGATGAGATCTAAACTTCCTAGCTGTATTGTCCATGGACAAGAGACTGAATTCAAATGTCAGTTTCCTCATCTGTAAAGTGGAGATAATATTCATTGCATGAGGATTCTGTGAGACATTACATTTGAAGAATATGGCATCATGTCTGGCATATAATGGATATATGTGGGTGTACTATATCTCAGAGGGGTCACAATTTAGGAAATCTGGTACAAGCCTCTTCTATTAGCATATGAAATAGAAAAAAATAGGAAGATAAAAGGATTAGCATAGAGAAAGACACTGAATAGTTACCAAATAACAAATTGAGGTATGCAGTATAATGCCCTTTGGCTCCTTGAATAGAAGCTTCCACTCTGAGTAACAGCCTCTGGTACTAAAAGTAGTTTAGTGTTCAGTGTTGCAAAATCAATGGTGCAAGTTTTGCTTAGATTAAAAAATCCATAGTCATTTTGTCTAAATCTTATAAACAACATTGTTTATTCTAACTGAAATGAGTGCTATATTTTTGACGAATTAAACAGATGAATTACACTGTAATTTAATCTCTAGCTATTCATGTCACTTCAAAACTATTAAACTGGTTTTTCACACTATTAGCTCCGAAAAGTAAAAATCCATAGTAAAAGCAAATTTGCCATTAATCAAGGATCATTATTCTTAAACGTAAGAATTTATTAGATATCTAGCAAATTTTAAGTCTAATAAGTAAGTTTTAGTGGATTTTTATCTTTGATGATTTTTAAAACTATTCATTGTTTTTAACATATTTTGGCCCGTTGATGTTTATATTTTCATTTTATCACCCTTTACACACTTTCCTTTTATGCAGATATATCTACTCTTATCACCTCTTTATGTACTTCTTTTCATATTACATATTTCATTCTCACATTTTTTCTTTTTCATAGTGATAAGGTTTCAAAACATTCCCCTTCCTTTCACAGGCACAGTTCTTTCTCCTAGAAATATCTAAGGAGTTTATCTCTTGCCATTTAAAAATACTCCAGTTTATACTTAAAATTGACATTATGCATATGTCTATAAAATATTAAAGTAAAAAGAAAAGATACAAAAATTTGACTTAGATTTTTTTAACAAGTAATTTGTTTTTTATGTAGCCATATCCTTTCTAACTAAAGAAATAAAGGCTGAACTAGAAAAAGAAGCCCCTTAAGAAAAGATACATGCATGTATGTACACACACACACACACACACACACACACACACACACACACAGATTTTCTTTATAAAGTAGGGTCACTTCTAATGTATTCTTAAAACCCTAAAATATGCAGTGACCCAGGCCTTGTGCTAGGTGATTTACATACTTTAGTTGTGATTAGTGTAGTACCTCTGGAAGGTAGGTTTAGGGTTATCACCAGGAAAATAAAATAATTTTGCGTAAGGACACAAAAGTAAGAGGTCAGGATATTAACCCGGGTCTTTCTATCTCCAAAGTCTGTATACTCTCCCTGAAGCCAACTCCTACCTGTTTTTTCCCCTAAATAAACTTAAAGTAGATGACTCTATTGTTGTTCAGTCGTCCAGTCGTGTTTGACTCTGTGTGACCCCATGGACTGCAGCATGCCAGGCCTCCCTGTCCCTCACCATCTCCCACAGTTTGCCTAAGTTCATGTCCATTGCATCGATGATTCCATCCAGCCATCTCATCCTCTGATGCCCTCTTCTCCTCCTGCCCTCAATCTTTCCCAGCATCAGGGACTTTTCCAGTGAGCTGGCTGTTTGCATCAGATGACCAAAATACTGGAGCTCCAGCTTCAGCATCAGTCCTTCCAAAGAGTATTTAGGATTGATTTCCCTTGAGATTTACTGGTTTATCTCCTTGCTGCCCAAGGGACTTTTCAAGGGTCTTCTCCAGCACCACAGTTCGAAGGCATTGACTCTTAGGTGCTGTGCTTTCTTTATGGTCCAGCTCTCCATAACTGTAAGTGACCACTGGGAAGACCATAGCCATGACTACACAGATCTTTGTTGGCAGAATAATGTCTCTGCTTTTCAATACACTGTCTAGGTTTGTCAATGCTTTCCTGCCAAGAAGCAATCGTCTTCTGATTTCATGGCTGCAGTCACCATCCGCTGTGATCTTAGAGCCCAAGCAAAGGAAATCTGTCACTACTTCTACCTTTTCCACTTCTATTTGCCATGATGACTCTAAGGAGTTACTTTACTCTATCTTGGTTAAGTCAGAGACCCTCAGTTTTAATGTTTCGGTTGTTGCTCTGCTTTTCACACATTATTCAGGAAGCTATTTTTATCAGCTGCAGAATCACATACTTATAATCAATTTATGTGATTACTTGTGATTTAATGTCTCAAATGTAGGCTTTCTGATATGGTCATCAATTTAAAGTACTGTTTCATGCTTTCTGTAATTAGCGCAAATAGATTGCTCTCTCAAAATAAGACTTAGGACTATTTTTCTGATTAGCTATAGTTATTTGTATATGGCTTATTTTAAGGAAATTTGACAACAAATTTATTGGAAATACATTTATGAAAATATTATTTTGTAGAACTATTCCCTTTATATGAGAATACATTGAAGATTTTTTTTTTAAATTACATCAGTATTCTCTTTTGACTACAGCTACTGTGTTAGATGAGATTTATTGTAAATCCTTGGTGGCATTCATTTCAGAGAGTGCTTCTGTAAGGAAAACTGACTGGCTGTCCTTACTGGAGTAAAGGAACAGATGTAAATGTACATTTGCATGCATGCTAAGTTGCTTCAGTTGTGTCTGACTCTTTGCAACCCTGTAGACTGTAGCTCACCAGGCTCCTCTGTCCATGGGATTCTCTAGGCAAGAGTATTAGAGTGGGTTGCCATGCCCTCCTCCAGGGAATCTTTCCGACCCAGGGATCAAACCCACATCTCTTATATCTCCTCAATTGGCAGATGGGTTCTTTACTACTAGTGCCACCTGGGAAGCCCAAATATACCTTTATGCTCCTGCAAAACCAAAGCGGTTACAGTAATTTGACAGAAAAATCTGGATACACTTATTTTATTCTTCTTCCAGAAGAAATTTAAGCAAAATAATTTGTTTGTGGCCAGATGGAGGCCTATAACACTGTGAGATTGAAACAGAATGGACAGAAAAACTCAGTGCATTGAAGATAGAATAGAAAATATGATTCATTTATTTTGTGGAAAAACAGGATGTCTTGAAAGCTGAGAAGGAAAAGAAAAAGTACTTTGCTTGAATATTTCAAGTTCTCTTTGCCAGTTGTTTCACATTCTCCTGCCTCACCTGCTTAAATGTTCAGAAAATGGTGTTTCATATGCCGAACAATCTCCTGATCATCCCTGCTCTTAAACAGCCCTGACAGCTTTAAGACTGTAATTCTGGAAACAGGAGCCTGATATGACACATCTGCACATGCTCTCCATTATTTCCTCCTGAAGAAAACAATGGTTGGGTAAGGTTACACTCTAATGGACTCTATTTTCAGATGTAATTTGGTAGACTATAAAAGAGAGAAAAAAGAAAATATTTAAAATGAGAAGGTGCAAGTATAATGCCCATTAAAAAGTGTCTGAGTAGCTGATTACACATACATGCATAATTGCAGACCTGAATATTTGTTTCAATACACCTGAGTCTTGGAGGTTGAAAAGAAATATCAGTATTTAAGTTAGCATCTTTATCATGGATGTTTTGGTTTGTGGACTTACTATCAATATGTTCCAGTCTTCCAGTAACTTTTTTTAGATGAAATTACATGGAGTATTTTTCACTGGCATGATAAAGGAAGAATTAAGCACTAAGAAAATTAAAAATATATCTCTTGAGTGCCCAGATAGCTGATTGGCCCCAGATAAACTTGTTGATACTCTTAGTAATTTCCTGTATTTCAGGAGGAATTGAATCTATTTGCATATTTACATTATAAGCATAAGTACAATCTAAATATTCCGACCAACACATGTGGCACTTGGCTGATAAAAAATCTGAAAATCATTTCATAGGATGAACAAATAAAATAATTGAAACTTTTAACCTGGAAAGAATATCTAGCAGTATGTGCTGGTATGGAGTAATTATCCATTCACTCAATTATTTATATAACAGACATCAAAAGTCCATTGCATGTTAGGACCTGTGCTAAATACAGAAAGAGTTGCTTCACTATATAGCTAGTATGGTGGAAACAGTTTTTCTTTGTAACTGGAAGAAAGAACTGAGACTAATAGGCATTATAGGCATTATAGAGATTTGAATTTTGATTAAGGTAAAATTTTCTAAAAGCCAGAGATTTTATGAAAGTAAATGGGCTGTTTTATGTTATAGAACCCTCTAGGAATGTTCTAGAGATAACCATGTGCCAATTTATAGGGAATATTTAATGTATACCATTATATATATATATTAATATAGGACTTCCCTGGTGACTCAGAGGGTAAAGAATCTGTCTGCAATGTGGGAGACCCAGGTTCAATTATTGGGTCAGGAAGATCCCCTGGAGAAGGGAATGGCTAACCACTCCAGTATTCTTGCCTGGAGAATCCCATGGACAGAGGAGCCTGGTGGGTTGCAGTCCATGGGCTCACAAAGAGTAGGACACGACTGAGTGACTTTCACTGTCACATACATTAATATGCTGAAACTTCCTATGCTTCCTCTCAACTCAATCATTTCTTTTCAAAATCACATGTAATTTATTATTAGCCAGAGTTAACTCAGAGTTAACCTTGGCCTACAGAAAAAGGCTAAAATAGGTGTCAGGCACTTTTCAGAGAAGCAAGGAAGTCTACTAGTTGTATTCCTGTCACAACTGCATTAGAAAGCAGAGGGCTAATCTTGTGCAGCTGTTTTTCATCATCTCACTGGTTTTTAGACTAGTGAAACAGGCCACTGAAGGAACTATGAAAACCTGTCTCCATCCCAGGGCCCAGCTATTTTGTGTGTGAGGTTAATAACCAGGTCCTGTCCTTTTCTTGATGTCTTGGAGGGTGAGGGTGGTTGTGGCCTCTGAGATCTGTCAGCTTCAACATCCACGTGACTTCATAGTTTACCATAGAACTTTGGGCTTGGAAGAACTTCATTCAAAACCCTTTCTTGACATCATATTAAATGTACAATCTTATAGTTTTAAAATGGGAAGGGTTCAGTTGCCTTTTCTATAAACAGAATGGAATCCTGATCAGAACACTTGAAATAAGAAATCTCTAAGTTTATACTTTTTTCCTTAATAGTTGCATATTCTATGTTGTCCATAAATTGATTCACACTTTTAGAAAAAAAAAATCTGATCTAGAAATTATTGCAGTTGGGGCCAGTTTTGTATCTGAGCATTTATCAATTAAGAGACTCTGTGACTCTGAAGGTCTAAAATGACAAATATAGTTTGTCTGTATGCATTCTATTTGATTTTCATTACAGTTGAAAGTTTTCCAAAGTAGGCTTTTTTGGTTTTTATTCTCCAGCACTTTTTCCCACCTCAAGGATTTCTCAGTATCATAGAATTGAGTTTGGACAGATGGCTCACTAAGTAAAAATATGGAAGTAAAATTTGTTTTGGATTTCTCTTGGAGAATGGGTACCTAAAAGTACATAAAGCCCTTTTCCTTAGTGTCTTTATGATTTGCTTTCCCTCCTACATTATGTAGCATCTTGAAAATTCATACTGGTGAACTTATTTTTTAAAGATTTCTTCAATGAAAAATGAATGAATGAAATATGAAGGAGAAAATAAGTCCTACTATCTTCCTGAAGCTGTTTGAGCAGTTAACAGCATGTGTCCACATGTTGGTCAAACAAGAGCCGTTATTGTACTTTCTCTTATATCGGGTGTGCAAGGCAGTGCTCAGAGGAGCATTGGGACTTCAGAGGAGAGTGTCTGGGCCCAGATGGGGCAAGTGGTAGCCATGAAAGGGTTAGTTTAGGTAAGTTCCTTAGCAAAGTTTCTTCTTCTTCCCTGGTGACTTTCCTGTTATTTACATTTAAAAAGCCATGGTGCTAAATTATAAAAAGAATTGGACTGTAACCCTCAAATTATTTTCTTTTGCGTGTCTGGTTCACTTAGTATAACCTGCTTTTTGAATGATTTGATTCAGAATTATTATCAACTCTAATTGAGAACTGGTTATGAGGAATCATCTGTGAGAGGGTGTGTGTGTGTGTGTGTGTGTGATTGTTTTGGAAGAGGGATGGATGCTCCTAAATCATGGACTAAAATCTGAAAATTTATCCTAAGTGAATGTAAGCAAATCGTCAGGTCTGTTGTGGCCATACTGATCTTCAGAAATAGCCTGCCACGTATGGGCATTGCATTGCAGATTCTGAAAGCTTGGCTTCTGTCCTCAGGAGGTCTCAGGCTGGTAAAAATCCAGAGATAAAGATAGTTAAATGGCCCCACTTGGTGAGAGAAGAGGATGGTATGTGAAGTTAATAGTGAAGAGGCTGCTAAATACAGTGTCTGCTGGCTGTTTTCACAAACCACAAAATGCTCTTTAAGTTCTTTAAACTAAATTACTTCAACCACTAGATAAGGTTTCAATGCATGATATTATTATTCTGCAGGCTTTTTTCCCCCTTCCAAGTTAATATCTTTGTTTTGATTTTGGCTGGGGAAGTTCCTTTGTTGGTCAGCCGCAACATTTCCATTAACTCACATAAATTCCCTATCTCACAGTGCTTGCCAGTTTTTTCCCTGCCCAAACAGGATAGATAACATTAGCAGTGTTGCATGAAATATCTAAAATTAAAAGTATGTTTCCCACTGCTTCCGACCACTGGATTGTGAATAGCTTTGATATTATTCACAACCTTCCTAATCAAAGCAATGCACTTAGAAATACTTTTTATTTTGCCTAGGAACTAAATCTTTATTAGAAATTGTTTATAGGTTTTTAAGAATAAAGGGTACCAGAAGAGGTCCTTCAGAGATTATTTTTGATCTTGTGAAAAAAACAGTTTGCCTGTTTTAGTTGCCCAGGACAGTGGTCACTGGGCCTGTATAGCATCCCCCTTCAATTCCTAATGGCAGGGAGTTACTCAATAGGCTTCGGGGGTCTAATCCAGCAATCCAATCAGTCAGCAAATCGAGAGGCCAGTATATTTACTAAATACCTAGCAGATGTGAAGCAAATAGGACTTCCCTGATAGCTCAGTTGGTAAAGAATCCAACTGCAATGGAGGAGACCCTGATTCAATTCCTGGGTTGAGAAGATCCGCTGGAGAAGGGATAGGCTACCCACTCCAGTATTCTTGGACTTTCCTTGTGGTTCAGCTGGTAAAGAATCTGCCCGCAATTCAGGAGACCTTGGTTCGATCCCTGGGCTGGGAAGATCCCCTGGAGAAAGGAGAGGCTACCCACTCCAGAATTCTGGCCTGGGGAATCCCATGGACTATATAGTCCATGGGGTCACAAAGAGTCGGACTCGACTGAGCAATTTCACTTTCACTTGTGAAGCAAATTGGTCCCCATAGATACTGTGGCAATGATTACATGGGCTACTGAACTACTATATCACAGTGTAAATAAACTAGAGAAATTATTCTGTTAGTGAGATGATTAGGAACCTCTACTTACTAAGCATTTCACCATGTATCACTCCACTATTCTTGCCTGGGAAATGCCATGGACAGAGGAGCCTGATGTGAACAGTGCATGGAGTTGCAAAGTGTTGGGCAGACTTAGCGACTAAACAACAAATAAAACCATGTATCACATTTTACCATGTATCAGTCATGGGCTAAGTACTTCATAGGCACAATCTTTTAAATTACTGACAACAACCCAGAGAGATAAAAACATTTTAAATAATTTTACAGATTTTTGGGGCACCTTTAATCAATTTGTCCAGGGGTATATGGTCATTGGTAGAGTCATTGGAAGAGTCAAGATTTAAACCAGACTCTGGGCTTCCCTGGTGGCTCAAATGGTAAAGAATCTACCTGCAATGCAGGAGACCCAGGTTCGATCCCTGGGTCAGGAAGATCCCCTGGAGTAGGGAATGGCAACCCACTCCAGTATTCTTTCCTGGAACATCCCATGGACGGAGGAGCCTGGCAGGCTACAGTCTGTGGGGTCACAGAGTTGGACACGACTGAGCAACTAAGGCAACACTGAAAGCTATACTCTGAACCATTACTCCATGCAATTTAATTGAACCCTGGTCACCCAGGCTTTGGGAAGAATGGAAAAGAATAAACTTCTTTGCACTTGAACCATTTTCTGATTCAAAGGAACCCAAAGAGAGATGCATACTTGTTCTATGCAGTATGTGTAAGAGATCTTCATAGCTCCTAAAAAGAACTCCATTCTATCCACATGCAACTCTTTCTTTCTCAACAGCACAGGAACACCAGTGAGGTCTCATTTAAACCATGTCATGTGATGACAATGGCAATAATAAGCCCAAAGAGCCCAAACAGCACTTCTGTCAGGCACTGTTTTAAGGGCTTTCCATGCAGTAACTCATTTCCATCTTCACAACAACCCTGTGAGGGAAATTCTCATTTTCTGAGGCCAGAGATTAGGTGGGGGTCGGGAGGTGATTTTTTTCTACTCAAATATACATGTAAATGCTTCCTACTATATTCTCTTTTTAATGATTCACAGTTCACATGAGCTTAGTAATGGCTCTGAGAATCTCTACAGCAAAGAAGCTTATCTTTCTTCTAGCCAGGGTATTCAAAATTTATTTTATTATTCAATCCTATTGCCACTAACACCTATTAATATGCTTCAGAGTATAGATCAAGGGTTGCTGTTGCAGATTTCAGTAACAGCCTGAATTCAGAAGCAAACCCATGGACAAATCTTAATGGCTAGGAGGTGAGGAGTGGAGCAGCAGGGGATGAGGGGTATTACTCCAGCAATTCTACAGACCACACCAGAGACACTGGGCTCGGGTGAGCAAAGCTACATTCCATGTGCCAATCAGAGAGTTGTTTGCCAGTGCAGAACTACATAGAGGGAAAGTCTGGCACTTAACTGTAGGTCAGCACTTAACCCAAACCTTTTAGCATTTCTGCTTATTTCCTAATGATCTGGTGATTCCATGGCTTAAGGCAGATGACGAGCACCAACTGATGATAATAGGATAAATCTGTTCAAGCAGAGATACTCTTGGTACATTTACATGTTACAATGGTTGGTATTTCACAACCTGCTGCTTAACCCAGGCCTCTGAGGGAAGGCTTTAGCAAGTGACCTAGATTCAAAATCTGGTCACGTTTCTGGCTCCATGGGATCACTTAAGAGTTTAGCATTAGGATGGAGACAGAACGGAGCAGTGCAAGGTTGGCCATGGAAACAAACCACAATGAGGTACCACCTCATGCTGGTCAGAATGGCTGCTATCCAAAAGTCTACAAACAATAAATGCTGGAGAGGGTGTGGAGAAAAGGGAACCCTCCTACACTGTTGGTGGGAATGCAAACTAGTACGGCCATCATGGAGAACAGTGTGGAGATTCCTTAAAAAACTGGAAGTAGAACTGCCATATGACCCAGCAATCCCACTGCTGGGCATACACACTGAGGAAACCAGAATTGAAACAGACATGTGTACCCCAATGTTCATTGCAGCACTGTTTATAACAGCCAGGACACAGAAGCAACCTAGATGTCCATCAGCAGATGAATGGATAAGAAAGCGGTGGTACATATACACAATGGAATATTACTTAGCCATTAAAAAGAATACATTTGAATCAGTTCTAATGAGGTGGATGAAACTGGAGCCTATTATACAGAGAGAAGTAAGCCAGAAAGAAAAACAGTATACTAACACATATGTATGGAGTTTAGAAAGATTGTAACAATAACCCTATATGCGAGACAGAAAAAGAGACACAGATGTATAGAACAGTCTTTTGGACTCTGTGGGAGAAGGTGAGGGTGGGATTATCTGAGAGAATAGCATTGAAACATGTATATTATCATATGTGAAACAGATCGTCAGGTTCGATGCGTGAGACAGGTGCTCAGGGCTGGTGCACTGGGATGACCCAGAGGGATGGGATGGGGAGGGAGGTGGGAGGGGTGTTCAGGATGGGGAACACATATACACCCCGTGTGTTGATTCATATCAATGCATGGCAAAAAACACTGCAATATTGTAAAGTAATTAGCCTCCAACTAAAATAAATAAATTAAAAAAAAAGAAGATCCAAGTGGCAAGTGAGTGAGGGAATGGACTCTTGCTGGAGCTCAGGGTTTGAAGCTGAGGATGTAGAATGAATGGTTGTAAAGGCTTTAAAAGTTTGAGCCCCAATGAGGAACCTCACTGATGGGTGGGATTTGGAAAAATTCAGAAGAAAAGTAGTATTCTGATGTGCATATGTGTGTATGTGGATCTGTGTATGTGTGTATTGGAGGCCAGAAGAAAATGAGTTAGTATGGGAAAAAGTACTGTTGTAAATTGAGCCTGTGTTCTGAATATTGCAATAACTTGATCTGGCTGCATGGAAATTCTCATAGGAAACTTTTGAAATGTAGGTTAAATTCAAGTGATGGAGTTCTTTGAAGGCCAGGCCAAGGATTGGATTTGTCTTGGTAGAGAATAGAGAGCCCTGAAGGTTCTTGAACAGTGGGATGATGTAAGAAGTGGTGTCTTAAGAAGGCTAACCCAGCAGTGCCAGGTGGGATAACAAAAATACTACACGTTTTAATTGCTGACTCATTTATTCTTAAAAACATCATCTTCGAGAATGACATTAGGACTATATGAATCTCAATGTTTAATTTTATGAAATTCTGGAAACAAAAAAGGAAACACTGGATTATAGGAAATTAATCTTTTAGGTAATGGTTTTAGTTTACACAAAATTAGTACTGTTAATGGATTAGTACTGTTATAGATAATAATACTTGTATCTATAACAAATAAAGCCAGGTTTTTTAATAAAATAATACACCAGTCCTGAGAAGTATTACATATTTTACTAGAATAAAAGCATAGTTTACTTTTTGGTCCCTCTGTACTTGGCCATTTAGGTTGGCTATGTACCTTAACCAAAGTTATGTGGAGGGCACTTTCTCCACATAGCAACACTGTTCAGGTTTATGCCACCACCACTTCCTCTTCAGGCTTAAGAGAGATAATGGTTTCCTTTATTTCTCTAAACCTGTACCATGCCATATGGTAGCCACCAGCTACAGGGGGCTACTGACCGCTTGATGGTATGATTAACATAATAGTGTAACTGATGAGTTGAATTTTTTATTTTAGTTAAAATTAATTAAATTTAAACTTTAAAGCCAGAAATAATATAAAACTAAACACAGCTTTATTATTTTGGTAGGACTATATTTTATTTGAGAATTTATTATTTAAACTGAGATGGACTGTAAATATAAAATACACATCAGGTTTCAATGATTTAATATGAAAAAAGAAAAATATCTTACTGAACATTTAAAATATTTATTACATTAAAATAACTTGGATAGGTTGGGTTAAACTAAGTATATTATTAAGATTAATTTTACCTGTTTCTTTACACTTTTTTAATGTTGTTACTAGAAAATTCTAAATTACTATGTGGCTGCCACTAATGAACATTCCTGCTGTAAATCTTGCCCACATCATTGTAAATAGACCCTTTATACTCTTCAAATATACCCAGTTTATATATGCCACCACTTTATGACTGGTAGAACCCTAACTGATTCCACTGCAACCAAAAAAAAAAAACCCCAAACCTGTGACCAATTAACTTTATTTCTTATGAACTAAATCACCACTCTGTTTTTAAAGAGAAAAAAAATAGGCTTCTTTGGAGGAAGATACACACACACACACACACACACACACACACACACATATATATATTCAGTGGGCATTATATGAGTAGCTAGGCAATATGTGGCTTCTAAAGATGTTTCCTAAACAATGTTTACATTGTGGACTAGTAAAATAATCTTCAAAAACATTTTTTGAATGGAAGTACTAGTATTCAGTAGCTATCATATGCCAGAAAATTTTTTGACAGATTATCCAGTCTATCCAACTCCTAGACCACTTTGTACGTCTTCTGCAGCCTCATGGGTAGCCACTTTCAAACAGACCTCAAGTTGTCTCCCAACAGTCCTTTGAGGTGGGAATGTTTTGAGTTGCCTTCATTGTACAGACCAGTGTACAAAGTGAGGCATGGAGAGGTTACTTGTTTAAAGTCACATAGCAGACAAGCATAGAGGCCAAATTAAGTCCAGATTTGCTTGACTTTTTATTCCAGGATCATTCTAGTATACCCAATAATAAAATATTCCTTACTCTAAGACATTTTAAACAAAATTTAAGGGGGAAATTTGTTGATTTACCAGGCATTGATTTTAAAACTTTCCTCGCAATGTAGGTGGTCTTTAGCGCTGTATTTCTCTCCTACCCAGTCTCTCAGACCACATTCCACCTCTTCAGCAGCCGCAAGGGTAACCACTTTCAAACAGACCCAGAAAAGACCACAGGTCACAAAACTTCCATGAAAAGGAGCTTCTAGGGCAGGCTTGTCAGGTCACTTGCAAGAAGGGAGAGACAGAGGTTTGGGAGAATAAATCAGGCCAGTCTGGGCAGGCTGCATTCTGTTGAGTCCAGCCCCAATCCCAGCGGTAGCCTCACCCTATCCTTAGTCAGAATGCCATGTGCACCCTTAGATAGTCTTGCTTCCATTTAGTGACATTGGGGAAGGATGTAAACAGAGGCTCAGAGACGTAAACTGTATCCAAATCAAAAAAGGGACAAAGGTCCTTGAGTCTGGGGTTGAAGACATCATAGCGCTGCCTCCCAATCTTATTTTCAATCTATGCATAGTCTGATCCTCCTGCATTTGATTCTGACTTACGATGTAATTATTCATGGGAGTTTTAAAGTGATGTTTACACATGTTAGCACATGTTGCTTTGGACTTCACTATATCGTCCCTAGCTAAATGGGTGTGAAATAAAAATGTGTTTTTAAATGCAGGTAGCAACTGTACTTGAAACCATGTTAATTCTGGAATTGAGTACAGCTGTGTCACATTAAACACTAAAAGGAATTACAGGAACCTCCAGATTCATTGCAAAATTGGTCATGGTTTTGTACTCTTTTTTAGTGCAAGGCGTTCTTTAGGTGTACAGTGATTAAATTTAATACTTAAACATTTAATAGTTAAATACTATCTGATTAAATGTAACAAAGAAAGGGATGTTTCCTTCTCTATTCATTTTATATTTTTGGTCTGATCCAATATTACTGTGTGACCTTCTAGAAATTCTCTCATCTAAACTCTTCTGAAACTGAAAACAGAGGCAATGTTACTTAGGGATTAAAAGACAGCTTGAAGCAGGCAGACCAGGGTTTAGCTGTTTTTTCTGGATGTTGTATGGCTGTGGCCCAGCTCCTTCACTTCTCTACACCTCAGTTGCCTTGTCTACAAGAAGAAGGTAGCGGCATAGCAGGTAGAGTTCTTCAGGTGTAAGCAACAGAAATCAACTCTTGACTACACACAATTATTTTTAAAAAGGAATTTACTGTAAGGATATGAGAGAGCTGAAATAATCAAATGAAAGAATGAACTGAGCCTCAGAAGAGCGTGAACTTATGGTACTCCAGGGTTCTAGAAAACAAGACCTTTTTGGCATTATTAGGGCACCTCATCCAAAGTAAGATTTCTTATCAGATTTCATCCTTTGGCTCTTCTACTCAAGAGACAAACTCCCAGAAAGAGTCAGGAACTAGTTGACATCCTGCCTTCATTTCCTTGATGAAGGGAAGGCAGGAAAAGGAAGGGTGGCCCGACTGACAAACTATAGTAAATGAGGGAAGCTGAGTTCCTAAATAAAATATCAGGGTGGTGTTACCCAAGAAAGGGATATGGGTGTGGGACAAGCAAAAGAAATGATGTATTTTACATGCTCTTGACTTATAGAGTGATTATGCTATTCAAATGAGATCACTGACATAGGTCTACACAGTAACAGTACATATAAATTATCAATAAAGATAATTTAAAAAATTATCAGTAAGACAGAATTTATAATTTATTCTTCCCATTATGTTTCCAATAGCATATTTCAAACACACACACACAGAGCAGTCCCTCAGATTTTACTAATGGGGGTATTGTAACAATTTACTATCTAACTAGATAGAGATATATGGAAAACAAAATAAGTAGGAATTATGTCCCAAATAGTTTGCATGCAATTATTTAACTTAAAAATATGCCTTTGGTTTTTCAAATATAAGCCAACAATAAATCCCACGCCATCTAATTTAGTTACGGTAAATCATAGTTGTATGTCGTCATGATTATGGCTAATTGAGGGATAAAGGATTTAATTTTAGAGTATGAATGAAATACACTGTTGTTGACATTTATGCATGACATTCTGGGAACAATAAGGGAAGTGCTAACAGCTATGTGATATAAATCCCCCTACAAAGAGAATATTAAAGAACATTTTTAAATCAAGGATTCTGATTCTTAATGAAGGTACTGGTGATTCTAGAAGCCTGGGCTTTCCATATTTAGAATGTACCAACTGCTTCAAATTAGAGAAGCTATAAACTCTTCTGACATGAGTTCACTGATGGTGTGTGTGTGTGTGTGTGTGTGTGTGTGTGTGTATGAATAGTCTTTTCAGCTAAGTGCAAACAGAAAGTCTACAACACTTCCCTGAACTATTAGTTTTTAGAGGAATACATTCTATGGTGGGCTTCCCTGGTAGCTCTGTGGTAAAGAATCTGCCTGCCAATGAAGGAGACACAGGTTTGATCCCTGGGTCAGGAAGATCCCCTGGAGTAGGAAATAGCAACCTACTTCAGTATTCTTGCCTGGGAAATTCCATGGACAGAGGAGCCTGGCAGGCTACAGTCCACGGGGTGGCAGAGTTGGACATGACTTAGTGACTAAACCAGCACCAACATTCTGTGGTAAACTGCTATCCCACACTAAGATTGCCAATCTACATTGAAATTTGTAACTTTATAAAGAACATTAAGATTATAGAGTCTATTTACACTTGGCCTGAAACTGCTTATGAACTGAATGCCAATACCAGAAACTTAAAGGAACCAGCTCTATTTTTTTTTCAACTTCTGCTTTCACTTGACAATGTCTTCCATTAACACTAAATGATTAGATCAGAGAACAAGATGGTGGAGGAGCAGGTGGACGTGGAATACATCTCTTTCCACGGATACATCAGAATTACACCTTCAGACACAGAAGTGCACGCAGAACACCAGCTGAGAGTGAACAGGAGTACCTGACCAGCGGAGAAGAATATATAGAACCACGCAAAACTTGGTAGGATGAAGGAACTGGGGGGAGAAACAGGAGTGTTAGTAGGACTGGACCTGCCCTCAGCAAGTGGGGGAACTGAAACGGGGGATCTGATCCCCATGTCAGGGCAATTGTCTGAGTCAGAGGAGAAGCATTTAAGGCTGGGAGTGAAACAGCTGATCTGTGGCAGCCTAAATGGTATGAGAATCAGACAGTCCTTGCTGCAGCCATACATACCCCAGATGGCACAGTGGCTGGGAGCTGGAGTTTACAGATTGTGGAGCAATCCCCGAGCGAGGGCTGCTGCTGACTGCAGAGAGGATTGAGGGGACGGGAGGGAGGACGTTGTGGTGGGGATGCCTGTGGAGGAAAGCCGGGCAGCCATGGAAGCAAGGTGATGCTGCTGAGTCACACGGAGGGGGTGGAGCCATCACCATAGCCTCTCTCCCCGACCACGCCAGCATCCGCAGCTGAACAATAGAGGGGCTGGCCCACCAAACGCCTGACGCCCTGAACTACACATAGGACCCCGGGGGGGTGGGGGGGTCGTATGTGCCTGATGCGCTGAACAACGGAGAAGGACCCCAGGCAAGGAAGCCCTCTGCGTGATATATGGGTGGAGCAACAGAGAAAGACTGGCCAAAGAAGCCTTCTGATCGCCAGCTACAAGAAGCTCGAAAAAAAAGGCTCTAATAGGGCCATAACTCCTGTGGCAGAGGCAGTCCATGTCCCTGCACACTTCGCGCCTCCAGGGTCCCCGAAAGCCAAGCAGCTGCGCCACCTTCACACTCAACTCTCACTGGGGCAGAGCTGCCACAGGCAAAAAAAAAGTCTTGTGCCTATGCGTGCAGGACCGCTTTGGTCGTGTCTGACTCTTTGTGACCCTGTGGACTGTGGCCTGCCAGGCTCCTCTGTCAGGGAGGGGGGTTCTTCAGGCAAGAATACTGGAGCATACTGGCCAATACTGGTTGCCATATCCTTCTAGAGCACTATATTTCCTGCTGCCCTAGCCGCCAACTCCACTGAGTACCTGGTGCTGCCAGAACCCCTGTGACCCAAGCAGCTGCACCACCTCCACGCCTGGCCCTCACAGGGGCAAACCCAAGTCCACCAGGGACTGTGGACGACCCATATGCAGAGGTGGACATAAAACCACAACTGAAACCCAGGGGCAGTGTGGCTAAGGAAGAAGACCCAAAACTCTCCCACCAGCTGTACAAGCTGCAGATTAAATCCACACGATCAACTAGGCAGACTCCGTGTCTATGGAATATATAAAAGGTCCTTGAGAGCTCCCACAAAAGATAATGCACTAGTTCTGATAGTTGTGGACATTGGAGGCAAGGACACAGAAGAGTAGGACCAGATCAGAATCTGAGCTGCCCCCAAAGCAGGTCCAGAGATCAGCACAGTGTTAGAGGGCATCCTAGGGAAGTGAAGTGAACTGTGACTCCCAGTGAGGGAAAGGACTCTTGACAGCAGTGACTCAAGAAAAACATTTATTACTCTTACGTTTTGACTTGTTCTGTAGATTCTTTTGGATTTTTTTTTCTTTTTTTTTCCTTTTTCTCCCGACTCTGTTGTAGTTGTCGATTTTATTGGCACTATGAAATCTAATTAATCTTTTGAGCTTTTTAATTCTTTTTCTTCTCAGTCATATTTTTTATTGTTATAAACCTCTGCCTCTGTGTTGGGCTTTTGCAGTTCTGGGGAGTTTGTTTTTTTCTCTTTTAATTTTTAATTTTATAAACCTATTGTTATTTTTTCCAAATTTATTCCTTTGTTTGCTTTTCCTACTGTACTTTTCCCTTTGCAGTTAATCTTTAATATATACGAATATTCTTTATCTACCTCTGTTTAACTTTGCATAATCTATTCTTTCTCTTTTCTTTCTCTCCTTTCCTCTCAACATATTCGTTAGTTTTATTTTCATTGCTTTCTTCCCCAATTGGCACCTTCCTTTAGTTTTTTTCTTTTCCAGTTTGTGCTTTAGTTAGTTTTGTTCTTAACTGGTAAATATAATTTTTGATTTCCTTTGTTCGCCAGATCAATCTATTGTAGTTTTATTTTTGTTGGGGTGTTTTGACTTTGTTCATGGGTGTGTATGTATATGAGTATATTCCATTATTTTAATTATTATTTGCCTGATTTGGTAACTGCCATTTGTCTGGGGTTCATCTTTGGTTTCTTGTTTTTGGATATTTGTTTTAATCTCACTTAATGCCATAAAAAACCACTTGTGGAATATTTGTTCCTGACCAGAGATCAAGCCCTGAGCCTTTGGAGTGGGAGCACTAATTCCAAGACCCTAGAGTAACTAGAGAACTGACCCTAGGGGTAACAAATAGTGAGAACTCACACAAAGGCAACTGCTAGAATCCAAGACCCATCACTGCCAAACCACCAACAGCACCCCGTGCAGGACGCCTCATCTAAACAACAGACAAAACAAAAATGCAAACCCAGTCATCAGCAGACAGGGTCACCTCCTCACTCAGCCCTGGCCACCAGAGGAAAAGCAAACAAACACCCAGCACAAATCTCACCCTCTAAGAAGCCTACACAAACCACTGGACAAACCTTAGGAGCGCAGAAACCAACAGGAAGAAAGAATTCAACCTTGAAGCCTGGGAAAAGGAGACCTCAAACACAATAAGTTAAGAAAAACTAATGAAAAGGCAGAGAAATACTACACAAATGAAGGAACAAGCTAGTAGCACAGATGTCCAAATAAATGAAGAGGAAATAGACAAACTACCTGAAAAAGCATTCAGAATAATGATATAGTAAAGATGATCAAAAACCTTGAAAACAAAATGGAGAAAATGCAAGAATCAATTAACAAAGACCTAGAAGAATTAAAGAATAAACATACAGAGACAAACAACACAATTACTGATATTAAAATACTCTAGAAGGAACCAATAGCAGAATTTCTGAAGCAGAAGAACGAATCAGTGAGCTGAAAGATAACATGGTAGAAATAACTTCTGAAGAGCAGAATAAAATAAAAATAACGGAAAGAACTGAGGACAGTCTCAGAGACCTCTGGGACAATATCGAGCACACCAACACTCAAATTAAACGGGTCCCAAAAGAAGAGAGAAAAGAAAGGGTATGAGAAAATTTTTGAAGATATTAGAATTGAAAATTTCCCCAACAAGGAAAAGGAAAAAGTCAATCAAGTCCAAGAGGCACAAAGAGTCCCATACAGGATAAACCCAAGGTGAAACATGCCAAGACACATACTAATCAAACTAACAAAGACTAAACACAAAGAAAGAATATTAAAAGCAGCAAAGGAGAAGCAACAAGTAATATACAAGGGAAAGCCCATACACTTAACAGCTGATCTTTCAGCAGAAACTCTTCAGGCAAGAAGGGAATGGCAGGATATTTAAAGTACTGAATGGGAAAAATCTACAACTAAGATTACTGTACCTGGCAAGGATCTCATTCAAAATTGATGGAGAAATAAAAAGCTTTTCAGACAAAAAGCAAAAGTTAAGAAAATTCAGTACCACCAAACCAGCTTTACAACAAATGTTACATGGGCTTATATAGTCAAAAAATACAAGAGAAGAAAAAATATCTACAAAATCAACCCCAAACAATTAAGAAAATGGCAATGGAAACATATATCAATAATTACTTTAAATGTAAATGGATTAAATGCTCCAACCAAAAGACACAGACTGGCTGAATGGATATAAAAACAAGACCCATTTATATGCTGTGTACAAGAAACCTACTTCAGACCTAAAGACACATATAGACTGAAAGTGAGGGGATGGAAAAATATATTCCGTGCAAATGGGAAGCAAAAGAAAGCTGGAGTAGCAATCCTCACATCAGACAAAATAGACCTTAAAATGAAGAAGAATACAAGAGATAAGGACACTACATAATGATCAAGGGATCAATCCAAGAGGAAGACATAACAAGTGTCAATATCTATGCACCCAACAGAGGAGAACCTCAATATATAAGACAAACACTAGCAGACCTACAAGGAGAAATTGACAGTAACACAATAGTAGGAGACTTTAACACCTCACTAACACCAATGGACAGATCATCAAAACAGAAAATTAATAAGGAAACACAAGTCTTAAATCATACTTTACATGAGATGGATCTCTTTGATATCTTCAGGACATTGCATCCAAATGCAGAAGAATACACCTTCTTCTTAAGTGCACATGGAACATTCTTCAGGGTAGACCACACCTTGGGTCACAAATCAAACCTCAGTAAATTTAAGAAAATTGAAATCATATCAAGCATCTTCTCTTACCACAACGTTATGAGACTAGATATCAATTTCAGAAAAAAAAAACTGTAAGAAACACAAACACATGGAGATTAAACATCATATTTCCAAATAACCAACAGGTTACTGAAGAAATCAAAAAGGAAATCAAAAAATTTCTAGAAACAAATGACAATGAAAACTCAACATGTTTTCATGGGATGAAACCTATGGGATGCAGCAAAAGCAGTTCTAAGAGGGAAGTTTATAGCAATACAATCCTAACTCAAGAAACAAGAAAAACATCGAATAGACAACCTAGCTTTACACCTAAAACAACTGGAAAAAGAACAAAAAACCCCCCAAATTGGTAGAAGGTAAAAAATCATAAATATCTGAGCAGAAATAAATGAAAAAGAATTGAAAGAAACAATAGTAAAGACTAATAAAACTAAAATCTGGTTTTTGAGAAGATAAGTAAAATTGACAAACCTGTAGCCCAACTCATCAAGGAAAAAGAGAGAAGAATCAAATCAACAAAATTAGAAATGAAAAAGCAGGGGTTACAACAGACAATGTAGAAATACAAAGTTATAAGACACTATTTTGAACAACTATATGGCAATAAAATGGATAACTTGGAAGAAATGGACGGGTTCTTAGAAAAGTTCAATCTTCCAAGACTGAACCAGGAAGAAATAGAAATTATGAACCACCCAGTTACAAGCACTGAAATAGAAGCTGTGATCAAAAATCTCCCAAAAAACAAAAGCCCAGGACCAGATGGCTTCACAGGAGAATTCTATCAGCCATTTAGAGAAGATCTAATGCCTATCCTTCTAAAACTCTTTCAAAAAATTGTAGAGGAAGGAACACTTCCAAACTCATTCTACGAGGGCACCATCACCCTGATACCAAAACCAGACAAAGACAACACACTAGAAGAAAACTACAGGCCAATATCACTGATGAACATAGATGCAAAAATCCTCAACAAAATTTTAGCAAACAGAATTTGGCAACACATCAAAAAGCTCATACACCATGATCCAGTTGGGTTTATTCCAGGGATGCAAGATTTCTTCAATATACACAAACCAATCAATGTGATATAGCACATTAACAAATTGAAAGATAAAAACCATATGATGCTCTCAATAGATGCAGAAAAAGCCTTTGACAAAATATAGCACCCATTTATGATTAAAACTCTTTCAAAAATGGGCATAGAAGTAACCTACCTCAACATAGTAAAGGCCATCTATGATAATCCTATAGCAAACATTATTCTCAATGGTGAAAAACTGAAAGCATTCCCCCTAAGATCAGGAACAAGACAAGGGTGTCCACTTTCACCACTATTATTCAACATAGTTCTGCAAGTCCTAGCTATAGCAATCAGAGAAGAAAAAGAAATAAACAGAATCCAGATTGGAAAAGAACTAAAGCTTTCACTGTTTGTAGATGACATGATACTGTACATAGAAAACCCTAAAGACGGTATCAGAAAATTACTAGAGCTAATCAGTGAATTTAGCAAAGTTGCAAAATACAAAATCAATACACAGAAATCACTTGCATTTCTATATACTAACAATGAAAAATCAGAAAAAGAAATTGAGGAATCAATCTCATTCACCATTGCAACAAAAAGAATTAAATGTTACATTACCATATGTAACCCTTAGAATAGGAATAAACTTACCTAAGGAGACAAAAGAACTGTACATAGAAAATTATAAGACATTGATGAAAGAAAACAAAGATGACATAAACAGATGGAGAGATATTCCATGTTCCTGAATAAGAAGAATCAATATTGTGAAAATGTCTATACTACCAAATGCAATCTACAGATGCAATGTGATTCTTATCAAATTACCAGTGACATTTTTCAGAGAACTGGAACAAAAAGTTTCACAATTCATATGGAAACACAAAAGACCCTGAATAGCCAAAGCAATCTTGACAAAGAAGAACGGAGCTGGAGGAATCAACCTTCCTGACTTGAGGTTATACTACAAAGCTACAGTCATCAAGTCAGTATGGTACTGGCACAAAAACAGAAATATAGACCAATGGAACAAGATAGACAGCCCAGATACAAACCCATACACCTATGGATACCTTATTTTTGACAAAGGAGGCAAGAATATACAATGGGGAAAAGACAGCCTCTTCAATAAATGGTGCTGGGAAAACTGGACAGCTACATGTAAAAGAATAAATTAGAACACTTCCTAACACCATACACAAATATAAACTCAAAATGGATTAAAGACCTAAATGCAAGGCCAGAAACTATAAAACTCTTAGAGGAAAATACAGGCAGAACACTCCATGACATAAATCAAAGTAAGATCCTCTATGACCCACCTCCTAGAGTAATGGAAATAAAAACAAAAGTAAGCAAGTGGGTCCTGATTAAACTTAAAATCTTTTGCACAACAAAGGAAACTATAAGCAAGGTGAAAATACAATCCTTAGAATGGGAGAAAATAATAGCAAATGAAACAACTGACAAAGGATTACATACAGATGGCTAACAAACACATGAAAAGATGCTCAACATCGCTCATTATTAGAGAAATGCAAATCAAAACCACAATGATATATCACTTCACACCAGTCAGAATGGCCATCATCAAAAAGTCTACAAATGATAAATGCTGGAGAGGCTGTGGAGAAAAGGGAACATTCTTGCACTGTTGGTGGGAATGTAAATTGATGCAGCCACTATGGAAGATGGTATGGAGAGTCCTTAAAAAACTAGGAATAAAACCGCTGTATGACCCAGCAATCCCACTTGTAGGCATATACTCTGAGGAAACCAAAATTGAAAACAACACATGTATCCCATTGTTCATTGCAGTACTATTTTCAATAGCTAGAACATAGAAGCAACCTAGATGTCCATCGACAGATGAATGAATAAAGAAGTTGTGGTACATATACACAATGGACTATTACTCAGCCATAAAAAGGAACACATTTGAGTCAGTTCTGATGAGGTGGATGAACCTAGAACCTATTTTACAGAGTGAAGTGAGTCAGAAAGAGAGAGATAAATATTGTATTCTAATGCACATATATGGAATCTAGAAAAATGGTACTAAAGAATTTATTTACAGGGCAGCAATGGAGAAACAGACAGAGAATAGACTTATGGACATGGGGAGAGGGGAGGAGAGGGTGAGATATATGGAAAGAGTAACATAGAAACTTACATTACCATATGTAAAATAGATAGCCAACGGGGAATTTGCTGTATGGCTCAGGAAACTCAAACAAGGGCTCGTATCAACCGAGAGGGGTGGGATGGGGAGGGAGGTGGGAAGGAGGTTCAAAAGGGAGGGGATATATATATATACCTATGGCTGATTCATGTTGAAGTTTGACAGAAAACAACAAAAGTCTGAAAACAATTATCCTTCAAAAAGACATAAATTAAAAAAAAACTAAATGATTAGCACCCTCATAGCAAAGCCTCCAACAATTAACATAGACTCAAAGTTATTTCCCTCATTGGAAATTTTCAGTGATAAGCAAAATATTCATTCAATATGAAGAGGAACCTGAGTATGCCCTCTGCTTCCATAAAACATCTCTAGTCAGAGAAACTCCTACTGAACTGAAGGTAGTAGTTACATAGTGTCAAGATATAATGCCTGTCAAAACTATTTGAGGGATTCTGTAAATAAACATGGGTTGAAGGAAATTTTAAATCGTGCCATTTTATAGTTGTACTGTGTGCAGTACATTCTGGATAGTTAATCACTCTTTCTATTCTGGAAATATGTTAATATTCACACCGTGTCTGAGCTACCATTAGGGGGCAATGTGGAAGAAGCTTGACTAGCTGGGAACCATTGATTCCTTTTAGTGTATTTTTTCATTTCAGTTATGATATTTGTCATCTCTGGTTGTTCTTTATATTTTCTAATTCTTTGTTTAAACATTCTAACTTCTGGCTCTGTACCTTTATTCTCTTCCCAAGTTCTCTGACCATCTTTATGATGATTACTCTGAACTCTTTCTCAGGTAGACTGCCTGTCTCCACTTCACTTAGTTCTTCTCCTGGGGTTTTATTTTGTTCCTTCATCTGACCTTATTCCTCTGCCACCTCATTTTGTCTAAGTTGCCATCGGCATTTTTATGTATGTGGTAGGTTAGTTACATTTCTCAGCCTTGGAGAAGTGGCTCTCTGTAGGAGGAGTCCTATGAGGCCCAGAAGCGCACTCCCCTCTGGTCACCCAAGCTATATGCTCTAAGGGTTTCCCCTAAACAGGCTGTGTGGGTCTTCCTTTAGCAGCAGGCTGGCTTTGTGGGCAGCCTAATAGGCTTGGTTGGCTTCTAGTCTGGTTGGTTGCCAGGTCCTGACTTGTGTGGATGCTGCTGGCTGCTGTTTAGTGGGTCTGATCACAAGGTGGCTGGTTGAAGAACCCTAGAGGCCCAGGGGCTAGTGCTGTCTCACCAGTAGGCAGAGAAGACTTGGAGGGCTGTTGCCCACTCACTGGCAGGTGAAGACAGAACCTGGGGTTAGTGCCAGTCTACTGGCAGGCAGAGTTGATTCCTGGAGTCTGGTTATAGGACCCATGAGTCCCAGAGCTTTCTTCAGATTGTTGGGGTGAGGAGTTCTTGACACAGCTGGCTATGAGGTCTGGAATGTCCTGAAGGTTGTGTTGGCCTGTTAGTGGGCAGGTTCAGGGCCCAGCTGGTCACAGGGGACAGTCTGGCCTGTGTTGCAGGACCACCGTTTTCTTGCTTCTGGTGTCTGTCCCCTAGTGGATGAGGCTGGTTTAGAGGCTTGTGCAGCTTCCTGGTGGAGGGGCTGGTGCCGCCCACTGATGTGTGGAGCTGGGTCTTGGCCCCCTGGTGGGCGGGAACGTGTCTAGTGGGATGTCTGGGAGCAGCTGTGGGCTCTTTAGTCTTTAAGCAGCCAGTCTGTTGGTTAGCCAGTTCGTTGTTTGGTGTGGTGTCACCTGCAGCACTGAAGCGTACAGGCCATTGGGTAGGGCCATGTCTGGGTACTAGTGAGCCAATATGTAGCTGCCAGGAGGGTTTTTGCATTTGGATATCCCCAGTGTGTCTCCTACTAGTATCTACATCCTGTGGGTGAGCTCCAGTCCCCACCCACTCCCAATACAGACACATCCCTCTCCAGGAGACTGAGACCAGCAGGTATGACTGGCCCAGGTTTCTATCAAATTACTTTGTTTTGCCCTGGGTGCTTGTGTGCATGAGATTTTGTGTGAGCCCATTAAGACTAAAGTCTGCATTTTCCCCAGTCGTGTGGGGCTCCTGCTATTAGGCCCTGCAGGCTGGCATCTTCCTGGTGCCAGACCCCTGGGGTGGGGGTGGGGGGCTGACATGTGGCTCAGAATTCTTACTCCTGTTAGAGAAACTCTGTAATATATTTTATTATCCAGTTTGTAGGTTGCTTACCTGAGGGTATGGAATTCGATATCACAAGTTTTCCTTCCTGTCTTGGGCCGTGGCTTCTTCTTTACGTCTTTAATGGTAGAAGATCTTTTCTAGGAGGTTCCAGTCTTTTTCATCAGTGGTTATTCTGCAGCTAGTTGTAGGTTAGGTGCACTCATGACAGGAGGTGAGCACAGTTTCTTTCTGCTCTGCCATCTTGGTTGCTCTGATCCAGCATCAGCTGGGATCTAAACTGAGTCCTGATCAGAGATTCAGGTTGATTCTCCTTTCCTCCTTCATTTCCTTCCTTCAGTGAAATTCCTTTCCTTCTTCATTCCCTCCCACCTTTTCTCCCTTCTTTCTCCAGGTAAATATCTTGTGACAATTAGATTCACAAGCAGTAATAATAAATGAGAGATTTACTGTATCCTTTACCCAGTTTCCTTCAGTGGTATCATAAAACTATAGCATAATATCACAACCAGGATATTTACATTGATATAGGTCAAGATACAGAACATTTACATTCCGTGGGGATCTATCATATTGCCTTTATAATCACACTCGCTTCTCTTTTGCCCTAATCTATCATTTCAGGAATGTTCCATAAAGGAATCTTTCAGTATATAATCTTTTGAGATTGGCTTTTCTCACTTAGCATACTTTTCTGGAACTTCATTCAAGCTGTTATGTGTATCAATAACTCATCTTTTTTATTGCTGAGCAGTATTCCATGGTATGGATATGCCAGTGTGTTTAACTATTCACCAGTTGAAAGACATCTGGGTTTGTTTCCAGTTTTTGTTTATTCAGAATAAAGCTGCTACAGAAGCTTGTATATGACTATTCATAGCAGCATTATTCACAGTAACCAAAAGGTAAAAATAACACAAATGTACATCAACAGATACAGATAAATGGATAAACAAAATGTGTATATATGTGTGTGTGTGTGTGTGTGTGTGTGTGTGTGTGTATTAGCATGGAATATTGTTCAGCCTTAGAATAGAACAGTGTTCTGTATATGCTACAACATAGATGAACCTTGCAAAGATTATGCTAAGTGAAATAAGTCAGACACAAAAGAACACACTATACAGTTTCACTAGTATGAATTGCCACGAATAGGCAAATTCACAAAGACAGAAAGTAGAATCGAGGTTAGCAGGGGCTGAAGAATAGAAAGAAATGGGGAGTTATCATTTAATGAGGATGAAGTTTCTGTTTGGGATAATGAAGTTCTGGAAATGAATACTATTGATGATTGCATGATATTGTGAATGTACTCAATGCCAATGAATTGTACACTTCAAAACTCTAAATTTTATGTATATTTTTCCACAGTTTAAAAAAAAGAATATATAAGCATTTGTGTGTAGATTTTCGTATGAATAGAAGTCTTAATTTCTCTGGGATAAAAGTCCAGAAGTGCAATTGCTAGTTTGTATGATAATTACATTTGTGTTTTTCAAGAAAATGCCAGAGTACTGTACATGTTAAATTCCCATCACCAATGCATGAGTGGTCCAGTATCTCTGCATACTCACCAAAATGTGGTGTCACTAATTTAAAAAAAAAAAAGTTAACCATTCTGATAGGTGTGTACTGGTATCTATCTCACTGTAGCTTTAATTTGCATTTCCCTGATAACCAATGACGTTGAATGTCTTCTCAGATGTGTTTTGCCAATTTTATATCTTCCTAGTTGAAGTATCTCTTCATGTCTTTTGCCTACTTTCTAACTGTACGGTTCGCTTTTTTACTATTGACTTTTGAGAGTTCTTTACATAGTCTACATACTAGACCTTTGGCAGAGAAGGAAATGGCAACCCACTCCAGTATTCTTGCCTGCAGAATCCCAGGGACGGGGGAGCCTGGTGGGCTACTCTCTATGGGGTCGCACAGAGTCGGACACGACTGAAGCGACTTAGCAGCAGCAGCAGTTTGCAAACAATTTCAACTACTCTTATCATCTGTCTCTCAATCCTTCTAATATCATCTTTCATAGAACAAAATTTTTAGGTTTTGATGAAGTCTGATTTATCAGTTTTTCTTTCTGTGGATTATGATTTTTTTGTGTCAGATCTAAGAACTCTTTGCTTTGTCCTAGATCCCAAAGTCTCCTCCTACTTTTTTTCCTAAAAGTTTTATAATTTTGCATTTACATTTAAATGCATGATTGAGTAAAGTTTTATATAAGATGTACAACTTAGGTCAAGATTATTATTGTTTCCCATAGGGATAACCAATTTCTTTTACACCATTTGCTGAAAAGATGATCCTTTCTTCACTGAATTTTAAAAATTACTCTAAGATAATGTTTTATCCTTTCTTCCTTCCCTCTCCCGCCCTTCCTCTTTCTCTTTTTGGCCCCTGCTTTACATAATCTACAGTATTTTCACTGTGGCTGTGAAAAGAGTTTTGGCACCTTCATGCTATGAAGTTTGATGATGAGCGTCTCTATGGAAGGCACACATTTATATTTTCTAAATATCATTTATAAAACACCTAAATCAGTATTTTGCTGGTCCATTTTTGCACTTTCGTAACCATCATTTAATTAATGAGCAAAAGAGAGATGGAGACAGGTAAGACTTTCCAGTCCTCTCTCTCTTGTACAGTGTGCTCAGTGTCAGCAGCCTCAGTTCATCTGGGTTTATTTCTGTCCTGGTGCCCTGGGAGCACCAGCGACTTGGGAATGAGGCACAGGTATCTCTGTAGCAAACGTGGTGATTTATGCAAACAGATCTTATCTTATACATTACTTCTTCCCTCCCTCCCTGTCTCTTTCTTCTACAAATAATAAATAACTAGGAATAATATGTTACACAAAGTATACCTTTTTTCTTTCATAGAGATTTTATTCTGGTGAAATAGGAAAAAGATAAGCAAATAAAGTGAAAACAGAATGAATGTCATTTTACAGGGATTCATCATTGTCATACATTGAAATACTCCAAACCTTCAGACAGTAGTTGTGTTGATTATAATATAATAATTACAAAATGTGTCATTAGAGTGATATCTTTTGATTCATTGACAATATTTTCCTGATTTCTCAATATTTATGGTATATACCAGTATTGTCCTGGTTGCTGCAGTAATCTGAAAGAAAAAAACTGTAAGTTTTGATTTCCAAGAATTTATAATTTAGCTGAGGTGGTAAGAATATACATAAGCACAAATATTTTAAATTAGTGTCATATAAATAGAATGACAAATAAATGTAAAAAAAAAACAACCCTAAAATAGTCAGTAAAGAGGAAAAGTCTCTTCCCTTGGGAATAATCATGGAAAAGTACCACTAAGTAACATCATAAAGCTGGGCTTTACAGCCAACCATAACAGGCAGACAGAATTTCAAATATCAAAGACCACAGTGGAGGCAAAATAATGAACTGATGGCCCTAAGAAAGGGTCAGCATGGAGAGAAAACATGACTCCTCTGTTTCAGAAATGACAGAAAGGCCAGTTTGACATTATAAAATAGGAGACTCAAATACAAAAGGCACAAATGCGGGCAATGCCTATTGAATCTAGAAATACGCCTTTTTGTACCTAGACCCTATACTCACAGTAGCTTCTCAGAGAATTAAAAGTTTCAGACTTTGAATAGTATGGGAGAATGTTTTCACTAGTGTAATAATAGCTTTGTAAGATTTTAGACTGAATAATGGGTAAGATATAAAGTTTAATAAAAGAAATTTTTATTTTCTTATTAAAGGCTGGAAATATTTGCATAATGTATCCACATGAAAACACAATAATTTGCCACTTTAATTCAGTTAAAAAAATTCAGAAAATACCTTCGTGAATCCACAGGGCATAATTTTGCTTTACTCTCATTCCATCCATTTTTCTAACATGTATTCCAATATATTTTATATCAGCAAAATTATGAGCTGATCCTTCTCACCCTAGTGGTTTTTCCTCAATTGGGCAGCATGTTCAAGAGTTGGAACATGTATTGAATCCTCACTCATATCACTTTATAATATTATTTACTTCATGTTGTTTCTGTAATGATAAAATGAGATCATATATATGGATTTTAAAAAATGGTATATAGTGCCAATTTAATATTATTAGATAAGAAACTTCACGATGGCTTAGACGACTACTCCTCATATACCTTTGCATTCCCCATGTGCCTGTACCTAGTACACAGAGCCTACTTACAATCAGCAGCATTATTAAAAGTAGCAATGATTCCACAGTACATTTATTTGCCTATACACATAGAATCTGTTTAATATGTCTGATGAATGTTCTATGAACTTGTTTGCAAAGAATTTAGCATGTAATTATTCTATTTAATCACAGTGAATCCCTCTGAAAAGTCATATTACTTGTGTCAAAAAAAAGAACACCCAAAGAATTATTACTTGTTACACTTCTGGGATGATATATCTAGTGTGATCCTGAATAAAAGTCAAATTATATGTCTTACACTGGCTTCACTTTATGTGTAAGCAGATATAGTCACACTATAGCATGCAAAAAAGAAGTTTAAAAGGTTTGAGCCTAAATATTTAAACATAATTTTTAATATATGAATAGATAGATAGATATATACATATTAATATTTGTATATATATAAACACAGATATCTAGAAGTATATACCTATATATGTAAATATATAGATGTATAGATATTATAAATATACAACCATATGGTCTAAATTGAAATTAATATTGCTAGTGTCTCAGAAAAGTGCTGAGTTTCAAGTCACATTCATAGGGAAACAAAATCAGAAATTGTGTTGTTAAAATTAAAACTTTATTCTAGAACTCATACAGCATCCTATATGGGAGAAGCTGTCTGTAATAAAGATCGATGTAGCAGAAATTGTAACATATCCACCAAAATAAAATTTTATGTTCAGGTTTGTGGATGAAAAATTTAAGACTTGTGGTAGTAAAGTGACGAGTTTTATGTATTATCCCCTTAAGAATCTTTTGACCATTTGGAAAAGTCTTATGGGGTTAAATGTCCAGGTTCAACAAACAAACAAACACCTGGACACTGAGACAGATGAGGAAAGCCAGAAACTACATCTGCGCGTGAGTGCGGGGAGCCTGAGTAAGTCGGTAGTAAGTATGGGAACAGCATGATTTCTGCTGAGCGTGCTACACCCTTAGCAGAGCAGATCCTGAACACGTGCAAGGCCTCATGGTTTGGGTCAGCAACAGTGTCTAACAGTGATGTGGAGCTCCTTCTAGGGTAAGTCACAAGTGTGTAATTTACCATGGAGTGGCCTATTTATGGGACACAGGGGGATACCTCGCTGGTTGTTTTTTCACACAGTTATTAAATCTTAGTGGCAGTTAAAATCCAGGATACTGTATGACTTTGCACAAGATGACAGGATGCTTCCTACACTCCTCTTGTCTTTGGAAAAAATAATGATATTAAGTATAGGCTAATCAGAACTCAAGGAATGGGAAAAACATGAGTTTTCGAGCCAGATGAACTTGCCTTCAAATCCTGGCTCTTTATTTAGCTTTTGTTGGCCCAAGTTTTATGTATTTTTGTACAACAGACAGAACAACATGCACCTTGTATGGTTATATTGAGTATTAAATGAGATCAAAGTGAGTGAAAGTCACTTAGTCATGTCCAGGCTCTTTGTGACCCCATGGGCTATAGCCCACCAAGCTCCTCTGTCCATAAGATTTTCCAGGCAAGAATACTGGAGTGAGTGGCCACTTCCTTCTTCAGGAATCTTCCCAACCCAGGGATTGAACCCAGGTCTCCTGCATTGCAGGCATACTCTTAACCGTCTGAGCCACCAGGGAAGCCCATTCAATGAGATAATGGATGCAAATATTCAATGTAATGCCCAATATGTCTTAGATGCTCACACTCTCTTGCCCTTGAACACCACATCTCCTTTCCATTTCCTATTGCCCAAGGGGAAATTAACAACAAATTTTAGAGTTCTATAAATTCTAAAAATAAAAACTGTGAATGTTTTCCTACTGAAAACTGACGCTAATTCATATGAAAAGAATGTAATACCTTCTCAGATATTGGTACCTATAAGAAAAAAAAAAGGCAGCAACTGTCCTATGAACTTTATATATGTTATTATTTTTTAAATAATTTTATTTATTTTTGGCTGTGCTGGATCTTCATTGCTGTGTGAGCTTTTCTCTAGTTGTGTGTGCTGGGGCTACTCTCTAGTTGAAGTGTGAGGGAGCATAGGCTCTACACATTCAGGTTTCAGTAATTGTGGCTTATGGGCTCCAGAGCACAGGCTTGGTAATTGTGGCACATGGACTTAGTTGTTCCATGGCATGTAGGTTCTTCCTGGATAGGGACACAACCTGTGTCTCCTGCATTGGCAGGAGGATCCTTTATCACTGAGCCACTGGGGAAGCCCTATATATGTTGTTGTTTTAATCCACATGTCAATAAATACCCCATCTGGTAGATATTATTGTAAGTATTTTGCATATGCTTATCATAACAATTACGAAGAAAAAAGTACCAACTTACTTACACTGGCCTTATTACAAGAATAAGGGCTTCCTGGGTAGCTCAGCTGGTAAAGAATCTGCCTGCAATGCAGGACACCATGGTTCGATTCCTGGGTCAGTAAGTTCCAGGGATAGGCTACCCACTCCAGTATTCTTAGGCTTCCCTAGTGGTTCAGATGGTAAAGAATCCACTGCAATGCAGGAGACCTGGGTTTGATCCCTGGGTTGGGAAGATTCCCTAGAGGAGGACATTGCAAGCCACTCCAGTATTCTTGCCTGGAGAATTCCATGGACAGAGAAGCCTGGTGGGCTACAGTCCATGGGGTCACAAAGAGCTGGACATGACTGAGTGAATAAGTACATTATGATGCAAGCTCAGCAAGAGGAAGGTAAGTTTAACTGCCTTTTGTTTTTATGTTACTCTGTTCTGCACTTAATATGTAGTCAAGAAACATTGAAGAAGTTGGCTTTTTTCCCTTGAGAACTTTCATTGCTAAACCCAGAAAGATGACATCATAGAGACTCTGTTTCACTGATCTAAGTGCTAATCAAGAAGCTCTAGGCACCTAGGTAGTACAAGAAAAAGTATCCTGTATAATTTGTGAATAACCTTGATAAAATCCAAACCTTGTGATTTGGTCTGTTCATTTACATAAAGATAGTGTGGAGGGGTGTGGGCAGAGAAAGAGAGAGGGAGGAAAGGAGATGACACAGTTTTCTATATCCTCAGGTATGAGAAATTACTAGCGAATTACTCTTGGAAGTACTCAGATTGTATTTTAGGAGTTTCATTGAAAAAGGTATTTTAGCTAAAAATTTATTATTGCATTACCAGTCTGAGACACTTACTTCTTTGAATCTATTAACTAGCATCATAAATGAATGGATGCTCCTCACAACAGATTTAGAGTACCAAGGGGAATAGTGTCAGGTTGCTACATCTGGATTATTTTCAGGGGTGGAAAATAATGAGGATACCAACTGGGCCACCCACTGCAAAATGTGGGTGACCAAATAAGCCAATGGAACCTCTAATGAGTATTTACTCCAAAAGACTCTGCATGTAAACGACTTCCAGACTGATGTGGTGCCAAGCTTAGAGGATTAAGTCTTTCAATGGCTTTTGTTGGTCAGCAGCCAAGGCATCTAGGAACAAAGGAGGGGGGTCTCCTTGTTAAACATATCAAGAATATTACTTTCAGACAAGAAGAATGCAAAGAATGGATCAAAGAACACCGTAAAATAGATGGAAGACAGTAGAAATAAGTAATAACAGCATCATTCATACTCTGAGTTTAGGGTGATTTTGTTTAGTTAGGGCATTATTTTTCAGAGGACTTTAAAGCACTGCTTAGCATTTATGTGGTCTGGCCTACATTATAGGTAGTTGTGTACATGTCTTAGGTTTTGATGATCTTGAGGGCAGGAGTTTCCTCTGCTTTGTCTCATGAGTGTGCCATTTATCTTCTGTTTCTTCTTCTAGCATTAAGCAGTGTATAGATATAGATTGCTGAAGAATTATTTTTGAAATATGTTAAAATGAATTTGCAACCACTTTTGCTTTAATAATACAAAAAGTACCAGGAGGAACATATCATGGTTTTGTTTTTGCTTTTTTAAGGAGAGGTAAATCTGTAATACAAAGAAATTGCATGTCCAGAGGGAACAACTCAATATCACTTAGAAAGTCTCTGGGGTTTATCCTGACTCAGGGTTCTTGTATATCTCAGACTAATCAAATCCCCCAAAGCAATGCAAATGACAGAGTACATATGGAAAATCACATTCCCTGTATGTTTACCCAGAGAAAATACAAAGCAAGAAAATGTTTGCACACTATGACAAAAGTCAGTGCTAGAATAGATTCTAAGATGGCCACCCAAACAAATGTTTACTTCTGTAAAGCAAAGCAAAACAAAACAAAACCTAATTGGATACTTTAAAAGTTTGAAACACAGCAACAACACGTATTGGATTCCTTTTTTCTGTTTCCAAATAGTTGTGTTAACATTCTGGAACCTTTACCTTTCTGACCTTTCTCAAAGAAGTGGTCAATGGCATTTTACAGCAAGATTTCCTTTTAGACATTGTCAAATGTAAACTTTGGCCACCAATTTCTCCTTCTTTAGGCGAAAGGTAGCCATAGTTGGCCTGAAAGTTTGGAACTGCACTGTGTGGTTTAAAGACTTTCCCCATGATCAGCATTGCCAGTGTGGCCATGGTCCTAACAAAGATAGCCATTACTCTTTTCTTAGATGGACAACAGTTGCATGTCTGCAGTTACTCATGTATTCAGAATGCTTCCAAAATGTTTGTTTATTTATATCCTTAATTTAACAGTCTCATATAGTGCCAGAAAGTGTTCTCTGTGAAGCAGATAGAAACATTATCCCTGTTTCATAAATGTGAAATTGAGGTTAAATAAATTGTTGAAAGTCAGTTCAGTTCAGTCGCTCAGTCTTGTCAACTCTTTGCAACCCCATGAATCGCAGCACGCCAGGGCTCCCTGTCCATCACCAACTCCTGGAGTCTACCCAAACCCATGTCCATCGAGTCAGTGATGCCATCCAACCATCTCATCCTCTGTCGTCCCCTTCTCCTCCTTCCCCCAATCCTACCCAGCATTAGGGTCTTTTCCAATGAGTCAACTCTTCGCATGAGGTGGCCAAAGTATTGGAGTTTCAGCTTCAACATCAATCCTTCCAATGAACACCCAGGACTGATCTCCTTTAGGATGGATTGATTGCATCTCCTTGCAGTCCAAGGGACTCTTAAGAGTCTTCTCCAACACCACAGTTCAAAAGCATCAATTCTGCAGCGCTCAGCTTTCTTCACCATCGAACTCTCACATCCATACCTGACCACTGGAAAAACCATAGCCTTGACTAGACGGACTTTTGTTGGCAAAGTAATGTCTCTGCTTTTAAATATGCTATCTAGGTTGGCCATAACCTTCCTTCCAAGGAGTAAGCGTCTTTTAATTTCATGGCTGCAATCACCATCAGCAGTGATTTTGGAGCCCCCCAAAATAAACTCTGACAGTGTTTCCACTGTTTCCCCATCTATTTCCCATGAAGTGATGGGACCAGATGCCGTGATCTTAGTTTTCTGAACGTTGAGCTTTAAGCCAACTTTTTCACTCTCCTCTTTCACTTTCATCAAGAGGCTCTTTAGTTCTTCTTCTCTTTCTGCCATAAGGGTGGTGTTATCTGCATATCTGAGGTTATTGATATTTCTCCCGGCAATCTTGATTCCAGCTTGTGTTTCTTCCAGCCCAGCGTTTCTCATGATGTACTCTGCATATAAGTTAAATAAGCAGGGTGACAATATACAGCCTTGACGTACTCCCTTTCCTATTTGGAACTAGTCTGTTGTTCCATGTCCAGTTCTCACTGTTGAAAGTCATGCATCTCAAAAGTGGTAGAACTGGGTTTCAAACCCAAGCCACCTGGCTCAAGTGTACTAAAGTCTGACTCAAACTCCAAAACATATGTTTTAAGGAAAAGAATGACAATGGCTGGGTTTTCATACAGTCCTATCTAGCTTAATCTCCCTGAAACTGTGTGGTGTACATCTTCCTCCTTTATTCCACATCCAGTTCCTCAGTAGAAGCAGGAAGTTCCCCGGCTCTTATCCCCCTGGGGTGTAGGGGGGGGGTGGTCTTACACAGTAGATTTGAGAGGAAGCTTAGAATCAGGAAAGTGAAGGAGATGTCTGACTAGACATCTTGGGGATATGTCTGTGCTCTCGAGGACTCCTTGTGTCCCTTTTGTGACAGCTCCTTTCCTTTGCTACTACCAGTAAATTCCAAATTGCTTTATTTCCCATTAGTTCAGAAAGTGGTAGAACATTTCTTACACCTAAAGCAAGGACTACAAGTATATAAAAAACATTTACGGTTTCTATTGCTGGGGGGGTGATTCGGGCAGAAATAAACAGGTTGAAAGTACATCAGGAGGGAAAACATATTCCTCCCTTTTTTTTGAAACTATCCTTTTCCCCTTTCCACCCCACCCTCTGTTCCCCATTGAAACACCTACAGTTGGTCCAAGTTATGTAATTGATTTTCAGAGTAAAGCCTTTTTGGTGTGTGGTTACGGAGTCAGCTTGGCACTGGATTTCTGAGGGGAGGAGGGCTGGGACATGTGGAAACAGAAAGATAAGGAAAGAAGGGGCCTTAGTGCTCCTGAGAGAGTAGGTCCCAGGAGTGATGGTCCCGAGGGAAACAGTCCTGGAGAAGAAGTGGCAGCACCTGGGATGCTCCAGGCTGTGGGAGACAGGAGGGAAGAGGGGTCCCAAACTGGAGCTGAAACATCTGAGCAAAGGCAGAGAAAGGGAAGCCAGGTTTCAGTTCTCAGCAAAGATCATGAAACTGCCTCTTTGCAGTGCTTAACTCTTAAAAAAGGAAAGAAAGAAAAAAAAAAAAGCATAAATCAGACTTACCCTCTAGGAACCTAGCACTCAACTTAATTCCAGAAAAGAACTGGGATTTGTTTTAGGTCAAATGCTAAAATGTCTTCTTGAGTACTTTTGTTTTACTCTGGGAGTGTCTCTAAGCTGACCAGTCATGCTTCTGTGAAATCCAAATTGGCAACGTGGGAAAGGGAGGAAGAATATGACCGCATATCTTGAGGGAGTGTCTTTTTATCTTCTCTTCAGTGGGGGAGTCAGTAATATTAACTCCTTTTCTCTTAACCTGAAGAACTACAACCAGAGCCAGCTCTTCAATTTTCTGTAAATCCCAAGTGTGACAAGGGTCCAGGAATCTTGCCAACACATTTAAAGCCAAACTGCCCAGAAAGCCATATGGAGAAGGGAGACTCAATGACTCATATGCAGACCATTTTATGCATTATGTGTTTCTGCTATCTGTTGGGCACACTGTGTTTCACAACAACTTTAATTAAAAGTAAATGTAATATTTGCAGTAATTTGAAGAATATGAAGCATGGACCCATTATTTAGACTCTAAATCTTAATCACTATCAAGACCCCCTCAGTGGAGAGAGAAAAAAAAAAAGATTTTTGTGTGTGTGTGCATGCTCACACTAACATGCTCGAGAGAGGGCTGGTATGGCTGAACCGCTTTAAGCAAGTTGCTGAGCTATCCTGGCTTTATTATCCCATCTATATAAAAATGAGAGTAACAACCAAGATGACATAAACTCTGTAAAAAGTTGAGGAGCCCCACAGTGGATGGGGGTTCTATTGGACTTGTGTGGGTGTTAGTCACTCAACTGTGTCTGACTCTTTGTGACCCCATAGACTGCAGCCCACCGTGCTCCTCTGTCTGTGGAATTCCAGGCAAGAATACTGGAGAGAGTAGCCATTTCCTTCTCCAGGGATCTTCCCAACCCAGGGATCATTGCAGGCAGATTCTTTACCTTCTGAGCCACCAGGGAAGCCCTCTATTCGACTTAGATATTTCCAAATCTTGCAACTCTATGTTTCACTCTCTGAGGTTTCCCTTCTTCCTTTTTTCCTCCATCCATCCCTTTCTTCCTCCTCTCTTTTTACATGTATTTATCAACTCTGTTAAGTGCTAAGCACTGTGTTTAATGTAATTAACAAAATCCCCAGCAGAGAAGAAAGATCTGTGTCTTAAGGTCAATGCATCCTCCTCCTTAAAATCCTTATGTGACTTCTTATTTCTTTTACAATAAAGACCAATATCTGGGTCATGGCTGAGCAAGCCTCATCTCTCTTCACTGTCACTTTGTTCTCATACCTCTGGACACTTCAACCTTCTTTTTCACCACACAGCCTCCTGCCACAGGGACTTTCCACAAACCACTTCCATTTTCTGGAACTCTTCCTCAGCATGGCTCTCCCTTCAGTTAGTTAACTCCTAGGTACCCTTCAGCTCTCAGCTCAAATATCACTTCCTCAGAAAAACTTTCTCTGACCCTTCATCTGGATGAGGTTCTTTGGCTGTGTGCTTCTATAGTGCTGTGTCTCATTTACCTATCTGCTGCTGCTTATATTTATTTATTAATTACTCTCTACTCCACCAAGCAGCAAGCTCCGTAAGACCAAACTCTGTATTTGTTTACTTTCACCATTGTGAAGCCAGAGCCTCCCACAGTCCCTGATCAGTGATAAGTGCTCAATATTCGTTATTTGAATGAATCGATGAGTGAGTAAGTGAATCCACCAGGAAAATCCATTGTCCTCAATTCTTGTCCTACCAGTTGTTGTGTAGCTTTATGTAAAGCAGTTCCTCTTTTAAATTAAAAAAAAAAAGTGCACTGCTTTATTATACAAATGGACTATAATAATGAAGATAATTTTCTGAAGACAGTGCCTTATTTTGACCTTTCTTCTACTCGTAATCTATCAATATTATTAACCAGATTCCTGCAGCTGAAAAGCTTGGTAGTTCTGAGATAGCCTCCAGAGAATTAAGACTTCCAGGCTCTTCATTAAGATGTATATTGTTTAAAGAATGAACGAACCCAGGGGCTTATAAAATGCTCTTTCAAACATGACTATTTGCGAATAATGGTCAAGACATTTAGTTTACTTCCTAACAGATGGGGTTTAAATAGAAAACAAACAAACATACTTTCTTGGGAAAATTAAAATGGCTGAAAATTTAGAAGAGATGGAGAGTTGGCTACTAACGAGAAAAATCCCAGGAAATTGATTAGTTGGTATTCAATTGCAGCTTTTGTGACTGTAGTTGAGAGTAATGCTACATAAATTTTGTCCTGTAATGTACATACTGACATAAATTCTACAATGTAAAAGGCACATAAAAAAAAAAAAAAGAATGAATTGCATGCTGCTGCTGCTGCTAAGTCGCTTCAGTCGTGTCCGACTCTGTGTGACCCCATAGACGGCAGCCCATCAGGCTCCCCCGTCCCTGGGATTCTCCGGGCAAGAATACTGGAGTGGGTTGCTATTTCCTTCTCCAATGCATGAAAGTGAAAAGTGAAAGTGAAGTTGCTCAGTCATGTCCGACTCTCAGCGACCCCATGGACTGTAGCCTACCAGGCTCCTCCGACCATGGAATTTTCCAGGCATGAGTCTAATGTTATTTCACAAAAGCCAGTTTTTACTAGAGACAGCATATTAGCTACTGTTTTTTGGTGAATTATTGTTTAAATTATTACTTGGTCATTATATCATAATTCAATCACCTTAGAATATAAATTGACTATCCATGACTTACTACAAACATCTGAACCAAGTTCATTTGAAATTAAGTATGTAAAAGCCTTTACATTTCTCTAAATTATTTTTATGTCTTAAATTACTATATGTATCCCTGGATTTTTCACTAGACTTCAAATATAACCAAGAACTTTTCAATGGTATTAAGATATTTTTGAAGAATACTGAAATAATTATATAAACAATTAAAAACAAGTCAAGTGGGTTATATACGTTAAATCTTGTAAACTGTTTGGAGCATCCCACCCAAAATCATCATTCCTTCTTTTAGTTTCTCACCCCTTAGTCATTTTGCTGAATATTGGTATAGTCATCTGAGAATTAGAGTAAATAAAGCTCCCTCTATCCATCCTTGTACTTTAATCAATAGGTCAAGTACACAAGATCCCTTTGGCAGTCTGGTGAAACTTAGGGACCTTCTCAGAATAACGTTTAAATAAAATAATAAAACTAAAAGGAATGCCATTTATATTTAAATATGATTAACCAAGTTTATAATATGACAATATATGTGTTTATATATTAAATAATAAGATATAGCTATAGATTTAATAAATACCATGATTTAAAAATAATGATGGGTAGGAACAGTATTTGAGATCCAGAAATGACTGTAATGTGATATGAAAATATCTGCAATTTCTGTTGTTGACAAAGTCACAGATACTGCTAATACCACTGTGATCCATTGTGTGTATTTACAATTGAAAGACACGGAGCTAGAGGTTAGTGAAAATACAGATATCATGCTTTCCCAACCAAGTTCAGAGACCTCTGGTTAAGAATCAGCCCACTGTTTGATAAGAAAAAAAAGATGGTTTAATCAACTGAGACTTGGAGATTATCCATGGGTTTAATTTCTCAAGTTTGTACTGATGACAAGAATAGTAATAGCGGTAGCTAAACACTTAAAGCAATTATTAATTGCCAGATATTGTTCTAAGTGCTTTAAATATGTCACATCACGTCATTCTTGGAAAAACTCTATGAGGTAAGATTTTACAGGTATACAGAGAGGTGAAGTAACTTGTCTAAAGCCAAACAGTTTTTGTAAGTGATAGAGCCAGGTCCATCATGGTCTTTTAACTATTGTGCTATGTAACTGGTTTCTTTGTATTTGCCTGAGTTTTGTGGTAAATGATGGAAGGCCAGAAATATATGAGACATTTTCTCCAGTAGAAAAAGTTATGAAGCATATTTTAAGTATCTGTAAATTTTCATAAAGGGTTTACTATTGTCTATCTAATTTATATACTGTTGAAACTGAATGTCAGAAGCACAAGAAAGGGAAAACTCTCACAAAGAAAGTCCGTGATTGTTAGCCATTGCCAGATTTTTTTTTTTTTTTTTTTTTAGTATAAGCTGTTGGTGGCTAAAACATTGAGTTTGAAATTTCTTTATAAGGTTAAAGCATTTTAAAATTTGTTGTTGTATGTTTTTTTTTGACTGTTGGAATTCTAGAACCACTTTGTTGTGAAAATATCAAGGTCTCAGAAGTTTCAATAAGATTAAACATTTAGGAAAATTAACATGGTGTTAAAACATGGCTACTATAATAAAATACTAAATATTTTTCAACTCAAAATTTTGCAAAAGAGAAAACCCACAATATGTACCAACTTTTCAACAAGGTGAAAACCCTTTTTTTTTCCTGAAAGATTTAATGAATTTAGGGTTACTATTTTAGAACACACAAAAATTGAGCCAACTCTTAACTTTTCAGAGAAAGGGGAGATGAGATGGCATGAGAATTCATAGGTAGTGAGATGGCATGAGAACTCATAGGTAGTGTCAAGCCAAACATAGTGTTTAATATAAACCTTCTATTTCATCAAAATATAAGTTAAGCTTCTAACAAATAGATGAATTAAGTGGAATTAACCTCTTTATATATATAAAGTTGGCAAAAGAGAAAAAAAAACTTTGGGTAAAAAGAGAAAAAAATCACATGCTTGGATCACCCAAATATGCATAATTATACTGAATAATAAACATTAGTGACCATATTATTAAGGGCTTCCAAGGTGGCACTAGTCATAAAGAACCCACCTGCCAATGCAGGAGATGTAAGAGATGCGGTTTCAGTCCCTGGGACAGGAAGATCCCCTGGAGGAGGGCATGGAAAACCATTCCAGTGTTCTTGTCTGGAGAATCCCATGGACAGAAGAGCCTGGTGGGCTACTGCATTCCATGGGGTCATACAGAGCCAGCTATTACTGAAGTGACTTGGCACACACACTATATTATTAAACTATTTTTCTCAGTAGAGTGGGCTTATGACAACAGAATTAATAAAAGGAGGGAAGAAGAATATAGGGGGAAAAAAACCATCCATTACATTGTTCCTTTATAGTTTAATCATTATTGCTAAGACTCAATGGAAAAAGAATTAAATTAGTTGTTAATTAATAGAAATTAATTAGTGCTAGCTATAAATTATAACTAATGTGAAGGAAAGTTTGCACATTTTATAACAATACGAATGTTAATATGAAACATCCTGAAACTTCATGTGGTGTGTCTTAACCCTAGTCAACCATCTATTTACTGAGACATAAATCACTGTTAACAAAATAAATTTATGATAGATAACTTCCCCAGTGATTCAGCTGGTAAAGAATGCACCTGCAATGCAGGAGACCCCAGTTCTATCCTCGGAGAAGGGATAGGCTACCCATTCCAGTATTCTTGGACTTCCCTGTTGGTTCAGTTGGTAAAGAATCCATCTGCAATGTAGGAGACCTGAGTTTGATCCCTGGGTTGGGAAGATCCCCTGGAGAAGGGAATGGCTACCCACTTCAGTATTCTGCCCTGGAGAATTCCATGGACTGCATAGTCCATGGGGTCGCAAAGAGTTGGGCAAGACTGAGAGACTTTCACTTTCATCTAAACATCCAAGTTCTTTCTAAGTACAATTAGCTGCATCCTTTTTTTGTCTAAGTTTGTGCCCCCTTACTTCAGTTTTCACGCCAGTGAGCAAATTGCTTCATAAATTGAAGACATCTTGAGCAAACTTAGAAATCACATTTTAAAAATTACTTGAGCTTCACTGTATATGAGCTTAATTGAATATCTGTGGTAAGAAGGGCAAATTGGTTTCACAAGGGTCAAAAAATATTTATTGAATGAATGAATGAGTAAAAGAGAACTTCTGTCAATGATAATTTTTTCAAAATCCTTCACTTTTGACAATATCCTTACTGTTGTCATGGATTTGCTCATATTTTGTGTTTATTCTTTATTAAGCATATTCAACAGTTAAAAGTAAAACTGAAATTCCCATTAAAATCTGACCATTATGTTCTAGGAATAAAGTAACTTATAGAAATTTTACAAATTATGGGTCTAGCATCCACTTAAAACTCTGTATCCTCTTAAGAAACCTTTGAAAAGAACAGGCAGAAAGAATCAATTAGACTTCCCAGATAACTGAAGAGATTTATATGACAAGGAAAGAGGTAATTTCCTTGCATTGAGTACAGTAAGCCAACCAACCACTGCTTAATGGCATGGAAGACCAATTTTCTAGAGTCACAGAGAAAATAAAAAGTGAGACCAGTCAAGAACATAAACTTATGAGAGGCAATCAGGCACTCATAAGAAAAGTTTAATGTAATGAATTTTTGTGATGTGGATACTTGAAATATTTAATTTTTATCCACCTGGAAAATCCTTTTATATGTTTGGAATATTTCTCCCACACAGACAAAATCTTATTTTAGACATCTTGTGAAGTCAAATATCTAATAATTGGGCACATTTTCTTTGTGTTCTAAAATGTGTGCTTGATATGATCAACTGTAAAGAAAACAAATGTAAACATGTGTCTGTATTTAAAGTCATTTTTCATCTCTTAACTTTTAATGATCATGTGCTGATTCATTTCATTATGTTTACGGAATGGGGAGAACATAAAGAAAACTGAATCTATAAGGCAGGAGAGCAACTGGTTGAACTAGACACCAAAAATTAGAAACAGCTACGCTCAAGTGCATAATTTTTGTACTCCTTGCTTAATTAAAATTTTACCAAACTATATCCTTTAAAAATGATGCTAGCCATGTGACCATGAATTTAGATTTCCTTCACAGGGCCTACCATATATTCAGTACAGTAGGACTTTTTTTTTTATATGCATGGTATAAATGAGAGATTAAGAGTGACAGTATCACCTTGTTTCATGAATAATGGTGCAGATTTTGTAAAGTTAAGTAATGTGTAATCGAAGCATATTCTCACAGATCTCAGGTTTGCACCTATTTTTGATTGATTCTTTTAAAAAGGATTAAGATTAGTATTGACCCTTGAGCTTGGGATAATTAAAATTTTGTTAATAAAGCTCTCAACAAAGATGAAAGTACCAACAGTCCATTCCAAAGACCCTATCTGCTGCTGCTGCTGCTAAGTCGCTTCAGTCGTGTCCGACTCTGTGCGACCCCATAGACGACAGCCCACCAGGCTCCCCCGTCCCTGGGATTCTCCAGGCAAGAACACTGGAGTGGGGTGCCATTGCCTTCTCCAATGCATGGAAGTGAAAAGTAAAAGTGAAGTCGCTCAGTCGTGTCCAACTCTTCACGACCCCATGGACTGCAGCCCACCAGGCTCCTCCGTCCATGGGAGTTTCCAGGCAAGAGTACTGGAGTGGGGTGCCATTGCCTTCTCCAGGGAATCATATAAATTATATATAGATTATATTATAGGGCCATTGCTTTCTCCGAAAGACCCTATAATATAATCTATATATAATTTATATGATTCCCTGGAGAAGGCAATGACAACCCACTCCAGTATTCTTGTTTGGAGAATCCCATAGACAGAGGAGCCTGGTGGGCTACAGTCCATCCATTGGGTCACAAAGAGTCAGACATGACTGAGTGACTTAACATGCACGCCAGTGCAGGAGACATAAGTGATGCAGGTTCTATCCCTGGCTCAGGAAGACCCCCTAGAGGAGGGCATGGCAACCCACTCTGGTATTCTTGCCTGGAGAATCCCCATGGACAGAGGAGCCTGGCGGGCCACAGTCCATGGGGTCACAAAGAGTCGGACAGGACTGATGTGAATTAGCACACATCATCGTTTCTATTCTAGGTCAGAGAAATTGCAAAAATACCATTTTGCAATGCAGACAATTCGAATCAATTCTCAGTTCTTTTACTTCAGTAGAAGTGTAGAGCTAAAATTTTTGAAGAGTTCTTGTTCTTTTTTTAAATGCTAGTAGATTACCATCTTGGAGAAGGCAATGGCACCCCATTCCAGTACTCTTGCCTGGAAAATCCCATGGACGGAGGAGCCTGGTAGGCTGCAGTCCATGGGGTCACTAAGAGTTGGACACGACTGAGCGACTTCACTCTCACTTTTCGCTTTCCTGCATTGGAGAAGGAAATGGCAACCCACTCCAGTGTTCTTGCCTGGAGAATCCCAGGGACGGGGGAGCCTGGTGGACTGCCGTCTATGGGGTCGCACAGAGTCGGACACGACTGAAGCGACTTAGCAGCAGCAGCAGCAGCAGCAGATTACCATCTTAATATGGAGTGCATTCTACAGTTTAGATGAATTTATCTCTGGAGTTCAGAATTTCTGTTTTCAATAATTATTCACTGACCCTTCTCTATATGTCAGAAACTACTACGAACATGAATATAGAAATGAGTCTAACACCTTACCTGCACTAAGGAAATGTCTAAACAACTATAGTAGTTTGTGATAATTGCTGTAATAAAGGGAAATGAGTTCTACTGGGAGAAAAAGTGGGACTTCTGTTTTTGGGGTTGGGGTACAGGTGGAGGGAATGAAGGAAAGGGCTCCACCAGAGGGGTAACATTCACTTAACTCTTTATTGGGCCATGTCATAGATTAAACCTAAGATTTCTCTTTTAATCAGTATTCTGAAGTTGATACCAATAGCTTACTACCAGGCAATGTTTTTCATTTGCTCCTTCTGTATTTCTGACTGTGGCAAAACCATTTAGCATATCTAGGGTTGGCTGCAATTCACCAAAGTTTCTGTGGTACATCAGAAATTTGTTAACCTTTTTGGAAAAAAAGTAATAATTTGCTTTTCCTTTGTATTGTTAGGAGTAAAAAGATGAGTGATAGTGAGTTCATGGGTGGTATATTGATACCTACTGGGTGCGATTCCCTAGGTGAGAAAGCCGCTATTCCACAGACACACTCTAGGGTGGTGGTGCCCTTGCCAACCCTCTGAAACCTTCTCTGGTGAAGAAAAGAAAGAGTGGGAGTTCTGTTTCTGGGGTTGGGGTGCAGATGGAGGGAAAGGAGGAAAGGGCTCCACCAGAGGTGTCACATTCACTCAGCTCTTTACTGGGCCATGCCATAGCTTGAACCTAGAATTTCTCTTTTAATCAGTATGCTCAAGCCTAGTGAGTGCAGTCAACAAGGAGCCTGTTTTAAAAATGTATTCACCGTACACTTGCTTTCAAAGAGTTTCAGCTGTAGAGAAAGTATACCTTTCTGACTTTAGAAGGATGGGTTGGAAATATGGGTAAAAAAGAGAAGCATAAAAACCTACTCGGCCTTCAGTTTGGAGAAGGGCATGAGTATATCATTAAAAGAGAAAATAAAACCTACTACATTTCCAGTAAGTTGTTATTTTAAGAGATAATTAACATTACAATCTAGCACACTGTCTTGTTCATTATTACTTGATTTGTGGATTAAAACAAATTCCATTGAGAAGTTCCATGGAGAAGCAAAGTTGCCTCATGGCGCAGTTTCCCAAGGCTCCCCAATTGAGACAAAGCAGTGCTATTAATTATGAACTTGTGGGATCATATTCCACAATGGGGAGATCTCTCCACACTGTCCGGAAGTGTTTCCATTCCAGTCTCTACAGACACAGCCATCTAACACTGATGGTGGTTTGTGTACATATGAATTTTCAGATACCTGCTCTTCTCTGTCTCATAAAAATGAACATTTCTCAACTCTGATTTAGGCTGTCATTTGAAGTAATGGAGTGGTTTATTAAGGAATGTATTTTGCCTTAATTAAGATGCAATTACAGAACTCATACCTCTTTCCTCTCTAATTTTGCTATGATAAAAATATAAAAAATTAGGTAGTCCAAATAGAAAATATAAAGCAGCGATGATAACATTAGGCAAAACAAATCAACAAATAAAACAACTCAAAGCTTCAAAATTCATATGCACATCCTAGGACTTTTAGTTCATCGCTAACCATCTAAATCTTTTGTCTGTGAAATTTTAGCTGGTACAGTGGTGACCCTGGCTATATATGGAAGAGGAGACAGATTTTCATCATGCAGCTTATCATCTATTTGGGGGATTTTATGTAAATTAATGAGAATAATAACACTTTTACAACATTTATAATGTACGTAAAGTAACAGGTTATCTCATTTGACTACTCAACAGTCTAGTAAATAGTAATTATTATACTCATTGTGTATTTGTGGAAACTGAGACATTACTTTGCCAACAAAGGTCTGTCTAGTCAAAGCTATTGTTTTTCTAATAGTCATGTATGGATGTTAAGAGTTGGGCTATAAAGAAAGCTGAGTGCTGAAGAATTGATGCTTTTGAACTGTGGTGTTGGAGAAGACTCTTGAGAGTCTCTTGGACTGCAAGGAGATCCATCCAGTCCATCCTAAAGGAAATCAGTTGTGAATATTCATTGGAAAGACTAATGCTGAAGCTAAAACTCCAATACTTTGCCACCTAATGTGAAGAACTGACACATTGGAAAAGACCCTGATGCTGGGAAAGATTGAAGGCGGAAGGAGAAGGGGATGACAGAGGATGAGATGGTTGGATGGCAGGAGTTTGAGTAAACTCCGGGATGCCTGGCATGCTGCAGTCCATGGGGTTGCAGAATCAAACACGACTGAGTGACTGAACTAAACTGAGGCTTGGATGATACTTTACAAAAGATGGTGCTCAAACTCCATCCATAACTTGTATTTTCCTCACCATAAGGCATAGTAGGACTTTCACACTGTAAGAAAACTAGATGTCTAGAGCCTTATGATAAATTAACTGGAAGTATAAAGGGAGTATATTTTTGAAGTCTAAAATATTTGATTTTATTACTTGAAAGTGACAGAATTTATAATGTAGTGCAACCCTATGTCCCATTTTTCTGTGATTCTGGAATGTGAGGAGGAGGATGAAATAGTCTCTTTTCTGCTGGGAACACTCTGAATCTCTTGCTGCTCAACTCTTCACTGGGCTATGTAGTGACTTAAATGTAGGGTTGCTGTTTTTATGTGAGGGACTACCTCACATGAATACAGTGGGGAAAAAGTCTCAGTAACCTCTGAGCCTCTAAGGAAAGGGAAGGGAAGATGAGAAGTCTCAGCTTTCCCTTTTATCTACTGAATGATGCAAATTATCTATAGCCTTGAAAATCATCAAAATGTAATTGATCTTCCAAGCGGTAATGGTTAAAGCCCTCCTCTCATATTTTTCTGTATTAAACATTTGTTACTTTATTCTCCTTCTGTAGAGCAAAACCAGTAGGAAGGTATGAACAAAATTTACACCAGAAGGGTGTTCTAGTCACCTCTTTAGATTTGTGTACAAATAAATGTGTTTTTGTCGGTTTTATTTCCATAGAGGAAGGTGAAGTGCAATCCGCGCTTTGGAGCCGTGAACACAGTGATGGGATGGCCGGCATTCAGTGCTGGTTGTCCTGGTAACAGCATCTCAAATCTTACACTAACATCTGGTGTTCTTAAGCTTAACAGCTGGTTGTCTACAGAAAAAATTGAACAAGGAGTTGAAACACAAATGGGAATACCATAAAATAAAAGTAGTTACCTAGGAGGAATACCAAGAAATAACTAAGCTAAAGCAGGAAATGAGATGAAACTTGCAAAATGCAGAGAGAAATATATCAGGGATTAAAAAATGGATAAAAGATAATGTCACTTGGAAAATAATGAATATTGTGAGTTTTAAGTTTTGCATTATTTTTATAAGCAAATTGACTAACATGTTGGAAAGATGAAAGATCAAAATTAAACTTTGCAGAATATGAACCAACAGACTATATTTTGTACTCCATAAGTCCCAACACAAGTGGAAATCGTGATTGCAAGTGTAGTCAAACCTTTTGAGAATTCTTGGTAAACTGTTTGAAGACAAGAAAATACTCAGGATATCTTGTAGAAGTGGTTGATCAGTAGCTTTTAACTACTGATTTCTATTCATAGAATTACATGTTATATTTGAAGGATTTGAGGTTATTTTTATTTTGAGGAGGTTTTTTTTTTTTATGGACTCACTGAATACATACTGAAGTAGTACTCATTTTAAATCACAATGTTAATACAAATAAATAATGTTGGCACCAATATTACTCATTTTGAAGGGCACAGGATATTATTTACAAAAAGTTGTTAACAGAGATTCATAGTGATAATTCTCCATCTTCACCTCTAAAGTTGGAAAGATCATTAAATTTCCAATTACAATAGTATAAAAAAATTCCTGCTATATCTATTCTCATACTAGGTAATAAAATATAGGAAACAGAAATAGGTTCTTTCCTATAAGGAAACTGACTGAAAATAAGCAGAGGCTTTCTTGTGGTTTAAGATATAATCACAGAAAGTTAAATAAAGCCACTGGATTCATAAGAGTGTAAGACTTATTCTGAGTAGGTTTAGTAGGCAGAACCAGAAAATTTAGATAGGAATGGAAAGGGAATCAGACTTTTACTTGTCACAGAGAAGAATAATTTAGGAATTTGTCTCCAAAAGGGAACAGATAGTCCCTTGAGGTCATCATGTCCAGAGTTGCAGGGGACAAGTTTTAGTCATTATTGTTGAGAATGCTATAAATAGAAGGCAGTCAAGGCCATAAATGGACAGAATTCTGGAGTGAAACATTCTACCAAAAAACTGGAAAATCTGAGAGCAGAGCTGTTTAGAGTTACTGTGTTAGAAAGATGAAAGAATGAAGATGACCCATTTAAGATAAGGTGAAGAACCAGGAATGATGAGTGCTAGGCGCTAAGGAGAAAATCGGTGTCCATTAAGGACAATCATTTCCTTCAGAAAGAGACAGAATGATATGAGTAGGGAATAACTCTTTGTATTGAGCTCTTTGAAGGTTAAGTATAACCAGGGGTAAATTATGAGTTTCTGCACATTGATAGCATCAGATCTCAGGTTACATGATGAATTAAGGAATAGATTAGCAGCCAAAAAGAGCCTGTGTAAACCATTCTTTCAGAAAATTTACTAACAAAAAGAGAATAAGCATAGAGATTTTGTTTTTAATAGAATTTTGCACAATTTGCTAGCAGATGGGAAGAAATAAAAATACATGCTCTCTTTCTAACTAAACTCTCACTAGTCAAACTCCAGAAAACAATATATTCAGGTAGCAGGCCAAACTTATACAAGAGAAAGGAAAAACCATTAGAGAAGTAAGAGTCTATGGAGCCTAAATGAGAGAGCAGTAGGGAGGAACAGTACCCTGTTAATGCTAAATGTGCAAAACAATGTTTATACAGCAATTCATTCATCCATTTTTAAGCATTTATGATAGGCCAGGCACAGTTCCAGATGTTGTAGATACAGTCATAAAAAAGAAAAACCCCTTCCCTCATGGTGCTTATACTTCAGTCAGGGGAGAGACAATAAATAAGTAAATGATTCAAATAATTAGCATGCCATATAGTGAGCAATGCTGTGGAGAAAAATAAAGTTCTAAAGGAGGTGAGGGAGCAATGGAGTGGGGTGTCAGGATGGCCTCGATAACACAGTGAAGGAAGGAGAGGGGAGACTGGGTCAGGTGGCTCTCTGGGGATGAGCCTTCCAGCAAAGAGAAGGGCTGGCTGCTGGGTCATTAAGTATGAAGATGCCTGGTGTGTGGGAATCATAAGGAGATCAGCATGGCTAGAGTGGGGTGAGCAGTGTAAAACAAGCACAGGGTCAGCTCCTATCAAACAGAAGGGGTTCAGGCTTTTGTGCTGAATAAGGTGCAAAGCCAGTGAACAGTTTTTAGCAAGTAACTGACAGGATAGATCTTCCATTTCAACAGACCCACTAAGGCTGCTGTGTTGAGAATACAATGGTGTAGGAGAATTCTGGGATGGAGGAGCAAAGATGGAAGGAGTGAAGCAGTGCAGATAGTGAGAAGAGGTTGGATTCCAAAAACACATTAAGGATAGAGCTCAGTGGATCTGGCGATAGATTTGAAGTTAGGAGTGAAAGAGGAATACAGCACGGCTGTGAAGTTTTGGCCTGACAACTGCCATTACAGACTTTCCATTCACTGAGATAGGGAAGACTTCTCCGAAAAAGAAATAGAATAACATATGTAATATTCTTCTGAAGATCTCCAAAGGATCGTCCCCACCTGTATGGATTTCCATAAAACATTCACTGGGATTTTTTAACACTGCAATTTGGAACTGAACTGAATTGAAGTTTTGCAATTCATGACATTTCACATTGTGCAGAAGCCTCACACATTACTGCATGTAAAGCACTTAACACAGAACATAGTCCATAGTCAGTTCAGTTCAGTTCACCACTCAGTCGTGTCCGACTCTTTGCAACCCCATGAACTGCAGCACGCCAGGCCTCTCTGTCCATCACCAACTCCTGGAGTCTACCCAAACCCATGTCTATTGAGTCGGTGATGCCATCCAACCATCTCATCCTCTGTCGTCCCCTTCTCCTCCTGCCCCCAATCCTACCCAGCATTAGGGTCTTTTCCAATGAGTCAACTCTTCGCATGAGGTGGCCAAAGTATTGGAGTTTCAGCTTCAACATCAGTCCTTCCAATGAACACCCAGGATTGATCTCTTTTAGGATGGATTGACTGGATCTCCTTGCAGTCCAAGGGACTCTCAAGTGTCTTCTCCAACACCACAGTTCAAAAGCATCAATTCTGCGGCACTCAGCTTTCTTCACCGTCCAACTCTCACATCCATACATGACCACTGGAAAAACCATAGCCTTGACTAGACGGACTTTTGTTGGCAAAGTGATGTCTCTGCTTTTAAATATGCTATCTAGGTTGGCCATAACCTTCCTTCCAAGGAGTAAGCATCCTTTAATTTCATGGCTGCAATCACCATCAGCAGTGATTCTGGAGCCTGTTAAAAATAAAGTCTGACACTGATTCCACTGTTTCCCCATCTATTTCCCATGAAGTGATGGGACCAGATGCCATGATCTTAGTTTTCTGAACGTTGAGCTTTAAGCCAACTTTTTCACTCTCCTCTTTCACTTTCATCAAGAGGCTCTTTAGTTCTTCTTCACTTTCTGCCATAAGGGTGGTGTCATCCGCATATCTGAGGTTATTGATATTTCTCCCGGCAATCTTGATTCCAGCTTGTGTTTCTTCCAGCCCAGCGTTTCTCATGATGTACTCTGCATATAAGTTATTAAACAAGCAGGGTGACAATATACAGCCTTGATGTACTCCTTTTCCTATTTGGAACCAGTCTGTTGTTCCATGTCCACTTCTAACTGTTGCTTCCTGACCTGCATACAGGTTTCTCAAGAGACAGGTCAGATGGTCTGGTATTCCCATCTCTTTCAGAATTTTCTACAGTTTATTGTGATCCACACAGTCAAAGGCTTTGGCGTAGTCAATAAAGCAGAAATAGATGTTTTTCTGGAACTCTCTTGCTTTTTTGATGATCCAGCAGATATTGGCAATTTGATCTCTGGTTCCTCTGCCTTTTCTAAAACCAGCTTGAACATCTGGAAGTTCACGGTTCACGTATTGCTGAAGCCTGGCTTGGAGAATTTTGAGCATTACTTTACTAGCATGTGAGATGAGTGCAATTGTGCGGTAGTTTGAGCATTCTTTGGCATTGCCTTTCTTTGGGATTGGAACGAAAACTGACCTTTTCCATAGTAACCACAAAAAATAATTCCAATAAATGTTACCTACTATTAGAAATTTTGTAGTGTCAGGCTGTTGAGATGCTGGTGCTATTTTATATTTACCAAAAGTTTTGTATAGATCTCTAGTTTGTTCTACTAGATGGAAACAAACAATAAAAGGATGTAATATCATATTATTTCTATAACACTAAAGAAAAGCAGGTTAATGACATATAGTCCCTGAAAAATGGGCAACTTTTATATTAGTTGCAACAAATAGCTTTTACAAACAGAAGCCAAGCTTTTAAGAGGTGATTTCTCTCATTATGTAGACAAAAACCAAAAGCCCACAGATATGAGTGATATGTGCAAAGTCTACATGCTGATAAGGGAGAATCAGGACCTGAATCGAGAATTCCATCTCCCAGTCCTCAGCTACGTGGACCACAAAACTACTACCTCTTCTATTTGAATCCAAAACTCATCTGTACAGAGATTTCTGTGTGTTTTCAGGCAACTGCCTTTATGTTCATCAGAGCCAGAAAGGTACACCTCCATCGTTTGTGTCTTTCTGTGATGTATAGGTAGAAAATAAATAGAAGTCATTAAAATGTGACCAAAGCTGTCATCCTTTTACCTAAAGTAACAGAGTCCAAACAGCCACCCACCCACAGAGCAGAGCTTGAGAAATGTGTGAGTAATTCAAGTCACCTGGGTACTATGGACTCTGCAGGTGTTTGTAACACATACCCTTTACTGGGAAATTATTTCCTGGTGTTTCATTTAGTCCCAGTGTCAGTGCATAAAGAATGAAATCTCAGACATCAAAGGAAGCAAGAAGATTAAAGGATCCTAGCACTTTAGAAACAAGACATTGTCAAATCTACTGTTTTCTTCTCAGCAATGCTCCTCTATACTCAACCCCAAGCACAGTGACTGGGAGAGCATGCACAATCTGGTAGGCAGATGTTGGAATATATGTTGGCTATATCGCCACTTGTCATCTATACACATGTACACATATGGGGTAGGGCAAAGAAAATGGTTTGGGGTTGATGCTAAGAAACTGGCATCACTCTTGCAGAGATGCAGGATAGGAGTCTATGCCCTAATTGGTACTTCTAAGACCTTTCACTGAACACGGACTAGGACACAGGCAGAAAACTTTATGGGTAAGTATTTACCTGTGTCTTTATGTCAGATAGGTTGCTTACAGCTATATATATATATATATATATATATATATATCTAGAAGCACCTCAGTTCAGTTCAGTTCAGTTGCTCAGTTGTGTCCGACTCTTTGTGACCTGAAGAACGGCAGCACGCCTGGCCTCCCTGTCCATCACCAACTCCCGGAGTCCACCCAAACCCATGGCCATCGAGTCAATGATACCATCCAGCTGTCTCATCCTCTGTTGTTCCCTTCTCCTGCCCTCAATCTTTCCCAGCATCAGGGTCTTTTCCAATGAGTAAGCTCTTCGCATCAGGTGGCCAAAGTATTGGAGTTTCATCTTCAGCATCAGTCCTTCCAATGAACACCCAGGACTGATATCCTTTAGGATGGACTGGTTGGATCTCCTTGCAGTCCAAAGGACTCTCAAGAGTCTTCTCCAACACCACAGTTAAAAGCATCAATTCTTCAGTGCTCAGCTTTCTTTATAGTCCACTCTCACATCCATACATGTCCACTGCAAGTAATACTAAAATAAGCCCTCTTACCTTTAACTGTTAAGCAAACTAATTCATTCAACATTAATGACTATTCTGTGCCAGGCACTGTGTGTCAGACCCAAGACAGTAGATATTAGTTCTAGAATTTTGCAAGTACAAACTTACACAGTTAAGTAATTTACTCATACATGCTGGAAGAGATAGTAAGCTTAACTAGTTAAGTACTGATCTTCAGCCAGGAATAAGACACTAATTTGCATGATCATTTTAAAGCTGATATAGTGCTTTCACCTACATGTTTTCATTTTGATGTTGACTCAGTCAGTGAACCTATGATGTAGACAAAGTGGACACCTTCTATCATCAGCCTGTTCTTGCTGTTTAGTTGCTCAGTCATGTCTGACTCCCTGCGACCCCCTGGGCTGTAGCACACTAGTCACCTCGGTCCTCCACTAGCTCCCAGAGTTTGCTCAAACGCATGTCCATTGAGTTGGTGATGCCTGATCTAACGATCTCGTCCTCTGCTGTACCCTTCTCCTTTTGTCTTCAGTCTTTCCCAGCATCAGGGTCTTTTCCAATGAGTTGGCTCTTCACATCAGGTGGCCGAAAGATTGGAGCTTCAGGTTCGGCATGAGTCTTTCCAATGAATATTTAGGGTTGATTTCCTTTAGGATTGAGGGGTTTGATCTCCTTACATTCCAACAAACTCTCACGAGTCTTCTTCAACACGACAGTTCAAAAGCATCGATTCTTTCGCATTCAGTCTTCTTTATGGTCCAACTCTCACGTCCATACATGACTACTAGAAAAACCATAGCTTTGACTATACGGACCTTTGTCAGCAAAGTGATGTCTCTGTTTTTTAATGGGCTAAGTTTGTCTTAGCTTTCCTTCCAAGGAGCAAGCATCTTTTAATTTTATAGCTGCAGTCACCATCCGCAGTGGTTTTGGAACCCAAGGAAAAAAAATCTGTCACTGCTTCTTTCGCTTGTTCTTCTTCTATCTGCCATGAAATGATGGGGCTGGATGTCATAATCTTAGTTTTTGAATGTTGAGTTTCAAGCCAGCTTTTTCACTTTTTCACACTCATGAAGAGGCTCTTTAGTTCCTCTTCAGTTTCTGCCATTAGAGAGGTATCATCTGCATATCTGAGGCTGCTGATATTTCTCGCAGCAATCTTGATTTAGGCTTGTGAGTCATCCATCCAGTCATCCATCATACATTCACATGATGTATTGTTCATATAAGTTAAATCAGGAGGATGACAATATACACCTTGTTGTATTCCTTTACCAATTTTGAACCAGTTTCTATAAGCCTATTTTGTTTAAATAGACAATGTCCCTGATTGAATTAGCAAAACCTGTAACTAGGAAATATGCTAATAGGCAACTCAGTCTAGCATGATGGTTCATGTCTTGGTTATTGTAAACAGTGCTGCAATGAACACTAAGGATGCATATATCTTTTTGAATTATGGTTTTCTCTGGATATATTCCCAGGAATGGGATTGATGGCTCATATGGTAAATCTATTTTTAGTTTTTTAAGGAACCTTCATACTGCTCTCCATAGGGGTTGTACTAATTTACATTTTGACCAACAGTGTAGGGGAGAGTTCCCTTTTCTCCACACTCTCTACAGCATTTACTGTTTGTAGACTTTCTGATGATGGCCATTCTGACCGGTGTAAGGTGATACCTCACTGTATTTTTGATTTGTGTTCCCCTAATCATTAGTGATATTGAGCATTTTTTCATGTGCTTTTTGACTATCTGCATTTCTTCTTTGGATAAATGTCTATTTAGATCTTCTGCCAATTTTTTTTTTGTTTGAGTTGTTTGTTGCTTTTATATAGAGCTGCATGAGCTGTTTGTAAACTTTACTGATTAAGCCCTCGTCAGCATCATTTACAAATATTTTCCTCCATTCTGTGGCTTATCTTTCCTTTTTGTTGATAATTTCCTTTGTTGTGCAAAAGATTTTAAGTTCAATTAGGTCCCATTTCTTTATTTTTATTTTTCATTTCATCACTCTAGGAGGCAGATACAAAAAGATATTGTGGCAATTTATGCCAAAGAGTGTTCTGCCTATGCTATCCTCTAAGAGTTTTATAGTATCTGGCCTTACATTTAAGTCTTCAGTCCATTCTAAGTTTATTTTTGTGTCTGCTATTAGAGAATGTTCTAATTTCATTCTTGTACATGTAGCTGTCCAGTTTTCAAAGCAACAGTTATTGCAGGGACTGTCTTTACTGTATAGTCTTGCCTCCTTTGTCACAGATTATTTGACCATAGTTGCATGGGTTTATTTCTGGGCTTTCTATGCTGTTTCAGTGGTCTATTTATCTGTTTTTGTGCTAGCACAACACTGGTTTGATGACTGTAGCTTTGTAGTATAGTCTGAAGTTGGGGAGCCTGATATCTCTCTCTCTGTTTTTCTTTCTCAGGGCTGCTTTAGCTATTCTGGGTCTTTTGTGTTTCCATACAAATTAAAAAATTTTTTGTTCTAGTTTTATGAAAAATGCCATTGGTAATTTGATACGGATTGCACTGAATCTGTAGATTGTCTTGTGTAATATAGTCATTTTGACAATATTGATTCTTCCAGTATAAGAATAATGGACAGTATTATCTGTCCATTAGTTTGTGTCATCTTCAATTTCTTTCCAGAGAAGGCAATGGCACCCCACTCCAATACCCTTGCCTGGAAACTCCCATGGACGGAGGAGCCTGGTAGGCTACAGTCCATGGGGTCACACAGAGTCGGACACGACTGAAATGACTTAGCAGCAGCAGCAATTTCTTTCATCAACATCTTACAGTTTTGGGGATACAGGTCTTTTGCCTCCTTAGGTAGGTTTATTCCTAGGTATTTTATTCTTTTTGATGTGATGGTAAGTGGGATCATTTCCTTAATTTCTCTTTCTTTTCATTATCAGTGTATAGAAATGCAAGGGATTTCTGTGTATTAATTTTGTATCCTGCAATTTTACTGAATTCATTGAAGAGCTCTAGTAGTTTTCTGATAACATCTTTAGGTTTTTCTAGGTAGAGTATCATGTCATCTGCAAACAGTGACAGTTTTATTTTTTTCTTTTCCAATTTGGATTTATTTCTTTTTCTTCTTTGATTAGCATAGATAGGACTTCCAAAACTCTTTTGGATACAGGTGGCAAGAGGGGACATCTTTTTCTTGTCCTGATATTAAAGGAAATGCTTTCTGCTTTTCACCATTGAGAACGATGTTAGCTGTGGATTTGTCATATATGGCCTTTATTATGTTGAGGTATATTCCCTCTATGTCCACTCTCTTGAGCATTTGTGTCATAAATGGGTGTTATATTTTGTTAAAAGCTGTTTCTTTATCTATTGAGATGATCATATGTTTTTAATTCTTCAGTTTGTTAATATGCTGTATCACATGGATTTGTGGATATTGAAGAATCCTTGCATTCCTAAGATAAATCCCTCTTGACAATGGTGTACGATCCTTTTAATGTATTGTTAGATTTGGTTTGCCAGTATTTTGTTGAGGAGTTGTTTTTTTAAGAGAAGAGGACTTTAGAAAAATAACTGCAGTACTATTATCAAAACTTTGAGTTCCTTAATATCATTAAATATCCAATAAGTAGAATTCTTGAATGCCTACAATTTCGGAAATCCTCAAGGAAAAGTGATTACAACTGAAATGTGTGAAGACCAGTGGTGGTTCTTTACTCATCTGTAAGTAACATATCGATAAGGTAATTAGGCACATTGTGAAATCATTTTGTAAAAAGCACATCTGCAAAGTATTTGCAGTTTCCAGGAGCCTGTTATTTTCAGGGTCTCATGAAAATACATGCAGTTTGTAGAGAAGCTCCAGCATCTGTGGCATCTATTAGCAGGAGGAGTCTTTTTGGCTGGTGACATGGTGAATTTAAGGATTTACATCTGGGCTGAGGTTATGGGGAGAGTACTGAACTCATACTCACCACACCCAGGTTATGCACCCAAATTCCCAGACAATTTTTGTATTATTTTCGGCAAAGACTGTCCTCAATGAGAACCATCCTGTTCTATTGCTAGAAACAAATTTTTGCCAGTGATCAGGGATTGTTTGAGGACTTGGCAGTGAACCAGCCAGACAGCAGGACATGGGTGTGTATTCTTATTCCATCTCTGTACATCCGAACACATTTTTCTAGCAATGGAAAGATCCCCTGCAGACATTACAAGGACAGGACCTACGAATGTTAAATGAACTTCTCCCTAGGGCTCTCCAAACACATGCTAGCAGTTGTGACAGAGAGTAAATTTTTTAATGCTTAAGAAAGTCACTACTTTTGAAGACAAACATCTGTATGCACAATTGATGTTAAATAGTAATTATTATTATTATTATTATCTAATCAGTAACTGGGCGATTACTCTTTTAACTGATTCATTCTATGAAACTGTGTTTTAAAGAACGATAACTTCTTTTTGGAAGGTTCCCAAAAAGCAGGACTGGACTTTTTAGCAAATTTTCTCTTGTTTATTAATGTCTACGTATAAGAAAGGCATTGTAATGTTTCTTGGAATCATCATTTGCAAGTTGTAAACAGTTTTCAGTACACCATTTATAAAAGTACAGCTCTTGTTACCATGGGATGAGCAGTATTATTTCAAGAGCATATTCTTGACTTTTCCAAAAGGTCCTGTTTAAAACTGCAGGTGGAATTTGGTCAGTGCATGCTCAAAGAGGGGAGATGAAAAGCAGTACATAACCAGATCCTTATGCTTTTGATCCACCCTCAGAAAAGAGTCTGGCGAGTACTGGATTTTATAATAAAAATCACTTCATCCAATGCTAATGTGGAACCAACTTGATTTGTTTGTGTGAATGAAGTTCTGGTGATCTCATTTAAACACAGGAAATGTTATAGGTAGGCCGTAATCCATCCTATCAATACCTGCTGGGCCCAGGTGTGGCTGTGTCTTTCCTCTCCCCACAATAGGGAATCCAGTCACCCATGTCTCTAGACCACACCCCTGAATTGTACAGGAGTCTTAAAGAGACTTAACCTTTTCAAACACACAGTGACATCCTTGCCTGGACTCACAACATGTAACAAATATGTAAGTTCTGTCAAAATTTCCCGAGGTAGAGTTATTTTTTGCCTTTTTGCCCAGGCAATAGGCTCTTCTTACAAATCTTTTTACAAATATGAAATATGATTCTAGTTTAGGCTGAGTAAAGTCCTTTGCAAATTTCTCTAAGTTCTTAAACTTGGGAGCAGGGCTTGAAAAATGTATGGGTATCCCCAAAATTCTGATGTATGGGTATAACGAGGGGGGTTGATAGGTGTGTATAAGAATTATAGACATGATCTGAAGTGAATTTATTTCAAAACATAGACACACTGTCCATATTTTGGGGTAAAAACTGGCATGCTCATGAGATTTAACAAAATTAACCTGGTGGAAACTTGCTTATTAACTCAATTTGTTTGTGATCATAAACAAGTTAAATTTTAAAATAAATTATTTGGTGGTGGCATTCCGTGGGACAAGCATTTTGAAAAAGTAGTTGTTTTGTACTGGTTTCTATATTGTGGTGACGAAGGTGTATCAAGAAACTGATTCCCCTTAGTATTCCATCTACGTATCTTTAGGATGTTTAAAGGAAGGCATGACTAGCTGCTCACCTTTTTGTTTCTTTACAAAAATATAGTGGTGAAGGTTAACTAGGAACACTACAAGATATGACGACCAATGAGAAAAATATTGATAGACAAAGGCAAAGAAAATTTAGGAAGAAGTATTTAGGATGGAAGGTCAGCAGCTTCATTTGATCCTTAGAAGTACCCAGTGTCATAGCTCCCACCACCAAGAGGCTTAACCAATTTCCTGAGAATAGTTAGGGAAGAAATGAAATATAGAGTCATTGTTGTGTGCTGCTGCTGCTGCTGCTGCTGCTAAGTCACTTCAGTTGTGTCTGACTCTGTGCGACCCCATAGACGGCAGCCCACCAGGCTTCCCCGTCCCTGGGGTTCTCCAGGCAAGAACACTGGAGTGGGCTTCCATTGCCTTCTAGGACAGCATTATTGCTGTGGCAGAGACCATCAATACCACTTAGAGATGAAAGAGTCTATTTTTTCCTTTAGATAATTTATATGTGAAAAATATCAGCTATGGGAATGTAACATATGACTTTAAAATTTTTTTAATTAAAAAAAATTGGAGTATAGTTTAAATTGGAGTATACTTGCTATACAATGTTGTGTTAGTTTCTACTGTACAAGAAAGTGAATCAGCTATACGTATACACATATACATTCTCTTATGGATTTCATTTCCATTTAGGTCACACAGAGCACTGAGTAGAGCCCCTGTGTAATACCATAGGTTCTCATTAGTTATATATTTTATACATAGTATCAATATGTCAATTTCAATCTCCCAATTCATCACAGACTCCCTTTCCCCCTTGGTATCCATACGTTTGTTCTCCACATCTGTGTCTCTATTTTTGCTTTGTAAATAAGATCATCTATTCCAATTTTTTAATTCCATATATATGTGTTACTATATGGTATTTTTCTCTTTCTGACTTACCTCCTTCTGTATGACAGACTCTAGGTCCATCAATATCTCTACAAATGACCCAATTTCATTCCTTTTTATGGTTGAGTATTATTCCATTGTCTATATTACAAATGACCCAATTTCATTCCTTTTTATGGCTGAGTATTATTCTATTGTACATATGTGCCACATCTTCTTTATCCATTCCTCTGTTTATGGACAAATAGGTAGTTTCCATGTGTGGCTATTGTAAATAGTGCTTCAGTGAACATTGTGGGGCATGTGTCTTTTTGAATTATAGTTTTCTCTTAGTATGTGCCCAGTACTGGGACTGCTGAGTCACACAGTAGTTCTATTTTTAGTTTTTTTAAGGAATCTCCATATTGTTCTCCATAGTAGAGAATAATACATTCCCACTAACAGTGCAAGAGGATTCCATTTTCTTAAGACCCTCTCCAGCATTTATTATTTGTAGATTTTGTGATGATAGCCATTCTGACCGGTGTGAAGTAATATGTCATTGTAGTTTTGATTTGATTCATCTAATAATTAGTCATACTGTGCATCTTTTCATGTGTTCATTGGCCATTTGGGGATGTAATGTAAAGGGCTGAAGATAGCACTTGAAAATGTGAATCTGAGGCTCAACATGAAATATCTGCAGCCAGGTTGCTAGCTGGAAAATTACTTTTTAATTAATTTTCTTTTTGTAAGCACATATGAGGTTCTTAGTTAAAATGTTATAGGTTACAAATGATTTATGTAGGACTTAGCTGATTTTTAAAATCCATTTCAAAATATATACAAAACCATCTCTTGATTTTCTAAATAATTCTTTTTAACATCTTCTTATGGGTACTTATGTGAGCATTCAGTGGTACAAATTTCAAACCACTATTGCAACAATATCTCATTCATTAATTCATTACCGGACAAAATGCAGAATGCTAACTTGCTTCATCATGTGTCCATGGGGAAATATAAAGATGATTTCCATGATAAAAGATCATAAAAAAGGCAGAAGAGTAATTTAACAGAACATGATATATAATACAACATAGTACAAATAAGCATGAGGTGTTAGCAGAAGGCTGGTGAAACTGGATATCCAAATTAGCTGGGGGGTGAGAAGCCAGGCCAAAAGTTTTCCAAAAAATGAAGTTACTGGATATCATCTCTGAATGAGTTGGAATTATTCTGATGATGAAGTGAGAGGAGGAAAGGTATTCACATGACAGAGGAAAAACGTCTGTGTGTGGCTAAGGGATGTGCGAGCAGCCCCTTATTTCTGGCATATATAATGTAGTAGAGGGGGTAGATAGGGATCAGAATGCCATGCTAAGAAGAAAAATATTTTCTGCTTTATTGCAAGAATATTGTCTGCTTTGGTTAAACCAGGCAAACAAAAACAAATGGGATAGATTTCAGATAGCATTTCAAACATAGTGCCAGAAACACTCTACCGTTGGATATGATGGGGCGGGGCGGGGATCTGAAAAAAAAAGTGTTAAGATTTCAGACTGACCCTAGTAAAGTTGTATCAAAAACTCTATTAACCATTTGGCTAATGAATCATTTTGTTTGATTTGTTTGTCTAGACTTCCTTCTGAACGAAACAGCACTTGAGGAGTTGTGCTGAGGCAGTATGTTATCTACCCCAGTCTCTGGGGTGATCCTGCACTCCACTTCTCTTTCCCACTCTCCTTCCATCAGCTCACATTTTAAAGCCCCATAGTTGCTGAAAATTCTGCTGGAATGTGATGCCAGACACAGGTGTTAGACAGTCCAATGCCAGCACATCTGGGGATCCTTAGTAATGAACAAGGGCCAACAAAAGGAGCAGCAGAAATACAGAGGAGCACTCTTGGCACAATTTGGAAAAACCAGTGGGATGAAGGGGGAACTGGCCTGAACCTGAGACAGGATTTCATTTCTTTCATCTAGTAACAAATCATCTGACCTCTCCTGCACTTTTGAGAAGGTCCGGGTCACCACACCAAGTAGATACATTGAGATGTGTGTGGTTTGGGGGATTAATGTCTTCTACGTGTTTTATTTGAGATTACTAACACATTGAATGAACTACACTAAATGAACCACATTTCTGAGGTGGAGATTTGAACACAAATTCACACAAAGTATCTGTCATCTGGCTCATAATTTCTTCCCTTTCCCATCTCAAGAAAAGCATTTAAATAGAATTTTTTGACAGCAGATTATAAGACAATGAGTGATATTTTGCTCTATGCCTTATTGTTCACTAGATGTAGATTGTCTTTATGTGCTAACCTCCCTTTCCTTCTTCTACATAAGAAGAATTTAAATTTGGTCATGAGGGTAGAAGGCTGAGAAGAACCACATGTGCACTAAAATACTGATTGATTATTTTTTGATGAGTTTTATTTTAATAAACATCATGTAGTCATATAATTGCTATTATCTGACACTAAAACTCTCCAGGTTGGGGCTTTTCAACCCAATTGTCTTGTGAATGTCTGAAATAAATGAGTAGCCTTAGGTATTATAGTTTCATCTTATAGAAAGTCAGGTAATCATTTTTCTGGATGATTTAACCCTATAATTATGTTAGAGTCTCTTAGACTAACTCAAACTCTCTGAAACATTGTTTGGATCTTTGGAACCCAGAAATGATGACATGGGTGTACTTAGAGTGCTCTTTGCATGAAGAACTTCCATATGAGACCCGCCTTATCAACTAAACATTCCAAATAAATAAAAATGAGACAGGTATGTAGCATAGATCTTTACGTATTTTACAGGTTATATAAATATCAGGTATGTAAACTACCTAAAAAAAAACCTAGAAAATGGTAAAGAATAAGTATGGTGAAATAACTGATGATACAACTCCTATTCCTTTCTCTTAGTAACATACAAGTTTATCTCTCAGTAACTCATCCAAAGTGCAAGAGTTGAAGTCTTTCATCCCATTGCACCCATAACTTGTATCTTAGTCCCTCCATATCTCACTAACATCTGGTATCATAATGATTCTAGTTCAAGACTCTTCATGCACTTACTGTTTTCCTCCAAATGGCAAAGGCAGAAACACTGAGTTACTTAGGCAGAGTTTGGTATTAGAATTGTGAATCACTTCTTCATCCTACTCTTATAATTAAAAGGTTTCATAGGTGTCAATCCAATCTCTGTGGTTATTGCTATTGAGTAAACCTCTTGTTCCAATCTTCTGGATCATCTTCTAGGGCCATGCCTTATCTCAAATGATTGCTTCTCCCCCCAAAATATCTAGAGGATAAAATGCTGCTGCTTTCTGATTTATGACTCTAAATTTAAATGATAACATTTTACATTTTCAAGAAATATTTATAAGTAGCTTCAAGTACTTTCTTAAACAGAATTTGAGTCTTTTCACTGAACACGAATACTGAGTGCTATATTTTGTTGTGCTTTTTCCATCTTCCCAAGTATAAAACAGCAATATTTTCAGTTTTATCAGCTTCCATCAACTGTTGCCTCAAAGTCAGCATAGATATGGCAAGTGGCTATTTGACTATTGGTCTAGCCTGATTCTTAGAAGAAATAAAGGAGAATAAAATGACATTAGAGAAGCATAAAGTTTGTACATTATATACTAAATTATATGAGCCAAGACAATAAACATTAGCTCAACTAAATAATTGTTGGGACAATGGATTGTTTATATATGAGTGTGTGTGTGTGTATAATTTGAATGTTGCATTGATGGTCTGATTCTGCTAATAAGATAAACATTTATGAAACAAAAGAAAATTTTAATCACAAAATTTCAATCTGTATTCTTGATACTCGTGCAAGAAAACCTGGCTTTAGGAAATCCAAGTTCTTCCAAGCCTTCCTAATATGAAAAACATGAGGCCTAAATTAGCAAGGAGTAAGAAATTACACTTTGAATCTCATAATATTACGGTTGTCCCTCAGTACTCACAGGGAATTCATTCCAGGGACCCTAATAGTTGCCAAAATTTGAGGATGCTCAAGACCCTTATAAAGAAATGGCTTAGTTATAGGAAAGCTTCTGCTTCGGTGTGTTCTATGGGGCCTATTAACTGTAGATCTTTAAAAAATTATGTTAATTTTAATAGATAATACATGTACCTATCACATATTATAAAATGTTTACAAGCATTTATATGGAAACCAAATGTTCCTCTTTTCTCTTTTCTCAACAACCCTGTCCACATTCCTACTGGTTAATTTTGATATGTGTTTCTTGAGTATATCTTCCCAAGAGAAGGCAAGAAGGCAAGATAACATATGCATATACATATACACACACACCTCCATAGGATTCTCATTTCTAAATCCATGATATTATAAGTGAAAAATGACTCCAATTCTTGAAACATTTAAAATTCACAAGTGTTTACACTGGGGCACAGAAATATTTACCAACACTGACCTATTCTATAATCATAAAGACTGTTTTAAACAGCAGTTTGAAAGAATGCTTTCATATCTACCTGGACATCAATATTTGAATTTTCAATGTGCTTTTCATTAGAAAGGAAAATCTGATGCTATACAAAGAAATAGAAAATAATAAAAAATAATAAAATCATACCTCATCTATTTATCATACTTGATATGGGGAGGAAGAATACTTGTTTTGTAAAGACCAACAAGACACATGATGCAAAGAAAACTGCAAAGCTATGCATTGTCAACCAGAACCAGGTGTACACCACATGAGGATATCAAACAACCCAACCATAATGGGTGTGTTGACAGCTCTGAGTCTACACTGTGTTTCTCCCAAATGCACTGGTGTGCTATATGTTACTTTACTTTTTTATACAGTTTTAGGAATTCTTAAGCCACCCCTAAGCACAGTGGCTACGTACTAGCACTGAGGATAAACCTGTGTGGAAATTGTTGTTGTTGTTAGTGAGTCTCTTACTTAGATTCATGCTGATGTTAGGGAACCAATCCCTACCTTATATCCATGTCTATTTGGAACACTACTGAGTCCGTATCTCATGAAGACCAGACATTGTCAGTATAACACATGTACAAAAGCATCTGTAATTTTTGCAACAATTCTATAAAGCAGTGTTTCCCTATCTTACCTTATCATATAATCACCAGGACAGTATTCACTAAAAATAAAAATTCCTGGACCACATCTGGTTCTACAGAATTAGCCTCTATGAGTAGTCTGTGAAAAATAAGTTGTTTTTAAAGAAACCCAATGCGATTTTTAAGATTAGGTAAGGAGGGGGAAGGGCTCCCTGGTGGCTCAGTGGTAAAGAATCCACCTGCCAATGCAGGAGATGTGGGTTCTATCCCTGGGTCAGGAAGATCCCCAGGAGAAGAAAAGGTAGCCCACTCTAGTATTCTTCCTGAAAAATTCCATGAACAGAGGAGCCTGGTGGGCTATAGTCCATGGGGTCACAGAGACTCAGACATAACTTGACAACTAAACAACAAAGAGGGGGAAATGCTGCTGAAGGTAGGGATTATTTCCATCTTGTCAGGGAGGAAACTGAGATTCAGTTAAATAACCTGTAACAACAAATTAATTGTGAACACATAATTCAAACCAGTATAACTCCAAATTTCTTCCTAACATATTACTTTGCTACAGGTCATGAGGTCAGGTAAATTTGAAAGACTACAATGAAAATTATGTATTATAGACATTTGATCCTGGATTTAAAAGAAAATGCAAAATTGTGGAATTTCTTTTCCTGTTTTGGTTAGGACAGTTATACTGAACCAACTGCAGAATTATAAAGGGCTTTATGATTACATATGGAGTATAAAGGGCTCTAGCCACTGCTGCAAAAGCACTCTGGAAATGCTTTTTGAACAGGGATAGAAGTGTTCTGCCCTATTTATTCCAAATGAGGGGGAATGGCCTAAAACCAGCAAAATAAAAACCAGGTTAACAAGATGGTTTAGATTTCTCAGGTCCTGAGACCGTAAGGGAAGGGTTCCTCTTTCCATTCACCCCATGATCAACAGCAGTAAAGCACATAGTACAGTTGAGAATGTGGTCTGTGTTCCAAGTGGGGAATTCCTTAGAATCTCTTCTACTTAATGACATACAGAGAATGGGGTTAAGAACTGAAATGGGAGAGGACCCTGAATTTATTTGACAAAATTATTGTTTCTTAGGATTTAAGCGAGGCTTTCTGAACACTGGGGAGGTTAGTGAACCCCTGCCAGAAATCTAGCATTCCTAATTTATAATCCAGGCAGTATTAGTAGAAATTCTCTAAATTCTGAACTTTTATATCAAAAAATCAAATGTCTAACAAACTTAGTCTTAAAATGAGTATGTGTAAAAGGTATTCAAAGGTTTTCCATGGTGTGCACAGCATGAATTGTTTTAGGGAATCAATTTCCAGATCTTCAGCTTCCATGGTTCTTTTCCTTAAAATTGTCTGGAAAAATGCCTGTGTTTACAATAAGTCTTTTGCTATTTTATGGGGAGAGAAAAGCAAAACAGTTGAATTCAGTTCAGTTGTTTAGTCCTATCTGACATTTTACAACCTCATGTAGCACAGCAGGGTTCCCTATCCATCACCAACACACAGAGCTTGCTCAAACTCATATCCATCAAGATGGTAATGCCATCCAACCATCTCATCCTCTGTTGTCCCCTTCTCCCCTGCCTTCTCTATCTTTCCCAGCATCAGGGTCTTTTCTAAGGAGACAGTTATTCACATCAGGTGGCCAAAGTATTGGAGCTTCAGCTTTAGCATCAGTCCTTCCAATGAATATTAAGGACTGATTTCCTTTAGAACTGACTGGTTTGATCTCCTTGCAGTCCAAGGGACTCTCAAGAGTCTTCTCCAACACTATAGTTCAAAAAAATCAATTCTTCAGTGCTCAGTTTTCTTTATGGTCCAACTGTCACAACCATACATGACCACTGGAAAACCACAGCTTTGACTAGATGGAACTTTGTCAGTATAGTAACATCTCTGCTTTCTAATATGCTGTTTAGGTTGGTCAAAGCTTTTTTTTTCCAAGCAGCAGGCATCTTTTCATTTCATGGCTGCAATCACCATTCACAGAGATTTTGGAGCCCAAGAAAATAAAGTCTGTCACTGTTTCCATTGTTTCCCCATCTATTTGCCATGAAGTGATGGGAACAGATGCCACGATCTTAGTTTTTTGTATGTTGAGTTTTAGGCCAGCTTTTTCACTCTCCTCTTTCACTTTCATCAAGAGGCTCCTTAGTTTCTCTTTGTTTTCTGCCATCAGAGTTGTGTCATCTGGATATGAGATTTCTCCTGTGAATCTTGATTCCAGCTTGTGCCTCATCCAGCCCAGCATTTCACATAATGTACTCTGCATAGAAGTTATATAAGCAGCGTGACAATAAATGCCTTGATGTACTCCTTTCCCAATTTAGAAGCAATCTGTCGTTCCATGTTTGGATCTAACTGTTGCTTCTTGACCTGCATACAGATTTCTTATGAGGCAGGTAACTGCTGCTGCTAAGTTGCTTCAGTCGTGTCTGACTCTGTGCGACCCCATAGATGGCAGCCCACCAGGCTCCCCCATCCCTGGGATTCTCCAGGCAAGAACACTGGAGTGGGTTGCTATTTCCTTCTCCAATGCATGAAAGTGAAAAGTGAAAGTTAAGTTGCTCAGTCGTGTCCGACTCTTAGCGACCCCATGGACTGCAGCCTACCAGGCTCCTCCGTCCATGGGATTTTCCAGGCAAGAGTACTGGAGTGGGGTGCCAGTGCCTTCAGTCCCATCTCTTTAAGAATTTTCCACAGTTTGTTGTGATCCACACAGTCAAAGGCTTTAGTGTAGTCAGTGAAGCAGAAGTAATGTTTTTCTAGAACTCTCTTGCTTTTTCTGTGATCTAGTGGATGTTGGCAATTTGATATCTCATTCCTTTTCTAAATCCTTTTCTAAATCCAGCTTGAACATCTACACGTACGTGGTTCATGTACTGTTGAAGCCTCACTTGGAGAATTTTGAGCATTAAATTGCTAGCGTGAGAGATGAGTGCAATTGTTTGGTAGTTTGAACATTATTTGCATTGCCCTTCTTTGGGATTGGAATGAAAACTGATCTTTGCCAGTCTTGTGGCCACTGCTGAGTTTTCTAAATATGCTGGCATATTGGGTGCAGCACTTTAACAGGATCATCTTTTAGGATTTCAAATACCTCAGCTGGAATTCCATCACCTCCACTAGCTTTGTTCATAGTGATGCTTCCTAAGGCTCACTTGAATTCACTCACCAGGATGTCTGGCTCTGGGTGAGTGAGCACACCATCATGGTTATCTGGGTCATTAAGATCTGTTTTGTTCAGTTCTTTTGTGTATTCTTGCCATCTCTTCTTAATATCTTCTGCTTCTGTTAGGTCCATACTGTTTCTGTCCTTTATTGTGCCCATCTTTGCATGAAATGTTCCCTTGGTATCTCTAATTTTCTTGAAGAGATCTCTAGTTTTTCCCATCCTATTGTTTTCCTCTATTCCTCAGCATTGATCATTGAGGAAGGCTTTCTTATCTCTCTTTTCTACTCTTTGTAACTCTGCATTCAGATAGGTGTGTCTTTCCTTTTCTTCTTTCCCTTTTGCTTCTCTTCTTTTCTCAGCTATTTGTAAGGCCTCCTCAGGCAACCATTTGCCTTTTTACATTTCTTTTTCTTGGGCATGGTTTTTATCAACACGTCCTATACAATGGTATGAAACTCCTCTGTCCATAGTTCTTCAGGCACTCTGTCTATCAGACCTAGTCCCTTGAATCTATTTGTCCCTTCCACTGTATAATCATAAGGGAATTGATTTAGGTCATACCTGATTGGTCTAGTGGTTTTCCCCTCTTTTGTCAATTTAAATCTGAATTTTTCAATAAGGTGTTCATGATCTGAGCCACAGTCAGCTCCTGGTCTTGGTTTTACTGACTGTACAGAGCTTCTCCAGCTTTGGCTGCAAAAAATATAATCAATTTGATTTACGTATTGACCATCTTGTGGTGTCCTTGTGTAGAGTCATCTCTTGCATTGTTGCAAGAGACTGTTTTCTATGACCAGTGCATTCTCTTGGCAAAACTCTGTTAGCCTTTGCCCTGCTTCATTTTGTACTCCAAGGCCAAACTTGCCTGTTAGTTTATGTATCTCTTGACTTCTTACTTTTGCACCCCAGTCCCCTATGATGAAAAGGACATCTTTTTTTGGTGTTAGTTCTATAAAGTCTTGTAGGTCTTCACAGAACCATTCAGCTTCTTCCTATTAGTGGTTGGGGCATAGACTTGGATTACTGTGATATTGAATGGTTTGCCTTGGAAACAAAGAGAGATAATTCTGTCATTTTTAGGACTATACCCAAGTACTGCATTTCAGACTCTTTGGTTGACTATGACAGCTACTCCATTTCTTCTAAGGGATTCTTGGCCACAGTAGTAGATATAATGGTTACCTGAATTTAATTCACCCATTCCAGTCCATTTTAGTTCACTGATCCTAAACTGTCAATGTTCACTCTTGCCATCTCCTGTTTGACCACCTCCAATTCACCTTGATTAACGGCCCAAACATTCCAGGTTCCTATGCAATATTGTTCTTTACAGCATCAGACTTTACTTCCGTCACCAGACACATCCGCAACTGGGCACTGTTTTTGCTTTGGCTCAGCCTCTTCATTCTTTCTGGAGTTATTTCTCCACTCTTCTTCAGTAGCATATTGGGCACCTATGGGCCTGGGAGTTCATCTTTCAGTGTAATATACCACCCATCAACCGAAAATTGTATTAAAGACTTACTGAGCATGGTCCCACCCATCAGAGTAAGACCCGTATTCCCCCATAGCCAGTCCCTTCCATCAGGAATCTTCAACAAGCCTCTTATCCTTATCCTTTAGAGGGCAGACAGAATGACAACCACAATTACAGAAAACTAACCAGTGTTAACCAGTTACAGAAAATTAACCACATGGATCACAACCTTGTCTAATTCAATGAAACGATGAGCACGCCATGTAGGGCCACCAAAGACAGATGGGTCATGGTGGAAAGTTCTCTGGAGAGGTGAATGGCAAACCACTTTAGTATTCTTTCATTTATAACCCCATGAACAGCATGAAAAGGCAAAACTGTCACACATTCCAAATCTTGATATACTGCATTAGTCAGAGGTAAAACACACACACACACACACACACGCACTTTTGGTGACAAACTAAAATAGAATTCAGAATATTAGTTTAACAAAGATATCCTTAGTGATTCATCACGACATTCTAAACACAGGCACTTTCTTTCCTTCTCTTATCTTCTTGGATTGATCCCTTGATCATTATGTATTACAGTATCCTTATCTCTTGTAACAGTCTTTACAGTCCATTTTGTCTGATATGAGTATCGCTACTCTAGCTTTCTTTTGATTTCCATTTGCATGGAATGCCTTCTTCCATCCCTTCACTTTCAGTCTGTATGTGCCCCTGAGCCTGAAGTAGGTCTCTTATAGGCAGCATATATATGAAACTTGATTTTGTAACCAATCAGCCAGTCTATGTCTTTTGGTTAGAGCATTTAATCCATTTATATTTATGGTAATTATTGACATATATGTTCTTATTGCCATTTTAAAAACTGTTTTGGGTTTGTTATTGTAGATTTTTGTTCTTCCCTTCTTTTTGTTCTCATGGTTTGATGACAATCTGATATTCTATAGTTGTGTTTGCATTGATTTTTCTTTTTTGTGTGTGTCTATCTATCGTAGTTTTTTGGTTTACAGTTCCCATGAGGTTTTTTTTTATTTTTTTTTAATAAATTTATTTATTTTAGTTGGGGGATAATTACTTTACAATATTGTAGTGGTTTTTGCCATACATTGACATGAATCAGCCCTGGGTTTACATGTGTTCCCCATCCTGAACCCTCCTCCCACCTCCCTCCCCATCCCATCCCTCTGGGTCTTCCCATTGCCCCAGCCCTGAGCATCTGTCTCATGCATGGAACCTGGAATGGTGTTCTGTTTCACATATGATAATATACATGTTTCAATGCTATTCTCTCAGAACGTCCCACCCTCACCTTCCCATGAGGTTTTGATATAGCAGTCTGTACACACACACACACACACAAGGTTGTTTTAAGTTGCTGGTCTCTTAATTTCAAATGTGTTTCTCATTTCTTGCATTTGTGCTTTCCTATTCTCATGCTTGCTGATTTTGATACCATATTTGTGTGCAGATGATTTCCTACTTTTACTGTACATTCGCCTTTACTGGTGAGCTTTCCCATTTGTGATTTTCTTCTTTCTAGTTGTGGCCTCTTTTTTTCCCTGCCTAGAGAAGTTCCTTTAGCTTTTGTTTTGAAGCTGATTTGGTGGTGCTGAATTCTCTTATCTGTAAAGCTTTTGGTTTCTTCTCGATCTGAGTGAGAGCCTGAATGAGAGCCTTACTTGGTATTCTTGGTTGTAGGTTTTTCTCTTTGATCACTTTACATATCCTTCACCACTTTAAACATCCTTCTCTTTTCAGTTTTTTTTTTTTAAGTGAGTCTTGGATCTAGTTGGAAAGTTCTGAATATAGAACATTCAAAATAGTTGTGATGACTTGTGCATTTTAAAATTTAATTGAATTTTCTAAGATTATCTTTTTCAAGAAAGAATATCTACTGATAAATAAATTGTGATTTATTTTAAGATCAGGCTGCATTGTGCAATAGTTTATTGAATCATGAAAAATTACTGTGAACTTCATCTTATAAAATTTTTAACATTATATATTAATAAAACAAACTTACACTAAAACATTTTACACATCAAATGCATGTGATGATGCATGTTTTTCAAAATTATTTTAGGGGCAATGCAGGCAAAACATTTGCAGATCACAGAATATAGTTTTTAGTTTCTGTATTATAGTTGGAGTTCAATAAATAAAAGCCAAATAAGTAATTACTGAATACTAAAGGAATACCCAAGCAGCTGCGTTAAGAAACTATGGTGCATGTCCAGAATATCATGAAATATCTGAAAATTTCCCCTCAAACTTAATATAGCTCAATTCTCCTGGCCTTAGGTTCAGGAATCCTCAAAGATGCATCTAGTAAACCCCTGTCCCCTAGAGGTAATTGTGGACAAAGGAAAAGATCCTATTGCCTAACCTTTGGCATGAAGTGTACAACTGCACGGATCAAGTTATATTTCCCTGCACCTCCTGCAGTTACAATGTTAGGGTATGAGTCTGAAATGACCACTTTAAAGAGTAGCATATTTTGCGTGCTCGTTGAAATATAGCTCTATCATGCAGAATGTCATGCCAAGGGAAATTAATCTTTTCCCTAAGGACTGAGAGGAAGCCAGTCTGATCTAGTTTCCCAAATGCCATCGCCAGCCCTTTGCTGTGCTCTCTTGAAGACCTCAGACGTGTTCTAGTCCCCAGCCCTTTGGGCTGCCTCCCTCTATCCACTTGCTTCAGATGTTTTTCATTCTCACAGCTGGGTTGCCCACCCCCACAGGCTTTCTTCTGCTTGCCCAGCTGATGACGTTTTTCTGGCTCCAGAAAACTTCCGAGATTGTTACAAACAGTGCTGGCGGGGACAAAGGATTGTCCCGATTAAAACAACAACAACAAAACTAGGACGGTCTTGCAAGAATCTGGATGGGTGGCTCACCCACATGAAAACTTTGTGATGCTTCTCTCTTCTTTTTTCTCCCCTTTATTAAATAGGAACAATGTCACTGTTTTGAAAGCGTGGGAGTTAAACTAAGGTTGTACTTCTGGCAAAAGGTCTATAAAAAGTAGTCAGTGCTGCTAAGGTACCTGAAACACTTCTCATTTCATAATCACTTCACTGTTGCATTGGGGGGGAAGGTTCTAAGGGATGGGCAGTAATTGAAAAGTAAAAAAAATATATATACTCAGCCCTAAATCTAAGTCTTGATTTAACAAGCCTTTTCTCTCTGCAGTTTAAGAATAATAGGGGAGAAAAGAGGCTCAATTAGTTTATGAAGATGCAGTAACCTTTTATTTTATTCATTAGAATATTATTTATCATTATTTGCATGATGGGATTTTGCTTATAACTCTGGTTACACTGAATTTAAACAGCCATAAAACGGTTGTCAAAAAGATGGAAAGAGAAAACCTTGTTTGTAGTCTTGTCAGTGTTTTCTGCCAGTATTCTGTTTTTCCAACAGCTGCGGCAGGACATGCTGTTGGTATTTGGAGGCTTCTAGAAAGAGAAGTGGCCAAGTTTATTTTCCTAATCTCTAAATTCAGCACACTGGTCACCATTCAAATACCTTTTCTATGTGTGCATTAACAGTCATTAAAAGATCAGTCGTGACACCTTACAGTGAGGTCTGCAACCCAGGGCAGGGCTCTGATCCCCAACTCTTCTGCCGCTGAGAACGTAAGACTTCTTTGCAGAAGTTAGTTAACCTCTCTTCACTTCATTGCTAAAACTGTAAAGAAAGGTTCCAGATTAGTACAGAGTAAATGGATGTTAAAAAATACCCTTTATACTAAACAAGAAATGCTCACTTCTGATGGACATTATTTTCAAGCTGTGCCCAATGTGTTCACTCTTATTTTAGTCCATGGCATCGTGCAAATGATAACTAGCACTTCTAATTATGGGAAGCACTGTATTTTTAGTCTAAAAGGGGGGTTGGGCAAAAGCTCTGCTTTTTGGCCTGATCAGGGACAGCTCTCATGCTTTCTTAATTTATGGCCTATCTTCTGCTATTATTAGGTCTCGCAAATGAATTCAGCCCCTAAGTGTGACTGAGGATAAGTCATGAATGAGTCTGCAAGAAGGAGAGTATTCCTGGATGCTCAGGAACTGGATTTCTGATTCAGTTTTGGAAATATTAATACAGGATAGGCATGTATAAAGTCTCTAATTCTTTCATTTGATTTCTAAACATCCACATAGACTGTCACTGTTCCTTATACTGTTCACTTAAAGTCAAGTGAATGAAGAGCCAAAGAAATTCACTATTAATAATTTCCATATCAAGTGAAGAAAATCAGTCTTCTTACTCATTTATAAAATAAGAACCAGGGAAGCATATTATTATTTTTGTTAAATGGAAACTTAGACTGAGGTGCTCAAATGTAAAAAGCATCATTAAATGGGACCTTTGGAGGCCAAAGTAAAGGAAAGTATTTTTCCATGGGAAAGTTTCTGAATGACACTTTTATTAAAGTATATAAGTCCCTTCAGTGGGCTTGTTAATTGCCACAAGTCACCACTTCTTCAGGATCCTCCATAACCACGTTAACTATGTGCTTTTCTTCTCTGTCTCTCCCTTCCTCCCTCTCTTGCCTAATATGATACCATTTCCAGACACGTTAACAGGGACTCATGTAGGACAGGGAAGCCTGGTGTGCTGCAGTCCATGGGGTCGCAAAGACTCAGACATGACTGAGTGACTGAACTGAACTGAATGTTCAGAAAAACTCAATAGCACACTGCAGAACCCTCATACTTGTGTTTAAAACTCCTTACTGAAAAATAATGCATTAGGCCGAAAACATGAGAATCCCTTTTAACCAGTCAGAGTTGTGTTTTCTCCTGTTCTGCATTTTCTTGCTAATGGTTACATCAAGTAAACTTTATTGCTGATTAGATCCATCCTGAGGGACACTGATTTTCAGAAGACAAAGCATGTCTCCAAATATCAGTTGCTTTCCCTATAACTTGTTTCAATCAATTTTTCTCATCCATTCTTGATTTTATTCATATATAAATGCTGTTTATTGAAGCCAGGAGTTCCATAAGCATACTAGAAGCTATGTAATATAACCTTGTATTACAATTATTAAAAAATTATTTTTGTCAAAGGAACTTCCCTTAATATTATGTTCTGGGATTCCATTCCAAGGACAAGTTCACATAAACAATAATCTTCCATTTAAAAAAAAAATTCTTACATACTTTTTCTGCCTGTATCATTTCTAGTTCAGTAAAAGATACACTGGAACATAATAAAACTGCCTAATATTTTTTCTCTCTCCTCTGAGAAACTGGTGAGAATTTTACTGTGGTCCCATTCACAAAGTACTACTGTGCATACTGCTTTTTGTAACAGTGTCAAATATTTTCTACCAAGTATTTTCCATTTCCCATCAACTGAGAACAGGAAGATGATAATGTGCCTTCTCTAATTTTCTGCATAAATGAACTTCAACTTTTAGAAAACAAGTTGCTTTCTACCATACAGGCTATTTTTATAGGAATGGAATCAAGTATTTCTCTGTATTCAAAATCCCTTGAAGAGTCATTGTTTGAGTTGAATTACACATGATGTTTTAGGTGGCATGTGTTTACTTCCATTGAAAGAACATGTCCTATTTTTGAGGAAAGAAAGAAAAAAAATAAAAAAACCTTGTGATACATCAAATGTTTCTTGCAAAACAATTTGAAGAAATAAATGTAAACGAATCAGAAACATGTGAATTGTATTTCAGTTAAAATTAATGGGTTTAAATATGCAGGCAGTAAAGTGCTCAGGGGGGAAAGAGTGTAGCAAGTCAGGAAGTGACATTTGTTTGTTTTCATCAGTCCTGGACTCTTGAAAAGTGGTCTGACACTCTGAATTTAAGCTCATTCAGATTCTTTCTTAAGCCTAATGATGGAATTATAGAATGGGACAGTACTATCCAAATTAATTTTATAGTTTTATCTGGCTTCACTTATAAAGTGGGCATCAAATATTGCCAGTGTGCAATGCTTCAAAAACACCTTCAATTTGAAGTCAGAGGTGTTTCTATTTTCTATTCTCTTCTGAGGGTAAAAGTAAATTGTAATGATGTTAAAGGTTTATCTTTTTTCATCAGATAACATGTAAAGTTTCCAGAGTCACACATCAACTTCACACTTATTTCCTCTTTCTACATGATCAGATCTGAACGGAATACACAAGGGGGCTGAACGCATCCAAACAAACATGCCCGGGAGAACGGCCCAGGGAGAAAAGGCGATGGAAGAAGAGAGGGGTGGGGGGGAGGGAGAGCCATGCATGCAGGGTCAAGTCATCGACCTCATTTCAGAAGTAAAAAGTTCAAACCACACTAATTATTTGAGAGTCACAATAACTTTATCCCATAATTTTCTATTCTTATCATTTATGCTTGCTTAAAAACTACATTGCTCTTATTTTTTATTTTGAAATTTTAAAAAATGCAGGTTCTGGAACGGGAAAACATGTACACTCATGGTGGATTCATATCAATGTATGGCAAAACAAAATAAAAAAAAAATAATAATAATAAAAAAAAAAATAAAAAATGCATTACTGTGAAAAGTAGGAAAAAAACGACTTACACCATAGCAATAAAAAAAGACTTCCAAATAATTCTCCCTGTCAACATGCCTCAAAATGTGACTTAATTTGATGTGTGGTGTGTTATTTCTGTTTCTCAATTCTCAGTCTCTGAAAACAGGGACATTTTAAGCATTCCAGTAACTTCCTAGATACAAGGAATATATAATTGGAGTGTGTATATAAATGTATTTTTTGAGACAATATATGGCATTGCTTAAGTAGCCTTCTGAATCAACAACCTGGTAGAGAAATGTAGGAACAGAAGTCCTTTTTGTATAAGCAGCTTGTAGGACTATTTCTGTACGTCACAAGTCTGCTTTTTTGTTCCCTGAGAACATAATAATGTAACTGGAGTTTGGCATTCTCTGACCACTCAGAATTCTGCTGCTGCTCATCACTGAATTTGGAGTGAACATGCTGCTCCGTGAATTCTTTGTTCCCAAAGTTTCATTGCTTCAAACTCTCTGGAAGCATCTGCCTCTGTGTGTTTCTCACAGGCAGGAACTGAGGAATCACTCTTAGAATATCTGTTCCATATATGGGCAGGAGATGTATTTTAGCTGCTAGCACAGCCCATTGTTGCTTTATGTAACCTTCCTATGCTAGTTCAGTGCGTAAAAAAAAAGAGTGATTAGGCTGTTTCATTTACACCTTAAATTAGTGGCAGTATAACAATTAGAGCTATTTTTTGAGCCTCCAGAGTCACTCTTTAGGGCTCTACTAATCAAAATAAAGTCTAAGTCCTAACCCCAAAGTTGTGTCATTGAAAATATATGAATACTGTCAATTTTATCTTTGTCATCACCATCAGCAATCGATGTTTATAAAGCCCTTAATTAAGTAATTGTTACTGCATAGTACCTCTGCTCAGAACATTATTAAATGGTATATTTCCTTTGAGGAGGGAAATATTCTGATTTTCCATCACGATTGGGTGCAGTAGCTTTTTGCTATAAGATCTAATCTTTGCTTTTGGTGTTGTTGTTCTACTTCATGACAGGCCTACCCTTGTAGCAGTGATAAGGAATGTGAAGTTGGGAGGTACTGCCACAGTCCTCACCAAGGATCGTCGGCCTGCATGGTGTGTCGAAGGAAAAAGAAGCGCTGCCACAGAGATGGCATGTGTTGTCCTGGTACCCGCTGCAATAACGGTAAAGGTCTCATTCAGTGTTGACGGGCCTCTTTCCTTTCATGTAGGAAACCTGGTTACCAAGTTATACTGCCTTCTCCTTAGTCATACTTCTAAAATGTAAGGAGACTTCCAAACTGGCAGGAATGGGATCAGGGTTTAGAAATGTATAAGATTACCTGGTGTGTGTGTATTAGTCGCTCAGTTGTGTCTGACTTTTTGAGACCCCATAGACTGGAGTCTGCCAGGCTCCTCTGTCCATGGTATTTCTCAGACAAGATACTGGAGTGGGTAGGCATTCCCTTCTCCAGGGCATCTTCCTGACCCAGGGATTGAACCCGTGTGTCCTGCATTGCAGGCGAGTGCTTTACTGTCCCTCTCAAATCTTAGTTTTCTTGGGCTCTGATCACCTGCTGTAATTTATAATCTATGCTGACCTAGGATTTGCCATGTTGAAATGTTGCATATAAATAGCTAGATATTATATTCCACTGAACACATAAGAAAATATGTACAAAGAAACCAAAGACATAAACCTGTGATTCAGCAATACACTTGTGAGTTTGTTTTCATTTTAATACCAATTTCATTCCCTGATTCTCACACTCAAGGTGTCCTTTTTTGAAAGCCCCACACTGTGGCACACACAAATGCTGATGGAGTGATCGTTTCCTCCAAAAGGAAACACAGGAGTCTATTACTTGGCCTTCACCCAATCTCAGTGACCTTATGGGCAGATAGTTCAGCATTGATGATGAAATGAAGAACCTCCAACACATGGTAGATGATTAAATACTTGCAGAAAGTGATCAGTCATGCAAAACATCATAATCAGGCTCATATTCCTACACTTGTTCCTGACCTGTGGGCCTAGACCTACTGAGAGTACCCTGGACAAGAAGCAAAGGGAAGAAGACCTCATCCCATTAGAGATATTTACAGTGTAGATGGGGATTATATTGTTGATTGAAAAAGGAACCTTGATCCTGAACACGTCTGATCAGACAATTTTAAGCTACTAAGATTTGATAATACTTCACTCTGTCACTATTCTAAACTCTTCCTATGTATTCACAGTAACTTCATGAAAGGAATTCTGTTTTTATCCCTATTTTTGCCCAAGGTCACTTGGTCATGAGACTGGCAAGATTCAAATCAAGCAAGCCTAGCTTAGGTCCAAACTATTAAGTTCTCAGTCTAGATAGATGATAGATACATGGCCTTATACTTCACATCAGAAGAATACTTGGATAAGAAACACACTTTATAGAACTGAACAAGTCTAACTAATTATCTGACCATCTCCAGGCATCTGCATCCCAGTCACCGAGAGCATCTTAACCCCTCATATCCCAGCTCTGGACAGCACTCGGCACAGAGATCGGAACCATGGCCATCACTCAAACCACGACCTGGGATGGCAGAACCTAGGAAGACCTCACACTAAGCTGTCACATATAAAAGGTGGGGATAGCTGTAGCTCCAGAGAAATGTAGATAATTAATTCCATTGCTTTTGAGTGCAATTTGAAAAACAAAAAATAATGGGAAGTTACTGTAATAGTAAAATTTTAACTGAATGTCTTCTCAATTTTGAGGATGCTAGAGGTTTCTCAGAGATCTTAAATTGTTAGAAATACATATGACAAGAATTGTGGTACTCCAATTAACCATGCCATTTTCTAAATAGTTCAGCCTTTTTACAAGATATTTAGAATAAATCTTTTACACAAGCATTTCTCTTCCATAATCAAGAATGAAGCATTCCAAAACATAAATGGGAAAATGTTTGCTGCCATATGATTAAATCACTAAGATTTAGAGTCCTTTTCTCACCTTTTCAGATTCAGAAGTTTTATTTCACTAAACAACCAGGTAATATACTATGCATAAACCAATTTTCCAAAAATAATTGGTTTCTAGAGGGATTACGTATACCCATAAAAATTCCCTTCCTTGTGTCACAATATTTGGTAAGCCTAATCACTAATAGTAAATTTTGAAAAGTAGAAATACCTGTATTTTTAAAGGAGGCTTTTGCAAGTGTATTCTGTGGAGCACTATTCTTTTAAGACATTATATGATTAAAAGAGCCTATGTGTTCAAGAGTTTTGTAATAGTGTTATCTGCTCATTTTTGGAACTTTAAAATAAACATTGATATATTGAAGGCTCTGAGAAGTTCAGCAATGAGGAAAACAGGTTAACTTTTTTAGACACTGTATTTTCCCACATTTTTACCTTCTGTGGAGCTAGTATCCTACAAAATATCTGACCTGTTAGTCCAACCTGAAATACTAATGATTCTATCAATAGGGTTAAAGTGACTGACAATTCCTCTTCAACCAGCCCTTGTCTACACTTCCTGAAGGCCTAGTCCTTTACCCATATCTCCTATTTCTATCCCACTGAAATCACATGCATTTGTTAGTAGTACATGCACGCTTAGTCACTCAGTCGTGTCCTACTCTGTGACCCCATGGACTTGTAGCCCACCAGGCTCCTCTTTCCATGGGATTTCCAAGGCAAGAATACTGGAGTGGGTTGCCATTTCTTTCTCCAGGGGATCTTTCTGACCCAGGGATCAAACCTGCATCTCCTCTGTCTCCTGCATTGCCGGCAGATTCTTTACCTGCTGAGCTGTCTGGGAAGTTGTTAGTACATGAGTGTCCATCTTTATTCTGACAGATATCAATGTTACAGTACAGCTTCTAATTTATTAAGTACTATTAGCTAATTATATGTGTAATTTCCTGATGGCAGCTAGCAAGAAATGTTGATGGCTAGTGAGTTGTGTCCACATTCACGCAGTGGGACTCATGATATCTAGGATGACAGCTAGCCTTTTAGACCAGGCTTGGCACACTGCGGCCCATAAGCCAAGTCTGTCCTGCTGCCAGGTTTTGTAAATAATGTTTTATCTTAACACAGACCTGCCCATTCACTTAGGCATCATCTGTCGCTGCTTTTGCGATACAAGAGCAGAATGAAGAGCTGTGACACGGATCACATGACCTAAAAAGTCAGAAGTATTTACAATCTGGGAGATGACAAAGAAGTTTGCTGGCTACACACCAACCCCACTGTGACATGTGGGTGCTCTCTGCTGACTTCATCCTTTTACTGAATTGAATCCCCAGATCTGTGCTCCTGTGATTTTTTTGATGGGTTCTTGGTTGACCCTGGGGCTGTGTGCCCTTGCTCTGCTCCACTCTGTATCATAGCTTTTCACAGACTTCATTGCCTAGACTCCCTATCAGGTGGCTTCCAGCTGCGTGGGTTTGGCTGTGGTGAGAGATTGAGAGGCAGAGGAGGGGAAAGGCCAGCGGATTCTCTCTGCCTCTGGGAGTGTTTCTGGCAGAGCTGCACCTCCTGGGGCCTCAGCTCCTGCTAGGATTACAGTCACTTGCCCCTGCCCTTTCCCCATTCTGACATCACCAGCACCTCTGGATCCTCCAGCCTAAATGTGGTGGTGGCTTCCTGCAGTACTGCTCTACCGTCTCTGGGGCTTCTTAGCCTCGCAACTCACTGCCTGTGTGACCAGTTCTCTGCATTAAATATCTTCTCTTTTGAATACCTAGCTTCTGTTTTCCTGGCTAGATTTTAACTGATACCTGGCCTTAGGAGGTACAGACAACTTCAGCCTTCTTGACTCAAGAGTTTGTTTACTCTTTCCAAGAAGGTACCAAATTAAATAGAAGGCATTTCTTTTTACTTATTGTCATTCGCCTAGTAAACAACAACACAAAACAGAAATATCTAAGATCACACCATACCAAAGTGAAGAGAAGATGCAGCCTCCTCCTAGCTATTCATAAAACTTAATATTCAGACAGCAAAAAATGGAAAGAGATGATAATTGGTTCACATGATTAGAGGGAAAGTCAACTGATATATGACTCTAAGACATCACGGATGATAGGAAGATAGCATAAGTACAAATATTTTAGGTGCTTCTGATTGCAGAGCAGATTTTTCTCCTACAGTGTCATGGTAAAATCTTTTGGTCATCATTTCTTTAGGACATGAAGGAGATCCCTGTCTACGATCATTAGACTGCATTGAAGGCTTTTGCTGTGCTCGTCACTTCTGGACCAAAATCTGCAAACCAGTGCTCCATCAGGGGGAAGTCTGTACCAAGCAGCGCAAGAAGGGCTCACATGGGCTGGAAATCTTCCAGCGGTGTGACTGCGCAAAAGGCCTATCTTGTAAAGTATGGAAAGATGCCACCTACTCCTCCAAAGCCAGACTCCACGTCTGTCAGAAAATATGACCACCTCTGAGGACAAGCATCAGGAGCAGACTGTGAATCCATGTATTTAATGCATTATAGCATGGTGGAGAGTAGGATTTGGATTTCAGAAGAAGGGTTAAAGTGAGGAATATGATAAGAACCTAGATCAAATAAAGAGAAAGAAAAAGAAAATGGAAGATCAGAAAGGGTGACAAGTGTGATCAGTGTGTTTTCCATCATGCAACTTGTTTATGTAAATAATGTACACATTTGTGAAGATGCCATGACTCAAAAAAAAAAAAAGCACACAGAGAGATTACTGATGAATACCATGTGACTTTCCAGGAGTTTAGCTTGTGCTGGAGGATCAATTTCTTTCACAGTGGTTATTGCCTATAAAAAATAACTGTAAAGCCTTATTTCTTTTAAACAAAGTACTCTCCATATACCCTGGCATACAACAGGCTCTAAAACATGAAAAGAGGAATTGTTTAATGGGAAATAAAGGCATGGAGCACAGAGAATCTGCAACATAGAATCACCTTTTAATTTGGAACACTTCTTACTGCTCAATTAAAGACCTTGGTATGGTAGGAAAAAAGCAGTCAATATTTTCCAAATAATTTCAAAATAATCACAGGTCTTTAAGTCCTTCAGGAAAAAAAAAAACTTTGTTTTTCCTTAAGCTGCTTGTTTATATTTTTGAAAAGTTTAATTTCAGCTACAATTAATAAGAACCAGTAGAATAAGACCAAAATAATCCATTCAGATTTCTAGAGGATATAAATTGCATCTCTTGATCATGCATTTTTTTTCTACTCATTTTATTCTCCAAATTATACTCATTGTGAATAACACAGAGCAGAATTTTCAGGTTGTAAAAATTTTAAGATGCCCAAAGTAAAAGTTACTAGATCATATTATTCAAAGCATTGGCCTACATGGAAGTTCTCTATGGGATTTGCTATCACAATATTTACTATGCAGATGAGTTCAGCGTGAGGTAACTACTTGACCTCAAAATATTTCTTTTATATTTCTGATGTCATAAAATCATCTTATTTTGAGGAGGTCTCATAAAATGGACTCCAAGGCAGTCACGGTAGTAAGTAAGGTTCCATTGCTCTTGGTAAGCTGCTTTCTAACTGGCTGATGGCACCATCTGATTTTTTTCAGCATCAGCTCTTTCTGCAACAGCTGCTTTTTTTTCTTTTTTGCCAAAGATACAGTTTCTGCCTTCTACAGTCACTGAGATTAAAAATTATAAGTGGAATAAATGGCAAAATCTACATTTTTCTAATCTATAGAAACCACAGGTTCTAAATTTTTACATCCATTTTATTACTTTTTACTTTATTCAGTTCTAAATATTATGTCTAGAGATTAAAGCCAAAAAGTTATCTTATACTTTTTACTTTGGACCTTTTCTTTTATAGACTATAAATCACTCCATAGTTTTCATTTACTTAAATCTCATTTGCAGTCTCAAATTCAAGTTCTCCCAGTAGAAACTGAACCTGAGCCTGCATGTCTATTAAGAATTTCACCTTCCCACATACGTTCACTGGTATGATTAAGATTTGCATTTTTTCCCCACATGTCTGTTAAAACAAAAATTAAGAACCAAAGTCTGTACAAACAGGTTTCTATAAGCTTCGCAACGTGAAAATGGAACATTTCAGGGAAACATTTCCTATACAACAATTACATTTAAAATCTGGTTTCTGCATTATTTCCCTTATGTACATCCCTTCAAAAATTATTATTGAAGTAATTTATTTACAGGAAATGTTAATGAGATGTATTTTCTTATAGAGATATTTCTTACAGAAAGCTTTGTAGCAGAATATATTTGCAGCTATTGACATTGTAATTTAGGGGAAATGTATAATAAGATAAAATATATTAAATTTTTTGCCTTCAAATATGGAATTCAAATTTCCTTGTGTTTTGCTTATGGGAAAAACTTTTAAGAAGCACGGATTCTCAGAGTTGAACTGGACAGATGGGTCTGATTTTACAGTCTTAGCAGGTATCCTTTGGATGACATCACCATGAGATGATCCAAGGCAGTTTATGGTTAGGTGCTTATTTCATGGTGGGACAGCTGTAATTTTCTAGAGATCAAGAGATCTCTTCAAGAAAATTAGAGATACCAAGGGAACATTTCATGCAAAGATGGGCACAATAAAGGACAGAAACTGTATGGACCTAACAGAAGCAGAAGACATTAAGAAGAGGTGGCAAGAATATACAGAACTATATACAAAAGAGAGTCATTAAGAAATGACTCAGAAAGCCACGATGGTGTGATCACTCACCCAGAGTCAGACATCCTGGAGTGTGAAGTCAAGTGGGCCTTAGGAAGCATCACTATGAACAAAGCTAGTGGAGGTGATGGAATTCCAGCTGAACCATTTCAAATCCTAGAAGATGATGCTGTGAAAGTGCTGCACTCAATATGCCAGCAAATTTAGAAAACTCGGCAGTGGCCACAAGACTGTAAAAGGTCAGTTTTCATTCCAATCCAAGAAAGGCAATGCCAAAGAATGTTCAAACCACTGCACATTGTATTCATCTCACACGCTAGCAAAGTAATGCTCAAAATTCTCCAAGCTAGGTTTCAACAGTATATGAACCGTGTATGTGTATATGTTCAAGCTGGGTTTAGAAAAGGCAGAGGAACCAGAGATCAAATTGCAAACATCAGCTGGACCATAGGAAAAGCAAGAGAGTTCCAGAAAATCATCTACTTCTGCCTCATTGACTACACTAAAGCCTTTGACTGTATGGATCACAATAATATGTGGAAAATTCTTCAAGAGATGGGAATAACAAACCACCTTACCTGCCTCCTAAGAAATCTGTATGCAGGTCAAGAAGCAAGAGTTAGAACCAGACATGGAACAATGGACTGGTTCCATACTGGGAAAGGAGTACATCAAGGCTGTTTATTGTCACCCTGATTATTTAACTTATATGCAGAGTATATCATGTGACATGCCAGACTGGATGAAGCACAAGCTGGAATCAAGACTGCCAGGAGAAATATCAATAACCTCAGATATGAAGATGACACCACCCTTGTGGCATAAAGTGAAGAGGAACTAAAGAGCCTCTTGATGAAAAGTGAAAGAGGAGACTGAAAAAGCTGACTTAAAAGTCAATTTTCAAAAAACTAAGATCATGGCATCTGGTCCCATCACTTCATGGCAAATAGAAGGGGAAGCAATGGAAACAATGACAGACCTTATTTTCTTGGGCTCCAAAATAACTGCAGATGGTGACTGCAGCCATGAAATGAAAAGACACTTGCTCCTTGGAAGCAAAGATATGACAAAACTAGACAGCATATTAAAAACCAGAGATGTTACTTTGCCCACAAAGGCCCATCTAGTCAAAGCTATGGTTTTTCCAGTAGTCATGTATGGATGTGAGAGTTGGACCAACAAGAAAGCTAAGCACCAGAGAATTAATGCTTTTCAACTGTGGTGCCAGAAAAGGCTCTTGAGAGTCCTTTGGACTGAAAGGAGATCATACCAGTCAATCCTAAAGAAAATCAGTCCTGAATATTCATTGGAAGGACTGATGCTGAGGCTTAAGCTCCAATACTTTGGCCAAGTGATGGTAAGAACTGACTCACTGGAAAAGACCTTGATGCTGGGAAAGATTGAGGACAGGAGGAGAAGGGGATGACAGAGGATGAGATGCTTGATTGGCATCACCAACTCGATGGACGTGAGTTTGAGCAAGCTCTGGAGTTGGTGATAGACAGGGAAGCCTGGCATGCTGCAATCCATGGAGTCATAAAGTGTTGGACATGACTGACAGACTGGACTGAACTGATTTTTTTCTTTATTAAATCTATAGTGTTTTAACTTGTGCTTTATACCCATTTTTCCTTTTTTTTTTCCTTCTGAAACATCTTAGAACACAAATATTTCACAAACCTCTTTAAAACACCTGAAGTCACCTACCGTATTTCTTATAATCTTCACTTTAGTAGGTCAAAATTTCTCCAAATAGAAATGCTAATATGCTTAAGGTATTGGTTCATTCCTGTATGGCACAAAAAATTACAAAATATGTTTACCCCTGTGGCTACAGTGGGCCCCCATGAACTAAAATCTAGTTCCCTGGAAGGTTTTTCCCCTTCTTCCTGAACACAAAGATGTCAGGATTGTTTGACAAACATTACTCATCAGTTATGAGACTGAGAGTGGTTGCAAGAGCGCATGTTGTATTAGATGTTAATGGGATGGAAATGTGGAAAATAAACATTCTGTAACATAGTGGAATGAATTAAGTACAGCCATGGCAGCTTAATGAAGCTAAAACAGTCTGATAGTTAGAGGCCAGGATTGAAGACATCTCAAGCATGGCTGAAATAATTCCCCACATTATTCTAATTAGTCACTTAAGTGTTTTCACAAATAGTTATCCATTTCTTCAAATTGAGAACATTCAGATTTCCAAGCTACAGTGTATTTTTAGATTATAACAATCATACGGGTGATATTTTTCTTTTCCACTGAGCTCAGTGGAAGTGATGAATTGTCCTGACTTTCTTTTTAGCCAAGAAAAAACAATACCCTATTGCAGCCTTAGAATTTAAAGGGAAACAATCAATTACACTTTTCTCCTCCCTCAAATTGAGTCCATTTGAGAAAAAGGATAAGAAAGAAAGGCAGATGACAGATAACCCTGTGGCTGCTAAAGTTAATAATGGAGAGTTTGGCACGTATCTGTGGGCAAGGAGATAGAATCCATGCACACTGTCAGGAAACACCAGACAGTATCAGTTCTACCTGTTGGAGCTGCCCCTGTAAGACTTATGGTATACCTTGGCAGAATCGAATGAGACACTTTCTTCTGGAAGTTACTGCCAAAGAAGAAGGGTGACAAGAAAATGGAACAATGCATTTATCATTCAAGCATCTCTTACTTGAAATTCTCTAAAACTGGGTAATTCATACCACACGAAAGGAGTGAGGGATGAAGTGAGACAAAGATTATATATTTCACATAAAACTAAATTAAGGATTAGTAAAGAAGACCTTCTCTCCATTTTATTCCCCAGATCTTTGTATTAATCGAGTCTGCATAACCATTTGACTATGGTGAAGATAAGGGTTGTAACCAAAATCTGAGAAGCTATCTACTAGATGAGGTCATTTCCCCAATGCCAATTGCTCCCTTTTTATGGATCCTCTAGGCAATTTAGGTTTTATCCCCAGAAAATTGTAAAATGGATGAAAATAGTTCACTAATTCAACCGACTCTAAAATCACACTATCCTCAGGACTGAAAAAAAAAATCCAGTAGCTGCCGCCTTTTTATAATCCAAATTATGTCCATCATATTACTAATATAGTTGATTAGAGGTTCTGTAGTGAGATTAAATAACACATGTATCTGGTAATAAAATGTATAAAAGCACTTCAGTCATAAAATTCTGACAAAACAGATACCCCACTTTTTAATATAAATCCTCTTCCATTAAAAAATTCCTGGAATGAATTCAAGTACAAAATTTATATCTTGTTGCATGTTAAAAGCAAAATAAGTTGAAGTCCAGAGAAATCAGTCTATATTTGCTATCTTCAATGGACAACACAGAAGAAATGGACAAATTCTTAGAAAGGTACGACCGTGCAAAACTAAATCAGGAAGAAATAGAAAATATGAACAGACCTTTCACAAGTACTGAAATTTAAATAGTGATGGCTTCATAGGCAAACTCTATCAAACATTTAAAGAAGAGTTAACACCTATTCTTCCAAAAAACCCTCCCAAAAAATTTCAGAGGAAGGAACACTCCCAAGCTTATTCTATGAGGCCACCGTCACCCTGATACCAAAACCAAACAAAAGTATCACACAAAAAAGAAAATTACAGGCCAATATCACTGATGAACATAGACATGAAAATGCTTAACAAAATAGCAGCAAACTGAATCCAACAATACATTCAAAGGATCACTTACCACGATCATGTAGGATTTATCCCAGGGATGCAAGGATTCTTCAGTACCCACAAATCAACCGTTGTGATATGCCACATCAACTAATTGAAGAATAAAAACCAAATAATCATCTCAATAGAGGCAGGAAAAACTTTCGATAAAATGTAACACCCATTTAAGACAAAAGCTCTCTTATCTCTCTTGCGGTAAGGGGGAACTTACCTCAACGTAATAAAGGCCGTATGTGACAAATTCATAGCTGACATCATTCTCAATGGTGGAAAGTTGAAAGCATTCCCTCTAAGATCAGGAATAAGGCAAGGATGTCCACTGTCACCACTTTGATTCAACATGGTTTCGGAAGTCCTAGAAAAGAAAAATAAACGAAGTCCAAATTGGAAAAGAAGTAAAACTGTGACTGTTTGCTGATGACATAACACTATACATTTGCTATCTTCCTCTACAGAATAGAGTCAAAGGAAATCAAAATTCAAAATTCCTCAAGTTCACAGCTAAAGTATTTCTCCCTCATTCCATTTTCTGCTCTGACTCAGCCAGAGGAGTTATTTTTTGTTTGTTTACTGTAAACTAATTCACTTTTTAATTTTTTGTAGTAGGTCCTTATTGGTTATCTCTTTTAAATACAGTAGTGTGTACATATCAGTGGGCTTTCCTGGTGGCTCAGACAGTAAAGGATCCACCTGCAAAGTGGGAGACCTGGGTTTGATCCCCGGTTTGGGAAGCTCCCCTAGAGGATGACATGGCATCCCACTCCAGTATTCCTGCCTGTTGAATCCCCATGGACAGAGGAGCCTGGTGCGCTACGGCCCATGGGGCCACAAAGAGTCGGACACAACTGAGCAGCTAATCACAGCACACAGTACAGTGACAGTGCCAGACTTCCATTGTCAGTGCTATCCCTCCCTGTAGCACCTCCGCTCTGGTAACCATAAATTCCCTCTCTCAGTCTGTGAGTTGCCAGAACAGTTCTGGATGCCTGGGTGAAGTGGGATTCCAACAGCTATGGAATGGACTGTGTCTCACTGGAATGAGAGACTTTCACTTTCAAAAAGCCCAATAAAATTTTAGGATGCACAAGATTAAGTAAAAACCGTCACCACATTGAGAAAAGAAGCCCATCTCTACCTCAGAACAGATATCTCAGAGAATGTGCTATTAACCAATCTAGGACTTGGTGTTGTCAAAAACCACAGTAGAGATGCTTGGATTCTGCGTGAAGAAAGATGAATGGAGAAAATCTTTGTTTTTGCTTTGCTAAAGTCAACCAATCCAAATTAGCTGTCTGGAACCCATGGTCTGTATACCTAAACTTATGTGGGAAAAATGTCCCACCAAGATGTTAGATATAGAACTATAGTTTACCATAAATTGGGATGGAGAGAAGGGAGAATCCCAGCTATGTTCTTCACCTACTTTTAGAGACTGTTAGTTGAAGTATTGCTGCCTTTGTGTAAAACTGGTCAAGTTAGAAGTCTGCGATGGTGTGGGCCTCATTGTGGCTTCTTTTGCTCTCAGCATATTCAAAGCATTACCAGTGCTTATCTGAGAACAGGTTTAGTTGGGTGATGTGGCCTCCACAGTCTCCTGCAAGCTGACCTTTTCGGCATTGTACCGCAGTGGCTGCTTCCACTGCTTCATACTGTGGAATTCCTTACTCCCTCAACCCTGCGTTTGTTCTAATTGTAGAAGCACACCAACACAAATTCCTGAAATAAAACTGCTACAGATACTTCTGAAAATTATTTTAGCAAAGAGTGCACAGGGGCATGGAAGACAATCCCAATTTAACATTCCTTCACTCAACACATACTCACGAAGGGCAATGTCTATCGTGCTAGGCAACTGTGTAGGTACAGTGGGCAGAAAATGAAAACCAAACCAGTAAAGTTTATTCATTCATTGCTTTTAACCTCCAGTTATTTTTCAGGGAAATTGCTAGGAGGCAGAAAATAACTAAGTAACAATTGTATACATACTACAGGAGAGGAGATATGAGCCCTATGAAGAAAATGAAAGCAGGGTAAAGGAACAGAGGGAGATGAGGATTGTTATTTTAACTTTTGCAGTCAGGAAAGATCTCTCAGAGGAAGCAAACATGAGTAGCAACCTGAATGAAATGAGGGGTGGTCTGGAGAAACAGTGGCACAGGAAGAGCAAAAGTAAACATCTGACCATGGGAAGAAGTTGAGAGGCAGACCGGGATCGAATGGGTAAGGGAAGAGAGAAAGAGGATGAGGCCAAAGAGTTGAGTCAGACTGTGTAGACCCTTACTGCCCATCATAAATATGTCTATTTTGAAAGAGATATGAAGCTGGCATGAGCTTTTGAGCAGGAGAGTAGCATGAGCTGACACACTTTGAAAGGTCCACCTAAGCTGCTATGTAGCAAAGAGACTAGCGCATTCAGGCAAGAACTGTTAGTGACTTAAATGGTGAGATAAGGTAGACGTACTGACAGATCACTGGACTTAGGATATGCTGGAGATGGAGGCAACTGGATATGCTGTTGATCTGGATGTGGGTTGTGAGAGAAAGTAAAACCTCTTTAGCCTCATATAAGGATCAAGAACATGGAGAAAGTATTGATGAGAAAAGAAAGATTTAAAAAATACCTCTTCCCTGAACAGTGCTGTCATAGTTAATATATAAAGAACTGCCCTCAGTAGAATACTGACAACTCTTTAGAAAATTTCCCTTTGTTTCTCACCAGACAGCTTGAGAACATAATGAAAAGTTATATGAAGGAGGGATTGCATCAATAAAAAGAGAGAACTTGTTGGATGCACTAAGGGAAGCAGTTGCAGACAAAAGAAAGGAAGAGGGGCATCAGGAAGATATAGAAAAGGGAATAAATAGGTACCAGAGCATAGAGACTGAGGAGAGAGCATGACAGGCATGGCGAGATATGGTAGAAATACTAAAAGGTGCTAATAAGGAGCTTCAATTTGAGGCAGATGTCAAAGAGTGTCCAGGAAAGCTTACAGGAGGAGAACAGTTGACTCTCAGCAGTAGGTTTAGAAAACTATTTTAGCAAAGGGTGTAGCTCAGGCAACACTCCCATTGACACTGGGCCAATGCACTGCATTAAAGGGCAATTTGTCAAAAAATGTCATAGTTCTCTTTTGTGTCTTAAGTAATTGTATAGTGTAGGACCTTGGGATTCTAAAGAAATAACAATATGCAAGTAATTGAAGTACTTTCAAGAGAAATACACTGGCCATCATACCTCTCACACATACGTCATGAATACTGCAGTGCAAGACCTTTTAAAATTTCCTGGGGGTAAGCATTTCTTACAGATGCCATGGACTTGTTTTATTTGTTCCACACCTTCCCACTTCACTGCACCTGCTACACCAGTCATCATTCTGTGTTTAATGGCCAGTCAGCCTCCAGGGCCCAGTAACATATGGAGAACATCAGATCAGCTAGTGCATGTGAAATATTCCAAGTCCTACTTAAGCTTCTCAGGCAGACTTTGAAATTGAGATCATTTTATCGACCATTTATTCCTCTATCTTGGCTATTGCTCCTGGCAGCTGTGTTTTTTGCCTGTTTCAATAGCTATTTATTCTGTGCCCAATTGTATGCCATTACATCAAGCTTATTTAGATAACAGGAAGACTAAGCAATGTCTATGGGAATTGCACAGCATTATTCAAGCTATTTAACACACATCCATGTCTTATAACTTTCTAAGATCAAAATATAGCGATGCTACCTTTTAATAATGCCTCAGAGGAGGATATCGCAAAATTCATTTTTACATTTTAAGAGATCTTGAGTTCTCTACGGGGTGTAAATGCCCCAGTATACCATGGGCTTCAGTTTGGGACTGTTAAAACTGAACATTACCTAAGGAAAGGTTGGGGATGCCGTGCTAACTTCTCCTGAAATAAAAGTGGTTTAAGAAAAACCCTTGAAAACAGGATTTATTTTGTAAATGAATGTTAAGTCACTCAAAACACTATTTTAAGGTTACAGAGGAGGGGGGGTATCTGTTATTTAACAGGGAAAACCCACCTTAGGGGCGGGGAAACTACTCAGTGTTAAGAGTGAGACAGGCTGAGGAGAGCGACCATGTGGATGGAAGAAAAAGCAGAGGCAATTAGAGAAAATGTTCAAGAATCAGGACTGTTACGCGAGCTCTCCTTGGAAAAATCTTTGTTTCAGTAGCTTTGAAATAAGTCAAATGCAGCACTGGAAAAGGAGGACTGACTGGGTGAAAATTGGTTGTTATGGGTGGGGGCTTCACAGAAAAAAACAGTGATTTAGAGACTATCTGAAAAGAACACTGCACTAGTCCAACATTCCTTTCTGATGCTTCAAGTCATCTTACTGAGAATCCAGCTCTTATCTCATCATCAGTTGGCAAAGAGGAATGTTCATAAGGACTTTCCCATAGGAAACATACACAAGAGTGATGCTAATAATCGTTACTATTTACACAGCACTTCTTATTTGCTTCAGAAATGCCATCAAGTGTCTTACGATGCTTTATTCCTTATAATATGCTTGCAACTCCTGTCTCTTTTGAAGGCTGACTGTGGACCAGGTGCTGGCTTACTGATGCCTCCCCATCATCTCTGGTCACTTTTCACAGCAACTACTCTATAGCAAAGCATGGTGAAGCCAAGATTTGAGACTGACGCTCTGAAGCCAGACTCTGCACTCTTATCAATTAGTCTATGCTGCCTCCATTTGGAAATGATGACCCTTTTCAGGATTATGGGGGATTCTGTGGCTTGCCTACTACCACAGAGCTCATTAGTATCAGACTTGAGGCTAACGGACATCTTTTATAACCATTTCTTCACTCCCAAGATTTACTGAGTACTTCCTAAAGCACTTTCCTTATTTCCCCTGAAATCATAGTAGCTAGTGCTAGAATGTGGGCTAATTGCAGAAAACATCATTTTCTCCCCAGCAGATATTCCTCCCCAGCGACTTCTTTCCAGGGGACAAATCTATCCAATTAGTATTTTGGACAATGTTACCATGAATAAGTTTACAAAGTTTACAAACAGATGATCTATCACTTGACAGGTGCACAACTGGAAGGTAATTTAAAAGTTCAAAATTTCAGAAAAGAATGGAAAGCAGGAGTGGGATTTTTCAGAGCAGGATTTGGAGAGTATATGATTGGAATTTCCTCTGGTATGACTAACATGCTAAAACAGTGATTGAATCTCCATCCCCCCTCACCGCACACTCTGCTGTGACACATCGTTCATATCAGAAAGCTAATCATTACTTCTTCGAACATCTTGTTATTTTGTAAAAAATCAGTTTAAGGTTCTACTGAGTTTACACTATGTTCTATGCGACTTGGACCAAAACATTATACTTATTTAGATAATACACAGAATTACTACACATGATACAAATGTGTTAATCACTCTTTGACTGCATACATTCAAAGAGGGTCCAATCATCTGCCAGGGAAACAGAATTACAGACTGAACCAAATGACTTGCCAGTGTCACTGGAGTCGGGGCCAGAGGAAGTGAAGGCGGACATTTGCCCAAACTATGTCCAATATGCTTTGATTTGACATCTGTGCTTTACTTGTGGGCCAAGTTCTTTTATATATTTTTAAAAATATTACTATACGTATATTTTGCTTCTTTGCCTAGTGTGGCCTAGAGAATTGAACAGCTCCTGGAAGAATGGCGATTCTTATAAACAGTGCTTCACAGATGCTCTCCCTTGTTCCCTCCATTCATTCACTACATCCGACTCCTTAATAGGAACGTGAGGCCGATTGTGAATTCAGATTGTGTTTTCTTAAAAACCCTGGGTTGGATGAGTAATTTTCACCAGAATATGAAAAGTACTCTTGAGAAACATTTCTTTCCTTTAAAGAAAACAAAAACTTGAAGAATCAGAGTCAGGTAAGAAAAGACTTGGCATAATGGCCACAATTTGCTAGTTAAAAAAAAAAAGCTACAAATTTTAGTTTGCAACTCATTTTCACACAAATAAATTGGAAAGGTTTTTAATGCTTACTGGATTGATACTAAAGGTTATAAAGTATTTTAAATCCTTTTTTTAAAGAGTTGTCTGACTGTGCTGGGTGGTCTACTTTTGTCCTCCTGTGTCCCACAAGACTGACCAGCACCAACTGCGGTCAGGAGGCTCTCTAAATCTCTAGCTCCTTTCTGGGTTTGGCCATTGGAAGACACCCGAGGAAGATCTGGGAATAAGGACAGATGGCTCAGAGTGTATCTACATTTGGCTCCTGCCCTGATGTGGCAGAGTCTGGCAGTGGCTATATTCTTCCACCAAAGGCCACAGGCAGGGATGAGCATATTTCTTCTAAGTCCTCTCCAGGTTTCAGGAATGATTCCTTCAGTCATACCAACATTACTTCATGCTAATCCTAGCCCTGAAGATGTGAATATTCCTTGTTGCTTTTTCCTAACACTACCCACACCATTTTAAATAGTGCTTCATCAATCTCTCCTCAGTAACCTTTGTCTGCCACCTGCTTCCTGCCAGGAACCTGACTGATACCTGACCAGGTCTAAATGTTAATGTGCTTTGCCTCATCACTGTTCTCACTCACAGTCTATGCAAGCCAAGATGTAAATTCATCAAGATGTTACATAATCAAGGCCAGGGCTTCATCTGGCTTCCAAGTTTGTTCAGTACTGTCTACTAACCACTTGAATTTACAAGCACTGGGTTGTGCAGTGATTTCAGAAAACTGTGGATTATTTCTAGCATTTCAAAAATAGGAAGTTTTTTTACAAAAAAAAATCTGACTTTTAGTACATTATATATAAGATTAATTTCTAAAAAACATTTTCCATCTACATGTGATTTAGCTTGACTTTTTGATTAAACATGCTTAATTTTTTTTATATGAGAGTATAGGTGACTAACAATGTTGTGCTTGTTTCAGGTGTACAGCAAAGTGATTTAGTTACATATATATATGTATCTATTCTTTTTCAAGTTATTTTCCCATTTAGGTTATTACAAAATATTGAGCAGAGTTCCTGGACTATACGGTAGGTCCTTGTTGATTAGGGTTGCTTCCTTTCTCTTCTATTCTGTTCCTCCTTATGTTTCCAAGACAATCCACTGAATCTCTAATGTTTTCTGAAGATGAGTCACCACTTATTCTTATCTGCCTGCTCCTGCTGCTGCTAAATCGCTTCAGTCGTGTCTGACTCTGTGCGACCCCATAGATGGCAGCCCACCAGGCTCCGCCGTCCCTGGGATTCTCCAGGCAAGAATACTGGAGTGGGTCGCCATTTCCTTCTCCAATGCATGAAAGGGAAAAGTGAAAGTGAAGTCGCTCAGTCATGTCCGACTCTTAGCAACCCCATGGACTGCAGCCTATCAGGCTCCTCCGTCCATGGGATTTTCCAGGCAAGAGTACTGGAGTGGGGTGCCATTGCCTTCTCCGTCTTAACTGCCTAGCATCCCACAATCTGTTATCTGTGCCCTTGTTGATATGCTGGCTAGCCTATCTGAAAACCTAACTGCTAATGGTGTGTAAAAGCAGTTATTCATTATTCATATGCTCATAAAAGGCTAGAGCTATGATTTTACAAGTAATTTTTTGCATAAAAATATTAAAGCAATAAAGTAAAAACTATATTATCTTCACATATAGCCTCCCATAAAAAAACATGGATTTCTAGACCCTGCTGAAAAAGAAAACATACTACCCTGAACTATAGGAAAATGCTGGATCTGCATTTCTGCCCAACAGCAATTGATTAGAGCCTTGGGGAGCTGGAGTCTCCTACTTTCTTCAATTGCGACCACTCCTGCATTTGATTACCAATTGCTATTTTTTAAATGAATGTGGGATCTTTTCTTGTTGTATATTTGGTAACAAATGAAATATCACAGATTTCTCTGCTACAAACACTCCAGTCTCTCATTACCCTCAGAATAGCCTCTAAATTCAATGTGGTCTGGCCTCTGCCTATCTTTTAGAGCTCCTTTCTCATCTCTCTCCCTTTCTCTCACCCCACTCCAGTCAAGCTTTTCTTTTTCCTGTTCTTTGAATTCACCAAGGTTGTTCTCATCAAACTCACCCTTCCTTCAGTCCTTTTGCCTAGTGTAGTTTCCAAACACACATTCCCACCTGATGTTCACATGGCTTGCTTCCATAATTCATAAAGATCCATGAAATGCTATCTCTTGAAAAAGTCTTCTCTCTAGAATCTGGAGTATCCATTCTGAAAGCAGAATCTAGCATGTAGGACTTCGCTGGTGGCGCAGTAGATAAGAATCTGCCTGCCAACGCAGGGGACAGGGGTTTGATCTCTGACCCTGGGGGAGGATTCCACATGCTGCAGAGCACCTGAGCTGCTGTGCCACAACATCTGGGCCCACGTGCTGCAATTACTGAAGCCCACACGCCTAGAGCCTGTGCTCTGCAACAAGAAGCCACCGCAATGAGCAGCCCTGCACCACCACGAGAGTAGCCCCGACTGACTGCAACTAGAGAAAGCCTGCACAGCAAGGAAGACCCAGTCCAGCCAAAAATAAATAAATTAAAAAAGAAGCTAGCATGTATGCGTACAACTCTAATATCTTTTTTCTGGATCCTCGACCTACTTTTTATACAGTTTCCAGCACCCCTATCTCTCAGGATCCTCCACCAACAAATCCATAAATTGTAGCAGCAAGCAAGCTAACACCGCATGACCTTTGAATGGTCCAGACTGAATGTTGCTTCAGCCTTGGGATTAAGAGGAGGAAGAGTTATTATGCAGTATTAAAACCAGATGGCGTTATTTTAATTAGTGTAATGGGGGTTCTTAATCAGGAAAAGTGTACTAATAAAGCCAGGATATATCATGATCATTAAAAAAATCAGGAAAGCCATTACTTTAGGATATCCTTGAAATTCTTCTACAGACACATATTTCCATTAACATATACTTGTGAGCCTTCTCTAAAATACCTTCCATATTTTTTAATTCGCTAGATGAAGAGACAAAAAGCATAAATGTCTTCAAAGGTACAGAGATTTGGTGCTTCATTTTGGGGGTGTGGGTGTGCATGTGTGTGTATTTTCTGTGTGCATAGGGTATGTTTCCTCCAAAATAAATAAAACAAAAGATAAGTCCTCCCTTTGGAACCATTAACCACAAAAGATTCCTATGAGGAAAGTGAAATTTAATTTGGGAGGGATGAATGGAACAATCTGGTCCCATAAGCAGTGCAATATACTTAGTTCTACTCCAATCATTTCATAATAACTCACACCCACTCTTGATCCTTTTCATTTGCCTGTGTTTTAGCACTTCTATGCATATCTCTAGAGACCTAAGCATTCTTTCCATGTATTTGACACTTGTGCTTATACATATAGGGGCTGATCCCCTCTCCTCCATTAGATTTTAAATTTATGGTGCACCAAGAAGTTTAAACTCCCCACTCCACTTAGTAGCCCCACAGCTGAAGCCTTACCCCTTTCATGAACTCTCCCTTAGACCTTTCTGACCCCTGGTGACCCTTTCCTTCTCCAAATTCATATTGCGTTTTTCATTGCATCACATCCCACAGCACTTGCTGTAATAACATTTACTGAGCACTTGTTATATGACACACACTCCTCTGTACTTCACATGAATCACAAAATTTAATTCTCACAATAACCCTATGTGTCAACCCTATTGGCTCTTTGTGCCAATTCAATAGACAAGATTAAAATATTTGCTCAAGTCATACAGTCAGTAAATGTTATCACCCATCAATAGTTCTGAATTTACAAACATTCTTTTCAACCATTCTGCTTGATTATGTTATACTATCTCCCACATAAAAACATCTACTCACATATGAATTATGTCTTATATATTCATTGAGTCAGCCAAATGTCATACTGTACTCAAATAGTCCCTATAGTGCCCAGGTCTGTATTACAGGAGTCACTCAATAAATACATCTTAGAAATTCAGAAGCTGTAGTTGGAACTAAACATTCCTCATGAGAGTCTCCACAGTCCTACATCAGCTCACCTAGCTGCACGTAGTCAAGTTTTTTAAATCTATGAGACTTCAGCATTTTTATTTTTGAGATCATTAGAATATTTCAAAGAAATAGATTTATGCTATGTAATTGAGGTTACTATTTTTAGGATCTAAGGAAGAAAAGCTGAGCTTGCAAAACCTTCCATTCACCAACATGATCAGAAATAATATTTCTTTCCGGAATAAAATGAGTTACAATATAACTAGAAACACTTTAATTTATACTCTGGGGAGAAACAGAGATGACAAGAGAAAAAGGATAAAAAGAAACCACTATTCATTAAGCCTCTCTGTATCTTATTACCCAAATTTACATTGAAACTGTATTATAAAGCAATTTAAAGACATCAATTATAAGAAACCAGGATTTCTTGGTTTCCTTGAGCAGTTCTTAGAACTCTATGGTGTCAACTGACAGACTTTGGGGTGTTAAAAAACATTATGAAATTCTCTGTAATATCTGTGTGTCCATTGTTGGGTTTAGTTAAGAGGGTTCATGGTTTTCATCAGTTCCTCAAAGGATCTTTGACCAATACCCTCAAAATAAGAGTCCAATAAGATCCATTGCTTTCCTGATGATTACAGTACATCGTAAATAACCTAAAAGTTACTCAACTGCTCATGAGCAGATAGAATAATATCTATTAAGTTTCTACAAATGACAATTTATAGGCCTTAATGTAAGGAAACTGACAACTAACAAAATTGTTCCTATTTTCGAACAGAACTCTTTCATACTCCTAAGGATTGAGGACTTCAAAGTGCTTTTGTTTATGTGGAATGTACCACATGAGAAACTGAAGCAAATGCAAACATCTTCAGGCACACAAGGCTGATTCCATCAGCCTTCAGAGTAACTCCACCATCAGAGTGATGGTCATGTGATCTTTGGAAAATTCCACTGTGTGATCAAGAGAGAGAAGGCAAATAATGTTTTTATTATGAAAATAATTTCACTTTGTACCCCCCAAAGCATCTAAGGGGCACTAAGGTGTACTCAGATGACATTTTGAGAATTACTGCTTTAATTGGCACTATTTCACCATTTCATTAGGGTTTTAGAAAGTGGAGATCCAAATCACTCATCTCTGGGAAATGGAGTGAACTATATGAAAGAGTTAATACTATCCTCACTCTAATTACACCACTTAGTTTTTTGGGGGTTTTCTTGCCTCACTTTGATCATGTATTTATTTCATCTTACTATACTATGAACATATTTACAAATCCCTTTAAGTCTTTTTTGGAACAAGATAGTATTTAAAGAGAGAAACAAAGACAGCACTAAATGATCATAAAATACTAAGATGCAGGCAGCACATTTTTAAGGTAATTATTCTGAAATTACTAAGTGCAGTGTCATAATATTATTAGAAAATCTGAAAATTTTAGCAAGTTAAAAAAGCTGTTTTAAACCTAGAAGTTTTGATGTTTTGCTTGTAAGTGAAGTCAAGTTTTCTTTTAGCTTCCTCAACTATGGAATATTTTTAAAAAGATTGCTCTAATATTTGAAAATAGAAATTACCTTGATAGAAAGCATTGTATTTTTTATTGTTGATGATAATGAACATTTGATAGTTCTCTTACATAAACGAGCTGTGATGCCACCAATGTACTATGCTCTCAATCTACAATGGCTAATGTTAAATATCCCAGAGGAATGGAGGCTGTGAGTGGGAGCAGGGACAACAGAAGCAACCAGGGTCTGTGCCGGTGCGGTGTTCATCATTGATACCATCCTTTCCATGTGCAACTGGTGGCCCTCCCTCCCTGCCAGTAGCCTACTGTTTAAGATAAATGTTTGAAAACAGGAGATTTTTCCCATGAAACCATAAATCTGTGTTTGTGGTATTGTCTAATCTCTGTTGTGGGAATGGATCTGACATCACCATGTGAAAATTATGACTGCTTTCAACTCAAAACCAGGATGCAAATGACGATGAAGAAAAATTTCCTCTGCATATTCAGGCAAATGTTACAATTGTGTATAATTCTATTACCCATGTTAGAAGCAAATGGACTTAGGGTTTACTATCCTTTAATTAGAATTATCTTCCAGGAGAAGTCATGGTTTATGTGCTCACTAAAGCAATTGAACTGAGCCCTTACTTCCTCTCTAGCTAATCCTGAGCTGGAGAATGCAAATGTCATCACGGTAATAATACAAGTCATGGAAACAACCCAGAAAAGAGGATTTTCATCGAAAGGTTCAAATCAACTCCATATTTCCAGGTCCCCAATCACTTCCCCATGTTCTTTCATCAAACATTTCCAGCGTACATCACACCTTGCTGGAAATATCTTTTAAATTCCACTTGTCAGAGTGACATGATGCAAAAGTTGTGCTTTATGGTAGGAAAACAACCTGCCACCTACTTATCTGTGCATCCCTCCTACAATCCCTGAAACACCCTCCAAGAAAAGAGGCTTGCTTTCGTTATCCTACCTTCCGTGTTTTTTTTTTTTTAAACATCTGAGCATATGTTGGAAGCAATGACATCATGCAGTAACCTTCCTTCCTCAGAGCGTGCAACACCTTTCAGGCAAGACGCTTACAGTGAACACTGACCATGCATGCTAACTCTTCCCTGCACAAGGTAACCAACTCCACATCACACAGACGCTCACTTGCAGAAGGTCACTCTGTGATCTGATGGTGCAGCTGGGAATAGAGGCCAGAAGCTCCAGCGCTCTGTGAAGTGTTCCAACTCGAAAACTCTAGGCCTGCGTCTTGGGGGAAGGAAGCCTACTCCGGGAGCAGGCTGATGATCTGGCTAAAGGGAAGACGGTTGTGGCTTCCTCAGGCATGAGTGTGCACCCTTTCAGAAGCCTGACCAGGGGTTTTAGGCAGGTGTGAGCTTTACAGAGTAACTATTTCTATCAGCACGAAGACTATCTTACTCCATCTTTGATAGTAATATGAAGGCAATTTTATTTCAAAACAGAGAATTAAAGACTGGAGAAGTACCAGTCTGAAAAATTCCAATCACATCCCCTGACTTACAGAACAAATCAAAACAGAACAACAACAAATCCCACTGTGAAATTTTATGAACATCAGGGGAGTATATATGCACTTTTTCTTTGGAGGAATTAATAAAATTTTGTTGCTATGAGCTGAATTAGGTATTTGGGGTAGCTGCTGTAGGTGGTACTATTAAAGCTTAAATACTCTGAACTTATTCAGACCTTAGAATCTGAGAGTTTCAGTACCTTCCCCACTATGTCTGCTCTCTGCCCTTCAATTTACCAGCAAAGCCTAGATCAGCATCATGGAGGCCATATATTGAACTGAATGTGTCCTTCAATGTGATCTTACTTTTCCATCCTGCCTAGCTCTTCTCCATTGACATAACTGATTAGCCAAGGTAATGAAGCCACTGTGTTCATTTAAGCTTTATTTTTTCAAAAAGGCAAGACCCAAAGGAGGAGTCAGAATCTTTTCCTTATAAAAATGCAGCCTGAGAGCTAATTTTCACTTTTCATTCTTATTTGTAAATTTTCCTGTGAACTATCCCTTCTTAAGTAAGGCTTAACATTTTCAACTTAAATAATTATAACCATATAAACACAAACAGACATTTGTCAACCAGTAGCCTGGAATCCAGTATATGGTGACACACAAACTTATATAAAGAAGCAATAGACGTAAGTTAATTACCAAGATAATGGGGAGGGGTCAGAAAGAGACATTTAAAAAAAATCCAAAACACAAAGTAATTTTAAGTTAGTAACCTTTCACCTGACTCACATTGGTTGGAATCCAATATTGACCAGAGGGACTGGAATTCATTCTGATGATGTGATGGTAAAAAGTTGTGAGTTCAATGAGTCTGGTGGTCTTGGCACTATTCCCAGAGAAATCGAGTTCCCAGCACATAACTAAAGGACCTCAACTTTGGTCCAACTAGCCGTCCTTATTCTGTCAAAAAAGACTCAGGGTGGAAATGGGCCATGGGGACACATTTTTTCCTTTGTACTGACAGGTTTTGTCTCTGAATGAGTGGAAGGAACTCTGGTGGTCACCTCTGGAGAAGTAGTGGCCGAGACCTTAGTCTCAATCTGACCTGTGACTGCACTAGATTTGAGTTTCGAAGGAGTCCTTCTCAAAGCCTAATGCTATCTTTGGGGAACATAAAGGAACATAAAATTTATCACTTGGAAAGATAGAATAATTTCATCTGCAGCCTTCATCTCAGAGTCCTTAAGGAGAAATGATGAATAAGCTGAGAAATTTTATCCAGCAGAACTATTCCCTTGGGTACAAGGAAGAGTGAGCCACGGTCATCTTTATTAGAAATTATGCACCTGAAGGCTCCCAGACAGAGGGAGAGAACATGCACAACCCACTGTAAGATATTTTTAAAAAATCTTTGGAAAGCATAGTGCATTAATACACAAGGGTTTTTCTCTGATTGCCTGATATAGAAATCCCAGCTGCTCATCCTTAAACGTTAACACTTTCCATTATAAAGTGGTTTTTGCACTGTTTTCCTCTTTCTTTTAATTTGTGGTATTCATCAGTAGAGTCCTTATACGGTCCCTATGGTTTCTAAAATTACTAAAGGAAGAAATTCTTCCCAAAGTCATTGTTAAGTGACTGAGGTGAGTGATTCTTGTTCATGGATCAGGCTCCAAAAATACATGAAAAAAAAGTTCAAGCTAGGTTACAGTGAAGTGATTCTAGTGTCTGAAATTACATTATTTCACTGGTGTTCCAAACCAAATGGATTATCAAAAAGAAAATGATGCAAAACCCATTAGTTTCTTGGAAGGGTTCAATGAACCCTGTTCAATGAACAGGATGTGGGCAATTAGAAGATAAATTACAAAATTAATTTTATAATAGAGAGAAGGAACCCTGAAAGAATATTCACAAAGGGAAAAAAATAACACACTAAGTAAGAAGGTACAAGATGAAAATTTAGTCAGATCTTCCAACTTAAATTTTATCAAGAGGTCAACTAAAATACAACATTGTTTTTCATGCCCTCTGGCTTCAAATATTCTGTTCTCTTGACTTCTGTAACACTGATTTTCTATCCAGTCTCCTCTTCTGATATCTTTTAGCATGGAAAACTTGATGCATTTTTCAGGGACCTGGATCCTCTCTTCTTCACAGACTGCAGACTCTCCCAGGGATAGTCTGTCTTATTGTTTGACTTTAGATAACATCTTCTTGATAACATTGCAAATGTTCTGACATCATATATTTCTTATCATAGTAAATGGTACAACCATCTTTACATTTGCCCAAGGAAGAGAGCTGGGAGTGATCATTCATTTCTACTTGCCCTTACCTTCAATGAATCATAAAGTCCTACACATTCTCAATTCTGAATATCTCTTCCTTTGGGGCCACCATCCACAGGATTATACCTGCAGCTCCCTGACTGATGGCTTTGTCTTTATTCTTAATCCACCCTTTATTATAATTAATTTTTCATACTGCAGACAGTGATGTTTGTCCAAGAAAATACAATTATATGGTTTCTTTGCCTAATGTCCTCTAATCAGTCCTTGTTAGAATAATGCAGCTTCAAAGGTCCCCACTTACCTCTTCAGTTTCCTGCTCAGTTATTATTTACCACTCAGACAGTGTTCTCAGCATACTGAACACATTCAGTTCCTCTAAGGAACACAGGATTTCCCTCTTATCTTGGGCTATTGAATATTTGGTTTCTTTTCCCTAGAATATATGCATTTCAAGATAGATCTCATTTCTTTTAGGAAATATTTTCGCCCTTCCACTGTTCTCGGCTGATACTCTTCTTCAACTTGACTATAGTATTACACAATTTACATGGTATTTTACTGACTATTTAATTGCCAGTGACCAATCACTACATTTTAAATTTCATGAGAGTAATGATTACATCTTGGTCACTATTTTCTCTCTCAGTAATTGGTTCATACTAGTCAGTCAAAGTATCCTATGTATCAATGAATAAACTCTGTCCTTAAACTTTTAGTAAGGAAAATATTAATCACCACATAACAGACATAAACTTCATTAAAGTTTTGCTGTTGTTCTTTTAGTATTATGGAATTCATCCTCAGAAAAGTTTGTATCAGAGGCAGTACAAAGACTAATCTAAAAAAAATCAAAGAAAGAGAAAAAAGTATAAGAAAAGATTTATGATAGTGAGAGTCAATTTTTCAAAAAAAATCAAAATGCAAAAAATTCCTATTTTATTGCTTAGGGTTCATCAATGGATATAAAAGAGATGCAATGCTTGCTACGGAAAATTGATTATATTTTAGGCAATTGTGGGAGTTTAAAAATGAACATCTGGAATATAGAGTTGGAAGATAAAGGAGAGAGTTGCCAACCAGCCAGGCTCCTCTGTCCATGGAATTCTTCAGGGAAGAATACTGGAGTGGGTTGCTATTTCCTTCTCTAGGGGATCTTACCGGCTCAGGGATCAAACCCGTGTCTTTTACATCTCCTTGGCAGGTGGGTTCTTTACTACTAGTGCCACCTGGGAAGCCCAGAAACCAAGTCTGTCCAGCTGCTAAAGTCAGTCTCCTCAGTGGGAGCTGGTGGCTAGGTCTAGAGAAAACTCTGCTACAGCTACCATCCCTGTGGGGTCATGGTCAAGAGCATCTGGTAATTGTCCTGAAGCCACTTCGGTCAACAGGACCTGAAGTGGGAAAAATCTGAACATAGAACAGAAGACAGAAATGATAAACTGGGCCTGATGAGAATCGCTAAACAATGTTCTTGAAGACATCTGACTGCAAAGAGGTCTGCTTCATGTCTCTTTTCTAGATCTTACTCAAATTTCTAATATGGATCCACATAGGCAAGGAGTTTCTAGGAAACATATTTCCCAGCTTCACAAATTTGACTAGCATCAACTGATGGCTGCTAAAGGCTTTCTTTGGGTACTAAAGACACATGTGGCTTTACTTACCCACCCAACCTGAACCTGGAAGACAAGCAGACATTTAGACATTCTGTTGCCCTGTAGAGCATAGTGACCTTGACTCAGACTTCACACTGTCTGTAGTGTAAAGAAAAGGATGGAAATGCCAAAAAGTCTACGTAATAATCTAAATAACCCAGAAGATGAAATCAATTCATGGCATATGGAAGAAAGAATGAGATCGAGTCTTATTTATAAGGGTTTTTAAAATAGAAAACATTCTGCCAAGAAATAAAGAACAAAAATGTTTAGAGTGAGCTTCAATTACACTTCAGTTCAGTTCAGTCACTCAGTCGTGTCCAACTCTGTGCGACCCCATGAACTGCAGCACGCCAGGCCTCCCTGTCCATCACCAGCTCTCTGAGTCTACCCAAACTCATGTCCACTGAGTCGGTGATGCCATCCAACCATCTAATCCTCTGTCATACCTTTTTCCTCCTGCCTTCAATCCTTCCCAGCATCAGGGTCTTTTCAAATGAGTCAGCTCTTCGCATCAGGTGGCCAAAGTATTGGAGTTTCAGCTTCAACATCAGTCCTTCCAATGAACAACCAGGACTGATCCCCTTTAGGATGGACTGGTTGGATCTCCTTGCAGTCCAAGGGACTCTCAAGAGTCTTCTCCAACACCACAGTTCAAAAGCCTCAATTCTGCGGTGCTCAGCTTATTTTATAGTCCAACTCTCACACCCATACATGACCACTGGAAAAACCATAGCCTTGACTAGACAGACCTTTGTTGGCAAAGTAATTTCACTGATTTTTAATATGCTGTCTAGGTTGGCCATAACTTGCCTTCCAAGGAGCAAGCATATTTTAATTTCATGGCTGCAGTCACCATCAGCAGTGATTTTGGAGCCCAGAAAAATAAAGTCTGACACTGTTTCCACTGTTTCCCCATCTATTTGCCATGAAGGGATGTGACCAGATGCTATGATCTTAGTTTTCTGAATGTTGGGCTTTAAGCCAACTTTTTCACTCTCCTCTCTCACTTTCATCAAGAGGCTCTCTAGTTCTTCTTCACTTTCTGCCATAAGGGTGGTGTCATCTGCATAGCTGAGGTTATTGATATTTCTCCTGGCAATCTTGATTCCAGCTTGTGCTTCATCCAGGCCAGTGTTTCTCATGATATACTCTGCATAGAAGTTAAATAAACAGGGTGGAAATATACAGCCTTGATGTACTCCTTTCCCTATTTGGAACCAGTCTGTTGTTCCATGTCCAGTTCTAACTGTTGCTTCCTGACCTGCATACAGATTTCTCAAGATGCAGGTCAAGTGGTCTGGTATTCCCATCTCTTTCAGAATTTTCCATGGTTTGTTGTGATCCACACAGCCAAAGGCTTTAGTGTAGTCAATAAAGCAGAAATAGATGTTTTTCTGGAACTCTCTTGCTTATTCAATAATCCAGAGGATGTGGGCAATTTGATCTCTGGTTCCTCTGCCTTTTCTAAATCCAGTTTGAACATCTGGAAGTTCCTGGTTCAACTATTGTTGAAGCCTGGCTTGAAGAATTTTGAGCATTACTTTACTAGCATGTGAGATGAGTGCAACTGTGCGGTAGTTTGAGCATTCTTTGGCATTGCCTTTCTTTGGGATTGGAACGAAAACTGACCTTTTCCAGTCCTGTGGCCACTGCTGACTTTTCCAAATTTTCTGGCATATTGAGTACAGTACTTTGATAGCATCATCTTTTAGGATTTGAAATAGCTCAACTGGAATTCCATCACCTCCACTAGCTTTGTTCATAGTGATGCTTCCTAAGGCCCACTTGACTTCACATTCCAGGATGTCTGGCTCTAGGTGAGTGATCACACCATCGTGATTATCTAGGTCATGAAGATCCTTTTTGTACAGTTCTTCCATGTATTCTTGCCACCTCCTCTTAATATCTTCTGCTTCTGTTAGGTCCATACCATTTTTGTCCTTTATTCAGCCCATCTTTGCATGAAATGTTCCCTTAGTATCTCTAATTTTCTTGAAGAGATCTCTACTCTTTCCCATTCTACTGTTTTCTTCTATTTCTTTGCATTGATCACTGAAGAAGGGTTTCTTATCTCTCCTCACTATTCTTTGGAACTCTGCATTCAAATGGGTATTTATTTCCTTTTCTCCTTTGCCTTTTTCTTTTTTTCTTTTCTCAGATATTTGTAAGGCCTCCTCAGACAACAATTCTGCCTTTCTGCATTTTTTTTTCTTTGGGACGGTCTTGATCCCTGTCTCCTGTACAATGTCATGAACCTCCATCCATAGTTCATCAGGCACTCTGTCTATCAGATCTAGTTCCTTAAATCTATTTCCCACTTCCACTGTATAATCGTAAGGGATTTGATTTAGGTCTTATCTGAATAGTCTAGTGGTTTTTCCTACTTTATTCAATTTAAGTCTGAATTTGGCAATAAGGAGTTTATGATCTGAGCCACAGTCAGCTCCCGGTCTTGTTTTTTGCTGAGTGTATAGAGCTTGCATCGTTGGCTGCAAAGAATATAATCAATTATAATTAGAAAATGTAAAACAGTGACTTAGAAATGTTGTATTTATCTTAGGACTTGGGATGCAAATTAAATGTCCAATAGGAGGTGTCACATGAGCTAGTAAATTTTAATATTAGGTGTCTCTGCTGCTGATGTTCAGGATACACTCTCTAACACTGAATCCTATGAGGCTATCTATCTCTTTGAGCCCTCTGCTCAATTTCTAGTAAGATCTTGGTTTCTTCTCCGACAAACTCTTTCTCATAGCTTCAGAACTTCTTGCCAGAGGAAACTGGGAAAATACTTAACTTCACAATACTCTCTCTGCAAAAATGATGCCTTCATTCATGACACAGCCTTTTAAAATCATTAAGTACAACAACATGCCAGCCTGAAGGTTTCACATTTGGACGCTGTCCTGACTGTTCTCTTCCAAAACACATGCAATATCAACTAAATGGCAAAGAAGCTCATCAAACCAACAACAAAAAATCATAACAAATACAACTTCTATTGTCCTCTTCTTTAAAGTTACACAAAACAAATTTCTGACAATTTTTTCATAGTCATTTTGTCCTGGAGGTCAGCCAATAAAGTTTCAGTTATATTGAGGTACCGTCTCAGAACTCTCTAATAGATAAATGACAAACTTTAAATGTTATTCCCATAATGAAATTAAATACGGATTTTCCAAAATCACCTCACTTTCAACAAGATGGAACTGCTTATAAACTACCTTGAAGATATATCTATCAAGTAGATTCCAAGTCCACCTTTGTCACTTGTTTTCAAAACCAATGCAGGAAGTTTAGTGTTTCATTCAGTTCATTCCCACAAACCATTTCCCCTGCATCTCACCCCAGGAGAGGTGCCTTCTTTGTTCATACTGTACTGTTTCAAATTAATGTGCTTTAATACTGCCTTTTAATTCCCTCTCAAGGCCCTCCCTACAATTTTGCCTTTGTCTTGGTTAAGTTGTCTTAGTTAGTTGTCTTCTTTCTGGGCACACAAGAGTCAGAACAAAAGATTCTGTGGACAAACCTTCCTTACTACAGATCATTGCTCATCTTCTGAGCAACCAGCCTGGAGGCTCAGAATCTCTGTTTTAGTTACAATTCATTTTTAACAGAAACTAAAACAACTGTGTTGAGAAATATGGCATTTTGGTTGGCTGTGGGGGAGGGGTGCTTGCCTTTAACAGTGCAGGCACTAGAGAAGCTCATGATACACAGTTCTTAAAATTAAGTTTCAAGATACAGCAAAATAAATTAACAAGCTAACAAACAACTTTAATTCTATACTTTGAAATTAGCCATTTTTAGGAAGTTAAATATTAAAAGTTACTTCCAGACTTAACATATTCATGAATGTTAGTCAAGAAAACAAATTAGAATGCTCAATGTCAAAAAAATAAAAAAAAAAAAAATTAAATCTTGTGAGTCTTATGTCATTACCTTTTTTTAAAATTTATCTTTAAAATAGTTTATTAACTTTTATGTTATCAGTGTGATTATTTTAACAGAGAATTTGGCTGTCTAAGCTGAGCAGCTGACACTAACCAAGAGAAAATTTAAGACTGAAGTAGCTGTAGAGAGTGATGAAGACATCATTCCCTGGTATTCACCTTTTCCAAGGAAAACAACTGCCATATTTGGACAAGTTTTGAAGTTAGAAACTGACTTAAGAAGAGGATAAAGGGCATGAAGTTTTAACATATTAAGGCATATGAGATGGGACAAACTCAGATTTCAAAGTTGGAATTAATACAGATATAATTATTTTTGGAAAGAACAATTTCAAACTTTTCTACTAAAAAAGGAAAACAGTCAACATCCCAGGCAAGTCATCAAAGTGAAACTATTTATACATAGGCAACTGAAACAGAAAGACACTAGACTAATGTCTTAAATATATTCCATTGAAGTATTTTAACATTTTTCTGAACTAAAACAAAGGAATAAAAGATGTCACTATGTAATTCAGCAACAAAATTCTACTTAGGGGTTTTATTAAGCAATGCTGATACTATTTCATGAGTTAATCATAACACATGAAGTTTAAATTTAGAGCTCCAGAAAATCCAACCCTACTTTTAATAGACACTACACATTCATCCAGTAGAGGGCAATGGTGCATACTTACAGCTCAGCTCTAACCAGGGAAAGGGGGAGAATCCATGGGAAGGAAAGTGTGGAGCAGCCAACAGGCAAAGTACAATGCAGTTAGAACTTATTATAAATATCCCCAAAGTTTGTTACTAATGGGAGATAAGGCATTTCAGATCTACGAGGTTTACTGAGATGTTGGTAGAAAGAGCCAAGAATTGGGGGAAATCCGCTTCTGAAATGCTTTATCTCAAATTACAGAGTCAGCCGGTTTAACAGTGGTGGGAATTATGCAGCTTTCTCTCTCTCTGTCAGCCCTTTAAGGCCCGTTTCTTACTTTTTTCACTTAATACTACTAAAAGTCATCTTGCCATATTCTTACATGCAAGAATAAAAATTCTGGTAACTAGTATTTATTGGGTACTTATAATTTATAATATGGTTCTGTCAAAGTCTTTACATATGCTGCATGTAATGAACTGAACATTTATGTTCCTCCAAAATTCATATGTTGAAGTCCTACTCTCTAATTTGATGTTTTTAGGAGGTGGAGCCTTTGGGAGGTAAGTAGGATTAGATGAGGTCAGGAGGATGGTGCCCCCATGATGGGACCAGTGCCCTTCTAAGTACCTTGAGACAACTGCTTTCCTCTCTCTGCTCTCCGCCATGTGAAAACACAAGAACTCTTGATAGCTATCTGTCAGAAGGTTCTCAACAGAACCTGTCCGTGCTAGCAATCTGATCTCAGACTTCATGCCACTAGAACTGTGATAGATAAATTTGTTTTTAAGCCACCCAGTCTACAGTACTGTGCTGCATCAGCCCAAAGGGACCAAGGTGCTGTATTCACTCATTAATTTTTTCCATAACTCCATTGTATATGTATTTTTATTATTTCTACTTAAAGGTGAATAAACTAAGGTTAAGTAATTTTGCAGTGTAGCTTATTGCTCCTCATTGGTGAATCATATTTTAGAGTTTTCTCTCTACCACATCTTACATATTAGGTTCTGCAAAGACACAGATTGCCTCCAACTCCCCACTATGGCCAATCTTAATGCAGTGAACCCTCTCAAATTTTCCTCCTATCCAGAGCTATGAAATACATATTCACATATGTCATTCCCTGGTCTAAAGGCACATCAATACTGAATTTCAAGATGGCCAACAAGCACGTGAAAATATGCTCAACATCACTAATAATCAGAGAAATACAAATCAAACCTAGAATGACTTATCACCTCACACCAGTCAGAATGCTCATTATTTAAAAATCTACAAACAATAAATTCAGGAGGGAGTGTAGAGAAAAGGGAACCCTCTTACACTGTTGGTGGGAATGTAAATTGATACAGCCACTATGGAGAACCATATAGAAATTCATTACAAAATTAAAAATAGAACTACCATATGACCCAGCAATCCCACTACTGGAGATATACAGAGAAAACCATAGTTCCAAAAGACACACATGCTGCAATTTTCATTGTAGCTCTTTTCACAATAGCCTGTACATGGAAGCAATCTAAATGTCCAGCAACAGAGGAATGGATAAGGAAGATATGGTACATAGGTACAATGGAATATCACTCAGCCATAAAAAGGAACAAAACTGGGTCATATGCAGAGATGTGGATGGACCTACAGACTGTCATCAGGGTGAACTAAGTCAGAAAGAGAAAAACAAATATTGTGTAGTAACATGTATTTATGCAATCTAGAAAAATGGTATGAAAGTGAAAGTTCTAGTCACGTCCAACTCTTTGCGACCCTATGAACTGCAGCCCACCAGGCTCCTCTGTCCATGGAATTCTCAAGGCAAGATACTGAGTGGGTTGCCACTTCGTCCTCCAGGGAATCTTCCCAACCCAGAGACTGAACCCAGGTCTTCTGCATTGCAGGCAGATGGTTTACTGAGTCACCAGTAGGAACTAACACAAACTGTAAAGCAATTATACTCCAATAAAAATTAAAATAAAACATATCATATAGTGAAAGGGCATGAATAGTTTACTTGCATAGAAATAAATCCTGCTAAAGCAATATCCCATGATTTAAAAAAAAAAAAGAAATACCTGTCTATTTCAAAATCACAAGGATCTTTTTCTCACATAAATTTTCTTCTCAAAGTTTTTTAAGTTTGGGTTTTACAATGAGGAATACAATCTATTTTAACTTAATTTTTATATATCTTGAGAAGTATGGGTCAAGGATTATTTTTTATATATAGATAAGCCAATTGTTTCAGTACCATTTGTTGAAAAGACTATCCTTGCTCCATTAAATTTCCTTTGTACTGATACAACAATTGACCATATGGGTGGGTCTATTTCTGGATTCCCTATTCTGTTCTGCTTTCTACATAGACTCTCTTGCTGCCAATACTGTAGTTTTAGAGTAAATCCTGAAATCTGATATTATGTGTTGCCTCTGTTCTTTTTCAAATTGTTTTTTGAATATTCTAGTTCCTTTGCTTTTCTATGTATATATGGGAATAAATCTTTTAATTTCTAACATATATGAGATATTTATGGGATTATAGTGAACATACAGGTCAAATTAGGGAGAGTTAATGTTTGGCAATACTCTGTCTTTTACTCTACGGATGAAAGAGTCCTGGAGAATTTAATGCCTTCCCACAGCAGTCTGATACTCTTCCAGCCTGCACCACTCACAGGAACTCTCTAGCTTTCCTGACTGGCTTTTCAGTTTTCTTGTGAACGCCTATTTGTTGTCTGTGGAGAAGAGCCTACAAACTCCCTTTGTCTGCAGTCTCATACTTGCCCAAGAACTTTATACCTTCATATTCAGCCTTCAAATATTTGTGAACTGCAAATTCTTCCTACCCAGTTGTATGGCAGTGCTGTCTTTCTGCCACGCACAAATTTGAGTTGGGAGCACAAGTATTTCTTTAAATTGGGGGCAGACAGGTTACTCTGTAGCCTCAGCTCACTGAGGAGTTGAAGAACAATAATGATTTTGTAGATGCTTTGGACTTTTCTTGTCAGAGTGAGAGTCATGCTTTCTCTATCCTAGGTACAAGAGCCAGAAGCTGTTACTATAGCTTTAAAACATGTTTTAATATCTGGGAACAAGGCACTTCTCTCTGTTATTATTAACTTTCATATAAATTCTTTCCACATAAAGTCTACTTGAAATATTAATTCATTACACTGTGAAAATGAATTTATCAAAAAAATATCTATACCTCTATGTTCACTGCAGAATTTTCTATAATAGTCAAGACATAGACACAACCTAAGCAACCCAAAATAGATGAATCGGAATATTTCACACAACGGAATATTATTCAGCCACAAAAAAGACTGAAATCTTTTTGTAGTTACCAGAGGTAGGGGAAGGAAGAAAGAAAAAATGGTCAAACTTCTAGTTACAAGATCAATAAATACTAGGAACTTAACATGCAATCCATTGATTACACTTAATACTGCTATATGGTGTACATGAAAATTGTTAAAGAAAGTAAGTCCTAAGAGTTATCACCACAAACTTCTTTTTTTGGTTTTTCTTTTTACTGTCACTATATGAGATGTAGGAGGTTAACTCAACTGACTGTGGTGATCATCTCACAATATACTTAAGTCAAAGCATTATGTTGCGTATCTTACACAAGCGCAGCAATATGTATCAATTTCACCCCTGCAAAACCACAGAAGAGGGTGCGATCCTGCCGTTCACAGCAACACAGATGAGGTTTCAGGTCATTAGAGTAAGTGAGACAAGCCAGGCCAAGTCAATATATGACATCGTATGCGGACTCTTAAAAAAAAACACACAATAAAAACTCAGATATACAGAGAACAGACTGGTTGTTACCAAAGGCACAGCAGGGGTGGGGAAGGGAACAAGGAGCTAAACGGGTGAAGGTGCTCAAAAGGTACAAATTTCCAGTTATAAAACAAATAAGTCCACATGATGTAAGGTACACATGGTGACAACAGTTAATAATACTATACTGTATATATGAAAGTTGCTAAGAGAGTAAATCATAAAATTTCTCATCACAAGAAAAAAATTTCATTATATGTGGTGGTAGATGTAGATGTTAACTAGACTTACTGTGGTGATCATTTGGCAATATATACAAATATCAATATATTGGACATGGTAAAACTAATATAATGCTATATGTAATTTATATTTCAAAGAATTTATGGAAAATTTAAATGTAATTAACACATTTTCTAGGTTAAGACTCCTATATAATAAAGATGTTTTATATTTCTATGTATTCAGGAGTTACTTTACCCTTTACAATATTTAACTGACTCATTCATGCATTTACTTATTTTTAGAGAGGCAAAATTCACTAAACATCAAATTTCATGTTAAAGTGCATAATTCATTGGCATATACTATTCACAATGTTGTGCAACCATCATGTCTATAAATTTATAAAAACTTCCATCATCACAAAACAAAATATTGTACTCACTAAGCAAGTCAACCCCCCTATTTCCCACTTTCCCCAGCCACTGGAAATCACCAATTTATCTTCTGTCTCTATACATTTACCTATTCTGAATATTTAACATAATATATACAATAAATAGACTCACGTATGACTCTGTGCCTGCCTTATTTCACTAAGCGTGATGTTTTCAAGGTTCCTCCATGTTGAAGTATATATCAGAATTTTATTCCTTTTTAAAGCTGAATAATATTCCATGCCTACACACACACACACACACACACACACACACACACACACACACACACACAAGTGTTGTTTCTACATTTTTTGCTATGACTAATGCTGCTATAAACACTGGTATGAAAACTACTATAGCAGTTTTATTCTTAATAGATAAAAACTAGAAACAAATCTAGATGTCTTTCTAAACCATTAACAGGTAAATGATTAAACAAGCTCATATATCCATACCATGGAATACCACTCAGCAATAAAAAAGAATGAACCACTGATACCCACAATAGCTTGACATTCCAGATGATTATACTAAGAAGAGCCAATCTCAAAAGAGTATGTATTATGTGATTCTATTTATGGAGCATTCTTGAAATGACAAAATTAGGGCAAGAGAGAAATATATGTGACTATAAATGGTAACATGATAGATTTCTGCGAATTGGAAATGGAAATGCTCTGTACCTTGATGTACAGCAATGTCAGTATCTTGCTTGTGATACTGTAATATAGTTTCACAAGATGATACCACTGGGAGAAACTGGGCAAAAGATATAGTAAACCTCTCTATGTAATGTATTACAACTGCATGCGAATCTATAGTTACTAAAAAACAAAACAAAACATTTAACTAAAGAAAGAAATGAAGAAAGAGGGGGGAGGGGAGAGGAAGAAAGCAAGGGAGGAAGGAAGTGAGGAAGGTGCGAGAAAATGAAGAAGGAAAGAAATCTCACTCAACTATTCAATACACAATACAAAAATCCACCTGAATTTTTGATCAGGATTGATTTAGATACCAGCCAGACGGGCTTAATTTTTCACAGTTTAGCCATGTTGTAGCATATATGGATACTTAATTCTTTTCTATGGCTGAATAATATTCCATTGTACGAATATACTATATTTTGATTTACTTACTTATCAACTGATAGATATTTTTCCCACCTTTTGGCTACTGTGCACACTGCTGCTATGAATACTTGTGTACAAGTATTTGAGTAGCTGTTTTCGATTCTTTGACCTTCTACTTCAGAGAAGAATTTCTGGGTCACATCTAAGTTTAACTTTTTGACAAATCAACAAATTTCTTGCATGACTGCTCCATTTTACTTCCCACGAGTAATGTGTGAGGATTCCCACTATTGAACAGCTTCTGCAGCTCCTGTTATCTCCTTTTTATTTTAGACATTCTAGTGGATGCGAAGCGGTATCTCATTGTGGGCTTGATTTGTATTGCCATAATGACTAATTATGCTGAGCATCTTTCATTTTTACTCCTATATTTCTCATGTTTTCTCTGAGGAGCTTTATGTACTGTTTGTTATTTTTACTTGTATTAATTTATAACATAGGTTATATATTTTACATTTCTCTCTTAAATCCAATCCCATTTAAAATTATTTATTTGTTTGATGCTGGCAAAGAATTGTATCGTTGATTTTCTAAGTTCAACTTTCATTCAGGTGAACTGTCATTATTATTTAAAAATTGTTAACTATTGAACTATCTATAACAGATTTTTTTCCTTCTTTTATAATCCTTACACTCTTCCTGCCTGTTTCTCAAATGTTGGGTATCTTAGTCCATTTGGGCTGCTCTAACAAAACACCACAGACTGTGTGCCTTATAAACAGGAGAGATGTATTGCTTACAGTTCTGAAGGCTGGAGCTCTGAGAAGAGCATAGTCAGATAAAGGCCTTCATCTGGGACACAGACTTCTTATCATATTCCCACAGGACAGAAAACAAGGATACTCTCTGGGATCTCTTTGATAAGGACATTAATTTCGTTCATGAGGATGACCTAATCTCCTCCCAAAGATCCCCACTTACTAATACCTTCACCTCGGGCATTTGGATTTCAACACATAAATTTAACAGGAAGAGTAGGGGGTGCATGCACAAACATTCAAATCACAGCCATTGGCAATGATCTTCAATATTATGCTAAAAAGTAGCTCTGATGAACTCTGTATCGTATCCCTGATATTATGCATCTAAATTCATCTAAATTTCTTGAAGTAAGAATGCTTTCTTTCTGTGGGTTTAAGGTATACAGATGTTTATTGTTAGGAAAGTTCAATCTAGTCCTTGTTTTATGAATTTTAAAAACCAAATATAAGTAAGTAGTTTTATGAAATGCTTTATCTGCTTGTTGTAATACTCAATTATGTGGTAAAATGAAGGTAGTTTAAAAAAATAATAGTTTATAATGCTGAACCATCCTCAGTTTCCTAGTGTATTTTGGACCTAGATAAAATTTACTTAAGATATTTACTTCTAGATTTAAAATAAAAATGATCTATCACATATTTTTCTTATACTGTTCTTAGATGATTTTACAGTAGTGTTGTGCTAGCCTCATAAAATTTATTCATGAACTTGTCCTTTTTCCTATGTCTTGAAATAAAATACATCTGTAGATATTTCTGTCTATACAAAGTTCATCAAAATTCAGAAATAAAGCAATACAGGCCAGCGCTTTTTGTGAAAGAGCAAGGGTAGGAAGGGAGGGACACGGCGTATCTTTCATTAGTCATTTCAATTTCTGTGAATATTTTAGTTTTCTATCCTGGGCTCTGGACACTAAGTATATCACACCCCAGCCACTGTGACAATTATAAATTCCCACAGATTTCCAAATGCCAGCTAGGAACTGATATTGCATCTAACTGGAAACAAATTATATTTATATCTTATAAAGTATTCATATATTGCTTTTTAAAAATCTGCTATATCTGGGATTACTTCCCTCTTTCCTAGAATATTTTTGCTGGCGTCTTCCTTTTCCTTTTTAATCCGTACATAAATCTTGCCAAAATTTTGACTCCTCTCATTAATTATTTAAATGATTTCTGCTTTTATGTTTGTTATATTCTTGTTTCATTGGCATTATTCCGTTGCTCTTTTTGAAAAGGAAATTAGTATGATTTCAACATTTCCTGCTTTGTGACTAATTCCATACAAGGGTATAACTTCTCTCCAAACTCTGTTTTAGTGTACACAATAAATTTTAACTGTAATGTTTTCATTTTTGTTCAGTTTTTACCATTTTATAATTTCCCTACAGATTTGCTTTTTAATTCAAGGGTTTTTTTCTAGTGCATTATTTTGTTTTTCCAGACATCGGGATTTTTTTTTAAAGTTCCTTTAATTATTAATTTTTAATTTTATTGCTCTGTGGATCAGAGAACACATTCAGTATGATATTTGCTTGTTAAAATTATAATGATGCTTCCACATGGCCTTGAGAAAATTTAATTTTTGACTGCTTCTTGTTTAGTCATGTAACAATATTTAATGAATATTCAGTTTCTGAGTTTCTGATATACTTTTAAGCACCTGGATAAGTTAGTGAATAAAAAAGATAAAATCTCTTTCCTCAAGAAGCTTATATTCTACCAGAAGGAAAAAAGATAATTAATACTAGTTAGTAGATAAATGGAAAGCTAGAAATTAACAAATGTTATGGGAAGAAAAATGGAGAGATGGGTAAAGCAGATTGGCAATGTCAAGTGAGACAGGATTTCAATTTTAAAAAACAAAATGATCAAGGTTGGCTTTCTTGAAAAGGTAGCATTAAAACAGATAGCAAAAGGAGATGAGAGCTTGAATTAATAAGAAATCTGGAAAACTATAATTCCAGGGAGAAGGGCCAACCCCTTCAGTGTCCTGAGGCAGCCAGATCCTTCAAGGAATGTGTGGTTATGGAGCCCAAATGATGGCGAGTCTCAAAGGGCACTGTAAAAAATTCGCCTTTTTATTCAGACAGAGAAGCTTTCAGAAGCTTTAGAACAAAGGAGTAATATGATTCTCACATTTTAAACACTGGCTATTGAGTGACTTATTGGCTATGGGGTCAAGGATGGAAAAGAGAAGAATTAAGAGACAACAGCAGATCCCTTGGAGGAGGAAATGGCAACTCACTCCAGTACTCTTGCTTGGAGAATCCCAAGGACAGAAGAAACTCATGGGCTACAGTCCACGGGGTCACAAAGAGTTGGACACAACTGAGCGACATAGCATGCATGCACCATGATGAATCACACCATGGATGTTGCAGTGGAAACAGTGAAATATGGCTAGATTGTGAGTATATTTTTCAGTTCAGTTAAGTTCAGTCGCTCAGTCATGTCCGACTCTTTGCAACCCCATGAATAGCAGCACACCAGGCCTCCCTGTCCATCACCAACTCGCGAAGGTTACCCAAGCTCATGTCCATTGAGTCGGTGATGCCATCCGACGATCTCTTCCTCTGTTGTACCCTTCTCCTCCTGCCTTCAACCTTTCCCAGCATCAGGGTCTCTTCCAATGAGTCAGCTCTTCGCATCAGGTGACCAAAGTACTGGAGTTTCTGCTTCAACATCAGTCCTTCCAATGAACACCCAGGACTGATCTCCTTTAGGATGGACTGGTTGGATCTCCTTGCAGTCCAAGGGACTCTCAAGAGTCTTCTCCAACACCACAGTTCAAAAGCATCACTTATTCAGCATTCACCTTTCTTTATAGTCCAACTCTCTCATCCATACATGACCACTAGAAAAACCATAGCCTCGACTAGACAGACCTTTGTTGACAAAGCAGTATCTCTGCTTTTTAATGTGCTGTCTAGGTTGGTCATAACTTTCCTTCCAAGAAGTAAGTGTCTTTTAATTTCATGGCTGCAATCACCATCTGCAGTGATTTTGGACCCCCCCAAAATAAAGTCTGACACTGTTTCCCCATCTATTTGCCATGAAGTGATGGGACCGAATGCCATGATCTTAGTTTTCTTGATGTTGAGATTTAGGCCAACTTTTTCACTCTCCTATTTCACTTTCATCAAGAGGCTCTCTAGTTCTTCTTCACTTTCTGCCATAAGGGTGGTGTCATCTGCATATCTGATGTTATTGATATTTGTCCTGTCAATCGTGATTCCAGCTTGTGCTTCTTCCAGCCCAGAGTTCCTCATGATGTACTCTGCATGTAAGTTAAATTACCAGGGTGCCAGTATACAGCCTCAACTGGAATTCCATCACTTCCACTAGCTTTGTTCGTAGTGATGCTTTCTAAGGCCCACTTGACTTCACATTGCAGGATGTCTTGCTCTAGGTGAGTGATCACACTATCGTGATTATCTGGGTCATGAAGATCTTTTTTTGTACAGTTCTTCTGTGTATTCTTGCCACCTCTTCTTAATATCTTCTGCTTCTGCTGGTCCATACCATTTTTGTCCTTTATTGAGCCCATGTTGGCATGAAATGTTCCCTTAGTGTCTTTAATTTTCTTGAAGAGATCTCTAGTCTTTTCCATTCTATTGTTTTCCTCTATTTCTTTGCATTGATCACTGAGGAAGGCTTTCTTGTCTCTCCTTGCTATTCTTTGGAACTATGCATTCAAATGGGTATATATTTCCTTTTCTCCTTTGCTTTTCGCTTCTCTTCTTTTCACAGCTATTTGTAGGGCCTCCTTAGACACCCATTTTGCTTTTTTGCATTTCTTTTTCTTGGGGATGGTTTTGATCCCTGTCTCCTGTACAATGTCACAAATCTCCATCCATAGTTCATCTGGCACTCTATCAGATCTCGTCCCTTAAATCTTTTTCTCACTTCCACTGAATAATTGTAAGGGATCTGATTTAGGTCATACCTGATTAGTCTAGAGGTTTTCCTCACTTTCTTCAATTTAAGTCTGAATTTGGCAATAAGGAGTTCATGGTCTGAGCCACAGTCAGCTCCTGGTCTTGTTTTTGCTGACTGTATAGAGCTTCTCCATCTTTGGCTGCAAAGAATATAATCAATCTGATTTCGGTGTTGACCATCTGGTGATGTCCATGTGTAGAGTCTTCTCTTGTGTTGTTGGAAGAGGGTGTTCGCTATGACCAGTGCGTTCTCTTGGCAAAACTCTATTAGCCGTTGACCTGCTTCATTTTTTACTCCAAGGCCAAATTTGCCGGTTACTCCAGGTGTTTCTTGACTTCCTACTTTTGTATTCCAGTCCCCTATAATGAAAAGGACATCTTTTTGGGGTGTTAGTTCTAAAAGGTCTTGTAGGTCTTCATAGAACTGTTCAACTTCAGCTTCTTCAGCATTACTGGTTGAGGCACAGACTTGGATTACCATGATATTGACTGGTTTGCCTTGTAAATGAATAGAGATCTGTCCTTTCAGAGATTGCATCCAAGTAATGCATTTTGGGCTCTTTTGTTGACTATGATGGCTACTCCATTTCTTCTAAGGGATTCCTGCCCACAGTAGTAGATATAATGGTCATCTGAGTTAAATTCACCAATTCCAGTCCATTTTAGTATATTTTTAAGATGGTGTAAAGAGGTTTCCTGATACATCAGATGTGGGGAGTGAGGGAAGAAGGAATCCTTCAGACGAGACTTTGACAGTCAGTGAACCAAGAACCTCTATGTGAATAAGCTGGATTTATAAAAGGCAGAGGAAAGAGAGAGCAGATTGCCAGTATTCTTTGGATCAGAGAAACAAGTGAATTCCAAAAAAAAAAAAATCTACTTCTGCTTCATTGGCACACAGAATTCTTTGCTGTGTGGATCATAACAAATTGTGGGAAATTATTAAAGAGATGGGAATACCAGACCACCTTACCTATCTCCTGAGAAATCTGTATGTAGCTCAAGAAGCAATAGTTAGATCTGTACATGGAACAAATGACTGGTTCAAATTTGGGAAAGGAGTAAGTCAAGGCTGTGTATTGTCACCCTGCTTATTTAACTTCTATGCAGAGTACACCATGCAAGATGATAGGCTGGATGACTCACAAGCTAGAATCAAGATTTCAGGAAGAAACATCAACAACCTCAGATGTGCAGATGACACCACCCTAATGGCAGAAAACAAAGAGGAACTAAAGAGCCTCTTGATGAGGATGAGAAAGAAGAGTGAAACAGCTGCCTTGAAACCCAACATTCAAAAATGTACGATTATGACATTTGATGGGGAAAAAATGGAAACAGTGACAGACTTTATTTTCTTGGGCTCTAAAATCACTGTGGATGGTCACTGTGGACATGAAATTAAAAGATGTTTGCTTCTTCGCAGGAAAGTTACGACAAACCTAAACCATGTGTTGAAAAGCACAGACCCACAAAGGTCTGCATAGTCAAGGCTGTGGTCTTCCCCCATGGTTACATATGATTGTGAGAGCTGGACCGTAATGAAAGTGGAGCACCAAAGAATTGATATCTTCAAACTGTGGTGCTAGAGAAGACTCCTGAAAGTCCTTTGGACAGCAAGGAGTTCAAACCAGTCAATCTTAAGGGAAATCAACTCTGAATACTCTTTGGAAGGACTGATGCTGAAGCTAAAACTCCAGTATTTTGGTCATCTGATATGAACAACTGACTCATTGGAAAAGTCCCTGATGCTGGGAAAGATTGAGGGGAGAAGGAGAAGAGGGCATCAGAGGATGAGATGGCTTTTTGGCATTACCACTGCAATGGACATGAACTTGGGCAAACTTCAGGAAGTGATGAGGGACAGCGAGTCCGGTGTGCTGCAGTCCATGGGGTTACAAATAATCAGACAAGAGTGGGTGACTGAACAACAACAACATTCATTATAGAAATATTTTTATATTCCCATCTTAGTTAAAGGAAAATAGCTAAAATAGAAAATTCTAGATCTGGTATTATTTTCATTTAATAATTAAAATATTTTATTTGATTTTTTCTTAAATTTGTTTACGCCTATAATCACTGCTGACAAAGCAACTTAATTTTTGCTTTCTTGTGAGTAATGTGCTTTTATCTTTGAAAGTTTTTAGAATGTTCCCCTTTTATTAAATCTTTCTGTCATGTATCTAGGTGTACCCCTACCCCAAAGACATAGCCCTCTGTCCCATAGTATGGTTCTGACTCATAGGTCTCATTACTTTGAGGGTATAGCATTTCTGATGTCTCAGTATAACTGCAGAATCTTCAGCCAGCTGTGTAAGGAACTAGTTGCAGCCACCAGCAGGCAAACACCATATCTGGGAACCCAGGCCACGAAATTATCCACACCAAATCCAGCTCTGTCCACTGGTGAGCCAACACTAGCCCCAGCAGCTTGCAGGTTCCCACTCTCAGTGACACTGTGACCTATCACTGCCAAACATGACTGGCAGCTTCCACATAAATCAGGGCTAGCCACCAACTGAACTACGGGCCAGCCACCCCTACCAGGTTACCCACAGTGGTCATCCCATCACAACAGAAGGGCCTATGCATCTCATACCAGTCAGAATGGCCATCATCAAAAAAATTTACAAACAATAAATTGCTGGAGAAGATGTGGAGAAAAGAGAAATCTCCTGCACTGTTGGTGACAGTGTCAATTGATACAGCCAATATAGAGAACAGTATGGAGATTCCTTAAGAAACAAGAAATAAAATTACCATATGCTCCAGCAATCCCACTACTGGGCATATACCCTGAGAAAACCACAATTCAAAATGATACATGTACCCCAATGCTCATTGTAACAGTATTTACAATATCCAGGACATGGAAGTGACCAAGATTTCCACTGACAGATGAATGGATAAAGAAGTTGTGTTACATATATATGATGGAACATTACTCAGCCATAAAAGGGCATAAAATTGAACCAGTTGAACTGAGGTGGATGAACCTAGAGTCTGTCATACAGAGTAAAGTAAGTCAGAAAGAGGAAAAGAAATGTCGTATATTAACAAATATATATGGAATCTAGAAAAATGGTACTGATGAACCTATTTGTAGAGCAGGAATATAGACACAGACATAGAGAATGGACTGGTGGACACAGCAGGGGAAGGAGAAGGTAAGACGAATTGAGAGAATAACACTGGCAAATATACACGACCACAGGTAAAACAGATAGCTAGTGGGAAACTGCTGTGTAACACAGGGAGCTGAGTTTGGTGCTCTGTGATGACCTAGAGGGGTGGGATGGGGGGATGTTAGGGAGGCTCAAGAGGGAGAGGACATAAGATACTTATAGTTGATCCACATTGTTGTATAGCAGAAACCAATAAAACATTGTAAAGGAATTATCTTCCAATTAAAAATGAAAATCAAAAAACAAGAAGGACCCATACAGTTCATATAGACTACTCCTAGAGCATATAGCTAGGATGACAAGAGGGAAAAGCTCTACTGGGGTGTATAGGATGTTTCATACAAAAGGTCACTTCTTCAAGGTCAGAAAAGGTAACCAGCCCACCAGATACATAGAAATAAAAACAACAAATTAGGCAAAATTATGTGACAGAGGACCAAGTTCCAAATAAAGGAAAAAGATAAACCCCAGAAAAAGAACTAAGTGAAGAAGAGATAGGCAATCTACCTGAGAAAGTGTTTAAGGTAATGATCATAAAGATGATCAAAGAACTTGTTAGAGGAATGAAAAAACAGAGGGAGAAGCTAGAAGCTTTTATTAAAGAGTTAAAAAATATAAGAAAATGAAACAGAGATGTAAGATACAAGATTTAAAAAAATAAAGAAGAAATCAACAGTACATTAAATGATACAGAGGAATGGGTCAGTGAGCCAGAAGATAGTAGGAGAAAGCACAGAATCAGAAAAACAAAAACAAAAAAAGAATAAAAAGAAATGAGGATAGTTTAAGAGAACTCTGAGGCTACAGTCCATGGGGTTGCTAAGAGTCGGACACGACTGAGTGACTTCACTTTCACTGTTCCCTTTCATGCACTGGAGAAGGAAATGGCAGCCCACTCCAGTGTTCTTGCCTGGAGAATCCCAGGGACGGGGGAGCCTGGTGGGCTGCCGTCTATGGGGTCGCACAGAGTCGGAAACGACTGAAGCGACTTAGCAGCAGCAGCAGCAGCAGCAGAGACAACATCAAGGGTACTAACATTTGTACTATAGGGTTTTCAGAAGGAGAAGGGAGAATGTGGCAGAGGACTAATTTGAAGATATAGCAGTCGAAAAATTTCCTAACCTGGGAAATGACACAGACATCCAAGTCCAGAAAGTACAGAATACCCCAAGCAAGATCAACCTAAAGTGGACCACATGAAAACAATCTGTAATTAAAATGGCAAAAATTAAAGAAAAAAAGCTGCATAATACACATTCTTTTCAAGTACACATGGAACATTCTCCAGGATAGATCACACACTAGATCACGAAACAAGTCTTGATAAATTTAAGACAACTAAAATCACATCAGTGATCTTTTCTGACCATAATGCTGTGAGACAAGAAGTCAACAATAAGAAAAACTGCATAAAACACAAACATGTGGAGGTTAAACAATATTCTACTAAACCAATGGATAACTGAAGAAATCAAAGAAGAAATTAAGAGAAAAAAATGAAAAAGAAACCACAATGATCCCAAACCTATGAGATGCAGCAAAAGCAGGTCTAAGATTGAAGTGTGTAACAATACAAGCCTGTATCAGGAAACAAGAAAAATTTCAAATAAACAGTTTAAATTTACACCTAAAGCAACTAGCAAAAGATGAATGAGGTCCAAAGTTAGTAGGAGGAAAGAAATCATAAAAGACAGAGAAGAAATAAATGAAATAGAAAAATACAAAACAAAACAAAAAAAAGAGGTCAATGAAATTAAAAGCTGGTTTTAAAAAGATAAAACTAATTAACTTTTTTGGCTTTCCCTGGTGGCTCAGTGGTAAACAATCTGCCTGCCAATGCAGGAGATATGGGTTTGATCCCTGGGTCAGGAAGATCCCTTGGAGAAGGAAATGGCAACCCACTCCAGTATTCATGCCTGGGAAATCCCACGGACAGAGTAGCTTGGTGGGCTACAGTCCATGAGGTTGTAAAAGAGTCAGTCACAACCTAGTGACTAAACAATGGCAACAACAATAAATCTTTAGCTAGCCTCATCAAGAAGGCAGATCAAATAAAATCAATAAAATCAGAAATGAAAAAAGAGAAGCTAAAAATAACACAGTGCTATTCTGTGCTTAGTCACTCAGTCCTGTTCGACTCTTTGTGACCCGATGGAATGTAGTCCGCCAGGCTCCTCTGTCCATGGGGACTCTCCAGGCAAGAGTACTGGAGTGGGTACAGAAATACAAGGGATAAGAGATTATTGCAAACAACTATATGTCAATAAACTGCACAACCTAAAAGCAATGGACATATTTCTAGAAAAATATAATCTGCCATGACTGCACCAAGAAGAAATAGAACATATGAAGAGACCAATTACTAGTAATGAAAGAAACTCCTGACAAACAAAAGTCCAGGACAAGAAAAATTTGCAGGTGAATTCTACCAAATATTTAGGTTTAACGTCTCAAATTTTTCTAAAAATTGTAGAGAAAGGAATGCTCCACAATTCATTTTGAGATCAGGATTATCCTGATATCAAAACTAGACAATGATATTACAAAAAAGAAAAGTGCAGGCCAGTATTACTGATGTACACAAATACAAAAATCCTCAATAAAATGTTAGCAAAACAAATCCAAAAATATATTAAAAGGATCATACAACATGATCAAGTGGAATTTATTGTAGGGATACAAGAATGATTCAATATCTGCATATTAATCAATGTGATTAATATGTGTCCGACTCTTGTGACCCCACGGACTGTAGCCTGCCAGGTTCTTCTGTCCATGGGGATTCTCCAGGCAAGAATACTGGAGTGAGTTGCCATTTCCTTCTCCAGGGGATCTTCCTGACCCAGGAATCGAACCCAGATCTCCTGCATTGCAGGTAGATTCTTTACCCACTGAGCTACAAGGGAAGCCCAGTCAATGTGATACATCATACTAACAAATTTAAGAATAAAAGTCATATGTTCAACTCAATAGACACAGAAGAAGCTTGACAAAATTCAATACCAATTAATGATAAAGAAAAAAAACTCTCCACAAAGTGGGTATAGAGAGAACATAACGTAATAGAATCCATATACGAAAAGCCCACAGGAAACATCATACTTAATGATGAAAAGCTGATAGCATTTTATCTAAAATCATGAAAAAGAAAAGGATGCTCATGCTCATCACTTTTATGAAATATAGTTTTAGAAGTCCTAGCCACAGTAATCAGACAAAAAAATAGATAAAAAGAATCCAAACTGGAAAAGAAGCTGAATCATCATGTTTGCTAATGACATGACATGACACAGAAAATTCTGAAGACACCACCAAAATACTACTAGAGCTCTTTAATGAATTTGGTTAAATTACAGGATGTAAAAGTAATATAAGAGATCTGTTGCATTTCTACACACTAACAATAAACTATCAGAAAGAGAAATTAAGGAGACAAACCCCTTTACAATGCAATAAAAAAAAAAAACACTAGGAATAAATCCATCTAAGGAGGAAAAATACTTGCAATTGAAAAACTATAAGACATTGGGAAAGAAATCAAAGAAGATACATATAGATGGAAAGATACACCATGTTCATGGCTTAGAAAAGTTAATATTGTTAAACAATCATATTACCCAAGGTAGTCCCTACCAAAATACCAATGGTATTTTTCATAGAAACAGAACAATCAATTTTAAAATATTTCAGTTCAGTTCAGTCACTCAGTAACCTCCAACTCTTTGTGACCCCATGGACTGCAGCACACCAGGCCTCCCTGTCCATCACCAACTCCTGGAGTTTATTCAAACTCATGTCCATAGAGTCAGTGATGCTGTCCAACCATCTCATCCTCTGTTGTCCCCTTCTCCTACCACCTTCAATCTTTCCCAGCATCAGGGTATTTTCAAATGAGTCAGTTCTTCACATCAGGTGGCCAAAACATTGGAGTTTCAGCTTCAGCATCAATCCTTCCAATGAATATTCAGGACTGATTTCCTCTAGGATGGACTGGTTGGATCTCCTTGCAGTCCAAGGGATTCTCAAGAGTCTCCTTCAACACCATTTTCTGGAACCACAAAGACCCCAAATAGCCAAAACAATCTTGAGAAAGAAGACTAGGGCTGGAACAGGGAAGTATCATGCTCTCTGACTTTCAACTATGGTTTAAAGCTACAGTAGTTAAAACAGTATGTATGGTACTGGATCAAAAACTGACACATTAAAAACAAAAAGACCCATAGATCATTGGAACGGAACACATAGTTCATAAATAAACCTACCCACTTATGGTCAGTTAAACTATGACAAAAGAGGCAAGAATATACAATGGAGGAAAAAAACAGTGTCTTCAATAAGCAGTGTTGCAGGGAGCCCATTCTGGTGCTTTGTGATGCCCTAGAAGGATGGGACTGAGGGTGCTGGTGGAAGGGAGGCTCAAAAGGAAGTGGACATATGTAAACTTACAGCTGATTCATGCTGTTGTACAGCAGAAATTAACACAAATTGTAAAGCAATTATCCTCTAATTAAAAAATAAATTAAAAAAACAGTGTCAGGAAAACAGGACAGCTACATGCAAAACAATTAAATTAACACATCTCACAACATATACAAAAATAAACTCATATGAATTAATCATTTAAATGTAAAACCGAAAACCACAAAACTCCTAGAAGAAATCAAAGACAGATTTGACATGAATCATAGCAATATGTTTTTGATCTCCTAAGGAAAAGCAAACAAATGAGATCTAATCAAACTTAAGAGCTTTTGCACAGCAAAGGAAACCAACGACAAAATAAAACAACAACCTACCGAACAGGAGGAAACATTTGGAAATGGTGAGACCAATAAGGGGTTAGCATCTGGTCCCATCATTTCATGGCAAATAGTTGGGGAAAAAATGAAAACAGCAACAGACTCTATTTTCCCAGGCTCCAAAACCACTGCAGATGGTGACTGCAGCCATGAAATTAAAAGACATTTGCTCCTTGGAAGAAAAGCTATCACAAACCTAGATACACATTAAAAAGCAGAGACATCACTTTTCCAACAAAGGTCCATCTAGTCAAAGTTATGGTTTTTCCAGTAGTCATGTATGGATGTGAGAGTTGAACTGTAAAAAAGGCTGAGTGACAAAGAATTGATGCTTTTGACCTGTGGTGTTGGAGAGGACTCTTGAGAGTCCCTTGGACTGCAAAGAGAGCACACCAGTCAATCCTAAAGGAAATCAGTCCTGAATATTCATTGGGAGGACTGATGCTGAAGCTGAAGCTTCAATCCACTGGCCACCTGATGTGAAGAGCTGACTCATTGGAGAAGACTCTGATGCTGGAAAACATTGAAGACAGGAGGAAAAGCAGATGATGGAGGATGAGATGGTTGGATTGCATCACTGACTCAATGGACATGAATTTGAGCAAACTCTGGGAGGCAGTGGAGAACAGAGGAGCCTGGCATGCTACAGTCCATGGGGTTGCAAGAGTCAGACATGACTTAGTGACTGAACAAAAGCAACATCCAAAATATACAGCTTATATAACTCAAAATAAAAAAAGAATCAAACAACCTGTTTAAAAATTCAGCAGTATACTCCAATAGATATTTTTCCAAATAAGATACACACATGGCCAGCAGGCACATGAAAAGATGCTCAACTCATCTAGTTTGCGACCCCATGGACTTGACAGTCCATAGAATTATCCAGACCAGAATACTAGAGTGGGTAGCCTTTCCCTTCTCCCCAGGGATTGAACCCAGGTCTCCTGCATTGCAGGCGGATTCTTTACCAGCTGAGCCACAATGGAAGCCCAAGAATACTAGAGTGGGTAGCTTATCCCTTCTCCAGTGGATCTTCCTAACCCAGGAATTGAACCGGGGTCTCCTGCATTGCTGGTGGATTCTTTACCAATTGAGCTATTAGGAAAGCCCAGTTACCAGTGAAATGCAAATCAAAATCACACTGACATATCATCTCACATCTTTCAGAATTACTACCATAAAAAAAACAACCCAGTAATAAATGTTGGCAAAGCTGCAGAGAAGTGGAAACCCTTGCACACTGTTGGTGGGAATGTAAATTGGTACAGCCACTATGGAAAACAGTATAGATACTTCTCAAAAAAACTAAAAATGGAACTACCATATGATCTAGAATTTCCACTCCTAGGTAAAAAATATGGTGTATATATACACAATGGAATACTATTCAGTCATAAAAAAGAATAAATTTGCCATTTGCAACAACATGGATGTACTTAGCAGGTGTTATGCTAATGAAATAAGTCAGAGAAAGAAGGATAAGCACTATGTATCATCTCTTGTATGTGGAATCTAAAAAATAAAATGAATGAATACAACAAAACAGAAATAGACTCACAGATACAGAGAACAAAGTAGTGGTTACCATCAGGGAGAGGGTAGAAGGGAGGGGCAGTCTTGGTGTAGGGGATTAAGAGGTACAAACAATGTGTAAAATAAATAAGCTAGAAAACATTTTGTATAGCACAAGCTACACAGCCAATATTTTATAATAAATTTAAATGGGGTACAATACTATAATAAACAGTCTATAGAAAATTTGTATCACTACATTGTATACCTGAAACTAATGCATTGTAAATCAATAATACTTCAATAAAATATTCTAATTTAAAAAACTAAAAATTGATAAAATTATACATGCAGCTTACACTATAGTTTTACTGACACTGCTGATACAGATGATTACATGTCAGATTGCTAATTATATATATTTTTAAAAATTCATATTTCTAACCCGACTTTACTTAGTAAGTTAAGAAGTAACAGGAATGGAGTATAGCTGATGGTGGTGGGTAGATATAGAGTATAGGATCAATAATATTATAATTCCCAACCTTGAGAATAATTTTGCTTCAAAATATGTGCCAGAAAATCAGTCATCAGTGTTATATGCCATCATTTCACTAACATAGGGGAAAAGCAACCTAAAAACTATATAGGTAAAGTAGAAGACAGAAGTCAGTCATCCCTCCTCATTTAAAGAATGTTTCCTGAAACTTCAAACTGAAAATGGTACTTTATGGAAGAGAAATGGGAGTAAGTCAATTAAAAGTCTTTGCTTCTGAATGTTCTCCAGCCTTACAGTACCTTGAGAATTTCACCCAACATAACCACGGTCTTAAAGGAAATCAACCCTGAATACTCATTGGAAGGACTGATGCTAAAGCTGGAGCTCCGATACTTTGGTCACCTGGCATGAAGAGCTGACTCACTGGAAAAGACCCTGATGCTGAGAAATATTGAAGACAGAAGGAGAAGAGGGTGACAGAGGACGAGATGGCTGGATGGTATCACTGATTCAATGGATATGAACTTGGGCAAACTCTGGGAGATGGTGAGGGACAGGGAAGCCTGGCATGCTGCAGTCCGTGGGGTCGCAAACAGTTGGACACAACTTGGTGAGTGAACAACTACCATGGTCTAATCTAGCTGTAGCTAAAACCCCACACCTGGCAGTGATCCGGCCTCACTAGCATTGTTGGACTCTACAGTAAGTAAACCAAGGAGCACATGAAGAATGTATGCTTTCATGTGATCTGCAGGGTGAACTTACACCATGGACCAAAGCACTTATTTCTAAAACCTACAAGCAATTTTCTTATTATTACAGAAGTCCTTAAATTCACTTATTTCCTTCTGCTTGCACATAACCACAATTATGGAAACTAAAAACAAAATTAGTTATTTTTTTTTCTATGCCAGTATAGTAGCTGATCATGGGCCTAGAATAAACTTGGATTTTAACTGGCTTGATCACTTCCTAACTCTGTAACCATGGGTGTGTTACTTCTCTAAAACTTATCTTCCTCTGGCAAAATGTGGAGGACACAAGGGCATCCATGGCAAAAGGCTATTGAAAGAATAAAGAAAATAATTCAAGTCCCAGGTGTTCACTGAATAAATGACAAACATTATTTTTATAATATAACCAAGGAGCTAATTCTAGTATTATCCCCAAATAAATTTTTATAAAAGTTACTTTTACTTTTTATAAAAGTAAACTTACTTTTTATAAAAGTTAAATATAATGCACATAAAAACTTTAAAATATTAAAATCAACCCAAAGCTTAAAATACAGAATACATATTTTCATAAAAATTTAGAGGTGTTATGAATTGTCTCGAAATAAAAACTGATTTTCAAAATGAAGTATTTTCAGGAAGCACTTATCCTTACCGAAAAGTTCCATAAGCTACATTTCAGCAAGGATCGTCATAATAAAGGTATCCATAAATTATACTATTTGTTACAAAGATCTTAGAAAGAGAAGAGCACAAAATAAAAGTGGTAATAAAGTGACTATGTCTTAAGATACATAGTTTTATCACTGATTGCATCATCTCTTTGTGGCTTGACCACCCAGATACCATTTACAGTTAGTACCATTCATGCCAGTAAAAACTTCATTACGCTCCAGCCCTTGCACAATTTGTTTATTTCCTCCTTTATTGTTCTTTTGTATTACTTTATTCTTACCATACTTTTACTTCTAGGAAACAGATATTATTAAACACAATCTTCTCTGAGCATACAGATTTGCATTAATTTGAAACCACTTATGGAAAAGATAGAAAGTCCATATACCACATTTCAACAAACATGTCACACTTTATGGAATAAAAATGGCACATTATAATTGACCTTGACATTAAGTTAAGCAAACTCTTCAAGGGAATTTGCTAACTCTATTAAAAAGAATAAATCAAACATATTTCAATATGCATTGTTTTAACAATTAACAACATATGCTATGACATAGGTATTATAAAATGTTCATATATACAACCACTACTTTATCAGTATAGAGCAAAGATAATCACTCTCTGCTCATTTTTGTTATTAAAAATTCAATTGTTTTCAACATTTTTCCCATCTGCTAAATAAATGACCAATCTGTATGTCACTGTTTTTTCCCTGCAAACATTACTTGTTTTGTCAACTAGGTATTAAATATCTTATTGAAAAGACTGAAAATTCAATTGTCTATTCTCTCTCTCCTATGAGCTGACTATCACATGAACTAGTCTTCTGATTGTGACCACTTAACAACTACAAGAAATTTGCACTGATTGCAGAATATGGGCAAAGGGGTTTGTGTAACTCAGTGAAGCTATGAGCCATGCCCTGCAGGGCCACCCAAGATGGACGGGTCATGGTGGAGCGTTCTGACAAACTGTGGTCCACTGGAGGGGGGAATGGCAAACCATTTCAGTATTCTTGCCGAGAGAACCCCATGAACACTATAAAAAAGCAAAAAGATATGACACAAAAAGATGATCCCCCCAGGTCAGAAGGTGTCCAATATGCTGCTGGAGAAGAGCGGAGGACAATTACTAATAGCTCCAGAAAGAATGAAGTGGCTGAGGCAACGCAAGAGTGACATTCAGTTGTGGATGTGTCTGGTGATGAAAGTAAAATCCAATGCTATGAAGAACAGTCTTGTATTAGGGACTTGGAATGTTAGGTTTATGAATCAAGGAAAATTGGAAGTTGTCAAGCAGGAGATGATAAGAGTTAAACACTGGCATTTTAGGAATCAGAAGCTCTACACAGTCAGCAAAAATAAGACATGGATCTGACTGTGGTTCAGTAGATTAGTCCCTTACTGCAAAATTCAGGTTTAAACTAAAGAAAATGGGGAAAACCACTATGCCAATCAAGTACAACCTAAATCAAATTCCTTATGATTCTACAGTGGAAGTGATGGATAGATTCAAGGGATTAGATCTTGTAAACAGAATGCCTGAAGAACTATGGACAGAGGTTTGTAATGTTGTACAGGAGGCACTGACCAAAAACATCGCAAAGAAAAAGAAATGCAAGAAGGCAAAGTGGTTGTCTGAAGAGGCTTTAAAAATAGCTGAGAAAAGAAGAAAAACAAAAAGCAAGGCAGAAAGGGAAAGGTATACCCAACTGAATGCAGAGTTCCAGAAGATAGCAAGGAGAGACAAGAATGCCTTCATCAATGAACAATGCAGAGAAACTGAGGAAAACAACAGAGGGGGAAAGACTAGAGAGCTCTTCAAGAAAACCAGAGATATCAAAGGAGCATTTCATTCAAAGATGGGCACAATAAATGAGGAAATGGTAAAGACCTAATAGAAGCAGAGAGATCAAGAAGAGATGACAAGAATACAAAGGAGAACTGTACAAAAAAAAAAGATCTTACTGACTTGAATAACCTTGATGTTGTGGTCACTCATCTAGAGCCAGATATCCTGGAGTGGTAAGTCTAGTGGGCCTTAGGACGCACTGCCAACAAAGCTAGTGGAGGTGATGGAATTCCAGCTGAGCTATTTAAAATCCTAAGAGATGATGCTGTTAAAGTGCTGCACTCATTATGTCAGCAAAATTGAAAAACCCAGTAGTGGCCACAGGACTGAAAAAGGTCAATCTTCATCCCAATTCCCAAGAAAGGCAGTACTAAAGAATACTAAACTACTGGACAATTGCACTCACTTCCCATGTTAGTAAGGTTATGCTCAAAATTCTTCAAGCTACGTTTCAGCAGTATTTGAATCAAGAACTTCCAGATGTTCAAACTGGGTTTAGAAAAGGCAGGGGAACCAGAGATCAAATTGATAACATTTGCTGCCTCATAGAGAAAGCAAGGGGATTCCAGATAAACATCTGCCTCTCTTTCATGGACTGTGCTAAAGCCTTTGACTGTGTGGATCATAAAAAACTGTGGAAAACTCTTAAAGAGATGGGAATACCAGACCATCTTACCTGTCTCCTGAGAAAACTGCATGCGGGTCAAGAAACAACAGTTAGAACCTTATATGGAAAAATTTACTGGTTCAAAATTCAGAAAGGAGTATGACAAGGCTGAATATTGTCATCCAGTTAATTTAACTTATATGCAGAACACATCATGTGAAACGCTGGGCTGCGTGAGTTACATGCTGGAATCAAGATTGCTGGGAGAAATATCAAGAACCTCAGATATGCAGATGATACCACTCTAATGGCAGAAAGCAAAGAGGAACTAAGGAGCCTCTTGATGAGAGTGAAACAGGAGACTGAAAAAGCTGGCTTAAAATTCAATATTTAACAATCTAAGATCGTGGTACCTGGTCCCATCACTTCATGGCAAAGAGAAGGAGAAAAAGTGGAAGCGGTGACAGAGTTCCTCTTATTGGGCTCTAAAATCACTGCAGAATTGTGACTGCATCCATAAAATTAGGAGAGAATTCCTTCTTGGAAGGAAAGCTATGAAAAACCTAGACAGTTTATTAAAAAGCAAAAACATCACTTTGCCAACAAAGGTCCATATAGTCGACACTATGGTGTTTTCAGTATTCATGTATGGATGTGAGTTGGACCATAAAAAAAGGCAGAACACTGAAGAATTTATGCTTTTGAGCTGTGGTGCTGGAAAAGAATCTTGAGAGTCCCTTGGACAGCAAGAAGATCAAACCAGTCAATCCTGAAGGAAATCAACCCTGAATACTCATTGGAAGGACTGATGCTGAAGCTCCAATCCTTGGCCACCCAATGCGAAGAGCTGATTCACTGGAAAGGACTCTGATGCTGGGAAAGACTGAGGCAGGAGAAGAGGGCAACAGATGATGAGATGGTTGGATGACATCACTGATTCAATGGACATGAACTTGGACAAACTCCAGGAGATGGCGAGGGACAGGGAGGCCTGGTGTGCTGCAGTCCATGGGATCACAAAGTGTTGGACATGACTTGGTGACTGAACAAGAACAATATTTGAAAATGGAGTGGAAAAATTCAAGAAGACTAAACCCTTTCTCACATTGTGGAGAAAATAAAAATTTGTCATTTTGGTTAAATTTTATATGTATAGAGGAAGGTATAACACTGAATAGAGACATCATTAAAATTATATTCTGGCTAACCTTTCAATTTAGTTGTATTTTGATAGGTAAAGGACATATACTGCTTACACATAAGTCACAGAAAATAAACAGATGGTGGTAAATACTTTATGAGAAAAATCAATATCAAATTCATTAAGTTTCTTTTAAAAAGAAACAGAAATTAACTTTTTGAGTACCTTATATGTGCCTAGCACAGTTGATGTGAAAGGGAAAGCTTCTACTGTGATTAAATTCCATAATAAACTAAACTTTTAAAAATTTTATGTTAATAAATATATTTGAGCAACCTTATAAGACCTGGAAATATGAAGTATCGTTACACATTTTGACCTATGAAACTTATTCTGATATTTAATTTGTGTGTGTGTTAGTTGCTCAGTCATGTCCGACTCTTTGTAGGTCCATGTATCCCACCAGGTTCCTCTGTCCATGGAATTCTCCAGACAAGAATACTGGAGTGGTTTGCCATGCCCTTCTCCAGGGGATCTTCCGGACCTATGGATTTAACCCAGGTCTCCCGCATTGCAGGCAGATTCTTTACAGCTTGAGCTACTGGTATATTTAATTTAGATAGGATCATATATATATATATACATATATATATATATGTTTGTATGTATGTATGTATCTTCCTCTTTCTTTTCTCATTCCCCTTTCAATTCTCCTTCTCCATCCTTAATTTGCCTTTCCTTTCTTCATTCCTCTCTCTGAATAATTAAGTTCAAAGACATTTGGCGAGGCTGAAAACCAGGTAGGTATCTGTACTGGGGAGATGGAATGAGTCATGGTGGTCTAGATGGAGGAAGAGGTGCCTTCTATGCAAGGAAGGCTTTTGCATAGAAGGACAGCCAGGCCTCAGTGTTGAAAATTAAGAAGGGTAAAAGGAATATTCATTCATTAGAACATCTATTGTAGGGTGTCAGAATTCAAGCAGGGCAAGTAGGGCATCCCTGCAGAGGGCTGACCAAATGAGAGGTTTTAGAGACTAAGTGTGGATGGGAGGAATGACCAGAACTGGGTGTCAAAGGCTGAACTGTGTGGGGAAATCATCCACTCAAGGGACAGTCTCACTTCAGAACCTGAAGATAGGAAAAAGAGGATTCAATAAGAAAGCCTGGCATGGATTATCAGAGCTTGAGGGAGAGGAGGAGGTGTCCATGCATAGCAGCTGCCTGGCATAGCATGCCAGCAATTTAGCAGCTTGAAAAGAGCATCTACATGGAAGGATGAGCTGACAGGGACTGTCTTGAGTTCAACTAGGACAAAGCAGACATCAACTCAGGGGTAGGAGTTAGGCAGCCTGGCGTGAGGATCACATTTCAAGCAGAGTAAAGAGAATGTCCATGCTGGCAGGTGGCAGGGGATGGAGGAGTAGGGAATGAGCAGTAAAATTTGGGGCAGTCTATGAGAACCTGAGTGTGACTGGGAGGGAGTCTGCAAAGAGGAAGAAGCATTGTGACAGAAAGCAGGAGATAATCAAAGAATGATGGCCCCATGTCAAAAGGACACAGAAACCCCACTGTAGGGGTTCACACGGGTCAAATCTGGGACAATAAACGCATTGAAATAAATGATGGTAAAGAATTAGAAACCAGAGGTCAATATTTATAAAAATAAGTGAGTAAGTTGCCAGTTTGATTAATGTATGAGTTTTCTGCTGCTACATCACAAATTACTCCAGGCTTTGTGGCTTTAAACAACACATATGTGTTCTTACACAGTTTCTGTAGGTCACAAGTCTGGGCACTGCTTAGCACTTCTCATTCAGGGCCTTGCCAGGCTGTAATCCAATTGTCAGCCAGAGCTATGGTCTCATCAGAAGCTCAATGAGGGAAAGATCTGCTTCCAAACCTCCTCTGATTGTTTGCAGAATTAAGTTCCTTGCAGCTGCAGGCCTGAGGGTTTTGATTTTTTTGCTGAAAATTACCCTTGGCTCATAGAGGCCACCTCCAGTCCCTTACAATGTGAGCTTTTTCACACTGCCCCTAATTTCACGGCAGCTGGCTTCTTGAAAACCAGCACCAGAGGCTCTAGTCTACTGGAAAGACAAAGCCTTATACAAAGTAAAGTAACAATTATGGGAGTGACATTCTATCACCTTTGCCATATTGAGAAAGAAGCAAGTCATAGGACCCAGCCCTAGTCAAGGTGAGAGATTATACAGGGTATGAATTCAAGAATAAACGGATATTGGGGTCTGATTGGGATTTTCTCACCACCACCTCTTGGCCCTCTGCCTTCCTATGCTTCACTCCCTTCCATATGCAAATGGATACTTTCATATATCATTAGTGGAATTATAACTCATTAAAAATTTTCTGGAGTGAAATTAGGCTAGGGCCCATGTTGCATTATTTCTCTTCAGGGAAACTTATATTAGAGCAACAATTAGAGATAAGTGCAAATTTTAGCTACAATGGATGTTCTTTGTTTTAGATAATAGCAAAAAATGGGAATACTAAACTTTACACAGGTTGGAAGAAATGTCTACTCATTGCATGGAATGCCACAAAGCTTCTGAAAAGAGGCATTTATATTTTCAAAGCCAAATGTGCAAAATACATTAAGTGAAAAAAGTAGGTTGCTGTATAATATTTATAATATAATCTGATTTTTATAAAATCTATATTACATCCATATGCTAGATAGCAAATTGATAAATAAATATTCCAGTTTTAAAAATAATTTATTTTTGTTCTGCTTCTTTTTCCTTATATATAGTTTCTTGTTTAAATATATAGTTTAATTTTGAGGGTTTAAAATTTTAAGAATACTATAGATACAAACTGCTTCATTAATTCAGCCTCTATAATATAAAAATGATAAATTCACTGAAGGACAACAAATTATAGCTAATGAAAATTATAATATGTAAGTAACAAAAAAATAATGGTAACATAGCGACATGAGTAAAATTTCTAATCAATTACAGTGCACTTTATCTCAGTGTAAATGTTCAGGAAAAAGGGATATTCCCTAAATATTTATCCAATTTGAGATACCATGGCATTTTTTTAATGGGAGTGACATTCTATCACGAATAAAAAAAAAATTCACGAAATATTTCCATATCGCATTTTCCTATGGATTTTAGCATAAATCTCTTATTTTCTCTACCTGGCATGGTCAATTGCTCTTTTTCCTCTCACCTAATTACATCTTTCCACCTCCTTTTTTTTTTTTTCTTTTCAGTTTACCTAAATTATCTTAATGGGGCAAGGAATCCAGAGCCTAAAACTTCTTTATGAAGTAAAACAACTTTCTCTTTAAAATTTCTATATCTGAAAACCTCTTCTAAATTATTAACAAATTTTCTTCTTTCTTTTCCCATATAACCAAGACTCCTCTTTATTTTTGTATATTTTTTGCCTTTATTCTCTTCTTCCCAAGCCATTTCTGCTTAGTGTTCCTCTGCAACCTTCACTTTTCCTGTTGGAGTGTTCACATCAGGTCTGCCCATTATCCTCAGTTGACTCTGATTTAAATTTAGCCCGAATGCATTCTTTTTGGGGATCAGGGACCAATATCAATGTGAAGCTGAGGATGACAGTAATCACGCAGGTAATGGGCAAAATGTTTGCCCAAATTATATTGTAATTGTTAATATATAGTATGTCATAGCTTGGCTCTGGGTTGAGAGACAGTGACTCTTAAACCAGCTTTATTGAAGCTATCTCTTTAAGGTTCCATTTGCCCCAGATAGTACATTTAACTGTAGTTTTACCTAGAGCTCAGAAGAGGGACAAAAAAAAAAATGGATCAATGAATGACACAGCTAAAGATAAAAGTACCCTTTCTTCAAGTCTTGCTTGAATGAACAAGGAATTCAAGGAGATATTTCAGGGGTATGATATTCAGGACAAAAAGCCAGAAAAAAATTGGAGCATCACTTATTTCTGACGATATAGGAAGAATCCAATTTAAATACGGCATTAGTGACAGATCTATTGCTGATTTAGAACTGTGGTGCTAGAGAAGACTCTTGAGAGTTCCTTGGACTGCAAGGTCAAACCAGTCAATCCTAAAGGAAACAAATCCTGAATATTCACTGGAAGGACTGATGCTGAAGCTGAAGCCCCACTACTTTGGTCACCTGATACAAAGAGCCAAGTCAATGGAAAAGACCCTAATGCTGGGAAAGATTGAGGGTGGGAGGAGGAGGGGACGACAGAGGATGAGATGGTTGAATGGCATCACCGACTCGATGGACATGAGTCTGAAAAAAATCTGCGAGATGGTGAAGGACAGGGAAGGCTGGCATGCTGCTGTTCACGGGGTTGGAAAGAGTTGGACATGACTCATTGACTGAACAATTACAACAAATGGCTAACTTAGTTGGTTTTTACTGGATCCTGTGGTTCCTGGATTTATTTCCTTATCTGGTTACCCAGATTCTGGTGAGCAGGCCCTTAATGACTTTCAATAATGTTGATATTAAAGCTTTTCTTTTCTTGAGAAAAAGACCATTTCAAACAGGCCCTGAGCACCATTTTATTTCATTAATTCTATCTCAATTTGATCCTCAGTCAAAGTTGTGTGTGTGTGTGTGTGTGTGTGTGTGTGTGTGTGTGTGTTTCCCCCTTCAAAAGCAACAAGATCACATATTCAATAGGCCCATGAGTATACTACTTGGATTTGAATTCTGGTTTATAAGTTTACAAACTACGGCCCTGGACAAGTTACTTAATTTCTTTGTGCTTCGGTTTTCTCTCTATAAACTATGTATAATGGTAGTATCTATTTCAAAAAATGAATTAATATATGTGGAATAAATAATACATATGGGGCAAGCAATAAACATTCCAATGAATGTTAGTTATTTTATCTAATATTTATATTAAATGTATACCTATTAATGTATAAAACACAGTAAGTTTTACTTAATATTAAGTTTAGATATTAGAGCTAGCTCTAATTTTTATGACCTAACTTTTCCAAATTACTCCTTTGTAATGTAATAGCATAAATGGTGAGGCATTAGGAGGAAGCAATACATTCTGATATTTTCCTCGATGACTTTTCAGATATTACAGTTAAAAAACAAAAAAAAGTGCTTTGGGAAAATAAACTACAAATAATAATCACAGAGACCATTCAGGAAATGTTAAGAAACAAAACAAAATCCCCAGCAAGTGACCTTAGTTTACACTGCAAACAGAAAGCTAATTAGATAACATATTATCTTTTCAATTAACTGAGTATTTTTAAAGTTGACCCCAATAAGCTATTATCCTGACCCCATTGATCTTATACCCTCTTATTTCTCACTATCATCCCCTCACCAGCATTTAGACAAGATAATCACAAACATACATAAAGCTCTAATTATGCCCCTAGTTCTTTATAGTTTTTGAGCCATTAACATGAGAGACCTTCCTTAAGTTTATGCAACTTGAACTCACAAAACTCCCTCACTTCTCAATCAATCCTTGCTTCTTAGATGCTGGCCTTTACCCTCATTAGGACTCAGTCTCTCCATTAGTGCCTACAATAGGCCCAGACCCACTGGGATTTTTATTCTTGGCCTGGCTTCAAGATTCAGAGTTTTTCTCACTGCTGGCCCGCTGCTGGCTGATCAAGGGCTCCCTAGTGGACATGGATCTAGATGCCTGTTTAACTTCTGTCCTCAGCATTTCAAAATTATTAGTCAGGGTCTGGACTGGAGCCAGGAGAATATGAATATTTTTAGATGCACAGTTACTCCCATACTTTCCTTGCCCCTGCATCTGGAAGACAGATAATGACTCCTCCAGAGTCTTGCTTATCCATACCCCATATTAATTTTAGTTATGATCCTAAGTTAATAGCTTACTCCTGGCTATTAAGTTTAGGAAAGCTCAAGTGGATGTGGACATTTCTGGCAAGCTGTGACCACAAAGTGGCTTTGGACACAAGGAGAGACTAGTGGAATTGAAGACTTGGGCCATGGAGTACTTAAAGCACACCCTGAGCCCTCCCTCGTATCAGTTGATTCTGCCATTTTCATTCCAACAGGATGGGTTCATGACAGTCTGAATTAACTGTAAGATAAGTGTAGTTCCAAGCCAACTTGTTGTCAGTGTGATCTTCCATGCCTGAAACCCACTCAGTCCCCAAGCCTTTGTGCCTCCAGCTGCATCACTATAAATACAACGTCCTTCTTTCAGAAGAGCTCAACTGTTAAACTCATCTGCAGGTATGCAGTGCTGATGGAAGCCCAGTCTCTAGGCAGCCCTTTTCTCTTTAACTTCTCTGGTCTCAAGTTTTTTCTCTCTGGGGAAAGATAATCCTGATCTCACTAACTCCTAATTTCTAGGGATATCGAAAGACAAGCTGAATCTGTAAATGGAATAAGGGTAGCCAGTGACAGTTCTTCAGCCAAATTTGGACAGTGAGGCTCTTGACTTCTAATATGCTTCTGCGTTCCCCACCACTCCACAGTATTTGTCTTCTTCCTACTTTTACTTCTTGGTCATTCCTTTGATCACTTGACTGCTCCCTTTATCTCATGTCTTGGCTTTTTTTATTATCATCAAATTCTACTCTTAGTGTTTTCCTTCTTGATATCCATTTTTCCCTTTCTTTAGAACACTTGCCCAGAAGACTACTCCTATTTTGTATAAGCACATGGCTTTGCTGACCTAAAAAATAGACTGTCAGTCATTTCTCAAGAAAAAATAGGCTTCTTCACAATCAATAAAGAATTGCAATTCAGGGTGTACAACCATGGCAGACAAGCCAAACGCAAGGCACTCTTCTCTAGAGGAAAAGTGGGGAGGGCTGTAGTAAACAGAGCCCAGGGCTTTTCATTGGCTATGTCCTTGCTGACAAAGTAGAGTTTTCCTTCCTGTTGGGCTCTGCTAGCATCACAGGGTGTGAGAGTTCCCCCTTTTGTTCACCTGACACTACTTGAGGCTAATTTTTCCCAGTTTCATACATGAAAGTTTTTCCTCTCCTTTTGACTTACACTTCAATAATAGTCTATAAACTCGAAAAATTGAAAGCTAATTTGTATTTTCTTAATGCCAATGTTTACCTTAACAAAATGTTTTCCACGTTATAGAAAAATTTGTCACGATTATTATATATCTTAGGTACACATTTCAGTCAGTGAAGTAAGTCTCTGCATATTCCCCATATTTCCAGAAGAATCAAAAATTTAAACAAACCAAGAAATGAGAAACTGTGGACCAGATGGCTTCACTAGGGAATTTCACCAAATATACAAAGAAAAACTTAAAAGTATTCCTCTCAAACTCTTCCAAAAGACTGGAGGAAGGAATACTCCCAAAGACATTCTGTGAAGCAACCATCACCCTAAAACCAAAACCAGACATAGACACTACCAAAAAACACCACAGGCCAATATTTTTAATGATATTAGCAAAACTAATCCAACAATGGACAAAAAAGGTCATACAACACAACCAAGTTGGATTCATCCTTGGGTCACAAAGATGGTTCAACATAAAGAAATCAACAAATATGATACACTACATCAACAAAAAAGGACAAAAACCACATGATCATCTCAATAAATGCATGACATGTGTTTGATAAAATTCAACATCTGTTTATGATAAAAAGAAACTTTATGAAAGTTTGTATAGAGGGAACATATCTCAACATAATGAAAGCTATCTATGACAAACTGACAGCCAATATAATACTCAATGGTGAAAAACTGATAGCCTTCCCACTAAAATCTGGAATGAGACTAAGATGCCCACTCTCACCACTTCTATGCAAGTAGTATTGGAAGTTCTAGCCATGGCAATCAGACAAGAAAAAGAAACAAAGTGTATTCAAATTTGTAGGGAAGAGGTAAAATTGTCATTATACATGGATAACATGATACTATACATAGAAAAGCCTAAAGACTCCACACAAAAACTACTAAAACTGATTAACAAATTCAGCAAGGTAGCAGGACACAAAATTAACATACAGAAATCAGTTGCATTTCCTTACACTAACAATGAAATATCAGAAATGGAATGTAAACAATCTTTTTAAAATCACATCAAAAATTTTACTAATAAACCTCACCAAGGAGGTGAAAGATATATACTGAGAACTATAAAACAGTAATTAGCCTCCAACTAAAATAAATTAAAAAAAAAAAACATTAACAAAGAAAAATCAAAGATGATTCAAAGAATGGAAATACATCCATATTCTTGGATTGGAAGAAATAAAATGGCCATATAGCCCAAAGCAATCTCCAGATTTAATGTGATCCCTACTAAATTACTCATGACATTTTTCACAGAACTTGAACAAATAATCCTAAAATGTATATGGAAAAATACAAGGCCCAGAAATGCCAAAGCAATCCCAAGGTGGAAAAAAAACCAGAAGGCATAACCCTTCCAGACCTCAGACAATACTATAAGGCTATAGCAATTAAAACAACATGGTTCTGGCCAAAAAAAAAACAAAACAGACATATGGACCAATGGAATGGAATAGAGTCCAAAAATAAACCCCACACCTATGGGCAATTAATCTTTGACAAAGAAGGCAAGAATATACAGTAGGGAAAAGACAGCCTCTTCAAAAGTGGTATTGGAAAAGATGGATAGCCACATGTAAATTGATGAAGTCAGAACAGACCCTCACAACATAGATAAAAACAAATTCAAAATAGCTTAAATACTAAATATAAGACAAGACACCAAAAATCTCGAAGAGAACATAGGCAAAATATTCTCTGACATAAATCATATTAATGTCTTCTTAGGTAGTCTCTTAAGACAATATAAATAAAAGCAAAAATAAACAAATGGGACCTAATCAAATTTATAGGCTCTTGAACTGCAAAGGAAGCCATAAACAAAATGAAAAGACAACCTATGGACTGGGAGGAAATATTTGCAAATGATGTGGGCAACAAGGGCTTAATTTCCAAATTATCCAAATGGCTCATACAATTCACAACAAAAAATTCACACATCCCAACCAAAAAACAGGCAGAAGACTTAAACAGACATTTCTCCAACAAAGACATACAGATGGCTGATAGACACATGGAAAGATGTGCAACATCATAAAATTATTAGAGAAATGCAAATCAAAACTACAATGAGGTACCACCTCACATGGATCAGAATGACCATCACTAAAAAGGCTACAAACAATAAATGCTAGGGAGGTGTGGAGAAAAGGAAACCCTACTACATAGCTGGTGGGAATATAAATTGGTGCAGCCACAATGGAAAGTATCATGGAGGCTCCTCAAAAAACTAAAGTTGCAATATGATCCAGGAATTCCACTCCAAGGCATACACTCAGACAAAACTATAACTTGAAAAGATATATGCAGCACCATTTACATCAGCCAAGACAAAACAATGACCTAAATGTTCACTGACAGGTGAACAGATAAAGAAGATGTGGTGCATATTCACAATGGAATACTACTCAGCCATAAAAAAGAATGAAATAATGCCATTTGCAGCAACATGGATGGACCTGGAGATTATCATACTAAGTACAGTAAGTGAGAAAGAAACACAAATACCATATGATATCACGTATATGTGGAATCTAAAATATGACACAAATGAACTTATCTACAAAACAGAAACAGACTCATGGACATAAAGAGCAGATTTGCAGTTTCCAGAGGTGGGAGGAAATTGGGAGTTTTGGATTAGCAGGGGCAAATTATTACATATAGGATGAATAAACAAAAAGGTCTTATTGTACAGCACAGGAAACTATATTCAATATCCTGTGATAAATCATAATGGAAAAGAACATGAAAAAGAATACACACACACACACATATATGTAATCACTGAATCACCCTGCTGTATAGCTGAAATTAACACATTGCAAATAAATTACATTTCAATAAAATTTGTAAAAAAATTTTAAACAAATGAAAACGAAGCAGCCATTGCCCATAAATACACAGAATGATCTTTAAATATTACATTTAGACTAGCAGAATATTTGCATGAGGAACAGAAAATATTCAATCCAAGTATAATCCTGGCTGAAGTGAAATAAAATATTTATTCTCACAATCTGTCACGACAGAAATGGAATCTTTTACAAACTACATATAAATTATGTAGCATGCATGCATGCACCATGATGAATCACATCATGGATGTTGCAGTGGAAACAGTGAAATATGGCTGGATTGTGAGTATATTTTTCAGTTCAGTTAAGTTCAGTCGCTCAGTCATGTCCGACTCTTTGCAACCCCATGAACCGCAGCATGCCAGGCCTCCCTGTCCATCACCAACTCCCAGAGTTTACCCAAACTCATGTCCATCGAGTCGGTGATGCCATCCAGCCATCTCATCCTCTGTCGTCTCCTTCTCCTCCTCATACAAGACCTCCTAGAACTAAAACCAAAAAAAAAAGATGTCCTTTTCATATAGCAGATTGGAATGCAAAAGTAGGAAGTCAAAAGGTACCTGGAGTAGCAGGAAAGTTTGGCCTTGGGAGTACAAAACGAAGCAAAGCAAAAGACAACAGAGTTTTGCCAAGAGAACTCCTAGGTCATAGCAAATGCCCTCTTCAATCAACACAAGAGACTAATCTGCACATGGACATCACCAAATGGTCAGTACTGAAATTAGATTGATTATATTCTTGCAGCCAAAGATGGAGAAGCTCTATACAGTCTGCACAAACAAGACCAGGAGCTGTGTGTGGTTCAGATCATGAACACCTCATTGCAAAATTCAGACTTAAATTGAAGAAAGTAGGTAAAACCACTAGACCGTTCAGGTATGACCTACATCAAATCCCTTATAACTATACAGTGGAAGTTACAAATAGATTGAAGAGATTAGATCTGATAGACAGAGTGCCTGAAGAACTACGGACAGAGGCTTGTGACAATGTATGGGAGGGCAGTCATCAAAACTAGCACCAATAAAAAGAAATGCAAAAAGGCAAAATGGTTGGCTGAGGAGCTAGTGGAGGTGATGGAATTCCAGCTGAGCTATTTCAAATCCTAAAAGATGATGCTGTGAAAATGAAGCACTCAATATGCCAGCAAAATTGGAAAACTCAGCAGTGATCAAAGGACTGAAAAAGATGTTTTCATTCTAATCCCAAAGAAAGGCAATGCCAAACAATGTCCAAACTACAACACAATTATACTCATTTCACACACTAGCAAAGTAATACTCAAAATTTTCCAAGCAAGGCTTCAACAGTTTGTGAACAGATAAATTCCAGATATTCAAGTTGGATTTAGAAAAGGCAGAGGAACCAGAGATCAAATTGCCAACATCTGTTGGATCATAGAAAAAGCACAAGAATTCCAGAAAAACATCTACTTCTGCTTCACTGACTTCCCAGGTGGCGCTAGTGGTAAAGAACCTGCCTGCCAATGCAGGAGACCTAAGAGGCACCGGTTCCATCCCCAGATTGGGAGGATCTCCTGGAGGAGGGCATGGCAACCCACTCCAATATTCTTGCCTAGAGAATCCCATGGACAGAAGAGCCTGATGGGATACAGTCTATATAGGGTAGCAAAGAGTTGGACACGACTGAAGCAACATAACATACAAAGCCTTTGACTGTGTGGATCACAACAAACTGTGGAAAATTCTTAAAGAGATGGGAATACTAGACCACTTTACCTGCTTCCTGGAAAACCTGTATGCAAGGTCAAGAAAGAATAGTTACAGCTGGACATGGAACAACAAACTGGTTCCAAATTGGGAAAGGAGTACGTCAAGGCTGTATATTGTCAACCTGCTTATTTAACTTATATGCAGAATACATCATGAGAAATGCTGGGCTGGAGGAAGCACGAGCTGGAATCAAGATTGCCGGGAGAAATATCAATAACCTCAGCTATGCAGATGACACCACCCTTATACAGAAAGTGAAGAGGAACTAAAAGGTCTCTTGATGAAGGTGAAAGAGGAGAGTGAAAAAGCTGGCTTAAACTTCAACATTAAAAAAATGAAGATCATGGCATCCAGTCCCATCACTTCATGTCAAATGGAGGAGGAAACAATGGAAACAGTGACAGACTTTATTATCTTGGGCTCCAAAATCACTGCATGTGGTGACTGCAGCCATGAAATTAAAAGACGCTTGCTCTTTTGGAAGCGAAAGCTTGGACACAAAGCTATAACAAACCTAGACAGCGCATTAAAAGGCACAGACATTACTTTAAATACATTACTTTTACATTACATAAAAGGCCAACAAAGGTCCATCTAGTAAAAGCTATGGTTTTTCTGGTAGTCATGTATGGATGTGAGAGTCGGACCATAAAGAAAGCTGAACGCCAAAGAACTGATGATTTTGAATTGTGATGTTGGAAAAGACCCTTGCGAGTCCCTTGGACTGCAAGGAGATCAAACCAGTCAATCCTAAAGGAAATAAGTCCTGCATATTCATTGGAAGGACTGATGATGAAGCTGAAGCTCCAATACTTTGGCCATCTGATGCAAAGAGCTGACTTATCTGAAAAGACCCTGATGCTGGGAAAGATTGAGGGCAGGAGGAGAAGGGGATGAGAGAGGATGAGATGGTTGGATGGCATCACTGACTCAATGGACATGAGTTTGAGCAAGCTTAGGAAGATGGTGAAGGACAGGGAAACTTGGCCTGCTGCAGTCCATGGGGTTGTAAAGAGTCAGACGTGACTGAGCGGCTGAACAACAACAATAACAATAAATGTTTAGAATAAACAGATGATAAATATTATGTTCTATTATTATTGTTGTTTAGTTGCTAAGCCATGTTAGTTTCTTTGGGACACCATGGATTACAGACCACCAGGGTCCTCTGTCCATGAGATTTTCCAGGTAAGAATACTGGAGTGGGTTGCCATTTCCTCCTCAAGGGGATCTTCTCCACCCATGGACCAAACTTGCATCTCCCTCATTGCTTGCAGATTGTTTACCACTGGGCCACCAGAGAAGCTATCATTACATTTTATTAATATGTATTTTGCCAAAAAAGAGGAGCTTTTAAAGTTCATGTATCATTAAATGAACAGAATGAATGAGCACTGGGAATTAAAGATTAAAGTAGAATAAATTTTAATTACGTATCTATAGATTATGAAGCACTATTCTGACAGTCTCAAAATAAAAAACCTTGACTGTTATAGAACTCACTATACACAATAAAGAACACATCAAATATATAATCACATGCATATACATACTAGAAAAGGTGTTAACTTTTTAAATTTCATATTTGAATTACTTTGAGTTTACCAAGATATTTTGCTGAATTTATTTCCTTAAAGCAAATACGAGTTTTTAAAGATGAAAAAGAATGATAGTCATTCTCACTTTAGATGCTTTTTTATGGTATAGGTCCTATAGAAACCTTCCTGAAAAATATTTTGGTAATGTGGCGAGAAGATAAGTCAGGAGCTTATCAGATGCAAATAAAAATCAAATAATATGAAGATTCTAGTAAACAGAATTGAGCTTCTGAGCTCTTACCAAATAAAGCAAAGACACAGGATGAAATATCAAATTTAAATTTAGGAAGCTGAAAAGAAAGATTAGGGCTACCAGTTGACACCCACATTGTTGAATGAATAAATAAGGCATGAATAAGGTACAAAAAAAAAGAAAAAAAAAAGAAAAAGGAAGCAAAGAGAAAAAGCAAGACAGGAGCTGATTGCAGCTCAGATCACAAAGTCCTTAATGCCAAATTCAGACTTAAATTGAAGAAAGTAGGGAAAACCACTAGACCACTGAGGAATGACCTAAATCAAATCACTTATAATTATACAGTGGAAGTGAGAAACAGATTCAAGGGATTAGATCTGATAGACAGAGTACCTGAAGAACTATGATGGAGGTTCATGACATTATACAGGAGGGCAGTGATCAAGACCATCCCCAAGAAAAAGAAATGCAAAAAGGCAAAATGGTTGTCTGAGGAGGCCTTACAGAGAGCTGAGAAAAGAAGAGAAGCAAAAGGCAAAGGAGAAAAGGAAAGATACATTCATCTGAATGCAGAGTTACAAAGAATAGCAAGGAGATATAAGAAGGCCTTCCTCAGTGATCAATGATAAGAAATAGAGGAAAACAACAGACTGGGAAAAACTAGAGATCTCTTCAAGAAGATTAGAGATACCAAGGGAATATTTCATGCAAAGATGGGCACGATAAAAGATAGAAACGGTATGGACCTAACAGAAGCAGAAGATATTAAGAAGAGGTGGCAAGAATACACAGAAGAACTATACAAAACAGATGTTAATGACCCAGATAACCACGATGGTGGGATCACTCACCCAGAGCCAGACATCCTAGAGTCTGAAGTCAGGTGGGCCTTAGGAAGCATCACTACGAACAAAGCTAGGGAAGGTGATGAAATTCCAGTTGAGCTATTTCAAATCCTAAGAGATAATGCTGTGAAAGTGCTGCACACAATATGCCAGCAAATTTGTAAAACTCCGAAGTGGCCACAGGACTAGAAAAGGTCAGTTTTCATTCTGATGAAAGGCAATGCCAAAGCAAGGCAATGCCAAAGAAGGTTCAAACTACCACACAGCTGCACTCATCTCACACACTAGCAAAGTAATGCTCAAAATTCTCCAAGTGAGGCTTCAACATTACGTGAACTGAGAAATTCCTGATGTTCAAGCTGGATTAGGAAAGGTAGAGGAACCAGTGATCAAACTGCCAACATCATTTGGATCACAGTAAAAGAGTTCCAGAAAAACATTTACTTCTGCTTTATTGACTCTGCCAAACCCTTTGACTGTGTGGATCACAACAAAGTATGGAAAATTCTTAAAGAGATGGAAATACCAGATCACCCGACCTGCCTCCTGAGAAATCTGTATGCTGGTCAAAAAGTTAGAACTGGGCATGGAACAATGGACTGGTTACAAACTGGGAAAGGAGTATGTCAAGGCTGTATATTGTCACTCTGCTTATTTAACTTCTATGCAGAATACATCATGAGAAATGCTGGGCTGGATGAAGCACAAGCTGGAATCATGACTTCTGGGAGAAATATCAATAACCACAAAAATCCAGATGAAACCACCCTTATGTCAGAAAGTGAAAAGGAACTGAAGAATTTCTTGAAGAAAGTGAAAGAGGAGAGTGAAAAAGCTGGCTTAAAACTAAACATTCAGAAATTACAATCATAGCATCTGGTCCTATCACTTCAGGCAAACAGATGGGGAAATAATAGATGTCGTTAAAGGCTTTATTTATTCGGACTCTAAAATCACTGCGGATGGTGACTGCAGCCATGAAATTAGATGCTTGCTCCTTAGAGGAAAAGCTATGACCAAACTAGAAAGCATATTAAAAAGCAGAGACATTACTTTGTCAACAAAGGTCTGTCTAGTCAAGTCTATGGTTTTTCCAGTAGTCATGTATGGATGTGAGAGGTGGATGATAAAGAAAGCTGAGTGCCATGTTGGAGAGGCCCCTTGAGAGTCCCTTGGACTGTAGGGCGATCAAACCAGTCAATCCTAAAGGAAATCAATCCTGAATATTCATTGCAAGGACTCATGATGAAGCTGAAGCTCCAATATTTTGGCCATCTGATGCGAAGAACTGAGTCACTGGCAAAGACCCTAATGCTGGGAGGGTAAGAGGAGAAGGGGATGGCAGAGGATGAGATGGTGAGATGGCATCACTGACTCGATGGACATGAGTTTGAGCAAGCTTTGGGAGTTGTTGAGGGACATGATGGCTTGGTGTGCTACAGTCTATGGGGTCGCAAAGAGTCAGACACGACTGAGCGACTGAACTGAACTGAACTGATTCAGTTATTATTTGGGGTAAGTCCAATGCCATATTGCCATATTCTTCTGAGAAAACCAGATAGTCATTGTAGCACATTTAGTTGTTTAAGTCATGAGAGCAAATGTCTCTCTGTCCCCTACTGACCAACACCAAAACTCAAATCAGGAGAATTAACAGTCATTATGTTTTTCTTTATAGGCTGATGACTGGAATTTACATGGAAATATTTCATCACTTTCAAAAGAACTCTTTCATATTTGAAATCATAGCAAATCAATTTAACCATGGCAAAAGAATAATGATATGATTTTGTGTTTTAGTTTCAGCAGAAGTTATAATGGTAACAATTAGCATTTGGATAGGATTTTAAGTCCTTTTAAGTCATGCTCAAATACTGGGTTTATTGTTGTGTTTTGTGGGGGTTTTTTTCATTTCACTTATTCAGAAAATATTTACTAAGCATCCACTGGTACCTTGTGACAGGCAACTGGTTAGGCTCTAGAGATAGAATTGCAAGAACACCAGGCCCTATCCTCAAACACAGTTGTCATAAAAACCCATGAGGTAAAGCATAATGCCTACTCAACAGATTAAGAAACTGGACCTCAGAGACATTCAAGGCCAGCATCTATGCAGGTATGTGTGTGTGCATGTATACACATATATATTAGAGTTGTGGGTTCAGTTCCTAGATAGGGAAGATCCCCTGCAGTAGGAAACAGCAACCCAATCCAGTATTCTTGCCTGGGAAATCCCATGGACAGAGGAACCTGGCGGGCTATACAGTCTATGGGGTCGCAAAGTCAGACACGACTCAGAAACTGAGCAAACACCAAACAACAACAACAAAAAAGCCTGCATATATCTGCATATGTGTGGTGTGTGTGTATCTAATTTTTTTTTTAACTCAAGAAACTTTTAGGGAATAGTTGTAAGAAAACATATAGTACTTTTCGTAGAGAGCTTCCAGATTATGCTCCTTATCCCTCAGGATAAGGGAGGGACTTCAGGACTCTCTAGCTATCTTACAGGAATGAAAAAGTTGAGCAAGTCCAAATCTGTAGATACTTGAGGGGCTGTTCTTGCTCCCCAACAGTCCTAGGTAGATCCCTGTTGCTTTTAGGTCACTAAGGAACTCAGGCAGACCATGTTTGTAGGACCCACATTGTTCTGTTCCCTAGCTGCTTCCTGAGTTTTATTTCCCCCTGTATCTTTTTCCATCATGATTCATTAAAAGGGAGACAGAATATGTTTAGTGTCACTTTCTGAAACATCACTGTAGTCATCTTATTTTTTTTTAAGTTTTCATTCTCCTCTAGTTTTGTGATCAAATTTCATTAGAGGTAAATTACTTTTGGGGTACATTCTCTGAATTAAATTTTCTTTTTAACCTGAAGTATAGCTTGGAGGAATTCTCTTCACATATGCTTTGTGACTAGATTTTAAGACCTGAAAATTGAATAAATACTGAGGTAGCTTGAAAGTCATTTGGCAAGTCAGCATTCTCTCCCATACCAAGACTTAGAAACATTGAGATGATTACTTTAAACATGACAGCATTTTTAGCTTTTAAAATATCAAGTTCCAGAGTTAAAATGAAAACTGTTTACGTCTTTTAAGCTGGCCTCTTGTTCCTGGTAATATATCACAATACCATAGTGAAACAGAAATTCAGATCTGGACAGATAGGGCTGAAAAATGCTGTGCCATAGTTCTGAAAATTAAGAAATGTTATGCCATATTTCTTCCAGAGAGGGGCGTATAGCATTTCACTCAACTGCTGTACTCTTGGATGAAGGCAGGAGAGGAAAAGAGAGGAAGGAATCTGAGTATCAAAGAACTTCCTAACAACATCTCAAAAATGACCCTATGAAAGTTCTCTCTTGGAACAACAGGGCACAGAAGTGTATAAAGTCAGTAAATAAATCTTCTATTTGTTAAAATGATAATAATAATAACTTAGATTCATCATTTCTTAATCAGTAACATTAGGAAAGCCCTGAAAAAATTTTTGGAAAATAAAGTGAGAACCACAGTATTTCCCAAAATGCTAAATATCTTTCTTCATTTTGTGATCCCTGTCCCTGTCAACTACCCCTCCTTTGCTTCTGCCAAAAAAAAATTCTGATTATCTCAAGAGGAATGGTAAAGGTCTCCAAATGAAATGGATTTTAACTTAATTTCCGATAGAATATGTGTTACAGAGAACATTTGTAGGTGTGCAAGGGTAGTATTAATATATTTATGTTTGCTACTCCACTACAAAGAATGATGACTGCTATAGTATAGGCAACCAATAGGAAAAAACTGAACCAATAGTTAAATAAAGTACCTGAAAAAGACAGGTTTTTAAAACAATCAAAAGGTCAAGTATGCTTGTTTTACCTTTAGAACTGAAATGCATTTCTCTTAGTTTAGCTAATTGCAGATTTCTTAGGAAAAATTACCTCTCTTAGTAAGATAAGGTCCACAAAGCTGTAATGCAGGAAGAAAATCACCCTGTAAATATAGGTGCTATTTTGAAATACCTGTCCTATGCTTAGTGTTAGTCACTCAGCCATGTCTGACTCTTTGTGACCTCATGGACTGTAGCCCGCTAGCATCTCCTCTTTCCATGAGATTCACCAGCAAGAATATTGGAGTGGGTAGCCATTCCCTTCTCCAGGGCATCTTTCCAACCCAGGGATCAAACCCAGGTCTCCTACATTCCAGGAAGGTTCTTTTTCTTCTGAGCCACCAGGTAAGCCCACTTACTCTATAGTTGGAACTATTGTAAATGTATTTCTCATAGTTTACACCATTTAGTGGTTATAACTACACTAATATATATTAGTTTTATCTCCATCTTAGTGACCATAAAACAGGTTAGGATGATTAAGTAACTTGTATAAAACAATACAAAATCTAAAATGGAAAGGCAAGTGCTTAAACCCAAAGCCTGTGTACCTTCAGATTGCATACTCTTAATCACTACACTAATAGCTGTTCATGGAAGGAAAAATGTATACTAAACAAGCAGGTTATTTCCTTACTGACAGTAACTTCAGTTTTCCAAGACATACAATACTTTCTTCTATGCAATCAGTTAAGCCTTCTGCAAATTGAGATGCTAGCATCAGTTTGGAATCTCTTTGGCATGTGGTAGCTATATACATCATTAAAACCAACACTGGCTGCAATTGTGGATTCTTTATTCACTTTTGCTACTGATCCCATAATTTTGAATTCTGAATTATATCTTTCTTAAGTAATTAGCAAAAAAGCTAAATGGCTTCCCTTTGAAATCAGCCAAAATCTTTTTGAGCTAGATGCTGAATGCCTGATAATCAATCATTTGGAGCCAATCTTTGATAATACTTTAGTCCTTTTAGAGCTAGGAATTTCTATTTCCTTTAAATCTTTTATATTTAGCCAAACATCTTCTATATACTCAGAAGCTTTCTATTAATATTAAAAGGCTAAATGAGAATGTAAATTTTGTAAAACCATTTTAAAGGACAATTAGAAACCATATTTACCTTTATTTAAGCATCCATATGTCAAGAAGCAAGCACCTCAGTTTCTCAAAGTTTAGACAAAGAAGGAAAGTTTTATCTACTTTATCTATCTGTGTGTGCTCAGTAACTTCAGTCAGGTCCGACTCTTTGTGACCCTATGAACTATAGCCCGCCAAGCTCCTCTATCCATAGGATTCTCCAGGTAAGAACACTGGAGTGGGTTGCCACACCGCCTCCAGGATCTCCTGATCCTGGGATGGAACCAGGGTCTCCTGTGTCTCCTGCACTGAAGGTGGATTGTTTACTGCTGAGCCACTGGGCAAGGCCCTATCTATCTGGAGCCTTTGTACTTGTTACAGTTCGGATACGAGGTACTCAGCTCTTTCCCAGATAATACCATAAAGACCAAAAGCCCTGTGTTATGGAAAGATCATGGGTCAAACGCATGTAGAACAGTGGGAACTTTCATTCATTGCTGATGGGAATGCAAAATAAAACAGCTACTCTGGAAGACAGTTTGGTGGTTTCTTGCAAAACTAAATATATACTTTTCATATGACCCAGTAGCCATGATTCTTAGTGTTCACCCAAAGGAGTGAGAAACTTAAATCCACATTAGAACCTATACATGGATATTTATAGAAGTTCTACTCCTAACTGTCAAAACTTGGGACAGATGAATGAATACATCCATACAATAGAATATTATCCAGTGCTAAAAAGAAATTTGGACTGCAAGGAGATCAAACCAGTCCATCCCAAAGGAAATCAGTCCTGAATAGTCATTGGAAGGACTGATGCTAAAGCTGAAACTCCAATACTTTGGCCACCTTATGCGAAGAACTGACTCATTTGAAAAGACCCTGATGCTGGGAAAGATTGAAGGCGGGAGGAGAAGGGGACGACAGAGGAGGAGATGGTTGGATGGCATCACTGACTTAATGGACATGAGTTTGAGTAAACTCCGGGAGTTGGTGATGGACAGGGAGGCCTGGCGTGTTGCAGTCCATGGGGTTGCAAAGAGTTGGAGATGACTGAGTGACTGAACTGAACTGCAAAAGAAATAAGCTATCAAGCTACAAAAAGACATGGGAACTTCCCTGGTGGTCCAGTGACTCCACGCTCCCAATGCAGGGGGCCAGGTTCGACTGATGATCAGGGAATCAGATCCCAAATGCCAGAAAATAAGAGTTTGTGCCCCGCAAATAAAGAAATTGCACATGGAGACCAAGATCAAAGATTCCATGTGCTACAACTAAGACTGGGCACAGCCAACTTTTTTTTTTCCCCCCACAAAAAGACAGTCAAGAGAGAATGAAAATTTAAAAACAAAAAAAAAGAAGACGTGAAGGAACCTAAAATGCATATTGTTGAGTGTAAAAGCCAGCCTGCAAAGCCTCTCAGTTCAGTTCAGTCTCTCAGTCGTGTCCAGCTCTTTGCAACCCCATGGACTGCATGCAGCTCACCAGGCTTCCCTGTCCATCACCAACTCCCGGAGCTTGCTTAAACTCATGTCCAACGAGTCGGTGATATCACCCAGCCATCTCATCCTCTGTCATTCCCTTCTCCTCCTACGTTTGATCTTTCCCAGCATCAGGGTCTTTTCCAGTGAGTCAGTTCTTTGCATCAGGTGGCCAAAGTATTGGAGTTTCAGCATCAGTCCTTCCAATGAATATTCAGGACTGATTTCCTTTAGGATGGATGGTTTGATCTCCTTGCAATACAAGGGACTCTCAAGAGTCTTTTCCAATACCACAGTTCAAAAGCATCAATTCTTTGGCACTCAGCTTTCTACATAGTCCCAACTTTCACATCCATACATGACTACTGGAAAAACCATAGCTTTGACTAGATGAACCATTGTTGGCAAAGTAATGTCTCTGCTTTTCAGTATGCTGTCTAGGTTGGTCATAGCTTTTCCTCAAAGGAGCAAACATCTTTTAACTCCATGGCTGCAGTCACCATCTGCAGTGACTTTGGAGCCCAAGAAAACAAAGTCTCTCACTGTTTCCATTGTTTCCCCATCTATAGGCTAAGGCTATACATGATTCAAACTAGGCAATGTTTTAAAAAGGGCAGAACTTCTCCGACAGTGTAAAGATCAATGGTTGTCAGATACTGGTGGGGGTTGAGAGAATGAATAGGCGGAACAGAGAGGATTTTTAGTGCAGTGAAATGATTCTGTATGATATAGTAATTGTTGATTAGGCATGCATCAAAACTCATATAACTGTAAGGGCTTCCCAGGTGGCGCTTGTGGTAAAGAACCTTCCTGCTGATGCAGAAAATGTAAGAGATACAGGTTCAATCCCTGAGTTGAGAAGATCCTCTGGAGTAGGAAATGGCAACATACTCCAGTATTCTTGGCTGAAAAATTTCATGGACAGAGGATCCTGGCGGGCTATAGTCTATGGGGTTGCAAAGAGTCAGACATGAGTGAGCACATACACACACACAACTGTAAAACAAACAAAAAAAAAAGAGCGAACTCTATTGTAAACTATGAACTTTAGTTAATAGTAATATATCAATATTCATTAATTATACTAAATATACCACATCAATTCAAGATATTAATAATAGAGGAAACTGTGTAAGTGGCATGAAAGAAGCTTGCTTTTCTATTTAATTTTTCTGTAAACTTGAAACTGATTTAAAACATAAATCTAATAATTTTTTAAGAGTAACCAACTATAGTGATGGTGGGGATATAACAACTATGCAATAGTATGGAGGTTCCTTTAAAAACTAAGAATAGCGCTACCATATGACCCAGCAACGCCATTCCTGGGTATATGTCTGGAGAAAACCACGGTTCAAAAGGATGCATACACCCTGATGTTCATTGCAGTGCTGTTTACAACATTCGAGACAAGGAAGCAATCTAAATGTCCATTGACAGAGGAATGGATAAAGAAGATGCAGTACATATACATAATGGAATATTACTTAAGTATTACAAAGAATGAAATAATGCTACTTGCAGCAACACAGATAGACCTGGAGATTATCATACTAAGTGACGTAAGTCAGGCAAAGACAAATACCACATGATATCACTTATGCATGAAAACTAAAAAAAAAAAAAAAAGATCCAAATGAACTTATTTACAAAACAGAAACACTCACATACCTAGAGAAAAACTTATGGTTACCAAAGGGAAAGGGGTGGTGTTGGAGGACAGATTTGGAGTTTGGAATTGACCTGTACACGTCACTATACTTAATATAGATAACGAACAAAGACCTACTGTATAGTACAGGGATCTTGGCTCAATATTCTATAATAACCTAAACGGGAAAAGAATTTGAAAAAGAATGAATACTTGTATGGGTATAATTGAATCACTTTGCTGTATATCTGTAATAAACACATCATTGTTAATGAACTATAATATAAAATAAAAATAAAAGTTAAACAAAATAAAAGTAACCAACTATAGATGTGATGAATCTAATTAAAACTCATAGATGTCTTTTTGTGCTATGTTAAAAAATACTTTTGTGTATTTGTATTTTTTAATATTTTCATACTTAATATTTTATATTTAAGAAAGCTGACATAATTGTTCTGTGATTTTTGAGCTGAAATATACACAGAACTTTGACTGTTTGCAAACTGCATAGGAATAATTAAAAGTAGTTTTACTTATTTATATATAATTTGCAATGCTTCACTTTTTAAATGGTGGCAAATTAGAATTGTAAATTTATTCTGTCAAATATACATAGAACACAAAACTTTTTAATATATTAAATTTCTGAAATGCAGCTTAATATGTATAATGATATTAATAGGTTTATAACTGGATCTGATAATTTAGGAGTTAACTGTGTTCAATCTGATACAATAGAACATAAAATTTTCCTTAAATGGTGTGTGTGTGCTCAGTCACTTCAGTCATGTCCAACTCTTCACAATGCTATTGACAGTAGCCCACCAGGCTCCTCTGCCTATGGGATTCCCCAGGAAGGAAATACTGGAGTGGGTTGCCATGCCCTCCTCCAGGGGATCTTCCTGACCAAGGGATTAAACCCACATCTCCCGCATTGCAGGCAGATTCCTTAGCTGAGCCACCGGGGAAGTGCCTTCTTAAATGGTGATTGGTCTTATTTTATGGGATCTGTAAACAACATAGCAAGTTGAACTTAATGATCCAAGAAAAATAAAGTTTATGAATTTTAATTGGTATAAATTAAGCATTATTTTAAAGCATAATTAATTTTAAGAAGCTCTCCATGCAAAAAAATATCTCTTAGGCATTATAAAATCTTAGATTGTCAGCTAAATTAGTAAGATTTAGACAGATTTTTTACTCAAAACTTATTAGAGCCTTTAATTTTCCAATGTGAAATTAGAATTTCTAAAAAGTTATTGCAGTATTAAGTGTTTACATACTTATTTGTCCATGGAAAACATTTTAAATTAGCATTACTATTAATATTATAATTTATTTAAAAATGCTATTTGTAAACATGGAATTTTTAGAAATAAATCTAAATGGTAAACTATCCCTTACTAAGAGAGAAAAATAGGTAAGAAAAATTAATTAAGGGTGCTTTCAAGCAGGTACATTTAAAATAAAGTAACCTAAATAGTTAACACTGAAATAAATATATTAAGTAAACAGATATAAAAGGTAAAGCAGAGTGTACAATTTTAATATCAAATTAATCTGGCATTGATATGGTAACCAATACACCATAGTGAAAGTGAAAAAGCTGGCTTAAAACTCAACATTCAGAAGACGAAGATCATGGCATCTGGTCCCATCACTTCATGGCAAATAGTTGGGGAAACAGTGGAAACAGTGACAGACTTTATCTTCTTGGGCTCCAAAATCACTGCAAATGATGACTGAAGTCATGAAATTAAAAAGATGCTAGCTCCTTGGAAGAAAAGTTATGACCAACCTAGATAGCATATTAAAAAGAAGAGAACATTACTTTCCTGACAAAAGTCCATATAGTCAAAGCTATGGTTTTTCCAGCAGTCATGTATGGATGTGAGAGTTGGACCATAAAGAAAGCTGAGTGCCAAAGAATTGATGCTTTGGAACTGTGGTGTTGGAGAAGACTCTTCAGAGTCCCTTGGACTGGCAAGGAGATCAAACCAGTCAATCCTAAAGGAAATCAGTCCTGAATATTCATTGAAAAGACTGATGGTGAAGCTGAAGCTCCAATACTTTGGCCATCTGATGCAAAGAACTGACTCACTGGCAAAGACCCTGATGCTGGGAAATACTGAAAGCAGGAGGAGAAGGGGACAACAGAGGATGAGATGGTTGGATGGCATCATCGACTTGATGGACATGAGCTGAGCAAGCTCCAGGAGTTGGTGATGGACAGAGAAGCCTGGTGAGCTGCAGTCCATGGGGTCGCAAAGAGCTGACACGACTGAGCAACTGAACTGAACTGAACCAATATACTTTTGATTGTATCAAATCATATTAAAGAATATTCCTACAAGTACATAATAGAGTTGTTCAAAATCTGATATATATATATATATATATATATAATCCCAATAAAATAATGAATTTTTTAATATGCATGTCCAGAATACTTCTTTGATCAGCATCAATAAGATTTGGAATGATACTAGAAATCAAAAAGCAAAAAATTAGAAACTAATTTTGCTCAGCTATAACCTGGGTTATCCATTATACAGGATGCACAGAAAAGTAATGTTAAAATAAATAAAAATGATTTAATTGCTTCAAACAATTTAACTCCAATGAAGAACACTTCTTATACTCCCAGTATAGTTCAGTCACTCAGTCATGTCTGACTCTTTGCAACCCCATGAATCGCAGCACGCCAGGCCTCCCTGTCCATCACCAACTCCCAGAGTATACCCAAACTCATGTCCATCGAGTCAGTGATGCCATCCAGCCATCTCATCCTCTGTCATTCCCTTCTCCTCCTGCCTTCAATCTTTCCCAACATCAGAGTCTTTTCAAATGAGTCAGCTCTTTGCATTAGGTGGCAAAAATATTGCAGTTTCAGCTTCACCTTCAGCCCTTCCAATGAACACCCAGGACTGATTTCCTACATTTGAATGCAGAGTTCCAAAGATAGCAAGGAGAGATAAGGAACCCTTCCTCAGTGATCAGTGCAAAGATATAGAGGAACACAACAGTACAAGAAAGACTAGAGATCTCTTTAAGAAAATTAGAGATACCAAAGGAACATTTCATGCAAAGATGGGCTCAATAAAGGACAGAAATGGTAGGGACCTAACAAAAGCAGAAGATATTAAGAAGAGGTGGCAAGAATACACAGAAGAACTGTACAAAAAAGATCTTCATGACCCAGATAATCACGATGGTGTGATCACTCATCCAGAGCCAGACATTCTGAAGTCTGAAGTCAGGTAGGCCTTAGGAAGCATCACTACAAACAAAGCTAGTGGAGGTGATGAATTCCAGTTGAGCTGTTTCAAATCCTAAAAGATAATGCTGTGAAAGTGCTGCACTCCATATGCCAGCAAATTTGGAGAACTCAGCAGTGGCCACAGGACTGGAAAAGGTCAGTTTTCATTCCAATCCCAAAGAAAGGCAATGCCAAAGAATGCTCAAACTACCGCACAATTGCACTCATCTCACACGCTAGTAAAGTAATGCTCAAAATTCTCCAAACCAGGCTTCAGCAATACATAAACCGTGAACTTCCAGATGTTCAAGCTGGTTTTAGAAGAGGCAGAGGAACCAGAGATAAAATTGCCAACATCCAATGGATCATCGAAAAAGCAAGAGAGTTCCAGAAAAACATCTATTTCTGCTTTATTGACTATGCCAAAGCCTTTGACTGTGTGGATCACAATAAACTGTGGGAAATTCTGAAAGAGATGGGAATACCAGACCAACTGACCTATCTTGAGAAACCTGTATGCAGGTCAGGAAGCAACAGTTAGAAGTGGACATGGAACAACAGACTGGTTCTAAATAGGAAAAGGAGTACGTCAAGGCTGTATATTGTCACCCTGCTTATTTAGAAACGCTGGGCTGGAGGAAGCACAAGGTGGAATCAAGATTGCCTGGAGAAATATCAATAACTTCAGATATGCAGATAACACTACCCTTATGGCAGAAAGCAAGAAGAACTAAAGAGCCTCTTGATGAAAGTGAAAGAGGAGAGTGAAAAGTTGGCTTAAGGTCAACATTCAGAAAACTAACATCATGGCATCTGGTCCCATCATTTCATGGGAAATAGATGGGGAAACAGTGGAAACAGTGGCTGACTTTATTTTGGGGGGCTCCAAAATCACTGTATATGGTGATTGCAGCCATGAAATTAAAAGACGCTTACTCCTTGGAAGGAAAGTTATGACCAACCTAGATAGCATATTAAAAAGTAGAGACATTACTTTGTCAACAAAGGTCTGTCTAGTCAAGGCTATGGTTTTCCCAGTAGCCATGTATGGATGTGAGGGTTGGGCTATAAAGAAAGCTGAGCACAGAAGAATTGATGCTTTTGAACTGTGGTGTTGGAGAAGACTATTGAGAGTCCCTTGGACTGCAAGGAGATCCAACCTGTCCATCCAAAATTCCCAGACATAGAATTTATACAAATTACATTCTCTATCCACAGTGAAATAAATTAGGAAGTAATAGGAAGGGTTAGGAGAAGGCTGCCGTCTATGGGGTCGCACAGAGTCAGACATGACTGAAGTGACTTAGCAGTAGCAGCAGCAGCAGGAGAAGGCATTGGCACCCCACTACAGTACTCTTGCCTGGAAAATCCCATGGATGGAGCAGCCTGGTAGGCTGCAGTCCATGGGGTCGCTAAGAGTTGGACACAACTGAGTGATTTCACTTTCAGGCATTGGAGAAGGTAATGGCAACCCACTCCAGTGTTTTTGCCTGGAGAATCCCAGGGAGGGGGGAAGCCTGGTGGGCTGCCATCTATGGGGTCGCACAAAATCGGACACGACTGAAGCTACTTAGCAGCAGCAGCAGGAAGGGTTAAAGGAAAAACAAACTTCCAGAATCTCTCTCCATTTGGAAACTTAACAGTACTTTCTTAAATAAGTCCTGTATCATTAAGAAAATAAAAATTGCAATTGCTTTTTAGTTAGATATTCTATTTGCACTACAAGTTGTGGAATACAGCTCAAGAGGAAAAAATAAACAGGTTTTAGCCTTAAATGTTCTTAGTATTAATTAAGAAAGAATGAAAACACATTTAGTATTCAACTCTTCAAACTAGTGAAAGCACTCCACCCTACAAAACCCAAGCTTAAAGAAACCCATGAGGAAATAAGAAAAAAAAAAATCCAGCAGAAGCGAAACACAAGAAAACAGAAATATAGCAGAATTCCTAATTGTATTTAAAAGCTAATTCTTTGAAAAGATCCATGACATAAACAAGTCTCTGGACTAACTTGCAGATGAAAGGACAGAACAATAAGCATAAATAACCTCAGGAATGAGAAAAAGTATATGACCACAAATAGGAAGTCATACTGTTTTAAAATATTAAAATAAATAATCAAGTTGTAAACTCTGAAATTTAGATTGCCTTTATGCTTCTTAGAATATAAAAATGATCAACACTGAACAAGAAACAGGTTGCCCAAACTATAAAAGCAATGGAAAATATTGTCAAGGAACTACCATCATCTGGTCTTGGGTCTAGAGGCCATATGATTTTGGGAATGAGTTTCTCCAAACCAATGAAAAATTGATAATTCCTCTTGTTTTTGTTGTTCAGTTGCTCAGTTGTGCCTGACTCTTTGTGACCCCATGGGCTGCAGCACACCAGGCTTCCCTGTCCTTCACCATCTCCCGGTGCTTGCTCAAATTCATGTGCATTGAGTCAGTGAGGCCATCTGACATCCCTTCTTCCCTGCCTTCAATCCAGCTTGTGATTCATCCAGCCCAGTATTTCGCATGATGTAGTCTGCATAGAGAGGATGATATCTGTGGTCCCCTTCTCCTCCTGCCTTCAATCTTCCCCAGCATCAAGGTCTTTTCCAATGTGTCGGCTTTTCACAACAGGTGGCCAAACTATTGGAGCTTCAGCTTCAGCATCAGTTCTTCCAATGAATATTCAGGACTGATTTCCTGTAGGATTGACTCGTTGGATCTCCTTGCAGTCCAAGGAACTTTCAGGAGTCTTCTCCAACACCACAGTTCAAAGGCATCAATTCTTGGGTACTCAGCCTTCTTTATGGTCCAACTCTATCATCCATACATTACTTACTACTGGAAAAACCACAGCTTTGACTATATGGACTTTGTTGGCAAAGTAATATCTCTGCTTTTTCACAAGTTGTCTAGGTGTGCCATAACCTAGGAGCAAACGTCTTTTAATTTCATGGCTGCAGTCATGTTCTGCAGTGATTTTGGAGCCCAAGGAAATGAAGTCTGTCACTAGTTCCATTGTTTCTTCATCTATTTTCCATGAAGTATGGGACTGGATGCCATGATCTTCATTTTTTGAATGTTGAGTTTTAAGTTGGCTTTTTCACTCTCCACTGTCACCTTCATCAAGAGGCTCTTTAGTTTCTCTTTCTGTCTGCCATAAGGGTGGTGTCATCTGCATATCTGAGGTTACTGATATTTCTCCCCGCAATTTTGATTCCAGGTTGTGCTTCATCCAGCCTGGTATTTCGAATGATATACTCTGCATAGAAGTTAAATAAGCAGGGTGACAGTATACAGCCTTTATGTACTCCTTTCCCAATTTTGTCCAGTTGTTGTTCCATATCCGGTTCTAACTCTTGCTTCTTGACATGCATATATGTTTCTCAGGAGGCAGGTCAGGTGATCTGGTATTCCCATCTCTTGAAGAGTTTTCCATAGTTTGTTGTGATCCACACAGTCAAAGGCTTTAAGGTAGTCAATGAAGCAGAAGTAGATGATTTTCTGGAATTCTCTTGCTTTTTCTATGATCCAGCAGATGTTGGCACTTTGATCTCTGGTTCCTCTGTCTTTTCTAAATCCAGCTTGAACATCTGGAATTTCTTGGTTCACCTACAGTTGAAGCCTAGGTTGGAGAATTTTGAGCATTACCTTGCTAGCATGTGAGATGAGTGCAATTGTGTGGTAGTCTGAACATTCTTTGGCATTGCCTTTCTTTGGGACTGTAATGAAAGCTGACCTTTTCCAGCCCTGTGGCCACTGTTGAATTTTCCAAATTTGCTGGCATATTAAGTGCAGCACTTTAGAAACACCATCTTTCAGGATTTGAAATAGTTCAGCAGGAGTTTCATCACCTCCACTAGCTTTGTTCATAGTGATGCTTCCTAAGGCCCACTTGACTTCGCACTCCAGGACATCTTGCTCTAGATGAGTGATCATACCATCGTGGTTACCTGGGTCATTAAGATCTTTTTTGCATCGTTTCTGTGTATTCTTGCTACCACTTCTTAATATCATCTGCTTCTGTTAGGGCATACCATTTCTGTCCTTTATCGTGCTCATCTCTTCATGAAATGTTCCCTTGGTATCTCGAATTTTCTTGAAGGGATCTCTAGTGCAAAGGACTAGAGATCCCTTCAAGAAAATTCTCAATTCCCCTCATGCTTAATTATTTTAGCTCTCAGAAACAGGCAGAGATATTTCACCCTTAAGAATCTAAGATAAATATATTCTATTTTCTGTGGAACATGGAGAGCTCTTTTAGTATTTCATCAGATTTTTTCCCCATATTATAAAACAGTCTCTACTATATATTATTGATTACTGCTTCTTTTCCATTTGGCCTAATATTTTCTCAAGGAGTATTACTTTTCAGCTTAAGTCTTGGGCAAATGCATGTAAGTTATTCCTATTTGTTACTCATTAAGTTGTATATAGTATCAGCATAGAGTACTATCTTGTGGATTTTTAATCTGATATTGAATTAGGTATTCTCAAAGTTATTTTCAATCCCCTACCATTATTTTCACCCCAGCCTATTGTCTTTTTTCATCTGTTAGTGATTTCAGGTTTTCATTTCTCTTCTCAGACAATGTTTAAAGATTCCATACAATTTTTTAACATTTTCTTCTGGATTTCACAAGAGATAATTCTCAGAGGTGGCTATTCCTTTGGTCCATTAGGATGACATTTCTTTCCTCGTGTTAGGTCATTTTTCTCATTGATTCTAATGATGTTTTATTTTATTACAGATTCTGAAGTGATGGATCGTTGAGTTAGGTCTGGTGCAGAGCCCACCTGGGTCCCACTGTCTTTCTGTATTGCAAAATGATTCAAAATCCAGACATCACATCCATATTGCCTGGTATCAAATCCAAATTTCACCACTAACTAGTTTTGTGAATTTTACATTTCTATACTTCAATTTCAGATCTGTAAATTTTGGGTAATACAATGACAGTATCTCCCTCATAAGGTGTCTAGTAAAATTAAACAAGTTGATTTCCACAAAGTTTTTAGAATAACATCTCATGTATACTAGGTGCTGTAGAAAGTGGTAGCAGTTTTGCCTTAGTTAAAGGGTGGTCTTTTCAGATCAACATAAGAGCTGGTTAATGATCCTAGTTCTATATTCAATTTCTAATTTTTGTCAGAGAGTTCAGTCATATAGACATATCATTTTATTCTTCTCCCCACACCTGGTTCTGCGGTACTCTGACTTTTTGAAAACAGTGAGAAAATAATATTCCCAGTAATCTGGCAACCAACATTCTTCTTATCTCCTTACCACAAGACAATCAAGTTTACATAATGCCAAGTCATTTTCTTTCCTTTTATGTCCAATTGTTTGCTTGGAGTTGCTATTTCTGTATGAATGTGAAAACAACATAGAAGTGTCTGGAGACAGGGATTATAGACAAGAAGAAACCAGAATTCTGGCCTCAACAAGTTAAATAAATAAATAACTTTAAAAAGTAGCACCTCGCTGGTAATGGGGAGGATCCTCTAGGTATTTTATTCGGCTGGAAGCATGCTGTGTTGGGGAGGTAATGTCTTCCCATCATCCACGGAAGTCTACTGCATAAGCAAATATCAAGATATGCCATGAGATCAGGGTGAATGTTCTTGTCCTGGTTCACTCTCTCTGATAGTTAGTGGATGTGCTAAGTACTTTCATGCTGATATTTATTATTATTGTTGTTGTTGTTATTTTTGTGGCAAGAACACTTGAGATCTACTCTCCTAGCAAATTTTTGGTATATAATATAATATTAACTAACATGCTATAAATTAGGTCTCAAGAATTTATGCATCCTACATAACTGAAACTTTGTACCTTTGACTAGTATCTCCCCATTTCCCCCACCTCCCCACTCTTGGTAACCACCATTCTACTCTACTTCTATGGATTCAACTTTTTTAGATTCTCCATATAAATAAGATCATATAGATTTTTCTTTCAAGTCTACCTTATCTCATTTAGCAAGTATAACTTTTTTGTGATTTTACAGGTATTTTAAGCAAATTTGAAAGGCAATATATTGGTGGTTACAAAGTGGATAAAATTTTAAACTTTATATATTGTTAATATAAGGAAATACTACACACAAATTTCCTAGGTTCATGCCTCTCATCCCTCCACTGCCCTGCCCACCACCACCTTTTTGAAATATAGAATAATTATTTATCTATGATGCATTCATTTGACTGAGGGGGAAAACGTCATTTTTATGCTTATTTCTCAAAATGTAATAGTAATAAATAACTCTAGCTGAAGAATACAGGCATGCCATATGTAACTTCATACAATATGAAGTACATGAGGAAACCACCAGTCATGCCTCCCACGTTTAAGACTAGTTGCTACTCTTTCTCCAGGAAAATCTCCATCATAAATATGCAATCTTTTGCAATAAGTTATTCATGTTTTTTTATTATTTATCTTACAGCCTATTTAAATGAGAACTTCCCACTCTACCACATTCCAGTGTATTTAGTATGCAAAAGTAGGAAGTCAAGAAACACCTGGCGTAACAGGCAAGTTTGGCCTTGGAGTACAGAATGAAGCAGGGCAAAGGCTAATAGAGTTTTGCCACGAGAATGCACTGGTAATAGCAAACACCCTATTCCAACAACACAAGAGAAGACTCTACACGTGGACATCACCAGATGGTCAACACCGAAATCAGATTGATTATATTCTTTGCAGCCAAAGATGGAGAAGCTCTATACAGTCAGCAAAAACAAGACCGGGAGCAGACTGCGGCTCAGATCATGAACTGCTTATTGCCAAATTCAGACTTAAATTGAAGAAAGTAGGGAAAACCACTAGTCCATTCAGGTATGACCTAGATCAAATCTCTTATGAGTATATAGCGGAAGTGACAAATAGATTTAAGGGACTAGACCTGATAGACAGAGTGCCTGATGAACTATGGACAGAGGTTCGTGACATTGTTCAGGAGACAGGGATCAAGAAAATCCCCATGGAAAATAAATGCAAAAAAGCAAAATGGCTGCCTGAGGAGGCCTTACAGATAGCTGGGAAGAGAAGAGAAGCGAAAAGCAAAGGAGAAAAGGAAAGATATTCCCATCTGAGTGCAGAGTTCCAAAGAATAGCAAGGAGAGATAAGAAAGCCTTCCTCAGCAATCAGTGCAAAGAAATAGAGGAAAACAACAGATTGGGAAAGACCAGAGATCTCTTCAAGATAATCAGAGATACCAAAGGAACATTTCATGCAAAGATAGGCTCGAAAAAGGACAGAAATTGTATGGACCTAACAGAAGCAGAAGATGTTAAGAAGAGGTGGCAAGAATACACAGAAGAACTGTACAAAAAAGATCTTCACGTCCCAGATAATCACGATGGTGTGATCACTCACCTAGAGCCAGACATCCTGGAATGTGAAGTCAAGTGGGCCTTAGGAAGCATCACTATGAACAAAGCTAGTGGAGGTGATGGAATTCCAGTTGAGCTATTTCATATCCTGAAAGATGATGCTGTGAAAGTGCTGCACTCGATATGCCAGCAAACTTGGAAAACTCAGCAGTGGCCACAAGACTGGAAAAGGTCAGTTTTCATTCCAATCCCAAAGAAAGGCAATGCCAAAGAATGCTCAAACTACCGCACAATTGCACTCATCTCACATGCTAGTAAAGTAATGCTCAAAATTCTCCAAGCCAGGCTTCAGCAATACGTGAACCGTGAACTTCCAGATGTTCAAGCTGGTTTTAGAAAAGGCAGAGGAACCAGAGATCAAATTGCCAATATCTGCTGGATCATCGAAAAAGCAAGAGAGTTCCAGAAAAACATCTACTTCTGCTTTATTGACTATGCCAAAGCCTTTGACTGTGTGGATCACAATAAACTGTGGAAAATTCTGAAAGAGATAGGAATACCAGACCATCTGACCTGTCTCTTGAGAAACCTGTATGCAGGTCAGGAAGCAACAGTTTGAACTGGACATGGAACAACAGGCTGGTACCAAATAGGAAAAGGAGTATGTCAAGGCTGTATATTGTCACCCTGCTTATTTAACTTATATGCAGAGTACATCATGAGAAACGCTGGGCTGGAAGAAACACAAGCTGGAATCAAGATTGCTGGGAGAAATATCAATAACCTCATATATGCGGATGACACCACCCTTATGGCAGAAAGTGAAGAAGAACTAAAGAGCCTCTTGATGAAGGTGAAAGAGGAGAGTGAAAAAGTTGGCTTAAAGCTCAACGTTCAGAAAACTAAGATCATGGCATCTGGTCCCATCACTTCATGGGAAATAGATGGGGAAACAGTGGAAACACTGTCAGACTTTATTTTTGGGGGCTCCAAAATCACTGCTGATGGTGACTGCAGCCATGAAATTAAAAGACGCTTACTCTTTGGAAGGAAGGTTATGGCCAACCTAGATAGCATATTTAAAAGCAGAGACATTACTTTGCCAACAAAAGTCCGTCTAGTCAAGGCTATGGTTTTTCCAGTAGTCATGTATGGATGTGAGAGTTGGACGGTGAAGAAGGCTGAGTGCCGAAGAATTGATGTTTTTGAGCTGTGGTGTTGGAGAAGACTCTTGAGAGTCCCTTGGACTGCAAGGAGATCCAATCAATCCATCCTAAAAGAGATCAATCCTGGGTGTTCATTGGAAGGTCTGATGTTGAAGCTGAAACTCCAAAACTTTGGCCACCTCATGCGAAGAGTTGACTCATTGGAAAAGACCCTGATGCTTGGGAGGATTGGGGGCGGGAGGAGAAGGGGACGACAGAGGATGAGATGGTTGGATGGCATCACCGACTCGATGGACATGGGTTTGGGTAGACTCTGGGAGTTGGTGATGGACAGGGAGGCCTGGCGTGCTGCGGTTCATGGGGTCGCAAAGAGTCGGACACGACTGAGCGACTGAACTGAACTGATCTCTTTCTCACCTGTGGTTTTCAGAATGTTTAGCAGATTTTCTCTTGGGCAAGTTAAATTAATTAAATTAAAGTCAATTGAAACAGCACTCTTGCCTGGAAAATCCCATGGATGGAGGAGCCTGGTAGGCTACAGTCCATGGGGTCGCTAAGAGTCTTACACAACTGAGCAGCTTCACTTTCACTTTTCCCCCTCATGCACTGGAGAAGGAAATGGCACCCCACTCCAGCACTCTTGCCTGGAAAATCCCATGGATGGAAGAGCCTGGTAGGCTACAGTCCATGGGGTCACACAGAGTCGGACACAACTGAAGCGACTTAGCAGCAGCAGTAGCAGAAACAAATGTTACAACTTTTTAAAAATGTATGAAATCTGCTATCCCTTTTGGTCAAAAGTTCTCTTTAACCATTATCTTTTTAGCATCTATTTTCTCACTAAATAAACAGAGGCTAGGAAATGAATGCAATTTCTTGGCTACTTTGGTTAATTCATTTAAATTTAAACTAAAACCATGTGTAAGGAGAATATCAATATTAAAGCAGGTGCAAAACAATGCAAAATCAAGAGGGAATGCGATCATTTATGCAATTACTGAATCCCTTTCTCTTTCTTATTAAACTTTGAGCAATCTTATACTTGGATCTACCAAGTATTTTTCCAACTCCAGTAGTTGGCTCACTTGGTAATTAAAAAATAATGTCTCTGTGGTTGACTGGTATTTCAATCATGTAGCAGATGACTATTGTGCACAAACAAGTCAGGAGTTCCATGATATAACAAATTTCATGGCTTTTGTCTCTCCTGTACTTAATGCCACAATCTGATTTTTTTTAAAAGAAAAACACTAATGATAACTGGTTTTGATAGCCCCTCATGCTGACAAAAATGGTCTTGGTTGCATATACTATACATATTTTTAAGTAGTTGCAAAGACTATTTTGCTTATAAAGATCACTACACATATGGTCAACAACTGGAACTCATACGGAGGCTTCATCAGTGTAAACAATTATTGAAATAATGAAATTGGCTATTTTGGTCCTCTGGGTTGCTTTGTGAATTGGGACAAGTAATTAATCATTTCTACCCTTCTCATTTAGAAAAATGTATCAAAAATTTGAACTAAGTTATGTACATTGTTCCATTAGTCCTCAGCAAAGATATTTACAATATAAAAACTAGCATTTTAAAATTAGATTTAAATTTTGTTGTTGTTTAGTCACTAAGTCATGTCTGACTCTTTGTGACCCCATGCAGCACACCAGGCTTCCTTGTCCATTCACTATTCCTGGAGTTTGCTCAGATTCATGTCCATTGAGTCAGTGATGCTATGTAATCATCTCATCCTCTGCTACCCTCCATGAGCAGATTTAAATTAGAACCCCATGAAGAGATTTAAATTAGATAGCATTTAAAATATAGATTAAAATCTCGTATACACAGGCAGTCTTCTATGCTAAGATTGCCTATCATAATGAATAGATTATTGATGACAGTACACTTTCATGACAGTAGTAGTTTTTCATGATATTGCATTTATACTTATGACCTAATTACCATTCTAATAAACTCAACTGGATAGCTTCATTGTCATATCAGAATTCAGAAATAATAAGAGAGAAATGAAAATTTGGGACATGCAGCAAGAATATGGCTTCATAAAACACTTTCTTATTCTCCTGAAATCCATAAAAAAGTCAGCTAGAAAATATAAGAAAACCTGAAAGCTACATTTTCAACAAATCTAAGTGTACACGTACGTATGTATGTATATGCATACACACACACACACTCCAAAGTCTATAGAAAGGCTTGCAAAATACCTGATATCTCAGCAAAAATACATAACAGGAAGAGGAGAATCTGAGAGAGACTCAGTATACCCCTAAATGCACCAACAGATGAGAGGCATGTCCCAGGAAAATGTTGCTATGGAGAATATGAAAATATTACCTTTTCTGACTCAAAATTAAAATGACACAATTTCCTTTAAAAAGAAAGCATAATTGGAATAACTCAGGGGATGTGAAGTCAATAGGATTAGCCAAATATTGGTAGGTCAGCAGTCAGAACTCAAGAAAATAGTAGAAGAAAACACATAGTAGAAATAATGGATATGTCCTGTAAGATACAAAAGAACATCTGTTGGATAATAGTAAAATCTAAGTACCTCCAAAATTCTATTGCTCTTTTGAGAAGTACCTCAATATTCTATGAATTATCTCCATGATGGTGCAATGTATGATCCAGGAAGAATGAAGTGGGAAGGGGCAGTGATCAATGAACTGATAGGATTCTCTGCACCCACTGACATTTTGACCATATCACGTGTGATCATATCTGTTTTGTATGTAGGAGTTCCCATAAGATTTCATTTCATTCAAAAAGTGTTTTTATATTTTGAAAATCATGGAATTAGACAATTAAGTCCAGGAAATTAAACTAACCTTGTAAATATATAGCTATCACTGAGAATGATCTGAAGACTAGCAGAATGCTTCTTCTACAATCAAGGCTGTAAAGAAAGAACCACACAAAGTTTGGCAGGAAGGGAAGAGAAGCCAACTAGTCAGAACCTGCACCCCTAGTGGGGACCTGTAAGAGCACAGTAACACGTCAACAAACTGGACCACCCCGAAAAAAAAAATGGATCAATTCCTAGAAATATACAATCTTCCATGAGTTAGGAAGAAACAGATAACCTAAAGATACAGATTACTAGTATTGAGATTGAATCAGGAATAATAATAATAAAGAAAAACTCCCAACAAGCAAAAGTCCAGGACTGAACCACTTCACAGGAGAATTCCAAACATATAAAGAAGAGATAATACCTATCCTTTCCAAAATATTCCAGAAAACTGAAGAGCAGGAACACTCCCATGTTCATTTTATCAGGCCAGCATTACCCTGATATTAAAATCAGAACAAGAAACCACACACACACACACAAAAGAAAATAGGCCAATATCTCTGATGAATATATATGCCAAAATCCTCAAGAAAATATTAACAAGCTGAACTCAATAATACATTAAAAGGATCATACACCATGATCAAGTGGAATTTATCCTTGGAATGTAAGAATGGTTCAACATCCACAAATCAATATGATATACCATATTAACAAAATGAAGAATCACATGATCATCTCAATTGATGCAGAAAAAACATCTGAAAAAATTCAGTATCTATTCATGATAAACACTCTCAACAAAGTTGGTATAAAGAGAACATATCTCAACTGAATAAAGGCCATTTATGACAAACTCACAGCTAACATCATACTCAACAGTGAAAAGCTGAAAGTGTTTCCTCTAACATTAGGAACAGAACAGGATGCCCACCATAGACATTTCTATTCAAAGTAGTATTGACAGTTCCAGCCATGGCAATCAGATAAGAAAAATGAATGAAAGGCATCTGAACTGGAAGGCAAGAAGTAAAAGTGTAACTATTTGCAGAAGGCATGATACTATGCATAGAATTGTAACACAAAAGGTCATCCAAAAACTACTAGAATAAGTTAACTCAGTAAATTTGGAGGATACAAGTTTAATATACAGAAATCTGTTGCTTTTCTATACCCTAATAATGAACAATCAGAAAGAGAAAACAAGAAAACTATCGCACTTACAACTGCGTAAAAGAGAATAAAATACCTAGGCTTCCCAGGTGGCGCTAGTGGTAAAGAACCTGACTGCCCATGCTGCAGAAGTAAGAAACGGGTTTGATCCCTGGGTCGGGCAGATTCCCTGGAGGAGGAAATGGCAATCCAGTCCAATATTCTTGCCTGGAGAATCCCATGAACAGAGCAGCCTGGTGGGCTACAGTCCACAGGATCACAAAGAGTCATACACGACTGAATTACTAAGCAAACTTAATCAAGGAGGTGAAATACCTATACTCCGAAAACTACAAAATACTGATGAAGTAGATTAAAGATAATACAAAGAAATGTAAAGATAACCCATGCTCAGTGAAAGTGAAAGTCACTCAGTCGTGTCCAACTCTTTGCGACCCCATGGGCTATACAGTTCATGGAATTCTCCAGGCCAGAATACTGGAGTGGGTAGCCTTTCTCTTCTCCAGGGGATCTTCCCAACCTAGGGATCAAACCCAGGTCTCCTGCATTGCAGGTGGATTATTTTCCAGCTGAGCCACAAGGGAAGCCCCCATGTTCAAGGACTGGAAAAATTAATATTGTTAAAACGTCCATACTAACCAAAGTAATTTTCAGGTTTAACACAGTTCATATCAAAATTCCCATATTTCTCATAGAACTAGAATAAGTAATCCTAAAATTTGTATGGAGCCACAAAAGATCCTTAATTACCAAAGCAATTGATAGAAAAAAAGTTAACATGTTCCCTGACTTCACACTATACTGCATAGTACTGGCACAAAAATGGGCTCAGAGATCAAGAGAAGAGAACAGAATACAGAGCCTGGAAATAAACACACACATATGGCTGATTATCTATGAAAAATGAGGCAAGAATATACGATGGGGAAAAGACAAAGTAAGTGGTGGGAAAACTGGACAGCTACACGCAAAAACAATGAAATTAGAACATTTATTCATGCCATATATGAAAATAAACTCAAAATGGATTAAAGACCTAAATGTAAGACTGGAAACCATAAAACTCCTAGAAGAAAGCATAGGCAACACACTCTTTGACATCTATCTTAACGGTATCTTTTTGAATCTGTCTTCTTAAGCAAGGGAAACAAAAGCCAAAATAAATGAAACCTAGTCAAACTTAAAAGCTTTTGCACAGTAAAGGAAACCATTAGCAAAACTAAAAGGCAGCCTGCTGAATAAAAGATAATTGTAAATGATACATCTGATAAGGCATTAATACCCAAACTGCACATCCCTGGTGGCTCAGTGGTAAAGAATACACCTGCCAATGCAGGAGATGTGGGTTTGATTCCTAAGTCAGTAATGCCCTCGAGAAGGGAATGGCAACCCACTCCAGTATTCTTGCTAGGAAATCCCATGGACAGAAGAGCCTGGCAGGCTACAGTCTATGGGGCCACAAAAGAGTTGACTACAACTTAGCAGCTAAGCAACAACATCTAAATACATACACAGAACTCATATAACTCAACATAAAAAAACATGAGTAAAAAAATGGGTAGAAGACCTGAATGGGCATTTTTCCAAAGAAGACATACAGGTGGCCAACAGGCACAAGAAAAGATGCTCAGTATTAGTAATCATCAGAAAAATGTTAATCAAAGAAAAACCACAATGAGATACATCTCACACCTGTTAGGATAGTTATCTTAAAAAGACAGTAAATAATAAGTGTTGGTGAGGATGTAAGGAAACGGAAACCCAGTACACTGTTCATGGAAATGTAAATTGGTACAGCTACTATGGAAAACAATATGGAGGTACTCGCAAAAGATTAAAAAATAGAACTACCATATGATCCAAAATTTCATTTCTGAGTATAAATGTGAAGAAAATGAAAACACTAATTTGAAAAGTCATTTGCACCCTAATGTTCATAGCAGCATTCTTTAAATTAACAAAGATATTCAAACAACCTAAGTGTCCATCTACAGATGAATGGACAAAAAAATAGGGGTATATATACAATGAAATATTGATCTACCATAAAAAAAAGAATGAAATTTTGCCATTTGCAACAACACAGGTTGACCTGGAGGGTATTATGCTTAGATAAATAAGACAGAGAAGGAAAAAAACTGCATGTTTTCCCTTATATGTGGAAACTAAAAAAAAATTTAAATAAATGAATATAACAAAACAGAAACAGACCAACAGATACAGACAAAAAAGTAGTAGTTACCAATGGGGAGGAGGGGTGTAAGGAATACAAACTACTAGGTATAAAATAAGATACAGGCATATAATGGACAACACAGAAATACAGACCATACTTTATAATAATTTTAAATAGAGTATAATCTGTAAAAAAGTATTGAACCACTATGTTGTATACCTGAAATTAAGTCAACTACTAGAAAGGGTTAGTTGCTTAGTCATGTCTTATCCTTTGCAACCCCATGGACTGTATCCCGCCAAGTTCCTCTGTCTATGGAGTTCTCCAAGCAAGCATACTTAAGTGGGTAGCCAAAGTCTTCTACAGAGGATCTTCCTGACCCAGGGGTTGAACCCAGGTCTCCTGCATTGCAGGCAGATTCTTTACCATCTGAGCCACCTTCTCCTAACTATTCAAAAGGTGATGTTAAGTTACATCTCCAATTCCTACTGTAAATTCCTACAACTATCCCACAGATGCTGCTGTTTAGGGACATCTTAATCATTCCCCTTACACATTATTTAGAGAAATTCACATTTAAAGATCTCAGGAACATAGCATGATGTCTCCTGAGAAATCAAACAATAGAAGTTGAGTGTGAAAACGTTGTTTTTGGACTTAATAAATATTTGAAATCTTCCTTCCCATTCATATCAAGTTCCTTATCCAGATGAGAGAAAATATATGAATAAAACCATCTATTTCAGATTTAGAACACAATTATGGGATCCTCTACTGTCAGACAGTGGGATATATTTATAAACGGTAATATAATCTTCAATTTTTTCTAAACAATTTAAGCGGTCAGATAAGCCATCTTTGGATTACAAGTAAAAACAGAGTGTAGAGGGAAATGCAATTGACAGAAGATTTGGGAAATTATCTTTATTTTATTATAAAATCATATTAAAATATACCTATGTATATGGCTTCCATAAATATCTCAAGGAGGGAAAAGACCCTGTAATGACTGAGCCCAGACTCTTGTATTAGGCATGAATCCTAGTTCAAATACAAGCATGGCAAGTTCAGAACTGTAGTTCTGAGCAATTTATCTGTATTTAGTCAGTTATTTTTTATAATAGCACCAGTATGTAGGAAACAGTACTATCTTCACTTTACAGGTGAATGAATTTAGGCTCAAAGAGTTAAAAAGTTGTTTACATGTAAAGTCATATATGATTTGTTTTGTTCCACTGAATATGAATGTAAGTGACCTGTGCTACTTCTAAACAAAATCTATAAAAGCCATGGTCTTATCCAACCTTCTCTCTTACTTGTCTGTTATGAGATCAGCCTTCCCCAGAAATGGTTCAGGCCTATCAAGTTGGGTCCTGGAGTGAAGAATAAATGCAGTTAACCCAAAATGGATATATAACATGACAAGATATAATTTTTTGACAGATCACTAAGATAATGGAACACTGGTTATCACAGCATAAATTAGCTATACTGATTAACATGGAAATTGGTACCAGAATTGGGGTTCGAATAAAAAAATAGTAAATGTCATTGACTTTGGTGGTGGGTAATAGATAACAAGGACATTTATATAGGAATCTGGAAAGATGACAATCAATATTGTCCTGTACAAAACATTATCTAATAGTGTTACTTGTGATAACTTGAAAGGCACATAATCTACTGATTTAGTTTCTGGTTTTATACAGAGATTAGAAAGCAGTTCTAATCTGGAGCAGCTGTGAAGAGATAACCCACGTCCAAGGTAAGAGAAAACCAAGTAAGACGGTACGCACTGAGAGAGGGCATCAGAGGGCAGACAGACTGGAAACCACAATCACAATGAGCCAATCTGATCACACGGACCACAGCCTTGTCTAACTCAATAAAACAGGTCATACTGGAGAGATCTGACAGAATGTGGTCCACTGGAGAAGGGAATGGCAAACCACTTCAGTATTCTTGCCTTGAGAACCCCATGAACAGTAAGAAAGGGCAAAAAGATAGGACACTGAAAGATGAACTCCTCAGGTTGGTAGGTGCCCAATATGCTACTGGAGATCAGTGGAGAAATAACTCCAGAAAGAATGAACGGATGGAGCCAAAGCAAAAACAACACCCAGTTGTGGATGGGACTGGTGATAGAAGCAAGGTTCGATGCTGTAAGAGCAATATTGCATAGGAACCTGGAATGTTAGGTCCATGAATCAAGGCAAATTGGAAGTGGTCAAACAGGAGATGACAAGAGTGAACATTGACATTCTAGGAATCAGTGAACTAAGATGGACTGGAATGAGTGAATTTAACTCAGATGACCATTATATCTACTACTGTGGGCAGGAATCCCTTAGAAGAAATTGAGTAGCCATCATGGTCAACAAGAGAGTCCGAAATGCAGTACTTAGATGCACTCTGAAAAATGACAGAAGGATCTCTGTTCATTTCCAAGGCAAACCATTCAATATCACAGTAATCCAAGCCTATGCCCTGACCAGTAACCCTGAAGAAGCTAAAGTTGAATAGTTCTATGAAAGCCTACAAGACCTTCTAGAACTAACACTCCAAAAAAGATGTCCTTTTCATTATAGGGGACTGGAATGCAAAAGTAGGAAGTCAAGAAACACCTGGAGTAACAGGCAGATTTGGCCTTGGAGTACAAAATGAAGCAGAGCAAGGCTAATAGAGTTCTGCAAAGGGAACACACTGGTCATAGCAAACACCCTCTTCCAACAACACAAGAGAAGACTCTACACATGGACATCACCAGATGATCAACACTGAAATCAGACTGATTATATCCTTTGCAGCCAAAGATGGAGAAGCTCTATACAGTCAGCAAAAACAAGACCGGGAGCTGACTGTGGCTCAGATCATGAACTCCTTATTGCCAAATTCAGACTGAAATTGAAGAAAGTGGAGAAAACCACTAGACCATTCAGGTATGACCTAAATCAAATCCCTTATGACTATACAGTGGGAGTGAGAAATAGATTTAAGGGACTAGATCTGATAGACAGGGTGCCAGATGAACTATGGATGGAGGTTTGTGACATTGTACAGGAGACAGGAATCAAGATCATCCCCAAGAAAAGAAATGCAAAAAAAAAAAGCAAGATCGCTGTCTGAGGAGGCCTTACAAATAGCTGTGAAAAGAAGGCAAGTGAAAAGCAAAGGAGAAAAGGAAAGATATTCCCATTTGAATGCAGAGTTCCAAAGAATAGCAAGGAGAGATAAGAAAGCCTTCCTCAGCAATCAATGCAAAGAAATCGAGGAAAACAACAGAATGGGAAAGACCAGAGATCTCTTCAAGAAAATTAGAGATACCAAGGGAACATTTCATACAAAGATGGGCTCAGTAAAGGACAGAAATGGCAGGGACCTAACAGAAGCAGAAGATATTAAGAAGATGTGGCAAGAATACACAGAAGAACTGTACAGAAAAGATCTTCATGACCCAGATAATCATGATGGTGTGATCACTCATCTAGAGCCAGACATCCTGGAATGTGAAGTCAAGTGGGCCTTAGGAAGCATCACTATTAAAAAACTAATGGAGGTGATGGAATTCCAGTTGAGCTATTTCAAATCCTGAAAGATGATGCTGTGAAAGTGCTGCACTCGATATGCCAGCAAATTTGGAAAACTCAGCAGTGGCCACAGGACTGAAAAAGATCAGTTTTCATTCCAATCCCAAATAAAGGCAATGTCAAAGAATGCTCAAACTACTGCACAATTGCACTCATCTCATACGCTAGTAAAGGAATGCTTAAAATTCTCCAAGCCAGGCTTCAGCAATACGTGAACCGTGAACTTCCAGATGTTCAAGCTGTTTTAGAAAAGGCAGAGGAACCAGAGATCAAATTGCCAACATCCGTTGGATCATCAAAAAAGCAAGAGAGTTCCAGAAAAACATCTATCTCTGCTTTATTGACTATGCCAAAGCCTTTGACTGTGTAGATCACAATAAACTGTGAAAAATTCTGAAAGAGATGGGAATACCAGACCACCTGATCTGCCTCTTGAGAAATCTGTATGCAGGTCAGGAAGCAACAGTTAGAACTGGACATGGAACAACAGACTGGTTCCAAATAGGAAAAGGAGTACGTCAAGGCTATATATTGTCACTCTGCTTATTTAACTTACATGCAGTGTACATCATGAGAAACGCTGGGCTGGAGGAAGCACCAGCTGGAATTAAGATTGCCAGAAGAAATATCAATAACCTCAGATATATAGATGACACCAACCTTATGGCAGAAAGTGAAGAGGAACTAAAGAGCCTCTTGATGAAAGTGAAAGAGGAGAGTGAAAAAGTTGGCTTAAAGCTCAACATTCAGAAAACTAAGATCATGGCATCTGGTCCCATCACTTCATGGCAAATAGATGGGGAAACAATAGAAACAGTGGCTGACTTTATTTTTCTGGGCTCCAAACTCACTGAAGATGCTGATTGCAGCCATGAAATTAAAAGACGCTTACTCTTTTGAAGGAAAGTTATGACCAACCTAGACAGCATATTAAAAAGTACAGACATTACTTTGTCAACAAAGGTCCATCTTGTCAATGCTATGGTTTTTCCAGTAATCATGTCTGGATGTGAGAGTTGGACTGTGAAGAAAGCTGAGCACCAAAGAATTGATGTTTTTGAACTGTGGTGTTGGAGAAGACTCTTGAGAGTCCCTTGGACTGCAACGAGATCCAAACAGTCCATCCTAAAGGAGATCAGTCCTGGGTGTTCATTGGTAGGACTGATGTTGAAGCTGAAACTCCAATACTTTGGCCACCTCATGTGAAGAGCTGACTCATCTGAAAAGACCCTGATGCTGGGAAAGATCGAGGACAGGAAGAGAAGGGGATGACAGAGGATGAGATGGTTGGATGGCATCACCGAGTCAAAGGACATGGGTTTGGGTGGACTCCGGGAGTTGGTGATGAACAGGGAGGTCTGGTGTGCTGCAGTTAATGGGGTCGCAAAGATTTGGACAGGACTGAGCGATTGAACTGAACTGAGAAAGCAATATTATTAGTGTGCCACAGCTGCACAGAAAGTGACACATGAAAAATATGAGTCAAGAAATGAACTGACCAGTTTTCAGGAATAAAAGAAAACCAGGTATTCCAAATAGTCCAACATTTTCTGGGATAGAAAATATAAGTATTTCTCATTTTGACAAATGAAATAAAACTAAGAATTCCTTAAGCAATACAGGCCAACTGAAACTCATACTGGGGTCAAAAACCACATTAACAGTACACAGTTCACAGTTGTAATGGACTGAAGGTTTGTGACCCCCCCCCACTCAAATTCATATGCTGAAATATAATCTATAGCCAGATAATATTTGGAGGCAGGGCATTTGGGGAGGAAATTAGGTGATGAGGGTGGAGTCCACATCAGTAGGATTAGTGCCCTTACAAACAGTCAGACAGACATCAAATATTTTTCTACCATGGGAAGACACAGTGAAAATTCAGCCATCCAAAGCCTGCAAGAGGGCTCTCAGAAGAATTCTGTCATCTGGCACAATGATCTCAGGCTTCCAGAACCATAAGAAACAAATTTCTGTTTTTGATAAACCACTGAGTTTATGATATTTCAGTATAGCAATTAGAGCTAAGACAACACATTTTATTAAAAATCTGTGAATCATTAAGTGGCACCAAGTAAATCCTTTCAGTTGGACAAAAAGACACAAGGTAAAGAAAGAGTAAGTTTCCCTAACGTAAGACTGATAATCTTAAAGGTAATTAAGTAAGACATTCTTAATTCTCTCAGAAAAATTTTCTTGACATGACTATTGGTACTAGACAGAGCAGGAATCAAATAGATAAAAAGTAACTAAGGCTACAAATGACCTAAGTTATGGATGACAGACCCCATGAGGGTAAAATCTACTATAGATATGAAATAGCTTGATTATTCATAACTGTCAGTTCAGGTAAAAATACCACATAATGATATTTTTATGGCTAAGCAGATAGATAAAAACATCTGTCATGACTCTTATATTCCTCCTTGTCAGGAGCTTCCTGGTGTATATGAATGTCCTTTTTTAAAAAGAAATGTATCAAGTTACATATTGGAATTGATTTTCTAAGATACTAATATGATTATCACCCAATTGTATTTCAACTCTGTATCATTTCACAATGGATGAAATCCTATTTGAAAAGTTTCAATTTGAAACAGTAATGAAGTTAAATGCTGGGGTTCTCAGTGCATGTAGATTTTTCTGACATAACATCTGAATTATGCTATATGCCTATTCCATGGATGCCCTGTTCCTTTATAAATACTTTTCATTTTTATATAAAAAGAAAAAGGAGAAAACTAAGAAGCTATCCATATAAATGTGGGAGGAAAACTTAGCCAATCACTGAAAGAAGATCAGTTCTCCCAGGCAAATTATATTGAAAAACAGGATTAACCAAGTGGAAGAAGATGTATACTGTATATCTCAGGATTTTTATAGGAATCACATTTCAAAATTAAAAGGAGATATTGTAAAATTGGAAGGAAAGGACAAGATCATAATTTTAAACTGTATATTGCTTAATTTCAGTATAATCTGAAAACGTCTTTGAAAGGTGTGATGGTTAATTTTACATGTCAATTAGGGGCATATTCTTGAACGATATTAACATTTAAATCTGTAAGAAGGCTGCCATCAATCAGTTGAAGGCCTGAAAAGAAGAAAAAGACTGGCATTCCTGAAGTTATTCTATCTACATCAGACTGCCTTCAGACTTCATCTGCACCTTTGGCTCTCCTGAGTCTTCAGCCTGTCCATTCACACTGAAGATTTTGGATTCTACGGGCTTTGTAATCATGTGAGGCAATTCCTTATAACAAATGTCCTTTTCTCTTATTTGTCTTAGTCTGCTAGGACTGCCATAGCACAATACAACAAAGTATATGGGTTAAACAATTTAACCCATATTAAGAAATTTATGTTCTCACAATTCTCGAGCCTCAAAACATAGGAGCAAGGTACCCACAGTGTTTGTTTCCAGGGAGACTTTTCTTCCTGGTTTGCAGACGGTCCTCTTCTCACTGTTTCCTTACTTGGAATGTTTTCTATATCTGTGCAGAGAGAGAGCTGTCTAGTATCTCTTGCTCTTATTATAAGGATATTAGTCCTATTGGATTAGAGCTCCACCCTTATGACTTCATGTAACCTTAATTAACTTCTTAAACCATAAAATCATATTGAGGATTAGGCTCCAATCTATGAATTTTAGGAGGATGTAATTCACTCCATAACAAAAGACATCTGGAAAGAAGTCATATTTTACTATTTTCTGAGACAGTGACAGAGGAGATTTGATCCTAAGAGGAAACATACAAATTTGGGAAACAAATATTGATATTTCATGACCCAACGAGAGGTTTGCTTTTCCAGAAACACTCCAAATTTTAAAAATTGCAACTCCAGAAACTATGATCTATTCTACTCAGAATATAACTGAAAAAAAATGTAGCATCATTTTGTTAGGAGAGAGTTTGCATTTCCTGGGATATCATGAATAGGTATATCAGACGTTTGATACTGTACTCTGTGAGATTATGATGTTTCCCTAATGTTGCTTGAAAACCCAGTTCCTTTTATCTGGAAAGGTAGAAAAAAGACACTATAGTAGTAATGAGAGAAGATTATGAAGAAAATGGACATAGCATCTGTGAAGAGAAACGACATTTAGAAAAACTTTTCTGAGTCAATATCTTGACTGGTTGTTAATTAAATGCCTAATTTAAATATTATTTTTTAAGTTAAAGAATTATGTTTTTTTCATCCAAAGAAAATGTCACGACCTTGCATAAAAACTGTTTTAACTGTAGGTATTTGTAGAGGTTAGTTCGCTTGAACATTACAATGAACTATAAAGCAATCAGCTCAAACCATAAAATTCACTCACCTCAAATTATTCTGGAGGAGCTACACTAACAATGCTTGTACTATTTCTGAGAGTAAATTCACTTTAAATGAATAAATACATTTTTAATTTCACCGTTACAATGGTAAACACAAGCTTACCTATCTTATTTGCTACATTTTCCTAAGACAGAAGCTTTACTATTTTATTGTGTGACTGTCTCTAGTGAGAGTAATTAGGAAAGGAAAATAAACAGCATCGAAATTGGAAAGGAGGAAGTGAAATTGTCCCCATTTGCAAACTACATGATCTTATATATAGAAAACCCTCAAGAACCACAAAAACTATTTGAATTAGAAAAGAAAATCAGTGAAGGTGCAAGATACCAAATCAATATACGAAAATCAGTTGCACTAATAAAAAACTATATAAAAAGGAAATTAAAGTCTGTGGGAGAAGGCAAGGGTGGTATGATTTGAGAGAATAGCATTGAAACATGTATATTACCATATGTGAAGTAGGTTGCCAGTCCAGGCTCCATGCATGAGACAGGGTGCTCAGGGCCGGTGCACTGGGATGACCCTGAGGAATGGGATGGGGAGGAAGGTGGGAGGGGGGTTCAGGATGGGGGACACATCTATACACGTGGCTGATTCATGTCAATGTATGGCAAAACCCACCACAATACTGTAAAGTAATTAGCCTTCAATTAAAATAAATAAATTAATTTTAAAAGCAAAAGGAAATTAGGAAAACACTATCATTTACAATAGTATCAAAAAGAACAAAATACTTAAGAATAAGGCTAACTAAGTCAGTGAAGCACTGTACACTGAAAGCTATAAAACACTGCTGAAAGAAATTGAAGAAGACACAAATGGAAAAACATCCCTTGTTCATGCTGAAAGACTTAATATTGTCAAAATGTCCACATGCTCAAAGTGATCTACAGATTCAATGCAATACCTATCAAGATTCCAATGGATTTTTTATAGAAATAGAAAAAAAATCTTAAAATTCACACTGAAGCACAAAAGATCCTAAGCAGCAAGACCGATCTTAAAAAAGAACAGAGCTGGAGTCTTTAATGTAGGATCTGTGTCTCAAGAATTGGGTTCCTTCAAGTAACTGTTTTACTACCTGAAAGAAACAGATATGGAGAGGGAAGTTATTTTATTTTTATAAGTTACAGCCTAGTTATCTTACATGTACCAGTGGGGATTTGGCTTGTTTTACCACCCTACTTTGAAATCAGTGGATTCAATCAGTATCCCTATTACAAGAAACAGTTTGGTTTTCCTGAAAAATGTCAGAGGGCATCCTACAACTCCTCCATCTATAGTAACATGCAACTGAAATTAAGTTGTTGGGGCTCCTGAAAAGTAATTAGACTCCAAGGATACATAGATAATCTAGAACCAATCTAATCACTTTATAACTTTTTTTTTTTTTTACTACTGATTCATGGTTCAATGTCTGCTGATTTTCTGTGATGTTGAAACTGTATGGCATAGTGAGAGGCAGAGAAATTGTGCTTTTTTTGCCCTTGGTTGTTCCTCATGCTTGTATCCAACACTATCTTATTTGTATCTATTCCCTCTCCTGAAAGTTACCTTGTCCTGTCCCATCCTCAAAACAACTCCATAGAAACTGCCCACATTTTATTTCCTCCTTGTCTCCCTAACTATAGACTCAAGCACTGAACCACAAGAGTCACTACTGTTGCCTTGTACCTAGGCATCATGTTTCCATTTTTATTATTGTAACTCCATTTTGGTGTATAGGATTTTAAGTTGTATGTGCAAATTTCCCCCCATATCATGCCAGGACTACATAGATAGGAACAGGAATTTGTATAGATTGGAAGAAGATAGGATCAAACTAATTCTCACATTTACCTTCACAAAATGATTTAAAAAAGAGGGTCTTTAGCCTTGTGTAAATATGGCCTGGATTAAGAAATAATTACCAAATTATTACATATTCTGCAGTTACTAAGAGTCATACATAACATTTGATAAAACTGCAATTGAATTAAATAAGCACTTTTTCTCTGATTATGCAGGGTTATTTGAAATGTATTGCTTCTAGAATAGTAAAATTAATATTAAACTCCAGAATTATATACTACTGTTACCTAATGGGAGAAGGCAATGGCACCCCACTGCAGTACTCTTGCTATGGACGGAGGAGCCTGGTAGGCTGCAGTCCATGGAGTTGCAAAGAATCGGACACGACTGAGCGACTTCACTTTCACTTTTCACTTTCGTGCATTGGAGAAGGAAATGGCGACCCACTCCAGTATTCTTGCCTGGAGAATCCCAGGGACGGGGGAGGCTGGTGGGCTGCCATCTATGGGGTCGCACAGAGTCGGACACGACTGAAGCGACTTAGCAGCAGCAGCAGCAGCTTACCTAATGATTTAAAAACATTTATGTACTAAATTATGCACAAGAGAAACCAACCAGAGTTAAAAAACAAATTCAGCCAAGTTTCAGGGACATGACACATAACACATCCAATTCAGCTGTATTCTCTACACACAAGCAGTAAATAACTCTCTCTCTCTCTCTCTCTCTCTCTCTCTCTCTCTATATATATATATATATATATATATATATATATGAACAATTCCATTTACAATAGCATCCAAAGGAATAAAAAAGCTAGAAATAAATTTAATAAGACAGATGAAAGAGTTGTACACTGAAGACTGTAAAACATTGCTAAAACTACGAAAAAATAAAGGAAGATCTCAATAAATGAAAAGATATCCCATGCTTTAGATTGGAAGAATTAGTATTATTAAGATGTGACAATACTACCAAAAAGTATCTATTGACTCTATCAAATCCTAATGGCTTTATTTCCCAAAATGGAAAAGCTATTTCTCAAATTTATGTGAAACACAGTCATGAACTGGAGAAACAATCCTGAAAAAGAACAAAGTCAGAATGCCCACATGTTCTAATTTTGAAACTTACTGCAAAGCTACAGTAATCAAAACAGTGTGGTACTGACATAAGGATATTGGAATATAATTGAGAATCCAAAATTAGCCTATGTATTTAAGCCCAATTGCTTTTTGACAAGAATGCCAAGAACATTCAACAGTAGAGAATAGTCTATTCAACAAATGGTGCTGAAACAACTCTATAGCCACATGTAAAAGAATAAAGTTAGAACTCTACCTAACACCACAAAAATAAACTCACAATAAAGCAAAGATTAATTACAAGAGCTAAAACAATAAAATTCTTAGAAGAAAATATTAGGGTATTAATAAATCTTCAGGAACTTTAGTTTGGCAATGGACTCTTAGATATAACACCAAAAACATGAGCAACAAAATAAAAACTAGACAAATTGGACTTCTTCAAAATCAAAAACTTTTGTACATCAAAATACATTATCAAGGCAGTGAAAAGACAGCCTACAGAATGGGAGAAAATTTTGGCAAATCATATATTTGGTACCCAGAATATATAAAGACTTTAACAACTCAACAACAAAAGCAAACAACCAAAGTACATAAATAAACATTTCTCCAAAGACAAACAAATGGTGAGTAAGCACATGAAAAAATGCTCAGTGTCATTATCCATCAGGGAAATGTAAGTCAAAATCCCAGTGAAATGTAACTCAACACCCACTAAGACAGATAATATATAACAAATATTAGTCAGGGTGTGGAAAAATTGGAACCCTCATACGCTGCTGGCAGGAATGGGGCTGCTGTGTAAAAAGTTTGGTAGTTCCTGAAAAAGTTAAGCATGCAACTGCCATAAGAACCAGCAATTCCTCTCCTATGCATACGTCCCAGAGAACTGAAAAAAAAATGGTACTCAAAACAAATACTCATAAACGAATGTTCATACACATTCATAACAACCAAAAGGTAGAAACAATCCAAATGTCCATAAATAGATGAATGGATACAAAAATTAATATATATGTAAAATGGAACATTTTTCAGCCATAAAAAGAATGTAATGATGATACATGCTACAGTGTGAATGAGGCCTTAAAATAAGTGAAAGTGAAAGAAGCCAGACACAGAAGGTTACATGTTGTATAATCCTATTAATATGAAATATTCAGACTAGGTAAATCCATAGGGCAAAAAGCAGATTGGAGGTTTCCAGGGACTGAGCAAGGAAGGATACAGGAGTAACTGCTTAATGGATATGGGCTTTTATTTGTGGATAATAAAAATATTTTGGAAGTAGATAGAGGTGGTGGCATACATGTCTTTGAATGAACTGAATGCCATTAAATTGTTCACTTCGAAATGCTTAATTTTATGATCTGAGAATTTCAATTAGGAAAAAATGAAAAGATAATGCACCTGTCCATTGCATATTGCATAATTTGCATTTCAAAACTCCTAATTTTATCACTTTTCTGGGTTGTAATTTAATGAATCTATTGCATTTAAAGGATGAGAAAATGGGTTTATTTATTCTTGTCTGTTTTGTGAGTTTTCCTATGGATTTTAACTGATTTTATTTTAGTAGGATAGTTACTTAGAATCAGACATTCTCTTTGGAAACTAATGTACTTAAATTATACTTTAGGAGTTGAAATAACTTTTAAAGTTCATCTTACTTTTAGTTACTGATCAGTTTATAAATATAATGCTTCTGTAATCTTTAGAAAATTCTATCAGGAAAATACTATATATGATACTTGGAAATTAAAGTATTGCCCACCAGAGGGCTCTCATTTTTCTTCTTTCTGCTTTTCAAAAAAAAAAGTCATATTTTAATAATTATAGCTTATACACCTCTGAGTAAATCAAGTAAATACCCTACGTGTGTGTAGAAGATCCCTAAACAGTAAACTTAAACTTATTATGACTGAGATGCAAATAAAGCATACTTTATAAACACATGCTCATGTTTTCTACATTTCTCCATCAAAATTTCTGTGAAAGGGAATTAATACAATGAACTATTATGAGTTGAATAAGAGGGAATGAAACAAATGCTCCTTTAAAATTCACAGAGCACAACCTCCAGAATAACTAAGTGTATTGTTAATTCTAGATACTAATCTACACCAGGATGGATGGAAATTACCCCAACTATGTTTGGAAACAGTGTCTTAATGTGAAAATTGATAAACTGAGTTTATATTTTAAAATATTTTTATTGCACCTATATTATGTATGGTGGATGTGTTGATGACTAAGATATAGTTGCTTTTCTTGAGAAGCTCAGTCCATAATGGGAAACAGGCCTCTGAATAAATAACAACCATATACTTGAACTTCTATAAAGAAGTGTGGCAATCAAATGACTATGTAATTCTCAGGGAGAAGTGAAGGCTGGGAATGTTATATATGTCGAAGTCCCTCAAGAAATTCTTAACTCTTTCCTCATTTCACAGCTGACAACCACTGTGGCAAGTGAAACTGTAGAAAGAGAAACTGCCTACCTAGGAGAATCAGGGAAGTTTCCTAAACCAGAAACTGAAGATCTGAGTTTAATCTGAGAAGCTCTCAAAGTAGAGGGAGGTGAGATAAAAAGCAGGAGGGGAAATCCAAACAGAGGGAAACGAGCGATCAAAGTTCTGGGGTTAAAAAATTAACAAAATACACAAAAAAAACATATGACATCATCAGAGATCAGGGACACTGATCTGGGTACTTGGGGAATGGAATAGGCTGCAGTGAATGATACGAGTTAAGAGTGAGTTTGGAAATCACATTTTGAAAAGCCTTGAATAAAGAGTTTTGAAAAGCCTTGAATAAAGCCTTCATCTTATAGAAAATTTGGAAGCAGAGATTGTTTTTAAGCAGGATAATGACTTGAACAGATAGTTAATTTAGTTGGTGAATTTTAATAGGTCAGGGGAGCAAACTAAGGGTATAGAAGAGCAGAAAGAGTAAAATGTGAGAAAGTCTAATTAAGGGATAGTTATTTAAGCACTGAGCAGATGAGGGCCTTAATTAAGGCTGGACCAGTGTGGATGGTAAAAAGGTGATTCAATAAAATATTAACATCATTAAAGAAACATTTCAACAAGCTTCAAGCCAACCATGTAAGTCTGTCTCTCTGTGACCTTGAGCTTGGCTAGAGCTTTCTGGAATGCATCCCAGAACTTTTTGAAAACTGCCATAGATTTGTGAGGTAAAGAGAGAAATGACCAATCCCCAGTGATATGTTACTACTCTTCTCAACCAATCAAGTGATACCCTGTTTTATTGGAGGAACATTTCTTCTCCTTTGGCAATGATGAGATGGGACTTGTAAAAGAGCAGGAAAGTATCCGTTTAGGATGGAGAGCTTATGGCATACTCATGAGCAGAAGAGAAGAGCTAGCAGAAAGTGATTGATGGTGACAGACCAAAAAACAGATCTCATTCATAGAGTCTCTTCCTGTAATCACAGTAACATTTCAAGTTGTTAGCTAATAGTTCTGAGAACTCACTGTATTTCATGTACTATTCTAAACTAGGTACTTTACATTTATTAACTTATTAAATTCCACAGTAATTTAATTTGGGTTAAATTTCATTATCATTACGTCCATTGTGCAGATCAAAAGAAAAAACGAAGAAAAATGAGGCCATGACCGACAATGTAACTTGGCAAGCACATCCAGCCAACGAGAGCGGAGCCAGGATTTTAATTCAGGCAAGGTGGATGTAGAGGCCATCCTCCAAAATACTCCTCTCTCCTGTCTCACCTTCTGGCAGGAAGCTATGTAGGATGGAAAGGAGTTAACAGTGGCTGGAGGAAATCCTGACCTCTACTCACCAACTTTTTGGTTTAAAACTAAAAAGAAAAGGAAGAATCTGTAGAGTTCATACCTAAAAGGTGATTTGAGCAGGATGTGCCTATCTATACTAATTACTGTAAATAAATCTGGAATTTATGCAATTATGGGATATTGCTGACCAGAGAATGGAAATTAACGCTGTAATATCTTTGACCCTGAATGACTAAGCACATATAAAAGCTAAGCAGCTCTAAACCTAAGCAACTGAGCTGACACACACCCCACACATTGTTAGTGCTTGTTTGCTACTCCCAGTGTGGGAAAAGGGACAATTAGGAAGATTTGAAGGCTCAGGCCCCCTCGGGAAAGGAATACTACATGTGTGCATGCTTCTGGCTTGTACCTTTTGAATCATTAGTAGTTTGGTGTTGGGTAAGACCTATGATTCATGTGAGTCTGTTTTGACAATTCTATCTTTTATGGCAACTTGCTATGGAAAGTAAAGAGCACGGTGGTGGGTGTCTTGGCTTTGAACATTGCTATGATTTAATCTATTACAGTACAGAATTTAGTGTACTACCAACTTATGTACTCCCATACAGATAATCAAGCATGTCAACAATTCCCAGATTTATATCTATGAGTCAGACCTTTATAGTTTGGTAGAATGCAGAATACAAAACTGGGGCCAGTGCACACTGTTAGTATTAATAAAAATAAAAACAGCTAATGTTATTGGGCAATTACTTTTTGCTTATTACCTTCACTGGTAACTTATTTACTTCCCATAACAAAATTATGAGGCCAGTACCATTTTTATTGCTGTTTATCAATGAAGAAACATAATAAATGTGGCTCAATCACTGTACTCAGTCTGACACAATGTGTCCTTCCCACAGAGGAGTGAGGAGTATGGAGAGAAGCACTCACCTCTTCCCTTAAGAGTAACACAGGAATCTGCCTTGGTTCTATTCTGTTTGGTCAAACCCTACAACTGGATTGGTCTGCTAAGTCCGACATCACACCATAACATAGACTGGATGGCTTCAATAGAAGAAATTTATTTACCATAATTCTGGAAGCTAGAAGTCCACAGTCAAGGTGCTTTCATATGGTTGATTTGGGGTGAAGTTCTTTTCCTGGCTTCTAGACCTCTTGCTAGGTCTTCATATGGCCTCTGTTTTTTCAGAGAGAGAGAAGGATCTCTGGTATCTCTTCTTCTTTTTATAAAGTCACCAATCCTATTGAAGTAGGACTCACTCTAATGGCCTCATGTGTGCTCAGTCACTCAACTGTAGCCGACTCTGTGACACCATGGACTGTAGCCCACCAGGCTCCTCTGTCCATGAGATTATCCCAGCAAGAATATTGGAGTGGGTTGCCATTTCCTACTCCAAGGGATCTTTCCAACCCAGGATTGGACCTGTATCCCCTGCATCGACAGGCAGATTCTTTGCCACTAGTGCCAGAATTAACCTTAATTGTGTCCTTAGAGGCCCCATCTCCAAATACACTCACACTGGGGCTCAATACATGAATTTAGGAGGATGCAGTTCAGCCCGTGACAGTGATTCCTGTATCTTTCTGTCAATCCATGGTTATTTTTCCAACACTGTCTCTGCCCACTAAACTCTCACCTTCTAATCCTTGAGAAAAAAATTTCCCTCTTGCCTTGGCTTCAACTTCATAGGACTAACACTAACAGAAGTGAGATTACATTTCTCCCTTTCCCTGCTGAGACTGAGATAATCAGAGACTTGCTTCTAACTGTACTCCCTTTTGGACTTCAGTCTCTGCCTCTCCAGTAAATTTCTCACAGATCATCAGAATTATCCTCCTAAAAATTAATTGTTCTCTCAATTAAATAGGCAACAAAATAAAATTCTTAAGCATGAATTTACAGTCTTGCCCGATCTACTTTCCTTGCTTTACCATTTTGCGTTTCAGTCAGTATCTAAATGCCACTCTCAGGGGACCTGTCACTTTGCTTCCTGCTGTTCAATACTTTGGACTTCCCTGGTGGCTCAGACGGTAAAGCGTCTGCCTACAATGCAGGAGACCCAGGTTCAATCCCTGGGTCGGGAAGATCTCCTGGAGAAGGAAGTGGCGACCCACTCCAGTATTCTTGCCAGGAAAATCCCGTGGGTGGAGGACCCTGGTAGGCTACAGTCTATGCGGTCGCAAAGAGGCGGACATGACTGAGGCACCTCACTTCATTCAATACTTTGCCTGTGCCTCTGCTATGAGACTTAATTCCTTTCATGCTGTATAAATGACAGTTGTTTATACCACTCTTATAAAATTAGAAACCTCATTCGGGCAAAAACAGTATTCATTTATCTCTGTATATTTATACTGACAGGTACAATAGGTCCTCCAGGTCCTTAATTTATATGATGATTCACTTAAATATTTATTCAATCTCTACTCTACAGTAGGCCCTCTCACCTTCAAGATGAAAGCTAAAAAATGTTTTTACTACATTTTTTTTTCAGTAGAAAATGACTTCTTTAGCTGACAGGTCACATGGTATAAACAAATATTTTAAAATTTTGCAATCTTTAGCTAAATTTTTAAAACTTCTATGGGTCATCTTTTGTATTAATTAGAATTACAAACTAGCTGAATGTAACAAGCAGATAATTGAATGACATGGTTTAAATAAAGTGCCTTCCTCACACAGAACCCAGAAGAAGTCATGTCAAGAACTGGGATGCAGGGCCTCTGAGGTTGTCAAGGACATATGTGCTTCCATCTTTGTACCCTACAGCCCTCTATACTGCTCTGCTGCCATGGGACTCCAGCCACCACACTGCTTTTCTTGATGGCAAGTTGAAAAAACTTTAAGAAGTCCTATAAAACAATTCTGTTTATATCTAACTGGCCAATGCATAATCATATGACTGACCCAAGTGTCAAGAAGGGTGGGAAATACAATCTTTCATCTGGGCACACTGCCACATTGAATAAATCAGATATTCCTATTAAAGGAGAGAAAATGGATATTTGGGTACTGCTAGAGGTACACAGAACTTTCCCAAGAAAACGAAATGCAAAAAGGCAAAATTGTTGTGTGAGGAGGCCTTAAAAACAGCTGAGAAAAGAAGAGAGTTGGACCATAAAGGAAGCTGAGTGCTGAAGAATTCATGTTTTTGAACTGTGGTGTTGGAGAAGACTCCTGAGAGTCCTTTGGACTGCAGGGAGATCCAACCAGTCCATCCTAAAGGAAATCGGTCCTGAATATTCACTGCAAGGACTGATGATAAAGCTGAAACTCCAATACTTTGGCCACCTGATGTGAAGAGCTGACTCATTGGGAAAGACCCTGATGCTGGGAAAGATTGAAGGCGGGAGGAGAAGGGGACGACAGAGGATGAGATGGTTGGATGGCATCACTGACTCGATGGACATGAGTTCGAGTAAACTCTGGGAATTGGTGAAGGACAAGCAAGCCTGGTGTGCTGCAGTCCATGAGGTCGCAAAGGGTTGGACACAACTGAGTGACAGAACTGAACTGAAAGGCAAAAGAGAAAAGGAAAAATATACCCATCTGAATGCAGAGTTCTAAAGAACAGCAAGGAGAGATAAGAAAGCCTTCCTGAGTGACCAATGCAAACAAACAGAAGAAAAAAACAGAATGGGGAAGACTAGAGATCTCTTCAAGAAAATTAGAGACAGCAAGGGAATATTTCATGCAAAGATGGGCAAAATAAATGAGAGAAACAGTATGAACCTAACAGAAGCAGAAAATATTAAGAAGTGGTGGCAAGAATACACAGAAGAACTATACAAAAAAGAGCTTAATGACCCAGATAACCACGATGGTATGATCATTCACCTAGAGCCAGACGTTCTGGTAGGCAAAGTCAATTGGGCCTTAGGAAGCATCACTACGAACAAAGCTAGTGAAAGTGATGGAATTCCAGCTGAGCTATTTCAAATCCTAAAAGATGATGCTGTTAAAGTGCTGCATTCAATACAACAGCAAATCTGGAAAACTCAGCAGTGGCAATAGGACTGGAAAGGTCAGTTATTCCAACCCCAAAGAAAGGCCAAAGAACATTCAAACTACCACACAATTGCACTCATTTCACATGGTATCTAAGTAACGCTCAAAATTCTCCAAGCTAGACTTGAATAGTATGTGAACCGAAAACTTTCAGCTGTTCAAGCTGGATTTAGAAAAGGCAGAAGAACCAGAGATCAAATTGCCAGCACCCAATGGATCATCGAAAGAGCAAAAGAGTTCCAGAAAAACATCTACTTCTGCTTTATTGACTACACCAAAGCCTTTGACTGTGTGGATAAAACAAACTGTGGAAAATTCTTCAAGAGATGGGAATACCAGACCACCTGACCTGCCTCTTGAGAAATCTGTATGCAGGTTAACAAGCAACAGTTAGAACTGGACATGGAACAACAGACTGGTTCCAAATCGGGAAAGGAGTACGTCAAGGCTGTATATTGTCACCCTGCTTATTTAACTTATATGCAGAGTACATCATGAGAAACGCTGGGCTGGAGGAAGCAGAAGCTGGAACCAAGATTGCTGGGAGAAATATCAATAACCTAAGATATATAGATGACACCACCCTTATGGCAGAAAGTGAAAAGGAACTAAAGAGCCCCTTGATGAAAGTGAAAAAAAGAGAGTGAAAAAGCTGGCTTAAAGCTCAACATTCAGAAAACTAAGATCATGGCATCCGGTCCCATCACTTCATGGCAAATAGATGGAGAAACAATGGAAACAGTGAGAAACTTTATTTTCTTGGGCTCCAAAATCACTGCAGATGGTGACTGCAGCCATGAAATTAAAAGATACCTGTTCCTTGGAAGAAAAGCCACGACAAATCTAGACAGCATATAAAGTAGCAGAGATATTACTTTGCCAACAAAGGCCCATCTAGTCAAAGCTATGGTTTTTCCAGCAGTCATGTATGGATGTGAGAGTTGGACTATAAAGAAAGCTGAGTGCTGAAGAATTGATGGCTTCTGAACTGTGGTGTTGGAGAGGATAGTTTAGAGCCCCTTGGACTGCATGGAGATCCAACCAGTCAGTCCTAAAGGAAATCAGTCCTTATTATTCATTGGAAGGACTGATGTTGAAGCTGAAGCTCCAATACTTTGGCCACCTGACGTGATGAACTGACCCATTGGCAAAGACCCTGATGCTGGGAAAGACTGAAGGGAGAAGGAGATGACAGAGGATGAGATGGGTGGATGGCATCACTGATGATGAATGAATTTGAGCAAGCTCTGGGAGTTGGTGATGGACAGGGAAGCCTGGCATGCTGCAGTCCATAGTGTCTCAAAGAATTGGACATGACTGAGTGACTGAACTGAACTGAGAAATACATACATACTTCTTTAACCAAAATAAAATTTTAAAAAAATCTGTGTATATGAAATGAAAATGGACTGCAAAGTGACCTTTTAGGTATAACTGATCTGAAGTTGAACTGTTTATATTCGATTAAATTATAACTTAAATAATCACATATTAAAATGGAAAAAAAAAACACTGGTGAATACAATTCAGTTTAATTAGCCAATGACACAAATACCTGTCTCTCTCTCCTGTACCTATTGACCTCTGTCACTTCCAGACAAGCTATCCAGCCACAATCCCATCCATTTACTTTATGTCCTAAGGACTATTTTCCTGAGAACTCTCCTGCACAACACTTTTTCTTGGCCTATATTATAGCCTTTCCACCCTTGAAATGCTTACATGTATATTTAAAGCAGCTTGCCCAGACAGATTTGGGGTGATTAAGATTCATATTTGCTGAACAGCAATGGAACTAATTACTCACGTCTTTGGGGAAGGGCCTGAAATAAACCTCCTAGAATACATCAAAGTAGAGGTTGTAGGGATGGTGAAAATAAATTAATAGGAGCAGAGCCTTGGCAAATGACTACAAACTCTTGGACTGGTAAGAAGGCTGTCTTGAGAGGGAAGGACAAGAGAAGAGTTCCAAGTGTGAAAACTGTAACTACAATGCGTTTCAGTTTCATTCTGAGTTCCTTCAGAAACACTAGTGTTATTCTTCCTACAAATGAGTCTGGATAAATACGACTAACATAAATGTATGTTTGCAATATAAATCAATGTGAATGTTTTCTAAGGAAAAAAACATAGGCAACAAGTAGACTGCATTTTAAAAAAGTTAAATTCTCTGTAATTATTCCAGGTATATTTGGGTGATGATTATCCAAGATTCTATATCCTCACTATCTCTTAATATCTCCACTAAACATTTTCAAATTGAAAATTAAAGCATCTTTTCCCTCTTATCAATAATTTTGAACTATATGCAATTAGTTAAATTTTCTTAATAGCAGCTCTAGTACTAAAACTTCTTTTTAAAGAGAGAAAAGGTTAAACTAATATTTGAGACTCTTTTCTAATCACAGCAGATTAAACTTATGATTTTATCTCCAATAACTTACAAAACTACACTAAAATTACAGAAAATAAAAATTTTAAAGTATAAATCCATGAGAGCATGGAAGATGAGAGGAAATTCCAGATATAAAAATCACTAAATTTTGGAAGCTGCAGGGTAGCCTCATGAATGGTAACTGACTTGGCAGAGAGTGGAAAGTTCAGTCACTCAGTTGTGTCCCACTCTTTGCAACCCCATGGACTGCCACACACCAGGCTTCCCTGTCCATTACCAATTCTGGGGCTTACTCAAATTCATGTCCATCGAGTTAGTGATACCATCAAACCATCTCATCCTCTATCAGGCCCTTTTCTTCTTGCCTACAATCCTTTCCAGCATCAGGGTCTTTTCAAATGAGTCAGTTCTTCACATCAGGTGGCCTAAGTATTGGAGCTTCAGCTTCAACATCAGTCCTTCCAATGAATATTCAGGACTGATCTCCTTTAGGATTGACTGGTTGGATCTCCTTGCAGTCCAAGAGACTCTCAAGAGTCTTCTCCAACACCACAGTTCCAAAGCATCAATTCTTTGGCACTCAGCTTTCTTTATGGTCCAACACTCACATCTCTACATGACTACTGGAAAAACCATAACTTTGACTAGACAGACTTTGTGGGCAAAGTAATGTCTCTGCTTTTTAATATGCTGTCTAGGTTGGTCATAGCTTTTCTTCCAATGGGCAAGCATCTTTTAATTTCATGGCTGCAGTCACCATCTGCAGTGATTTTGGAGCCCAAGAAAATAAAGTCTATCACTGTTTCCACTGTTTCCCTATCTATTTGCCATGAAGTGATGAGACCGGATGCCATGATCTTAGTTTTCTGAATGTTGAGTTTTAAGCCAGCTTTTTCACTCTCCTTTTTCACTTTCATCAAGGGGCTCTTTAGTTCCTTTTTCTTTTTGCCATAAGGGTGGTGTTATCTGCATATCTGAGGTTATTGATTTCTCCTGGCAATCTTGATTCCAGCTTGTGCTTCATCCAGCACGGCATTTTGCATGATGTACTCTGCACACAAGTTAAATAAGCAGGGTAACAATATACAGCCTTGACATACTCCTTTCCTGATTTGGAACCAGTCTGTTGTTCCATGTCCAGTTCCAACTGTTGCTTCCTGACCTGCATACAGATTTCTCAGGAGTCAAGACATGTGATCTATTCCCATCTCTTGAAGAATTTTCCACAGTTTGCTGTTATCCACACAGTCAAAGGCTTTGGAATAGTCAATAAAGCAGCAGTAGATGTTTTTCTGGAACTCTCTTGCTTTTTCGATGATCCAGAGGATGTTGATCTCTGGTTCCTCTGCCTTTTCTAAATCCGGCTTGAATATCTGGAATTTCACTATTCACCTACTGTTGAAGCTCCCCAATATGCTACGGGAGATCAATGGAGAAATAATCAAAGAAAGAATGAAGAGGCAGAGCCAAAGCAAAAATAACACCCAGTTGTGGATGTGACTGGTGATGGAAATAAAGTCCGATGCTGTAAAAAGCAATATTGCATAGGTACCTGGAATGTTAAGTCCATGAATCAAGGCAAATTGGAAGTGGTCAAACAAGAGATGGCAAGACTGAATATTGACATTTTAGGAATCAGTGAACTAAAACTGACTAGAATGGTTGAAGAACTACGGATGGAGGTTTGTGACATTGTACAAGAGGCAGTGATCAAGACCATCTCAAGAAAAAGATCAAGAAAAAGAAATGCAAAAAAGCAAAATGGTTGTCTTGAGAAGGGCTTACAAATAGCTGAGAAAAGAGGAAAAGCTAAACGCAAAGGAGAAAAGGAAATACATACCCATTTGAATGCAGAGTTCCAAGGATTAACAAGGAGAGATAAGAAAGCCTTCCTCAGTGATCAATGCAAAGATATAGAGGAAAACAATAGAATGGGAAAGACTAGAGATCTCTTTAAGAAAAATTAGAGATACCAAGGGAACATTTCATGCAAAGATGGGCTCAATAAATGAGAGAAACAGTATGGACCTAAGAGAACCAGAAGATATCAAGAAAAGGTGGCAAGAATACACAGAAGAACTATACAAAAAAGATCTTCATGACCCTGATAATCATGATGGTGTGATCAGACACGATGGTGTAGAGCCAGACATCCTGGAATGCGAAGTCAGGTGGGCCTTAGGAAGCATCTCTATGAACAAAGCTGGTGGAGGTGATGGAATTCCAGTTGAGCTATTTCAAATCCTAAAAGATGATGCTGTGAAAGTGCTGCACTCAATATGCCAGCAAAGTTGGAAAACTCAGCAGTGGCCACAGGACTGGAAAAGGTCAGTTTTCATTCCAATCCCAAATAAAGGTAATGCCAAAGAGTGTGGAAAGGTGACATCTAAATGCCCACAGGAGGAAATAGTAATCGAAAAGGTCCAAGCCTGGAGGGACCTGGTGTCACCAAGGGTAACAGGAAAGATGGAGAAGTGACAGCATCTTGGGTTACACAGAGAAGTTAGATCCCAGAAACCTTTTCACAACATGTACCTCTATAACCCACTCTGACTGCAGCAGAAAACTGAGATTTGCTCCTTGGAGGGAGTCCACAAAAGAGCTTTTGTGTACAAAGAGGTGAACAACAGTACCAACATTCAGGCCCACTGGGCCCAGAAACAGGGGAAATACTGCAGACCAGTATGAGAAAGTCAGCACACAACTCCCTTCTCCATTTTGGTCCCAAGTTCAGGAGCAGGCCCTACAGGAGAAGTTAATCACAGGAGATACCGAATTGTTTAAGAGATAGATCTGACGTTTTTGGAACAGCTCACAAAACAGATGGACCTAGCTCTACTGCCTTACGTGAGGCAAACCAGTTGATGACAGTCCTTCCCCTACCTACAGTTTCAAATCAACTTTTTTAAAGCCTCCTTCTTAAACACCAAGGGGAAGTCAAGATCTCCAGACCCATTAGGAAATCCTTCTGATGAAAATAAAAGAATGGGTCAACCTAACAGAGGAAAATGTAGTAAGAATACAGAAGGAGAAACAAAGGAAAATAAAACTAAAAAATAATATGTTCATACAAAAGGGAAAAAAGGAAATGTTAGTTCCCTGAAAAGGAAAAAGTAATTTAAGAGAACAAAAAAGAATTCTTAGTAATTAAATATGTGGTAGATTATAAATGTCTACAAATTCGTTGCTATTTCCTCATTGACAGGGAGAGGGGTTGGCCTTATTGGGCCCATGAAATGTAGTGGGAGTGATATTTGGGGCTTCTGCAGTTAAGTCATAAAGGTAGATTCCTACAGATTATCACTGAAGATCCTGGGACAAACTTTGCGCACCCACGGTCACCATGTAGGATATCTGACTACGCTTAAAGCACCATGTTCAAGAGGCTACAAGCAGACACACTAGTGGACATTTGATTTCCTGTTGATGCTCCAGACATTTGAGTAAAACTATTTTAGATCATTCAGACCAGCACATCTAACAGCTTAATACAAGTAACCTCCATCAATATCACTTGGAACAACTAAGTGCTGCCTAAATTCTTGGCCCACAAAATTACAAGATATACCAGGCATACTTCATTTTATTGCACTTTACTTTTTTACACTTTATAGATATTGCATTTTTTCACACATTGAAGATTTGCAGCAACCATATGTCAAGCAAGTCTACTGGCACCCTTTTCCCAATAGCATTTATTCACTTCGTGTCTCTGCTGAAGTGATTGCTTTATTGTTCTTATGGATAAAGTTGTAGTGGTCTGAATCAAATCAGCCACAACATTCCCTAAAGCCAAAGCCTAATCCAGAGCAGGGACCTAAATAACGCTTTCCAATTCTGTGAAGAGTGGAAAATATACAGAAATTTGAAGCTAGCAACACTTGATCCATTATTCTTTTAAGGAAAGAAGCCATCTCCAGAACATAAAAAATTAAAGTGAAACAGCAAGTGCTGATGTAAAAGCTGCAACAAGTTATTGAGATCTAGCTAAAATAATTAATGAAGGTGATTACACTTAAACAGATGCTCAGTGTAGATGAAACTGTCTTCTATTGGAAGAAGATGCCATCCATTCCATCCAGGGTTTTCATAGCTACAGAGGAAAAGTCAATGCCTGACTTCAAAGCTTCAAAGGACAGGCTGACTCTCCTTTTAGGGGCTGATGCAACTGGTGTTTTAAGATTAAGGCAATGCTCATTTACTATTTTAAAAAGCCTATGGACCTTAATGATGATGCTAAATTTACTCTGCCTGTGCTCTATAAATGGAACAAAAAACCTTAAGTGACAGCACATCTGCTTACAACATGGTTTACTGAATATGTTAAGCCTACTGTTGAGAACTTGTGTTCAGAAAATAAAGATTCTCATCAAAATGTTACTGCTCACTGACAATGCACTTAATCACCAAGAGTTCTGATGGAGATGTACTCTGAGATTGAGGTGGTTTTCATGCCTGCTAGCACCATACCCATTCTTCAACCTGTGTATCAAAGAGTAAATTTGACTTTCAAGTCTTATTATTTATAAAATACATTTCACAAGGCTACAGCTGCCATGCCCTGTGATTCTTCTGGTAGATCTGGGCAACGTAGATATGGGCAAACTAGTCTCACATAGTTTAAAATTAAAGTCCACAAATACAGAAAAGGGATATTTGAAATAGGGCAAGAAAAGTCAGCACAGGTAATCATTTAGATTCAGTCATGATTTCGTTTTCAAGTGGAATTGATTCAATTTTTCAAATAGAATTGACTCAAGTGGCAGTTTTGCTTCTAGAATAATGTGGCCTTGAAGAAGTCACTTCACTACAATTTTTTACTCTGGGCAATGTTTTATGTTTTTGATATCATATTTTACACTAAAGAAAATCATCAAATTACAAGGGAAGAAAGTGAGAGAAGGAGAAAAGGACAAAGAACAACTCGAAAAAAAAAAAAACAATTTAAAGATGGTAATAAGTACATACCAATTAATAGTTACTTTAAATTTAAATGGACTAACTGCTCCAGTTAAAAGACACAGGATGGCTGAACGGATGGGGGGTGGGGAGAAAACTCAGCTACATTCAGCCTACAGGAAATATATTTAAAAAGACAGAAATGATATCAAATACCTTTTCAACCACAACAGTATGAAACTAGAAATCAATTACAGCCATCCTTTGGTATCCACAGAGGGTTTGTTCCAGGACTCTCCAAGGATACTGAAATGCATAAATTTTCAAGTCAATTACAGTCAGCCCTCCATATCCACAGACTCTATATCCATGGATATGGAGGGCCAAACATATACTCATTAAAAAAAAATGTGCAAAAATGAATCCATGCAGTTCAAATCTATGTTGCTCACAGATCAAATGTATTAACAAAAAGAAAACTAGAAATAAAAAACACAAGCATGTGAAAGCTAGTCCACATGCTACTAAACAACCAACGGGTCAATAAAGAAATCAATGAGGAAAGTAAAAAATACCTTAAGACCAAAAAATGGAAACAACCTTCTAAAATCAATAGGACACAGCAAAAGCTGATTTAATAGGAAAGTTTATAGTGACAAAAGACTATCCCAGGAAATAAGAAAGATCTAAAAATCACAAATAATCTAATCTTAAAAAAAAACACACTAGAAAAAGAATATCAAACAAAGCCCAAAGTTGTGGAAGGAAATAATAAAGAAAGTGAAAGTCACTCAGTCGAGTCCAACTCTTTGCAAACCCATGGACTATGCAGTCCATGGAATTCTCCAGGCTAGAACACTGGAGTGGGTAGCCTTTCCCTTCTCCAGGGGATCTTCCCAACCCAGGGATTGAACCAAGGTCTCCTGCATTGCACATGGATTCTCTACCAGCTGAGCCACAAGGGAAGCCCAAGAATACTGAAGTGAGTAGCCTACCCCTTCTTCAGTGGATCTTCCCAACCCAGGAATTGAACTGGGGTCTTCTGCATTGCAGGTGGATTCTTTACCAACTGAGCTATCAGGGAAGCCCAAATAATAAAGATCAGAGTGTAAGTAAGAGAATTGTGAAACACAAATTGGAAAAAAAAAAAGTGATAGAAAAGATCAGTGAAACTGAGAGCTGGTTCTTTGAAAAGATAAACAAAATTGATAAACCTTTACCCAGTCTGCTCAAAAAAAAAAAAACCCAAATAAATAAAATCAGAAATTAAAGTGGAAAACTTAAAACTGACACCACAGAAGTACAGAGGATTGTAAGAGATTACTGTAAGCAACTATACACCAAAAAATTTGGACAACCTGGAAGAAATAAATTATTAGAAACATACAATAATTCAATACTGAATCAGGAAGAAATAGAAAATCTGAACAGACTCATCTCTAGCAATGAAATTAAATCATAACAATAATCATAATTTAAAAACTCCCAATAAACAAAAGTCCAGGCCTACATGGCTTCAAAGGGGAACTCAACCAAACATTTAAAGAAGAATTTAATAACTAGTCTTCTCAAACTATTCCAAAAAATTGAAAAGAAAGAAATGCCTCCAAACTTACTCTACAAGTCCAGCATTACCCTGATACTAAAACCAGACACTACAAAGAAAGAAAATTACAGGCCAGTATCCCTGATGAACACAAACGCAAACACCCTGAACAAAATAATAGCAAACCGGATTCAACAATACTTTAAAAGGATCCTACACAATTATCAACTGGGATTTGTTCCAGGACCACAAGGAAGATTCAATATCCACAGATCAATGTGATCCACCACATTAACAAAGGAAAGGGTAAAAATCAAAGGACCATTTCAGCAGATGCAGAAAAAGAATCTGACAAAATTCAATATCCATTAATGACTAAAAACTCTTAATAGGATTTCCCTGGTGGTACAATGGATGAGAGTCCATCTGTCAGTTTCAATCCCTGATCTAGGAAGATTCCACATGCCACAGAGCAACTAAGCCCATGTAGCTCAGCAGGTAAAGAATCCATCTGCAATGCAGGAGACCCCAGTTTGATTCCTGGCTCAGGAAGATCTACTGGAGAAGGGATAGGCTACCCACTCCAGTATTCTTGGGCTTCCCTGGTGCCTCAGATGGTAAAGAATAGGCCTGCAATGTGGATACCTGAGTTCTATACCTGGGTTGGGAAGATACCCTGGAGGAGGGCATGGCAAACCACTTCGGTATTCTGGCCTAGAGAATTTAATGGACAGAGGAGACTGGCAGGCTACAGACCATGGGTTTGCAAAGAGTTGGACATGACTGAGCGATTCATTTTCACTTTCCACAACTACTGAGCCCATGAGCCCTAGGGCCTATGCTCCACAGCAAGAGATGCTACCTCAATGAGAAGCCTCTGCACTGTACCGAAGAGTAGAAGAGTAGCCCCTACTTGCTGCAACTAGAGAAAGCCCACATGCTGCAACAAAGACCCAGTGAAAGCAGAAATAAGTATTTTTTAACTCTTAAAAAAAAAAACCCTCTTAAAAAACTGGTACAGAGATAACATATTTCAATATAATAAAGGCCATATATAACAAACCCAAAGCCACCATCATACTCAATGGTGAAAAGTTGAAACCATTTCTTCAAATACCAGCAACAACTCAAGGATATCCATTCTTCCACTCTTTTTGAACATAAAATTTTATCTAAGTCACAGCAATGAAACAAGGAAAGGAAAAAAAAAAGACAAAGAATTTAAAAGGAAGAAGTAAAGATATTATTATTTGTAGATGACATGTTATATATAGAAAACCCTAGACTCCACCAAAAAAATTAGAATAAATGAATTTAGTAAAGTGTCAGGACACAAAACCAATGTATAGAAAATCTGTTGCCTTTCTATACATTAACACAAACTATCAGAAATAGAAATTAAGGAATAATCCCAATTACAGTTGCATCCAAAATAATAAAATAAAGTAATAAATTTAACCATGAAAGTAAAAGATCTGTATTCTGAAAATAATACACTGATGAAAGAAACTAAAGACAACACAAATAAGTGGAAAGAAACACTAGAGTCACAGAATGAAAAATTAACCTGGTTAAAATGTCTTTATTATTGAAAGCCATCTACAGATTCAAAACAATACCTATCAAAATGCCATTGGCGTTTTTAAATTTTTTTTTACAGAATTGGTACTAAACATTCTAAACTTCTTATGGCAGGACAAAAGACTCCAAATAGAACAAGTCTATTCGTGTCATGCTGCTTGATTTCAAGCTATAGTAATCAAAATTGTAAGATACTGGCACAAAAACAGACACGTAAATCAATGACACAGAATAGACTGCCAAGAAATAAATCCATGCTTACATGGTCAATTAATTCATGAAAAAGCAGCTTACAATATACAATGGAGAAAACACATTATCTTCAATAAATGATGTTGGGAAAACTGGACAAGTATATTCAAAAGAATCAAACTAGACCACTTTCTTACATCGTATACTAAAAGTAATTCAAAATACATTAAAGACTTACATGTAAAATCTGAAACCATAAAACGCTTAAAAGAAGACAGGCAGTCCACCTTTTGACACCAATCTAAGCAATATTTTTTAGATTCAACTCCTCAGGCATGGGAAACAAAAGCAAAACTACACAGATGAGACTGCCTCAAACTAAAAAGGTTTCGCACAGTGAAGAAAATGGTCAAAAAAATGAAAAGCCGACTACAGAATGGGAGAAGTTATTTGCAAGTGACATGTATGATAAAGGATTAATATCCAAAACATGTAAAGAACTTTCACATGAAACTGAAAGTGTTGGTTGTCCGACTCTGTGACTCCATGGACCATGGAATCCTCCAGGCAAGAATACCGGAGTGGGGTGCCATTCCCTCCTCCAGGGGACCTTCCCAACCCAGGGACTGAACCCCAGGTCTCCCACATTGCAGGCAGATTCTTTGTCATCTGAGCCACCAGGGAAGCCCTAAGAATTCATATAACTCAGTCTAAAATAAAAAAAAAATCAATTAAAACATTGGTAGAAAATCTGAAGAAACATTTTTCCAAAGAAAACATGAGACACATGAAAATATGCTCAACATCACTAACCACCAGGGAAATGCAAATCAAAATCATGGTAAGATATCATCTTACATCTGTCAGAATGGCAATGATTCAAAAGACAAGAAATAACAAGTGTTGACAAATATGTGAAGAAAACAAACCTTCATGGGGATGAAACTGGTGTAGATTCTATGAAAAATCACATGGAAGTTCCTCAAAAAATTAAAACTAGAACTGCCATATGGTCCAGTAATTCTACTTCTCGGTATTTATCCAAAGAAAATTAAAACACTAACTTGAAAAGATATATGCATCCCTATGTTCACTGAAGCACTACTTACAAAAATAGACAAAATATGGAAGCAACCTAAGCAACCAATCTACATTAATAGATTAATAGGTATATAAAGTGACAATGAAGTCTTGCAGTCGTGTCCGGCTCTTTTCGACCCCAAGGTTTGTAGCCTACCAGGCTCCTCCGTCCATGGGATTTTCCAGGCAAGAGTACTGGAGTGGGGTGCCATTGCCTTCTCCAGGAGATCTTCCCCACCCAGGGATCGAACTCTGGTCTCCCGCATTGTAGACAGATGTTTTACTGTCTGAGCCACCAGGGAAGATATGGTATATATACATACAATGGAATATACTACTCAGCCATAAAAAAGAATGAAGCATTGCTACTTGTGACATGGAAGTACATAGAGGATATTTTGCTAATTGAAATAAACCAACAGAGAGGGACAAATACTATATGTTTTTATTTATATGTGGAATATAAGAAAACAAGAACAAACAAAATAAAACAGAAACAGACTTGTAGATACAGAGAACAAAAGTGGTTTCCAGAGAGGAGACAGGTGGCAGGTTGGGTGAAACAGGTGAAAGAGATTGAGAGGTGCAAATCTTGGTTACAAATAATCAAAGATATGTAATATACAGTATAGGGAATATAGTCAGTAATACTGAAATGACTTTGTAAGGTGACAGTTGGTTACTAGACTTACCATGGTGATCAATTACTAAGGTATATAAATGTCAAACTATTAAAAATGAAAGTGGGAAAGTTGCTCAGTCACGTCCAACTCTTTGGGACCCCATGGACTGTAGCCTGCCAGGCTCCTCGGTCCATGGAATTCTCCAGGCCAGAATACTCAAGTGGGTAGCCTTTCCCATCTCCAGGGAATCTTCCCAACCCTAGGATCGAACCCAGGTCTACTGCATTTCAGGTGGATTCTTTACCATCTGAGCCACCAGGGAAGCCCTCAAATCACTATGCTGCTGCTAAGTCGCTTCAGTCATGTCCAACTCTGTGAGACCCCATAGACGGCAGCCCACCAGGCTCCCCCGTCCCTGGGATTCTCCAGGCAAGAACACTGGAGTGGGTTGCCATTGCCTTCTCCAGTGCATGAAAGGGAAAAGTGAAAGTGAAGTCACTCAGTCATGTCCGACTCTTAGCGACCCCACAAACTGTGGCCTACCAGGCTCCTCCGTCCATGGGATTTTCCAGGCAAGAGTATAATATATACCTAAATCTAATATTGTATGTCAATTATAATTCAATAAAAATATAAAAAGGAAACAAAGACTGAGAATCTCTTCCAGATTAAGAGAGACTAAACAGACATGAAAAAAATATATAATTTATAATCCTAGGTTGGAACCTGGACTGGGGAAAAAAAAAAAAGCTATAGACGGATATAACTGGAACACCTAACCAAGTTTGAAAATGGACTCTGGACTGGATAACAGTATCACATTAATGTTAAATTTCCTATTTGACTGCTAAACAGAGGTTATGTAAAAGAATTACCACATTTTAGGACACATGCACGGAGGCATTTAGAATAAAACAGCACAGTCTCTCCAACATTTTTTTTTACTATTATTTATGTTTTAATTGAAGGATAATTGCTTTACAGAATTTTGTTGTTTTCTGTCAAACCTCAACATGAATCAGCCATTCAGGTCAGTTCAGGTCAGTCACTCAGTCCTGTCCAACTCTTTGAGACCCCATGGAATGCAGCACACCAGGCTTCACTGTCCATCACCAACTCCCAGAGCTTATTCAAACTCATGTCTATTGAGTTGGCAATGCCATGCAACCATTTCATCCTCTGTCATCCCCTTCTCCTCCTGTCTTCATTCTTTCCCAGCATCAGGGTCTTTTCCAGTGAGTTGGTTTTTAGCATCAGGTGGCCAAAGTATTGGAGTTTCAGCTTCAGCATCAGTCCTCCCAATGAACACCCAGGACTGATTTCCTTTAGGATGGACCTGTTGGATCTCCTTGCAGTCCAAGGGACTCTCAAGAATCTTCTCCAACACCACAGTTCAAAAGCATCAATTCCTCGGCACTCAGCTTCTTTATAGTACAACTCTCACATGAATCAGCAAGTATCCATAAATCCCCTCCCTTCTGAACCTCCTTTCCATCTCCCTCCAACTTAATGTTTAAATGTTTTTATACACACAGAAAATGTACGTGTGTGTAGAGAGAGACAGTGAGAGAGAGAACATATGAGGTAGAATAAGTACAAACAACTATACATAAGATAAATAAGCTACAATAATATGTTGTAAAAACCAGCAAAACAAGGAACAAGTCCGACATTTTACAACTCAGTTCAGTTGCTCAGTCATCTCTGACTCTTTCTGGCCTCATGGACTGCAGCACGCCAGGCCTCCCTGTCCATCACCAACTTCTGGAGTTTACTCAAACCCATGTCCATTGAGTCGGTGATGCCATCCAACCATCTCATCCTCTGGCATCCCCTTCTCCTCCCGCCTTTAATCTTTTCAGCATCAGGGTCTTTTCAAATGAATCAGTTCTTTGCATCAGGTGGCTGAAGTATTGGAGTTTCAGCATCAGTCCTTCCAATGAATATTCAGGAATGATTTCCTTTAGGATGGACTGGTTGGATCTCTTTGCAGTCCAAAGGACTTTCAAGAGTCTTCACCAACACCACAGTTCAAAAGTATCAATTCTTTGGCACTCAGCTTTCTTTATAGTTCAACTTTCACAGCCATACATGACTACTGGAAAACCATAGCTTTGACTAGATGTGCCTTTGTTGGCAAAGTAATGTCTTTGCTTTTTAATATGCTATCTAAGTTGGTCATAACTTTTCTTCCAAGGAGCAAGCATCTTTTAATTTCATGGCTGCAGTCACCATCTGCAATAATTTTGGAGCCCAAAAAACAAAGTCTCTCACTTTCCGTTGTTTCCCCAACTAAATGCCATGCAGTGATGGGACCAGATGCCATGATCTTAGTTTTCTGAATGTTGAGTTTTAAGCCAACTTTTTCACTCTCTTCTTTCACTTTCATCAAGAGGCTCTTTAGTTTTTCTTTGCTTTCTGCCATAAGGGTGGTGTCATTTGCATATCTGAGGTTATTGATATTTCTCCAGGCAATCTTGATTCCAGCTTGTGCTTCATCCAGCCCATTTTTCATGATGTACTCTGCATATAAGTTAAACAAGCAGGGTGACAATATACAGCCTTGACATACTCCTTTCCCAATTTGAAACCAGTCTGTTGTTCTATGTCCAGTTCTAACTGCTGCTTCCTGACCTGCATACAGATTTCTCAGGAGGCAGATCAGGTGATCTGGTATGCCCATATCTTTAAGAATTTTCCACAGTTTGTAGTGATCCACACAGTCAAAGGCTTTGGTATTTTCAATAAAGCAGAAGTAGATGTTTATCTGGAATTCCCTTGTTTTTTTGATGAACCAGAGGATGTTGGCAATTTGATCTCTGGTTCCTCTGCCTTTTCTAAATCCAGCTTGAACATCTGGAAGTTCACGGTTCATGTACTGTTGAAACCTGGCTTGGAGAATTTTGAGCATTACTTTACTAGCATGTGAGATGAGTGCAATTATGTGGTATTTTGAGCACTCTTTGGCATTGCCTTTCTTTGGAATTGGAATGAAAACTGATCTTTTCCAGTCCTGTGGCCACTGATGACTTTTCCAAATTTGCCGGCATATTGAGTGCAACACTTTCACAGAATCACCACTTAGGATTTGAAATAGCTCAACTGGGATTCCATCACCTCCACTAGCTTTGTTCATAGTGATGCTTCCTAAGGCCCACTTGACTTCGCATTCCAGGATGTCTGGCTCTAGGTGAGTGATCACACCATCGTGATTATCTGGGTAGTGAAGATCTTTTTTGTATATTTCTTCTGTGTATCCTTGCCACCTCTTCTTAATATCTTCTGCTTCTCTTATGTCCATATTGTTTCTCTCATTTATTGAGCCCATCTTTGCATGGAATGTTCCCTTAGTATCTCTAATCTTCTTGAAGAGGTCTCTAGTCTTTCCCATTCTATTGTTTTCCTCTATATCTTTGCACTGATCACTAAGGAAGGCTTTCTTATCTCTCCTCGATATTCTTTAGAACTCTGCATTCAAATGGGTATATCTTTCCTTTTCTCTTTGCTTTTTGCTTCTCTTCTTTTCACAGCTATTTGTAAGGCTTTCTCAGACAGCCATTCTGCTTTTTTGCATTTCTTTTCCTTGGAGATGGCCTTGATCCCTGTCTCCTGTACAATGACAATGAACTTCTCTCCATAGTTCTTCAGGCACTTTGCCTATCAGATCTAATCCCTTGAATCTATTTGTCACTTCCACTGTATAATTGTAAGGGATTTGATTTAGGTCATACCTGAATGGTCTAGTGGTTTTCCCTACTTTCTTCAATTTAAGTCTGAATTTGGCAATAAGGAGTTCATAATCTGAGTACAGCCAGCTCCCAGGCTTGTTTTTGCTGACTGTATAGAGCTTCTCCATCTTTGGCTGCAAAGGATATAATCAGTCTGATTTTGGTATTGACCATCTGGTGATGTCCATGTGTAGAGTCTTCTCTCGTGTTGTTGGAAGAGGGTGTTTGCTATGACCAGTGTGTTCTCTTGGCAGAACTCTATTAGCCTTTGCCCTGCTTCATTCTGTACTCCAAGGCCAAATTTGCCTGTTACCCTAGGTGTTTCTTGACTTCCTGCTTCTGCATTCCAGTCCCCTATAATCAAAAGGACATCGTTTTGGGTGTTAGTTTTAGGAGATCTTGTAGGTCTTCATAGATCCATTCAACTTCAGCTTCTTCAGAATTACTGGCCTGGGCATAGACTTGGGTTACTGTGATATTGAATGGCTTGCCTTGGAAATGAACTGAGATCATTCTGTTGTTTTGAGATTGCATCCACGTAATACATTTCAGACTCCTTTGTTGTCTATGATGGCTATTTCATTTCTTCTAAGGGATTCTTGCCCATAGTAGTAAATGAAATGGTCATCTGAGTTAAATTCACCCATTCCAGTCCATTTTAGTTCGGTGATTCCTAAAATGTCAATGTTCACTCTTGCCATCTCCTGTTTGACCACTTCCAATTTGCCTTGATTCATGGACCTAACATTCCAGGTTCCTATGCCATATTGCTGTTAAAGCACTGGACTTTGTTTCTATCACCAGTCACATCCACAACTGGGTGTTGTTTTTGCTTACAACTTTACAACTATAAATGGAATACAATCTTTAAAAATGGTGAATCACTATGCTGTATACATTATATATGCTGTATACATATATACATTCAGGTATATATATGCTGTATATATACCTGAATCTTATATGATATTGTACATCAACTATAACTCAATTAAAAACAACTGTTTAAATGTAAATAATTGGTAAATCTGTACAAAAGCCCTCTTTGAGTAATTTTTCTATAAGTAGGAAAATCAGTAAAATAAAATCTAACAAAAGTTACCATGAAAACTTCTTAAATAGTTGTATTTATTAGGATATATGAAGTAGAAATTGAGAAGAGGCACAGATCTATGCTTCTTTTAAAGCATTCAATGAATTAAGAGAGACTAAATGACACTAAATCAACACTCAACTTATAATAAAAACAAACAGGCATTATTCATTATGATCTTATTTTGTGCAGGCGTTGTACTAGGCATTTTACATACATTGTGTTTATTTTACATAGTCCTACAACACTAGACTATAATAGCACACATTTTACAGTGAAATTGAAGTGACGAAGTTAAGCAAGCTTCTTAAAATCACATAATGAATGGAAATGTCAGAATTTGAACCTTAGTCTATATCACTTTAAAATGTGTGCTGTTATATGTATCATACGTGTGCCTGTTTGGAAATTCAGTCCATTAATTCCTTCAAGTCAGTGAATTGGAGTTTTGGGGTTTTATTTGCCAAGAGCAAGACATATAGTATGCTTGTTTTTCTCTTTAGCAGAGGATCTGCTCAAGCTTGTCTAAAACACTGTGGTCTTTGGCTCACACCATCTTAATAAAACCCAGGTGTATTTAGCCAGATTATATGACACATGTTCAGGTTCTTGTTTGATTTCAAATTAAGTATCTAGATGATTTACGGCATAGAATTTACCTCTCTCTTTCCCATGTGGATTCTAATTCTAATCTTCAACCTGCTCTTCCAACACTTCTAGAACTTAAGCGTTTTCCCATTAAAACCCTTCACTGTTCTTGTTTACAATCACTAGAGACTGTCCCTAGCACAGCACCTGTTGTTATTTCCTTGATTTTTTCTTTCAGAGAATAAAGGAACTTATAATGTGACTACACTGTATTTTACCAAATTCCTCAGAGGAAAAAATGTTATCTTTGGCCCCGAGAAGTATTTGATCATACCAGTATAACTTTATAATAGGGATCATTCAAGCAGTTTAAAATTTTAAGCAATTTCAATTTTGATACATATATCTACATGAAATTTACTCTCTATACTCACATTTTAGAGAAAAGGCATAAAGATGAACAGTTACACTTTAGAAACAGATAATTTATTTTTTATTTTTTTAATTTATTTTAATTGGAGGCTAATTACAATATTGTGGTGGTTTTTGCCATACATTCACATGAATCAGCCATGGGTTCCCCATCCTGAACCCCTCTCCCACCTCCCTCCCCATCCCATCCCTCAGGGTCATCCCAGTGCACCAGCCCTGAGCACCCTGTCTCATGCATCGAACCTGGACTGGCGATCTATTTCACGTATGATAATATACACAAGAAACAGATAATTTAAATTCTAATATGGCTGATAAATCAGGTTACATAAAATCTAAACATACTGGAATTTTCATCACCAAGATGAACAGAAACCCAACCTACATGAAAGTTCAAAAACACTTCATGACTAACTTATTTTATTAGTTCTAGTCTTTCTACAGTTCTTGATTAGCCTAACACCAGACTCACTGTTTCCACAATTGTGCAAGACAAGCTTTTGAGCTGACTAAAATGAGGAAGCAGAGAAAAGTCTCCAGCCAAAGGCTGTTTTCCATTGCCTTTGTTTCACTGCAGTTTTATGTACTTGAAAAACCAACAAAGAAAAAATCCTTTCATGAGATTTCCAGATTCATTTTTTTTTACAGATAAAAGCTCAGTAAAATATGTAAACACTGGAATTGTTACCAAGCTGAGTTGTCGAGTATCATTTTGATTCATTATAAATGACCTATCAGTTTCAGATAAAGAGCCTGCCAACAGGTAAAACTGTCTCCACTGCATAATATGGTTGAGAACACAGGATATGCTGGGACATCTGCCAGTGCGCTATATGAGTGAAAGGACTTGGTCCATCTGTATTAAACTTATTTTTTTCCTTTCCTTAATGGGAAGATAGTCATGTTTCAAAATCCTTTTGGAAGATAAGCTGACCAGCCATTAGTAGGACTGGCTTAGTCACTGGTACTTTTAGTTGAGCCAGAGCTATATTTTGCTCTAATTCTGGACCCAGATGGGAACTTAAAGATACATTAATCCATAATTTTGAATTTATATATAAAACGCTGAGATTCAGCTACATTAATGATCAGCAGACTTATACACTGGGATTTTGTAGTCAAGCTGGAACATATTAGAATACCTATTCCCTGATTTAGGACTTATTTTGGCTTTTTGTTTGTGGACCCAACAAAAGCAATTGCTTTTACAACTCTAACTCATTTTCGCCCCGTGGAAATGTGAGATTCCTCTAGGAATTGCCAAGATCCCACTTTCCATCTCTCGAGAGGAACAGTCTTGAAGCATGCAGGTGGACAAGCACTACCGTAACAATGAAATATCCACACACTATGTGCTTAGTATGTTCAGGTGTTGATAATCAATTTGGCATTCTCTCCCAGGAGCTCATTATTCTCACAGATAGTTACAATAAAGAGAAGAGTTTAAGCAACTAGCCAGCTCAAGCATGCGGTAGTAACAAAGGGAGCCTCTGCATTTTCTCCGTCTCGGTGTCCTCCATGCAGGCATGCTGATCACTGGTGCAAGAGAGGTAACCCGAGATTTCAATTAGAGGACTTAGAAATCATATCCATCTGAACAGAGACAGCACATGAAGCATCTGACCCATCATTCTCCAGGTATACATTCTAGTGCATGGACTGAAGTACTCTTCTGCTCACAAAATTACCCCTCATTTCTCTGTACATTTTCCTTCAAGTGGAGATAACTTCCCTGTTAAGTGCTTTAAGAATTACCTCATTTTACAATATTACAATGTTATGAGGTAGGTATTATTCTTTCCATTTTACAGTGGGAAAAACTGAGTATGAGAGAAATTAAGCAACATTTGACAGTTCTCTTGCTTGTACACCATAAAACCATCAGCTCAAAACCCTAATTCCTAATCAGTGTGCCTTATGTCTTCAAATGTAATTTTAAAGAAACAGGAATGGAAATATAGTAATAATGGTAGGATTAAATGCCCTTTTGGTAAGGATAATTTCCAGGTAAGATATTGACTCTGAAGTGTAAGGAACATAGTGTTTTAAACCTAATACCTAGAAAGAAAACTGTGCAAGAAATGAACTAAAATGTTCCATGAAAAGATTAAACTAGTTATTACCTTCTAATTTAATTAAAGAGTGTATTGATACCACAAAATAGCCCGACAGGTAGTAATTCAGCAAGGATTCTGTACAGTTAATAATACAATAGAGAAAGCTATTTATTCTTCCAATTCATTTTCATTTTATCCTGAACTGGGTGTATTGAGAAACCCTTTAGAACTCAAATGGGCTACTGATTTATCCTTCTTAACTAAAATCCACTTAAGAGAAAGGAAGAGAGTGTGTGTGTGTGTGTGTGTGTGTGTGTGTGTGTGTGTGTGTGTGTGTGTGTGTGTGTGTGTGTGTGTGTGTGTGTGTGTGTGTGTTGGGGAGGACATAGAAATAATACATATTTTTAAGTGTACTGAAAAGTGCTTCTTACACAATCATAACCACAATATAATATTCAAAAGGAGAGAGAGAGACCAAAAAAAGCTGGAAAGGGTTATTATGTACATTTCAGATCAAAATTGCTTTAAATACAAACAATAATATCATGCTTCTTTTAGTATAAGAGCAACACAACATTCATTTTAAATCGCAGAATAAATGCTTCACATTTTCTGTAAGAACACCATTATGTTAACTGCTACACTATCCTGCTCTCACTCACATTAGTCGTTTTGTTTTTGACAAAACACAACTGGGGAATGCAGAGTTGAAAGCTGCTAAATCCACTCCATCTCTTTAAATCTTTCTTTTGGCTGACAGAACTAGGCTATTTAAACAGTAACAGGTGCCATAATTTACTGTGGAAGTCTTTACCGATTATTAGTACCCTTTAAAAAGAGGAACTACAAATGACAAATGATTAATTCAAAGAAACATAGACAACTTTTATCTGTTCACTGAGAAACTTTTCATGCTTCAATTTTCTATCCACAAGGAGCTACATCTCATCTGGATAACTCGCAAAATCTTGTTTTAATGAAACACATTTGAAATCTGATTTTAATGGAACACATTTTTCCTTTATGTCATGCTTTCTGAAATAAAATACAAGTTTGTAGCAGCACTTACGTGCAGCTCATCGATAAACTGCAGGCAATCTTGGCTGTTATCAACCAGCTGCAAGCCTATCTTTCTCATCAACGCTTTCATTTCCTCTGGCTTATTGTAAGTACTTCACATTTCCCAGGATGAAAAAAGGGGAAAAAATTCCCTTACTTTAAGTTCAGGATTTAATCCTCTAATAATAGTGTTTTGTATTTATGTAGCACTCTCTTCTCAAATGTAACCTTAGTTAGTCAGTTCAGTCGCTCAGTCGTGTCCGACTCTTTGCGACCCCATGAATTGCAGCACGCCAGGCCTCCCTGTCCATCACCAACTCCCAGAGTCTACCCAAACCCATGTCCATTGAGTCGGTGATGCCATCCAACCATCTCATCCTCTGTCGTCCCCTTCTCCTCCCACCCCCAATCCTACCCAGCATTAGGGTCTTTTCCAATGAGTCAACCCTTCGCATGAGGTGGCCAAAGTATTGGAGTTTCAGCTTCAACATCAGACCTTCCAATGAACACTCAGGATTGATCTCTTTTAGGATGGATTGATTGGATCTCCTTGCAGTCCAAGGGACTCTCAAGAGTCTTCTCCAACACCACAGTTCAAGAGCATCAATTCTCCGGCGCTCAGCCTTCTTCACCGTCCAACTCTCACATCCATACATGACCACTGGAAAAACCATAGCCTTGACTAGACGGACTTTTGTTGGCAAAGTAATGTCTCTGCTTTTAAATATGCTATCTAGGTTGGCCATAACCTTCCTTCCAAGGAGTAAGCGTCTTTTAATTTCATGGCTGCAGTCACCATCAGCAGTGATTCTGGAGCCCAAAAAAATAAAGTCTGACACTGTTTGCACTGTTTCCCCATCTATTTCCCATGAAGTGATGGGACCAGATGCCATGATCTTAGTTTTCTGAATGTTGAACTTTAAGCCAACTTTGTCACTCTCCTCTTTCACCTTCATCAAGAGGCTCTTTAGTTCTTCTTCACTTTCTGCCATAAGGGTGGTGTCATCTGCATATCTGAGGTTATTGATATTTCTCCCGGCAATCGTGATTCCAGCTTGTGTTTCTTTTAACCTACCTCTATAGTAATTAGATCATCTTCCTGTTCTGTCCTTCCCTGGTGGCTCAGAGGGTAAAGCATCTGCTTGCAATGTGGGAGACCCACTGGGGCTCCGATCACTGGGTTGGAAAGATCCCCTGGAGAAGGAAATGGCAACCCACTCCAGTGCCCTTACTTGGAATATCCCATGGACAGAGGAGCCTGGTAGGTCATGACCTACAGGCCGTGAGGTCGCAAAGAGTCGGTCATGACTGAGCGACTTCACTTTCCTTTTTCTTTCCTGTTCCAGAATTATTTTTCCAGCACTAGGAAAGAAAAAATGTTGAAATGTCAGAGTATGCTGGAAAGCATGTTGAAAAGTTCGTCACAGAAGGGCTTAATCTGAGGGAAGTGTTATAAGAGTATATAAGAGACCAGAGAAAGAGCTCAATTTATACTTTAAGAAATTCACGAATGATCCATAAATAGCAATATAAAAATAAAAGTCTACTGTGTTTTACACAAAGGAATCCTTGTCCTGAAAATTGTAACAAACAAGTATATTCTCCTTACTGTGTCAATTCTTGATAAGTACATTATAGATTACAGTATTCATGTAAGTAATCTTTATATTTTTTGCAGGCTGAGGTTGAACAGACATGCTGTTTAAGATTTTCCTCCTTTAAATCTGAATTACAATATAGTGTGTCCCCTACATATGAACTTTCAAGTTGTGAACTTTCAAGTTGTGAACTTTCAAAGATGCATATGTGCATTTGCAAGCCCAGCTGGGTAAGTCAGTTCACCTGTGGGCATACATTGTCACAGGCATCCTATACAAGTGTCGTGCTTTTGTGTACTTTACTGTACAGTACTATATAGAGTATAGCAGCACAGTATCTTCATTTCAAGCTCAGGATGTCCAGAAGCAAGTGTAAAAGCAGCAGTGATATAGCTGGTACTACTGTATTTTTCAAGGTGCTGTACTGCAAGATTAAAAATGTCTTCTTTATTTTTTTTGCTGTTTCTTATGCATTACTTGTGTGAAAAGTATTATAAACCTATTACAGTACAGTACTGTATAGCTGATTGTTTTAGTTGGGTACCTAGACTAACTTTACTGGACTTACGAACAAATAGGACTTACAAATGCACTTTTGGAACAGAACTCATTTGTATGTAGTGGGTTTACTGTATGTTGAATAAAATGTTTGAATGTAGAGTAGGTCTCGATCGTGTGTGACAAGGATATCTGAATTGATACTATTCTGCCTGGTCATCTTTCCAGTTAAGTCAATCCATCTTTGAACTACAGCTGATAGTAACTGTGACAGGTCACTTTAACTTTGTGATCCATGGAAGAGACCCAAAGATTATCTTTGGCATGACACTGCTACCTGGTGACCAGATCTTGTAATTAACACACAAGATATTTTATTTCACACTTTCTTGCAGCATTTTCATATTTTTGGCTAAATCAGAGAAAATCCAAAGCACATATAGAGATTAACACTAAAGATTGCTTTTTTAAATGTACATATATCCTTAGGTTTTAAAATATTTTTCAGGAAAATTAAAGATAAAAGGCATCAATTTAAGGAACAAAAGAAATCAGATGAATATAACTATTTATACTATACAACACTCTAACATTAATGAAAGCGAAAGTGTTAGTCACTCAGTTGTGTCCACCTCTTTGTGACCCCGTGGACTGTAGCCCACCAGGCTCCTCTGTCCATGGAATTCTTCAGGCAAGAATACTGGAGCAGGTTGCCATTTCCTTCTCCAGGGGATCTTCTCGACCCAGGGATCGAACTTAGGTCTCCCACATTGCAGTCAGATTCTTTATTGTCCAAATCACCAGGGAAGCCCAACTTAATACTATTCAGCATTCTAATAATACGGAAATGTGGATAAACTTGAAGTTTATATTGGATTTCTAATAATACTTTCCTCCATTTATTACTGTTCATTCTTCAACTTACAGGGCAATACTTTCTACATTGCAAACCTTAATTCTAGTTGCTTCTTTTTCACTTTATGGGCATGACATATAGTTAACTCTTGAACTCAGGATTAGGGTGAGGATGCAGTAGAAAGTCCAAGTATAACTTTGTTGGACCCTTATATGCAGTTACACATTTTGGAATTCACCAACCTTGGATTATTTAGTACTGCAGTACCTATTTATTGAAAATAATCTGTGCATAAGTCATTCAGTTCAAATCTAGGTTGTTCAAAGATCAACTGCAGTGATATAATTTTCAAAACTGAACAAGTTATGCTAACTTTCCACAGTGAGGACTACCAAAATGAGTATCACAAAACCAAATAATTTCTGACCCTACTACATCTTTTAAGTTCTTTATCTTTTAGGCAGATGGTAAATGGAAACCTATCAGCAATATTCCAATTGTATTCTAGTCTTGTAAATATCTCTTGATGCTTGAAAAAAATCATCAAATGCCTTCCGCAAAGTGAAAAAAAAAATAACCAACTCAAAATATTTGAATGCTTGCTGCTGAACACGCTAAATGAGCTAAATAATGGGAAACACATTTACAATATATTTAATGGTAAGTGTATCCAATTTGTGATTTAAGAGGTCAAACTATTGGTTATTTTTGCATTCTTAGTAATTTAAGGAGAAGCAGACTGGGAAATACGCACTCACAGGCCTTATAAAACTGCCGCAGTTATTTTGACTAATAGACATTTATGGCCAATGTTCTGCTGGTGGAAAAACACCCTTGCAAGGTTATAAACTAGTAGGAGAGCTCACAGAACCTTGAAGCATTCATAGCCACAGCTGTGCAGACAAAGCCATGCAAAGAATAAAGCCATCATTTGTGCTAATGAGTTTATGCAATGCGGACAACCTACTAACAAATCAAGGCTGAATTGTGTGTGCGTATCGGTTACTTAGGTAACCTTGATCACCTAAGTCAATAGAAGAGATTCAATCAGTAGTTTTCTGTCTCCTGAATACTCCCTCTATTCCACCTCGCTCTTGATTAACAAAACTCCCTTTTCTCCCACTTGTATCCTGTGTTCCAATAGGCGAAAAGCCTATGATTAAAAAATGCAAAAAACACTCTTATTTTTGCTATACTAACTGATTTTTTTTTTCAAATACTGTGAGTCAGTAGAAGAAATTTGTATTTTGGTAACATTCCCAGAGAAAATTACATGCTAGAAATTATAACTGAAAATAAAGAGATTCTTAGGTACAGACACATTCATGTTTGCCCAAAGGCTTTCATTTGAAGAGTGAGAGACAAGAAGCAGAATAACAACTTTTCAACAACTGACTAAAGGTCATCATTTTCGCCCATATTCATATTCTTAGTTTTTGTGGAAGTAAAAGTGATTTCATAAGACTATTATGAACATTTTCAACTTATGCAAATTAATTGTTTCCAACTCTTTCTTTATTAGAGATTTTTTGTGTATACTACACTAATTTAAAATAGTTAAAACAATATGTTCCAATATTTTTTACATCATATACTCAGTAAAATAATCTTAATGCCTGCCTACACTTCTGATATAAGAATAACTGTGAAGAATGCTTGACAAAGAAAATTTACTGCACTCCTCTCTCTCTCCCAGGATTCACAAATTTTATTTTAATAAAGAAAATTCTCTAGGCACCTGTGAAACTATGCTCTTGATATAAAAATCTCTGATCATAATTTATTGGAGAATATAAGGAACCAAATATTTAAAAAAGAAGTAGATAAAAATAAAAAATTTTAAAAAATTTTTAAAAAAAGAAGTAGAATGAGGAAAATTGGAGATGAAAGACATTGTATAAATTTTGAAATATATACATACCATACAAAAATTTTTAGAGACTGTTAAACTCTGCATGATGGTCATGAAAAATAGTAGTTAAAATGTGATGATTAGTTATTACATGCCCAGCTTTACAAGTATTCACACTTTATCTTTACAATAATTCTGTGTATAGGTAGTATTATTGTCTGTTGTAGATGTGGAAACTGACGCACTAAGCAGTTAAAGTAGGATTTGTAAGACCAGTAAGGGGACACAGCTCAGTGGTGTATCTCCAAATCCCTCCCTCCTTCCAGATACTGCCTACAGAGATATACTTTCATCAATATTGTTAGACTTGGGGCTTCCCTAGTGGTCCAGTGGTTAAGACTCCACTCTTAATGCAGGGATCCCAGGGTTCAATCCCCAGTCCAGGGCCTAGATCTCACATGTCACAATCAAAGATCCCACATGTGGCAGTGAAGATTGAAGACCCCACATGCTGCAACTAAGACCCAGAATAGCCAAATAAATATACAAATGAACAGTCTAAGGACTCAAGTCCTTGGAGTCGTTCCAACATGCACTGATATTTTGAAGTTTTTAAGTATAAAAACACATTGTTAATGAATACAAAGAGCACATTTTAACCAAGATGTTTGTAACTAAACTTTCCTATACTCAAATAAATTTCATAGCTATATCTTATACACTAAATTTTGGCTTTCTCCACTTCATCCACTAACACTGTACTTTAATGGAAGAAAATGTTTTTTCAATAAGGCAGAGCTTTGGGTACATACCCAGAGTTGTTTTCACTATTTTCTCCTTTCTTTTGCTTTTAAGGGAGTCTGTTAATAAGATAAATGCCCACGTGATAGCCTCAAAGGCCTGGACTCTATAAAACACTATGGATTATTTGGCAATGATCATCTTATATTAACAAGAGATAGAACTGATTCCTTAATGAAAATTCAAATGAGTAATTAAGTATAAATTCACACAAAATAGTATTTCAAATAGTGACACTCAATACTGTAATGTCGGAGAAGGCAATGGCACCCCACTCCAGTACTCTTGCCTGGAAAATCCTGTGGACGGAGGAGCCTGGTAGGCTACAGTCCATGGGGTCGCTAAGAGTCGGACACGACTGAGCGACTTCGCTTTCACTTTTCCCTTTCATGCACTGGAGAAGGAAATGGCAATCCACTCCAGTATTCTTGCCTGGAGAATCCCAGGGACGGCAGAGCCTGGTGGGCTGCCGTCTATGGGGTCGCACAGAGTCAGACATGACTGAAGCGACTTAGCAGCAGCAGAAGCAGCAGCAGCAGCAATACTGTAATGTAGAATTAATGTTTTAACATTGCTTTATAAAGGCAATTTTATCTTTTACTGTCATACAGCATTTTTGAAAAAATAGGACTTTAAATTCTGAATTGCTAAGATGATCAGTGATGACACTAACTGTAGCACTTTTGATTAGCCTGAAGGATAGAATGCCAAAGAAGTATTTTCCAAAATAATTTTCATGGTCTTCTAATATGTATAAAACTTTGGGAATTTATTTAAGGGGACAGAGTTACTTGAATTCTGGAAATAAAAAATAATAATGATTAAACAATAATTGTGTGCCTCAAGAGTTTATAGCTGCAAGAAACAGAAACCTATTACATGGAAGGAAAGGGACTCTTTGACAAGGAGTCAGATATATCCTACAACCTATATGAAAAACAGAAGATAAGACTAAGCAAACAGGATAAATTCAAAGGAGCCTTTGAAACAAAAAGAATCTAGTCAGAGAAGACTAACGTGTCACCACTACTTACAAAACCCACCACTGATCACAGACCTAATAGCCACAAATCAAATTTCAGCTTTCATGTGTCTTTCTGACACTCACTCAAAAGCCAAAGTCATTAAAAAGAGAAACTATCACTAGGATCTGGCTGCCTCTTTGAGAGGGAAAAGAAGGGTTTCTCCTCTGCCGTTTGGAGGGAGAAATGCCAAGAAAGGGGTGGTGAGGATAGAGCTATGCCTCCCACCACTCACACTTTGGAGAGTTCCACACACAGAAAAGACTGATGGAAGCCTGTTTCCTTATTAGTTCAGTTCAGTCGCTCAGTCATGTCAGACACTTTGCGATCTCATGGACTGCAGCATGCCAGGCCTCCCTGTCCATCACCAACTCCCAGAGTTTACTCAGACTCATGTCCGTCGAGTTGGTGATGCTATCCAACTATCTCATCCTCTACTGTCCCCTTCTTCTCCCGCCTTCAATCTTTCCCAGCATCCAGGGTCTTTTCAAATGAGTCAGTTCTTCGCATCAGGTGCCCAAAGTATTGGAGTTTCAGATTCAGCATCAGACCTTCCAATGAATATTTAGGACTGATTTCCTTTAGATGGACTGGTTGGATCTCCTTGCAGTCCAAGGGACTCTCAAGAGTCTTCTCCAACACCACAGTTCAAAAGCATCAATTCTTTGGTGCTCAGCTTTCTTTATAGTCCAACTCTCACATCCACACATGACTACTGGAAAAACCATAGGTTTACTAGATGGACCTTTGTTGGCAAAGTAATGTCTCTGCTTTTTAACAGCTGTCTGGGTTGGTCATAGCTTTTCTACCAGAGGAGCAAGCATCTTTTAATTTCATGGCTGCAGCCATCATCTACAGTGATTTTGGAGCCCCCCAAAATAAAGTCTGTCACTGTTTCCCCATCTATTTGTCATGAAGTGACAGGACCAGATGCCATGATCTTAGTTTTCCAAATGTTGAGTTTTAAGACAACTTTTTCACTCTCTTCTTTCACTTTCATCAAGGGGCTCTTTAGTTCTTCACTTTCTGCCATAAGGGTGGTGTCATCTGCGTATCTGAGGTTATTGCTATTTCTCCCAGCAATCTTTATTCCAGCTTGAGCTTCATCCAGCCCAGCATTTCACATGATGTACTCTGCATGGAAGTTAAATAAGCAGGGTGACAATATACAGCCTTGACATGCTCCTTTCCCGATTTGGAACCAGTCTGTTGTTTCATGTCTAGTTCTAACTGTTGCTTCTTGACCTGAATACACATTTCTCAGGAGGCAGGTCAGGTGGTCTGGTATTCCCATCTCTTAAAGAATTTTCCACAGTTTGTTGTGTTCCACACAGTCAAAGGATTTAGCATAGTCAATAAAGCAGAAGTAGGTGTTCTTATGGAACTCTCTTGCTTTATCGATGATCCAATGGATGCTGGCAATTTGATCTCTGGTTCCTCTGCCTTTTCTAAATCCAGCTTGAACATCTGGAAGTTCACAGTTCACATACTGTTGAAGCCTAGCTTGGAGAATTTCGAGCGTTACTTTGCTAGCATGTAAGATGAGTGCAATTGTGTGGTAGTTTAATTGCATAATATTTCAATTTCATCAAAATAGGAAACCAAAACCAAAAAGTGTTATAAATATAATCCATCTGGTGATTATATTCCAATTTTCCCTTCTCTAGCAAACTGGGGATATGCTCTCTGACCTCTCTCATTCAGAATTCTGTGGTTTGTGAGTTCAACCTAACATCTGACTCCGAGTGATGAAGGCAGAGTTGCTGGACCAAATATAACTAATCAAACCTAGGCCCAATGATTCCTTTAAGAGTAAGCATGACTCAGTGGACATGAGTTTGAGCAAACTTTGGGAGATAGCGAAGGACAGGGAAGCCTGGTGTGCTGTAGTCCATAAATTCACAAAGAGTCAGACACGACTTAGTGACTGAGAATCAACAAGGAGACCATCAAAGAACAACAGCACATCTGTCATCCTGACAATTCTTTCCCAGAGTTCCTGTGTTGGAACCCTTCTTTCTTGAATTCCAAATCTTTTGTTTGTTTCTTGCTTGCACACTTTGTTCTGCTGAACACATCATCAAACGACTTCCTTAGAAAAGTAAACAGGAGGTGAGTTTTGTGACTCTGAAAGTATATTTATTTTCTGAAAATAATTTATTCTACCTTATCATTCTATTGCTAAAAGCTGTTTATTCAATTTTTGGTTGAAAATAATGTTTCCTTAGAATTTTTAAGAAGTTGAAAACTTGTTATAAAGCAGTTGTCTTTCTGAAAGGAATTAATTTGTATATTATCAGACTTTTTCCTTGAATCTTTAACCCATGGTACGAATTTATTTTCATGCCATTGTTTTTATTTTGGCATAAAATACTTGTATCTCTCTATTCTGAGAAATGTCCATGTATTATCTCTTACTGCTTTTTCTCTTTTTTCCTTAAACTTCTATTATAAAATGAACCTATTGAATTTATCCTTTAAGTTTCTTATATTTTCTCTCCTGTTTATAAAAAAATATTTTCATCTTTTATATTATTTTCTAGGGATATCTTTAAATTTATATTCCAAAATGTATACTAAATTTCTCATTTGGCAATAATATTTTAACCTCTAAGTGTTCATTTTTTGGTATGATTGTTCCCTTTTAAATTCATTTTGCAAATGAAACATCTTGTCTCACCCCTTTGATAATATTACATGTATAGCATGGTTAATTTGAATGTGCATGCTCTAACCATTAACTTTGTCTTTTTGTTTGTTGTTTTTATCACTTTGTGTTTCTCCTTCTTGTAGAACTCTTTCCTCAAATATGACTATTTCTTCACATTTAAGAATGAGACATTAACAAGCTGGTCAGAAGCTTGGTATGAGAGGCTAGGGCCTGCCAACTTTTGGGATTCACTATAGTTTTCGTTCCAATCCCAAAGAAAGGCAATGCCAAAGAATGCTCAAACTACCACACAATTGCACTCATCTCACATGCTAGTAAAGTAATGCTCAAAATTCTCCAAGCCAGGCTTCAGCAATACGTGAACCATGAACTTCCAGATGTTCAAGCTGGTTTTAGAAAAGGCAGAGGAACCAGAGATCAAATTGCCCATATCTGCTGGATCATCGAAAAAGCAAGAGAGTTCCAGAAAAACATCTATTTCTGCTTTATTGACTATGCCAAAGCCTTTGAATGTGTGGATCACAATAAACTGTGGAAAATTCTGAAAGAGATGGGAATACCAGACCACCTGACCTGTCTCTTGAGAAACCTGTATGCAGGTCAGGAAGCAACAGTTAGAACTGGACATGGAACAACAGACTGGTTCCAAATAGGAAAGGGAGTACGTCAAGGCTGTATATCGTCACCCTGCTTATTTAACTTATATGCAGAGTACATCATGAGAAATGCTGGGCTGGAAGAAACACAAGCTGGAATCAAGATTGCCGGGAGAAATATCAATAACCTCAGGTATGCGGATAACACCACCCTTATGGCAGAAAGTGAAGAAGAACTAAAGAGCCTCTTGATGAAGGTGAAAGAGGAGAGTGAAAAAGTTGGCTTAAAGCTCAACGTTCAGAAAACAAAGATCATGGCATCTGGTCCCATCACTTCATGGGAAATAGATGGGGAAATAGTGGAAACAGTGTCAGACTTTGTTTTTTTGGGCTCCAGAATCACTGCTGATGGTGACTACAGCCATTAAATTAAAAGACGCTTACTCCTTGGAAGGAAGGTTATGGCCAACCTAGATAGCATATTTAAAAGCAGAGACATTACTTTGCCAACAAAAGTCCGTCTAGTCAAGACTATGGTTTTTCCAGTGGTCATGTATGGATGTGAGAGTTGGACGGTGAAGAAGGCTGAGCGCCGAAGAATTGATGCTTTTGAACTGTGGTGTTGGAGAAGACTCTTGAGAGTCCCTTGGACTGCAAGGAGATCCAATCAATCCATCCTAAAAGAGATCAATCCTGGGTGTTCATTGGAAGGTCTGATGTTGAAGCTGAAACTCCAATACTTTGGCCACCTCATGCGAAGGGTTGACTCATTGGAAAAGACCCTGATGCTGGGTGGGATTGGGGGCGGGAGGAGAAGGGGACGACAGAGGATGAGATGGTTGGATGGCATCACCGACTCAATGGACATGGGTTTGGGTAGACTCCGGGAGTTGGTGATGGACAGGGAGGCCTGGCATGCTGCAGTTCATGGGGTCGCAAAGAGTCAGACATGACTGAGCGACTGAACTGAACTGAACTGAATAGGGTAATCAGGTCGCAAGCTGACTATTTTCTTATGGGAATCTTGTATTTTAGCTTTAGTGATTTATCTATGTGGTTATTTAATTTCTCTTAGAGAGAACAAACTCCTGGTGGCATAAACCAGGCAGAAAGAACTATAAGAGGAAGCTGGGGAAATGATTCAAAATCTACCATTTAATCAGCAATCTTTCACACAAATCCTATTTTAATTCCCATTTCTCAAAAGCACCCTCCACTTTGCCTTTTGACACCCAAGCCTACAGGCTTTCTGTTCATATTTTGGCACCTCTGAGCATCTCAGTAGCCCATACTGGGTAAGAAATCCGCAAATTAAAGATCCAAAAAGCATAAACTTGATGTATTTTATACAATTTCAGGCTTCAACTAAGGAGTTCGCTATACCTTCTTATAATGAAAGGAAATTCTTGTTCTCAGTACAATTATATCATCCAATTATTTTCAAATTTTATTTCTTACATGTCTTTTGACTTACTTCAGATCTCAAGGCAGTAAATCAGATCATGCCCTTCCTTATGTATATTATCATCCAAAGAAATTATTTTTTTCATTAAAAATTTAAAATTTATTACTCTAGAAAGTATTGTGCTATAATTCTTTTAATCTCTAAGAGTAATTTTCCCTCTTTCATTCATAGTATTATCAGTGATTCCTATTTTTATTGGCTAGGTCAGAAAGGAGATTATTTACCTTATTATCGCCTAACTCCAGACAGAGATTTAAATCCATTCTCATCTTTAAGTAACTCTCTGCATACTGTTTTGGTATACAGAATATGTTTAGTCTACCAATGGTTATGAGATAATTTATGAAACCACGATGGGCAGAATAATGATTTCCGAAAGATTTCTATGCTCCAATTCCTACAACCTATGAATATGTTGGGCCACATGGGAAAGGGGAATTAAGGCTGCAAATGAAATTAAGGTTGCTAATCAGATGACCTGCTGGGGATAGTAATCCGAAATATCTGAGTGGGCTGAATATAACCTTGTGTCTTCATAAATGGAAGAGAAAAGCAGAAGACAGAAACTAGAGAGATGTCAGTATGAGAAGGACTCATCCTGGCATTACTGGCTTTGAAGATGGAGGAAGGAGAGAATAAGCCAATAAAAATGGACAGCCTCATACCTATGGCTGATTCATGTTGAGGTTTGACAGAAAACAAAATTCTGTAAAGCAATTATCCTTCAATAAAATAATAAATTAAAAAAAATGGACAGCCTCTAGAAACTAGAAAATAAAAGTAACAGTTTCTCTCTTAGAGCCTCTAGATAGGGATCACCCTACCAACACCTTGATCTTAGCCCAGCAAGATCTGTTTTGGATTTCTGACCTCTATAAGCATGAAATAATGAATTTTTGTTGTTGTTAAGTTAAATTTGTGAGAATTTGTTACAAGAACTAAGAAAAACTAATACAGGTTTTGGTACCTGGAAATGGGGTGCTTCTATATCAAATACCTTAAAAAGTGGGGATGGCTTTGGAGTTGATTAGAAGAATTTTGGACTTCCTTGACAGTAAGGAGTCTGCCTGCAATATGGGAGACTGGGGTTCTATCCCTGGGTTGGGAAGATCCCCTGGAGAAAGAAATGGCAACCCACTCCAGTATTCTTGCCTGGAAAATCCCATGGACAGAGGAGACTAGCAGGCTACAGTCCACAGGGTCACAAAGAGTTGGACACGACTGAGCGACTTCACTTTCTTTCACTTTCAGAAGAATTTTGAGGAGCATAATAGAAAAAAAATTTAAGATTCCCTTGAACAGAATCTTAATATTAATAGATACATGGATGTTAAAAACTCTGCAAGTGAGGGACCATCTGAAAGAAAGAAGCATGGTAAATAAAACATTTATTACCTGAAAGAATATGTAATTCATTACAAACACACTGTTGGTAGAAATACGAATGTAAAAGATACTAGCTAGGGAGGAATCAGGAGTAAATGAAGAACATATTATTGGAAACTGGAGGAAAGAGAACCCTTGTTACCCAGCATAGAAAACTTCGAAAAATTCTACAGTTATGTGACAAGTAGAATTTTAAATGATGAAATTATACTTTCAAATGAGAAGCTTACCTAGTAAAATGTAGATATGGCTAGTTTCCTCTTGCTGCTTATAGTAAAATACAAAAGGGATAAAGGAACTCAGACTTGATGATTTAGAAAATACTTGGCCTGTTCAGATCATAAAGACACTAAAATGAAGAGATTCCCACCATCAGAAAAGTGTTTTCCAGAATATAAACTAAGAGTTGGCTGAGAAACCTTTTGCTGAAATGGCAACCCATTCCAGTATTCTTGCCTGGAAAATCCCACGGACAGAGAGGCCTGGCAGGCTATGGTGCATAGGGTTGCAAAGAGTCAGACACAACTGAAGTGACTTAGCATGCACACAAAGAATGATCAGGAAGATCAAAAAGTCAATATATTCAGTCACACAACAGACTCTTTGAAATAATTAAGCATATGATTCAGACATGACCTCAATTATCTCAACAGGAGATAGAGACAGATATGAGATTTCCTAGAAAAGACATCAAAGATAATCTTGAAAGATTGCCTCTTGTCTAACAGAGTGAATCTTCAAGATTTATCGGATTCATCATGATCCACCAGTTTCATATATCAACAAAACTCTACCAGCTGAAACTAATATGTACTGATAAAGTAGAGAATGAAAGAAGGCTATAAGACCACCAAAATTCTACAAGTTCTAACTAATAGTGATACAAATCCTAGTAAGTACAGTGATAAAACTCAATGGTAAACATGCACTGCATTTCATGAATAAGTAAAGATGACTCAAAGGCTCATCTCAGCTTAGAACCACAGGTAACCAGTCCCCAAAATCAAAATTCTGGGTGGATTTTGAAGTTACTTGAGACAGGTAATTTATTTTCTCCTACCAGTTTTCCCCTTTCTGAATCAGAAAGTCTATGACTAGTACCCTATGCATGTCCCAATATTGCATTTTGGGAACAATATTTATTTCCTGAATTTCACAAGTTTAAAGACGGAGAGAGCTGTGAGCCAGGATGAAATTATACCTAGAAGTTCTCTCATGTCAATTGAGATTATGAGACTGAATTTTTGAATTAATGAGACCAGATTCAAATCAAGACTTAGATGCAGTTTTGGACTTGACTTGATGATCTAATTAGTTGACATTTTTGGGAAATTTAGGGTACAGTAAATCCCTGGTGGCTCAGCAGTAAAGAATATGCCTGCAATGCAGGAGACTCAGGTTGGATCTCTGGGTTGGGATGATCCCCTGGAAAAGGAAATGGCAACCTGCTTGAGTATTCCTGCCTGGGAAATTGCATAGACAGAGAAGCCTGGTTGGGTTACAGAACATGAGGTCCCAAACCACCACCAAATGTATTTTATATGTGAATCTTTGAGGAACAGGGGCACACTGTGGTAGTATAAAGCCATCACAAAAATACACCTGTCCTGATCCTTGGAAACTAAGAATACATTAGTTTACATGACAAAGGGGATTTATGGTTTCAAGTGAAATTAAGGTGACCCCATCAGCTGGATTTGAGATGTAGCTTTTAACATACATTATATGGATGGACCCTTGAGAAAGAGGAAGGCAGAAGAGAAAAAATCAGGCAATGAAGACAGCATGAGGACTCAGCCTAGTGGAACTAGCTTTGAAGATGGAGAAGAGGGAAATGAGCCCAAGAAAGTGGTTAGCTTTTAGAAGGTGGAAAAGTCAAGGAAACAGATCCACTTTGAAAGTACCCACAATGGAATCTCCCTGCTAGGCGATGGTTGGTCTTATGAACTGTGGAACTTTTAGACAATATGTTTGTGTTGTTTTGAGCCACTAAATCTGTGGTAACTTGTCATAGCAACAATAGAAAAATGACACACATGCATATATATATTTATGTTCTCAGCAAGCAAAGTATATTAGATATAATGACATCTGCCAAAAAATTACATTTATTGATCCCACAGAGCTTTCTGGCAAATTCTTTTGGCATATTAACATTTTAATGTTAATGTTTATGGCACGTTGATAATATTAGTGCAAATATTTCTTATTTCTACTTTGTAACTTTCTTTCCAAATTACAACTGGAACATTTTGTTTTGCAACTGAATTTATGATAATTGTTTACATTCTACTTTATTAAATTAATCTAATTTTTATTGACTATCAGTTTATCATTTTTTCCAATTTTATCTGTGATGATTGAGAATTATATTTCTTTTCCTTCGAAAAAGAATAACAGAGAATATCTGTCTCTTTTAAAGGGTTAGGAAGACCTAATGTCACACCCATCCCCCTATTTCCCCACTCCATATTTATTTAATAGCTACACTTAAATCTAGCATCTAAAATCATGAGGGAGTCTGAGACAATCTGATTTTTATTTAATCCTTCACAGGTGACATTCTTCCTGAATATGTATAAATTTTCATCATTGCAAATAAGAACATCCTTCATATAAGTGTATGTATTGATAGTTTTTTACACAATTTTTCTGGAGTGCCGTATGTTATTTTAGCTTTAAGATTTGTATTGTCTTTTTATTTCTCAGGAAACATTCTTAATTAAATTTTCTTCTATTTCTTTGTTCATAAGTATCAATTTGCTACAAATACTTTCTTCTATTTTATTACTTTTTTTCTTTTGTTTTACCCCTTCTGTATTATTTTCCTTAACTTGAGTAAGTTACAAGAAATTACAGTTTGACTTCCTGTCACTTATAAAACAATTTTCCTTAGTCTACCAAATCAGGAAAATCAGAAATCAGGAAAAAAGGAAAATCTTGGAATGAGATGTTCACAGGGGACTTTGAATACATTCAATGTATTATTGGGAATCCAGAAGGCCAAGCACATGTGCAGAGATATATGCATGCCCAAGGTTGGGAGTATGCCCAGAAGTCTGAGAAGATCCTAAAGTTTTACTTCTGGCTGACCTTGAGGCTCTGTATAAGGAATAAGTGAAGGCTAAAGAAGAGTGGAAAAGTGAATCCTGGAGCATTAAAGGAATATCCCAACATACACAGAGATCTCAGCAAAAGCTTGGAGATGTTTTAGTTCTGGACATTTAAGGATGTGTCTGTACAGTCAAACTCTGATCACATTCAGTGAATAGATAGTTCAGTGGCTACAAACAATAAAGTACACAGATAGATATAAAGCTAGAGTTTTATAAATTAAGATGTTCATTGTAATCTTCAAGGAAATCACTGAGAAAATAACTCAAAATATATATAGTAAATAGTATATTTAGTACTACTTAGTACTAAATAATGGAGAAGGAAATGGCAACCCACTCCAGCATTCTTGCCTGGAGAATCCCGTGGACAGAGGATTCTGGTGGGCTGCTGTCCATGGGGTCACACCGAGTCAGACACGACTGAAGTGACTTAGCATGCATGCATGCATTGGAGAAGGAAATGGCAACCCACTCCAGTATTCTTGCCTGGAGAATCCCAGGGACAGAGGAGCTTGGTGGGCTGCCATCTATGGGATTGCACAGGGTCGGAAACGACTGAAGCGACTTAGCAGCAGTACTAAATAAATAGCATATTTAGTACACTAGAAAATATTTAACACATAAGAAAGCAACAGTGAAAGAAGAGAGAAATAAATATGGCAATATATAAAAAATAAACAATAAAATGGCAGACATAAATTCTACCTTACCATCAATTACATAAAATATAAATGCATTAAAGATGACCATCAAGTGGCAGAGACTGGCAGAATGGATAGTAAAAAACAAAACCAGAAATAAAATCCCCTATGATCTAAATATATCCTTCCTAGAAGAGACAAATTTTATATTCAAGGACACAAATATGCTGAAATTAAAATAGAAAAAATATATACACTGTATAACCAAAAGGAAACCAGACTAGCTATTCTAATATGAGACATAAACAGAATTCAAGACTTTAAGACTAAAGGTAAAGAGAGATGTTGTACTAACAAAAAGTGTCAATCCATAAAAAGACATAAAATTATAAAAATATATGCAGTTAACAGCATAGCTCCAAAATACATATAAAAATGAAAGAAATGAGAGAAAAAACAAATTTCACAATAACAGCTGGAGATTTAAACATCTTCTTAATAATCAAGAAACTAGACTTGATTACCAACAAGGAAACAGGATGCTTGAACATCGCTAAAACTCAATTAGATCTAACAAATCTATTAACATCCACCCAAGAACAGGAGAGTAAGTATTCTTCTGAAGTGCACATGGAACATTCTCTAGGATAGTTACATGGTGGACAATAAAAAATTCCAAATGAATCTGAAAGCACTGAAATCATATTAAGTATGCTTCTAATCACAATAAAAATTAAAAATCAACAACAGAAGAAATCTGAGAAATTCATTAATACACGGCTATCAAGCTACACATTTGTAAAATGGGTAATATAAGACACACAAGGGAAATTAGAAACTACTTTGAGATTAATGAAAACAAAAGCACAACATTTCAAAAGTTACAGGATGTAACCAAGGCAGTTCTAAGAGTGAAATTTTAGAAGTAAATGTATATATTAAAAAAGAAGAAATAAATCAATAACTAAATCTTAAGAGAATTGTAAAAGGAGAGTAAACTGAAGATTATACAGAAAATAAGTTCAACAGAAAATCGAAAAAAAAATCAGTAAAAGTGGATTCTTAAAAAAGATTAATAAACTTGATCTTCCTTTTGCTTGGTTGACCAAAAAATAAGGAGAGCAAAGTTTTTTTACTAAAGTTGGGAAATAAGGAAGTGGCATTACTACTGATCTAACAGTAAGTGAACATACGAATAATGGTGTATCAAAAGATAGATAACCTAGAGGAGATGGACAAATTCCTACATAGATACAAACAATACCAAAACTAACTCAAGAAGAAATGGAAAGTCTAAATAGAACTATATAAATAAAGAGATGGAATCAGTAATTAAAACCATGTCAGCAAAGAAAAACTTAGGACCAGAAGGTTTCAGTGGAATACTCTACATAATGTGTAAGGAATAATTAACATCAATCCTTTACAAACTTGAAAAAATAAAAGAAGAGCAAATATTTACTCATTCTATGAAGCTAGTATTACTCTGATACCAAAACCAAAGAAATCAAAATGAAAGAATCCTACAAGTATCATCTATGAATGAAGACCCAAAATTAGTAACACAACGTTGGAAATCAAAATCCTTCAATATATGAAAGGGATAATATACTATGACCAATGTGAATGATTCCAGGAATGCTAAGTGGTTCAACATAGAAAATCAATCAACAAAATACACCATATTAATAAAAAAAAAATCATCTCAACAGGTTCCTAAGAGCATTTGGCAAAATCCAACACCTCTTCATAATAAAAATGTTCAACAAATTAGGAACAGAAGGGAACTTTTCCAAACTAATAAAGATCAGATTTCCTGGTGCCTCAGATGGTAAAGAGCCTGTCTGCAATGCAAGAGATCCAAGTTTGATCTCTAGGTCGGGGAAATCCCCTGGAGAAGAAAACGGCAACCCACTCCAGTATTCTTGCCTGGAGAATTCCGTGGACAGAGGAGCCCAGTGGGCTACAGTCCATAGGGTCACAAAGAGTTGGACACAACCGATCGACTTCAGTTTCACTTTTCATGGAAAATACACAGTTAACACCTACATAAAGATAAAAAGACAGATGCTTTTCCTCTAGGATCAGGAATGTGATAAGGATGTCTGTACTTGCCCCTTCTAAATACTATAGTACTAGAGGCTCTGGCCAGAAAAATCGGGCAAGAAAAAGAAACACTTTCCACACTGGAAAGAAAAGGAGCTAATTACCACATTCAGCTAAGTTTTAAGATATAGGATTAATAAACAAAAAGAAATTGTATTTCTGTATACTACAGTGAACAATACAAAATGAAATTTTAAGATTCCATTTATAATAGTATCAAAACAATAAAATACCTAGGAATACACTTAACAAAGGAAGTGTAAAACGTATACACTGAAAAGTATAAAACTTCATCAAAAGAAATTATAGAATACCTAAATAAATGGAAAGATAAGTTCTGTCTTCATGGATATTAAGAAAATATTGTTAGTATGGAAACTGATCTATAGAGTCCATATAATCCCTATAAATCCCTATCAAAATCCCAGATGCCTTTCTTTCTTCAGAAACTCAAAAGGCAACCCTAAAATCTATATGAAGTTTAAGAGTGCCAGATCACCCAAAACAATCTTGAAGAAGAAAAACAAAGCTGAAGGATTCAAACTTTTCAATTTCAAAACTTAAAGTTGTAGTAATAAATACAGTGTGTAATAATATGGTAATCAGTATAGGCATAGGAACAGACTTGAAGTTAACAGATTTCAGAAGTAAACTCTCACATACAATTGATTTTCAACAAAGATGCCAACACAGTTCAGTGGCTAAAGAAGAGTACAGGAACAGCTGAATATGGCAATGCAAAATCAGAAATTTGAAACCTTACCTTATAGCAGATATAAAACATTAACATAAATTGGATCAAAGATCTAAATGTGAGAGCTGACAGACTAAATAAACTATTGCTTTAGAAAAATACAAGTACAAATTTTAATTAACATGGATTAGGCAATAGCTTCTTGGAAATTATACCAAAAGCACAAAGAGAAAAATAGACTTCATCAAAATTAAGCACTTTTACACTTCAAAGGGGACAATCAAGAAATTCAAGACAATTCATGGAAGGAAAGAAAATATTTTCAATTCATGTATCTAATAAGAGATAAATTAGCCAGAATTTTAAAAGAACTCTTATGATTCAACAATTAAAAAACAACCCAATTTAAAAATAGGCAAAGCATTTGAACAGATATTTATTTCAACTTATTTACAAAATAAGTGGTACTGGATTTAACTCAAAGCATAACATATATGGGGAAACAGTGGAAACAGTGTCCGACTTTATTTTTTGGGCTCCAAAATCACTGCTGATGGTGATTGCAGCCATGAAATTAAAAGACGCTTACTCCTTGGAAGGAACTTTATGGCCAACCTAGATAGCATATTTAAAAGCAGAGACATTACTTTGCCAACAAAAGTCCATCTAGTCAAGGCTATGGTTTTTCCAGTGGTCATGTATGGATGTGAGAGTTGGACGGTGAAGAAAGCTGAGTGCCGAAGAACTGATGCTTTTGAACTGTGGTGTTGGAGAAAACTCTTGAGTCTCCCTTGGACTGCAAGGAGATCCAATCAATCCATCCTAAAGGAGATCAGTCCTGGGTGTTCATTGGAAGGACTGATGTTGAAGCTGAAACTCCAATACTTTGGCCACCTCATGCGAAGAGTTGACTCATTGGAAAAGACCCTAATGCTTGGAAGGATTGGGGGCAGGAGGAGAAGGGGATGACAGAGGATGAGACGGTTGGATGGCATCACTGACTCGATGGACATGGGTTTGGGTAAACTCCGGGAGTTGGTGATGGACAGAGAGGCCTGGCGTGCTGCGATTCATGGGGTCACAAAGAATTGGACACGACTGAGCGACTGAACTGACTGACTGATACCATATATATTCATGAGCCCATACTTAAATAAATTGCCAGTAATCATATGAAAAGACACTCAACATCATTCACAATAAGGGAAATGCAAATAGGAACCACAGTTAGATATCACTTCACAGCTGTTAGGAGTATTAGAACCAAAGAGATGCAGGACAGCAAGTTTCTTTCTTTTTCAGGATGTGGAGAAAAATGGAACTCTCAAACATAAATGGAAGAAATGTAAAGCACTACAGCTACTTTGGAGAACATTTTGTGAGTTTCTGAAAAAGTTAAACCTAGCATGATCATATTAACCAGCAATTCCACTTCCAAGTTTATGCAGGTAATGAAAATATGCCTCTAAATAAAATTATATCAATGTTCATATCAACATTATTTATAATAACCTAAAACTGGAAACCACCAAAATGCCCATCAAATTGATGAATGGATAGCAAAAATATGGTTCATTCATTAAATGGCACATTATTTAATAATAAAAGGGAATGAAGTAGTAGTACATGCTACAACATGATGAACCTTGAGAATATTATACAAAGTGAAAGAGCTCAGACACAAAAAGCCACATATTGTATGACTCCTTTTATAAGAAATGTCCAGAATAGGCAAATCCATACAGACAGAAAGTAGATAAGTGACTCTCAGGAGGGGAGAATGGGTAAAGGGTTGTATTTTGTAGCAATGACAATATTCTGGAATATCACAGTGGTAACAGTTGCACAATATTGTCAATACACAGAAAAACACTTAACTGCACACTTCAAAAGGGTAAATTTTATGGCATATGAATTATAGAGCAACATATTTTTAAAAAAAATAATGCTATATTATTTTTTAAAGTTAACCATTAAGTGAAAATGATCCAGATTCAAAAATGTAACTGTGTGATTTTCTTTTTATATATTAGGAATTCAAAAACTCAGCGCTATCCATTATTTCATTCCTCAGCCTTAATTATATGTAATTAACTATTTTTCAATATAATTATTATTACATTTTAGAGTTTTTATATTTGCCTTGACTTGGCTAATCACAGCAACAAATGCAGCCCACTTATTTTCTATTCTAAATCATCAAATATCACTACTGAGTCAGGATTGTTAACCAAATGACCGAAACCTGAAGAACTCAGTGGGACTGGAAACATTTGAGCAAATGCTGCTTTTGGCTAATTTTCCCTATTATAAGAATTTCACCCTTCACAGTAATGCTATCATAACTGTATTTTTGAGCAACCCTTCTGTGTCAAGCACCGTTCCAAATACTACATTCATTAGCCATTCAATCTTCATAATGACCCAATGAAACAGGAATTTTTACTACCCCCCATTATAGATAAGAATGACACATGAATAGCTTAAGTCATTTGTCCAATGTAAGTTACTAAATGACGAAGCTACAATTTCAAAAAAGCATGTTCTCCCATGTTTTTAACCACTATGCCATGTTTGCACTGTGTTATCACAGTTTACATTTTGTTCTTAAATTTATAGATCCTAAAACCTAGTGCTGGTGGTTATTCTAGGTAAATATTTTACAGTGATTAACAGAAATTATTTTTAAATTATTATTACCATTTCCAAATTATTGTTTTTGGAAAATAATACTTTTCCATTCAAAAATAATTCTTGGAAAGGCGATATACAAAAGGGACAAAGGAGCCAAACTGAAAGAGCTCACAAGGCCAGCGCTAGGACAACTTTACCTACAAAGTAAACGAAGTACTGGATTATAACTCAAAGCATGAAATATATACTCATGAGTCTATAATAATGTAAAGAAATGACTGAATTTAAGGAAATAAATGGGAGAGAACAGGGAACTCTTCCATGCAAAAAAATTTTAAATACTTTATGTAGATCCTTTTGCTCCCTAGGAGTTAGAGCTTAACTCTTAAAAATGGGTTGTGCATCGTAGAAAACAAATTTATGGCTTATCAAAGAGAAGAGGATGGAGAAAGGGACAAATTAGGAGTAAGAGACTAACAGATACAAACTCCAAAAAGAAATAAACAGCAAGAATCTATTGTATAGCAAGAAAGAATTAAATTCAATGTCCTATAATAACCTATGGGACTTTTCCCGGCAGTCCAGAGGTTAAGACTTTGCCTTTCAAAGCAGAGGGCAAGGGTTCAATCCCTGGTCTGGGAGCAAAGAAACACAGGAAAACAACAGAATGGGAAAGACTAGAGATCATCTCATGAAAATTAGAGATACCAAGGGAATATTTCATGCAAAGATGGGCACAATAAAGATGTTATGGACCTAACAGAAGCAGAAGATATTAAGAAGAGGTGGCAAGAATAAATGGAAGAACTATACAGAAAAGATCTTCAAGACCCAGATAACCACAATGGTGGGATCACTCATAAAGAGCCAGATATCCTGTAACGCAAAGTCAAGTGGGTCTTAGGAAGCATCACTACAAACAAAGCTAGTGGAAGTGATGGAATTCCAGTTGACCTATTTCAAATCCTAAAAGATGATGCTGTGAAAGTGTTGCACTAAATATGCCAGCAAATTTGGAAAACTCAGCAGTCGACACAGGACTGAAAAATGACAGTTTTCATTCCAATCCCAAAGAAAGGCAATGCCAAAGAATGTTCGAACTGCTGCACAATTACACTCATCTAACACTCTAGCAAAGTAATACTCAAAATTCTCCAAGCCAGGCTTCAACAGTATGTGAACCGTGAACTTCCAGATGTTCAAGCTGGATTTAGAAAAGGTGGAGGAACCAGAGATCAAATTGCCAACATCCTCTGGATCATCAAAAAAGCAAGAGAGTTCCAGAAAAACACCTACTTCTGCTTTATAGACTACACCAAAACCTTTGACTGTATGGATCACAACAAACTGTGGAAAATTCTGAAAGAGATGGGAATACCAGACCACCTCACCTGCCTCCTGAGAAATCTGTATGCAGGTCAAGAAGCAACAGTTAGAACTGGACATGGAACAATAGACTGGTTCCAAATCAGGAAAGGAGTAGGTCAAGGCTGTATATTGTCACCCTGCTTATTTAACTTCTATGCAGAGTAAATCACGTGAAATGCTGGGTTGGATGAAGCACAAGCTGGAATCAAGTTGTCGGGAGAAATATCAATAACCTCAGATACGTAGATGATACCACCCTTATGGCAGAAAGTGAACAACTAAAGAGCCCCTTGATGAAAGTGAAAGAGGAGAGTGAAAAAGTTGGCTTAAAATTCAACATTCAAAAAATGTAGATCATGGCATCTGGTCCCATCACTTCATGGGAAATAGATGGGGAAACAATGGAAACAGTGACAGATTTTATTTTGGGGGGCTCCAAAAATCACTGCAGATGGCAAGTGCAGCCATAAAATTGAAAGATGCTTACTCCTTGGAAGAAAAGCTATGACCAACATAGAGATCATATTAAAAAGCAGAGACATTACTTTGTTGATAAATTCCATCTAGTCAAAGCTATGATTTTTCCAGTAGTCATGTATGGATGTGAGAGTTGGACTATAAAGAAAGCTGAGTGTCAAAGAATTGATGCTTTGGAACTGTGGTGTTGGAGAAGACTCTTGAGAGTTCTTTGGACTGCAAGGAGATCAAACCAGTCAATCCTAGAGGAAATCAGTCCTGAATATTCATTGGAAGGACTGATGCTGAAGCTGAAGCTCCAATACTTTGGCCACCTGATGTGAAGAGCTGACTCCTTGGAAAAGACCCTGATGCTTGGAAAGATTGAAGGTGGGAGGAGAAGGGGACAACAGAGGATGAAATGATTGGATGGCATCACTGACTTGGTGCACATGAGTTAAGCTCTGGGAGCTGGTGATAGACAGGGAGGCCTGGCATGCTGCAGTCCATGGGATCTTAAAGAGTTGGACATGACTGAGTGAATGAACTGAAAAGAACTGATCATAATCTACAGTGAAATATAATCTGAAAAAATACACAACTAAATCACTTAGTTTAAACCTGAAATCAACACACTGTTATAAACTGACTATACTTTAAAAAAAAGTTAATAGGCTGTGCATAATGATTTCCTTTCCAAAGCATGATATGAAAAGGATGGGGGAACGACAACTTCTCAGAGAAACCAGACAAACACTAACTCAGTCAGGTGACCAAGATTAACATCACTAGTGATAAGGCATGTTGATGCATGTACCCAAGTTTAATGTGGTGAGAATGTCACTTCACCTCTGTAGTTTTCTGTCCCCAAACCCATAAAATCAGTCTCACTAGCCTTGAGAAAAAATTCAGACAAACCCTAATTGTGAGATACTGGACCAGAACTCGGAAAAAGTAGCAAGTTCACCAAAAAAGAAAGAGGAAAATTTATGAAACTCTCACAGAGCAAAGGAGACTAAGGATAATGATGACTACATGTCATGTAGTATATAGATGAACTCCTGTGAGAAAAAAAAGACATTAGGGAAGAGCTTGTGAAATTTCAAGAAGTGTGAGGTTTAATTAATTCTAATGTATCAATGTTGGTTATGGGCTTCCCAGGTAGCACAGCAGTAAAGAAACCGCCTGCCAATGCAGGAGACAAAGAGACGTGGATTCAATCCTTGGGTCAGGAGGATCCCCTGGAGTAGGAAATGGCAACCTGCTCCAGTATTCTTGCCTAGAAAGAAAATTGCATGGACAGAGGAGCCTGGTGGGCTACCATGGGGTCCCAAAGAGTCAGACACGAATGAACACACATACATACACACACACACCAAGGGTGGTTACTTAATAGTCTCATATATACTATAATAATACAAAATGTTAACAAAGGGAGAAAATGGAGGTAGGGTGTAAAAGAATGGCACAATATTATTTTCTGCAACTTTTCTATACATCTGTAACTATTCTTTAAAAAGTTTTATCTACTTATAAAATTTATTTTAAAAGTAATTTGAAAAATATAAAGCTTAAAATTTAGCTTATAGTGTCTTACCAACTGTGGAAGACACTGTAGCTTAGTTCAATCAGCATACACTTTGTATAAATTTCTCTCTTACATTCTCTACTAGCTGTTGACCTAGACTCTGTAGTACTCATAGGTGGCCATATGTTATCATTCACTGTACAATGAGATCTACAAGTGTTCTGATGGTATCCTTTATCTTTTTTCCTGCCTGGAATTTGGAAATGATGACTGGTGCTGCAACAGGCATTTGTTGACCAGGAGAAAAATGTCCTAATGTCATTAAGCCCTCTTACCAATTAAAACTTAGTTTAGAATGAATAAGGCTTCCCTGATGTCTCAGATGGTAAAGAATCTGCCTGTGATGCGGGAGACCCAGGTTTGATCCCTGGGCAAGGAAGATCCCCTGGAGAAGTAAATGGCAACCCACTCCCGTAGTCTTGCCTGGAGCATTCCATGGACAGAGGAGTCTGGCAGGCTACAATTCACCAGGTCCCAAGCGACTAACACTATAATGAAGAAATAATACTAGCATGTTTAAGCCACTGTTGTGAGGTCATCAGTTGCTTGCAGTTACAAATACCCCAATCACTTCCACTGTTACTATCTCTTATTTCTATTACTTCAGCCATGTTACCTTTCTATTTGTCCATATTCAAACTACTAAAGCCATGGTAAGTACTATTTTCTCTAATCAAAGGCCTAGTTTTAAATATCCTTCGGAAAAGGCAATGGGACCCCACTCCAGTACTCTTGCCTGGGAAACCCCATGGATGGAGGAGCCTGGTAGGCTGCAGTCCATGGGGTCGCTAAGAGTCGGACACGACTGAGCGACTTCACTTTCACTTTTCACTTTCCTGCATTGGAGAAGGAGATGGCAACCCACTCCAGTGTTCTTGCTTGGAGAATCCCAGGGACGGGGGAGCCTGGTGGGCTGCCTTCTAAGGGGTCACACAGAGTCGGACACGACTGAAGTGACTTAGCAGCAGCAGCAGCAGCAGCAGCAGTTTTAAATATCCTTAAAGCAGTAGGTGGTAGACAAATGTGATCAGATAAATAATATGGAAGCTTTAGCATGTTATTCACTATAAACAGATAACAGATGTATTTTATTGTGTGCTAACCCTCAGCTAAGATTCTAGATTCTACTTAGACTATCAATTAACTTTGTTCAGCAGGATAGGGGGCCCAAACATAAAACTGTGTAATTCTCCTAAATAAACATTAGGTTTTTTATGTATACTATGTTTTAATTAACTTCAGATGTATTATGTCTGAAACTGTCATAATAAGAAATAGATAATAGCCATGGATATTTTTAACTACATCAACTTCTTACCAATCATGATCAGTTATGGTCTAGCTCCCCAAATCTTAATCAAAAATTTTAAAAGTGCATAATAATGGTGTTTACAAATTTTGTGATAACTTTTAAATTAGTTTTATGATTCTACAACAGCAAACCCAATTTGTAAAGTACTGTATTATGGTTAAATAAATACACCAAAGTGTAAGACTTTCATTCAAAATAAAGTACTACCTATTTGCTAATGTTGTAGCTATGGGAACATTTGTATATTTTTATAGCCTACATAAAACTGTTTAATAGTAATAGTATATTGCTGAATATTAAATTATTATATTCATTTTAAAAGGTTGAAAAATAAAGGCATTTAAAGAAAACAGATAAGTTTTTTATGTGCATTTTTTTGTGAATTGTGAATGCATGTACACATGTGGAGGCTGAATGTGTCCATTTTCCTGATAGCCAAAGGTGACTTAGTAAACATTTTCATATAAAACCCCCATTCTATTTTTTTTTAATTTTCTCCTTTTCCCCATTTTTCAGATTTATTTTCCTTCTTTTGGTTTGAAAGTAGAAGTGAAAGTGTTAATCGTCCAGTCATGTTCAGCTCTTTGCAACCCATGGACTGTAGGATGCCAGGCTCTTCTGTTCATGGAATTCTCCAGGCAAGAACACTGGAGTTGGTAGCCGTTCCCTTCCCTAGGAGATCTTCCCCACACAGGGATTGAACCTGGGTCTCCTGCATTGCAAGCAGATTGTTTACCATCTGAGCCACTAGAGAAAGCCAGTATTATTAACAGTAAATATTGCAATAAATTGTGAAGGACTGATTTATAATCTTTGAAGTAAAATCATTAAACCATTTAATCTCTGAAAATCTACGAGTGAATTGTCTTCCTGTCACAAGGGGACTAAAATCAAACACTAAAAAGGGAATAAATAATTCTGAAATTACCAAGTGCAATAATTATTTCATTGTAACATAATAGAGTTTCAGATATTTGACAACTTCTTGGGTGAATTCCAGTAGCTCATAACCAACTGCAGAACTGTAAACACATAGTACTTAGGCAATTTCTCTGATGCCGTTTGGTTGTTAAACCAAAAAGGAAGTTAATATTTTGAAGGAACTAGACTTTAATCTCAACCCTCTAATTCAACACAAAGATATTTTAATAGCCACAAATAAAGCACATGTTTAGGCAAGGGAAATGTTTTGGGGTTTTTTTTTTCTATTTATTTTTATTGACTTCAGCTTGGCATCACAGGATATGTTTTGAAATTTCTCAATGAAAAATGAGATTTGAAAGTCAAAACAATAAAGCATCTAGAAGAACATCTTCACAGGACTTTGGAGTTGTTAAAAAAATTAAGAGGACTTAAAAATGGATTAACCATAAAAATTTTTCATAAATATGGGTATACTAAATTGAACCATTTTTATTTGCTTAAAAATACCATTAAGAGAGAAAACCAGCCACCCACAGATTGGGAGAATTTTATCTTCAATGTATATACCAGCTAACATCTTGTATCAAGAATAGGAATACAGTCAAACAACTCAATAGAAAAAGAAACTAATCTTAAAAGGGCATTTTACCAAAATAAAAAAGCTATCGAATGAGTTAAAAACATCTGAAAAGAAGCTCAGCTTCATTATCTGAGAAACGCATGTTAACTACTATGAAGTACAATCACACACACACACACACACCAGTGGTTAAAGTTAAAAACAGATAAAATACTAACTTTTAGTGTAGATGTGGAACTACAGATTATGCACTTCTTATGAGCGTAAATCAATACAATCACTTTGAAAAATATTTTACCACTATCCACTAAAATTTAACCACAATTTACTCTATGACCAAAATTCTACTCCTAAGTATTAACATGGACAGCCTTTGATAGCAAGTATTCTTACAAAGAATTTTACATTTTGAAATGATTTTTATGCTAGACCTTGTATATACCGACCTACCTAATGACAAAAAACATAATTGTATACTTTTATTGCGTATCCAAAAATAAAGCCTACGATAAAATGTTAAAACAATCATAACTGAACCTTACCAACATCACAACAATCAAAACAACAGAAATGCATATATATACTCAATCCAAATATACAAAATGTTCATAGCAACAGTATTTGTAATAGCCTATAACTAAAAAGAACATAAAGGTCCATCAAAAGTAGAATACCTATGAAAATGAATAAATTACTGTCACATATAAATGCTAAATGCATTAATATAAATAAATCTCATTAATGAATGAAGCTACATTCAAAAGAAGATATACTGTATGCCAATTTCAGTTTTATTAAGCTCCAAGTCAGGTAAAATTAATCTACGGTATTAGAAGTTAGAACTAGCTAACTTCAGGATGAAGGATGGAAGTAGTTACAGGCTTAACTACCTCCTGGTAGCTTCCCTGGTAGCTCAGGTTGTCAAGAATCTGTCTGCAAAGCAGGAGATGCAGGTTTGATCCCTTGGTCAGGAAGATCTCCTGGAGAAGGGAATGGCTACCCACTCCAGTTTTCTTGCCTAAAGAACCCCATGGACAGAGGAGCCTGGCAGGCTACAGTCCATGGGGTCATAAAGAGTCAGACACAACTGAGAAACTAACACACACATAACTACTTAACTATACTTTTCTGTATGTCATATTTCAATAAAAAATCTATTAAAAATAAAGTTACAATGTCTTAATTAGTTTTTCTTGAAGGGGGGTTCCTACTGTCTGATCAGTTCAGTTCAGTTCAGTCCCTCAGTCGTGTCCAACTCTTTGCGACCCCATGGACTGTAGCACACCAGGCCTCCCTGTCCATCACCAACTCCTGGAGTTTACTCAAACTCATGTCCAATGAGTCAGTGATGCCGTCTAACCATGTCATCCTCTGTTGTCCCCTCTCCTCCTGCCTGCAGATACTTTCTTATAACGTTCTTTTTTAATTTTAATTTAAGTGGTAATTCTGTCTTTTTTCACTTTTTGATAATTCTATACTTAAAAAACTGTACTTTTCTGTGTCATATTTCAATAAAAAAAACCAATTTTAAAAAGTTGTAATGTCTTAATTAGTTTTTGCTTCAGAGCACTGACAAACATTTATTTTACCTAATACTTGAGGCAAGTATGCAAGTTATTTGCATGCTTTAAAAATTGAGACTGAGCTATTTTAGTTTACTTATTATCCAGTGTTAAATAAAATTATTTTTTTAAATAAAGGAATGGATTTTTATATTTTTTGTGTGTGCATATATGAGAGAAATAAAGTGACAGAGATGCACAGAGAGAGACAGAAGAGAAAGACAGAGTTCTCTTCCTAATCGTGTGGCAATTTAAAATTATCAGATTTTTTAAAAGGTTTTGCCCCAGTTATCAAAGTTAAATTAGTTTTCAGAGACAAATGACTCAATTTCAACAACTTTTGGAAAAACATGGAATTTAATGCCATCAGAGGAATTTGGGGGGGATTCCCTTGTGGCTCAGACAGTAAAAAATCTGCCTGCAATGAGGGAGACCCTAGTTCAATCCTTAGGTCAGGAAGATCCCTTGGAGAAGGAAATGGCAATCCACTCCAGTATTCTTGCCTAGAGAATTCCATGGACAGAGGAGCCTGGCAGGCTACAGTCCATGGGGTCGCAGAGTCGGACAAGACTGAGCAACTACACTTTCACTGGAATTTTTCAGAATGAAATGTTGTGCGAAGATTAAATTTGATCACCAATAACTCATTTTAAAATGATCAATATCAGATGTACACATTTTAAGGAAACAAAGGTACAACTCAAGTCAACTAATTAGGAATTATTAAAAAAAAAAGTACATAAATCATAGAACTCAGTTTCACTAAGTCCAAGCCTTTCACCACAGAAATGAGGAAAAAGACATAAGGCAGTATAAATTAATAACTAATATTATCTTATTATTTGGAGATTATGGGTTCCAATGCTCCTCACATCTAGAACACTGTTTGTTCCTGTTCCTCACTGGGCCTCTCAACATGCCTGTACTGTAATATACCTGTGGTTAGAAAACAAAAAAATTCCAATGAGCCTCTACTTGATACCAGATAGAGTTTCAACAACCCCACCTCCTGCTCCCGGCAAACACACACACAAATACATGCGCTGTGATACTCTGAACCTAACCCAAGATTATATTTCCCTATATGACAAATCAGCACATTAGCTATAGATTATGTTCAAAACAAATAAGTGAATTAATAAAGTGACAATTTACTTTAAAGGAAGATTCAGAAGCATCTTGTCATAGTGTTTGAGAAAAAAATGTCCCTGAAATCTGTCATGAGAATATCTATCCAATTTCCAAAATCAATAAATGCAGGTTATTTGTTTATAACTCTTTAAATTTTGTATTCAAAAGATAAGATGTTAAGTTGAATTGCATTTATCAGAGATTATTGAACAATTTTCTCAAGTATAAAATATCACTTCCTCAGTTTTAATGACTTATGTCTAGGGCAAAAAAACTTTTATTGTAGGCTTAAATACAATTTCAATCAAGTCATTATTACTTTCATGCCATATAGATGGCTCACAGTCCCTTAAAATGATTTTTATTTTAGTGTTGAATTATTTCATTCAACAAATATTTTTGATGAACTATGATGTGGTTGTGTCTGGTGGTGAAAGCAAAGTCCAGTGTTGTAAAGAAAAATATTGCATAGGAACCTGGAATCTTAGGTCCATGATCAGGGTAAACTGGATGTGGTCAAACAGGAGATGGCAAGAGTGAATATCGACATTATAGAAATCAGTGAACTAAAACAGACAGGAATGGGTGAATTTAATTCAGATGACCAACACATCTACTACCGTAGACAAGAATCCCTTAAAAGGAATGGAGTAGCCCTCATAGTCAACAAGAGTCCAAAATGCAGTACTTGGGTGCAATCTCAAAAACGACAATATGATCTCTGTTTGCTTCCAAAGAAAACCATTCAACATCACAGTAATTCAAGTCTATGCCCCAACCACTAATGCCGAAGAGGATGAAGTTTAATGATTCTGTGAAGACCTACAAGACCTCCTAGAACTAACACCAATAAAAGATGTCCTTTTCATCACAGGGGACTGGAATGCAAAAGTAGGAATTCAAGAGATACCTAGAGTAACAGGCAAGTTTTGGCCTTGGAGAACAAAATGAAGCAGGGCAAAAGCTAACAAGAGTTTTGCCAAGAGAATGCACTGGTCATAGGAAACACCCTCTTCCAACAACACAAGAGAAGTTTCTACACATGGACATAACCAGATGGTCAATACTGAAATCAGGTTGATTATATTCTTTGCAGCTGAAGATGGAGAAGCTCTACACGGTCAGTAAAAACAACACCTGAAGCTGACTGTGGCTCAGATCATCAGCTCCTCATTTCAAAATTCAGGCTCAAATTGAAGAAAGTAGGGAAAACCATTAGGCCATTCAGGTATGACCTAAATAAAATCTTTTATGATTATACTGTGGAAGTGACAACCATATCCAAGGGAGTAGATCTGGTAGACAGAGTGCCTGAAGAACTGTGGACAGAGGTTCATAACATTATCCAGAAGGTGGTGATCAAAACCACCCACAAGAAAAAGAAATGCAAAAAGGCAGAGCTTGTCTGAAGAGGCCTTACAAATACCTGAGGAAATAAGAGAAGCAAAAGGCAAAGGAGCAAGAAAGAAAGAAAGGGAAAGATATACTCAACTAAATGCAGAGTTCCACAGAATACCAAGTAGAGATAGAAAAACTTTCTTAAGTGAAAAATGCAAGGAAAGAGAGGAAAACAACAGAATGGGAAAGACTAGAGATCTCTTTAAGAAAATTAGAGATACCAAGGGAACACTTCATGCAAAGATGGGCACAATAAAGGACAAAAACGCCAAGGACCTAACAGAAGCAAAAGATATTAAGAAGAGGTTGCAAGAACACAGAATAACTGTACAAAAAAGTTCTTTTGGGGGAAGGGAACTGCAATGGTCTTATTATGTAGACGACTTCATTAGTGCTAATCAGGAAACTTCAGGCTGTTGGCTTAAATGTCACATTCCTGGGAGAGGATAAGACTGCAATTAGGCCTTGGTTGGGTTTCTCTGGTGGCTCAGTGGTAAAGAACCCAACTGCCAAGACAGGAGATGTGGGTTCGATCCCTGGGTGGGGAAGAACCCCTGGAGAAGGAAATGGCAACCCACTTTAGCATTTTTGCCTGGGAAATTCCATGGATAGAAGGAGCCTAGTAGGCTACAGTCCATGGGGCTGCAAAAGAATTGGACATGGCCAATTTAGCAACTAAACAGCAACAACAATTTGCTGTCATGAGGATAAGTGACTTCATTTAGGGCATTTTTTAAAAAAACAAAACAAACAGTAAAAAATTTGTTCCTCTCTGCCTGACTTAGAGACCTGATTAAAAATAGTAATAGTAAGGCAGTTGTACCACTCTCAGCTACCACTGTGTAGTTCTTACACCTTTCACTAATACTCCATGGGATATACCCAGGTCACCACTTCGGGTTCACAAGTTTCAATTTCGTCATTCTCTGTTCCTTTTATGATACTCCAGTATTACGGAGATCATTTGCTTGGTATTTTTAAAGCTTTGAGAGAATATAACACATCAGGGAGATTTTAAGCAGGATAATTTCCAGTATTTGGAATGTACTTCAGAGCCACAGGGATTCCGTGGTGGCTCAGATGGTAAAGCACCTGCCCAAAATGCGGGAGACCTGGGTTCGATCCCTGGGTTGGGAAGATCCTCTGGAGAAGGAAATGGCAACCCACTCCAGTACTCTTGCCTAGAAAATTCCATGGATGGAGGAGCCTAGTGGGCTACAGTCTATGGGGTCGCAAAGAGTCGGACACGACTGAGTGACTTCACTTTCACTTTCAGAGCCATAGTTCCCAAGACCCAAACCAATCTAAAAAGACACCATTGAAGGAATCACCTTTTAATAAAGCCAAGTGGCTTGCTCAATGATCTTATATAACTGAGTTTCAACTTCCCTGGAAGTGCCAATTCAGGTACAACAGATGGTGATGGCCACAGCACAGACACCTCTTTGTTCTGCTAAAAGATAATCAAGGGTCATTTTTTATCAAAAAAAAAAAAAAAAAAAATCTTGGCCAGAGAGTCTAAAAACAGTCTTTGTTAGGCAACTGTTGTCTTAACAACAAAATCTACAATGTCTCCAAGAATTAAGGAGAGGTTTCCTATTGAAACAGGAGACAAAGGGCACAAACCTTCAAAAGAATGATAGAGCCTTTGAATAAGACATAAACTAATTAGAATCAACTAAGTCCAAGATGGCAGAAGATTTGACTTCCAGCAGACCTTGAGACTTGTGTGTTCATTATAATATATTAGCATATTCTAAACAACATAAACACAGCTGTCATAACAGTTCTGAGGCTCACCATCAAAGGTCAAAAAGGGGGCAATGGTCCAGGAAATCTCTGCCCCTTCTCCAACACAGTTAGAATAATCCTCCCACTCATTCACCTATGAAATTATCCAGCCCATAAAAACTAACCACCCCTTATTTTGGGGTGTCTGACATTCTGAGATGACCCACACTCTGTGGAGTATGTTTCTCTCCATGGCCACTCTCACCTTTTGAGATAGACTGCATTCTATCAAAAGAATGTGTATCTCTCTGAATAAATCCACTTCTTACCTATCACTTTGTCTCTTACTGAACTGTTTCTGCGCTTCAGTAAATAACTTGAACTTCAGTAAACCAGGCATGTGATTTCAATGAAAAGACAGTGGGTTGAAGTCCCAGTGTGGGTTTTGGCTCAGTTCCAGTTCCAGCCTGTGGGTTCAAGTCCAAATCTGAGTTGTGCAGGTTCCACTATTACATACTCATATGTATTCACTCCTAACCAGGGAATGGATCTATTCACAGTTATTGCTGTGTTTACCCATTCATTCAGGTCATCTTCTTTTGGGTGAAAAGGAAAAGCAGAAGTCTATTACACATATTACCTCACAAGTGCTGATCAGGAAATTTCAGACTGTTTTAAGGCCACATTTCTGGGACAGGCTGAAACTGCAATTCTGCAAATAAGTCTCATTTACCTGGCGGTAAAAGACTCTATCTGAGCCCTTTGTTTCTTGCCCTTTTCTTATTTTTTTAAAAGATCTAACAAATTAATAAAACTATTTAAGCTTCAGTTTACTAATTTATAAAATAAACAATACTAATACCTGCTGTGCTATCCTCACAGGGTAATTACTCTGAAGATAAATGCATCCATTTCCAATGAAAGCACTTGATGAATTATAAAGTATATTAAGTCAAAGACTGGAAGACATCTGTCCAATTACATGAGAAAGCCTTCAGCTCATAAAGAAATAAATTACTAGTGTGACATCTTCCTTGGCAGTGAAATTTCTCCCCTTGGACTCTCTCTAATGGCTCAATTTCAGAAGACTGGACAGAACTCGATGGGAAAACACAGAACCAATTTGACCTGTTTTAAGGATGATAGAGGCTGCACGGCACAGCCTCCTTTTTTTTTTTTTTTTGCAGAAGAAAGCCTACATTGGTGCCCTGGAGAAAGCAACTCCATGATCCACAGAAGACCCCAGACTCCCACAAGCTCAGATAAACTGGGATTTCAGAAAAAATGGTTATGGCCAGATTAGCACTGGGTTACTGAGGAGAATACACATCTCACTTCTAAGGCTGCTTTCTCTCCTAGGTTGTGCTTATTAGCACTAACATTTTCTCTCCTCAGCTCTTCTCCCCGCTTCTTCCTCATTTACTCCAAATGCAGACAGCTTGTCAAAACTGCAGATACTAGCCAAAATATTTACTTCATTTTGGATCCAGGGTTTGAGTTTTTAAATTAATATTTACTTTGGCCCACACTTCAATTTTGTTTATACTTTTCTCTGACAATCTAAGTCCTATTTGAAAAGAGTCACGTTCAAGGCAGAATCTGAGCTGACCTCCAAGAATAATGGGAATGAAATCTGACATCAGCAATAATCAGATATGCTATGTGAAGGGTTTGAGGACAGCCCCTCAGAGTTAATTCCTAAGAACTTCTTTATTAAATGCATTGACATGGATGGATAGTGAAAGCTGAAGAGTTTTTCTTCTTATTTCCCTTTTTTTTTAAACTTGATCTTTTTGATAGATGGATCTACAAGGGGAACTTTATAAGAAATTTAGAAAGAGAGTTGGAATCTCAAAGATATTTACCTACAGAGATTTATGCATATGTGCTCAGATTTGTCCAACTCTTTGTTACCCAATGACTGTAGCCTATCAGGCTCCTCTGTCCATGGAATTTTCCAGGCAAAAATACTTGACTGGGTTCTCATTTCCTTCTCCAGGGGGATCTTCCCGACCCAGGGATCAAATCCATGTCTCCATGTCACTTGCAGTGGCAGGCAGATTTTTTACTGCTGAACCACTAGGTAAGCCCTTTATGAATGAAATCACTAATTAAAAAAAATATGAACTTATTATAAAGATTATATGACAGAGTTTGGGGAGTTTCAGAACAATAGTGTTCTGCATGGTGCCCATTAAAGAGTGTTTCCTTTAGAGGTAAAAGAGCACATTCTGGAGAGTCTTCATAATAAGATGCTCTAACTTTCAAAGAACTCTCAACCTGTCTATCAAGCAAACATGTAAAAGGTGAATTTAACCTTAATACATCTGTAGTATTAAAATTATTATTGATATGCTGCTTTTTGCTTTGTCTATTAAAGGGAAAAATATTTCTCTTGCTGCAATCATGGCCAGTTGCATCTCCATTTGTTTAGAGAAACAGTTACATTGGACCAGAGAGGTACAAAATTCACAAATTAAATATTCTTAAGAATATTTGGTACTATCTTTGCAACTGTTCTTCAAGTATAACATTATTTTAAATTAAAAATTTTTTAATGTACCAGATATTGCATTTAACAAATAACTACTATTTTCCCAAACTTCATACACTTTTTTCTACCGATTTGTTTCATCTTATATCATCTCTCTCTCTCTCTGTTATTTATTCTTTGTTCAGGAAATTCTTTTTTTTGAATTGGAAAATAATTGCTTTACAATATTGTGTTTGCTATTGCAATTATTTTAATAATTCATTCTAATCCTTAAGAATCAGTCAGTCAGTTCAGTTGCTCAGGCGTGTCCGACTCTTTGCAACCCCATGACTTCAGCACGCCAGGCTTCCCTATCTATTACCAACTCCTGGAGCTTGCTCAAACTCATGTCCATAATCCTTGAGACAATTCTTAAGAATATCTCCCTTCAAAGACCCTATTTACACACATTTTTACTTATAGAACTTACTGACCCCAACATACAGCATAGGAGTTATATATATCAGGAATGAAAACTACTTTTGTCTTTCTCCACTCTAATTTCTAGTTCAGTTCAGTTCAGTTGCTCAGTCGTGTCCAACTCTCCGCAACCCCATGAATTGCAGCACACCAGGCCTCTCTGTCCATCACCAACTCCGGGAGTCTACCCAAACCCATGTCCATCAAGTTGGTGATGCCATCCAACCATCTCATCCTCTGTCATCCCCTTCTCCTCCTGCCCCCAATCCTACCGAGCATTAGGGTCTTTTCCAATGAGTCAACTCTTTGCATGAGGTGGCCAAAGTATTGGAGTTTCAGCTTCAACATCAGTCCTTCCAATGAACACCCAGGATTGGTCTCTTTTAGGATGGATTGATTGATTACCTAACTAGAAAGGTAATTTCTAGTTACCTTTCCTTAAAAAGAAACCTTTCTCATTCCACCAATGAGAGTTTATATTTCATTATCCTCTCCTTTTCTAAATATTTTTTCCCAATGCCAAGTTCTTTAATTGAAACTTCACACACAATTTTATATTTCTTAGAACCTTTCCCTAATCCCCCCATTGAGTTTAATAATCATGGATTTCCTAGTCTAGATCTGCACTACCTAATAAGGTAGGCATGGCTCCATATAACAATTGAGCACTTGAAATAAGGCTAGTCTAACAGAGGTATTGTAAGGTATTCATATCAGTTTGGACATGATATGAAAAGCAATGTAAAATATCTTAATCTTTATACTGATTACATTTGGAACTAATAATATCATTATATTAGATTAAATAAAGTATGGCCTTAAAGTTAAGATCTATTTCTTTTCACATTTCTAATGTGGCTATTAGAATATTTAAAATTACAAATATTGCTTGCATTATATCTTTGTGGGACAGTATTTCTCTAAGATACTTATTTTCCTCCTTCACTTCCTAAACATATTAGGCAGGATTGACCATTTTCTTTCTGCCCTTATTGATCTTAGTATGAATGCTCTGAAGACTCTTGGTCTCTTCTCTGCTTTTCTTCTTATCCTTTGTCAGCCTCTGACTCTCTTCTCTCAACATCCAACAGTCAGGATCAACTTTCTTCAATTTATACATCTACTTCCTTAGAGAGGACATTTTTTCTAAGCTGTTTTGTTTTGCTTTGCTCTTGATTCTTCAACTATTTGTAGCTTAAGATACCCAAATCTCTGCTGGAATTTCAGCTTACATCCCATAGGATAGCTTCATTTCTCTGGGAATTTCCTTAGGTCGCTTCTACTAGTGAACTCTATATGGAAACCAAAACTTCATACCTAATTCTGAATGCATTAACCTTCCTGACAAGTTCTGAAGTCACCACTTGCTCTCACCCAGAGATTCCTATGGGTTATTTTTCTAAATTTTTTCCTTCCACCAGAGTCTAGTCTTGAATTCCTAGCACCTGTCAGAGTCAACAGCTTATTGTACAGTCCATTCTTTAGAGAGGAGGATGTTCACTAAAAATTGTTTTTTAAGTGAATTGATCTGATCTAAATGGATAAAGGTTTTTCCTGGTGTTGGTGGTGGCTAAGGAAAATGATTTTCCTTTTCTTCTTTCCCTTACCTGATGAGGATATTTTTAATACTATCTTTTCTAAAGTCTTATGTATCTGGATTCTTTCTAATTTCATTATTTAACACATCACCAAAAGGTGAAATTTACACACTTACTTTTCTGACCAGGCTATCTGCCTCTTCATGGTTGTCTAACAGTTATTTTGCATCCAAGACATGCTGCACAAAGAATTTGAGATTCTACCTATATTTCACACATGTACCATTTAATTTTGTAATATGATACTTCATCTTTATCCTGACTAGAGCTAGAGTCTGTTTCTGACATCATTCCTTCTTCTTTTTCCCTATTTGCTTCCCTATACTTTTAGTCACTAGACTGATATCAAGAATTGTACAAGGTACAAGATTGTATCCTTTCATTTCTGTTTCATGGACAATGGCAGAAAATGCTAGACTGCTATGTCAGAGAAAAAAGGTCTTTATTACTCAGAGCTTCATTTTCACTTATGCTCTTCTGCATGTCTCACAAGTCCCAGACAAGGACAATGCTGATGGCCCTAAATGATGCAAATATGCTCAATGGGTTGCATTACAGGAGAGGAATGTTGGACTTCAGGATTTACTGTTTCTATTGTGAGCAAAAGAAAGCCTACTCTTTGTGCAGAGGAAGGTGTTACCTTATCCTTCAGGGTTGTTTGCTGCAAAGACAACTCCAAGAGATAACCCAGATAAAGAATAGTCAGGGTCTTGCATTTCTGAGACACTCAGAATGTTCAAGGATGCTCAGTGACCATGGCTGGTTTCTCCCAACAAGTAACCACATATTACTGGACTTTCTATAGGCCTACAATTATATTAGCTATAAGTGATGAAAACTATGTATGGGGCTTTTCTGGTGGCACTAGCAGTGAAGAACCTGCCTGCCAGCGCAGGAGACATAAGAGACGTGGGTTCAATCCCTGGGTTGGGAAGATCCTCTGGAGGAGGGAATGGCTATCCACTCCAGTATTCTTGCCTGGAGAAGTTCACGGACAGAGGAGTCTGGTGGGCTACAGTCCATGGGTGGCAAAGAGTTAGACATGACTGAAGCAACTTAGCACACACACAATGAGAGCTATAAATCCAACACAGCCTGCTTTTAAAAACAAATAACTCTTTCAAAGAGATAAGATAAGCTTTCAGGATAGTTTGAAAGAAGTAATCAATATTTAAGTTGTGAGGTAAAAATAATACTGTCATAAAACATTTAGGGGTAACAAGTGGGATCTTAAAGCATTTATTTTCTTCTTATATTTGACATTTGAGTTGTTCAGAATTATCTCTGTATTTTCAAAAACTACATATTTTTACAAAGTGAAATACATGCATGTAACTACCTTACAGATCAAGAAATTGAACACAAAATGTACCCCAGAAAACTCATGATCCTTCCTGATGAGAACTGAGATCTTTATGCTATTGAATCTGCCAATCCATAAACTTGACATTTCTCTCAATTTATTCATTTCTCTCACTAACATTTTATAGGCTTCTGTTTATAAATGTTCCAAATGTTTGCATTCCTTTTTTGTTTTTACATTTTTTGAAGCTATGCCTCAGGTAAACTCAAATTTAGAATTACTACCTTCTGGTGAATTGGCCTTCTATCATTAATAAATGTTATTCTTTTCTATGCCATATCCCTTTGAAGCAGAGCATGAAATAAGGATTCTTGTGCAAGTGATCTATTGGGAGTACTTTCTGGAGAAATCTTCAAGGAAGAAAGACGTAGAATTGCAAAGGAAGAAGAGCCAAGCAAAGATTTAGGTTCAGCTGCAGCCTAACCTCAGCCAGATACCACAGTACTCTGGGGAACAAGGAATACCTAAACCTGTCTGCTTGAGGGAGTTTGGGATTTTATATCTCCTGTGAATTATTAGCTGCATTTGTTAAGAATTGCAGATCGCATATTATGTGTCTCTTCCATGGTTAAAAATATATATATATACTGGCTGTGGCTCACCCCCTGGGGAGAGCATAACTCCCCTGCATCTCTGGGTAACATGGTTCTGGTATATCTCCAGTAAAGGAGGTAGCTGTGAGCTAGTAGCAGCCAATACCCACAGGAACAGTAGCCCTGCAATGGGATGTATTGGGAACTGACAATACATAGGAAAACCTTCCAGTCTACCAGCACTCTCTTCACTGTGTAACCTATGCCATTAAATCCATCCATTAAGCTCTTTTTGTCACTGCAGGTATTTTTCAGTTCTAGCATTATAATTGTTTTCCTATGTCCTAGTTCTTTTGTGTAATTTATCATCTTTTCTTCTACTTTCCTGAAAATAATAATTCATTATTATGTATCTGATAACCCTAGTACCTTCACCACACCTTACTCCCCAGGGCAGGGAGTGGCAGCAGGAACCAGGAAGTATCTCTCTGCTGAGCTGGGGCTACATCCTGTGTCCTAGCTGCCAGGCTACAAGGCTGCCTGGGGGAAGAGTAGCAGATGAAGAACAGCATCCTACCTCCCAGGCCTTTTCCTTTGGCCCAATGAGAGGTCACTGGGAAAGGAAACGGGCCTAAGGCAACATCAAGAATCAGTGATGTCTACAAGATGGCTGAGTAGAAGGATGTGCACTCATCTTCTCCTGCGAGAACTCTAAAATTACAATTCACTGCTGAACAACCATGGACAGGAGAATATCTAGACAAAGGTCCATCTAGTCAAATCTACGGTTTTTCCAATAGTCATGTATGGATGTGAGAGTTGGACTATAAAGAAAGCTGACCGCCAAAGAATTGATGCTTTTGAACTATGGTGTTGGAGAAGACTCCTGAGAGTCCCTTGGACTGCAAGGAGATCAAACCAGTCCATCCTAAAGATCAGTCCTGGGTGTTCATTGGAAGGACTGATGTTGAAGCTGAAACTCCAGTATTTTGGCTACCTGATGCGAAGAGTGGACTCATTGGAAAAGACCCTGATGCTGGGAAAGATTGAAGGCAGGAGGAGAAGGGGACGACAGGGGATCAGATGGTTGGATGGCATCACCGACGTGACGGCCATGAGTTTGAGCAAGTTCCAGGAGCTGGTGATGGACAGGGAAGCCTGGCGTGCTGCAGTCCTTGGGGTCACAAAGAATCAGACACGACTGAGCAGTTGATCTGAACTGAACTAGTACCTTCTTTCACTGTGGTGTCTTCCTATTGTCTCTTTTCCTCTTCACTGTATTTTGAGGTTTATTGGTAATTTTTTTATTGAAGATAAAACATTTTGCATGGGAACTAATAGGTGTGCAGGGTGATGTTATCTCCCCACGTAGTGAATTCACTCTCTGCAGTGGAAGGCACCCAGGAAAGTGACACAGCACCCCAGTCTAACCAAATGCCAAGCTGACTGGTGTTGGGCACTATCTCTAGTTAGCTCAAGTCTACCTTTGCGGTACCTCCTAGGACATATTCTCTAGCTTTGCAAATAAGAGCCTTGAGAGCTCCTCCCCCTTGAATTATCCTGATTTAGAACTTCTGCTTTTCCAGGATAATAATACAGCAAAAAAAAAAAAAAAGAGAGACAAACTCAGTTTTGCCTTTCAGCTACTTTCTGCTTGACTTTTAGCCTCCCTTTCTGTGGAGCTTAAAAATTAGCAAATGTCTTGAGGGAGAAACTAGTAGTGGGTGTTGGGCTCACTCCAGACCCCTAGTCCCTCAGGCCCTGTTGCCTTGGTAGCCTCATTCCAGTTTTGTTCTCTCCAGGGCCATAAAATTGCTGAAAATCCTTCTGGCTTTTCTGCTTCTAAGCAGCCATGTTCTGCCCCGTTTTTTGGTCTCTACTGCTTTTTGAGTTAACAAATAACTTAAAAGAGAAAACGTACTCAGAATTTCCAGAAAGATTTTAATTTTTAATTTTTGCTGTCTAAGCCATCTTCTGATGTCTCAAAAAATGACACACATATAGTATCATCTATATGTACATATGACATTATATATACTATCTATCTAATCTATAGCTTTTCTACTGATTGTGGGTAGCATAGTTGGTCTGCTACAAGCAACACAATCATACTTAAGGCAGCAGTCATCTTAACAAGTGTTTTCAGACTTCAATCTTAAAAGACAGTTTTTGCCATTCACTAAGCAACTAGTTTTACTGATCATCTACCTTGCTGAAAATTCTGATCCAGGTGCTGGTAAAATAAGGAAATGAATAAGATAAAATCTATGCTCTCAGTAGGATCTTTTCTGGGCTCATTTAGAAGCCTCAATATATAGTTTTCCAATAAATTTTCATTATTTCCACCTTAATGACAATACTCCTCCCACCCATCTCTCCATCTCGAAGTCATTCCAAGGCTATTCTATTCTATTGGTGGATGTTGGAAATGAAACTAACATTGATGGAATGTTAGATGCTTTTTATATTTATCACTGTCAATCTTTTATGTTAAAATTTTTATTCCGGTGAAGTAACTAAGTAATCGAGCCTATTGAGTTTTTCTTTTTTAATAGACAGTACGTGCAAGATCACACAGATAACTAAATTGAAGAAATATTATGCAAACTTAAGTCCATCTGACTCCAAAGCCTCTGTCTTTCTGTGACTCAGTATTTTCTCTATATGGCATCTGCCTTGGATAAATTTGTCTATAATCTCTCAAAAAGCACAAAGCCCACTAGAAATCATGTGAACAAGAAAAGATTTCTTATTATTTAATGTTGATATTCACTTCTTCCGTACCTAATTTATTAGATGGGTTGCATGACTCCTATTTGGCCCTCTACTTTTCTGTAGTCAAACTAGCCTTTACTTCAACTCTAGGATTTTAAAATGTATGTTTCATTAGTCAAAGCTCTGGTTTTTCCAGTAGTCATGTATAGATGTGAGAGTTGGACCATAAAGAAGGCTGAGCACTGAAGAGTTGATACTTTTAAACTGTGGTGTTGGAGAAGACTCTTGAGAGTACCTTGTACAGCAAGGAGATCAAACCAGTCAATCCTAAAAGAAATCAGTCCTGAGTATTCATTGGGAAGAATGACACTGAAGCTGAACTCCAATACTTTGGCCACCTGATGTGAAGAACCAACTCATGGGAAAAGACTCTGATGCTGGGAAAGATTGAGGGCAAGAGGAGAAGGGGGTGACAGAGGATGAGATGGTTGGATGGTATCACTGACTCAATGGACATGAATTTCAGAAAACTCAGGGAGATAGTAAAGGACAGGGAAGCCTGGCTTGCTGCAGTTCGTGGGGTTGCAAAGAGTTGGACATGACTTAGCAACTGAACAATAACAACAACAACAGCCTGAATTAATGAATAACTATAAAATATTTCCGTATTTTACCATGTCCACTGAACTATAAATGCCTTGAGAGTAGAGACTGACTTCACGTTACATCAAGCATAAGACCTGGGTCAAATAAGCCCTCAAAAAATAATCAGTGATATAGACTCATCAAATAATATTTGTCTTCCTCAACTGAAAATTTATATCCAATATTATTCTTTTGCAATTAATCAAGAGCATGTGTGTGAAGACTTGAAGAGCAGTTCTCCATGTTAACTCCTTTCTGGTATTGCTGGCTTGTGTGGTTGTTTCTAGAAGCAAACAGGTGAATAAAATTATTTCTCCAGACTCTTTTCAGACTTCCTCAGGAATCTATGCTCTAATGTCTCTCACCTATAACAGAGTTCCTGGTTAACAGAGAGTTAACACAAGTCCCTCACACCTGGTTCCTCTCCAGCCTGTAAGAGCAATTACACGTCTGGAGCCAAAGATAACAACGAAAGTTGGACAGACTCAGTTCTTCCAACACTGAAATATTTCTTTTCATCCAAGATAGTCCCTGATATTATCTCTATCCTCTTTTCACTGGAAATGTCAAAGCCACCAGCAGAGTATTAGGAAATAAAATGGATGTACTGTCTGACTCAATAGCATATTTACAACATAAGGTTGTCACTATTTTCAGAAATACTTAGAATCTTAGGAAAACAGTATTAGGTGGTCTGTTTAAAAATGAGACCTAACAAGTCTCCTGTATGTTTATCTACCAAGAGGGTGAATTATTTTGTGTGATATATAAATAAAAGAAAGAGATAGTAAAAGTTCTATTTCCTATAGATGAAGAAATGCCATTAAGAAATTACTGTAAACATTTTGGGGTGATATTGGTAGTATTATGTTTGGGAAAAAATGTCTTAATCTATCAGATATATGTAATGAAGCATTTACACATGAATAATGTGATTCTAGTATTTGCTTTAAAATAATTGATAACAAAAAGAACAGAAAAATGACAGGCCGTTTATGACTGTTCAAGCTAAGAGAGGGTAAGTTGTCAATTGTGCTACTTTTGTGTATATTTTAAATATTCCAAAATATAAAATGTAAAAAAGCAACCTAAGTGTCCATCAACAGAGGAATGGATAAAGAAGATGTAGTACATATATCCAGTGGAATATTACTCAGTCATAAAAAGGAATGGAATTATGTCATTTGTAAAGACATGGATGGACCTAGAGACTGTCATACAGGGTAAAGTCAAAAAGAGAAAAATAATGTATATGAACACATATATGTAGAATCCAGAAAAAAATGGTATAGATGCTCTTATTTGTGAAACAGAAATAGAGATGCAGATGTGAGAACAAACATAGGAACATCAAGAAGGGAAGGAAGAGTAGGATGAATTAGGAGACTGGGATTGACATTTATACACTGTGGATACAATGTATAAAATAAATACCTAATGAGAACCTACTGTAGAGCTCAGGGAACTCTACTCAGTGCTCTATGGTAACCTAAATGGGAAGGAAATTAAAAAAAAGAAAAAGAGGGGATATATGCATATACAAGGCTGATCCACTTTGCTGCAAAGTAGACACTAACACAACACTGTAAAGCAACTGTAATTCAATAAAAATTAAAAAAAAGAAGAAAGTGTCTCCTCTCATGACAAAAAGAAAAAAAACGAGATTGATAACTAAAAGAACTGAGATATATAAACTGAACAGTTTTCTAATTTTTTCCTAAGTAGCAATAATTAGCCTACATATTTTTTATTAACCTGATGAATTATTATATCAAATCATAAAACACAATCTTTGAGAATTCTTTACAGTCTCAAAGCTAGATGGAAAGGATGAAGGAATATAAAATAATTTAACTAGTTTCCTCTGCAACATTTTATTGTATGAAAGGAGCACCTCCCACCCCCACACTATTTCTTTCCGAAGGCTTTTGTCATCAGAGTTTTCCTCCAAACTACTGCTAGTTCCCATTTTCTGTCCCTCACTCTGTGTCTTCAACCTTTGTTTGTCAAGTCAGGATGCATCTTAGCAACTGATCCATCTATAAATATAAACTCTTAGCAGCATTTATTTGAACCAGTAACTCAAGAAGAAATACAAAAGTGGCTTGCTTCTCCTAAATAGATGTCTTCTGCTACATAATATCTATCTACTACTTCATATTGACCTCACTGCTTGATTGGCCTTTAGTTTCCTCTATTACGTTCCTTTCTGCTAGCAACTGTCTACTGACTTCAGCCTTGTGCTTGGGCTTCAACTCTGGACAAACTGCATGGCTCAAAACCCCTTTCCAGATTCCTGGCATTTAACTCTACAGCCCATTCTGGCACTTGTCCTTCAGCAAATGTTGCCAGTTTGGTACTCCTGGTCCTGACTCATCTCTGTGATTGCACATCTCTCCTGAGATTATATTCTCAGAAAGAGGAGATGGAGTTTCACAGAATGCAATTCATCATATTTTGTGTATAACAGTCAGTTTGATGTGGGTTTTTCACATAAAAAGATTGTAAACATACACACCACATACATGCAAGCACACACATAATTTTCTATTTTGTGCCATTTGATAACAGTGAAATTAGACCATACATTGACACCAAAGACACTTTCACAGTATGTGAAGTTCTCTGGGCCTCAACTCAAGTGTATATAACTACCAAGTCAACTGAGACAAATTCAGTTTTTCCAAATGAATCCAGAAATGACCCGTTTCATATCAGCCTCCTCTAAAGACTACAGCCAATAGGGAGGGAAAAGGTTCAAAAACAGAGTATTTCTTGTAAACACAAAATAAATGCATATAGTACATAGTTCCTTTAAAAAGTGTTTATATGTCTTAATAAATGATTTAAAGCATAATATACTACCGTAATGTTTGTAAAAAATAAAGACTATTTACATGTTGCAAATAAACCCACTTTTGAGTTTCTATTTTACATAAACTTTTAAAAACTAAAAGATTTTCAATGAAAGAAGTATAAGAAATAGACATTAGAGAGCATAATACAACAAACAGTAAAACAAAATATACTGAATTATGACACTATAAACTGATTAAGCATCATCTACTAAAATATTTAAAATAGATCAAAGCACAGAAACAAAGTATTACATCTATTTTTGAAAGTGATATTGGCTCACAAGTTTCCCACATGTAGGAGATTATCGTCAGTTCTGGTTACCCAGCATCCAATTCCCCTTTCAAACAAAACGACAGCTTCCTTTCTCACTCCCCAGTAAACTTGTACAGTTGGGTACTATCTTGTGGGATTTAAATACTGAAATCATGATGCAAGGATAGGACAAAAATCTGCACCTCATTCAATTCAGTGGCAGAGCTCTGTCAGTGTTGCTATAGATCTCCTCCTAGATAGAGTCTGTGCTTCTTGGCACTCAAGAATTCTTGGTTTCAAACCATTTTTCAACTCAATTCTGTGCCTTCCAACAATTCTATACATTCCCTTAGGTTTTCAACAAGTTCATTTATTGTTAAAGTTAGTCAAAATCAGTATCATCTGTTTACAAAGAAACAGTGGGGTGTAAGAGAAATAATATCATATAGGTACACATATACACATATTTGGATGTGAGAGTTGGACCATAAAGAAGGCTGAGCACCAAAGAATTGATGCTTCAAATTGTGATGCTGTAGAAGACTCCTGAGAGGCCTTTGGACTGCAAAGAAATCATACTAGTCAATCCTAAAGGAAATCAACCATGAACATTAATTGGAAGGACCAATGCTGAAGTTCCAATACTTTGGCCATCTGATGTAGAGAGTCCACTCTTTGGAAAAGACCCTGATGCTGGAAAAGATTGAAGGCCAAAGGAAAAGAGGGTGGCCGAGAATGAGATGGTTAGACAGCATCACTGACTCAAAGGACAAAGGAACCTGGTGTGCTACAGTCCATGAGGTCACAAAGAGTCAGCATGACTTAGCAACTGAACAACAGCAATATATAAATAAACACAAAGAGACAGAGCTGCACACACACACACACATATATATATTGTATTCCAGGCCTATCAGAAAATAGCCAATTGAAAATATTCACTTAGTATCACCTAAAACAATGTCTCAATGGCACCATAAAACATTTTGAAGAGCATGAGGAATTAAAGTACCCTGTGGTAGGGTGGACGATTTCCACGACATTGGAAAAGAATGCCAAGCTTAAAATCCCAAATTATCAATACTACCTTAAAGAATGAACTAGTAGACTACTATAACCATGAAATAGTAGAAATTCAACTGATTCTACAGTCCAGTCACATAAAACTTAATTTTTTGCTTGCAACCATAGGACAATAATCACTAAGACTGGACTTTGGCTACTTAAAAGGGGAAACTGAACGGAAGGAATGACTCACCCATCTGTCCATGTCTTCTCCTATGAAGCGCCCTCCACTGACTTCCATTGCCTAAGGAAGTTCTCATTCCTTGGAAGTTGCCCTTCCTTCCTGGCTTAAAAAAAAAAAAAAAAAGTCATTATTTCCTTGCTTGAAGAACCTCCCTTTAAGAGGTAGTTAATAAATCCTCTCATGCTGTAGCCCATTGTTATAGACCAGTAACTAGAACCAGACTGCAAAATGCCTCAGGTTATCATATGTAGGATTGAACTTGTGTAGATAAGATTAACAAACCAAAAAAAAAAAAAAAAGAAAGAAAGAAAAAAAAGGCAAGAATTTGCTGATTAATACTGTCAAAAGGTTTTATTTTGAACTTTCATAGTACATGACCAAGGAAGGCAAAATTAAATTTAGATTGGTCTGCATTTGTCAAAATCAATATGCTTACCAGAAAATATATTTACAACATGCCACCTGAAACACCTAGCGTGTTCCTAAATTTTATTAGTATATTTAATGACCCCAAACCCAACATTGACACTCTAAAGGAATCTGACATGCCAGAAGTCCTTGGGCATAATGAAGACAGAATTCAAAGGCTTTCAGAAATAGGAAAAATAAAGCTTTGCTGCTACCATTCATGAGTATGTCCTTGTTTTCTCTCTGAGAAACTATGCTCAGAGACTGAAAATATCTTTGCCAATAACTTATTTAATGCAGGTTCACTGTGGGAATTATAATTTGTAATAATAATACTTCACAAGCCAACAGCATTCGGGATAATATCTTTTATTAGGCCAATATAGAAATAACATACTTCAAACCAATGAGAGATTAATTACACTATTGTTCCAGGCAGAGGGGAGGTGAAAGAAATAAAGTCCAAATTTAGTTGAGGTGTACAGTTCTACAAGTTGGTTTTTGAAAGGGTCAACTTAGGCAACCAACAGCTGATGTCCACTTGCCAGTGCAAATCAAAAGTCTCTTGTTACTAGAGCATGATGTTAGCGGAATGAAGGTGCTGGCACTGGCAGGCCAGGTGGTCTGCTCTGAAGGTCATTACTCCAAGAACCATTACACAGCTTTGTCACTACCTATGAGGAGCAGCCTTGCCAAGACAGGAACAGATGCTCCTTCTTTTTCCTGAGACTTCTGCACAGTTCAACACCACTGCCTACTAAGAGTAGCCTGATCACATGGGAGCAAGTCTCTCAAAATCTTCGAAGAGCTACTCAGATCAGCAAAGAGCAGCGTTGCCCAGACCAAACACTCTCAATAAAAGTCCTCCCAAATTCTTGGTATCATCCATTACATCACAATTGAGTCTCCATATGTTCACACTGACCAGCATAGTAATTTTACTGACATCATCCTGACACAGCCTCCCCAACACAAGCTCTCCCTTAGATAAAAACAACTTCAGTTAAGCATGAACAAGTAGATCAAAACAATTTCACTTAGTAATAAAAAGTGGATATGAAATCATAACAAACCAATATACAACATTCAATTTTTTCCTTAACTTCATCCTTAAAGACAGGTTTAAAAAGATAACAAACAAAAACTCCCTTTACTAAAATACTGTGATATATATCAGTATAGGAACCATCAGTGTCTGTAAGTCACATTGACTGCTCTCCCCAAGCTCAGAATTATTATGAAAATCTAGTTAAAACAGGCTCCACAATCTCAATGAGATTGAAAAAAAAAAAAAAAAAAAAACCAGCCCTACAGAGGTAGAGTCTAGGGCATTACACCAGAAGGAAAGTATCTGAGATGACTATAATAGCTAGCAGTAATTCAATAGTTTGATCTGCATAAGTTCCTGGTGATGGTTAATTAATTATGAAGTCCCAGAGAACAAATTACATATGTAAAATATGAAGGTTTTACCTGATTTGTATGACAAAAATACAGTTCAGAATTATTAATTTAAAAAAAAAAAAGAGAAATTCAATCTGAGAACAGAGGATTGATATTACAAAGAGGAAGGTAAAAACAACAAAAAATAAGCAGGCATTGATCCTTTTCTGGCCATAGGAAAATTTGTGAATATTGGCAACCAATGAAATTAGATTTTAATAATTACAAGAGACTGTTTACAGAAGAGAAACTCTGAATGCCCAATAAATATACACCTAGATAATCAATCTCACTTGTAATTAGGAAAGTGCAAGGTAAAACAAAATTGAGATAGTTTGGTATATGTCAGAAAAGTCTGACAATACTAAAGTCTGCACTCTGTTTTATGCTGTAAATTTATAATGCTAAAGGTACATTTTCCCCTAGTACCTAGAAATCCTACTTGTATGTACATAGAGAATTATATGTTGCAAAAAACATATATAAGAATGTTCATTGTAAGTTATCTACCTGGTTTACTTTTGTGTTTTATTTTTTTTAATTTATTTTAGTTGGGGGCTAATTACTTTACAATATACCTGGTTTACTTTTGAACTCTCAACTCCAGGACCATGACCAGCAGGTAGCAGCTGCTCAGAAATACTGTCAAATAGATGAATAGTTATTCAAGAATTGACAGATATCAATTAAATATTCTAGTTCATATGAAAATATAAATTTGCAATGAGTAATGGAAGGCTTCTTGTATAATAATAACACTTGTACGATATATCTTATATAATAATAATAGGTAGCATTATAGAGTGCCTGCTATTTCCCAGACAGTTTTAAGTCTCATTTAACAGTCACTCACCCAAAAATCTCACATTATTTCTGTTTTCAGAAAGATTAAGTACTTCGGCTTCTGAAGCACATTTGGTCCACAGAGATATTTTGGCAGTCTGCTCAATACAATTAAAAATTTTTGAATGCATTGTTGAATGCATTAAGATGGACAAAATGGCAGCAGTTCATAATACATTCAACCACCACCACTCAGCAAATTTCACTTGCCAGTTTGAGTGGGTTTTTTGCCACCTGCCTCATCCCTGAAAGCATTTAAATTAGTTACCCATGCCATAACAAGTAAATGTAATTATTACTTCTTTCTACTCACATGGTAATAATTTTCCAGCTTTCTGCAAGTGGGTGAGTGACTACATATAGTGTTCCCTAGTGGATTAGAAGCAGGGGAACTATCCAATTTTCTGTGTGTCCCTGAGGGAGCCAATTAAGTCGTTTTCAATATGGGGGTAAGGGGTTCCAGAGGTCAACCTGAATTGGGTGTGATAAAATTTCAGACATTTGTAAGCATGTCAAATAGATTAGTAGAGTAAAACAGCTAAAGATTTTGTTTGGAAGCTGGTGAACCTTACAGAAATAAGATATTCCTAAAGGAAGGTGAAGTAAATGCTCACCAAACTGGTCTAAGAACAATACTTTGTCATAAACACAATGGGATGATTTTGAGTTTAGTAACTTTTCTCCAGCAAGCTCCTGGTGGCTGAGTGCAGAAAGGAAATTACAGCAGATGTTATATCACAGTCAAAGGCAAAAGATTTTTATGTTAGATTTTATTAATTCCTGATATAGCCTATGCCATGGAAGCCAAGCAATGACCCATTCAAATATTTATTGAAAAGGCAAAGTAATAATTATATAATTTCTCAAGTGTCCATCAAATTCTTCCACCTTCCAGCCAAACCTAATAAACTTACTCATAACATACCCAAACTCAGATTAGGGTGGTGGAAAGACAGGGGTAAAACAACTTATTTCGGAAAATAACATTTTGCTTTCCCCGGAAATCTCTTTTCTGGTTTTCTCCTGTGAGCTCATGTTAATGTTTAATTTTTGGCACACACTAAAGGATCGAAGTTACTAGACCTCTTGGACTTAGGTTTCTGTACATGTTGAGCATGATCAGGTTAGTCAGCTAAAACCCAGGATTATCTACACCAGAGATCATCTTTAGAAGAGGTGAAATGGTCAGGAGGTTATTAGGGGGTGACTCCATTAACTAGATAAAATCTAGTCTTGGGAGCCACATATCACCCAACTCTGGAGTAGCTGATATTCTGAACACTAGAATACTCCCTTAATAAAGCAGAATACTCCTTTAAAAGCATCGTCACATCTCCATCTGACTGCAAGTTCTAGGCACATTTCAAGTCACAAATCAAATGCACCTCTCTCAATAAGACCTTCATAAATACAATTCATCACAATTTGTCTTCCATCTTCTACTCCTTCAAGACTTCAACTTTACCCCTGTTATAGCATTCACTGACATCTTTGTTGTACTAATGTTTGTATCTGTCTCCTCAACCAGACTGTACCTCCGGGGTGAAACACACGAGTACTGCATACATTTTCACACTGAATGAAATTGAATTCATAAAGCCATTTAGGCTCTTGAGTTTGCACAAGTACAGCATTTCTTACTGTTTCATTCTGTTCTAGTTAAAAGTTCTCCATTATAATCTGGGCCTAAACCAACCTCAGTGTTAAGAATATGATAGCTGGCCAATGAAGAAGAAGAAAATGATCTAAGTGTTCAGCCTTTACTGCCTGTATCTGGAAGTAGGTCCCACTATTATCATCACTTCCATTTAATAATGGAGGTGGCTAATAAAGTACACTGAGATAAACTGTTCATATGGGAGAGGGTTTCAAACTGGGGAGCATAATCCTCAAATTAGGAAACAAGGGAAATTGCTTCACACAAAATATCATCACACTCAGGAAGTATATTTCATAGGAAGGAAGTTATTAAAGAACATAGGTGAGTTCAACTAACACCTACGTTTATATTTGGAACCAATCAAGAAAAGTAAACACAAATGAGAATTCTCTTAAATTGGAAGGGTTCAACATCCTAACAATTAAGAAAAAGACACGAACTAAAACCTCTGGAATCTTTTCATTCCTAAACAGATATTCAGTTTTCCCCTTGTTTATAAATTTTCAAAGTTGAAGCAGATTTACATAATGGATATGTTTTCTAAGAGAACATTTTATGAGACAAATCCATTTCCTTCTTTCTAAAGATAAAACTGTTTAATCAAAGGGAAGGATATCATGAATTCTAAGGGCTATAAAACTATAAAAATGTCATATGAAAAATGATAATGATGCATAATTAACAAAATAGGGCTAATTCTGAAAATGACTAGCCTTCCCTACCCTAACAAGGAATTCAGGTACCTAATACTTTAGAAGAGGCAACCTGGATAATGAACATGGTAATAAGCTTATCATTGTTGAAAAGTTATTTTTAATTACAAGATCTCTACGTACTTACTACTTCAAGTTAAGTCTCCCTGCCATACATACATTTATGGTTAGTAATAAAAAGAAACTAGATTTAAGATGTTTAAAGTCTTGAAAAATAAAGCAGAGTATTTCACTAAAGTCCTCCCCCACCACACCCTCCCCCCAAACAAAACCCCTCACTTTCAGAAATACACCTACTTATACCTGCTAGTTTAATTTTGGTACATCATTACTACTGAAATGTTAGCAAAAGTTAAATGTAAGTACCCATCCCTTCCAAATCACAGAAGTGTCGACTCTCCTCTAAATAAATCATATGACTATTTTGGGGGTTTTAATGACCATGTGTACATCGCTTCCTCAATCATCTGATAGCACAAGAAACATCTATTACTTTTTCCAGAGAAGAATTAATTGTTTTTCTCCTTTTCGTTTTTTTCGGAAGCTCATGGGAGCCCGATCACATTAAGCAGCAGAAACCAAACAGAATCTACGTTTATTTGAATCAGTCAGTTAGAGGTCAATTATACAGCAGTAAAGCTGACCAAGACCCAGGAGCATAGGTTGAAATTCAGCTAATAAGTTCAACCTACATTATCACTGAAATTGTCCTATGATCGTTTTTCTACTAAATTATAGATTCAAACACATGTTCCTATGCAAAGCTGCCTCTTCTCAAAACCCAAAGACTCCCAATTAGAGTTTTATTTTGTGTGCTACTTATTCTCATCTCCTCCATTCTTTGTTTCTTTTAATTTTATTTTGGTAAGAATACGTAACATGAGATCTACTCGCAACAGATTTTTAAGCATAGTATATCATGTTGATATCCATACATAACATTCTAAACACAGGATCTCCAGAATTCATTCACTTTGCATAATGAAAATTTTATAGTCATTGTTAGCAGCTCCCCTTTTCCCCTTACTCCTTATTCCTCGGCAACCACAATTCTACTCTTTGCTTCCTTGAATTTGACTCTTTTAGGTATCACATACACATAGATTCATGCAGAGTATTTATTGTTCTTCTGTGACTGGCTTATATCACTTAGTATCAGTTCAGTTCAGTCAGTTCAGTCATTCAGTCGTGTCTGACTCTCTGCGTCCCCATGGACTGCAAGCATGTCAGGCTTCCCTGTCCATCACCAACTCCCAGAACTTACTCAAACTCATGTCCATTGAGTCAGTGATGCCATCTAACCATCTCATCCTCTGTTATCCTCTTCTCCTCCTGTCTTCAATCTTTCCCAAGATCAGGGTCTTTCAAATGGGTCAGTACTTTGCATCAGGTGGCCACAGTATTGGAGTGTCAGCTTCAGCACCAGTCCTTCCAATGAATATTCAGGACTGATATCCTTCAGGATTTACTGGTTTGATCTCTTTGCCAGTCCAAGGGACTCTCAAGAGTCTTCTCCAACAGCACGGTTCAAAAGCATCAATTCTTCGGTGCTCAGCTTTCTTTATAGTCCAACTCTCACATCCATACATGACCACTGGAAAAACCATCGCTTTCACTAGATGGACTTTTGTCAGCAAAGTAATGTCTCTGCTTTTTAATATACTGTCTAGGTTGGTCATAGCTTTTCTTCCAAGGAGCAAGTGTCTTTTAATGTCATGGCTTCAGTCACCATCTGAAGTGATTTTGGAGCTCAAAGAAATAAAGTCTCTCACTGTTTCCACTGTTTCCCCATCTATCTGCCATGATTTTAGTTTTCTGAATGTTGAGTTTTAAGCCAGCTTTTTCACTCTCCTCTTTCACTTTCATCAAGAGGCTCTTTAGTTCTTCTTCACTTTCTGCCGTAAGGGTGGTGTCATCTGCATATCTGAGGCTACTGATATTTCTCCCAGAAATCTTGATTCAGCTTGTGCTTCATCCAGCCCAGAATTCTGCATGATGTACTCTGCATAGAAGTTAAATAAGCAGGGTGACAATATACAGCCATGACGTACTCCTTTCCCAACTTGGAACCAGTCTGTTTTACCATGTCCAGTTCTAACTATTGCTTCTTGACCTGCACAGTATAATGTCTTCAAAGTGCATCCATGTTGTCACACATTGCAGCATTTTCTTTATTAATGCTGAACAACATTCCATTGTATATATACCATATTTTTTAATCCATTCATCTGTCCACGGACTTTTCAGATGCTTCTACATTTTGGTTATTGTGAATAGTGCAGCAATGAACATGGGAGTGCTAATATCTTTCTGAGATACTGATTTCAATTCTTTTGGATAATACCCAGAAGTGTAATTGCTGGATCATATGTGATTTCTCTTTTTAATTTTTTGAGGACCTTCCCACCAGCTTCCACAATAGTGTACCATTTTGCACTCCCAACAGTCAACAGTGTACAAGGGCCCTGATTTCCGTAACCTTGTCAATACTTGTCTGTACACACACACACACACACGCATATATATAATAAATATAATATCCATTCTAACTGGTGTGAAGTATATCTCACTGTGATCTTGATTTTTGATTCCCTAATGATCTGTGACATTGAGCATTTTTTCATATACCCATTGGCTATTTGTATGTCATCTTTGGAGAAATGTCTATTCAAGCTCTTAGTCCATTTTTAAATTGGGTTATTGGTATTTCTGCTACTAAGTTGCAGCAATTCCTTACATATTTTGGAAACTAACCCCTTAACAGATGCATGATTTGCAAATACTTTATCTCCTTCTACATGTTGCCTTTTCACTTTTTTGACTGTACCCTTTGCTGTGCAAAAGCGTTCTAGTTTTATATAGTCCCATTTTTCTATTTTTCTTATCTCTTTCATTCTGAAAACAAAATAAGGATGCACTATAGCTTCTCATTTATCAGTTAGGTAAAGAGTATCAGCTAATCAATTCATTACCTCATTTTATTTGTTGTGTATTTATTGAGCATCTACAGTGTGCCAGACACTGAGTATAACAGTAATGTAAAAGGTAGACCTGTCTATGTGGAGCTTACCTTCATGAGGGAAAGCAACAATAAGGAAGTAAAAAAGGAAATACATAAAGTAAAATGTCAGGCAATAAGTGTTGTCGAAAAAATTAAATGGGTGAAGTAGAGAGAGACCAAATTGTTTTATGTTATTGTTTGCATCTGAAAACTAAATGAAAGCAGGAGAATCCAAAAAGCTTAATCAACACTAATGAAACACTTTAATATAATGTATTTTAAATTTAGATCTATCTCTGATATAAATTTAGCTTTGTTTTTAACTAGAGAACTAAAAGGTATTTAATATGAGCATTCATGTTTCCAAGGCAATAGTACTGTAGTCTAAGAACAGGAAATAACTCTGTATAGCCTTACTTATATAAATAGACATCTAGACATTTCAAAAAGTTTTAAAACTATTTTCAATATATTACATACGCTCATCAACATTATAGTTAATAACATTTTGTTTTAACCTAATAATTGTCTAACAGTTAAATACGAATTCAAAGCTTCTATGTATAGAATTGAGGTAGACGAGTAACATGGATAAAGTTGCTATGTAAATGTAAATAATATAACTAAACGCAACAAGAAATATCACTACTTTTAATGGCTTGATTCCTGTATTAGATGAATCATAAAAACCAGAAAGACAACTGGTTAGACGTGGCATCTATCAGCTTTGAAAGATGACCATGGACTGTGACACTTGGGGTCCTTGGTGCCTCTTTTAGTGTTACATCATTTGAGAATATCCACCATCATATCATAAAAATATCACACAACTCTGACTCCTCAGGCAGGTGATTTGGGTTTTCCTTCCGAAGATCACTGAAGCTGTCTTATTTTTTTTTTTCTTAATAAAGATGAGTTTTAGTTAATCTAGGTGAATGCTGAAGTATTTCACTGTCCTTAGTGCATAAGCTCATCACAAGAGTCATTACTCTGGGACAGGCTTTGTCACGGTAACAGGGATTCTCTGACAGCCATCCTTATAAAGAGCCCCTTGGGCAGATCCCAGACAAAGGAAACCATTAGGCCTAGTTTCCATTTTTGTTCTTCTCCCTACTAATTTCAGTGTTCTATTTACAGAGAAAAATCATGAATAAGCTCAAAGGGATCTTCAAAATGATTCAAACTACACATCTGGAAGAGGAAGGCACCAATACCCATTGGGCAATATATTCTAGAGGAATTATTTCATGGAACACTAATCTGAAGAAAATTTTCTAAGTCTTCAAAATATACCAATAGTTTAGATTATCAGAAGATTTTACAGTATCATATAAATGCTAGGAGAGAAGAGTACTACTATAGCAGAATGCTGTTTAGTTTTTTTTCCCTTCTTTCTGCTAACAAACTACTTACAGATTTGTTCAAGGGAAAAGTAAAGTTTGGCAATTAACGTATTTGCAGTATTTCTACCAAGGTTCATGTTAATGTCACTCTTCAAGGTCTGGAAAAATACTCCCCAAAGTATTATACTCATTCTCTGCTATGTATTTTTTCTTAGTGTGGTTTCATTAAATAAATATTTCTGACAATAACAGTTATCATGTACTAATGAAAGATAACGCATATACATTATTTCATTTAATATTTACACAAAGTTACAGAGAGATACTATAAAACCAAGTTATAGGTGAGGAAATTGAGGTTTAGACAAGTTAAATGCTTTGTCCAAAATCACATGACTAGTAAGGACTGGAATAAAGATTAAACCAGCTATTTGACTCCCACGTCTTGCTATATGTTGCTCTAACTGTATTATAAAACATAATATTATATATTATTGATATATGACATACTGTACTAATAGTGCTAACATATTATATATTATAATATTGCTATATTCCCTCGAAAAACACAGCTGACACTGGTCTTAAGAAATCAAAGATACAGAGTTCATTATTTTCAATGTTCAGTAGTAGGTCTAGCATTTTAAAAAATGATATTAATAATTATAAATTTTTGGATGGGGACATGGTATCTGGAGGCAGGTATACTGCAATGTTTTTTTAGTATTTGTCAAGAATAATCAATGAGGTTGGGGGTAGTTTTCGAACTATCAAACAATTCATCCTAAGAACTAGAGAGGTTTAATATTGGTTGAAACCATTTCCTTCCATAATTCTAACTATATTTCTCATTTGTATTGGACCATTTCTAAGTACAGCTGATGCTCCTTTTCTCAGATAGCACATTAAAACTCTTGAAAGACACTGGTTTTCTGCCTCTATCATCACACCTTTGAATGCTGGATGTGCTCAGATATGACTGCAGGTCTTTTTGTAAATTTGTTGTGAACCAAAGGGACGATGAGTCTCTAACAAATAAGCTTGGGCAAGTTTTCTGCTCCCCACCCTCTGCTGCTTGTTAAATTTTCCTTATCACTGAACACTGCAGTAAAAAAAAAAAAAAAAAAAAAAAAGGCAATCAAAACAAAATAAAATACTAGGATATTAAGAACCAAACTTAAAATAAAGATACTTACTTAAAGAGTGGTAATTTGTATTACATGTTTACCACCTCAAGAAAGTATTAGTTTACCACAGTTAACTCTAGTACAGGGAAATACATTCTTAGGGCATGGATCAATTGAGTAATGAGAATTTGAAAGACACAGCCTAGAATTCCATCATAAAGTGAAGCTAGATAATTAAAGATAATGAGGAATATTTAGAATTATAATGTGAACTGGTAGGGAAATGTGATTCAGTTTGCTAGAGCCCTAGGGATGGAGAAGAAGAAGAGTATCTGCAGTGGGAAGTATTGATTTACCTTTATTCCATTAGAAGCAAGTGTAAAAGGAGCAAGCCAGTGAAGTCGACCAAAAGGTAAAGAGGATTTCTGCCTGGAATTCACAATCTGACATAAACAAGCCATGAGGAAACCCATCTGGAAACTTGACAGAAGAAAAAGTCTGCTTTTCATCAGGTTTCCCAGAACTAGCATAGCTGACTAGACTGATCAAGGGTTAACTTCACAGCATCCTATTTTATTTAGCTCAGTTTCTAGGCTGAGTTTAGAACTGCTCATCAGGCAATGGATCTTTTATCATTTTGTTGTAGATAACTTTTCATGTTACAAGATGTACCTTCTCTGTATAGCGGTTTTAATTACTTCAAGTATCTCTTACTATTTTTTTTTATGATAATACAAATGTACTATTCTATTCATGCTCCATTTTGAATCCTTGACTAGCATTCAGAGAATTCTTAAATTACAATTCTATTTTTCAATTTATTATTCTTTTATTAGTTGTTAGTCCCTACATATTACTTTTACATGACTTTGTTCCAGTGCTAAGAGTGTTTTAAAGTGCTCTTAGTAACGATTCTAGAACTCTGACTTGACTTCCCCACTGAACCACAGACCCATATATTAAATGCCCTCTGGAGAGATCAACTTAGACATTCCACAGATACTTTAAATTCAAGATGTACAAGCCAGATTTTTTTTTTTATTTTGCTTCACCTCTGATCTTTTCTTCTGCTGGAAACTCAAGAGTCTTCAAATAAGAAATATGATGATCACCCTTGCTTTTTAGTTATCCTGCAATTTCTGTACCCAATTAGTTATCAAGTTTTGCCAATTATACCTCATAACCCTCAAACATAATTTTATCTCTATGCCTATTGATAACACTGTAGTTTGGTTTCCCATTATTTCTCTTCCAAATATGAATTCAAAACACAACTTCCTCAAACTGTGACCCTGATTAATCTTAATCCATCTGAACCTCAATTTCCTTATCTCTTAAATAAGAGATATTAGATTCTGATTACTGTTTTGACTATGAAATACAATAAAGAACATGAGTTAAGCAAGCATACACTGCCTAGCTTATAATAAGTACTCATTAAAGCTGCATTTACAGTTATAAAATAAATAAATTGCAGGAATGTAATGTACAGCAGAGGGAATACAGTCAATAATATTGCAATAACTTTTTATGATGACAGGTGGTTACTAAACTTAGCATGGTGATCAATTCATAATGTATATAAATGTTGAATCACAACGTTGTACACCTGAAACTAATAAAATACTGTGTCAGCTATAGTTAAATTTTAAAAATTTAAAAACAAAAAGAAACCAGAAAAGGGGGGGGGCCATATTTGCAACAGATTTTATTGATTTATTTAAAAAAATAATACTTGAGAGTCTATGATTGGAGGACTGGTGAGGATGACAGAGTAGAAAGACCCTGCACTCACCTCCTCTTGTGAGCATATCAAAATCACAACTATCTTGAGAACAATCATCTATGAAAAAGACTGAAACTGCCAGAAAAGATCTTCTACAACCAAAGTCATAAAGAAGGAAACACAGTAACACAGGTAGGAGGGCATGGATTCACAATACAATCAAGTACCATAACCTTAGGTGGGGCAACCCATAAACTGGGGAATAATACTGCAGAAGTTCTACCACAGGAGTAAGAGTTCTGAGTCCCACATCAGGTCCCCCGGCCTGGGGGTCCTGCAGCAGGAACACAAGGCACCAGAGCATATGGCTTTGAAAGCAGGCAGGGCTTAACTTCAGAAGTCCCAACAGACTATGGGAAATAGACTTCACTCTTAAAGGGCGCACACAAAATCTCAGGAACACTGGGACCCCAGGCAAAAGCATCAATTTGACAGGAGTCTGGGCCAGATTAATGTTGGCCCAGACTTACTGTTGGCCCTGGGACAGGCTCTCCTGTTGGCCTTGGAGAGCCTCCCAGAGAGGTAAGGGACAGCAGCGGCTCATCCTGTGGACACAGACACTAGCAACAGTCACATCTGGGAGTTCATATTCCCTGCATGAACACTGTTGCTAGAGGTTGCAATCTTCGCTCATTAGTGCCAAGATCTGGCCTCACCCAACAGCCTATAGGCTCCAATGCTGGGATGTCCCAGGTCAAACAACTAATCAGATGGAGACACAGCTGTGGAGCTAGTGGTAAAGAACCCTCCTGCCAATACAGGAGACATAAGAGATGTTGGTATGATCTCTGGGTGGGAAGATCCCCTGGAGAAAGAAATGGCAACCCACTCCAGTATTCTTGCCTGGAGAATCCCATGGACAAAGGAGTCTGGCAGGCTACACAGTCCATGGAGTTGCAAAGAGTTGGACACAACTGAAGTGACTTAGCAAGCATGCAGCACAGCCCCACTCATCAGAAGACACACTGCCTAAAAACATCCTGAGCCCACAGCCACCTCTAGATATGCCTCTACATACAGCCCTGCCCATCAGAGAGTCACGACCTAGCCCTGCCCTCCAGAAAGGCTTCACTAGCCTTAGCCTCTGGAAGAGCCTCATCCACCAGGAAGGAGGTATCAGATGCAAGAAAATCACAGTCCCTCAGTCTGCAATCCAGTCTTCCTACAGCAGGACAGGCCCTTCCCTGAGACCAGCTTGGTCCCTAGCCCTGCTCGCCAGCAGGCCAACACATGCTTTGGAACAACATAGACACCATAGTCAAATGGACCCAGTCCCCCATCAATGATCTGAAATAAGCTCTGTGATCCCTGGGCTCTGCACCCAGGCTCACAGACTTGACTCTGCCAGCAAGTAGTCCAGCACTAAATCCAAGACCTGGCTTCACCCACCAATAGTTGGACAACAGCCCCAGAATCTTCTGGTCTTCATTGCTCTGACTCTGCCAACCAGTGAGCCAGCACTGAGGTAGAAATTAACCTAAAACTATGTCCTTTGTTCTGAATTCCTGGCATGTGTCCTGAATCTGATAAATTATCAGCACTCAGATCCAGGGAAGGGCAGTAATTAACATCTGTTCCATATGCCTGAGAGAAAAACAACTGGTGATCATTAGTCCATACATCTGATCTATTGTTGGGATCATGAAAAAGGGTGGCAACTTAATCTGAGGATCAAGAGAAGCCATAAAAAGGACTGGTTAGAAATAATGTGATTTAAGAACAGGAGCCAATCAAAAATATACAGATTAATACTGCTAAAGATAAAAAACCACTGTAATCCCTGCCTTTTGGGGGGCTCTTTACCCCCTCTCAAGGTCTTTAGATTCCCATTTCAGTGCTAGCTCCAGCTCCCCTTGGGCTTCTGCAGTCAGCAACCCCTGACCAGCTTCCACTGGTCAGCACAGCACCAGCCAGCACAAGGCAGGACCTGGCAACCAGTCAGGCTAAGGACCAAGGAAGCCTACCAGACCACCTACAAAGTCAGCCTGCCACAAAAGAAGGACCCACATAGTCCTCTGAGGGGAAATCCCTAGCTTGGATGAGGAGAGAGGAGTACACTGCAAGGATGCATAGGATTTCTCCTGCAGAGGACCACTTCTTCAAGGTTGAGTAACTAACCCACCATACACATAAAAACACCAAAAGCCACTTAGACAAAATGAGGTATCAGAGTAACATGTTCCAGACAAAAGTGAAAGTGAAAGTCACTCAGTCATGTCCAACTCCCTGTGACTCTATGGACTGTAGCCTGCCAGGCTCCTCTGTCCACAGAATTCTCCAGGCAAGAATACTGGAGTGGGCAGTTGTTCCCTTCTCCAGGGGCTTTTCCCAACCCAGGGGTCAAACCCGGTCTCCCACACTGCAGGTGGATTTTTTGCTGAGTGAGACACCAGGGAAGCCCAGACAAAGGAACAAGATAAAACCCCAGAAGAACTATGTGAAGTGGAGAGAGGCAATTGACTTGAGAGAGAGTTCAGAATAACAACTGCAAAGAGGATGAAAGAACTCAGAAGAATGGATGCACAGAAGAGAAATAGGAATTTTTTAGCGAAGAGTTAGCAAATAGAAAGAATAATCAAACAGAGATGAGTAATATGCTAACTGAATTGAAAAGTACAGTAGAAGTAATCCATAGTAGACTAAATGATACAGAAGAACAGGTCAGTGAACTGGAAGACAGAGTTAGTGGAAATCACTGTCACTGAAAAGAAAAGATAAAGAATGAAAAGAAATGAGAGTAGTTTAAGAGACCTCTGAGACAGTATCACATGCACTAATATTCATATTATCGGGGTCCTAGAAGAAGAGACAGTGAAAGGGGCTGAGAACATATTTGAAAACAAAATAGCTGAAAGCTGCCCTAAACTGGCAAAGGAAAGAGTCACCTAAGTCTAAGAAGCAGAGAGACCCATATAGGAACACACCAAGACTCACTGTAATTAAAGAGACAAAAATTAAAATACAGACAGAACATTAAAATCAAGGGAAAAACAACAAACAACATATAAGGGAATTACTATAAGACTATGAGCTAATTCAGCAAAAACTTTGCAGATCAGAAGGAAGTGGCATGATATATTCAAAGCAATAAAAGGGAAAACCTACAATCAAGAATACTCTACACAGCAAGACACTCTTTCAGATTTACTGGAGAGATCAAAAGCCTTGGTGACAAGAAAAGCCAAAAGATTTCAGCACCACCAAACAAGCTGCACCACAAATAAAGAAGCATCTCTGGGTCAAACAATAAAAGGCTGAAACTAGAAATAAGAAATATGAAAATAGAAATAAGAAATGAAAAAGCTCAATGTTACAGTAAAAAATACAATAAAGGTAGGAAATCACCCACATACAAAGCTAGTAAGGAAGTTAAAAGACAAAAGTAGTTAAATCATCTACAACAACAGTATGCAGTTAAGGGATACTCAAAATGATGATATCAAATATGACATAAAAAATCATATCAAAACCAGTAATCATGAGGAGAGCAGAGTACAAACACAGGATTTTAAAAATGCATTTGAAACTAAGAGATGAGTAACTTAAAACAATCACACACACACACAAACTATGCAAAAACATTATTACAAACCAAAAGTCTATACTAGAGATACATGCAAAAAAGAAAAGGGAATTCAATCATAACACTGAAGACAGTCATCAAATCACAAGAGAAGAAAAAAAAGGGGGGGACCTACAAAAATCCAAAACAATTAACAAAATGGCAATAAGAACATGTATATATCAATATAACTATAAATGGACTAAGTCCTCTAAGCAAAATACATAGTGACTGAAAGGATACAGAAACAAGATCGATATATATATATATACACATACTGCCTACAAGACACTCATCTCAGAGAGGAACAAGATGGCAGAAGAGTAAGAGGATGTGGAGTATATCTCTCTCCACGGATACATCAGGAATACACCTTCAGACACAGAATTGCATGCAGAACACCAGCTGAGAGTGCACAGGAGTACCTAACCAGCGGAAAAGAATATATAGAACTATGCAACACTCAGTGGGATGAAGGAACTAGGGGAAAAAACAGGAGTGTTAGTAGGACTGGACCTGCCCTCAGCAGGTGGCGGAACTAAAGCAGGGATCTGATCCCCACATTGGGACAATTATCTGAGTCAGAGGAGAAACATTTAAGGCTGAGAGTGAAACAGCTGATCGGTGGCAGCCTAAATGGGAGGAGAATTAGACAGTCCTTGCCACAGCTATACATACTTCGGACAGGTAAGAGGGTCCCTGGAAGGTGCAGGGGCTGGGAGCTGGAGTTTAGGGATTGTGGAGCAATCCCAGGGAGAAGGCTGCTGTTGACCGTGGAGAGGCAGATCCAGGAGATGTTCGGGAGGAGACTGTGGTGGGAAGTGCTTGTGGAGGAAAGCCGGGCAGCCATGGAAGCAAGGTGATACTTCTGAGTCACACCTAGGTGGGTGGAGCCATCAGCATAGCCTCTCTCTCCCCACACATCAGCATCCGCAGCTGAACAATAGAGAGGCTGGCCCATCAAGCGCCTGATGCACTGAACTTCAGCGTAGGACCCCACCCAAGGTGTCCCTGTAAGTGCCTAATGCGTGGAACAACAGAGAAGGACCCCAGGCAAGGGAGCCCTCTAAGTGTATGAATGGGCGGAGCTACAGAGAAAGACTGGCCAAAGAGGCCTTCTGATTATCAGCTACAAGAGGCTCAAGAAAAGACTCAGATAGGGCCATAACTCCAGCAGAGAAGGCATTCTGTGTCCCTGCACACTTGGCACCACCAGGGTCCTTGCAAGCCAAGCAGCTGCACCCCTTTCATGCTCAACTCTCACTGGGGCAGAGCTTCCACAGGCAAAAAAAAAAGTCTTGCATCTATGCGCACAGGGTTGCTTCTATCAAGTCCAACTCTTTGCGACCCTGTAAGACTGTGGCCTGCCAGGCTCCTCTGTCAGAGGGCTCTCCAGGCAAGAAGATTGGCGTGTACTGGCCCATACTGGCTGCCATACCCTTCTAGAGCACTGTATTTCCTGCTGCCCTAGCCGCTAAACCCCTGAGTACTTGGTACTGCCAGAACCCCTGCAACCCAAGCAGCTGCACCACCTCCACACCTGGCCCTCACAGGGACAAACCCAAGCCCTCCAGGGCAACCTCAGGAGCAAACCCCAGTGGACAACCCACATGCAGAGATGAAAATAAAACCACAGCTGAAACCCAGGGGCAGTGTGGCTAAGGAAGAAGACTCAAAACTCTCCCACCAGCTGTACAAGCTGCAGATTAAATCCACACGATCAACTAGGCAGACTCTGTGTCTATGGAATATATAGAAGGTCCTTGAGAGCTCCCACAAAAGAAAACGCACTAGTTCTGATACCTGTGGATGTTGGAGGCAAGGACAAAGGGGAGTAGGACCAGATTGGAATCTGAGCTGCCCCCAAAGCAGGTCCAGAGATCAGCACAGTGTCGGAGGGCATCCTAGGGAGGTGAGGTGGACTGCAGCCCCCAGCGAGGGAAAGGACATTTGACAGCAATGACTCAAGAAAAACATTTATTATTCTTATGGTTTGACTTGTTCTGTAGATCCTTTGGGATCATTTTTTTCTTTTTCTTGCCCTCTCTGTTGTAGTAGTTGATTTTATTGGCACTGTGAAATCTAATTAAGCTTTTGAACTTTTTGTTTTCCTCAGTCACATTTTTTATTGTTCTTGTAAACCTCTGCCTCTGTGTTGGGCTTCTGCAGTCCTGTGGAGTTTTCCTTTTTTTAAATTTTCTATTTTTTTAATTTTAATTTTTTAAAGCTATTCTTATTTTTCTACATTTATTCCTTTGTTTGATTTTCCTACTGTTCTTTTCCCCTTGCAGTTAATCTTTAATGTATATAAATATTCTTTATCTACCTCTATTTAATTTTCCATATCTATCCTTTCTTTCTTTCCTTTCCTCTCAACGTATTTGTTAGCTTTGTTTTCACTGCTTTATTCCCCAATTGGAACCTTCCTTTAGTTTTTTTTCTTCCAGTTTGTGCTGTAGTTAGTTTTGTTCTTAACTGGTAGGTATACTTTTTGGTTTCCTTTGTTCTCCAGGTCAATCTATGGTACTTTATTTTTGTTGGACTGTTTAGATTTTACTTATGGGTGTATATGTATATGTGTATATTCACTCACACTTTTTATTGTTATAAACCTCTGCCTCTGCATTGGGCTTCTGCAGTTCTGCGGAGTTTTCCTTTTTTTCCCCCCATTTTTCTTTCTTTTTCCTTTTTTTTTTTTTTGTTTTTTTTTGCTTTGTTCATTTTTATAATTTCAATTTTTAATTTTCTAAATCTATTCTATTTTTTCTACATTTATTCCTTTGCCTTTTTTTACCATTGAAGTTAATCATTAATATATATAAGTCTTCTTCATCTACCTCTATTTAGCTTTGTATATCTATTCTTTCTTTCTTTCCTTTCTTCTCAACGTATGTGTTAGTTTTGTTTCCATTGTTTTATTCCCCACTTGGCACCTTGCTTAGTTTTGTTTTCAAGTTTGTGCTTTAGTTACTTTTGCTCTTAAATGTTAATATAATTTTTTATTTCCTCTTTCACTGGGTCAATCTACTGTACTTTATTTTTGTTGGACTGCTTTGACTTTGCTCATGGGTGTATATGTATGTGTGTGTCTTTCATTATTTTAATTATTATTTGCCTGATTTTGTAACTGCCATTTGTTTGGGGTTCATCTTTGGTTTCTCATTTTGGGTATTTGTTTTAATCTCACTTAATGCCATAACAAACCACCTGTGGAATATTTGTTCCAGAACAAGAATCAAGCCCTGAGCCTTTCGAGTGGGAACACTGACTCCAAGACCCTAGACTATCAGAGAACTAACTCGAGTGAGTATCAAATAGTGAGAACTCACACAAAGAAGACCATTTGAAAACAAGACCCGGCATCACCCAACCACCAGTAGCACCCTGTGCAGGACGCCTCATCTCAACAACAGACAAAATAAAAATGCAAACCCAGGATCACCTCCTTACGCAGCCTGCCCATCAGAGGAAAAACAAACAAGCAGAACAAAAAAACTCAGCACAAACTCACCCTATACAGGACTTACACAAACCACTGGACCAAACTTAAGAGGGCAGAAACCAAAAGGAAGAAAGAATTCAACCTTGAAGCCTTTGAAAAGGAGGCCTGAAACACAATAAGTTAAATAAAAATAATGAAAAGGCAGAGAAATACTACACAAATGAAGGAACAAACTAGAAACACAGAAGTCCAAATAAATGAAGAGGAAATAGGCAAACTACCTGAAAAAGAATTCAGAATAATGATAGCAAAGATGATCAAAAACTTTGAAAACAAAAAGCAGAAAATGCAAGAATCAATTAACAGAGACTGAGAAGAATAAAAGAATAAACATACAGAAAAACAATACAATTACTGAAATTAAAAATACTCTAGAAGGAATCAATAGCAGAATATCTGAAGCAGAAGAATGAATCAGTGAGCTGGAATATGAAATAGTGGAAATAACTTCAGAAGGGCAGAATAAAGTAAAAAGGAGGAAAAGAACTAAGGATAGTTTCAGAGACCTCTGGGACAATATCAAACGCACCAACATTTGAATTATAGGGGTCCCAGAAGAAAAAAAACGGTATGAGAAAAATTTTGAAGAGATCAGAGTTGAAAATTTCCCCAAACATGGAAAAGGAAATAGTCAATCAATTCCAAGAGTCACAAAGAGTCCCCCAAGACACATCCTGATCAAACTAACAAAGATTAAACACAAAGAAAGAATATTAAAAGCAGCAAGGGAGAAGCAACAAATTACATACAAGGGAAACTCTGTATGCTTAACAGCTGATCTTCCAGCAGAAACTCTGCAGGCAAGAAGTGAATGGCAGGATATATTTAAAGTACTGAAAGGGAAAAATCTACAACCAAGATTACTCTACCTGGCAAGGATCTCATTCAAAATTGATGGAGAAATCAAAAGCTTTTCAGACAAGCAAAAGTTAACAGAATTCAGTACCACCAAACCAGCTTTACAACAAATGTTAAAGGGACTCATACAGTCAAGAAATAGAAGAGAAGAAAAAAGATCTACAAAATCAACCCCAAACAATTAAGAAAACGGCAACAGGAACAAATATATCAATAATTACTTTAAATGTAAATGGATTAAATGCTCCAACCAAAAGACACAGATTGGCTGACACAATTGGCTGTTTTTGGATACAAAAACAAGACCCATATATATATGTCTACAAGAAACCCACTTCAGACCTCAAGATACATATAGACTGAAAGTGAGAGGATGGAAAAATATATTCCATGCAAATAGGAACCAAAAGAAAGCTGGTGTAGCAATCCTCATATCAGACAAAATAGACCTTAAAATAAAGATTACAAGAGATAAGGAAGGACACTACATAATGATTAAGGGATCAATCCAAGAGGAAAATATAACAATTGTAAATATCTAGGCACCCAACATAGGAGCATCTCAATACATAAGACAAACACTAACAGACATAAAAGGAGAAATTGACAGTAACACAATAATAGAGACTTTAACACCCCACTCACACCAATGGACAGATCATCGAAACAGAAAATTAATAAGGAAACACGAGTCTTAAATGATACATTAGGTGAGCTGTATCTCATTGATATCTTCAGGACATTCCATCCAAATACAGAAGAATACACCTTGTTCTCAAGTGCACATGGAACATTCTCCAGGATAGACCACATCTTGGGCCACAAATCAAACCTCAGTAAATTTAAGAAAATTTAAATCGTATCAAGCATCTTCTCCAACCACAATGCTATGAGACTAGATATCAATTACAAGAAAAAAACTGTAAGAAGCGCAAACACATGGAGATTAAACACCATGTGTCAAAATAACCAACAGGTTACTGAAGAAATCAAAAGGGGAATCAAAAAATTTCTAGAAACAAATGACAATGAAAACAGGACAACTCAACACCCATGGGATGCAGCAAAAGCAGCTCTAAGAGGGAAGTTTATAGCAATACAGTCCTACCTCAAGAAGCAAAAACAGCGAAGAGACCACCTAACTTTACACCTAAGACAACTGGAAAAAGAAGAACAAAAAAGCCCCAAAATTAGTAGAAGGAAAGAAATCATAAAGATCTGAGCAGAAATAAATGAAAAAGAATTGAAAGAAACAACAGTAAAGATTAATAACACTAAAAGCTGGTTCTTTGAGATGTAAACAAAATTGACTCATCTTTAGCCAGACTCATCAAGAAAAAAAGAGAGAAGAATCAAATCAACAAAACTAGAAATGAAAAAGGAGAGGTTACAACAGACAATGCAGAAATACAAAGGATATAAGAGACTGTTACAAACAACTATATGGCAATAAAATGGATAACCTGGAAGAAATGGACAGATTTTTAGAAAAGTTCAATCTTCTAAGACTGAACCATGAAGAAATAAAAATTATGAACAACTCAATTACAAGCACTTAAATTGAAGCTGTGGTCAAAAATCTCCCAAAAAACAAAAGCCTAGGACCAGATAGCTTCACAGGAGAATTCTATCAATCATTTAGAGAAGAGCTAATACCTATCCTTCTAAAACTCTTTCAAAAAATTGCAGAGGAAGGAACACTTCCAAACTTATTCTATGAGGCCACCATCACCCTGATACCAAAACCAAAGACAACACACAAAAAAGAAAACTACAGGCCAATATCACTGGTGAACATAGAGGCAAAAATCCTCAACAAAATTTTAGCACACAGAATTCAGCAACACATCAAAAAGCTCATACACCATGATCAAGTTGGATTTATTCCAGGGATGCAAGGATTCTTCAATATATGCAAATCAAACAATGTGATACACCATATTAACAAATTGAAAGATAAAAACAATATGATACTCTCAATAGATGCAGAAAAAACCTTTGACAAAATTCAGCACCCATTTATGATTAAAATTCTTCAAAAAATGGGCATAAAAGGAACCTACCTCAACATAGTAAAGGCCATATATGATAAGCCTACAGCAAACATTATTCTCAATACTGAAAAACTGAAAGCATTCCCCCTAAGATCAGGAACAAGACAAGGGTGTCTACTTTTACCACTATTATTCAACATAGTTCTGGAAGTCCTTGCTACAGCAATCAGAGAAGAAAAAGAAATAAAAGCAATCTGGATCAGAAAAGAAGTAAAGCTCTGTCTGTTTACAGATGACATGATACTGTACATAGAAAACCCTAAGGATAGTGTCAGAAAATTACTAGAGCTAATCAGCGAATTTAGCAAAGTTGCAGGATACAAAATCAATACACAGAAATCACTTGCATTTCTATATACTAACAATGAAAAATCAGAAAGAGAAATTAAGGAATCAACCCCATTTACCATTGCAAAAGAAAGAATTAAATATCTAGGAATAAACTTACCTAAGGAGACAAAAGAACTGTAGATATAAAATTATAAGACACTAACGAAAGAAATCAAAGATGACATAAACAGATGGAGAGACATTCCATGTTCCTGGGTGGGAAGAATCAATATTGTGAAAATGACTATACTACCAAGCGCAATCTACAGATTCAATGTGATCCCTAGCAAACTACCAATGACATTTTTCACAGAATTAGAATAAAAAATTTCACAATTCATATGGAAACACAAAAGACCCCAAATAGACAGCAGTCTTGAGAAAGAAGAATGGAGCTGGAGGAATCAACCTTCCTGACTTCAGATTATACTACAAAGATACAATCATCAAGACAGTATGGGACTTGCTCAAAAACAGAAATATACACCAATGGATCAAGATAGAAAGCTCAGAAATAAACCCATGCACCTATAGGTACCTTATTTTTGACAAAGGAGGCAAGAATATACAATGGGACAAAAACAGCCTCTTCAATAAATGGTGCTGGGAAAACTGGACAGCTACATGTAAAAGAATGAAATTAGAACACTTCCTAATACCACACACAAAGATAAACTCAAAATGGATTAAAGACCTAAATGTAAGACCAGAAACTATAAAACTCTTAAAGGAAAACATACCAGAGCACTCGATGACATAAATAAAGCAAGATCCTCTATTACCCACCTCCTAGAGTAACAGAAATAAAAACAAAAGTAAACAAGTGGGACCTAAGTAAACTTAAAAGCTTTTACACAGCAAAGGAAACTATAAGCAAGGTGAAAAGACAACCCTCAGAATGGGAGAAAATAATAGCAAATGAAACAACTGACAAAGAATTTCCAAAATATACAAGTAGCTCATACAACTCAATACCAGAAAAACAAACAGCCCAATCAAAAAGTGGGAAAAAGACCTAAACAAGCATTTCTCCAAAGAAGACATACAGATGGTTAACAAACACATGAAAAGATGCTCAACTTTGCTCATTATCAGAGAAATGCATATCAAAACTACAATGAGATATCACCTCCCACTGGTCAGAATGGCCATCATCAAAAAGACTACAAACAATAAATGCTGGAGAGGGTGTGGAGAAAAGGGAATGCTCTTGCACTGTTGGTGGTAATGTAAATTGATACAGCCACTATGGAAGATGGTATGGAGATTTAAAAACTAGGAATAAAACCACCATATGACCCAGCAATCCCACTCCTAGGCATATACCCTGAGGAAACCAAAATTGAAAGAAACACATGTATCCATTGTTCATTGTAGCATTATTTTAAACAGCTAGAACTTGGAAGCAACCTAAATGTCCATGAACAGATAAATGGATAAAGAAGTTGTAAATATACACAATAGAATATTACTTAGCCATAAAAAGGAATACATTTGAGGCAGTTCTAATGAGGAGGATGAACCTAGAACCTATTATACAGAGTGAAGTAAGTCAGAAAGAGAAAGATAAATATCATATTCTAATGCATATATATGGAATCTATAAAAATGGTACTGAAGAATTTATTTACAGTGCAGCAATGGAGAAACAGACATAGGGAATAGAATTATGGACATGGGGAGAGAGGAGGAGAGGGTGAGATGTATGGAAAGAGTAACATGGAAACTTACATTACCATATAAAATAGATAGCCAATGGGAATTTGCTGTATGACTCAGGAAACTCAAACAGGGGCTCTGTATTAACCTAGAGGAGTAGGATGGAGAGGGACATGGGAGGGAGGTTCAAAGGGAAGGGATATGTGTATACCTATGGCTGAGCCATGTTGAGGTTTGACAGAAAACAACCAAATTCTATAAAGAAATTATCCTTCAGTAAAAAAATAAATTAACTTAAAAAAAAAGTTAAAAATAGAGAAATACTATGAAGGAAAGATTCTGAAGACAAGTGCTTAGGTCTGGTGCACAAATAAAATCAGTTATTTGTGCATTATTGCCACGAAATCTACACACATTTTAATGTATTCAAATATTTTGTATTTTGCAATAAAGTCCTTTTAATTTTGTTAAAAAAAAAAGAAGAGACACCTCATATCTAGAGTTGCACAGACTAAAAGTGAGGGTATAAAAAAAGGTATCCACAGTAATCAAGACAGTACTGGCACAAAAACAGAAATATAGACCAATGATACAGAATAGAAAACCCAGTAAAAAACCCACATATCTATGGTCACCTAATCTATGACAAAGGAGGCAAGAATATAAAATAGAGAAAAGACAGCCTCTTCAATAAGTGGTATTGAGAAATCTGGACAGCTGCGTGTAAAAAACGAAATTAGAACACTAACACCATAGAACCTAACATCATATTAGAACCTAACCTACAGCTACATGTAAAACAAAACAGAACCTAACACCAGACACAAAAATAAACTCAAAGTGGACTAAAAACCTAAATATAAGTTCAGACACTATAAAATCCTTAGAGGAAAACTTAGAAAAAACACTGACCACAGCAAGCTCTTTTTTGACCCACCTCCTAGGGTAATAAAAATAAAAACTTATGGTCAATTAATGTGCAACAAAAGAAGCAACAAGATACAATGGAGAAAAGACAGTCTCTTCAACCAGTGGGGCTGGACAAACTGGACAGCTACATGCGAAAGAATGAAATTAGAACACTCTCTAACACTGCATACAAAAACTAACTCTGAAAAGATTAAAGAGTTAAATGTAAGGCCGGATACTAAAATCCCTAGAGGAAAACAAAGGCAGAATACTCTGACAGAAATTGCAGCCATACTATTTTGGATTTCTCTCCTAAAGCAAAGGAAACAAAAGTAAAAATAAACAAATGGGGCCCAATTAAACTGATGAAAAGAAAACCTGCTGAATGGGAGAAGCTATTTGCAAATGATCTGATCAACCAGCAGTTAAAGTCCATATTAAGTCATTAACATGATTTTAATGTTGGATTCTCTGTATTAGTCCTCAAATTTTCTTTCTTATTTTCTATCCTAGTTATCTTTTTTCCTCTAATTCTCTGAGAGGTAACTCAATTTTGCCTTCCATCTCTTCTGATTAATTCTACAATCCTACTATTACATTTATAATTTCCATGAAAATTTCATTGCTTTCTATTGTTTTTAGCACCCTATGATTATTTAACATACGTAATATATTCACTTTCTACCTTCTACCTCCAACTTCTTCCAAGTTACTTTTGCTTTAGCCTTCGTTTCCCTAAACATCTGGCGACCTTTTGTTATTAATTCACAGTTATGTATGAGACCTGAGAAAGCTATATGCATGAAAGTGACTCATCAACTGTTGGCTGTAAAATAACCAATTGGGTCATTTCAGTAAGAAAATGATGCCTTTGTTATATCTCAGATCTTTTCTATTGTGCTGTTCACAATTGCAGAGGACACATGGTAAATGTGCTTCCTAGAAGGAAGAAGCCTGTTACCTAGCATTCTGTGAAAAACATATAGGAAGAAGGCTGGGGAATTTCAATATTTGTAACAAACTTTTCACTTAACCCCTCTTTTCTTTACAGTGCCCACTTCCAGTTGGGACTCTGTTCTCTAAGAAAATGATAAACCTCCAGTTTTCTCTGGGAAAAAGCAGTGTTTCTGGTTTCTCTTTGTTGTACAAGTAGTCTCTTTGTTGAGATCAGACGGTCCAGCTCCTTCTTAATCTAACTTTCTGTAATTCACCATACTTACCTCCATGTTAAAGGTAACAGGTTTTGTCACTCTGAGACTTTGGGATTTTGCAGTGTAAGCTGGGATGCTTTGGGCTTTCTCCACAGCAATCTTAAAAACTAACTTTCTCAAGTCAGGCATCTGCCCTCTAACTTCAAAAACATTTTTTCCTGATTATTCTAATTTTTGCAATTTTTCATCTCTTAATATTTTAGGGTCTCAAAAAGTATTAGAACCAAATGAGACCTTAATGAGTGGTTCAACACACCATCTTACACAAGGCTGACCTAATGCTGAACACTTGAAAGGCTGAATTCAGTAAAAGATTAGTCATGTGGTTCACGGCAAAATGAATCAACCGATAGAGGGAAATTATTCAGCTGCAAAGAGGAAAGGAGCTTCCCAGGTGGCGCAGTGGTAAAGAATCCACCCGTCAATGCAAGAGACACAGGAGACTTGAGTTTGATCTCTCAGTGGGGAATATCCCATGGAGAAGGAAATGGCAACCCATTCCAGTCTTCTTGTCTGGTGAATCCCACGGACAGAGGAGTTCTGGTGGGCTATAGTCCATGGGGTCACAAACAGCCGGACACAACTGAGCAACTGAGCACTTATGCACACACAAAGGGGGAAAGACAAGGCAGGAATACAGAAAGCCTTCCTTTATTACATAACAATGAAAAGATTATGTTATTGTTAAATAGATGCCTAACTACACACACAAATCCTACTACCAGAGACAGAAAAGCTAAGAATCTATTAATTTACTAATCTTAGAGGCCATGTTTATAAAACTGATCAACTGAACAAATTCCAGGAAATAGTGAAGGATGGGGAAGCATGGTGTACTGCAGTCCACAGTGTCACAAAGAGTTGAATACAACTGAGCGAATGAACAACAACATCAATTAGATTCTTTATGGAAGATTAGAAGAATGGAAAAAAAAAATACATTGCTTAACTATTCAAATAATAGATGGTTATTAGGAAATGCAATAGATCAGTTCAGTTCAGTCGCTCAGTCGTGTCCAACTCTTTGCAACCCCATGAAACCCAGCATGCCAGGCCTCCCTGTCCATCACCAACTCCCAGAGTCCACCCAAACTCATGTCCATGGAGTCGGTGATGCCATCCAACCATCTCATCCTCTGTCGTCCCCTTCTCCTCCTGCCCCCAATCCTTCCCAGCATCAGGGTCTTTTCCAATGAGTCAACTCTTCCCATGAGGTGGCCAAAGTATTGGAGTTTCAGCTTCAACATCAGTCCTTCCAATGAACACCCAGGACTGATCTCCTTTAGGATGGACTGGTTGGATCTCCTTGCAGTCCAAGAGACTCTCAAGAGTCTTCTCCAATACCACAGTTCAAAAGCATCAATTCTTCGGCACTCAGCTTTCTTCACCGTCCAACACTCACATCCATACATGACCACTGGAAAAACCATAGCCTTGACTAGACTACACTATAGATCAGTCCTCATCAAAATTTAATGTGTATATGAATCACACGAGGATCTTTTTAAAATGCTAATTCTCATTCAGTATATCTGTGTAGGGACTTGAGAACATTTTAAACAAGTTCTCAGGTTATTCTGTTACTACTAGTTTACAGGCCACATTTGAGATGCCGGATTTTTAAAAGCCTCTTAAATAATTCTAACATGCAAAAAAGTTGGAAAGTCATTAGGCTAATTCACTTCCTTCAAATTGGCAGTATTAACAAAGCCACGTATAACTTTATGAAACTTACTTTGTTATAGGTAAACTGAGTCAATTAAAAAAGCAAAATTCCTCTACAACTATTCTTCCTCTTTGACTACCTCTCTTTAAAAAAAAAAAAATTAACTCAGAGAGAAAACATTTATTGAGTACCCATTCAATGTTAGGTACTGTCCTCAGAGAAACAAACAAAAAAAGAAGACCAACTGAAAAAGACAAGCAAGCAAATATACTGCCCCAGAAGTCCCCAATTCAATAAAGTGCTATTATTTATGCATACCGCTCCATTCATGGGGGAAAAAAACATGAAGTTACCAAGAATCACGCTGAAATTCAAAGGGAAAATATTTCTATTAGTGTTTCCCTATAAGAAATTCAAGATTGTAGAAAATTCCCTGAACCATGCAAGAAAAAGTCTTCACTTGAAAAAGAATATATGTCTCTTCTGTGTATCACTATAGGGTATAGAGTAGGAATAGAACTTTTAAATTTCTTATTAATCATATTATCTAGATATAGAACATCCTTTCTCCATCACACTCTGCTATTTTGTTATACTTTGTCTTTAATTCCTCTTTGCTGTTTTCTATGTTTTCTTTCATATAACATGAAAACTATTACTTTCATTTTTTGCTTTTAGCATAGGCATCATTTTTGCAAATGTATTATTTTTTCTCTGATTTCTCTAACCATTTTTTACTGTGGTACAATTTAGAACATAAAATTTATCATTTTAACCATTTTTATGTGTACAGTTCTGTGCATTAAGTACATCCACGTTTTGGTTAATCATCACTACCATTTGCCTCCAAAGCTTTTTCATCATCCCCAATTGAAATTCTGTACCCATTAAACATGAACTCCCAATTTTCCCCTCCCTCCAACCTTTGTAAACTACTATTTAACTCTCTAGCTCTATGAATTTGACTACTCAAGGAACTTCACATAAATGGAATCACACAGTATTTGTCTTTTTGTGGCTGGTTTATTTTATTTAGCATAATGTCCTCAGGGTTCATACATGCAACAACATGTGAGAACTTCCTTCGTTTTAAGGCTATTATTTCATTGTATCTTTATACATCATGTTTATCCCTTCATCTATTGACCCTACTTGGGTTACTTCTATCTACTGGATATTGTGAATAATGCTGCTATGAACACAGGTATACAAATATCTGAGTTCCTTCTTTAACTTCTTTAGGTATGTACCCAGAAGAAAATTTCAGGATATGGCAATTCCATACTTAAGTTTTTAAGAAATGATCATATTGCTTTCAATTCATTATATATGCAATCATTTCAGTTTATATATATATAATAATTATTTATGCACATATTTTATATCAAGCCACATAAAATATCAGTAATTCTTTCATTCACTTCAGTCACTCAGTCATGTCAAATTTTTTGCAACTCCATGGACTGCAGCATGCCAGGCTTCCCTGTCCAAAACCAACTCCCAGAGCTTGCTCAAACTCATATCCATCTAGTCAGTGATCCCATCCAACCACCTCATCCTCTGTCGTCCCTTTCTCCTCCTGCCTTCAATCTTTCCCAGCATCGGGGTCTTTTCTAAGGAGTCAGTTCTTCCCATCAGTTGGCCAAAGTATTGAATCTTCAGACTCAGCATCAGTCCTTCCAATGAATATTCAGGACTGATTTCCTTTAGGATTGATCTCCTTGCAGTCCAAGGGACTCTCAAGAGTCTTCTCCTACACCACATTTCACAAACATCAATTCTTCGGTGCTCAGCTTTCTTTATGGTACAACGCTCACATCCATACATGACTACTGGAAAAACCATAGCTTTTGACTAGACGGATTTTTTTGGCAAAGTAATGTCTCTGCTTTTTAATATGCTGTCTTAAAAGTGGATTTAATATGCTGTCTATACAAAGTGGAAATTTATAGGCTCAATCTGTAATGACAAACACCTTAGATTTTAAAATTAATAAGAAACTAAATTTTAAAATAATTATCCACTAGAACTTCCCTGATGGCTCAGTGGGAAAAAATTCACCTGCAATGCAGGAGACACAGGAAATGTGGGTTCAGCCCTTGGGCCAGGAAGATCATGGTGACCTACACCATTATTCTTGCCTGAAAATTTCCATGGACAGAGGAGTCTGGGGACTATAGTCCAAAGGGTTGCAAAGAGTTGCACACGACTGAGTGAACTAAGCACAGGAAACCTTTAAAGATGCTTATATAACTCTTGCATTGATGAGAAAATGAAAAACAACAATATGATCATTTTACAATATAAAACACAAAGAAATAGAAAACCAGAGTAGAATTATAACCAGGACAGAAGCTAAAGTTTTTTTCAAAGAACTTTGTTCATGAAATGTATCCAACACTAAAGTTCTATAAATGAGTTCCCAAATTCTCAAAAAACAGATAATTCTTATGTATAAAATGTTTGAAAAATGGCTATTATTATTATAATGCCAAACTTAGCAGATTTTTTATGAAATGAAGCAAGCCAATCTCACTGAATAGATGTTAAGTGCTAAATTCTAAATAACAATTTAGCAAATTGAATCCAGCACTCTCATAAAATAATATATGTCCAGTTTTATTTCAGAAATACAAATGTACTGCATCGTTCATTCTCAGCAGTTGATCCTGCCTCTTACTTCACTTAGAAGACAGAGCTCATGCACTATAAATACTACGAACTTTTCTCTTTTAATATTTAGCATCTTTGCAATGCTAACCTTCCAGCTGGCCTTTCAATTCCATTAGTATTTTTCCCATCATTTTATTCCCACTTCAATTTCCCACATCATCCATGAGCCCTCTCCATTGCCTCATTCCTTTATTCCTGCATCACCAAGTTATGAGCAATAATTCTTCTCTTCACAGAATTAGTTTTCTACTCCACTCCCTTGCCATATACTTATTCTGTAACCATCTGCAACTTATATTCTGTCCCACATTTGTCCCACTTCCCTCAACATGTCCATCTTCTTACTTGTACAAACAAGTAGATTTTTCTCATATTTTGCAGTCACTGACTGATCTACAAAATTAATGCTGTTGACCACTCTTCTTTGCCTGTAGTGACTCATTCTTTTTCCAGTCTCCTTCTGCCTCTCAGAATACTTTTCTCAGGCTTCTTTGCCAAGTTCCTCCTCTCCATTCATCCATACAAATATGTCTGTCATTGGCCCTCTTCTCACTCATTTATCTCTTCCTAATGAACTGATTCATTCTTTAACTTCGAAAAACACTACCATATTATGTTGCTATATTATTAAATAACCTATGGAGAGAACCAAGAAAGGGGCCTGAGGACAAAGCAATTTCCATATATCTTTCTGCTCCATTCCATCTATCCTTATACAATTCTTCCTCTTTCTACATTAATTTTCAACTCCTTTTCTAATATTTTGACTCCTAGATCCAAAATTCAAAATATCATCCAAATATTATCAAAATATTATCCAAACTACTATTATCCAAAATAATAGTAAAATTTTCTTAATTAATTGGGATAGATTCTTAGAAAAGATGATTAAGTAAGCAAGGCTCTTGCTATATTTACACTAGTAGCTGCTAAGGAGCTACTCCTTCATTACCTTCTCCTTGAACTTTTCAATTCAAGTCCTGCTAATCTATTGATGTTTACTTATATGATAATACACAGTCTGCTAAGCCTGCCCCTTCTTGTGGAAAATTAATCGGAAAATAAAGTACCAAATACACTCATCTCACACGCAAGTAAAATAATGCTCAAAATTCTCCAAGCCAGGCTTCAGCAATACATGAAACATGAAATTCCAGATGTTCACGCTGGTTTTAGAAAAGGCAGAGGAACCAGAGATCAAATTGCCAACGTTTGATGAATCATCGAAAAAGCAAGAGAGTTTCAGAAAAACATCTATTTCTGCTTTATTGACTATGCCAAAGCCTTTGACTGTGTGGATCACAATAAACTGTGGAAAATTCTGAAAGAGATGGGAATACCAGACCAACTGACCTGCCTCTTGAGAAACCTGTATGAAGGTCAGGAAGCAACAGTTAGAACTGGACATGGAACAACAGACTGGTTCCAAATAGGAAAAGGAGTACGTAAAGGCTGTATATTGTCACCCTGCTTATTTAACTTATATGCAGAGTACATCATGAGAAATGCTGGACTGGAAGACACAAGCTGGAATCAAGATTGCTGGGAGAAATATCAATAACCTCAGATATGCAGATAACATCACCCTTATGGCACAAAGTGAAGAAGAACTAAAAAGCCTCTTGATGAAAGTGAAAGAAGAGAGTGAAAAAGTTGGCTTAAAGCTCAACATTCAGAAAACTAAGATCATGGCATCTGGTCCCATTACTTCATGGGAAATGGATGGGAAAACAGCGGAAACAGTGTCAGACTTTATTTTTGGGGCTCCAAAATCACTGCTGATGGTGATTGCAGCCATGAAATTAAAAGACACTTTCTCCTTGGAAAGAAGGTTATGACCAACCTAGATAGCATATATTAAAAAGCAGAGACACTACTTTGCTGACAAAGGTCCGTCTACTCAAGGCTATGGTTTTTCCAGTGGTCATGAATGGATGTGCGAGTTGGACTGTGAAGAAAGCTGACCGCCGGAGAATTGATGTTTTTGAACTGTGGTGTTGGAGAAGACTCTTGAGAGTCCCTTGGACTGCAAGGAGATCCAACCAATCCATCCTAAAGGAGGTCAGTCCTGGGTGTTCATTGGAAGGACTGATGTTGAAGCTGAAACTCCAATACTTTGGCTACCTCATGCGAAGAGTTGACTCATTGGAAAAGATTCTGATGCTGGGAAGGATTGGGGGTGGGAGGAGAAGGGGACGACAGAGGATGAGATGGCTGGATGGCATCACCAACTCACGGGACATGAGTTTGGGTAAATTCCGGGAGTTGGTGATGGACAGGGAGGCCTGGCGTGCTGCGATTCATGGGGTCTCAAAGAGTCAGACACGACTGAGCGACTGAACTGAACTGAATCTCTTACGTTAGAATAAACAGTTAATCAGACAGTTCTAATAACTAATGAGGTAGATTATGTGATTCTGAAAGGATCCACAGGTCATATTTTAGAATTTGGATAAAATGTAACTACCAAATAATCATATATAATTATGTGCAAGATCCCAAATAAGATTATATATTTAACCTGAAAATTATGCTGGGTTTTCATAGAATCTCATACATTGGTAGGCAAATTTTATTACAGGAATCTTTTTTCTTTCTTACAAAAAAACCCATTACTGTTTATTTATGAAAAATTGTACCCTTATCGGCCAACACATTATTTACTGAATATTTTGAAAACCTTAAAACAATATTGGGAAAACAGTTCTTCTTCCCTTCAAGTTTATGACTGATTTAACACTGGATAAAATTCAAAATGATTTGAGGAATATGAAGTTTGAGTTATTAGGTTCCTTGATTTGAGAACAAGGGGAGAGTTATCTTTGAATCCATTTACCTAGAGGTAAAAATCTGAACTCTGACACCTGCCCTACTGCAAGCAGTTATTATGCAGTGTCTGCTCATGAAGTCTATTCATCTAGATTGCAAGCTGACATTTCACCTAAAACTTGGAAAACTTTAGGCCCAACAGATGTGTAATATGTTTTACCCACTAATCTAGCAGTCTTAGAAAAACTGTTTCCCATAACGCATTTTATATACTGTGGATATTTCAGTGCCAGAATTGGTGTTGGCTCATTAAAATCTGTGGAAAATCAAAAAGTATATATTAGCCCAGCAGGCATTTCCCTGGAACGAATAATTCAGAATAAGCACATAAATTTGGTTTGTGGTTGCTCAAATTCCTATTCTTATACCAAATACACTGTCTCCATAAAACCAGATAAAATAATCCCTGTAGAATTTATTAAAAATGGCTCTAACAAGTAGAGCGAGGTGCCATGACTACACAGAACATGAAACTTTTCTCCACACTGACAAATGTTATTAATAGCATTAGAGTTAACGTAAGAATGAAAACAACTACTAACTAGTTTTGACACAAGGCATCACTGATAGTCATTCCTACTCTCCCCCATCTATTTTAGAAATGATGAATGTTTGCCAACTGAAACTTTTAGAAAACATATCCATTTTATTAACTAAGATACACTAGAAATAGGAGCGATTAGGAGAAGCCCTTTTCCTAAACTCTCATATCTGCCCAATGTCAAAGACCTGCCAACTGTGTCCTCCACATCACGTGTTTGTTTCCATTTTCTCTGCTTTCATTCTAAAGAAGACCCTTACTAACCTGTTCACACAGTATTGCAATAATCCTGTTCTTCCTCTTCATTTTTTTCTTCCCCCGGTCTCTATCTCAAATCAATTCTCTCGCTGCAGTCACTTCACTATGGGTTTATTCAGTAACATTGCTTACTTGCAAAATACTTTTAGTGGCAATCTGCTGCCCAAGAATAAAGCTTCCATTCTTTAATCTTCAGTCCTCCAAAGTAAACCTCTAAAGTTTCATTATTTCTAGAACTTATTTACTCACTTTAAAAAAATAGGCTTTTAGGTGACCAAATACGTTCCCTTTTATTTTCTTTTTCTTTTTTCATTAACTTAAAAAGTTTTCCCTTTCTTTTATACCTAGGTAAGGTCTATATTTTAAGAATCAGCTTAAATCCATTTACCTAAATAAAACTTCCTCTAGAGTATAGCAATTTTTCCCTCAACTGAAATAGACCAATTATAGGTTGTATAATTACTGAGAATTTTTCATGGGTCTTAACTCTATTTTTCTCTTGAAATGTTATTTAAATTTTGAATTAGTATTTCACTTTCAAGTTTGTGTGTGTGGTGATTTTCCCAGCTGGTTTAAAAGGAATTTGGGTGTAGGGTTTTATGCATTTTGTATCCCATCTAGCAATGATTACATATAAAATTTGTACTCCCAACAACTATTAAAATTGTTGAAAATAAAATTTACCATCTCCATGGTTCAGGAGATTAGTTAAAAGTTAAAGACAGGTACACACACACTCCTCTAGAGACATACAAATCTAAAAGCATATGCATCAGAGATTATTGTGTAAAATTTCAAGCATACACAAAAACATTGAATGGGATAATGAATCCCCAATAACCTGTTCAGCTTCAACAATTATCAACATATAGCCATTCTTACATCTTTTTCCTTCCTTCATTGTTTAAAAACAAATAACAAATATATTATTAACATCATAAATATTTTTCAAATACATTACTGATAAGATACATATCAAGCACTAAGTGGATTATTGGACTTACTTTTATCAGAGCCAGTTAGAAAGGTCCCATGAAGGTAAAGTAAATCCCAGTTTGATAAGCCAAACAGTGGTAGACATAGCTATGAATACACAAACTACTTTCTAGTTCTCAAAGAACCCAGACACTCCAGCTATCTTCTCTATAGGATAAACATCTATATGGCCACTTCTATGAATGAACAATTGGCTTCCTCTTGAATTACAGTTCATTTACTTAAATGTGTCTTTGTCCCAGAAGTTAAAATATCATTATTTTAAAAGATGATTACTTTTAAAACCATTCAACTTTCTTCATTCTCATTTCTCTGTTCTGCAAAATGCATTATGAAGGCTCTCTAAATAGCAGTGATTTATACCAGTCATGCTGGTAGGCAGGAACTCAAGCTCAGGAGCTGGTAAAATGCAATTAGCTTGAGAATGTCAGGCCTAAGATTTGCTAAAGTATTCTATCAACAACGAAAGAAAGCTGCAAAGAGACTTTTAGTAATGAAATCCACAGATTTCACCACAAGTACAAGAATAACCTGACCTAACTTATTGACATGACTGCATTTTTTGTGGTGTTTTGAGCTTGTCTGTACAAAGAAATGAATGCTATTAAGTATAAATTCCGACACAAATCAGAATATATGGACTATAGATTTGAAAAGTGGTTTTAAAAAATAATTTTAGGGCAAGATAATGAATTCTGAGATCCTATGGGGGGAAAAATGGCTGAATAAAGAAGGAAATAAAATATTAAGTTAAATGACAAAGCAGATGACCACGCATTTTTGATGTTTAAATATTTTTTAATTCTTTTTGTCAAGTCTCAGAATATTCCCTATTTGCCATTAATATCTGTCACAAGATTTTATGTGCATCTCTGTGTACAATTCTTTTACTATCAAAATAATACCATTGAAAGGAAAAAATATTTCAAGACCCAGTAGACTGACTAAGGAGTATACAATGGAGTTTTGTAAACTACATTCAAATTCCAGCTCTGCCACTAAATCGTGTGACCTTTGGAAAAGTCATTTAAACTTTCTGATTCTCAGTTACCACTTCCATTAAATGGTCCTCAAACTTGTTTGGGTAACAGGGCCCTTGGAGGTGGTAGGACTCTTGCATATTATCAAAAATATATATACAGTATACTATATATTACACTTATTACCATTACATAAATTTAGGACAATTTTACTTCTAGTGGGCGGGGAAAGGGGGGAGACTCTGCTATATAAATGCAGGTCTGACATCCTATAAAAATATAAGAAACATTTTTTTAAGAAATTATAATTCTAAAATCTTTCTTTTCCATTTAGAATTTGGGCGTTCATTTTGTTACAGCTCAAAAACAAGAGCACTAAGTGACATTTCCCTACAACTTAATGGTCTTCCCTGTATCACAAAGCTGGTAAGTGGCAGAGTAAGGATTCAAATCCAGGCTGTGGGGCCCTAGGGAACATGTTCTTGACCACTGACTGTTCTTTAAGAGTCTCTGAACTAGATGGTCCTTTTTAGCATTAAAATTTCACGACCACATTATTAGTTATTCCAAGAAACATTTACTGATATTGTGCCAAGCATGGTACTAGGAGAGGTGGGAATACCAAGAGGAATCTGATGCCTTACCTACTCCCTGGGGAGGTGACAGTATGGGAAGGGGAAAGCAGTGTATAGAGTGAGAGCAACAAGGAGCTATACTGTTCCAGATGGATGACCAGCACTCCTATGGGGCACTGAGGAAGGCATGATTAATGAGGGGATGCCTGCTAGAAATGATGACTGGAGAATGCAAGCGATCCCCAGCTGCTAGATTACAGTGGGATTAGAGAACAGAAACAGGTTTGGAGGGGGACCGGTCTGAGTGGGACAATAACGAGTTTAGTTTTGGAAATGTTGCTGGAGAAAACCATAAGTGAAATTACGGAATTGGGGATCAGGGACTCAAGCTATACTGAGATACAGATTAAGTGCTCAATATATTTTAGATGGTGGTTGAAATAAAGAGTGATCATTCATTCAGGTGTTGTGAACCTGGGAAAAGGGAAGTGATCTTAGGTATAATCCTTTAAAGCCATTACTTAAGAAATGGGCTTAAGTAAATAAACCATAAGAAGACCAAGACAGAGAAGAGAGCAAAGGACCCAAGCAAGACCCATGAGTGCCAAGAGAGAAGAGTTCATCACAAAAAAGGTAGTAACAAAGTTAGACACCACAAAAAAGTCAAATAAGTTGAGAGAGAAAAAAAGATCCATCTGGTTTTGTAATTAGAGAATCTGGGGTTTTGCTGGAGGACTTATCACTCAGCTTTGTCGATTACCAATACACAGTCGATGTCATTTCTCTTTTCCCTTCTCTACTTGTATTATTTAGATGCAGATTTCAGATTTCAACATCAAAAGTATTTTTACTATACATTATCAAGCAGATACTTACTTTGCTAATGTACATTCAGAGGGCCTGTGTGAGGCATTCTGATGGTAGGAGTTACAACCCAAGTGGAAAGCAAGGAACTGGATTCTAAGAAAGCAGATTCTCCTTACAAGGAAGGCAGGAGACAGGAGAGGGAAGGTAGAAACAACAGGAGGACGTGCAGTCAGAGCAACAGGAAACTGGCATTTGTTTTGCCTTCTTGACAGTTTGTAAACTAGGAAATACAAGAGCTTGTTGATGAACCACTGGAAAAAGTCAGGGGGAAGAGGTGGAGGGTGAAAGGTGCCCCTGCTAATTTTTTGTCCAGAATTTTAAAATTTGAGAAATTAAACATAAAGTCTAGATTTTTCTCTGTTGTTATAAAAGTCCAGAGAGTGCATGGTCTATGAAATGAATGGCTGCAGAAAAATTAGGACCAGCACACATTCCCTTGTTCACCACAAGCTTCACCACACCTTCCCTTGTCATATTAATTCACATGTTTGTATGTCCTTCAGCTAGAGAAGAGTATTTATGAAGAAGTTATAAACCTAATGATAGGATTTCGCCTATACTATAAAATTCACATAAGTCCACAGGAAATAATCTTTAAAAGAATTTTAGGCAATTTACTGATGAGCAGATACAAGAAATTCTGTAGCTGAAAGCCCACTCTGAGCTCCTCCATTTGTTAATGAAACCTTATCCAAGAGGTGAGTGCAAGGACATTATAAAGGTGTGAGCTGCACTTGATGAGAGAAATCTCACCTGAACTATTGCAATTGAGCCTCAACCAAGTTCCTTACTCAACCCTCTTAAGATCTTTCCTCCACACAGCAATTTTACTCACAAACATTTTACAGACCTGTAGAATACAGCACAGAGAAGTTCAATAATTTACCTAAGGCTGCTGCATCTGGGACCAGAATTGAGGCATTCCTATTTCTTTCAGCACTCTTCATGTTCCATTTTGCTTTTTCAAATGCTGCTTAATTTCTGAAAACAGATAAATGTGATTTGTTGCTACACTGGCTTATAAAATTAAATGCCCCTTGCATTCCACTGTATAGGAATTAAAGCTCTGCTGTTGTAGCCCCTCTACCCAAACATATACACACACCATCTCACTCCACAGTGAATACACAATAATAGTGTCCCTCCTATGACAGAATTGGAAAGACTAGAGATCTCTTCAAGGAAATTAGAGATACCAAGGGAACATTTCATGCAAAGATGGGCTCGATAAAGGACCGAAATGGACCTAACAGAAGCAGAAGATATTAAGAAGAGGTGGCAAGAATACACAGAAGAACTGTACAAAAAAGATCTTCACAACCCAGATAGTCACAATGGTGTGATCACTCACCTAGAGCCAGACATCCTGGAATGTGAAGTCAAGTGGGCCTTAGAAAGCGTCACTATGAACAAAGCTAGTGGAGGTGATGGAATTCCAGTTGAGCTATTTCAAATCCTGAAAGATGGTGCTATGAAAGTGCTGCACTCGATATGCCAGCAAATCTGGAAATCTCAGCAGTGGCCACAGGACTGGAAAAGGTCAGTTTTCATTTCAATCCCAAAGAAAGGCAATGCCAAAGAATGCTCAAACTACCACACAATTGCACTCATCTCACATGCTAGTAAAGTAATGCTCAAAATTCTCCAAGCCAGGCTTCAACAATACATGAACCATGAACTTCCAGATGTTCAAGCCGGTTTTAGAAAAGGCAGAAGAACCAGAGATCAAATTGCCAACATCTGCTGGATCATCGAAAAAGCAAGAGAGTTTCAGAAAAACATCTATTTCTGCTTTATTGACTATGCCAAAGCCTTTGACTGTGTGGATCACAATAAACTGTGGAAAATTCTGAAAGAGATGGGAATATCAGACTATCTGACCTGTCTCTTGAGAAACCTGTATGCAGGACAGGAAGCAACAGTTAGAACTGGACATGGAACAACAGACTGGTTCCAAATAGGAAAAGGAGTATGTCAAGACTGTATACTGTCACCCTGCTTATTTAACTCGTATGCAGAGTACATCATGAGAAATTCTGGGCTGGAAGAAACACAAACTAGAATCAAGATTGCTGGGAGAAATATCAATAACCTCAGATATGCAGATAACACCACCCTTATGGCAGAAAGCAAAGAAGAACTAAAGAGCCGAAAGTGAAAGAGGAGAGTGAAAAAGTTGGCTTAAAGCTCAACATTCAGAAAACTAAGATCATGGAATCTGGTCCCATCACTTCATGGCAAATAGACGGGGAAACAGTGTCAGACTTTATTTTTGGGGGCTCCAAAATCACTGCTGATGGTGATTGCAGCCATGAAATTAAAAGACGCTTACTCCTTGGAAGGAAGGTTATGACCAACCTAGATAGCATATTCAGAAGCAGAGGCATTACTTTGCTAACAAAGGTCCGTCTAGTCAAGACTATGGTTTTTCCAGTGGTCATGTATAGATGTGAGAGTTGGACTATGAAGAAAGCTGAGCGCCGAAGAATTGATGCTTTTGAACTGTGGTGTTGGAGAAGACTCTTGAGAGTCCCTTGGACTGCAAGCAGATCCAACCAGTCCATCTGAAAGGAGATCAGTCCTGGGTGTTCATTGGAAGGACTGATGTTGAAGCTGAAAATCCAGTACTTTGGCCACTTCATGCGAAGACTTGACTCATTGCAAAAGACCCTAATGCTGGGAAGGATTGGGGGCAGGAAGAGAAGGGAATGACAGAGAATGAGATAATTGGATGCATCACCGACTCGATAGACATGGGTTTGGGTAAACTCTGGGAGTTGGTGATGGACAGGGAGGCCTGGCATTCTGCGATTCATGGGGTCGCAAAGAGTCGGACACAACTGAGCGACTGAACTGAACTGATGACACATACCGAACACGGATATGGGTGATTAGTCTTTAAAAAGATACTCACACTTCATGCACAGGAGAACTAAATTTAGCACAAATTGAAGAATGTTTTGAAAAACAGTCTTCCACCACTGCTTATGTCTCGTGGATACTATTGCAATAAGATTACTTAGAAAATCTGTATCTTATTTGGAAAAAGTGTTTAAGGGTACCATGTAAATTTGGCCAAAGCCAGTTCTAAAAACTTTTTATTCCTCTCATCTTCTGGAATCTAACACATTTCACAATGGTCCACAGATGTGTGCATTCTGAGTATAATAGAACTGGCAGGATGAGAGCGTTGTATTAAACAACTATTCACTAATAAAAGTTGTACTCTACCTTTGGATTACTAGGAAATGAACTGCATGATATTCCACTGTAAATAAGCTGAGTGGCATTTATGAAAGCATACAAATGTGATATTTAAAATAAATAAGTAATAGGATTTTAATTTAGACTATATGATAAAAAATTCAGTGTAATTTCCTGAAAGTTTTGCTGGTAACCACAGCAGTTTAAGATATAATAATCTAGAAAGCAGTAGATACAGTCACCTTTTTATTGTGACAATGGAGGGCTCAATGGTACTGAATTGTACCTACTCTGTGCCAGTGTTCAAAAAGCTTTATGAATATTCTATAATTGAATCCTCACAATGATATGTGAAGTGCATGCACTACTATTATCCTTATTTTACAGATGAAGAGACCAAGCTGTAGAGATTAAGGAACTTGCCCCATCATACATCTGACAAGTACCTCTCTCAGTTCAGCAAATAATATCACATTTGACTCTGAACATGTTTTGGTAACATAGGGGGGAAAGCAGTTTTTGAATGAGAAAACAGGGCAAAGAGAAGAGAAGCAGATTTGTAAATGAGAGATTCAAATCAAAACAGTAGCAAAATACAGGGCAATAAAAAAGAGATGAAGCGCTGAATAAAGACCCTAAGCTGGAAGTGAACTTACAGTTAGTTCAGCCTCTCAGTTTTCAGATCAGGTATTGTGGCTGAGAAACAGTAAGTGTTATGTTCAAACTTCCACAACTGATTAACATCAGAGTTGGACCAGAACTCTGACAGACACCCTCATCTGTACCATCTCTGAGCCAGGCCTGCAATGAGCAATAGGGTAAAATCCAAACTAAGGATCCTCATCTATTAGGAAGTCACCATTAACATGAAAAGACCAATTTTTGAGTCCTGAAAAGTTGATACACAAATAGTAACTATAGTGTGAGTACTAGCAGACCTCTGGACAAAAAAAAAGGATTAATAGTACCTGGAAGAGAGAGAGAATATTCTATGGGATAATTAATTGACTGTTAAGGAAAATTGTAAAGGACAAGAAAAAATTTGCCAATCAGAGAAGAGAGAAGGCCATTAAAGTCAAAAGACTTAGCCCGTAAGACAGACTTGAGTTTTGAAGCAGCGTGGCGTGCCCCATGAACACCCTGCACATTAAGTGTATTTATTCAAGTATGTTATACTCAACCAACATTTGTTGAGAGCCTACAATGTGCCAGGCAACAGCAACTCAAAGATGACTGATGAAAATGTTGTTGGCATCTGGATGCAAATCAATTAGATGCTGAAGAGAAATATAAACCTCAAGCATAGCCTGTTGCCTCAAAAACAGTTCTAAGTGACATCAGATCACATGAGGCTGCAGATTCCTTTTAATGCACTTTCCAGTTGAATGAATCACAAAATAAAGCGATCATGGCTCTGGAAAACAAATAGAAATCCCTTTCTGTTTTATTCTTTTACATTACACTGTTGGAAAAGCTCAAGCAAGCAGTATAGTTTCCTAAACCACATGGGTCTCACCACAGACCCAGGCATCTCTGTGCTGGTGTCCAAAGACTTGGAACAGGGGCTTTGCCTTCATCTCTTTGGGTGGCAACTGAGAAACAGTCCACGGAAAATAAGACAAACATGTGGAAAGAAACCCAACTGTGACCCTTAATTTTGCAGGTTGAAGAAACCAGATCATGCCAGACCCTTGCTGCACGCACAGGAAAGAGGTTAATGGTGGGAGCGTGTAGGGACAGTGCTGTGGTTTGCATAGATTAATATGCTGGCTCAAAAGCAAACAGGTTGATGACTGGATCTGTAGTCAAGGATCAGTCAGCTTCTGATGACAATTAATTGAGTGCAGCAAAGGACGCTTCTTAGAAATGTGCTAACCACCTGTTAATAGAACCTAACTAATCCTGGACATGGCCAAGGTTGCCTTAAAAACCCAAATAATGTCAAACACAATGCATGTCTGAACATAATGAGCCAGGCTACACCAATAAATGTCCTGGGATCACAAGCATTTTTGAACCAAACATCACAGGGCAAGGAACAGAATACCAACAAAACATAAGCCATAAAAAATGAAAATGAACAGAAGGAATAAACATTTTGAAACTCACTTCATCAAGCTAATCAACCAGTGCCTAAAACCAGCAATTCTTCTGAAGCCTCTTTAAGAAGCCCACAGATCAGCCCTGCTAACACAGCACAGCTGGCACTCCTCTGCTGGACGGGACCCTAAAGACCAGACATAAGTTGCTCAAAAAATTTTTTGAAAGGGGCAAGTCCAGTGGACAACAAACTAGACTCATCCTTTGCGGAAGATTTACATTTTAAAGGGAAAACAATGATACTGATAAGGTCTCTGCTGCTGCTGCTGCTGCTCTATTGTGTTCAACTCTTTGCAACCACATGGACTGTAGCCTGCCAGACTCCTCTGCCCATGGGATTCTCCAGGCCAGAATACTGCAGTGGGATGCCATGCCCTCCTCCAGGGGATCTTCCCAACCCAGGGATCGAACCCAGGTCTCCCGCATTGCAGGTAGACTCCTTACCATCTGAGCCACCAGGGAAGCCCAAGAATACTGGAGTGGGTAGCCTATCCCTTTTCCAGGGGATCTTCCCAACCCAGGAACTGAACAAGGGTCTCCTGCATTGCAGGTGGATTCTTTACCAGCTGAGCTACCAGGGAAGCCTGATAAGGTCTCATATAAATAAAACTCAAGTCCTTTCACTGACCCCATGGGCTTTTCATTAGTGGTCTATATTTTTAGTGCAGTGTAACCACCAAAGTGACTGTTTGCTTTATTAATCTTTGTTAGGTACAGTTACAGATAGTGAGTGATAGATCATGTACGTAAGGCACATAAGGTCAGACATACACAACAGCCCTTTATGCTAAAGTTAGGTGCAATAGTCTATGAACCATAATTAAATTTGCTGAAACTGAAATGATTAAGTCCTTGAGGATCTTTGCTTCAGACAGTTGTGGGTGTTTTGTTTTGTTTTGGACAGTGGATTTAAAGTAATTAAATGTTTTTTTCAAAGCCCTATAGCATCAATCTATTTGAAATATAACAGCTATGAGAAAGAGAAAGAAAAGGGGAGGCAGAGAGCGAGAACATGGGTTTTGAAAGGGAAAAAAGTGCTAGTTTTAATTAACCGGGAATGGTTTGCATCAATCTATATATAACTCATTAGCTGTCTTGCATAACGGATGATTGGTTTTCATTTACTCGGTGATAAAAGATTTCCAGTCCCCAGAGTAAAAACCCACATGAGATGTTATATCTTCCCATGTGAATAATTATTCAGTGGTCAAGAAAAGACAGAGGCTTCGTCCACAAGTGGCTACCAGATTGAACCAGAATCAAGAGTTCCAGTCAACTCTGGTCTAATTTCCAGCAGAACACATTTTTATCCTTCATTATTTCAAAAAAATTATTTGAGTGATGAACATAACAGACAAAAATCCCTTTCCTTATATTCTGGAGGTTGGAGATAATCAACAAAATATACAGTGGCATGTCATATATGTTACACATTAATAAATGCTAAGGAGAATAATAAAGCAGGAACTAGGGGTAGACAGGCTTCCTGGGTGGCTCAGGGGTAAAGAATCCCCCTGCCAATGCAGGAGACTCAAGAGATGCAGGTTCAGTCCCTGGGTCAGGAAGATCTCCTGGAGAAGGAAATGGCAGCCCACTCCAGTATTCTTGCCTGGGAAATCCCACGGACAGAGGAGCTGGGTGGACTACAGTCCCTAGGGTCGCAAAGAGTCAGACCCGACTTAGTGACTAAACAAGGAGTAGGAAACATGGGAGCACGTTGCAGTTTTAGGCTGAAAGAGCAGGGAATAACTTATTTAGAGAATGTCATTTGAGCTAAGATCTGCAAGAGGTAAGCAAGTGAGCAAGGTAGATAGCTAAGAAACAGAATTCCAGGAAAGGGAACACCAAGGGACAAAGTCTCTGGAGGTGGAGTATCTGGTATGTTTAGTAACACTAAGGAGGGCCATGTGGATGGACTGGAGTAAGGAGAGGTGTGGCATGGAAATGGAAAAAGAGTTCTCAGGGATCCAAGTTATGGGGCACCTATACATTAACAGGACCTTTCTTTTCACTTTGATTGAGGTAGGGATCCCTTGAAAGATTTTAAGCAAAATAGTAACATATATGAATTACACATTAAAAAAGGATCTTTCAAGAAGACTGTTAGCCATGGCATGGATGGTTACAACATTCAATTCCAAAAATGTCTGAATTTTTTAAATCTTCAGAGTTAGTCTAAAATGAACTTCAAATTCCTCATTTTACAGTGATGATGAGAGACTTTTCCTAAGGTTATGCCAATAGTTAGTGGTTGAGTCCAATTTTTTTTTATCTGGAGTAGACTAGAAATAGAAATGATGAGTTCTGTTGTTTGAAACAGAGAAATTTATTTGGGAAGAGCTCATACGCAGAGGGCTAAATGACAAGAATTAATCACACTTTAGGTTTCTATTTGATCTAGCAATTCAATGTAATTATAGCCTAAATCTTCATTATTATTCTAGTGAGCGTGTCATTTACTTTTGCATATTCTAGATGCTCTTAACACTTTTAGAAAAACTGGGAAATGAGGAACAGGCTTACCATGGAGTAGAAAGGACTAACTTGTCTACAGGTTGGATAAAGTAGACCTGACTCTAGGTTTGGTAAAAATCTCCTTGGACAAATAGATAATGCTTAAGCAGGACTAAAAGCCTGTCTTATAGTGAGTGATTTCAGTGAATAACCTTTGATCACATAGACCATGACCACCTTTAGGTTATTCAAATGGCTAGGTGCCTGAATAGAACCCCTTCTGGTTCTTCAAAAGTTAGATCTAAGGCAGATGGAGTTTCCTTATGGAATACAGTCTTCATTAGCCCAAAGGATGGAGTTCCTTTGGAGCACTGTTTGGCTGAAGCTACATGTTCTTCAAAGATGGCATCCTTCTCCTCATAGGTGAAGTTGTCATTCTCCTGCAGCCTGAGTACTAACAACAAAGATCAAAATTCAATTTGCACAAATTCCCATCTGAAGGGAATCTGAATACCTTTCATCATATGAAAAAAAAAAAGTTTTAAAGCATCAAGCACTCAAGGAGCAAGTATCACTAAAAATAAGCCCAAGAAAAAGTTAAAAGCTCATACAAATTTTAAGTTAAACAAGCACTGTCAAAACCCCAGGGGTATGTCAGCCTTTTGAACACTGCCACCATAACCACATCAAGGCATGCAGTAAAGGACTCCAGTGAATCAGATTATGAAACAGACCATTAAGCATCCACACATTCTTTTGTCTTCCAGTTTGAAAATAAAAGAAAGAAAAGTGGCTAGCATTCTCACAGAGGTCTTATTAACAAGACTAAGTTATCAAAATAGAACCTATCAGAAGTGGAATTGGAGCAAGTCAACTGATAGAGAACATAATTAAGGATTGCAGGACAGGTTATAGAAAGGAAAGACTAGAGAAACGAGGACCTCCATTAGGCTGTTGTAATCTAGATGTGACACTGTGAGGAAGGTGTGAAGGGACTGATTCCAAAGTCAAAATTAACTACAAAGGAAAGATTGGCTTCTGAAGAGATGTCAAATGAAAGACTGATAAAACGTGGAGATTAGCTAGATCAACAGAGAGATAAATTAAAAAAAAAACTCTAGAACTTCATATGTAGATGGCCACAAATCACATGAAAAGATGTTCAATACTGTTAATTATTAGAGAAATGCAAATGAAAGCTACAATGAGGTATCACCCTCATACAGACATCGTCAAAAAATGTATAAACAATAAACCTGGAGAGGGTGTGGAGAAAAAGGGATCCTTTTACACTGTTGGTGGGAACGTAAATTGGTACAGACACTATGGAGAACAGTATGGAAGTTCTCCAAAAAACTAAAAGTACAGAGAGGTGGAAGGAGAGGCTAGGATAAATTGAGAGAGTAGCCCTGACATATACACTCTACCATGTCTACAATAGACAGCTAGTGGGAAGCTACTGTGTAACACAGGGAGCTCGGCTCATTGCTCTGTGATGACTTAGTGGGGTGAGATGAGGTGGGTTGGGAGGGAGCTTCTAGAGGGAGGGGATATATGTATGCATATAGCTGAGTCACACTGTTAGACAGTAGAAACTAGTATAACACTGTAAAGCAATTACACTGTAACTAAAAAAATAATTAAAAAAAAATAAAAATAGAGTTACCATATGATCCAGCAATCCTACTCCTGGGTATGTATCTGGAGAAAATCATAACTCTAAAAGGTACATGAAAAAATAAGTAAATCAAAGATACAGGCACCCCAATGTTCACTGCAGAACTTACAACAGCCTGGACACGGAGACAATCTCAATGTCCACTGACAGAGGAATGGATAAAGAAAACGTGGTACATAGATATACTGCATAATACTTAGCCATAAAAAAGAACAAAATAATACCATCTGCAGCAACATGGACTGACCCCTAGAGATTATCATACTAAGAGAAGTAATTTAGACAGAGAAAGATAAATATCATATGATACCACTTATATGTGAAATCTAAAATAAAAAAGAAATGATACAAATGAACTTATTTACAAAACAGAAACAGACTCACAGACTTAGAAAACAAGTTTATGGTTACCAAAGGGGAAAGATGGGGGTTAGGATAAATTAGGATGTTGGGGTTAACATATACAAACTACTATATTAAAAAGCAGAGACATTACTTTGCCAACAAAGGTCTGTCTAGTCAGGCTATGGTGTTTCCAGTGGTCATGTATGGATGTGAGAGTTGGACGGTGAAGAAAGCTGAGCGCCAAAGAACTGATGCTTTTGAACTGTGGTGTTGGAGAAGACTCTTGAGAGTCCCTTGGACTGCAAGGAGATCCAACCAGTCCATCCTAAAGGAGATCAGTCCTGGGTGCTCATTGGAAGGACTGATGTTGAAGCTGAAACTCCAATACTATGGCCACCTCATGTGAAGAGCTGACTCATTGGAAAAGACCCTGATGCTGGGAAGGATTGGCAACAGGAAGAGAAGGGGACGACAGAGGATGAGATGGCTGGATGGCATCACCGACTCAATGGACATGGGTTTGGGTAAACTCCGGGAGTTAGTGATGGACAGGGAGGCCCAGAGTGCTGCGATTCATGGGGTCGCAAAGAGTCGGATATGACTGAGTGACTAAACTGAACTGATATATAAAATACTGGGTTGGTCAATACTGTACAGCACAGGGAACTCTACTCAATACTATGGGAAATGAACCTGAAAAAGAATATGCATAACTGAATCAGTTTGCTATATACCTGAAACTAACACAACTTTGTAAATAAATTATACAAAAATATAAATTTAAAAAAAAAATTAATTAAAAAAAACAAACCTCTAGGACTTCAAATCTAGTAAAAAAAAAAAAAAAAGAAGTCACTGACAGATGGAAGCAGTTAAAAAAGGAATTTGGATTAAAGAGAAGAGAATAAAAATAAAAGCTGTCATTTACTAACAACTTCCCATGTTCTAAGCACAGTGCATTCATTATCTCATTTAATTTTCTCAACAACTCTATGAGATCTGGTTTATTCATGTATTTATTCATTAACAGTTTCAACTGCCTACTGTGGACCAGGCGCTGTCTTTTGTAAACATAATTTATTTTTTTTATACTTAAGGAAAGTGAAAATCAGACAGGTAAGATAATTTGTCCAAGTTACCCCGAGCCAGAGCTGGAATGTGAGCCAAGATTTGATGGGTTCCAGTGTCCTGTTATGAGTTTTAGTTTGGGATTTGTTGAATTCAAAATATGACAACTGACAATAATTTTAAAAATAGGCTAGTTGTAAGAAGATAAGGAAAAAAATAGGACTGGTGAGCCACAAAGCTAGTGGCAGTAACTGAGTATGGAAGGACCAGGTCAATCAGCAGAGAGAGAGAGAGAGAGAGAGAGAGAGAGAGAGAGAGAGAGAGAGAGAGAGAGAGAGAGAGAGAGTTTGTGTCTGGCATAAAAGTGAGAAACAGTCTTATTACTCAAGCATCTTTTGAGGGCACTCATCATGGTTAATAATGTGGAGGGTCTAAGGTTATTAATTCAGGCGCGACTGCTGCTAAATTTTCTGGCCTCTAGGGCAAGAACAGATGTTGTGGAAGTGAGATGATCCCCTATTATCTTTGACATTCAAAACAGATACAATACTGGAGATATTAATAACAGATTAAGTTATTCAATTCACACAGATTAGATAAGCCTATGTTAGTTATATTTTGAATCAATACCATTCAGGATTGTATTGTGTCTTCCCCAAAAGATATATTGATGTCCTCTACCCCCAGCACCTCTGATTGTGATCTTACTTGAAAATAAGGTCATTGCAGATGTAATTAGCTAAGATGAAGTCACATTGGAATAGAGTGGACCCTTCTCTCTTAGAAGAAGAGATGCAGAGCCACACCAGATGTCATGTGATGAGAGAGGCAGAGACTAAAGTGATGCATCTATGAGCCAAGGAACTCTTGAGGTTGCCAGCAACACTGAAAGCTAAGAGCAAGGCAGGGAACATATTGTCCCCAGAGCACCCAGGAGGAACTAACCTTACCAACAACTTGGTTCAGATTTCTAGCCTCCAGAATTGTGAGAGAATAAATTTGTTGTTTTAACCTACCCCCTTTTATGATACTTTGACAGTAGCCCTAGAAAATGAACACCAGTGCTCACCAAACCAAACATTTAAATCATGCTTATGATGTCCAGGAACTGTTTCTAACTATGACACAAAATTAAATCAATTAATCACCACAACACCATAAAATGGTAAGTACTATTATCTCCATTTTACTGATGAAGAAACTGAGACGGTGAGTTTAGATAACTTGCCAAAGGGAGACCGGGGATCGGAGCCCACACAGTCAGGTTCCAGAGTCTCTGCACCAAAACACCATACTCTTCTGTGCACCATTCTCCCAAGACTTCCTATTGCCCCTGCTTTTCAGGACACCATTGCTGGAACTCAGTCTCATTCCCAAAGCACTGGTAATCTTGGAATGACATAATCTCCAAACGATGACAAGAAGGCTCATTTTTGTACAGGTACAGCATTTCAGCAAATGTTTTACCCAGGTAGTTTCGTATTTAATCCTTGAAACACCCTGTGGCTGGACTAATTATTGTTCTCAAAGTGAAGAAACTTGGGCTTCAAGAGGTTAAGAACTTGGCCCTAACTCTGCAACTGGACCTGCAAGTGTTGGATATCAAACTGAGACTCTGTGACTACAAAATATCTGCTCTTTCTTTTACAAGGCCCTTCCTCCATGAAACTGTCTGTTACTCTATCCTCACCCCCAGTCTTACCCTCCCCCTAAACCTCTAGTGAACTGACTGCTTCTTTATGTTCTCATCATATTCTGCAATGCCACATATTTATTGCCTTCCCTGCCACTTGGGAAAATGAGCAAGGAGATGACGCTTATTAACTGTTTTGCACCTAATGCCTAGTGCAAAGAGTAAGTATAAAATAGGCATTTGCTGAAGGAAGAAATGAATGAACGACAGCACTGAAATACAAAATATTGTTTCATCTATCAATAAAGTGTATGAGAACGACTACCTGATAGTAACTTTCTGCAGTGCTTCCACAACAGACAGTGTAGAAAGCTTTGAAATAAACATGCTCACCATATGTAGTTTAGAAAAATGCATTACTGTGGTTTCTACCAAAACAACAGGCATCAGTAGATCTTAAATTAAATCTTACATATTCAGGTTCGATGCATGAGACAAATGCTCAGGGCTGGGGCAATGGGATGACCCAGAGGGATCAGTCTCTCCTTCTTACTAATCCAGTCCCATTCCCTAGGGGTCTAGGTCCTTGGAAGAACTCTGTGTAGGCTGATCATAGAATCTTTTGTGTTGTGAAGCTTGTTGATAAAGTTGGAACACAGTTATTTGAATGACAATCATATAATGTTGGTAAATGTGTGTGTGTGTGTGTGTATATATATATCTACATGTATGTAGATATACATACTTCAAAACAATTTTGCAGGGTTAACAGAAGTTACACTAACTTTCTGACTCTGGTTAACCGCTCACAACATTTACAAAATAACACAGAATAAACAAAACTGTAAGGAAGACTGATGAGAGATTTTACAAAGCTGCCCAGGAGGTGACGTACGGATCGGTGGAGAACTGGAAAATATCCCTGTTGGTGGCCGCCAATTCTCTTCTGGAGTCATCTTTTTGCTTCATTATTAAGAAAGACAGGATACTCCCTTCCTCAGGGGGCCAAAAACCAGACCCACTCCACAATAAGCTAGGACCAATGTGCCTTAACTAGGAAGCTGAACTAGGTTTGCCTCAGGGCAACACACTCCCTCAAGTCCCATAAACTTTCCAGGAATCCACCAGATTAGCCAAAAGAAACAATACTGTGAAGTTGAAGGAAAGGGAAGAAGAAAAAAACTAAAAAGAAAAGAATCCACATGCAACTAAACTATCTTTCCATGTAATCCCCAGCTGACTCAAATTGGCAGTTCTTTAACAGCAAGAGTTAAGAGCAAAAGAGCTATCAGAAACTTCTTTTCCTTATGTGGGAACCTTGCATGTGAAGGTCCAGACCAAGTCATGGAGCAATATGGAAAACACATGTATGTGTCGTTCACTGACTATGAGGATAGTCAAGCTCTTGTCAGCTTTGTCAACAGCCTATGGAACAGATGTTTGACTTTCAATTCTTGTCTGCTTGCTCACCTCCTTTGTCAACTTATTTCATATGCAGCACACAGGCAAGGAAGGAAATTTGTAGTCTACATAGTAGGGCAGCCATTCATCGCAGTAAATGAAACTATTTTCATTTCCTAAGAGCTACTAGGGAAAACCATTTAAAAATACACACACACAAAGCACACTGGCAATACAGTGTGGAAATACAATAAGTCTAAATTCAGTTAGTTCAGTTCAGTCGCTCAGTCATGTCCAACTCTTTGCAACCCCATGAACCGCAACACGCCAGGCCTCCCTGTCCATCACCAACTCCCGGAGTACACCCAAACCCATGTCCACTGAGCCGGTGATGCCATCCAACCATTTCATCCTCTGTCATCCCCTTCTCCTCCTGCCCTCAATCTTTCCCAGCATCAGGGTCTTTTCCAATAAGTCAGCTCTTCGCATCAGGTGGCCAAAGTATTGGAGTTTCAGCTTCAGCATCAGTTTCAGCTTCAGCATCAGTTTCAGCTTCAGCATTTCAGCTTCCAATGAACACCCAGGACTGATCTCCTTTAGGATGGACTGGTTGGATCTCCTTGCGGTCCAAGAGACTCTCAAGAGTCTTCTCCAACACCACAGTTCAAAAGCATCAATTCTTTGGCGCTCAGCTTTCTTTATAGTCCAACTCTCACATCCTTACATAACCACTGGAAAAACCATAGCCTTGAATAGATGGACCTTTGTTGGCCAAGTAATGTCTGTGCTTTTTAATATGCTGTCTAGGTTGGTCATAACTTTCTTCCCAAGGAGTAAGCATCTTTTAATTTCATGGCTGCAATCACCATCTGCAGTGATTTTGGAGCCCAGAAAAATAAAGTCAGCCACTGCTTCCACTGTTTTCCCCATCTATTTGCCATGAAGTGATGGGACCAGATGCCATGATCTTAGTTTTCTGAATGTTGAACTTTAAGCCAACTTTTTCACTCTCCTCTTTTACTTTCATCAAGAGAGTTCTTCTTCACTTTCTGCCATAAGGGTGATGTCATCTGCATATCTGAGGTTATTGATATTTCTCCCAGCAATCTTGATTCTAGCTTGTGCTAAATTGGTAGGAATTATTCTGTTGTTATTCAGTCACTCAGTCATGTCCAATTCTTTGGACCCCACAGACTGCAGCATGCCAGGCTTCCCTAGCCTTCATTATCTCCCAGAGTTTGCTCAAACTCATGTTCATTGAATCAATGATGCCATCCAACCATCTCCTCCTCTGTTGCCCCTTTGTCCTTCTGCCTTCAATCTTTTCCAGCATGAGGGTCTTTTCCAATGAGTCAGTTCTTTGTATAAGGTGGCCAAAATATTGGAGCTTCAGTAGCAGTCCTTGCAATGAATATTTAGGACTGATTTTCTAAGACTGACTGGTTTGATCTCCTTGCAGTCCCAGGGACTCTCAAGAGTCTCCTCCAACACCAAATTTCAAAAGCATCAATTCTTCGGCGCTCAACTTTATTTATGGCCCAACTTTCACATTCGTATAGACTAATGGAAAAAACATAGTTTTCACTAGACAGACTTTTATTGGCAAAGTGATGTCTCTGCTTTTTAAACGTCTTCTTCAAAAGAGCAAGCATCTTTTAATTTCATGGCTGCAGTCACCACCTGCATTGATTTTGGAAGAAAATAAAGTCTGTCACTGTTCTCACTGTTTCTCCATCTATTTGCCATGAAGTAAGGGGACCAGATGCCACGATCTTCAATTTTTGAATGTTGAGTTATAAGTCAGCTTTTTCATTCTCCTCTTTCACCTTCATCAAGAGGCTCATTAGTTCCTCTTTGCTTTCTGTCTTTAGGGTGGTGTCATCTGCACATCTGAGGTTATTGATATATAACCTCAGGTTATAACCTGATATATAACCTGAGGTTATTGATATTGCCAGGAAAAATCCTGGCAATCATGATTCCAACTTGAGCTTCATCCTGCCTGGCATTTCACATGATGTACTCTGCATAGAAGTTAAATAAGTTAAATAAGCAGGGTGACAATATACATCCTTGATGTACTCCTTTCCCAATTTGGAACCAGTCCGTTTTTTCATGTCCAGTTCTAACTGTTGCTTCTTGACCTGCATACAGGTTTCTCAGGAGGCAGGTAAGGTGGTCTGGTATTCCCATCTCTTGAAGAATGTTCCACAGTTTGTTTGATCCACACAGTCAAGGATTTAGTGTAGTAAATGAGGCAGAAGTAGATGTTTTTCTGGAATTCTCTGAGAATCTCTCAAAGATTCTCTGGATCTTTTTCTATGATCCACTGGATGTTGGGAATATGATCGCTGGTTCCTCTGCCTTCTCTAAAACCAGCTTGTACATCTGGAAGTTCTTGGTTCACGTACTATTTAAACATATCTTGGAGGATTTTGAGAATTACCTTACTAGCACATAATAGATACATATTGACAAAGTTCACAATGGGATTACATTTATGCTGGATTATATAGTAATATAAATATTGAAATTAAAAATTACCTGTTGTCAAATTACATACAAAACCCCTTGGATTTCAAATCCTAAAAGATGATGCTTTTAAAGTGCTTCATACAATATGTGAGCAAATTTCAAAAACTCAGCAGGGGCCACAGGACTGGAAAAAGTCAGTTTTCATTCCAAAGAAAGCAATGCCAAATAATGTTCAAACTACCATACAATTGCACTCATTTCACACGCTTGCAAGGTAAGAACCTATTATTGTGGACTATCCGTACCATTTTTCTCCTACATGCATAAAACTGAGGACTAATTGCAATCAATAGTTAATAATTAAAATTTCTAGAAGTCAATAAAACTCATTACTTCCTCCTCCCATATCATGTAAACCATGAATGAAGTTCCTTTTTAGATGAGACCATATCAATGAAGACTATCTGACAAAAGATTGTAATGTCTATGTGCTAAAATATCTGACATTTAAGTAATGATGTCACAAAGACCAACAGAAAACAGAGGATGGAGCAGTTTATAATACAACAGGGAAACTGTTTTGAATTTAAGGGATGATGACAAAAAAAAGTACTATCCACTGAATGATGATGTAGCTAAGAGGAGGAGTCCTTATATAACCACAGTAAAGTACTTAATTTTAGCTCTTTAAATATTATAAGTCACATATATGTATATGAAAAAAAAGCATTAGTCACTCAATCTTGTATGACTCTCTGCAACCCCATGGACTGTAGTCCACCAGGCTCCTCTGTCCATGGGATTCTCCTGGCAAGAATACTGGAGTGGGCTGCCACTCCCTTCTCCAGGGGATCTTCCCAAACCAGGGATCGAACCTGGGTCTCCTGCATTGCAGGCACATTCTTAACTGTCTGAGCCACCAGGGGAGCCCATATATATGTATGTATGTATGTGTGTGTGTGTGTGTGTGTGTGTATGTAATTATATTTATATATATACACACACACACATATATATTTATACACACACACAAATTTTAATTCTTTCACACACTCTCCATCACAGGCATGAGAAATATTATCCCAGATACCAAGAAGTTAAATAAACCTGTACAAAGTAATACAGCTAGTTCATGAACTCATGTCTTATTTCAAGTCTAAACCTTTTCCTATGAATGTGGTGGCTGCATTCCCTATAAGCTAACATAAAACAGTAAATACCATCTAATGAGTTTTTGGAGAATCAGGAGAGAAGTCTAAGATAAATTAAGAGCAAATATTTTAAAAAAGTGAAAAGTCACCTATAAAACTCTGGAGCAGAATGGGTAAGAAAAAATAAAATCATTTATATATTTAATAAAAACTTTGACTTATTACACGAGTAATAGTTGGCGCTGTACTTATCTACAGCACTTTACTGCTTTCAGTTATTTGTACATCCAGTCAGTCACTAATCATTATCAAGCATGTACCAGAAACTGGCTGGGCACTAGGAAAGTGAAGAAGCAGGCAGATGGATCCCGATCCTTGCCCCAGAGGCATACATGATGCTCTAAACTGAATTAAAGGGAACATAAATTTCAACATCACAAGAAAAATGAGGACTTCCTTGCCAAATGAGGATAGTCAAGCAGATGGTAAAGACAGAGTAAATGCCACAATATGTAAACATATTGCCAGGAGACGGCGGGGACAGAGGATTAGATGGTTGGAAGGCATCATCGACTCGATAGACATGAGTTTGAGCAAATTCCATGAGTTGGTGATGGACAGGGAAGCCTGGCATGCTGCAGTCCATGGGGTTGCAAAGAGTTGTACACAACTCTGAGACTGATCAATAACATTGCCAGGATTTGTCTTTCCTAAGTTCAACTTGAAAAAACACAAGATAAGCAAATGGTGGAAAACAGCAACCATCATCGATTAAACATAAATATGGCTGTGGATACCTGATCCAGGCTAGTACTTTTGTGTTCCTTCAGACTGACATACTTGAAATAGTTAACATTTAGACAATATACAGAATGCTGTATGAGAAAAGAACAGAAATGGAGCCCCCTTGTGGCTGTCCCCAATTTCTTCTCTAAGGTCTCCAACAGCTCAATCCTGGTCCCAACTTCACACCTTACTACTAGGAAAACAGAAGCCCTACGATTAACTGTCACCCTCCTTTTAGATTGGCAGCTTAGGGACAATATATTTTGCATCTCAAATGGCTTATGAAAGTACGACTTTCAATCATGTTTTTACTAGAAATGATTAAGAAATGCAATCTGATACATCTTTTTACATATTCCATAATACCCTGGCAACCTAATGATGATTAAGCCTCATTAACTGTTTGGGAACCACATAAGTACCTAATGTACTTCTCAATCCAATAATATGCCTATGCCTATCCCACACATGTGCAGAATAGAATAGACTTAAAAGCTCTTCAAGAGCATATTTTCAAATTTGATATGCACAATGTCTTCCATCAAAGGCAGATGGCCCCTCAACCCTGCTTTAACCTTGTCAGGAATTTGAAGAAAAACTGGCATTTCTCCTCTTTTGTTATTTCAACCAGTAAAAAATGGGTGTGTGAGCAGGCTTCAGAGGTTTTAACTTGGAATTATTTACTTGAGCATAAAGTTCTGTAGGCCAACTGCAAAGAAGACAATAAGAAAATAATCTTTGACATGACAGAACTAAACTCCAACATTTTCAGTAGATCATCAGTTCCTCCAAAGCAGAGGAATTTGGTGGAAATATGGTAGCTTGGGCTCCTATTAGAATTATCTAGTGAAAGATGCATTTTGGCTTCCTAAGAACTACTACTCTTCTGTGCTCCAAACTATATACAGAAATTGCTCCCATTTCAGAAACATGAGTCTTATTTTTGTACACAAACTTATGAGTAAATCCACTACTTAAAATCTTCATTGGTAGTCCTTCTCCAGGTCAGTATGTTATGTGCCATGATGATCTTATCACAGCGTGGGACAGAAGGTAACTAATGAGCCTGTCATAGCAACAACAACCTCTGTTGGAGCAGAAGCACATATTTTATCTGATAAAAATAAGGCGACTAAGCTATTCAGCTCAGCATGCCTTTTCATCTGCTGTTGTCATCATAAAATTCCCAAGCGTTGGGTTTCTAGTCTCAGATGTCTCCTTCAGATGAGGTGGGTCCTGCAATTATCTGCTCCAGTAGAAGCCACTAGCAATCGCATACTCCTTCATACTGAGCTCAGAGTCATTCTGAACAAGTCTCTTTCTTCCTCCTGAGTACAGGCTTGGTCCATGAAGAACATTATTCTAATATGATTTATTTCCATATTTTACTTATTTCCACATAAAATTTTACTATTTATTTGGGAAGAGTTATTTCCCTCATGGCTCAGAGGTAAAGGATCCACCTGCAATGCAGGAGATGTGGATTTGATCCCAGGGTCAGGAAGATCCCCTGAAAGAGGAAAGGGCAACCCACTCCAGTATTCTTGCCTGGAAAATCCCATGAACAGAGGAGCCTGGCAAGCTACAGTCCATAGGACCGCAAAGAGTCAGACATGACTGAGCACAGAGAGCATTTCCCAAATAAGATTTTGGAAAACCAATTTTAGACATCTAATTAGACTGGGCTGGCGAAAAATAAAATGCTCGAGATTATGGCTCTAAATGCTTTCAAAATGAACAAACTCATTAAAAGAGATTGCATTATCCAGAAATTCTGTAAAACACATGGAAAGCAGAAATTAAGAAAATACACATAATATGTGTGAAAACAATTATTCAATTTGGCAATCAAAATCACACTTCCAGTAGAAAAGAGAAAAAGGAAAGTGTCAAAATAAAATTTCTGACACCACTTTCTGTATATATCCTAAATTGGATCAAATGTAAAGTGGAAAATACACAGAAAACTTAAAATCAATAATATAATGAAAGGAAGCATGCTGCCCTAAATACATAGTAATTTAAAGCTGGAAAGAACTTCAGAAATAATCTAAGCATGCTGCTCATTCTTTCAAAAAGAACAGGAAGCCCAGTGCAATTAAAATTTTGCCTACGGTTATACAACTAGTTAAGGACCAGTTAAGAACCAGGACTAGTTAAGAACCAAGCCGAGGTTCCCAAGCCTCTAGTATAGTACCTTCTTCCCACTCTCACTTAAAATATATCCCAGTAGAAGCTAAGCCTTTAACTTTAAACAGAATAAGGATTGCATGTACCGAGGGACCAATTCTTGTCTGATATTCTCCCCTGTGCTTCTATCCCAGCTCAGCTCAGCCAAACATGAGGAAGAAGAAACAGATTACAGAAGCAGAGGGTTGCCTCCTTACGCAGAACTGTGGCAGTAACCCAAGGAAGAAGTGTAGTAGCCACCATCCTGGATGGCAGCAAGGACACGGAGGAATGGAGGAGCAATGATACAAAACATATGCTGTCTTTCCTTGGAAACAATAGTAATCCAACCTAATTAATTCAAATTGCATGTATTAATGCTTGGCAATTGTGGCATTACTCTATCTCTTAAAAAGAAGAGTAAAGAAGACCTTATATATTAACAAAAGGAAAGTACCATAAGCAAACAAGGCATGACTATGACTCCTATACTCTAGCAAACTGAAAATTATGCAATAAAGCCAAGCATGGTAATGGGCAGAGATAGCTATAAGAAGGCTATTTGCATATTTTGAAGGCTGCCTGCTCTATTTCAGGAGTTGTCACCTGGAATGGAAGGTAGCCAAGTTATGTCAAACAATCCCCCAGGGAGAGCAGCAATGAACTCTTCCTAGCTCAACAGCCTCTTTGAGCTCCACAGTGAGGTTATGTGAACAAGCCCAGCTGCAGCTGAGAAAGGCCAATCAGAGAGCCATACAGATGGCTCTCCCTATAGAGCTGTATTTTTCACACTATAATTTGTTACCCTCAGGCCATACTGAACACAAAAGAGAAGAAGGAAGAGGGGAGAGTGGCATCCATGCAGCCCATAGTGCCAACACTGCACTGGCCTATGTAAAGGAATGTATCTCACAACATTGTGCTTTATTATATCTTGCGCCAAAAGGGCAAGAAAGACTGTACTATTTATGATTAGCAAAACCATGGGATTCAAAGGAACCAGAGGCAGCATATTACTAAAAGCACTGTATTGCAGGCACAATAAAATCACAGCAAAAAATTTAAATATTCAATCAACAGCCAAGACATTTTAAAAAAAAAATTCAGATGCTGAAATTTATCTTGTGGCTCGTGACACTGGCATCAACAAAAACACTATTACTTTTGTTATTATCTTTTTAATTTTTAAAGTGTGAATTTCCTCAAGATATTTTTGCTTCTCAGTAAATTTCTACTACTGGCAAAAAATCCAATAAGAATCAGACTGAAATATCAGTTTGTGCTATGTTAAGACTGAGGGTCATAGTGAAGTATTTTCCTGTCTAGAGTTCAAGAATCATGTGCTGTGCTTGGTCACTCAGTCGTGTCTGACTCTTTGCAACCCCATGAACCCACTCTTCTGTCCATGGAATTCTCCAGGCAAGAATACTGGAGTGGGTTGCCATTCCCTTCTCCAGGGGAATCTTCCCAACCCAGGGATCGAACCCAGGTATCCCACATTGCAGGTGGATTCTTTGTTGTCTGAGCCACCAGCATGGCGAGTTCTGTTTGGTAACAGGAAGGAAAGTAGAGACACAGTGGGGGAGGGGTACAATGCATGCAAGTCACTTTTTATGGTGGAGGAAATCCTCTCTCAATTACTCCAACTTTCCCAGTAAAATAAGAAGCTAGATAATCAGTTAAAAGAAAGGACAAAGGAAAGGATCTGGAGGTGTAAGGAGAGAGAATGAAGTATAATCCAGAAAAGAGAGAAGAATGAATGACTTATACAATAGAGCAGGAGTGGCTGGTGTTGTCCCACTTTCAAATAGTGGTCATGAATTTAAAGTGAGACCAATTAGTATACAGCTTCATGCTTTTTTCCCACTGGCATTCAGCAAGACAGGCATAGGCATAGAAGATGGGAGACAGATTTAACCAGAGTGGTTATTTAGCCAAGTAAACACGAAAAAGGAGTAAGGGGCAAAAGAATGGAGGCTGTATGCAAGGAACTAAAATTTGAGTTGTACAAGGAACCTACAGAATTTGAGTTGTACAATGACATACAATAATGCAAGTGAAGATAAGACAAGTTAACAAAGGTCCATCTAGTCAAGGCTATGGTTCTTCCAGTGGTCACGTATGGATGTGAGAGTTGGACTATAAAGAAAGCTGAGCACCGAAGAATTGATGCTTCTGAAATTTGGTGTTGGAGATGACTTTTGAGAGTCCCTTGGACTGCAAAGAGATCCAACCAGTCCATCCTAAAGGAGATCAGTCCTGGGTGTTCAATGGAAAGACTGATGTTGAAGCTGAAACTCCAATATTTTGGCCACCTTATGCAAAGAGCTGATTCATGGAAAAGACCCTGATGCTGGGAAAGATTGAGGGCAGGAGGAGAAGGGGATGACAGAGGATGAGATGGATGGATGGCATCACCGACTCAACGGACATGGGTTTGGGTGGGCTCAGGGAGTTGGTGATGGACAGAGAGGCCTGGCGTGCTGCGGTTCAAACAGTCGGACACAACTGAGCAACTGAACTGAACTGAAGGGATAATGAAAAGGTGAATTATTAATTGAATGAAAATTTCCATGTGATAGAAGAGTTGTTAATTCAGTTTACTAGGAGGAAAGAGTTAGGAATATAGGAGGAAGAAGTCTGAGAGTGAGATAAATGAAATCAAGATTATGAATTGAATTAAAGCTATTTGATAACTACAAGGTGAAGAGGATGGCAATAAGATGATGCCCATGATAAGGTAGAAGACAAAAGCCACTGAAGAATTAAAGAAAGTGTGTGGGGTGGTCAAGAGGTCAGAACATGATGCTGATATCACCGAGAATTCTGACAACATTAATGCTCTCCAAAGTTCACACTTGTATCTGAACAAGTTAGGGTTCTCACTCATTGCATGAAGAGAGAATATAAATCATGGGCAATCACAGAATATCTAAGTAAAAGGGTATGCACAGAAACAACTGATAGTATTCAGACTTCAGCTGAGGCATTGAGGAAGGATCTAAGAAAGCTGGTGTCATTCTAGACTGGATGGTGTCAGAAAGTGGGAACAATTCTGTAACTGAGTACTTCAATAAATCTTTCTAGGGAGGGCAGATTTAAGCAAGGCTAAAGCTATAACTGGGGGAAAAAATGTAGCAATTACTCATTTTAGCAGAGACAAAAAATATTTGGTATTTTAAATAAAGTTATAAAGTAGCCTTATTTTTTCTCCTTTATCATAGTCTCAGAGTTTGAGGTTAATATTTTCTGAGTTTGTTTATTATCCAATAAAAAAGCAACACAGCAGATGGTAACTAGACTTATTATGGTGACCACTGCGTAATGCATAAAAACATTGAATCACTATGTTGTACATCTGAAACTAATAGAATATTGCATGTTAATTATAATTCAATAAAAAGTTGACAAACTAGCTTCCAGATGTTAGGGGATGTTCTCCGATTGGTTTAAGGATTACTTTCTCAACAAGAATAATGTTAATAAGAATGTGTTGGTAAAATCTTTAAGGAGTAAGAGGAAAGGATTCAGGAGGGTAAATGACTTCAAACAAATATAGGGCAGGTAAAATCTGACAACATGAGATGTTTTGACAACAAAGATGTTTTGTCAAACAACATCTTATGTTTTGACAACAAAGATGTATTTGTTTGTTTGTTTAAATAGGAGGTTGGGTGGACTGACTGGAAGCAGCAATAAGAAGTAAGGACGGTACTTCTTCCATCTCTAGGCCCAATAAAAAGAAGAAAACCAGGAATGATGAACGAGGGCTACAGAAGCAGCAGTGTCTACAAGGGGACACTTGATTTTGATAACAACAGAAGATAAAGGGAATATTCACAGAAGAAGATGAAGATATGTGTATAATGGAAAAGTTTCAAGAGATCGAGAACAGCAGAAGGTAGGGTTAAAAAGACAGGGATGTACAGAGCCACATGAGAGATGATCTGGCAGATAACAGTCGTAAAGCTGTGAGTGTTTAGGGGAAGGAGTGAGGGGATGGAAAAACTCACCAGGAATTACTCAAAACTCTGGACTCTCACTTGAATCACAGCATCTGCATTGGAGCAATCTTTATCTTTGCACAAATACTATCAAAACTCTTGCCAAGGGTTGACCACAAAGGGTACTCTTACCCTTAAAATGTAGGCTTCCCTTCAGACTATAAAGCATTACTTGTTGCTGTGTGTGCTGTGCTCAGTCATGTCCAATGCTTTGTGACCCCATGGACTGTAGCCTGTCAGGCTCCTCTGTCCATAGGGACTCTCCAGGCAGGAATACTGGAGTAGATTGCCAAGCCTTCCTTCGGAAGATATTCCCAACCCAGGGATCGAACCCAGGTCTCCTGTACTGCAAGTGGATTCTTTACCATCTGAGCCACCAGGGAAGCCCTTACTTGTTGCTAGTTCGTTGAAATGTTTTTTTACTTGAATTTTTTCACTGATTCAAAAAATCCACAGAAGGCACTCAATTAATCCAATGTATTGTGTAGTAATCTGACATTGCATTTATTTACGGAGAAGTCTCCAGACGACTCTCAGAATTTTCTTCCTATTCTTTACTGAGTAATTAAATAATTAATTGTGGATCTCATTTGCTTGTTCTTTTAGTACTTGTTTCAATTAGGCAGTCATTTAACTTAACTGTTCAGTCATTAAAATAGGCATTACTTGACCACCCTAGGCAAAACACTACGCTTTTCAGTCATGAATTTTGATGTATTACTAGGAAGTAGCCTATCATTGTGTTTAAGAACGGGGCCTCAGGGAGACTTCCCTAGAGGTCCAGTGGTTAAGATTCTGCCCTCCCACATAGCGGGTATGGATTCGATCCCTGGTCGAGGATTTAAGATCCCATGTACCTTGGGGCCAAAAAACCAAAACTTAAAACAGATGCAAAATACAAATTCAATAAAGACTTTAAAAATAGTCCCATCAAAAAAAAAAAAATCTTAAAGAATCAGGGCCCAGGATCTAACTTTCTGGACCTGGACCCCAGATTCACTGCTGATGACTAAGTGACCTACCATGTGTAAGCACTCTTAGTTTCAATATCTGCATTTGTAAAATGGAGTTAATAATATTAACAGTACCTAGCTCATTTCACAACCTCTGAGCTAGGTACTGTTAATATTAAATAAGCTAATACATGGAAAATATTCAGCCCAGTGACTTCTTGACTTCTAGATAACATATCCCACAGTATTACTTGCCATGGTTATTATAGTTACTGATTTCATCACCATGATTTTATCATAGTACAGTGAGAAAAGCCCTTGATTTGTATTTGAATGTCAGCTGTGGAAACTTTTTAATGTCTATGAGATTTCTGTATTTGTAAAATGTATACAACAGTACTAATTTCAACAGGATCATGAGAGGATTAAATGCTATGTTAAATATGCAAATGGCTTATATAAAGTAGGCATATAGTAAGTATTAGTTTCCTTCCCTCTCATTTACCACTATAAATGTGAAACCTAGATATATTTCCAAAGACAACACTCTCCTTTACTGGTTGCTTAGCCTTCAGAGCATAATGCAAATACAGACAAGAATCCAGTGAAGTTTTTACACATCTAAGAGGCAAGTATCACTAAGCAGAGAGGAATAGAGAGTCACTTCCTTTCGAAATAAGAATTTCTGTAAACACCAATCTTCCTTTAGTATTAAAAATTTCACCTAGTACATGGAGGCAGAGAAATATGATCCAAGGCAGGTACTGGAGTTTTATATAAAGTAAGCTGGTTTGCCCTATTAGAAGCAGAAGAGAATAAATACTTTTTCAAGAAACAGTGCAAAATTTCCAAAGCATTACTGAATGACTTCTGCCTGAAACTACACAACTTTCCATCCCTTTATTCTCTTACTTCAACCAGTTGAACAGCTTTCTTCCAATTTCCAACCAGCCCTGTGATAATGCCACCCCAGAAAGGCACTATCAGATTCAAGGAAGTATCATGATTCCCTGCACCATTCAAATAAAATCAAAATGGATGAGACACTTCTAAGTGCTCAAATTCTAAGCCATGACACTGAAGAGAATAATCATGTCTAAGAACACTGTGTGAATGACTAATGTGGCGGGGTAATGTGCTGGCTCCTGGGCATCCAGCAATGAATAGGTTATAGGCAAAGGGGCAGTGATGGTAAAGGAGCTGAAGTAATCGAGATACAATTAGGAGCAAACACTGTATCAAACTTGGAGATGACTTGTACGTGGGGATACGAAGGATAAGAAAGATTGTAAGATAATTTCTAGATTTCTAGCTTGGATGACAAGGTAAGTAGTGATATAATTCACTGACAGAAAACAAGATGGGTAGATATGTGGTTTCTGCTCCTTTCTTTCTTCAAAGGAGGCAAAAAAGGAGAGAGAATATATTTTGTTTTGGTATCACTAAATATACCACTGTAGAACTCAGGGGAAAGACTGGATCTATTAACTGCTGAGTTAAATCAACATGTACACTGGAGATAGAGCAATGGGAATAGATGAGAGCAGCCAACCCAGGAGACCGTGGTGTCCCTCCCTGCTTCTTCCTTGCCATTCCCAGTTATGCAAAACAGTAACATTAAGATGGAGAGTCATCTTCAGACATTTCTACTGCACTCTCAGTAGTGTTAACTATATGGTTGCCAAGAATAAAATGGTCCTTTGAGCACTCTCTTAGCCCAGCTCTGTGTATTATTTCTCTCACTTTCTCTAGCTAATGAAGAGAAGAATCAATCCAACACTATATATACCATGTACTTGATAAGTAGTATTTTAAGGCCTAAACTAATTGATTCCTGATAAGGGAAGATATTTCCTCATCACTTCTAAAGATTCTATACCACGTCCAAAATTCCCAACAGTGGTAGATCTGTGGACAAGTCCAGCAGAAAGTCAAACTCTGAAGGAACTAGGTCAAAAGTTTAGTACTATTCCTTCTGGGCAGCAGGAATTATGAGTGATATTTTCCCCCAGATTTTTTTCTACTTTTCTCTGTTAAAAAATACTCATAATAAATATGCATTGCTTTCATAATCAGGGAAAAAAAACATTTAATGAAGTCAGTCTGGCAAAATCTTCCAGATCAGCCAAAGACGCTGGCGGAGTCAACTGAAAAGGAGTTTCATGAAAATCACTGGGGGATGTGCTCAGCACAGAATTACTGGATAGCAGAAGAAGACTAAAGCAGGGAACGTCATCAACTAGCAAGTACTCTCAAGGTCCTGTTTTTGTTTTATGAAATATAGTCAAGACCTCCCAGAAGAGCCTGTAACAAACATAACCTTCAAAACAGGAATTATTCATCTAATGATTTCTGCAGGCAGCAAAAATGAGTCCTTCCTCTGCAGAAGTAATTTTCTGCAAGGCAAGTTAAATTTATGGCATTATGTCAGTTTCATAAGCCAGGAACTTTGAATCTATCTAGAAGAGACAAACTAAGGACCACTTTGCATCCAGAAGAAACTGAAATGTAATGTCTATATCCTTCCAATGGAAAGAATTCTTCATTTTTGTTTTTAAGCACATATAGTCACATTACATTATGGAAATGGAATGGTTCAATGATAGTTGTTTAGACTTGGCTATCATGAGTTAACCAATAGTGCAAGACAAAAGCAAAAAGAGTTACTATTTCTAGAGGTTTTCTCAGAATTAAGAGAATAAAAATCACTGCTCCTTTGTTCAAGCTGTTTTCTTTCTTTTGAGACACAGCACAACATCAATTTCAAGTTAAAATGAAGTGTTACACTTCAATAAAAATAACGTTGGAAACCAAATACTGAACTTATAGTACACAATGGAGTAAGCAGCCTACAGATGGAAGGAAAACAGTAAGGTTTTTTTGCCTATATTTATTTGCCAAAATGAAAAGAAATTCAAAGCCGTCAAGCACTTACATACCATGTCTAGCATTTAATACAGTATTTTCACACACCAACAGAAGAAGTAAAAACACAATTTGGTGTACCGCTAAGGAGTATGTAAAATAGGGCATTTCCATCCCCTCATTAGATGGCCTAATCCACCAGCAAAGGCCATCACATAAACCAGGATGAGGCTCTGACTGCCACCAAGTCCTAAACAAGCATCTTCAGTTCCTAGGAAAATTTGGCTCAAATATCAGTCATGGTTGGTGAAAACCAGCTATTAAAAATAAAAGTGGGTTGACTTTTCTCTACGAAAAGATCCATAATAAATGCTAAAAAGTGTCTTGATTCTTTTCATCAATGGGGAATGAATTATAATTAAGGAAGCATTCCTTTCTTCAGACACATTTCTTTATGCTTCTTAGGCTACATGAAACAGTATGGCACTGTTCTCAGAAATCTCTGTCGACACACAACGTCTAGTCTTACATTTTTGTCCCTTACTTGTTTGTTTAGCCACAAACATCCAGAAGCCTATTCGTTACTTTGTTCTCTTTCCAAGATGTACTTACAAGCTTATTTGGAATCATTTCAAGCCCTGATAAGGGCAGTTAAATTTAACTGGAAAGGTTTGAGAAGCCTGAAAGAGGAAATCATGGAAGAAAATGAGAAGCTATTTTCAGGAAGAGGTTGCCTGAAAAAAAGTTGAACACAGATACTCACGTTGTAAATGTATCAAATGCCAGTGAACTGTGTTTTAACAATTAAAGCAGTAAATTTCACGTTATGTGGATTTTACAACAACAAAAATAGCTCAAATAAAAGGAAAAAAATCTTTTACCACAGACTCATAGCATCTCAGAATTATAAATAACTTTAAATGCTGTCTAGGCAAATGTTTTTTAAGTCGCTGGCAGCAACCATTGTGTAAGTCATGAAGTCAGCTTACATAAGACCAACATATTTTCACAAAATAATAAAAGAGAGAACCTCTGAGTATGTCACATATAATAAGGGCAAGTATAGTTTAATGAAACTGTGCTTCAGTTGTATGTGTGTGCTGGTGCTTATGTACTGAGCTGTAATGTAAAATGTATTTCTTACCACATGTTACAGTTTTAAAAGTTAGAGGTATCTAGTCCGACCCAATTTTTCATCTTATGCAAATATAACCTCCTCAAATTTCTGACCCTTACATTAAAGATGCACAGTAGAAGATTCTAAGTTTACCAGTGGTTGAGTACAAAAATGACAACAGACCTAAGTAATAAAATCAGATATAGACAAATACCAAGATCACGGGCATGTCCAATTTTGACATGGCAAGTATAAAACTGTAGGACTGATGTTGACTAGTAGATAGCCTGTGTGATCTGTCATTTATAAAAATGACTCAGGATGTGAACTTGAAAAATGTAGGACAAGTCATTTCCATGCCAAGGAACACAATAGGATAGAAATGAAGTCATAAGGCTTTTTAAGATTTAAAGAAAGCAAAATCTCTTAAGGGAAAAGCAACTGGAATTCTGCAGAAATTATTTCAATTAAACTGTGTGACAAATATTCTGGAGTTCAAGGAAATGAAAATGTAGTAGGACATTATAAAGCCACTAGAAGTGATTTTTCTTATTTATATGCAATCCTAACAAAAACTATGGACTATTTCTGTCTCCGTAGTACTGGAAAACAAAATTATATGCCCTAGTGAAATAATGAGAAGGAAACAAGAATGGTATAAAATAGACAATTCTTTGCACAGAGAATTATAGTGAATTTCTTCTGAAAGTGTTAGGTAAAATTTTAAAAGATAACAAGCAAGAAAGAAGGACAAAGAGAAGTCACTAGTAATTTCCATATTTACACATGGTATTTAGCTCTTTCAGATAGTGAAATAGCCACTAAGTAGTTCATGTGGGTACAGACACGCTTTGAGTAGCCACAGATGACACTGATAGTGGGAGGTGGCAAATTTGGGGGAAAATGGGTAAATTATGGGGCTTTCCTGGTGGCTCAGATGGTAAAGAATCTGCCTGCAATGCAGCAGTACCAGGTTCAATTCCTGGGTCGGGAAGATCACCTGAAGGAGGAATGGCAACCCACTCCAGTATTCTTGCCTGGAGAATTCCATGGACAGAGGAGCTTTGTGGGCTACATCCGTAGCGTTGCATACACTTAAAATGATTATAACTTCTTAGCTATGTTCCTTATGAAAACACACAGTAAATAATTTCATTTATTTCCCTGAAGGAAAAGTCTTACAGAGAAAATAATTTACAAATGGTTGGAAACCATCAGCTCAGATACTATAAAACTAACAAAAAGCAGTCTACCTTCACGCAGAATCATGGTGAATACAAATCTAGAATAATGTATTGCAATTCTGGCCCAAGGGATCTCAGAAACATATAATGGAGTTTGAGAAAATCTAGAGTTGGACATTTCTAAACCAATTAAAATTTGATATAATCTTAAATATTTTCAAAAAATTGATCAAGTATAGTAAATGTTATCTTTACCTTCAGTACCACTGAATATTGAGTGAGGGTAAACTATTCAGTGAAAGTCATAGTTATCTTAACCTCAAATTCTTACTGGTCTGTTATAATAAACTAGGACATCTCAGTCAACAATAGGGTTTTTGTTCTGCAGCATTCACTTTTTTATAGATAAGATGTTTCAACACATATGCCCCTTCTTCCTGATCTTCTGAGACCCACTAGGCACTCCTGGCATAGAAAACATGGACTTTACTTCTGGTCTAAGTCACTCATCAATGAGAGCCAGATGCTTTCCTGAAAGATAAGACAAAGGAGAAAATGCAATACATCCTAAAATAATATTTACCCTATACAAGTAGGGTACCAACAAGAACTTCCTGAAAATCTAGAATTAAAATTTTCTGCTTTCAGAAATGCAGAAAATAAAACCCCAAAAGCAAAGACCTTTATGCAAGATAATCTTTTCTTTTGTACTGAAAATAATTTCTCGGCAGCACTCATAAACATTCCACAGTTTCTCTCAGATAAAGGAGGTTTTACTGTGGCTTAAGCTCTGCAGCAAGGATATTCAAACAAACTGTACTTGAAAGCAGTTAAGAGAAGTCACCACTTACCCTACTCAGAAAAAAAAAAAAAAAAACTTGGGGGAAAAGGAAAACACTATCAACTATCACCTTCTGAAAACTAAAGTGATAAATTATTTCTAAATGACTAAAATGTCTACCTAAAGAAGTTACCAAAGTGACCTAAGTGACTAATTGAGGAATCTAAAACATCAAAATCCCAATTCATATGATTTAGAGATGCAAAGGGCTTCCCTGGCAACTCAAAGATAAAGAATCTGGCTGTCAGTGCAGGAGACACAAGAGACACGAGTTCAATTCCTGGGTCAGGAAGATCCCCTGGAGGAGGAAATGGCAACCCAGTCCAGTATTCTTGCCTGGAAAATCCCACGGACAGAGGAGCCTGCCAGGCTACAGTCCATGCAGTCACAAAAGAGTCAGATACGACTTAGTGACTAAACAGCAACAGCAAAGAGATGCAGAATCGAAATGTGATCATAATTGGAAAAGGTGAAAACTATTTACACCCCCCTCCTAAAGGACAACCTAATGTCTAATTCATAAAGATTCTTATGGAAAAACTATGAATAACCAACACGGAGTCAATTTTAAAGGAAAAAAAAAAGATCAAAATATGTCGAATGTTTTTTTCTAGTAAAACTTAACCAGTAGGATACATGCATCTGGCTTTGATGATAAACAGTCCCCTGGCTTACCCTCCAGCAGCTATAAAACTGAACAAAATATGTGAAAGGGAAAAAAAAAAAACAACCTGTGAAAAACCTGTGAAAGAAAAAAGAAAAACCTTTGTTCTCATTAGAGGACAGCACAGGACTGAGATACTGAAATGATCAAATTAATTTATAAGTCATTTAATTGCTTGCCTCTTCAAAGAAAGATTAACAAGATCAGGACACTTAATAATGTAACATTAATAATGTCCAGTGTCTAAAAATATGCCAAGAAGCAGGCATATGTTACCCATAAGTGAGGAGAAATTTCAGTCAATAAAAATAGACTGAAAAATTACAGAAGAACTTTTAAAACAAAGCTATTACAAATATGCTCTGCATGCTCAGGGATTAAAGAAAGAATAAAATGATGAGAAAAAAACCTATGAAAATAAACTGGAAATTTTAGAGATGAAAAATACAATCTGAAATGACATTTTAACTGGATGAGTATAAAAGTAGATTAGACACTGCAGAAGAAAATTTCAGTGAATTTGAAGTCATAGCAACAAAAGCAATTAAAACAAAACGATAAGAAAAAGATAAAAAATTGAACAGAGACACAGTGACTGGTTGAACAAAAAAATATATATGGTCAAAATGTTTCAAATTCAATGAGAACTATAAACCTAGAGATTCCAAACAATCAAAAAACAGTATAAAGGAAAAACATAAAGAAATCCAAATAAGATACACTATAATCATATTACTAGAAACTAGTTATAAGGAGAAATAATTAAATCAGCTAGGACAAAAAGATACAGTGCATACAGAGATAACAATGATCAATGAATTTTGGTCAGCAACTCTTCAAACTGCATATAGTGAAACTGCATCTTTAAATGCACGCCAACTGGAAAGGAAAAAGTGAAGCAATCATTACTCTCAAACATGATTAAGTATGAAGAAAATTCTAAGGAAGCTCTAAAATATTATTAGAACTAATGAGTAAGTTTAGAACGATAGCAAGATACGTGGTAAAAAGGTAAAAAATCAGTTGTATTTCTGCTATTTTCAACAATTAGAAAATAAAATTTTCTAAATTCCATTTTTCAGAAAATGATTAAATACATTAAATGTAATAAAACAGGTGTAAGATGTGTAAATTGAAAACTACCTAGAATCAATAATAGAATTTAAGGATTTCTAAAAATATGGAGCTATTTCAAATCCTCAAAGGTGATGCTGTGAAAGTGCTGCACTCAATATGCCAGCAAATTTGGAAAACTCAGCTGTGGTCACAGAACTGGAAAAGGTCAGTTTTCGTTCCAATCCCAAAGAAAGGCAATGCCAAAGAATGCTCAAACTACCGCACAATTGCACTCATCTCACATGCTAGTAAAGTAATGCTCAAAATTCTCCAAGCCAGGCTTCAGCAATACGTGAACCGTGAACTTCCAGATGTTCAAGCTGGTTTTAGAAAAGGCAGAGGAACCAGAGATCAAATTGCCAATATCCGCTGATCATCGAAAAAGCAAGAGAGTTCCAGAAAAACATCTATTTCTGCTTTATTGACTATGCCAAAGCCTTTGACTGTGTGGATCACAATAAACTGTGGAAAATTCTGAAAGAGATGGGAATACCAGACCATCTGACCTGTCTCTTGAGAAACCTGTATGCAGGTCAGGAAGCAACAGTTAGAACTGGACATGGAACAACAGACTGGTTCCAAATAGGAAAAGGAGTACGTCAAGGCTGTACATTGTCACCCTGCTTATTTAAATTATATGCAGAGTACATCATGAGAAACGCTGGGCTGGAAGAAACACAAGCTGGAATCAAGATTGCCGGGAGAAATATCAATAACCTCAGGTATGCGGATAACACCATCCTTATGGCAGAAAGTGAAGAAGAACTAAAGAGCCTCTTGATGAAGGTGAAAGAGGAGAGTGAAAAAGTTGGCTTAAAGCTCAACATTCAGAAAACTAAGATCATGGCATCTGGTCCCATCACTTCATGGGAAATAGATGGGGAAACAGTGTCAGACTTTATTTTGGGGGGCTCCAGAATCACTGCTGATGGTGACTGCAGCCATGAAATTAAAAGACGCTTACTCCTTGGAAGGAAGGTTATGGCCAACCTAGATAGCATATTTAAAAGCAGAGACATTACTTTGCCAACAAAAGTCCGTCTAGTCAAGGCTACGGTTTTTCCAGTGGTCATGTATGGATGTGAGAGTTGGACGGTGAAGAAAGCTGAGCACCGAAGAACTGATGCTTTTGAACTGTGGTGATGGAGAAGACTCTTGAGAATCCCTTGGACTGCAAGGAGATCCAATCAATCCATCCTAAAAGAGATCAATCCTGGGTGTTCATTGGAAGGTCTGATGTTGAAGCTGAAACTCCAATACTTTGGCCACCTCATGCGAAGAGTTGACTCATTGGAAAAGACCCTAATGCTGGGTAGGATTGGGGGCGGGAGGAGAAGGGGACGACAGAGGATGAGATGGTTGGATGGCATCACCGACTCGATGGACATGGGTTTGGGTAGACTCTGGGAGTTGGTGATGGACAGAGAGGCCTGGCGTGCTGCAATTCATGGGGTCGCAGAGTCGGACACGACCGAGCGACTGAACTGAACTGAAAAATATGGATGGAAAGACTTATTTTTAAGATGGAAAATTTAAGAAAAAGTACCTTGAAAATTCTTCTCTTCCAAAGAAACAAAGAATTGCAAATGAAGCAACTGACAAAGGACTAACCTCCAAAATATACAAGCAGTTCATGCAGCTCAATATCAGAAAAACAAACAACCCAATGAAAAAATGAGTGGAAGACCCAAACACATATTTTTTCCAAAGAAGACATACAGATGGTCAAGAAACACATGAAAAAAATGCTCAACATTGCTCATTATTAGAGAAATGCAAATCAAAACTACAATGAGAAGTATCACTTCACACCAGTCAGATTGGCCATCATCTAAACGTCTACAAAAAATAAATGCTGGAAAGTGTGTTGAGAAAACAGAACCCTCCAATAGTGTTGGTGGGAATGTAAATTGATACAACCACTAGGGAGAATGGTATGAAGGTTCCTTAAAAAAACTAAAAATACAGCTACCATATGAGCCAGCAATCCTACTCCTGGGCATACATCCAGAGAAAAACCACAATTCAAAAAGACACTTGTAACTCAGTGTTCACTGCAGCACTATTTACAATAGCTAGAACACAGAAGCAACCCAGATGTCCATCAACAGAAAAAAGCATAAGAAGTTGTGACACATATATACAATGGACTACTACTCAGTCATAAAAAGGAACAAATTTGAGTCAGTTGAACTGAGGCAAACAAACCTACAGCTTGTTGTACAGCATGAATTATGTCAGAAAGAGAAAAACAAATATTGTATATTAAAGCATATATATGGAATCAATAAAGACGATACTGATGAACATATCTGCAGGGCAGGACTACAGATGCAGACAGAGAATGGACTTGTAGACGCAGTGGGGGAAGGAGAGGGTGGGATAAATTGAGAGAGTAGCATTGAACATATATATTACCATGTGTGAAACAGCTGGTAGGAGGTTGCTATATAACACAAGGAGCTCTACCTGGTGCTCTGTGATGACCTGGAGGGGTGGGATGGAGTGGTGGGGAGACAGGGAGGCTCTACAGGGAGGGGATATGTATACTGATGCTGATTCACACTGTTGTATGGCATAAGCCAACACAACATTTTACAGCACTTATCTCCCAATTAAAAACCAATAAAAATAAATTTTAAAAACTAAGGTAAAAAACAAGTAAAAAACTTAAAGTCACAGAGCAGGAAAAAATATTTGTAACTCATATATATCTGATATAGAACTTCTATCCAGAATATGTAAACAACTTGTAAAATTCACTAAGAAATTAAGGAATAAATTAAATACAGGCAAAATGTTTGAATAGAAACTTCATGAATGATATACAAATGACAAACAGGTATATAAATAGATGCAATCATCATTGTTCATAGGGAAATGTCAATTAAAAACAATAGTAAGACTAAAATTCAGAAGATTTATAACAGCAAATGTTGATGAGGATGTGAAGCAACTACAACTTTCATAAATTGCTCGCAGGATTGTAAAATGATAGATTCTTTAGAAAACATCTTTGCAATGTCTTAAAAAGTCAAGTATGCACTTACCATACAATCCACCAATAAAATTCTTAAATATCTCCCAAAGAGCAATGGAAACATATAGCCACACAAAGATATTACACACGAAGTTTCAGTTGAGTTCATGAAAAAAACTACACATAATATTTACAAGTGTCTATGAACTTGTGAATGGTGAATGGATTTACAAAGTATGGTAAAATCCATATAAACGCAGGCCCCTGTGAGGGTACCAGTGACAGCCAGGGACTCTAGGCCTGTCCATGCTATTCTCAAGAGATCTGTACACACTTGAACTGTTCTGTTTCATTCAAAAATCCTTTCAGATTCTTTTAGCTTCACCTACAAAAAAAAAAAATGACAAGACACGAGGTTCTTGTTATATCAATCTCTTGGTCTTGTCAGATCCCCCATATAAAAGACTAGTACTCAGTAATGAGAAGGAACAATTTACTCATACGCACAACACTGCAGTCAGTGACTGCAGCCACAGAATTAAAGATGCTGCTCCTTGGAAGGAAAGCTATGACAAACTTAAGTTTATTAAAAAGCAAAGTCATCACTCTGCTGACAAAGGTCCATACAGTCAAAGCTATGGTTTTTCCAGCAGTCATGTATGGATGTGAGAGTTGGACCATAATGAAGGCTGAGTGCTAAAGAACTGATGCTTTCAGACTGTGGTACTGGAGAAGACTCTTGAGAGTCCCTTGGACTTCAAGGAGATCCAACCACTCCATCCTAAAGGAGATCAACCCTGAATATTCATTAGAAGGACTGATGCTATGAAGTGATAGCGAACAACAGAGAAGCCTGGTGTGCTATAGTACATGGGGTCACAAAGAGTCAGACGTGACTTACTGACTGAAAAACAGCATGCACAATACAAATGACACTCAAAATCATTATACTAAGTGAAAATAACTAAAACCCAAAAGAATGCATACTTTATCATTTCATTTGTATACAAGTCTAGAAAAGGCAATAGGGAGTTCATGATCTGAGCCACAGTCAGCTCCCAGTCTTGTTTTTGCTGACTGTATAGAGCTTCTCTACCTTTGGCTGCAAAGAATATAATCAATCTGATTTCAGTGTTGACCATCTGGTGATGTCCATGTGTACAGTCCTCTCTTGTGTTGTTGGAAGAGGGTGTTTGCTACAACCGGTGAATTCTCTTACAAAACTCTATTATCCTTTGCCCTGCTTCATTCTGTACACCAAGGCCAAATTTCCCTGTTACTCCAGGTGTTTCCTGACTTCCTACTTTTGCATTCCAGTCCCTTATAATGAAAAGGACATCTTTTTGGGTGTTGGTTCTAAAAGGTCTTGTAGGTCTTCATAGAACCATTCAACTTCAGCTTCTTCAGCATTACGACTTGGGGTATAGACTTGGATTACCGTGATATTGAAAGGTTTGCCTTAGAAATGAACAGAGACCATTCTGCCATTTTTGAGGCTGCATCTAAGTACTGAATTTTGAACTCTTTTGTTGACTATGATGGCTACTCCATTTCTTCTAAGGGATTCTTGCCCACAGTAGTAGATATAATGGTCATCTGATTTAAATTCACCCTTTCCAGTCCATTTTAGTTGGCCAATTCCTAAAATATCAACGTTCACTCTTGTCATCTCCTGTTTGACCATTTCCAATTTGCCTTGATTCATGGACCTAACATTCCAGGTTCCTATGCAATATTGCTCTTCGCAGCATCGGACTTTACTTCCATCACCAATCACATCCACAACTGGGTGCTGTTTTTACTTTGGCTTTATCTCTTCATTCTTTCTGGAGCTAGTTCTCCACTGATCTCCAGTAGCATATTGGGCACCTACTGACCTGGGGAGTTCATCTTTCAGTGTCCTATCTTTTTGCCTTTTCATACTGAACTGAACTAGAAAAATCAAATCTAATCTATAGCGATGTGAAGAAAGCACATCAGTGGTTATCTAGGTCAGGGAGATATTGGAGCATTAGCAATGTAGAAGCCCAAGGAAACTTCTGAAAATGATGGAAATTTTCTGTATCTTGATTACTGTACACAGGATAATTTCAAATTGTAGTGCCGGAGAAGACTCTTGAGAATCCCTTGGACTGCAAGGAGATCAAACTAGTCAATCCTAAAGGAAATCAACCCTGAATATTCATTGGAAGGACTGATGTTGAAGTTCTAATACTTTTGCCATGTGATGCAAAGTGCCAACTCATTGGAAAAGACTGTGATTCTGGGGAAGAGTGAAGACAAAAGAAGGGAGTGGTAGAGGATGAGATCGTTAGAAAGCATCACTGACTCAATGAAGATAAGTGAAAGTCACTCAGTTGTGTCCACCTCTTTCTGACCCCATGGACGATAGTCCATGGAATTCTCCAGGCCAGAATACTGAAGTAGGTAGCTATTCCCTTCTCCAGGGGATATTCCCAATCCAGGGATCAAACCGAGAACTCCCACATTGCAGGCAGATTCTTTACCAGCTGAGCCACAAGGGAAGCCCCCAGTGAAGATATGTTGAGCAAAATTTGGGAGATAGTGAAAGACAGGGAAGTCTGGCGTGCTGAAGTCCACGGAGTTGCAAACAGTTGGACATGACTTAGCAACTGAACAACAACAATATGAAAACTGTTAAAGTGTTAGTTGTTCAGTTGTGTCTGATTCATTGTGACCCCATGGATGGTAGCCCACCAGGCTCTTCTGTCCATGGAATTACCCAGCCAAGAATACTGGAGTGGGTAACAACAATATACATGTCAAATTTATCTAATTGTACACGTAAATGAATATATTTTATTGAATATAAACAATACCCCAATAAAACTGATTTGAAATATGTATTAAGAGACAAGTTCTATATACTGAATGAATGCTTATCTAAAACATCTGGAGAATAAGAAACAGTTAAACGAAATAGTCAATGAGGCGCTGTCATATGTATTCCTTTATATCCAATGAATTAGAAGGCTATATATGATAAATTTTACACTGTAGCTGCGTTAACTAAGTGTTTCTATAACCCCAAAACTGTTTTTCAATATTGTTGTACCCTGGGATCATTCTATGAAAAAGGATTATTAATATTGTATTACAGAAAATTAAAGCATAGATAATTGGGTTAAATCCAATCTGAAAGTAAATATAAGTTCAGATAAACCTATAAGGTAGCTATGTAATCAAATATTACATTTGTTTATGTGTGTAAATAGACATACATATGCTATTTCTGAAGCTCACACTACAAATAAATTGGAAATTTGGAATTTATTGACCCTGCAATTAATACAAAATTATTAAATAATTTTTTAAAAGATGAATTATGGTTGACATTATTTTATTTAGGTCACCCAGTTCTCAGATCAAACAATATGCTTTTTGTGAAAATACCTGACTGACACATGACTTCTTAAAGAAAACAAATTACGAAATTTTACATCTTAACATGCTAAAGAAAATTAAAAAAAAAAATAGCACTTTCTCATGTAGAGCACATCTTTGTCCACTCTTTGGCTTTATTTTCTATCTTGTAATTTTTGTTTAATAATTATCTCTTGTAGTCACTCTAGCAGATAAATTACAAAAAGATATCATAGAGAGGAATCTTTCAAACTGCTGACTTAATTTCTTACCTTTAAACCAGATCAATAGTTTAAAGCAGAATTAGCTTAGCATGAAGGTTAAAAGAAGTTTTTCTTTTTATTACCTACTCTGAAGTTCGTAACAGCACTGCTGAGTTTTCCAAATTCTTTATTGAAATGGAGCACTTTTACAGCATAATCTTTTAGCTTTGAAATAGCAAACTGGAATTCCATCACCTCCACTAGCTTTGTTTGTAGTGATACTATTTAAAATCTGGCCCACTTGAGAGTGTGCATTCCAGTGTGGCATGAACATTTTCTGGCTCTAGGTGAGTGATCTCACCATGGTGGTTTTCCAAATGGGTCGAGTGAAGATCTTTTTTTTGTATAGTTTCTCCACTAGTAGTGATCTTGCCCCACTTGACCTCTGTCTTAGGTCTTCTCACCTTTGTTAGGTCCTTTTTTGTATAGTCATTTCTGTCCTTTATCGGTCCATATCATTTCTGTCCTTTATCTTTGCATGAAATGTTCCCTTGGTATCTCTAATTTTTCTTGAAGAGATCTCTAGTCTTTCCCATTCTATTGTTTTCCTCTCTTTGCATTGATCACTGAAGAATGCTTATCTCTTATCTCTCCTTGTTATTCTTTGGAACTTTGCATTCAAATGGGTATATCTTTCCTTTTCCCCTTTGCCTTTAAAGGAGATGAGAATATCAGACCATCTTACCTGCCTCTTGAGAAATCTGTATCCAGGTCAGGAAGCAACAGTTAGAACTGGACATGAACAATAGACTGGTTCCAAATAGGAAAAAGAGTACGTCAAGGCTGTATACTGTCACCCTGCTTATTTAACTTATATGCAGAGTACCTCATGTGAAATGCTGGGCTGGATAAAGCACAAGCTGGAATCAAGATTGCCGGGAGAAATATCAATAACCTCAGATATGCAGGTGACACCACCTTTATGGCAGACAGCGAAGAACTAAAGAGCCTCTTGGTGAAAGTGAAAAAGGAGAGTGAAAAAGTTGGCTTTAAAGCTCAACATTCAGAAAACTAAGATCATGGCATCCAGTCCTATCACTTCATAGTAAATAGATGAGGAAACAGTGGAAACAGTGGCTGACTTTATTTTGGGGGGCTCCAAAGTCACTGCAGATGGTGACTGCAGCCATGAAATTAAGAGACTTGCTCCTTGGAAGAAAAGCTATGACCAACCTAGACAGCATATTAAAAAGCAGAGACATTACTTTGCTGACAAAGTTTCGTCTAGTCAAAGCTATGGTTTTTCCAGTGGTCACGTATAGATGTGAGAGTTGGACTATGAGGAAAGCTAAGCACCAAAGGATTGATGCTTTTGAACTATGGTGTTGGAGAAGACTCTTGAGAGTCCCTTGGACTGCAAGGAGATCAAACCAATCAATCCTGGTTTGATATTCAGGAAATCAGTCCTGAATATTCACTGGAAGGACTGATGCTGAAGCTGAAGCTCCAATACTCTGGTCACCTGTTGCAAAGAACTGACTCACTGGAGAAGACCCTTATGCTGGGAAAGATTGAAGGCAGGAAGAGAAGGGGATGACAGAGGATGAGATGGTTGGATGGCATCGCCAACTTGACGGACATGAGTTTGAGCAACCTCTGGGAGTTGGTGATGGAGCTGGTGTGATGCAGTCCATGGGGTCACAAAGAGTCATACATGACTGAGCAACTGAACTGAACTCGGAAGTTATATTTATTATATCATTAACTCTTATACTTTACATACACTATGAATATACAGTGTGGCAAACACTGATAGGGATATAAAGATAAGGCAAGATTCACAATATCAGAGTCTACAGAAGACATATATTTAAGGGAAAAACATTCTGCCTGTATTGTTTGGAATCCTACTTCCAAATATTTTACTATTGACAATAAACTACTTAAAAAGTTTACAATAACTCAAGAGTATTTCCTTTCCCTTGTGATGTCAGTCAAATCCAACAGAAAAGAACTAAAATTATCCAGGGAAATGGTACAAATTACTTCATAATAAACGTTTTAAATCACCTTCTGGAGAAACTCATCCATGAGTATAGGTATCTTGTTTTACGGATTTTGTTCAACATTTAGTTTATATGACCACTCCATAATGCTTTGCTATCCGCCATGAGCAGGAATATATTAGATGAATTAGACCTCTGCTTCCTTTGTTGCACATTGTCTCATAGTTCTGTATTAACCACCTGTGATTAACCTTTTAACAATAAAAACAACAAAATAATAGTAATAAAGCAAAAGCAACGCAACAGTCCACTTTAGCAGTCCAGAGAAATATCTAGAACAGAAAAATTAGTCTCCATACACATGCAAGGATTGCTAAAATCAAATTCATACATTAATAACTGATCCAAGATGTCTCAGAACTCGATGACCCATGGCTGTCAAAAATCACTGATATAATAAAAGAATACCAGAAATTGAGGTTGTGTTAATGTGGTAGGGGTGGGGATAAATATCCAAAGTGATCTGACAAATATATCAAAGGACTGAAAAACTAGAACTGAAGAATCCAAATAAAAATTAAGTCAAAATGTACCAATTTTATTTTCAAGACAGTTAAACCAATTGCTCTTTATTGTTTTTTTTTTTTTGGAATGAGAAGGAATCACTGATAATTGAAGCAGCATAAGATGCTCATACTTTTTAGATGGAATTATGCCAAAAAGAAAGAAATCTTCAAACAGTTTTAAAATGCAAAGTGTTCAGGAAGTACTTTTGGAAGGTCAGCTGATTAACCTTGAGGGTTCTTCCCTCGTTCCAAATGTCACATATCACAGAGCCAGCCTTGGAATTCTCACAGAATGATGTTTTTTGGTAGTTCAGATAAGCTTCCTCGGTGGCTCAGATGGTAATGAAATCTGCCTGCAATTGAGACCTAGGCTCAATCCTTGGGTCCAGAGGATCCCCTGGAGAAGAGAATGGATACCCACTCCAGTATTCTTGCCTGGAGAATCCCATGAACAGAGGAGCCTGGAGGGCTACAGTCCATACGGTCACAAAGAGTTGGACATGATTGAGCAACAAAGCACGACAAAGTACACTCCAGAGTTAGTGTACTGGATCAACATGCTTTTACCAATAAGGAAACCAGAAAATATGAGGTATTATAAGAAAATGGACCAGCTCATATGCATAAGATCTGTGTCATTCAGGATTCTCCAGAGAAACAGGACCAACAGGGTACAGATAGATAGGTAGATAGACAGACAGACAGAGATAAGAGATGGGCTTCCCAGGTGGCTCAGTGGGTAAAGAACCTGACTTCAATACAGGAGATGCCAGAGATACTGGTTCGATTCCTGGGTTGGGAAGATCCCCTGGAGGAGGGCATGGCAACCCACTTCAGTATTCTTGGCTAGATAATCCCATGGACAGAGGAGCCTGGCAGCCGCAGTCTATAAATCAAAAAGAGTCAGACACTACTGAAGCAACTGAGCGTAGCACAGAGACAGAGATGTATGTAAAGATCTATTATAGGAATTGGCTCATGCCATTATGGATGCTGAGATGTCTCTGATCTGCTGAAGTCATAATGTAAGTCCTGGTCCAAGTTTGAAGGTCTGAGAAGCAGGAGCTCCAATATTCCAGGATAGGAGAGGATGCATATCTCATCTCAAGACGAGAGAAAATTTGTCCTTCCTCTGCTTTTTCTGTTCTACTGAGTAAACTGGAAGTCCACTCCCTTTGTGAGAGCAGGTCTTCTTTAGTCAGCCTACCAGTTCAAATGTTAATCTCTTCTCAAAACACCCTCATAGACACACTGAGAAATAATGTTTTATCAGCTATCTAGATATCTCTCAGGCCAGTAAAGCTGACACATAAAATTAATTATCACAGTATCCTAATTGAAATACTTTTGTTTACCTGTTTTGGCATGGAGCAGAAACCCATCCAAACTACCTCATGTTAAAAGAGTTAATTCCAGGCTACAACATGGTATCTCAGAGACAAAACACATAAGTTTTAGCATGAACTGACCTTGAAAAACTATTAGAAACAAAAGATCCTTTCTTTGACTTCCAGGACTCCTATGGTCAGTCCACTGGTAACTCCTTACTATATATGGAGTTCACGCTTGTAAATGTGTAAGGAAGACCTTCCTCAATCTGGCACAGCCCACTTTCCAACCTGATCACCTAGCATACCTGTCCCATCCCCATCACTACATTACTCACTGTTTCTTAGCACATCCCACTCTCTCCTCTATCCAGGACTTCCCTCACACAGTTTTAGTTTCCTTTAAGTTCTGCTGAAAAATTATCCATATTCAGGAATCCACAAAAACAAACCAACCAACCCCATTTCCAAAAAGTTTATCCCAATCTCCCCAGTTAGGGTTAATCTTCTCTTCCTTATCCTGATATGTTACAGTCTTTCTCTTTATAATGATGATCTCCCAGAGAGGGGGAAAAAAATACCAAATATACAATAGAAGGCTTTGTGAAAAGGACTCTAAAGCTCCAGTAAAGGACTGCATCCCCAAACTCTGAACACAGACTGAAGACCGCAAAACAAACTGATAACCCTCCTTGTAGGAAAAACCAGGTACGTGCTCTCCCCATATAGCGTTCAATAGTTTATTATCATTTCAGCTAAAAGAATAATGCACAATTACCTAACTAGAAGTATTCAATTAGTCAAAACAAGGAAAAACAGACAACACAAGTTGGTGAACATTCATAAAGTTGAATTATATACCGAGGATTCTGTGGGTTATCTTACAAAGTTAAAACAGGAAGAAGATAAAGAACAGCAATACCTACATCACAGATCCCAACCTATCACCTCCATTAGGGCACAGCCTTATGCCAGTTGCCTTAATGGCAGTCAAGTTAAAGCAAACTTTCCTTTAGGAAACCCCAAAATGCCATGAGGGAGCTGGAATAGAAAAAAAGATAGGCTATGAGGGCATGTTTTGGCATTTAAGCATATAGGTAGAAATGGTAGCATATCCCAAAACAATGGTGATTTTCCAGGAATATTCAAAAGACACTAAATAATTTTTAAGACTCTGTGATAAACAGAATTAAGCTGAGAATCAGCAAATAATTCATGCGCTACTATGTTTTTTTTTGTCTATTTGTTCATTCAACAGATATTTACAGATTATCTACCATACACTAAGTTCTAGCACTGGTCTTTAAGGAGGCATGTGTGCTCAGTCGTGTCTGACTTTGTGATCGCATGGACTGTAGCCAGCCAGGCTCTCCTGCCCATCGAATTTTCCAGGCAAGAATAATAGAGTGGGTTGCCATTTCCTTCTCCAGGGAATCTTCCTGACACAGGGATTGAACCCACATCTCTTACATCTACTGCATTGGCAGGCAGATTCTTTACCAGCTGAGCTACTAGGGAAGCCCCAGTTTTTAAGGAGACACAGATTTTTTCCAGAAGACATAGAGACTTAACCTTTAATGTAATATGAACACTACAATATTAAATTTTTTTTTGTCTATTGGATTTGTTTATGGAGTATCTGCTATACAGAATTGAATTTATGATTCTTTGCCTTTTATGGTATGCTATTTTGTGTATTTAGAAAAGATTACAAAATTACTCACTCATTATCAAGGATTCTTGAGCTACATGTACTGGAAAACTGTCTAAAAACCTCAACGACACACTAATAAAAAATAGCATAATAATATTTTACCATCTACTGTGTACCTAATACAGTATATCTCATATCTATGAAGAGGTGATGATATTCTCATTTTATACAGAAAATGAAATTGAGGCTCAGAGAAATTATTTTTCAAAGTCACAAGCTCTAAAGTAGCAATTCCCAAATTCAGTGTGCATCATGAACACCCTGTTAAAATACCTACATTGTTGGGTCCCATCCCTACTGCTTCTGATTCAGGAGGTCTTAAATGAGGTCTGTGTGTGTTAGTCACTCAGTCGTGTCCAACTCTTTGTGACCTCATGGACTGTAGCCCACCAGGCTCCTTTGTCCATGGGATTCTCCAGGCAAGAATACTGGAGTGGGTTGCCATTTCCTTCTCCAAAAAGGCTGATGAAAGTGTGTAAAATCAAGATGATAACCATACTTAGCAGCACAGTCGCAATAAAGCATCACTGAGATCTGAGGTCTAACAACTTGTATTTCTTTCTAGCAGTTTCCCAGGTGAAAATGCTAATGGTAACAAAATATTCTGAGGACACAAAAAAGCAAAGAGTCCTTCTCAAAACTAGGAAAGGAGAAACACTATTTACAGAAAAGACGATATTGGAACTGGATCCCTAAAAGATGTTTAGTTCACCAAGCAGGAGATGCATGAGGCAGGCCCAGAGGAGCAGATTCAGAGGTATAAGAACTCAACATATACTTGTATACATATCATTGTATACATATCCCTCCTTATGATGGGAGGGTAGAAGACAATGATAAAGATACAAATCAACTTAAAGAAAGAGAAGGATGCTGAGGTAATTTACACTTGATAAAATCAAAGCCATCAATGTGACTAGTCAAGTTTAAGAAAGATGTTTTAGGACTATTGTAAGTATGGATGTGAGAGTTGGACTATAAGGAAAGCTTAACACCAAAGAATTGATGCTTTTGAACTGTGGTGTTGGAGAAGACTCTTGAGAATCCCTTGGACTGCAAGGAGATCCAACCAAGTCCATCCTAAAGGAGATCAGTCCTGGGTGTTCATTGGCAGGACTGATGTTGAAGCTGAAATTCCAATACTTTGGCCACCTGATGTGAAGAGCTGACTCACTAGAAAAGACCCTGATGCTGGGAAGGATTGAAGGTGGGAGGAGAAGAGGATGACAGAGGATGAGATGGTTGGATGGCATCACCAACTCAATGGACATGAGTTTGAGTAAACTCCAGGAGTTGGTGATGGACAGGGAGGCCTGGCATGCTGCAGTCCATGGGGTTGCAAAGAGTTGGACATGACTAAGTGACTGAACTGAAGTATCTTCTTATTTCTGGATTTCTCTGAACATCATTACCTGATTGGAACTTCTTTTACACTGATTTCCACTGTTTTTACCATATCAACTGCAACGGTCCTACTTTTTCTAAGAATCTTCTTCTTACTTTTCACTCACTCACTTTGTAGAATGAGTCTTAGGAATATGGCTTGCTTGGTGGCTGGATTATATATATATATTTATACACACACACTCTTAAGCTTATACTGATCTATAAAACATACACTAATGTTCACACTTGTTTAACACAAGCACATTAAAAAAAAAAACACTTGGTTGTTAAAAATTGATGTTTATTAGTATAGACAGTTAAATTTCAAGAGCTGTCACAATCTAATGCTGTGGTCTTTGTGGTTGTTTTGGATTGCAGTATAAGCATATTGCACAATGCAAAACCCAGCTGCTTGTCTTCCCTGTGCAATGAAGTATAATTCTTTGGGAAGCCGGATATCTGGTTATTAGTACATATCCATTCTCTGGTTCCACTCTCTCAAATAAAGTTTTGTCTGACAGATGTTGTGCAATCTTCGCCAGATCAAAACCACATCTGGCAAACAAAGAAGGACACTGTCAGTATTCCAATGGAGCCATGATATCTGCCCCAAATATTCTCTCATATCATCTCAGTCCTACTTGAGACAAAAGTTGAGGCATTTCTTACTCCAGAAAATATTTCCAGGGTACTATTTCTCCGGTGAAAGGATAAGAGAATCAGTTGAGTTTCTAGTAGTCATATGTCCATTGTTTACTTGAGTAAATAAATAACAGTATGACTTTGAGTAATTTATTTAACCTCTGTTCCTTAGTTTCTCTGCCTGTAAGATGAGAATAGAAGTAGTATGCACATCATATGGTTGTTTGGAATATTAAATCAATTATTATGACTCAGTTAATATAAGCTAACTTATATCAGTTAATATAAGGTCTCACTTTATTGCAATCTCCATTTCTCTTCCATTTATCGAAATCTACTGTTATGGGAGAAAAAAGGTGCAGTTAGATATATTTAGTCCATTGTTTTCTAAAATTAGAAAAACACTGCTCAATACTGTATTTGTATTGTCCAGGGCTGGGTGTGTTTTTATAAGATTAAGAAATAACTTGAACTTGTACAGGATGTGCATTTGTTTTCATTTTGATTTGCTGGCCTTCTGGGCATGTTGGATATGAGGGCGGTGGGAAAAAAAATGGTCCCTGGAGTACAAATTTGCCAGGAAAAATGAAGTTTTACATGAAGAATTGGGAACACAATTTTTGAAGTGAAAATTATTTACTTTGTGAATTCAGACCAGTAATGTTAAAGTAATTGTATTTTGGATGTGTATAGGAGCTCTGCTTGATTTTGAAAAATATTGCTAAGATTTCTTTCTTCTAGACATAGAACCTTAAATGAAGTACATAAATACAGTTATAGAATGATTTCATGTGACCAAAAACAAGATAATGTTATTAAAATGTGTTTATTGGTGGTGGTAAAACTATTTCGCATGATACTACTGATGGCTTAAAGTGAAGGATGTCTGATTTGTGATCTCTGATGAAGATTTAGCTTCAGGACCAGGGACCAGGCACCAGGCTTGATTACCTAAGAGCTTTTGTGTAGCAGCGTTTTATTAAAGTAAGAAAATGGACAGAAAAAGCTTCTGACACAGACATCAGAATGGGGATGGAGAGTGCCCCCTTGCTGGTGTTAGCGAGGGAGTTATATACTTTAATTGGTTATTACAATTAATCAAAAGAATGTCTCAAGGTTGCAAAAATTTTACCAGACCCACTCCCACAATTCACATTTTAGGATAATAGGATTAGAACTTAGCGACAGAAAGATCCTACCAGACCCACTCCCATAATATACATTCTAAAACACCAGGATTAGTCAGAAGGTTTTCAGGAAGGAGAAACTTTCCTCAAGCAGGATAGTTGTTGTTATATAATCCCTAGTACAGAGTTTAAACTGAGTTGTTTGTTGTATAATCATCAGTTTGAGGCTTAAGTTTTATGTGACTGACTAAGCAATGTAGAGGGAAAAAAAAAATTGTCCTTTCCTCCTCCTTGAGAATTCCAGACCCCTATCTTCTCCTTGAGAGCCCTAGACCCCTTTCTCCTCCTCGGGGAACCTGGATTTCTTATCAACCTGCCTAGGAATTGACTCTCTCACACTATCATTAATACATGACATTATGCGTTTGTCAAAATGAAAAGAACTTTACAGCACAAAAAGTGAACCTTAATGTAGGCAAATAAAAGCACCTTAGGAAATTGTGAAATCCCAAAAAGGAATGATGACTATGAAAGGAGAATCTAGTTTATTATAAATATATGAGGAACTCACTGAAAGGGCTGGGGGACTTGTATGGAACCTGAAATGCATGGAATCTACAAAACTTATGACAAAATGAAATGCACATAAGTGCTGTATCCTAGTTATTAAGTTGTTTCCTATGGCTGATATTAATAGCTTCCAAGTCTGCTACTATTATACAAATATACTAGAACTGAACGTTTAAGTAAAGGATAGTGGATGGTAACCGTCAGATTTCTCACTGATGTAGTAAGAATTTATAGATAAGCATGGCGAAGAGCCTTGAATGACCCATGTGTACTGCACTGGAATTGAAGACATCAATAGGAAGCCATGTTTAGGGTGATGCAGATGCAGACGATTACATACAGAAATATCTGTAAGTCTGTGTATAGAAACCAGTTAATATACACATATATTTCTTTGATATGTCAGATGGCAGGGCCTAAATGAAATGATTTATCACAGGCAAAGAGAATGCATAGATTCAGATCTTGGATTCTAATACTATTCTCCAATAAAAGAAGCATGGATAGACAGTCAATTCTAGGACAGGGACAGGAAATAAATAACATGGGCCTGAAAAGAAAGACAGAAAGTTGGAGGAAGGGAAGGAGAAACTCACATTGATGAAGACATTTCAAAGCATAGGTACCAAATGAAAGAGATCCCAGAGGCTAAGGCTGGAACGTTTCAAGTAATATAAAGTAGTGTTGAATGATTACTCCAAATATAAAATAAGTATTCACAGCCCTATACTGACATAAATGCATGAATAAAGAAATATATGAAGAGTAAGATAAACTAACTGATGCAGAAAAATACTAAAGTATTTATGCTGATACTCCTTCCTTAACAAAGGGAAATATAATTTCCCATTCCTTAAGTACAGGCTATACACAGTAACTTCCTTCCAGTGAATATAGTTATGTAAAGGGAAACAAAAAATAAGAACTTTACAAAGGAGAAGCATGACCCACACATCAGCAAGGTGATGAAAGTCAACATTAGTGATGACAAATCAGGTCAACAGCTTAATATGACACCTGAATAAGATATGATGAGAATTTCATTTTATCCCTTTAGCCTTTCTTCCATGAATACATAAATATTGTTTAGTCGTGAGAAAAAATACCAGACAAATTCCAACAAAGAGGCATCCTACAAAATACCTGATCAGTACTCTTCAAAACTGTGAAGATCAAAAACAAAGTTAGAAACTATCACAGCCAAGAGGAGCCTAGAGAAAAAACTACAAGTGAACGTAATGTGCTATCCTGGCTAGAATCCTGGAATTGAAAAAAGGACATTATGCAGAGAAATCTACATAAAGTATGGATTTGGCTAGTAATGTGTTAGTATTGTTTCATTTCCAAATCTGCTGACATATTGAGTGCAGCACTTTAAGGGCATCATCTTTTAGGATTTTAAACAGCTCAACTGGAATTCCATTACCTCCACTAGCTTTGTTTTGTAGTAATGCTTTCTAACGGCCATTTGACTTCACATTCCAGGACAAAAAAGGAGAGTGAAAAAGCTGGCTTAAAATTCAACATTCAAAAAATGAAGATCATGGCATCTGGTCCCATCACTCCATGGCAAAAAGAAGGGGGAAAAGTGGGAGCAGTGACAGATTTTACATTCTTGGGCTCCAAAATCACTGTGGACAGTGACTGCAGCCATGAAATTAAGACATTTGCTCATTGGAAGGAAAGCTATGACAAACCTAGACAGCACATTAAAAAGCAAAGACATCACTTTGCCAACCAAGGCCCACATAGTCAAAGCTATGGTTTTTTCAGTAGTCATGTATGGATGTGAGAGTTGGACCATAAAGAAGGCTGAGCACTAAAGAACTGATGCTTTTGAACGGTGGTGCTGGAGAAGACTCTTGAGAGTCCCTTGGACTGCAAGGAGATCAAACCACTCAACCCTAAAGAAAATCAACCTTGAATGTTCATTGGAAGGACTGATGCTGAAGCTGAATGAAGTTCTAATTCTTTGGTCACCTGATGTGAAAAGCCAACTCAATAGAAAAGACCCAGATGCTGGGAAAGACTGAAGGCAAGAGAAGAAGAGGATGGGAGAGGATGAGATATTTAGATAGCATCATTTAGTCAATGGACATGAATTGGAGCAAACTCTAGGACATAGGAAGGACAGGAAGCTTGGCATCATGCTGTTGTCCATGGGGTTGCAAAGAGTCAGACCCAACTTTGCAAGTGGACAACAACAACAATTTTCACTAACTGCAATAAATGTACCAGACCAACATGAATAATACTAATGTGAGTATTAACAATTGGAAGAATTTGGTCCAGGGTGTTCTAAAAAATAAAGTCTATTTTCAAAGATATGTTCATCAGGACAAACAAATGTGATGACATGTGGAGCTCTTTTATGTCCAGGATATTTCCTGTATTAGTTTAGGTGCTAAACATATCTTAGAACAGTGGGTTATATCAGCTTTGCAGTGACTGACCCAACTGACTTCAAGATCATCGGATAGTACCAAAACTTTCTGGTTACTTTACACATTTCTGGGAAATGGAGACACGTAATATGACCTTGATATGGTGACATCTGCAATGCTGTGGTAGATGTAGATTCTGTGAGCAGCAAGTAGCATTTCTGATCATTGATATTGTACAGGAATTAAGAGTCAGAATTTCTTAAAGGACAATGAGTTAATTTTGATGCCAGCTATTAAGTAGAATTCCTATTCATTGATGCTATTTTTGTTGTCTAAACTCAGCTGTCTTCATACCACGCTGGCTCTAAGTCAAGTCTGAGAGGAGTATTGAAATGAAAACAAGAAATGGTCAAAACGAGCAATGTTTTGATCTTTACTACTTAAATTCTAGCATGTACAGATTTACCATGATGATAACGAATTTTAAGTTTTAGGCTTCCTCACTGGCATTAACCCTTATGAAGATTGTGTGCTTGTTTTATATTCTCAATTTTATGTTTATTTTCTTAAAAAATAGCCTCTGAAATCATATGAACTCTAGGCCATGACACCCAAAGACACAGCTTCCCATCATATAATTGAAAGAAGGAATATCACAGACATTTGAACCCACAAATAATTTTAAGTACCAACTCAATCAAATAATTTCAGCATTTAACAGTTAAGCAGATACTTGCAGTAGAACTGGTAACAATTGGCAAATAAAGTCACTTTTTTACCTTTTTTACTCCCTATATGTTCCCCTAGGGAAAGAACTAAGGAGAACTGAGAAAATCAAATATAAGAAATCCAGATTGGGATGTGTGTGTGTGGGTGTGTGTGTGTGTGGGTGTGTGTGTGTGGGTGTGTGTGTGGGTGTGAAGTTGATTATCAGCTGCTATGCATTAACCTATTAATTATTTAACAATATCACATTAAACATGATATTTAAGTATTAACAAATCATAATATTGTAAGACAATTCTTTACAATTTCTGTCTGATTCTCTAATATAAGCTAGACTATGACAATCTCATTAAATCCTTAAATGGTTTAAAACTGTTTTTCTCGTATTTTTTTAAAGAAGTGATGAAAAAATGTTTATCCTCTAATCCATTCCAGGGTACATCATCCTGTCTTGCTAATACAATAAAGAAAGGGGAAAGACTGCTTTCATTAATGTCCTCCCCAATCTACAAGACCCACTTCATGAAGTGCTTACTGTGTCAGACACTGAACTAGATGCCATGGTACAAACTGATCAAAGAATCTCTAGCCTAGAACACCTCACAAACTGGTGGGTGATGAAAGCATGACAGTCAACTATCATACACAATAGTAAAACAATGTAGAAATAGCATATTCTCATGAAACAAGCGAGTTATCACTTAGATGACTGGCAGTGGCCACAGAACACTTACTGGAGTTGGTGACCACAGAGAACAGAATAGTTTTGAATAAGTCATACTACAAACAATTTGGTGTTGTTGAGCATAAATTTTAGTATAACGGTTGTTAAAAGTTAAGGCTGGAGAGTTAAACGATGACAACATCATGAAGGAATTTAACACAGAATACAAAGGAACAGAACTTTATCCTTCAGATGACACATTACTGAGCAATTTCAAAAAAGGGAAATACATGGTCATATCTGCATTTTAACTAGATCAATCTGGTGGCTGTGTGCCACATGAATCAAAGAGTCAAAAGTTAGGAGCAGGAAGGTAAATGAGGAGATTGTTGTAATCAACAAGACACTGGTAGTAAGACTGGTAAGAAGTGATTCAAATGTTAGAAGCAGTTCTGGATCAATATAACAGAGTAGAAAGATCTTGCACTCATCATCTCCAACAGACACACCAAAACTACAATGACACATAGAATGACTGTCTCTGAGAATGACCTGAACACTAGCAGAACAGCTTTTCTACCACTAAGGATATAAAGAAAAGGCAATTATCAAGATGGACAGGAGGGGCAGGAATACAGTCTAATTAGAATTCATATCCCAAGTGCACAACCCACACAAGAGGGATATTACAGCCACCAAGGTCACTTCTGAGGAGCACAGTGTCCAAGACTCACATCAGGCTCCTCAGCCCAGTGGATGTAAACCAGGAAGGTGAGCCTCCATAATATCTGGCTTTGAAAACCAGCATGGCTTATATCCAGGAGAGCTGGAGGGCTGTGAGAAACAAAGACACCACCCTTGAAGGGTTCATGAAACTCACTGTAAACAGTAGCAAAAGGCAGCAGCTTAAAAATCACATGAATAATATAAGAAAGACTATGACTAATTTTAGGGCATATGTGTGGGGTAGGGGTATGCAAGGACCTGGTGGCGCTTTCTCCAGGGACAGAGTGCTAGCAGGTACAGTTAATTTTTACTTTCCTTCCACCCAGTTGGCCCACACTGAAAGGCACCATTTCTGTCACTCTCTATTAATCTAACTAACAACAAGTGCCCTACACTGATTAATGTTCCCCTAAGGACCCCTGAGAGTCGGACACGACTGAGCAACTTCACTTTCACTTTTCCCTTTCATGCACTGGAGAAGGAAATGGCAACCCACTCCAGTATTCTTGCCTGGAGAATCCCAGGGACGGCAGAGCCTGGTGGGCTGCCGTCTATGGGGTCGCACAGAGTCGGACACGACTGAAGCGACTTAGCAGCAGCAGCAGCAGCAAGGACCCCTGAGAGTCCCTTGGACTGCAAGGAGATCCAACCAGTCCATCCTAAAGGAAATCAGTCCTCAATATTCACTGGAAGGACTGATGTTGAAGCTGAAACTCCAACACTTTGGCCACCTGATGCGAAGAGCTGTCTCATTTGAAAAGACCCTGATGCTGGGAAAGACTGAAGGCAGGAGGAGAAGGGGACAACAGAGGATGAGATGGTTGGATGGAATCACCAATTCAATGGGCATGAATTTGAGTAAACTCCAGGAGTTGGTAATGGACAGGGAGGCCTGGCATGCTGCAATCCATGGGATCACAAAGAGCTGGACACAAATGAGTGACTGAACTGAACTGAAAGACCTGCCCTGTCCAGCATGCCCACCCTAACTGGCTCCTGCAAAACAGCTCCCATCCCATTCCACATGGTGAGCAGCTCTGGCTGGCACCAATATACCTTCAAAGTAGCTCCCACTCTGGAAACTCAAGCCCACATAACAGTGTACCCACACCAGTCAGGGCTGGGCCTTGCAGCTAGTCACTCAAGGAGCCAGCCCCAACCTCCAGTATACCCACAGTAGTCACAACAAGGCCTTGCACACAGCCAGCCAGGGACCAGACCCACCCACCAGGGCATCCATAGCAGTTCAGGCCAGGTATTACAATGGCTGGCCTGGACCCAGCCAACCAGCATACCCACAACAATTATGGCCCAACCACAATAGGAATGTCCACACAGCCCATGCAAGGGAAACTCCTAAAGCACTTAGATTTGGTAACTAGGGGGTATTGCACCCTGGAGTCCCACAGGACATTTTCTACATAAGGCAACATTTTCAAGACCAGGATATATAGCTGATATGCCTAATGCACAGAATTAAACACAGAGAGTTAGGCAAAACAAGGTAATGAAGGAAGATCTTCAAGGAAAAGAACACAGACAAAACTACAGAAAAAAACTGAAATGGAGATGAGCAATTTATCAGGTAAAGAGTTAAAAATAACAGTTAAAAAAGTTGACAAACCTCTGTCCAGGCTCACCAAAAAGAGAGAAGACCCAAATAAACAAGATAAGGAATGAAAGAGGATAAATCACAATTGATATTGCAGGAATACAAAAAAACTGTAGAAGAATACTATCAACAATTATATGCCAACACATTTGACAAGTGAGAAGAAATGGACAAGTTTCTAGAAACATAAAGCCCACTAAAACTGAAAAAAGAAGAAATAAATAACTTGAACAGACCAGTCACCAGAAATGAAATAGAATCTGTAATTTTAAAAAATTTCCTACAAACAAAAGTCCAGGACCAGATAGCTTCACAGGCGAAATCTACCCAAGAACTTATACCAATCCTTCTCAAACTCTCCCAAAAGACTGAAGAGGAAAACACACTCCCAAAGACATTCTATGAAGCCACCATAATTCTAATACCAAAATCAGACAACACTACCAAAAAAGAAAATTACAGGTCAATATCTTTGATGAATACAGATTCAAAAACTCTTAACAAAATATTAGCAAACCAAAACCAACAACACACAGAAAACCATGACAAAGTTGGATTCATCCCAGGATCATAAGGATGGTTCAACATACACAAAATCAATATGATACACCACATTAACAAAAGAAAAGACAAAAACCACATGCTCATCTCAATAAAGGCAGAAAAAGCATTTGATAAAATTCAACATCCATTCATAATACAAACCCTTAAGAAAGTGGGTATAGAGGGAACATATCTCAGCATAACAAAAGCTATTTTTGACAAACACACTGCTATTACAATACTCAACAGTGAAAGCTGAAAGCCTTCCTACCAAAACCAGGAACAAGACTAGGACGCTCTCACCACTTCTATTCAACACAGTACTGAAAGTCCGAGCTATAAAAATCAGATAAGAAAAAGAAACGAAAGGTATTCAAATTGGTAGGGAAGAGGTTAAACTGTCATTATATGCAGATGACATGATATCACATATAGAAAACCTGCAGTTCATGGGATCACAAAGAGCTGGACACGACTGATCTACTGAACAACAACAACAGCAAAGACTCTATACAAAGACTACTAGAAACGATACATGAATTCAGCAAGGCAGTAGGATACAAGACTGACATACATAAGTTTGCTGCATTTCTTTACACTAAATGAAATATCAGAAAGGGAAAAGAAACAAACAATTCCTTTTAAAATGACATCCAAAAAATGCTTAAAATTATACCTCACCAAGGAGGTAAAAAAATTATATGCTGAGAACTAAACAAGGAAATTAAAGATGATTTAAAGAAATGGAAAGATATTCACTATGCTTGGATTAGAAGCTTTAATATTCTTAAAATGACCATACACTCCAAAGCAATCTACATATTTAGCCCAACCCTTATCAAACTACCCATGACATTTTTCACAGAACTGGAACAAATAATTCTAAAATTTATATGAAACCATAAAAGACCCAGAATTGCCAAAGCAATCCTGAGGAAAAAGAACAAACCAGAAGGTGTAAGCCTCCCAGACTTCAGACAATACTACAAGGCTACAGTAATCACATCACAGTAGTGTCGCAAACCAGACATACAGATCAATGTAACAGAACAGAGAGCTCAGAAATAAACCCATACACCTAAGGACAATTAATCTTCAACAAAGGAGGAAAGAATACACAATGGGGAAAAGACAGTCTCTTCAGCTAGTAGTATTGGGAAAGTTGAGACAACCACATGAAAATCAATGAAGTTTAGAACACATCATCACACCATACACAAAAATAAACTCAAAATGGATTATAGACCTAAATTAAGATAGCCAAAAACTCCTTCAAGAGAAGATAGGCAAAACATTCCCTGACATAAATTGTACCAATGTTTTCTTAGGTCAGTCTCCCAAGGCAACAGAAATAAAAGCAAAAATAAACAAATGGGACCTAATCAAACTTGTAAGCTTTCACACAGCAAAGGAAACCACAAAAAAAAAAAAAAAAACCAAAGGCAACCTACAGACCAGGAGAAAATATTTGCAAACAATGTGACTGACAAGGACTTAATTTCCAAAATAAACAAATAGCACATACAACTCAATAACAAAATAAACAATCCCAACAAAAAACAGAAGACATCAATAGATATTTCTCCAAAAAAGACATGCAGATTGTGAACATCATTGCTAATTATTAGGGAAATGATGCTCATCATTGCTAATTATTAGAGAATGGCAAATCAAAACTATAATGAGGAACCACCTCACATCAGTCAGAATGACTATCATTAAAACTTTACAAATAACAAATGTTGGAGGAGGTGTGGAGTAAAGGGAACTCTTCTACACTGTTGGTGGGAATGTAAATTGGTGCAGTCACTACAGAAAACAGTATGGAGGTTCCTCAAAACATTAAAAACTGAGTTGCCATATGATCCAGCAATCCAATTCCTGGACATATATCCAGACAAAACTATAATTCTAAAAGATATGTGCACCCGTATGCTCATAAGCCAGAGAAAGCAATGGCAACCCACTCCAATGTCCTTGCCTGGAGAATCCCGGGGACGGAGGAGCCTGGTGAGCTGCCATCTACGGGGTCGCGCAGAGGTGGACACGACTGAAGCGACTTAGCAGCAGCAGCAGCAGCATGCTCATAAGAAGCACTATTTACAATAGCCAGGACATGGAAGCAATCTAAATGTCCACCTAAAGAGGACATATATGTGCACATACATATATGCACACACAATGGAATACTATTTAGCCACTAAAAATGAAATAATGCCATTTGCAACAACATGGATGGACCTAGAGATGATCATATTAAGTGAAGTAAGTCAGAAAGAGAGAAATATCATATGACAAGTAGAATGTAAAACACGACACAGATGAACATATCTATGAAACAGACTCACAGACATAGAGAACAGACTTGTGTTTGCCAAAAGGGTTTGCTGAGGGAAGGAAGGGTTGGGAATTTAGGATTAGCAGATGCAAACTATTGTATACAGGATGGAAACAAGGTCTTACTCTACAGCACAAAGAACTATATTCAGTATATGTAATAAACCATAATGGAAGAGAATGTGAAAAAGAATATATACAGATATAACTGAATCACTTTGCCATACAGCAGAACTGGTACAACATTGTAAATCAACTACTAATATATTTCAGTAAAACTGTTTCAAAAGTAAGTTATAAAGATGCTCACTGAACTTTGGAGAAGAATAGATGAATATAGTGAGAATTTCAACAAAGATATAAAAAATGTAAAAAAGAACAACAGAGCGGAATACTACAATAAATGAAATGAAAAATACACTAGAGAAAATCAACAGCAGATTTGAGAATGTGGAAGAACAAACCAGTGATCTTGAAGACATGGTAGACATGGTAGTGGAATTCACCCAATCAGAAAAGCAAAAATAAAGAGAAATTTTTAAAAATGAAAATAAAAAATTGGATTAAAAATTTTAATTAAAAAATTAAAAAGATGTAAGTGACATCTGGGATGTCAAACATACCAGGATTTACATGATAGGGATCCCAGAAACAGAAGAGAGAGATAAAGGGACAACAAACCTACTTGAAAAATAATTACCAAAAACTCCCCTAACTCGGCCAAGGCAATAAACATCAAAGTTCAGCACACGGGGACAGTCTCAAACAAAATGAATCCCAAGGTCTCCATACCCAAACATACTATGATTAAAATGTCAAAAGTTGAACAGAGAACTTTAAAAGCAGCAAGATAAAGACAACTAGCCGTGTACAAAGCAACCCCCACAAAATTATCAGTTGACTTTTCAGCAGAAACTTGACAAGCCAGAAAGGAGTGACATGATATATTCAAAATGATGAAGGGAAAAAATTTATAACCAAGAATATCTTACCCAGGAAAGCTATCATTCAGAAGTGAAAAAGAGATTAAAAAGTTTCCCAGGGAAACAAAAGCTAAAGGAGTTCATCAATACTAAACCAGATTTACAATAAATGTAAAAGGGACTTCTTTAAATGGAAAGCAAAAACCATAACTAGAAACAAGATTAAAAAAAAAATCTCATTTGAAAATGTGAATGTATAGTAAAAGTGGTTGACCAATCACCTATGAAGCTAGCATGAATGTTCAAAAGTCAAAAATAACATCATCTATATCTCCAAGCCAGGCTTCAGCAATACGTGAACTGTAAACTTCCAGATGTTAAAGCTGGTTTTAGAAAAGGCAGAGGAACCAGAGATCAAATTGCCAACATCTTCTGGATCATCGAAAAAGCAAAAGAGTTCCAGAAAAACATGTTTCTGCTTTATTGACTATGCCAAAGCCTTTGACTGTGTGGATCACAATAAACTGCAGAAAATTCTGAAAGAGATGGGAATACCAGACCACCTGACCTGCGTCTTGAGAAACCCGTATGTAGGTCAGGAAGCAACAGTTAGAACTGGACATGGAACAACAGACTGGTTCCAAATAGGAAAAGGAGTACGTCAAGGCTGTATATTGTTGCCCTGCTTATTTAATTTATATGCAGAGTACATTATGAGAAACCCTGGGCTGGAGGAATCACAAGCTGGAATCAAGATTGCCGGGAGAAATATCAATAACCTCAGATATGCAGATGACACCACCCTTATGGCAGAAAGTGAAGAGGAACTAAAAAGCCTCTTGATGAAGGTGAGAGAGGAGAGTGACAAAGTTGGCTTAAAGTTCAACATTCAGAAAACTAAGATCATGGCATCTGGTCCCATCACTTCATGGCAAATAGATGGGGAAACAGTGTCAGACTTTATTTTGGGGGGCTCCAAAATCACTGCAGATTGTGATTGCAGCCATGAAATTAAAAGAGCTTACTCCTTGGAAGGAAAGTTATGACCAACCTAGACAGCATGTTAAAAAACAGAGACACTACTTTGCCAACAAAGGTCCATCTAGTCAAGGCTATGGTTTTTCCAGTAGTTGTGTATGTATGTGAGAGTTGGACTGTGAAGAAAGCTGGGCGCCGGAGAATTGATGCTTTTGAACTGTGGTGTTGGAGAAGACTCTTGAGACTCCCTTGGACTGCAAGGAGATCCAACCAGTCCATCCTAAAGGAGATCAGTCCTGGGTGTTCATTGGAAGGACTGATGTTGAAGCTGAAACTCCAATACTTTGGCCAACTCATGCAAAGAGTTGACTCATTCGAAAAGACCCTGATGCTGGGAAGGATTGGGGGCAGGAGGAGAAGGGGACAACAGAGGGTGAGATGGCTGGATGGCATCACTGACTCGATGGACATGAGTTTGGGTAAACTCCAGGAGCTGGTGATGGACAGGGAGGCCTGGCATGCTGCGATTCATGGCGTTGCAAAGAGTCAGACATGATGGAGCAACTGAACTGAACTGAACTGTGACACAAATTAACCCTGCTTTAAAATTTAGTTCTCATGTGCTTTTACTATTTTGGACCACACATTGGCAGCCCCCTTGAGGAAGGAACTGTCCCTCTTATTTGTACTCTTTCCTCAAAGAGCCTAGCAAGTGTCCTACACATAGAAGATACGAAAGTGTCACGCATATAATGGCTGCTCAATGTTTACTGAATGAGCGAATAAATAAATAAAACATTTACTGTGTCTATAATTAAAAATAATATGCAGACTGAACAACTTTGATAATTTACATTTGAAAATATATGGGTTAACATATTCTAACAATGCTAACAATAGCTGCCATTTTATTTTCCTTCTTTTTCTTGTTCTTGTTCGCACAGCCAGAAGGCTCAAGAGAGTACAACTGGTCAAGAAAGAATCTTTAATACTCAAACAGAGTACTTGCTTTCCCGTGAGTTTGCATAACCTTCTCTCTCAGCACTATCACTGGCAGAGTTATTTCTCAGCTAAAACGATAATATTCTTGCATTCATTCTCTGGGGAACTAAAACAATAATATTCCGATATCAAAAGCCTTGTAGAAAGAATTTTAAGCTACTTTGTTTGTATATGCTATTTCTTAAATACCTGGAGAGGAGCTTAAAGAATGGTAAAAAAATAAATAAATTTATGGGAAAATTTTAATTATCATTATCAAATAACCAAAATTTAATTTAAATGACTGCTGAGGTCCTAAGGAAATAAAAGTCTACATTTTGTACTTTACAGAGACAGCCCACCCCTTAAAGAGAAATAAGCAAATATGATTGGGATTTAATGTGAGGATCTAGCTTAATTGATTACAGATGTAGGTGAACTACTAATTGAAGCCATGAGCATGATGCTATTTTATTAACTTGCCAGTTCAGCTAGTAGGATTTGGGCTATTATTAAGGCTTTTTTTTGCTTTTTGGTTATTTAATACTTACCACTGACTACTACTCAACTCATGGTTCCAGTGACATTCAATTCATTTTTAAATGGCAATCCATCTCCATGTGAGCTTCTCTTAAATATTAATTTAAGTGACTCATGATACAGTTTTTGAGGAGCAACCAAAACAAAAGAACAAGATTCAGTTGAACGCCTGCTTTGAGGCTGGGTGAAAATAAGGCAGATTTCTACTGACCTAACACTATTGCAACTCTTTTCCTCCAGAAGAGTCCCACCAAACTATAGGTATGCTGGAAATGAAAGTGAAATACAAATACATGACTTTACTTCCTTATAAATCTATTGCTAATTTTCAAGAAAGACACTTAAGTTGTATATGCCCCTCTCTGAAATACACTCTCCCATGAGCATCCTATTAATCCTATTGTAACTTCCAATGAAGCCCAACATAAGTTCCACTTCTGGGACTCCTCCGTAACTTTCAGACTCCCTCAGCCCTCCGTGATTCCCCTTCTTTCTGTACATATGCTTTTAACAAAACATTTACTGTATTTATATTCCATCAGGTACCGTGCGGAGCCCTGATGTCACCAAACCCAAACTCACAAAGGTTCTAGGAGAACAAGAAGATGGAAAAATAAGTTGAGAAGTAAATATAGTATCATGCTGCTGCTGCTGCTGCTACGTCGCTTCAGTCGTGTCCGACTCTGTGCGACCCCATAGAAGGCAGCCCACCAGGCTCCCCCGTCCCTGGGATTCTTCAGGCAACAACACTGGAGTGGGTTGCCATTTCCTTCTCCAATGCAGGAAAGTGAAAAGAGAAAGTGAAGTTGTTCAGTTATGTCCGACTCTTAGTGACCCCATGGACCACAGTCTACCAGGCTCCTCTGTCCATGGGATTTTCCAGGCAAGAGTACTGGAGTGGGTTGCCACTGCCTTCTCCAATAGTATCATGAGTACCATGAAAAAATTGTATTTGTTGTGTGTGCAGGTGAAGGTAAGAGGAGAATTACTTTAAAAGTTCTTTAAGAGGTAACAAATGAACCAAGTTAAGGGTTTAACACTTTCTCCTCGATCAGGTTATCACTATAATAATTATTACTACACAACTGAATAACAAGTACGGCATTTTGTTAACAATTATTGAAAGCAATTTTTTTTACTAGAAACAGATCAAATTTTTTCAGTAAGTTCATATATCTACGTGCACACATGTGTGCTCGGTCATGTCTGACTCTTTGCAACCCCAGACTGTAGCCCACCAGTCTCCTCTGCTTATGGGATTTTCCAAACCAGAATACTGGAGTGGGTTGCCATGCTCTTCTCCAGGGGATCTTCCCGAATCAGAGATTGAACCGGTACCCCTTATGTCTCCTGCCCTGGCAGGTGGATTCTTTACCATTGGCGCCACCTGGGAATCCCTCACATTAGTATTAAATTTTGCTAGAATAGGACATAGATCAGCATCAATCTTGTTTCTATTTTTCATTTTTATACAAGTAAGGTAACACATAGCCTCATAAATAAGCAGATGGGAACAGAAAGTTTTTTAATAGTAATATCTGAACTCCTGGGCTTCTGGGTCAAAATGCCCAAATCACACAGTGATCTACCATTAAAAAAAAAATTTTTAATGAGCTATCATCTGACAATTCAAGCATTCCCTCATATTTGTTAAAAGCAAAGAATGGGGAACAACTGACTAAAAAGGGATTTAAAGTACCTCCCTGGTTGTCCAGTGGTTAGGAATTGCCTTCTAATGCAGGGAATGCAGGTTCAATTCTTGGATGGGTAACTAAGATCTCACACGCCTCAGGGAAATCGAGCCCGCACACTGCAAAAATGACCCAGCGCAGCCAAAAAAAATTTTTTTAAAAGGATTTAGAACACTTTATGTTAGTCAGTATATTGCCAGGAAACAATGTTCTATGAACATTTTCATATTTCTGTGCAAAAAGATCTTTTTGAACAAAATTACCCTATTAGCCACTGGAAGAGGAAATGGCAACCTACTCCAGTATTCTTGCCTGGAGAATCCCAGGGACGGAGGAGCCTGGTGGGCTGCTGTCTATGGGGTCGCACAGAGTCGGACATGACTGACACGACTTAGCAGCAGCAGCAGCAGCACCCTATTAGCAACCTGGATTAAAGGTGACTGAATGGAAAACAAGCCTTGAAAGTCAGAGATCTCCAGAGAATCTTAGTGACATCTCTCTGGGAGAAACTGTTTCCACTGTAGGGATTACAAACCTAGAGAACACCCACTGCTCTCTCCAGAGAGGATCTGCTTACATTCTAGAGCAAACGTCTCCATCTCTATCTCCAGAGGGGAGGAAGCCCAACTGTGCAAGCTACGCCTGTAAGTCTCTAGACTGACAATGTCTCTCTTTCCTGCAGTGCAAACTCTTCTGTGTTCAGGTGACATCTGCAATCACTGAGTCTTCTGATGGGGCACTGCAGTAAAAGTAACTGATGCAAGACTTTCTGAAGTCATTAAAAGCCTGCCTCTGGTCCTGAAGTCTTGTGAGTGTGTCTGTGTGTAAGCATATGCCCGTGGACAAAGAGACATCACAGTTTCAGACTCACATAAACTAATTTACTCTATCAAGTCCAGTATTTCTAACTCTTTTGGTTTGACACTGCAGGATACTATAAACATAGGTTATGTCTTTATTTTGTAAGGAAAAAAAGGGTGAACTATGGTAAAAGTAGAGGTGGGAAAGTAATATCTAAAGCTTTACTACAGACAGATCAATTTTAACAAGATGGCATACTCTTTGGAAAGTCTACGAATACACCAATTGGCATACCATAGGACAATTAAACTAAAGCTAGTGAAAAAATAAAATTGCATAGAAATGTTGAAGATAATTCTATACTTAAAAAGTAAAAATTACAAAATTAAATTTTATATTTTTAGAATTGCATGAGTCTGTGGGTAAACTCTCAGGAAAGTCAAGAAATTATAAGAATTCAGGACAGTGTCTTACTTTTTGAGGGAAAAGGGATATAGTTACGGAAAGCTAAACAAGAGGTTTCTAATAGTAATGTTTCATTGTCTAAATATTTTATGATTGCCTGTAAACTATATAGACATTGTATTTCAGTATATATTTTATAATAATTTTTAACTTATCCATTTTTTAAAGTTAACTGTTGATGTCACAGCTGAGTGATGATTGGGAAAAACTTAAGTGACACGAGTGCCTACTCACATAAGGCACAGCAAATAAGAATATTTTGTTTCTTCATCCACTCTACAAATATTTACTGAGCACTAAAATGTGCCATGGATCTAAGTGCTTCTGAAACTTAATAAAACAAAATGAAATGAAGGGGAGCAGCTGATGTTATTGCAATCATCCAGGTAGAAGAGGACAGTGATTCTGACAAGAGGGGTAGTAGTAGAGATAAATCATCCGATACTAGTGACATTTTAAATGTAGAACCAACAGAATTTCCTGATATTTTAAAGGTATGGTGTAAAAGAAAAAAATATTTAGTATAACTCCAAGGTTGTGACACAAGCAACTGGAAAGATGAAATTCCCATATACTCAGAGAGGTTAGAATGTAGAAGAAGCAGGTTTGATGGAAAAGAAAATCTGATATCACCGTTAGATACCCAAGTGACACTGGATGTATATGGCTGGAGTTCAAGAGAGAACTATTTCAACACCAGATGTGCACCTCACCAAGTCTGTCAACTACAACCATTTTATTCTTGCCTGAGATTTTGATTTGTGTGTACTTCTCATCGAGATAACAATACCAAAATTTGTCTTTTGACTAAGAACTACATATATTTATACAAAAGGGTATTTTTAGTGGTAAGGCATACAATTTTCTAAATACATAACTTCAGCAAAAATACGTGTTTGTGTGTATGTGTGTGTGTGTTAATAAACTATAATGCTAATATGGTTTTGGCACTGATTGCAAACTTCCTCACTAAGAAAAGCTGAGACATTAGCCAGTAACAGCTAAGGAAAACGTCTATGTCACCATCCAGCTTGTACTGTTCTTCCACAGACCTCTGTTGTGACCCATGACATTTTGGGCTGAAATAGGTATTTCTTTCTATCATGATTTTTAAAACCAATTACAAAGCTGCTCTGATCTCTGTTAGTGTAAGTGCTTGAACTGACCTAATGAGGGTCAGTTAGTCCTCTGCCTATGGGTATCTCTGTTCCAAACTACAAGTTCTTTGACTAGCACTGTCCCCCACATCAGACATTCTGTACAACAGCAGTTGCAAGGTTGTGTCTCAGCTTTGAGTGCTAGCTCCTATTCACTCTAGGTATCTTAGCTCTATCTTTGAATTGTGCATCTATACTGGCACACATTTTATAGGTATTCTAGTTGTAGCTGTTGTGGCTAATAAAAATAGTAGATTCTACTTGACTCAAATATTAACTGAAAAACGCCTCCAGCCTTATGGAAAAGTTATATATAATGTTAGAAAGGTCGCCCTTGGCTCTGGAACTCAGAATTTTACAACTTGATAATATTATATCTCATGTTATAAAAACTAAAACAACTTTATGAGGTTACTTCAAGTCTAGGGTATGATTTTCAATACTGTCCATGCATAAATTTATCAGTTGATACAGATATAATAACCATTTTTATCAGCATAGGCTGATAAAATTTTTTAAAAATCTATAATACTTACTTATTATTTTACATTAAAAATATAAATTCTAACAGGGTAAAATTATAGTGTTCACTTTGAATATTTTCTTATATGTAGGAAATTTACACAGATAACCAAATTTCTACTACAATATAGCTCAGTAGGTAGAATAATCCTAAAGGAGATCAGTCCTGGGTGTTCACTGGAAGGACTGATGTTGAAGCTGAAACTCCAACACTTTGGCCACTTGATGCGAAGAGATGACTCATTTGAAAAGACCCAGATGGTGGAAAAGATTGAGGGCAGGAGGAGAAGGGGATGACAGAGGATGGTATCACCGACTCAATGGACATGGGTTTGGGTAGACTCCAGCAGTTGGTGATGGACAGGGAGGCCTGGCATGCTGTGGTTCATGGGGTCACAAAGAGTCAGACACGACTGAATGACTGCTTTGAGTAGGTAATTATCTTTAATAAATAAAGGTACCAAGTGACATAATTGAGAAATTAGAATTAGGAAAACCCTCCATAGATTATACCTGGTGGCTAAAAATTTTTAATTTTTGGCTCTCCTTTTTCTAGACTCAGAGAGATCATCACTTACCTTGGTATGTATTATTACCTCAGATGTGTAACAATACTCTTTCCTGATATCAGTTATATTGAAGTAATGCCCATTCATTCAACACATTTCTTAATATGCACTCTGTATCCAATACTATGTTAAGCACAAGAGATAAGAAAATTTTAAAAATAAATAAACCCTAGCTAAAAAGTATACAACTAAAATAGAATGGAAACACATTAAATAGTTTCATTTCATCGTGGTACACATGTTTTCAGATTTATGCACAAAGATCAGTGATATTAATGAGATAGCTATAATTCTAGGAAAGTTTCAAAGACCTGTTTTCAGATTTATGCACAAAGATCAGTGATATTAATGAGATAGCTATAATTCTAGGAAAGTTTCAAAGACCCAGTGATACTTTAACAAGATAATATGTATCAAGTACACAAGTGCTAGAAGGGCATTCCTAGGAATTAGTATATGAGTCCACATATTAAACCATCAAGTAATTTTGTCCTAGAACACAAGGTAAAAGAAGGGAATTGTCAAGAAATGAAGCTAAAAATAAAGGCAGGGATTTCTTCTTTCTATACTATGAAGACAACATACCCGGGATACACAGAAGGTCTTTCCCAATCCAATAAAGACAAACTGTAACAAACATTTTAAGAGTATGACAGTGCTCTTAAATATTTTAAGAGCATGACAAAAGAGCAAAGAAATCTCAGGAATAAAACAAAAACAAATAATTAAGAACAGTAAACTGAAACTTGAAAAATAAGAATAATCAATAAGCATACAGAAAGGCTGGGTTTTCCCTAACACCAGTATTCAGAGCAGATGACAATGTGTAACAGTTAAATACTACATTCCTAAATTAGGCAGAGCTAGTTGACAGGTACTTAATTCCTAGGTTCATAGTAACAATCAGAATCTCAGAAGAGGCAAGAAGTTAAAGCAAATCCTCCACAAAGAAAATTAATGCTGATTTATGACTCCAGCAAATCCTCCACAAAGAAAATTAATACTGATTTATGACTCCAGGATTCCACATAAGTTCCAATTACACAAGGAAATAAGCCGACCATAAGTGAAAGTTAGAAGACTGCCCACTGTAGGAATCTGAATAATGGAATTGCTAGATAAGACTTTAGAAGACTTATGTTTGAAATATTTAAAGAAGTATTAAAATGAAATTTAAAATTCAAAAATAAATAAGACATTATAAAATGATTAGAAATATCTGCTAATTAACCAAATAATTCAAAAAACTGGGAAGATATAAAATTTAAATTTTTAAATAAATATACTCAATAAATTAATAGTAGATGAGACACAAAAACAAAAATTTGTCAAGTGAAAAAAGATTTGAAAAAATTATCCAAAATGAGTCACTGAGAGTCAAAAGGATAAATAATGATATTTAAGAAAAATGTAAGACAGAATGAGAAAGTTCAACAAATAGCTTAATCAGAGTAACAGTATGAAAGAATAGAGGAAGTAGAGAAGATGTAATTCTATGATGATAAAGAAGTTTTGAGAACTGATAAAGACAATAACTCTGCATATATAAAAATTCATAACATGTAACAAGAAGGATAAATAAAAATAAATCTGCATCTAGACACATTTTTAAGAAAATGAAATGAAATGAAACTCTTCTTTAAAAACAAATTATCCAAACTGAATCAATTTCTGGCCATGGATAAGTAACATGAAAAGATTTAATTCCCATCATTGCAAACAATTTGAAAGTTGGACAAAATATATGAAACAACTATTTTCAAACATTTAATAATCTGAAGTGCAAGAAGACTGTGATTGCTGAAAGAAGAAAAATAAATAAGATGAGCATTGCAATTGTCTCAGATTTCTGCCTGGAGTAACATTCCAGAACATTATGCAGAGAGAGGAAGCCCAAGTAAAACCCAAAAGTCTACTGAATTTTCTTGTCTGAGATCAAGAAATGTGAAGTAGTTGGAATTATGGATGAAAGTTTCAGCAGGGAGCTACAGGCTGAAAAAGATGCTTTAGAAATATTCAGGGGTCTCTTGACATTTTGAGGTTTCCATGGTGGCTCAGATGATAAAGAATCTGCCTGCAATGCAGGAGACCCGGGTTTGATCTCTGGGCTGGGAAGATACCCCTGGAGAAGGGAATGGCTACCCACTCCAGTATTCTTGCCTGGAGAATTCCATGGACAAAGGAGTCTGGCAGGCTACAGTCCATGATGTTGCAAAGAGTTGGATACAACTGAGTGACTAACACTTTCACCTTCTTTTTTTTCACTCTTGCATTTTACTGAATACTAAGACACTCTCGGAGAAGGCAATGGCACCCCACTCCAATACTCTTGCCTGGAAAATCCCATGGACAGAGGAGCCTGGTAGGCTACAGTCCATGGGGTCGCTAAGAGTCGGACACGACTGAGCGACTTCACTTTCACTTTTCCCTTTCATGCACTGGAGAAGGAAATGGCAACCCACTCCAGTATTCTTGCCTGGAGAATCCCAGGGACGGCGGAGCCTGGTGGGCTGCCGTCTAGGGGGTCGCACAGAGTCGGGCACGACTGAAGCAACTTAGCAGCAGCAGCAGCAAGACACTCTAGTATATGATGAAATTTTGTGAGACTGAGCAAACATAAGGTAAGTGGTAAGCAGCCAATTCCAAAACTTTTTTTAGGGCTGGGAGATATTCAAACTCTGACCAGTGAAAGCAGAGATTCATCACTGGTCACTAAGTATTCAGTAGAAATCCCATAAAGGACACATCTTAGCATAAAGCACAATCCATTATTAGACTATTCTAAGCCTGCTTTAAAAAATGTAAAAAAATAATCCTCAAAGGGTTTAGCTAATCTATAACTTTACTAATTGCAAGCTAATATGCCAGAACAAAATCCAGATATTCAACAATGTAACATTCACTATGCCCCACACAAGGAAAAATAGCAAGTTATGTCAAATAAACATAGCCAGAGAAAAAACAGAAAATAAAAACATTCTCATAAATAATGGCGGAAATGATGGAATTAGCTGACTAGGACTTTAAAACAGCCATTACAAATAAATAAATACAGACATGGGAGATATGGAAAATAAAAAAATTACTGCATGGAACCAGGAAAAGCTTAAACACTTTAGAAGAAAAGATCAGCGACGCTAGACCATAGCAACAGAAACTATCATTCTGAATAAGAGAGAAAAAAAAGACTAAAAACAAAATACAAAGATCTCCAGTGACCTACGGAAGAATATTAAGAGGCCTGAAGATATATTTAACGGGAGTTGCAAAATGTGTGTGTGAGGGGTGAAGGACAAAGACTATATGAAAAATAATGCTGAAAACTTTTTCAAAGTGGATGAACTCTATAATCTCAGAAAAAACAAGAAGCCAAATGAAACCAATACAGGATAAACACAATAAAAATCATACATATCATAATCCATTCATGGAAAACTAGCAATAAAGAGAAAAGAGTGTTCCAGGGGAAAAAAAACACATTTTAACTACATGTGACAGTTAATTTATGTCAACTCAAAGGCTCAGCGAGGCCCAGATAGCTGGTAAAACATTATTTCTGAGTATGTCTGTAAGGGTGTTTCCCTAAGAGTTTAACATTTGAATCAGTAGATTGAAAAGATCACCCTGATCAATGTGGGTAGACATCATCCCATTGTCTGAAGGCCTGAACAAAACAAAAAGGTGGAAGGAGGAGAATTTGCTTTCATGCATGAGCTGCAATATCCATTTTCTCCTGTCCTTTTACACAGGTCCTCCTGGTTCTAAGATCCTTGGATTCAAATCAGGACTTACACAATTGGCTTCCCTGGTTCTTAGGCCTTCAGATTTGAACTAGAACTATACTACCTGTGTCCTTAGGCTTCCAGCTTGAAGACAACAAACTGGGGGCTTCTTGGCCTCCATAATCACTTGGGCCAACTCCTATAATAACTTGCTTCATCGACCTACCTACCTACCTACCCATCTATTTACCTGTCTATCCTATAGGTTCCTCTCTCTGGAGAACACTAAAACACTACAGAATAAAGACAAAAATAAGCACAGATTTCTCTTCATAAAATACTCAATCCAGATGAGATGAAACAACATCTTTAAACTACTAAAAGGAACAACTTTCTTATAAAAATATCTTTAAAAAGAAAGGCAGAAGACAAAGCTCTTCTTTAAGGTAGATAAAAACAGAAAGAGCTTGTTACCAACAGCTGTGCACTATAAGAAATGTTACAGAAAAAAATTTTAGCGGAAGTAAAAATATTATAATACATTTTAATATATTAGATGAAAATTTAGAGCTCTACTAAAGCAGTAATGGTGCTGAAAATGTTAGTGAGAGTGTGAAAGTGTTAGTCAAGTCTGACACCACGCAGTCATGTCTGACTCTTTGCGACTCCATGGACTGCAGCCTGCCAGGCTCCTCTGTCTACAGAACTCTCCAGGCCAGACTACTCGAGTGGGTTGCCATTCCCTTCTCCAGGAGATCTTCCCAACCCAGAGATCAAACCCGGGTCTCCTGCATTGCAGGCAGACTCTTTAACATCTGAGCCACCAGGGAAGCCCAAGCATGTGGTAAATATAAAATGTTTTCTCATTCTAAATTTTGGTTTCAACTATGGTTGACTGAAGTAAAATACAATGATGATAATAACATATTATGACAAATATAAAATAAAACGCATGACAAGAGCACCAAGAATGGTAAGTGAGAATGGAAGTATACTATTATAAAAAAGTAACATTGGAGGGTAGATTGCAATACATTAAGATTTTGAAAACCAATACAAAAAAAGGAAATAAATCAATATTGAAATTACAGATATACATTAAAACCTCTATTCAAAAGAAGAGAAATGGTAAAAGAAAAAAAAGATGGGAAAAACAGAAAACAAATAGATGGTAAATTTAAAAGCTGAACAAATTGATAGTTACATTAAATATAAATGGTCTAAATACTCCAATTAAAAGAAAAATATGTTAAATTCAAATGCAAGACCCAACTATAAGCTATAAACCTGTGTTAAGTATAAACACTTGAGCAGGCTAAAAGGAAACTGATGGAAAATATAGATCATACAAACACTAACCCCAAATAATAGTTACATTGAGGAGTGTGGATTTTAATCTACAGGAGATGTCTCTAAGGTTGGGTGTGAAAGATGCCCTTTTCATAAGTGTAAAGTACATACTAGAATTTATATTTTTATTTTCATTAAAAACAGAAAAGAAATTAGGGTTTAATTATAATAAGGATGATTACTGGATCCCTAATACTATGTGATGTGATCAAATTCTCTCTTATGGAACACAAAATATCCTGATGGAAGAAAGTTTATGTGTATGCTTTTTGAGTATTTCAAAATAATACACTATTAATTTGCTCAGTTAACTGAATTCATGAAATTCTATTTCTAATTTTATCAACATTAACTTTATTTCTAACCAAATTAACCACAACATAGATAACTGGTTTAAAAAGAAGCAACCCTCTAAATATTACACAAATAATGAAAGCATATCATTGAAAGCATAGTAGGGATGGCATTTCATTAGCCACATTATGAGGTTAAAAATGATGATTTAAGAAGACTGGGGTCAGCATCATGGTGGTTGGTGTGAGTTGTTCTTTTTTCTCTCTCTTCAATTTAAAACTAATTGGATATCTATAACCGATCCAAGTTCCTTAACACAACACACCATAACACTTCAGAAATGCACCCAAAAGTGGGTGGATTAGGCCTGGGTGGAGGATACAGAGTCAAACAAGGTGTGGCAGCAGTAGCATTGGGCCAGTGGTGGTAGCAGTGACACCAACACCAATGGCAGCGGCAACTCCTCTAGCAGAGGACATTTAAGCTAAAATTCTGCCTGGCCACAAGAGCTGCCGTAGAAGGTCCCATTGCTCTCCTGCAATCAGATTTCTGAAAAGAGGTCTCCATGACTAGGTGGAGGGAAAATAAAGGGAAGAAGGCAGACAGAGAATTGAAGGAATGCATTTCACACCATCTGTCCAAGATGTCAGCAAAAGGTCTGCCTTGTACTCCTCCATTCCCTCTGGGACCTCCCCTACTGGACAAGAACCCAAGTGCTAAGAATACACCTCCCCCAACTCTTGCCACCAACTTTATTTTTTTTAATGCTAGCTTTTCTCTTTTTTTTTAAATAGGCACACTCCCAACTTTAGCTACAAGTCAGCACCAGTTCAGTTCAGTTCAGTCGCTCAGTCATGTCCGACTCTTTGCAACCCCATGGACTGAAGCAAGCCAGGTTTCCCTGTCCATCACCAACTCCAGGAGCTTGCTCAAACTCATGTCCATTGAGTCGGTGATGCCATCCAACCATCTCATCCTTTGTCGTCCCCTTCTCCTCCTGCCTTCAATCTTTCCCAGCATCAGGGTCTTTTCCAATGAGACAGTTCTTCACATTAGGTGGCCAAAGTATTGGAGTTTCAGCTTCACCATCAGTCCTTCCAATGAATATTCACGACTGATTTCCTTTAGGATGGACCGGTTGGATCTCCTTGCAGTCCAAGGGATTCTCAAGAGTCTTCTCTAACACCACAGTTCAAAAGCATCAATTCTTCGGTGCTCAGCTTTCTTTATAGTCCAACTCTCACGTCCATACATGACTACTGGAAAAACTATAGCTTTGACTAGACTGCTTTTTAATATGCTGTCTAGGTTGGTCATAGCTTTTCTTCCAAGGAGCAAGTGTCTTTTAATTTCATGGCTGCAGTCACCATCTGTACTACCAGTAACAAAAACCAAAAACTTATGCTCTAGTGCCACCTTCTGGAAAACGAAAGTCTTCCAATTGACAACCTGTTGAATTGTTAGAATTAAAGTAAACAGCCTTAATACCTAAAATAAAAGTTGCTTGCTAATTAAAATGCAGCAGCAGAGGCACATTTCATCAAGCACTATGAAAAACATAGTATCACAAAAACAAAATGACAATTCTCCTGCAACTGAATCTGGACACAAAATATTGTAATATGATAGAGAATTCAGGTATTATGCAGGTTTTATGAAGAATTTCAACATATTACAAGAATACTCAAAAAAGGCAGTGAACTCAGGAATAAAATTAATAGTTCATTAAAGAGATGTAAATTTTAAAAAAGAACCAAATAGAAATGATGGACCTGAAAAACTAAATACAATAAAAAGAAAAAGAGATGAAGAATATATTAGAAAGCACTGAAAACAGAGCAGATCAGATGGAAGAGAGAATAAGCAACCTGAAAGTTAGGAATTGAGAAATGATTCAAATGCAAGATGAGAGAGAACAAAGATCTTTTAAAAGTGAAGAAACCCTATCAAGTTATCAGACTTCCTTAGAAAATCCAACATAAGAAGGAAAAAAGAAGGGGACAAAGATTTTGTTTTAAAAACAATAGCTAAGAACTTTCTAACCCTTGGGAAAGAACTGGATATATTAATACAAGTCCACAAAGCTAACAGAACACTTTATTATCTCCATGCAAACAGACTTTATAAGACACATCATAATGAAACTGCCAAAGTTAATGATGAAGAAATATTTTTTTAAGATGTAGGAAAAAGAAGTCATCTACAAAGAACTCCCATTTAGGCTATTATTAGATTTCTCAGTAGAAAATCTACAAGCCATGAGAAAGTAGATTGATACATTCAAATTATCCAAAGATAAAAATTGCCAGCCAAGAATACTCTATCCAACAAAGTTATCCTTCAGATATGAAGGAAAAATAAAAGCTTTCCCAGACAAAAAAAGAACTGCAGTAATTCACAACTACCAGTTGTACCTTATGAGAAAGGTTGGAGGGAACTCTTCAAGTTGAAATGAATTCAAAAGTACACAAAACTCTAAGATGATATATAGACAGCCGGAATTAGAAAAGTATAACTTTATTTTGTGTGTGTGTGCTTAGTTGCTCAGTCGTGTCTGACTCTTAGTGACCCTATGACTATAGCCCACCAGGTTTCTCTATCCATGGGATTCTCCAGGCAAGAATACTGGAGTGGGTTGCCGTTCCCTTCTCCAGATTTTCCCAACCCAGAGACTGAACTTGCATCTCCTACAGCTCCTGCACTGCAGGCAGATTCTTTACTGCTGAGCCACTGGGGAAGCCCCAGTTTAATATAAAATAAGGTTCCTTTAATATAAAATAATATAAAATGCATTTTAATATAACTTAAGTTATAAATTTATAAAATTTACCAAATTAACTTAAAATTTACAATTTAATATAAAATACATTTTAACATATTTTAATTAATATATTTAAATATTTTAATTATAAATTTTAATACAAAATAAAGCCTCCATTTTAGAAGTGTGTTAAACACTTAATTTAAGCATACACATTAAAAGAATAATTTAAAATAACTATACTTACTACAACTTGGTAACAAACTCACAGCTTAAAGAGAGATAATTTGTGACATCAAAACATAGATGAGGAACAAGAATGGAACCTTTATGACTGAAAGTAAGTTGCTATAAAGCATAAAAAGGGGTCTTTATTTATGAGATGTTTTATGTAAAACTTATGGTAACAAAGCAAAAATATAAGGCAGAGACACAAAACATAAAAAAAGGGACTGAATAAATCACTATGGAAAACCACCAACTTACAAATGAGACAGAAAGAGAAAGAAAAAAAAAAGAGAGATACAAAATAACCAGAAAAGATAAAGTGGTAGTATTATATTATTATACATCAATAATCATTCTAAATGTAAATAGACTTAACTCACTAATAAAAAAATACAGAATAACTGTATGAATTAAAAAAACAAGATCCAACCATATTTTACCTACAGAAGACTCACTTCAGCTCTAAAGATACACATAGTCTCAAGTGAAGGATTGAAGATGATAGTCTAAGCAAGAAGAAACCAAAAGAAAGTGGGTACAGCCATACTCCTACAAAACATAATAGACTTCAAGTCAAAAAATGGTAGCAAGAGACAAACAAGATCATTATAAAATGGAAAGGGGGTCAAGACATCAAGATGTAGCAATTATATACGTGCTCAAAAATATATATATATACACACATAGATCTTCTTAACACTGAGCACCAATATATTAAGCAAATACAATTGATCTTAAGAGAGACCTAGACAGTAACACAATAATATTAGGAGATTTCAATACCCCACTATCAGGAAACAATAAACAGCCCAGACAGAAATTCAACAATTAATGTTGAAGTTAATCAGACCAGAATACTAGAGTGGGTAGCCTTTCCCTTCTCCAGGGGATCTTCCCAACCCAGGGATCAAACCCAGGTCTCCCTCATTGCAGGCAGTTCTTTACCAGCTGAGCCACCAGGGAAGCCCAAACCATAATTTAGAACAAATGAACTTAGCAAATATACACTTAACATTTCATCCAACAGTAGCAAACTACATATTTTTCTTAAGGGCACATGGAACGTTCTCCAGGATACATCTATAATAGGATGTAAAACAAATGTAAACAAAGTCAAGAAGATTTAAATTATGGCAACTATCTTTTCTGATTACAATGATATGAAACTATATATCAACAACAGGAAAGTGATAAGACAAACATACGGAAACTAACACATTTCTAAACAACAAATTAGTCAAAAAAAGAAATCAAAAATGCATGAACGGGAAAAAGTGAAAGTGAAGCCGCTCAGTCATGTCCGACTCTTAGCGACCCCATGGACTGTAGCCTACCAGACTCCTCTGTCCATGGGATTTTCCAGGCAAGAGTACTGGAGTGGGGTGCCATTGCCTTCTCCATTTAAAGAAGAGTTAACACCAATCCTTCTCAGATGCTTCCAAAATATCGAGGAGAAAAGAACACTTCCAAATTCATTCTATGAGTCTATGAGCATGACTGTTACTGAATGCAATAATGTGCACCTAACACACAGTAAAAACAAACAATACCAAAACAATGGACTCTGAAGCCAAAAGAGGTTTATTGCAGGGCCATGCAAAGAGACGAGTGGCTCATGCCTTTAAAAAATCCCGAACTCCCCAAAGGCGTTCAGCAAAGCCCTTTTATAGGCAAGGTGAGGGAGGGGTGTGCTTAGTTGTTGCATAATTCTTGGTGTCTGATCCTTTGTTCTTGCAGCTGCTCATGTGGGTCAGGTCATGGTCAGGTCACAATGTTCCAGCCACAACATCTTCAACTGGCCTTTGACACCAACAGAGGGTTACCCTAATTCATGGTTAGACATAGCATCACCATCTCTGCCAGTCTGCTGGTCTACCTGTCCATGTACGTACTCTGCTTCCTGAAACAGCCCAGACTCACCTAAGCAAGAAGCTGTGTGTGCAGCTTTGCGTGTGCCTGATGCTCCTGCAGCCTTCTGTTCCAGTCCCCCTCCTCAGTGCCCTGCTGGGTAGGCCTTGCTTTGCAACTGCTCCAGGGAAGGGGACAAGCAAGCAAACGGGGGGCCGGGTCCTATAGACTGCAACCCAAGAAAATTGCTACCATTGAGACCACTACCACACAGGCCAAAGGCCATGCTCCTGTCCCACCCCTGTTACACTACCTTGACATCAAAACCAGGTGAAGGAACCACAAGAAAACTATAGATCAATACCCCTGATGAACACAGATGCAAAAATTCTCAATAAAATATTAGCAAACTGAATTTAAGAACACAGTAAAATTATAATGTGCCATGCTCAGTGGCATTCATCCTGAAATGCAATAATGGTTCAAAATACAAAAGTCAATTGCTATAATTTATCCCATCAGCAAAATAAAAAAATCACATAATCATTACAACAGACACACAAAAAGCATTTGACAGGATATAATATGCTTTCACGATAAAAAATTCTTTAACAAATGGGTATAGAAGGAACACACTTCAACATAATAAAAGTCACATTTGGCAAACTCACAGTTAACACCACACACAACAGAGAGAAAATTGAAAACCTTTTTCTCTGAGATCAGAAACAAGCCAAGGATGCCCAGTTGCACCTCTCTTATTCAATTCAGTACAGAAGTTCTAGCCAGAACAATTAGGCAAGATAAAGAAATAAAAGGCATCTAAGTCAGAAAGGAAGACATAAATTACTGCTTTTTTCTGATAATATGATTGTATATGTAGAAAACTACAAAGAGTCAGCAAAAATAAAACTCTTGGAACTAATCAACAGTTTTACTAAAGTTGTAAGATACAAAAGTTAACATACAGAAATCAGCTGCATTCCTTTACAATATTGATGAACCACCTGAAAAAAAGTACAACTATCCTGTTCACAACAGCATCATAAATAAAATACTTAGAGTTAAATTTAACCAAGGAACTGAAATATCTGTATAATTAAAACTCTAAGATTTGCTGAAATAAATCAAAGAAGACACAATTTTTTTAAACCCCATGTTAATGGATTGGAAGAACCAATATTATTAAATTATCCTGCTCAAAGCCATCTACAGATTCAAGGCAATTCTCATCAAAACTTTAACGTCATTCTTCAGAGAAACAGAAGAAAACAATCCTAAAATTTGTGTGGAACCACAAAAGACCTTGAACAGCCAAAGCAATCCTGAGACAAAGAATAAAGTTGGAGGCATCGTGCTTCCTGATTTCAAACTGTACAACAAAGCCATAGCAATAAGAACAGTATGGAACTGGGAACGGCACAAAAATAGACAGATAAACCAATGGAACAGACCAGAAAGCTCAGAATTATATCCTGGCATATACAGTTAACCAAGATTCAACAAGGAAGCCAAGAATACTCAACAAGGAAAAGACAGTGTTCTCAAGAAATAATGCTGGGGCAACTGGAGAAGTACATGCAGAACAGAAAAGCGGGATCCTTACCTCACACTACTCACAAAACAGTAACTTGAAATGAATCAATGACTTAAACATAAAACCCGGTATCATAAAAATCCTGGAAGACCATATAGGAAAGAAGCTTCTTGACATTGGTCTTGGCAACCATTTTTTTGGACATGATGCCAAAAGCAGACAACAAAACCAAGAATTAACAAGTGGAACTACAAAACTCAAAAGTTTCCCCGGGTAAAAGAAACAATTAAGATGGCAGCACTGATATACATTCACTACTGTGTGTAAAACAGACAGATAGTGGGAAGCTGCTATAGTGGGAAGCTGCTATATAACACAGGGAGCTCAGCTCGGTGCCCCGTGATGACCTAAAGGGGTGGGATGGGGAGGGTGGGAGAGAGGTTCAAGAGGGAGGGGATATATGTATGCTGCTGCTGCTGCTAAGTCGCTTCAGTCGTGTCCGACTCTGTGCGACCCCATAGACGGCAGCCCACCAGGCTCCGCCATCCCTGGGATTCTCCAGGCAAGAACACTGGAGTGGGTTGCCATTTCTTTCTCCAGTGCCTGAAAGGGAAAAGTGAAAGTGAAGTCGCTCAGTCGTGTCCGACTCTTAGCGACCCCATGGACTGTAGCCTACCAGGCTCCTCCATCCATGGGATTTTCCAGGCAAGAGTACTGGAGTGGGGTGCCATTGCCTTCTCCATATTCATGTTGTTGTACAGTAGAAAGCAATACATTGTAAAGCAATTCTCCTATAATCAAAAATAAATTTAAAAAAATAGATAACTAATTAGAACCTGCTGTATAGCACAGGAAACTCTACTCAATACTCTGTAGTGGCCTATATGGGAAAAGAATCTTTAAAACAAAGAACGTCGATATATATATATATATCTGATATTATATTTATCTAACAGATATATTAGATAAATATATAACTGTTATAGTTATCTAACTGATTCACTTTGCTGTACTTAGTAAAAATTTTAAAAAAGAAAAAAAAAACGAAAAGATTATCTACAAAAAGGGAGAAAATTTTGCAAACCACGTATCAGATCAAGAGCTCATACTCGAATTTATAAAGAACTCATACAAGTTAATAACAAATAAAAACAAACATCCAATTAAAAAGTGGGCAAAAGAACTAAATAGGTTTTTTTCAAAGAGGACATCAAAAGGGCCAACATGCACAGGAAAAGATGTTCAACGTCACTAGTCATCAGGCAAACACAAATCAAAACCACACTGAAATACCACCTCATACCTGTTAGAAGGGCTAATATCAAGAAGACAAGAGAGAATAGGTGCTGGCAAAAAAAATGTTAAAAAGGAAGCCTGTATTAACACTGCTGCTGAGAACATAAATTGGTCCAACCACTGTGGAAAACAATATGAAAATTCCTCAAAAAAATTAAAGATAGATCTAGCCCAGTTCAGTTCAGTCATGTCCAACTCTTTGCGACCCCATCGACTGCAGCACGCCAGGCCTCCCTGTCCATCACCAACTGCCAGAGTTTACTCAAACTCATGTCCATTGAGTCGGTGATGCCATCCAACCATCTCATCCTCTGTCATCCCCTTCTCCTCCCACCTTCAATCTTTCCCAGCATCAGGGTCTTTTCAAATGAGTCAGCTCTTCGCATCAAGTGGCCAAAGTATTGGGGTTTCAGCTTCAACATCAGTCCTTCCAATGAAAGGATCTAGCCCACAATCCAGCATTCCATTTCTGAGTATACGCCCAAAAGAAATGAAAACAGAATTTTGAAGAGCTATATCCCATCTTTTTTGAAGTATTTATTCACAATAGCCAAGATATGGAAACATATCTTTTCTCACAGCCTTTGGGAGTGGAAAACGCTATAATTATTACTGAAACAACAATAAATGAGTCTGAAAAGTAAAATTAACTCTAAGTCATAACAAGTGAAGGATTACTCTGTTACTTCCAGTGAAGATAACAGCCTGAAGATACACAACTACATGGGTGAATGAGACAAAGAGAACAGAGTAAAAAGGGAAATGCAGCAAAGGAAAAATAAAGGTGGAATATGCCACAGAGAGAAAAAGACATGGGTCTCTAGCCTTCCTCAACTCTGACAGTGACCTTGCTAAAGCTACCACAATTCTTGTCTGAAATTATATAATATCCTGATTGATGGAAGTAAGTTATTATGTGTCCTTTGTATTAATACAAAAGGAGAACAGAAGATTTTAATTATTTTTGAAGAACACCTGAAGCACATCCTTTGGCCATCTGTGGATTGTAGACAACTAGCCCGCAAGTGTTTAATAAAGAGAAGAACCTGTGGATTGTAGACAACTAGCCCGCAAGTGTTTAATAAAGAGAAGAACCTGTGGATTGTAGACAACTAGCCCGCAAGTGTTTAATAAAGAGAAGAACCTGTGGATTGTAGACAACTAGCCCGCAAGTATTTGATCAAAAAAAGAACATGGGAAAGTTTTTTCTTTCCTTTTTGGCTCCTAATTGTCTCAGAATTCCTGACATAAGTAATTAGGCAAAAATAAAATGCAAAAGGAATTCCTACTGGCATTTGGCAATATAAATATTATGTGTACAGGGGTGATGTTTTGTTAACATCCTGCAATCCTCTGTTTTCAATTTCCTCCATTCTCCTATATAATAAAGTTTTAGTTATGTCTCTGGATACAGAGTAAACTAGGCAAAGTTTAAAGCCCTGCCTTCCTAATTACTCTTCTTATAAAATATCCTAAAAGTCCACTTAATTGATTCCTTCAGGAGTTTAAACAGAATGGCACTCAAAAATTTACATGTGATGAAATGCTTGACAGAAGACTCAAATAGTGAGGTTATGCCATATTTGTCTGGTCTTACTTGAATTATCCATTCTCCAATCTAATGGAGCAAGTATTCAGTTTTCCAATTCTTTGATTCATATTCCTAATGACCAAAAAAAAGTGTGTGGTGGAGTGGTTTTTTGCAACTGAGAGATTATGCCAATCTTATTTAAACAGAACACCATCCCTTAACCACATTTTAATTATGTATTATAGCCAATTGAAAAATCACTTACAAAAGACTTACAAAATGCTTAAACAAAATGTGACACTGATACATACACACACACACGCACACGAATATTATTCAGCCTAGAAAAGGAAGGAAATTCAACACGGACAAAACTTGAGAGCATAATACAGAGGCTGAGGACATGCTGAGTGAAATAAAACTAGTCACAAGGGTACAAATACTTCATGATTCCACTTATATGAAGTACCTGGAGAAGTCAAATTCACAGGAACAGTAGCTGGCAGGTAAGTTGCAAATCCTGCCAGTGTGCGTGGCTTCCAAAAGCTGTCAGCAGGGCCGCCGCTGACCACACAGATTCACCCACAAAATGGCAACGGCTTTTCTAAGGAAAATGGTGGTTTCTAACCACGAAACCTAAGTCAGAGCTGTTGCACAAGGAAGCCCCACACACGCACCAGACTCCTGTTGGGAGCCCCTTCGGATTGAAGTCCCAGTGGGTGCAAAGCCTTTGCCTAGCGTCTCTCCAACCTCCTGCGGCAGCGCATGCAGCCGACTCAGGCTTTTTAAAGCAGGCACGTGCGAAGCAGGCACGTCATCAAGAGGCGCCACCAGAACTGTTGTTCACCCAGTGAAGAGGCTTGGAAGCTAGTTGTCTGTTACAGAATGAACCCAAAGCACCAGCAAACAGATGTAGTTCCTTTGGCTGTGAAATAATGTGCAAAGTTGTATCATTTTCTTGGAAAATGGTGTTACCTAGTGAAAGAGAAGTAAAATTTACACTTTCTGTTGTATGAAAATAAAAAGAAATCTTAAGAGCAGAAAGTAAGATTGTGGGAGGGGCAAATGGATAACTGCTTAATGAGTATAATTGCGGTTTTGCAAGGCAAAGAGTTCTGGATGTGGATGGTGTTGATTGGTAGCAAAACAAAGTGAATAAACTTGACACCATGGTATTGTACACTCAAAAATAGTTAAGATGGTAAATTTTTATGTTTTTTTAATTTTATCATAACTAGAAGTAATTTTTAAAAGATTCATGTTTTCCTGATCTTACTCCAATTATGTGTTGTCCATTCATCTTTTCAAAAAGGCATAGTAGTAAACAAGAATACATTCTAAGCGGTTCAAGTAATGCATAATTGTTAGAGCAAAACAATAAATTCCTCCTTAACTGTCTCTTTCCCCAGGGTAACAGGTGATGGGTATTCTTCTAGTTTCTGTTGTCTATGGGATAAGTATAAATCTAGAGACAAAATGTATATATTTGACATATACATATTATTGGATATGATAATGTGATATCTTTTAACCTACATGGAGTCATGTAATGTACATACTTCTCAGACTTGTTTTTTTTATTTAATGTCTTAGAGATATTTCCAACTCGATGCATACAGCTTTTCCTCATTGTTTTTAACAGCTGCACAGCATTCCGTTGATGAATTTGCTACCATTTATTTAACCATTTCTCTACTAATGAGACGCTGAAATTGTCTCTTCTTTCATTTTCAAATGTTTGACATTGGTAAAGGTCCAGTCTGCTGAATAGTGTACCAAAATCTTTGCATGGAACTATGCCTAGTACCTGGCATAGTCCCTCAAATGTATGTGAATTAAATAACATCTTAGATTCAGGTTCTTTGAGGCTTTGACTTCTACTTACAATACTATAAAATAGTAAAGAAAAAATATATATATATAAATTATTATAACAAATGGAGTACAATTTTTAAGAAACTAAATAGAAATGTGGACTACAGAGGATTTGCTTTGGCATTGCTAAAACTGGCCAAGAATCACTTTTCCCATGCAAACTATTAATTGCAAATCCAGGGTTTGCTAGAATGAAAATACGCAATTTGAGTATCTTCTTTCCCTCTCCCAATTCACTGCTTCAAAAGCACAGAGAATATTTCAAAACACTTTTTCATCTTCTTAAAAGGAGGATAAAATGGAAGGTGATGAAGCCCAGATAAGACGAAAATCATTCCTTCAGAGAAAGCAGTCCATAAAGCTAATGACAAGCCTTTCTAGGTGGCTCAGTGGTAAAGAATCTGCCTGAAACACAGGAGACCCGGGTTCGATCCCAGAGTTGGGAAGATCGCCTGAAGAAGGAAATGGCAAATCTATTCAGTATTCTTGCCTGGAGAACCCCATGGAGAGAGGAGCCTGGCAGGCTGAAGTCCATGGGGTCGCAAAAGAGTCCCGACTTATCTACAACTGAGCATGCATGCAAAGATAATGATCCATTAGAGTTATTTAATACAAAGGTACTTGAACTTTCAAACCAAGACAAGTTGAATAGTATTAGTGTATTTTATAAATGCTACAATTCTTTGAATGCTTTCCCGAGGTATATGATCTTATTGAATCCTCTCAATTCTATAAGGTAGCTATTATTATCTGTATTTCACAGGTGAGGGTATTATAATTTAAAGAGATTAAGCTAGTGAACATGGTGCACCACAACTAGAGTATGAAGTTCGCATAAGCTGCAACTAAGGCCTACACAGCAAAATGAATAAATAAAGTGATTAAGTATTTCTTGAAGGTCACTTGGTTTGGAAGAGCAGAAATATGACTTAAGCCCAAGTCTGTTAGACTCTCAAGACCTATACACTCAGACCATATTGCTCTCAGCTGCAAGAGCTTTACAAGCCTTAGGGAATTCTTTACAGCACTTTCAGCCATGAGATCTTGAACCACCCGGTTTGGGTTGTTGGTTTTGTTCTGTTTTTTCTTTTGAAAACAAATAGATGAGAGAAAACAAAAGATTGCAGAAAAAGGTATCTCCTGATCCTCCTATTCCCCTCCTCCAAAAAGAGAAGGTGAAAAACCAGCTACAAAAACTTCTCCCCGCAATGTCTGAAGAAGATCAGAGCCCCGGGTGCCATTTGTAAGGGTCATTTTGCTATCTTCCAATTCCTCTGAGCTCCAGCCCATTTTCTACTCAAGATACACTGCCTTCCCTGGCAAATATAAATCACGAATATTGTGCTATGATGATGTCCTTCCCTTTCGGCCTCCTTCTCTGCTCCTCAAGAATTGAACTTGCTAGAGGACACTTGAGGTTAAGAAGGTCAGTTAACTGCTTAGGGGCTTTGTTCATATGCACAAGGAGAACAGGCTCAAGTAATCTCTATATTACATAAAAATTCAGGCCTGAAGCCATGTTAACCTTATCTGTGGTTTTGCAGTATAAGTGAAGACAAAATCTGATGCCAGGACATTTCTATGTTTTTTTGTTTGTTTGTTTGTTTCTTAAGCTCAACTAGAACAATGGGTGATCTTATCAATAGTACTTGATCTTATCAATAGAATACTTGATCTTATCAATAGAGTACTTTGACTCTCTTTTCTCATAACCTGTACCAGTAATGTTGTGAAGAATCAGCAAGTAAAAAGAAGATAAATAAATAGAAAGGATGAATTGAACAAATACACAATGAACAAATAAACAGCCAAAAATATGTAACAAACCTGTAATTTAAATGTTTCTCACTTTGTTCATTGTTGTGTTTATGCAATTCAAAAAAAGCAAGAAAAACTAAAAGTAACAGAGGTGAAACACTGAAAAGCAAGTAACCTGAAGCTCTTCAGTATAAAGCAACCCAAATAAGGTAATCATGGGAAATATTATTGAGTCACATTATGGCTCATTAACTGTTGTAACAATAGTCCCGAGACAGTGAGAAAATGTTTAAATACGCCCAAATACCCTTTCTTGGTAAAAAAAAAAAAAAAAAAACCTAGGAAAATGTGTAAGACATTTGAAAAATATTCCTTGAAAAATATTAAAATTTTAACACTTAACAGAGATATGCTATCTGGAAAAATCACTTACGTCGACCGTTTCATGCTACACATACCTAAAATATGAGGTTTCTCTCCCTATTGTATGGAACATTTTGTTTCTTAATGGATCTCTTGGTCTTCGCTTGAGACTTTGGATGGTAATGACTCTGGGCTTTCAATATCTAAAGTAGTATCAGCTTTTCTCTTTTGAAAATTCAAAACTGAAATCAAAGACATCCATTTCTTCTCACTCCAGTTTGGTACCAACTAATTTAGTATTCAGTGATACTATGAAAGTTTTTTCTACATATGCCATTAGCTGCCACCTCTAGCACTTCTTTTTCCAGCTGATTTCCTCACTCTTTGAAATAATTTTAAAAAACTGAAACAAATACAGTGAAAGCATTCCAAAATAGATTTGCCTCATGCTTAGCTCCTATCTCTTCCAGCCTTGGGAGTTTACCTAGAGACATGACCCAAATCCTCATGTTCAATTATCCTGGTTCCCTGGTCACCATTCCTCAGGCTGGGGTTGCTATATCTACCCATTTACAGTAACATTTGGGAAAGCGAGTACCAAGAGGTACCCATTTGGATCACCTGGGCTCCACACATTTTCCTCCCTGTCTCATTGTATAGTAGCTGGTCCACCTCTTCCTCATAATTAGAGTCAATTACCCTGCCAAGATGTTGACCCCTCTTCTTGCACATTAGTCCTAGGATACAAGGAGCCCAAAGGGTGTAGATTAAAATTTAATGGTTCCCTTACTGAGTCCCCTGCTAAAAGTATGCTTTTTTGGAAACCTACGCCCTCTTAACCACTCAGAGCCCAGAGTTGTGAGAATAGGAATCACAAAATTTCCCCATGGATCATTGAAAGTAATGGTAAATGGAGCCACTCCTTCCCCCAACCCTTGTTTTCCTTTCCTGTTGGGAGCAAAATGCCACGTAAGGTCTTTGATTCAGTGCATATACTATGCCCTAGAGGATGGAATGTCATCCACACAAACTATCACCTCCAAAGCGAGCACTTCGGCTCTGTATTGAGTGGGCAGTTCCAAGGCTTTGTCTGGCTATCAACTTCTAGGTAGTGCAATATGTGCTATGACCAACTGACCCCACAATCGTGACTCCTTTCCCACACCAATTTGATATAAAGTATGCCCCTTGTTCTGAGGCAGTGTTATGTGGGATTTCATACTAGTGGACTCAGTACCTATATCTTCAGGGAAGTGTATTGGTGTAGGCACTGTGGACAGAAAAAACAAAAAATAAACCCATGCCTGGAATATACATATATTCTTGTGAGAATGAACCACTTGCCTTTCCAGAGTAGTGCTGCTGCTGCTGCTAAGTCACTTCAGTCGTGTCTGACTCTGTGCGACCCCATGGACTGCAGCCTACCAGGCTCCTCCATCCATGGGATTTTCAAGGCAAGAGTACTGGAGTGGGTTGCCATTGCCTTCTCCGCCAGAGTAGTGAGGGCCCAATAATATAATCAGCTTGCCAGCAAGAAAAGAATTTATGCCGTACTGGGAGCTCAGTTCTTATCTCATTGCTATCGGATTAGAGTCTACAGTAGCAATAGGTAGATGAGTCTTGGTAAGCAGGAGTCCATGACATTGGGTCCATGTATGACCTACATCTTTGTCACTGGCACTTGTGTGCCTATCTTGCCAGCACTGGGCAGACAAAGACAGAGGCTGGCTAACATTAAAACTGGTTGGATTATATTGTCCACTTGGATGTTTAGTGCCTATTCTGTACTGAATGTTCTCTGGTGGACATGAACTACTGATAGAAAGAACTTTCTATTTCGTGCCCAGTTCAGTTCAGTCGCTCAGTCGTGTCCAACTCTTTGCAACCCCGTGGACTGAACATGCCAGGCTTCCCTGCCCATCACCAACTCCTGGAACTTGCTCAAACTCATGTCCATAGAGTCAGTGACGCCATCCAACCGTCTGATCCCCTGTCGTCCCCTTCTCCTCCTGCCTTCAACCTTTCCCAGCATCAGGGTCTTTTCCAATGAGTCAGTTCTTCGCATCAGGTGGCCAAAGTATTAAAGTTTCAGCTTGAGCATCAGTCCTTCCAATGAATATTCAGGACTAATTTCCTTTACAATAGACTGGTTGGATCTCCTTGCAGTCCAAGGGACTCTCAAGCGTCTTCTCCAACACCACAGTTCAAAAGCATCAATTCTTCAGCGCTCAGCTATCTTTTCTTGTGTGTGTGCTCATTCTTATGTTTATTCACATATTCCTATCCCAGATTATATAGTCTCCAATCTTTCAATCTTTTTATTTCCAAGCTTCTTTTGCCTCACCCGTAATTCCTATATATTCAAACTAGTGCAACAGGGGCACTTCTCAAAATTGTTCCTGTTGCGAGAATTTGATCACTATTATTTTTTGAGATCACCCCTGAGTGAGTCTACTGTGCATTTTTGATGCATACACATATTCATTCATTTAATGTTTACTGAAAACCTACTCTGTGTGCCAATTGCTTTGCCAGGGTTTGGGAATCAAAGAAGAAAAAAAGAACAATCTTATTAGTTGAGAGTCCAGGAGAAGTCAGGAAAAACTACAACATCATAACTGAGACTAGCAATATTAATAGCATGCTGTCAAGGAAACAGGTATAAATATTAGATGTTTTAAAGATAGAAATTACCAAGTAGCAAACAAGATTAGCTCACAGACTAAACATGCATAGCTTCACAAAATTGCAGTTTTAAGTAAAAATAATTAATGTACAACCTGCAGATGTGATTATCAGTCCGTAGAGATGAAACCCAGTGTATGCTCTGGGTAGGTTGTCAAGAAAGTACCCATTAATACTGTAAATGTAGCACACCAAGTTTCTGAGATGATGTAATTCCTCTTTTTTCAAACACGTGGATCAGGGTAGATGTCAGGAGCCACCTGCCAACACTGGAATGGATTGCCACCTTGGGAAGGTGATGGGAGATAGCGCCAAAGTAGACAAAGAGAGAAAAGGGAGAAGGGTGTGCAAAAGCAAAGATGAAGAATCACAGGACAATGTGTTCCTAAATAATAGAGATGTGCTTATTACAGTTCACTCGGTGTAGTTTCTGGCACAACCCCTCAAAATAAGTCAATTAGATATAGGCAAATGTTCTTGGCATTGCAAAATGATTGGTCAAAGGTCCAAAAAGAAAATTATATCCCAACAGATTTTGAAATAAAAACTCAAGTTACTCCAAAAGAAAGAAGGCCAACAGTGTACTCCAAAAGAAGTGTTATACATCCCAAATTCTAGGGTCTCAATCTAGGTGCCTAGGTGAAAACAGGGACCTCAACTTAGGAGACACCTCCTGTCAACAGCAGTCATAGAGTATATAGACCCCCAAACAAACATTATATTAAACCCAAACCTTGAGGAATATTTCTTCTGCTCTAAGTGGAGAAAGAGAAAAAAAAAAGCTAACTAAATTTCAACAGAATAAGCATTGAAACATTTGGTCAGCTACCCATGTCTTTAAGAAATCCAAAAATGCTTAAGAAATCTGGCTATGTCTATCATGGAAAATATTGAATTACGATACTTCCAAGCCTTCCTGGATTTCATCATAAAGTACCTCAGACCTCTGATATAACTCATCCATCCTAACAATGAGGGTGAAAACCAAAACATGTTTCTTGGTGGATGAGCTTATAGTACTGAGTGAACTACAGCAGGCAAATCCAGAATTATTATTAAGACATCATGTTCATTCTTGGCATGACAGTCATTCAACACCATCTGACAGTAAAAGATATTTTGTGATAAAGGGACTCTTTCCCAAAGAGTGGGTGTATTTTTGCCAGTGACTGGCAAAGAACTGTTTATAAAGTTTAAACAAGTAAATGATAATTTTTAAAAAGGCATTAAGTGAGAATCATTTAAGTACCTAAAGAGTTCAGCTACACATTAAGTTAGTGGCATAAAACATTTCACCCTTGAGGAATGTGCCAACCTATGAACCCTCATAGGTAAGTAAAATCACTCTTTGGGGGCTATGGATACCTCAATGGCAAACTTGTCCATAACAGGATTCATGTAAAACTTGTCTTATATCAATACATATTAGTAATCCAACATATGCTAAATACTGTTAAAATCCAATTTTAGACCATTGTTCCTGTGAAATATAATATGGCCATAAAATTCCTTTTCATTAGACTTATCTATTTGATTCACTTCTTTCCTCATAGCTAATTAATGCCAGACTAAGTCCTGGATTCTAAAACTTACTCATTTAAAAAGAGTTGTTCACTGATTCTGTATAGCAATGAAGAGCATTTTCAAATACCAAATGCCTTTTTTTCTTGGAGGTAAGAAGAGGTTTATGGAAACATTCACTTTAATGAAAACCTTAAAGTTAATTCTCCCACAGTCTTCACCAAAAAAAATTATCTTTTAGAAGAAAAAATACATGAAAAGTAATGTCAAAACTGTGTTTTTAATAAAATTTTATCAAATTGAAATCTCTAAGGTAAAATACTAGGGTTCTTTGATAAGTAAATAATTAAATAGATTATACTTTGTAGCCTATCCACCTGTCATCATAAATATTACTTTGTTGTAGCATTACAGAGCATATCTACTATCTGGAAGAACCAAGATAATACTCCCATGGTGAACCCCAGCAACTGTTTACCATGGATATTCCCCTTTCAATTTGCATTTGCATTTGAAATACTCAGCTCTTATGAGTTTTACTAGCATAAGAATGAAAATAAGAATTATTATTAATACTATAAAATTACAAATTATCAATTTATAAGTCTAAACATTTGACAGTATGCTCTTTCCCACAAGCAACAGAAACCCTATGAAATATTTGACACCAAGAAAATCTATTGCCTCACATGATAGAGACTCAGAGAAAATTCAGGTTTTAGGGCAAGTTACTTAAGCAAGTTACTTAAGTGTCATCTAAACCAAAGGTTATTACATCCTTCTTTTCTTCCCTCCTTCCTTTGACCTGATTCACAGACTAATTAGATAGATGATGAATCAGGACCAAATCCCTAATCCAGGCAATAAAAAGAAATATACCATCCTCTGATGTGGATGGGTGTCTCTTAGGATTGAAGTCATTTTCTAGAATATGCACCAGTTGATTTCACTTCACAGTTCATTGGCTAGGATTGGGTCACATTTCCATTCTTGGACCTATCACTAGCATGGATAATCAACTTACCTTTAGGAGAACTAGTTATACTACTGTAGCGGGGATACGGTCACCTTCTCTTGGGGACACATGAATGCATACAAGAGCAGGTATACCTGAATAAATTCAAGTTTTATTAGGAGGAAGAGAAAAAAGAACAGTGGGCAGGCAACCAAAAGTGTGTCTTTACAGTAACTGCATTAGAATTATGAAGGTTAAACCTTGAGGGTAAAAGTGGGTAGAGCATTGCTCAGAGGGTAAGGATTTGAGATTAAAAATCTAAATCAAGTTAAGATAATATTTCTTTTTGTAGAACAAGGGATAGAGGCAACAACAACAACAAAAAATCCTGTAAGTAGAGATTAAATTTAAGACAATACATCTTTCAAGGATAAGTACCTAGAAGTATTGAAAGGTAAACATTAGAAAAATTTCAGTCCAAATGCTATAGTTTATAAATATGGAAACCAAAGCTTAAGAGTTTAAATAGTTCAAGATCACATAAGAAATCAGTGATAGGCAGATATGCTGAAATTCATGGTTTTATTCCTGAATTCAATTCTGCACCGACATTATGTTTTTCACTGGATGTCATTTCCAAGAATAAAGATAGGTGCATTATAATTTTTTGATACAAAAATCATTACTCTAAATTGTACAAAATGCTCTTATGTCAGCTCTAGCAATGGAAATGAAGCACCTTTTTTCTCATCTAGCATCCTACATTATTGAAGAAAATTATTAATATTGATACCAATAACTTATCATATACTATGTGCCTGGCATTTTACCAGGTGCTTTATAGTCGTTATTGCTAATCATCCCAACATCCTAAAAAGGAACTCTTAATATCCAGTTTTGCAGATGAACTGAGACTCAAAGGCTTTAAGTTACTTGATTGTGATCAAATTGGTTTTAGAAAAAGGATTTAAACCTAGGTTTGTTTCACTTTAAAGCTCATCCAAGCTACTAGCGTTCACCAAAAGAAATTTTATTAATTTCTTGTCCTGTTAGATGATCCATTAAAAAAAAAAAAAAAACCCAAGTCAAATAAATTTGAGAATCACTGTGTTTTATATCCCTCTCATGGAGATTAAAGATGTACAATATAATATTTAAAAGTATGAGAAATTCTACAAAAAACAGAAATTTATCCAACTCACTTTAACCACTGTTTCTTATCATTTGAAGATTAAATCATTTTTTACTAATAGACATCAATACTCAGGGAAATAATGTCCAGTGGCACCCACTTTGGGAAATTCTTCACTACATTATTTGACATACAAAATACATAATGGATGTTAACAATCAAATTACACTTGAATGATAGTATCAATATGTAATTATACTAAACATATGAAAGCAGTTTAGGAGTTTTACTATGAAATGATTTTAGTTTTACAATTACTGCTCTCAAATGTCAAATCTTGCTTTCCCTCTGAGTAGCAGGTCTTTTTACAACATCTTGATCAAATTACCTTTTTTAGTTATGGTTACTTTTCACATTTAAAGCTTAATATCAAAAAGCAACAGACAAAATCAGTGAAACAAAAGGCTGATTTGTTGAGATCAATAAATTGGCGAACTTCTAGCCATACTGAATAGCAAAAATTGTTATACTTCAGTTCAGTTCAGTCACTCAGTCACGTCTGACTCTTTGCGACCCCATGAACCTCAGCACGCCAGGCCTCCCTGTCCATCACGAACTCCCAGTGTTTACCCAAACTCATGTCCATTGAATCGGTGATGCCATCCAACCATCTCATCCTCTGTCATCCCCTTCTCCTCCTGCCCTCAATCTTTCCCAGCATCAGGCTCTTTTCAAATGAGTCAGCTCTTCACATCAGGTGGCCAAAGTATTGGAGTTTAAGCTTCAACATCAGTCTTTCCAATGAACACCCAGGACTGATCTCCTTTAGGATGGACTGGTTGGATCTCCTTGCAGTCCAAGGGACTCTCAAGAGTCTTCTCCAACACCACAGTTCAAAAGCATCAATTCTTCGGCACTCAGCTCTCTTTATAGTCCAACTCTCACATCTATACGTGACCACTGGAAAAACCATAGCCTTGACTAGATGGACCTTTGTTGACAAAGTAATGTCTCTGCTTTTTAATATGCTGTCTAGGTTGGTCATAACTTTCCTTCCAAGGAGAAAATGTCTTTTAATTTCATGGCTGCAATCACAATCTGCAGTGATTTTGGAGCCCAAAAAAATAAAATAAGCCACTATTTCCACTGTTTCCCCATCTATTTCCCATTAAGTGATGGGACCAGATGCCATGATCTTAGTTTTCTGAATGTTGAGCTTTAAGCCAACTTTTTCACTCTCCTCTTTCACTTTCATCAAGAGGCTCTCTAGTTCTTCTTCACTTTCTGCCATAAGGGTGGTGTCATCTGCATATCTGAGGTTATTGATATTTCTCCTGGCAATCTTGATTCCAGCTTGTGCTTCATTCAGACCAACATTTTTCGTGATGTACTCTGCATATAAGTTAAATAAGCTGGGTGACAATATACAGCCTTCACGTACTCCTTTTCCTATTTGGAACCAGTCTGTTGTTCCATGTCCAGTTCTAACTGTTTCTTCCTGACCTGCATACTGGTTTCTCAAGAGGCAGGTCAGGTGGTCTGGTATTCTCATCTCTTTCAGAATTTTCCACAGTTTATTGTGATCCACACAGTCAAAGGCTTTGGCATAGTCAGTAAAGCAGAAATAGATGTTTTTCTGGAACTCTCTTGCTTTTTCGATGATCCGGCGGATGTTGGCAATTTGATCTCCGGTTCCTCTGCCTTTTCTAAAACCAGCTTGAACATCTGGAAGTTCATGGGTCATGTATTGCTCAAGCCTGGCTTGGAGAATTTTGAGCATTACTTTACTAGCGTGTGAGAAGAGTGCAATTGTACAGTAGTTTGAGCATTCTTTGGCATTGCCTTTCTTCAGGATTGGAATGAAAACAGACCTTTTCCAGTCCTGTAGCCACTGAGTTTTCCAAATTTGCTGACATATTGAGTGCAGCACTTTCACAGCATCATCTTTCAGGATTTGAAATAGCTCAATTGGAATTCCATCACCTCCACTAGCTTTTTAATACTTAATTGAACTAGAAATTCAGTTCTGATTTGAGACTGAATTGAGGATAGTACACTTCCACCACAAATTATTGTTTCATATAACCTCAAGGTACTTGCCCTTAAGGTCCAAGCTGAGAGAAGCATGGACAGGAGGTAGCAAAAGCATAAGCCCAGTTTGAAACTTGTATTTGGGAACAAATGTCAGGTATGTTTATTGGCACGTGAAACTGATTAGAGCCAAGTAGATCAAAATCTTCCTAAGGTGTTAAGGACATGGCATTACCAAAGAAATTATATAGACCTTTGACATCTTGAATCTTCAGCCAATCCATGGGTGCCCAAACTTACCTGAACAGGAAGTGGACTGCAAAATCTGAGCAACTCCCAAAGAGTATATGCCAAAAGTGCACTTGAAATGTGGCCTTGAAAGGATAATAGACAAGAAGGAACCTCGAGAAGAGTAGAGCCAGGACCTCACAGAGCAGTGGTCAGGAATGGGCCTCGCAGAGGGCAGAATAAAAATCCAACCCAGAACTGCCACAGCAGAGGGCCCTTATAATGCCTGCCCTACAGGAGTTCATTATTGCTGTTTACCAGTCACTGCTGTGTATCTCTCATTCTTCCTCATTTGGACAGTTTACTGCTGTTACTCTGTCCCTGCTTCACTGTTAAGTATTAGGTATGGAGGCAGGCAGGTGAGCAGATAATTTTCCTTTTAAAATTTGTAGTTGCTTGACTAGCAGAAGCTATATCTGAATCCTATTTTAAAAAAGTATCTGGAGATCATATACATTGAATCTGTGGAGACAGGGTGAGTAAACTCCATAGTACTTTGGCCAACTTATATGAACACCTAACTCACTGGAAAAAATCCTGATGCTGGGAAAGATTCAAGGCAAAAGGAGAAGAGGGTGGCAGAGGATGAGATGGTTGGATAGCATCACTGATTTAATAGACATGAACTTGGGCAATCTCTGGGAGATGGTGAGGGACAGGGAGCCTGGCATGATGCAGTCCATGAGGCTGCAAAGAGTCAGACATGACTTAGTGACTGAACAACAAAGAAGTTTAAAATGGATATTTGTTGACCACACTGTGGAAGACTCTGCTCCTTAGTCAAACCCATTCATTTCCCTTTCTCTTCTTCCTGGTTACATAAATAGGCTACATTTCCTAGTTCCCTTTGCATTTACATGTAGCCAGGAGTTGGAGTTCTAGGAAAGGATTCCATTGAATGGAAATGATTTATATCACTTCAGTGGTTGGGCCATGTTATTGAATTGTGTCCTCCCCCAATCCATATGTTGAGGCCCTAACCCCAGTACCTCAGAATGTGACTATTTAGAGACAGGTGATTAAATTAAACTGAGGCCATTAGGATGGGCCCTATTCAAATCCGGTATCAAGAAATTTGGACACACAAAGAGACACCAGGGATGTGCACATACAGAGGACCGACCATGTGAGGACATAGCCAGAAGATGGTCATCTGCATGTGAAAGAGAGAGGCCTAGAAGAAACTAAACTTGCTGACACCTTAATCTTGGACTTCTACCTGCCAGAACTGTGAGAAAATAAATTTCTGTTGTTATGGCAGCCCTACCAAGCTAATAAAGCCTGTAAAACTTTCCCATATATTATAATCTTCCTTGTCCTCCCTTTCTGGTTGGATGGAATGGAGATGACCCCCCCAGGACAAAGTTGGAAGCCATGTGCTGAAAATGGCAAGGTTACAAGCTGGAAGGAGTGCCTGAAGGAAAACCATCCAACCAGGAACATCCACACTGTTCAATCACATGGATGAAATATTTTATTTTATTTTATTCTGAAATATAGGGGTTTGTTAGTTACAGCAGTAAACATCACTCTTAACTAACACACCCTACAAGGCTGACGATTTCCTTTTCCCTCTCCAGTTCTCTTCTTAGTCACTATTGGCAGGGGGCAGTATGTACTTTTCACCTCTTAACAAGCCCTGTGGGAATATGGCTGGCTTCTATTACATACTGGCTTTCAAAGTAGGATACTTAGTACCTCTTGTCCACAGTTTGAGGCCTTAACCACAATTCTTGGACACAGTGCATTTTCCATTCAATATCCTCTAACATATTTTAAAAATAGTTTGATTAAGGTAGAAGAAATAGAAAATTCACAATTAATAATAAAATACATTCAACTTATGTGTCATTCAGTGGGAGAACTTCCATTATTTAGTAGGCAATGAGGAAACTATCTATTATTTTTAAAAAAACATTACACTGCCATAAAGAACTTCATATAACTGTCTTATCTTTGAAGACCACCTTCAGAAAACAAAGATTGGTTGTAAGCAATAGATAATGATCCAGTATCACCAACCATGGCCAATATTGGACACTTATGATGGCCATATGAATGGGTAGAGAGACATTTTCTGTAAGTAGGGTGACAATATGCCTGTTTGTCTAGAAGATCCTTGCCTGTAGTTATAAAGTCTGTACTGATTTAGATGATAAATTTGATGAACATCTTATTCATTGGATAAGTTAAGTGTACATATTGAGAGAAGGGAAAGAAGAAAGAGCCCCTTGGAAAATGTTAAGGAAAGCTTTTGAAACTGCACACCACAGATTGGGACTTGAACCCACTGTTTTTTAATTGAAATCCCACACCTGTTTCAGGACTTAATGAAGCTCAGGTTTTTAAGTCTGATCAAAGAAAGAACTCAGTGAGAGACAAAGTGGTAAGTAAGAAGTAGATTTATTTAGAGAAATCCACATGCCACAGACAGAATGCAGTCCTGCTCAAAGGCAAGAGTGGTCCTAGGGCATGCAATCATCTTGGAAAGTGAGAGTGACCATGACAGAAATGCACTCCACAGAGTGTGGGCCATCCCGGAAGGCCAAAGGCCCTGAAATATGGGATGGTTAGTTTTGATGGGTAATTTCACAGGATAATGTGTGGGAGGATTACTCCAACTATTTTGGAGAAGGGGTGGAAATTTCCAGGAATTGGGCCACTGCTCACTTTTTGGCCTTTTATGGATGGCCTTGGAACTGTCATGACACCTGTGGGTGTGTCATTTAGCATATGCTAATGTAGTACAATGAGCGTATAATGAGGCTCAAAGACTACTGGAAGTTGAATCTTCGGCCCTCTTGGACCTAATCCGTTCTAACCAGTTCTTGTCATATCCTCAATGGCTATGTCATTCTTTTAAAGATTCTGCCCTGCCCTCTTGCTTCCTGTTACATTTTCATTAAAACTGTATGCCTCACTCCTAGAGGGATTGTGTTCTCTCTTTTACATGGTTCTTTCTAAGGGTAGTTGTATTAGTCTGCTCATGCTGCCATAACAAAATACCATAGACTAGGCAGCTTAAAAATCACTGCAGATGGTGACTGCAGCCATGAAATTAAAACACACTTACTCCTTGGAAGGAAAGTTATGACCAACCTAGATGGCAATATTAAAAAGCAGAGACATTACTTTGCCAACTAAGGTCCATCTAGTCAAGGCTATGGTTTTTCCAGTAGTCATGTATGGATGTGAGAGTTGGACTATCAAGAAAACTGAGCACTGAAGAAGTGATGCTTTTGAACTGTGGTGTTGGAGAAGACTCTTGAGAGTCCCTTGGACTGCAAGGAGATCCAACCAGTCCATCCTAAAGGAGATCACTCCTGAGTGTTCATTGGAAGGACTGATGTTGAAGCTGAAACTCCAATACTTTGGCCACCTCATGTGAAGAGCTGACTCATTTGAAAAGACCCTGATGCTGGGAAAGATTGAAGGCAGGAGAGGGGGATGACAGAGGATGAGATGGCTGGATGGCTTCACTGACTCAATGGACATGAGTTTGGGTGGACTCCGGGAGTTGGTGATGGACAGAGAGGCCTGGGTGCTGTAGTCCATGGGGTTGCAAAGAGTCGGACATGACTGAGTGACTGAACTAAACTGAACTGGGCAGCTTAAACAATAGACACATATTCCTCATTGTCCTGGGGGCTAGAAGTCCCAGAATGTCCAGCACAGTTTCTGGTAAGAGTTCTCTTCCTGCCTTACAGATGACACCCTCTTGCTGTGTCCTTACATGGCCTTTCTCAATGCAGGCACATGGAGGAAGAAAGAGATCTTTCCCTTCCTCATTTTTTAGGCCACCAATCCTATCAGGTTAGTATTAGACTTCATCTGAGTTTAATTGCCTTCAAAAGCCCTGTCCCAAATACAACCACCTTGGGAGTTTGGGCTTCAACATGTGAATATGTCAGGTGAATATGTGAATATGTCAGGATAGTTCAGTCCATAGCAGTGGTTATGGTTTTTGAGGTACTCTTGTTATTTGTTTTCCTATTATTGTACCACAGTCTAAGTGGAAAAGTCAGAATTGTGTTTATACTTAAAAAAAAAATTGCCTCTTGGCAGCTGCCACAGCATTTGGCAAGCCAAGATCAAAGAAAGCCAGAATTGTAAGCAAGAGTCTATATTTATGTTAGTAATGTTTTGTTATAAACCAACAAGTCTGATCAGCAGAATCCAAAGCTGAGAGATAAAGGACTTTGTATTGTAAAGAGTGATTGGGTAACAGTTTCTTTGTTGTGTTCAGCCTAGTTCCATCAGAAAACAAGAATGGACTTATTGGGATGTGCATTGGTTCATTATGAGGTAGTAAAGTAATTTAAGAGATAGTGTGACCTATACTTACTTTTCACCTTAGGGCAGGTTATAATTGATAATTGAATGTCTATGTGCTTTAGAAAATTACCGCTTACCTACATTCAACAATTACTTGTGAACCAGAAGAAAATACATAGTGTCATAAGTGTGTTTTTCCTCTCTTCATAAAGCAAATTCTCTTCCTTAGGTACTTTGTTTCTGAGATTACTTCTCAATTTTACCAAAACTGTCTTGCGACCATCATCTACAACTGACTCTAATAAAGAAAATCTGACAGTGATAAATCAATATTACAGCTTGAAGACTATGAAAATGCTGAGCTTCAAAAGCAAATGGAAAATAGAAATCTATCTTTTCTGGGGGGAAAAAAAGGAAACTCTTGTATAGATAGGAGACATAATTTTAATACAATCATTGAATTTACAGGAGCCCTAGCTACCCAATCACTCTTTAATAATATCCTTTGCATTTTTAGATTGCACCAGAAAACCTTAAACTAACAAAAATCTTGGTTTTTAAATGATAGGGCAGCAAATCTGAGGAAAGTCAGAAACTCTGAGACGAACTGGTTATCTTACAAACCAGGTATAATATTACAAACAAATCTATCTGTACCTATTGATTTAGGGAAAAGAGGTAAAAGACAAAGCCATAAAGTGGCCTGAATTGAAAGTAGATCAAAGCCCTGTGCTGCTGCTGCTGCTAAGTCGCTTCAGTCGTGTCCGACTCTGTGCGACCCCATAGACGGCAGCCTACCAGGCTCCGCCGTCCCTGGGATTCTCCAGGCAAGAATACTGGAGTGGGTTGCCATTTCCTTCTCCAGTGCATGAAAGGGAAAAGTGAAAGTGAAGTCGCTCAGTCGTGTCCGACTCTTAGCGACCCCATGGACTGTAGCCTACCAGGCTCCTCCATCCATGGGATTTTCCAGGCAAGAGTACTGGAGTGGGGTGCCATTGCCTTCTCCGCAAAGCCCTGTAGGAGTGGCTATTTGTTTGGAGAGACAATAGGGAATGACAAATGCAGTGAAGGAAAAGATAAGGGAGCTACATCTAAATAGCTTGTTATTGACATCTTATATTCCCACAGAAGTTAGAGAAGAGGGTGTGGAATGCACCAAGGGGTAAAGGATGCAAGGACTTCAGAACAAAAATTATGAACGATCCCAGAGAGAAAGCAAAAACAAGAAGTGTTTAAACATTATCTGACAATAAAAGTTAGGGATGAAATTATGAGTAACTGGATCACACCAAATTTCTCCCTTGCCAATTTCCCTTCCACTCTCCACCCCTCAGTATAGAAAATGGGATTTTTAAAGCTGAACCAGAAAGTAGCTCATGATTGCTGATGGAGATCACAAATAATATAATAAAATATTGTGAAAGAAGAAGCTTTTCCTGTGATAGAATGCGGCCACTGATTCTTATTGAAAGTGCCGTGCTTTTGAAAAGCAAATGCAATGAAACCTTAGCAAGACCCAAGAGAAAACCCTATAGCCTTAGGTTATGTCAACTATCTCTCTACAAGAACAGGAGGCATCCCTAATCCTGTACAAGGAAATTTACCTGAACCAGGAAGAGAAGGGAATTCTCTGCTGATTGAGTCAAAAAAAGAATGGCAATACCTCAGAAAAGAGAAAGCCACACAAAAATTCACAAAATTATACAACTTTGCCCAATCTCAGTTTGCTTCATAAGCTCTTCTTCACTTTTTCTTTCAGTTTGTTTAACACTTTCAGACAGGCTGGCACCATTAAATGTTGCCAAAATAGGATCAGTGCAAAGTATTATTAGTTTAAGAATGTGAAGTTAATGACTAAGAAATAGAATCATGGTGCTCCCTTAGAGCCATAACTGAGCCAAGGTTGTAGAAATACTTACTCCCACAGCTACTTGAAGACTTCCCTTGCTATTTTAACCAGAGTAGTGCCTATCTACCTTGGAAGCCTTGACCAACACTCTCAAATCCTCACTGATCTCTGATGATTGCCTTACTAACGATCTCAGCTTTTCTTCTTAATTATTCAGCCCACATTTGTTGAATGTCTTCAATCAATACATCCCAGGTTGTTAAGCATCTTCACATTTTGCTTGTAAGCTCTTGGAAGTAGTATCTTCTTCATCTTTACATCTTTTCAATAACAACACTTCCAAGTGTTTTGCTCTGTGCACAGCACACAGCGTATAAATTAGTAATTCCATAATATTCTAAAACATGTCTATTGAAAATAGAAGGGATTTAGGGTCAGACATGTGTAAGCCTGGCTACAGCAACTTTCCCTGTGCTTCTTTTATGAAATTTCTCATTCATTCTGAGCATTTATTCACGTATCTCCCTGAGGGGCAGTTCAAGAGTATCTGAGAAAGTGAGAAGTTAATGTCTGGAAGGATTTCGTACCTATCTTCTCTCCATTCATATGATCTGGACAAGTTAATTAACTTAGTTAAGGCTCTGTTCTCTCATCTCTAAAATGAAAATGATAATACACACATTATATGATTTTCATTTTACTTTTCAGAATATATAAGATAATATACATGAAGTATTTATTTAGTTCTATGCCCAGTAAGAACTCAATAAACATTTACTATTAGTATTTTGGGCTTCCTTGATGGCTTAGGCAGATGGTAATGAATCTGCCTGCCAATCAGGAGATGCTGGTTCGATCCCTGGGTCAGGAAGATCCCCTGGAGAAGGTAATGGCAACCCACGTCAGTATTCTTACTGGGAAATCCCACGGACAGAGGAGCCCGGAGGGCTACAGTCCAGGGGGTCTCAAGAGTCAGACATGACTTAGCAAGTAAACCACCACCACCACCACTAGTATTTTAGTATTTCACCTCTAATTAGTCTCTGTAATATCCCTGTTGATCCTCCTGATATTCCCTTCTCAAAGTTCCCCAGATTTTTCACAGCCAATTGTAGGGTTCACACATAACCTCCAATACTACATTCCTAAACGTTCTCCAGGATTCTTCTTTCCCTCACTTTCCACATCCAATCAACTCTACTGGTTCTACCTCAAAATCTATTCTGAATCTGTCTGCTTCCTCCCGGCCAGGCCACTATGACAAGTCCAAGCTACCATCTTCTCTCACCTTTCCCACTAAAGCAGCCTCCAAAATGGCCTCGCGGCTTCTATTCTTAACCCTCTACAACCTTTAGTTCACACATCAGTCAAAGTGATTTATAAACCTAAATTATATCACACTATTCATATTACTAAAACTTTACAGTACTTCCTGATCCCAATTATAATCAAATCCAAAGAAACTCTTTTTTTTCTTCAAATATACCTCTAATTCTCATCAGGGTTTTACACTACTACTGCTCCTGTAGGAAGTGCTCTCTCATTTAATACATTTATCAGTGTCTCTTTTTTTCTCCTTTCAGATCTTAGAATAAACACCTCTCTTGATCTCTTTATAAATGCTTTCTAAGGCCACCCTATGTACAGTGGCCACTCAGATACTCTTGTTTAAAAACAGTTGCTAAGTCAGTATTACTGTTTACCTTTGAACAACTAGGGTTTGAACTGCACAGATCCATTTATAATACAGATTTCTTTTCAATAAATATATACTTGGCCCTATGACCCATCATATGTGCATGGGTTTCGCACCCATGGAAGAATTCAACCAACCTCTGATGGAAATTTCCACTGCCGCCACTGCTGCTGCTGCTGCTGCTGCTGCTGCTGCTAAGTCGCTTCAGTCATGTCCGACTCTGTGCGACCCTATAGGTGGTAGCACCAGGTTACCCCGTCCCTGGGTTTCTCCAGGCAAGAACACTGGAGTGGGCTGCCATTTCCTTCTCCAATGCATGAAAGTGAAAAATGAAAGTGAAGTCGCTCAGTCGTGTCCGACTCATAGCGACCCCATGGACTGCAGCCTACCAGGCTCCTCCATCCATGAGATTTTCCAGGCGAGAGTATTGGAGTGGGGTGCCATCACCTTCTCCGAAATTTCCAGTGGTGATTGGTCAACTCCTCAGATGTGAAACACACAGATATGGAAGGCAGATTATTCTACAATATTTTATGTAAGGTACTTCAGCATTCACAGATTTTGGGTGGAGGAGGGCTCCTTGAACCAATTCCCTCTGATCCTCAGAGACCGCTGTATTTATTGATAACCACCCTCCCCCACTTCTGTTGCAGTGCACTGTACTTTAGTGGTTTAAAGTCTAAAGGACAAACTCAAGCCTAAGTATTCATTGATTCCTTCTGAGGTGCATTTCTCAATGGAATTATTTTTCTATCATCAACATGCAGTTGGTGACAGAAATGCAATAATCCCTAGTTATTTAGTTTGCCCCAAAAGTACTTAATGACTTTCAGTGTACAAAGCACTGTGCTAGTGTTCTAGGTAATGTTAGGGAGAAATCACCTTTTTATGCTGAAGGGTGCCAGTTATGATTCCTGTGATCCTCAGGATACTGGAAGGAGTGCACTGAAAAGTCTTGCTCTTATAAGGATTATATTTTAGTGGAGGAAAATAGATCATAATCAAATGAATGAAGAAAGGCTGAATGAATGAACAAGAAAAATATCTGGTAGAGATACATAATGCAATGTAATAAACAGTGACTTCAACAAAACTCAGTTTCTATTAACAAAACTTTCAAATAGATTAAATGCAAATTGAGGGAGGGAATTCCAATGATGAATGTTTCCTCTAGTGCCTGTCTCTATAGACATAGTGCCTAAATGTTCAGCTATACAATTTCTTTCCTTTTTATTCAGTTTTACCCTTGGAGTGTTAAAGTGACAGATATGTATTTTAATGGATGGCTTCTACTAACAAAGTTCTCAAAAGCAGTCCTCATTAACACAAATCAATGCTGTGTCTATGTTTGCAACATATATCACAATGTTTCCATAGACATTGACAATGCTCTTTCCAAATGTTCATCTTCCTTAAATTCTTATATAAACCAGTCTTTTCCCCCATTAATTTTTCTCTCATGTTATGCATAGATAGAGTACAATAATAGCAGCAACTGAAATGAATTTTCAGCTTGGAAAGAATTTGCAGAGTGATCTCTCAACCTCATTCAAGTTCAAGAAAAATTCAGTTCAGGTTACCTTTCATCATCCTTGGTGTTTATTCTAGGAATTCCATCATCAAGAGTAGCCTAGGGCAGACTTAGCCAAGTTGACACAACAGAACTCAATTTTTCAAGGGACTAGGAAAAGAAAACTCCCAGTGTGTTAGAAGAGTTTCTGATCTTTAGGTGAGTATTTTACATTATGAACAGAGAAGCATCTAATGCAAGATTTATTGGTAAAACTCTTAGGGTTCTATTTTCGAAGTTGCATAAAACCATGTGATATTTCCTTCCATTATGTATTTTAAACTATATCAGGGGCATATACTTTTAAAAGGAGGAGAAATTTCAGAGTTAAGCTGCCAGAATCCAAACCATCACTGTTGGTGTGCATGATTCTGTATAAAAGTGCTTTAGAGTAATCACTTCCTTCATTTCAGAATTAAGAAAAATAATTCATCTAATTAGAGTCATATTTTAAGTAGTATAGTATTTATTTAAGTATAAATAAACATGACCTCTTCAGACCTGCTATAACCCCTTTTCATCCATATTGCATGTGCCTTTAGTACCACCCAACCCCACTCTGAGGGCTTCCCTAGTGATTCAAATGGTTAAGAATCCGCCTGCAATACAGGAGACCTGGGTCCTATCCCTGGGCTAGGAAGATCCCCTGGAGGAGGGCATGGCAAGCCACTCCAGTATTCTTGCATGGAGAATCCTGATGAACATAGAAGCCTAGCAGGCTATACCGCATGGGGTCTCAAAGAGTCAGACACAATTGAGCAACTAAACACACATATTAAAACCCCACGCTGAAAATTTCCTCCTGAGAACACCCATCAGAAAGGTCAGGTTCTTTTATAAATAAATTTAAGTGAAAAGAGACACAACTGGTATTTTTCATTTAGTTCTAAATGGGTTTGTTAGCATCTTATAAACATACCTTATTAAAACTAATGATACTCTTCTTATACCAGAATTTTTTCCCAGTTTGCTTCTCATAAAGCAAATATATACAACATGACTGAGCTGCTGCAGAAACATTCTTTGCTTTGCACTGACAGCTTTGCCTTAATCAACTACAAGGAAATCCCCAAACTTCAATCGGTACTAGAATTGAGCATAGCAGTTGCAGTCTAGAAAAGTTAGGGTTTGTTTTTTTTTTTTTTAATTAGTTTATTTTCTATTTTTTAACTTTACAATATTGTATTTGTTTTGCCATACATTGACATGAATCCACCATGGGTGTACATGTTTTCCCCTTCCAGAACCCCCCTTCCACCTCCCTCTCCATCCCATGCCTTCAGGTCATCCCAGTGCACCAGCCCCGGGCACCCTGTATCATGCATTGAAAGCTAGGTTTTTTACATTCCATGGTTACAATTGCCAATTCTGTGCACTTGGGCAAGATACTTAGCCACGCTATGCTTTAATGTCCATATTTGGGAAATGACACTAATGAAAATGCCTACTGTGTAGGATCACTGTGAAGATTACATGAGAAAATATTTATAATATGGTCACAAATATGTTTGACACATAGTTAGTGCTTAATAAATGTTGGTCAGTATTATAACTGTGCAAGTTATAGATTAGAATGTATAAGAAGCAATGCATCAACGGTGGTGTTAGAGGTGGTAAGAAGGGGAAGAAAAAGTTATATGCCATCAAAGACTAGTTCTTTTCAGTGTTGTTTTGATTTTTATCTGTGCATTAATAACTTTTAAATTATTAATGGAATTCCTGTAAGAAAAATAACATGCAAGCACAAGGCTAAAACTACCATTCTAATTCCCCTTTTCACATTGAAATAATTGTTTTATAATGCCAATTCTAGTGTTCTTAGGAATGCAGTTTACACTCTATAGCTAAATATTAAGTATACAGTTTCATCATAGCCACGATACAGATAAGAAAATTGTGAAACCATAGAAAAGTATACTAAGAATGATTAAAGATTTCACAGAAGAGCATTTTCTACTATATGGACATCTCAAAGCAGTAAGTTCTATCTACTAATGCTTTTGACACTCTTGAAAATTCCCCCTACAAAAAATTTTTTCTAAGTGGTGTGATTAAATATATAGATTGAAAGATTAACTCTCAAAGTTTACAAAGTGCAAGATTTCCAATCCAGTTAGAATTCCTCTAATCATGAAGGCAAAAGGGGGCAAATCAAAGGCAAATAATGTGAGTGAACCCAGTTGGAAAGTCATTACAGTCCATTTAATAGAAACAGTCTACTAAGTAAATGATATATTATTTATACATATATATTTTAATATATATAAATTAAATGGTTAATCCTGCTATAGTACACCAAATTTACTCTTCTTTAGTTCTAGCATCACAGGTTAATAATTTTCAATCCTGACTAGTTATATGAAGGTCCAATTGACCCTATAATGTATAAATTAGACACTTAGATACTTAGCCATAACACTTGGCACTTAGCATAAATAACTTCTTGGGAAAACATTTCTTGACTACCTTATCTAAATATTTCTCCTCTGGCTAATGCGAATAATTTCAACTGGTTTATTGCTTCATAGTACTAAGCACTATATGAAAGTGTTTATTTATTTATTCATGTTCTTGTTTAATGTTTGCCACTCAACTCCATACATGTATTTGGTTCACCTCCATACATCAAGTATATACTACAGCACCTAGCTCACAGCAAGCACTCTTTGGAGATCCAATAAATAGAAATAAAAGTTCTGCAAGAGGTAGACCTAGGCAAACTTACCAACATCACAACTTTATAGACATATTTTGTTGGGCAAAAGAATAGCAGCACAAACTCATTAAATAGATTTAATTTCATTCCTTTGTTTTGAATTCCACTATGTTTAATTTTTCTTTACTTTGATTGTTTCTTTTATATTCTCTTGTTAATGTAGTTTAAAAAATAAAACAACTGGAATTGTAGTGCCTTATACAGTAGTTCTCGTAAAGACCAGTTTTGTGCTCAGTCGTGTCTGACTTTTTGTGACTGTAGCCGGCCAGGCTCCTTTGTCCATAGAGTTCTCCAGGCAAGAATACTGGAGTGGGTTGCCATTTCCTTCCCCAGGGGATGTTCCCAATCCAGGGACCAAACCCATGTCTCTTGTGTCTTCTCCACCAGCAGGTGAATTCTTTACCACTGTGCCCAGTTCTTGTAAAACATTACCAAATGTCTTCCAAAAAAAACCATTTCCTCACTACCTATGGAGAGGAGATGTCTAAATTCCTAATGAAAGGATAGATTGCAATCTTTTTCTTTCCTGGGCAGATAACTAAGAATGAGTTCTCTAACAAATCAGCAAGGTGTGGAGTTGAAGTATTTGCTGAAACAAGCATCGGTTTAATCTCAAGCACAGCCAAATCTCTTTCATCAGAATAAACTAGGCCTTCGCTTAAATTTGTATTTCAAGTTAGAATGAATGCTTGTGCCTTTTTAATTCCTAGCCCTATAAAAGAGTTCATGAACTAAAGTAAAATAACTCCAGCTGCTTGTAGACAGTTACTAACATTGAACAAAAGAAATATAATTTGTAGAGAGAGAAAATGGACAAATAACACCCCAAATTCAAAAGTATGCCAAAAGAAGTTCTCAGTAGTTTACAAAAACATCACCAAAGATTTTTCTTGCAACATATAGCCATGGGATAAGTTTGTCCCTAGACAGGTAATCTGTAGAGACTAATATTATGGCACCATTTGAACTCAAACTGAGTTTTAAGAAGTTATCTTAGGTTCAATGAATTACTTTCTGAATAACATCTTCCAAGTCATTTGCCAATATATTTTGAAAAACTTTTACAATTGTAATTGACGAGTGAAATATGATCAATTACAGCAGGTTGAATTTTTTCCCAAAACTTTTATGTTTCTACAGATAAAGATTTCTGAGGATATCTTGATAGTAATCTTACAATGCTGTATTACTTGGGAGTTGGCAAAATTGATACTTGGTGAATTGGTGCTTTAGTTATTTTTTTCCCCCAATTCAATTTCCTCAAATTTCCTAGCAAAGTCAGATTATCTTGTATGTTACTCCTTTCATGAGTGAATACTTCTTTGACATGTTAGATGAGTAATGACAAAGATGTCTATAATTTCTTTTGACCACTCTGTCATACCAAGAAGGATCTTATGCAACAGAAATAAAATGCAAAATAGAATTTGATTTAATAAAATAAATCATACAACCTATTGGCAGTGTCTAGAGGTATAACTGATATTTAAGGAGATACTCAGGACTCACAAGTTAAACAGAATCTATTGTCCTGTTTAATTTCTTTCACGCCATTTTTCATTCTCTATAACAGTCTTGTTTATTTACTAGTTACTTGTTCGTTGTATCTCTCCCTACCTTTCCCTCCCAGTCACAATTCCAGCTTCAAGAGCACAGAGAGTTTGTCCTGTTTCCTGCTGTAACCTGGACAAAGTTGAGGTTTTCAATCACTATTTGTTAAATCAGTGAAATCAGAATGGGACAAGTGTTGACTGACTTCATGAAGAAAACATCTTGACTATTAAATTGTTTCATTCAATAGAGCTGTAGCAGGTTGAATAGAATCCCCTTTAAAGATACATCCAAGTCCTAATCTCTAGTACCTCTGAATGTCACTTAATTTGGAAATAGGTTCTTTGTAGGTGTAATTAAGTTAAAAATCTTGGGATGAGATCATCCTAGATTTAAGGTGGGTCCTAACTTTGACGGCTGAACATTCTTGAAAGAGAACGAAGAAGCAGTTTCGAGACACAGTGGTCATTTGGGAGAAGGTCATAGGAAGATGGAGGTAGAGACTATAGTGATGCATTTACAAACCAAGACACCTCAAAGATTCCTGACATCTAGCAGGAGCTAGGAGAGTGGTACGGAATAGATTTTCCTCAGAGCCTCTACAAAGAACTAACCAAGCCAGTAACTTGATTTTGGAAGTCTGGCCTCCAGAACTAGGAGAGAAGAAATTTTGTTTGTTTTAAGCCACCAATGTGTGGTAATATACTGCATCAGTCCTAGGGAACTAAAACAAAAGTGAACTGAAATCACAATTATTTAACTTGCTCTTTTTTATAATGGCAGAAAGAAAGATAAGATCAATTCATTACTCATCCATCAGTGTGATTAAAAGAGACTATATAAGAAGTTTTCATGAATAGTATTTTCTAATAAATAGTAATGAAAAATCATAAAGTAAAGGAAGTAGCAGTTTGGTCAGGTAATAGACAAATGAGGCAGTGATGTCAGACACTGCATTCAAATCCTGGGTCTACCTTTTACTATGTGACCTTGAACAAGTTACTTGACCTCTTTGACTCTTCCCTGGAAAATGAGAATAATAATAGTATCCAAATGCAAGTAAAACATTTCATCAGGGCCTACAATTAAGGAAGCGCCAGTGATTATTCATGAACTTCTTAATCACCACTTAAGAGAATACAGTTATGCAAAGAGAGCATGGGATTGATACTAGTTGAGGGCAGCATGAAGGAATACACCAAGTAATCTGCTTCTGACTTTAAAAGCTTTCTAAAATGAAACCACAGGTTTCAAAATTCTATGACTTAGGATTTCTACCTCCTTTTTTCTCTTATTCTCTCTCTAGCAATTGTTTCTGTCTGAAAAAAAATGCTTCTTCTATCCTTTTATTCAAGTATCTCCTTCAGCATCCTAATGCTTTTGGGAAAAGGAAGGAATGGGAGCAAGTAAAGTGTGGAAACCACACTCCTTATCTCCTATGTCAATGGCAGAGATTAGGTGCATTCCATTTTAGTGCTTGAAGGTCCATGCAAAACCATCCAGTTCCACTCTTTTGTTTACAGATGGCCAGAGAGTTTATGAAACTCATCTATGATTACTAGGTGAGGGCAGAACTCGAGGGTATCTTATTGTGTGCTCAGTCACTTAGTCATGTCTGACTCTTTGCGACCCCATGTGTCGTGGTCCAGATGCAGGTTGGAAAAGAATTTCCAGACATGAGACACAATGAGAGGGAAATAAAGTTTATTAGAGGGGAAATGCTGTTAGAACAGCAAGCCAGCTCAAGGGAGAACCGATGTTGAACAGAGGTCCTTAGTCCACTTACATACCCAGGGCACAAGGAGTGGGATAGGGGCCTTGTGGGTCATTTGCTGATTGGATGAGGCACATATCCTGGGTGGGGGTCAGGGAGAGTAAGGCAAATATCTTCTCCCTATGGTGTAGGAGGGGAGAACCTGAAATCTGTTAATAGTTACAACATGGCGGGGGGGGGGAAGGACAATAAGGGTCTGGTTTTTCCATTCCTGCATTCCAGGACGCTCCTTGGTTTTATCTGCTCTTTCATCCTTGTGTCACCACACCAAGGACTGTAGCCCACCAGGCTCCTCTGTCCCTGGAATTTTCCAGGCAAAAATACTGGAATGGGTTGCCATTCCCTGCTCCAGGGGATCTTCCTGACCCAGGGATGGAATCCATGTCTCCTGCACTGGCAAGCGGATTCTTCACCACTGCACCATGGGAACTCCGTGGTTACGGTTTTAACTTCTATATGCACATGTACGCTAGCACAGGCCCTCCACATCAAAATAACAAATGACTGACAAGTGAGTTGATGCCATTACTACTAGTACCGTACTAATTCCGCATTTCATTATGAGAGAGAACGAAATGTATGACATAGTGGAAGACAAATAATGTTGACTTATATGTTCATACTAATCTACAGTATGTAATACTGATTATTTTATGTTGGAAGGACAAGTCCTGATATTGCTGAAAATGCCTACCAACTCATTAAAATCTGTGCAAATAATAAAGATGATCTCATAGCCACTTAGAATAACAAGTGTATTATAATGTTTTTTCTCTGTCTTTTACTTGCTCTGTAAGATTTCTTTCAAGGACTTTTTAGAATACCATCTATTTCTAGAAATGCCAGACCCCCTTTTTATCCCATCTGCAAGACATGTGTAGCCATCTCTTCCTTCTTTCACAGGGAATCAGCTTGCGTCCATATTCCAGAAAGTGAGTTTGGAAGGTTGGAGAGAGTGGGAGGTGGTAGGAAAGTCAGCCAAAATGAGCAATTTCAACTTATTTGGGTTTTTTTTCCCCCTGTATAAATGTGGTGGCCAAGACCCAAACAGCTTTCCTGCCAGCATGCACTTTTCCCATCACTCGTCTCTGGCTAGAACTTTGATCCCTGAGCATCACTTGCAGAATTATTTATCATCAGGTGTTTAACATCCCTTAAAGGGGCTCTGTTTCTGGGCCCTCCTAAAGGATATGAAGGAAAACTAGACAACTTTACCATATTAAGTTTAAAACACACAATTCTGCTCTTTGCCACTTTAACTGACATTTGTCTAGCTGCAAGACCACTTTAGACACATCACCAATTTATAATAGTATCCTATAAATGGAGTCCTTTTATTCAAGGATTCAAGTTTGGGTGACTGGATAAAAGATTAGGTCTCTACATAGAAAATTATTTTTATTAAATACATGAAAATTAAAAGATTCCCTCTTAATGTTTTATTCTTTTTAATTTACTGCAGAGAGGAAAAATGATTTCATTTTGAACCAATGAGAGTTCTGGATCCAGATCTCAGAAATATCAGGATTGTGATAGGAAAATACTCATGAAAAAGCACTAAGATATCAGAACATACACATTCCTTTGTATTATTTATTACACTTACAAGTGATATCATACAGTATTTGTCTTTGTCTGACTTTTTCACTAAGTGTAATATTCTCTAAGTATATGCAAAACAGAAACAGACTCACAGATATAGAAAACAAACTATACTGGTTACCAGTGGGAAGAGGGAAGGAGTGAGGGGCAAATTAGAGGTATGGGATTAAGAGATTAAATACTATGTATAAAATAGAAAAGCAACAGGATACATTTGAGAGCATAGAGAATTATTTATCTTGCAATAACTTTTAATGGAGTATAATCTGTAAAAAAAACAAAACAAAAATACTGATTCACTATGCTGGACACCTGAAATTAACATAATATTGTAAACCAACTACACTTCAATTTTAAAAAAAGGTATCAAAACAAATGACCTGTAGATTTAGCATCATTTTCATTGTACCAAGAGCTACTTTATGGCCCAGAGAATTCCTTCAGACCAATATAAAGGAAACTGTGTTTATTTCTTGAAATGATGCCTTTCCTATATAATAAGATCCCTGGTGTAGTAAAGCATCTGCCTACAATGCGGGAGACCCAGGTTCAATCCTTGGGTTGGGAGGATCTCCTGGAGAAGGAAATGGCAACCCACTCCAGTATTTTTGCCTGGAAAATCCCATGAACAGAGGAGCCTTGTGGGCTACAGTCCATGGGGTCGCAAAGAGTTGAACATGCCTGAGCAACTTCACTCTCTTTATTTATTAACTTTCAAAATTTAGAGGAAAAAGCTAATTGGCTTCCAAGTAATCAGTAGCTCACAAGCTCATACATGTTTCCCAAAGAGAGCTTTCCCCTTGGCTAAGTTTCGTGACAGCAAAATACAGAAAGTAAGAATTTAAAAATAGGTTTAAACCTTTTCAAGACATTGACACCATCAATCAGCTGTGAAGTCTGTAACAAATCCAAGAATTCTTAGTGCCCTATGCTTTGTTCCTCTTCCATCTAAGGTTTGAGTTTTCCTTTGTTAGAACAATATAGTCAATGGAGGGCTTTTCTGGTGGCACAGATGGTAAAGAATTTGCCAGGAATGCGGGAGACCTGGGTTCAATCCCTGGGTTGGGAAGTTCCCCTGGAGAAGGGAATGGCAGCCCACTCCAGTATTCCTGACTGGAACATTCCATGGACACAGGAGCCTGGCTGGCTACAGTCCACGGGATCACAGAGTTGGACACAGCTGAGTGACTAACAGATAGCCAACAGAATGTGTGCTTTTAAAGCTTTTTCTTCAGTTTTGTGACAGGCTTCATGTTGTCATTAATTTCTCTCATGGGGTTCTACTTTCTACCAAGGATGAATATCTGTGAGTTTCTGGTTAGAGGTGGTTTTTATTTTGTGGCCACTGGACAGTTTTCTCTTTGTAAAGTTCACCTGTAATTTGATCTCTTATTAGTACTGTAGGTTCACCAAGGAGACTTTATCTCCAATTTTAACATCTTCTCTAATTGTTCCTTTTTACTTGTTTATCCCCATCATGTGTCCCTCTGAGAGTTAATTTACTTTCTTTCTATAAGACTTACTTTTCCCCCCTCTTTCATTATTATTTACCTCTTGAACAGCTCTTTGAAATACCAAGCCCAAAGAAAAGACTAACGGGGAACAAATGTCCTTTTTAAAACAAAGACTAAGCCCTATGCCTTGAAAGAATAATACTGTTTATTACAGATTAGCTTTGTGCTACTCTGATCAAAGTATTGGTTTGGGGCATTTTTCATTACAGGTTAACATCATTATATACCTCTACTTTCTACAACTGTACAACTGTATGGTTTAAACTTATGATTTAAAAAAATATGAACTTTGAAAGTACTAAGATTCTTCCAGAACTGTTTATTCTATTCAGACTGACTTTAATAGAAACTTAATTGGTTATGAAAACCTGTATGTATTATTGGATCTTTTTCAAAGTCCACATAAAAGACTAACCATTTCTCAAACAGTTGGAAAGGTAAGGCCTGAGTAAGTCACTCAGAACCTCAGCTTTCTTATCTGTAAAATGAGAAGGTTGGACCACCTTATCACTAAAGTCCCTACACCCTAAAAATCTATGGGATCAGTGTTTCTCCCCTAGGATTCCTGAATTCTAGAAAAATACCCAAGCACAGGATATTATATATTAGAATCCTAAACTCTTTTCTAAGTTCCAGTTCCCTCAACTGTCCCTTATGATTCAAATCAAAATACACTCTCTGGAATAACTGTGATACCAAGCACACTTAAAATGTAACCTGCAGACAGTTGTTAAGACAAGCATTCTACATGTACTTCCACATGCTTTGCTTAACTGAAGCTTCTTAAAATAACACCACAGCAAACTAATCTGGAGATAAATAGGGGAAAGATATGTAGAGGTCCTTAGGAAAAGAAATACTTCAAAATTAGACTAACTATAAATCAAAACTATGTTCTATTACAGAAAATAATTCATGAAATACAAAAGAAAAAAGCTACATCATAATTTGCTTCCAAACAATTTATCTTTGCTATTAAGCTAATATGACCAACATTCTTAGAAGAAGAAAATCCTCCTCTGAAAATCCTTTCTTCATTATTTCCAATAGTACCATGATAGCAAAATGAAACTACATGAATGGAAGACATTTTCTTGTATGTCTGAAACTTAATAATTTTATTCCAAGTGACAAGAGAAACCTTAAAAGCATTCCTACTGGTTAACAAACACAATTTGTTTTCTGCCTTAGGACCACAGTAATCGTCAGGAAGCTTCACTGATTGCTCATGTTTGCTGTATGTTTTCCAGCATTGTACTTAGCATGTGACCTTTATGTGGCTGTACAGTTTCTCTCACTGTTTTTATAGTTCATAAAATGCTTAGAAAGTGTTTATAAAAATTGCTCAAAGAAATTGGGCCACAGAGAACTTGAGCTTCATGCATCTCAACAGTCCAGCTTTAATTTCATTTTCAAGGAAGGAATATTTTTATTGCAAATGCACTGGTAACATCTATATTTTAGGTTCTCTTGGAATAGCAAGTCAGAAGTGGTTCTGCCCAATGTGTATTATTTGGCCATCACCCTGAAATTGTGATGCTCCAATTACTCTTCTCATGAAATCATGCACACAATTGAATCCTCCCTCTTCCCTTAACATCATCCTCCTTTCGTTGGTCACTTTCAGTTATCTGACTATGCTGGAAAGACATTATGTCATAAACAGCAGAATAACATCTGCGAAGAATCCCTTTGGAAGTCATTGCATGAGCTGTCAAAGCCAAAGTGTACTCTTGGATCTAAAGTCCACTACTTACAAGGTCTGACCTTCAGCCTTATAACTTGTGAATTTTTTTTTTTCCATATAGGCTGCTAGGGGATACATGGCCAGAGAAACATCACAAACAAGATCTCAGTTTATAGCTGTCTGGAGAATCACTGAATTGAGAAACAGCAAAATGTTTTAAGTATCATCTTGCCTTTTCTATTTGGTTTTGGTGTTTTACAGGATAAGGAAGTGGTACTGGATAATTTGAGTTTAATTGAAAGTTCAGTCTTTGCTCTGAAATGCTGGTTTGGAGCTCTACACATGGGTCTTAGGCTGAACTCTATGTAATATAACTGTCAGCAGTGCAGGCTGATGGATATACAACATATTAGGTGTATCTGTATGAATTCATTACTATAAACTGCAGAGGAAACTGTCAGACCTACTCTAACACAGCTGCCTCATCCTTGAAGGCCACACTCCTGGCAGAGTTTCCATAGAGAAAGTAATTCCCAGTTTTCCCTTTTCAATGCTTTACTTGATCAACCTATTATCATGCACTGGAGAAGGAAATGGCAACCCACTCCAGTATTCTTGCCTGGAGAATCCCAGGGATGGAGGAGCCTGGTGGGCTGCCATCTATGGGGTCGTACAGAGTCGGACACGACTGACGCGACTTGGCAGCAGCAGCATTAGAACAAACACATTTTCCTTGAATGATACTAGGTGAATAATTTGAGAATATAATGAAAAGAAATATAAAATCTGGACAACTTATCAATGTACAGAATAAAGCTACAATTTTTGCTTGATAATTGAACTGTTATATGGGGGTAACACATGAACTTTTATAAAAATGGACTTGTGACCCTCCTATTTCACATATCTAGCCCAAAGAAGAATTCCAACAGAGATCACTGTCCCATTCATTTGCTTTGAAAAAAGAAATAAACTCTGTCAACATGTAGGAGGCATCTTCCTTTTAAACTGAGGCACTTATACAACCAATTCACTCTGCTGTACAGCAGAAACTAACATAGCATTGTAAAGCAACTGTGCTCCAGTAAAAATTAAGAAAAAAATAAACCGAGGCACTTAAAGAACTAAACAATTAGGAAGGGGTGGATTATTGGAGTCAAGGGTCATAAGTTCCTACTTCATGCTATATATACGAAGTTATCTGTAGACTGTGTTGTCTGAATTCAGTCATGGCTCATTACCACATATGTCTTGGATTTTGTCCTGTGGGGAAAAATAATTTCAAAATCATGTCAAGCAAATGGTACATTTCCAGTTTCCTGGGGAAAGGTCAGTCTAGCCTACCCCTCACTCCCAAGTCCTCAAAACAGTAACAAAGGTAACACTACAAATTACCTTTAAAAATATGAGATAAAATGCAGGTATTGTAGCTAGAGGAATTAGATGTGAAAACTGTGGCCAAGGAGGCCTATCCAATGAAGCTTAATAGAACAAGGAAAAGTAAATTCAATCTGTGATATAAGACACATTATTTGATTTATGGAATATATCTTGATGAATTATTCTAGTGTTCAGCTTTATTATAACTTAAGTAATAAGAAATTTCATATACCTCTTAAGCTGTAAACAAGTTAAACGGGCTGAAAGTCAGTGAGTATTTTCCAACTGCTTCATTCTGAAGTAAGAAACGTTTGGAAAAACAAGATATAATCTGAGACTTGGTTATCACTGCCTGAATCAAGACAGAGCCAGTAAAGCCAGTCCCGTCCCTAGAAACAGCCATCAGCAAGAGACATACTCAACTTACTGTCCTGATGAGAGAAAAAAACCGAAGTGCTATGTTGTATTATTTATGTTACTGATCTCCTTCAACAACTGAATATAATGTACTGGAAATGTCAGATACATAATGCCGGCTAATCCTAGGAAGTCCAGCTTGAGAAACAATATTAGCTGAAATCAAAATCTCATAGGATGAAAAAGAAATGATCAAAAGATGAGCACTGCTTCATTCTAAAATGAGAAACATTTGGAAAAACAAATTACCTAGTGTTTGGTTTAAAAAAAAAGAAAAAACTAGACTGCCTTGGCCTGTAGAAACAGGCACGGCCTGACTGATCCAGTGGGGATGTGGAACCTACTGCGAATACTCTACCTCCAGTGTCAGGAGATGGCTTCTAAGGTGATGCTAATGGTAAAGAATCTGCCTGCCAATGCAGGAAACTCAAGTTCGATCTTTGGGTGCCGAAGATGCCCTGGAGAAATGGCAACCCACTCCAGTATTCTTGCCTGGAAAATCCCATGGACAAATGAGCCTGGCAGGCTACAGTCCATGGGGTCGCAAAGAGTGGTACACAACTGAAAGGACTTAGCATATACAATGTCAGGAGATAATTTTACCAAAAAGGAAGAAGCTGAATATATTTCTTATTTTTTGAGGAAAGAAAAAGGCAAAGGCTCTGGGACGGTCTGTAGTGACCACATTAGCTTGCAAAGCATTCTGAGCTTTCACAGATTATGTTAATGGAGATGAAGAGGAAAAGAAAGACTGGTGCAGGCCAGTTCACTAGGCCCCAGATGATTTTAGGAAGGAGTAGGAAAACACAGGAACTTCCAAAGGAAAGTGTCTCCCCTCACCCCCAACCAGGGAGACCAAGCTCCATCTTGTTTGTTGCACTGAAGCAAACCAGCTGTTATCGGTGCTGAGACTAGGGAGAGAAAACCAGCAGCTATAGAGATGCTTCTGGTGAGCATAGTGGGGTCAGCCAAGGCTTGTTACTCCAGTGAGATGCAAAGTATCTTTGTTTCCATAAAGTTATTCTAGTGAGCGAAGAGTTCAAGAATATTACAGAAACCATTTGACCTGTTGTGAGTTCAATAGGATCTGTCTTTCTGTAACAGAATGGTCACAAAGACAGTGAAGAGTGAGAGCAATAAGAAACAGGGATCAAGGTCCAGGCTCGAAAGAAAACTGGCAAAATACAGGTTCTGGTATTCTATTTGGAATCAGGGCCATGCATCAATTCTACAGGGAAATATGGCAAAAGCAGAGTAACTAGGTGGGCTACAGATAGCAAAAATCATATATAAGCCAGCCCATGTGAAGAGCAAATAAACAAGTGAGAAGGAGGTACTAGAAAGTGGAGGCTATATTTTCTCATACATAAAATATGACACAAAGAGTTTTATCTAAATAACTGTAAGTCAAAAAATTATTACCCTAGATTTATGATTACTGTTTTTCTCTCTGCTATTTTCTTTCCTTCAGAAACACCCGTCACTTTGATTCCTACCCTTTGATTTCATCTCTATTGTCTTTTCCATCTCATTGTTCTTATCCTTCTATCATTTCTTCTTTATTTATGAGGTTTGATTCCAAATAGTACTGTTTCTCAAGTTGGAATTCCTAGAATTAGCCAACATTATGTATCTGGCATTTCCGATACTTTATAACCTGTTGTTAAAGGAGACTAATAACATAAACAACAAAGCAGCACTGAAGATTGTTTTCTTTCACAAATATATTGTACAGTTTTGGTCGGAAGAAGCCTGAAACAACGTTTGTATATGGATCGTAATAATGTTTTACCTGCTCAACATGATTTGTTACTTCCCCCTTTTGGTTTCTGCGAAACATCTCTCCCACTCCATATTTCCCTAGAGGAGTTATCAATCACATGCCTTACCCCTCCTCCTTGCCAAAGGTGTGGGCACATGATCAAGTTTGATCCAATCATAATACAATATCTCTCCAACACAATGATAGGGTTAATACAGACCTAGGACTAAACTTGACCAATAAGAATCCTCTCAAGGATATTTTAGCTGTATCTGCTGCAGAAGACTCTTTTATATGGATCACAAGTTCTACTAATGAAGACCTGGGATTACTTTTCTGCTATATGATGAGAGCCTATCCACACAGAAGAAAGGGGCCAACACATAGGTAGAAACAGTGAGAAGGATAACCAAGAGATAGAGCTCAAGCCATGAAAACATCACTTGAGCCCAGATTCCAGCCTCACTCTGCCAGTTACATCAGCCAATAAATATTGTTCTTTGCCTGAGCTAGTTTAAATTGAGTTCCAGTCACTTATAACTAAAAGAGCTGTGGGATATATAAATGTCAAATATTATTAACAAGAACACAGCTGATAGTAATACAAAGTCTCTGCAGCTTAATGATAAATGACTAATGAATGCTATTCACATTTTCCAGAAATTATTATTGCTGTAGGCCAGTATTTCTACACATGTTCAGCAAGGTTGGTGAACATATCAATTACTATGGCTTATAGGAGGATCTCCCAGATCCGATTTCATGATTTTCTACTATTTTAAAAAGCATTCTGGATTGTGCATTTTGGATTTAGTATGATACATATCTTCTTCAGTCTTGGATGCTATACAATAGTGGATGTGACATGGCTAAATAGTAAAAATAGCCTCCTTGAGTTCAGATTTAATCTAAAAACTGTTTTTATCTCCAAAAATAAATGCATTGACAATAAAGCACTCTCCTATTCTCACTGGATTTCCAGTATCAAGTGCTTTCATCCACTGAAAAAGTATTTATCAGTGGCCTACTATGTACCAGGCAGTGTATTATATGCTCTGCATTGAAGTATGGAGGACAAAGTACAGGCCAGTGGTGAAGGCACATAATAAACTCATAAAAAAAATACTTAATTGGGGTGGTAATAAATGTTATAAAGAAAAATAAGTCAGGTAAGGGAATAAGGGGGGCTTCCCAGGTGGCGCTAGTGGTAAAGAACACGCCTGCCAATGCAGGAGATGCATAATCGAGATGCAGGCTCGATCCTTGAGTCAGGAAGAGCCCCTGGCGGAGGGCATGGCAACCCTCTCCAGTATTCTTGCCTGGAGAATCCCCTGGACAGAGGAGCCTGGAGGGCTACTGTTCATACTGTTGCAAAGAGTCAGACGTGACTGAAGCAACTTAGTACGCATGCAGGCAAAGGGATACGGAGAAAGCTTCCCTGAAGAGGTGACATTTAAGAAGATATTGAAGCATTTAAAAGAGTAACTTGGGGGAGAGTAGACAATCAGAAAAGTCTTGGGGAAAGAATAAGCTTGGCACATTAAAAAATGACATGAAGCACAGACTTGAAGAAGCAAAGTAACCAGGGCCTTGTAGACCTCGATAAGGAAGGAGGATTTTATTCCACCCATTATGGTAAGTCACTGCAGAGTTCTGAGTGGAAGAATTGCGTGAATTTGTTTAAGTTTCTAGCAACTTACTCTGGGGGTGAGAGGATGGCAGCAATTGCAGAAGAAGGGGATTAAAAGAAGCTAGTGAAGGAGCTATTACTGTCAGCCAGGGAAGACCACATGCTGGCTTGGAGTTAAGATAGTAGCAATGGAGTGTTGAGAAGTGGCTTGGGGATATAAATTAAGGTAGAGATGAGAAGACTTCATAAAAGATTGGGTGGGAGTGAGAAAAAAAACAACAACAAGACAAATCAAGGATAAATCCAAGTTTTTGATCTAAGCGACAATGTAAATGGCGGTGGCATTTACTGAGAGGAAGAACGTCAAGAAGTACACTTTACTGCGAAAATTCCAAGGGAACTTCTGCCTTCTACTCCTGAAGAGGATCTGGGGACTCCAGATTCCCTGTGCCCAGCATGACAGGCTGGTAGAGTAGAAATAGTTTGCACTGTCTGGACAGAAAGGCCTAAAAAAGTGCCACAGAGTTGCCTGAACCCAAATGTGGTGTTGGAACAGTTAAGTATGTTCCCTTTACCCAAGAACAACGCTAAAATGGCGTACAAGATGGATGATCTTAAGCCATGGTCATGGTGATAAGGGAAACACAGCATCGGTCCGTAGGAAGACAGCTCCGCCCATTCTGAAAAGAGAATATTTGAGCAGAAGGCAGAACAAATCAATGATTACAACTCAGACAAGACATGTCATTTACCTCACCCCATTTACCACAGGAAAGCCCCCGTTGCCCACCCATTCCCACTGGAGAACCTGGACAAAATTTGGGGAATGTGTAAAAATATCCTAGGAAAGATTCATTTCAGCATGCATTTCATTAGATACTTGATACAGTTCAGTTGTAGGAAAAATAAAGATAGCCTAACTGTACCTCTAAATTTGTGAACTTGGATTTATATTTTCTAAATAGGGTAGAGACTATTCCAGGGCTAATAGGCACGGATTTTAGAGAGCCAGGAGAAAGTAGAGGGATCACTGAAGGATTTGAGAGCTAAACAAACATATATTTCCTCATCACATTTGACCAAGGACTTCAGTAGTCTCTATGGAGATTAAAAGCCATTGTCAATCTCGACGGTATATGTACTGAACCAAAAACACATAAGATATTTGTAGATAATTTTTTAAATTTTCAGTCTAAAAGTACATAGTATAGCAAACGGTATAACTATAAACCTTCATCGAAAGTTTGGTTATTTCCAATTAATTCATTTGTTTTATGAGATCACAAGTTAAAAAACATCTTTAGATATTGTACAAGTGCCCCCTAAGTGACACTGGTTGTCACAATGCTGATGCTCAGAAAAGGTAACTCAGGAAAGCAGTGTTACTTACTAAATGTTATCTCAACCATGTTCATTCCTGTTTATGTTAATACATGACATAACAGCTAAAATTTCTTTGTAAATGTGTTTAATTATATCCTAAATGTCACAATGTTCTCAAGTAGTCCAGTGTGTCTCAAAGCATTTTTCTGCCAGTTTCTCAAGAACCATTTGTCAGCATCTATCTGTTCATTAGAAGAAATGAACATAGATTCAGATGTTAATTATGTTCTAAGAAGAAATACTCTCATTTTGGTATCCAATAATATAAAGTTTTACTTTTTAATCCTTTGGTAAAATAAAATGGTGGAATTAATTTTCATATAGAAATGCTTAAGACTTTAACTCAAAAATCACTCACAAATTAGATGAATTGTCCAGAAAATGACCTAAAAGCACATGAGGATGACATCAGAAGCTATGGTTTCTCATCGCTGTTCCTTCAATTATTTTCTTGTATCAAATGATATGAGACCTCCTGAGTTTTTTGGTGAATTCATGATTGTTTTATGAGTTTGTATTTTGTTGATTCCATGATCCACCTCCATATCATAAAATGCAAAATCAAATATAAAATCTTAAAACACAATATCTCTAAAGGAAATTAAAAATTCTATAGACAGAAGCCATTCCAAAATAAAGGTGATTAACACAGAAACTATAATATATTTTTAAAGATTCACATTTGTTGTTGTTCAGTCTCTAAGTCATGTTCAACTCTGCAATTCCATAGACAGCAGCACGCCAGGCTTCCCTGTACTTCACTATCACCCTGAGTTTGCTTAAATTCATATCTGTTCACATTTGAACCTCTACAATAGCATCATTCACAATTGTCTGTGGACAACCCAAACAATGTCAGAATTAAGGGAAAGCAAGAAGTATTTTTTTTTTATTATTCAGGAATATGGGTGTAAGTCTAGTACTCTTGTTCACGGTGCATTTGAAGTCTGCACAAAATTTCTGATTACATTAGGCTATAATACTGAGCCAATTATCATGACATTCATACTGAACTGAAAACTCCTTGTTGTTAATTTGCTTAAGGCATTTAAATTTTGTATTCTTCTGTAACGATGAAATATTCCAAGTTTTCAAGTGAAACTAAACAATACCTGGATCCAGTTGAGATGACACTTAATTTCCCAAGGAAGTTCCCATGCTAAAACTAACTGTATAATTTTTGAAGTAAATAGAAAAAATGGCTTAAATAACTTTGGTGCAAGTCTCAGAAGGAAACATTTTTTAAGGCATCCTTATTAATCGTGATAAGTATATTTACATCTTTTGTTTTTGCCTGCCCAGCAAGCCTTTGTTTTTGATTAAAATAGCAGCCTAGTTTACCTTTTGGAAACTGTCTTTCCCTCATTCAAATGACTTTAATAAAATAATAAATGTTATCTCCACTACCTTCTCTCATTTCTGCCTCAGATGAGAGGTAGAAATCTGGATCATGCTGTCTGTCCCAAGGCCGAGCTGTTCCTCTTTCTTAGATTCCAAGGACTACCTCATATGCTTCTCATAATTTTTTTTTAAATTTAGTCAAAGAACTCCAAATGACATAATATACAATTATTTAAATCAACTTGGATTTTATTCCTGGCCATTTATGAGTGTCATTATTAATGTCACAGTATTCAGAGCTGTATTCCCACCCAAATTTGAATGGAATAGTACTTGTGAGTTTGAATGACTATTATCTGCCCGAGTGAGGTGTTGAAATGTATGAAGCAACCTGTAGTTCATACGGAATATACATTTTCTGCAGTCTGTTCTCCTTACATGGCTACAAATAACTTTATATTAGAAAATGCTCTTCTCGTTTTTCTTATATGTGGTTGTGCAGTATCACTTGCAAGGGTATTTTCTAGGGCCATTAAAAATATTAAATTTTGTTCAGTCAAGAGACAGAGTAATAATGCCTTCCAGTTTACGACACTTCATACTGTATAAGGGAATTTTGAGTGTATCATTTACTCTATTGTTGGTATCACATAGGCAGGAAAACAGAGGTTCAATTAACTTCCCAATCAGGCAGCTGGTAAATGTCAAAACTGAGACTAGACTCAAGTTTTCTAACCCTAAGTCCAAAGCTCATTTCTTTATATCATAATAGGCCCTGTCTATAGCATCTTATTGTTAATGTTACATAAATAGTGTTCTTACTGTGTCACTTGGGAAATACCTCATCTTGAAGAGTTGATCAATATATCTCAGATATAGAAATACAGGCAGTAAAAGTTCAATTGAGATGCAATTGTACTTGTGATGCATACATTTATATTTAAAAGCCTAAATCTCTGAAGAATAATTAAAGCTGTGGGCTTGAAGTTTGCTTTTAATAATCTTACAAAATTTCATAGGGACAAATCATATTTTTTTCTATTTTGTTTCTCCAGGATAGACTAAAGGTTTTTTGGTCTACCTACCTGTGAAGTAGACTGATTATCACCAGCTTTACCATATTTAACCTTGAGGCTTAAATACGGTTATGGGACTGTGGATATAACAGTGAATCAAATAAATAAAAATAAAGCAAAGTCCTTATGAATTTGAATAGAATAGAAACTAGCATTATTATAAATACAACCTGCTTTCCAACTTTTTAAAAATAGGACCAAAAACATGTCTCTCAAAAATGTAGTATTGGGTGGTAGTAAATAGCAGACTTGTGGTTGCCAAGGGGAGGGGAGTAGGGAAGGGAAGAATTGGCATTTGGGATTAGCAGATGCAAACTATTATACACAGGATGGATAAACAACAAGGCCCTATTGTATAGCACAGGGAACTACACTCAATATCCTGTCATAAACCATAATGGAAAAGAATATGTACACGTATAACTGAATCACTTTGCCATACAGCAGAAATTAACATAACATTGTAAATCAACTATACTTCAATAATTTTTTTTAAATATAGTATTGAGTGGCAGTAAACAGCAGGCAAAGGACGAAGGAGCTTCTACAAACTGTCCATTTGCTAAAGCTAAAACTAGTCTGAGTTGATCTTGAAACAGGAGAGAAGGGGACAGGGCACAATTTTTAAAAGAATGATATAGCCCAAGGACACAGTATAAACTGATTAGAACCAAACAGGTCCAAGATGGTGGATAAGTCAACTTCCATTAGATCTTGAGCCTCAGTATACATGCATTACAACACAACAGCAAGCTAAATGACACACCCACAGGTGCCATAGTGGTAAAGAACTCACCTACCAATACAGGAGCCACAGGAGACGCAGGTTCAACTCCTAGGTCAGCAAGATCCTCTGGAGGAGGGCATGGCAACCCACTCCAGTATTCTTGTTGGGAGAATCCCATGGACAGAGGAGCCTGGTGGGCTACAGTCCACGGGGTCACAAAGAGTGTCACAACTAAGTGACTGAGCCTGCATAGGTGCCATGACAGTTCCAAGGCTGACCATAAAAGATCAAAAGGTGGGTGATGACCAATTCTTGGAAATCCCTACTCCTCCCCCAGATAACTGGAATCCTCCACTCACTCATTAGCCTATGCAATTACCCACCCCTATAAAATCTGATAATCCCATACCCTGGGGCCACTCTCGCCTTCTGAGATGGCCCACATTCTGTCTGTGGAGTGTGTTTCTCTTTAAATAAATCCACTTCTTACCTATCACTTTGTCTCTCACTGAATTGACTTTCATAGTTTTCAGTTAAAAGACAGTGGCTTCAAGTCCCAATCTGAGTTGCACAGTTTCAGTCTTACCAAAATTCAGAAAATATACACCTTGGGAGAAAAAAAATGAGGGCCCTAATATCTTACCTCACCAGAAATCTTTGAGACTCTTGCAGACATTTCTTCTGCTTCTCAAGAGATGTCAGGCTGATATGTGTCTGAGACTTGAAACTCACAGCCAGAAGACACATTAAAAATTCCCAGGCCCAAAATGTATAAGCAACATTTTGGGTGACATTTTTTCTTATCTTTAAAATTTATTTTTGCCTTGTTAGAGAGAAAACCACAGGTCTAAAATGGCACCACTTATGCTAAAGCCCATGATAAAATTAAATTAATACCTAATATAATTGCAGTTTTGACCTTCCACAGAAGTGTAATCTTACTCGTGCAGTTTAGGCCTGCCCCTCTTCTCCCCAGGGGAAGAAGAGGCAATCTGCATAGTAAAACCCTTGTCTTTCTCTTCCTCCCAACAACCCCCCACACACACACACACAAAAAACGGCTGTCCTTGCCCAAAATAACCCTTCTTTTCTTTTGCTTCCTTGTCCACCCTCCTTCCTAATAAAGACTTCCATTTTATACTGCTCCTCACTCCTCAGTGAGTGAGGCTTCCCTAGTGGCTCAGACAGTAAGGAATCCACCTGCAATGCAGGAGACCTGGGTTCAATCCCTGGGTTGGTAAGATCCCCTGGAGGAGGGCATGGCAACCCACTCCAGTATCCTTGCCTTGAGAATCCCCATGGACAGAGGAGCCTGATGGGCTACAGTCCATGTGGTCGCAAAGAGTTGGACACAACTGAGCAATTAAGTTCCAAACGCACTCCTCAGAACACCATTGTTTCAGCTAGATAGGATGCTATCAGATTTATGAATCACTGAACAAAGACAATTAGATTTTCAGATCTACTCCGTTGAATTTTGTTTTCTGACATCCATTATTCATATTACTGCTTTTAAAGTTATGTAATTAGCTTACTATTCTTGTATCAGTTATCTATTGTTGAATAGCAGACTACTCCAACGTTTAAAAGCCTAAAACAACAACCAATTATTTATCTAAATTTCTATGGGTGGACAATTTGGATGGTGTTCACCTGAATGATTCTTATTATCATCTTACTGGGGTCACTCCTGCATTTGTGAACAACTAACTAAGATCATGGCATCTGGTCCCATCACTTCAGGGCAAATAGATGGGGAAAAAGTAGAAACAGTGACAGATTTTATTTTCTTGGGCTCCAAAATCACTGTGGACCATGACTGAAGCCACAAAAGTAAAAGACACTTGCTCCTTGGAAGAAAAGTTATGACAAACCTAGATAGCATAATAAAAAACAGAGAGATCACTTTGCTGACAAAAGATCATATAGTCAAAACTATGATTTTTCCAGTAGTCATGTAAGGATGTGAGAGTTGTACCATAAAGAAGGCTGAGCACTGAAGAACTGATGCTTCTGAATTGTGGTGCTGGAGAAGACTCTTGAGGATCCCTTGGACTGCAAGGAGATCAAACCAGTAAGTAAGTAAGTAAGTAAGTAAGTAAGTAAGTTGATTTCCTAAAGGAAATCAACCCTGAATATTCATTGGAAGAACAGATGTTGAAGCTGAAGCTCCAATACTTTGGCCACCTGCTGTGAAGAGTTGACTCACTGGAATAGACCCTGATGCTAGGAAAGATAGAGGGCAGGAGGAGAAGGGGACAACAGAGGATGAGAGGATTGGATGGTGTCACTGACTCAATAGACATGAGTTTGGGCAAACTCTGGGAGACAGTGAAATACTATCTGCAGGTGATGGTCATGTAGTCACAAAGAGTCAGATATGACTTAACAACTGAACAATGATAAGCTGCCTAAAAGTTTTCCTGGGATAACGGAGGCAACTGGGAATCGTGTCTCACATTATCCAGTTGGCTTAGCTTCTTCACATGGTGGGAATAACAAAATTCTGAAGAGTAGCAAGAAAGGGCAAGCTCCAACATGCAAGTCATTTTCAAACCTGTAGAAGGAGAACAATGGGGATTTCTAAGACAAAGAGTGTTGGTCCCTATCTAGTTCTATATGGGTAAAACAGTCATAACCCATTGCAATTGCGGACCAACACTGTATTCTGAGAGGAAATTAAAACAATTTAACAGAATGAGGCACTGTGTACTTTGGACTAGTAAGCCCCATAGTCAGATATATGATCTCAGGAAGAATTTTAAGGATGCCAGGTTCCCATACAATAGAAAAGCACTAAAATCACTGACTTGAAACGTCTGTTCTTCGTGATTAGCAATAATCTTTTAACAACATAGATGCTTGACTGAACATCCTTTCTAGCCAGAAATATAAACTGGATTCTCTCCTACCTCTTCCTCAGAGCTAACTGAGTGCTGTCTACTGGGCTACAGTTTTCAGTAAGACCCTGAATAAAACTAAAGCTCACAACTCTTACATTGTGTGTCTCTCTTTAAGATGACAAACCTCCGCCTGCATCATGTTTGCTAACATCACAAAGTTATACAAAGCAAGTACCAAGACCAATCTGGAGTCTGTGAGAAGCACTACCAATGGGTATGGATAAAGGGAGGAAGATTATTGGTAAAATGCTTTTGCAATCCACCACAGCTCAATTATTTGTTGGTTTGTTGGTCTATTTCCAACCAGGAAATGTTAGGCCAGGTTAGGTATGTCCTAAGAGACATACAGTAAAGGCACGTTAATAAAATTATCATTAAATTTAAATCAGAAAGGTTGGCTCTATTTTAAATTAGCAATTTAAATTCATACCAATCAAAAATTAAATGGATACATTCTAAGTCTTTAAAGTCTCCAAATTTACAAATGCAATATGATCATATCATTTTTTCCGTAAAATAAAATGTGCTTCACTGTTTATAGCATAGCTATTTTAATATTTATATAGCATTTCTATTTTCTGGTTAAGAAGAAACACTTTTTAAGATCTCATCCCTTTTCTTTTTATCTAGCATGAGAACCATCAGCTTTCTTTCCAGGGCTATTTCTACACACAGAGACTGGTTACATACACAGACACAGACACAGACACACACAGACACACACAGACACACACACACTTGAAATTACACCACAGACCTATGACACTTGTTCTTACTTAAATTCACTCTGATTATTTCATGTAGGCTAATGAATAAGCAATAAAGAAGTTAAGTGGTCAACTAGATTCAGTCACTAGTCAAAAGTCTTGTCCTCCATAGGAAGTCTCCCTAATCAATCATAAAATTCAATGAAGACCTCAGCAAAATCGCCAGTGACCATGCACCACAACTTTTGGTATTCCCATTAAGAGCTGAAACCAGGAATGTTAAGTCTATGACTACCAAGATCATCTACTAATCTTACTCCTCATACTTAAGAAAAAATTGAAATATCTGAGTATATAAAATATATATGTATGTATGTATATACGTATATATATATAGTGATAGTGAAGTCGCTCAGTCGTCTCCGACTCTTTGCAACCAGGCTCCTCTGTCCATGGGATTTTCCAGGCAAGAGTACTGGAGTGGGTTGCCATTGCCTTCTCCAGGAGATCTTCCCGACCCAGGGTTCGAACCCGGGTCTCCAGCATTGTAGGCAGACGCTTTACCATCTGAGCCACCAGGGAAGTCCATATATATATCTCCTGGCTCATTTTTCAATACAAGAAGTTGTATTATATACACCTAACTTGTTTTTAATTATACCATTATCTGTAACCTCTGAATATTTATACCTCCAAGGAATACAGTTCTATAAAACTATTACCAAAGAAATAATTTGCCAGAATATCTAAATGATTTTGTTCATAATTTCCAACACCTACCAGTGAGGCTGGCATATTTCTAATATATGCTTCCATATGGCCTGTCATTCAAGGGCCCAAGCTTCTTACAAGTATTTTGAAGTGTCCTTTGATAGTACTTTCCTTGGTAAATGCCTGTTACAACTCTACTCACTATTCACTCCACAGTTTAAACGGATTTTTAAAAAGAGCTATTGAACTACTTATTCAGCATAAAATGTGATGAAACTTTCTTCAGCCACATTAAGAAAAAAAAAAAAAGCAAGTCTCAACCCCGAACAAAAATGAGACAGTGGTAGCTAAAGAGCAGCTTTGTTGACCAAGAGAGGAGTCACTAAGGAAATGTCTGGGAAAGTACTTTGATCTCTGCTGGATGTGCCCGTCGTGGTTCACATGAGAGGCTTCTCCCTTTACATAGAGTGAGGACTCAGGAAACTTCTCCACACTGTTGGTAGGGCCAGACAGCTTGGGGGTGGGGAGTGTTTGCTGGGAAATGAGAAATAAGAGCTAAACATACTGAATTTTCTTCTTCTGTCTTGCCGTGCAGTTGTCTGCTTTCCAGAGCAAGTTCCTAGGACCCTCCAACAAGCTTCATGAGTTGTAGTCACACATCTACACCCTGTTGTTGTATAAAGATAAAGAAACACTATAACCTGCTATATTTGGACAGTCTTCTTGGTGAGGCAAAATAGATGTCAAGAGAGGAGGACTATCAATCTAAAGCTAAAGTGAGAGGAGAAAATTAAAGTAAAAACTTCAAAATAAATCATTCACTAGGGAGTCAGTGGATGACAGAGTATGACAGAGTGGGGTGGCAGCTGCAGGGAAGAGGCTCAAAACAGGTTCAAGATCCTGTTTCAGAACCGGAGTGCATTCAAAGTGTCAAAAGTGCCTCCTTTTAAGCACGATCATTTGTAGACCCATAAAGGAGTTACAGGAGGTAGAAATTCTTAAGAAAGTAATCATAGGATCCATGGGTCTTTTTAGAAAGACACATCCAAATGCTAGTAATGAATCTATAATCAGCACAAATTCAAATGTATCCTCCCCAAGCTCCAGCCTTCCAATGCCATATTTGAACCTTCCACATATTTCTGAAATTGCTGTACTATAGTTCTTTCTCTCTGTCCTTGCCTTCTTCTCTCCCTCCATCCCACTCATTTTTGTTCCCACAGATAAGACAGAAAAAGGGATAGCTCTTTTCCTGTTTTTGTTTTTTATCTCCCTTTTTAAACCACTGGAAAGTAGAAACAGTGTCTGCTGTTCAATAAACACACCAGAGTGTTTAATTCATATAGTGGCTGCTGAGAAATACTTTTGAATTCTCTGATTAAATTATTCAAGAGTTTTAGACTTCCTTTATAAAACATAATGGAAAATATGCATGTAACAGAATATATACAATGAGAACCAAGTGCCTTTGAATGTTTTCAGAAGAAAAGTGCCAAACCCTGTTTGGCAAAGACATGTGCCTTTATTTTATTTCAATGGCACTTCAAGAGGCACACCCAAGGCCAAAATTTAATGTTTTAAAAATATAGAAAAGTACTCAGAATCAGCAGTTTATTTCTGTTTTTGTAAGTTCTATATTTTGGCACAGGAGGAATAATATTACAGGGCCAAGATGAATGCTCTGTTCTTGATTCTGTGGCATATAATTTGAATATTTCATAGCACTGAATTATAGCAAGCATCTGATTCATTTAATGTTCAGAAAGCTCTGGTTAAGCAAAGAATCCATCTGGCCTAAATCAAACTGGGTGAGAGCTTCCCAGAGAACCAAGGAGAGAAGAGCTACGTTGGGATATATGATACTACCCAGTGCTCCAAGGAGCTGAAATTCCAGGTGGAGAGGTAGTTCAACAAATCTAAATCTCATTTATAAGACTTGTCACCAAAGGTGGAGAACTGGTAAATAACTAGGTCAAAACATGTCTTTAGTTTCATGCAAGACTGTACCTCAACCATCTTCTATTGACAGCCACCTCTCCTTCTCTACACCAATCCCATAGCACCGCCATCAATACTATCCACTTTTACCAAAATAAGAAGTTTCATATATCTCAAATTCCCTTTCCCTAGTATCTCACAGTACCTATCCCAAGAAGCTCTTATTGTTTAATTTTAAGCCTATTCAATCTTACATTCTAAAGCACAGAGCATGCAGACACCTGTGAATCATCTGAAAATGACAAATGCTATTTAAGGAAGACCTAGCAGATGACCCCTTATAATTAAGAATGATTTAATAAAAGAATAAGGAAATAACTCAAGTACATAGGCCAAAGGAACACAATTACTTTTTCTTGCAGTTATAGAGAATACCGTAATTCACTTAGGCATGCCTGCTTTAAATATTGATATTGTCTCAAGAGATGATACAATGCCTTTCTGAATGGCCGTACAGAGTTTCAGTTCAATCAGCAGCATGCAGACAACAGGCCATTCATTTCCATACTCCAGATAACGTAAAACAGTTACTTCATCCCAAGGCCTGTTGAGAGGCCAGTGAAATCACCGGTCTCCATTAACTTGCACTTCTGGGCCTCTAAATGGTGGTTGTAAAATTGTAAGTGTTTGGATGAACACTTCACAGGACTTGATGAGGAGTGCTTTTCACAATAGAAAATGTGAGTCACACAGCTTTTACAAAGGTATCTGTCTCATGCAGAAAGCCTGAAAAACTGGAATGAAATGTTACCTCTGCCAGAAGAGTGTCAAGAGGCACACCAAGAGGCAACATGTGAAACCAAGTAAGTTATGCTGTGTAAATCAAAGCTCCATTTTCCTATTTAGAAAATGGACTTTGGCAGCAAATTCTTTATTGTCCTGAGCAACAATAGTAGGAACCAGAATGGTTGCTATGAAAGTTTATGGAGTTTTCCATAACCCAGTGTTGCTTGGCACATTTCCCCCCTCTGGGGATTATAGTGACTTTGCTCTATCATGGTTGAAAATGATAGAAACATTTTCATCCAAATATTTTTCACATAGATATATCTAGTTACATTTAAACATTATATGATTCTTCATGCCATGTAGAGCTGGAACATTAAATCCATGTGGGAGATGGAGGCAGGGGGAGGTTATTTATCTATTTGCCTTGCAACAATCCAGAAATTAGGAGGTTTCCTGTTTTATACTCAATATGAAAGTATTTCACATAGGTATGAAATTATGGTAATTTGAGAGGATTGTTAAAACTAATATAAGAATCCCATAAACAAAAATTTGTTTACTTCTATAACTAAATCATAATGTTTAGTGAATTTACCCAAGTGAGCAGAGACTTTTTCAAGATATATATTTTTTAAAATACATTTTAATTTTATTTTTTTAGTCTCTGGTTTTTCTAAATAAGCATCTCTAAATGATAACATTTTAAACTTATTGGGAAATTCTGCCTTTATAAATATTATCTTTCTAAATACTCAAATTGGGGCTTAAGCTAAACATAAGGAACTTTTAAAATAGTAAGAACTTTCGTTGTCTTTTGCTTTTAATTTTTGCATTTTACTTAAATACAAATGTTTTCCATTTATTCATTTATTTATAATTTTTAAAAGAGGAAATATAGAGAGAGGTCGGTCCCTAAGAATTCAAAAAAAAAGGGAAGAATTTTAACATGTTTCAAAAATAAGTGCTTTGGCAAGGATGTCTATTATACTTCCTCTGTTTTAATTTTCATATAAATCTAAATTTCTTTGTTTACAACCAACAACAACAAAAAAAGTATAAGTAAAGTAGATATACATATTTGCAATTAAGAAATATAATTTAATCGTAAATCAAGAAAACATATTAGAGCCTTGCTCATTAAAAGTCCAGCATCAGTTTTGGAAGTCACACTCCTAGACAATGTAACATATGTCTTAAAATAGCAGGTCCAGGTCTGTTTTTGGAAACAACATGCAATATGAATAATCTTCACATGAGTCACAGGCAACAATAAAAGTAAAAAAAAATGTGCAGAGGTAAAGTAAAAACACCATAAATACAATTATCACCACTAAATTTCATATGCTAAGTTGTAACAATTATTTAATCACTGACTGGCACTTACTTAAAAAGGCAAAATGTTTACATAGCTGTAAAAAAAAATACGCCATCTAGGATTTGAATTATACACTCTTTTCCTTGGGCCAAATTTAACTGCATTTCTTTCTCACCCACCAACAAAATCTTTATCCTATATTTTTGTAACACATCACTGGAAATACATTTCCCATCGAATTATACTATATATGGCTCTTAGGATGCTCTGGTTAAAAATCATACTTTTTTAAAAAGTGTTTTTAACATAATATGTAATACTGGTTCACTATCAACATGTATAAAAGTAAATGCATATTCCAAAAAGCAAAAGTAAATTAGTTACCAAAAGCCATGTGCTAGTGACCACATGAAGGCACACAGCTGCTTGATAAATCATTTGTTTATGATGGAAAAATAGTCATCACATTAGTTTTCAAAAGTGTTAGAATTTGTGCTGAGGGTGACTTTTCCTAGAGCAATAACAACTTTAAAACATTTATCATTGATGTTTGAAAACTGCAGTTAAATAACTGAACACTCTGGTGCCTCTAAACAGATTGTAATAGCCTCAGTACCTTACAAATGAAGCATTCAAATTTTTAATTTCTAGAATCAAATGCTAATGACTTTTAGCAAGGAAAAAGCAAAGCATTAAAACACTTCTCCAATGACACTGCATGAGTAATACTAAGAATTTTCTGTAAGTATATTAAATCATGAACTGCTGAGAGAAAAATCCTATGCAATTTCAGACTTAAGAATCACAAAGAGGATAACTCCTAGATAGAGATAGGAAAGTTAGTAATTTTTATTCAAAATCGGGGTACGTTTTAACATTCCCAATCAGTTTAGCCTTACAATCCTTTGAAAGAAGAGGTCTGGATCCAGCCACTTCTGGCCAATGAGTACTGCTATTTTTAATTTAAAGTCCTTAGAAAATGCCTTCCTTTGTCCTCCTCAAGAACTGTTTCCTGGAAGGCCCTCAACTGGGCCTCAGGTTTAACTTGTACACGTGTACCTTCAGAATACTGTAAACCAAAATGTCTTACTTCTAGCCAACCAGACCATGGTATGCATGGGCAGGTTCAGTTTCCATTCATCTCCAGATCTTGGTCCCATAAGTCAGTAACTTATGGACATCTGAAAGGGTTCAGTTCAGTTCAGTCGCTCAGTAGTGTACAACTCTTTGCAACCTCATGAACTGCAGCACGCCAGGCCTCCCTGTCCATCACCAACTCCCAGAGTCCACCCAAACCCATATCCATTGAGTTGGTGATGCCATCCAACCATCTCATCTTCTGTCGTCCCCTTCTCCTCCTGCCCTCAATCTTTCCCAGCATCAGGGTCTTTTCCAATGAGTCAGCTCTTCGCATCAGGTGGCCAAAGTATTGGAGTTTCAGCTGCAACATCACTCCTACCAATGAACACCCAGGATTGATCTCCTTTAGGATGGACTGGTTGGATTTCCTTGCAGTCCAAGGGACTCTCAAGAGTCTTCTCCAATACCACAGTTTAAAAGCATCAATTCTTTGGTGTTCAGCATTCTTTATAGTCCAACTCTCACATCCATACACGATCACTGGAAAAACCATAGTCTTGACTAGATGGATCTTTGTTGACAAAGTAATGTCTCTGCTTTTCAATAAGCTGTCTAGGTTGGTCATAACTTTCCTTCCAAGGAGTAAGCATCTTTTAATTTTATGGCTGCAATCACCATCAGCAGTGATTTTAGAGTCCAGAAAAATAAAGTCAGCCACTGCTTCCACTGTTTCCCCATCTATTTGCCATGAAGTGATGGGACTGGATGCCACGATCTTAGTTTTCTGAATGCTGAGCTTTAAGCCAACTTTTTAACTCTCCTCTTTCACTTTCATCAAGAGGCTCTTTAGTTCTTCCTCGCTTTCTGCCATAAGGGTAGTGCCATCTGCATATCTGAGGTTATTGATATTTCTCCCAGCAATCTTGATTCCAGCTTGTACTTCTTCCAGCCCAGCGTTTCTCATGATGTGCTCTGCATATAAGTTAAATAAGCAGAGTGACAATATACAGCCTTAAGGTACTCCTTTTCCTATTTGGAACCAGTCTGTTGTTCCATGTCCAGTTCTAACTGTTGCTTCCTGACCTGCATACAGGTTTCTCAAGAGGCAGGTCAGGTAGTCTGGTATTCCCATCTCTTTCAGAATTTTCCACAGTTTATTGTGATCCACACAGTCAAAGGCTTTGGCATAGTCAATAAAGCAGAAATAGAAGTTTTTCTGGAACTCTCTTGCTTTTTCGATGATCCAGCGGATGTTGGCAATTTGATCTCTTGTTCCTCTGCTTTTTCTAAAACCAGATTGAACATCTGGAAGTGCATGGTTCATGTGTTGCTGAAGCCTGGCTTGGAGAATTTTGAGCATTACTTTACTAAAGTGTGAGATGAGTGCAACTGTGTGGTAGTTTGAGCATTTTTAGCATTGTCTTTCTTTGGGATTGGAATGAAAACTGACTTTTTCCAGTCCTGTGGCCACTGTTGAGTTTTCCATGCTGACATATTGAGTGGAGCACTTTCACAGCATCATCTTTTAGGATTTGAAATAGCTCAACTGGAATTCCATCACCTCCACTAGCTTTGTTCCTAGTGATGCTTTCTAAGGCCCACTTGACTTCACATTCCAGGATGTCTGGCTCTAGGTGAGTGATCACACCATTGTGATGATCTGGGTCGTGAAGATCTGTTTTGTATAGTTCTTCTGTGCATTCTTGCCACCTCTTCTTAATATCTTCTGCTTCTGTTAGGTCCTACCATTTCTGTCCTTTATTGAGCCCATCTTTGCATGAAATGTTCCCTTGGTATCTCTAATATTCTTGAAGAGATCTCTAGTCTTTCCCATTCTGTTGTTTTCCTCTATTTCTTTGCATTGATCACTGAGGAAGGCTTTCTTATCTCTCCATGCTATTCTTTGGAACTCTGCATTCAAATGGGTATATCTTTCCTTTTCTCCTTTGCTTTTCACTTTCCTTCTTTTCACAGCTATTTGTAAGGCCTCCTTAGACAGCCATTTTGCTTTTATGCCATTCTTTTTCTTGGGGATGGTCTTAATCCCTGTCTCCTGTACAATGTCACGAACCTCCATCCATAGTTCATCAGGCACTCTGTCTATCAGATCTAGTCCCTTAAATCTATTTCTCACTTCCACTTATAATCATAAAGGATTTGATTTAGGTCATACCTGAATGGTCCAGTGGTTTTCTCCACTTTCTTCAAGTAGGTTTACCAAATAGATGGCAGTCTTCAAGAACCTTTAGATAGGAATCACCAAAGTGGGAAGCAGTTAATTTGAATCTTACCAGAAAATACCTGCTGCAATTCCAGAGAACTGCCATAGGAAAAAAAAAAATCACCACCTTAAATGGCCAAAATTAGCACAGAGATAAAGCTTATTACACTGCCATAGTTTTGGAGGGAAATAAAACACATAATATTTTCCAATTATTTCTCCAGCACCATCCACCCCATCCCACATCTGCAGGAAAGAGCTCATACTTTCCAATATACTTTACTTCCCATGCCACTGCCAGCTGTGACAGATTTGTATACGTCACCCAATACTTTTCTTCTTCCTAGATACAAATCTACACTTCATTTTCTAGACTTCTTGTACTTCTTTTTTCCCCCACTTCTGCTCATAGTTAAAGCAGATGTGTCTTCCTCATGCCTTGTCTTCTCTTTGACTGCAGATGGAGGAAACCAAGCAAACACCTAGAGTCACATGAAGATGTAGAGCTACCTACAGAAGGAGCCTAGGTCCCCAAGTGACCACATGGAGCAGAATCTCTGTCCCTCTGACCTGCACTTAACTTTCACAAAAGCATAAAATATACTCCCTAGAGGAGGGCATGGCAATCCACTCCAGTATTCTTGCCTGGAGAATCCCATGGACAGAGGAGCCTGGTGGGCTATGGGGTCCATGGGGTCACACAGAGTCAGATACGACTGAAGCAACTTAGCATGCATGCACACACACTTTTATGGTGTTAAGCTTCTTCAGGTTTGGAGGTTTTTTTTTTTATAGCATTTAGCATATATGATGATTAATAAACTACTTCTCTTGTATCACAGTTGAATCTATAATCTTACTTATTGGATTTCTAAAAATAATATATATTTTTTCCATTGTGGAAGGAGTCTGCCATGGCCAAGCCAGTAGGAACTTTACAAAGTGTCTCTCAGCTGGATTTGCTCTTTTCATTTTCCTCGCTCATGACTCATCCATGACCATTCTAAAACCATTTTCTTCTTTGCTACTACAATTTACTTGCAAGAACAGAGAAGTTCTTACATAGGATAATGACCCTAGGAGTTCCATAGAGAGACCAGCAAGATGAAACGGAGACGCTGCTGCTGCTGCTGCTGTGTCGCTTCAGTTGTGTCCGACTCTGTGCGACCCCATAGACGGCAGCCCACCAGGCTCCGCCGTCCCTGGGATTCTCCAGGCAAGAATACTGGAGTGGGTTGCCATTTCCTTCTCCAGTGCATTAAAGGGAAAAGTGAAAGTGAAGTCGCTCAGTCGTGTCCGACTCTTAGCGACCCCATGGACTGCAGCCTACCAGGCTCCTCCGTCCATGGGATTTTCCAGGCACGAGTACTGGAGTGGGGTGCCATTGCCTTCTCCGGAAACGGAGATGAGATAACCTTATTCTTAACCACCTATGATTTCAGAATCACAGAAATGTTAACTCATATTAGGCTACTAACTTTGGCATTTCTGGAAATTTTCATTGCTTTACAGGATAATAAACTATTCCACAAACCAGAGATATGTGGGAAAAGGAGGAAGTTCAAGTAGCTGAATGGAATTAGCCTTATCATATAGATACTGCAGAGTTTCCTACATGTAATCTTTGTGAGCATTGTTCTACAATTCTTTGGGGATAAAAAACACAGGGAACACATTAGAAACTGTATTTCCACTGTTAGACACATTGGAATTTTCAACCACTGTTTTCAACTAAAAAGCATAAAATAATAAACTTAGATGTTCTAAGTGTGGGCTTTGGAACTTTCTTTGTTGATGCTATCATGAGTACACATATTAGAAGTAAAATGGAAGATGAATAGTTTACAGTGTAAAGAAATATTTTCCATCTTCACAATCTACGGTTTCAGGGCTCCCCTAAGGCCTTGAAATGAAGTCTACTTGGTGGTCTCAACTCTAACCCCTGGAGAATGTGTTCTACATCTCCAACGCAGAACACCTGATTCTGCAGAATTTGACACTTCTCTGCAACCTCCACACAGAAGAAACAGAGGACTTGACATGCATGGAAATTAAATTATCTTTCACCTCCAGAGACATGCTGTCCTCCCAGGTCAGGGTTACATTAAGGTCAAATGAATGAGATCAAATTTCAACCATTTCTGCTCTAGCTGTGATTCAACAGAAAACACATCCTTTTGAGCTCTTGACAAACTGCTACATTTTACAAGATCCATCAAAAATAAGAATGGAATAAAACCAAGTAAATCATCTTAACTGAAAAATAGTTTTGCATTATCAAACCAGGTGATTAAACCTTAAATGCTAGGAAATCACCTAAAAATGTGAGTTTCCCAGTAGTTCATAAATGTATAAATAAATTCTGAGACAGTTATAAAAACTCAGCCTGCTGACCTTAACTGTTCAATATAACCTTCACAGAAACTTAAGAATTGTTTACTTGGTTTTACGGATTAGTAATTCACAACCCTACGTAATATCTGAATAACTGAGATGCAGTCAAAAATAGAGCCTCTTAGGACTCCTCACTAAGGCCTTTAATGAAAATATAGAGGCACTTAAAATATGAGATAAAAATGCTTTTAAAGACTATTAATCATTGATATTCATGGGAGTTCCTTCAATGCATAACTACATTAGACTTACTTAAATGTTATATATATTAAAAGATAATTCCTTTTGCTGAAAGTGGACTATTTTACCTGCCCACTTCCACTCAATCCTTTCTCAGCTGACATGTCCAGTCATCTTTTGGCTGAAGCAAGATAAACCTCAGCCAAATCAGGAAAATTAAAACTACATACAACTCTAGTGCAATAAAATGTTTTTAGCTCATTCAGAGTACATTACATTTCCCACACAGGCAGTTTGGCGCATTTAATGAATTTATATAATTATATCTACAAACGAAGGTGATTTGTTTCAAAGTCCTTGAAGGCACTCAGACTTTGAATGAAAGTCTTCTGAATTCCTAGAGGTCCCTACTCTACCCTTCTACATTTTATGGGGTTGTCTAATCCAGGTCCTAGTTGTTATGCAAGAAAAACAATGTCAAGAAGCAAGTTTTCTTGCCTTCATCACTGGAATTTTCAGTAGTCTTAAATCCGTGGACCTGCAGCCTCCATTGAAGACCTACATGGCTTGAACTGTGTTACCTTGAGGAGCAGCAAGTAAACATGATTAGACAAGTGCATCTTCAGAACACAGGCCACTCTTTCAATAGTGTGCGTGTAGTTTGAAACTAAATCATCATCATCTAGTTCCTTGATCAACTGTACTCACATCATAATCATCAACTGCTAAATCAAACTGTCAAACCTCTTGCCACAAAAATTTCATGTCTTGTGCATGTCCAGTAAGTCCACATGGCTATGCAACTCTTCTCACTTTCAGAATTCAGTTGTGTGCATATATATATATATATATATATATATATATATATATATGTATATATATATATATGCACACAGTCATATATATATAACTCCTAAGAAAGAGAAATACAAAGAAATAATGTTCCACAAACATATGAAGATCAATGTAAGAGGTGTGATCCAGCTTATTCCTCATGTAATACTACTTAAGCATTTCCTAATAATTCATTTTTTCAATTGCCTAACAGGAAAGAAGCATTTCCAACCAGTAGATATATAATATATGTGGAGTGTAAATGACAAATATATACAAGTAATAAAATGAATGTAAAAATCATCAAATTACATACAAAGTGAGCTAGGTTTCCACCTCTATGGCTCAGCACCATATCAATATTAGACCAAAGGGAATTTCTCCCACCTTGTTCCGACAAGGCTTTCATACAACTTGGCATTCTGGAGGAGAAGCTTTCTTTCCACTGCAAACTTTTCCATAATGAGTCAAGGTTCCCAGCCTAATGGAGTGCACTTCAGGTCTGAAAATCATTAACCTCAGGGCACCTCAGGCTTCACACAGACACGCCCAAATATGTACAAGAATAGAGCCACTCTTTCTGATTAAAACTACAAAGACTTCATGAGAGGCAGCAAAGATGTCCTGATTAGACATAAACAGCCACCTCCAAATGAGTTGGTGGCAGCAGCTGCAGGCTTGCTAGGGGCAGCACACCACTCCTCGAGAACCACATTGACTTGTAGCATCTAACCTCCTGATCCCATCTGCATCACCTGAGGATGAAGTTAAGCTGGTTTTCTGCCATCCAGGAAAATGGAGACCAATCTGGTCAAAGCACAAAACCACAGAAAATTCCTATTACAAAAGGTAAATATATATTCTCCAAGCAAATAGTATGCATTGCTTGCTCATTTCTTTTATTTTAGTTCAAAAGTTATAACAAGTATATGAGTTGACTATAAAATCATATATATATAAAATTATTTATTGATGCAGGTACAGATGTGGGCGTAGATGCAGACATAGGCCTATACATCAATGTAATTCAAGATGATTTTGTCGTTTTCTTTTTCCTTACATTATTAGAATCATTCTCTGTGTATTATTCTGGGATTTTTCTTCTGATTTATAAGGTGTAATCTACAAACCATACATTCCAACTATTGTATGGTACAGTTCTATGAATTTAATCTACTGTTGTATGATCACATTCACAGTAGAATGTAGGATATTTCCATCATCTCCCAGTTTTCTTATGCCACTTTGAAGTCACCCTTTCCCCCACTTCCAGGCTGAGGCAACCATTGATCTACTATCTATGAGACTTAACAATATATCTTGGAAATTATTCTATGGGAATGGTAAAAATGGAATAAATTCCAGTGGTTCTGCAAAATATAATCTGTGACATGTTCCACACATTTATAATAGAGTTCTCATAGTACATTGGAAATGGAACTACAGAATCGATCTGTATAAAAGCCCTTTTATATTTTTCTATTTTAAGATCTATAGCAAATGCTAAACAAGAGCCATATGGACCACACAACTTTTCTCCAAAAAGATTATCAAGCATTAGGAAAAATTAGCAGCTGTCAATTTACTTTCCTTCAATTTACTGAAAAGCAATGGGCAGGTTGGACTTCCCCGATGGTTCAGTGGTAAAGAATCTGCCTGCCTAACCCAGGAGATATGGGTTAGATTTCTGGATAAGGAAGATCCTCTGAAGGAGGAAATGGTAATTGACTCTAGTGTTCTTGCCTGGAAAATTCCATGGACAGAGGAGATTGGTGGACTATAGTCCATGGGGTCGAAAAGAGTCAGGCACGACCAAGCACAGCACAGCAGCAATGGGCATAGATAAGAAGAATTGGTAGAGAGTAGTGGATAAAGGAAAGAAATATTAAAAACAGTGTAAACTATTTTCTATATTTTTTTAAATTATACAAATAAGCTTACTATGCATGATAGAGTAAAAATAAATTGAAGAGTTCCTCAGGGCCTGCTTTTTCAGCTAAGAGGCCAGATCTGAAAATAGTAAGAGTACAGCCAGAAGACAAAGGACTTGGAAGAATTTCAGAGGGATTTTCATCTTCATAGGTTCCTGATGCCAAAAAATGGAACTTTGAATAATTTCTTTAGCACAGCATAACCATGACCCTCAAGTATCAGATTTAATATTCTCATTTCGCATTTCATAGCTTCTACAATGTTCCAAAAGAGAGAAAGTACATTTTTTCCTCCAGATTAATATTTTGGCAAACTAGAACTTGCCCAGAGGAATCCACTAGCCCGATTCATTCACATAATGCAAAGAAAGCTAAGGTTATTGACTAACAAGTTGATAAATTGTAACCTGGCCAACAGCTGTTTTCATGGAATTTCTCTGTATTGAAATGACAGAAGCAGAATGCCTGCATTTTTGCTATGTGGATTGCATCTAGCAGAGTATAGGATTACGAGAAAATATTGCTGCTTCACAAAAAAAAAAACAAACACAACCCTATTATTCATGTTTTGTGTGTTCAATTAAACTTGTTGGCTTAAGCAGGTGTAATCTGATGGCAGACATATCACCTGGATGTTCCTGGAAGGGATGACAGAGCTTCAGGCTCATGGGTCAACTAAAGGACAGTATTTTGGAAGTGCATGATAGGAAACTGCAAGGATACTGTTCCAAAGTTTATTCGTTTTAAGAGCCAAAGATTCTGAGTATTACACTGCCAGGGTTAACTCTAGAGAGGGGGATGCAAAATATGCTCTCACCAATATGACAGCAAGAGTGCAGCAGTTTCATAGCAGGGAGACCCTTACTCAGGGGAAGGCTGTTTTTTTCATTTAAGATGCAGTTCCCCAATTCTGTTTTCCTGTCAGATTCAGTCTACCACAACACTTGAGGGAAGAATAATTCCATTCCTTTGCTTATAAAGTAAAGGCTTTACTTCTACAATATAATACTTCACTAAACACCACCAAATGACCCAGAAACCTAGGAGGCTCAGGCTAGATTTTATGGCCAAAGAGTTGCAGTTGTTGAATATTTAGTGCCAATATCTCAGTCGGCCTCAGAGAAACCCAGCTCCCAGCCACTGAACACAAAGAGACTTGCAGATTTCCCTCCACCTGATCCATTTCAGCAATTCTAATCTTAAAGATTGGTACAGCAGCAGATTCAATTGAAGAGATGACTTAAGAATACAGATCTCAAGACTCAGGTGGAAACTACATTTCTACTTTTCATTTCAAATACATTTCTACTTTTCATTTCAACTAATTATATTTCAAATAAGTATTTATAATTGGTGCAAAATAAATCAGATCTATTGCTTAATTGAACTATATAGCTTTATTGGTCATTCACTGTACAAAAACCAATAATACCTAGTATTTGCTTCACACTAAATCCTCACAATAGCTATATCAGGTAGGTAGGGATGTGCTTGCTTTGTATGATATAATTGAGTCTTGGAGAGGTTGAGAGATCTGCCCAAGAACTAACAGTTTTTAAGTCAGAGAACTGGAGGTAGAACCCAAGTCTTCAATGTTTTAGGTGATATTCTATTACACCACAGCTGTCTCCTAAGTCACTTAGTCCTCAAATGAAAGTGTGGCAGAAGTTACAGAGAGTGAATTAAGGAGAAGGTTGGAATTTGTGAGACTCTAATGATTTACAAAACTAGGTATTAAAAATGATTCTCTAAGATCCTGAAGCCAATAATGAATCGATTTATTAATACTGGACTCCCTTTATCTTGCCTTAAGTCCCTCAGGCTGAGTCATGCAGAATGTCCCAGAACTTGAAATAGGATCTTTCTTAGTCAGTAGGAATCAGAAGATAGGAATGAGAAATGAGATCTTGCCTGTTGTTGAGACAGAAAATCTCAGGGCTTTTGTTAGGCCGTAGGGATAATCTGGCTCCTGGTATTAAAATCATTCAATTAAAGGAATTGAACTTTTTTGAAGAAAATAGTACACAGCTTCATTTGCATTATTTATTTGGGATATTTAGATAGATTAATAATTTAGATTTCCACTATAAATTAAACCTTAAGCACAAGGTCAGAATAAAATTAGATTAGTATCCAAAAGCCAACCAAAACCACTTCATCATCAAACCAAATGACATTTTGTAACTCAAAGAAAGTATTTTTTGTGTTCTGTGTTTGAGCTCCTAAGTATACCTAGGTAAATATGAAACACTTGCTGATTTGGAGTAGCATGTTAGGGGCTATTTAAGATAATGTCACTTAATAGTAAAATGGATTAGGCCAGGTTATTTATACAATTTAGTGACAGAATGTGTATTTTGGTCTGGTTAGACTATGATAATTCATTCGCAATCAACATTTGTTTCCCTACTTCTCAATTTAGTCAATTTGATAAAATAAAATGTCACCCTAACATATTAATAATCTGCTCTTAAAATCTATCTTGTATAATTTTAGCAAATAAACAAGACCATATTTATGATTTTTGTCTAAAACTCTGTTTGAACATGCAAACACATGAAGATAAAATTTTCACAGTTATTCTAAGATCTTTGAAAATGTTGAATAAGTTTGAGGAAAAAGCATTTTTTTTAATGAAACAAATATTGATTCCAAGGCTTTCATTAGAAATTAGCTTTTTAACTGAGGAGACTCTACTCTTTCTTTCAAAATTGTTGTATCAGCTGTTTAGTTCTGCTTGTGGTAGACTCAATGATATTGCTGACTGGCTTATTTCAGACCTTAATGTAGCATTACAATACCTGAGAGTGCATAAAAAATAGCAAGACACTGTAAATAGCTTGCCTTCTCCTCAAGGTTCCACCACTGCCAAAACCGCCACTTGACTGAGTTTATTATGTAACTTTATGTACCTGTAATCTAAACATATCATTGCCAATACCTTCATTCAACTAGATCTAACTATCACTTCTCTTTTTCCTTAGTCCCGAAATCACCTAAAAGAGGTTTCTATTCTGAGATGGTAATTAAACAACTGCTTTTTGAATTTGGTCAGTTCATTCCAATGCCTTACAGTTGCTTTCAATAAAACAAGATCTCAGCCCGAAGCACAGGGCACTCAGCCATCTTCAGAGTCATTGGATTATGACACGTATTACATATAATTCCAAATGCCGAAGTCCTTCCGACACTCCATTTTTTGGCAACTTAGCCTTTTGGTGAGAGTAAGTCTGTTTGATGGATGGTCCTGAACAGGAGTTATGTGATCTCTGGCCTTTGTGTGAAAGAAAACGCTTTTTTAAAAAAACATGTTCTGTGTGATCCATCATGAAACAATCTTTCAATTTATCTGCTATGACTCCAGTCTTCCCGCACTGACAGAAATGTGCCTTAGATAATGTCAGTCCCAGTTCAGATGAAACTGCATTTGGCAATCCACCTACCATTGCCAGCTGGAACGAGGCCTTTTTTAGCTAACAATACACATTTAAAATCCAGGCCCCAACACGGGACAAGCTATCTGTTGAATGTGGATCATGCGTGTGAACAGAGCACATGTGGAAATACTGCCACAGCCAGATTCACACCGCAGGCAGGAAAGGATTCTAGGGGCTCACTGTGATCCAACGGGACTGAGAGAGCCAGAGGGCCATATGGTCATCTCTGCCAATCAGCGCTAAAAATGTCATTTGCAGTGTCAAATTAGGTGTTTTGGTTTTTTCTTATTTTTGTTTAAGTAGCAACATCACTTACTGAGAAGCCATTTTCTTACAATATTTGTGTAGGTGAGAACAAGCAAAATAATCTTGGTGAGTTAGAAAACAGAAAATCACAGATTGCCACTTGAATTTCTTCTTGGCATACCAAGGTTTTTTTTTCTGTTTTGGCTGTGGTTTCACAACCCTGAAGGCAAACTGTGGGTGTGCAAATAAACCGGTTACTTAAAACACAGGTTCTTAAATCACTCACCCTTCCTCTGTTTCAAATAGCATACAATGAACAATCTGTTTGCAATAATAATGAGCATAAACACCCCCCACATCCCTCCAGCTAAATGGATGCTAATACTAGAACTGCTGTGTTTACTTTGCACCTGAATTCCACTGTGGTGAGTATTTGGGAGATTCGGATTCCAACAGAATATTCCAAATGGCATTCTGGCAGATGACAAAGAATACAAATGTAGTTCATTTTTAGATTAATTTATAGCATGTCCCAAGCCCCTTGGGCATCCTAGCAAAGTTAGGGGAAAAAAAAAACAATCACCTAGAACACATCCAAGAGAAATATATCCAAATAAAACCAAGATCGGGAGCTCAAAATAAATGATGCTATAATGAATACCACAAACTACAAAGGAAAAATGAAGCTTCAGATTACTCAGAGCCCTTGAGGCTGAAGAGGTGATTAACCAATTAACCATTGCATAGTATTTTGGAGCTATAAGAAAGCTTTCTATCAATGAGAGTTTTATGAGTTTGGAAGAATGACTCACAAGAAGATGCCCTTCCCAGCCAGTCCTTTCCTGCAGCCCACAGGAATAATTCCAGCTCTGCAAAGTCCTCCCAGCAGCTGAGGTAGGAACAAGAGCAGACCATCCATCACTTTATTTTAATCATGTTTCAAAATAAACTTACAGAAGTGAATAAACAGCTTCTGAAAAGGAAGCTGTATAATTTCATCCTTAATACAAAGAAATTACTAGGTTTCAATGGGGAAATTAGAAATTATAAAATGAAGATAAGAAAGATTTTTAATCTATTAAGAAGTTAATTAGATAAGTAACTATATTATGGATTTAACAGAATGATGGAGGTACTTTTTCCTAGAAATAGAAAAAATCATCTTCATCTCAGAATATTTCTTCACAGAATCTTTCATTCAAACCCAACTAATAGTGTTCATTAAAGACTGAATTTAAGTGTTTTGGATCCTGTTTATGTGAAGTTAAAGAGAACAAGAAAATGTCAGAAAATTAATTGTATATATTTTTGATGTGTGATTACATAATGAAAATAACTGATTCTGTCTCTCATGTTTCTGGGACCTGAAACTAGCCCAGTATGAAGGCAAGCTTAAAAATCTGAAAATGTGATTTAGGGTTGACCCAAGAAGTAGGCACTCCCCTCCGTACCACACCAAAGAGATGTTACTGAGACAAATTTTAGAGTACTGCCAAGACTGCATCTATGGATGAGTCATTAAGACCTTTGTCCAGGCATAACTGTCAATGTACTACTATCATATGAAAATCACACAGCAACAACTGTAACAAGGTTTGCTTTCCTTAAATGACTGAAATTTGAATGTGAAAGTAAGAGGAAAATAAAACTCAGAATATACCATTAGCAAATCTGTTCAGCATCTGTTCAGTTAAGAATAGGTTGGGATCTGCCAACACTGAAACATAGATTCAGGCTCTTATCATATTTAAATTCAACTTTAACTACCATATAATTTTCTTTGTAAACAAATTACATATTACAATATACTAGGTCTCTAACTTATACTTAAGCAGAAGAGCAATGTGTATATACGTACACTTTTAAAGAGATCTTAAACAAATGTCAAAATTTTATCTCTAAGCAGAAAAAAATAGAGCTGGTCTTAAGGAAGCCAGAGCAGGGGCCTTGTGCTTCTGGGTTGGCCCTCCTGCCTCCCACATCACATAATTATTCACTTGTTTTATTCTCCCATACCATCAGAAATTCATGGAGGCAGAAACTATGCCTGTCTTGTTCCTTCTTATGTTCTGAATATCATACACAATGCCTGATCATAGTTTTAATAAATAAATTTAGAAGATTAAAGGGAGAGAGGAAGAAGTGGGGAGAAGGGTGGGGAGACAACTCAAAGCTAAGAATTTAAAAAGTACCATTCTCTACATTTATGTTTGGGTACTCAGGGCAGTGAGAAGTGTAAGCTATGCCTTGGAGGGGCTTTTATAAGGCAAACAGGAAGAAAGGTTCACAGAGATGTTCTTTGCACATTTCTCTATTGTAATATTCATCACATTTTATTTCAATGTCTGTTAACATATGTGCATCATCCCACAAGACTGTGAGAACCTCAAAAGTTATGAGTATTTCTTATGCAAGTTTGTGTCCTTGACACTGTGCCCAGTGCCTAGGACATAGCAGGTACTTATGAAATACTTGTTGAATGAGTGAGTGATCTTTTTAGCATGTGGAAGCTGGCTTGGAAAAGATCGTGTTTAGTTATAAAATTTTCATCTGAGATACATGAGTGCATATGTTGATTATGTACAGTAAAGCATAACTAGAAATTTTGTTACTAAGTAGGATAAATACCTTTTGTTCCACATAATTTATCCATTGGTATTATAAACCCTAGCTCTTTCAAAAATGCTTACTACACAAATTTTTTATAATTGTGGGAAATCAGAAATCAGTCAAATATCAAAAACTGGATAATGTTCAATTATGTAAATGATTATGCATCTACCTGATGGAAATATTAAATATCTATTTAGAGTTGTGATTTTGAAGGCCATTTAGAAATGCTCAAAATAGTTGAGATACAAGAACATAGTTATAAGAAACAGTTAACATATGAGAACATCTATTTCTCCTTGTGTATGCATGCACGCTTAGTAGCTTCAGTCGTTTCCAACTGTTTGCAACCCCGTGGACTGTACCCTGCCAGGCTCCTCTGTCCACAGGATTCTCCAGGCAAGAATACTGGAGTGGGCTGCCATGCCCTCCTCCAGGGGATTTTCCCAACCCAGGAATCGAACTCATGTCTCCTGCATTGCAGGCTGATTCTTTACTGTTGAGCTACCAGGAAAGCCCCCATTTCTCCTTAATGGGGATTAAATAACATTTGTTTATTTATTCAGAGAGTTAAAACGGAAGGAAACTAAGGTTTTAAGCATTGTAATGTGGCAAGCATCATTCTGTTTTTATAGTGTTTGATTATTTCCAATTCCTTTTTCTCATTCTTTGGTATATGCCAAGAGAACAATGAGCAAAGTCACTTCCCCAAGGTGCCCCCTGTAAATGATATACTCTGTCTTAAGAATTTTGTCCTGCAAACTTATGTCTATCAAAGGTGGCAGGAAGGGATAAATTAGGAGTTTGGGACTAACATGCACACACTATTATGTATGTAAAATAGATAACCAACAAGGACCAACTGTATAGCATGGGGAACTCTACTCAGTATTCCCATAATAAGCTATATGGAAAAAGAATCTGAAAACAGATATATGTATACATATAACTGAATCAACCTGCTGTACACCTGAAACTAACACAACATTGCAAATCAACTATACTCTAATACAAAATAAAAAATTTTTTAAAGAATCTTGCGTATCTACCTGTTTATCAGTGACTTGGAATGGCTGAGAAATAATACCTACTATAATTTGGAACTGAATTTAACACAAAAAAGTGAGAAAGATATCTGGTTACTTTGAAGACCTAACTGAAACCCAAAGTGATCCTTACACATTGAAATAAAAGCAAATACTTGGCAGGAAGGTAGTCAGGAGAGAAATATAAATACATCATGTGAATTCAAGAGGAGGAAAAAAGGGTTTGCCACAGAGGCTAAGAAGTGCCACTGTGAATCTTTAACTGAACATGAGTCAGCAGCGCACAGTTATTATTTTTAAAAACTGCAAGATAGAGGAATGCAGTAACAAGAACAAAACATGCAAGAACCCTGAAGCAATTGTCCCACTGGGCATTGGTCAGGCACTTATTACCGTATTATATCCAACTGAAGGTCCAGAAACTAAAGAAGGCTAAGGAAACTTGGAGAGGAATGAGAGAAAAGCAGCAGAAAAGATGAAAAGTTCAAATAAAAGGGTCTATGAGGAACTGGAATTCATAGAGAAGGCCTGTAAAAGAGTGACTTTTCTACATGTTCATATAGTTACATGTTTTTCCCATAATCTTTGCATTTATTGAGGAGATTCTATAATCTCTTGGGCCCCTCTAGCCTTCTAATAACAGTGGATTCAAAGTCTTCGGGTCGGCAGGGACAGGAAAAGACAGAAATACTAGATGTAATCTGTGTCAGTTTGTTAGTTAAAAAAATTATATAATCACCTGTAGAATATCTATTCCTGGTATTTCAAATGTAAGAAAATAAATTTCCTCTGTGAGATCTATTTTCCTTCTCATGTCCCCGTGTCTTTTTCACTATGCATCCAGACACCCAAAACTGACAGAAGCCATCTTGGACTTTTCCAGCTCCCTTATCAACTATTCCAAATTAATGAAGTTACATTGATTCTACCTACTAGTAATTTTCAATTGACCCCTTTCTCTCCATTACTCCCACTGTTGCCACCATCCAGGACCTCTTCATCTCTTACTCAGACTATCACCATGAATTCCTAATTCTGTCCTTTCTCTATGTGACCTTATTTTCCACTCTCTCATTCAAAAAAATTTATTTAATTATATCCCTTTTCTGCTTGAAGACTTCTTGAGGTTGTATGCTTCCTCAGGGATAAAATCATAGCTTGTAGCACAACAGCTTTCATCTCAACCTAGCAGCTGGGCTCAGTTCCTTCACATCCTTTCCAAGTACCCTATATTTCAGCCACAATGAACTCTTTACCACTTCCTGACTATGCAGCACTCTTCTTTCATGTCTTCATGATAATACAGTGACTTTTTGCTCTGCCTCAACTGTTTCTACCTTCTTTTGTGTCTCTGGAACTTCTACGCATTTGCATTCTTTGAAAACTCATTAAAGATATTCCACCTCCCCAGAAACCCCATAAAACCCATGCTCAAGACCTAGGTTGTGTTCCTTGCCTATTTGCACCCTGTGCTTATTTCTGTCACATCACTCTGTACTCCATATTTGGTTAATATCTCTCCATCCAAAATGTGAGACTATTGAAAACAGAAAATATATCATTTGCTATTGTTACGTCTATATATTCTCAGCACATAAGGGCTAATCAATAAAATGTCCTCTCTCAAAAAATGTCTCCCCACTAGACTACAAACATCTTAAGAGAATATATCATGTCTTCTCCATATTTTCATATTTACTGAATGAAACTTGAAAGAATAAATAACTTAGCATCATCATTTACCAATCATGGAAACTGTTTAGTTCTCCCATAAATTCCTTTTTATAAGCTGATTTTAAATTTCAGTAATAGCATGTAGGTTGGGTTCTAAATAAACAATAGCTTACCTCAGAAACATGATCTAATTTTCGTTGGTGTTCACCTGCATCCCAGGAACTTAGGCTGGGTAAACTGTCATAGCTATGCAAAGAATAACTGACTACATAAAATGTATGTGATGTTCTCCTTATCAAAAAAAAATATATATATATATCAATTCTAGGTAAACATTGGCAGCAGTTACAATTCTATCTGCTAGTTATCTAAAGGAAATATGGACTCTTTGAACCACTCATATACAGAAAATAAATAACTTACATTATTCCTAAATTTGCTCACAGACAGCCAAAAATACCTCTGTCAACAATTAGTCCATAAGGAGAAACACATTAAAATTACAGAATAATAATAAAAAACCAAATTCTCCAAAATTACAAGGAAAGTTTTTCATACATATTACTTAAAAAAAAACCTCTTTAAATTATTGAAATATATTGTTTACAATAACTATGGCTATTTAGTTACATATATGCCTAACTTACAATTTAATGAATATTCTAAAATATTATAAGAATTATCATCTTGTAATCACTCTGGATTTATTGTAAATCTGATTCATTTTAGTTAATAATAGCTGACAAACTTAGATATAAATGAGTCTTATATATATATTTCCTTGGGAGATAACCTGTGCTAAGTAAGGACTTAGAAAAAAATGTTTCCTTCCTGTCTACATGTATTCTTTGAAGAAAGAAAATAAACATTCATGAAGAAATAATTTTTCAAGTTTATTAGGTTAAATGTCAATTTTCTAAATACAGTTTGAATGTATGTGTACTGCTTTCAATTTTAGTTACTGTTCAGATATTTCGGCCAGTGTTGCTTTTTGTTGTTAACTGAGATGTCATTTACCTAGTGAAATGTGAAATCCTAAGTACAGTTCCATGAGTTTTGAGGGATTAATAGGCTTATTAACCTAAAGTGAAAGTCACTCAGTCATGTCCGACTCTTTGTGACCACATGGACTGTATAGTCCATGGGATTCTCCAGGCCAGAATACTGGAGTGGGTGGTCTTTCCCTTCTCCAGGAGGTCTTCCCAACCCAGGGATCAAACCCAGGTCTCCCACATTGCAGGTGGATTCTTTACCAGCTGAGCCACAAAGGAAGTCCTTATTAACCTACACAAGTCTAAATAAGATTAAGCTCACACAAGATTAAAAAAATTTTCTTGCTTCATCCCAGACAATTCCCTCAGGCCTTTGCCTGTCAATCTCAGGGGTGACCACTGTTTTGATTTCTGAACGGACAGTGGGCCAATTTGTGAGCTTCATATAAACATATATACTCTATCTGTGCCTGGATTCCTTTCCTCAGCATAACATTTTTGAGATTTATTCACATTGCCTGTTCATTCATTTTTGTTTCTCCCTTCATTTTATTGCCCTGTAAAGTTTAATTGCAAGAATATATTACTCTTTGTTAATCTATTCTCTTACAAATAACTGTGAAAAGAAGAAAAGCCAAAAGCAAAGAAGAAAAGGAAAGATATACCCATTTGAATGCAGAGTTCCAAAGAATAGTAAGGAGAGATAAGAAAGCCTTTCTCAGTGATCAGTGCAAAGAAATGGAGGAAAACAATAGAATGGGAAAGACTAGAGATCTCTTCAAGAAAATTAGAGATACCAAGGGAATATTTCATGCAAAGATGAGCACAATAAAGCACAGAAATGGTATGGACCTAACAGAAGCAGAAGATATTAAGAAGAGGCAGCAAGAATACACAGAAGAACTGTACAAAAAAGATCTTCATGACCCCGATAATCATGATGGTGTGATCACTCACCTAGAGCCAGACATCCTGGAATGTGAAGTCAAGTGGGCCTTAGGAAGCATCACTACAAACAAGCTAGTGGAGGTGATGGAATTCCAGTTGAGTTATTTCAAATCCTAAAAGATGATGCTATGAAAGTGCTCCACTCAATATGCCAGCAAATTTGGAAAACTCAGCAGTGGCCACGGGACTGGAAAAGGTCAGTTTTCATTCCAATCCTGAAGAAAGGCAATACCAAAGAATGCTCAAACTACCGCATAATTGCACTCCTCACAGGCTAGCAAAGTAATGCTCAAAATTCTCCAAGCCAGGCTTCAACAATACTTGAACCATGAATTTCCAGATTTTCAAGCTGGATTTAGAAGAGGCAGAGGCACCAGAGATCAAATTTCCAACACCCTCTGGATCATCAAAAAAGCAAGAGAGTTCTAGAAAAACATCTATTTCTGCTTTATTGACTATGCCAAAGCCTTTGACTGTGTGGATCACAATAAACTGTGGAAAATTCTGAAAGAGATGGGCATACCAGGCCACCTGATCTGCCTCCTGAGAAACCAGCATGCAGGTCAGGAAGCAACAGTTAGAACTGGACATGGAACAATAGACTGGTTCCAAATTGGGAAAGGAGTATGTCGAGGCTGTGTATTGTCACCCTGCTTATTTAACTTATATGCAGAGTACATTATGAGAAACGCTGGGCTGGATGAAACACAAGCTGGAATCAAGATTACCGGCAGAAAAATCAATAACCTCAGATATGAAGATGACACCACTCTTATGGCAGAAAGTGAAGAAGAACTAGAGAGCCTCTTGATGAAAGTGAAAGAGGAGAGTGAAAAAGTTGGCTTAAAGCTCAACATTCAGAAAACAAAGATCATGGCATCCAGTTCCATCACTTCATGGCAAATAGATGGGAAAACAGTGGAAACAGTGGCTGACTTTATTTTGGGGGACTCCAAAATCACTGCAGATGGTGATTGCAGCCATGAAATTAAAAGATGCTTACTCTTTGGAAGAAAAGTTATGACCAACCTAGACAGCATATTAAAAAGCAGAGACAGTCTTTTGCCAACAAAGGTCCGTCTAGTCAAGGCTATGGTTTTTCCAGTAGTCATGTATGGATGTGAGAGTTGGACTATAAAGAAAGCTGAGTGCCGAAGAATTGATGCTTTTGAACTGTGGTGTTGGAGAAGACTCTTGAGAGTCACTTGGACTGCAAGGAGATCCAACCAGTCCATGCTAAAGGAAATCAGTCCTGAATGTTCATGGAAGGACTGATGTTGCAGCTGAAACTCCAATACTTTGGCAACCTGATGCAAAGAACTGACTCATTGGAAAAGATCCTGATGCTGGGAAATATTGAAGGCAGGAAGAGAAGGGGACCACAGAGGATGAGATGGTTGGATGGCATCAGCAACTCAATGGACGTGAGTTTGAGTAAACTACGGGGTGGGTGGTGATGGACAGGGAGGCCTGGTGTGTTACAGTCCATGGGGTCGCAAAGAGTCGGACATGACTGAGTGACTGAACTGAACTGAATCTATTCTCCTATTGACAGACATTTTTATTGTGTCTGAAAGTGTTAGTCACTCAGTGGTGTCCAACTCTTTGCCCACCAGGCTCCTCTGTCCATGGAATTCTCCAGGCAAAAATACTGGAGTGGTTTGCCATTTCCTTCTCCAGGAGATCTTCCCAACCCAGGGCTCAAACCTGGGTCTCCTGCACTGCAGGCAGATTCTCTACCATCTTAGCCACCAGGGGAGCCCTTGTGGTGTCTAGGTTTTGGCTACTGGGATAAAGTTGTCCTTTTGTAGCTGTATCCTTTCATTTTCCTTGGGTAAATGCCTAAGAGTGGGATTGCTGGGTTATAGGAATTGCTGAATATATTTCTGAACAACTACTAACTAGCAGCACTAAGTAATTGTGCCATTTCACGCTCTAATCAGCAATGTATGAAAGCACCAGTTGCTTTCCTTGCCAATATTTGCTCTTTTCTGTATTTTTTACTTTTAGCATTCTGTGGTTGTGAAAAGGATTTACTTCTCATTTCACTGATGAATAATGAGGTTGAAGTTTTGTTTTTGCTTAAGCATCCTTCCTTTGTATATAATCCTTACTGAATTATGTATTTCAGTCTGCCCACTTTTCAATAGGATGATTTTTATTATCTATCATTGTGTAATAAAAATTCTTTACATATTCTGATGACAATTTTTAGATGTATGCATTTTTAAATATTTTCTACTAGTCTATAACTTCTCTACTCATTTCTGTTTATTAATTTTTATTGGAGTATAGCTGCTATACAATGCTGTGTTAGTGTCTGCTGTATAGCAAAGTGAATCACATATATGTATACAGATAACCCTTCTTTTCTGGATTTTCTTCCCATTTAGGTCACCACAGAGCATTGAGTAGAGTTCCCTGTGCTGTATGGTAGGTCCTCATTAGTTACCTCTTTTATGCATAGTAGTGTATATATATATATATCAATTCCAATCTCCTAATTCATTCCACCTGCTCTTTCCCACCTCTGGTATTTGTACAATTGTTTTCTAAGTCTGTGTCTCTATTTCTGCTTTCAAATAAGTTCCTCTCTATCATTTTTCTAGATTCCACGTATAAACAATATTATATGATATTTGTTTTTCTATTTCTGATCATTTGCAAATATTTTCTCATTATCTGTGGGTTTTTTCGTTTTGTTTATTGTTTCTTTTGCTGTTGTAAGGGCAAGTTTTGATGAGCTTTAATATTGGTGAAGTTCATTTAATCATTGGTTTTCTTTTATGTTCTGATTAAGAAACTTTTGACTATCCAAAAATTGAAAATACATTTTCATGTTTCACACCAGAAGCTTTATGGTTTAACTTCACATTTTAGTCTATGATTCATTGTAGGTTAATTTATCTGCATATTATGAAATATTTGTGAACACTGATTTTTTAAAATCTGGATGAAGATCCAGCTGATACAGCACTAAAAGCATTTCCCAATTGAATTGCTTTGATACCTTTATTGAGTAAATTGATTATCGTGGCTTTAAGTCTTAAAATCAGATAATGCCAGTCCTCCAAATTCATTCTTTTTCAAGATTGTTTTGGCTATTCTACATTCTTTGCATCTACAGATAAATTTTAGAATCAATTTATCTATTTTCACACACACATACCAAATCTAGCTTTGGATTTTGTTGGCATAAGAATAAATCTAGAAATGATTTTGAGGAGAAGTGACATCTTAACAACCCATTAATATGGCACATATTTCTACATTTATTTATATATCATTTCATTTCTCTCAATAATGTTTCATAGTCTTCATTACAGAAATACTCCATATATTTTTTAACTTATGTATCTTATATTTTACAATGGTATTGCAAATAACATTTTAAAATTTAATTTTCTGGTTGTCTGTTACTATTTTACATAAATACAACTGATTTTCATATGTTGATCATGAATTCCGTGAGTTGTTAAGTTTACTTTTAGCCTGAAGCACTACAGTGAGCATTATATAAGGTGGCTAAAATTTGAGTAAAAGCTCAGTCTTACTTGTATGAAGAATTAGAAGACAGAATTCAGGAGGATCAAGACAGCTAAAAAATGAGAAAAAGAATATGGAAAGGAGAGAACTTTTAACTGGGTGCCTCATATTCTGTGTATAAATTCTCCTTGAAAGTCCTAAGCTATCCATGCACTGGATAAACTCAAACAGACCAGCTAAAAAGCAAAGATTTTAGCTGTTGACCGTGGCAGGGGAGTCACAACATGATGTTTGAGCCCATCTATGCTAACTTTCTGATAAAGCAAAAAGAAATCAATACTCTGAGAAATGTATCAGAACCTCTAACCTCTACAATGTCATTCACAATGTCCAGGATTCAGCATTGATCATAGGGCATTGCAATGATACATTATAGTGAATCTGTATTTTGCTTCAGCCTTTAAAAAGTGCTCAGTTTTGTCCATGCAGTTAATTCACTGATGACTCACCAGGAACATGTCAAAACTTGGTTTCAGGTTTTGTTAAGGCAGATCTAAAGCAGCCCTGGGCTTCCCAGGTGGTGCTAGTGATAAGAAACCCACCTGCCAATGCAGGAGACATAAAGAGACAAGAGTTTGATCCCTGGTTTGGGAAGATCCCCTGGAAGAGAGTATGGCAACCCACTCCAGTATTCTTGCCTGAAGAATCCCATGGAGAGAGGAACCTGGAGGGCTACAGTCCATGGGGTCGCAAAGAGTTGGACACGACTGAGCAACAAGGCACGCACACATAAAGCAGCCCTATGGTGTGGAATTATTTATAACTTGTTGCCTTTGGGGAACTTCAACTAAATGTTGCTTTCTCACATCATCATTCCAGAACCAAAATTCCAAAATGCTTTTATAAAAGTTCATTTAAGTATATTAGCAGTCTTTTAAACTAGAGATACCAATTAGCTTCCATTTTACATTTAAATTGAAACCAGACATACTTTTATTGGAATTCCTTGTCACCTGGAATAGACGTTCCCTGGAAAATTTCAAAAGTCTCATAGTCAAAACAACTACCAACATGTTATTTCTGCCTTAAAATACTTATATAAATGACTCCTTTCTTTTAAGAACTCCAAGGAAATACCAAAGAGGAAGCCCACTTCTCAATTCTCCCAATGAGAGAGAAAAAAGTTGTTTAAAATCTTATCATTAGCTCCAGGTATCTCGGCTCTAAAAAAAGTTATCTCACAATTGACAAGAGTATCCAGGTCCTGTTCATAGAGCTTGATGGTCAACAAGAGCTTGATAGTAGATGGAGGTCTACTCCACTTAAGATAGGATGGTATTGAGTTTGATCTTCAATTATTCTAGGACCTTTGAAATAGTTCAAGAAGACACCTTACCCTCACTGGGAAGAGCCAGAGAACCAGTGCTGACGTCATTATTATTTTAAGTTTATATTGCTGCTGCTGCTAAGTGGCGTCAGTCGTGTCCGACTCTGTGCGACCCCATAGACAGCAGCCCACCAGGCTCTCCCATTCCTGGGATTCTCCAGGCAAGAATACAGGAGTGGGTTGCCATTTCCTTCTCCAATGCATGAAAGTGAAAAGTGAAAGTGAAGTCGCTCAGTCGTGTCTGACTCTTAGCGACCCCATGGACTGCAGCCTACTGGGCTCCTCCATCCATGGGATTTTCCAGGCAAGAGTACTAGAGTGGGTCGCCAGTGTTAATATTAAGTTAATATTAAGTAGATGGCAAAATAATTTCATTGAAAATGAATATGGTTCATTTGTCTCTAATAAAATATAATGTAACCTATTAAATTAATAGGGTGCTGGGCTTCCCTGATGGCTCAGTGGTAAAGAATCCACCTGCCAGTGCAAGGTTCAATCCCTGGTCCAGGAAGATCCCACATGCTGTGGAGTAACTAAGCCCGTGTACCACAACTATTAAGTGTGTGCTCTAGAGCCTGGGAACCACAACTACCGAGCCCTTGAGCCACAGCTGCTGAAACCTGTGAGCTCTAGAGCCTGTGTTCCACAACAAGAGGAGGAGCCACTGCAATGAGAAGCCCACACACCGCAACTAGAGAGGAGCCCCTGATCGCCACAACTAGAAAAAAGCCTGAGCAGCAAAGAAGATGCAGGACAGCCACAAAATACAATAAATAAATAATTTTAAAAAAATTAATAGGGGGCTGGCAAAAAGGAAGAAGTCCCCTTCAATCTTTGTCACAAAGTACCCTAAATCTCCAACACCTAGTGCAAAAGTGATCTCTTCAAACACAATTTTACAGGAAAATGATTATTTTATCTATTTGTTTTATTTTTAAAGAATATGCTAGTGATGGATTAGTATTAGCAGAAATATATTCCTTGTTAAAATTAGAGTGTTTTCAGTAATATGTTCCAGAATGAGCAAACAGGCAGTCCATTTGGCTTATAGCCAATCTCTTTCAATCCAATCCATATTGTCTCATAGGTATTTTAAGAGTAAGATACCATTGCTATTTCTCATGTTGCATTTTAAATGATCACAAGAGAATAGGGGAAATGAACCAATGAATAAAGAACGTTTTGTGTGATAGAAACACTTAGTTATACTTGCTTTAAATATTAACATTATTATTATGCTACTTAAAAATTATATATTTGCAACAGAGCATCTTGGCTTATAGGCAGGAGCTGTGGTCTAGGTGCTGTGGGCAGGAGGAAGTAAGTTAATATGCATGGGGTTTTGTTTTTGCCTGGAAGAAGAGAGAAAATATGGAGGCAGGAACTCTGAAAGGAACAGAAATGAGGATAATGAAAGAGAAGAGTTAACTCTCATTCTCCTAGCTCCAAACAGCCTGACAGGCAGGTTTTGAGCCTTTGTAAGTGTTTTAGGGGAAGAAGCTGAAGGAACTGTATAAATGAACAGTTGTGCAACTGAGGAGGCATGGTAGGGCCTGAGGACTCAGGGAATGTATGCAGCACAGAGTTAGGGACAGGCCAGTACCTGCCTCCTTGAGCCCACTGCCTTCAATACTAAAGGTGCTAGTGGTAAGGAACACAACTGCCAATGCAGGAGATGCAAGAGACTCGAGACCAATCCCTGGTTGGGATGATCCCCTGGAGAAGGGCATGGCAACCCACTCCAGTATTATTGCCTGGAGAATCCCATGGTCAGAGGAGCATGTCAGGCTACAGTCCATGGAGTCGCAACGAGTTGGACATGACTGAGCAACTAAGTATGCCATGCTCAAGGGCCACTGATGGAGTCCAAGTGTGGGGAAAGATCTTACAGGGAGCATGCAGAGGTGTCAAGAACAAGGATGACTCTGGGTCATTAATGAGGACTTTAGAAGCTGGAGGATACATACAGGGGGTTTTAGAAAGAACTCAGATTCCTATGGGAGCCAAGTTGGCATCCACAAGACCTCATTTATATACACAGGGTGGAAATACCTGGAGCTTTTAGGTTATACTCACTAGTATATCTCAAAAAGTTGCATCCACGTATACACAAATATTCACATACATATTACATCAAATGCAACCTACTTCTATTTTCTTCCTGAAAACACCCCTATCAGTGAAAGTGAAAGTTGCTCAGTCATGTCCAACTCTTTGCAACCTCATGGACTACACAGTCCATGGAATTCTCCAGGCCAGAATACTGGAGTGAGTAGCCTTTCCCTTCTCCAGGGGATCTTCCAAACCCAGGGATCAAATCCAGGTCTCCCACACTGCAGGTGGATTCTTTACCAGCTGAGCCACTAGGGAAGCCCAAGAATACTGGAGTGGGTAGCCTATCCCTTCTCCAGCGGATCTTCTGACCCAGGAATCAAACCGGGTCTCCTGCATTGCAGGCAGAGTCTTTACCAGCTGAGCTATCAAGTGACTGCACTTAAATGTTAGCTCATCTGTGATATCAACCCACAGGTCTTCTTTTATTTTTCACAGCATCAAATTCTTCTATAGACAGACCTTCACTCAGAGGTGGTGGTTGTTGTTCAGTCACTCAGTCGTGTCCGACTCTTTGCAACCCCATGGACCACAGCACACCAGGTCTCCCTGTCCTTCACTGTCTCCCAGAGTTTGCCCAAACTCATGCCCATTGAGTCAAAGATGCCAGCAAACCATCTCATCCTCTGTTGCCCCCTTCTCCTGCCCTCAATCTTTCCCAGCATCAGGATTTTTTCCGATAAGTTGGCTTTTTGCATTAGGTGGCCAAAGTATTGGAACTTCAGCTTCAGCATCCATCTTTCCAATGAATATTCAGGACTGATTTCTCTTAGGATGGATTGGTTTGATCTCTTTGCTGTCCAAAAGACTCTCAAGAGTCTTCTCCAGCACCACAGTTCGAAAGCATCAATTCTTCAGTGTTCAGCCTTCTTTATGGTCCAGCTCTCACATCCGTACATGACTACTGGTAAAACTGTACCTTTGACTATATGCACCTTTGTCGGCAAAATGATGTCTCTGTTTTTTAATATGCTGTTTAGGTTTGTCATAGCTTTTCTTCCAAGGAGCAAGCATCTTTTAATTTCATGGCTGCGTCACCATACCCATGTTTTAATCAGGGTTCTCCAGAGAATCAAATTAGAATGAAACATATGGACATACATAAGAAGAAACTTATCATAGGAATTGGCTTACATGTTTATGGAAGCTGGGAAGTACCACAGTCTGCCACCTGGAGAGACAGGGGAGTCAGTGGTGTAACTGAGTCCCAGTCAGAAGGCCTGAGCTTCAGGGGCCGATGTTGTAGAGTCTTGATTTGAGTCTCAAAGCCCAAGAACCAGGAGTACTGATGTCCAAGAACAGGAGAAGAACAATGTCCCAGCTCAAGAAGAGATAGTAAGTTTATTCTGCCTTTGCCTTTTTTTCTATTCAGGCCCTCAGTAGATTGAATTATGCCCACTCACATTAGTAAGGATGGTCCTCTTTACTCAGCCTACTGATTCAAAAGCTAATCTCTTTGGGAAACACCCTCATTGACACACCCAGAAAAAATGTTTTACCAGTTATCTGAGTAAAGTCCAGTCAAGTTGATACACAACATTAACCATCTTACAACACCTCCATAATTCCCTAAGAAAACGGCATCTGCCCTTCTTCCTCTGTTCTTTGTTTTACTTTGAAATGACAACCAAAAAAAGTTACTGAAATCACATTTATTGAGTATGGATGCAATACCATGCCTTACGCTTTGTATAATAGAAGCTATCTTCTGTCTCTAGGGAGATTAAAATCATGTAAGGCAAAGGAGATAACATATAAATGAGTAGAAAACAGGATGGAATGTAATAAGTTAAAGATATATAATATATATAACATATATATTATATATTTAATATATATATGTATATAATATATTTAATATATAATGCTATTATATGAGCATTAAGAAAAAGACAAGTAATAACACCAACAATATCAACATTTAAGAAGTACTTAATATATGCCAAATGCTATTCTCAATCCTCATAATAATTCACTACGATAGTTACTATTATTCCCATTTTTTTTCAGTGAGCATACTGAGGCATAGAGAGGTTTGGTAACATATCCAGGGTCACACAGCTAAAAACTGACAGAGCTAGAGTACAGAATAATAACAATTCACTACATAAAACAAAGGAAAACTCAAACTTTCAAGTTGAATTCAACACAATAAAGGCCTGGTTCCATTAACCTCTAAAACACAATACTGAGAATTTTCAAAAGACTTCTTCAGCTTTTCACTTTTCACAGATTAAATTTAAAATACAGCTGCTCCAGATTATGTATGATTTCTTATTCAACTTTATTTTTCCATGTTTTCATCATGTTTTTGCACTGGTATTGTTTTTACTTTTTTCTTTATAATCAAAAGTATTTCAGACAATGGGTAAAGGAGATTTTTATAGGCCAGCCTGGAAATATAATAAACAGATTTCTAAAGACCAATTTACAAATTAACACCTGAAACACCACTTCTTTGTGAATTGAGGATGTCTAAATAGATAGGTGTGTGTTCGTTAGTATGTGCTGGGTTCTGGACTGGATACTGAAGTGTTGTTGTTATCCAGTTGTGTCCAACTCTTTGCAACCCCATGGAATGCGTCACGCCAGATCTCCCTGTCCCTTACCATCTCCCAAAATTTGCCCAAGTTTGTCCATTGAATTGGTGATGCCATCCAGCTATCTCACTCTCTGACACCCTCTTCCCCTTCTGCCCTCAATCTTTCCCAGCATCAGGGACTTTTCCAATGAGTCAGCTGTTCATATCAGATGACCAAAATACTGGAGCTTCAACCTCAGCATCAGTCCTTCCAATGAGTATTCAGGGTTTATTTCCCTTAAGATTGACTGATTTGATCTCATTTTTATACACTGAAGTGTACAAAGATCAATTAAGCAGAGATACTAACTTCAAAGGGTTTTTAATATTGCTTCTAATATAGATAGTATCTTCTTAGATAGGTATCTATCTTTCTAGTATGTGAGAGGAAATAAGACAAGTATATGATTAAAATTTTTATTAATGAACTAGTGCCATTAAAGAAAAGCAAAATATTTTCATGTCAATTTGGAGAATTCTGTTATACATCAAATAATAGTGATAATCTTTGGATTGATGACAACAAACTAACAACACACTTCTATGAAAATTGAGCATTATTGGTCAAATATTGCTACTGCTAAATAATTGACATTTATTGCATTTAAGCAAGAAGAAAGAGGAAGTACCCCTTAAAATAAAACAAAACAACTAGCAGAAAAATTAGGAGACCATGTACACACAGGAGAAATTTGAAGCACTTATGCTTTAGCTTAGTGAGGAGTTTTTGTCCCAATTGGGGAAAAAGCAATTGCAGTATAAGAATCCAGTTCCTCTTGCCTCCCATTTCCTCCCACCTTATACATGTACCCATACATATGCATACACACAATACTTACACAACTTTAGAAAAAAGTCTATTTACTGAGTAAATCATAATTTTAAGTATATTCCTTTATCTTTGGAAATCAAAGATGCACATATTAAAAACACATCTTCCATATAATTTATTTCTGAAATTGGCATCCAAAGTGAAACAATCAGATCATAATATCAGTTTTTTAAATGATCACATCTTGAAATTTCATGTTACATCTTAAAGAAATTCTTATATAGTAATGAAAACATTTTTTTAGTTGACTCCAAAGGACTTTGTACTTTCATCAATTAACTATCTTATTAAGGAAAATTATTTCCACCTCTCTTTTATTATCCATAAAGGAATCATTGTATTGAGCTTAAATATCATTTTCTATCTGCTGTTTTAATTTTTACTTTCCTATGAGAGATTACTTTTTCCCTTGATTACTAGGTTAAACATGACTAAAAAATGTGACTTTGAAGCAATTCTTAGGAAATAACATGAGGATTATCACAGAAAACCTGTGATTTAGAAGCTGGATAAATCTAATTTAAAAATCTCATTGTAAATTAAGAACAAGAAGGAGACTATCCTTCCACCAAAGCTAGCATATTTAAATCTCCTTCCTCAGATATTATCATTACTTAAAATTGTGGGAACTCCAATAGGAAGTGACTGCCCTTCCAAATTAAATCACTCTGATTCAAATTAAATTCAAATTCACTCTTATTACAAGTTGTACCTGCAATTTTGACAAAATATGGAATGATTTTAGAGGTGCTACATTTCATAAAACTTCCAACACATTTCCCCCTCAACTTTGACAGCAATGAAAACTTTTCCTTTCATTTTAAGTCTTTGTTTTTCAAAGGAAATTTGATTTTGCACATTTCTCTGGGTAAAGAGAAGCTTCTGTTAAAACAAACATCAAAAGTTATTCTAAGTAATTTAGGGGATAGATTCCTCTTAATGCAGCATTTTGGAGCTGAAATTCTATAATAGCCATAAGGAATGAGGAACTTGAAAAAGTCTTCTTCGTAATTTATAGCTCATAATTTCTGTAGGATTCTAAGTTGAAGACAGTGGTTTCTTCCTTTTTAATTTAAATCTAAGATAACTTGGTCAGTTCTTTCTGGACGGAACTCTGTAACACTTAAAATGAATGCAGTCATAACACTCTGGATACTTGGCTGCTATCTTCACACAGATTTATTTCTAGAAAGTGTTTTAGGAAGGCTTGAAAAAAAAAGGGCTTTTATATTACAATTCAATTACACTAGTGAGACTTAAAGAAAAATTCAGGGTGAGTAATTTTTCCCTTGGTTATAAAAGAGATGTTTAAGAAAATATATTAATTAGTCAAACCACCACTTAGTAGTTTCTGTTCCTCTTGAGATATCTCCTGACTTTCTTAAATATGGGGTTTGATTTATTTTGCCACCATAAAACTATAGTAGATTTATTTATGTGATTAATGATTTACTGAATTATAAATAACCATGATTTCTCAAAATGGTGTCAAGTAGCATAAACCAGAGAATACAAAAGGATTTTTCTCTGTTAGAAATAGATATGGAACATTTTTTCACGATCCTGTTTCAAAAATGGAAAATGTTACTTACAAAAGAACTCTGGCAAGGCTCAGAACTATGTTTTCCAAATGTTACTTTTTTTGTTGAAGCATAAAATACGTTCATAGTCTAAAGTGCACAAATTTTTATAATGGATATTTGTAACCACCACCCAGACCAAAATATATCATTATCAGCACCCTCATCCTCTTAGGGGTCACCACCACCACCACCTAAGGTAAGAACTTTTGTATCTGAAATTTATCATCCAACATGATTTGTGATATTTCTCCTTATGGTTCTATGTCTAGAAATTCATTATTTTCCCATGCCATATTGATTTCCACTGTATGAATATACTACAGTTTATTTATCAATTGGAATTTTGAAGGACATTTGGTCATTTCTAGGGTCAGAATAGTTTAAATAATGCTGTCATGAATGTCCTTGAATGTTGGTACAGATATGTATTCATTTCTATTGGATATACATCTAGAAGTAGAAGTGATGAATCATAGTATACATGTAAGTTCAGCTTTACCAGATGTTGCCAGACATTTATTCACAAATGACTTTTAGGCAATGTAGGAAGTACCCAGATTCTCCACATTATCACCAACACTTGGAATACATATATATTTAAATTTTTTACCATTCTGGTGGGCTTGTAGTGGTATCTCATAGGGTTTTAAAAATTTGCTTTTCCCTGATAAATAATGATGTTAAGTCTTTTTTCACATATTTATTTTATATATGGATTTTTTGGTGAAATTTCTGTTCAGATTTTAGGCCCATTTACTTTATCTATTATTTTGTTATTGATCTGTAGAACTGATATATATAAAGGAAACAAGTCTTTTGTTAAATATATTCACATATCTTCTCAACTCCATGACTTGCTAGGGTTTTTTGCGCTTACTGGTGTCTCTTGATGAACAAAAGTGGTCATTGTTTAAACACACACTGCTTATACACCATTTAAGATGTCTTTGCCTACTCTTGAAGTTATGATATTCTCCTATATTAGCTACTAGAAGCTCTATTGTTTTACCTTTCATATTTTGTTGTATGCTGAGAGACATGTGATCATTTTGTTTTATGAATATGCAATTCATTTAGCATTATTTATTTTTTAAAAATCTTATCTCTAACACATTGCAAGAGCCCTTTAGTTGTGAATCACGCTGTTATGCACTCTGCTTCATTGTTCTTTATAGTTATCATTGTCCCAACACCACACTGCCTTAATTGCCTCAGTTTTTAAATGTCTTGATTTTAAAACTTGATCTAGAAATTCAAATTTTCAACTTTTTAAATTTAATTTTGACTGTGCTGGGTCTCAGTTGCTGTGCACAGGCTTTCTCTAGTTGTGGCGTGCAGGGGCATCTCACTGTGGCGGCTCCTCTTGTGAAGCACAAGCTCTAGGGCACGTAGGCCTCAGTAGTTGAGTCTTGCTGACTGTGGAACGCAGGCTCAGTAGTTGTGCCACAGGAGCTTAGTTGCCCCTCAGCATGTGGAATCTTCTTGAATCAGGGATCAAACCCATGACCCCTGAATTGGCAGGCGAATTCTTAACCACTGGACCACCAGGAAAGTCCCAAATTTTTAACTTTTATGCTTTCATTTTCAAGGTTACCTTGGCTATTGTTGACTCTTTGCATTTCCACATACGTTTTAGAATCACCTTTTTGATTTCTCTCAAAACACCTTGCTGGAATTTTATTGAGATAGTATTGAATCTATTAATCTGTTTGGGGAAAATTGACATCTATACAATATTAACTCTTCCAATCTCCTCTGTATTCTATGCACAGATCACTCCAAATCAGCAACTTAATACAGTAACAATATTTTTTTTCCTTATGAATCTGGGGATAGACTGGGCTTATACCAAATGTGACTCTCCATATCCAATTTGGCAAATGTAACATAATGGAAATAAAATATTTACATTAACTCTTTTGAGTAGAGAATGGGATATTGAAAAATAAATAAAAGAAAAAATTTTTGATTATATAATTGGGCCAATTTTCTATCTTGGGTTAAATTACTCATTTGGCCTGTTAGTTTCATCTTCACTCAAATAAACTCTTAGGCTTCAAACTTCTCTTTGGTCCAAGAGAGAACAATGAGCCACAACCTTCCCGTGGTAGATCTCCCTAATTCTCTAATACCTCTCAATTCCTCATGTATTACCACACTATTAGAAGATAAATATCCAACGTAATATATATCTAAATATTAGCAGTGATTGTATTGACAAAACTAGGTATTCTTTTGTTTTCTTAAGTATTTATGTTTACTGTTTTGTGATTGAGATCAATTTTGGAATATAATTAGATCAGATAGTTATCCGCCCAAATGATTGATATCTCTCCACTAAGCTCCTAGTATATATGACTGTACAGTCATTAAAAAAGCCAAAGATGGTAGGAAGAGATTTAAACTTTGAGTCAGAGAATATAAAGTTGTGTTCTGAGTCTTCTGGTTTTCTAATTTTGTGACCTTGAAAAAAAACAGTTTTTACAATTTTCCACCTAAGAAATAGGAATGATATCATATGATAATCCATTGTACATATTTAATGAGGAAATGTGCACAGAAAGTGGTTTTTAAGCATCAAAGTACCATGCAAACACATACAGAAGGTATTGTTATCTGATTAGCAGAGGAAATAGAAGAATGTGTATTTCTATTTTGGGTCTTTCTAACTTCCTTGTGTTAACAGGTTCATGAATTATTATTTCTTACTGAGGATAAGCCCCTTAAAAGTGGCTTCAGTACTTGAGATAAATGGTTCTCCTTCTCTGTAAACATTCAAATTTGAAGAGATAGTCAACTTTTCATACCAACTTGAAAAATATGTATCTACCATTATAATTATAGACTCAGTAGTCTATAGTTTACTGCCAGGCTGATGAAAGTGTTTGCCCTCATATTTTGTTAAGTTGCATAACTGACATGAATGATGCTCTGTTGACATGATTCCTTGATAGATAAGGTGATGAAATTAAAGTCGCGTGATGCAGTTACCTCAGCATCAGTCACTCCATGAAAAAATCACTGACATTTTACTTTGAACCCTTAAACATCTGATAGCTTTTTTTAAATTTGAAAATAACTAGAGAGCCGTTTATTTTACTGTTTGAGTTAGTCTTCTATAATTTATTTCCCCAACAATCTGGTCATCAGGATAACAATGACTTTCACGTAAATGACAAGACATGTCAGCACAAATACAAAATTTCTGCAAATAGCAACCAGTAGTTAATCATATGCTAGATCCACAACCTCTATTCTGGTTGCATGAAATAGAGGAAAGATGGTTTGTTAATAGGAACGAACTCACTAGCAAAGATCACAGAAAATTCCAGGCAAAGACTGAAATAATATATCATTACATGAAGTATTCTTTCCTGATCTTCAGTTGCACAGTGGAAAGGGGGGAAGTGTAGGAGAGCAGAGGAAGGACGGTGCTGTTGAGAGACAGGGCACTATGAAGCAATGCGAAAACCAATCACCAGAAACTGTTCTGAGATTATTCACCTTTTGACCCCACTTTATGTTTTTAAGACACTGCTTGAACTCAGCTTTAAATTTATGATTGATTTTATTTCAGGAAAAGAGTTAGAAAGGAAATAAAGAAGTAAATCCTGTTGACTGGTGTTGCATCAGTGTATGAGAAAAGGGAAGACATGGTAACACAGATTGAGAACACAATTTGCATATTGTAGTATTATTCCAATTCTGGCTCACCAGGTCCATATCCTAAAATCTGTGTCCATCAGGCTCTTCGTGGTAGTCTACATGAGCTGACTGTGGTACATGTGGTCAATATGAATGATTCGCTGTGAATTGGGTATGGGGATCACTTCTCTCTGCCTAACCAATACATTCCTATTTTTAGATGGTAGGAAATAAACTTTTTCCCCTATAATACTTAGCATCCCCTCTATCTGCATTAAATAAACTCATAAGAAACAAAAAAATTCTTTAATGCTGTGACTTTACAGAAGCCATAGAAATTGAGAATGTTAAAATGTATATTAATACTATATTTTGGGGCCACTAAGCATAAAGATTCCATTTGCCTTTTCTCACTTCATTCAATTTCATCATCTTCTTTCAAGCTGCTTCATGCTCTCATCAAATTATCCCACCCTCAAAACTGTATTAATTAAAAACCATATTTCAATAGGTAATTTATAGAATCCAATTATGATGGGAAAATTTTAAAAAATAAATTAGTTTTTCATTTGTCTGTTTTTGTTTTAAACTTACTATGCAAGAACTGAGAATACAACTTCATTGTGACTTTATGTAAATATTGATAAAACTACTACTGTTCAATAAACCAACAAATAAAGTAATAGAAGGATGATAAAGAGATGGGAATACCAGACCATCTGACCTGTCTCTTGAGAAACCTGTATGCAGGTTAGGAAGCAACAGTTAGAACTGGACATGGAGCAACAGACTGGTTCCAAATAGGAAAAGGAGTACGTCAAGGCTGTATACTATCACCCTGCTTATTTAACTTATATGCAGAGTACATCATGAGAAATGCTGGGCTGGAAGAAACACAAGCTGGAATCAAGATTGCTGGGAGAAATATCAATAACCTCAGATATGCGGATGACACCATCCTTATGGCAGAAAGTGAAGAACAAAAGAGCCTTTTGATGAAAGTGAAAGAGGAGAGTGAAAAAGTTGGCTTAAAGCTCAATGTTCAGGAAACTAAGATCATGGCATCTGGTCCCATCACTTCATGGGAAATAGATGGGGAAACAGTGGAAACAGTGTCAGACTTTATTTTTTTGGGCCCCAAAATCACTGCTGCTGATGATTGCAGCCATGAAATTAAAAGTCGCTTACTCCTTGGAAGGAAAGTTCTGACCAACCTAGATAGCATATTGAAAAGCAGAGACATTACTTTGCCAACAAAGGTCCGTCTAGTCAAGGCTATGGCTTTTCCAGTGGTCATGTATGGATGTGAGAGTTAGACGGTGAAGAAAGCTGAGCGCTGAAGAATTGATGCTTTTGAACTGTTGTGTTAGAGAAGACTCTTGAGAGTCCCTTGGACTGCAAGGAGATCCAACCAGTCCATCCTAAAGGAGATCAGTCCTGGGTGTTCATTGGAAGGACTGATGTTGAAGCTGAAACTCCAATGCTTTGGCCACCTCATGCAAAGAGCTGACTCATTTTAAAAGATCCTGATGCTGGGAAAGATGAGGGCAGGAGGAGAAGCGGACAACAGAGGATGAGGTGGTTGGATGGCATCACTGACTCGATAGACATGGGTTTGGGTAAACTCCGGGAGTTGGTGATGGACAGGGAGGCCTGGAGTGCTGCAATTCATGGGGTCGCAAAGAGTCGGACACGACTGAGCAACTGAACTGAACTGAAACATCATGCAATGGTTGAGCACCCTGCTGTATCAGGCCAAGGGGTCTGTTTGTACCTCTCCTCACGTAGAGGAGTACACAGGGAACCTTAGACTCAGAAAAGGCTCAGCCAAGAGGACCTGGAATGAGGCAAGGATGTCAGGAGGCCAGGATGCTCAGTGTTTTAAGAGGTAGAATTTCGGGGGTGGGCAGGAGAGGATAGGGAAATAGATACAAATTTTACTCTTACAGATAGTGTGAAATACATGAAGAAATTTACATTCTTCTCTATAATTGGATTTTTTTTTCTTGTGAGGTCTAGTCCATGAAATTCTGAAGACTTAATCTCAGTCTTCCCTACCCTCTCTTTGGAGTTACACCTAAATTTAAGGCCAGAGTATCAGTGTAAATTGGAAGGGTTGTACAGTGTATCACTGGTGATCTCAAATACTCATACTGACAGCTCATCTGTTAAGGAATACACATTCCCACCTTCTTTCCCGTAACTGATTTATTCAGATCACTGTTAGACTTCTTTGTCACGTGATAGCTATCCTACTGCTCCCATAAACTCTGAGCCTTAGGAAACTGTGAGGCTAATTCAGAAAAGTCTGTCTAGAGAATCTCCACTCTCCCAGGCTCTACTTGGAGTGCTTTGGGGAAGGTGGTCACATAGGACTCTCCTGCGCTCAGGTACCTGGACTTATCTGAGGATTTGTGATACCATTTTCCTCCTCTTGGGATACAGCAGAACTCTTTCTATGGGATCTGTCAGCAGAAAATGATTTATTCCCCCTCATTCTCTCCTCTCTCCTCCTTGTCCTGGGAATGCTTTTCAGTGTAGATAGAAAAGAAGACTTTCTTCTACAGCATCATGGATTTTACATTCCCTAAGTTTTTCAATTCAAAGATTAAAATCGGGGCAATTAGAAGGTCTTTTTTTTTTTTTACTTTCTGCTCCACGTTTCTCACCTTAGAGGAACACCTCTGACTGTATGAAACGCTGAGAGCTGGGAGAAAAGATAAGTACAGAGAACAGCAAGTACATTTGATAAAACGTCAAATAATCATATCTCACCACACGTGGTTTAACATATTTTCTTATATGACAAAGGGAGAAACATCTTTCAAAATAATTACACGGCTTATATTTTATAGGTGGTTGCAGAGTCAAGTGAGGGGTTACAAGCAGAGTGCTTGGGCAGGAAACAAGCAAACATTTAAGGATAAAGTCCAGGAACATCTAGTATAGAATGTGATTTGACACCTGTATCACAGGGGGGTCATTAAGGAGACCAGCATAGCTGCATGCATTAGAAGGCAGAAACACACACAGGCTTGTTTTATATTTTCCACATGTAATCTCCTTACCTTTTTCTCCTAAATCCTTGAAAATTAGAGTGAGAGCATAGGTCTCAGGGTACACATAAAAGTTGTCTTTTGACTTTCCATTTCAAACATTGGCATTGGAGGATTAGGCTAAATCTAATCAGGAATGTGAGATATCATAAAGGCCCATTAACTGCTGGAGCTCAGCAATGTTTCTGAGTTGTTAAAACATCTTAAATCATATTATCCCTAAAATATCCTTTTTTTCTGAAGAATGTGAACTACTGATATTATATTCACAACCGTTGGTACTCTTTTCCAAGCTTTCTCAATAAATCAAAACTTCTTCTAACTTCCATAATCTTATAACAGGATGATGAATCATTGTAAGAGTGAGCTCAAAATAAGTTATTTCACTTCCCAAAGAGAGAAAGAAAATGTCACACAGAACATCTATATGAAAGGACTGATGCTAACCCCACTCTATTCCAACAGGAGGATTCATTCAAGTACATCTGCTAATCTTTCTCACAAAGACAAATTTTGCAAGAGTTGGCCAAGGAAAGACAGATAATATAACATGGAAATCCCCTGCATGATTATGGATTTCTCTAGAGCATGCTTATTATTAACTTATGACTTTGCACCTTCCATGAAGACTATTGGGAAGAAATTCTCCTAGGCGCTTTTATTTTGTTGAAGGTAAGTTCATAAGTAAGACAATTTATTCCAGAAAAAATTATAGGGCATTATGCAGTGTTTTAAATTGACCCTTGGATTCTTATTAACGTCAGAAAGGAAAAGGGTAAATGATGAGTAGAGCAAAAGTTTTTTAATGATTTCTATACAACTCCCTCTTAAAAATGTTACAGTAAAAACCCAGGAGACCCCAAATGACCAAACATTAAGAGAAAGTCAAAGGAAGCTATATATATATATAAACACTGAATTAGGGAATCCCTGTGATGCCTAATGCTTATTTCACTAAGTGCATATAATCTCTTATATATCTAATGAGATATCTTTTATCCAGGATTAATCAATGCTAAGATAACACATAAATGACTCCCCATCAAGGAAGAATATTAGAATTTTCTTTATTTTTTTGCCTTGGAAATAACATCAAAACAACACTAAAAACGATAAGTCTATAGGTATCGCTATTGTCATTTGGAAAAAAAAATATCTTTATGGCAAATGCCAAGACTGGGTTGGCAAAGCTACACAGTGAATCATAAATACATGGATTTTGTGTATCAGTTATAGAAGCTTGAGGTCAGATTAGTTCAACTCCACAACACTTAGCAAAAACTAAGTCTTTTATAAAGACAGAGAATAGCATTAAGTTCAAGCAGAATGGCATCCAGAGGCTAAACACTTGTAAATTCTCTTCAAATCTTGATCAATTTATGCTTATAAGCCACTTAAAATCAGTTCTTGCACATCATATCCTATTACTAATTTAAGTGGATTGACTGGTTATTTGTTTTTGGAGGCAAATAAATCTGGCTTTCAATTCTAATGCTTTCACTTAATAGCTATATGACTTAAACACATTCCAATAAAAATTTGGGGGTATTAGTTTCCTCATTTGTTAAATAGAGATAAAATTATTTAAACTCCAAAATTATTATGTGTGTGTGTGTATATATATATATATATATATATATATACATATATATATATATACGTGTGTGTGTGTGTGTGTGTGTGTGTATATATATATATATTCAGTTCAGTTGCTCGATCAGGTCTGACTCTTTGCGACCCCCTGGGCTGCACGCCAGGCCTTCCTGTCCATCACCAGCTCCTGGAGTTTACTCAAACTCATGTCCATTGAGTCAGTGATGCTGTCCAACCATCTCATCCTCTGTTATCCCCTTCTCTTCCTGCCCTCAATCTTTCCCAGCATCAGGATCTTTTCTAATGAGTCAGTTCTTTGCATCAGGTGGCCAAAGAATTGGAGTTTCAGCTTCAGCATCAGTCCTTCCAATGAATATTCAGCACTGATTTCCATTAGCATGGACTAGTTGGATCTCCTTGCTGTCCAAGGAACTCTCAGGAGTCTTCTCCAACACCATACCTCAAAAGCATCAATTCTTCAGCACTCAGCTTTCTTTATAGTCCAACTCTAACATCCATACATGACTACTCGAAAAATCATAGCTTTGACTAGATAGACATTAGTTGGCAAAGTAATGCTTCTTCTTTTTAATATGTTGTCTAGGTTTGTAATAGCTTTTCTTCCAAGGAGCAAGCGTCTTAATTTCATGGCTGCAGTCACCATCTGTCCTGATTCTGGAGCCCAAAAACATAAAGTCTGCCACTGTTTCCACTGTTTCCCCATCTATTTGCCATGAAGTGATAGGACCAGATACCATGATCTTAGTTTTCTGAAAACTAAGTTTTCTTATATGTATGTATGTATGTATGTATGTATGTATGTATGTATGTATGTGTGTGTGTGTGTGTGTGTGTGTGTGTGTGTGTGTGTGTGTGTGTGTATAAAATAAGCAGAGTAACTAACCCAAAGTCTGTACTGGCTAAACACTGATTCTCTCTTATCTTCCTTCTCTTCTCTGTTACTAAACACAAAAGACATGTTGAGAAAATAGGAAAAACACAAATCATACTCACACTCAGTTCTGAAATCTACTTTGGAACATCCCCTTTGCCCAGGTTCCCTATAAATAGAGCTTGAGTCAGAGCTTGAGCACTTATGCTTTGTTGGGTGATGCCAGAGCAGCAAAAAAGGAATACAGGGCAAAGAAGAGCAAGAAGTGAAAAGGTGTGAATTACCCAGAGGTCCGGGTTTCTTGAAGAGATATAAACCTTTCTTTTGTAACTTACAATATCAACAGTCAGGCTATAAAGAAATACTATGCCCCAAAATGGACAAAGAAGAGGAAATGGAGAGGGATTTTATGTGTCTGCTTCCACCATCTTCCATTGGTCAATGTTTGCCTATGCGGAGTTCTGGTTTGCCTCTGACAGGTCAGATAATGGAACTGCCCAGAGTTCATCGGGAGTAGTCTCCTCAGCAGCAGCCAAAGCAGAACAAAGGTTCAAGGGAGAGACAGGTAAACAGAGACTCTGAAGCAGCACCTAGGAAATGTCACCATGGATATTAAGACCTTGTCTGTCGCATCATTTGCAAATATGTCTCCCTTTCTGTAGATTGTCTTTACATATTTTTAATAGACATTTCTCCAAAGAAGACATACAGTTGACCAGTAGATACATGAAAAGATGCTCAACATCACTAATTATTAGAGAAATGCAAATCAAAACTACATGAGGTACCACTTCATACCAGTCAGAATGGCCATCATTAAAATGTTTACGAATAACAAATCCTGGAGAGGGTGTGGAGAAAAGGGAACCCTTCAACACTGTTGCTGGGAATGTAAGTTGGTACAGCCACTATGGAAACTAGTGTGGAGGTTCCTCTTAAAATTAAAAATAGAATTACTATATATCGAACAAGTCTACTCCTGGGCATATATCTGGACAAAACTATAATCTGAAAAGACACATGTTCCCCTATGTCCATAGAGGCACTATTTACAATAGTCAAGACATGGAAACAACCTAAATGTCCATAGACAGATGAATGGATAAAGAAGATGTGGTACATACATACAGTGGAATACTAGTGAGGCATTTGCAGCAATGTGGAAGCAACTAGAGATTATCCTACTAAGCAAAGTAAGTCAGAAAGAGAAAGACAAATACCATACAATATTACTTATGTGAGGAATCTAAATATGGTGCAAGCAAACCTATCTACAAAACAGAAACAGACCCACAGCCATAGAGAATAGACCTGTGGTTGCCAAGGGGGAGAGGACTGGAGGCGGGGGGAGGACTGGGAGTTCAAGATTAGCATATGTAAACTATTATATATAGGATGGATGAACAACAAGGTCCTACTGTATAACACAGGGAACTATATTCAACATCCTGCGATAAACCATAATGGAAAAGAATATTAAAAAAGAATGCCTATATGTGTATAATGAGTCACTTTGCTGTACAAGAGAGATAGGCACAACATTGTAAATCAACTATATTTCAATTAAAAAAATTTAATTAAGGTAAAATAAAAATATGATCATCTTAATATATGCAGAAAAAGCTTTCGACAAAATTCAACACTAATTTATGATAAGAAGTCACCAGAAAATGAGCAAAGATGGAAATTACCTCAACATAATAAAGGCTATACATGACAAACCCACAGCTAACATCATTCCCAATGGTGAAAAGTTGAAAGCATTCCTTCTAAGATCAGGAACAAAAAAAGGATGTTCATTGTCACCACTTTTATTGAACACAGTTTTGGAAGTTTTACTGTCTGAGCCACCAGGGAAGCCTTTGGAAGTCCTAGCCGTGGAACTCAGAGAATAAAACAAATAAAAATAATCCAAACTGGAAAAGAAGAAGTAAAATTTTCAGTGTTTGAAGATGACATGATACTATACATTAAAAATCCTAGAGTCTACCAGAAAATTATCAGAGCTCATCAATGAATTTGGTAAAGTCTCAGGATTCAAAATTAATACACAGAAATATTTTGCATTCCTATACACCAACAACAAAAGATCAGAAAGAAAAATTGAGGAAGCAATGCCATTTACCATCACATCAAAAAGAAAAAATATACCTAGGAATAAACCTACCTAAGTATACAAACGACCTCTACTCTGGAAACTATAAGAAGCTGATGAAAGAAGTTGGAGATGACACAACAGATGGAAGGATAAACCGTGTACTTGAATTGTGAAAATGAACATTGTTAAAATGAATATAATTCCCAAGGCAATCCACCCAATGCAATCACTATCAAATTACCAATGTCATTTTTCATAGAACTAAAACAAAAAATTGTAAAATTTAGATGGACATACAAAAGACCCCAAATACTTGAAAAAATCTTGAGAAAGAAAAATGGAGTTGAAGGAATCTCTGACTTCAGACTATACTACAAAGCTACAGTAGTCAAAATAGTACAATACTGATGCAAAAACGGAAATATAGATTGATGGAATAGGATAGAAAGCCCATAAATAAACTCACGTACCTATGTTCAAATAATCTATGACAAAGGAGGCAAGAGTATACAATGGAGAAAAGACAGACTCTTCAATAAATGGTGGTGGGAATAGTGGACTGCTATGTGCACACACACAAAAAAAATTAAATCAGAACAGTCTCTTAACAACACATACAAAAATAAACTCAAAATGGATCAAAGACCTAAAGGCAAGACTGGACACTATAAAACTATTAGAGGAAAACATAAGCAGAACACTTTTTGACATAAATTGCCTCCGAGATAAATGAAAATAAAAATACAAGCAAAAGGGACCTAATAATGCTTAAAAGCTCCTGCATGTCAAAGGAAACCATAAGCAAAACAAAAAGACAATCCATAGAGTGGGAGAAAATATCTGCAAACGACGCAACCAACAAGGGATTAAGCTCCAGAATATACAAACAGCTCATGTAGCTCATTAAAAAAAATAAACCCAATAAAAAATTACATAGAAGATCTAAAGAGACATCTCTTTAAAGAAGTCATACAGGTGGCCAAAAGGCACATGAAAAGATGCTCAATATCACTAATTATTAAACAAATAGCTAACCACTTCCTGAACTCAAGCTGTCTGATGATACATCTCTCTGAGACATAGATTCCTACTAAGGTAAAGTAGTCTTTTCCTAAGAAGTTATGAAACAGAGACTTACTCATGAGGGCAGGTGGAAAGAGCTATATTATACAATTCCAACACATTTTCTAACAATATCCTCTGTGTATTTACTGTAACACTGCTGATGAGAAAACCCATGAAGTGTTTTTTTGTTTTTTGGGTTTTTTCGCAGTTACCCTTGATACACAATTCTAAATATTAACTATAAAATAGCAGTTTTAAGCTAAAAACAAAAAGAACTCCATGCTAGCAGCCAAGATGCAAGGTTATTTCCCCTGCCTGCTACAACCATCACTGTATAGCTTAGTTTATGAAATTAAGAAGGTGATGAAAAAGTCACCATACTCACAATAACAAGGGATATGAATCCTCAGGTGGTGACACACAGGCACAGAGATATTCAAGCAGAAATTCTGGGTGACAATCAGGAATGCTATGGAACATGTTAAAATTTCTCTTAAGTAAGATTCTCAGCAGTTCTAAGAGTCTATGATTATTTTCTACCCTAAACTTCATGAAAGTTGTTTTAAAACAGGTAAGGAGAAGGGAAAAAAATAGGATCTTGTGGCTTTAGATTTTCAAGGAGAATATTGCTCAAAAAAGATGGGAGATTCCTAAAACTAATAATCTGTCCCTACAATTTTATATAATTACATTAGGGAGAGACAACATCTAAACTAGTGGTTCTCAAGGCAAGGTCCATAACACTGAGAGGTCCCTGAATTACTTTCATGTAGCTACAAAACCAAAGCTATTTTTCCTAATAACACTAGACATTATTTATGGGCTTTCCTGGTAGCTCAGTTGGTAAAGTATCCACTTGCAATGCAAGAAACCTCCTGCAATGCAGGAGATGTAGATTCAATTTCTGGGTCAGGAAGATCACCTGAAGGAGGAAATGGCACCCCATTCCAGTACTCTTGCCTGGAAAATCCCATGGATGGAGGAGCCTGGTAGGCTGCAGTCCATGGGGTCGCTAAGAGTCAGACACGACTGAGCGACTTCACTTTCACTTTTCACTTTCATGCATTGGAGAAGGAAATGGCAACCCACTCCAGTGTTCTTGCTTGGAGAATCCCAGGGACGGGGGAGCCTGGTGGGCTGCCGTCTATGGGGTCGCACAGAGTAGGACACAACTGAAGCGACTTAGCAGCAGCAAGCGTATTTTCAGATATTAATTGTTTCTTCTCAGTACTTCAGTGCCCATACTAGCTTTCTTCACTTTATTTCTTCTATAATCTCTGTGACATTATTATCATTCATAACCATTGAATCTCAGAGTTTTCCTTTCACTTACTTGTAAACACAAAAAGTTGGTGCACATTATTGTCCTATTTTGGAACAGTATTTTTAAATTTGTTTAATACAGGAAAAGTCTCACTCATCTTCGATAGTGTTAAAGAGTATAACGAGATCCTGATACGAAAAAGTTTAAGAAGCATTGATCTAAACAAACTTCTTCGCCTAAACATGGTGATCTCTAATGAGCACACAAAACTATATAAAATTTACAAAGAAGTGCCACTGTTGCCAAAGATAAATCCAAAAGGCTACACAAGCTAGGGCTATTAGTCAGAAAATCTAAATTCAATATCAAAGACTTGATCATTTTAGAAAAAATAAAGTTAGAAGTACTTTGCTGAGAGAAGATGATCTAAAGTTAAATGAAGACAAAAAATGTTTCCAATATTATTTTTACAATTAAAAACAATAACTTCTGTGGTCAGTGGGCTTATTTTGGGCCAAAGGAAAATATATTTATCTACTACTCCCTTTCCGTTGTTGTGGAAAGATACTGCTATGGAATATGTTAGCTTCTTTCTTTGTTGGTTGCACAGAGGAACAGAATCTTAAAAAGAGAGAAGGCAGACACAAGTTGTATATGAATAAATGTCTATCTTGTTTAACTGGTTAACCTTTTTGGTAGCTCAGAATGCTGAAGACGCCTACAGTAGCACTAATAAAACACCATGTATTAATGGTTAATAGCTAAGTAATCTCCTATGTTGGGAGAAAACATCCCATATATTTTATAAATTTGTGTAAGTCTCCTCCAAAGACAAATCACATTTATATTAAGGGCTCTTAACACAGGTTTTTTGGTTAGATTTCATAGATGCTATGAATATTTCATTTAATTGCTTAAAAAATGTTCATATGAGAATATGTGGACATTTTTCTGGGCAGATGAGCTAAGCATTGATCAGATGCTCAAGGAAGTTTTAGTCCCAGAAAATATTCTTAATATTTAATTAAAAATATTTATTTTTTAAAAAGTAAAATTAAATGTTTATTTTATTTAATAAAAAACAAAAAGTAAACATTCTTAAAATGCTGCTTATGATTAATGTTTAAAATAACATTTAATTGAAATAGCAAAGTAATGCAGCAATATTTTAAAAAATTATTGTCATCAGGGTCTAAATTTAAGAAACAATTCTTTTTTCTTATCTATAATTTACAAATATATATCCATATAAGCCTATGGAAATACCATCAGAAATGTCCTATATAATCAATCTTGAAGAAGGTCTGAATTTCTGAAAGCTGTCAAAGTTTCCAAAATAAGTAAGACAAATGTATAGTATGTAATGTTTAATTGGGGATAATTCATATTCTTCTAATGTTTATCTTATAAGAAAGTATTTTAAGATAATATGGAAAGCAGTTGATTAAACAAGATTTATGATAATGTGTATTTCATTAAGTCTTAGTATTTCTTTCTTAAATTTTGAATGTGCCCTTTAAGACTAAAATGGGGTACTTCCTGTTAGTTTCAGCTTCAGACTTGGAGTCAAACTTTCCTCTCTTTTTTACTCTAATGGAAAAATAACTGAACTGAAATGCATGGAATGACATTTTGAACACAGGGAAAAAAAAGAATTAGATATTACTAAGAAAAGTGAATTTATTTCATAAGTAATAAATATTTTTATAACTATATATAAATACGTAATTTCAAAACCTTGTTGTTGTTCAGTTGCTCAGTTGTGTCCGACTCTCTGCGACCCCATGGACTGCAGCACACCAGGCTTCCCTGTCCTTCACTATCTCCCAGAGTTTGCTCAAACTCATGTTTGAGTGGGTGATGACATCCAACCATCTCATCCTCTGTTACCCCCTTCAAAATCTTGGATATTATCTATTACTCATATTAAATATAATGAATCGGGAAGCCAAATACATTTAATTTTGTCAATTTGTGCTAGATATTGTAATGAGCTAAGAAAATGTTACAAAGTTTGGAGGGCATATTTTTCAGTAGTAGGTTCAATGACATATAAAAGAAAAATTTGAATAACAGGGATTTAAGGAGAAATTATTTCTCTCTCATGTGAAAGAAACGTAGACAGCTAAACTGGACTAACGAAATAACTTTTCAAAAGTATTCAGCCCCTTCCAGCTTCCCCTCTCCCGTCCCTAGGGTGTGGTCCTTGACTCCATTTTCAAGGAGGCTGCCCTGCTCTCTCAGCAGCAGGATGAGCACAGAATGAAAAAAGGAATCTCTTCTCTACTTGAAGGTAACTCCCATGAGTCGTACACAACATCTCCATTTCCATTCATCAGCCAGAACTCCATGATCACTGACTGTGCTAGGTGGAAAGCCTCCCCCAAAATGTCTACCCTCAATCCCTGCAATATGTGACTATGATAAATTAAATGGCAAATGGGACTTTGCCAATGTAATTAAGGTTATAGATCTTAAAATAGGGAGAGTATTCGGGTGAGGCCGACTTAATCATATGAGCAGGTAAAAAGTGGAGCACTTTCTCCAGCTGGAGGCAAAAGCAGGCCAGGGTATAAGACGAAATCAGACATTCCCAGCATGATTCTAAACACAACACCTCTATTGACCCTGAGATGTAAGGACCCACACGCAATGACCAGCGAGAGGCCTCAAGGTGCAAAGAGCAGCCTGAAGCTGACAGCAGGCAAGGAAACGGGGTTCTGGTCCTACAAAACCAAGGAATTAGATTCTGCCAACAACCTGAGTGAGTCTGGGTATGAATCCTTCCCCAGAGCCTTTCAAATGAGAACACAGTCACTGTGACACCTCGATTTTTGCTTTGTAAAACTTGGAGTAGAGAAACCAAGCTAACCCAGACTTCTGAACTGCAGAACCAGGATGTAACAAATTTGTGTTATTCTCAGCTACTAAATTTGTGCCAATTTGTTACAACAGCCATAAAAACTAATATACCTGGTCACACCCAGCAGCAATAAAGGTTGGGAAATATGATCTTTCTTCTAACTATAGGGCAGTATGTGCCGCTGAAAACTCTTGAGCCAGTTTGAAAAAGAATGGGGAGAATACATTTTTGTTCAACAGCTAGTCTCTACCATAGAAGGAGAAGAGTGGTTTGAATTAATGAAAAAGGAGGAATAAAACAGACTTAGTATTTTAAGCATAGAATGGAATCGAAGCAAAAGTAAATGAATATAATTCTCAAAGAAGTTTGAAATTATTAGGGATCTTTCAAAATTGCAAACTCTTTACTTCTGATTTTGCCACTGAATGTGCTGTGCCTTTACGACTGAAATACAAGGTGATACCGATACAGTCAAAACTCTCTCAATCCCTTACCTATGAAACTGGCAATTGGTCAGTTAATAATTTTCTTAAAAGTCAGTTACATTGGGGAATCATAATTAAAACTACATACCTTAAAGATTCTGTTTTAACTTAAAACATAAGTGTATATTCATAAGCAAATGTTTTTGTGTAGGGTCTAAACCATTCTTTGAATGTATGGCAAATAATAGTTTTATTGCTGCTGCTGCTGCTGCTAAGTCGCTTCAGTCGTGTCCGACTCTGTGCTACCCCATAGACGACAGCACACCAGGCTCCCCCGTTCCTGGGATTCTCAAGGCAAGAACACTGGAGTGGGTTGCCATTTCCTTCTCCAATGCATGAAAGTGAAAAGTGAAAGGGAGGTCGCTCAGTCGTGTCCGACTCCTTGTGACCCTATGGACTGCAGCCTACCAGGCTCCTCCATCCATGGGATTTTCCAGGCAAGAGTACTCGTTCTAAAATCTCCTGTTTGAGTTTCTTTAAAATAAAGCAAAACCTTAAACTTTCAATGCAATCTGAGCACATAATCTTTCTAAAGTTTGTTTAGAAACCTATCTCTTCCACAAGTAATTCTTTACCATTCCTTTTATCTGCATACCCATATGCTTCTCAAAAGACTATTCAACTGCTTTCTACAACTTTCATTTTCGCACACATTTCACCAGTGTGCATAATATCTATTAAAACACACAGTTCCAGCAATAAGTACTGTTTGCATGTACAGATTTGGCTGTGGACGAATGAGAAAGAGTGAGGGGGATATGCTAGACTGTATTTGGTGCTTAGGCCTTCTCAGCGGAGCAGGCGGAAGGCAGAATATTTGCAGAGACAATAGAGAGCTACTCAATTAGGTGGGTCAGTAAAAAGAGGAGGATAAGAAGATTTACAGTTTTCCCTACAGAAAAACAAAACAGTAAATTGTATTTCTACCTATGGATTCAAATTCTAGCTTTGTTGAGAGCTTTGAACTATATCTCCGTCAGGTAAGTAGAACCATCAAGCAGTTCTCACTCAAGAAACAGTTATGGCCTAAAAAAAAAAAAAAATTCACACCATTTCCCTCTTGCTTTGGAAAAAGCTCTTGTTCCTTTTTGAGCCCTAGAAGTCAAGTAGAGTTTCTAGATAAGAGGTGTGGTGGAGGAGAACTCAGCAAGAAAGAAAGGTGCTTATTTGTCACAATGGAGTGGGCTGGGACACGGAGACATGTAAAAGAGGGAGGGAGCAGGGTGAGACCCTATTCTGTAAACATTCTTGTCTTCTGAAATGGCAACTTTAATGCAAATTTCTGAAGGGGAAAAATAAGCATTTTCTAGTAAACTAATTGAAAATTCACCCTCATAAACTAAACTTTGTCTGCTTGAGAGTTTCCATTATGTTCTGACCTCCCAAAGCGATTTCGTGTTTTAAAACAAGTTGTAATTTTCAGATGAGAATGATTGCTTTCCAGCACCAAGCTTTAAATTTCCTTCACTGAATTAGTTTAATAGCTTTAATCTTTCTAATTTAATTTATAAAAATCTAATGGCAAAATTTCAACACAAAAAAATTTTAAATAAAAAATTAACTATGACTCTTTTCATTCCAAGAAAACTATTTTCCTTTTAAACTTCTGTACCTGAGTTTTGTATATACGCATACAGAGTTTTGATATAATTGTAAACACAATGTATATGTTTATTATATTATTCTTTTTACAGTTGACATTATGTGATAAACATTTTTCCATGTTTGTTAAATAGTTTTTACAATTATCATCTCAGGAATTTCTTTCTAAACTAACATATGCTTCATGATAGGAATGAAATTCTCTGCATCATAACCTTGACCATCTTATTACAACATGCAGATAATTGTTCGTTAGCTATACACTGACACTAATAGCATGGTTTAAAGTTAGGGCTTTGAAATCAGGCATATTTTGCTTTGAACCTGGGTTCTGTCCTGTAGAAGTTATGTGACTTTGAATACCTGAAGTTGCCATTTGTAGTTTTGGGGAAAAATAGTATTTAGGTAACAGAAAACTGCAAAGATTGAGTAAAATACTGTATAGAAAGAACCTGACTACAATAACGGACACATAGTATTTAACAAACGATAGTTATTGTGAGATGATTAGTATCTGTTCTGTTTAAACACTATATATATATCTCACCTTTGGGGCTTCTCAGGTGGCTCAGTGGTAAGCAATTCACCTGTCAATGCAGGAGATGTAAAAGACATGGGTTCCATTCCTGGCTTGGGAAGATTCCCTTGAGACGGAAACGGCAACCTACTCCAGCATGCATTCCTGGAAAATTCCCTGGACAGAAGAGCCTGCCGGGCTACAATCCAGGGAGTTACGAAGAGTTGGACACGATTGAGCATGCATGCAAACACTTCCCACATTTATAATACTTCCTAACTTAAAAATAACAACTGAGAGAGAGGAAGACCTACATTAAACCCTACCCTCCTCATAATCTATTCCTCACCACATTAGCCCTTGATGTTGTACACCTGCTACTACCCTACTCACTGGCTCAGCACCTGCTATTGTGTGTTACTGTTTATTTTCATCAGAATAAGCCGTATCTCTTCAAATAAACTGTAAGCTATCCAAGGCCAGGATAATATTGTGTCTCTTTGGGGCTCAACAAGAAGATGTCATCACTTTCAGTCTACTCCATCTCCAAAGCAGTGTCTTTGTCCAATATTTCCACATTGCCCTGGGTACTGGCTTTGCTTCCAATTTGGCTCATTTTCTAACTGGATTTTATAGTTTTGACTCCTTTTCTTTAGCCTAGCTTTACACATCTTCTAAATTAATGTTAAGAACATTTGTATTTAAAAAGAAGAGATGGTGGAAATGGAGCTTTGGAAGAGAAATAGAGTATTTCAAGCACTAAATGGATAAGTAAATTTAAAACATTTGTTTAAACTTGTTTTCCACTGTATTTATTTACTGTTACAAATCCTTTACTGAAGGAGTCTTAAACACAAGCGTATTTGAAACAAGAGGTTATTTTAAACATATGTGCAGGCATTGTCCAAAACTATGCAGTAAGCCCTAGCCCCAGAATCAGCCAATTTCACTAAGTTTGGCAGGTTTCAAAACTGATTTTTATGACAGGGCCCAGTGGAATCACAAACTTTGTTGTATTAGACAGGTTTATCTCTCAAGTTCCACACAAGCCAAACTCCACTGACACAAAGATTGAAAGACACCCATTTCGATGACCACAGGAAAGTCAAATGAAATTCAGGCAGAATAGCTCCACTGTACATTCATATCTGTGACCTGAAAATATCATCAGTCATGCGTCAAACTTAATGCTGGCAAGGATTTCATTGTATTCTGCTGTTGCCAAATCAAAAGTTATTACTCTTTAACTTGCTGGGTCCTTAACATACCACAGTGTATAACAGGAAAATATCTAGCTGACCACTATTCAGGCACTAGAGGCATAGAATATAAAATCACAAGTGTTGAGCAGGGATCGTGTGAAATCTCAGCACCATTTAACTCTAATTACACTTATGAGTTATAGATGGTTTCTAAACTGATAAAAGCTTTATTTGTGGTATTTAGAGTTTTCTTAGGACGAAAATAATATCTGATTAAAATTGAATTTGTAAAACTCAACCTCATAAACTTATGCCATAGTAAACCACAGACCAAAGACATTCCCTGAAATCAAGTCTCCTCATGTTTGGCAGGGCAGAGCATAGGAGATACCCAATCAGAGCATTGTCGGGGAGGGACACAACATGCTAGTTATACAATCCTCCTAAGTAGGAGGGACATAATTTGAACGTATCTGTATGGGGCTCTCCTATTCACAGCACTGTGCACGACAACAATGTATGAGTCCCGGATTTGCAACTCTCTATGTAATTACCTGAAGAATGGAGGTGGAAATTTTGAAATTTAATAATCCCCATTCCCCCTCCTCCCACTAACACATACACTTTGAAACACATGGGATAATTGCTACTAACATAATAGATCACACATATGTGACGAGTTAAGTGTGTTGGCGTAGCAGGCGGATCTGTCCGCCATTCCTCTTGTTTCCATCTGGGGAGACTTTAGCTATAATTGCAGAAACCAGTTAGCCTTGCGTTCCACCTGGTCTTATCCCTCCTTAAGGGAGAATTAATTGGTCTAATTGGTGGATGGGGGGAGAAGTCACTGAGCAAGTTTATTCAGACTTTTCCTTGTTTTCTCTCTTTCTGGAGTCATTTATGCAAGGACCCTGCCTTCCCTGTCTGCTCCATATCATGTGGTAAACATTCTGATCCATGAGGGAGGTCTGTGTTATCAAGCATTGCTTATGCCAGATGAATAAGTGTGTCTAATAGTGGGACAGTGTTAGGAAGGATGAGGCTCCCAAGTGGCTCAGTGGTAAAGAATCTGCCTGCCAACGCAGGAGACACAGGAGACTTGGATTCGACCCCTGGGTCTTGAAGATCCCCTGGAGGAGGAAATGGCAACCCATTCCAGTATTCTTGCCTGGGAAATCTCATAGACAGAGGAGCCTGGCATGCCACCTCCACGGAGTCGCCAAAAGTTCAGCCATGATTGAGTGAGTGAGCATGCTTGCACCTTAGAAAGGATATTGTGGCTGCGAATCAAAGGGCTTTCTTCAGACAAAATTTTGATTAGTAATAAAGCTGGCATTTTTTATCTACATATATCTGACACTTTAGTGTACCCTCATAAAGCAGAAGAGAGTATTTTATTTTGTTGTTCAGTCACTCATTCGTGTCTGACTCTTTGTGACTCCATGGACTGCAGCACGCCAGACTTTCCTGGAGAAGGGAATGACAAACCACTTCAGCATTCTTGCCTTGAGAACCCCATGAACAGTATGAAAAGGCATTTTATTTGCCCCCCTCCCCCAAAACCTCAGCCTTACTTTTTAAAACTTAATCAAAATTAGAAATTTACCCTCATTTTTTCATACCTAAATATTTCTCTTATTTTACAGCCAACATTTAAATTAATGTTCTTTAAAATTTCTTTCAATAATTAGTTGCTTCATCAAATGCTGAAATTAAGTGATATTTTTTAAAAAATAAGCCCTCAAAGACTATTCTTTTTTTAATACGAAAAATTGGCAGCAAAATCAGTGGACATAAGCAACTAGTCTTTGCAACAAAGTAATTTTATGTGGACCTGACATCTCATCACCCTCCTGTACCCTCCTCCAGCTGGGGAATTTTCATTCCTTCTCCCATACTTTAAACATTTGGTTAACCAATTGGAACAAAGCATGCTCATTTACCTCACTGAATAAAATGCTCAAAAGCATTTTGCTTTTTTGACTAGCCAAGTCTTATAGCTTTGTATATGCTCTATTTCTTAATGAGGACTTGAGCAACTAATTATTTCAAGGCCTTAGAGTAGTCTTGAATATTCTCAAACTAAGCCTTGATGTTTTTAGTTGCTAATCAGCTACAGCTGAAGGGAAAGTTCAGAAGTGCTAATAAGATGGGCTAATGATGTATACATGTTTATTTCAAAGCCCCAAATGCTCCCTTTTTATCCTAAAATTCACTCCAGTACTCTTGCCTGGAGAATCCCAGGGACGGCGGAGCCTGGTGGGCTGCCGTCTATGGGGTCACATGGAGTCAGACGCGACTGAGGCGACTTAGCAGCAGCAGCAGCAGTATCCTAAAATTAGCATAATCATTAACCAATCTGAAATCAAGACTCAAACAGCAACATTTGTAGCCTCATCACTCCTCTCCCAAAAACTCTTAGATTAGGGAATTTTATGAACTATCAATAGAAATGCCAAGTTTACACTGTTTCCTCTTATACTCTTCCTTTCACCCTGGTTCTTCTTTTCTATTCTGAGAATCTTATATGCATAGAATGGGATTAACCAAAATCTATCCATTTGTGTTATATTTTCATCATTGGTATTCATGATAAGCTTCTAATTAGTTATTCTGTTTATAATTTTAATAATAGGATAACTACCCATAATCCTACCACTCACACAAACAAAGATCCCTGTCCTTAAAGATATATTCAAAGATTATATTCTAGTGAGAGCAAAGAAACTAAACAAAAATTTAATTTTTAAGTAAATATACTCAAAGATAAATATATGAAACACACACACACAACACAAAGGAGAGGAGGATGGGTAGATAGGAAATGCCAAAGACAGGAGACATACTAAATCAGCCAGTCATGGTAGGCTTCATTTAGAAGGTGAAATTTCGTCAAAATCTTAAAGGAGACAAAAGTGTTGTCGATTCAGATATCTGGAGAAAGAACATTCCAGGTAAAAGGAATAACCAAATGAAAGATCTCAAGATAGAAGCGTTCCTAGCATAAGTGAGGAATAGCAAAGAACCTGCTGTGATTGTAGGAGACCGAACAAGGGAGTAGTAGGAGAAGTCAGAGAAGAAATGGAAGGTCTTACTTAGCCTTGTAGTCATCGTATGGACTATAGTTTTTACTCTGAATACAAGGGGGAGCTATGTCAGAATTTAAAGGAGAGAGGTACCACCTATCACTGTATGATCCAAGTTTTAAGAAGCTCACATTGGTTTATTTGTTGACAGTAGACTCTGAGAAGATGAGCATAGTAGAAAAACTGATTTAGAGATTCTAGTGACTCAGTGGAAGGGATGAGAAATGGGAAATTTCTGAGTATATTTTGAAGTTAGAGCCAACAAGACTTCTAAAAAATTAGACGTGGGATGTGAAAGAATAAAAGTAGTCAAAGATGGCTTTCTAGTTGTCATAAGCAACAGCAGGGATAAAGTGGCCAGAATTGAGATTAGTGAAGCAGGATTGTAGCTGGGTAAGGAGTTCACTTTTGGAAATGTTGAGTTTGAGTGGTACTCACATTTAGTGGAAATATCCATGGATATGTGAATGTTAAGTCTGGAACATTCTGGAAATTAAGTCTGGAAGATAAATGGTCCTAGAGGTATGAATATGAGAGTAATTACCATAGAGATGTTTTTAAGGCTATGAGTGTAGACAAAGAGGAGGAAAAAAAGAGAGAAAGTCTAATATTCCACATTAAGAAATCAGGAAGAAGAGAATCCAGACAAGGAGACTGAAGGAATAACCAGAAAGGAGGGGGAGAAACTAACAGAAAATGGAATTCTGGAAACTAAGTGAGGAACATTTATTAAGAAAGTGAATGAATGCTCAGTCGCTCAGTTGCGTTTGACTCTGCGACCCCATGGACTGTTGCCCGCCAGGCTCCTTTGTCTGTGGGACTGTCCAAGCAAGAACACTGGAGTGGGTTGCCATTTTCTTCTCTAGAGGATCTTCCCGACCCAGGGATCGAACACATGTCTCCTGTGTCTCCTGCATGGCAGGTGGATTCTTTTACCACTGAGCCACCAGGTAAGGAAGAGGAATGATCAAATGTATCAAAGGATACTGACAGATCAAGTAAGATGAGGATTGAGAATTGACCATCATATTTAAGATCATGAAGGGGATCTTAAGGTGATCACTGGTGACCTCAAGAAGACTTGTGAGGAGAAAATCTGATTAGATTGCTTTAAAGTAAAAAGGAAGAATTGAAATCAGGAAGGAAAGATAAATCTTTTGCTCACCAAGAAATGCTGTGGTAGGTAGAGTTGAAAACGGGTAAGAAGAAATATTTTTAAGATATGAAAAAATTCATATTTATGTATTTGTGAGAATAATTCAGTAAAGAGGGAAAATTTGATGATTTGAGAGGTAAAAGGGAACATTGAAAGAACAATGTCCTTGAGTAGGCTACAAAGAAGTTTAGACAGTGAAGAATACAAGGCTGATAAAGGATCTGAGTTTTTATGAGGGTTTAGCAGTCTAATATTTTACATGGTGAAAAACATTCTTGTTAAAAAAATGCAACATATCTAATATTCAATCAATATAAAATTAGAGAAAAAGTCAGATGACATTCCTATAAGAATATTCAACAAAATATAAAAGGCCGCCTTGTAGTGGTGAGAATTCAAGCGATTTTATTATTCTCTACACTTTCTATATTGCTTAAATTATTTCTATTATCTTTATAATTAGGAAAAATATATAATAACAGCCATTATTATTTTGAATAATAAAAGAGGCAACAATCAAGAAAATAACAGATTCAGCACACAGTTATGTAACGCTAAAAAATAGTTTCAGCTACCATCACAGAACACAGAATGCTCAACTTTAACCTTAATTCTATCACCGTCTTGCTAAAGTGGCTTCAAGCAAATAAAAAGATCATTTACATGACTATTGTCTCATTGCAAAAAAGATAGAGTAATTACACCAGGGTGTGATAGATTAACTAAACTGCCTGAAAACAACTTGGGGAAAGTGATATAAATTATTTTTAAGATTTTTTTGTTTGTTTCACAGATTAAAGTCTGGGCTTTTCCAAGCAAAAAGATCAGAGCTCCAGAGATTTTTCAGCTCCAAAAGCCAAACTCTGCCCTCAGTTATGTGTATGCAATTAGCTGCATGTGTATAATTGAGGGAAGAATTTGGCATACAAAATTTGGAATAATCTGGAAATTTTTTAAATCTGGAAAAAATAAGAATCTGTTTGATAAAATAAATTATGATGTGATCCAAATTCAAACGGGCTTTGATGTGTTTAAAAAATGGTGTTTTCACTTACATGAGAAAAGAAATTTTTCATTTAGCCCAGTCTAGGAAAGACAATTCTGGAGGATGAGACGGAAGAAAATACCAGCAAGCAAACTTTTCCCAGGGTTACAAATATCATGTATATCCATGATAAGAAGTGAGTTTGTGCTCCCTTACTATACTAATGGTGCCTTACACGACAAAAGAAAGAGAGAAGAGGAAAAGGGAGGGGAGGGTCTGTGTGTGAATACTCTTGAACTCCCCCGAGTATTCTTACTGCAGGTTTCCCATGCATCTGGTATACTTTTATTATCTACAAATCCCCCTCTCCTGCGCTCCCTGCTCACTATTAGAGTGAGCTCTTCCGCAAATCGATCCTTCCCCAAGTCATCTATCGAGTATAAAATCAGCCCAAGCAACGCAGACTTTCTTCTCAGCTTTTGTTCCTACGTCAATATTCCTTTCACATGTCATCTGAGCAGGACCACCAATGTTTTGCTTCTACTAATTTCTGAAGCCCCTTTCAATGTTTCATTTTAAACCAGAAATTGAAAATAAAGTTCCATACCTAGATCTTTATCATATTATAAACTTTTTCTTTCAATGTCACATTTTAAATTCTGACATATCGTTTTTAGCCCTGCCATGTCACCAAGCAAGGAATCAGAACAGAGGAATAACAAAAACCACAACTCCTTTCCCCCATTTCTGCCTTGCGGGGTGGGTTGGGGGGAGGCTAGCTGTGCAATGTGCAGAATGTTCATTCTTCTGGTTGTGTGTGTTGAGCTATTTATCAACCCACAAAGTATGATCTGTTTCTCCTTTATGGTCCTTTCAACACAAAAAAAATATTGGCATTGCTTCTCCTTGCCCCTCAAGAGAGTCATCTGGATTATAACCACACTACCCATGGGATTAAACCACTTGTAAAGAAGTGGAGTCTTTTGCTTTTGGATCTTGAAACTTTGAAAACAACCTTAAGCTATTCTCCTAAAAACATTAAAAGGAGCATTTTTGTGTGTTCTTCAGGCATCTTTACAAGTTCTTGTGAAAGGATAAATGTTGCTGGTTCGCATTTTATATGTTCGTTATTTTTCAGAATAGCCCTGCCTATCACCATAGATATGGTTATAAAATCAGAAGAGAAAAGCCAAAGGCTTTCTAAATGGCCTTTTGCCCCCTCTATGCACCAAAGGCAAAATATTTTATAATTAAATATTAATATGGTTTCTGACCACTGCTTCAATAATCGAAACATGCAATTGTTCAGAGACCTGGTGCAGCCCATCTCAAAAACCCAGTAAATCTTGTTAAGTTTCAGTTCAACTTTTTCAAGAGGCTAATCTATTTTTGTCAGAAACTAAACAATACTCAACACTTTAAATTTTTTTAATTTATTTATTTGGCTGTGCTGGGTCTTAGTTGAGATATGCAGGATCTTTAGTCATTGCATGCAGGGTCTTTTAGTTGTGGCATGCAGCATTTTAAGTTGCGGATGTGAACTCTTAGTTGCAGCATGTGAGATCTAGTTCCCTCGCCAAGTATCGAACCTGGACCCCCTGCATTGGGAGTGCAGAGTCTAGAAATCCTCCTTCCTAATATCAGCATGAGTTTTACCCTCTTTGAAGGTAAGCTCCTAGTTTTGCAGTATATTAGATTGCTAGGATGCCATAACAAAATACTACAGCTTGGATGGCTTAAACAACAGAAATAAATTTTTTCACAGTTCCGAAGGCTGGAAGTCCAAGATCAAAATGTCAGCAGCGTTTATTTCTCCCGAGGCCTTCTTAACTTGTACTCATCACATGGTTGTCCCTCTGCGCGTGAGTCCCTGGTTTCTCTTTTTCATCTAATAAGAACACTAGACATATCTGAATTTGGGTCTCAAACTTAAGGCCTCATTGTAACTTAATCACTTCTTTAAAGACTATCTCCGAATACAGTTAGATTCTGAGGTACTGGAGTTTAGGGCTTTTAATATATGAATGGGGGTAGGGGCACAGTTCAGCTCATAATTTAACTTCTTTTTTTATATTACAGTCACCCACACTCCATTGTAAGAATTGTGGTCAGGTAAACATTTGGTTAGGTATATCTTGAGAAATAATATTACATCTTAAAAATATGCAACAGTTTTTATCAATAGCAGTTTTGGAATTGGAGAAGGAAATGGCAACCCACTCCAGTGTTCTTGCCTGGAGAATCCCAGGGATGGGGGAGCCTGGTGGGCTGCCATCTATGGGGTCACACAGAGTCGGACACAAGTGAAGTGACTTAGCAGCAGCAGTTTTGGAATATTTTGTGTTCAGTTGCTACATTTCTTGTCTTAAGCAAGGTATGAAATCAGTAAATGACTGATAAGTTAAAAAGATATCAACTAACCAATGAAATGTTAGGTTGAGTAAATTAGTTTGTCACTGGCATGGCAACTTTCAGATTGCATCACCCCACCATGCCAGTGGTCATGATGTGATTTTATAAATAAATGTGCTTCTAAGTACACCCCTAATAATTTTTTAATCCCAAGTAATTTCTTTTACTGGGATGAAAGACCTTTTTTAAAAATCCTCTACAAGACTTCCCTGGTGGCCCAGTGGTTAAGAATGCAGGGCACAATTGGGCTCGATCCCTGGTTTGGGAAGATCCCACATGTTACAGATCAGCTAAAGAAAGCCCGTGTGCCAGAACTACTGAGCCCATGCTCTGGAGCCTGGGAGTTGCAACTACTGAAGCCTGTGTGCCCTAGTGCCTGGGCTGCACAACAAGAGGAGCCACCACAATGAGAAGCCTGCACACCGCAACTGGAGATTAGCCCCTGTTTGCCACAACTAGAGACAGCATCTGGGCAGCAATGAAAATACAGTGCAACCAAAAATAAAATAACTTAATTTAAAAAATCCTCTACAATATTAGGTATAACTGATTTCATAGACTAAATCACTACAAATTCCCCTAAGGAATTGTGTGTGTTCCACCTGGCCCTTCCATGCAGACACTCCCCAAGGTCCTCTCATCAGCTGTCTTTTCAGCTCACTTTGCACACATTCCCATAGTTTTATTCTGAGCTTCCCACAGGTGGCTCCCGAATCTGTATCTTCCTGAGGACCCAAGCTTACATTTCCACGGTCCAGTGGGTTTCTTTGCAGTGTTGCAGACACCTCACAGGAAAACCTTCTTCTCTAAAAACATGATTACCATACAAAGGTTGTGATACCGTGACATAATTAGAAATATATATATTTGGTCTTCATCCCTGGTTCTTGTCACAGAACTTCTAAAACCCTTGGAATTTCCTGGGTGGTAAAAATGAAAGGAGCATCCTTTATTATTCATAAGGATACAAACAAATCTCATGGAGTTGATGAATTCCAGCTGAGCCATTTCAAATCCTAAAAGATGATGCTGTTGAAGTGTTGAACTCAATATGCCAGCAAATCTGAAAAACTTAGCAGTGGCCACAGGACTGGAAAAGGTCAGTTTTCATTCAAATCCCAAAGAAAGGCAACGCCAAAGAATGTTCGAACTACCACACAATTGCACTCATCTCACACGCTAGCCAAGTAATGCTCAAAGTTCTCCAAGTCAGGCTTCAACAGCCCGTGAACCATGAACTTCCCAGATGTTCAAGCTGGATTTAGAAAAGGTAGAGGAACCAGAGATCAAAATGGAAACATCCGCTGGATCATAGAAAAAGCAAGAGAATTCCAGAAAAACATCTTCTTCTGCTTCATTGGCTATAATAAAGCCTTTGACTGTGTGGATCACAACAAACTGTGGAAAATTCTTAAAGAGATAGGAATACCAGACCACCTTACCTGCCTCCTGACAAACCTGTATGCAGGTCAAGAAGCAAAGGTTAGAACCAGACATGGAACAACAGACTGGTTCCGAATTGGGAAAGGAGTCCGTCATGGTTGTATATTGTCACCCTGACTAGTTAACTTATACACAGAGTACATCATGCGAATTGCCAGGCTGGATGAAGCACAAGCTGGAATCAAGATTACCGGCAGAAATATCAATAACCTCAGATATGTAGATGACATCACCCTTATGGCAGAAAGTGAAGACGAACTAAAGAGCCTCTTGATGAAGGTGAAAGAGGAGAGTGAAAAAGTTAGCTTAAAACTCAACATTCAAAAAACTAAGATCATGGCATCTGGTCCCATCACTTCATGGCAAATAGATGGGGAAATAATGGAAACAGTGAAAGACTTTACTTTCTTGGGCTCCTTGGACTGCAAGGAGATCAAACCAGTCAATCCTAAAGGAAATCAATCCTGAATATTCATTAGAAGGACTGATGCTGAAGCTGAAACTCCAATACTTTGGCCACCAATACTTTGGTCTTTTAATTAGAAAAGACCCTGATGCTGGGCAAGATTGAAGGCAGGAGGAGAAAGGGATGACAGAGGATGAAATGGTTGGATTGCATCACTGACTCCATGGACATGAGTTTGAGCAAACTCTGGGAGATGGTGATGGACAGGGAAGCCTGGCATGCTGCAGTCCATGGAGTCACAAAGAGTCACACATGACTGAGTGACTGAGCAATAATAACCTGAGTTTATGCTAACTATTGACTCTTGAGGTCTGGTGGGGGGTTGGTTGCCAAAGGAGCCAGCCATGTGATTGGAGGATTGGAACTTACATTCAGGCCCACCCTAAACTTCTAGAGAGGGGAATGAGGCTAGGGATTAAGTCAAATCACCAATAGCTGATGATTTAATGAACATGCCTAAGTAATGGAACGTCCATGAAAATCTCCTTAAGAGCTTCCAGGTTGGTGAATTCATTCATGTGCTAGGAGACTGGTATATCCCAAACTCCATAGAGACTGAAGTTCTTGCACTCAAGACCCTTCCAGAACTTTCCCTGTGTACCTTTTTAACTGATTGTTCAGTTTATACTTTATAATAAACCAGTAATGGAAAGTAAAGTATTTCCCTAAGTTCTGTGAGCCATTATAGCAAATTGTAGAAACTAAGGTGGGTGGGGGAAAGTCGTGGAAACCCCAAATTTGTAGCCAAGTCAGACAGAAGTATGAGTAATCTGAAGACCCACTACTTGTAATCGGCATCAAATGTGCGGGGGGACAGTCTTGCAGGACTGAGCCCTTAATCTACGGAAAGAAAGTGAAAGTGTTAGTCTCTCAGTTGTGTCCAATTCTTTGTGACCCCATGGACTCACCACGCTCCTCTGTCCATGGAATTCTCCAGGCAAGAATACTAGAGTGGGTAGCCTTTCCGTTCTCCAGGGGATCTTCCCAACCCAGGAATCGAACTCGGGTCTCCTGCATTGCAGGCAGATTCTTTACTGTCTGAACCACCAAGGAAGTCCTGTGGGGTCTGTACTGACTCTGCATAGTTAATTTCAGAATGAATGAAATTGTAGGACACCCAGTAGGTGTCCACAGAGAATTGGAAAAGTTCTTGTGGAAAACTCATACATTTTGTGTCAGATGTGTTCTCAGTAGAAAAACAGTTTTCCTTTAAAGATAAAGAATATAACTGATCTAGGTTCCAATCCAAATGTTTATGCAAACAAACTGGTGACCTTGGACAAGTAACTCAAGTTCTCTGAGCCTTGAGTTAATTAATCAAGAAACCAATTAACTAAAATCTGACTCTTGTAGGAACAACATAAAGATTAAATAAAAAGTTTAAATTAAAAAGGATGTACTTAGCCTTTACTCAATAGATTGAAGTGTTACAGAACTAAGAAAAGTAAGGAAGGGAAGAAGGAAGGAAAATGGGAAAAAAGAAGGAAGAGAGGGAAAAGAAGAAAAAAGGAAAGAAAGAAGGTTGAAATATTTTATATATATATTCTTTAACTTGATTAATGAAATATCATTCTCCCAATTCATATTTTAAAATTTTTGTCAAGTTCTGCTTCTTTGTTTTCCATATCTTTCACATCTGGTCAACAGCTAACATCTGTTGATCTCCTTCTAAAATGTGTCCCTAATACATATACTCTTTTCTCTACAAACTGCTTTGGTTCTGACTTTTATTGCTACACAGCTGGATAAGATACCTAATCTAATTTTCGCTTGTTTTTTCTCCCTTCTCCCCTTCTCCCATTATTTCAATTCCTATCCCTAAATTTCCTTCATACCGCTCATATCTTCCTTATGTGACTATATCAATTAAATTTTTCCATGATTCTTCATTCCATAGAATATCAACAACCAACATTTATCTCCATTCTATTTTATCCAATATTTTTTCCATGAAAGTTCTCAAAAGCATCTCGTGCACCAGCCATGAAAGGTGTATCACTCACAAACCCAAATGCAGAAGTGGGCAACCACTCTGCCCACTTTTATTCACATCACCCTGTGAATCTCCTTCCTTATATTCACCTACCAAAATTCTACCCAATTTTCTCATGTGAGAATAATTATTCATACCAACTCTGTGTTCCTCCCCATGAGCTGAGTTGACTGAGAATAGATACAGCAATCAGATGAATATTTAGTCAAATAGACATTAAATCATTGTCGAAATATTGGTTTTACTATCGGCAATATCAGATTAACAAACACAGCTTGATCTATGACAAGGATTTGTTTTGTTTTACTCTCTTTCCCCAAACCTACTGATCAGGACTGTTCCTCCAAAGAAGAGTTAAGATCTTCAGATCAGAAACACTTATCGAGAACCCTCCCATTAAGCTCTGGGACCCCATAGATGTGAGTCTTCAGGCCCTTAGACCCTGAACTAGGGGCACTTACTCTATGGAGGAGCCTAGAAAAAAGAAAGAAAGAAAAGAAGAAAAGAAAAAGAAAAGCACACTTCCTCAAAGCAGACAGGTCTCAAAGAGGAGGGGGAGATATACTGAAGCCAAGCAAATGCAATGACTATCTTTTCAATTTCTCATATCAATTAAGTCAGTCTTCTTGGGGGAAGGAGAGGAAGAAATGCAAATGAGAGAAAAGGTCAAGCTTCACTTTTCATTCATTACGGAAGGATCAAAGTTTCTACCTCTTGTGTGTGTGCAGGCAGGAATACTGGATGAGGGAAAATGTGGTCCCATCTATGCCCTGCCTTTCACTGTTTAACTTAAGATCCTAAAATGTGCATAAGAAGTAAATAGTCCTTTTGTGGGAAAGTTGAAGCTATAGCTAAATATATAAACTGCATTAAAAATATGAATAGTGAAATGAAACAATCAGGTAATAGAAGGAAAAAGAAATGAAAAAGTTGACTTGCCAGTATGGAAACAAGAAAGAACAAAAAACATATGGAAACTTTTTCAAAATTAATTATTAAGGCACATATGGCCAAAAAAATAAACACGAAAGTTTATGTATGTTTAAATACATTTGAATTCCTTTTTTTCTCTGTAGTGGGTAACATCATAAGGCAGATTTGTGTTTTACTTTGTTGCTTTGTTTGAATTTCCTGAAAGGAAAAGTAAAGACTATTTAATACAAATAAAGAGATTTTGGTGCCTTTTCCCATACTATAAATGTGGGATTAGAAAGTTCAGTTTGGTTTTATTGCTGATAGTACCACAGTGTCATGGTATAATTATGATTGAGAAAGAACTTGAATAAGCATATGAAAACAGGTACTTGAGTCCTTCTCATTAACAAAAATTTATTATATGAATACATATATATAATTTTTATTACACACATACACACACACACACACACACACACACACACACACACACACACACGGGCTTCCCTAGTGGTTGACAGAGCAAAGAATCTGTCTGCAATGCAGGAGACCCAGGTTTAATTCCTGGGTCAGGAAGATCCCCTGGAGAAGGGAATGGCTACCCATTCCAATATTCTTGTCTGGAGAATATCATGGCCAGAGGACCCTGGCAAGTCCACGGGTGGCAAAGATTCAGACACAACTTAGCAACTAACACTACTACTATATATATATGCATACATATACATATACGTGTCTCCTTAGGCCTAATATTTTCATGCTCATTTTTCAGTTCAATTTTTTTTAGAAAATATTAAATGATTCCTCTTAATCATTTTTTATTTATATGAATATTATTAAATCATGCCTTTTACATCAAAAATAGATTTGTGGTTTTGTTGTATTTGGATGAGTCCAAACTATGCTTTTGAAAGAGAACTTTGAATTTGACATACATTAAAAGCCTTTTTGATATATTAGGGGAAAAATACACCTGGAATTATAAATAGCCAAATTGAAAAATCTTCAGAACTGTGCTCAAATTACCTCAAATATTGGATTTTCCACTAAAACTATAGTAAGACTCAAGGAAAATGAAGTATCCAAATTCTAAAGTAATGAATATGCAAACATCATCACATTAAATCACTAACAAGCAATATAAAGGAATTAGTCACTTTTTCATTATTCAAAAAATATTTACTTGCTGTCTATCATGTGTAGAGAACAATTTTAGGGTTTTTTTTTTCCACACTAACAAGCAAAAAGTGATAAAAATTTCAGCTCTGACTGTGCTTACATTTAAAGGAAGGGAGACAGATTATGAATAAGCAAAATGCATAGTTTATTATTTTCAAGTGGTACAAAGAAAATGGGCTTTTCCAAGTGGAGCCAGTGGTAAAGAACTTGTCTACCAATGCAGGAGATGTAAGAGACGTGGGTTTGATCCCTGTGTCAGGAAGATCCCTTGAGAAGGAAATGGCAACCCACTCAGTATTCTTGCCTAGAGAATCCCATGCACAAAGGAGCCTGGCAGGCTACAGTCCATAGGTCGCAATGAGTTGAACATGACTGAAGCAACTTAGCACACATGCATGCACAAAGAAAATATAAAGCAGGAAAGGGAATATGAACTACTTCAGGGGATGGGGAGATAACTACTACACTAGAAACATTCATCAGTTTTCAAAGATCATGTTCTATCTCAGATTAGGAGATGGTGAAAGGGAGCCCTGAGCCTCACATTAGTTCACACCTGTCAGGTACCCTCCCTTAGAAGAGCCACTGATTAGACTTACGAGGGATGTAAGAACAAAGTGGGTACCTCTGTGCTCCAACCTCTAAGGAATCGTCTCTGTTCTCCATTTACACATGACCAAATGAAACCCAAGGAGTTTAAAACAGATACACTGAGTTTAGTTACTGGCAGACTAAGTGAAAGTGAATTCGCTCAGTCGTGTCCAACTCTTAGCGACCCCATGGACTGCAGCCTACCAGGCTCCTCCGTCCATGGGATTTTCCAGGTAAGAGTACTGGAGGCTAAGCACATACTAAAAAGTGCTATTTAAAGTGTGGTTCTCTAACAGCAGCTAGTTCATAAACTATTTTACTCATTCTCAATAAGAGAAGAATCGAAGAAAAAGCATTTGGAAACTTTTGAGACAAAATAGAGAAGTTTTATGTCTATTTCATCTAATAATACAAAAAGTTGGAGCTTGTTTCTTTCATCTTTACATTTTATTTTCCAGTAATTCACTTTTTATATTTTATAGAAGACTCAATATGAGACAGATTGGAAAGTCCAAAGCAAACTAGTTCTTCTTCACAGTTAGTTTGAGAGGTGTTGAACTAAAATACTGATCCGACTCAAATTCATTCCAAAAACAACCACATATTAGGATGAGTGCCTTTTTTTAAATATGAAAAGTAGATATGTTTATTTTTTCAGATTCTTTGTTTCAACAAATATTTTTTTTAAATTAAAAGTAGTTGCATTTGATAAGAGGGCTTATTCTGTATTAAGTTTACTTTTATTTTAATTCAATACAAGAAAGGAACATCAATATGAAATTAAATGATTTTCAAGTAAATGATTCCTTCTGTGATTTTTATTTTCATTATTTTGTGCGTGTGTGTGTGTGTGTGTATCAGGCACAGTGTTAAGGGCCATAGATTTAGAAACAGTCTATGCTTTCATGGAGCTTACAGCACAGTGAAACAATAAACAAGCAAACATGCTCTGGGCAGGATTTCAAGGTTTTCCGTTAAATCTCATTGTCTCCAGTTTGTATGGACTGAAACAAAATCTTAGATCATGTGGTCATTCATTCCATTCATGCCACTAGTTTTAGATTCACAGCTTCTGGGAACACATGTGTTACCCATGGTGACTATGTGTTTCTTTTGAGTAGGGACCTGAATTTGTCTGTCAAAGCAAGGTATCTTGGGGAATAAGAAATTGCCTTCAAATGATCTTACTGCTGCTGCTACTGCTGCTACTAAGTCGCTTCAGTCGTGTCCAACTCTGTGCGACCCCATGGACTGCAGCCCACCAGGCTCCTCCGTCCATGGGATTTTCCAGGTAAAAGTACTGGAGTGGGCTGCCATTGCCTTCTCCGAATGATCTTACTATGTTGGGTGTATTCCACAGTATAGTAAAAGGGATATTCTATCTGCTGCTGCTGCTGCTAAGTCGCTTCAGTCGTGTCCCACTCTGTGAGACCCCATAGACAGCAGCCCACCAGGCTCCTCTGTCCCTGGGATTCTCCAGGCGAGAATACCGGAGTGGATTGCCATTCCTTCTCCAATGCATGCATGCATGCTAAGTCGCTTCAGTCGTGTCCGACTCTGTGCGACCCCACGGACAGCAGCCCACCAGGCTCCTCTGTCCACAGGATTCTCTAGGCAAAAAGACTGGAGTGGGTTGCCATTTCCTTCTCTGGTATATTCTATCTGCAGTCCCCAAACCATGATTCCTATTCTTTTGCTTTAGACTGCCAAAAAATTTATTCACGAATATTCAATAACCTTGTGACCTACTATAGCTTTAAATATATTTTTAAATTTTAATCTTGAGTTTATAACCTTTGAATTAAATAGTATAATTAATCATTAGACTAAACAAATCCTTTAAGAGGTATGCTTTAAAAAAAAGTTCTAGAGTCTATAAGTACTCTAGCCTTGAATCTACCTTAGGTTTACAATGAGATTTAGCCTGAGATGATGGTATTCATTTTGCTTTATTATTATAAATTTTATTCAGTGGTTTGTCCATATAGCAATGATAAAAGGCTGAAATAAAAGAGATTGGGAAGAGATATGTGAGACATCTTGAAATGTCCATCTGGTGGTCTCTGTTTGGTAAAGAAGCCTCAAATTCATCTAGCAATAAAAAATAAGTGTTAACTGGTAACTTCTATAAAAATAGCAGAGCAGTTGAAAGAGGATTTTAAGTTGATATTTGATAGTCGGGAGGGGGAAAAGTAAAACTGTGCAACTGATTGAGGTGTGCAACTGATAGTAAAGGGTGTCCCAATATTTCGCAGGGTAAAATAATGAACAACAGTCAGGAGTAATACTTTTGGCTCAGCTGTCTATACCACTGTGAATAAAGGGACTAGGCAACTTAAAGCTGCTGCTGCTGCTAAGTCACTTCAGACATGTCCGACTATGTGTGACCCCATAGACAGTAGCCCACCAGGCTCCCCCGTCCCTGGGATTCTCCAGGCAAGAACACCGGAGTGGGCTGCCATTTCCTTCTCCAAAGCATGAAAGTGAAAAGTGAAAGTGAAGTCGCTCAGTCGTGTCCGACTCCCAGCGACCCCATGGACTGCAGCCCACCAGGCTCCTCCATCCATGGGATTCTCCAGGCAGGAGTTCTGGAGTGGGGTGCCATTGCCTTCTCCAGATAACTTAAAGAGGGGACCTCAAAAATGCTACTGAGACCCTCTAGTCATTGAGAGATATTTCATTTCTTTAAAAGAAGAATGTTTGGTAAATTTGCAACTTGCATTGAAAATGTAATCTCTCTTTAAAAAAAAGGAAAGAAAAGAAAATTTAATCTCTGAGAAAGCTGATGAAGCAGTGAGAAAAAATTCCAACCCACAGGACTTGATTGTTTGTAAAGGGAAATCACAGCTATAAACATGTCACTTCCCAGCTACAAAATCTTCAAAGACCACAAGTTGTTGGCTGAATAAAGTGCTAATAGTAAGGTCCCTCTGCAGTTCGGCTCAAGGTTCCTTTCCAGACTAATTCCCACGAGTTACTTACAACAGAAGGGATAGAATGGGTAAAGAAGTGATATAGATATTTATTTGAGGATGTACTATAAGCCAAGCACTGCATTATGTGATTCCATTTTATCTTCACAACTGTTACATCATAGGATTTTTGTGAGGGCTGAATAAGGTCATTAATGCCAATTGCTTCACATGGGTATTTATATTAATAGAACTATTGTGCTTAGAACAATGTTGAACACATAGTAAGACCTCAGTGAATACAAGAACTTATTAGTTGTTTAGAAAAACCAACTAAACAGAGAGGAAACATCAGCATCTCTCTTTTAGGATGAGGGAATGGGTGATGATAAACTTTAAGCTGTTTACCAAATTGACGGCAGGGCTGGGATTTTATGTGACTCACAAGTTCTTGTTCTTCCCACCATACCAACCTCTCTCCACCGTGGCACTCAATTCTTCAACTAAATTGGACTCTGCTATTCCTCAAAAGACATCACAAGTTTCCCCAGCATTTTACCTTTGCTCATGCTTTTGATCTCTCCTGCACTGTCCCTGCCTTCAACCCTGTCTTCTTCAAGTAGAGGATCAGCTGGAAATAACTGTACATTTCATAGTTTTTCCATCCCATGCATTTGCCAAATGCCCGCACAATTTTTCCCAAGCACCTACACAATAAGTGCAGTGACTAAAATTAACCTGGCTTGTTTAATTTTTCCGGCATTTTGACCCTATTATTTCTGAATTTTTAAGGCAAGGAACAAACTCATATTTTAATTTATTTAAAATGTTTCAACAAATAATTATTGAATTCCTACCGTGTGCCAGACAATGGATATATATCAGAGTATAACATGTACAGGATAGAGAAAAGAGACATATACCCACAGGACTTAATAAATACTTGTTGACTAATTGTTCTGTAAATATAGCTTTATAGAAAAGCAAGATCCATCCCCCAAAATATATAGAACAAACCTGTTAGATTTGAACTACCATTAGCTCAAATGATAACTCAATTCTATTTCTAACACAACCCCATAGCATGTTAGTCTCTCCAGTCATGTCCGACTCTTTGCAACCTCTTAGCTCAAATGATAACTCAATTCTATTTCTAACACAACCCCTCATACACATCCTAACTGGGGGCAGCCATGTCCCTATACATTATTGGATTGATTTCTTGTGTGTAATACTTGGGTCTTATTTTTCCTTATCTTTTATCCCACAGTCCCATTCCTTGGGGAAGAAATACAAAAACATCTCAATCTTGGAGGCTTGCAAAGTAATTTTTCTAGACTTGATAATAAACTGTTCATACAAAGCCCATCAAACATACTTATCCCAGAAAACACTGCTTCCTCAGAAACGAAGAGATTGAGCTGTTTATAAATTCCTGTTGGCATTCTTTCCTCACAAATGCTGATCATCCTCCCAATTCCTCAAAGTCAAGCGACATCTGATTAATTGGAAACTTGTACTGCTATTTTATTAACGTTCCTCCCTAGTTCACATTACTTTGTGTTTTATAGGAACAAGCCTTTTTTGCCAGATAACTCATATTTTATCTCTATCACACTGTGCCATTTGGATTTATCTTGTTAACCAAAGACTATCTTCTTTTGGATGTTAAGTGTATTTGATTGCTTTCTGTGGCTCATTAAACTGTTTCATTTTAAAAGGAAATGGTTTAGCCATTTAATGCAAAGAGTTTAATGCCAATTGAACCATTTGGGTTTATTTGGTGGGGTGTTTAAAGAAGATTCTTTTTGAAACTGGACATTTATTCCAAATGGCATTCAAATAATTAGTTGAAAGTTCCCTTAGAAAAATACGATCCCAGATTTTACAGTCACCCTGCTAAGGTTCAAAGTTGTGATAAGAGTTTATTAAGGCCTGGGTCAGATTCCTGCAACCCGTCTCCTGTGAGTCAAGTGTGGGAATCTGCAGACAGTGCTAGCCTAGGACATGAGGTAGCTTTCTATTGGCTGTTTTGGCATCCCTTAAAAATGATGGTTTTCAATTATGCTGCATTAAACTTCTCCAAAGACTCCCTATTGCTGTGAGGGTGAAGTACAATCTCCCCACAATGCCTGAAGACCTTGTACCTTCAGGCCTCTGGAAACATCTCTAAACCTACCTCTCCATTTCCCTCTATACTCCAGTCACTCACCTTATTCTCAATCTTTGCCTCTGCTCCTATGTCAGAGATGCTGAACTTATCCTCCCTCATCCTGGAATGTTCTTTTTCCAGATCCTCACATGGCTGCCTCGTTCATATCCCTTTGGCCTTTGAGGAGAGGGGAGGACAGGAACAGGTTTGCTAACACTCTACGGCTAAAGGCCGTAGAACAGGAACAGGGCCCTTGCTAACACTCTACGGCTAAAGGCTCCAAACCTGTTCCTGTCCTCCCCTCTCCTCTCTCCCAGTAGCTCTCTACCCTATCACCCAATTTTGTAGCAAAATGCTCCATTTAATAGTACATATCAATATCTTAAAATCCAATATTTAAAAAACTAAGATCATGGCATCCTGTTCCATCACTTCATGGCAAATAGGGAAAAAGTGGAAGCAGTGATAGATTTTATTTCTTGGCCTTCAAAAATCACTGCAGACAGTGACTGCAGTCATGAAATTAAAAAATGCTTGCTTCTTGGAAGGAAAACTATGACAAAGCTAGACAGTATATTTAGAAGCATAGACATCACTTTGCTAACAAAGGTCCATATAATCAAAACTAAGTTTTTTCCAGTAGTTATATATGGATGTGAGAGTTGGACCATAAAGAAGGTTGAGTGCCGAAGAATTGATGCCTTTAAATTATGGTGCTGGAGAAGACTCTTGAGAGTCCCTTGGACAGCAAGGAGTTCCAACCAGTCCATCCTAAAAGAAATCGGTCCTGAATATTCATTGGAAGGACTGATGCTGAAACTGAACCTCCAGTATTTTGGCCATCTGATGGGAAGAGCTGACTCATTGGAAAAGACCCTGATGCTGGGAAAGATTGAAGGCAACAAGAGAAGAGGGCATCCGAGGATGAGATGGTTGTACGGCATCACCGATTCAAGGGACATGAATCTGAGTAAACTCCAGGAGATAGTAAAGGACAGGGAAGCCTGGTATGCTGCAATCCGTGGGGTCACAAAGAGTCGGACACAGCTTAGCAACTGACAACAATAACAAATCAATACCTTAAATTGTATTGATTTTGTTTTACTTATAATTTGCCTCTCTCCACCAGAATATAAGCTCCACAAAAACAAGGACTTTTTCTCATCTGCAGCTACTATTCTAGGCACCTTTCTAGATACTAGAGATAAAATAGTAAAAAATAATGTTTTAAAAATTAAAAATCTCTGCTCTCCTATAATTCACATTCTAGTAGAGGAATCAGACAATAAACAAAATAATTGGAAGTATATTACATAATATGCTCAATGTAGTAAATGGCTACTGAGAAAAATGTGGGGACTGAAAATGAATCAAGTAAAAGGGGCATAATTTTAAGAGAACGGTTACAGAAACTCCCACTAAGAAGTGAAAATTTAAGCAAAGACTTGAAGGAAATAAGGAAGCAGATCATGTGAGTAACAGCAGCAAAGGTAAATGTAAAGGATGAGCAAAAATGCTGACATGGCCAGAGTAAGTGAGCAAGGTTGGAGGAGGTGGAGATATGAGAGGTAGTCAGAGAGATGAGGGGGCCAGGTTACAGATGGTATGGACCGTGGTGGCCACAGCTCTTACTCTGAGGGAGATGAGAGCTCTTCAGAATGTTTTGAGCAAAGAAGTGACTTGATCAACCATATGTTTTAATAGGACCACTCTGACTTCTGATTGATAATCGACTGTAAGAGAGCAAGGGCAGGAGAAGGACAAGGCAATAATTCAGAAAACAGATGATGGACTTTGGATGAGAGTAGTGATATGCTGTTAGGAAATGTCTGGATTCTGGATAATCAATGTTTGTTGACATACCGCTCAGCTCTCATAAAAAGGAAAAGCAGTGGAACACAGTGGATAAGAGCACAATCTCTAATACCAGATGATTTGTGTAGAGCTCGTGACTCTGACATCTCCTTAACACTTGAATTTATACAAGTCACTTGTCCTCCCTAAACACCAACATATTCCTTTGTTAAAAGAGAGATGGTATGAGTATTAGTTAAAGTAATGCTAGATATTCTAATAGATCCAAAGCTGAAAAATGGCTCTAACAGGACAGAAATTTATTTCAAATTGATGTAAAGTCTCATGATGGTATTTCTGATCAGTGAGGTCTCTCCCATAAAAAGTGATTCAGAGGCTCAAGCTGCTTCCATCTTATAGTGCTGCTGTTTTTCAACTTTTGGCTTCTGATGTCTCCCTGGGTGTGGATTTGCAACCAGCAGATGGGACAAAACAGAAGTCTCATGTGTAGAAAAATGTTAATGGGCTGAGTCTGGAAGCAATACAATCATTTCTCCCCCCATTTCATTAACCAGTGAACTCACCCCTTGGTCCCACAGTCACTTCTGACTACAAGGGCCCTGGGATACTTGCTCTTCCTGTGTGCCCAGAAAAAAGAAATGAGTTTGGTGACAGCTTATCAATCTTCACTATCACTCTTCATCAGGGAGCTACTGTGGGGTGAGACAACACAGTTGAGAAGTACTAACCTGAAGGCCTGCAAAAATACAAGTGTGTGCTTAGTCGCTCAGTTGTGTCCGACTCTTTGCAACCCTATGGACTGTAGCCCACCAGGCTTCTCTCTCCATGGGGATTCTCCAGGCAAGAATACTGGAGTGGGTTGCCATGCCCATCTCCAGGGGATCTTCCCAAACCAGGGATTAAACTCAGGTCTCCCGCACTGCAGGTGGATTATTTATAGTCTGAGCCACCAGGGAAGCCCATTGCTAGAATACATGGTTGTTACTAACTCAGGAAATCACAGAGGAAGGAGAAAGCCATACACACAGGTGTTTTTTATCATCCAACTCAGGGTCCTTTCTGCCCATTTGGTTGGAGGAGAGCTGGTCTTAGAAGAGTTCCCCAGTTCTCTCCTTCTGTGAGTACAAACCCAGAGCCTTTCCACTCAGCTTCCTCAATGTTAATTAAGACAGAATACCAACATTGATGTGAGAGCAATATTATTTCCTTTCACATATAATCTTAGATGCCATGCTTAGTAATATAAAAAGTAGATATCAAAAATTCTCAGCCTTTAATAGAAATAGTCACTGAGCTAAATAGGGGGACCCACAATTCATCCTCTCTTCGTTAAAAATAAATTTCTAAACAACATCTCTGAGTTATAATTTATATGCCTCACTTTAAGAGTACAGTTCAATTATTTTTGGTAAATCTACACAATTTTACAACCATTACCACAATTCAATTTTTAAAACATTTCCATCATCCCTAAAAGTTTCTTCACGCCCATTTGTGGTCAATCCCCTCCACTACACCTAGTCCCAGGAAGCCATGAATCTACTTTCTGCCTCAATAGATTTGCCTTTGGGGGCACTTTACAGAAATGAAATCAGACGATATGTGGTCTTTTTGTATCTGGCTTCTCTCCCTTATCACAGTTTTTTAGAGGTTCATCCAGGTTGCAGTATGTTTCAGTAGTTCATTCATTTAGGTTGTTTAATAACATACTGACTCGACGGACATGGGTGTGGGTGGACTCCGGGAGTTGGTGATGGACAGGGAGGCCTGGCGTGCTGCGTCTCATGGGGTCGCAAAGAGTCGGACATGACTGAGCGACTGAACTGAACTGAACTAAACTGATTGTATTGATATGACATTATTTTGTTTATCCACTTATCAATCAACCCGCATTTGAACTGTTTCCATATTTGGCTATTGTGGATAAGTCTAGCAGGGTTCCCATCCTTGCAATGGTGGTCAGATGCTGTCCTCTTAGAGGCTTTGTCCAGTTGGCAGTGGCATTTACAATAACAGAGTGGCATAGTGGAAAGACAATCCGAGTTAATAGAAAAATGACTTGGACTTAGACCTCACTTCTCCTTTTTTTCTGAGATATCTGGTAGGAGATGACCTCACACTTGATGGTATAAGGAGCCTACAGTGGTTTTTGAAACAGTAAATGCTCCACAAATGTAAATTCCCGCTCTATTGCCCTCACTGCATTGTCTCACATTCTCTGTAAGAAAACTCAGAGCCTCTTATCAGCAACCCCAGGTGCTGAGCCAAAATTCCTCCTATTTACACGCCTTCTTTTATCAAGTCTGTGAGTAAAATAAGGTACCTTCTGTGTGTGATGTAGAGGAAGCCATTTTTTCTCCCTCGCTCTTTTCCTACTGGTCCATAAAATAAGAGCTCTGCCCTCTCAGAAGTGTTTATTAGAAGTGTTCACCTTTCTTCTAGATCTCATTGCTCCTCTCTACAGGAGAAGAATGACTATTCTGTTTGACAGAGTCTGATAGTCGTTGATCCATATTTCTCCAGTTGTCATAGTTAACAGGGTAAGTCACTGCACCCACAAAGGAGACCTCTTGCTTGTTTCCCTGACTGGGCTTCCTGGCCCAGTACGGTAAGTAATTGCTGGTTGGACAAGTTTTTGCTCTGGAGGCCTTACAGGCCAAGTAAATCCAAATTAAATCTGAAAAAAATATTAGGAAGCCAGATGGACCACATTCAAGCTACATTTGCCAATCAAGCTTTACCTTCAAAAAAGCTGACAATGTAATTTTCTGATTCCTCTGCTTAGATCTCAATCAGCTGTCATTTTGAGGAGCAAAGGATCTGATTAATTCTCTCAAGCCCAACATATGGAGGCTGTTTGTCTCTTTTAGAAACAGAGCTGGGAATATATTTAGGCAAACTGATGGTTGTAGTCCTATTTTCCTTCCACGTGTGGAAGACTCTTCTCAGGACTAACCACCCAGTAATGTAATATTAGTATCCTATCATTTAGCACAAGTTTATCCAATCCCTCTCGGGTTTCCCAAAAGAATTTGTTAGCCTTCTTTCTCTGAAGTAACAAATTATAGTCTGAGTCTGCCTCATATACCACATCAATCACTTGTTCAGTCCCTGGGATTGCTAAATGGTTGACCCAATTGGGTAGCTTTAACTGTCCAATCATTTGGATTTGGGGTGTTAAAACAACTGAAGTGGTCTGACTACTTAGACTTAAAATGCCTGACAAACCATGATAGAGACTAAAACATCCAATTTAACTGGAAAACAAAGTTGTGGAATCTTTTAGATGTGTTCACATGTGTTCACAAGCACACAAAGTGTCTCTTAGGTTCTCATTCTCTTTTCCCTTCCTCCCTCTCCTTTCTCCTTTCCTTTTTTCCTCTTTTCTCCCCTCTACTTTGTCTTTCTCATCTCTCATGTTTGGCAAATAATCATAATAATAAAATAGTCATTTTTTATTAGCAGTGCTTCCTTCTCATTTCACCCAACATCAGAATCCAATAAAGACTAAAAATAATTGTTACACTTGTTTTCTTGACAACTGAGCCGAGTCAGTGAAATAGTTCATCCTACATAAGAAGGAACAATGTGATATTGCCAGAAGAAGTTGAGATACAAGCAACACCCCAGAGAATATAACAGGCCACAGCATATTACTAAGATACACCAAGCCTCCTTGCAGCCCTTGGCACTATTGAAATCTCTAGAATAACAACTTGAAGGTTGCCCTGTTTATTTACAATCCAATGTTATCCTCTTGGCAGCCATCCTTATCCTTTGTCTCTCTTCCCCTCTGAGTGCTTTTGGCCAAGTTCCTTAAAGAATGGTAAATCCCTAACTCTGAGGATCCAAGCCTCCAAGCCCAAAAATGATCACTGAAGTAAGATGAAAGCTAAACAATTAGGAAGTGGCAGGAGACACATTAAACTTTTAGCAGAGGAAGATCATCACCTCTGGGCTTCAAATTAACCTCTGATATCACAAGGTCATCCTTTAAGACTAGGAAATTAAAGTTGCAATGCCCCTCGTGTGGATTAGTGCTGAAGACACAGCTGGGCACTCCCAAGGGGATCAATGCCTTGTTAATGATACAGCAACAAGCCTTAGGAAAATCCTATAAGCAGCCCTTTAAAGCTGGTTGTCAGCCATCATACAAAGTTAAACATCCTCATTTGAAGACATCTCTCAAGGGCTCAGCTTTTGAGATTTTGGCTTATCAAAATAAGTTACTCTCAGTACTATTGAAATCAACCATATTCAAAACACAACAGAGCCCTGTCTAAAAGAGAATGAAAGGACATAAAATTTTCTCTAATGTGTAAAGGGAAGAGTGCAAAATGTCTTAATTTAAAAAATGTGATGTTTGGAAAGTACTTTCTATTATGCAACAGACTACTTAGTACATCAAATGTTTGGGATTTTTTCCTGAAAAATGGAAAAATTTGACCTTAAGATCATTAATGCGTTACAAATTGACTTTTGTTTCAGTTTCTTTTCATTTTTTTTAAAATAAACTAACAATTGTCCTGCTGTTGAGACTTTCCCTAAGATACAATAACATTTTAAATATTTAATTCTGGATTTCACTCAGACCTGAAAAACTAAATAGAGAGATGGGAAATTTTTTTATATTAATTTAATCATATTTATTTATTAGATTTGGACACATTTTAACGATATCTGGAGAAGGCAATGGCACCCCACTCCAGTACTCTTGCCTGGAAAATCCCATGGATGGAGGAGCCTGGTAGGCCACAGTCCATGGGGTCACTAAGAGTCGGACAGGACTGAGCGACTTCACTTCCACTTTTCCCTTTCATGCACTGGAGAAGGAAATGGCACCCCACTCCAGTATTCTTGCCTGGAGAATCCCAGGGACGGCGGAGCCTGGTGGGCTGCCGTCTATAGGGTCGCGCAGAGTCGGACACGACTGAAGCAACTTAGCAGCAGTAGCAGTAATGATATCAACCTATCAAGTATAGGAATCATGCATAGTGTTAAGAGAACTATATAGTAAAGAAAATTTAACATCTTAAGGTATTCTACAAATGTTCAGTAATGATGATTGGTCCCATATTTATTCACAATCTTTAAGGACTTCATACCTATAAATATCAAAATATTTGGGTTGGTGTTATCATCCTCCACAATTCTACTGGGAACAATTTTAGTCATTACAATGAGGTCATATAAAAATTATCTTCATAATTTAACCTTGCTACAAAAATGCTCTTTTTGTTTAATAATTAAGTATGAAAAATCGTATGATGACCACCAGTTAAATAAACAACTATCCTGGGACCAGCATCTTCATTCTTTGTAATAAACTAACCAATCTCTGTAAATAATTTTCTTCCTAAGAAAGATATCAGGGGAGGAAAATATTTTGGCTGTAAAAGTGTGCTGAAAGTTGTCAGGCCAAGTAGAGCACTTCACAGTTTACTTACAGATATAGGCTGTATACTATATATATATATATATATATATATACTCTTAAAATGGAAAACTACAGATAAAAATAACAAACACTCATGTATCTACTATACACAGTTAACAAATATTAATATTTGAATATGCTTACTTCAGGCTTCCCTAGTGGCTCAGACAATAAAGAACCTGCCTGTGATGCGGGAGACCTGGATTCAATCCCTGGATCGGGAAGATCCCCTGCAGAAGCAAATGGCTACCCACTCCAGTATTCTTGTCTGGGAAATCCCATGGACAAAGGAGCCTGGCGGCTACAGCCCATAGTGTTGTGAAGAGTCGGACATGACTAAGCAACTAACACTTACTTACGTTTACTTCAACTCTGTTAATACAGGGCTTTCGTTATTGTTCATTTGTTTCTTACTGGGAAATAAATTACTGATAAGGTTAAAATCGCCATTGTACACTTAACATTGTTATGTTTCCCTTCCTCTTTCCCCATATGCAATCTCTATCTTATGTTTAGTTTACACGTTCCTATTCATATTTTTATTACTTCTCTCTATGGAAATAGAGATGACTGAGACAGAGATAACCAGGTCCAATGCATAGGCTATTTCATCATAATATATATGGTCTTCTTACTGTTTTCTCATTAGGTTTTTTGTTGTTGTTGTTGTTCTAACAGTATCAATACATGTAGATATAGCTCTTTTAATTACAATAATCTACTGGATTAACCAAAAAGTTTGTTCAGTTTTTTCCATACCATCTTACAGAAAATTGTTTCGTTTGCTAGAAAAATTTATTAAGGCAAAGCTTTGTAAAAGCATGGCATTAATTACTAGGGAGAAGATAGAAAATATCATACAAGTCCCTGCTGTGACCAAGTTGTCTTCTGAGCAGCCCACAAGAACTTCAGGAAAAATAATATCAATAATAATAATGACTAAATGGTATTGAGCTCTTACTGGGCTTTTATTGTCGTATCTGAGCTGAGAACAAGTACTTTTCTTAACACTTTACTCTCCTAACTCATTTAATCCTCACAATAAGGTAAGAAAGTTAAGTTGAAGTTAGTTTGCTTTCAAGCACACTGCTAGAAAGTAGCAGCACTTTTTAGTGTCTCTGAATGGAAAAATGTGGACTATTAGTCTTTTGTTCTCAACTGCACATGCTTAACCATAATTTTGAGTCAACAGGACATCCCTCTGGGTTCCTGACACTACCTGGGTCTGTATTTTGATTTACACTAATCTTATCATTGTTGTGGTCTTCACTGTAAGTCATTGCAGCTAAAGATAAAAAATTTCTTTCCCCTTAAATCTGCACCATCTCAATATGCTCCTCCTATATATTAAAAAGCAGTCACAATTAAATTCACTTTTAAGCCTTTTAAAAATTTGATATGCTAGCTGATTCAAATTCCATCTAGGGACATGATTGCGTTAGAGTAGTGGTTCTAAACCCACTGTTTCATCTAATCAGCTAAAATGTCTACTTATCTAACTGCACAGCTTTTATTATAAGCCCATATAGTACAAGTCAGTTGTAAAGCAATAGACTACAACCTGAGGTCAAATGTAAAAAGGCTTGCCTCTCTGAAAGAAAACCACTTCTCAGACAGCACTGAATAAAGATTATGCAGTGCTATATTTATTTATTTGATGCTTTACATAGAGTTTAGTGTCTTAAGAGCTGGACTGGAAACATCCTCTAAAAATACCCCAGAGTGCCCTAAAGAACTGGAGTAATTCATTCTGAGCTTTTAGTTATTTCTGGCCTCTTCAATTTATTTGGCTTTGGTCCTGATACTTAGTGCTTGATTCTATTTCTGGCTGACACAACAATATATAAATAGCCATAAACGCAAAAGTTATTTTAAATCCACATCAGACCTGTAATTCAGTTCAACAAAAGCAGGAGTTTGTGGCATTCTGCCTTTAGATGTCTTTGTTATGCTGCATGTTAGCAGTATTTAGCATTAATCTAAGATATGTGGTAATGATGCTGAGGTCAGAATTAAACATAAGTTGTGGACATGAGCTCCGGAATATGAACCTCTACTCCTCCACTTACTAGCTGTGAGACCCTGGGTAAGAGACTTAACTTCTTTGTACCTCTGAGACAATAATGATACCTATTTCATAGGCTGTAAGGATCAAATGCAAAAATACATGTCAACTACATGGAAAAGCATTTATCATATACCTTGTATATAGTAAGGACTCAATCAACATCAAGTTGTAATACATGACAAATATTACAAACTGAGCTATTTGTTGTTGTTTTGTCACTAAGTCGTGTCCAACTCTTTGCGACCCCATGAACCGTTTGTAGACCATGGGATTTCCTAGGCAAGAACACTGGAGTGGGTTGCCATCTCTCCAGGGGATCTTCCCAACTCAGGAATAGAACTTGCGTCTCCTGCATTGGCAGGTGGATTTTTTACCACTGAGCCACAGGGAAGTCTAAAACTATGCTCTGTAACACTTCTAATTTTTATAGCTTCCATTTGCCAACAAAGGAGCATGATTTGACTTGCAATACAACTAAATGTATGCTATAATGAGCTTTAGTTTGTACACACAAATGACCTAGATTATCCAATTAACATCAAAAATTTTAATTTAAGAAATACTAATTATTGTCCATTAAAATTTCTATTTTTTGAATTAACATTTGTGTCAGTCTCTGGTTTTCAAAATCTCATAAAGTTATTTTTTCTCTACTGTTTTCTGGGACTCAACCTCCTCATTAGGCATTTTGTCATCTTCTAACATTAACAACATTTAAATCCCTTCTTTGTCATCAGTTTTGTTTTTGCTTCTATAGGTCATCTCTTACGTTAGAAACAATATTTTTAAAAAGAAGAAAATCTAGAAGAATATGTATGCAGTTTGGCTCTGCCCAGCTAGACTCTACTTAGCAGAATATGGCATGTTTTGACTAGGCATCCCTGATACACCTGCCAGTTCTTCATTTGGTTATGGGACTGTTGATTCCCTGCCTGCCTCACTATCATCTATCATCCTTGTTCCTGAGACTGGACACTTTATGAGGAATTATGCCGCCTAAGAAAAAGTTCTCTCCCTCTTCTGCCAAGTGCCAAGAAAGGGTGTGTTGTTAGATGAGACTGCTAGAGAAAAAGGAGAAATATCTGTCGTGACTGTGAAATTATCAGAATGAATCTGGAGTTGGACTACTCAGAAGGAAACCATATTTATCAATTGACAGGTCAGATTGTTTGAATCATCATTAGTACCTGGTAGTTATAAAATAATTTGAGAGAAAACAGAACCATTTACATAAAAGACTGCAAGACCAGAATGCTTGGTAAGTTGTTTGCCTCACGCCTACTTTGATAGTGGCTTTGATAACCAGCTGGTCCCTAATATTCACAAATTTAACTTCACCTTCAAATAAGATTTTCCAGGCCTTCATCTTCCATGTGTTGGAACATGTACCTATATAAAAGTGTGATGAGGTTTTCCTGTCCTCAGTGAGTATTGCCTCATAGATCTCAAAGATTGACAATTCAACGTGTGCTTCTGTGACCCAACAGAAATATCTCTCTGAAATCATATCACACAGAGGTGTAATTTTATCTTTTTTTAAATCATATTGTGTACTTTTATAAGGAAGGAGGTTTATATCAATGAGTATGTCACCTCTAAAAGACCTGGTTTCTTAAAAACCTAAATTTAAAAATAATAATACAAACACTTAAGGTTACATTACATCTGTTGTCTTAGAATAATTATAGTTCCCCCTTTCATCTTCAAATGATGGATTTCATCCACTTTGGTTGCTCAATTATACGGTCACTATATAACACTTGCTAGGTGTTACATGCAATTTACATGTATTAACTTGTTTAATCATCATAGCATCTCAATAAGGTAGATGCTGTTGTTATCCCAACAACAAATCACAGTATAGAGTGGTTAGGAAAATTGCCTAAGGACAACAGAAGGAGTTTGAACCCAAGCAATCTGTTTCCATACGTTTATGATCCTACCCTCTATGCTACTGTAGACTATGTAAGTTTTGATACTTGTTTTTCTTTTCCCCGCTGTTTGTAATTTTAAATGACCCTGTGGTCATGAGGACAACTTCTGGGCATTCTCTAGAAACAAATCATATATGAACAAAAGGCCCCCAAATGCTTTGATACCCTGGGGTGTTCTTATGTAAACTTTCCAGAATTGGTTGTCTGAATAAGGACTCTGGAGGATGAGGATGAGGGAGAAGGAAGGCCTAAGTGCTATCATCAATTCCCTTTTAGGAAACCAAGCTTTTATTCTCCTGGGACCATGCTGTAAAAAATGAGTTGTGGAAATGAGAAGAGAGGATGAGTTGACATTTGGAATTTAGAGATGACTTAACTGCACAACAAAGAGAAAGATAAATCTTCATGTTTATGTAAAGATTATGACATCTGAGCTAAGAGAGCATTCACTGCAAGAAGATGCTTTTAAAAGGGACTTAAAATAAAAGAGAAAGAGCTCAGTTCCCACTCCCAGCACTGGAAGCCAAGACTGTTTTTCCTCAGCCACTGCCAAGATCCACCCAAATGTGGCAGGTCTGAGATCTTCAGTCACTTAAACCTGTGTAAAAAGATAGATTCACATCCAGGGACTTGTGTCAAGAGAACTTTTCAGTTTCTTTAAACTTGATCCAAGGAGAGAAGTCTGCAATTCTGTTTCACTGAAATCCTTATCTTAGCCATTCCAACTCACATTTCCAGGCAGCTTTGGAAGTTTCTCTGAGGATACTCAAAAATCCAAGAAGGACATGTTGTCCTCTGTTTTCATCAGCTTATATATCTTCCCTAACCTCAACATATTGTTGGAATACAAAATGGTCCTCAGTATCAGCAAAATCACATCAATTTTGTCTTAAATATTTTTAGACATAATTTATTCATGGGTCTATAGCTTTTTAGTTTCATTTTAAACAATCCAATTTTTTTAAGTTTTTGAATAAATATTTTTCTGTCTGATCTTTTTTACTTATGGGCCACACCCCCTACAATTACTAGTAATAATATGCAAGCATTTGGAAACTTATTTTGGAATTCACACTTAGTTCTAAGCTTTTTACTTCATACTTCAATATAATTATGAGGTCTCCAAGATCACCCCAAGGTTTGGTGATTTACTGGAAGGGCTCAGAGAACTCAGCATATAGTCTTACTCACAGTTAAGATTTATTACGATAAAAGGATACAAAGAAGAATCAGCAAAAGGAAAGGGCGTATGGGGTAAAGTCCAGTGGAAACCAGGCTCAAGCATCCAGAGTCATCTGCTGATGGAATCACAAGGATATGCCTAGTTTCCCCAGAAGTGAGTTATGACAACAAACGTGAGATGCCGTCTACCAGTAAAGCTTGTTAGGATCAGCACCAGGGTTTCCATTTGAGGCTAGTCATGTAGGCACCCTTTGCCTGGCATGCACACAAATTCCAGACTCCCAGAAAGAAAGCAGGTTCAGCATAAACCATATTATTTGTACAAGCATTTATGGCATAGCCAGTCACTCCAGTGAGGGAATGGGGGGAACTCTCCTGAAACCCAAGTTCCCAGATGCCAATCAAAGGCCAACTTGTAAGCAGGCCTTACTAATGACAGCAGTCAAGCTTGCTCTTTTCTCCACGTATTTCATAACCTGATTTTCCACAGATAAAAATAACTTAAAAAAATCACATTATCTTCTCATAACCATGCGTTTCTAGTTGGGCCAGTCCCCAGTTATTCCAAATCCCCATCCAATAGTTTTTCCAGTAGATTACACAGCTGCTCAGAAAAGCATCTGATATCCAAGCAACTGAAACTGATTTAAACAAATTGAAAGACTAATAATCAAAGATGCCATTGTAGCTTTTTGTCATTCACATATGAACTAGCAATAATGATAGTCGCTAGGTTAGCACTGAGAAGTCTGTGAGAACTCTCAGCAAGAATGGAAATCTATAATATATTCCGTCTAGTTCAGTAGCCACTATTAACATATATCCATTGGGCCCTTGAAATATGGTTAGTGTGACTAAAGAAGCATTTAATTTTGTTTAATTTTTTTAATTAATTTCTTTAATTGGAGGATAATTACTTTACAATATTGTGGTGGGTTTTGCCATACATCAACATGAATCAGCCGTGGGTGCACATGTGTCCCCCCTGTCCTGATCACCCTCCCACCTCCCTCCCCACCCCATCCCTCTGGCTTGTCCCAGAGCCCTGACTTTGAGTGCCGTGCTTCATGCATTTAACTTGCACCGGTCATCTATTTTAGGTATGGTAATATACATGTCTTAATGGTATTCTCTCAAATCATCCCACCCTTGCCTTTTCCCACATGATCCAAAAGTCTGTTCTTTACATCTGTGTCTCTTTTGCTATCTTGCATGTAGGATTGTCATTAGCATCTTTCTAAATTCCATATATGTGCATTAATATACTATGTAGGTGTTTCTCTTTCTGACTTACTTCACTCTATATAACAGGCTCCAGTTTCATCCACCTCATTAGAAATGACTCAAATGCATTCCTTTTTACACTTGAGTAATATTCCATTGTGTATATGTACTACAACTTCCTTTTCCATTCATCTGCATATGGACATCTAGGTTGCTCTTAATTTTAACCTTTTTAAATCTTATTTTAATTTTGTTTAATCTTATTTTAAACAGCCACATGTGGCTAGTAGCTACATACTAGAAACACAGTTCTACATAATTTAGGACTTAGTTTATTAAAGCAAACAATAGCCCCTGGAACACTAACGTTTCCTTCAGGTTTCTTGAGGGCCATATCAATACCACCATATGGTCTCTCAAAAGTCTTAATTTCTTGTCGTCTTAATCCAAACCTAGGAGGTTTAACCAGAATAAAGAATACTCCAACACCACTGCATGGACTGTTTGTTTCTCTTGAGTCATTTAAAAAAATAACCTACTGTCTGGAGATTGGTAATAGTTCATCTGCAGAAATGGCTCTGACTGACAGACCTCAGGAAAAGGAACAGCAGGCATATGCACTGGTGCAAAATCAGTCAGTGAAACTCAATATTTAATATCAGTTCATGTGTTTTTAGAGTTTACTGGTAACTATTTTAGAAAAGAGGGAAAGGAGAAAGCAAGCACAATAGTTGTCCTTAGAAAGGTAACTAATGAAATAAATTATAAAATTTAACTTACTTCAAATATTATAATGTTTGGCATACAACCTTCATAATATTACATCCCAAAAATCCATTAGAAATTATTTTTGCATATGTATAGAACATAATAAAAAATGAAAGCATATAAAGTAAGCAAGGTCATTTTTTAAATACAGTGAAAGTTCTATTTTTGTTATCTACGCCAGTAGAAAAATCACAAGTTTTCACCAATGGGAACTAAAAACAAATGTGTGCCATCTTGTGGTGGCATCTACCACTCCTAGATGATACTGTAGATTGCTCCTACCTTCTGAAAAAGGCTTCTTAGTCCCTATTTTCTATGCTGTGACCTTAATCTCAGGCATTCTTTCAGATTTGGTCTCTGAAGTTTCAGAATGTACAAAAGAAAAACAAAACTGAAGAAGTGTATGTAGAGGGAAGGGCCTGAGATTGTCTACCTGAAGAGAAGTAAATACCAGGGTGAAAAAGATTTCTGTGAAAAATAAAGAAATATTGGAAGTAGAGAAAAAAAATTTTAAATTCATCAGGTGAAGCTGGCAGCCTAAGGAGAAAATAAAATTGTACATAATGCAAGGTCTTTTTAAGGGAGAAGAAGGAAAACTATATAAATTAATGTTTACTGGTACTAAGATTGCTGATAAATGAAGGGAGTAAGAATCAAAAGTGAATATATGACTAAATCTATTTTATTCTACATGTTTTTAAAAGACTAAAAACACTACCATGTGCAAAATAGATAGCTAGTAGGAACCTGCTGTATAGCATAGGGAGCTCAGTTCACTGCTCTGTGATGACCTAGATGGACAGGATGGTATAGGGAGGCTTGGGGGGTGAATATATGCGTACATATAGCTGACTCACTTCATTATACAGAAGAAATTAACACAATATTATAAAGCAATACTACTAATATTACTAATATATTACTAAATATTACTAATATCACTAATATGAAAAGTGCTTTCTTACTAATAAATACAAAGTACCTTTCAGAATAGAAAATGGCATTTGAAACTAGGATGCTTGACTGCAGTGGGAGTCAAATGTGAGATTTGCCCATGGATGCATCAGAGTAGTTTATGGCGCTGAAACACAGTGATCCATGCATGACAAGTGTTAGGAAAGCTAAGATAAAAACAAAAGAGCTTCTTATGGCAGGATTATTCAGAATCTTTAATATGCTCATATGCATTGTGAATACTCAAGAATCAGATTTGAGTTTCATCATTTTCTAAACTTTTATGGGTAAAAAACCATTTTCTCCCTTTGGAGTATATCCAAGTACTAATGTTCTACAAGAACATTTTGTGAAACATTGTTCTCATTCAATAGTTCCAAATCCTTGTCACTGAAGAAGACTTTCAGCATCCTTTCTCTCTTTTTTTTTTAATAAATTTATTTATTTTAGTTGGGGGCTAATTACTTTACAGTATTGTAGTGGTTTTTGCCATACATTGACATGAATCAGCCATGGGTTTATGTGTGTTCCCCATCCTGAACCCCGCTCCCACCTCCCTCCCCATCCCATCCCTCTGGGTCCTTCCATTGCCCCAGCCCGAGCATTTGTCTCATGCATTGAACCTGGAATGGTGTTCTGTTTCACATATGATAATATACATGTTTCAATGCTATTCTCTCAGAACGTCCCACCCTCACCTTCTCCCTCAGAGTCCATAAGACTGTTCTATGCATCTGTGTCTCTTATTCTGTCTCGCATATAGGGTTATCGTTACCATCTTTCAAATTCCATGTATATCAGCATCCTTTCTCATTGCTCTGCCTGAATACATTATCACAAAAGTAAAGTACACATACAACTAGGGAAGCTGTTGTAACCCTAAATGAGAACCTGACCTATTAAATACGAGTTGGACATCACTTAATGTTACCAATACAGCCAGTGACTTCTTTTAAAACTTTTACTTGTAGCAGTGGGCTAATAATCCCATTCATAGCCTCTAGGAGTACTGACAGTCTTTTGCCAAAACAACTGATAAAATTAAGGAATATGGCAATGACTGTTGGTTACAGGACTACTGGTAATATAGGCACACTATATAAAGAGGTCTTTGTGGATAAATAATTTGTATCACAGACTGGGTAACTGTTCACCAAATTATTTCACTTTTCTCCTAGTCATAAACCAATGTACCTTTTCTAGTTTCCTTTAGTTTTGAATGCTATCCTCTGCCTAATATCTTACAAGTGAGATGTGAATGAAATAATGCACATAACTTCCAGGTTTGGCTCACAGACACCTTTTTTGTGGTCATATACTCTCTCTCTTTTCCTCAATTCTTCAGCAGGAATTAATGCCTAGAAAGACTTGGACACCATAGATTGAAAATGAGTCTTGTTCAGTGTGGATTCCTGAATAACTACATGGTGCAGAGGCCACCCTCTACTACCACCATTTCTGATTGGACTTTACATAAACAAAAAAGAAAGAGCTGTTATCAGATACCAAGATCTCAGGGTTTTCTGCTTACAACATCTGTATGTGTGTGTGTGAGAGTGTGTGTGTGTGTGTGTGTGTGTGTGTGTGTGTTAATCACTCAGTTGTGTCCAGCTGTTTGAGACTCCATGGACTGTAGCCCACCAGGCTCCTCTGTTCATGGGATTCTCCAGGCAAGAATACTGGAGTGGGTTTCCATTTCCTCCTCCAGAAGATTTTCCCAACTCAGGGATTGAACCCAGGTCTCCTGCATTGCAGGTGGATTCTGTACTGCCTGAGCCACCAGGGAAGCCCACTTATAGCATCTAGCACTATTTTAATTATTGAAGGAGGACATAGAATTGTTTGCAATCAAAGACTTTGAGAAATTTGGCTAAATTCACTGCAAATTTTGTGGCAGTACTTTTTTTTTCTTTTTCATGAACTTCCATATCTTCCACATTTATTTTTCATATATTTGGAAAACTAGTGAGAAAGACAATGCAAGTAGAATCAGAAAGCCTGCCTTTAATCTCAGCCACTTGCTAGTCATTGATTTTGAGTGTGTCACTTTTCCTGAACTGAATCATCTTTGACTCTGTGATTCTCTTTTGTGATACATGTTTAGCTTTGTCACCACTCCCATCCCCAAACACTCTCCTAATGTATCCCCTTTTATGGTTTTGACCTAAGCTTGTCTCTTATTCTGTCTTTCTCTAGTGCAAATTTCTAGTTCTGAATTTTGGCAACACAGCTTCACTATGTAATTCTGTTTTCTTGCTTTAGCTTGCTCTTTAAAATCACTGGTTGGTATGAAATTCCTCTATTGAAATTAACAATATTTAATCCAAACACATTTACTCTGTCTGGATCCATGTCTGGTTCTGCCTCATCCAGGACAGGTCTCCTCACTAAGTTGTGACCATGTCCTTAGCATCCAATTAGGATACAACTTCAAGGTATGATGCCAGGATTCAAGGCCAGGCTTTCTGTTACTGAGAAAAACCATATACTGGGCAATACAACAAACCACAACAAATTTTAAAATAGTTTAAATAACACACAATGTGTCCCTGACTATAATAGACTCAAACCAGAAATCAATAACTGAAGACCAACAGGAAAATCTCTAAACATGTGGGAATCAAGCAACACATCTAATTAATTCCTGGGTCAAAGACAAAGTGTGACAGGAAAAAATTAAATGTGAAGTAAACGAAAATGAAAATACAACATATAAAATTATTTGGGCTGTAGCTAAAGCTACAGCACCAGGAAAGATGTTTCTAGCTGTAAATGCTTACGTTAGAAATGAGCAAATACCGCAAGTCAATAATCTAAGTTCCTAACTCAAAAAACTAGAAAAGAAAGAGCTAAATAAAACGGAAATAAGCAGAAGGAAATATTAAAGAACAGAAATCAATGAAATTGAAAATAAGTAAAATGGTAGAAATCTTCAATAAAACAAAACACTACCTACCTTTTTTTAATCAAGAAAATTGCTAAACCTCTAGCAAGACTGACAAAATAGAAGATATAAATTAACAATATAAAAAATGCAATAGGAAATATCACAACAGAGCCTGCAGTTACCGAACGGATAATAAGGGAATACTATGGAATACTTTGTGCTTGTAAATTTGACAGCTTAGAAGAAATAAATCAATTCCTTAAAAAAAATACATGCTACCAAAATTCATCCAAGATGAAATATATAATCTGAATAGTTTTGTAACCAGTAGATAAATATACTTAATTTTAATTTAAAAGTTCTCAAGAAAGTAATCCCCAGCCCAGATGGTTCCACTGGAAAACTGTCACACATTTCAAAAACAATTACACTAATTTCTCACAGTCTCTCGTTTAGAAAACAGAAGGAAGAACACTTTTCAACTTGTTTTGTGAGAACAGTTTTACCATGATGCCAGAACCAAAACAAAACAAAAGTTATTGACCAATGTATATTATGAATTCAGGCATAAATGCTGTTAACAAACCATTAGCAAACCACATTCAATAATGCATAGAAAGAATTATATACCATGGAATTTATTCCAACTCTTCAAGACTGGGTTCAACAACAACAACAACAAAAAGACTGGTTCAACAATCAAAAATTAATCAATAAAATCCATCATTACAACAAGCTAAATAAAGAAGTCATATGGTCATATCAACTGAGAAATTGATGCTGAAAAAAGCATTTGACAAAACCCAAAATCTATCCATCACAAAAACTCCCAGAAAATCAGGAATAAAGGAGAACTTCTTCAACTGACAAAGAAAATCTTAAAAACCTCCAATGTGCTTTATGGTGAAAGACTGAATGCTTTCCTCTAAAATTAGGAAGATAGCGAGAATGCGTGTTTCACCATTTTTATTCAACATAATATTGAAAATTCAAACCACTGAAGTTAGGAAACATAGACTGAAAAAGAAGAAACAAAATATACCTATCTGCACGTAGCATGATTGCTTACATAGAAAATTCCAAAAAATGTCATACACACACATAGAAAAAACTCATTTAGCGAGGCTTCAGGTACAAAACCAACACAAACAAAAAGTATACACATTTTTTATACTGACAGTGAGCATGAATAAATAAAAATTAAAAAAACAGAATATTATTTACAATCACTCCAAAGAAAATGAAATACTAGGTGTAGATTTAACAAACACATATAAGAACTACATGTTGAAAATGATAAAATATTGATAAAAGAAATAAAGAAATTAAAATAAATGCAGAGACATACCATATTGAAAGATTCAACAGTAACGATGTCAGTTCTTGCAGGGAGAGATAGTTAGGGAGTTTGGGATGGACATGTCTACACTGCTGTATTTAAAATGGATAACGAACAAGGATCTACCATATAACACAGGCAACTCTGCTTAATATTGTGTAACAATAACCTAAATGAGAAAAGAACTTGAAAAAAAAAGATACATTTATATGTATAACTGAATCACATTTCTGTACACCTGAAACTAACACAACACTGTTAATCAACAATACTACAATATAGAATAAAAAGTTTTAAAATGTCAATTCTTCACAAATTGATCTACAGATTTCATGAAATTTCCATCAAAATCTCAATAAAGTTTTTCGTACATGTAGTCAAGATTACTTTAAAATTTATACGAAAAGACACAGGCCCTATAATAGATAAAACAGTTTTGATGAAGAATAAAGAGGGAGGGATCTATCTGACACTGAAGCTTACTATGCTGCAGTAATCATGACAGTGTGGTGTGGGTGGAGGCATAAACACATGAAAACTAATGAAACAGAACAGATAACTCAGAAATAATCCCACACAAATATTTCTAGTCTTTTCTATTTTATTGGTGGGAATGTAAATAATCCAACTACTCTAAAAATGTTAGACAATTTCATATAAAATGAAACATGCAATTACTATATGACCCAGCAATTCCACACTTGAGCATTTATCCCACAGAAATGAAAAATTATGTTCACATAAAAAAACTATATAAGATGTTTATAGCAGCTTTATTCATAATAGCCAAAAGTAGGGAAAAAAACTTTATCATTTTATATGATGAATGGTTAAACAAACTATAGTACTACGTATCTCACATACCATGTAATACATATGCTGTATAAAATTACTCAGAAGTAAAAAGGCAAAACTATTAAAGTTGACAACGATTTGAATGAATCCTCAGAGTTTATGCTGAATGAAAAAAGATATCCCCCCAATCACATGCTATATTATTCAAAGTACAAACACATATATGTATGCATATTATAATATATATATATATATATATATATTATATATTTGAAATACTAAAATTTTAGAAAAGTGGAACAGATTAGTGGTTTCTAAGGATTAGTGACAGGATGGAATAGGGTGGAAATGGAGAGGATAGAAGGAGGTTCATGTGGTTATTAAAGGGCAACAAACTAGATGTATCCTAGTGGTGATGGAACAGTTCTATATATTGACTATGGTATGGGATACAAAACTTACACATGCATTGATTTACATATAACTAAATACAGACATAGAAACATACATACACACATACAAAGGATAAGTAAAACTAGTGAAATCTGAATCAATGTTTTGTATTGATTGTAATGTCAATATCAACATCCAGATTGTGGTATAATTTTGCAAGATGTTACCACTGGGTAAAGGGTACACGAGATTGCTCTGTATTATTTCATACAACTACATGTAAATCTATAAAATTTCCAGTAGCATTTCAGTTAAAAATACACAGCCTTGATACCAATAGTTACTATTCCTCCACCACCATCACCAGCAACACCTCAAGTGACCAACCATCACAGTTTGTCCAGTACTGAGAAATTTCCTAGGATACAGTGATTTCTGTTTTAAAACTCAAGACAGTCTCTCTGTAGAAAATCCTAAAAATTCCAAAACAAAACAAGACAAACCTTATAGAATTAATGAGCAAATTCAGCAAAGTTGCAGGATATAAAATCACTATATAAAAATCAGTTGCATTTCTATACACTAAAATGAACTATCCAAGAAAGAAATTAAGAAAACAGTTCCATTTACAAGAGCATCAAAACAATAATATACTCAGAAATAACTCTTAGCAAGAAAGTAAAACACTAGTACACTAGAAACTACAAAGTATTGCTGGAAGGTATTAAATAAGACACAAATATATGAAAAGAATTTGGGGTTAATGGATTGGAAAACATTTACTCGAAGTAATTACACTTATACTCGAAGTCATCTACAGATCTAACACAATCTCTTTCAAAATTCCAAAAACATTTTTGTAGAAATAGAAAAAAAACATAAGGGAAAATCTTGATATTGGACACAGCAACTATTTCTTGGATATGGCACCAAAAGCACAGGCAACAAAAGTAAAAGTAGACAAATGGGACTACATCAAACTTTAAACCATTTTTGCAGCAAAGGATACAATTAACAGACTAAAAAGACAACCTATGTAATTAGTAGGAGAAAATACTTGCAAATCATATGTACCTGATAAGGAGTTAAGATCAAGAATATTGAAAGAACTGCAACTCAAGAATAAAAAATCAATAACCCAATTAATGAATCAGAAAAAAACTTTGCATTTCTTCAAAGATTACATATGAATGACCAATAAACATATGAAAAGACATTTAACATAATAAAACATCAGAAAAATGAAAACTATTGTACAACGAGATATCATTTTGTACCACTTGGGAGGGAAGACTACACTCAAAAAAGCAAAACAATAAATAATAAAATGAGGATGAGGAAAAACTGAAACACTTATACACTGTTGGTGGACTTACAAAGCAGTATAACTGCTATGGAAAACAGTATGCAGGACCTCAAAAATTAAAAATAGGACTACTATATGGTTTAGCAATGCCACTTTTGAATATATATCAAAAAAAAAATGAAAAGCAAAGTCATAAAGAAATATTTGCACAGATCCATGTTCATAGCACTATTCACAATAGTGAAGAGGTAGAAGCAACCCAAATATCCACTGAGGGATATATGGATTCAACAAAATTTAGTATATACATACAATGAAATATTTTTCAGCCAAAAATAAAAAAGAAATCCTGTTTAATGCTACAATATGGGTGAACTTTGAGGATATTATGCTAAGTGGAATAAACCAATTACAAAAGGACAAATACTACATGATTTCACTTATATGAGGTATCCAAACCAGTCAGACTGATAGAAACAGAAAGTAGAATGATGATTACTAGGAGTTGTGGAGAGGAGGAGAAGGGGAGTTGTATAATGGATATAGAATTTGAGATATGCAAAATGAAAAAGTTCCAAAGATCTATTTCACAACCACGTGAAAATACTATATATTAATGAACTGTACACTTAAAAATGGCTAAGATGGTAAAATTTATGTTATGTGTTTTCTATCACAATTTAAAAAAATAAAACTGAGACAGTCCCAGACAAACTGGAGCAGGTTATTCACTCTAGCACCATCACTGAGCAAAAGGAACATTGTTGTAATTCCATATTAGGAATAATGAATCCTCCTGCTTCTTGGGCTCAAAGAAAACTGCTCTCCTGCAAACTTGAACACAGTACATTTTCTTTAGTCCTCCAGGACAGGTGGACACAAGATTAAGAAAGACTAAGGAAGACTTAAATGAAACTTAGAATCAAAAGATTGAGACTCTTACATTTAGATCTTTAATTCATTTTGAGTTTATTTTTGTGTATGGTGTTAGAAAGTGTTCTAGTTTCGTTCTTTTACAGGTGGTTGGCCAGTTTCCCCAGCATCACTTGTTAAAGAGATTATCTTTTCTCCATTGTATATTTTTGCCTCCTTTTTCAAAGATAAGGTGTCCATAGGTGCATGGATTTATCTCTGGGTTTTCTATTTTGTTCCATTGATCTATATTTCTGTCTTTGTGCCAGTACCATACTGTCTTGATGACTGTAGCTTTGTAGTATAGTCTGAGGTCAGGCAGGTTGATTCCTCCAGTTCCATTCTTCTTCCTCAAGATTACTTTAGCTATTCAATTAAAGATCTAAATGTAAGACCAGAAACTATAAAACTCCTAGAGGAAAACACAGGCAAAACACTCTCTGACATAAATCACAGCAAGATCCTCTGTGACGCACACCCTATAGTAATGGAAATAAAAGCAAAAATAAACAAATGGGACCTAATTAAACTTAAAAGCTTTTGCACAATGAAGAAAACTATAAGCAAGGTGAAAAGAAAGCTTCAGAATGGGAGAAAAATAATAGCAAACAAAGCAACTGACAAAGAATTAATCTCAAAAATATGCAAGCAGCTCATGCAGCTCAATACCAGAAACATAAACGACCAAGTCAAAAAATGGGACAAAGAGCTAAACAGACATTTCTCCAAAGGAGACATACAGATGGCTAACAAACACATGAAAAGATGCTCAACATCACTCATTATCAGAGAAATGCAAATCAAAACCACAATGAGGTACCATCTCACGCCAGTCAGAATGGCTGCTATCAAGAAGTCTACAAACAATAAATGCTGGAGAGGGTGTGGAGAAAAGGGAACTCTCTTCCACTGTTGGTGGGAATGCAAACTAGTATAGCCACTATGGAGAACAGTGTGCAGATTCCTTAAAAAACTGGAAATAGAACTGCCATTCGACCCAGCAATCCAACTACTGGGCATATACACCAAGGAAACCAGAATTGAAAGAGACACATGTACCCCAATGTTCATCACAGCACTGTTTACAATAGCCAGGACATGGAAGCAACCTAGATGTCCATCAGCAGATGAATGGATAAGAAAGTTGTGGTACATATACACAACAGAATATTACTCAGCTATTAAAAAGAATGTATTTGAATCAGTTCTAATGAGGTGGATGAAACTGGAGCCTATTATACAGAGTGAGTAAGTCAGAAAGAAAAACACCAAAATAGTATATTAATGCATATATATAGAATTTAGAAAGATGGTAATGATGACCCTCAATGCGAGACAGCAAAAGAGACACAGATATAAAGAACAGACTTTTGGACTCTGTAGGAGAAGGTGATGGTAGGATGGTTTGAGAGAATAGCATTGAAACATGTATATTACCATATGTGAAACAGATGACCAGTCCAAGCTCGATGCATGAAATAGGGCACTCAAAGCCAGTGCACTGGCACAACCCAAAGGGATGGGATGGGGAGGGAGGTGGGAGGAGGGTTTGGGGTGGGGGACATGTGTACACCCGTGGCTGATTCATGTCAATGTATGGCAAAAACCACCACAATTTTGTAAAGTTATTAGCCTCCAATTAAAATAAATTAATTAATTTAAATTAAAAAAAGATTGAGACTATGCACATGCTCTCTCCCTGAAATACATAAGGATGGGACACCCGAAGTGATCAGCAAAGAAAGAGATGTCTGATGAGACTGATTGTTTCATTTTTAATTGCTGGTCAGTGTCAGGGTTTGTCTCTCAGTCATGAGACCCCATTGACTGTAGCCCACAAGTCTCCTTTGTTCATGGGATTCTCCAAGCAAGAATACTGGAGTGGGTAGCCATTTCCTTCTCCAGGGACTCTTCCCAATCCAGGGATTGAACCCAGGTCTCCTGTGTTGCAGGTAGATCCTTAACTGCCTGAGCCACCAAGGCAGATAATTATTGGTTATGTCCTTATTGAAAAGGCACTATCACCACATCTTTAGGAATGCCTTAATTACTGCAGTCTGTTCTGCAGGAATGTGAGGAACTGAGAGTTAGCTGGTGTGTCCACACTTGGGTCCTGGGGTTATAAAGAAAAAAGTGTTCTCTTCAAACCAGGGTTGAACAACTGCCCAATTTAAAGGTGAATGCTGGAGCCAAAACTGTGCAAGCAGCCACCCCTTCCCAAGTTGCAGCTCTCACTCTACAGACTCTCTTGGAACCTTAGTGATTAACTTATCTACTTGACAAATATTTGCTTTAAGATATAGCTGAGTGAAATTTTCTTCGTAAAGGTTTCTTCACATCTACCTCTAGATAGAACGATTGTCCCTAAATTCTCTCTTGTAGCTTCCAACACAAATAAGAATAGTTTCCGTGGACCTCAGAGCACATTTCCCAAGACACATTGCATAGGACACAGCAGAATGAACAAACTGGACTCCTCCCATTCCTCCCCTACCACATCCTATGACAAAAACTGCCCCATTGTACCTTCTCTTTTCTCGACATTTTCCTTCCACATACCTTAAAATAATTAGACCATAGAATGAATTAATCACTTTCCAAATTTCCTGTTCTTAAAAAATTAAAAAGTATGGTTTTAATCAGAAAGAACAAAAGAAAAAACTTTCTCATTCTTTCAGAAGTTGAATATGACTTAAGAATTCCTTATGATCAAATTCTACATGCAGAAAAATTATTCCTTCAGGGTTTGTGTTCTGTATCCTCTGAATCAGGTTAGGATTAATGGCTAGTGTTTTTTTTTCTTAACCCTATGGAATCATTCTTTTGAAAATGAAATGCTATTAGAACACTACCAGCAAGATCCCAGGCAGGGACTTTTGAAATTTCATGCTCTTGATTTATTTATCTACTGTGAGATTCCCACCACATTGATCTCTTTAGCAGTTCCTAAAGCAAACCATACTTATTAAAATATTCCTTTGTCTTTGCACACGTTGTTCTCTTTGCCTGAAATATCCTTCCTGTTTCCTTATTTTCCTACCTTTCTCATTCTAGCAAAATTCTTCCCTTATTTGAAGTAGCAGACTGTTTTTGTTCAGTCACTAAGCTATGGCTCACTCTTTGCGACCCGATGGCCTGAAGCATTCCAGGTTTCCCTGTCCTTCACTGTCTCCCAGAATTTGCTCAAACTCATGTCCATTGAGTTGGTAATGCCATCCAACATTCTCATCCTCTGTTGCCCTCATTTCCTCCTGCCCTCAATCCTTCCCAGCATCAGGGTCTTTTCCAATGAATCATCTCTTCCCATCAGAGGCCAAAGTATTGAAGCTTCAGCATCAGTCCTACCAGTGAATATTTTGGGTTGATTTCTTTTAGGATGGACTAATTTGAACTTCTTGCTGTCCAAGGAACTCTCAAGAGTCTTCTTCAAGAGCACCATAATTTGAAAGCATCATTTCTTCAGCGCTCAGCCATATTTATGGTCCAGCTCTCACATCGATACATGACTACTAGAAAAACCATAGCTTTGACTATATGGACTTTTGTTGGCAAAGCAATGTTTCTGCTTTTCAATACGCTGTCTAGGTTTCTCATGGCTTTTCTTTCTTTTTTTTTTTTTTGTCATGGCTTTTTTTCTAAGGAGCAAGTGTCTTTGAATTTCATCTCTGCAGTCAGCATTTGCAGTGATTTTGGAGCCCAGAAAAGAAAATCTGTTGCTGTTTCCACTTTTTCCCCATATATTTGCCACAAAGTGATGGGCCCAGATGCCATAATCTTAGGTTTTTGAATGCTGAATTTTAAGCCAGATTTTTCACTCTCCTCATACACCCTCATCAAGAGGATTTTTAGTTCCTCCTCATTTTCTCTCATTAGAGTGGTATCATCTGCATATCTCAGGTTGTTGATATTTCTCCTGGCAATCTTGATTCCAGCTTGTAAGTATCCAGCCTGGCATTTTGCATAGTGTCAGTTCAGTTCAGTCACTCAGTCGTGTCCATCTCTTTGTGACCCCATGGACTGCAGCACGCCAGGCTTCCCTGTTCATCACCATCTCCCAAAGCTTATTCAAACTCATGTCCATCGAGTCGGTGATGCCATCCAATCATCTCATCCTCTATCGTCCCCTTCTCTTCCTGCCTTCAATATTTCACAGCATCAGGGTCTTTTCCAAGGATTCAGTTCTTCGCATCAGGTGGCCAAAGTAATGGAGTTTCAACTTCAGCATCAGTCCTTCCAATGAATATTTATGGCTGATTTCCTTTAGGATGCACTAGTTAGATCTCCTTGCAGTCCAAGGGACTCTCAAGGGTCTTCTCCAACACCACAGTTCAAAAGCATCAATTCTTCGATGTTCAGCTTTCTTTATACTCCCACCCTCACATCCATACGTGACTACTGGAAAAACCATAGCCTTGACTAGACGGACCTTTGTTGGCAAAGTAATGTCTCTGCTTTTTAATAAGCTGTCTAGGTTGGACATAGCTTTTCTTCAAGGAGCAAGCATCTTTTAATTTCATGGCTGCAATCACCATCAGCAGTGATTATGGAGTCCCCCAAAATAAAGTCTCTAACTGTTTCCATTGTTTCCCCATCTATTTGCCGAGAATAGATGGGACCAGATACCATGATCTTAGTTTTCTGAATGTTGAGCTTTAAGCCAACTTTTTCACTCTCCTCTCTCACTTTCATCAAGAGGCTCTTTAGTTCTTCTTCACTTTCTGCCATAAGGGTAGTGTCATCTGCATATCTGAGGTTATTGATATTTCTCCTGGAAATCTTTATTCCAGCTTGTGCTTTTTCCAGTTCAGCATTTCTCATGATGTACTCTGCATATAAGTTAAATAAGCAGGGTGACAATATACAGCCTTAGTGTACTCCTTTTCCTATTTGGAACCAGTCAGTTGTTCCATGTCCAGTTCTAACTGTTGCTTCCTGACCTGCATACAGATTTCTCAAGAGGCCGGTCAGGTGGTCTGGTATTTCCTTCTCTTAAAGAATTCTCCAGGGTTTGCTGTGATCCACAGAGTCAAAAGCTTAGGCATAGTCAATAAAGCAGAAATAGATGTTTTTGTGGAACTCTCTTGCCGTTTTCAGAACTTCAGAATTTTCCACAGTTTATTGTGATCCACACAGTCAAAGGGTTTGGCATAGTCAATAAAGCAGGAATAGATATTTTCCCAGAACACTCTTGCTTTTTTGATGATCCATCAGATGTTGGCAATTTGATCTCTGGTTCCTCTGCCTTTTCTAAAACCAGGTTGAATATCTGGAAGTTCACAGTTCACATATTGCTGAAGACTGGCTTGGAGAATTTTAAGCATTACTTTATTAGCATGTGAGATGAGTGCAGTTGTGAGGTAGTGTGAGCATTCTTTGGCATTGCCTTGAAAATTTTGAAAGAGATGGGAATACCAGAGCACCTGACCTGCCTCTTGAGAAACCTGTATGCAGGTCAGGAAGCAACAGTTAAAACTGGACATGGAAAAACAGACTGGCTCCAAATAGGAAAATGAGTATGTCAAGGCTGTATGTTGTCACCCTGCTTATTTAACTTACATGCAGAGTATATCATGAGAAATGCTGGACTGGATGAAGCACAAGCTGGAATCAAGATTGCCGGGAGAAATATCAATAACCTCAGATATGCAGATGACACCACTCTTATGGCAGAAAGTGAAGAAGAACTAAAGGGCCTCTTGATGAAAGTGAAAGAGGAGAGTGAAAAAGTTGGCTTAAAGCTCAACATTCAGAAAACTAAGATCATGGCATCTAGTTCCATCACTTCATGGCAAATAGATGGGCAAACCGTGGAAACAGTGGCTACTTTATTTTTCTGGGCTCTGAAATCACTGCAGATGGTGACTGCAGCCACGAAATTAAAGGATGCTTACTCCTTGGAAGGAAAGTTATGACCAACCTAGACAGCATATTGAAGAGCAGAGACATTACTTTGCCAACAAAGGTCCGTCTAGTCAAGGCTGTGGTTTTTCCAGTGGTAATGTATGGATGTGACAGTTGGACTATAAAGAAAACTGAGCGCCGAAAAATTGATGCTTTTGAACTGTGGTGTTGGAGAAGACTCTTGAGAGTCCTTTGGACTGCAAGGAGATACAACCAGTCCATCCTAAAGGATATCAGTCCTGGGTGTTCATTGGTAGGACTGATACTGAAGCTGAAACTACAATATTTTGGCCACCTGATGCAAAGAGCTGACTCATTTGAAAAGACTCTGATACTGGGAAAGATTGAGGGCAGGAGGAGAAGGGGAGGACAGAGGATGAGATGGTAGGATGGCATCATCGACTCAATGGACATGGGTTTGGGTGGACTCTGGGAGTTGGTGATGGACAGGGAGGCCTGGAGTGCTGCAGTTCAAGGGGTTGCAAAGGGTTGGACAGGACTGAGTGACTGAACTGAACTGAACTTGCCTTTTTGATTATCCAACGGATGTTGGCAATTTGATCTCTGGTTCCTCTGCCTTTTCTAGAATCAGCTTGAACATCTGGAAGTTCATGGTTCACGTATTCTTGAAGCCTGGCTTGGGGAATTTTGAGCATTACTTTACTAGCGTGTGAGATGAGTGCAATTGTGCAGTAGTTTGAGCATTGTTTGGCATTGCCTTTCTTTGGGATTGGAATGAAAACTGACCTTTTCTAGTCCTGTGGCCACTGCTGTGTTTTCCAAATTTGCTGGCATATTGAATGTAGCACTTTCACACCATCATCTTTCAGGATTTCAAATAGCTCAACTGGAATTCCATCACATCCACTAGCTTTGTTGATAGTGATGATTCCTAAGGCCCACTTGACTTCACATTCCAGGATATCTGGCTCTAGGTGAGTGATCACACCATCGTGATTATCTGGGTCATGAAGATTTTTTTGTATAGTTCTTCTGTGTATTCTTGCCACTTCTTAGTATCTTCTGCTTCTGTTAGATCTATACACAGGGACAGGGGCTCTGGGTCAGTAGACTTGGGTATGGCATAAGCCCTCTTGAAGGTCACCATTAACCACACCATACAGCTGCCAGACCTTACACAGGACTGGCAAATAGACTCTTGGAGGGCACAAACAGAACCTTGTGTGCACCAGGACCCAGGAGGAAGGAGCAGTCACCACATAAGAGACTGACCTGGACTTGGCTATGAGTGTCCAGGAGTCTCCAGTGGAGGCATGGGTTGTCGGTGGCCTGCTGCAGGGTTAGGGGCACTATGTAGCAGTACATGCATGGGACCTTTTGAAGGAGGTCACCATTATCTTCATTACCTCCACCATAGTTTGGCCCAGGTAAATAGCAGGAAGGGAACACAGCTCCACCCATCAACAGAAAATTGGATTAAGGATTTACTAAGCATGGCCCCACCCATCAGAACAAGACCCAGTTTTCCCCTCAGTCAGTCTCTCTGATCAGGAAGTTTCCATAAGCCTCTTATCCTTATCCATCAGAGGGCAGACAGACTGAAAACCACAATCACAGAAAACTAACCAATCTAATCACATGGACCACAGCCTTGCCTAACTCATTGAAACTATGAGCCATGCTGTGCAGGGCCACCCAAGACAGATTGGTCATGGTGGAGAGTTCCGGAAAAATGTAGTCCACTGGAGAAGGGAATGGCAAACCACTTCAGTTATCTTGCCTTGAGAACCCAAGAGCAGTATGAAAAGGCAAAAAGATAGGACACTGAAAGATGAACTCCCCAGGTCGGTAGGTGCCCAATATGCTATTGGAGATCTGTCGAAAATTAGCTCCAGAAAGAAAGAAGAGACAGATCCAAAGTAAAATCAGCACCCAGTTGTGAATGTGACTGTGATGGAAGCAAGATACAATGCCGTAAAGAGCAATATTGCATAGGAACCTGGAATGTTAGGTCCACGAATCAGGGCAAATTGGAAGTGGTCAAACAGGAGATGGCAAGAGTGAACGTCGACATTTTAGGAATCAGTGAACTAAAATGGACTGGAATGGGTGAATTTAACTCAGATGACCTGAGTTATATCTACTACTACTACTACTACTACTACTACTACTACTACTATATCTACTACTGTGGGCGAAAATCTCTTAGAAGAAATGGAGTAGCCATCATAGTCAACAAAAGAGTCCTAAATGCAGTGCTTGGATGCAGTCTCAAAAAAGACAGAATGATCTCTGTTTGTTTCCAAGACAAACCATTCAATATCATGGTAATCCAAGTCTATGTCCTGACCAGTAATGCTGAAGAAGTTGAAGTGGAATGGTTCTATGAAGACCTACAAGACCTTCTAGAACTAACACCCCCAAAAGATGTCCTTTTCATTATAGGGGAGTGGAAGGCAAAAGTAGGAAGTCAAGAAACACCTGGAGTAACAGGCAAATTTGGCCTTGGAGTACAGAAATAAAGAGGGCAAAGGCTAACCGAGTTTGCCAAGAGAACGCACTGGTCATAGCAAACACCCTCTTCCAACAACAAAAGAGAAGACTCTACACGTGGACATCACCAGATGGCCAACCCCGAAATCTGATTGATTATATTCTTTTCAGCCAAAGATGGAGAAGCTCTATATAGTCAGCAAAAACAAGACCAGGAGCTTACTGTGGCTCAGAGCATGAACTCCTTATTGCCATATTCATACTTAAGTTGAAGAAAGTAGGGAAAACAACTAGACCATTCAGTTCAGTTCAGTTCAGTCGCTCAGTAGTGTCCGACTCTTTGCGACCCCATGAACTGCAGCATGCCAGGCCTCCCTGTCCATCACCAACTCCCGGAGTCTACCCAAACCCATGTCCATCGAGTCAGTGATGCCATCCAATCATCTCATCCTCTGTTGTCCCATTCTCCTCCCGCCCCCAATCCTACCCAGAATTAGGGTCTTTTCCAATGAATCAACCATTCGCATGAGGTAGCCAAAGTATTGGAGTTTCAGCTTCAACATCAGACCTTCCAATTAACACCCAGGATTGATCTCTTTTAGGATGGATTGATTGGATCTCCTTGCAGTCCAAGGGACTCTCAAGAGTCTTCTTCAACACCACAGTTCAAAATCATCAATTCTTCGGCGCTCAGCTTTCTTCACCGTCCAACTCTCACATCCATACATGACCACTGGAAAAACCATAGCCTTGACTAGATGGACTTTTGTTGGCAAAGTAATGTCTCTGCTTTTCAATATGCTATCTAGGTTGGCCATAACCTTCCTTCCAAGGAGTAAGCATCTTTTAATTTCATGGCTGCAATCACCATCAGCAGTGATTCTGGAGCCCAAAAAAATAAACTCTGACACTGTTTCCACTGTTTCCCCATCTATTTCCCATGAAGTGATGGGACCAGTAGCCATGATCTTAGTTTTCTGAACGTTGAGCTTTAAGCCAACTTTTTCACTCTCCTCTTTCACCTTCATCAAGAGGCTCTTTAGTTCTTCTTCACTTTCTGCCATAAGGGTGGTGTCATCTGCATATCTGAGGTTATTGATATTTCTCCTGGCAATCTTGATTCCAGCTTGTGTTTCTTCCAGCCCAGCGTTTCTCATGATGTACTCTGCATATAAGTTAAATAAACAGGGTGACAATATACAGCCTTGACACACTCCCTTTCCTATTTGGAACCAGTATGTTGTTCCATGTCCAGTTCTAACTGTTGCTTCCTGACCTGCATACAGGTTTCTCAAGAGACAGGTCAGGTGGTCTGGTATTCCCATCTCTTTCAGAATTTTCAACAGTTGATTGTGTTCCACACAGTCAAAGGCTTTGGCATAGTCAATAAAGCAGAAATAGATGTTTTTCTGGAACTCTCTTGCTTTTTTGATGATCCAGAGGATGTTGGCAATTTGATCTCTGGTGCCTCTGCCTTTTCTAAAACCAGCTTGAACATCTGGAAGTTCACGGTTCACGTATTGCTGAAGCCTGGCTTGGAGAATTTTGAGCATTACTTTACTAGCATGTGAGATGAGTGCAATTGTGTGGTAGTTTGAGCATTCTTTGGCATTGCCTTTCTTTGGGATTGGAACGAAAACTGACCTTTTCCAGTCCTGTGGCCACTGCTGAGTTTTCCAAATTTGCTGGCATATCGAGTGCAGCACTTTCACAGCATCATCTTTCAGGATCTGAAATAGCTCAACTGGAATTCCATCACCTCCACTAGCTTTGTTCGTAGTGATGCTTTCTAAGGCCCACTTGACTTCACATTCCAGGATGTCTGGCTCTAGGTGAGTGATCACACCATTGTGATTATCTGGGTCATGAAGATCTTTTTTTGTACAGTTCTTCTGTGTATTCTTGCCACCTCTTCTTAATATCTTCTGCTTCTGTTAGGTCCATGCCATTTCTGTCCTTTATCGAGCCTATCTTTGCATGAAATGTTCCTTTGGTATCTCTAATTTTCTTGAAGAGATCTCTAGTCTTTCCCAATCTGTTGTTTTCCTCTATTTCTTTGCACTGATTGCTGAGGAAGGCTTTCTTATCTCTCCTTGCTATTCTTTGGAACTCTGCACTCAGATGGGAATATCTTTCCTTTTCTCCTTTGCTTTTCGCTTCTCGTCTCTTCCCAGCTATCTGTAAGGCCTCCTCAGACAGCCATTTTGCTTTTTTGCATTTCTTTTCCATGGGGATTTTCTTGATCCCTGTCTCCTGTACAATGTCACGAACCTCTGTCCATAGTTCATCAGGCACTCTATCAGGTCTAGTCCCTTAAATCTATTTGTCACTTCCACTATATACTCATAAGAGATTTGATCTAGGTCATACCTGAATGGACTAGTGGTTTTCCCTACTTTCTTCAATTTAAGTCTGAATTTGGCAATAAGCAGTTCATGATCTGAGCCACAGTCTGCTCCTGGTCTTGTTTTTGCTGACTGTATAGAGCTTCTCCATCTTTGGCTGCAAAGAATATAATCAATCTGATTTTGGTGTTGACCATCTGGTGATGTCCACGTGTAGAGTCTTCTCTTGTGTTGTTGGAATAGGGTGTTTGCTATTACCAGTGCATTCTTGTGGCAAAACTCTATTAGCCTTTGCCCTGCTTCATTCTGTACTCCAAGGCCAAACTTGCCTGTTACACCAGGTGTTTCTTGACTTCCTACTTTTGCATTCCAGTCCCCTATAATGAAAAGGACATCTTTTTTGGGTGTTAGTTCTAGAACGCCTTGTAGGTCTTCATAGAATCGTTCAACTTCAGCTTCTTCGGCATTACTTGTCAGGGCATAGACTTGGATTACCGTGATATTGAATGGTTTGCCTTGGAAATGAACAGAGATCATTCTATTGTTTTTGAGATTGCATCCAAGTACTGCATTTTGGACTCTTTTGTTGACCATGATGGCTACTGCATTTCTTCTAAGGGATTCTTGCCCACAGTAGTAGATATAATGGTCATCTGATTTAAATTCACCCATTCCAGTCCATCTTAGTTCGCTGATTCCTAGAATGTCAACGTTCACTCTTGCCATCTCCTGTTTGACCACTTCCAATTTGCCTTGATTCATGGACCTAACATTCCAGGTTCCTATGCAATACTGCTCTTTACAGCATCGGACTTTGCGTCTATCACCAGTCACATCCATAGTTGGGTATCGTTTTTGCTTTGGCTCCATCCCATCATTCTTTCTGGAGTTATTTCTCCACTGATCTCCATTAGCATATTGGGCACCTACTGACCTGGGGAGTTCATCTTTCACTGTCCTATCTTTTTGCCTTTTCATACTGTTCATGGAGTTCTCAGGGCAAGACAGGTATGACCTAAATTAAATCCTTTATGATTATGCAGTGGAAGTGAGAAAGATTTAATGGACTAGATCTGATACACAGAGTGCCTGATGAACTATGAATGGAGGTTCATGACATTGTATAGGAGACAGGGATCAAGACCATCCCCAAGAAAAAGAAATGCAAAAAAGCAAAACGGCTGTCTGAGGAGGACTTACAAATAGCTGTGAAAAGCAGAGAAGCCAAAAAGCAAAGGAGAAAAGAAAAGATATACCCATTTGAATGCAGAGTTCCAAAGAATAGCAAGAAGAGATAAGAAAGCCTTCCTCAGTGATCAGCGCAAAGAAATAGAAGAAACCAATAAGATGGGAAAGACTAGAGATTTCTTCAAGAAAATTAGAGATACCAAGGGAATATTTCTTGCAAAATGGGCTCAATAAAGGACAGAAATGGTAACATCACTACCTGCTTACTATTGTTTTCAATTTTTGATAAACTCCAAGGCAGATAGAAAGGCAGTCTTTCTTGTGCCCCCAAGAGCTAGCATTCATTCAGTGGTTTGACATCATCGTCTTTAAGACGTTTTTATTGAGTGACATGAAAGAGTACTAACAAATTACAAAACAAAAACAAGAACCTAAAGAAATTGAAGACAAATCATAGAGAAAAAGTTAAAAAGAATTATACTAGTTCAATAGCTTTTCCCTCCATAGAAGATTGTGATTGTGATTTCTATATTGCATACAAATTACATAATTATTTTTCACATCTTTTTCTTGGAGAACAATTTCTCCAAGTTTAATTTAAAGCATAATTTCCTGGAATTCAACCACATAAACATGTTTGAAAACTAAGACCCTCTTTCATTTTTTACTTTGCCTCCATCATCAACTCTGTCCTGGGCATTTTCTTCTGACATGAGCTGCTTCTATAACCTTTTAATATTAAAAAAGTGAGAGAAACAATGAGACACTTTTAATCATAGAACTCATACTTCTCACAAGAAAACATATTCTAGTTATCAGCCTCAACTACAAAGGCTTTAGAAAGAACAGGCTTCTAGCATAAAACTAAAGTATAGGAGTCATATGGAGAAGGCAATGGCACCCCACTCCAGTACTCTCGCCTGGAGAATCCCAGGGACGGCGGAGCCTGGTGGGCTGCCATCTATGGGGTCGCACAGAGTCAGACACACCTGATGCGACTTAGCAGCAGCAGCAGCAGCGTACAAGTCATATGAGTTAATTATCATAGGTAATAATACGCCATCCTACCTTCTCTATACCTCGTGAATGAATTAGCTCTCTACATGTTAAGGATTCACGTGGTAATAATACCTTAAATAGAGGATAGCAGTGTGTGTTACCGCTGTTTGTTCCTTTGTGGAAGGATTTATTTAAATTTCAATTTATCTGTGTGAGTCTGGAGAATTCTCTTTAGCTATTGTTAAAAGGGTTTTTATTGAGTGGTTCATTAATCTGACATTAAAAATGGCTACCAATAGCACCCACTTACTGCATGCAAGAACTCTGATCCAGGGCATATATAGCCATTACGATATCTCAGAAGATCTAGAAAACTTATTTCAGGAATGAGAATGAGAGTGTTGGTGGTAATGACGGTGGTGGTAGTGCTAGAAATAGAAGGCTGATAGTGCAATAGAGATGATGTTATTGGTGGTTGAAGTTACAGCAATGACAGTGGTGATAGTAGTGGTGACAATGCTAATGGTCATTATTGGTGGTCATGATAACATGGTTGGTGCTAATGGTTGCAGTGACAATGGTAACCATGGTAATGGTGATAGTGGAAATTCTGGGGATGGTTTTAGTGGCTGTTTTAGATGATGATAATAATAGCGATGGTGGTGGTATTCACAGTAAACAGTGGTGGTGGTGGTGATAGAGCAATGGTATTTGTGGTTGTTTTAGTGGTAATAGGAATGGTAGCAGTAATGATGGTAGTGGGCTTCCCTGGTGGCTCAGATGGTAAAGAATCTGCCTGCAATGTGGAGACCCAGGATCAATCCCTGGGTTGGGAAGATCCCCTGGAGAAGGGAATGGCTACACACTCCAGTATTCTTGCCTGAAGAATTCCATGGACAGAGGAGCTTGGCAGGCTGCAGTCCATGGGGTCACCAAGAGTTGGACAGGACTGAGCAACTTCCACTCACTCACTCACTCAGTGGTAGTATAGTACTTTTTCTGTTTAGTATTTTAGATACTCAGCACAGGACTAAGAAGGGTGACTTTTTAAAATCAAAATTCAGTATTTTAATTTATATTTAAATGTTAGCCATATAGTAGCTAAATATGTTTATATATGAAGAAATTTATAGTATACATACTTTATTTTTAATGAAATATAGTTGCTGTACAATATTATCTTATAGGTGTACAATATGGCAATTCACAATTTTTAAAGGTTATATTCTATTTACAGTTATTATAAAAATTGACTATACTCCCTGTGTTGTATGAGATACCCTTGTAGTTTATTTCATAACTAATACTTTGTACCTCTTACTCCCCAACTTTTGCATTGCCCCTCCCACCTTCCCTCTCCCCACTGGTAACCACTAGTTTGTTCTCTATATCTGTGAGTTTGTTTTAAGAGAGATAAACTTTTGAACAAGCTCCTGACAACTCTTCTCCATGAATATACAAGAGAAAATGAGTAATAGATTAATACTAGGAAAAAGTCTTCCATTTATATTTAAGTAATATCATGCTCAGAAGTGTGCCTCAGATCCTTTAAAATCATTTCTTCCTGAATGCCATCTGGTATCTGCCCCTCACTCCCAACCCTCAAGCCACACATTTCACACTTTCATTCACCCTTTTCAATATTTACGCAGAGAACTCAAACCAAATGTCATTTCCTCTGAGAAACCTCCCCTGATACCAACCTCATCCTAGTTCCCAGGGCTTTCCACTCACCAAGTATTTATCACAGTTTTAAACTATTTACTTATCTATCTCTCCAGTAAATAAAAAAGACCCTTGAAGACAGGCAAAAACTATGCCTTTTCATCTCTGTATTCCCCACATCTAGCACAGTGTGTGAAATAAATGTTTGCTGAATACCTACATGAAAAAGAATGAATCTTTTCTATAAAATGGTGGATTTCTTAGAAGGAATGGATTTATGTCTTTTTCATCTCAGTAATTTTTTGCTGACTATCTCCCAATGTTTTCTACAGTTGGCTCTTTGTGATAATGGAAGAAAAATAAATTTAAAAGATAGTTTTAATATTCATTTGATCCAGAAAATAACACTGAGACAGGTAGAGACATTAGTTCACTAAGATCCCTTCCATTCCTAAGACTCAGCAGTGCTATGAAACTAGTGAGGTATAATTATACCTGAGAAGTTATACTGACAGCCAACAATGTCTTACTTCAGTCACCCAAGATTTCAGAAGCAAAGTACAGATTGTGACCAGACCTTGTTATTCCCTTTCTAGTTCTCCTTCACAAAATCATATTACCTTATTGCTCATTTTTTTTTCTCTTCTAATGGGTCTTTTTCATATGTTGTATTAAGAACTGACTAGAACAATCCTCTTCCAGTAAGTCATTGAATTAATAGTAGTCACACTATTTATGTTTCAAGAACACTACCTCCTCACCAGTTAAAGCAAAACGAGTCACCTTAGAAAATAAGACCTGCAATGATGTAAACAGAATTGATTTGGTCCAGATGGAAATGTTTGGCAGTTGCCTAAAGATTCACATGACCAGAGCTTTAGGACAAATCAATTCCATCACACCTTTGCTTGGAGATGGGCTGAAGACAAAAACATGGTCAATCCCCCGTGTCACTGTAGTTTCTTTGATGTAGAGTCTCCTTCATTAGGGACATAGTTCTGGCACCAGAGATCAAAACAACTGGTCTTTATTATCTTTCGCTTGTTCCCTCTAATGCTGCTTGCGCCAAGAAAAGGAGGTGAATGATTTCCAACTCGGGTTCGGCCCTCCTGAGAACTTTGTGGTTTCATGAGTCTGAAAGCAGTATAGTCATCCCCAAGACTACTTTGTCCTGTAGTGTTCATAGGGTCCCCTGTTCCCAAAGCAGACCTCTAAAAGCCATTTCTTCCAGTTCAACCAGCAGCCAAAAGTCAGCCTTGATAAATACGATTTTAATAAGTGCTAGAAAATCAGGAAATTGCCGGCCCTTGGCTCTTGTGATTTTTATCATACCGAGTTCCCTACAGAGAGCTGAAGAAGAGCCAGTAATTTGTTGTCCTTTCCATCAGAGTCCTGCAAGGAAAAAAAAAAAGTTTGCATTGAAGAGATATTTTCCTGTCAGGTACTACTGTATTTCAAATGTATTCACCTCTAGGAGAAAAAAGATGAGATTAATTTGAAAACAAAGAGAAGAGTCTGTAGCAACACTGGCAGAGGACAGAGTTTATAAGCCGACCCAAGAGTACTCCAAATCTACCATAAGGGAAGCATCTGACAAAGAAAAATGTGTGCTGGCAACTTGTTTGATTGTAATTTCAATGAAAAATTGAAACCATACTTCCATGGGATTAAGCTTCCCTCATTCACCAGAAGGAGGTTCCTGTTAACAAATACAGACCATGTTAGCATCCCCCACACTTCTCCTTTCCGGCTGCTTGCCCTTAAGTATACATCGTGAGCTGGAGATGGAAGAAATTTCCTCAATGTGCTCAGAGGTGGTAGAGTTGGATTTTAATATGCTGAGGACTAAAGTGGCTGCAATGGTGGCAAAACATAGACATATGCCTTGCAGATGCAGTATTAATTAAGGGAATAAATAAGGCCAAAGTGGTTCCCTTCCAGAGAGATAATAAGACTCTCTTGATAGTATACAGAAGAGGCTCATAGTTTACGTATTACAGTGTAACAATACTGAATAGTAGAAGATTCTTTATTTTTCCCATGGGTATGTATTTTCATTGTTGTCATACACAGGAGAGTGGTATAAGGAAACTGGTCATGTTCACGATTTGCAAAAGAATAAATGTTTGGAAAGGGAAAACAATGCACCAGAACCCAAGGGTCCTTCACAGAATGTGTCTGCGAAGAATATCAGAGCTGTTTACAGTATGTAAATATCCCAAGGAGTTAGTCAAATCAGTGATAATTAATGTGTTTAAAGAGTAATGAACTCAAGAACGGTATATGGAAAATAGAGCTGAGAGTTTAGCAAAGGCAAAGGCTGGAAGAAGAAATTATTTTGTCTGCATTTTTACTTACTTATTTTAAATAAGACTGCTGCTTGTCTTGCATTATGGTTCCTGCTTACCTCTTTCACAGTCCTCTGACCATCCACAGAAACACACAGATATTGACCTTCCATGAGAAGGTGTTCCATGGGAAAAAAAAAAAAACAATCCTTGGGACAGAGAAAGGATTCTTTACTCCAGTGAAGCTATTTCACTATACAACGTATTGAATTATTTGGGAGTGTTTGTAAGAGAAATACACATCTGGTGGGAGGAAGCAGAATGCATCTGAAGGTTAATCCCTTATGAAAGGGTCTCAGCCAAAGAATCTTCTATAGAGTGTGTGATGAAATACACTTTCCCCAGGTAGCCCTAATTATGCAGAAAAATGTCCAGTGTTGCCCTGCCATGTCTACATTTTGCGTAAGTTCCCAAAGCAGGAATTATGTCTTTTAAACATTGACTCTATTATCTGGCATATGATTGATGCTCAATTAGTAGAGTCAAATGAAATACCCTCTATAGAAACTCTGCTTTTATACATTTCAAGATAAAGTATGTTAAATCAGAAGCCAAGAATTTTTTCATTACAAAAATCAACAAGAGCTGCTATAAACAAAGAAAAAGCAGTTAAGTTTTCAGATATGATTAACTCCAGTCCCACCAATATTAGCCCAAGCTTGATTTGTTTTATATATTTTGTGATGTGTATGTGCTAAGTTGTGTCCAACTCTTTGTGACCCCATGGACTGTAGCCTGCCAGGCTCCTCTGTCCATGGGATTTCCCAGGCAAGAATACTGGAGTAGGTTGCCATTTCCTATTCCAGGCAATCTTCCCAACCTAGGATCAAACTCTTGTATCTCTTTCATTGGCAGGTAGATTCTTTTACCACTGTGCCACCTGGGAAGCCCCTATACACTTCTCCCATTACTTTAATGGTCAGCCTAAAACTTGAAATTATCCTAAGGCTAAACTGCTATGAGTGTGCACACTGGGAGGAATCACTCCAATAATTCCAACACTTTTCTGCCTGCAAAGCAAGAAATGACATACTACTTACTTCAGAATGTACACAGGTAAAAGTCTACTGGGGCACTGAAGATACTATACATTTCTGACTATATGTGTGGATCTCAACAAACTGTGGAAAACTCTTAAAGAGATGGAAGTACCAGACCACCTAACCTGTTTTCTGAGAAACCTGTATGCAGGTCAAGAAGCAACAGTTAGAACCAAACATGGAACAATAGATTGGTTCAAAATTGGGAAAGGAGTACAACAGGCTGTACAGTATATTGTCACTCTGCTTATTTAACTTATATTCAGAGTATATCATGCGAAATGCCAGGCTGGATGAATTGAAAGCTGGAATCAAAATTGCTGGGAGGAATAACAACCTCAGATATGCAAATGATACAACTTTAATGGCAGAAAGTGAAGAGCCTCTTGATAAGGGTGAAAGAGGAGAGTGAAAAAGCTGGTTTAAAACTCAACTTAAAAAATAAAACTAAGATCATGGCATCAGGTTCCATCACTTCATGGCAAATTGAAGGGAGAAAAGTGGAAACAGTGACAGATTTGGGGCTCCAAAATCACTAAGGACAGTGACTGCAGTCATGAAATTAAAAGACGCTTGCTCCTTGGAAGGAAAGTTATGACAAACCTAGACAGCATATTAAAAATCAGAGATCACTTTGCTGACAAAAGTCCATATAGTCAAAGCTATGGTTTTTCTAGTAGTTATGTATGGATGTGAGAGTTGGACCATAAAGAAGGCTGAGTGCCAAAGAATTGATGCTTTCAAACTGTAGTGCAGAGAAGACTCTTGAGAGTCCCTTGGACTGCAAGAATATCAATCAGTCCTAAAGGAAATCAACCCTGAATACTCATTGGAAGAACTGATGCTGAAGCTGAAGCTCCAATATTTCGGCCACCCAATGTGAAGAGCCAACTCACTGGGAAAGACCTTGATGCTGGGAAAGATTAAAGGCAAAAGGAGAAGAATGTGGCAGAGGATGAGATGGTTAGATAGCATCACTGACTCAACGGACATTTATTTGAGCACACTCTAGGAAATAATGTAGGACAGGGAAGCCTGGTATGCTGCAGTCCATGAGGTTGCAAAGAGTTGGCTACAACTTAGTGACTGAACAACACCACCACCACCAGATTTTGTTTAGAAACTCTTCTTTAAAGAGGAAAGAATTGTTCTTCCATGTCCTGGGTCCTAGAAGGCAGGCCACATGTCTTGGTAGGAGGAAGTTTATATTATAAATGGCCTGAGGGAGAATATCTTTCCTCTGTGAATAGCTATTACAGCTCTACCAGATCATGATGTTGCTTGCAGGGAAAAGGATGAATGAAAACTCTGTTGTCCTGGATAGTAGAAACAGAGAGAAGAGTTGTTTTCCAAAGTTCTGTCTTTCCAATGTACCAAAAGGCAAACTGAAGAAATGAAAATCACCAGAAACACAGGATATGCAATCACAAAGATCACAAAATGCGGGCCCTGGATCGGCAGCATTAGCATCAGCAGGGTGTGTGTGTGTGTGTGCTCAGTCACTCAAGCATGTCAGACTCTTTGCAAACTCATGGATGCCCACCAGTTTCCTCTATCCATGGAATTTTTCAGGCAAGAATACTGGAGCGGGTTGCCATTTCCTCCTCCAGGGAATTTTCCCCACTCAGGGGTTGAACCCATATCTCTTGTGTCTCCTGCATTGACAAGCAGATTCTTTACCACTGTGCCACCTGGAAAGCTCAGGGAACCAGCTCCAAATGCAAATACTTGGGACCTTTTGAGGCCTACTGATTGGAAACTAGAGGTGTAGCCAAGCAATCTTTGTTTTATCAAGTCCTCTAGGTTATTCTTAAACTTGCTAAAATTTGAAAACTACTGTGGACTAAGGACAGGGGCAGAGGTGGGGGGGTAACTAGAAACTAAAGCACTTGTGAGATGGCAAAGATTTGAGAAAACACCAATAGCTAAAAGATAGCACAGTGTAGATGATAGCTGTAGGCAGTGGACTACTACAATATTTTAACACTGTAATTCTTAAGTATGCATTGTACTTGATCTGTGAAACAGTGATCTCATTGCATTCAGTACTTTCTGAACTTCTGCTTTAATATTGAATAAGGTAAGTTGTGGAGGTAAGGAGAAACATGACATTTTTCCTATTAAAGGATCATATATAAATAGATGTCAAGTATTCAAAATAAAATAAGAATCAAACAATCTGAAAGTCAGTGTGAAGAAAATTCAATAAAGATTTTTGTTCTTAACAGATTCTAGTTTAGTAATCAATAATCTTTCTCCACAGGTGAATAGCTCCAAATTATAACAAAGAATTTTAGTTGAGTAAGCTTGTTAAGCAATAGAATGGTTGACACAAATAAGGTGCATAATCTTCTTTTTTGTTTTGTTCTGAGATCTTAAATGAATTCTTATCTCCTGGGATGGTTTACGAGCAATCCAATTGAATGACACATTATTTTCAAATTTATCTTTTGATCTCAGTTTATGATTTAATAAATACAATTTTCATAAAAATATATATTTCCAAGCCCTGTATAATTTGACAAACAGGTCTTTTCCTTCTGAAGAGAACTCAGGAAGCATTAGATGGGTGCTTAGAGATAAAGCATTTAAGAAACAATATGCTGGACTATATAATTTTAAATAGTTTTAATATCTTGACTGCATGAGAAGATTAAAGTCTTATCCTGTTTCTTCCTAGCTGTTTGTCTTGAGACAAGTCTCTTGATCTTTCTGAAACATATTCCTTATTTTTAATATGTGTGTAATCATACTTGTCTCAAAGGTTACGAACTTAGATGGAATAACGCATTATAAAGTCTTGGTGAAGTTTACTTTGTTTGGTATATGAACAAAAGATATGGCTTTTAAATATGGAATATTCATATGCTTTAATATGCATCCTTTTAGAATCACTTAACATAATACTCTCTGAAGTATTTATCACCAAGAGATACAATATTGTGTGAGGAATCTTTAATTTTTATCAGTAAATTAAAATTTTCACTCTCTAATACAGTGACACTCAGTTTCTTCTGAAACTTTATTTTTTACATATTAAGTTTATTGGATTGAAATTGCCATTCTTAAGACTAGCCAAAATGACCCTGATAAGCATTATCTTGGCTTGTGCTAACACAGGGAGCAATTGTTAAGGGAATCCTTGGTTTTCCTTATTCACTTTGCAATTTATTGCCCAAAATAGTGATGCTCAAAGAGCTGTTTTGTAATATCTCTGTCCTTCAAATATGTCAAAAGGCCATATGATGCAGCCTCTGGGAAAAATAAGACATTTGGGGAGCTGTAAACAGAACAGCAGCTTAAACGCTCAGGTGACCTGAACTACAGACAAATCACACAAGGGTTTGCCAAACAAGAATGAAGTTCTTATGACACAAACACAGCTGAGAAATGAGTTGATCTGATGAACTTTTACATGATTCATAGTCAGAATATAATGAAACACAAGGAGACCTGAGAGATTCATTGAGATCCTATTAAACCTTTATCACTCTTTAGTCTCCAGAGAATATAGTTATTCAAAAAATGTGACATATAATCTGGTTCATTCAACCTTTCAATGCTATTTCCACTTCCAGGAGGAATACCGCCCCTTGGTGCATTTTGCTGGTGGCAATATTTGATGAAATATTCTATTTGAGAGTGATGTGTGGGGGTGGGGAACTAATTCTCCTCAAATAACCTACCACTTCTATGAAATCCTGGCTTTGTAGTCTATGTCGTTGAATTTTACAGATAAGGATTTTTTTTTTCTTTTTACATTGGGAGAAAATCCAAAATAAAAAGACTTGGGAAATAGGACTCACTTCACTCTGCAGAGACAACAAAGGAGCTTCATATGTGCTGAGAGTGTACTTTCTTAAGTAGTTACATATGGTTTGCATCTGTTCATCTCTTGAGCACCTTATATCTTTAGCACTTCTTTGTTTAATGAAATTTCCATTAGCTTTAATTATATAATAAAAACATCTTTGCAAAATGGCACCCTTTTGAGTTGTGAGCCTTGTATCCTTTGCTAAGGTAAATCATTTTGTGGCTGTTTCAAATAATAGGAATCTCCTGAGAAAAGTGCTAATAATTTGAACCCATTCATTTCATTCAACAGATGTTTATTGAATGCATATTAAGCTAAACGCTGGATATTTCTTCTCAGTTTTTCCTCTAATTCTCACCATTTATTAAACATGCACTCTATACTCTGATGTTCCTTTGACTATTAATTGGAAATTTTCAAGAAGACCATCAATTTCTATTTAAAATAACACTATTTATTTATTACCCTATATGCAAATAAATTGGGATGAAGACTATGAATCCCAGGTTCCAGTTTGCACAGTCTTAAACAAGTCCCTTGATCTCTGTGGTCTTAGATGTTCTCCTGAGTGAATTAGAAAATCACTAAGGTCCTTCTCATTCTAGGACTTGTGGGTTCTCCATGGAATAGTGCACTATCAAAATGTGATCTGAGGGACTTCCTTGGTGGTCCAGTGGTTGAGAACTTGCCTGCCAATGCAGGGGACATGGGTTCAATACCTGGTCTGGGAGGATCCCACATGTCACTGGATAACTAAGCCCAAGCACTGCAGCTGTGAGCCCACGTGTCACAACTACTCAAGCCCACACATCTAGAGCCCGTGCTCCACAATAAGAGAAGCCATTGCAATGAGAATCCTTCACACAACAACTAGAGAGTAGCCCCTGCTAGTCCATCGCAACTAGAAAAAGCCTGTGCAGTAATGAAGACCCAGCACAGCTAAAAATAAATAAAAAAATTTTTTAAAGTCCTGGTGATGGATGTGTCTAAAAAAAATAAAAATTATAATCTGAAATTTCTGTCTCCAAAGGCAATATGCTCTTGACAATTCCTATATAATATTCTGTCTTCAGCATTCACTGACTGAGAGGAGGCACAAATCAGTTGGGGTGAACACTACAGCCATCGACTCAGAATTACTTTTATCAAACACAGTGATAACTACTTCCTCCACATTCAATGTCAAACTCAATCTCTAACCTAAAGTTAACTGTTCTATGGTGTAACTGTCAGCTGCACACAGTCTGTCTGGTTGAACCTCTGATGACTGGCTCTGGCTGTCAGAGAGAAGCCGGTTAGAAAATATTTGGATCCTGGACACTGACTCTGGGGCTTTCTGATCCAGAGGGAGGTATCAAATATTATGTGGATCAGGCACTAAGGCCCTTCCCAACATAGTCAGGTCCCGCCGTAATTGCAATGCTATAAACTGGATAGTAGCTGCCTCAGTGTGATGTGTCTCAGTCTAGAATGGTCTGAATGGTCCAGTGGGAGCAAACTTTTAAGGCCCTCCCAAACGTAGAGCTCACAGCAGCCTCCAACCCCACCCAGGCTGCACACAGCTGCTTGCAGCCTGCCTAACCTGCGCTGAACATTCCCTGACATATTTAAGTCAGCTGCCCTTGTATTTGTGGGGCCAGAGGGAAAAGGAGAAGAGGACAGAAAGTGAGAGAGAAGGAAACAGGGGTCTTCATGTCCTGTATCCTCAAGGAGTTATCATCTGAATAAGTGAAAATTCTTTCATTGTACCGAGTCACTGTGTTTCTCCAGATGAGAGAGATGAACCTCAATATGTTTAACAACAATGTCTGAAGCATTTCTGAAATTAGGTCTGTGAATTTGATTAAATACCCAGAGAGCAGATTAATCAGTCTTATTTCTGCCTTTCACAATTCCTTCATAAGCCCTGCATCCCAGGACCCTTTTTCATTCCTCAGCCTCCACCTCCACAAGCCCTCATCTCTCATTTCCCTTCTAACTCAGAGTGTACATGTCTCTCTCTGAGTCTCTCAATGGTTCCCTGTGTGTGTCTGTGTGTGTCACTTTCTGTCTGTCTTTCTCTGTCTCTTTCTGACTTTACTTCAATCTCTCTTCGGAGAAGGCAGTGGCAACCCACTCCAGTACTCTTGCCTGGAAAATCCCATGGACGGAGGAGCCTGGTAGGCTGCAGTCCATGGGGTCGCTAGGAGTCGGACACGACTGAGCGTCCTTGCTTTCACTTTTCACTTTCATGCATTGGAGAAGGAAATGGCAACCCACTCCAGTGTTCTTGCCTGGAGAATCCCAGGGATGGGGGAGCCTGGAGGGCTGCCGTCTATGGGGTCACACAGAGTCGGACACGACTGAAGCGACTTAGCAGCAGCAGCAGCAATCTCTCTTGGCCTATGACTATGTGAGTTTCTCTTTCTGTGTTTCTCTTTCTCCCTTCTTGCCTCTTCCCCAAATCGCTCTTGATCAAGTAGAAAATAAAACAAATGTAATGTTTCTAAATACACATCTGCCACTGATATAACTGCCAATTCTTCTCTTAAAAGTTAGTGTCAATATAAATGTATATTGAAAAAGAAAATATAAAATTGCTCTCTTCTAGGTATTTCCCATAAAAAAGGGGTTGGGGAAGACCTGGAAATTCTCTTCTCAGGCTTGAGAATGAGTCAGCAGGGCTCAGATGATGGCTACCAAGGATCCCAAATTAGGCCTCAGCACCTGGACCCCCTAGCGGTGACACTCAGCCCTGGGGGTGATGGTATGTGGTATAGCTGCAGCCCATTCACTTCGTGGGGCCCTTGCTGTCTCCAGGGGCTGATGCTCATCTCTGCTCTGGAATCCTTCCAGTAAGTGTTTTTTTTTAAGGTAGCAAAACAGATTTGTAGAGCAAAGGCTTTTCTTTCCTTTTCTTTATATATGAAATGGAGATGACACTAATCTGCCTTATGAGAGTTTTAAGGTTCTTGGGACAACGAAATGATAATGTGTAGTGTACGGGGAATTGCTTTTTGTTTGGTTTGGTTTTCTGGTTTATTAATGCTGAAGAGCAGTGGTTCTCAACTGAGGCAGTCTTGACTCCCAGGAGACATTTGGCAATGTCTGGAGACGATTTTGGCTGTCACAACAGCAGGGACATTACTAGAATTGACTGGGTAGAAGCCAAGGATACTGCTAAATGTCCTGTAGTGCACAGGGCATTTCACCACATCAAAGAATCATCCAGTCCAAAATAATGCCAATAGTGCAGAGGCTAAGAAACCCTGATTTAGAATGATAAACTTTTTAGAATAGTCTTATTTCTCCTATTATTGTATCATCATTTTACTTCCATTATTTTATTATTTTTAACATGCCTTTTCTATAAATGTATTTTACACATTTTATCACCCTGGCACATCTATGATGGTACTCCATGCCTTAAACTAAGGGAAGTTGGCTACCTTCTGCTCTTTGGCCATCCAGCTCCTAATATCTGTTCCTTTGATGAACTCCTGGGCAATAAATATAACATGTTATATTAAGTTATGGTCTTTCCTGGTGGCTCAGTGGTAAAGAATCTCCCTGCCAGTGCAGAAAATGCGAGTTTGATCCCTGGACTGGGAAAATCGCTGGAGGAGGGCATGGCAACCTACTCCAGTATTCTTGCCTGGGAAATCCCACGGATAGAAGAGCCCGGTGGGCTACAGTCCATGGAGTTGCAAAGAGTTGGACATGACTTAGTGACTAAATAACAAAAGCAACAAAATATTTAGTTATACAAAGATGCACAAGTCCAAATGACAAATATAGTAATTACAAGTCCAGTGACAACATAGCTCAATTTATCCACTCAACCATTTGAAAAATGATCATTAATTTGGGTGAGGCATTGTGATAATTTCTGGGAAACAGATTTAAAATAAACCCAGATATGATCTCTACCACCAATTCACAGTTAAATTTTAATAAAAGTAAAAAAAAATAAAAAATCACAATTAAATTCGTAACTACAAACTACAGTAAAGCAATAAATATGGATTCTAAGAATGCAAATAACCGAAGGGATCTTATTTTAAGATGAGAAAGGGTTGAGAAGCATCAAGGAAGCTTTCTCTGACTGACAGCTGAGCTATGACCTGAGGTAAGGGTAGGAGTTAGCCAGGCTAGAAACCTTTCCAGAAAAGAAAACAGCACGTGGCAAGACTTTAAGGTCAGAAAAAGCTGAGTCACTTAAACAGTTGAGATTTCAAATATATTTGTTTCCTTGTCTTGAATCATCCAATTTCTTTGTGAAAACTGGTAACTGCATGAGGCTGCATTTCTAACTGTTTATAGTCTCATAAAATGATAAAGCTTTTTTGAGGGGAAAATATATTAATATAATCAGTTCAGTTCAGTCGCTCAGTCATGTCCGACTCTTTGTGACCCCATGAATCGCAGCACGTCAGGCCTCCCTGTCCATCACCAACTCCCGGAGTTTACCCAAACCCATGTCCATCGAGTCAGTGATGCCATCCAACCATCTCATCCTCTGTTGTCCCCTTCTCTTCCTGCCCACAATCTTTCCCAGCGTAAGGGTCTTTTCCAGTGAGTCAACTCTTCGCATGAGGTGGCCAAAGTATTGGAGTTTCAGCTTCAACATCAGTCCTTCCAATGAACACCCAGGACTGATCTCCTTTAGGATGGACTGGTTGGATCTCCTTGCAGTCCAAGGGACTCTCAAGAGTCTTCTCCAACACCACAGTTCAAAAGCATCAATTCTGCAGTGCTCAGCTTTCTTCACTGTCCAACTCTCACATCCATACATGACCACTGGAAAAACCATAGCCTTGACTAGACGGACTTTTGTTGGCAAAATAATGTCTCTGCTTTTAAATATGCTGTCTAGGTTGGTCATAACCTTCCTTCCAAGGAGTAAGCATCTTTTAATTTCATGGCTGCAATCACCATCAGCAGTGATTTTGGAGCCCCCCAAAATAAAGTCTGACACTGTTTCCACTGTTTCCCTATCTATTTCCCATGAAGTGATGGGACCAGATGCCATGAGCTTAGTTTTCTGAATGTTGAGTTTCAAGGCAAGTATATTAACGAATGTGATATGATCATGAATAATAAGCCCCAAATAAGGAAAGTTAAAGTCTATAAATATTGTCTATCTGTAAGAGATGCCTAACTCCTTAATTTAACAATTGAAAACAAAGAAACTGTGTGGCCTCCATGAACATCACACCTCAAGTTATCTGTAGGGCTAGGACTAGACCCAGGGCCCCCTGACTCCTGACTCTTGTCCTTATTTGGGATGTAGCACCAAAATATTGCAGTAGCATCATGAAATGCCACAGTTTTTGTATAAAATAGCCCATGTTTCCAAAGTCAAAGACAAGCATTATTATATATTGACAACCATCCTAATGTACTGTGGAAATTTTTTGGCCATTTCATTCAAAGATTAATAAATTAAGCAGATCTTCTTCAAATAAAATGATCAAAATATAGCAGATCAACAAAATTGAATTATGCTTTTTAATAGACAAAATAATGTAGAGAAGAAAATATATTAAAAAATTTTCCTTGTGTATGCTGGATAAATTTTGGCTGAACTTTCAGATTCACTCTTTACCTTTCTTAAACTTGCTTATGCACAGGCTTGATGGGGGTGAAGGGTAGAGCTAGTGGCAGAGGCTTGATCTATATACACGTATCAACACTGTATCTGGCTTTTGGTTGGGTTTGACCAGTTGGGTAGCACGGGCAGGAAGGAGGGAGGGAAGAGATTAGGATATTGGTTAGCTTAGGCTACCTCCATGCAGGGTGTCCATGGGATGGTTGCACCCCTTGATCACAGTCTCCTGTCAGGCTTCCAACTCAAGAATGTTTCTTTCTCTCCCTCTCCCCCTCTTTCCCACTCTTTTTCTCTCTCTCTGTTCCAATAACTACCCCCCTTCAGGTCTAGAGGCGATGGTAACAAAGCCCTATTTACTCACTAATTCCAGACTACCATATCATCCTTTTGGTTTACTTACACTCTTCCCACACCTTTGGAATAGTCGTCTTTAAAAAAGTCTCCTCAAATTAACTCAAATGTCCATCAGTTAGCTATGTTTCCTCAATCTGCCATTCCCAATACTGAACAGGAAGAAGGTACTGCCTATCATTAAACAACCTCCCTGTTAGCTCATCACACATACACGAAAGTTGCAGAGTACAGTGGAGTTCTTTATTTCATATTTGAGTTGTATCTTTCAACCCCAGAGATATCACAATGAGATGAGGCTTCAGTGTTGCCTTCTTTATTCATTTTGTGTGTGTTCAGTCATGTCCGACTCTTCGCCACCCCATGGACTGAGGCCCACCAGGCTCCTCTGTCCATGGAATTCTCCAGGCAAGAATACTGGAGTGGGTAGCCATTCCCTTCTCCAGGGAATCTTTGCAACCCACAGATTGAACCTACCTCTCCTGCATTGGCAGGCAGATCCTTTACCTCTTGAGCCACCTGGGAAGCCCTCTTTATTCATAACCCATTCCTCAATGGGCCTGGATCTTTGACTAATGCTTTTGAAGCCTCTACAGTGACTATTTCTCTTGGAACCATTTGAGGCCAAACCCCTCCCTTTCGGACCCTGTTGTAGGTTGAAATGTATCCCCTCAAAAGATATTGAAGTCCTAAACCCCAGTACCTGTGAATGTGACATTTTATGGAAATAGAATCTCTGCAGACAAGTCAAAATGAGTTCATATTCAGTTAAAGTGGATTCTGATCCAGCATGACTGTTACCCTTATTAAAAAAAAAAAAAAAAAGATGAGAGAGACAGACGCAGGGAAAATACCATGTGACAATGTAAGCAGAGAATGGGTGATATGTCTACAAGCCAAGGAGCACCAAGGATTGCCAGCCGCACTAGAAGCTAAGAACCTGCATGGAAAAACTTCTCTGCTACACCCTTCAGAAAGAGCATAACCTTGATAACATCTTAATTTCAGACTTCCGGCCTCCTGAATTGAGACAGTAAATTTCTGTTGTTTTAAGCTGTCCACGTTTGAAGCACTTTGTTACTGTAGCCCTAAGAAACTAACGAAGACCCTTTTCCTCCATTTTTTCCTTTTGCAAGTCTCATCCATCCTTTTACCCTTTTCTTCCCAGGCCCTACCCCTGAACTCTCACCTCACCTCTTCAGTCCTTTCCATGAGTAGCCATGTTAAGGACTCTCCAATTTCCTTCTGCATGAACTTAGGGCACTTAGATCCAATGTGTGGGCAGCCACAAAATAATCAGACTTCAGTATGACCAGATGGGCCTCTCAAATGTTTCCATTTCCAGAGGAAAATGTGTAGAAGTGGAGATGGTGAAAAAAATGTTAAAAGGCAACACACTAATTTTGTTAGACTTGCATCTAACCTAGTGTGTCTCATCCAGGGGTGATTTGCTCTCACCCCAGGAGGCAGCGTGTGGAGACAATCATAGGAGGCTGCTACTGGTACCTAGTGGGTAGAAACCAGGGATGGTGGTAAACACCTACATGGCACAGGACAGCCCCTACCACAAAGGATTATCCAGCCCCAAAGCCCACACTGCCAAGGTTGAGAAATCCTGCCCCAGCCCATGCCTTAAATATGTTCACTTTCATCTTGTCTATTGAAAGAGAAAAATGTGTTTGACTAAGTAGCGATGAGAAATAATTCACCAAGCAGCATGAAAATAGCTGTTCCATTCTGTTCTATTTCATTGTGATGAAGTTCTTTCAGAATCACTCTACTATATATAAAATAGATAACTAATAAGAACCTATTGCATAGCATAGGGAACTCTACTCAATATTCTGTAATGATCTATATGGGGAAATAGTGAAGCTAAGACATGGGAAAAGAGTTTAAAAAAAGAGTATGTATATGCATCTGTATAACTGATTCACTTTGCTGTCCAGAAGAAACTAATATAACACTGTAAATCAACTATACTCCAATAAAAATTAACTTTAAAAAGAATCACTGTATGTGTTTCAGAAGAAGAAAGATTGTCTTTCAGTCAGTGCTGCATTGTAAAATTCAATTTCCATGTCAATACACATTTAGATTCTTCAATCTGGAACTAAACTCAAAAAATTTTGGCACAAAGCAGTTTCCTTTTTTGGTGCCCTGTCCTCATTATGATATCTGCTTGCTCCTAAAGCTTACAGTACAGACATATGTTTCAGTTCTTATTCCCTGTCTCTTCTTTTTCCTGTTTCTACTCTCTTTTTTCTGTCTCTAACCCGCCCAATTACTGGTTTTACTAAATTTTGCAAATTTGTGGACTTTTAAAAAGATTAATCTGCCAAAATTCTGAAACATTTTAAGGAAACCATAACTAACATAAAACATGTAGGTGTTTTTTTTTTTTTCTCTCCAGCCAAGACACAGGCTGAAACTCAGTCTAAATGAGTTTACTTTTACTGAATTTGAATAGAGTTAATAAATACTTCTTTCCAATAAGTATTTTAAAGCATCTTGCCATGCTGTCATTTTTATATTTTAAGTCAGAAACTTGCTAAACAAAATATCATCTCATCTGAGATTTCTTGATATATTTGAATTTCCAATTTTGTTCTTCTGTAACCATTTGGCTTGATCTTCCTAAAAGATTAAAACTAACAGTGGGCATTGTAGTTCATATGAGATCTACCTTATGTGAAAGGAAATCCTGATTAGTAAGTTTGATTGATGAGCTGCGAAGAAGTGAAAAAAAAAATGACGGTTACTGTTTTGTCCTTGGTTTGTTGTATAACTTTGAGAAACCTAATTCATCTTTCAATGAAATTATTTGTGTTCAAAATAGAGATGATACAAATCCAAAAAATTATTTAGCTTTCCATTTGCTATAACTGAACTGTGAGTGTCCCCTCAATGCAGGTTGTTATGATTCATCTTCATCTCAGTTCCTAATTTTGAAGCATGAAAGAGTTGGTTCAGGGTAAAACATCTTTCCTCACACTTAGTCAAACCACATATGGACCCAATACTCATAATAGAATACAGTTAGAATATAGAAAACAAAGAATATCCCACCCTGCTTTACCATAAAGTTTGAAATATTGGTTTTAAAGCTGTCTGAGTAATTTCAAATGTTTCAAACTCATTGAGAAGATTGCTAATCCTTTTTGTCACATCATCACATTGTCAAATGCCAAAATAAGTTTTCTAAGAATCAACAATGAGAAATTTTGTTTCTTTTAAGTGACAAGAATTAAACAATCTGGGTAAGGACTCGAGTGAGACATCTTTTGAATAAATATGATAGATTTGGAAACCAAAATGCCACTCTCCATACTAATGATCTTATTTTAATAATCACAGGAGTGTTGCACTGTTGTAGGAAAGACTCTAGAACTTCAAATATGTCGCAGTCTGTTCCATGTTAAAACAATGCACAGTGTCAAAAAAATGTGGCTTATGCAAATTAGAAAAAAAATAGCCTAACAAATTTTGTTCAATATGTAAATGACAAGTTGCTAATCTATCAAATATGCAGTGATGACTGTATTTCATCAAATCAAAGACACTGTCAACTGTAAGACAAATCATTAAAGTACAACTAAGAAAGGAAAAAACAAACACTGTTAATTCATAGTAAGACCATTATTTTAAGTATAAGTAAAAAAGAAAAATTGATGCCAAGTGAATTATGACATAAGGCTTTCTAATTACTTTGAATATAAAAGAGGCATTTCAGTTTCAGTTATGCTAAAATGTGAAAAAAAGGCAACTTAGAATAAATGAAGTAAGAAGGTTTATCTCTTTCTTTGAGTTCTATTGCATGAAAAAATGTGTTGAGAAAGCTTTTTTCTTCTCCTCTCTAATCCCTTTTTGTGAGGCTTGGAATATTTTGAAACTTGAAAAACAAAAGGGGAATTTAATGGTATTCTTCAAGGTAGAGGGTTTCCCTGGTGGCTCAGTGGTAAAGATTCAGCCTGCCAATGCAGGAGACTCAGGTTTGATCCCTAGATTGGGAAGATCTCCTAGAAAAGGAAATGGCAACCATCTCCAGTATTCTCACCTGGGAAAGCCCATGGACACAGAAGCCTGGCAGATGACAGTCCATGGGGTTGCAAAGAGTTGGACATGACTGAGTGACTAACACTTTCACTTTTTTTTTTTTTAAGGTAGAAGAAGAAACAACAGAAACTCTCTTGGTGTCATCCTGAATGGAATTTGTTTGTAAACGCTGGTTGGTGTCAGGGAGCCTTTTGCTCCTGGTAGACTAGCAGACCATTTGGGGAGGCAACATTTGCTAAAGTGCTTACTGCCAAGCAGACTGCTTGCTATTACACTATCTGGCCAACTGTTTAACATTGTAACTGTTAAGATTTACCATTTCAACTAATCAAGAGGAAAATAAAATGTGAGAAAACAACCAGGTAGGTTTAGTTTAGCTGATACTTGATTAGACTACTCACAAGATGCACTATTTCAAGCAATGGAAAACTTAAAGCATTCAAAATGACTATCAGCTGCCACAGCCACCTGGTAACTGATCAGAACTGAGTCCAAAACTGCCTTTGGATGCTCTTTACATCTCTCTCTAACCCGACTTTAGAATCCACCACTCCTACCAAGATCACTGTGTTAATATGGGTTCTGTTATACCCAACTGACCTAACATCCTAACAGTTTAACGTAATAAAAGTTGCTTGTTCATGCAACAACTCAGAGCTGGCATTACTGGCCAGAAGTCCTGAATCTCCCCTCCAGAGACTCCCAAGAACCCTGCTATAGATCTTTAGAGCTCCTTTCACTAGTTTGGAAGATGGGGAAGTAGAATCATGTGTGAGAGAATGCCATTGGACAGAGCTTATTTATGTGGCCGTATATAACTGAAAGGGAAGTATACTTGTGTGTCTGAGAGAAAAAAGGAAATAAAGCAGTTTCTGCTACAATTAGTAGTACTTCCAGGTGGCTGCATGTATTTGTATTACTGGAACTCTCAACAGAGTTCAAGACAGTGACCATATACTTCTTATAGCATCATTACTTGGCCTCGGTGACACCGCACTTTACTAGCTCTCCTGTCTCAGGACTCAAAACTGCTCAGTCTTCTTTGCTGATTCTTTCTGCGCCCAATAACCAAACACTACTGTGACCCAGGACTCATTAGACACCTTTTTTAAAATATTTTACACATCCTTCCTAGGTGATTTCATTCAGTCCTGTAGCTCCAAATTCACATACAGATGACTCACAAAATTATATTTCTGGTCCTGAGTAATCACCTCGTGTGGATATTATGTTCTAGGTTAAATAATTCAGAAATTCATGTGCGTGTGTGTGTGTCTGTGTCATGAAAGAGTTACTTTTACCTGTAGCTTATCAAAAAGACTCTATCATCCACCATTATATTAATACATATAAAGATTTATATAGAAGATTTAGATTAGATTTAAAAGATTTTAAAGATTTATTTAGAAAAGTTGGACTATAAGAGCAATATTGGAAAATATCAGAAGAACACAGAAAAGGAGCTAAGAATAGCCAAGTAACTTAGAGATATGATATTATTTAATGAGTACCATTAAAGACATATAATTAAATATTTAACATGCTATTAATATATCTATTAAAACCAGCAAAGATTACATTTAGGGTGTCACCCTAGTGAAGGCTGGAGGGCACACTGTGGCAGTCTTGGCAGGTCAGCTAGAGCACCAGGCACTTTTGAACCTGCTGCCTTTGCACTGGCAGAGTAATTTACAGCAGAACTGGGACTGGAGGAAGTAAATTTGTTCATGTGCCCTTTAAAAGTAGAGTCTCCTTTCCCTATAGCCTCTAGTTCTCTTGGTCATTAACCCTGCTAGTTTTCAAAACCAGTTAAGATGTTCACTTCCTAGTGCCAGATTCCAGGACAAGGGTGCCTAAGACGGGGCTTGAACCCTTGGGTCCTTAGGGAGGACTTCTGAGTTTATGATATGCTCTTCCTCTTTTGGATCTCCCACTGAGATATGTGTGCTGACTAGATCATTTCTCTTCCCTTCTTATACATCTTGGTATGGTACTTTTCTTTATATTCTTAGTTGTGGAAGAGCTATTTTGCTAGTATTCAGGTTGTTCTCAGAGAGGGAGTTGTTCTCTATGTCACTGTAGTTTTGGTATGTCATGGCAGGAGGTGAGCTCAGGGTCTTCTGCTCTGCCAAGGTGTTCCCTCTTTCCCTGTAACTGTGTGCTTTGTGTTCCTTGGCTCATAGCCCCTTCCTCCATCTTCATAGCCAGTGTTATTGTGTATTTCTCTCTTGCTTTGCCTCCCTTAGTTTCTGTCACATGATCCTTTTCTCTACTGGGTCAAATCTCCCTTTGCCTCTTATAAGGACACTTGTGCTTGCATTTAGATAATCCAGGATAATGTCTCCTTGTCTAAAAATCTTTAATCACAACTGCAAAGTCTCTTTTGCATTATGAGCTAACATTCACAGGTTCCAGAGATTAGAACCTGGATATGTTCAGGGGCCACTATTTAGCCAATTAAAAGAATATGCTTTTTGTATTTCATTCTGTTTATACCTTTGTATAAGAATGTTTCTCTGCTTATCTTAACCATATTTCTGGAACAGCTATGTCAAGCTATGTTCAATATCCTAAACCCTAAACCTGGCTTTGGTTAGTGCACAAATATGTGCAAGGCAGCAAGCCAAGTGAAGGGAAAAGTTTTGTCAGCTAACCAAGACTGTCTGCTCTTCTGCCTATCAGGGAAAACATGAACTATTAACAGAGGATATCCCATAATCTACCTTCTATTTTCCAGACTTACGTTTTACTCTTATGAGTGGTTTATTCATGATGCCCTAAAGTTACTTTTCAATTATCAGTCTAAGTCATTTAGGGGGTCTTGTTATTCTAGTCAAATTAAAATCCTATTCAGTCTCAGATCTTGTGTCTCAGAATTTAAGTTGCTAGAGCACAGCAATAAAAGCTTCTGGTAAAGAATTTTAAAATATGGGATTTTTAGCACAATTTGAAATAGGATTTTCAAAAAAACAGAAATGCAATAGTAACAGTAAATAACACCATAATCACATGAGGGAAAATAGATCTATTCTACTCAAACCTTTTCTCTTTTTATTCATTCAATACAGTTCCTATTATATACAAGTTCTAAAATAATTAATAGAGTATTTTTTCAACTAAACTGAAAAAACAGAAGCACTAGAAAGCAAAAGGATGGAAAATACAGAAGAGAGCACAGAAAGATATATGGAATAATTTTAAGTCTAACATATATATTTAAATGAAGCTTCAGGAAGGGAGATAAAGAATAGAATAGAATTAATACTTGAAAGATAATTGTCAAGAATTATCCAAAACTGACAAATGGATTATAAAATGTCTGTAAAACTATCCATCTGAAGCAGAATAAACACACACATACAAAATCACAGGACTTCCTTCATAGCTCAGTCGGTAAAGAATCTGCCTGCAATGCAGGAGACCCAGGTTCAATTCCTGGGTCGGGAAGATCCCCTGGAGAAGGAAATGGCAACCCACTCCAGTATTCTTGCTTGGAGAATCCCATGGGCAGAGGAGCCTGGCAGGCTACAGTCAATTGGGTCACAAGAGTCGGACACAACTTAGTGACTAAACCACCAACCACCAACACGATAAAAAATCACAACTAGGTTCGTTATAGAAAAAAAAGTACCTACAAACTAAAGACAAAGAGAAAAAAATCTTCAAATAAGAGGGAGAACATAGATCTTTTTTTGGGTCTTCTAGGTCTCCAGATATCAGTGTAAACTTGGGCCCTGTGACAACAGCCTTTCCCCAACAAAACAACCATACATCTGCTTGGGGAAAGACAGTGAGTTACTACCATAGTCACTTGTTTTAATGTGTTTTAAGCACAATCCTTACCACTTTGCAATATGAGAGCCTTCTGGGCTCTCTCACAGAATATAGCCAGGGTGGTGGATTTTCCAGTCTTAAGTAGTACATCCACTTCAACATCCTCACTTTCAATCCTCTCACTTTTTTGAGACTTTTAATCCTTTCTGTCATCTGCTGTGGCATTCTATTTCTATTTAATCTGGACGACACCATAATTTTTTTCCAAGAACCATTCTCACTGCATATTAACACAATCTTCTGGGCCCCTAGCCAGGGTGATAAATATTTCATCATGTGAGAGTACTCCCATATCAATAAACTCTCCCTTAGTCAACTTTATATTCCACACCCCTTGATCCAACACTTCAGGATCTAGTACCATATATTTACACTACAGTGCATCTATTGCCCAAAATCTAGTACCACTCTTCCTTTCTCCTACCAATACATGTTGATTCGTCCTGACTTGTCCTGAAACTCATCCAGTGTGTAATGCTCAGAACATCCCTTATGCCTAACACATCAGTTATGACTTAGTCCTGGCTATAGCTAAGAGGGGAAAGTAAACTTAGATACTGAAAGGATCTGAGTGTTGCTTTGCTGACCAGGGTCAATTACCCCTGGCAAGATGGTGACTCTTCTTGTCACCTTTTAATCTCTGAATTTAAGCAATCCATAGTACCCTGGTGGGAGCCGTAGCTTATAATTCTGAGAGACTCAAGCTGTGTTATAAAAGGATGCAAACTCTTTATGGACCAGGATATTCTTCCCAGAGTTGCAGATGGAAAGCACAGAGTGCCCCAGTGGGTCATTGGGAATGATGATTAATGGGATCTCCCTGCTTCCACTGCTGTGGTTCTCAGATTCACATATTCTTATTGGGGAAACAACATATAGAGATCTCTTGACTACTCCCGTATGTCCACCTGCCTTCCTTTGCTTAAGTCTAATTTTCCAGGCATTTTCCTTCCAGGTCCTGGGCCAGCTGAGAAGGTTATTAGCCAAAGACCTCAGGACACTGCCCCTTTTACACAAAGTGAATGACCTGATGTACTACTCACAGTCTCACAAATCAGAAAGTTTTCTTTCCACTGTCTTTCAGGGCTATATTCCCTCCACTCCCGCTGCTCCCTTGAATGTGGATGAAATGCAGCCATTATTTATTTTCAGCTGGCATCCGTATATTGAACTGACTTATCCATTGACAAAGCTCAGGGATTTTCCTTCAGTTAGTCATAGAAAACTTTATAAAAAGATGTGATCTGAAGGAAGAGCACTGGAGTGACTATAATAAATTTATTGATGTCAGAGTGTTTGGCATCCGGATTACCTGCTTATGCAGTGTGCTTGATCTCTGGTCTTACTTTGACTTGATCTCAGTTGTGCCATTTCCATGTTACAATAAAATGCTGCTGGACACACTCGACTTTATGACTTTGTAGATCTGACACCACCCAGTTCTTAATGGATATCTCCGGACACAAAGTCACTTGGCACTTCATGATCAAGCATTCTATCTTTACCAGGGCCAAGTAACACTCCAGGAGCTATTTTTTTCAAAAGGTATTTAGTTTTCTTGTCTGTGTAGATGACATTGCTTTGCCCTAGAATCCCAGATATCAGCATTGTGTATCTCCAACTGAGGTTTGGCATAAATTCCACACTGCCTGTGTTTAGAACATTAACACTTTCAACATCATAAAGTCCATCGGATCACATGTCCCAGGCAACAGGACTGACTGGATCATAGTCTAGACTACTGTGTATAGATTACTATACTGCTTCTCTCCTGGTCCCACTCAAAACTGGCAGCTTTTTGTGTCACCTGAAAAATGGTCCAAACAGTAGTTATATGTGTGAAATATCTTTCCTCCAGAATGGAAAGTGGTCTGCTGGACATTTTCTTCTTTGTTGTAGGCAGTGAAGGATGCAGCACTTTGTCTGTTACTTTGGAGAGGAAACTGATATGGGCTGGACCTTTTGATACCTAAAATCTTAACTGAAGTGGCAAGTTCACTCATCCTTTGGAATATATATCTTTCTAAGCCTCTAGCATACTATCCACCCCTTGCTCATCCTATCAACCATCGTGATATCATCAATGTAATAAATTAGTGTTCTGTGAGCTATCAGGAAGATCCAGATCCCTTTGAACCATTTTATGACTTTTTTTTTAAGGACACCGTAAATAAACATTTTGTCAATTCCACATAAATTGATACTCTTTTGATCCTGCTTTGTCACTCTGCTCATTTAACTTATAGGCAGAGTACATCATGCAAAATGCCAGGCTGGATGAAGCACAAACTGGAATCAAGATTGCCGGGAGAAATATCAATAAACTGACACCACACTTATGGCAGAAAGCGAAGAGGAACTAAAGAGCCCCTTGATGAAAGTGAAAGAGGACAGTGAAAAAGCTGGCTTAAAACTAAACAGAGGAACCAGAGATCAAATTGCCAACATCTGCTGGATCATCGAAAAAGCAAGAGAGTTCCAGAAAAACATCTACCTCTGCTTTATTGACTATGCTAAAGTCTTTGACTGTGTGGATCACAATAAACTATGGAAAATTCTGAAAGAGATGGGAATACTAGACCACCTGACCTGCCTCTTGAGAAACCTGTATGCAGGTCAGGAAGCAACAGTTAGAACTGAACATGGAACAACAGACTGGTTCCAAATAGGAAAAGGAGTCCATCAAGGCTGTATATTGTCACCCTGCTTATTTAACTTATATGCAGAGTACATCATGAGAAACGCTGGGCTGGAGGAAGCACAAGCTGGAATCAAGATTGCCGGGAGAAATATCAATCACCTCAGATATGCAGATGACACCACCCTTATGGCAGAAAGTGAAGAAGAACTAAAGAGCCTCTTGATGAAAGTGAAAGAGGAGAGTGAAAAAGGTGGCTTAAAGCTCAACATTCAGAAAACTAAGATTGTGGCATCCAGTCCCATCACTTCATGGCAAATAGATGGGAAAACAGTGGAAACAGTGGCTGACTTTATTTTTCTGGGCTCCAAAATCACTGCAGATGGTGACTGCAGCCATGAAATTAAAAGACGCTTACTCCTTGGAAGGACAGTTATGACCAACCTAGATAGCATATTAAAAAGCAGAGATATTACTTTGCCAACAAAGGTCCATCTAGTCAAAGCTATGGTTTTTCCAGTAGTCGTGTATGGATGTGAGAGTTGAGCTATAAAGAAAGCTGAGTACCAAAGAATTGATGCTTTTGAACTATGGTGCTGGAGAAGACTCTTGAGAGTCCCTTGGACTGTAAGGAGATAAATCAGTCAATCCTAAAGGAAATCAGCCCTAAGTATTCATTGGAAGGACTGATGCTGAAGCTGAAACTCCAATAATTTGGCCACCTGATGCAAAGAACTGATTCCTTGGAAAAGACTCTGATGCTGGGAAATATTGAAGGTGGAAGAAGGAGATGGCAGAGGATGAGATGGTTGGATGGCACCACCAACTCAATGGACATGAGTTTGAGCAAGCTCTGGGAGTTGGTGATGGACAGGAAAGCCTGGCATGCTACAGTTCATGTGGTCTCAAAGAGTCAGACACGACTGAGCAACCGAACTGAACTGAACTGAATTTTTGATTCTGTATTCCAGTCAAAATAGAAAACAATGCATGTGCCAATCAATGGCTATAAACCATTGAAGCCTTATTAATCCTCTCTAGCTTCTTATTATATCACGTCCAGTAAAAGAGCTACAATCGTGCTACTACTTGAATGAGTTTGCAGAGTCCTCAGGGAGAAATGAAAAATATCTTTGTGTTTTTATACACTTACCGAAAGAGGAATAAATTAAAGATACAAATGGAGAGGGCCAAGTGGCTGAAATGTAGAAACGCACTCACTCTTTCATTCAGTATATGGAGGTAAGTGACATGGAAAAAATAAAGAAGGTAGGTGGAATAGAAATTGACAAGGTAGGGCTGCTATATTATATATGCTGTCAATAAAGAAACTCACAACATTAATGTAACATTTGAGCAGAAACCTGAAGGAAGTGGGGAAATGAATCTACGGATATGTGTAGAAAAAGCACACCTGATGGAATGATTGACTGAGTATGTTTGAAGAAGGCCAATGTGATTAAGCAGAATGAGCTAGCATAGAATGGGAAGAAATAAGGTAAAGAGAGCAGGCTTCGGGGACAGAGGGCAAGGAATAGGGCGGGGATTGTAAACCATTGTAAGGTCTAAGTTTTTTGCTTTTATTTTTTCTGGGTGAAGAAAAATCCATCAAAAGATTTTGACCAGAGGGATGCTGTGATGCATTTATGTTTTAACTTAATCCCTTCTATCTTGAAAATGCACCATAGGAGAGCAAGAGTGAAAGCAAAGAGACCAGTTAGGCAAGTATAGCAAAAACAGAAAGTAATATTTTCTAAGGCTCTGATAGAATCACCTTTGCATAGGAAGAGATTCTCATGTTCTAACAACTTGGGAGGGGAAAAAGTTAAACAAATGGAAACAGAATGTAGCTGGGGAGAAGTATGAAGGAAATTTCACTAGGTATTCTTTCCCCTATTAGGCATTGAAAATTTTATAGCCTACCATGTTTCCTTTCCGTTTTGACTATTAGGAAGTTCAGAGACAACTTTAAGGCTTAATGAAATCATTCATTAATGTAGTCATTCACTCACTTCTGTGTTCAATCAATAACCATCTATTTCATGGCTAATGTGCTTACACTGTGCAACAAGACAGAGTCCCAGGGTCTTGAAGGTCTTGACAAAGACAAATTGTAAAAAGAAATTGCTGATTTTTTTTTTCAGAAGATAGATATGTTAAATTTTTTGTCTAATTTCTTAAAATTATACCACTAGTGAGTATTAAGGAACAAATTAAAATTTTAAAAGAATGCTGTGTATTATCTCAATACAAAGAATGGTTAATATCACATAAATAATATAGAGTCAAAATTACTATTTCTCAGAAATGACTAATTGATAAACTCTAATTTTCTTTTGAATCAGTGAATTGTGAATAAGATGTTCGTTTGAATCACTTTTGAACAGTGGAAATAACTAGCATACCCAAAGTATATAAAATCACTATTTTAGTAGAAACAGCTATTGTATTAATAATTTGTGGCAATGTTGCATAGAGAAAAACTATCTTGCTTGCATAGTCTGACAAATTATACAAGGAAACAGCAGTAATGAGAGCTGGAATGTTTGAAGTGCTCTAGTTTTACCTCGCCGCATACCTTCAGTCTAGTTAATTTAGGAACTTTAATGGTAATCCATAAGCACTCTTTTTATCTAGGATATGGTAAAGTAATCAATGTTGTACCAATAAGCTAGGCAACTCAAGCATAATTAGATTAAGAGAGGAAATAAAAAGAGTGATATTTATTTTAAAGTCTACTTTAAAAAAACCTGAAAATTGTTGTGGAAAATCCAGTTTTTAGAACATAAAAAGCCAGATGGTATTAGGAAGAGAGTCACTTAATGAGAAGAATAATTTTGGGAGTTCACATGTTACCAGACAGTGATTACTCAGAGAAAGAGAAAAAAGTGAAATTTCTCCACTTGCTAAATTGACAATTCTAGCAAAAACTTAATGGGAAACAAAATTAAATCTGTTCCAAGTCACCATGAAAATATTTAATTATCTATGAATTTCATTTAGAGCCATTTTCCCAGTATTTGCGAACGCATTGGCAGTTACTATCTTTATTTTCAACCTTTTTTAGTAAGAAAGATATTTAAAAACTTGTTCTAAAAACCTAGTTATTGCTAGTGCAGTAAAGTAACCAGAAAACATAAAGTTTGGCTTTGTAAAATATTTTTTAACTACTTGATCTTTTGTATTATGTATTTTTCAGTGATACTTGACTATAGAATTATTTTCTTGGTTTCTGATGAACCAGAATGTCTATGATTTCTCAACCTGTATGTGTTTTTACAAACAAAAATAAAAAGATAGTTCTTAGTCATTTTTCCTTTTGGCATATTTTGTTTAATTTTGTTTCAGTAAGGATATCATAATTAAGGGGGAAAAGTAGAAAATCCTTTCATCTTTTATTGAGCTAAATACTATTTGAAGACTTTGGGGTATAGTAGTGCAGTGTATGTTAGTCATTCAGTCATGTTTGACTCTTTGCAACTCTATGGACTGTAGCTGGCCAGGCTCCTCTGTCCATGGAATTCGCTGGGTAAGATTACTGAAGTGGGTTGTCATTCCCTTCTGCAGGGGATCTTCTCAACCCAGTGACTGAACCCAGGTCTCCTGCATTGCAGGTAGATTCTTCACTATCGAGCTACCAGGAAAATTCATAGTAATGCAAAATTCTCCATAAAAATTTCTCAGTCCTATCAATTACCTCCGTGATGTTTAATTTCATGTGTCAATTTGGCTAGGTTTGGCACTCAGTTGTTTGGTAAACAACAGGTTTTATGAAAGTATTTGCTGTGAAGATAATTTTAAAATGTGATCAAGTTTACATTAGTAGATTTTGAGTAGATTTCCCTCATTAATATGGGTGGACCTCACCAGTCAATTGAATGCCTTAAGAGAAAAGACTGAATTCCCCCGAGGAAGAATGAATTCTGCCTCTACACTGCCTTGGACTCAACACTACAACATCAACTCTTTCCTGGGTCTATAGCCTGATGCAGATTTCAGGCTTACAAGTCCCCACGACTGTGGGAGCCAATTTTCTGAAACAAATCTCTCAGATAGATAGACAGAGATATATCCTATTGGTTCTTTTCTCCGGGGAATCCTGACAACCTCCATGATACTAAATCCAATTTTGGATGCTCATCCTCTTTTTTCTCAGTAATATTTGACTTAGTCGATTATCTCTCTTCTTTAGTATACTTTCTTCACTTCAATTCTAAAATACCATTCTCTTGATTTTTCTCCTACATCATTTTCTCTCCTGTTCAAATCCCCCTGATGGTTGTTCTCTTCTCTTGATTTCTAAATGTTGGAGTGGATTTGGGTTGCTGTATTATTCCTTTCTCTTTTGTATCTATACCTCTCCTTTGCTGATTTCACTCAGCTTCATAATTCTAAAAGCCATCAATTCTTGGGATTCCTCATAATATCAATAATTAAATAATGGAAACAAAAATGTTTAAAAATGGATTTCCTATATCAATATGACCATTATACGAACCTTTTCATTTTCTAGTAATAAAAGAAATATATGCGGCATAAACCTCCCCCAGAAGATTTTGAGATGATATCCAGGTTTCACAGTACATCAGAGTCACACATCAGCAGTACATTAAGAGAAACTGGAAAAAATATAATAAATACCAAAAAAAAGAGAAACCCACATTAAAAAGGAAACTACTCAAGCTTGCTCTTAACTTGAAATCAAGAAGATGCCAGTACCCTTCCACTTTTTTTCCCTCTCACATTGTGCAGCTTGTGGGATCTTAGTTCCCTAACCAGGGATTGAACCTGGGCCCTTGGTAATGAGAGCATGGAGTCCTAACCACAGAACCACCACGGAATTCTCCAATCCACTTTAAAGATCTGGTTGATGAGTTGTCTAGATAATGTGCTACTAATCCACACCTTTACTGTGTTTGTAATTAAGCTCAGAGCTGCATGTAGTAAGAAAGAGCATGGTAAACCTGCTTTAAAAAATGTAGTTCCTTTCAGTTTGTCAAAACAATCTTGAAGTCATACGGTTTGAAATATACTTCTCAGTACTTAGTTCTTTTTGTAATTTATTGTGAAGAGAAAAAAGAATTTTATGATAACCTCTATTGCAGAAAAACCATGCTCCATTTTGTAAAAGGGAGAGAAAAGACTACAACTGAGCTTTATGATTTCATGCATTGTCTATTTTATTATGGTTACAGAACATTTGCTAAACTAGGTTTTATTTCTTTAATAAATTCTTTCTCTCAAAACACACAACTAAAATTAATAAGAGAAATACAACCTTAAATGAGAGCTTATATACTGCATTCCTTACAACAGCTGCTTCTATTTCATTTTAAATCAGCCAAGCTTTATGTAGTCTTTGGAGCTGATCTTACAGAACAAAATACTTTTAATCCTAAAGCACATGTTTCCGATTTTGTGTATCTAAGATAACGTTTCTTACAAAATTTAAGAACTAAAAACTGTATTGTACCTGAGAAGAAAAAAAATTCTGTGTATTGTTTAAAATATCATCGAAATCAATATGAATGATACCACTGACGGCACAAAGAACTGTAGACTTTATTTCACTCTTACTTAATCCACTATTTCTACTTTCTAGAGAGCCCTTTCCCAAAAAATAAAAACAGAGCCCACACCTTGACATCTAAAATTAACAATGTAAATATGATAAAAAGAGATATTTTCATCTTAATTTTTCTTCCTAGTGGAAATTTTGTTTATGTGTAACAACTTTCTTCTATGGAGCTTAAAAAATCTTATGTACACTAATTGGTGAATTTCAATATCCTTATGAAATAGGCAGGAAATTCCTGCTCCTCAAGACAAGAATGAAGCCAAAGTTATGTTCTATTGTTTTGCCATGGAAAAGGACATCTAATAAATTGTTTCAAAGAAACAATTAATTAGCTATTCGTCTCTGTTGAGAACCAAACAAAAGGAAATTGGTTTAAAATGTCCTTAAATTACAATAGGGGTAATATGGACATGAGTTTGAGCAAACTCTGGGAGATAGTGAAGGACAGGGAAGCCTGGCGTGTGCAGTCCATGGGGCTGCAAAGAGTTGGACATGACTTAACGACTGAACAACAACAAAAGATAGCAATATAAGAGACTTTTTTAATGCAAAGTAAAAATGAAACTGAATTAGGTTGACTAGCCTATAGCATGCACATTAACAGTGGAACACAAGATGACAGGAAAGGGTTGGGATCATGAGAGGCTGTTTTGCACATCAATGTTCATTGTAGCATTACTTACAATAGCTAAGATATGGAAACAGCATAAGTGACCAATGATAGAGGAATGGAAAAAGAAGATGTGGTATACATATACACCTGAATATCATTCAGTCATAAAAATAAATAAATAAATAAATGAAATCTTGTCACTTGCAACAGCAGGGCTGGATCTAGAAAGATTTGTGCTAAGTGAAATAAGTCAGAAAGATAAATATCATATGATCTCTTTTAAGTGCAATCTAGAAACAAACAAAATAAAAACAGACTCACAGGTACAGAGAAAAAATGAGTGGTTGCCACAGGGGAGGGGGTTGTGGGTAGGTGAAGTAGGTATAAGGGACTAAGAAGCACAAACTTTCACTTATAAATTAAATACGCTATGAGGATATACAACACAGCATAAGGAGTATAGCCAATAATATTATAATAACTTTGTGTGGGGAAGATGGTTATTAGACTTATTGTGATGATTACATTCATAATGTACGCAAATGTCAAATCACAATGTAATACATCTGAAACTAATGATCTTTTCACATCAAATATATTTCACTAAACAAACAAATCAGTAAAAGAATGGTTTCAGGCAGACTATAAATGAATACTAAAATCAGTGAGCAAAATTATGATGAAAATCAGGATATTTGCCATCTCAAAGCATATCTCCATTAGAAGAAAGACTCTTTCTAGAGGAGAAAGAGAGAAATTTCACATTGGAGAAAACTGACAGACACTATTTTCAACAAGTAATCAAGATACACATCTTCAGTATGAAGATATAGAACATTCTCCAACACCATATGAAAAAATAGACTCAGAATGGATTCAAGACTTAAATGTAAATCTGGAGTCAAAATTGTTTGAGAAGCAGTTACATCCCTAGATATCTGCCTACCTCTAGGCTACTAAGCAACTACATGATTTTAAGGTACTCAATGTCTCAAAAAATTTACCATCCTACATGAGAAAGCTATGACAAACCTAGACAGTGTATTAAAAAGCAGGTATATCACTTTGCCAATAAAGGTCTGTGTAATCAAAGCTATGGTTTTTCCAGCAGTCATGTATGGATGAGAGTGTTGGGCCATGAAGAAGGCTGAATGCCAAAGAATTGATGCTTTCAAATTGTGGTGCTGGAGAAGACTCTTGAGAGTTCCTTGAACAGCAAGGAAATGAAACCAGTCAATCCTAAAGGAAATCAACCCTGAATATTCAATGGAAGGACTGATGCTGAGCTGAAGCTCCAATGCTCTGGCCACCTGATGTGAAGAGCTGACTCACTGGAAAAGATCTTAGTGCCAGGAAAGATTAAAGGCAAAAGGAGTAAGGGGTGGCAGAGAATGAGATGGTTGGATAGCATCATTGACTCAGTGGACATGAATTTGAGCAAATTCAAATAGTGGAGGACAGGGAAGCTTGGCATGCTGCAGTCCATGGAGTCACAAAGAGTCAGACACTACTTAGCAACTAAACAACCACCTGAGAAAGAGGTTACTGGAGAAACTGCTCATTAGGAAACCAGTAAAGAAGAAGTGTGGGATACAAAATATACAAAATGGAACTGGGAGAGAGATGAAGCAGAAAATAAATGAATGGGACCTAATTAAATTTAAAACTTTTGTACAGCAAAGGAAACCATCAACAAAACAAAAAGACAGTCTACTGAATGGGAGAAAATATTTGCAAATAATATGACTAATAAGGGGTTAATATCCAAAAAATTAACAGCTCATACAACTTAACATCAAGAAAACAACTTGAGCAAAAAAATGGGTAGAGGAACTGAAAAGACATTTTTCCAAAGAGGGAATGCAGATGGCCAAAGGAGATCAGTCCTGGGTGTTCATTGGAAGGACTGATGTTGAAGCTGAAACTCCAATCCTTTGGCCACCTGATGCGAAGAGCTGACTCATTTGAAAAGACCCTGATGCTGGGAAAGATTGAGGGCAGGAGGAGAAGGGGACGACAGAGGATGAGATGGTTGGATGGCATCACTGACTCAATGGACATGAGTTTGGGTGGACTCCGGGAGTTGGTGATGGACAGGGAGGCCTGGCGTGCTACGGTTCATGGGGTCACAGAGTCAGACACGACTGAGTGACTGAACTGAACTGAAGGCACATGAAAAGAAGCTGAGCATTGCTAATCATAAGGGAAATGCAAGTCAAAACCACAATGAGATATCACCTCACACTTATAAGAATGGTTATCATCAAAAAGATGACAAGTAACAAATGCTGGTGAGGATGCAGAGAAAAGAGAGCCTTATACATTGTTGGTGGGGATGTAAAATGATGCAACCACTATGGAAACAGTTTCTGTTACAGAGCTTTCTCAAAAACACTGCTACCATGTGACCCAGTAATTTCAATCCTGGGTATATAGCCCCCCAAAAGCTGAAAAGACAAATTCAAAAAGATACATGCAATGCAATGTTCATAACAACCTTATTTATAGTTGCCAAGATATAGAATCAACCTAAATGTCCATCTACAGATGAATGAGTAAAGAAGAGATGGTACACATATACAATGGAATACTACTCAGCCATATGATAGAATGAAAGTTTGCCACTTATGGCAACAAAGATAGATTTGGAAGGTGTTAGGTAAGTGAAATAAGTCAGACAGACAAAGACAAATACCATATGATATCACTTATATATGGAATATAAAGAAAAAATACAACAAATTACAATATAAAAGACACAGACTCACAGAGAACAAACTAGTGGTTACCAGTGGGGAAGTGGGGTGAAACAATATGGGGTGGAGGAGTTTGAGGTACAAACTCTTGAGTGTAAGATAGGCTCAAAGATGTATTGTACAACACAGGAAATATAACCAATATTTTGTAATAACTATAAATGGAAATTAATGTTTAAAAATTGTATAAATTTAAAAAAAGTTAAATAACTATTAAAAATACTAAAAAAAGAAGATATATCAACATCAGATAACTACTGATATGATTCACTGAGAAGGATGTATCACTTCTGTGGTATTGCAAAAAAAAAGAATAATCTTAATGTAATATTGAGAAAACATTAGACAAACATAAATACATTCTACAAAATAACTAAACTAAATTACTCAAAAAGTGTCAGGGTCACAAAAAACAAAGACGGGCTTTTATGTGTATTTTGTTATAATAAAAAAAAGTTAAAGAAAAAAGTTTTTCTTCAAGGTTTCTGAACACCAAGAATTTTTCTAAAAGCCTTTCTATGATTAATTAGCCTCTGAATTTAGACAAGAATAAAAGTCAAACCACAATAAAGCCTGTATCACGTTAGTTTTCATATGAGGCTGTAGTAAAAGGAAATCTAAAGAGTCATTTAAAACAACTTCACATTAGATTATACTTGAGGTTAAAAGTCACATTTTTAGGGTATGCAAAATATAAATTGGCAACCTCATTATTTTTACATCCTTTAGAGAAAACATGGGGAACTAAGGAAAAAACACAAGCACATGTAAGTGATTTTTGTGTGTGTTGTTTGGACTTTGGAAGCATAGTTTGTTTCAAAGCTGAGACCAATCAAGAAAAGAAAAAGAGAACACTCCATGAACCACAGCAAAAACTCTAACAAAACAAAACAAACAAACAACAACAAACTAAAAGTGAGAACACATACAGAAAACTGACTTTATAATTCTTCAGTATATGTGTTGCCTTTAAATATTCACATCACTTAACTAAGTAACTTCTAAAGTAGACTCAAAATAAAATCATTTGTGGAGCAAAACTTTCACGAAGACAGTGATTAAAATATAGGAAGAAGATAATGCTTCTGGGTCTTCTTACGTTTTTTCCATTCCATTTCTTTGCAAATGATTTTACAGAAAAAAAAATCTCCACTCAGAGCAAAGAGTTTTCTTTGGAGTGGGAAAATCAGTGAGTACACAGAAATCTGCCATTTTCTCTCTCAGAAATTTTATCCCTGTGGGTTTTGAAATTCTTGGTTTTGGCTTCTTGAATTTCTAACTAGAAATTTCTTCCTGTAAACTGTGCAAGTGTATCAGAACAGCATAAAGTTACTCATTGCATGCTCTCTGGAGAAAAGAAGGAATGATCTTTCCCAATGAAGACAAGAGTGATAATGAAAATCGAATGTGAAGTAATCAAACTCATGGCAGTGCGTTTTATAAGGAAACATTTCATTATTTAAGTTAAAATATTAGCTAATGAACTGTCAGGGTCATAATGTAATACGGAATTTAGTCTTGGATACACTTCAGGTAATAAAATATCTGAGTTTTTCACTCTTCTGCCTCTAAATCATTTTATTCATTCATTCATTTAAAAACCATTTATCAGGCTTCCCTGGTGGCTTAGACAGTAAAGCGTCTGCCTGCAATGCGGGAGACCGGGGTTCGATCCCTGGCTTGGGAAGATCCTCTGGAGAAGGAAACGGCAACCCACTCCAGTACTCTTGCCTAGAAAATTCCATGGATAGAGGACCCTTGTAGGCTACAGTCCATGAGGTCACAAAGAGTCAGACATGACTGAGCAACTTCACTTCACTTCTATGTTGCCAAGTGCTACACTTCTCAGGCCTTCAAGAAGCTCAGGATTTGAGAGCAAGCTGGACAAGAAAGTCAGTAGTAGCACAAAGTAGTAAGTGCTTTGAGGAGTCTAGGCCCCGAGTTTGATAGGTGCTGTTAAGAGAGGAATTTAACATGACTTGGAGTAAGGGCAAAAAGGTGCAAGAAAACTATTCTCAGTAGAGATTACTTGAAGGTAAGTGATTTTTATCAGACAGAGAAGAGAAAGGAAGGTTTTCAGCTGCAGGAAGAAGCATGCACAGATCTGAGAGAGTTTAGAAGGTGAAATAGCACCTGCTAATCAAATGTGGGAGATGATGGGGGAAAAGGTCAAATAAAGAGAAACAAATCAATCTCATTTCCCACATATGTGTAACTTCATCAACACTTACTATCTACGAAGCCAATGAAAAATATATGGTCATTGTCCTTAAAAACTTCCAAGTTTAGTTAGTGTGGGGTCTATGGGGAGGAAGTATAGGAAGACTCTCTAAAAGCAAGTGCAATTGCCATACTGTGATGTATAACAGGAAATATATAGTTGGTCTTTGTTCTCTTTCTGGCACAGAGCTCCTAAAACCCTTGTAATTTCCTAAGTGACCCAGGTACCTTTTGTTAAGTTAATGAGGTAACTTTTGGACCTTACCTAAAGGTGGGGGATGATTGCTACTGGAGCCAACCAGGTAATTAGAGACTTGAAACTTTCTGTGTCACTCCCTGACCTCCAGGGAGGGGAGAGGGGCTGGAGGCTGAATTACTCACCAATGACCAACGACTTAATCAACCATGCCCATGTAATGGAAGCCACCATAAAAACCTAAAGGACAAGCTTCTGAGAGCTTCTAGCTTGGTGACCATGTTGAGATTCTAGGAGAATGGCATGGCTGGAAGTTCCAAGTCCTTTCCCCTTGCTCTGTCCTTAGCATCTCTTCCATCCGGCTGTTCCCAAGTTACACCCATTTATAATAAACCAGTGGAGAAGGCAATGGCACCCCACTCCAGTACTCTTGCCTGGAAAATCCCATGGACGGAGGAGCCTGGTAGGCTGCAGTCCATGGGGTCGCTAAGAGTCGGACACGACTGAGCAACTTCACTTTCACTTTTCCCTTTCATGCACTGGAGAAGGAAATGGCAACCCACTCCAGTATTCTTGCCTGGAGAATCCCAGGTTCGGCGGAGCCTGGTGGGCTGCCGTCTATGGGGTCGCACAGAGTCAGACATGACTGAAGCGACTTAGCAGCAGCAGCAGCAGCAGCATAAACCAGGGATCTAGTAAGTAAAATGTTCCTTTGAGTTTTGTCAGCTGCTCTAGCAAATTAATAAAATCTGAGAAGGGAGTAGTGTGGAACCTCAGTTCTGGTCAGTCAGAAGCCCAAGATCGGTGTCTGAAGTAGGGGAGGGAGGCAGTTTTATAAGATTGAGCTCTTAAACTGTAGGATCTGACACTTTCTCAGGTAGGTTGTGTCAGAAGTGAGTTGAATTGTAGGAGCCAGAGACTTGCTTGGTGCTGTGGGGACCTTGCCCCTACGTTGACACTGGGTCCCAGAATCTTTAGCAATGACATGTTGTGTGACTGAATTCGTTAACAGTATACAAGGAGAGACGAGGTGCATTTTATCTGGGTGTAAAGTAAGGACCAATAAAGTTGTTCATTCAAGACTCCATCCCTCTCCTTTCACATGGTTAATCTAAAAAGATCACAGTATCCTCCCCCAAGCCCAGATTAACTTTTCAAACTGTACTCTAAGCACCCACAGACAACCAGAAATTGTACACACCAGCTGCAAAACTTAAGGAAGAGAAAGCAACATGGCCACACATTGCAATTCAGTTTTTAGTTGTTGAATTCTATAAGCCTCAGAACAAATAGGGAGAATCCCTGAGATAATGACTTAAACTGGTTCTCCCTCCTAACCAGAGGGGAGAGGACAGAGACCAGGCAGATCCTCAGGTGGAAAGGCTGATGGCTTTGGCCTATGCCAGCCCTCTGTACAGTGTGTCCTCTAGAAGGGAACTGGAAAGATCTCCATGGCCCACGTACATCTTTGATTTTACAGCAAAGACCAGAAACAGAGAGAGAAAAGAGAAAGAGAAAACCAGAAAAGGAGGTCACAGGAAAAGATTTATGCTACCTAATTGAGATAAGCTATGACCAACCTAGACAGCATGTTAAAAGGCAGAGACATTACTTTGCCAACAAAGTCCATCTAGTCAAAGCTATGGTTTTCCCAGTAGTCATGAATGGATGTGAGAGTTGGACTATAAAGAAAGCTGAGTGCCGAAGAAGTGATGCTTTTGAACTGTGGCGATGGAGAAGACTCTTGAGAGTCCCTTGGACAGCAGGAGATCTAACCAGTCAATCCTAAAGGAAATCAGTCCTGAATGTTCATTGGAAGGACTGATACTGAAGCTGAAACTCCAACACTTTGGTAACCTGATGCAAAGAACTGACTCATTGGAAAAGACCCTGATGCTGGGAAAGATTGAAGGCAGGAGGAGAAGGGGACAGCAAAGGATGAGATGATTGGATGGCATCACTGACTTGATGGACATGAGTTTGAGCAAGCTCTGGGAATTGATGGACAGGGAAGCCTGGCATGCTGCAGTTCATGGGGTCGCAAAGAGTCAGACACAACTGAGCGACTGAACTGAACTGAACTGAAGTGGGGATAAAGGAGAGAGTAAATTACAGAGCTCTTATTATGAATGGCAGCAGTAACCGGTGAGACCTTATGGAGGAGGAAACACAGGCTTTCTTGTTCCTCAATATAAAAACAATCTCAGTATAGCATCGGAAAAAGAATGGAATGCTCATCAATTATATTACAAATAGATTGACATTAAAAATGCAGCAATGTTTGCCAAAAGCAGATGGAAAACAGAAATTCAAAACAAGGTGAGGTCATTTACAAAATTCCAGCACTGCCACTAACTCCCAACAGCTGACAGGTCTTCTGCATCAGCATGGTGCTGATGGGTGGTGTGGGGAAGAGAGGAGGCCAAATGGTGGGGGTCGGGGTGGGGGGTGCCAAAAATTGTTATAGGTCCTTTCCTCCCCATAATTTTCCAATATGTAGAAAGGCATCTCCCTTTCCTCTTCTATTTAATAGGCATTGGTGTCAATTTAAAGTCAGTGAATTGCTAAGTTGCATCCTTGTGGGAATCAGGATTTCCTCCATTATATCAACTCTATGTACGAGCTAATTAATCTTAGACACTGCAATTTAAAAACCAGCCAAACTCTTGATAATTTCTGAGCCTCAGTTTGGATGATAATTCTCTTTCAATAATTTTAGAAGTGTAATTCTAAAGCTTGAAAGAATTTCATACAATCTAGTCCGTCTTCTGTTCCCTATTGGGGAAAGTTAAATTCAGAAAAGTCCGAGGATTTGCCTTAAGTTTACAGAGCATGTTAGTAGCAACTCCAGTGCTAGAATTCAGGACTTCTGGCATCTGGTACTCTATAAAACTGAAGAAAACGAACACGTTGGCTTTGAATAATTAATTCAAGAGCAAGGCTTACAAGACTAGTTATTAAGTAGTGATGTAACTAAAATAGCAGGAATGATAAGCATACACAAACATTACTCATGACTGAAATAATTTTAGGACACAGTTGTCCTAAAAAGCTTTACAAAAGCTTACAAATCTTTACAAAAATCCTCTAAGAACTCTTGCCATAATGAAGACTTACTTTGCTTAAAACAAACAACAGAGAGATGGGTGGCAAAAACTTTCCCACCTACTTCTAAAGGAATTAGAAAAAGCTAACATGATGGGCAGAAATTGCAAAAGAGAGATCATATTACTTTAATCATCATCATGAGGGAAATTTTTCTGACAATCACTGTCATTTTGCACATTAAGTCACTGTTCAATTATCTAAATTTGAAACAGAAAGTACTGTTTTCTTCTACAGAGGGATTAGAAATTAAGACATTACAAATTATGAGAAGTTGACTATAATCAGTCACTCTTGCATTTTCTTCTTTTCTTTGTGAATTCTTCAAATCAGGACATACAAAACATGGTTTCCAGAAAGGCATGTGAGTAGGTCTAGAAGCAGATAGAATACTTTTTCTCAAGATAGAGAAGTACTATTGAGTACTACAATTTTTAGAGTTAGAGAAAATAGTTAAATGCTTTTAAATACTAGAATCCTCACTGGTTTTAAAGAAAAGCAGGCTTCTGAAGCGAGATAAAATTGACAGATATATGTAGAATGCCTGGCATGCTGCAGTCCACGGGTTCGCGAAGAGTTGGACATGACTTAGAAACTGACAACAACAATACAAATATCTTCAATGCTTAAGCCACTGTTAGTTGAGTTTTCTGTTATTAGCATCTTTTTTTAAAAAAAAATCAATCACATTAGAACTGTGGGTCAGTTATTTTACCAATATGAGTCCCAAGAAAGCAGTTAGTGCCACCACCTAACACTATTTTATGAACAACGGGATGCTGTGTGAAAGTATTTGCCTTCTGACCCTTCTACTCTATCCCTCTCTGTTTGCCAAAAGACTGACCTTTATGAATTTCCTCAGTGGACTTCTTCAGCCAGTGGAGTCACCAGTAAGAGAGAAGAGGGTGGGAAGAGAGTGAAGATGGGTTCTTACTTCCCCTCCTCTTTTCCTTGTGGGTCATGGTAATAGGCATTCTCTTCACCCTTTTCCTAGAGGCTGCAGTTCCTGTCAGGTAACCCCTACTCTCTCTGAGTTCTAAAGGCCACTTCCTTCCTTAACCCCTCTGGGTAGGTAATCTCACACTCACTCTTACCATAGGTTATCACTCCACCTTTGTTGGTTTCTCTTATCTGTGCCCACCTTATTAATATAGTCCCCTTATTAATTCTCTTTTATTACCCTATTTTTGTTTGTCATCTCTTTCTGGCTACCATTCTGGCTTTATTAAGTAGAATGAGTATGGGATTTTGCAAGTAAACCAAAGATACAAATTACAAATATATTAACTAAACTGACACCAAGTTATCAAAGAGGGATAAACTTTTGCAAGTGGGACAATAACAGCTACTCCAATGGGTTATTGTGAAGATTCACCCGAAGTGTCTTATCGGTGCCTGGGACACAAAAGATGCTTAATAAATGCAAATTCCCATCCCCTCCACTCCAGCTCTTCCACGAATTACTGACTGAGAATCTGTAACTAGAATAAAATTTCAAAGGCACCAACTTTGTGTAGAAGACCTAAGGCCTACTGCTTAAGATAGAAAATAAAGAAACAGCTCACACACCCCTACCATCTCTTCATCACAGCCACTGCAAATATCAGCAACGGATTAAGGTACTTGTCCTCACTCAGCTCAAATGCAATCTCAGATTCCTTCTGAAAAAATCTTTCTAAGATGTCTTTTCCTCTCGCCTTCCTCAGACATCTTTGTTTCTAATCATTCCAGAAACATGAACTTGCCAAATTTAAACTGTGTTGTTTAAAGTAACAGACAAGAGTCCACATTTTAAAAATTATCTCTGACATCCTACGGCAGCTAAGAATTGGAATGTGCTTTGTGAGTGGTTGAACAATGAATTGTATATTTAGCTCCTGGCATCCTTCTATCATCTTGGGTGCAACTTGAAATAAATAAACAAGCTAATAAGGGAACAAAACAATAAACTCAAGGAGTTGTTTTTTTTTTACAAACACCAGGTTAGTATATTAATGGAGTTCTGCAACATCTCTACTATCTAGTTTCAGAATATTTTCATCACACCAAAAGAAACTCTATGCCCATTAGTAGTCATTCCCCACTTTCCCATTCACCTGATGACTTGGAAATTACTAACCTACTTTGTGTTTCTGTGAATTTGCTTATTGTGGACATGTCATGTAAAGGGAATATGTGGCTTCTTTCAGTTGTTATTGTTGTTTAGATGCTAAGTTGTGTTTGACTCTTTGTGACCCCGTGAACTGCAGCATGCCAGGCTTCCCCATCCTTCACTATCTCCCAGAGTTTGCCAAAACTCATGTCCATTGAGTTGGTGACACCATCCAACCATCTCATCCTCTGTCATCCCCTTCTCCTCCTGCATTCAGTCTTTCCCAGCATCAGGCTCTTTTCCAATGAGTAGGCTCTTCCCATCAGATGGCCAAGGTATTGGAGCTTCAGCTTCAGCATCAGTCCTTCTAATGAATATTCAGGGTTGATTTCCTTTAGGATTGACTAGTTTGATCTCCTTGCTGTCCAAGGGACTCTCAAGAGTCTTCTTCAGCACCACACTTCAAAAGCATCAATTCTTCAGTGCTCAGCTGTCTTTATGGTCCAACTCACACATCCATATATGACTACTGGAAAAACCATAGCTTTGATCATATGGACATTTGTCAGCAAAGTGGTATCTCTGCTTTTTAATATGCTCTCTAGGTTTGTCATAACTTTTCTTCCAAGGAGGAAGTGTCTTTTAATTTCATGGCTGCAGTAACAGTCCACAGTGGCTTTGGAGCCCAAGAAAAGAAAATCTGTCACCATTTCCATTTTTTCCCCACCTATTTACCATGAAGTGATGGGACTGGATGCCATGATCTTCATTTTTTGAATGTTCAGCTTTAAGCTAGCTTTTCTCTCTCCTCTTTCATCCTCATCAAGAGGTTCTTTAGTTCCTCTTTGCTTTCTGCCATTAGAGTAGTATCATCTGCATATCTGACATTGATATTTCTCCCAGCAATCTTAATTCCAGCTAGTGATTCATCCAGCATTCCTCATGATGTACTCTGCATATCAGTTAAATAAGCAGGGTGACAATATACAACCAGGTCGTACTCCTTTCCCAATTTTGAACCAGTCCATTGTTCCATGTCTGGTTCTAACTGCTCCTTCTTTCAGCTAACATGATGTTTTAAAGGCTTATCCATGCTGTAGTATGTGTCAGCACTTCATGTGTTTTTATTGCCAAATAGTATTTCATCATATAAATCTACAACAATTAATCTATCCATTAATTAGTTGACAGACATTTGGATTGTCTACACTTTTTGGTTGTTTTGAATCATGTTACTCTAGCTAGCCATGTAAGTTTTCATGTGGACATATGTTTTCATTTCTCTTAAGTATGTATCTAGGAGTGGTGTTATGGACCTGTCAAATTAACACTTAAGTGGAACACAGGGTGCTGGATGGTGAGTCACAGTTCAACAACAGACCATAAGAGCATATGAAACAGAGATTTGTTAGTCCCAGTTCCTAAAAAAAATTGCTCAGTACAGCTTGAGGAACCACACAGAAGGGTCAGGGCACAGAGTGACAGGACCCGGAATACATGCTTTTACTAGGGTCTGTGGGTAAAATGTTTTGGAGTTCTTAGGTTAAGGCCAGATTGGCCAATTAAAACCAAGAGAGTGGGATTTTGGCAAGTCCCACAGGGTTCTTACCTAAGGATGCCCACGGGGAAAGCACTGGGAAGCAAAAGAGATGCAAGGACTGTTGGGAGAGTCATAGTAGGAACTTATAACTGCTTGTGACTCTGTGGGCTGTTATTAAGTACATATACTTGCATGAGGGGCTAGTGTCAGTCTGAGATCCCTGAAGGGCACTTGGCCAAACACAGTGAATGCTAAGGGAGTAATATAAGGCCATGGATTAGCTTAGCTAAACTCCCAACAAGCGGAATTTCTGGTTTATATGGTGACTGTATACATTTAACATTTTGAAAAGCTGCCAAAGTGACTGCATCATCAGCCATGTAAGGGGGTTCTAGTTTTTCCATATCCTCAATAACACTTATTATTGTCTGTCTTTCTATTTTAGTGTCCTAGTGTGTGTGAAGTGGTACGTCATGTTTGGATTTGATTTTCATTTTCTTAATGACTAATGGTGCCAAGCATATTTTATGTGTTTATTGGCATTAATATAATCTTTGGAGAAATGTTTAATCTTTGCCCTTTGTGCAATTGGGCTCTCCTTTTATTATTGAGTTGTAGGAGGGTTTTTTTGTTTTTTTAAATATATTCTGGATTGAAGTCCTATATCAGATACATGAGCTGCAAATGTTTCTCCCATTCTGTGGGTTGTCTTTTCATTTTTCTTGATGTTCTGTAAAATGCTAAAGTTTTAAATTTTTATGATGTTAAATTCAACTATTTTTTCCCTTATCACATGCTTTGATGTCATATTTAAAAAGAAAAACATTGCCTAAGCCAAAGTCATAAAGATTTACTTCTGTGTTTTCTTCTAAAAGTGGTACAATATTAGTTAATTAATTTTGTCTATGATCCATTGAGTTAATTCTTGTATGTGATATGAGGTAGGGATCCATTTTATTTTTCTACATGTGGATATCCAGTTGTCCCAGAACTATTTGTCGAAAATTCTATCTTTCCACCTTTGAATTGTTTTAGCACTTTGTTGAAAATCACTTTACCATAAATGTAAGGATTTATTTCTGGATTCTCAATTCTATTCCATATTTTTATATATTTATCCTATGCCAGAAATATCTTTTGAGTCTTGAAAGATGAATGGGTTACACAATACCAGTTAGACAAAGGTTCAAGTGAAGTGAGAGTAGGGGGTAGAGGGCATTCTAGACAAGGAGTGGACTTTGGCTAAAGCATTAATAACTGTGGAGCACAGTATGGACAGAGAGAAAGGTAAGAACTAGGAGTAAGGAATTTGGTTTTTACCATACAGAAATGTGGAGCTTGTGAAGATTTTTACACATGATCACATTTGACTCTGGAAAAGTCTTTCCAACAGCAAAATGCAGAGAAAACTGGAAGACTGAAAGGAAGGCAGAGACATCATTTTAGAAACTATCTCAGTATGACCAAGCAGTCAGTCAGAAGAGCCTGAAGTCAGACAGTACAGTGGGGCCAGAGAAGAGGTATGGATGCATTGGTCAGATGTTTATAGGAGGAAAAAAATAGTGATGTTTCTTCAGCAGTTGTTAGATTGAGATAAAGGGAAAAATTATTTCTACAAAAGAGTGCTAGAGAACACAAAAGAAGCATAGGGTTAACACAAATACAGTCATTTCCATTTGGGACATGTGTCAGACACTACACCAGTTGTTTCCCTTATAGTATTTCATTTTATGTATATGCATTGTAAAAAGCAATCAATAAACAGAGATTTCAATTAAGTAGAGCTAGGACCAAAGTGGGGAGCTCTCATATCCTGTTACACAGAGGAGCCCAATAGGAAGAAGGAAAATCTCCTCTTCTTTCCCGGCAAGCATTCAGACAATGAAAAATCAAGGACTCTTCGTTTACTATAGCCCTCTTCATTTCCTTTCTCTATATAAAAGCATTCTCTTTGCCTGGCTATGCAGTCACTTGCACGTGATTTGCCATGATTACAGACCCCAAATTGCAATTCTCTGCTGATCTGGAATAAACCCATCTTTGCTGGAGAAATATCTGAAAGTATATTTGTTTCAGATCATCAGCATGATATCACTAGGTTTTTATAGATTCTGTCTTAGAGAAAAGAAAACTAGTCTGGAGGGAAGATAAAAAAACTTATACATTTCTGCTCATGAGTAGTGGAGCAGATATCAAACTCAGATCTATAGTTTTTAATAGCTTTACAATTTAAGGTAACTTTCATAACCATATTTCACCCTAGAAGGCCACTATAAACTATGTGTAAGCACAAAACAGGAAATGTACCCCGTTCTTTACACTTATAATTAATTACCTTTCATTTCCTGCACTGTCATATTTGTAGACACAAAAATGGTTTGGAATGAGATGCAGACTGGAAGAAAACTGTATATAAAATCTGCATTATAAAGACAAACTCAAATTCAACTTATATTTATTAAGCATCTACTATAGTGAGAAATTTTGTGGAACACGTTTGTATAGAATATCTGTCTTAACCCCTACAATAACCACCTGAAGTAGATCATTATTTTCGTTTTGTAAAGAAGTGACCTACTCTTAAAGACGTCCTTGATTTTTAATCCATTTCTTTACGTTTTAGTTTCTATTCTTTGGCATTTCACATAAGGTATTCATGAAACGATCATTTTTCTGACTGACTACAACTATTCTTTTAGGTGCCAATAAAGGAGAGAAACAAGGCAATTGAAACTTAATGATTTTATAACAATAATCTGGAGCCTAGGTGTGTTCAGATCCTGAAAAGGTTTTACTTGAGTCTTTGAGCATCTCCTATGGTATGAAACACATGTGAGACTTAAAGAAATATACCAATAAATCTTGCATAATTTAAATTGCCTATAATTATTTTATCCAAACTCTGATTCCTGGAAAACAAATGATGTACCTAGCATGCAACTGTCACTCAACAGTATGTTTTGAACTTACTAATTAATTAGTTATCTTTGGGTTCAATTTGAATATACTTTTACATCTTCTTTAATATTGACAGTGCTGACACATTTCCATTTTACTTCAAAAAATAAAATTCTTCCCCAAATAATTATCTTTACCTGAAACAATAGTGATATTTATTTTACTTATCTTTAATGCAAAGGAGAAACAAGCTTAGGGGGAAATATATATTTTCATACTATGTGTTGTAAATACCATTAATAATACCTATTGTCACACCAGATTGTGACACCATCTATGGATTTACTTTGTATAATATCTCCTTGAAATTTTTTTTTTGTCCTTTTATTATAATATAAATTAGTGCATACCACAGAGTTTAGAAATTGCTTTTTAAGGAAATCAACCCTGAATATTCATTGGAAGGACTGGTGCTGAAGCTGAAGCTCTAAAACTTTGGCCACCTGATATGAAGAGCTGACTCACTGGAAAAGACCCTAAAGCTGGGAAAGACTGAGGGCAAGAGGATGAGATGGTTGGATGGCATCACTGCCTCAATGGATATGAGTTTGAGCAAACCTCGGGAGATGGTGAAGGACAGGAAAGCCTGGTGTGCTACAGTCCATAGCCCATGGGGTCACAAAGAGTTGGACATGACTTAGCAACTGAACAACAAAGAATATTTGACTTTAGCCCTTAAAACCAAGAATTACAGGGGACTTCCCTGGTGGTCTAGTGGCTAAGACTCTGTGTTCCCAATGCAGGGGGTCAGGGTTCAATCCCTGGTCAGGGAAATAGATTCTACATGCTGCAACCAGGATCTGGCGCAGCCAAATAAAAATATATAAATATTAAAAAAGAATAAGTATCACATAACATGGTTGAAAATAAAGTTAGTATCACACAAAGGACCACCTTAGGCCATAAAGCTGTTTTGCCACTAATGTATGCAAACTACTTCTTGCCATTTGTTTTGCCAAATTAAGCTTACTATGTAAACATGATCTTTATTCTATTTGCAACATCCTGTATACCTTCTCAAATTGGCCAGAAGACCAAATTCAACTCTTCCACCACATCTAAGCTTACAACAATATGTTTCAGATAAATGTCTCCAAATACTGTGGGTCTAGAGTTTGCTTTTTAGCCTAGCAATTTTATAGTAATACTGTAAAGCAATGACTTCAATTTCTCATAATCATGCTTGGCACAGATAGTGGCTCTTATCCAGAACTATTTAATTTCACCTTTTAGGAATTATGTAAATATCATGTCTCTTTTCAAAATTTACCACTACAGTGTTACATTACTGACCTCATCTCTCAAAGACCACACAACATATCAACGTTAGCATTTGTCTTTTTTGCACTTAGCTCATGTGGTTTGCACCTGAAAACCATTCTTAAAACTTACCACCCACTCTCTCGCCTGCTCTGCCTCTGACTTTTAAATCACGCTTGTTAATTTCTGGGCAGACTTGGCTGACAAGCAGGAGGTGATGTACTGTGCAGGGCCATGTTCACAGAGGTACAATATGGGTCAGTATAAGATTTTAACAACGTGGTTATTCATGATAATTATTGCATATGACCAGAATTAAGTGAACATAAGCAGAGGACTTACGTGGAGCACTTAACATTTTCCGTTTTGCATTTATATCCATTTCATGGCATACTGAATAAGCATATGGTTTCTGGACTCAGGTAGGCCTTGGTTGGAGTTCTCCTCCTGCTATTTCTAAGCTGTATGACCTTGGGAGAACTCTTCTCCTGAGCCTTGGTTTCCTCACGAAGAAAGTGACAATAATTGTGCCTATGACACATACTTGTTATGAGAAGTACAGGAAAAAATTCACATGAAACACTTAGTACCTGTGTGCCTCATAGCAATTGTCCACAAAGCACAGTTGTTATCACTATTGTTATTATTGCTGCTATTATTTGTTGGGGTTTAATCTTTGTGATTAAAATGGCCTGGATCAATAAGATTGGGCCCAAAACAGAAGCAAAGCACAACAGCCAAATTTCAACTAACTCTGGACAACTTTTACTTTTTTCTTAGAAAATCCATCACTTCTTGACTTTTATGTTTTAAATTTTTCCAAAGCCATTCTGGGGAATATAAGCATAAAAATAAGGTACCAGTTTATACATATCCCCATATCCCTCTGCCTTCTTCCAGTGTGCCTTTTCCCCTTCTCCACACTCTGGCATACAAAACCCTACCATTCCGGCCAAGTGCTGCAGCTGAAATGAAAACAGTAACTAGTTGAGCAGATGTGTGTCAACAACTACACTCTGAAAAACAAAAGCAGAATCCCAATTCTGCCACTTACAAACTATACAAGCATGAATACGTTATTTAACTTTTCTGTGCCTGAATGTCCTTTAACATGGGGTTAATAATAAACACTTCAGAGCGAGGGCTATATGAGTTAATATATTAAAGTGTCTAGAACAGTGCCTGGCATGTGTGCTACATAGCTTTCCTTTACAGTATGCTGAACTCATATAGGGCATTGCATGTACACATACACACAAACATGGAACTGACTTTTCCTTTTCTGCACCATTACTAACGACCTTTATTTCTATGCTGTGTCCTTAGGTAATCTGCACTGCACAGAAATCTACAAAGGATGACAGTCATTTCACCCCCTTCTCAGTATCTCCATCACTCCTCAGTATTGTTAGGAATCTGGAGATACCAATTTCCTATTTTAGCCATCTTTTTAAGGTTAAATGAAGGACTACCAAATAGTAAGAGGCTCCCCAGGTGGCGCTAGTGGTAAAGAACCCGCCTGCCAATGCAGGAGACTCAGGAGACCTGGGTTCGATCCCTGGGTCGGGAAGATCTCCTGGAGAAGGAAATGGCAAACCACTCCAGTATTCTTGCCTGGAGAATCCCATGGACAGAGGAGCCTGGCCGGCTACAGTCCATAGGGTCACAAAGAACCAGACATAACTGAAGTGATTTAGCATGCATGCACCATACAGTAAAGCTTTGTCATCCAATACTTTATCTCCTAAAAACACTCAAGAACTGAATTTAATACTAATAACTATACCACTCATATAGCTAATAATTCTTTTACAGAAGCCTGATAAAAACGTCCTGTGTCATGAATGATGCCTTTTGCATAGTTTAGTTAATGTTATAGTCCATCACTGGGTAAGTACATCACACCCACACCCTACCTAACTTCAATATGGGATGGAAAGATACTAAGGGAATATAGGATTTTCTGACCTTTCTACAGTAATTAGCAGTATCTTTCATTGGTCCCAGTGTTTCAGACACTGTGTTATCAGCAAATTTTAGTGACAGTATCTGGGAAGTTAGTGCCATACCACAGCTATTGCTAGGAAGAAAAAAATTTTACATTTTCTTGGAAAGGAAAAACTAGTTATCCTAGAAATATTATAAGCATATTATACAAGTTACAGTTATTATTTGGGGTCTATTTTTCTTGACTTGGGTTCTCAGTTATTATTATTTAAAAAAAAAAAATTTTGCATAAAATGGGAGATTTTGTAGCATCAAGTCAGGGAAAAATCAGGTGTAGCATCTGATATCCACAGCTACCACTTTATCTGTAACTATTATCCATGGCATTCATGACACTTCATATCATAATAAGTGAAGTTTCTAGTGTTTTCTAGAACATTACTAGAAGCATTTATAACATATAAATGCTTAAAATTGAATAATAATAAAGTCTCTAAGAAGTTGAAACTAGCCTAGTGTCTTGTCTCAAGGGCTGAGAGGTTAAAAACTTTATTAATTACTATAAGACCCTCTGTTTCTGTGTATTTGGCTAATAAAATATATTTATCTATACAGGTTGAATACATGTTATATCCTGGGTAGGAAGAATAAATCATATAAGATCTTTGATATATAAAATTATTTTCGTATGAATATATTTTCAGTGACATTCTGTATTATACTATATTATCTTATTTCTCAAGAGTAAATAAGAAGTCTTTTAGCAAAGAGGATCTAAATTAGGGTAAAGAATTTAGCAGAAATTTTTCAAGACTAAGGCTTGAGAATTTCAAGATGACTTGAATTCAAACTTTACTGATTGTTCTCTTGCTTTTAAAGTTGTATTCATTTCTCCAATAATGACATATATTTGCATAATGACTCACTATATTATAATTGAAAATGAGTGTACTTGTGATTCTCAATTTTCAGCATAATTGGCTTGAAGTTGGTGATCAAACATTTAGTTGTTGTAAGCCAAATCATTCATTATATCCTAGAGGTATCAGGTTATAAATTTCATTTATGTTCATGGAAATCCACTTCAAACAAAAGTACAAAAGTCAAATGCATACACATATGTGCACAAGTACATGTTCATATGTGCATATATTAATTAAGTATATAAAGTCAAACTCAATGAAAAGTCATTATAGAACAAGAAAAGGGATCTAATGCTAGAAATGGAGATAATTTTACATTAAAAAATGAAAATAGGGTAAAGTGTGTTAATTATACAATGAATCAGCAAAACTGACATAAAAGAGTCAAATTACTACGGCAGTAATCTTTTTAAGTTGTTCTGAAATGACCTCCAGAAAATTGCTGGGCCTGGTTGTTTTGTGAAGGTTTATTTGAACTTTCAAGGGATCTTAATTGCCAAGGTATCTAAATTATTGCAGAGCATCATAAAGTAAACAAATTTTCCTAATCATTTTAAGAGTTTAGCACATTCCTGATCAAATATAGGATAAAAATAGAAAGCTACAAACCAGTCTTACATTAATAAAGTTGCTAAAATAATAAATGTTAGAAAAGTGAGTGCAGTAAACATTAATAGGGAAAAAATACCATATTCTTATTAAGTAATTGCCAACAATTACCCTTGCCTACATGCACTTCAAATGCTAAACAAAATCCCATTATTAATGCCTCTCATTACAGTAATGGATCTTAAAGATGAGAAGTAAACAGGGAGAACATGAGTTGGAAAAAGAAATGTATTTACTGTGTCATTCTCCAGAGAAGCCACTGGGCCATGGGTCCCAGGAAATAAAAGATTTTGAAATGATCCTACTTTTCTGTGTTCTTTTACCAATTTCCTGCTTTAAAATATACGTATTTCACTTATAATCCTAAAAAATTAATCAGAAATATTCAAGGAAAACAAAAAATAAACAAAAATTGATAGTAACAACATCAAACAAAAACCAAAACATCATAAACATTCCTTTGTGGGGATGAGATTGGTAGGGTCTTTAAAATATGAAACCAACCAAGTTTGGACTGAAACCTTCTCCTATCCCCAGCAATATTCCTGTTTAAATATGGACATTCTTCATTCTTCCAAGAACCTTCAAACTATATTCAAATTAGAACCATTTGTCCAGAAAACTTAAACTGCTGATCAGTGTTCTCTAAAATTTTTGAAAGGTGTGATTTGAGTCTTAACTCTAAGACTAGCTCAATCAAGTCACCACCATCTTTAGCCAGCTTGTCAGTTTCCTTTGACTTAGAGCAGTGTTGGCCGAGGTTAAGATCATTTAGACATCATAAATACAGATTCTGGTTATTACTCTAAGGGTCTTCTTTATTATGAAAAGACATAACACAAGCAAGGGGTTCACAGTTCAATGCAAACTAGAATTTGTCTAAAATTTTGAGAGTACCTTTAAACCAAACTGCCATAAGTCAAGAGCTACTTATACTAAATCAGTTTTATGGCATATAGCAACATAATTTTAGTGAGTTTAGAGACACATAATTTACATAATTATAATGTGCTGCAATTCATGGGGTCGCAGAGTCGGACACGACTGAGCGACTGAACTGAAGTGAATGTATACATACACACATTAATACATGAGTGTGTATGAGAAATAAAATCTATATAATTACATAAACATATCTGTGTGTATATACACACACACATACACACATACCAATTAATATTTGATATTAATGTGTGTGTGTTAAGGGCTGAATTATGTTCTCCTGCCACCAAATTCTTATGTTAAAATCCAAACCCTCAGTACCTCAGAATGTGACTGTATTTGGAGATAAGACCTTTAAAGAGGTAATAATGTTAAAATGAAGTCATTATGATGGGTCCTAATCAACTATGACTGGTATCCTTACAAAAAAGAGGAAACCTGACATGCTGAGGAAAGGCCACATGAAGACACAGGGAAAAGATGGCCATTAACTAGCCAAGAAGAGAGGCCTCAGGAGTAACCAAGCCATTGACACCTTGATCTCAGACTTACAGATTCCAAAACAATGAGAAAACTAATTTCTGTTTTTTAAACCACTCAGTGTATGGCACTTTGCTATGGCGGCCCCAGGAAACTAATACACTGTGTGTGTGTGTAATTTAAAGTATAACTGTTACTATGTCAACTAGAGTCACCCTTACCACATAATATCTCATTTTATAGACTGGAAAATTCAAGGTCCTCCCAAAGATTCCTGCAAGGGCCTAGGGACTAGACTCCTAGGTTCAACCTCCTCTCTCCTGATTCAGTTCATTTTACAATCTCCAAATTTTGTGGTCCTTGTCCTGTGCTAACCTAGGGTGGACCTCAGGTCTTTCCATAAAAATAAAATAAAATCAGGGAAAAGGTTAACAATAATTCAAAACAAAACAAAAACAAAAAGGTAATTGTGAACACGGCTGATTTTACAGCCCAGAAATGTAAAACATTAAAGTTGAACATTAGCTGTCTCTGCTCTAACATAGTCCCTTAGCCATTTCCATAAGTGGGAAATCTAGCTTCCTTTTATATTCTAATGTTATAGCTCTTATTTTCTCCTCCTTCTGTCCTTCACCTTCTCATTTCTCTTCTATCTGTCCCTTCTACTTTTCCACCCTCCTTCCCTTCGCCATCCTCTAAATACCCAGAACATCTTTACTCTCCACATCCTCTCTCACCCCCATCACTTCTCTCAGCTCCAGCAGTTTGACTCCCATTGTTAGTTAATTTGGCTCATGCTCTCAGGAGTCCCTTTTCTACAAAAGTAGCTAATCAAATTATTTTCTCAAACAAGGACTGTTCCTGTTCTCAAAGAATTAATTCCTGAACCCACTATTAAAGTTATCCCTGCTATATTATGTTTAACCAAGTTACTAAAGAGAGTGAAGTAACATTTCAAGTTGTTTTTTTCACCTTGATTCAAAAAGAATGAACATCAATCATTAGAAATCATCAAACACCTACCAATATATTACCCTTTTATATGATCTCTAAATTGACACAGATCTAACACTTTTGTTAAATCTGTTGCAAATTGTTTTTAAATTCTGCAGTCTCATTGAAACTTTTCACTACACGTGTGAACTCTGAATTTTATTTTTTAAACCATCAACTGTTGCACTCAGCAAACTATTTAACTATGATTTCAAAGAGGACACTTTGAAAACTAAAGATCTTCTACACTTGTCACTTTATATAAGGGACCTAAGAAAGAAGGCTTAGTTTTGCCTTTGCTCAAAAGATTTTCCACACAATTAATATGTATTGATATAAATTGCCTAGTTGGAGAATGTCAGGTTACGGATTGAGGAAGAAAATGAAAATAAATTCTGGTTCAAAATAACTTCTTAGGAAACAGGCTGCTACTGCCACCTGGGGGAGGCTCTTTCTGCTTCATTCAAAAAAGTTAAATGTGCTTCTCAGATGAATGAATTCAGTTTATGTTTTCTTTGTTATATCCACACAGGAAGATTTTCTGCCCTTATGAAGTCATAAGTCATTCCAGATGTCTCCAAGATTCCTTCATACAGAAGTACATACTTCACAGACTTTTTGAGAGGTACAAGGAGATGAACCAGAATATAACAAAACAAAGGTTTCTACAACTTATACACTAAGAAAGTATGTTGGTAAATGTGACTTATATACTAAAAAGTGTAAAAATCAAATTTAAGCTTTTAATAATAAAATAAAAACCCAATTTTAAAGCAAAGTTCATATGGCTTTAAGTTGTAGTTAATTGTACTACTTTTCTGAAATATGCTATCATTAATTGATATGGAAACTGTGTATGTAGATATAATCATGCTAGTGATCATACCAAAATAATAAATTTCAATTGCATGGAAATAGCCAAGAGAGTTTTTTTAGAGAATTTTTAAATTTATGAACTAAATACTGTTATGAAGTCAATATCTATTGTATGTACATTACATATCTATTTGTTGAAAAATTTTCATGAATTAGTGATATGTCAATTACAAAGGAAAAAATTGTGACCTTTGCTTTTAAATGTCTAGTTTCTATTTAACACTTGACAATATTGCATTTCTTTAGGCTATATGATAAATTGTTACCTATTAACAATTATCTTAAACAAGTTAATCCTGGAAATAGAAATTTCAGGAAGTACCTATTGAAATTACATGTCTGTCAAGTGACATAAAAAAGTCAATGCTGATTAGAGGAAGACAGCTAATCATTTATAGAAAGTATTCTGGTAATAGATTAACTAAATAAAATACATACAGTATCAGTCTCAGAGTGGTACAATGACACTGTCAGAAGGTTGAAGTTCATACTGAACAACCATACCAGCTTGAGGAGTCTCTGGAACAAGCATTTTTAAGATTGGAAAAGGTATGTGACATACAGAAAACTGGTTGTGATTCCATAATTAATTAATTCTTTAAAAAAAATCAGACATCTAATTCTGGAGTAAAAAGAAATCTGAGTGACTATGGTGCAGCTGCCACAGCTGAATGAGCTAGGTAAGGTGGGATGGGGTCATCTTCAGGGCCTCCTGAGGTCCTGAAGGGTGTAAGTTTTGTACGAGGGTTTAAGTTTCCTTCAACATGTTCATATTAAGGTCTGGAGAGAGTAAGGCGAGAGGCATTAGAGGACAAGAAAGGCCAGAGGCACATAAAACTTTATAGTCGAAATACAAGTTATAAGCAAAAATAGTAATTATGCAATTTTAAATGTCTTTATTTCTGAATCAACAGATTGAGTACATTTGGTGATTGGCCAGTAGCTTTGCCTTATCGATATAATGAAAATGATGGATGACCTTAAAATACACAAAAATAACTACATTTTAGGGGTGTTTTAATGAAAGATTCTCCCAAGGTTCTCCTCCCTCCTAAATGAACTGTACAATGTGCTGGTCTTGCCTTTCTTTGTTGAAGAGCCAATACTGAGCTATGGTGAACCATGGAAATGATTAATTATTTCATAACAGAAATTAAAGTAATCATTTTCATCAGAATGTTGCCCAGTTGTTAAAAAATTAGTAAACAGAAACAGAAGTCATCCTTTAATATCATTCATGTTTCATAGGAGAGAAGCATTCAGGAAGTCAGGAAAGATGCTTTTTTGCAGATGCCACTTGTATATTCAAGGGGTGGGGAGGCAGGGAGTGGGGAGAGGCAGAACATTGTTTAAAATGCAAGAAGGGCCATTTCTTCCACTGTACTGTTTCCATTTCTCCACCAAGAGTGAATCATTTTCAAATACTGCTGCCATCTTTGTTCCTGAACTGAGGGACCTCAGCACCCATTATTAAACCAACTCACCTATCACATTGATGAGTTAACACAGTCCTCCTAAACATGGCTTACACCATATTCATGTAATTTTTTTTCATTTTCCTACAATTATTGCTTCCTCCCCCTTTCCTTATCTGTATTTGATTTCTCTCTCCTCTCCAAGTGTAAACTACTACTATTATTTCCACTTTCCCTCTGTCGCTGGGGGGGAGGATCTCAGCTTCAGTGGTGTGTTCCTCCATGCTTTAGACACAAAGAAGGAGGGGAGAGCAAATCAGAGGCAATACTTGGGGTGCTCTAGGCCAGTTAAGAAGCCTTACATTGGCTGAGGGGAGATGCCTGACTGCTTATGCTGAGCTTTTGTTTACCCAGAGCCATGATGAATTCCAACAAGATGACCATCAACTTGGCCCTCTTTGGCATGACTCAAAGTGGAAAAAGTTCTGCTGGGAACATTATTCTGGGAAGCACTGACTTCTACAGCAGCTTTGCTCCATGCTCTGTGACCAAAGATTGTAGTCTGGGCCGCAGCTGTCACTTCCACAGCTTCATGCGTCGAGGGGGGCAAGAGGTGACTCTGCAGGTCCAGGTGTTGGACACGCCAGGTTACCCGCACAGCAGGCTGAGCGAGAAGCATGTGAGACGGGAGGTCAGGGAGGCCCTGGCACATCACTTTGGGCAGGAGGGTCTGCACCTTGCGCTGCTGGTCCAGAGAGCAGACGTGCCTCTCTGTGGACAGGAAGGATCGTCCCCAGTCCAAATGATCCAGGTAATGCAAAGAGCAGTCACACCAGTGACATTATTCCCATTTTGAATGGCATCACCTTAATAGGAACGAACTATGAAAAACTGGTTAAAAGTGATATTTTAAACAAGTAGTTTAAAACAGGTGCTGGTCACATAGAAAAAAATTGGTAAAAATTACTTGATTCTCCCACCAAGAGTCATTTTTACAAATTCCTTTGAGGAATTCAGTCAGTCATTTTATAACTGGGAAATGTCTTATTTGATAAAAGAAAACAAAACAAAAATGAGATACTGAACTTACGTTAACTAAATCTCAAACTCCTAAGAACTGAGAATTTGATTGTCTATGTGGTCGCAAACTATCTGCCTCAGAATCAACTGAGCTGTTTGTGAAAAATGCAGATTCATCCAAGCCTTACTGAAAACAGAATCTCAAGAGTAGAGCTTGCCTATCTGTATTTGCATCAACTTTCCATATATTTCTCTAAAACAGTCAAGTTTAGAACCACTGAACTAAAATACTGACTTGCATCCATTCAACAAGGGACAACCTCTTACAGTTCACCATAAATGGGGGGCGGGCTGGTCACTCTGATTCAGTCATTGAACACTGTATTGAGTACCAGCACAGAGTTTAATGACTGGTGAGTGATATACGAGCCCTGCTCTCAAAACACTCACAGTCTAGAAGAGACAAATAGATAAACAAGTATATGACAACACATTAAGTGCCAAAACAGTGCAATGTATAACTCCTCAGTGAAGGAAGCATCACTGATACCTACACCATGGCAAACATTCAGGAGAGATTTATACTTTATTTATAGGAAAGAAATCAGCAATTGTAGAAGCTTTGCTTGCCTCATCTGTAGAGTGAGTAACTGCTCCATGCCAGCCGTGAGATCACAGGGACCTCAGGGTGAATAAAAATAACATACGCTACCTTTCCCTAGTGGTTCATCTGTTTGTTCATTTATTCAATTTCTTGATTCTCCAGTCTAGGACCACCCAAATTTAACTGCTGAACTTGACTAGTATTACTCAGTAGCATCATTAATTGACCTAGCTCAGAGATCTCATCTCTCCTAGAAGTTCCAAAGTAAACTACATGGAGAATAGCGAGTAGACATTTTCAATCAAAATGAATTTGAATGAATGCTACTCTATTTCTGGCACAATCTCTGATTGTGTTGATGTAGAATTTGTTACACTTAGAAAGGTAGTATACTTTGCTTTAAAGAAAGATATTCTCCTTTAACTAGTAAAGACATAAGATTGTTCTAAATGACAGACACACGTTTTCCTTTTCAGTAACTGTGGCTGTTCCTAAAAAAAAAAAAAAAAAAAAAAGCCATATGTGTAATCACAAGAAACTAGTGGAAAAAATTAGGGTGACAAGAGTATAAAAAATAATCCTCATCATCCAACTCCTGAAAAATCAAGAACATTCTGTACAAAAGCAAAGACGATGATTGCAATTAAGAAACAATGTGAAACCTAAGAAAACCCACGAACCTCCTCTAACATATTAAAGCCGGCATTTCAAACAATATTTCTGGTAGAAATCAAAAGGAGGGCCCTGGAGCCATACTGTCAGGGTAACTTTTAAGCAGCTTAAAAAATTCATTTAAAGCTGCTATTAAATAGACATTTAACTTAAGCTATAGATGGATGTAATCCAGTAAACTCTATAAATGGATAAATATTTCTCAAAAACTAACCTCTCTCCATATGTCTCCAGATTTTTCTTTCTGCTGATCCAAAAAGGACATTTTAAGAGGCATACATTTTGAAAATAGATTTTTCGTTTTAGGAAACTGGACTATATTGTAATCCCCCATTTTTTTTTTTTCATACAAGTGAATTTGTTTCATACGTGTCTCTGATCTTTTTAAATGGTATTCGGCATACATACAGCCTTCACTTCTTATGGCTGCCTTCGTTAAGTCAGTGTCCAACTCAGGAGTTGAAGGCAGAGAGAAGATGTGCGAGGGAACAACTCAGATCCAGAATAATTTTTCAAGAGTAAGTAACCTGTCTCCCAGGAGAGATTTAGTAATCCTCAGCAGGGTCATGACCCCTGGGAGGCACTGCAGTCCGATTCTGGGCTTCCACCTTGATCTCTGGTTGAAGATTGCCTAAGCACAGGCTGGCTGTTTATGACCTTCTTCCTGAAGGTGCCTCAGATACTAGTGGCAGCCATCTGGATGTGCTCACAGATCGGGAGCAGCTGCAGGATGTCTGAATATTCAACAGGACCCACAGCTGTTAGGAAGGAGCAAGGAGTGGTTAAGGTCCTCTGCTTCCAGACACACCCTGGATTTCTTTTTCTTCCTGGCTCACGCAAAATGAGGAACAGAACATCTGCCTTCCCCTTTGCCTTTCCCCCTTTCTGGGGGCACCATGGAAGGAGTCTTCAAGACCAGTGCCAGAGAAGTGACCTCTTCTTTTCCTGCACCTCCCTGTTGTCTCTTTAAATATCTCTCAATTTGTGCTCTAATATTTTATAGAGGGGTTATAACCTGCCAGTTGTGACAACTGAAACGGTTCCTCAAATGATCCTTTTCTCTTTATGTCATGCCTTCCTTAATCCACAGCAAAACAGTAGAGATGTTAGTGAGTTGTCTCCCCAAAATGGGGAAAAAAGGGAGTGAGTCATCTGAATCTTATCATTTGAATTAAAAAAAATCCCTCAATTATCGATTAGAGCATATATAATGGGCTCCTCTGGTGGCTCAGATGGTAAAGAATCCCCCTGCAACGCAGGAGACCTGGGTTCCATCTCTGGGTTGGGAAGATCCCCTGGAGGAGGGCATAGCAACCCACTCCAGTATTCTTGCCTGGGGAAGAATCCCCATGGACAGAGGAGCCTGGTAGGCCACAGTCCATGGGGTCGCAGAGTTGGACATGACTGAGTGACTAAGCACACAGCATATATAATAAAGTCTCCTTAAAGAAAGTGCTAGCATGCAGTCAAACTGCACTAGGAATTGAATCCAGGAATTGATTACCTTCTTTCTATGATCATGGTATCATGTTTGTATTATTACTGTATACAATCAGGTTTTCAAGCAAGTATTTTGATTTCGAAGGAACAACTTGATTGCTGATGTTATAGATGGGTGTACACAGACAGGGTTCAGAAAGACCAATGCAAGACTGGCACATACTGAACAGAAATCATGGGCTTAGCTGTTCCACAGAATTCAGTTCAAATATAAGTCTGTTACAGTTCTAGGTACATGACTATAGATGTTACTTATCAAAACTTTCTTGGCTTCAGTTCCCCATTTATAAAATGGGGATAATTTGCCTATGTTAGAGTTCTGAAGGCTGTATTTAATAAATGTAATGTGCTTGGCAACGTGCCTGAATTACAGCAGGTTCCTAATAGGTTTGCAGAAAATTGCTACTACTGTTATTGTTTTGTCATCATCACTATGTAGACTGTGATGAGTAACTTATTCAAATGAACTACTAGATATAAGCAACACATTACAGAGGTTAAGAGCCTGGGTCCTGTAGTAAGTTATCCCTTTGTTCAATTTCCTATTTAGTTACTTGCTATGTTACCTTGGGCAAATAACTTCTCTAAACTTCAATCTTTTCAGTGATAAATTGGAAAAGATAATAGTTTTCTGGGTTACTTTTGGAATGAATGTCATATTAACATAATGGTAAGTTAATTCAAATACTACCACATGTCAAGTGCACAATAAACGTTACCTATGATCACTATAACATTTTTGCTAGTCTTTGTTTTACCCTAAAATTGGGACATATTATTTGTAGCCTTCTTTGGAATTATTTTGATAGGCTTCAGAAGAAAGAGGGAAATCAAACTTACACAGCCCTGATGTATAAGAACTTCCTTATTAATTTAGGAAAAGAAAATCTGGGAAAAAAAAATTCACTGGCTTAGTAACGTTAAACTGAGAAGCCTCAATTTGGTGGGAAGGACAGGGGCCTGGCAGTCAGGGAACCTCCGGTACAGGCCCAAGTCTGCCAATAATCAGCAATGTGGCTTTGGCCAAGCCATTTAATATCACAAGGCCTTAATATCCTCATCTGTAAAATAAGGCAATTTTGACAGATGATCTCTAAGGTTGACTATTCTCTAAATCTGATCTAACAAGGCTTATATTCAGCTTTGGCTCTCTAAGAAGAAAATGTGGTGCTCTAAATGGGAAGAGAATAAGGGAATAACATAAAGAATGGTCCTTATTGTCCTCCTGATCCATATTTTTTTTTTCTCAGTTGATGTAATAGTTGGCTTTTTTTTAAAGTTTCCCCCTAAAAAGACCAGATGCTATGATTTCATCAACCACAAACAAATGGGGCAGGGCTGGTGAGGTCCTGGGAAAATGAACACAATTCCTGGAAAACAAAGTTTATATCCTAACTAGTTGTCCCAAAAGGACTAGATGGACTCATACCCATTAGCACTTTGAAATCAAACAATTCATGATTGATTATAAATTTTCCATGTAGCTTAGTATTATATTTAAATTGTTAACACCAGATAACTTACATTAACTTATCTTTCTTTTGGATTTTTATGTGAGGTTATCAATCAACCATGATTATTCTCTGGGTCCATAGAGAACATGTTTGGCCACTAACATGATGACTATACACCAAGCGACACTACTTTCAAATATTCAACTATTTTCCGGCCAAAAACCAATTTAAAGAATGTAAGCTAAGTCAACCATTGTCTTCTATTTTTGGCAGTAATTCAAAAGTGCAATTTCTCTCACAGTTTAGGACATGAGCATCTTTTCATAAATAATTACCAACATGTAAAAACTTTCCAGTGGCTGAACACATGGACTCGTAAGTGGTGTCAAGCTTACAAATCTATTATCCTTAGGTACTTTAACTCATTTTCCCTAAATGATATTATGGTTTAAAGTATAGCAAACGTCTGGTGGAAACAAAGCGGGGGAGGCATGGTCATGTTACAATATAGAAAGCCAGGAACTAAAAACACACTGTGAATGTTACACCATTTAATGCAATAAGTACGAACCACGCCCAAGAGGAGAGTTCTATGTTATAACTCAGGAGAGAACCACTCGAGCCAAACAGTTTATTTAACATTAATTTGTATTATGGTGATGTTGTATAAATATTTAATAACAAATATAGCCCATGCATCAACCAATACCCAGAGAATAGTTCTGGCAGTAGCACTCAAGGGAGCTTAAGGGCAGTAGCTATTTATTAACTTATATTAAACATTTCAATATGAACACATCAGTAATGCACTGGGGAATATAAGGTCTGGCTCTAAACTTGAGAAACTTCTAGAGACAAGGATGATGAAAGATCAATAGTTGTACTTGTTAAAAATAAAATCCCAATACTATACAATTCCCAGTAATGCTCAATCACTTTTTTCACTTGGTATGTCTTTATCACCTGAGAAATTCCTTGCTAATTTCTATGCTCAAGGCATCATCACATGCCAGATATATTTTCTGATCCCTCCCTTTACCCCCACATTACCCCCTATCCAAAATTAGGCTAAATGTCTGCCTCTGTAGCACCAATATATTTTCTATCACAACACTTGCGAGGACAACAAATTAAATGTACTTTTCCCCTATGTGTCCCTCTTCCTTAGCCCTAAGTTTAGTTAGTAAACAAGAATTTACAAGCAGGAAATGCATCTGTTTTGTACCATTCCTTGATTTCAGAACAAAGTAGACCCCTCAATAAGTATTTGCAGAAGGAATAAATCCCCCAGAGAGCTTTTAAAAATTCACATCCCCAGGTTCCATTCTTGAAGATTCTGATGCACTTTTAGCAAGCACCCTAAGTGATTCTGGTGTAAATGGCCTAGAAATCTTATTCTCAGAACCTAAATCTGTTATATTTAGCATGTCATTGATTTTTTAACCATTTGGGTTAATTTTCTTAGGTTGCAATAAAAATGCCACCAACTCCGTGGCTTAAGCAACAGAAATTTATTGCCTGTCAGTTCTGGAGGCTAGATGTCTGAAATAGATGTCAGCAGGTGAGTTTCTTCTGAGGGCTGAGAGTGAGGGATGTGTCCAAGGATTTTCCTCTTGGCTTATGAATGGCTGACTTTATGCTTACCTGGTGTTTTCCCAGTATTCATGTTTTTGTACAAAGTTCTGTTTTATAAAGACATATTGGATCAGAGTCCCACCCTAGTGAATTTATCTTAATTAACTGCATCTGCAATGATCCTATTTCCAAATAAAGTCACTTCGGAGGGACTGGAGTTTAAGTCTTCAATATATCAATTTGGAGAAAGGGTTTACAAGCAATTCAATCCACAGTATGGTTTATTTATTTTCCAATTTTCTGACTTCTCTCCCACAAGAGTTGTGTTAAGAGTACACAGAATATACAAAAAACTCTGAGGTCTGCTAATTTTCTATGTCACTATTAGCTAAAATGTGATATTGACATTGCACATATACTTTGATTTACACAAGAGCTATGTTCTTCAAAGGTTGGGGAAAAGTTTTGCCAATTTGCATTTTAAAGGCACATAAAATATGCCAACAGAAGTCTCTCTCTGCAAAACTCTTTTTTGTAAAGTTAGAATCTGTTAAAATAATTATTCTCTAATGTACTGATATTGAAATGTCTGAGGATTTTCTTGAAGCAGGGCATTTTTAGGAGAACCAGAAGCATACAATTATTCTATGGTGTAGACAGACTGATACGAGGAAAATTTGGGGACCTATACCTTGAGAGAGTCTCTCTGAATACAAAATAGAAAGTGCAGACCACAGGCGAATTTGTGATAATGAATTAAGAGTAGAAAAGAAACGTTTCACAGGAAACTACAATTTTGTGTCCCAAAGATTAAACTTCAAAATTGAGGAACCAAAGTTAATAAATAAAACCCTGAAGCTTCTATTTAAGATGATGGTGAGGGTCTAAATCCCAAGTTAATCCAACATATTTATTGAGAGCGTACAGTGTATTAGAGGCTTTGATTGATATAGGAAGACACAGACTTTCCTTCTAAGAAGTCACGGTCAAGTTATAGAGATGAATGTGAAAATAAGTAACTCTGATAAAAGTTAGACTGTATTAGGAGTTATAACTGGTAACTGTGGTCGAGATGTTTCTAATTTTTAAATATTTTGTTCCACAGTTCTTAAATTTTCATATTAGATTTACATATCCCAATTCTTCTGTCCTCCCTTCCTTCCTTTTTGTTTCACCCTTATTTCCTTTATTTTTTCCAGTGGTTCAATATTATGACTCACACTTATTTAAAAGTTTCCCAAACTATCTTTCAATTTTTCAGTATTTTTATTATCTAGAGTTTGCATTAATCTAATACCTCTCTATAGGTTTGTACTCAACCTCTGTACATCAGTTTCTCCATACCATAATTGTATCTCCCACAAATCATCACGTTGAACTTCAAGAGGTAAAGCTTTAGCATAGCATCTGGCACTAAATATTAGTTGTTCTCCCTTCTTTTAATTTTAGAGGTTCTGGATATTCATTATTAAATTATTCCTAAGTATTTTATATTTCTCTTGCTATTACGGTAGCAGTTTTGGAAATATTTTTGTAATGGGAGTGTTTGTTTACTGTTGTATTGTCATGATTTCATATAACTTTGCAAATATTCACGAAAATTAAATGGTTATTTCTAGATGCCTTTCATACTGTGTTAATGATCTGCCGCATGCTATTACTTCTGCTTTACGTCAGCTTTTTACTAATCAAATAAGGATTTATTACATAACCAACTTCTACATATTACTAAACAAAGGAATACCAGTATTCAATATTTTTCACCCACATTAGAGGAAGTCACCCAATAAATTGGGTTTGATTCTACATATGTGAAGAGGATGTGAATCACAGTAATATTTTGTGTTGTTCCAAATGACCAACTGTATTTTGACAGCATTTCCATTACATGTCATCTGATTCATCAATAGATGGTAACCAGATTATGTAACTATAAATTCTCAGAAAATTCTTTTAGTGATGATAATACAATATTCATACAGAAAAAGATATGACATTCTCCTGAGCAAGGTCCTCTGACTTAAAAGGATTTCAGTGGTTCTAACAGATTCAGGTTGACAGGCAAGTATGTACGACTGCTGAACGCTGTAAAGGTAATTAAATCATGCAGCATTGATAATATGCAGTTTTGAAGCTGTAGTTACATAAATTACAACAAAATAAAATGGAGAACTTAAGCCTTTTTTAAAAGAAAGCCCACCCATCTCTCTGCATTTGCTTACATTATTTGACTCCATCATCACTTCCCATTATATATTTTAGTTTTAGAAACATAATGAGGTACAGGTCTGTTTACTGTCTGTGTTAGCCCATACTCTTCTGCTCATTTTTGAGAAATAAGTCAAAGGCAAATAGCCACTTACTTCTTCTCTTTCAGGAACTTCTGGGCCATGCTTGGATGAATTACACTGCCATTCTTTTCACCCATGCAGAAAAAATAGAAGAGGCTGGGTTCAATGAAGATGAATACTTACGTGAGGCCTCTGATACACTGCTAACGCTACTAAATTCTATTCAGCGTAGGTATATTTTCCAGTATAAAAAAGGAAACTCGCTTAGTGAACAAAGACTAAAAATCTTAGAAAGAATCATAGAATTTGTAAAAGAAAATTGTTACCAAGTACTTACCTTTAAGTAAGATTTACGTGAAAGGAAAAGGGCTTTGGGTTTTAGAATCAGCAACCTGGATTCCAATGTGCCTTTGTGACCATAATGTGGACCATCATAATTTCCGTATGCTGCCAGTGAGCATGTACATTGATATAAACCACTTTGGAAAACTGTTCAGCAATTAAAAATAAGATTCCTAAGGCAAACCCTATGACACAATAATTATATATGTACGAAAGAAATGTATAAATCTGTGCACTAAAGGACATGTATGTACAAGAATGTTCATAGCAGTACTACTTATAATAGCTAAAAACTGGAAATTACCCAAATGTCCACTAATGGTAGAATGGATAAACAAATTGTGGTATATTCACACTATGAAATATTATGAAGTAAGGAGAATGAACAAACTAAACTGCATGTAACATGATCAATGAATTATCCAAACGTAATGTTGAAAGAAAGAAGCCAGACATGAAAGAGTATATACTCTATGATTTGACTTGTATAAATTTCAAAGAGTTAAAACTAATGTAAATTAAACTATTTTGATGTGAGAATCACAAGGAAGTCAAGTTACCCTTGTGAGGAAGAGGTGGGAGAGTGAGTGAAAGCAAGCACCAGGGTGGCTTCTGAGATTTCAGTAATGTTCTATTTCTTGATCTGGAAGCTGGTTTCACACAGTGTGTTCCCATTGTGAAAATCCAACAACAAAACACTTCTGACTTATGAACTGTATACTACATATGCTATACTTAAATAAAAGTTAGAGATGAATAATTATACAAATTTTCAAAACTTGCTCCACTGCTTACTTGATGCTAAAAACTTATACTTGTGAAGGCCTATTCCTCATGTGAGATACCTACTTCATATTTACTATAATCATGAAACAACTTAGCATGTAGTAGATGCTCAATAAATGTTAACTTCCCTTTTCCACTTTCATATAATCCCTGGTTCCTATTTAGGCTTGGAAATGTAGGTAAAAGCTCAGAGCCAAATCCTGCAGCACAAATAATGGAAATAACTGTTAACCAAATACAGATAAAGCTTTGACTGAAAAAGAGGCTTCCAGTCTGCCTTGGAAGGTCGGTCAATCTGGATAGGGAGAAAGCTCCAGGATAATCTCAAAGACAGCAGTAAAGATCAAAGGAAATTAATTTGAGTTAATCACAACAGCCAAGTCCATCAACAAGTCAAAATCAGATCACCCCCAAGTTTAACATTCGCATGAGTGTTATCACTTACAAGATTCTTTTCTAATACAGTCTCCAATTTACAGCTTGTTTTCATAAAGATAATTTGTAAGTGGCTTTAGTGTGCATTATATTTTATTTTCCATTAAAAACAAGGTTACAGCTGGTGCTTATTCTCTCAGACTAGTCCTCAAAAATGTACTTAATGTTTAATATTATCTGAACTTCTAACACAAATCTGTAAAGTGCTTCTAGGAGAAAGAATAATACAAGTTCCAACTTGAAACAACATCTCTACTTCTCTGCATGATCCCCTTCTATCGTTGTGGGTCCAGGATTGTGAAGTGGGAGCATCAACAATCAGGCTGAATTTGGAAGTTAAGCAAAAATCGACACTTCCCCAGGGGTTGGTGGCTCACTGACAAAGAAACAGATTTGAGGCCGAGAAGTTGAAACTGCAGTGACTCGTGAAGAACAGAGTGGAAAATTTATGTTCAAAGTCCTTCATACTCTTCATGTATGTGATGTCAGATAACTCTTCATGGAACACAAACACTTTGTTAGCCTCAGGAAAGATATGTGGTACAGAATCATGAAGGATTCAAGATCTCTGAGGCAGGAGTAGTGCTGTGTCTTCTAGTTTCAAAAAGGAAGACCTCTGTGATGTTCTTCCCTGAATTATTTTAATTTGTGTGTATATATATATACACACATATATATATATACATATACATATTTTACATAAATCCCTGAATGTGATATTATATATTTGACTTTTCTTTAGCAATCTTATATTTTGCTTTTTTCAGTTAACTTTTACCTCTCCTCCTTTTCATGCAAATCAGCCATTACAGATAGGTCAACAAAAAGGATGGTATACACTATATTTTCTGCATGGCCAGATAATCACATACATAGAGAGTGTGCACATACACATAAACATAGTTTTTTTTTTAATTTTCATAGTATACTATTTCTTTTTTTTTTTAACATCACCTCATATAAATTACTGCAACTCCAAAATGTAACTTAAACTCACTGTTTTTAAAGGCTGCATAGCAGGATGTACATTTCTGGGAGCATATGTAATAAATTTATGTAACTATTCCTCCAGTTTTATGCATTTCAGTTTTCTGCCATGCAAAGTCATGCTCCAACATGTTCCTGTACATATTTAATATTGATTTCTCTTCTATAAGTTCTATTCCTAAGAGTGAGATTTAGGTTGTAGTATATATATACTTTAATATATATTTTAAAATATATCTTATGCAGTTTCTATTCATAAATGTTGCAACAAACTTAATTTTCAACAACAGCATTTGAGAACCCTTTTCCAATATTCAGGTCATCAGTGTTATTATCTTACACATGAGCTTGGCAAACAAAATCATACCTTGCTTACCGTTTACCTTAATTTGCATGTTCCAGACTACTATTTAATTAGAGCATTTTTATAAGCATGTTTGTCATTTACTCTTCTATGAACTGCCTCTTCACACTATTTGTCTTTTTTGTCATTTTCTATTCGATCACTTCGCACAAAGTTTCTTTGCTTGACAAAAACTTTAGTCAGGCTTCTGAACCTTCTAGGCCCATCTGTGCTTAATTTAGTTTTGGTAAGAACCTTGCCAATAAGTCAGTTACCAAAATCTACCCACAATATATGATCAGGTTCCTTGTCTAATCACCCTGGTCTGTCTTCAGCAAAGATCCTATTGGGTGGGTTTACCCAGACACGCTCTGACCCTTCCTTGTGTTCAGTATTTCCCTCTTGGTAATTTCCCAGCCTGTTCCTTGGCTATAAATTCCCACCTGTCCATGTTGCATTCAGAGTTGAGCCCAATCTTTCTCCCTCACAGTAAATTCCCATTCCAGTAGTCCCTATACCTATCTTGATCCTTTCTTATCATCAAATGTCACAAGTGTCACTGAATGTTTTCTTTAACACTTCCTGCTTGGTAAATAGGAAGAACTCTACATATATTACAGATATTGGTCCAGTCTTTCATGTTGTAATTTTTTTCAATTCTGTTATTTGTCCTTCAGTTTTGGTTATGGTAACTTTAGCCAACGTGAATTTTCTTTAGTCATATATTTCTAAGTACATGCTACAAAATGGTTTTAGATTCATTTCCTTGTAGATGGGTTACTAAGGATATACAGGTATATAAATATATATCTTCTTTATTTCTAGATCTATTCTAGATTCTTAATTCTTTTCCATTATCAATTTGATATATATTACTATCAATACCATAATGATTTAATTCAAATGATTTTTATATCCTTCCTTGATATCTATGAGGGCAAGTTTCCATTTTTCTTTTCTCAACATATTTTCTGACTACTCCCATTCATTTATACATATTATTTTAGATCTCATTTTACTTAATTTCAAAAAACTTATTTTGCAGTGTATTTATGACAAATGACATTTTGTAATATTAAAAATGACATTTTGTAATGATTGCTCCCATGCAAGCATACAAGATGTTTCTCCATCTTATGTTTATTTTTTTTAATATTACTGAATTTCTTACATTTTTCTTTTCCTTAGTTTTGCCAATTTGATAAAATTGCTATTCAGTTTTTCCTCTCAACAGAAAGTTCTACTCTAATTTATACCCATTAAGAATTATTTCTTTGTCTCTGAATTCAGAATCAAGTACTTACTTCTCTACTATTGTTTGGTAACAAAGTAAGAACTGTTTCCCTAAGAACTCTATCCCCAATCCATTATTCCCTCAACTTATTTAAAGACCTTTAGAGCACTTCCATTTCCTTCCTATCCTTTTCTCTTAACCTCATTTTTCCTATGAAAGAAGTCTTTGGAATGCTTCTCCTTTCCCCTTCTTGCTAGATTTTGCTAATTATTTAATTCAAGATTTCCCCTTACAGATCAGCCCTTATATTTCAAAAGTCCCTTCTTACCATTTACATTGAGCATTCGTTTACATTATCTCTTTTACTTACTTAATATACAAATATTAGATGGTCCACTCCTCACCAGTTTTCCTTTCTCTCATCTTCCCTCATCTTTCTAGTTAGTGCATTTTCCTAAAACACCTGCATTCTAGCATAGTATCCCAGAGGCATTGATTCCACATACGGTCTTCCATGAACCACTCTGCAATAGCAATTCTAGCTCCTCATGATAATCAACATAGTGGATGTAGGGAAATGATTGCTTAGTTGGTAATGAGGTTGTTGAAACATAAGAATACCAAGACACTGAAGCAAACACCTGGCTGCTGTGCCACCTAAAGCTGACTGACTTTTTCTGGATGAAAGCACATGTGTATCACTGAATAAACTTACCACCGTTTTTATTGCTAAGTCTAAGTCATGTCCTACTTTTGCTATCTCATGGATTGTAGCCCACCACGCTCCTCTGTTCATGGGATTTCCAGGCCAGAATACTGGAGTGGGTTGTCATTTCCTTCTCTAGGGGATCTTTCCCACCCAGGGATCAAATCCACGTCTCCTGCATTGGCAGGTGGATTCTTTACTGCTGAGCCGCTTGGGAAGCCCATAAACTTAACATTACTGGAGATAATTACAACTTGCAACAAAACAACCATGTGATCAGAATTTGCCTCAGGTAAAATAAATGTTTAGAAAGTTCACCTTTACTACGTTGCCACCTTTCCTATTAAGAGTCTGTAATTTGTAATCTTTCCTCACATCTCTCCAAGTGGCCGTCTGTATGCTATTCTCACTTGGAAGACGAAAATCTCTACTAAACTTTATATGTGAAAGTGCTTTGAACATTTTAGATAACTGGAGGATAATATACTTGACATTTTTGTGCACCTGGGGTTATAACCTCATTATAACCATACATATCATGCTAGGTACCTACCATCCTAGGGAATTAGAAATTCACCTCTAATAACTCACCAGCTCTGACCCTTAACTAGGTTTGTTCATCTAGATACCATTAACTCAATTAGTAATTTCAGATTTCCTTTTTTTAGTTGTTTATCTACACTCTGCCTTTCTAAAAAATAACTTGCTTAGGTTTTCTCTTCTACTGATTTTCAGGCAGATCACAATTCTTTACAAAAGGCTAATGCTTTAAGTGGCACTGCTATTTACTTAAGTTTCCTTTCACAAGCATCTAAAATTTTTATTATCAATTCATATGCTTTAAGAAAAAATGTTATCCTTTTATATGAAAACTGAAGGTTATGGAAAGGGCTATTTCTACCAAAATCATTCTTTTGCTAAACTTAGTAAAAGTGACTTTTGGTTTGCATTTTTCATTAGTCTTTTTCAAAGAGAAATCAAATTGTGTTGTTGATTTTGGATGACTTCTGCACTGGTCTTTCCAAATTCCCCAGGTGTGAAAAGTTGAGTGGGTTTTAAATTAACAAGTATCAGCCAAATATCTTAGGGATGAAAACTTAAGTGTATGCATATATTGAGAGCCTATCTCTATTGGGATGTATGATACTCTGAAGAGCCCATTTACAGAAACAAATGTAAAACTGTCACAGCCTTGATGTGAAGGCTCATCATGTCAATGCCATTGTAGAAATAAGCAGATGTTAATAACTGGTACTTGAACAATTCTACATGCATTATGCCAATAAGAGAGTCAAAAGTAGTAGTCAGCCTTTTCATTTAAAAGGATTATTCATTTTTCCTGCAATTACTGAGCCCATGGCTTGTTTCTGCTGCTGTTGCTAAGGACAATAGCCTGCCAGATAGGAAATGATGTTGATGAAGACATAAAATAACACTTACACACATATTTTACTCAAAAATCCAGAGAATTGGGAATAGGGTATGTTAGGAGGGAGGTGGGAGTAAGGAAAGGGAAGAAAAAAAAGAGGGAATACATAAGGGTGAAAAAATAAAATATACAATAATCTGCTGAAATTCCAGATGGCTCACTTTCAACTAACAATTATTTCATTGTTTTGAGTACTTTCTCTAATTTTTTCTTATACTCCTATGAATTATCTCTGCCAAAACTCACACAAACTTAAAATCATAAGAACTTCAATAAGTAACAATGTATATATAAATTACTAATTCTTTTCCATTCCAAAGAGTTGCTATCTGAAGAAGATCCAGTTTTGTATAGAGGCATATTAGCCATCAGCAACTATCTTTCATTATTATCGTAAAACTTTGGGTTATCATGCAAAGAGTACTGCAAGTGTGTACCGTTATAGAAGTGTTCCTGGTTTAAACACCTACTTTATCTAACCTACCTAAACTGAGTGATATCTTCACAGGCAGACTTCTGGGACAGATGTCATCACAGGACCACGCCCTTGGTAGCAGCGTGTTCACAGAATCAAGGCACGAAATGGTTCTTTAGAAAGGCAACAGCCGCCAACAGCAGCAGCCTATTTTTGCCAAGTGATTCTTCCTAATCACTTCCTCAGCAAAAAGAAAAAAAATATATATATATATAAATTCTCTTTGTAACCACTCCAAAGGAGTGCTTAATGATCTCCTCTCCTTTTAAAATCTCTGAAATACTCCACTAAAGGAGCTGCCCTAACCCCTTTACATGAACTACTGAAGTTTAGGTTTTTTAAATTTATTATCATCTTTCCCTACAGTTTAAAAGAAAGAGAAGTTAAACCTCTTATTCAAATGAGAGAAATCACATTACTATTTCACTGAAAGAGAAAAGCAGCCTATTAGTAAAATCTGTTTTATACCTTAGCATTTATGTAAATTGTTGTTTCCTTGGGGCAAATGGCTGGCTTATCTCTAGGGAATAAAACTGACAAGATGTGTTGAAAGTACTTAGCTAGCTATGAAGGATTAAATTTTTTTTTACACATAGTTCTCTAATAAAACCTATGACAGTAGACAGATATGGGCTTCCCCTGGGGGCTCAGCAGGAAAAAATCTGCCTGTAATGCAGGAGATCCAGGTTCAATTCTTGGGTTGGGATGATCATCTGGAGAAGGAAATGACAACTAACTCCAGTACTCCTGCCTGGAAAATCCCAGACAGAGGAGCCTGGTAAGCTACGGTCCATGGGGTCACAAGAGTCAGACATGACTTAGCAACTAAACCACCACCACCCCTCTCACTTTCGTTAGAAAAGGAAATAGGTCTTCCTTAACTAAAATTTTGGAAGGTAAAGCTTTCTCCACAAAACAGCAATTAGCAATATTACTGTTAGATGAGTTAACATTAATTTGCTTCACTAGTTTATGTTTTGTATCTTGGCGAGAGTTTTAGTTTACAGACCACTGCACAGCACTTAGAACCAGGACTTGTGTCATAATTTAAGTAACCAAAGCACACAGCTAACATGGTACACTTTGATATTCTTATATATTTAAAGGTACAACATATAACTTCCCTAGAAAATTCAGTGAGTATACTCATGCCCGTTTTAATACCCCTGTCATAAGCAATAGTGAGTTGCTCCTCCACTTGCCAAGAACCTGAAAGGACAACTGCTTTTATTTATGTTACACTAACACACAGTAGTTATTAACAGATGTACTGTCTTTCCAGTCTAAGAAAATTGCAAAACAATTTGAAACTTTATCAGTTACATTAAACCAGTGAAAGGGCATCAATGAACAGGGCTGACCAGCATCGAAACACCTAAAACAGCAATTTCAGTGGGAATGCAGGGAGAGAAGAGCAAATTTCCACCAAGAATATCTCTAGTAAGGGGAGAGGTACCACATCTGGTATAGAGGAAGAATCAGGTTTGTTGAAAGACAAGGTTTGTTCATTTCATATATACCAAGGTCTGTTCATTTCATATATACCAAGTAATCTTCTGAACAAGAATTCAACCTCTCAGGAACTCTGATACCATGAAACAGGATAGAAGAGAGAAAACATTAGTTTCTGTATAACACAATATACATCCTCACAACTCAATGAGGTAAGTACTATTATTACACCCATTTTACAGATGAGGAAAGTAAGGTATATAGAGGCTAAACAGTTGTTCAAGATCACACAGGCATTTAAGTTGTATAGCTGGAATCAAAACTAGGTAATCTGGTTTCAAAACCAATATTACTAAGATCTACAGAATTGTCAGCATCTCTAAGAGTCATAAATACAAGTCCAACTTGCTAATGTGCTTATTAAACTTCAGTGAGTTACTCTGAATATTTTGTAAATAGTATAAATGATAATTTACATGTTTTTTAGAAAGCAACAACAAATTATCTGTTTGGTGGACACAGTGCTCTTGTATTCACAGAGACTTAAAGCTCTTCATGAAGATAGAAAAATTTTCCAATTTTATATTAACATGTCCTGAAAATGACTTATAAGAATAATACACATGGAATTTCTACATATACAAAAAGTTAGTACTGTCAATATTCACTATAAGATATACTGGGTCAACACTGCAAGAGAAATTATCTTGGAGGAAGGTCAGCTTTTGATTTTCCTGTTTTAGTTTGCAATATATAAACAGATACCAAGAGGCACTAGCTCTTTAGTCTGTGACCTAATACCATTTCCTACTGTTGAAATTCTTAAAGGGCTGAATACCAGTCAGAGACCACAAGGGTTATTTTTTATTGATTCTCTTAAGAGCTCTCATTCCAGCAACATAAGTAAAACAGAATTAAGTTTTCTGTAAAAATAATAACTGAATGGGGTTAAGTGGATAACTTGATTGAATAATACTTTCATGTAACTTGAAAAATTGAGAACAAATATTTCAATTACCTAAATAGTTGAAATACTTTAAATTTTATTAGATTTATAGAAATGTAATATAATTGGGAAAAATCAGAAAATATTCATGAAGTCTTTTTCCCAAAAGAATGTATCTTGAGTACAAAATAACTTTGGAAATTCATTTGTTTAATTATCAACAAATGTTAATGAGTCTGTTAATATTCAGTTTTTCATGAAGAAGATAAAAATTTCTATGACATGGTAACATGTCTTAGCTTACCAGAATTCCATGGACGTAAATGAATGATACTTTTTATAACTCAGCATGCAGGACTCTTAAACTATTTTGCTTTGTCTTTCCTTCTTATTGTAAGCTATAAACAGCAACAGCGCTAAACTACTGTGTGTGATTTTTCTTTTAAAATAGATAGCCCTACCTCCATAGATGCATCTCTTTTTTGGTAACTCAGTCATCATCTCAAGGTGGGTGAACTTGAAGTTCATAGTGCCTAAGTTAATTTTCATTGTTCCTACAATATCTGAAAGATGAGTGAAAATAGGCACTTGACATTTTAAATTACGCATGTTAAATTTTTGACTACAATTTATTTTAATATATATTCTTGAAATATATTTAATGTGTTTAATATATATTTAGTATGATGGTACATGAAAAAATAAAATATATCCATCTGAAATGTTCTTCTAAAGATAAAAGCTATAAATAATCTTATATTAGGTATCTAAAGAATCTTTGAAGTCACCTAGGATAAAAAGTGGACTGTTGCGTTTATGGTCAATTTAATGGAAACTACATTAGCAACACTTTACAATGTGTTTATTCTTTAGAGTTAGTCAAGATTTATTACTATTATTATTTATTATTTTGTTAGATGCAAAAAATAAGTTCACTACACAGTTGGAAGTTTCAGTATTTAAAAAAAAAAATCACTGTAAGTATACAAATCTGGGTTACTCTGGCAAGCAATAACAATAATGTTCAAATGCCATGTCTCCTAGCTTTTATGCTGTTTGGCTCTTTAGAATCAACAGATGGTCATTTTCAATACCATTACAATATGACTAGTTAATAAGCCTGACAGAAATTTTAACTTGTCTTTTTAAAGAGAAGACATTTACAATAAAGATACTAAAAAGCCAACGGCTTCAAATTGTATGCAACATGTGTCTACAAATGAGAAACTAAATGTTAATCTGAAGTTTTCTAAATGTATAAAGGAAAAGCAACGTGCTAGCCAACATAATCACTGAACAATAAATCATCATGAAACACAGGCAAATTCCTCCTTGTAAGCTCAAAACCTACAGGTATAAATGTAGTGTTTCTCTAATCGATGGAAAACAATACATACCAGGTAAAAGACTACTCAAATCTAGAAGAGAAATAACCACAAAAATGAGCCAGTTATATTTTAGGTATGAGTGACAAATGTATTTCTTTTTATTGCTTTCTATAATGTATTTCAGAAACTGAAGTGTTTTATTTTATTCCACTGTTGGCCATAGTTTGAGCCCTACACACTCCCTTCCCTTTCACCTCAAAGGGAGCGCCTTTGTATGTAGCCACGCATACATCATTAGTGTAAAGATCAGGCTGGATCTGCTCCCAAATCTTCTTTTTAGGATTCAGCTCCTTGTCAGGCTCTCCTGTTGGGAGAGGGAAAATAATACATAGCTAACGTATTAATAAACTGTCCTCAGAGATTTCTAGTGAATTGTCCTAGATACAATCTCTGATCTTTAGACCTGGTAAGAATCTAAATATTTACTTTTAACACTTACTTTATTTCTATGAAATCAGCACTTTTATATTTTTGATCGGTAAAACATTTTGTCATTTCCTTACAAATGTTAAAAGTATTATTTTTTACTCTTTTAAGAAACAGCTGTACAGCTAATTTATTCCCCAAATGATTAGAATGAAAATACAAGATAATCATTTTATCACTACATAGAAAGAAAGATTTTGAACAGATGAGAGCATAATTTGATGTGTTGCATTTTTATACATGGCAGAAGCAGCTTATGCTTTACTATATGTTTCAACACAAAATGACTAAATTGCTGCTACAGTACTTAAAGATTTCCTACGCACTGGAAATAACTTAAGCGTTAGGGTTATCTAGCTAAATATGAAAACTACTCTAAATTTCATCTGCTGCCCATTCTACTTGGTGAGATGGAAAGAGAACCAGCTGAATGAGAGAAGATAGCAAACAATCTGGCTAGTAAGGTGCAAATATCTAAAATGTATAAAAAACTCATACCACTCAATACCAAAAAAACACCCCATTTTTAAACAGTAATTGGGTCCAAAAGCTAAAGAGTCTTGCATATATACATGCTTTGAGATTAACCATCAACTCAGATTTATTAATAAGACTCAAAACTAACAGAAATAATCATGATCTCAGAAAAGTCTGAATGCAAATTTCCGTTTATTATGAGACTAAAAAAAAAAAAAAAAAGGAAAAGAAAGAGGAGGGAGTGTCAGTGCCTTTGTCTTCTTGCTGTAATATTGTGTTCAAGTTATTTTTGGTTGATACTTTAGGGACTAGTTACTATATTGAAATAATTTATGGCTTTATACATTTAAGACTAAAGAAGGAACAGGGAGAGGTTTTAGCCATTATTATAAATGTATTACATGTCATCTTCTAAACTTTATGGAAGCAATGGTTTTGTACTTGGAAAATCGTTATTCAAAGCCAATTAGCAATTCAAAGGTTTGAGCCCCAAATGAAATTTCTATACCACACTTACTATAACATGAAATGTAAATCTCTAGACACTGAGTACATCAAATGAACATCAAAATGTACCAGCAGACACCTTAAGCTTTAAAATGTAAAACATATGCTGAAAATAAAGTACGGATAAATCATGGCTCTCTCTGGGAAAAGAAAAACAAATACAGTAAGACTAATGATCTGTTGCATACATAGTATTAACTGTTGTTTCCTTTCAGATTTACTGCTACAGAAGCAGTAACTGATATGCACAAGCAGGATGAGAATTAACAGACCTCACGTCCCCAAGTTTATCAATTATTTGATGCTGTTCAGCTTGGTGAAGCATTTTATAAGTTATAAGAGTATAATTCAAACAACTGCATGGGCCACGTAAGTGTTAGGTTTTTTCCCTTTCACTTTAGAAAATTTATTATGTTATCTACATATTCATTTGCTAAAGCACAAGGAGAAACTATGAATATGAAAGGAATTTTAGACTTTGCAATGATGTAGATATAAACACACACCAACAGCCAAACAGATTGAAAGATTAAAAAATATGGTAAAGGCAAGAAATTCACTCTGGCCTATTAGCATCTCTAATGCTAAGTCACTGAGTAGCTTAAAAAATCTCCACACTACTTAACGGTAATGTCCAGATAATAACAACTGATTCAAGTGCTGAAATATTTACCTGTTAATTCTATATAAGGTAAGGGGAATAAAAGCTGTCATAGAAATAAAAGAACTATAAGCCTTTTCTGATGAAATAGCCCATATGAATTCATAGCAAGCAATGATCCACCAACCAAAATGTTGGTAATATCTGAGATTCAGGCACATCTATTTTTTGATCTTTCTACAAACCTTAAGCAATAAGTAGCTAAGTTCTATTGGGTCCTGGTTTCTAAATTTGTAAAACAGTGGGTTAAAATAAATGATTTCTTCCAGTTCTAAATATCTGACTTCACAATTTATACAGAAAAATAAAACTTAAAATGCACTTATCAAATATTTAAGTAAAAAGGAAGGCAAATGTTAATCTGAAAAGACAAACCAAGATTTATTTTTTTCCTCAGTGTATGCTGAATCTTAAAAGAAAAAGTTCACTTTTATTTTCATTCCATTCCAATTTAGAAAAATAGAATTTTAGGTTTGCCAGGTATACACATGACATCCTAACCAAAAGTATAAGGTTTGGGGAAGTGTTTTGATTTCCCGGTAGCCAGTGGCGATTGTGTCCTCCTAGAACCAAAAGGCAATACAGTCTTTTAATTTCTGTTTTTCCTCTTAAGAGGTGTTCCACTTTTATGAAAGAAATGTTTATTCTACATCTGCCAAGCATCCTTTCTTTACTGCTTCAAAAGACCTATTTGAAGAAACTTTCTCACATATTAGGAAGCTTCATCTGTCTCAGGAGCACTTTACTAGAGAGAAGAAACGATATGAAATGAACCTTCCTTTTAGATTATTAAAACAATATGAATTTCAACTTACAGATTTCCTCTAAATCCTAAAGGCTAGTAAAAGCATATGCAAGTATATTACTAGATTGACTTTGAGAATTATACATTTTCGGCTCCCTGTCTGAACTTTTCATCTCTTCATTCTTCTATGTTGCATTCTGAGATAATCTATGCTTGAATGATTTTGTAGCACATTAACTGGTTTCTATCCGTATTACACTCTTCTGTTATGTAGGTATCAAAATTAGTATTTCCCTTAGGGTACAATCTCTCTGGTGTTTTATACAATTTGAGTGTTCATGGGGAAGGAATAATTAGACAGTTGTGCTTAATGTACCATCTTATGCCAATCTCAATAAACAATAATATCACTAACAATGGTCATTTAGTGTAAAGTCTTGCAAGTCATATACAGAGTGATTTTAAATTTAAACGTTCCAAACATAGCTTTCAGAACCATGATTCCCAAACTACAAACAGTAACTAATAAATACTTACCAGGGAAAGCATCAAAAGTAATCCTGTCCCCAGGAACAGATCCATCAGGAGGTGCCAAGATGTAACTAATAAATACTTACCAGGGAAAGCATCAAAAGTAATCCTGTCCCCAGGAACAGATCCATCAGGAGGTGCCAAGATTTCCACTTTCTCTGGCGAACTTGCACACATCACCATTGCCTGAGACACTACTCCCCTCATCTTTGCAGGTTTCAGGTTACAAAGTAAAACCACCATCCGATTTTGCATCTGTGTGAAATATACACTGATGATTAAAGATGTACAGAGATTTAGAATAATCTTAGCTAGAATACATTAAGGTACATCTAATATGCTAAATATCAAATATTCTATTTTTGTGGCTGTTTTATCCTTTATCTGTGTCCAAAATCTTTTACGTTAAAGAAGCCTTGTATCAACATGAAAAAAAAAATTCTACAAACTGACAATGCATTACAGATCAAACAGCAGAGGCAATAATATTTCACTTAAAAATAAAGAAATGACTGAGTGAAACAGATTTGGTTTTAAATTTCATTGCTAGTTGCCATGTACTAGCAATGAGACTCATAAAGTTGATCTCCCTGTTTCCTCATAAAATGAGAGAAATTATATAAAGATGCCACAAGGATTAAATCACAACATATATATAAAGCATTTAGCTTAGCAATAGCACTAAAATGAATGCCCATTTTTCCCCTACATGTTTGATCATTTTTAATACTATGCAAGATTCATTTCCCAAATTAAAAAGTACTGATCACTTAACAATTTAAGCTTTATGCATAGCACAACAAACAACAATAGCTATTTCTACAATTTGTTACATAAGTAAATAGAAATTTCTTTAAACTTCAAGAGTTGAAGTCTCAACTTTTTTCTCAATGAGCAAAAATAAGGGACACAGTTGTTTAAATTCTTTCAGTAGGTTTAAAACAAAATAACATACAAGAAGAATCACTGCATGCGGGGACAAGACACATTCTAGATGAAAGATGGTTTTATAAATAAATGTTATGTGCAAATTTACCCCAACATTCTATGATTTAAAAAAAAAAAAAAAATGAACCTAAGGTTCAAATGGAAAAAGCCCCCTTTTTGGTGATCTTCATGAATTCTTCTTCTCTTCAGACATTAAATAACTTTAAGATGACACAAATATGGGAACTTAATAAAAAAGTTACACCAAATATGTATAAGAAAAACAAGAGGGTTAGCTAGATGCAATCTGTTAAGAATCAGATAACAGCTGTGGACTTTTACCTTAGAAAAACAAACAAATGTACAAAATTTGGTATACAGTTTTAGGGAGCTAAGTGCAATTACTTTATAGACTGCTGACTAGTACTGACTTGATGGTTAGATACAGATATGTATATAAATCACTTTGCATATGGCTGTGAATGACAGCTTTTGGAAGAGAAGAACTAGTCTGTAACTTAGGAGAACAAAAAGGTTGAAGCCCCAGCGAGGAGGAGTTTTTCGAATTTGAGCTGGCTCAAGATCAATTGGTTCTTTCTCCAGGGCTCCTTATGAACCTAACTTCATAAGCAGCTATGACAGGGTCCTGGTCCTATACAAAATGAATGTTAAAAAGAAAACGCGCACACCAGTGTCATTTATCTTTTTTCATAGATAAGAGAAATTTCTTCACAGATCTCAATTCCCTCTTTCTTCCCTCAACAAAGCAAACAGATGATACTATTAATATGTGAGACAGACCATATTACCCCTTAGCTTAAAAATCCTCCAGTGGCTTTCATCTCACTCAGAAAAAAAGCCAAAGTCTTTACAATGATCTCTAGGACCCTACAGCATTTGGCATCCTTATCTCTGACTTCATCTCCCAAGACATTTCCCGTTATTCAGTCTGCTACAATGACACTGGCTTCCTGCTGTTCTTTGAACATCCCAGGATAACATCTGATTCAGGGCTGCCTGAAAATGCTATCTCATATCATAAGACAGAACAATTTGTTTTCTTCATTTTCTTAGACCTTTACTTAAATACCACTTTGCTCTTCCCTGGCCACTTTTTTCCCCTAGCTTCAATACTTTCTAGATTCTTTCCTTACTTTATTTTTTTCCTGATATTAACACACTATATATCATGGAAGTTCTGATTCTCCCATAGGGATATGAGCTTCACATAGGCAGGGCCTTTTGTTTATTTTATTATTATTATTGGCAGCGATGGGCCTTTGTTGTGGCATGCAGGCTCTTAGCTGCAGCGTGCTACCTTTAGAGCATACAGGTTTAGTAGCTGCTACACACAGAGTTCTTTCTAGTTGTCCCATGGATGTGGGATCTTAGATCCTCAACCAGGGATCAAACCTACATCCCCTGTATTGAAAGGCAGATTCTTAACTACTGGACCACCAGGGAAGTCCCAGGGATTTTTTTTTTTAAAACAAATCTATCATCCATCTATCTACCTATGTTTCTTTCTTTCTTTCTATTCACTTGCCTACAACAGTTTCTGGCACAGTGCAGATTCTCAGTAAATATCAGCATCTAGAAATAAGAACAGAGTCGGACACGACTGAAGTGACTTAGCAGCAGCAGAAATAAGAATGAATTAACGTAGGGACTTATGCAAGTTCACAAAGTCAATCAGCAACAGAGTTGGCAAAGAACCAAGAGGCAGAACTATTTTAATGTTGAAGACTATGGTCTTTGCAGTATCTCTGAGGCACCATGGAGCAGAGGAAATAGGTAGATGACGCAAATTTCTATAGAAGATGTCTAGAGAAAGCAAGTTAAAAATTATTAATGTCTTTGACACTGGAAATATAGATATATTTAAATATCTAAATAATAAAATTTTAAAACATGCTATTTTTAATGAATAAAGGAATACCATTAAAAAGGTCAAGTTCAATCTTCACAATTCCCTCTCCTTTTCTTCTTCCAGTATGAAAATTCTTGAGTTATAAAGATATAAAGCTTGTTTTCTTAATTTAAGATTGGTGTTTTCGGAGCTTATATAATGGTGATTTTAAAATTAAAATCAGGGAATAGAATTCCATGATGGAACAGTGATGATAAAATAACAAACTAAAAATACTTTTAAAAATTGAGAAAAAATAATACATCATTTCCTTTTTCTATGGTCATGACTTTGATCTTAATTTACACATCTTTTGCAAGTTTTTGGTAGTTTTGCGCACTTTTTGGCGGATTTATCATATCAAATAATCAACTGAATTAATCAATACTGCCTCATGTTGTGTGGTCTGATACAAAATCATATGAAAAAACATTAAGAAAGAGGGATTGACACCGAAACGCATATGTAGAAATAATTTTAGCTATATAGATTACCTGTTCAAGAGGAACATGATTCACCAGGCCACTGACCACTGTTCTTGGGGCTATTTCTCCAACATCTACTTCTTCTACATACAAAGAATCTGCATCAGGGTGTTTTCTGGCAGTGATGATACAACCAATTCGAAGATCCAGACGGGAAACATCAACAGGCTTAGAGTCAGCACTTCCTGCTACTGGTTGCTGTTTTTTCTCCTTTTTCTCTCCTAAAAAATAGTTACAAAAGGTAAACTTCAGAAGTAAAGCAAAAATACAGTATGAAAATCTCCACAGTATTGATTCTGATGAGTTTAAAAGAAAAAAAATGAGGGTTTATCTTCTATCTTCATTTAAGTAACAAAGGAAAGAATTATCCATGTCACAACATCTTGAATCCCCTTTAAGCTCTTTCTCTATTGAACTGTCTATATCTCTAGTTAAAGACTCAAAGTAGATGTTAGTAATCTATGGCTCAAGGTCAAATCCAGCCTGCTGTCTGTGAAATAGTTTCACTAAAACAAAATCATGTTCATTAATTTACATATTGTCTATGCATGCTTTGGTACTCTGGCAGAGTGGAGTAATTTTAACAGAGACTTTAGAGCCTGTAAATAACCCTCTACAGAAAAAATTTCCCTTTCCCTGAAAGAGAGGGAAAAAAATCCTTTAAGATTTACCGTGACTCTACAAGAGTGAAAAATTCTTTAGAAAGACTATCATAAGTAGCCAAATGACAGCATGAACTACAGTCAAATATAATTTCACTGATAAAATGTGTTTCTCACCACTTAACTATACCAGTAAGCATACAGTGAATTTCTCCATTTCTTACACTCTTCTGAAGACTTATTAGGACTTTAGATTTGTCTACAGAAATTACTTGAGTGGAAGAAAACATTTTATTCTGATTATGTTTTCAAAATTCTACTTTTATTTACATGCTGATAATATAACTCTTATAGCATAAGATCATATAGCAAAGTTGGCTTAAAGCTCAACGTTCAGAAAACTAAGATCATGGCATCTGGTCCCATCACTTCATGGGAAACAGATGGGGAAACAGTGAAAACAGTGTCAGATTTTATTTTGGGGGGCTCCAAAATCACTGCTGATGGTGATTGCAGCCATGAAATTAAAAGACGCTTACTGCTTGGAAGGAAGGTTATGACCAACCTAGATAGCATATTTAAAAGCAGAGACATTACTTTGCCGACAAAGGTCCATCTAGTCAAGGCTATGGTTTTTCCAGTGGTCATGTATGGATGTGAGAGTTGGACGGTGAAGAAAGCTGAGCGCCGCCGAATTGATGCTTTTGAACTGTGGTGTTGGAGAAGACTCTTGAGAGTCCCTTGGACTGCAAGGAGATCCAACCAGTCCATCCTAAAGGAGATCAGTCCTGAATGTTCATTGGAAGGACTGATGTTGAAGCTGAAACTCCAATACTTTGGCCACCTCATGAGAAGAGTTGACTCATTGGAAAAGACCCTAATGCTGGGTAGGATTGGGGGCGGGAGGAGAAGGGGACGACAGAGGATGAGATGGCTGGATGGCATCACCGACTCGATGGACACGGGTTTGGGTAAACTCCGGGAGTTGGTGATGGACAGACAGGCCTGGCGTGCTGCGATTCATGGGGTCGCAAAGAGTCGGACATGACTGAACGACTGAGCAAGCGAGCGAGCATAAGTTCACTTTAGCCATTAAGTGAAAATGCAACCTGAATACAGTTCAAATTCCTAAAGTTTACATTTATCTTCTCTGGCAGAAAAAAAAAGTAAGACAAAACAAAAACTTATTTACCTCCTAATCTGTAGGACATAAGCTGCTATGACTTGAAAGCATTGTTTCTTAACTACTTCTTTGTTTCATCTTTGGATAAATATTTACTGAGATCTAACGCATTGAAAAAAAGTAAGATGAGGGGCAAACACTAGCCAGGCACCAAAAATCTCTTATAAGACAGACAGATGTGGACTTCCCTGGTGGCTCAGTGGAAAAGGATCCACCTGCCAATGCAGGAGACGTGGGTTTGATTCCCCACGATCCAGGAAGACTCTACATGTGGTGAAGCAACTAAGCCTGTATGCCACAACTGTTGAGCCTGTGCTCTACTACTGAGCCTGCGCCCTGGAGCTGCAACCACTAAAGTCTTGAGTGTCCTCGGGCCCATGCTCTGCAACAAGAGAAGCCACTTCAATGAGAAGCCAGTGCACCAAAACTGGAGAGCAGTGCCCACTTGCCACCCCACTAGAGAAAAATCTGCACTGAAGATCTAGCATGGCCACAAATAAAATAAATAATATTAAAGAAAAAAAAGACAGATATACATAATGAACATGTGATAAACATCACAAATAAAAAGAAGTACAGAAGCACAAGGAAGAGTAATTCTGTCTGGAGTGGGAATAGATGATTTTGCATAAAAGACATTCACAATTTTCACAAAGATTGCTTATAAAAGAGGAGGTAGAGCTAGTTCAAAATAAATGACAAATTTTTAGTCTCATTAGCAAATTAAAAAAAAAAATAGCACTTTCTATGTAACATATCTGCAAAGATTTTTTAAAATAGTTAAGAGCCTTAATGATAAAGAAATATATATATATATATAATTACTACAAAAATCTTAATAGTTATCTTTGAGTGATAAATTATGTATTTATTTTAAAATACTACATATGGCAACCCACTCCAGTATTCTTTACTGAAGAACCCCACAGACAAGAGGAGCCTGCCGAGCTATAGTCCATGGGGTTACAGAGAGTTGGACACATGTAAGTGACTGAACAACAACAACATACATACTACTATAACAATATGATATAGCTATATTCACGAATTTTAAAACTTTAGTCTCTATGCATTTGAAATACCTTTTTCAGGAATCTACATTACACAGGTGATTATAAATATGAAATTCCATACCAAGAACTTTGATAGTCATCATAAAAGACTTAGAAAAGTTTCATTAACAAATGAGTTATGCTTATAAGTGTAGTACAGAAAGACTGTATGGGTGCCATAGCCCTTGAGAGAGCAGAATTTTGGAATCTGGCAATCTTGGCAGTCAACACTGATGAAACAGCCCTCTATTCCAGCACTGTCCAATACAGTAGTTGCTGACCCCATACAGTTTTCAACATTTAAATTTAAAATAATTTAAAATTCAGTTCTTTAGTCATACTAGACACATTTTTAAACATTCAGCAGCCACACATGGCTATGTCTACTGTGTCGGAAAACCCAGCTATACAGAACAGAAAGTTCTACTGAACACAGCTATTCAAGACCTAGATCTCCATTTGGTCTTAGATGCTCCCTCCTCGAAAGGAAGACTTTGTTGTCTCATTTAACCACAAGGTTGACTCATCTTGCAGCCACAATACTGCATCCTCTTTGAGGATGGACTTTTTACCAAACTTATAAAAACAGGTTGCATGAATGTTTTGTGCCTATTTTATGAAATTCATAAAGAGAGAGAATCAGTCTGACTTGCTTTCATTGTAACCATACCACCTAGTGGTGAAGTGATATAGCAGAGGATGTACAGCACCTAGAAGCTACTCACGCTTATCAAAAGGATTTGACGAGTTAGGTGCTCAAATGGCTTAGATCAGTTCACGAATCCCTCAGCTCTTTTATATTTTCCAAAAAAAGTTTAAAGAGCTTAAGTACCATGAGAGGCGTGTGTAATGAATTATAAAAACGTATTTTATGACATTTGGGAAAATGAAGTCCAGAAAGGAATAAAGGAAAGTTAATAAATAAGGAGTCCGATTTATGATTAGAAAAATAGCTTTAGCAGCCAGGTAAGGACAAACTAGAAAATATGAGGCTTTAACATTAATTCAGATGAGATCATGAGAACCTGAACTACCTGGTATCACAACGTGCTCAGTCACTTGTGTCGGACTCTTAGTGACCACATGGACTGTAACCTACCAGGCTCCTCTGTCCATGGGATTTTCCAGGCAAGAATACTAGAGTGGGCTGCCATTTCCTCCTCCAAGGCATCTTCCCAACCCAGGGATCGAACCTGCCTTTAATTGTGCTTTGCAGATAGGATCAAGAACACCTTCTTGACGCTGTTCTTTCAACAGCATTTATCACTTTGTGTCATCAATACAAGTAAATGCTTTGGGGTACCACAAACCATGCCCATATAAAATGCTGAACTTGATAATTGTGTGTGTTCTGACTGTTCAACCATCAACCAACCCATCTGTCTCTCTCCCTTTCCTTGGGCCGAAATTAAGCCAATTAAGAACCCTACAATGAAGAAAGAGAACGCAAATATCTGTAAAAATTAATTTCACTTGTTTCTTATATTAATGAGATTGCTCAAAAACGTTAAACTATATATACACTTCATGTTATATTTCTACTGGACAGAACTCTCTTAGAACATTATGGCCCAATAATACAAAAAATGAGCTTAAATTAAATGTGTATGTTTTTGTTGCATAAAAGTATGACCAGGACATCAATACAAGACTCTGAAGTGTAAAAGCAACAATAAAACTTTAAAAATCTTTGTCATTAAAAAAAAAGAACCCTACAATGGCCTTTAATAAGTGATCAAGCGGAAGGAAGAGTCACATATTCTTCACATTTAAAAGCTAGGAATGATTAAGCTTAGTGAGGCAGGCATATTGAAACCCAACACAGGCCAAAAGCTGGATCTCATGCCAAACAGCCACGTTATGAATGCAAAGAAAAAAGTTGTTGAAGAAAACTAAAAGTGCTACTCCAGAGAAGACATGAATGATAAGAAAGCACAACAGTCATGATAATATGGAGAAAGCTTTAATGGTCTGGAGAGAAGAGGAAACCAGACATAATATTCCTTTAAGCCAAAACCTAACCCAGAGCCAAGCCTTAACTCTCTTCAATTGTGTGAAGGCTGAGAGAGATGAGAAATCTGAAAAAACAAAAGGTTAAAGCTAGCAGCGCTTGGTTTATGAGATTGAAGGAGAGAAGCTGTCTTCATAACATAAAAATTCAAGGTGAAGCAGCCAGTGATGTAAAAGCTCTGATTCAGAAGGTCTAGTTAAGATAATTAATGAAGCCGCTACATTGAATAAGATTTTCAACGTAGATAAAAACTGTAAGCCTTCTATCGTAAGACACCACCTAGGACTTCCATAGTTAGAGAGAAGTCAATGCCTGGCTTCAAAGGACAGGCTGACTTTCTTGTTAGGGGCTAATGCAGCTCGTGACCTTAAGTTGAAGCCAAGGCTCATCTACCATTCTGAAAATCCTCTGGCCCTTAAGAATGACACTAAATCTATTCTTGTGCTCTATAAATTGAACAACAAAGCGTGGATGACAGTACATCTGTTTACAACACGGTTTACAAAATATTTTGAGCCCTTTGTTGAGAGACTTTCACCTCACAAGAATGATTTCTTTCAAAATTTTACTGCTCACTGGCAATCCACCTGGTCACTAAGAGCTCTAATAAAGATGTGCAGTGAGATTAAGCTTGTTTTCATGTCTGTTAATAAAACATCTATTCTACAGCCCATGGATCAAGAAATAAATTTGACTTTCAAGTCTTATTCTTAAGAAATACACTTTTTAAAGCAACAGCTGCCACATACAGTAATTCCTCCAACAGAATGATGCAAAGTAAATTGAAAACCTTCTGGAGATGATTCACCATTCCAGATGCCATTAAGAATTCATGGAAAGAGGTCAAATATCAACATTAACAGGAGTTGGGAAGAAGACTCCCACCCTCATGTATACCTTTGAGGAGTTCTAGATTTCAGTGGAGGAAAAAACTGCAGATTTAGCAAGAGATCCAGAATTACAAGTGGAGCCTAAAGATGTGACTAAATTGCTGCAATCTCATGATAAAATATTAGTGAATAAGGGATTGCTTCTAATGAATGAGCAAAGGAAGTTGTTTCTTGACATGGAATCAACTCCTAGTGAAGAAGCTGTGAAGACTGTTGAAATGATAACAAAGGATTTAGGACATTACATAAATTTGGCTGATAAAGCAGTTGGCAGGGTTTGAGAAGACTGACCCCAATTTGGGAAGAAGCTCTATTGTGGGTAAAATGCTATCAAACAGAATCATATGCTACAGATAAATAGTCTGTAAGGCAGATTCAACCATACAGTAAACTTTACTGTTGTCTTATTTTAAAAAACTGCCACAGCCAGTCAACCATCAGCAACCATAAGCTTGATCAGTCAGCAGCCATCAACACTGAAAAAAGACTCTCCCCCATCAAAAAGATTATGACTTGCTAAAGGTTCAGGTGATGGTCAGTATGTTTTAGCAATAAAGTATTTTTATTAAGGTATGTACAGTTTTTTGTTTTTAGGTATACTGCTATTGACCACTTAAAGACCACAGTATAGTGTAAGCATAACTTTCATATATACTGGGAAACCAAAAAATTCTTGTGACTTGCTTTCTTGTGCTACATGCTTTATTTTGATGGTCTGGAAATGAATCTGCAATATCCCTGAGATATGACTATACAGGTTTTGGTAGTCAATTAGATATGAAAATTGAGGGACAGTGACAAGTTAAGGTGACTGCAAGATTTCTACTCTAGTTGTCTAAGTGGACAGTGATATACTTTCTACTTCAGTTCTCACGGATTCCTAAAACGTTAACACCCCAATGCTAGTTCAGACATTCTACTTTGACTGGAATATTGTTTTCCTATCTTCATGACTGCTCCTAAGCTACCTTTCTACCTGTGCTTTCTCTGCAATTGTTCCCTACAAATATATTCAAATTCAGTCATACCAAACTACATATGGTTCTCTACTTTCTGGTTTTAGTTTTGCTAGTCCCTCTACCTCAAGTCATGCTCTTACCCTGTCAAGCTGATCAAGCTTTACACACCCTTGAGGGCCCACCTTTAATGTTCCATTATCCTACTGTTCTTAAACTTTATTCTAATTCATAAAAGTTTGAACTTTCTTCTTGACACCATTATAAAAAATGTTGACATTTGGTAAACTAGTCAAGTGCCAAAAAAATACCTTTCTTTTCAGTTTTGTCTTTCATCTTCTTTTCTTCTTCTCCTCCTCCTCCTTTTACTTGCTCTTTAGCACCAGAAGATAAGGTTGTTATTGATATAGACTGTATCTCATTTTCAGAAACCACAGAATCAGTTTTTAGTGGAGTACCAGATGGAAATGGTATCTGTTTTACTGACAAAGAAAATGAAATAATGTCATTTATGTTAAACAAACGGGAAACTGTGAATCATAAACTATTTTGAAACAAATACAGTTGATATACAATATTATATGTTATAGGTGTTCAATATAGTGATTAACAATTTTAAATGTTATACTGTATTTATACTTATTATAAATATTGCCTATATTCCCCATGATGTATAATATATCCTTGTAGCTTATTTGATACACAATTATTTGTACCTCTTAATCCCCAACTCCAATATTGCTCGCTCCCTTTCCCTCTCTCTGGTGGTAACCACTGTTTTGTTCCCAATGAGTCAGCTTTTTTTTTTTTTTATTGAATTCACTGGTTTGTTGTAATTTTTAGATTCTATCTCTAAGTATTTGACTTTTTCTGTCTGACTTAATTCACTTGGCATAATACCCTGAGTCCACCCATGTTGCTACAAATGGCAAAATTTCATGTTTTTATGGCCGAATAGTACTCCATCGTGTGTGTGTGTGTGTGTGTGTGTGTGTGTGTGTGTGTGTGTGTGTGTGTGTGTGTGTGTGTGTGTGTGTGTGTGTGTGTGTGTGTGTGCCACATCTCCTTTATCCACTCATCTGTTGATGGACATTTTCGTTGCTTCCACATCTTGGCAATTGCAAACAATGCTGCTGGAAAATTGGGGTGGATGTAATCCTTCCTAATTACAGTTTGGTTTTTTGGATATATAACTAGGAGTGAACTGCTCGGTTATATGGTAGAATATGAATTCTTCTTAAAAAAGAAAATTCAGCATATATGATTATCAAGTCTCTACTATCTAAGACTGTAAAAAGGCTGTCAGGAAATTAAGTATATTTTAACCATAAAAGAATAAATGCATTATTCTCCTTCAATCACTAATGACTGACCTGAGAAAATTACAGATAACAACCATATAAACTAACATTTATTATGAACTTACTGTGTCCCAAACACTTTTCCAAATGCTTTATCTGAATTAACTCTTACAATTCTTATAAATACCCTAAGCAGTATCCACATTTATAGATGACCAACCTGAGCAAGAAGGTTGATCAGGGAGATTAGAAGCTCAGCTTTTAACTAAGTCACAGAGATTACAAATGCATCTTTCTAAACTCCAATTTTGATACTTTTTGCATGATCTTAGGCAAGATCACTTATTTGCCTTTTCTAAGTTGCTATTTTCTCTTCAGTATAAGATGATAAATGCATGCCGCCTTTCTCATGAGTAACCAAACATAAAATCTAACTTAATAAACAATATATGAAGTTAAGAAGCTGATTCATCACATACATAGTGAATTAGGGATATAATATTTTATACCGAGGCAGTCTGTTTCCAGAGACTACACCTCTCATGGTTTGGCAAGATGGCATGTTTTTCACTCAGGTTTTCTCTTAAACTGAACGACCAATTGGAAAGATGTTTTAGTAATAGTCATTTTTATATCAGAATTAATAGACAGCAGCATTACTTGTTCATAATTTTATCTCAAAAAATGTTTTAAAGAACACTGCTCCAGCAATGTGAAAAACATATTCACTGCCTAGTAAACATGGAAGAATATAATCTTGTGAGGAATTATGATGTGGCTTATTTTCCAGCCAATATTCAAACCACTCTTCTGAGGTATATGTAAAGTTCCTTGGAAGTTACTGCTTCATTTAGTAATGAGAAGCTCCATCTATTCCTATTTTATTAATGTCGTTTTATAATAATATGAATTTATCTAGACACTTTTAAAATAATTCAATAAAAACCTTAATTTCATTTACAGCATACCAGGTGAAATGATAATTATCTGCTAATCTGGATAACTTAAAAAACAGTATTTGATTTCAGGCAAATTACATCTCTAAGCTTCAATGTATAAAACAAGAATATTTGTGTACGTAAGATTTTAAGGATAAAATACATAAGTTATATGAACCACTTGGTAGTGCCTGGCATACAGAAAAACTTAGTAAATGTTAACTAAATACTATCATGGCTTATTTTCAAAAACTATTTAACAGGGCATAGTAAATGATCAAGTTTAATAGGGGATCAGTGATGATCACAGTAGAGATTAAAAGTGCAGCTCTCTAAACTCCAATTTTGGCATTTTTTGCACGATCTTAGGTAAGATCATATATCTGCCTTTTCTAAGTCTGTATTTTCTCTTCAATGTACGAGGATAAATGCATGAGAAGGGCAGCTATGAGGATGAGATGAGTAATCAAGCATAAAACCCAACTTAATAAAGAATGTAATAATTATTGTTATGAATCAACCTATAATTTCTATAATTAATCACCTCCATTTTGAATTTCTGCCTTAATTAGCTCTTGTTTCAATCCTTCAATTTCTTTCTTCAATTTAGCATTTTCAACTCGAAGTTTCTTCTCTTCTCTTAAAGTTGCCTGCAAAACTGGGATCAAGAACCACCAGTTAAGATATAGCTGTGTTTTCTAAAATGTTTCTTATGAATACTACTTGATAAAAGCATAGCCAGTATAAACTAAGCTAGAACCAAATGTTTCACCAGTTCCTCTGTTATCAGTTTAACATTTATTAAAACAACATGATATTTAAAAGAGAAAGGGAGAAAATCTGTGAAGTAAAAACAACAGAAGAGGTTTTGTTTATCAATCATTTTCCTAGCTTTTATAAAAATGCTATGACAATGTAAGAACCTCATTCAGTGTTAGTAACGGATTAACTGAGACAAATATCAGATATATTAAACTTTTTTCAAAAGTCTAAGATCTAATAATGATACCAAACAATAAAAAACTGTTCTCATTTCTTCCTTTTTAATCAGTATCTTGTAAAAAGATATGAAAACTTTTTAATTCTTAATGTCTCAAAAGTAGAGCTGGTCAAACATTAAATGAAATGATTTGCTCAACATAGTGTGTTAAAGGTGAGCAGTAGGGTATGCTGCTGCTGCTAAGTCGCTTCAGTCATGTCCGACTCTGTGCGACCCCATAGACGGCAGCCCACCAGGCTCCGCTGTCCCTGGGATTCTCCAGGCAAGAACACTGGAGTGGGTAGCAATAGGGTATACAAAATATAAAAGACAAGGATTCTCAGTGGGGTTGGTACTGCTCTCTAGGTGGGACTTTGAAAATCTGTAAGGGAATTTTTGGCTGTCACAAATAATGGGAGTCAGTACTAGCATTTGGAGGGCAGAGGTCAGGGATTTCAGATGTTCTGCAATAGGTTAGATATTCCTGTGAAATGAAGAACTGTCTCACATCCTGCAGGATTTTGCAGTGACATTGTACAGATACACAGGTGAAATCCTGTTTATTATTTGAGCCTAGATTCTAGTTATTTTTTACATTCAAACATTTTTAAACATTTTCATTATACTCTGAATTTTCTAGGAATCAAGCATGCAAATCAAGGATGGAATGTACTTTGTTCTGTTCAAGAGTTCTACCTAAAGAAACATCATTCATCATTTTGAGTAAATTAAAAACATGACTCAAAGCTGATTTTGGTAACTGAGTTGCCAACACAAAGGCACACTATTATATCAATCTGTACTATGCCTGTTGCATTTTTGCTGATTCCATGTATGCGAATCACATAGCATGTGATACTTTTGTATCAAGCAGTATAGTCCTGCCCATGTATTTACTTACATATACATATTTATTACTACTACTCTCCATAAATTACTTCCTTTTTAATTCTCTTCTATATTACATACATCTCTATAATCTCTTCATCTTTCTAATGCAAAGAAGCATTAAGAATTTTAAAAAACAGTAAGAAAAATCCTTTTTAAATTTTAAGAAAAACAGTAAGAAAAAGTATTTATAAAACATTATAAAAATAATTAAAACAGTATTTAAAAAGAAGAAAAATTTGACAAAGGGAAAAATTTTTAGATAGTAAATGTAGGATCCTGTAAGTCATGCAGTTTTATGTAGCAGAGAAAACCATTTATTTAAATAAGTGATGGTAGAAGATTTTGGAATTTTCATAGCATTACCATTGGCTATTGAGAAATAAAATATACAAAAAACAACCTAAAATCTGGAAGCAGAAATTTAGATTTGATATTTTTTTGAATACATCATGGCAATTTCGAGGTAAAACTTAAGCACCAGAAAAACTGTAAAAATTACTTCAGAAAATACCCGAAAAGAGAGCAATGTGAAAGTAAAGATTTTCTTTTATATGAAGTTAAAGGAGATATTTGAGTTTCTTTTTGATTTTACCCAGCTTTCTTCATTTTTAGTCTCTAACTCTATACTTACTTATTTTAAATATTAATTTTTATTAGTCTTGAATTAATACATTGTTTTCTCTAAATATTACGTGTTCACCATACACCAATTCTAACTTATCTTAATCCCAGAATATTTGTTCACTCATAAGTGTAATATTAAAGGAATACAGAAGTCATCACCAAGACTGTGAAATAATATTGTCTGTAGTAAACATTTTTTTTGCTGTCACTAAATGAATTCATTTTAAGTATCTCCCTAGAAAACTTAAATTTTCAAATTTTCTTTACTTGCTTTCTCCTTAAGAAGTGCAATTTGCTGCTTAAGATATTCAATAATTTGATCTGCTTCTGCACCCTTCTGCTCCAATCTCTTCAGAACAGCATCACCGGTTGCCATTTTTGCCAAGAAACGGCAGAAAATCCTAAGTGAAAAAATGGAAGTGATACATTATACTATAGAATGAGTAAGTTTATTGTACAGGACACCATAAACAAGCAGTCTGAAAGGAAAAACATTTTCTACTGCAATAGAACTATATAATATAAAAACAAATCAATTAAGAGGCAGTAGGTTAATAGATTAATTCTTCACTTTTCTGATTGGAAAAGAAAATCAATTTTTTCCCAAAAGCAGAAAGTATGATATTTAATCATATTTCAGGTTGGAAAGTTTTAAAGAGAGCTTTAAATACTGCAGAATATTATGACATAAGACAGGAACACTAAGAGACAGACTAATATCAACCTTAACTAAGAGATAACTGAGTACTATACCTGAGTTCCAAAGTAAAGACAATTACTGAATTTCTTCTTTATATGTTTCTTTCATATATTGGATATTTCTACTGTCTATTTAATTATGTACAAACTTACATGTAAGGAAGAACATGTAAGTTAGGAAAGATAGTATTAAAGGAAAAAGATCAACAATTAGGAAAACATCAACATTAATCATATACATACTGAGATATAATGTCAGTGTGCATATATTATATATATAGAATTCTTTACATATAGACATATATAGACACATACATACATAGAATTCTATATATATATAGACACACTGACATTATATATATAACTATATATATAATTCTACATAATAGAACATACTCCAATATAATATATATTATATATACATACACTGACATGACATATATAGAATTCTGTATATTATATAAATCTATTTTCTTTTGTAGAAGAAAATAGGACTTTAATTTTATAATAATTCATAGAAATTAGAAGACATCCTATCAGTATGCAGATAATGCATATATAAGCAAAATTCTGAGATTAATTCATGTTCAAAAGTTCAAACTTTTGAGGCCAACTTCATAGTTTATACTGCCAAATATTAAGACAGTCACAATGACAAAAGGTTAATCATTAACAATACTAACAATTGCTTTTTACCTAATTTAACATCAGTCTACAGTTCAAAGCATGACACAAACATTGTTGAAATGGTTCTAATTTTAAATAAATGATACACAGTGAAATTTTTTTATTAAAAAATTGGCTAATAGTGGACAAATAATATAAGATTGTTTTAAAATTTCAAATTATTAGGCAAAGAAACTGAGATGTTTATTTTTTATAAAAAGAAAACCAACCCTCAAAAATCTTTATGCTAACGGTGACAATGTGTGACATAGAAGCAGTTTTAAAAACCCTATAAAAATAAAGTTGTTAGTAATGAAGAAAATATAAATGGGGCAAAAGTGGTTAATCTGGAAAAGCCACAGTAAACTGCTCCATGGACTATTACTTAATAGCTTAGAAAAATAGAGTAAAAAAAAGTACAAGAGTGAAAATGATGATATAACTTCTTAAATTCTGCCAATTTTTTTACCAAAAGTGAATACACAATAACCCTGTTATTGTTCCTCAAATGTCTGCAAAGCCAGAATTCTAGAGAAAAATATATGGACATATGATGAAAATTTAAAGTAAAAAAGTTATTTTTTTTGAACTTTTAGTATCCCAGTTACAGCATTCTTTTAGTCTTGACGTCTACTCTATTTCAGTTAACATAAGTAATGACCAAATATTACATATTTCAATAGGTGAAATACAGCCATTGCTAACAAAACAATGATTTGATTTGGCGTAAGTTGTTTGGCATAATTGTAACTTTTGCTTCCCTACCAATGAAAAATTTGATGAGTGATACAAACATGAACGTGAAATTAGTGATACACATTAGAAAAAACCCTAGTAAACTTGTCTTAACAGATATGAAATAAAAAGATTTAAGTGTAAAACAGGTCTCATAAATTGAACAGTAGGTCCACAAAGTCATCTCATAAATACATAAAGTTGCTTACAAAACCAAATATGAAACATGTGCCCTAATTTACAAAACACAGCTTCAAAACTAAGACTAAAAATAATTCACAAAACACAGGTAATAAATCCTAGTCTACAGGCAAAAAAGATCTATAATTTTACTGAAATAAATCTATTAACTACCTGGAAAACATAGTTATAATAATGAGTTAAGTAAAATATAACTTTTGTGATACATATTGAAGCACAGGCTAAGTTTAGGAAGAGAGAATGCCATGTTTCAAAACACAGAAACTCAAATAAGTCAAACATATAAATACATGTACACATAAGAGAAAACAATGCGATAAAGGGAGATGATAGAATAATCCTCAAAATCTTTGTTATCTAATGGTGAGGGGTTAGGATATATAAAGTAAAAAGACTAGCCATTCCAGGGGAACCAGTATATTATTATCACAAACTGAAAACAGGAAAAAATTACAGCTAGTTAAGACAAGCTAATAATTCATTTGGTAGAAAATGGTTTAACAATCAGCTTTAAACATTTTTATAAGTAAATTTTATTTTATAAGTAAACTTTAAACAAGAAAGTTTTTTCTCAATAAAATGTATGTATCTCTCACTCAAATACAAACAGGTAAAATGCCATCCAACTTTTCTTATACTTTAAATATTGCAGGACACTAATATACTATCCATATAAAAGTAACTAATATAGTTAATTAGAATATATTAACTTAGTTAATATATTAAAAAATAAGTATAATTTATATCCTTAGCCATAAGTGTAAAAATACTTGCTTAGATTAAGGCCTAGTTTTAAACTGGTAAAAGCCAGAACTTAGAAACATAAACTACCTGAAACATTCAGTGAGTGGATAAGCAAAACAGGAGAAATAAGAAAGAAAAAAGAAACAGTATTAGTAACAGAAATGTTACTGGAAAACACTTCCGTGAGCCATGAAATCTTAAAATACTGAGAATACAGAAGGATCCTATTCAACCATTCATACATAAAATAATTGTGGATGAAGCCATCTCGATTTTCTTCAGGTACTGGTTAAAGAAGCGACTGGCTACCCACTCCAGTATTCTTGCCTGGAGAATGGACAGAGGAGTCTGGTGGGCTACAGTTCATGGGGCTGCAAAGAGTCAAACACCACTGGGCAACTAACACTTCCACTTTCCACTTTCATGTTTAGGGCAACAGTGCTAGCTTAACAACATCATTGCTCTAAGTTCAGACAAATGTTTTATCATTCAACCCGGTGCTCATTTCACTACTGTGTGCCGACTGCTCCACAGTGTTCAATTTTACATCGAGTATCCGCTGGATTTCAAAATTTTAGGCCTGCTTAGCCTCCTCAGAGCTTTTAATATGCTAAATACATATAGGATTTCTCACAGATGACAAAGTTAATAATAAGTAACTTCTGCAGAGCATTTATCGTGGGCTGGCTAAATGCTTTACATAGATCAGCTACAAATACAGTAATTATCTCCATTATATACAGAAGAAAACTTGACTTAAAATTAATTTGCCTCAGGTCATGTGGCTAGTTAGTAAATGAGGATTAAAACTTAGGTCTGTCTGATTCTGGAGTTAGCTCTTTTAATGCCCAAGCTATAATTTCGATTAAGGATATGATTATGAAGCACTTCCCAAAGTATTTAGCCATGGAATACTAACCAATGAAAAGCTATTAAAATTTACTTGAACAAGTATTTTCCACAACAGTTTGGGAATGCTGACTTACTCTGTGCCAAAATTAAAAAAAAAAAAAAAATTATGTGATTAAAATAGATATAATACTTAACTGCATGCACAGTAATCATAAATCTAAAACATTTACAGAGAAGAAAAAGTATACCCAGTATGTTAACTGTATTTGGATAGTAAGAGTTAAAGCTTTTTCCCCTTTTTCCTCTACTAAATTTTAAAAACTAAACATTTTTATGATAAAAAGGTTTGAAAAGTATTAGCTAAGTTATTCTGCCCTTTCACATTGTTTTTTCAACGTAACCACCATATTTCACCAAACCTAAAATGCTGCTGTAAGATGCCACTAATCATAAAATCAGGTGAAGCTGGTTTTATGAAATACATAAATTTAGACTGTATCTTAATCATTAAAACACATACATAAAAGATTATTTCTGAGGTTCCTATCATTTTTGTTTTTAAGGGTTTTTTTTTTTAATGGACCATTTTTTAAAAAAACTTTTATTGAATTTGTTACAATACTGCCTGTGTTTTATGATTTTTTTTTTTTTTTGGCCACGAGGCATTTGGGATCATAGCTCCCTGACTAGGGATCAAACTCACACTCTCTGCATTAGAAGGCGAATCATTAACCACTGGATCGTCAAGGGAAGTCCCTGAGAGCCCTATCATTTCTAAACAGCTTCCCTTTACTTCAGCAATCTCTTTAGTAGTCTTCCCCACTCTGATTTTAAATTGCCAGTATTTAAAAAATTAACAAATCTTTGATCCCAGTCTCTCAATGTTAGGAACCAAACAATCAAACAATTGCTTTGAAATGGAAGTTTTAACTGCAGATTTTCATTTTTACTTTACAGTATAGAGAACTCCACAAAAGTTTGGAAGTGATTCTCTATTTCTCAAAATATCTGATTTTGCTGTTTCAGAATTACAATTAGCTAAAAATTTATATTCTCCTTAGACACTCTGAGCATTGTATCTCAACAAATATAAGACGCCGTCAGTTCTAAAATGGCTCCAGTAATTAAGGAAAAAACCATAGCTGATTTAACTGATCTAATGCTCTCTTACATTTAGTTACATCCTGTATTATGTACTGAAATACCTGCTTTAATTTACTGCTTTTTGCTTTCAAGTATTTGATCAGGGAATGAATTCAAATTCCAGCTCTGCCACTCATTCATTAGCTGTGACTTTATTACTGAAGTATAGCTGATTTACAATGTTGTGTTAGTTGCATGTGCACAGCAAAGTAATTCAGATACACACACACACGTTCTTTTCCAGACTCTTTTCCCATATAGGTTGTTACAAAATACTGAGCATAGTTCCCTCTGCTGTACAGTAGGCCCATGTTACTTAACCCATTTTATATGAAGTAGTGAGTGTAAGTTACTCCCAAATTCCTAATTTACACCCTCGTGCCCCATCTTTCCCCTTTGGTTACTATAAGTTTGCTTTCTACATCTGTGAGTCTGTTTCTGTTTGGCAAATAAGTCCATTTTTAGATTTTTACATATAAGGGATATCATATGATATTTGTCATTCTCTCTCTGACTTAACTTCACTTAGCATGATAATCTCTAGGTTCACCCATGGTGCTGCACATGGCATTATTTCATTCTTTTTTTATGACTGAGTAGTATTTCATGGTGCGTATGAGTGTGTGCACGCACATGTGTGTGTCTATACACACCGTATCTTCTTTATCCATTCAGCTCTTTGATGGACATTTAAGTTGCTTCCACGTCTTGGCTGTAGTAAATAATGCTTAGGTAAACACTGGGGTGCGTCTATCTTTTCGAATTACAGTTTTCTTCAGCTATCTTCCCAGGACTGGGATTGCAGGATCATACGGTAGGTCTAATATTAGTTTTTTAAAGAATCTCCATACTGTTCTTCATAGTGGCTGCACCAATTTACATTCCCAACAGTGCAGGAGGGTTTCCTTTCCTCCACACCCTCTATAGCATTGATAATTTGTAGATGTTTTTGATGATGGTCATTCTGACTGATGTAAGGTGACAACTCATTATAGCTTTGATTTGCATTTCTCTAATAATTAGTGATGCTGAGCATTTTTCATGTGCCTTTTGGCCATCTGTATGTCTGCTTTGGAGAAATGTCTTGGATATTCTGCCCATTTTTTGATTGGTTTGCAATGTGATCACCACAATAATCCAGTTAACATCCTTTACCATACATAGTTATAATTTTTTTCTTATGATAAGAACCATCAAGATTCAGTTTCCTATTTTTTAATATGCGAAACTATTATTAACCACAGTCACTACGCTGCACATTACATCCTTGTGACAATCATTTTACAACTGGAAATTTGTATTTATTCTTGATTGTTTTTCTTTACTCACCAGAGCCTTCTTCCCCTTTATGAATGAGGACACAGGCGATGCTGCAGGGCTTAAGGGATGGCTATGAGAGTATGGCTAAGAGAAGACAGTCCATGTATTTCAAACACTATGGCCATTAACACAGAAAAGCTTTTTTTCCAGTGACATATACATAAAATTTTAAAAGGGATATGTCTTGGTTTCCCAAGACCCTCTACCAAACAAGGTCATCTTTTATCTGGTCAGATTTTTCCCAATAGGATTTCACCAAACCTTTACCTTATAGGTGCACTCACCACTATTTTTTATTTTTTCCATTTCTAATCCAAGAACACAGTTAATAATAGTAGCCACTATTTTAATGGGCCTGGCATATTACATACTCTGTCATTTAATCTTTATAACCTTGTGACACAATATTTCCAGTTTATAGATAAACTCAGAGAAATTATTGGACTTGGCTAAAATCATTCAAATATTAAATAGTAAAGCCATGATTTTAACTTGTATTTGATACTCCTAACCTCACACTAGGAGTCATTTTAAAGTATTACCCAAACAAAATTTAAAAAGATTAACTCATCATCCATTAAAATTCTTGCATAACTAAATTATGAGGACTGAAAATCTCACTGGCCATTTCTTACCACCCCTAGTTAAGCCACCACCATAACTCTCCAGAATTTGTGCACAAGTCTCCTACCTGGTCTTTCACCCTATTCCCTCCAGTATATTCTGGACAGCAGCCAGGGAGATCCTTTCAAAAGGGCAGTCAGGATATAACACTTCACTGCTCAAAACCCTTCAATGACCTAGATGCCCTTCAAGATCCTTCATGACCTGTTTCTGCTCTCTGATCCTTTCTCCAGCTTTAACTCCTTCACTCAACTCTGACCTACAGGCATCCCTGCTGTTCAGGCGAGTTTCCGCCTGATGGCTTTTGCAGTGTTTGATCCCTCAGCCTGACTCCACTACCGCAAAAATATGATTGTTGTTCAGTCACTAAGTCCCGTCTGACTCTTTGTGACCCTATAGACTGTAGCCCGTCAGGCTTCTCTGTCCCTGGAGATTTTCAGGCAAGAATAAAGGAACAATTTGCCATTTCCTTTTCCAAGTGATCCTTCTGGACCAGGGACTGAATCTGTATCCCGCATTGGCAGGTGGATTCTTTATCACTGAACCGCTAGGGAAGCCCCTCCCCCAAATACTCTTACAATTAACTCTCTTGTTTATGTCACTTTTACTTGAGAGTGACCTCTTCAGTGAGACCTTCAATGGCCACACTAAAATTTCAAGCCATATCCCCCTTTCCTGCTTTACTATTTTTCTTTTCAGCACTCATTACGACCTAAGACACGGTAATGTTTTAAATTCTGTTTAATAGGTGTCTTCCTCAATAAAACATGAACTACGGGAGAAAGGAATTTTTATCTGTTTTACTCATTCCTTTATACCAACGCCTAAAACGGTGCTTGGAACATGGTGGACGTTGAATAATTACATGTGCAAAGAACAAATTCCTATCACTGCACCCAGTGCTCTCTCACACGCACAAAAGTAAACATGTTTGTGCATATACTTTTCCCAGTAACATCCTTTCCCTTGGCCCCGCTTTTCATTTTTAAAACTTGGCTCCTTCAAGAGGTACCAAGCTCTTCCATATTTCCTCAGGCCTAGATCAGCGCTGCTGTGCGCGCGCTTCCCACTAGTACCCGCAGGCCAGTCCTACCTCCCGAAGGCGAGTAAGGGAAAAGGAACTCCTACGATCGTAATCCGCCCTCCCCGGGACCCTCTGCGGACAACACTCACATGTATCGGTGGACTGAGGCACCTCAGCAGCCTCGGGCGGCAGCAGGTAAAGAGCGCCTCCGCCTCACGAAGGCAGTGAGAAAGGACCCAATAGGGTGTCCTCGCTAAACGCCCGAGCGGTCTACAGAATTCACTCCAAATTCTCTGTCCCCCCCTTTCCTGTGCTCAGGCACACCACATTCTCTGTCGTCCATTCCCTCAGTGAATAACGCCAATTATCCTGCACCTCTTCCTCGGTCGCTACATTTTCTCTTCAGGTTGGGCAAGAGGCAAGATGCCAGACGCCGGGGTCTTTCCTTAGAATGCCGTCGCAGAATCTGTGATGTCAGAGGAAAAGGCCGATCTGCGGGTAGCTGGGAGATCTGGGAGCTGTCAGGGGGAGAGCGCAGGGCTCGCGCTCCTGGCCGGATTCCGAGCAGGCAACCCGCGCTGATTCACTCGCGGGCTGAGGGCAGTCTTTGAGCTCCCCGAGCTCCAGGAGCAGCCTCTTTTGTAGAAGTACCTGCAATGCGCGGCCTGGTGCCCTAAGCAGTAGCGGCAACACCAGCCACAGCGACAGCTCTGGGGCCCTGTGTAGCGGCTCCATCCCCTTGTCTTTGTGTCTGCCTGCATCCCCAGACCCAGAGGCAGGTATATGGGTTTCCCAGTTTTTTATGGGTGGGTGTGTCGGGAGGTAGAGGAAGGTCAGGTGCAGCGAGTGGCCCCGCACTTCCCGCTGTGATTGAAAGAGGTCACCGGTGCTGCTTTTGACTACTGATAACAGTATCCAATCCCCACCTACAGCCTTCCTTCTCCCTGCTCACCTGTGTCCTTTGAGAACTGTAGGCAGCTTTTTAAAAGGAACTGCTGCCTGACTGTTCCAAAGGAAGGTTGAAAGAGGAGCTTAGAGAATGTGGATTCGGCTCTCCACCAGTCAACGTAGATTCGAACTCTTGCTTTGGTTTGTTCCTTGTTTTCAAAGGCTTAGTCAGTTATCGAGATGTGATATTCACTTGTGAAGTGGAAGAATGTAAAAGAGTTGTCAGTGGTCGCTTTTCAAGGACTCATGTCCCTGTTTTTGTTTGGGCTAGAGAGACAACTGCGGAAAAGTATATAAAGTAAATGGACTAGTGTTATTAACCCATTAAAAACGTGTAAACTGTTTTATTTATAATGAAATAAGCATCTTTTGCCCAATTTTTGAGCTTTTTTGCCTATGATGCATTTCTGCTTCACGTTCTTTGAGGGCAAATATTGTCGTGTTTGTTCACTGGTGGGGCAGAAGCTGGAAAAGGGCCTGACTTAAAATAGGAACTTCAGGATATTTGGTGAATGGATGAATGTTCAAATCCAGCTTCTTATATTGTTTCTTTTTTTTCCTCTCTCTCTCAACTAATCTCTCATCTCAGCTGTTTCCCGCCGCCCCCCCACTACTTTCTTCCACTCACCAAGTGTGAGGAAATCTATGTGAGTGTATTTGTTATATGTGAACCTTTTTATGTATACCCAACTTAAGACGTAGTTGAAGCAGAACGTTGATGAAATGGTTTGTGCTAACTAGTGTTTTATCGTTTTGAATTATTTGCGTTTTATTTGGTGATTTGATCTTTAGTTGTCTAAGTGATAGGTGTGTCTAATTGAAAATCAAAAGGCATAGGATTGCATAATAAAATACAGCAGCTCAGTGTCTTCCTTCCTGCCCTCAGTCCTTTTCCTTCAAAGATAACCACATTTAACCTTTTCTAATTTTATGTATGTATGTTGAATAATATGTTAAACTGCTAATTCTTTTTTTTTTAATTGACTTCAAGATAGCCCACACCATCCACAACCTCTCTTCTACAAATTTTTGAGAGGTTATCATAATTTTTAGTTTTAGAACTGGTTAATTTCATAATTCTAAATAATATGTAAACCTTATTTTTTCACATCAACTTTTGAAAATACATATATTTGGCTCCTTATTTAGTAGAACGAGGAAAGTGTTGACTCTACCTTTAGATGGCAGAAACCACATCCACTCACTCCTGCCCTTCAGTAGATGGACTTTTCCTTATACATTGACAAGGTTATTAATAGTTACAGTGTATTTCTTAGCTCCAATTGTTTTTTGCTTTGTTTATGTGTATAAAAACCAGTAAAATGTTAACAATATTATGGTTTTGTAAATAAACTTCAGTGCATAGCCAAGAAATATGCCATTATACATTTTCTTCCAGGTGTTTAATTTCATAACCTATGTACCACACTAATGAGATTTGTAATATTAATGTCAAATGGATAGTTCTTTCTTCTTGTGCAGTAACAAAAATTATGCCATAGTTAAGTGTGCTTAATTTTTTGGATTATATACTTGGATAGTTTTTGACCCTCCTCACTTTCACAGAGGACTTTGTACTTTTTTAGAGGGAAAAGATTCATGTACTTTATTCACCGAGTCTTCTTATTCTTTGTATGAGAACCTTCCTGACATTTCTCTGCTTGAAGACATTCCCCTTGGAGCCCCATTACTTTCTGTTTGATTTGAACAGATTACTCCTGGTCCTTTTGACGGCTTCTATACTGGATTATAGTCATTGAAATCTTGAATAAGGTACAATGTTACAATATTGTACAAAGGTACAATAAGGTACAATGTCTTTTACTACTTGGTTTTCTCCTCTGTTTTGGTAGAATACATCCTTAAAAAATTTATTCATAAAAGTATGTGGGTAGTAATTTTATTTTTTAATGTTTGCATAGTGTAAATTATTGTTTTACTATTATGATTGATAGTTTGGCTGGGTATAGAAACTAAATTATGTTTCTTACAAATTTTCAAGGCTTCACCATCTTCTAACTTCCATTGATGTTCTCGAGAACATGAGAATGGGTGTTGGATCTTGATGTTTTGATGCCTGAACTATTTGTTTTCTCTCTGAAATGATTAACATTTTTAGTTATACTTGAAGCTTTGAAAATCTGTTATGACATGTTTTGTTCTAAGTTTGTTCTCCTTGCAATAAACTCATTCAGTGAAGCCTGAATAAATATCTCTGGTTAATTTAGTCTTCTTAAAATTAGAAGCCTCTTTAATTTCCCTTCAACAGTGGGGGATTTTCTCCTAGTCTTTTATAATTTTTTCCTCTTTTTCTCTGTTCTCTTTTGTTGAAATTCTTGTAATGTGGTTGTTGATATCTTGGTTTGGTTCACTGTGTTTGTAATCTTTTATGTTTTTATCTGTTTGTGCATTTGCTTCATGTTCTGAGTAGTAGTCTCAACTTTATTTTTCAACACTTCTATCTAGTTTGATAATCATATGTTTAATTTCCAAACACTAATTTTTTAAAATTATTTTTCTCATATTCCCTTAATTTTGTTTCATTGTTCTTTTTTTAATGAGATAAAATTTACATATATTAAAATGCACTGATTTTAAGTGACCAGTTTGGTGAGTTTTGATACATGTCAACAAACATGTAACAATCACCACCCTAATCAAGATGTGAAACATTTGTACTACTCAAGAAAGTTCCTACCTTTCCCTTTCTAAGACTGTTCCCACAACCCTCCTCCCCATCCCAGGCACTACATTCTCATTCTTATCACTATAGTTTAAAACTGTAGTTCTGTAGCATTTAAGTGGAGCCATAGGATGTGAACTCTTCTGTGTCTGCTGCTTTCATCAATATAATTATTTTGAGATACATCCATATTTTGGCATATTTATTCCTTTCTTGTTGTTTTGAATAGCATTTCATTGGATGAATATACCACAACTTGCTTATTAGCAGTTCACTTGTGTGATGTTTACATTGCTTCCAGTTTGGGTCTGTTATAAATCAAACTACTGTGAACATTCTCGTACAAGTATTTTTATGGACATTTTAGTTTTTATTGTGTTAATACCCACTAGGAATGGAATTTGAGTCGTAAGGGGTACTATTAACTTTAGGACAGTTTTTCAAAGTCCTTGTGTCATTTTAACACTACCATAAGCAGCAGAGAATCAGCTCCAATTCCACATTTTTCTCAACACTTGGTATTGCCAGTCATTCCAATTTTAGCCATTCTGGTAGTTGTAAAATGGTATGTTGTGGTTTTAATTTGCATTTTCCTTCTGATTAATTACATTGAGAACTTCTTCATGTGTTTATTGTCTATTTGTATTCCTCTTTTGTGAAAATACACATTTCAGATTTTTACCTATTTTGTGTTGACTTGTCTCTCTTTTTATTATTAAGTTGTAGGCGTTCTTTGTATATTCTGAATGCAAGTCTGTTACCAGGGAAGCCCTGTTATCATATATACAAACATACATACACACACACACACACACACACACACACACACACACACACACATATATATATTTGATTAAAATGTCATATGTATATATAGATAGATAGATATTTCGTAATTAACTTTAGCTTGGATTTGTATTTTCTCAAATGTGGCTTGTGATGTGCAAAGTTTTTAATTTTGATGAAGCCCACTTCTTAAAGTTCATCTTTTTAAAAAAAATTCTCATTGTTTTGTTTTTAATTGCCTCAGATGAGATCTGTTTTCATTTTAAATTTCCATTTGTTTGTTGCTAGGACAGAGAAACAATAGATTTTTTAAATAAAGTTTTTTTTAAGATTTATTTATTTATATTTGGTTGTGCATTGCTGTGCATGGGCTTTCTCTAGTTGCCGCGAGCAGGGCAACTCTTTGTTGTGATGCTCAGGCTTCTTATTGCAGTGGCTTCTCTTGTTGCAGAGCAAGGCTCTAGGACTCATAGGCTCAGTAGCTGAGGCTTGTGAGCTCTAGAGCTGGGGCTCGGTAGTTGGCAGTGCATGTGCTTAGTTGCTCTGTGTCATGTGAGATCTTCCAGACCAGGAATTGAACCCATGTCCCCTGTGTTGGCAGGTGGATTCTTAACCCCTGGACCACCAAGGAGGCCCCTAACACTCATTTTTTATGGCTTTTCTTACCCTGCTTGAGAAATCTTTGCCTATTCTAAGTTGCAAAACTATCCTCTTTTTTTTTTTTCTCTTGTGCAGAAGGCTTTCAGTTTTAGCTTTCACACTTAGGTCTATAATCCATATCAGACTTCTGTGGATGTAGTAGTAGGAGTTAAGGTTAATCTTCTTCACATATGAATGTCTTTTTGTCGCACCATTTAATAAAAAGACTGTCCTTTTCCTATTAAATTCCTTGGCCTTTGTTGAAAATCAGTTCATTGTGTTTAAAAATGTTTTTCAATTTAAAATGAAAAAAGCTTTCAATTTTATGAAATATATTGTATATAGCACATAAATATAGATAGGTGGAGGTACAGAATGTGCAATTACGGAGAATAATATGAACACCCTTAACCCATCAATTAAGAACTAGGGTATTACTTAGTAGTTTTGAAGTTTCTTATGGATTCTTCCCTAATCTCATGACTGCTTTTCATATAATGGTGCAGTAGTAACCTTATCTTTGGATAGGAGGATAAATAACTTGCCAGTAATGGGGGTCTGGTGGCAAAGTTGAGTCTTCTATTCTTCAGCCTTTCAAATGCTATATTTCTCATTTCAAATATTCTTCTGACTGCTGTTGTTCACCACTCTTCCCTCCTTCTCTGAATCTGAAGCCTCTGATCTGAAGAGGATGAGCACACCTCTTAACTATATCATAGATTGTAACCTCCTTCTCTCTGTTTCTTGTGACAATGCTCTTACCTATTCAGAATGCTTTATAGGAGTTTCTTGAAATCAGCTCTTTCTGCCCTCTTCCTTGTTATGAGTTTATAACTTTAAAACAGTTCTTTTTAATGTTTTAATTATGTTTCTGGACAGATATATGAAAAGCAGCCTATTGTCTTGATTTAGAATTCCGGGTTTTATTGTGAAACCTGAAAGGGAAGAATGCAATGCCTGACCAATCAATGTCTTTTTAGTGACACACCTAGGTGAGAGAGATATTTTTTGTTGGGAGACCTTTTTTTATTGTGGTTGCCATAATGTGATACAGATTTTAAACTAAGCTTCTTAATCTTCAGGCCATTTCATGATAAAATGCTGGACACCATTTGCTTTGGAAACTATGCTGCTAGGACCCCTCAGGATCTTCAGGTAGAATATCCATTTCTAACCTGGAGGCAATAACATCTGTCAAGATCAGTGAGGGGAGTAAAACACCACTTGCAAAGCACCTGGCTTTAAAACAAAAATTGATTAGTTATTTAAGTAACATTATAAGGCTGTTTGTTATCTAGTTTAATTATTTTTATTTTTAAAATTTATTTATTTTTAATTGAAGGATAATTGCTTTGCAATATTGTGTTGGTTTCTGCTATCAACATGAATCAGTCATAGGTAGACATAAGTCCCTTTCCCTTGAACCTCCCTCCCACCCCATCCCACCCCTTTAGATTGTTGAAGAGCCCCAGTTTGAGTTCCCACTCCCATTGACTATCTATTTTGCATATGGTAATGTATATGTTTCCATGTTCTTTCTCCATTCATCCCACCCTCTCCTTCCTCCCCACCCCACCCCATCTCCATAAGTCTGTTCTCTCTGTCTGCACCTCCATTGCTGCCCTGAAAATCTGTTCATCAGTACCATCTTTCTAGATTCCACATATATATATTAATACACATGCATTAATATATGATATTTGTTTATCACTTTCTAACTTACTTCACTCTGTATAATAGACTCTAGGTTCATCCACTTCATTAGACCTGACTCAAATGTGTTTCTTTTTATGGCTAAATAATATTCCATTGTATATATGTATCACAGCTCTTTATCCATTCATTTGTCAATGAACATCTAGGTTGCTTCCGTGTCTTAACATTATAAATAGTGCTGCTTGAACATTGGGGTACATGTGTCTTTTTCAGTTTTGGTTTCTTCAGGGTATATGCCTATTAGTGGGATTGCTGGGTGATGTTAGTTTGATTCTTAATACTGTTAGTAGAGTCCTTGATTATTTAAAGTTCTGGTTGGTGTCCTTATTTGCTCTTTCCTGACTCCTTGCACTGTGAAAAAGAAAAGTACTTGTAGTCTGTGGTATATGCAAACTTTAGGTAAAGAGAAGAGCCTTATTAATATGAATATACAATAACAAACTTCTTCTAAACTCTTAAAATTGTCAGGCATCCTTGCAGAGGGAGTGTTCTATCTTTTCCTTTATATACTATTGCACATCTTTGATTTTGATTTAGAGCTGCAATATAAATTCATTATTGGGTGGTTTTTCCTCTTTGATATTATCTTGAAATTTTCTCACATTGATAATTTTGCTGTAAAATGTACAGATTGACATTTCCCTCCAAATTATATATGGTTAATCATATTTAAGGTGAAAAAACACTGGCTTAATGCTTAGCTGATCTATCAAAAAATTCTCTCCTTTTCTAGATTACCAGGGAAGATTTAGGACTCCAAGAATGTTTCCCTTGAAGGATGCCGAAATGGGTGCCTTTACCTTCTTTGCCTCTGCTCTGCCCCATGATGTCTGTGGAAGCAATGGGCTTCCTCTCACACCAAATTCCATCAAGATTTTAGGGCGCTTTCAAATCCTCAAGACCATCACTCACCCCAGACTGTGCCAGTATGTGGATATTTCTAGGGGAAAGCATGGTGAGTTGTTGTTTTCTCATATTTTGTGTTCTCTACCCTATTACCCTGATTAGGTTATAATACATACAATAAGTGTTAATCGTTCAGTCCTGTCTGACTCTTTGTGGCCCGATGGACTGTAGCCCACCAGACTCCTCTGTCCATGGGTTTCTCAAGGCAAGAATACTGGAGTGGGTTTCCATTCCCTTCTCCAGGGGATCTTCTCAACCCAGGGATCGAACCTGGGTCTCCTGCATTGCAGGCAGATTCTTTACCATCTGAGCCACCAGGGAAGCCATAATAATAAATAGTAAACATATAAAGTAATCAGAGTGTGTATGTTTGCTTGCCATCACTTTTCACTCCAGCCAAGTTGAGCCATTTGAGTTTTCCTGACTGCATTTGAATGATTCATGTTTCTCAGATCTGAGAATCAGGATTTTTAATATTCTTTTTTCAGGGAAGCCCCTATCCTCAAGCATATTTCTTCATCTCTCTAAAAAGGAAATGAAAGTTCTAATGTTAGAAACTCTGTGTTCTGTCACTCGTCATGTCCAACTCTCTGTGACCCCGTGGGCGGTAGCCCACCAGCTTCCTCTGTCCATGGAATTTTCCAGGCAAGAGACTGAAGTGGGTTGCCATTTCCTTCTTCAGGGGATCTTCCTGACCCAGGAATCAAACCTGCATCTCTTGCATCTCCTGCATTGGCAGGTGGATTCATTACCACTGAGTCACCTGAGAAGCCCAATAGAAACTTTAGAATGGTCTATTAGAATGTATTTTATGATTGAAAGTAATAATTTGGGCTAAATTTCTTCCAATGAAAAGAGAGCAACTAATATTTTTGCCTCTTCATAGCTGCATTAGTCTTTTTATAAAGGATTTCATTTAGTAGAGTTGAATTCTATTGGTTAAAAAGTCAGTATTTCACCAGGAAGAAATTTACTGCCTTTTTAATAGTATAGTCGGGGCTTCCCAGGTAGCACTGGTGGTAAAGAACCTGGCTGCCAGTGCAGAAGATGTAAGAGATGTAGGTTCAATCCTCTGGGGGAGGGCATGGCAACCTACTCTGTTATTCTTGCCTGGAGAATCCCATGGACAGAGGAGCCTGGCAGGCTATGGTCCATAGGGTCACAAAGAGTTGTATATGACTGAAGCGACTTAGCACGCACGCATGCAGTAGTAAAGTCAGGTTCTTCTATAACTTGTATCTTAGCCCATTCTCCTTGCTAAAATATGACACTATGAACCAAGTGGCTTATAAACAAGAAGAGTCTATTTCTCACAGTTCTGGTGGCTGGAAAGTCCAAGATTAAGACAAGAGCAGATGTTATGTCTGGTGAGGCCCACTTCTTCATTAACAGTCATCTTCTCCCTGTAACCTCACTTGGTGGGAGGGGAAAGGGAGTTTTCTCAGGCTTCTTTTACAAAAGAAAAGCACTGATCCTGTTAATGAGGGTCCCACCCTAATGGCTTCCCATGTGGGGCTAGTGCCTGTCAATGCAGAAGATATAAGAGACTCGAGTTCAATCCCTGGATTGGGAAGATGCCCTGGAGAAGAGCATGCCAACCCACTTCAGTACTTGCCTGGAGAATCCCCATTGACAGAGAAGCCTGGTGGGCTACAGTCCATGGGGTTGCAAAAAGTCGAACATAACTGAAGTGCCTTAGCATGGACACCCTCATGATCTAATCGCCCCCCCAAAGCCCCACCACCAGACACCATCACACTGAGGATTAAGTGTCAACATATGGATTTGGGAGGTGGGGCATAAATGTTCAATCCATAGCACCCCTGAAGGTGCTTATGGTGGCAATATTTTAATTATTTTAAAATTATTTTTGAAAGCTTAATTTCATGCTTAAAATTATTTTAAATGCGCTTCAGTGAAATATATTTAATTTTTCTAACAAAATGAATTGTGAAAGTTAATCCCATATACTTACTGATATTGTACTGTTTTTATTCCCTTAAAAATGGCATTTTCAGATGTTTCAACCTAATATTAAAGATGCTGAAAAAAAAATGCAAACTCTTATTTCCTTAGTTTTGCTGAAAAACAGGCTAAATGATACTTTCAAGTAGTCTAGGTTATGCCCCTTGAAAATAGTTTCTCTGAAAGTTTTATAGAATTTGAGTAGAAAATGTTTTTTGTAGTAAATATTATTAATGGGTAACATTTATTGAGTGTTTATTACTTATTAGGCAGTATTCTAAATGCTTTACATATTTTAATTAACTTAATCCTTATAACATTACCATGAAGTAGGAACTCTCATTGTATTCACATTTTACAGATGAGGAAATTGAGGTACAGAGCAATTAAGTAGCCTAGGAACTTTTGGCAAGTTTGTTGTTTACAAACAAGCAAACAAAAAAAATCCTTTTTGCTAAAGTTTTTGTTTGCTAAAGAGCTTCAAGACAATAACTGAATTTTTGATATCATTTGGGGCTTTTATATAACCAAATAGTTGACAGATATTGTCAATCCCTGAATGCCTCAAATACCACCCCACCCCCATCCAATTACAAATTCTAAAGAATTTTGGCTTGTGGAATTGGCCTAGTTCCAAAATCACTCCAATATGGCTATATGGTAGATCATTATCATCTATAACCAAAATTTGCTGTTGTATATCTGAAACTTTGGACTATGCCTATCTTCCTAAATTCTTGCCACTTTACTCAGTTCTTGGAACTTTTCCATTTCTTTTTTTTTTTAAGATTGATTGATTGATTTATTTTTGGCTGTGCTGGATCTTCACTACTACTCGGGCTTTTCTCTAGTTGTGGCAGTCGGGGGCTACTCTCTAGTTGTGGTGCTCTGGCCTTCTCATTGTGGTGGGTTCTCTTGTTGCAGAGCCTGTACTCTAGGGCATGCAGAGTTCAGTAGTTTCAGCTCCCAGGCTCTAAAGCACAGGCTCAACTGTTGTGGTGCATGGGCTTAGTTTCTCCTTGGCCTGTGGGATCTTCCTGGATCAGGGATGGAACCTGTGTCTCCTGCATTAGCAGGCCGATTCTTTACCACTGAGCCACCAGGGAAACCCCGGACTTCTTTATTCTTGTTTCCTGAAGTGCGCTTTATTCTGTCCCACTGACTGGAAGCCTGTTTGGAGCATCACTTCAGATGACTGGGGTCTTGCCTCTGTCCAGTTTTCCCTAGACTTTTTGGAATAGGCTTTTTGGGATAATTGACTCAATAGTCCTAGAGTCAAGAGTCTTGAGCTCCTTTTTTTCATCCCTCTGCCTAAGTGAGCCTCTGTAAATACTGAACCAGGAAAAACCTTATGACATAATCTCTCTGGGGAGCCCTCCTGCTAACTGCACAGGAAACTTCTTTTTAGTTATAAATGTCAGGTAGGAAGTAATCCTCTTGGACACTGTTAGGCTCTGTTAATGTTGAACCCGGCTCCACAATGTAGGTAGTCTCCTTAGGCCCAATCACCATGTTCCTGGTTTCTCTGTTTCCCCTGACTGCCCTGCTCCTAGGTCTCTACAGCCCTCTCTTCTGGAGACATACAGATTATGGATGTGTATAAAATTCATATATTTTAAGTTTGACTGCCTGGAATGAAAATATCTGTTATTGTCAAAAAGTTAGGGAATTCGATTACCTTTTTTTTTTTTTAATTGTTGGCAGTGTTCATTGTCCTGAAAAGTAGTAAGCATGAGGAGTAACTAATGAAATTAGAGTAAGTGTTGTTATGAAGGTCTGTTTGTTCCAAATATCCCAGTCATTTTAGTTACATTTAGCTTGAAAAATTTGAGAAGTCAACAGTCTCCTAAGTGAACAATGCATATTTCTCAATGATGTAATCATTTTGGTTTGGACTGTACTTGTCTCCTCAAAGAATCTTGATTTTGGTCCCTTTATTCTGTTCTTGCTACGCAGATATTTCTCATCTTGTCATTGTTAGTCCCACACTCTCCCCATTTTACTTGGAGTAACATGTAACATGTGGTTCATTTTAGTAACATTATGTTTTCACATGTTAGGTTAGCTCAGAAATCAAGCTTTCACTGTTTCCAACAGATCATTCAGAACTGATTCAAGATGATATTAGTTTCTTGCTAACTCAGCAGGTTGATGTATTTAATCTCAAGAATAGTTTACATTTGAATTTTTGAACTTGATTTATCAAGAGAGAAATTGAGTAAAATATTTTTAAAAGAAAAAAAGATCAGTAAAGCCTGAAAGTACTTAAGTTAACAAACTTAATCTTTTTCATTTGAACTTGAAGTCTCAGCAGTTTTAGAAGCATAGAAAGGATCATGAATGGTAATATATTCCAATTGATTTGGTATTGATTACCCAAAAATCTTCTTTTATTGCTAGGAAAATCAAGAATAAAATTATTTTAATTAATAGATTTGAAATTTAGGTGAAGAATAATTGAATTGTTAAGGGCCTATAAGATAATTCTGTATCTCTAACTGCATATATATATATTTCAACCTGAGTGTCTGTATCAGTTTAGAGTTCCATCAGAGAAACAGAACCAGTAGGAGATAGATGGCTGGATAGCCTGATAGCTATAGATTAATTGGTTGGAGTTGGTTTATGTGATTGTGGGGGCTGGGCAAGCTAGCCTGAAATCCATAGGGCAGATCATCAAGGACTAGGTGAATTTTTATATAATAGCTGAAGTCATAGTCCCAAGTGTGGAGTTTCTTCTCCAGAGAAGACTGGATTCTGCTCTTAAGGCCTTAGTAACTGATTGAATCAGGACCACCCAGATTATCTAGGGTAATCATCCTTATTCACATTAAACTAATTGTACATTTTAATCAATTATTTAATGCCTTCACAGTAACACCTAGGCTAGCATTTGAATAACTGAAGACTATAGTCTAGACTGTTGACTCATAAAACTGATCATCACAGTGACCTAGTAATGGTATTCTCTTAAGCACAGAATCACCCTTTATCAGTTCGACTGTATTAATATTTATTTAGATATTTTATTTAAAAGGTGATGAGCTAGTCTCAGTTTTTACTGTAAATAAAGAAAGAATGATGTAGTAACTGTATTCTAATAACCTTTAATATTATCTTAACACATTCACAATTTACTTCTTTCTCCAGGTTAAAAGTTTTTTAAAATCTTTCATTTAGTCCCTCTTTTTATTCAACTACTTTATTATCTGTCTTGCTTAATATTGTACTCTCTTCCATTTCTTAGCATTGACTTAAAACTTACAGTTCAAGCCATATGTACACTACAGAGATACTTGGCACTCATCAAATATTTCATATAGGAAAGATTATTTCATGGTTCTTATATGTTCTACTCTTAAAAATTCATCTTGGTGTCACATTTGTTTTTTATAAATAATGCCACTACATTGCTGACTTATATTTGGCATGTTATGATTCTCAAATATTTTTGTCATATTTTATTCTGTGAAACTATATTGTCTTATAACAAGCAGAAGTTATTTTCAAACAGTTGTTTAGAGTTTCAGGATGAAGTCTCTCTAATGATTTTTTGGAAAAAAACCTAGTTCATATTGGAAGCATTGTCTTGGAATATATTCCATTACCTCTGGGAGAATCTTTGATATTCTGCCAGGATTATGGGTCTGCTATATAAAAGTAATATTTACTTTAAAGTTCCATAGGATCCTGAAGCTTTCGCAAACTCTAGTTTATGAAGTTTTGAAGGATATCCTGAAGAAACTTGATAATTTTTTTTTCTAAATCATTGTAAACCTGACATTTTATACTAATGCCAAACACTTTAAAATCTTTGATAGATATGGAGACTTGTGAGTATCTAACTTAAAATTATTAATTAATGGAGTATGCACATTTTAGCATATTCTGATGGTCTTTTATATTAAAATCAGTGCTATTGTGATATTATTATGCCTTGTTTACAGAGCAGGCATATACTTTTCTACACAGGACAGATTTCTATTTAGAAAATGACAGTCATTATATGAGACTTATTTCTAATGGCCACATTGAGCCTTTGCTCAAGTTAACTAATTTAACAAGTAATTTTAAATTAGATGTGTATGTTTGAGATATTTTAGAAACTGGTGATGCATTTTGAACAAGACCAAAATCTTTTCCTGCCATCAGGAAATGCATTATCTAGTAAAGAACAAAGACATTAGATAAAAATGTATACAAATCCTTAGGATTTCAAATGAGTGCTACAAAAGAAGAGTACATTGTGAAATAGATGATATTATAAGAGGAGTGAATTGATTTGGGGGAACCAGGAAAGTGTTTCTGGAGGAAATCACATTTAACTGTATAGTAATAATAATAGCTAACACTTAGTGATTCTTATATGCCAAGTCCTTATTTTGTATTAACTCATTTCAACCTCACAACGGCTCTATGAAGTAGGTCCTTATTTTTCCCTCATTTTGCAGGAGAGGAAACCTTGGCATAGAGAGGTTAGCAAACTAATGAGTATTAAACCTAAAATTTGAACCCAGACCAAATAGTCTGTGCTCTTAATCACTGTATTTCATGATAGGAGTTCACTGGGGGAAAAACAGGGAAGATCATCTTAGGCAATAGGAATCCATGTAATAGTACTTTAAGGTAGGAAAGGTGAAGGAAGACCAGTGTAACTGGAAGTTGGTGAGCAATCCACAAAATAACAAAAAACAAGGCTATACAGGGAGTTACATATTCAGTTTTATTAATTATTATTTTAGCAATTAGATTTTTGCATGAAAATATGTTGGAAGGCAGTAACAATTAATCGGAGATGATTGGTTAAGAGATTGTTTTAGTAATCTAGTAAGAAATGATGTTGGCTTGGACCCAGATTGTGGCAGATGAAGCAAACTGCAGATTCTGTAGACATTTGAAAGATAGAAATAGCAGTGCCTTTTCTTTGGATTTGAGAAATGGAGATTACTCCTAAGTTTGTAGCCTGAGCAGCTAGGAGGATAGTGGTGCCACTTACTGGTACTAAAGGGAAAGGCTTAAGGAGCAAACTATAAATTCAGTTTGAGTTCTGTTGAGTTTGAGGTGACTTATATTAACGTTAGAAATTTGCTATGGAGTTTAAAAGAGAACTCTGGGCTTGAGGTAAAATTTAGGAGTGTTTCAGCCTTGGGAGTAAATAAGGAGAAAACACAGTTGAAGACCCAGAATCAAAGGTGGAGGAACTAGAAGTATTTAAATTTGGGTAGAAGAGTTACCAGTCTACCAAGGAGACTAAGGAGTGGTAGCCAGTTAGGTGTAAGGAAAACTGACAGAAATGCTGCTTCCCATTTTGGTTTTCTGACAGTATTATTTGCTTTTTCCTTCTAGATCTTCATGCAGTGAAGTGAAGTGAAGTTGCTTGGTCATGTATGACTCTTTGTGACCCCATGGACTGTAGCCTACCGGGCTCCTCTGTCCATGGGATTTTCCAGGCAAGAGTCCTTGAGTGGGTTGCCATTTCCTTCTCCAGGGGATCTTCCCGACCCAGGGATCGAACCCGGGTCTCCTGAATTGTAGGCAGATGCTTTACCATCTGAGCCACAGTTGTGCTAAATCACTTGGAATTCAACTTTGCATGCTCTTTTCTGTATTGAAGAACTAGACCTTTTATCTCACAGCTTTCTTTCCTATTCATTTTCCTTTTTTTTCTTCATTTCATGGTCTTTCAAATTTAATTTTCTTCAGGTTCCTGTTCAGATCATCTGGAGCTTTCTTTTTTTCCCCTGAAAGTGATGGTATTCATTTGTAGTAGTTTAAATTTTGTGTTTCAGGTCATTCTATATAATGCCAGCACCTCAGTTTGAGCTTCCAAGAAGTGACCCATACAATATCCTGCCCTCACACTTCACATGGTTGCCTGTATACCATTGTCTGTCATCTCTGCCATCAGCAGGCCAGACCTTACCTTACCTTGAACCAGTGCTTACTGAGATTTTTTCCTTTTACTAGATCTCCTCCTCTGAAATTTTTCCTGACTTCTGCTCTCATTTTTCTACCTTTGCCATTTTTCATTTTTCACCAAACCTCTATGTTCAGTTAAACCTCTATGTAGTCATCACTATTTCTGGTCCCTTTTCATTTTACTTCTTTTTCTTGTCTTAGTTTGCCATCTGAGAAGGAAATGGCAACCCACTCCAATATTCTTGCCTGGAAAGTCCCATGGACAGAGGAGCCTGGTGGGATACAATCCATAGAATCACAAAGAGTTGGACATGACTTAGTGACTAAACCACCACTACCCTTTTGTGTTTACTTTCTTCCTTGTTTTAGAACTCATTTTGCATAGATATACATAGTACCCCAATTTCTTTTAAAAACTTAATCTCCTCTGAAATAACCTTATCAAATCCCCAGCCACTTGTGGGCCCAATTGTGTCTTTTTCTGGTTCCTCTCACGTTGTTTCATCTAAAAAGAAAGAGTTTGTTGATCTGCTACTGTGTCAGACAATGTGTCAGTCAATAATTAATTAACGATTACATTAAAAATGTATGGACTGACCTTCAAAACTGTGCTGACTTATTCTTAGACAGTTGATCTGTTGGAAAATAAAAATTCCATCATACTATATATTGTGCTCACGAAAATTTTATATTATTACTAATTTCAGCAGGCCCCATGATGTTACAAACAATCGCAAGTTGATTTTCAGTTCAATCGCAAGTTGATTTTCAGTTCTTTCTCCATAATCGTGATTCAGAACATTTCTACTTTTCTCCAGTTTCTGAATTCAGTTTTAAAGATCTTATGTTTGAGCCAGACTGTCAAGACAGTTGTCCCTAGATCCCAGTTTCCCCTTCACTTCAAAATTTCTTTATATCTTCATCCAAGCTTTTTCTTCTGCTAGCCTGTGTCAGAAGAAGGATCACTTCTTTTTGCCAAAGGTAAACCTTTTCAGCTGTTTTTCCTAATGCACAGGGGAGAAATCATAGAGAAAAACACAAAATGAAGATTGTTATTTGATGTATTGCTTTCTAACACATTTATCTTGTTATTCTAGATATCTGATTTTTATGTAGTTAATACAGACTTTGAAAAGCTCTTTTCAAACATCATTTGTACTATATGTTAATATCTTTAGTGGAGTATATTGTTTTGTTACTAAAACATTGTATTAATCAAATATAAAGTGCATTTGTTTTTTTCTTTTTTTTTCACTCAGAGAGATTGGTGGTGGTAGCTGAACACTGTGAACGGAGTCTAGAAGACTTGCTTCGTGAAGGGAAACCTGTGAGGTACTGTGTGTAATATAAGCACAGTTAAATGAAAAGCAGAAATTGGCAAACAAAAAGGCCTTTTACATAGAAACTGCAGGGTCTTAGTTTCTTCTGTTACTTGTTTAATGATACAATCCAGTTGTAAATTTTCATTTTAAGAAAATTAATTCACAGGCCTCATAGAAATTCAGCATTGACATTATCCAGTATTCAGCTTTGTAGGCATTCTGCAAAGTACTTGATAAAAAATTACCAAAGAGGATATATGTGAAAACTTGAAATCTTTTTAGTACTAGGCTTTTCTTTAGCATAGCTGAAGTTAAGAGTATTTTCCAGAGACAAGTACATGGTAACTTCTCACAGGGTACTGGTATTCCTAGGAATATGGTGAACTGTATAAACTAAGGCCATGTTGAAGAATAGAGAGAAATAATAATCATGGCTTGGGTGGAATCTAATCATACAGTTTAAATTCAGTTATTTCGATGACATATGAAATTTGCTTTCCATCTCAGGCATTTTTGGCAAGAAAAATGTGTGGTCTAAACTTTATTGTAAATGTACTTTTAAATGAGCTTCTTCATTGATTTTCTGAAATTATCTTAAAATTATGAAAAATATTTTTAATGGATAAAATTGTACTAAAGCAATGAAGATTGCTTGCCTTGAGCTTTTATATGATTGTAATTATCCATTCTAGATTGAAGAAATATTCTTATTCTTGGTCAATAGTTTTTAATCATTGCTATGTTATAGATAATGATACATCTTTTTCAAGGGAGGAAAAATGTGTGTCTTAATAAATACTAGTAATTTAATAGCAGCAAAAGAAGTTAGTTGAAGAAAAGTACTTTCATTGCTACTTTAAATGGTTTGGTTTAAGTGGTCTCTGGAATGCAAGATGCAGCTATCAAATCCACTATTGCTTCACTTGCTTTTTTATAAAAGTCTAATGTGACCTGGAGAAGGCAATGGCAACCCACTCCAGTGTTCTTGCCTGGAGAATCCTGTGGACAGGGGAGCCTGGTGGGCTGCCGTCTATGGGGTCGCACAGAGTCGGACACGACTGAAGCGGCTTAGCAGTAGCAGCAGCAATGTGGCCATAGTAATAAAAGTGACTTTTCTGTATATTAAACATAACTTAGTAAGTATGTTTTTATAAATATAATTTTTGCATGTCACAAATCTTTGATTGTATTTGTTAAAGAGCATATTGCTCTTTGCTCACCAATTTAATTTTATACTTTAATTTATAGGCCACCTATTCTAAAATAAAAAGAAAAAAGAAAAATCTTCATGAAAGTTCAGTTCAGTTGGTCAGTCATATCCAACTCTTTGCGAACCCATGGACTGCAGCACGCCAGGCCTCCTTGTCCATCACCAACTCCCTGAGTTTACTCAAACTCATGCCTGTTGAGTCGGTGATGCCATCCAACCATGTTATCATCTGTCATCCCCTTCTCCTCCTGCCTTCAATCTTGCCCAGTATCAAGGTCTTTTCAAATGAGTCAGTTCTTCACATCAGGTGGCAAAGGTATTGGAGTTTCAGCTTCAACACCAGTCCTTCCAATGAATATTCAGGACTGATTTCCTTTAAGATGGACTGGTTGGATCTCCTTGCAGTCCAAGGGACTCAAGAGTCTTCTCCAACACCACAGTTCAAAAGCATCAATACTCTGGCACTCAGCTTTCTTTATAGTCCAACTCTCACATCCATACACAACTACTGGAAAAACCATAGCTTTGACTAGATGGACCTTTGTTGGCAAAGTAATGTCTCTGCTTTTTAATATGCTATCTAGGTTGGTCATAACTTTTCTTCCAAGGAGCAAGCGTCTTTTAGTTTCATGGCTTCAGTCACCATTTGCAGTATTTTGGAGCCCCCCAAAATGATCTGTCACTGTTTCCAGTTTCCCCTTCTATTTGCCATGAAGTAATGCTACTGGATGCCGTGATCTTTGGTTTTTGAATGTTGAGTTTTAAGCCAACTTTTTCACTCTCCTCTTTCACTTTCATCAAGAGGCTCTCTAGTTCTTCTGCACTTTCTGCCATAAGGGTGGTGTCATCTGCATATCTGAGGTTATTCATATTTCTCCCGGCAATCTTGATTCCAGCTTGTGCTTCATCCAGCTCAGCATTTCTCATGATGTACTCTGCATAGAAGTTAAATAAACAGGGTGACAATATACAGCCTTGACATACTCCTTTTCATATTTGGAACCAGTCTGTTGTTCCATGTCCAGTTCTAACTTTCATGCCATTTACATAGTCTTTCTCATTTATTTAAAAGAGAGTCCGTGATAGTCTTACAGGTCTTTGTAATTTCTTCAAGTAAACATTTGATATGTTTAAACATTTATGTAAAGTACTTTTAAAATCATTTTGGTAATAGATTAAAATTCAATATTTCCCTTTCTTGTTTTGGAATATAACATTCAGCAATTGCCACCTTTGAGTAAAAATGCTTCTGTCTGGTTCAGTTCCAAGTTGTTATCTGATCTATCCATCTAAATTAGCTTTGTTGTAAACTATTTGACTTTCCACATATTTGGATTACTTTTGTCTCCAGTAACAGAGCCGTTTCATGTGCAGAGTTGATGTGCTGCAATTTTAATTAACTCTATAACTTGTTTATGGAAAGTGAGAAGATGTTCTTATGGCTTATAAATCAGTATTTCCCTTAACTGCCAAAAGTAAGCATCCTGCACCTGTAAGAAAGGCTGATGAAAAGTAAACAGGAAATGTATTTAGATAGGTTTGCTGTTTGAGACCCATGATTTTTACTTGTCCATCTGTCTCTTTTGCAAAACTGTAAGCTTCCACTTGTCTAGTAGCTATTTGCAGTTAATTATCCAAATTAAGCATCATTTAAGGCATAGATCTTACTGGATTTATATTTTAAAGAAAATTTTGCATCTTCTGTAAAATCATTGGTTCAGGGGATAGACTAATGAAAACTAAAACCTTAGAGAAAGAGTCTGGTATCAATTTACTCACTAATTTTTTTCACAATAAATTTAGTATATTTAAAGCAATATGTGTACTAAAACATTATGGTAGTAATTTCTACCACAACTGTATTGTATTTAAGCCTATAAGGAGTTTTCAGATCTCACGAGAAAATTGTGTTCTTTTTATAGTTTTAATAGCCATAAAATGCTTTCGAGAATTCATGTTATCCAAACCAAAGATAATAGTTTTGTACTATGACCTGGAGCTAATTAATGAGTCAGTCTTTTATGAATTAATGTTATTTGTGAGGTTAGTTTGCTAACTTGGCTTGAAAGAGAAAACTCATCATTTTCTTTAGAATCTATTCAAGCTTGAATCTAAGGAATTAATTTTTGGAGTTTGCTGCTGTCTTTTCAGTGGCTTTTATATGTTACTTGTGCCAGAGTTCTCTCTTGCCAGTATTCTCTCCAGTTTCACTTAAATGATCAAAATTATTTTCTGGAAACATAGAAGCATGGAATTCAATTAAACTCCTATAACCAGTACATTTCAAGGAAAAAAAATAAACAGTGTTTGAAAGATTTGTTTGAAGTCATCTCATATCTAGTGCCTGTGAATCTATTTAATTGCTACCCTAAAGCCAGATTCAGGATACTGAAAACTGGAAAATTTTAAACTATATCTCATTTCTAAAATATTTTCCAGAGAATGTTAAAGAAGAGATAACACCTTTGTCACTCCCATTAAAGTGAGCATGAGGAAAATGGTTTGCGTTTTAAGTCTAGGTGTTATTTGGAAAGTATTTCCCATTTGTGTTATTCAGAGCATGTACTTTTTCTTAATCTATAAAAGTGCCAGCAAGTAGAGTTCATAGACAGATATTCAGCAGAGTTTTGGCACTTGAAGTAAAGTTCCTGTATTGTCCTTAAATTTGCAAGTGAAGGCAGGGTGAGTAGTGCAGGCATATTTCTTTAATAAAAGGTAGTTTGTCATATGTTTTTAGGGTTATGGTTTTGAAAATTTACCAGAGAAACATCAGCATTGCAGAGGTTATATGTGAAACTTTGATGGGAAGCAGGCTATGTCTGCAGTTATTCACTAGCTTGATGGAAAACATGATCTGACTTAACTCGATGAGTAAGTTTTATTTGCCCCTATTAAAAGACTGCTCACTCACTGACTTAGATACTCCAAAAGTTTTTTGAACACATTCTAGAATATGTTCCACAGATGGATAATGAGCCACAGGTCATTGTCATCAGAAATAGGTAGTAGATATTCTTATTTTAGAATATAACCTGATAGTAGAAGACTTTTGTACACATTTTTTGACTTCAAGTGCCCTAGTTTCAGAATGCATTAGAAATTACAGTAAGTCAAGTAACTTAGAGATTTATATAATTGATATATATTTTTCTTCTCGGTTTACTTGTTTTGTTTAAAGACAGATTCTCCAGGCAAGAATACTGGAGTGGGTTGCTATACCCTCCTCCAGGGGATCTTCCCAACCCAGGAATCGAACCCAGGTCTCCTACATTGTGGACAGATTCTTTACCGTCTGAGCCACCAGGGAAGCCCTAAAGACAGAAAATAATGCCCCCAAAAGATGCTTTTCACTCAGGCATGGCATCTTGCAGCTATCTTTTACTTTATCTCTCTTTTGTACTATTTATCCCATTTGTCACTGAGTATTGTTCATACACCCTCGGTGATATTTCTTATCACTACTGTCCTCTACATTCTTTAGTTCAGGCCTTAATTAACAAAGAGTTTGACTGTTGCATTGCAACATTCTCTAAACTGATCTTACGGCCTTTAGTTTTTCCATACTCCAGTTACTTCTACTTTCTACTGCTATAAGAGTATTGTTAAAGATCAGTGAATGCTAAGTCGTTTCAGTTGTGTCCAACTCTTTGAGACCCTATGGACTTTTGCCTGCCAGACTCCTCTGTCCATGGGATTCCCCAGGCAGAAATATAGGAGTGGGTTGCCATTTGAATTCCTCCTAAAAACATCTGGTGGCTGTGTGTGTGTGTGTTTGTGTGTGTGTGTGAAGAAAATGCATTTTATAGCCATTGGATTTGCCTTCAAACTCTCTAAGTTATTTCCAAAGAGTGTCTTGAGTTTTTCAAGTAGCTTTTACTGTTGCCAATGTGTGATTGAAGAGATTGAGTGCCACAGAATTGAAATGTACCAAGAATACCAAGCTGTCTTTTTGCCCAGTGTTATATCTCCAGTCTTTGGTAAAATGTACATAACACTTCCTCAAGTAATTCACTTACCTCTCTCCCCTTCTATACCATATCAATGAACCAAAGAAAAAACTGTATTTTCTCCAAATTCCTTCTTTACATTGTATCTCTAATTGTTTCCCCTTCTAGCTTATAATTATTTTCCTGCAGTTATTTAATTAACGAAGGTATAGCTTCCTTTCCTTTAATTAACCATACATTTTAACATGCATACAGTATTTTTCAGTTTTTCTGTCTTCCAAAGTTTTTAGCATAAGAGTTTACGTATAGTCAATGTGTTATAAATTAACTGTTGAATGAACTAATTTTTTAGTTTAGTCATGCAGTTGAATTCTGGTTCCCGATTATCTTCCTTTTAATCACATGTCATAATTCTGTTTCCCAAACAAATGAGTTTTGATGAAAATATGATATAAATGTATCTTAGAAACTTATTATTTTATTGGAAATACATTTATTTCCAAGATTTATTGTTTTCTTTAAAAATGGAGGGCTTCCCAGGTGGTGCTACTGGTAAAGAATCTGCCTGCTATGCAAGAGACAGAAGAGACACAAGTTTGATCCCTGGGTCAGGAAGATCTCCTGCAGAAGGAGACGACTACCCACTCCAGTATTCTTGCCTGGAGAATTCCATGGACAGGGGAGCCTGGCAGGCTACTGGGGTCATAAAGAGTCAGACATGACTGAGTGACTAAATTTTTTTTTTTTAATGGAATGATTAGAGGAAACAAATTGTCAATTTGCTTTCTCATGACTCTGGAGAAGAATTCACTTCTAAGCTCATGCAGGTTGTTGGCAGAATTCAGTTCGTTGCAATTGTAGGACTGATTTCCCCATTTTCCTTGATTACTATCAGTGAGGGGCTCTCTCAGCTTCTAAAAGTCATCTTCATTCCTTGTCATGTGGCTGTCTCCATCTCCAAAGCCAGCAATGGAGAATACCCCTTATATCACATCTTACTCATTGCAGGCTTATTCCCATTGTTGGTAGAATTTAGTTCCACACACTTGTAGGACTGAGATCCCTGTTTCCTTGCTGGCTGTTGGCCTAAATCATTCTTAACTTCTAGAGGCTGCCACCATTCCTATGTCTCTAACCTCTAGACCCAGAATTCAAGGACTCCTGTGATAAGTTCAGCTGCACTATAGAATATAACATGATCATTAAAGTACAATCTATCCTATTTATCATCTTGGGGATTGTGCCAGGTGTACATCAGAAAGTTTGCATTTGGGGAACCATGTTAGAATCCTGCCTACCACAATTTGGTTAGTAAAAATTTGAGAAAAAAATTTTTAATTTTATAGCAAGTGTCATTTGGCATTCTCTTTTGTGTTAGTAAGTCATTTTGGCTGAGATGGTGGGAACTGTGATGTGTCCGGGGTCACCAGTTCCCAGCTTCAGTGATTCAATAGAAGCACTCACAGAACTCGGATATTATTTTACTCATGGTTTCATTATACTCACTGCAGCAAAGCAGTACAAAGCAAAATCCAACAAAGAGAAAACTATTGGTCAAGATAACTGGAAACCAGGCCCAAAGCTTTCCAGAGTTTCTCTCCCAGGAGAGTTGTAGAAGATGTACTTAATTTCTCCAACAAAAAAATTGTGAGGGTATGTGAAAACTATTGCATATTAGAGAAACTTGTCTGAGCCTAGGAGTGAGGATTTTTATTGGTGGTTGGTCACAGAGGTACATAACACCTGTGTGACTGATTGCAGTTAATGATGCTCAAGACCCCCCCAGAAGGAAAGCAGGTGTTCAACATAAATCACATTGTTTGCACAAGCTATTCAGACAAACTAGAGTGATTCAAGGCCTCAAATGAGCAAAACTTATCAGTTGAGTATTCCAAGAGCATAATTCCCTGAAGCCCACAAAGGGCCAGCTAGGAAAATAGGTGCCTTTAGGAGAATGTGCAAGATTTGAGATTGATGAGAGATTCTTTTTTAAGAAAGTATTAAAAGTAGATTTTATAGCTACTCCAGTAATTCATGAAATATGTTGTGAATATGGACCAATGATTGCTGGTCTTGTTCAGTTAGTGTGTAAAGACTCTTTTTTTCACTCATCAGCAAAGTGTTAGCCCTCCTTTGTTACTGAAACATATTGACACAAACGTAGCTGCTTAAAACAACACAGATTCATTATCTCATGGTTCTGTAGATCAAAAGTCTGTTGGGTTTGGGTGAATTCTCTGCTTCAGGTCTGGCAAAGCCAGAATCAGAGTGTTGACAGAGGTATATTTACTCTAGAGGCCCTAAGGAAAAATCAGTTTTCAGGCTTATTCCCGTTGTTGGTAGTATTTAGTTCCAGGCAAATGTAGGACTGAGATCCCTGTTTCCTTGATGGCTGTTGGCCAGGAGTTCTTAGCTTCTAGAGGCTACCACAATCCCCTGGCTCGTGGCCCCATTCCATCATCTTCAAAGCTAGTAGCAGCAGGCCCACTCCTTCTGAGGCTTTGAATTTCTGACCTCTTCGGCCACTCTCTCTGATTTTTCTGCTCTGCTTTCTACTTTAAGGGTTCATGTGATTACTGTGCCCCACCTGGAAAATTTGGGTTACTCTCCCTATTTAAAATTCACTGATTAGCAACCTAATTCCATCTGCAAAGACCCTTTACAGCTGTATCTAGACTGGTGGTTGAATTAAAACCCTGGTGACAAGAATCTTGGGAGGATTCTGCATGCTACATTCTTTAAACAAGTAATTACCAATGTTTTCCCTCCTCACTTGTATCTGAATTCCATATTGTTAATTATACCTCAATTTCTGAAAAGATAAATGAGGGAATTCCATGGCAGTCCAGTGGTTAGAACTCTGCTTTCACTGCTATTCTCCATGCTTTCACTGCTATGAGCCCAGGTTCTATCCCTGGTCAGGGAAGTAAGATCCCACAAGCTGTGTGACATGGCTAAAAAAAAGATAAATGATTAATTAATTAATTAAGCAATAATCCTTTCAACAATTATAATCATGTTTAACTTCTGTATTATTGTCAAAAGAATTTTTTTCTGAGTCATTCAAATTGTCAGTTATCATAAGGAAAAAAATCAACCTTTAATAAGGTTTAAATTCAAACTTCATTATATGCCATTTTCCAGAATTATAGTCGAGTAAGCCCTTTGTTTGTTAATATAAAATTCCTTTTGTGGAGAGGGAGCTACTTCAGTGTCTATGTACAAAAAGGCTGGCCAGAGACCATATAAATATGTTGATATAGAGTGCTGACCTGTTATTTTCCATTAGAAACATTTTTTTTTTTAGGCCAAATACATCTTCAATTGAAAGTTTTAGTGAAGTAATAGGTGCGTGCTATATTGATAGAAAGCATGAGCGAGAGTGCGCAAGAGTAAGGAACCAGAGTGAGGAAGAAAGAGAAGAGTGGATTTCGGATGGGGAATATTTGTAATAGAGATTATAAACTCATTTGAGGTCAGGCAGGTAATTTAAATGAGTAAAGTGTACCGAACTGAAACTGGGGTAAACTGGGAAGCAGGTAACATTGAAAAGAGGCAGCTAATCTTCATTCGGGAGCTGCAGCCCTGTGTTGCCTTGTGAGAATGTGTCCTGGTGTTACCGTCTCTTTCAGATTTTCTAAAGGACTTAGATTCTGGATTCTTATATGAGAACCTCTGAATTTCTTAACATTTTCAACTAGTTAAAAAGTTTTAAAACACCATGATCCAAGCAAAACAAAGTAATGAGCTAAATTTGGCCAATGGGCAGCCAGTTTACAATAGCTGGTCTAAGAAGCTAAGTTATTGCTGGCAGATACTTTATGCTTTATCTGATTTAAATGAATGGGGGTCATGGTGAAAAGAAGGGAAAAGTACGGATTTTTCTTTTTAACTTTTAAGAGTCATTCGCTTATTTAACACATTGGAAAGAAAAGGTGAAATATCTGGATTTTCTAATTTTACTAGTGTGGTGGGAATTATATACTTGTAAAAGATTGGTTTTTGTTTTAATAATAGAATGATCTGAGAATGATCGGACCCATCTGTGTTGGAAATTATTTTCACCTATGAAAACTTGCTGCTTTAAAAAAATCTGTATAGCCTCAGTGGTCAACTGTCACAGCATTTTTTCCATTTGCTCATTGTTTTGCCTCTTATTAAGCAAATTAATTCCTTCAGTGAGTGAGGACATTTCAGTAAACTAACTCAGGAGATACGAGTTACACTGACTTTAAGGGAACACCTTGAATTTTATTCTGTGGTGTTATCTATACCCATGAAAAGCAAAAGAAGGAGCAGATAGTAGTGAAATTAACCAGTCCAATTTCCTATTGGGAAATGTTTGAAAAGCAGAAACTGCTGAGTTGATAAATTATAAGATGTCTACACGTAAAGGAACACAAATAAGTACTTGCAATAAGTCTGTAAGAAGCTCAGAGGGTACTTTTTATTGTCTTATTTTTATCTTTGGTTTTTTTTTTTTTTTACTATTTTTTTAAATGACTGTGGTAGTGGTTATAATATACATCCTTAATTTATCATAGTCTTCCATGAATTAATATTATGCCAGTTCATATATAATGTTGGAATCTTATAACAATATACTTCTATTCACCATCCTCCTATCCTTTGTATTGTTGTCATACATTTTACAGTCTATATTAAAGACCTTGAGAAATGAGGAAAAAAATTCTTTTGCATTTAACCACATATTTCCCATTTCCTGAACTCTTAATTCCTTTCTTTTGATCCAGGTTTCCATCTGGTATCATTTTTCTTCAGTCTGAAAAACTTCCTTTAAAATGTCTTTTAGTTCAAGTATGATATAGGCAAATTCTTACAGATTTCGGTCACCTGAAAATGTCTTTATATCACCTTAAATTTTTTTCTGGTTAATATTTTATTATTAAAAACTTAAAACATAGCAAAGTTGAAAGAAGTGTACAATATACCTATATCCTACAATTAACGTTTTTCCATTTTTTGCCATATCCTATAACTGTCCATCACACTGCCTGCTCATTAACTCATTCTATTATTTTGATGTGTTTCAAAGTCAGTTGCACTATCAGTGAACTTTAACCCTAACTCTTTGAGCATATATATCATTGAGTATAATTCAGTATGTATTTATGATTTCTTTTTAGGTAAAACTTATTTTCAGTGAAGTATGAAAACTTGTGTATCATTTGATGGGTTTTGAACAACAAATGCATCTCTGTAGCCCCAATACACATCAAGATTAGGTCACTATCATCACCCTAGAAATTTTCCTAGTGTCCCTTCCCAGTAAATCTTTGCAATTCACCCTACCCTTACCGCCCAGAAGCAACCACTTTTCTGTTTTCCCCCTAAGATTAGTTTTGCTTATTTCAGCACTTTATATAATTAGAATTATACAGTATATACCTTTTTCTGTAAAGATTCTTTCTTTTATCCAAATGTTTCTAAGAGGCATCTAAATGGTTTCATGTACTTATCTCATTTCTTTTTTTATTGTTGAGATGCATTATATTTTATTAATATGCATTTAGCAATTATCCCTTTATGAACTCCTGGGAAATTTCCAGGTTTTTGGCTGTTATAACAAGTTGCTATGAATGTTCTCATAAGTCTTTTTTTTTTTTTTTTTGTGGGCAAATGTTTTCATATCTCTGGGTATGCATGTAGCAGTAGAATTGATGGCTTATATATGTATAAGCATATGTGTCTGTATATGTATTTATATAAGTATATAATTAATACTATTAGAAATCACCAGACCTTTTTCTAAAGTTTTGTACCTTTTACATTTCTGCTTACAGTGTATGAGGGCTCTAGTTCCTCCACATCCTTGTCAGCAGTTAATGTTTCATTCTTTTAGTCATTGTAGTTAATGTAAAGTGGTATCTCACAGTAGATTTAATTTGCATTTCCATGATGACTAAAGATGTTGAGTGCTTTTTGTGTACTTATTTAGCATTCATATCATGACGTACATATCTGTTCAATTTGAGGGATCACATTTTTAAGTGGGTTATTTGCCTTTTTATTATTGATTCATAGTCATTCTTTGTACACTCTCTATATTTTTCATAAACATGCTTTGCTAGATATTTTTTGCAGGTATTTTCTGCCAGTCTGACTTGCCTGTTCTTAAGGTGTATCTTGATAAACAGAGTTATTATTTATAATGAAGTCGAGTGTTTTGATTTTTCCTTTTATGGTTATTGTCTTTTGAGAAACCTTTACTTCTTCCCAAGTCATAAAGATATTCTTATATGTTTTCTCCTAGAAGCATTATAGTTTTAGATTTTATGGTGGATCTTTGATCTTTCTCAATTTAATATTTGTATATGGTGTTCAAGTTCAGTTTTTGCCATATGGATATACAGTTGTTCCAACTCTATTTGTTTAAAAGATTTTACTTGTCCCATTGGATTGCTTTAGTATTTTTATTGAAAATTAAATGGCCATGTAATTGTAGGTCTGTTTCTGGCCTTCTATTTTGTTTCATTTATCTCTTTTTCTATCCTTATGCCAGCGCCATACTGTCTTAATTATGCTAACTTTATAGTAAATCTTGAGTCAGGAAATAAAAGTTTCCAAACTTTGTTCTTTTGTTTCAAGATTGCTTTAACTATCTTTGGTTGTTTGCATTTCCAGATACATTTTATTATAAGCGTCTCAGTTTCTGAAAATGTCGGTATTCTGATTGGGATTGCTTTGCATCTACAGACCAATTTGGGAATAACTGACATCTTAACAATATTGTCTTCCAATAAATGAGCATGTTGTTTCTCTCCAAATTTTTAAGTCTTCTTTAATTTTTCTGAGCAATATTTTATAGTTTACAATGTAGATTTCTTGTTCTTTTGTTAAATATATTCCAAAGTATCTTAGGTTTTGTTGTGATTATATTTATTACAAAATTGTTTTATCTTCCTTGTTCTCCTAACTCGTGTATAAAAATGCAAGCAGCATAGGAATAATATATAAAAATACAAACATGAAATAGATCAAGAAAAACATAAGGCATGAAGATTGTAAGAAGAATGAAGCAGAGGAAGGATTAAAAGGGAAGGAAAAGTTGGAAACATTTCTAGTTAATGATGATATAGTTCTTTATGTGGAAAATCCTAAGGAATTAAAAAAACTGCTCTTTGAATTAACAAGTGAGTTTAGTAAGGTCGTAGGAAAGAAAGCTGATATGAAAATATCAGCAATAAGATGTTCAAATATGTTGCTTGCTTAACAGTGAATTACCCAAACTACTTAGCCTCTAACTTTTTTCTCAAGTATTTTCGATTAAATCTTCCTTTTGGAAGATGAAGGAATCCAATGAGGTAGAAAGTGATTGTTTAATGTAGTCTTTGAATAATATTAAGGTCTAGGATAGATTCACCAGCTTATAGTCCCTAGAACTTTGGTGAAACTGTTTTAGCTAAGGTGCCAGAAATCACCAAACCGGGCACTTGTGCTGCAGCAAAGACAAAATTGACACGCTAGTTTCTGTCTAGTGGTCATCTCAGATGAGACCGTTGGAACACTGAGATAGCCAGTGTATTTGAAGATACTTCCTTAATGTTTTAAGAAAGGACAGTTATTTGAGACTGAATGGAGGGTGATCTTATCTCTTTGTGAATATGGGTTGCTGTCATAATTGCTAGGAGGGTCAGAACTTTTCTCAGAGAGCAAGTTTGGATCTGATCAATTTCTTGAATGCATACTTGATTTGAGCCCCAGGGGACAGCAAAATAAAACACGGGAGAAATTATCTTTGTTTGAAAACAGATTTGAGGATGGAAGCTGTCAAATGTCCTCTCTCATAGAATAAGCCAAATGTGTCCCTCATAAAATTTTAAAATTTGAGCAAGTCTGCAAGGGTAAACTTGTCAAAATAGCAAAACTATCCCCCAGATACCTAGAAGAGTTAACTTGTCGAAAGGCGTACTTTAAAATTATTCATCTGGATGTCACCTAGACTCTCCAAAACGATTTCAGTTTTGGCATAATTAAAGATTAGAACTTCTTTCAAACAATGATTGGCCAAAATTTCTTGAAGCTATTTCTGGATGGAGGGTCATGTCATCAGTATGTAAAAGGACCACTCTGTACAGTGTCAGCAGGCATACATCTAGTTCACATAAAAGCTATTCAGGTTAAGAAGGGAAGGACTATCCCTCGCTCTTTGTCTTTTTCTCTCAAAACAGATTTTTGCCCTGACAGAGTGGACTATTTTTGCTAATTCTTAATCTTATGAATATATTTCCTTAAAGGCTTTTTGAGGAATGTTAAAAGTCTTGAGATAATGTTTATGTTGTATAGTTTGGCACAGAAGTGATGATCATCTGTGTTGTCAAAAGCAGATAGTGTGTCGAAAAAATCAATCAAAGGACTTAGTAACAGACACTGACTGTAATAGACAGTAATTATGACAATGGTCAGTGGTATGGTAGTTATAACTTTTCCTTTCCTCCTGTAAATGTTAGCCTGTAAAAATTATGTCTTTAATTTGTAATGAATAGGCAAAAATTAATTTATAGGCAAATTATTAGGTAATTAATAGGCAAAAAGTTTTTAGGAGTCTAACTGAGCATTGTCTACATTTTTGATAGGATATGTTAATGCTTAACTCCTTAACCCTAACCCTTGATACATACTGAGGGAATGATATATATAAAGAATTGAATAAGTTAATGTTGGCAGCACTTTTAAGAGCTTTGGGACATCCTTTAAGGGGGGCAATTTTAAATTTAAAACAGTCATGTCATTCATAAACAAAAAGATACAGAAAAGGAAGGGATACAGTATTTATTAAATATCTACTATATTCTAGTTATTTTGCTATATACTTTTTATAGGTAATTAGGGGTTTCGCTGGTAGCTCAGACAGAAAAGAATCCATCTGCAATGCAGGAGACCCAGGTTTAATCCCTGGGTTGGGAAGATCCCTTGAGAAGGGAATGGCTACCCACTCCAGTATTCTTGCTTGAAAGAATTCCATGGACAGAGGAGCCTGGCAGGCTACAGTCCACGGAGTCACAGAGAGTCAGACACGACTGAGCGACTAACACTTTTACTTTTCACTTTAAGGTTATTAGTCCTAGTTAGTGAGTAATCTAAGGTTTACAGAATATGAAAAGTCTGCTGAAGTCACAGTGTAGCATAAATTGTGAATTGCGCTTCTAAAAGTCCTGTTCTTTCTGTAGCCTTTCTTAGAGCGAGTAAGCCTTTCTTAATGCTCCAGAATCTCTTTATGAGGGGTGCTGTTCAAAAAGCACAATTTTTTGAGAGAATGAGCAATTTTAAATTTCCAAGTTCAGTGAGTCCTGTCCATTAGTTATCAGACTATCTTGATGGCTCTGTGCAAATTTCTTTGTTTCCTAGCATTTTTATCAAACTGGAAACCAGAGAACCCTGTCTTTCCACTTTGTCACACAAAGCAGCAAGCAAAATTGGTTTCTTTATGACAAAAATCTTTTGGTATAACTCATGTCAAAATGAGTTCTGTTGTAAGATAATTGGAGTGGAGAAATGAAAATGCATATCTATAAAAGAATATATATAGAGAGTTCATGAGATTTTAATTCCATCTTGGCCTCCTCAGTCACCTGTTTTAATAATTTACAAATGCAAAGTTTAAATTAAATGATTTCTTTATCCTAAATTATTCAGGACCTCAAAGGGGAAGGACTAGACAAAAATAATAATGATGATGGTAGCAACATTGTAGTACTTTGTGCTAGACATTATCCTAAGCACTCTACAATGGTTATCTTTTTCTTATAGGAGCTCTATGATGTAGTTTACTAATATTGCTTCCATTTGATATAGGAGGAAAGTTAGGCTCCTATGAGGGATCCTAGAAGTTAAGTAATTTTCCGTTGATCATAAAGGTAATAAGTTGTAAGAGTTCTAGATTATCCCCTAATGATGGCAAAATGGTCATCTCTCTTAATTTCATATCCTCTCAATCTTCCAGAAAGGAGCAAGCAATAACCCATTGTTATTGGTTGCTGTATAAGACCTGAGATTTTTCAGTCAGAACAATTATTACAGCCAGAAGAAAACAATTGGCAAGGGCCTGATTCATGTTTCCTCCCCTAAAGGCAGAAATGTGAGCTGAGGAGTGTAGGAAAGAGTTGGAAACGAAAACGAAAATTTTAAGTTAGCATTGGAAGAAACGGGCAGGTTACCAGGAAGGGAAATAACAAATGTCTACTGCATTTTAAAGATAAAGTACCTGCTCTAAACCTCAGTTATTATATCATTACCTGGAGCTCAAACTCTCTTTTGATTTCTCCATCCATACTGTTAAACAGAGAAGCAGTATAGTGTGGTTTTTAAGGACATGGACTGTAAGATCAACCAGCTGGATCTGAGTCAGCTCTACCATTTACTCACTTCCTTGAGTGCCTCTATACTTTGATTTTCTTACCTTCTAGGACAGTGGAGAAAGTTAATGAACTAACAGATGTGAATTATTTATAATAGCATTTGGTATAGTATATAGATATTGTACGTGATGTAATACAAAATATCTAAGTGTTCCTATCAGTAACAGTAGTGGTAATAGTGTTATTATAGCTACTGTGCATGCATGCTAAATCACTCTAGTTATGTCTGACTCTTTGCGACCCTGTGGACTGTAGCCTGCCAGGCTCCTCTGTCCATGGAATTCTCCAGGCAAGAATACTGGAGTAGTTTGCCATTTGCTACTCCAGGGGATCTTCCCGACCCAGGGATCAAACCTGCGTCTCTTACTACTCCTGCATTGGCACGCAGTTTCTTTACCACTAGCACCATCTGTGAAGCTTATTGGATATTGTTATCAATAAGCCTTGCCTGTGGATTATAGCCTTTCTATGATGACTAATTGTGATGTAAATTATGATTAATCTACTCAAGGATTATTCTATACTTCTTCATTAAGTACATACATATTTCAGATACTGGGGTAGGTGCTAGTGTGTCTGAAATGAAAATAAAATGTCCTAGTCTTTAAAGAGATTGCTAGTTAGTAAGCAGACAGAGTTGTAACAAACAATTACAAAATACCAGTTTTGAAAAGTACTTATGAGAGGTATATGCAAGTTGTCTTGATAGACAGAGTTTCTTGCAACCAGGAGAATCCAGAAAATTTTTACTAAGAAAATAATGCTTGTATTGAATTTTTAGGATAGTTAAGTATTATCCAAGTGGGCCAACTAGAAGTGCAGAGAAAATACCATGTGCAAAAAGACATTGATATGAATTGCAAGCATATGAATAAAGTAGGGGCAGAGGGTCCTAGTAGCTAAGTACCCTAGTAGAGGGTCCATGAGAAAGTGATGAGCGTGTTCTCCTTTTTTTCCTTTATAAAACAGTTTTGGAGGGTAGGAGTGGGCAGTCTTGTTTAAGACAATGAGTCTTAAATATTGGTGCTATTTCAGACAGTGACTTAAGATGAAAAAGTAGTTATCATATGAAGAATGAGAGATTTCCTGCTTATAAGCTCTTCCCACATTACCTAGAAGAGACATTATGATTTTTCTCTGCTCTAATCGTCTAAATCAATGAGAGTTTTAGCTCTCTTCTATAGGCAGTCTAGTCAATGCATTTGATGTGAGCTTGCTATTAGTATCTAATTGTACTTATTCTGTTTATATGTTAGTTTATTCACTAGCTAGTTATTTTGTCAGTTGTCAGTGTTGTTTATCTTGGTGATAGGCCATAAAAAAATCATTTCTGTTTTTTACACCATTTACCTCAGTTTCAAATGTAGATAAGTACTTCAAAATTGTCATGATAATGACAGAGCATCCCCAGTTCTGGTACATACATCTTAGACAAACCCCACATCCTAATTTTCATGTTTTGATATTCTTCCTTATTAGTTTAGGCCCATAAATTTTAATTACTTCTCCCATAACAACAGTTTTAAGAATATGTGACTCCCCAGAAATCTGGGACTTTTCATTTTCTTGTGAAATTTTATGTTTAATGTATTTGCATTTTTCCTGATAAAACACTGTACTATGCTGAGCTGTGAAGAGTCTGAAAGAGAAAATGTCCTTCAACAGATGAGTAGATAAACGTATGACATATGCACTCAAGTGAAGTACTATTCATTAATACAAAGAAACAAATTGCTAATGCAGGAAACAACATGGATAAATCTTAAGAACATCATGTTGAGTAAAAGAAAACAGGTTTGACACAAAATAATGCTGTATCATTCCCTTTATTTGAAAGTCTTGAAAAGACGTACTTAATCTGTAATAATAGAAAGCAATTTGTTTTCAGCCAGGATTAGGATATGGGATTGTCTGGGAAGGGGAACAGGAGAAACTTTTGAGATGATGGAAGTGTTCTTTTCTTGATTTTGGCAGTGCTTATGTTAGTATATACATTTGTCAAAACTTTTCTGATGGTATGTTTAAAATGAGTATATTTCATTATACATAATTTGTATCTAAATAGGGGCTTCCAAGGTGGCTGAGTGGTAAAGAATCTACCTGCAATGCAGGAGACATGGGTTCGATCCCTGGTTGGGAAGATCTACTGGAGAAGGAAATGGCAACCCACTCCAGTATTCTTGCCTGGGAAATCCCATGGACAGAGGAGCCTGGCAGGCTACAGTCCATGGGGTTGCAGAAGAGTCAGACATGACTTAGCAGCTAAACAACAACAAAGTTCATTTAAAGAAAGGTATCAAGCAGAAATTATCCTGTTATAATCATGCCATGATGGAGAAAAACAAGTCATCTTGATGTCTTGCACATCTTTCTAGCTAACTATGTTTGTTTCTATGACTGCTGCTACAAATTTCCAGAAATTGAGTGGCTTAAAACAACAGAAATGTATTGTCTCATAGCTCTGAATGTCAGAAGTCAGGAATCAAAGTGTTGGCAGGGCCTACTTACTCCCTTTGGAGTTTCCTGGGAAGAAGCTCTCCTTGACTTGTCTAGTTTCTGATGTCAGAATTCCTTGGCTTCTTTTTGGCTTATGGCCACATCACTCCAGTGCCTGCCTCCATCTTTACATCTCCTTCTCCTCTGTGTGTCTCTCTCTTATAAGGACACTTGACATTGGATTTTTGTATGCAACAGGATAATCCATGATGATCTCCTCAAATGCAAAGACCCTTTTCCCAAATAAGGTAACATTCACAGTTTCCAGTGATTAGATTGTAGACAATTTTGGAGAAGGGGGAATACAATTTAGGTTTCATCAACTATAGTATTATTCATTAATATAATGCTTCTCAGTGACTTGGTAAAATCCTGCAATTTTTAAACAGTATTCTCGGGTCATTATGGGATTCTATGAGTGAAAGCTTTCTCTTACTCTCTCTTCTAAAAACATTGTGAAATGAATCTTGCATCATAGTAGTAAGACCTGTGACTCTAGTTGAAGGTTAGGAGAAACAGACAGAACTGACTTATTTAGGCAATCTGACTTATGACAAAGGAGTTAAATAAGTAAACAAAGCTCTGAAGAGTTCTGTTAATACATAAAGTTTGAGAACAAAGCCCTAGCTATTAAAGTTATCTTGCCTTGTCCTGTCTTCTCTATGAATGAAGAACCTTACAAAGTTGATAAAAGTAGTTAAGAATAAAATTTGATTATTTTTGGATTCTTTGATCAAAATATGATTACCGTATCACTTCAACTTCTGATAAATAGAATAGGAAATTTTCAAAAGTCATATTTCTTATAATTTCAATGCAGACCAACATACCGTTGAAGTAAACATTTCAGTTTGATAAATTTTTGTTTACAGCAGATATTTTATTAAAGTGCATACAATGCAGGCCATCTCCTGTTCACTGTTTTGATGGATTGGGGGTGGGGTGACAAGATTGGCTAAAGAATTTGAAATGTTGATCCACTTAAAGAATGTAAATTGTTTTCAAATCAAAATTCTGAGCAGTAATAGTAATATATTCATTCTTTGTTCACACAATTATATGTAAATAAATTGGAAGTTTAATTGGAAAAAAAAAAAGCCTTTGGAATGAACTAGGGTGTGTACATGCATGCTAAATCACTTCAGTCGTGTCCAACTCTTTGTGACCCCATGGACTATAGCCCACCAAGCTCTTCTGTCCATGGGATTCTCCAGGCAAGAATACTGGAGTGGGTTGCCATGCCCTCCTCCAGGGGATCTTCCTGACCCAGGGATCAAACCTGCATCTCTTAGGTCTCCTGCATTGGCAGACAGGTTCTTTACCGCTAGCACCACCTGGGAAGTCCGAACTACGGTGCAGATCCAACCAAATATGAACCATTATCGGTTCTGTCTCAGAGAAAAGTTACCACTTTATATCATCCCAAATGCTGCCTGGGCTTGGCAAGTGGACCTTATTACCCTGTGCATTTGCACTGCCAGTATCAATAAACACTGATGGAAAAAAAATGGTTTTGGAGTTTTCTGTGTCAGGATAGTAAAGCTGCTTGGGAGAAGAAAACATTGATGGGGCAGAAATATACCCAGATCACCCTGGGTCCTCTAGTTCTGCTTGTCAAATGGTGATTTTATTTTTACAGAGAAATTAGAAAATCTTTCTTCTGATTGTGCTGTGTTTGGGAAATAACTGATGAGGCCAGTTTATAATCTTTGTTAATTTATACAAATATATACACAGATATATTATAACAAAATGGTATTATATAATTTATTATAAACACCCCAGGGGTACTTGCAGTTTGTTTTGTTCTACTTTTAAGATGGTCAGCATTCTGTGTAGGGCCAATAATAGCTCACTGATTTCCATTTAGCCCCTGTTTGGTGTTATATTTCCCACTTTATAAATTTGCAAACTGAGGCAGGATAAAGTTGGAACACGCTTCAAGCATAGCAAATCAGTGACAGAGTCTCCTGGCTTTATGTCTGAACCTCAAACCACTAAACTATGTTTTCCATATGTATTTTGATCTTCTCAAAGTAATTTTCTGCTGAGAAAGGAAAGTTATCTAGTATGCAAGTTAGAAAGTTAATTTCTCAATTTATTGTAGCCCATTGAGAATTAGTCACATTCCAGACTTATAGCTTTCAACCTTGTTTTTTTCTGGAGTGAGAGTTGAATTATAAAGTGTGCTTAGTCTCACAAGTTATGAACAACTTATGGACAGATGGACTTTTTTTTTTATATCTATTACAAAATAATCTTTTGGTAAGCAGTTAATCAATGCAACTTCCTTTTCAAAACATCTGAATCTGAAGCAAATTAATTCTTAAATTTTATATCCTTTTAGGCTCAAACATGTGTGCCAGTAGTGAAATGAGTTATTTCCTTTTTCAATTCCAAAAGCTTTCTTTTTTCTTTTTCCTTTAGGAGAAAAATTGCTGTTAAATGTTATGATTTTTTAACAAAGTTTTAAAATTTAGTAATTGATAAAAGACAAGTTAAAAGCATCAAATGCATTAATTCATCACTGAAAATACCCCTCTCCAAATTCTGAAATTACACACCTGTGAGTCATTAAAAATTCTGTACTAGTTGAGTTCTTTGACCTTGAAACTATAGGAGGAGAGTTTAGGTTAAAGATAACACAGTGTTATACAGTTGTTTTATTATCTGAACATTAATCCCTAGTGTTTTATTTTTCCTTTCCATTTCTTAAATCACACAGTAGCTAACTATATTTCATCTGTGCTTCCTCTTTCTAAACATTTTACCTCAGGCTAATACCTAGTAAAGAAAGCTTTAGACCAAAAGGAAAATTTCTGTGGGAATGATCAGGTTTTATAAGGTGAAAGAACATCTTGAACTCATAGAATCCAGAAGTGTGTTTCCTCCGTTGGTTTGCTGACTGTATGGGTATTTTGGCTTATGGAGTGGCCCTTAAATATCATGGATTATGGATCTGAGGAAACAGCATGTGTGATTTTAGTTACCATCCATCTGTGAGTGACTTCCAAATCCATGTCCGTGAGCCTGACCTCTCATTCTCTTTCTTGGCCTCTGTTTCTTGCAATCTGAATAACAACTCTTCTTGGAAACTTTGCAAATACTGTAAAAAACTGATAGTTTGAAGCAGATAGGAATAGGACCTTCTCATTTTAATTTATTTTTAACATTTTTATTGAGTTATAATTAATATACAAGAAAACTGTAAGTATTTTAATGTATATGTTTGGTGAGTTTGGATATATGCAGGCACCCATGAAATCATCATGATGGCTCTAAAGAATGCACCTGCAGTGGAGGAGACACAGGTACACTTTCGGTGGGGAAGATCCCCTGGAGAAGGAAATGGCAACCCACTCCAGTATTCTTTTCCTGGAGAATCCCATGGACAGAGTAGCTGGCAGGCTATAGTTCTTAGGGTTGCAAAGAGTCGGACACGACTGAGCACACACGCACTCACACACAGAAGAAATTTCCTTGAGTCTTATTTATTTGTGTGTGATCTCACTTAACATGAGATCTACTCTCTTAACAAATTTTTAAGAGTGCAGCACAGTATTGTTAACTATAGGCATGATGTTGTATACCAGATCTCTAGAACCTAATGACATTGCATAACTGAAACTTGACACCGATTGAACAGTCCCCCTCGTTAATTTTTTTAGCCTGTGCTTTCTTACATATTTTTGAATATTTATTATGATTATCATATACACAAAAAGGGACACAAAGGAACTTTTGAAGGTAATGGAGATATCTGTTACCTTGGTGATGGTTTCATGAATGTATCCGTGTCCAAACCATTTGTATATCAATTACATCCCGATAAAATTGTTTTTAAAAAGTAATAAAATTCTGCAAGACACTGAAGTAGACTTGAACAAATATTAGCGCTTCCTTTTTTCTTGGATAGAATAACTCAAATTCATAAAAATGTTGTCTCCCTTTGACATATGCAGATTTAATGTGAATGCAACTCAGATACCAAATACTAACAAGTATTTTTTCTTTTGAGCTAGAAAAATTGTAAGAATTTAACAACTTAGTCTAATTTTCAATTTTAGCTAGATGATAAGATTATTATAAAAGCCACCATACGGTGGCTCATTCTTTTTTCAATAAATAAAAGACTAGGAGAGGAGTATTTTTAACAAATTATTGATAGTACTTTTTGTGGATAAGCATTGTTTGAACTCAAGCAATTCATGCTTTCTTGATTTACTGAGGAATTATATACTCTCTTATGAATGAAGTTTACACTGTTAACCCATTACTAGCCTAACATACTTTTTTTGAGCTGTTATTTCCTTAGTGGTTATAAACTTGATCTTATCTTCACCCTCTTACATTGTCATGGATGTCACTGTATACATTTATGAAACACCTGTTATTTGATACACATTTCTTGAGCACATTCCTTATAGACACAGTGATAGGCATAGGGATTCCTTGGTGAATAAGCTTCAATGTACTCAAGGTACCACTGCCGCAAAGTACAGTGAGACAAACATATACAGAAATTATTACCATAGAATTAATAAACCTTGCAACTATGTTTAGTTGCAGAATATAGAGATGTAAAATTCTACCAGGGCTAGAGCCATTGAATGAGAAGCCATTAAGGATCCTGGCCAAAAAAAAAAAAAAAAATTATTGAAGTTACAGAATAGATCTAGAATAAAGAAGAATGTAAAAAAAAAAAAAAACGAAAGAATGGTTGAGATAACAGTGGAGGCTTAGAGAAAAGGGACTTCAAGGTCTTAATGAGATTAGAGAGCAGGTCCTCGGGAATGGGGAACAGAGAAATATAAGATTTTAGTTGAAAATCAAGATGTTTTGAGTAAGTAGCCATTGAGCAATGTCTCTTGACAAACTATCTGTATTTCAGGATATTGGCTGGAGTTAGATGAAAATCTGTGGTTATACACATGTGAAGCTAACTAATCCTTATAGATTTTAAACGCATGGTCTTGGCCTCAGTATATTTTAACCAACTAAGCTAAACAGCTGCAGATAATTTACAGATGATTGTCTCAGAAGAGCACAGTATAAATTTCCTTTGAAATACATCTGGAAAGGGATAAACAAAACATACTTTGTATTGTACTAACTTAATAGATTTGAAATTCATTAAGCCATATTTAAAATCCAAATACACCCAAGTTGACTCATGCCTAGAAATTATCAACATTTGTTCTTGATGGTAGTGGTGGTGATGGTAGTCATGTTTTTCTCTCTTTTAGTTTTTAATCTTACTTTCCCAAAATTTATGATTTTGTAGGTCATTTTGTTCTAACCAATGCAATAAATAAATTTTTCTGTTTTCTTTTCCTCTCAAGACCGAGGAAAAGGATGATTAATTATCATTTCCTAACTTATCACTGAATTCCAACTGTATCAAAATTCTGTTGAATTCAACTATATTAAAATTGTCAGTTTTTAAATCTGTCTTTTCAATTATACTGTGGGTTTTTTGATTGTGGAGATCAGTTTTTATTCTTGGTGTTCATGGAGCCTAAAATAGCAGAGGCCAAAAATCATAATGCCAAGCAGTTAATAGCCACTTAATTGATGTATTTGAATGTAAATGAAAGTATCTCAAAATGTCACCTTGCTTAATCAGAAATTATCAATCATTATTTTAAAGCTATCTTGAGTCATGTCTATGTATTTATAACAACCGAGGATTCTTATGCTCATTAAACTTTTCAGATTGTCAGAGACAGTGGTAACAAAGTAAATGTTTACCCCCCCCCCCAGTCTCTGAAAGTAGCTAGTAATTAATAGTTTCAAAAGGAAGAGAATATTTTCTGACCTTATTTAATTTACGTTTTCCAGGTTAGTGATAGATTTCTTTATTAACAACATTTGAACTTAGAAATTGTGTAGAATAAAGTCCTGTTAGCCTCTACATTTTTTTTTTAATTGTATAAGTCCCATTCTCTTTATCCTAACTCTCCTTCTGGAGTCCATTTTCAATTAAACTGTAACATACTATTATTGAATATATGATATTTTGCCTTGTTGTTGCATTATACTTATACTGGCTACTTTAAAAGAAGTTTTAAAAGGATTTCATAATTTAAGTTCTTGGCAGTGTTAAATACAGCTTTAAAAACAAGTAAGTATACAAAATTCCACAAGTATTGATTTCTTCTTCCCAGTATAGAAAATAGCATCAGCTTCTTATATTTTCTTTTATACTTATATTTTAAAATAAATTTAAAAATTATAAGAGTACAACAGGCAGAAAAGCAAATCTGATTTCCTGTCTGATTTAAACTGAAGAATACTGGTTCCATTAACCATAATTCATGTATAGTCTTTAGTAGCAGCTATATTTCATGAGCTTCAGCTTTATAATTCATATTTTAAAAAATTGTGTCAGTGTAAATGCTTATCAGCTCAGTAATAGCATGAATGTGCTTTTTGACATGCAGATGTTTCGGCAGGTAAATTAAGTAAAAGATGTAGTCTTCTGTTTTCAGCTGTTTCAGAACTGGTTTAATAAAAAAGTCATTTTAAAGATTTGGTTTCAATCTCATGAGACAGACATCTGTATTGAAATAGTGTGCAACTGAGGTCCTCTAGTGTTGCAGCTGAATATGGCATCAGCTTTTAAGATTTTGTGAAGTGTTATGTGTGTATGTATGTGTGTGTGAGAGAGAGACAGAGACAGAGAGATACAGAAAGAACAAAGACGAGAGATTACTACCTGAAAGCTGACTCAGAACAAATGATCACAGGAAACTTTATTCTTATGTTTTATCTGTTAATCAACCTCGAGGAAAATTTTCCTTTGTTTTTAAGGGGGGGGGGTTGCATTCTTTAATGTGCACATTTTTATCAATATTATTGTAGTTGTTTTAAAGTTTGGAATCTTTTTGTTTACATGGTTGGTTTTTATTTTTATTTTTTGCAGGTGTTAATGAAAACTATTAATTCTAAATTGTTCTTGTGCCACAGATTCCTTATTTGCTAAATACTGGCTATTGTGGTGCTTTAATATGGGAGGAATTATTTGATAAATTAGAATAGTTTATAGATCAGTTTAATAAGAATTGTTTATAAATAGTAAATTCTATTGTTTTATTTTTTACATACTTCATGTAGAATATCAACTTATTGCTTTATTTTAAAATACGGCTGACAACCGGAACCTACCAGACATATGAGGGAAGACAGTTTGAGAGAAAGAGAGCCGAGGAAGAAAAAATTTTTTTTAAAACTTAGCCCAGAGGAAATGAAGATAAGCACACTTTTTTGTTTCCTAAATTAAAAATAATTCTAATAATTATCCTCAGAGAGACTCAGAAGAATAATAAATTCATAGCCAAAGAACGGGAGGTTCTGAAAAGGAACAACTAGAGACCAGAAGAGAGATCTTGGAAATTAAATAATAGGCCATGCTCATAGGAAATAAAACATAAAGTTGATAGAATAAATCTAATTTTCATCTGCCCCCTAAGAGTTCTGACTAAAAGATACAGTAAAGGGAGAAAATAATCAAAGATACAACAAATCAACTTTTCTTTGTTAATGTTTTTGTCTTAATGGAATATGAATTTTTAGATTGAAAGGGCACACCTAATACTTACAAACACAAATTCTCAAATGCCCATACACTGGACATATTGGACTAAATTTTTTATAGGTCTAAGAATATGAAGTATAAAAGGATCCTGAAAGCTTCCAGAGAGGAATAATGTGGTATCTACAACAGAATTAAGATCAGACTGATATTACATTTATCACTATCAACAAAGGACATTTGAAGACAAGGAGAAATTCTGTTTAAATACAATAGTAAAACATTGTAAGACATGCCATGCTTTAAAATATCTACTCCTGCCACCCTTATGAAAAATTTTCTTATGAGTTTATCCTAGCTAAAGAAAAAAGAAACACAAAAATGAGGTATAAAAATGGTCGTTGCTGATGATAATCTTCATGAATAGAGTTATAATTATAAAATTATAGCATCTAGAGTTATAATTATAAAATTATAGCATCTATTAATCCTGATGATAGAGATATCTCTTGAGAGCTAGGGGTTAAGTTGGCTTAAGTTTTTATTTCCTTCTCTGCTTAGTTCTACTGTGAATTTTTACTGTATGTTGAAATTTTACTGAATGTTCACTGTACTGTACTGTATGTTGTGTAGTGGTGTACCAATCACTTCCCATCTGTCTCAGAGTAAAAGCCAAAGACCTAAATGGCCTAGAGTAATCTAGCCCTCTGACCTTGCTACCTCTCTGACCTCATCTCCTATCAGCCCTACCCTTTGCTCACTCTACTCCATACACAGTAGCTTCATTGTGTTTTTGCTGGTTTTTTCCCTAATTGTTGCATTTGTTCTTTGTTCTTTTCTCCTTTTATTCTACCTGCTTTTAGATTAACTTTTTAAAATTATTTCATTATGTCTCTATTATTAGCTTGTTATTTATACCTTTTAAAAATTAATTTAGTAGTTATTCAGATATTAACTTAATTTTTAAAGTATGATTTAAAATGTTAAAAAAAATGAGAATAAAAGAAATCTATACCCTAATATTAGTGGTTTGGGGGATTGCGTTTGAACTAGTCTCCCCTACTTTTCTGTATATTGTTCCTAACTTCCTATATGAATGATGTTTTATTAAAAAAAAAAAAGGAGAGGGAGAGGGAAGGAGAGAGAGAAAGAGAGAAACTGGGCATCCATATGGAAGTTGGCTTAAGAGAGAATAGGATAGGAAAGAAACATTTGATAAATCATAAATTTCTGGACGTTGCGTTGCAGATTGATATGGATACAAGTAAGCTCATGTCTTTCTGCCATAAAATATAGCTGTTTTTCAGGGACATAGGTGTTTTGTCTTGAGCAGGATCCATGGTTTTCATTGATTTGGTTCTGCCATATATCTGAAATTTCCTGATAATTTGTTAAAGCCCAACCTGCAGAAGGTCATTTGCACCCCACCAATATTAATCTCCCTTCCTGGAGAACAGGCCTGCAGTTGGAATAGTTGCTTAGAAACTGTAGGTTCTTTGTAAGATCAATTCTGCTGTAATTGTAAAATCAAATATGCCTGAGTAGATATTTTAGAAAATGTATAGAGTCTATTTTCTCTGATTAGAGGCGGTACAATAAAAAGAAAGCTCTTTGGGAAATTCCCTGGCAGTCCAGGGACTCCATGTTTTCCCTGCTGAGGGCCTGCCCAGGTTCAGTCCCTGGTTGGGGAACAGGAACTAAAATCCCACAAGCTTCATGGTCCAAAAAAAAAATATATATATATATATATGTATCTAGGTAGATCGTTGAATTTTATCACTGAACCTCATTTTATTTCTTAAAACAGGTTCTATATCTGCTTTGTAATTGATCTATTGATCTGTGACTTTTTATTTTCTTTGTAGCTATTCAAAGGTTTTGTGCATAGCATTTGAGGTACTTCAGGGCTTGCAGTATATGAATAAACATGGTATAGTACACCGGGCACTGTCTCCTCATAATGTCCTTTTGGATCTAAAGGTAATCATCAATAGTACATTAAATATTTGTTTTTTTAATTTCAGGTTGTAACCTGATGAAAGAATTAGAATATGTCTTAAGAGAATTCAAAATGAAAAGATTATATGAATGTAATGTACTTGTGGTTGTTTAAAAAGAAAGTATCTCTAATTATATAAATCTGTGTGTCTTTTACATGCACTATTCTTTTTTCTCTGGACTCATTTTCTGCCTTCATGTTTTATTTTTCCTTTCACTCATTTTGTGAAATACACATTGACACTTCCCAGTCCACTCTTTCTGTGAATTTGCTTTTATCTTAAAAAAGATTCTCTGACTATTTACATAGAATATTTTTCTCATAGTACAGCTGAATTGTGTTTTCTCCATTTTATTCTTCTTTACTACTTTCTTTTTTACTTTGTCATTTATTTTCTTTGTTTACCAGCTATTTGTACATAGCTTATTTTTAAAATTGGAGTGGTGATTCTCTGCTTGGAAATCTTATGGGGGATTAAATAAGAAGCTAGTCCACCCCTACTGTGGGTATTATGTGAATTATGGGTGGCAAGGTGATTTTTTCAAGAATTTTATTATTTTTTGATAAGCATATAAAATAGTTTGAGCAAACTTTTTCTGGGGTATTATTTTTTGTTTAGTAGGATTTTTCTTTTTCTTCCAAACTTTCAATATATGCTCTATGATATTAAAAATAAAGATATAATGGTGCTTATACTTTCATAGTTAAGATAGTAGAGTAACTAATTGAAATTGCTTTTAAAATATAAATGTTTTATAATTCTTGGAAAATACAGTTCTTAAGAAAAAGAACTTCTAAACTGAAAAAAAGTTTAAGTTCTAAACACCTAAAAGGGGAAAAACTTAGGAGATTTATACAATGTGCATTTGCCTTTTAAGAATCTTACTTTTATGGTATTTATGGTTATTCTAAAGCAATATAAAAATTGTTGGGACTAAAGCAGATTCACTAATACCTTGATTTGTGAACATATCTTTTCAAATTAAAAGCTTCCGTGTCAACTTTAAATCATAACATTGTGAATGGACTTGCAATTCCTAAAAACAATTTCTTTTGTGAAAATCAACACAAAATATTCTAAGCAAGGATTCAAGACAACTAACAACATATTTTGCTTTTTAAAGGAGCTCAAAATATAAGCAGCAACAATTTTTAAATGTTATTTGTCATTTTGATATATATATAATATATGTTGTATTTGTATATGTTTGTAATGAATATAAAGCAGATGTCAAACACTGACAAATTTTTTAAAATAAATTTATGATAAATCAAAATATAATTTTTCTTAATGTATCTGACTATATGATAGTGTTACTTATAAAATGTATAATCATAATTTTCCCTGCCAGTCATATGAAAATATTTTATGTGATTTTTTTTCTTCCTTTGTCATTGTAGGGACATGTTAAATTGGCTAAATTTGGACTTTATCACATGACAGCATATGGTGATGATGTTGATTTCCCAATTGGGTAAGAATATGTTTTAGGTTTGTTTTTTGGGGGGGTTTTTTTGAGTTCTATCTTAAACTTTCTAATCTTTTATTAAGGGTATATTTGTTAATTTGTTATTTTTGACATGAAACTACCTCTTTAAAATTAAAAATATCTTAATTTTCCGTATACTTTTAAGAGGAGACAATGAGTTTTTCCCAGGATACAAAAGTTCCCTGACATTAATTTTTCATTGAATTAGTAGTGAGGCTAACAGATTATTGAATTTCTTCACTATCACAAAAATTAACTTTATTTCATTCAAAATTAGGTAAATTTAAGGCAAAAAGGCTGGCAAATGATAATGTGTGTTCCTGAAAAGACTGAGAAAAATCACTCTCATGTTATTTTCTAATGTTTTTAATTTAAATCCCTGTTCTCTAAGATATAATTGGATATTAAGCCTCAAGTCAGGTCACTGTAACTATCAGTAATGGGGTGGATTTTATAACTGAAAGCCTGTATGTAAGTTTGGAGAGTTTCTTTATATGGAATTCCAGATTTATACTGGCCTCCAAAAAGAGAATGAAAGTTTACTTCACCCTGGACTCAATTAAAGCTTTTAATATAGATGTTTGTATTATATTTATTGTATGGTTGCTTTTTAAATATGTTAATAATATAATACTTTTATAAGTGTTTAATTTTGACCTTATCTTAGGTAATAGAAGTTACAAAATAGTACAAAAATTTCCCATATAGCCTTTACTTAGAGTCCCCAAATGTTAATATTTCACAACTTTTGTTTTCTCTCTTTCTCTTATATGTATATGTGTTGTTGTGTATAATTTTTTCTGAATTATTTAAGAATTATTAGTGTATATAATGGCCTTTTACCCTTAAATACTTCAGTTTGTAATTTCTGAAGTAAGGCGTTTTCTTTCACAACCACAAAATAATTATCAAAATCAGGAAATTAAAGTTGATATACTACTATTCTTTAAAGGTCTTAAGAATATTTTTTAATTGCTGTGTGATATCCTTAATGGTATGCATTTGGGTTTTACTCTTTGGGCTCTCTAAAGTCAGTTTTTGTCACTCCATTATTGGAAATTGTGGTTTGGAGTTATGGTATATGTTTCTACAGGAAAATATTGCTTAAAAACTTAAGTAGATGTTTTAAATTTCTTTTTTTTTAAAATTGAAGTATAATTACTTTACAATCTTGTGTTAGTTTCTACTGTACAACTCTGTGAATCAGCTATATGTATACATATATCCTTCCCTTTTGAGCTTCCCTCCCACCCTCCATTCTACCCATCTAGGTCATCACAAAACACTGAACTGGGCTCCCAGTTCATAGCTATAAAGTAGCTTCCCACTAGCTATCTGTTTTAGACATAATAGTGAATATGTATCAGTGCTACTCTCTCAATTTGTCCCACCCTCCCCTTCTCCCACTGTGTCCACAAGCCCATTCTCTATGTCTACATCTCTCTTCCTGCCTTGCAAATAGGTTCATAAAAATGATCTCATTTATGATTTTTTTTGTCTCTATAAGTTAACTTCTAGGTTTCTTAAAATTTCATTTGTTTGAACATAGCCAATCTTAAAATAAATTGTTTAATCATTCCTTTCTTTATTTATTAAGAAAATATTTATTAAACACCTTTTCTTAAGGCTTCTGGATATACAAAAATGGATAAGATAGGTCCTCAACTTCAAGAAGCTCATTATTTAATGGAAAATTTTCTGTTTTGATGACTTATTAATGTGCATGAATTCATAGTTTATAGTTTTGAACACCATGTGGCTGTAGGCAACAAATAGTTCTCACAAACACAAAAACAGTATTTTATAAAAATAGTCTATGCTTTATTTGTTAAAAGAAAACCTTTTCAAATAATAAAATTAAATTTATAGTAAGGCTCTGGTATCGTCATCATGTGTGATAATTACACTTTGAAATAGCTTTTAGGCAGCTGTAGTAAGCGTGATCCTTCATTTTGTCTAAATTTATGTAAGTGAGAACTCCAAAAACAATACAAACAAAAATTAATTTTTTATCTTTTACTTAAAGGTGCTTTAGGTTTTAATGATGAATAGAAGAAAGGAAGTGATTTTTTTTAAGCATACCAAACATTTTGAAGAGTTACATTTGAGTTTAAAATGCTTGGATAGAATTGGTCTCATGTGCCGTTTGGTTTGGCTTACTTTGAAGTCTTGGACGCAAAAGGTCTGACCAGAAAGTATCAAAGAGCAAAATGTGAAACCTTAGCCAGGAAAAATAAAGTGATCAAACAGCTAAGTCATGAAAGAAAATATTTACACCAGATGAAACTTGCAGTTGATTCAAAAGACAAATATTAAGGAACAACAAAGTAAAACATTAACATCTGTTTCAAAATGCTGTAATGAGTTAGAAATTGGACATTCATTTCAGTTGGCCAGTAGCTTAATACCTTGTTAAAACATCAGACAGATGGTGAAAACCACTTACATTTATCTCACCAGTCATATTCACGGCAGAGTTCTGGTAATTTTCTCTGTTAAAATGCAGTGCTAAAAAAGAGACACTTGCTGGAAGGAGATAATCTATATTAAAAAATAAGCCTAACGTTTACTATTTTTATTAATTAACTTAACATGTCCTTGATTAAAAAGGAAATTAGAATATTTGGAGCATACGTCACCTCTATACTTCCAGAGGTCATCAGTCAGAAGTTTCAGATATAGCAGTTTGCCTGTAGTAATCCTTGACTTTTCACTACCCATTTTATTATTTTGGAGTTAGATGTGCTGGAAATCAGAGTTAAAAATGAACAGTTTGCCTTCTGGATGTATCGTGCTAATGATGACAGAAATAAAGCATTGCATTTGTTTCTTTTTTCACTTCTATAAAACTTCTTTATGTATTCATGAATATTTATAACAGTTTTGTGAGAAAGAAATTACTGTTCCTGTTTTACAGATTAAGAAACCCAAATCACATATAAAATATGTGATAGGACTGGAATTAGAATACAGGCTTTATGATATCAAGGTCATTGCTTTTCCACAAGAATTCACTTATCTGAAAAGATTTTACACATTCATTTACAAGAGCAGTATGATCAACTAAGGGTAAAATGGCATCATAGTGCCAATTTTTGTCTATGAAAATGTACCTCAACCTTTTTAGTTATCAAGGAAATACAAATTAAAACTATTGTACAATGATTTGTGAGTCTCACCCCCAAATGGCCAAATATTAGAAAGTCTGTCACTGCTATCCAACAAGTAGTAGAGAAGTAAGCAATAGAATCTGTTGTAGAATCTGTTGTACACCGCTAGTAGGAGTATAAATTGGTACAACCCCTCTCAAGAAGCATTTGGTGTGGTGTTATAAAGTTGAAAGTGCACATGTCTTATGGCCTAGAAATCCAGTGCTAGGTTTATACTCCTGGGAAGACTTTTGCTGGAAGTGTTGCTATACAACAACATACTATGTGTAGAAATACACATACTATTTCTAGCAACATAGTTTATAGTACAAAAAGAAAGAAAATAAATGCTCATTGACATTTGAATGAATAATATATTCATAAAACAGACATAAAAATTAATGACTTAAATATACATACATCAATGTGAATGGCTCTTTTAAATAAATAATGTTGACTAAAAAAAGCAAATCACAAAGGAATAATGGCAGTGTAACTCCAGTACTATAAAGTTCAGATATGTCACAATAAACTGTGGAAAATTCTTAGAGATGGGAATACCAGACCATCTGACCTGTCTCTTGAGAAACCTGTATGCAGGTCAGGAAGCAACAGTTAGAGCTGGACATGAAACAACAGACTGGTTCCAAATAGGAAAAGGAGTACGTCAAGGCTGTATATTGTCACCCTGCTTATTTAACTTATATGCAGAGTACATCATGAGAAACGCTGGGCTGGAAGAAACACAGGCTGGAATCAAGATTGTCGGGAGAAATATCAATAACCTCAGATATGCAGATGACACCACCCTTATGGCAGAAAACGAAGAAGAACTAAAGAGCCTCTTGATGAAAGTGAAAGAGGAGAGTGAAAAAGTTGGCTTAAAGCTCAACGTTCAGAAAACTAAGATCATGGCATCTGGTCCCATCACTTCATGGGAAATAGATGGGGAAACAGTGGAAACAGTGTCAGACTTTATTTTTTTGGGCTCCAAAATCACTGCTGATGGTGATTGCAGCCATGAAAGTAAAAGACGCTTACTCCTTGGAAGGAAGGTTATGACCAACCTAGATAGCATATTGAAAAGCAGAGACATTATTCTGCCAACAAAGATCTGTCTAGTCAATGCTAATGGTTTTTCCGGTAGTCATGTATGGATGTGAGAGTTGGATGATGAAGAAAGCTGAGCGCCGAAGAATTGATGCTTTTGAACTGTGGTGTTGGAGAAGACTCTTGAGAATCCCTTGGACTGCAAGAAGATCCAACCAGTCTATCCTAAAGGAGATCAGTCCTGAGTGTTCATTGGAAGGACTGATGTTGAAGCCGAAACTCCAATACTTTGGCCACCTCACGCGAAGAGTTGACTCATTGGAAAAGTCACTAATGCTGGGAAGGATTGGGGGCAGGAGAAGGGGACGACAGAGGATGAGATGGCTGGATGGCATCACCAACTCGATGGACATGGGTTTGGGTAAACTCCTGGAGTTGGTGATGGACAGAGAGGCCTGGCGTGCTGCGATTCACGGGGTCGTAAAGAGTCGGACACGACTGAGCAACTGAACGGAACTAAAACAATATATTAATACTTTTTAGGGTTACAAATGTGGTAAAACTGTAAATAAATTGAAGAGCATTATCAACACAAAAATAGGGACTTTTAGTGATAATTTCATATTCATTATTTAAACTGGTTGGTAGGTACATGAGTGTTCTTTTAAGCTTTATTCTTTACACCTTATTCACATTTAATAGTCTGTATTTTATATTTACTAAAGCAATTTTTTAAAAAACTTATGTTGGTGAAGGTTAAGGAAAAGAGGCAGTCTTATGAGAATATAATTTGCCATAACCTGAAAGGGAAACTTGGCAACATGTATAAAAATTTAAAATTCATCTACCTTATGACTTTGTAGTGCCATGTCTAGGAATTTGTCTTTCATCTATATGTTTATGGGCAGTGGGATATCTGTAATATATCCATGTGAGCATTTTAAGTAGTAGTCAACCTCCAAATATCCTCCTTCAGAGTTGTATCACGTAAATTAAGTGTACCAATGCAATGAAATTATTGGCAGTTTTCAAAAAGAATGAGACAAATCTATACTTATTTTATAAGAATGATCTCTAAAATATATTTTGAGTGAAAAAGAGTACAGAATAGTGCATATACTATACTTCCCTATAAGGCAGTGATGATAAATGATCAACTTTGTTTGTACATAAATATGTGTGAGTGACTGGAGTACAGAGATTGGAGAGAGTCTTACATTTCAATTTATATGTTTTTACAGATTTTGACATTCTTACTATTCAAAAGAATAAATACTATTTTTGCAGATAAAATTTAAATAAGAGTTAGGTATAAAGAGAAGATAAGCAGTAAGGAAGAAGGAAAAACACCTGGAAACCTGGAAGTCTGAAGGCAACGTGTTAACACGGAGGAAAACAAAGAAAGGAGCTAAAGGCGAGATAGGTTTAACATTCCTTGAGACTCGTATATTTCCTCTTGATTCCTAGACATAAGGCCTGTATTTCGGTAGTTAAGAATTCTTCCTAGCAAGAGTTGTTCATTTAATCTCATTGAGCTTTTGTATGGATTATACTGTACTGATAGTAAAAACGTACCACTACATACATATTTTCCCCTTTCTAGCTCATAGTAATAAATTCATTCTTAAATTATACCATTTTAGGTATCCATCATACTTGGCACCTGAGGTAATTGCACAAGGAATTTTCAAAACCAGTGAACACGTGCCAAGTGAAAAACCATTGCCTTCTGGCCCCAAATCAGATGTCTGGTCTCTCGGAATCATTTTATTTGAGCTCTGTGTGGTATGTATAAAGAAATATTAAACTAATAAAATAGTGTGTTCATTAGAAAAATATTTGAGGGTAGGAAAGCTGTTTAGTAATAGCATCTTTTTATCTTTTTTTGCAAATTGACTAGATATGGGGATAAAAGGCTGAAATCTCAATTTGATTTTTTAAAAAATCCTGCTTGACAATTTACGTGTGTATTATTTTGGTATATCTAGAAATATTTGCACCTGTACTAAGTATTAAAAACTTACACTGTATTAAGTGTAAAAAGCATATTTAGAAACATTTTCACTAAAACTGCTTACACATTTCAGTATATTCATGCTCTTTCCCATCTATGGTATTCTTTTTTCCTTAAATACATTTTCCTCCCCTATTGTGTTTTCAATAAGACTCACTTATAAGAGTTGGCTTTTTATGAGGCCTTCCTGAAATATCCTCTATATTTATTTGTGTAATAAAGACTATACAGTTATTGTAAACAAAGGAATTAAAAATGTAGTAGCTTAGAGAGTTCCCTGGTGGTCCAGCTGGTTAAGACTTTGAGCTTCCAATGCAGGGGGCACAAGTTGCATCCCTGGTCAGGGAACAAAAGATCCCACGTGCATGCAGCCAAAAAAATAAAATGCCAATATCATCATAATAAAGATTTTTTTAATGCAGTGCCCTAAAGAACACAGATGTTTTTCTCTCTCATGTAACAGTCCTCAGAAAGAGTGGGCTCTGTACCCCCATGTCATGCCAAAACTTAGGCTATCAGGGATCGCTCTGAAAGATGCTGATTTATCCTCCTTTTTAGCCATAAGAAAAGGAGAGGAGTGAATTCTTGGTAACTGTCTTTAAGAAGATGATGTAAAAGTTGCAGGTATCAACTCTGCTTTTCACTAGTCACAGTTTACTCATGTGGTCATAGATAGATGCCTAATAGATAGATCAGGATGAATTTGGACGGACAGCTAATATTTTGTTGATTCTGCCTCCAAATACCTGCCATGGTTAGTCTCTGTTTTCTTTGTTCTCTTCTGTTTTAGCATTTGTTATATTTGCCTACTTGGACAATGAGGTCTTTAGGGGCAGACAATTTTATTATTTATCTGTTCTGTCTTCCAATGGATTTTTAAAATATTTTTGAAATATGAACTCATTGATCTTTACCATATCTAAGGATTAGGATGATATTATTTTCATTTTGTGTGTTGTGTACCAGTTCAACAGCAGAAGTAGTAAAGCGTAATAGTTAAGAGACAGGCTTTCATAGTCAGAGAGAACTTGGTTTGAAATCTTATGCAACAAAGCGTAGTCGTGTGACTTAAGGTAACTAATGTAACTTCTTAAGGCTTTGGTTCTACTTTCAAAAATAATAATAATATCTATATTGTAAAGCTATTGGAAAAATTAAATGAAAAACATATATAAAGTACTTAGTATAGGGTATTACATCACAGTCCATAAATGTTAGCTTTTATTATTAACACTTAAATGTTAACAATAACATGGTAGCTTATACATTGGCATTGCTTTTTCTAAGGGAAAATGCCAGACTTGCTGATTCTTTGCTATCCTTTGTCTAGACCATCTTAGTTTTCATTGGTATGAAAATATAGTAAATCTCATTTTTGTTTAAAATCATAGCCTAAATGAAGAATTTTGTTGGAATGTAAAGTATACATAAGTGTAAATGTGACAAATGTAGCTTTTCCTTTTTATTACCATTACTTATATTTAAACTACTTATGATCTGAGTATTTCTTATATGAGTAATTCAGTTCAACAAATGTTGATGAGTATTTATTTTGTGTATAATAATACAACAGGAATAAACTGTGATTAGAATGTATTGTCAAGAAGCCTATAATGTAATGCAAATCCATAAACTTTGAAGATAAGCGCAAAGAACTGCATGAATTATAAGAAAGGTAATATTAATTCCGTAATAGGGGCAACGGAGAAGGCAATGGCACCCCACTCCAGTACTCTTGCCTGGAAAATCCCATGGACAGAGGAGTCTCGTAGGCTACAGTCCATGGGGTCGCTAAGAGTCGGACAACTGAGCGACTTCACTTTCTCTTTTCCCTTTCATGCACTGGAGAAGGAAACGGCAACCCACTCCAGTATTCTTGCCTGGAGAATCCCAGGGACGGCGGAGCATGGTGGGCTGCCGTCTATAGGGTCGCACAGAGTCGGACATGACTGATGCGACTTAGCAGCAATAGGGGCTTCATGACATTTTAAGAGGTACTCAGAGTTTAGACAGCCCAGTTTTGGGATGGTTTAAATCTTCCTCTACCTCATCAAACCTTTAGATTTCATACAAAATATTAAATATAAGTTAATAAGTAAAATGGATAGGAGCCATATCCTAGAAGACTTTGAATGCCATATTGAGAGTATTATATTTATATAAGGTAGGGGGGACATTTAAAGTTTTTAAGCAAGCTGAAATCAAACCTGCAGTTTTAGAAGATTAATTTTTTTAAAGGTGGGTCTTTTTTAATTTAATTTCTATTGAAGTATAGTCGCTTTACAATTTTGTATTAGTTTCAGATGTAGAGCAAAGTGAATTAGTTACACATACACATACACCCACTCTTTTTTAGATACTTTTCCCGGATAGATCATTACAGAGTATTGTATAGCACTTCCTGTGTTATACAGTAGGTCCTTAATACTTATCTATTTTATATATAGTAGTGTGTATTATATATGTCAACCCCAGTATCCCAATTTATCCCTCCCTCCTCTTCCCCTCAGAAACCATAAAATTGTTTTCTACATCTGTGACTCTGTTTTGTAGATAAATTCATTTGTACCAATTTTTTTTAGATTCCACATGTAAGCAGTATTATACAATATTTATGACTTATTTCACTCAGTATGACAATCTCTAGGTCCATCCGTGATGCTGCAGATAGCATTATTTCACTCCTTTTCATGGCCAAGTAATATTTTATTGTACGTATCTTCTTTGTATTTCATTGTACCACATCTTCTTTATCCATTCCTCTTTCAGTGGACATTTAGGTTGCTTCCATGTCCTGGCTATTGTAAATAATACTGCAATGGACATTGGGGTGCATGTATCTTTTCAAATTATGGTTTTCCTGGGGTATATGCCCACTAAGTCATATGGTAGCTCTATTTTTAGTTGTTTAAGGAAACTCCATACTGTTCTCCATAAAGGCTGTAACAGTTTACATTCTCACCAGCAATGTAGCACTGTTCTCTTTCCTCTACACCCTCTCCAGCATTTTTTATTTATAGATTTTTTTGATGATGGCCATTCTGGCCAGTGTAAGGTGATACTTCATTGTAGTTTTGATTTACATTTCCCTAATAATTAATGATGTTTAGCATCTTTTCATGTGCTTTTTGGCCATCTGTGTGTCTTCTTTGGGGAAATTTCTATTTAGATCTTCTGCCCATTTTTTGATTGGGCGGGTTTTTTGTTATTGAGCTGCATGAGCTGTTTGTATATTTTGGAGATTAATCCCTTGTCAGTTGCTTCATTTGCAAATATTTTCTCCCATTCTGTGGGTTTTTTTTTCATTTTGCTTATGATTTCCTTTGCTGTGCAATAGCTTTTAAGTTTAATTAGGTCCCTCTTGTTTATTTTTGTTTTTCTTTTCATTACTCCAGGAGGTAGATCAAAAAGATCTTGCTTCAATTTATGTCAGAGAGTGTTCTGCTTATGTTTTTCTATAAGAGTCTTATGGTATCTGGCCTTACATTTAGGTCTAGAAGATTAATATTGATAGTAGTGTAAGAAACTGAAAAGAGAGAGAGGAGGGGCAATTTGTTTTCAAATATTTCTCCACCTGTAGTTCTAATTTCATAAGACTTTAAGAAAGTTTTTTCTTCTCTATTAAAAAAAAGAAAATCAGAGCCTCTTTCGCTGCATAAAGACCAAGCTGTCTTCTTAAACCTTCTCCTTCTAAGTCTTTTTAAATGATCATACAAGTTTACTTTGTTTATAATAATAGAAACATAATGATAGCCAAAATTTATGAAGCATTTTCTTTATGCAGAAAATGCTAAGCAGTTTTTTAAACATCATATAACCTTCACCGCAACCTACATGGCATGTATAGTTAATATTCCAATTTATAAATGTGGAAAGTGAGGCTTAAAGTGGACAAGTAATTTATCAATAGTATACAACTCGTGGTGGAAAGTCCAGCTTGACATACAATAGTTGCTCAACACATAATCATTGAAGTTGTGCTTGATTCAAGACTCTTTTTCAAGGAGCCCTCTGAAGCCAACTAATAAGGAAACAACTGAAATGTAATATATGTATCTTAAAGGTATATGCCAGCTACTATGGAAAACACAAAGATAGTTGTCTTAAGTCATTTTGAGAAGAGGAAGGAGTGTTGTGGAATATATCTCAATGGAGACAACAAATTGCCTGGATCATGATATATATAAGTAAGAATTAGTTGGGTAGATGAAAGGGTAATAAGACATTTTGGTCTGTTAATCAAATAAGACTCCTGGAGTCCCTCTAGATAACCAGATATATGTGGGTCTCAAAAATGAAGAATGCTTGAGATCAAACTAAAATGTAATGATTCTTAGATATACAAAATGTTTAAATGGTAAGCATTATGCGACATTAAAAAAATATATGTCACCAATGATTTTTCTTTAGAGGAGCCAGTTCAAAAAAATCTAATAAAACCTCTGAAGAGGAATAGAGATAATTGAAAAATCATTTTCAGCAATGAAAAATAAAACCTCCCTGGGAAGAATATGTAAATGTTAACAAGAATTTCTTTTATCTTTTATGTAGGGAAGAAAATTATTTCAGAGTTTGGATATTTCTGAAAGATTAAAATTTTTGCTTACACTGGGTAAGTGTCTCACAATTGATTATCTTTCAGTTATAAATATAATCTTTAGTGAGAGTAATTATGCACATAGAGAATGTGTTCTTCAAAATAGTGACTACACTGAAATATCTTCACTTTCTTCAGTTTTCCAATGGTCAGTGAAAAGCATTAACAGGACAGTTTAAGCACCCTTGAGGTACTGTAGGAGAGCCTTTCCTTATTCACTGTAAGTAATTATAATGTCCTTGGATATAATCTTAGCTTTATGATCTGGTCAACCAAACTAATTTTTGAATCAAAATATGAAATTATAAAATTGTACTGCTCTGTAGCAGTTACCTTCAATGTACTATAACTTTTTAGCTTACTGTTCAGTGAATTATATGTAAGTAATGACTGAGGAAGAATGTTTATTTTTCCTTATAACAAGCTCATATATTTCACATGTGTATAATCCAAATACTTGTAATTCACATTTATAAAAATTTGTGCAATCCACTTTAGAGTAGAATAAGTTAAGGATGTGTGGTAAAAAAAAAGAGAAAAACAGTGATAGACCACTTTGTATAAAAGAGTGTCAGATTGGTGTCCAGGTTAATAGGGTCTACAAATATGGATGTGTATAGAATAATATTAATATTAAATAACAATGAACTGTAAATAAAATTGTATAAAATCTTACAATTTTATCACTTTAATTTCAAAGATTGGTAATATGGCTATTAAGAAGTCTTGGAGATCTATAAATGGTGTCTGTAGGATAAACCTTATACTCTAAAGACCAGAAAAATGTGTGTACATTCTTCAATTGTATTTGATAAAAGCAGTCTTATAATCATAAAAATAAAAGAAAGCCTTTTTTCATTTATTAAAACATGTAAGGAAACTTGACGAAATCTCAAGCTTTTTAATATTCCAAGTTCCAAAATTGCATTATACAATTTAAAATAATGTTATTAAAGTTTAATTCCCAGTCTGGTAAGTTGTAAAAGCAGCTTTAGTTCATGTAATTTTCCTCTTTTATAGACTGTGTAGATGATACTATAATAGTTCTGGCTGAGGAGCATGGTTGTCTGGACATTATAAAGGTTTGTCATTAATTTGTTATTGAAAATTTATTTTGCATACTTGGGATCCAGTAGCAAACTATTTTAAAGCAAAGGCTTTCCAAAAAAGTCAAAACTTCTTAAAGTAGAAAACGATGTAAGTAATATAAATTTTTAAGTGGATTGTTTATTTTTTATTAATTTATTTATTTTAGTTGGGGGCTAATTACTTTACAGTATTGTAGTGGTTTTTGCCATACATTGATATGAATCAGCCATGGATTTACATATGTTCCCCATCCTGAGCCCCCCTCCCACCTCCCTCCCCATCCCATCCCTCTGGGTCATCCCATTGCCCCAGTCCTGAGTATTTGTCTCATGCATCGAACCTGGAATGGCGTTCTGTTTCACATATGATAATATACATGTTTCAATGCTATTCTCTCAGATTGTCCCACCCTCACCTTCTCCCTCAGAGTCCATAAGACTGTTCTATGCATCTGTGTCCCTTTTTCTGTCTCGCATATAGGGTTATCATTACCATCTTTCAAATTCCATATATATGCATTAGTATACTGTATTGGTGTTTTTCTTTCTGGCTTACTTCACTGTGTATAATGGGCTCCAGTTTCATCCATCTCAATAGAACTGATTCAAATGTATTCTTTTTAATGGCTGAGTAATATTCCATTGTGTATATGTACCACAGCTTCCTTATCCATTCATCTGCTGATGGACATCTAGGTTGCTTCCATGTTCTGGCTATGATAAACAGTGCTGCGATGAACACTGGGGTACCTGTGTCTCTTTCAATTCTGGTTTCCTTGGTGTGTATGCCCAGCAGTGGGATTGCTGGGTCATATGGCAGTTCTATTCCCAGTTTTTTAAGGAATATAAGTGGATTGTTTAAAATAATTACTTTCTCTCTCTGTTTACCAGGAGCTTCCTGAAACTGTGATAGATCTTTTAAAGAAGTGCCTCACCTTCCACCCTTCCAAGAGGTTGATATCAAGAGTTTGAGATTATTTGAGATCTTAACATATAAGTACTTAATTTTTTAATACTAGCTGATTAAATAAGAATATTAACATATGTAGTAATGTATGATTGATATTAGTATCATAACTATTAGTATTGGCTTTAATGTATGGTCATAAGAGAAGAAACAAATAATTAAAACATGATCAGAAAGCTGGCATATACCAAAAGCAGCCAGTAGTTCATTTCCTAACCTCCAATTAGAAAATCAGCTAAACTATGGAAGGTAGATATGCCTAGATACAATGATATGAGAAAAATGATAACAAAAGTTTATTGGCAAATAAGTATTATAGAAAAAAACTTAAATAGTGAGGTAACTTAATAATTGTTGATAATGTAAAAGGATTTCTTAGAAGTTTTATGATTTTCATTTGATGATGTCACTGTTACCCATTCATTTGTCCCTAAACTCTGTAAGTATGTAATATTTGAAAATAATATATTCTAATTTATCTTTATGAAAATATCTTTACCAAGACATGTTCAAACGAGAGGAATGGTATTAAAAGCATAATTTGGGGTAAATATACCACATGAATTTAACTCAGATGACCATTGTATCTATTACTGTGGACAGGAATCCCTTAGAAGAAATGGAGTAGCCATCATGGTCAACAAAAGAGTCCAAAATGCAGTACTTGGATGCAGTCTCAAAAACGACAGATGAACTCAGTTCATTTCCAAGGCAAATGATTCAATATCACGGTAATCCAAGTCTATGCCCTGACCAGTAATGCTGAAGAAGCTGAAGTTGAATGGTTCTATGAAGACCTACAAGACCTTTTAGAAGTAACACCCCAAATAAAGATGTCCTTTTCATTATAGGGGACTGGAATGCAAAAGTAGGAATTCAAGAAACACCTGGAGTAACAGGCAAATTTGGCCTTGGAGTACAGAATGAAGTAGGGCAAAGGCTAATAGAGTTTTGCCAAAAGAATGCACTGGTCATAGCAAATACCCTCTTCCAACAACACAAGAGAAGACTCTACACATGGACATCACCAGATGGCCAACACCGAAATCAGATTGATTATATTCTTTGCAGCCAAAGATGGAGAAGCTCTATACAGTCAGCTAAAACATGACTGGGAGCTGACTGTGGCTCAGATCATGAACTCCTTATTGCCAAATTCAGACTTAGGTTGAAGAAAGTGGGGAAAACCACTAGACCATTCAGGTATGACCTAAATCAAATCCCTTATGATTGTACAGTGGAAATGAGAAATAGATTTAAGGGACTAGATCTGATAGACAGAGTGCCTGATGAACTATGGACTGAGGTTCGTGACATTGTACAGGAGACAGGGATCAAGACCATCCCCGAGAAAAAGAAATGCAAAAAGGCAAAATGGCTGTCTGAGGAGGCCTTACAAATAGCTGTGAAAAGAAGAGAAGTGGAAAGCAAAGGAGAAAAGGAAAGATTATAAGCATCTGAATGCAGAGTTCCAAAGAATCACAAGGAGAGATAAGAAAGCCTTCCTCAGTGATCAGTGAAAACAAATAGAGGAAAACAATAGAATGGGAAAGACTAGAGATCTCTTCAAGAAAATTCGAGATACCAAGGGAACATTTCATGCAAAGATGGGCTCAATAAAGGGCAGAAATGGTATGGACCTAACAGAACAGAAGATATTAAGAAGAGGTGGCAAGAATACACAGAAGAACTGTACAAAAAAGATCTTCACGACCCAGATAATCAGGATGGTGTGATCACTCACCTAGAGCCAGACATCCTGGAATGTGAAGTCAAGTGGGCCTTAGGAAGCATCACTACAAACAAAGCCAGTGGAGATGATGGAATTCCAGTTGAGCTATATCAAATCCTAAAAGATGATGCTGTGAAAGTGTCGCATTCAATATGCCAGCAAATTTGGAAAACTCAGCAGTGGCCACAGGACTGGAAAAGATCAGTTTTCATTCCAATCCCAAAGAAAGGCAATGCCAAAGAACGCTCAAACTCCCGCACAATTTGCACTCATCTGACATGCTAGCAAAGTAATGCTCAAAATTCTCCAAGCCAGGCTTCAACAGTACATGAACCATGAACTTCCAGATTTCAAACTGGTTTTAGAAAAGGCAGAGGAACCAGAGATCAAATTGCCAACATCTGCTGAATCATTGAAAAAACAAGAGTTCCAGAAAAACATCTATTTCTGCTTTATTGACTATGCCAAAGCTTTTGACCATGTGAACCACAACATACTGTGGAAAATTCTTAGGCAGGTCAGACCACCTGACCTGCCTCTTAAGAAACCTGGATGCAAGTCAGGAAGCAACAGTTAGAACTGGACATGGAATAACGGACTGGTTCCAAATAGGAAAAGGAGTACGTCAAGGCTGTATATTGTCACCTTGCTTATTTAACTTATATGCAGAGTACATCATGAGAAACCCTGGGCTGGATGAAGCACAAGCTGGAATCAAGATTGCCGGGAGAAATATCAATAACCTCAGATATGCAGATGACACCACCCTTATGGTAGAAAGCAAAGAAGAACTAAAGAGCCTCTTGAGGAAAGTGAAAGAGGAGAGTGAAAAAGCTGGCTTAAAACTCAATATTCAGAAAACTAAGATCATGACATCCAGTCTCATCACTTCATGGCAAATAGATGGGGACACAGTGGTATAATGAGAGACTTTATTTTGGGGGGCTCCAAAATCACTGCAGATGGTGACTGCAGTCATGAAATAAAAAGACGCTAACTCCTTGGAAGAAAAGTTATGACCAACCTAGACAGCATATTAAAAAGCAGAGACATTACTTTATCAACAAAGGTCCATCTAGTCAAAGCTATGGTTTTTCCAGTACTCATGTATAGATGTGCGGGTTGGCCTATAAAGAAAGCTGAGCACTGAAGAATTGATGCTTTTGAACTGTGGTGTTAGAGAAGACTCTTGAGAGTCCCTTGGACTGCAAGGAGATCCAACCAGTCCATCCTAAAGGAGATCAGTCCTGGGTGTTCATTGGAAGGACTGATGCTGAAGCTGAAACTCCAATACCTTGTCCACTTGACACAAAGAACTGACTCATTTGAAAAGATCCTGAGGCTGGGAAAGATTGAGGGCAGGAGAAGGGGACGACAGAGGATGAGATGGTTGGATGGCTTCACCAACTCAATGGACATGAGTTTGGGTGAACTCCGGGAGTTGGTGATGGACAAGGAGGCCTGGCGTGCTGCAGTCCATGGGGTCGCGAAGAGTCAGACGCGACTGAGTGACTGAACTGACTGAACTGATACCACATTAAGAGAGTAGGAAGAAAATTAGAAGATAGTATTGGCTTATAATTTTATTATTTAATTAAGATACTCAGTGATGCAACTTTATGATGGTCAAGCTGAAAGTAAAAAATGGAGATGCTTATACATAATAATATTTGATAAGTTGTAAAGTACAAAAAGCACAAAAGAGGTAAAAAAAAGTCCGTATTTACTTATAATCACTTGATTCTTTTTTAAAGGTGTATATCTAGACTCTAGTAAGGAGAGCTTTATTATTTTCTATGCCAATGAGGTGTTTATGACTTTTAATTATTCCCTTGTAAGTGTGCCATTATTCTAGGAACATTTTAATGAGTTTCATTCATGTACTGTTTTTAAATGTGTTTCTTAAGGCCAACACCAGATGAATTAATGAAGGACAATGTGTTCAGTGAAGTGTTACCCTTATACACTCCCTTTGTCAAACCTGCCAGCCTGTTTTCTTCTTCTCTGAGATGTGCTGATTTGACTCTGCCGGAGGATATCAGTCAGTTGTGTAAAGGTAATGATAAAGAATACTAAGAATAGAAGCCATGTTTTTAAAGGAAGTACCTTTATCCTAGTTTCAGTTTTGAATTTGTCAACAATATGTATTTATATTAGTGAGACTTTTTGTATACTTATCTGAGAATTAAGAAGTAATTTTGGAAGTGGCTAAAATATAACCTAACATTTAAATTGTTAAATTACATTGGAGCAAGGACTTTAAGAATCAAAGAAAGGAAGTAGTATCAAACAAAAAAATTTTTCTTATTATGTAAACCAGGGTCCTAATGCTATAATCAGATCTTCTGGTTTCCAGTGGAATTTCTGTTACCTCTATTTATATAGATTTCATAAAATTTATTATAAATTATCTAAAAATCATATTATTGATAAGTCCATTATTATTATATTCCATGTTTGTAAGAGAATACTACCTTTTCTCTTTTCATTCCTCTCTGAAAATTACAGCTCTCAAAATGTGTTTTTTAGGGACACCAGTTAGTTACGTTTATATAAAAAATTATCATGACATAATCATGGCAGGAAATACTTACTAAACATTCATTCAGTCAAATACTTATTGAGTTTCTACTATGTTCCATACACTGTATCTTCAAGTATCATTTGTGCCAACTGGGGAGGTAAACAGACATTCAATCACACAGTTGCTATTATAAATGAAGATCCAAGACTTTTTGGCATTCCAAGTGGTTAGCATTCTGCACTTCCTGTGCAGGGGGGATGGGTTCAATCCCTGGTCGGAGAACTAAGATCCCACATGCTGTGTGGAGTGGCCAAAAAAAAACTTAGTGAAGGTCAATATGAACATAGTACAATGGAAGCAAAGCCTCTGTGAGACATCAAGACTTTTAAAAGAGGCAGAAATTGTCTCAAGACAAAGGATGGGACAGGGTGTGCTGGTTGCCTACTCAAGTGCTTTTTTTTGCCCCAATTTTTTCCTGCAGGGCTTGATATAGCTAATGTATATGTGTGTGTGTGTGTGTGTGTGTGTATCTCCCATATATATACCTATGTATATATATCTCTGATATTGAGGATAAAAATCACACTTTTTTCTCCAAGAAGCTGGATGCACAACCAGTATGCATATCTGCATTTAATCCTCTATGCATTTTGTAGAATGAATATTGTAAGGGAATCTTACAGTGTACTTCAGCGTTTACTATTTTAAAATGTCAGCTATTATTGCCTGTTGCCTTTTAATAAAAACAGAAAGTGTGATAGCTATTTTTTAAAATTTTCCATTAATAGATATAAACAATGATTACCTGGCAGAAAGATCTATTGAAGAAGTGTATTACCTTTGGTGTTTAGCTGGAGGTGACTTGGAAAAAGAGCTTGTGAACAAGGAAATCATTCGATCCAAACCACCTATCTGCACACTCCCCAAGTAAGGAAAGAAAACGTCTCTTGGAAATGAGAGAATAATAACTTTTTTTAAATTTGATAGTTTTTTCTTTTGGTAGGTAGACATTCTAGCTAAGTGATTGTGAAAACAATTTGAAATCAATACCTTGCTTTCTTAGCAGGAGTTTCTTGTTTTTTTTTTTTTTTTTTTTTTTTCAGTTTTTCCATGTTTTTTTAATTTTATTTTTTAATTGGTGGAAAATTGCTTTACAATTTGGTGTTGGTTTCTGCTGTACAACAATGCAAATCAGTCATAATTATTCATATATATATATATCCCTTTCCTCCTGAGCCTCCCTACCTTCCTCCAGTCTCACCCATCTAGATCATCACAGAGCACCAGGCTAGGTTCCCTGTGTTATTTAGCAACTTCCCACTATTTTACAGATGGTGATATATATATATGCCAATGCTGCTTTCTCAATTCATCCCACCCTCATTGTTCCCCTCAATGGACATGAGTTTAAGTAAACTCCAGGAGTTGGTGATGGACAGGGAGGCCTGGCATGCTACGGCTCATGGGGTCGCAAAGAGTCAGACACAACTAAGCGACTCAACTGAACTGAACTCATCTTCCCCTGTGTCCACAAGTCTTGTCTACTAGGTTCATTATTACCATTCTTTTTTAGATTCCATATATATGCATTAATATACAGTACTTGTTTTTCTTTTTCTGACTTATTTCACTCTATATAAGAGGCTCTAGGTTCATCCACTTCACTACAACTGACTCAAATTTGTTCCTTTTTATGGCTGAGTAATATTCCATTATATAAATATACAGCTTCTTTATCCATTCATCTGTTGATGGACATGTAGGTTGCTTCCTTCCTGGCTATTGTAAATATTGCTATAATGAACATTGGGGTACATGTGTCTTTTAGAATTCTGGTTTTCTTTGGATATATGCCCAAGAGTGAGATTACTGGGTCGTATGGTAGATTTATTCCTGTTTTTTTAAGGAATCTCCATACTGTTTTCCATAATGGCTGTATCAGTTTGCATTCCCACCAACAGTGCAAGAGGTTGACCTTTTCTCCACGTCCTCTCCAGCATTTATTGCTGGTAGATTTTTTGTTGATAGCCATTCTGATGGGTGTGAGGTGATACATTATTGTAGTTTTGATTTGTATTTCTCTAATAACGAATGTGAGCAGCTTTTCATGTGTTTATTGGCCATCTGTGTGTCTTTGAAGAAATGTTTGGTAGGAGTTTCTAATTGCAGAGTTCTTATCAGTGCTTTTGTTATTTTTTAAACTACTATTTTTAATAAATTATTTGCTTTATGGTCTGTTTGAAGTAAAGGTATTATTATGGAACATCTCACAATAGTTGGTGATCAGTAAAAATATTGTACAAATAGAACAGTAATATTTAAGAGTTAATATACTAGGCTAGTATGTCCATTATGAGGAACTATTTTTTTTTTTTCTTCTAACGGTATTTTAAAATGTACTCAGTGACCTCATTGCTTGTCCTAGAGATCATCATGGTACTAAAGCACTGTTGAAAAACTGCAGAGTTGTATAAGGTCTTAGACACCATCTTGTAAATTACTTAGAAGTTAAATGACAATACAATGCTAGGAGCCAAAACTGTTAATTGTTCCGTTGCTCATCATATTTGTTCATAAAAATGAGAACCTACATCCCTTTCCGTCACTGCTTTAAAGTTTTAATTTTAGGTTTTAGGACTAGATTTGATCTTTGTAGGTAACTATAAAAACCATCTGCTGATCATTTTTTTCTTCATATATAAATTTTAGGTTAATTGTTTGAATACAGCACTAATTCTCTACCTTTCCTCCCTCTTAAACTGATTCTTAAATATTAACTGTTTGAATACAGCACTAATTCTCTACCTTTCCTCCCTCTTAAACTGATTCTTAAATATTAACTTCAGTTGTCCTGTTCACATGATGAACTAAGTAGAAAAATCAGAAATAAGATGATGGCAATTCCAAGAGTAAATGGTTTGAAGGATATAAAAATTAATTCTCTAAAATTCTAAATATGTTTATTACTCAGTATTCTTTCTCCTGAGAAGTTATCATCATTAGCATTTTATTTTCTTCCTCCTTTTATCATTTTTTACCCATATAAAGTTCCTCAGGAACATAGTACATGCTGTCTGTAATTTTATCATTGCACCTGCATGAACAGTGTAAATCATATTCTTGTATCCCTAAAATGCTTTATATTTATATACTGTATTTATAGGGCCCTCCCAAGTGGCTCAGCGGTAACGAATCTGCCTGACAGTGTAGGAGACGCATGCAGGAGACTTGGGTACAATCTCGGGACGAACCCCTGAAGGAGGAAGTGGCAATCCACTCCAGTATTCTTCCCTGTAGACATGGACAGAGTTGCCTAGCAGGCTACAGTCCATGGGGTTGCAAAGAGTCGGACACAACTGGGTCACTGAGCGCGCATGCACTGTGTTTATACAAACTCAACATATACTTAAAAATGAAGATTTTTTTTGGAAAAATTTCAACCACCAATTATAGATTTTATTCAGTCTAAAATTTCTTTTGATGAGATTTATGATTTAGAGTAAATTTTATTTTCTAGAAGAAACAGTAAATTGGATTTCTGTGCTCGTTAAAATAACTTATTTTTTAAATCTCTTTTCAGTTTTCTCTTTGAAGATGGTGAAAGCTTTGGACAAGGTCGAGATAGAAGTTCACTATTAGATGACACCACTGTGACACTGTCATTATGCCAGCTAAGAAATGTAAGAATGGTATTTTGGCAAATTTGCTTCAGACCTTTTTCCTTCTTTCATTTCTTCCTTCCTTCTTTCCTCCCTACCTCCCTCCCTTAGTGGCTTTTTTTTTTTTTTTTTTTTTTAATCAAACCTTACATATACACATGAAGCCTTAGATTCTTTCCTGGTACCATAAAATATGTGAGCATTTCTTTAAGATATGTGCCCAGGAGTGGCATTGTTGGAAAGTAGGGTCTGTAATCAGTCTAGTATGCAACATCATATATTGGTGAAAAGAACTGTTATAAATAGATCTCCAGTGAAAGATTTCAAGTTTATCTAGCTGTTTACTATTTGTGTAGCTTTTTTGTCAGAGTAAAATCCTCAAACATCAATGTTCTTATCTTCCTTACTGTCTTTAGATTTCTCTGGAAGCATAGAATCTGAGGCTTGCAGTTCTTTCAGCTGGAATCTCCTGTATCATACAGAAACTTTGTTGTTGCTCAGTCACTCAGTGTCCAACTCTTTGCAACCCCAGGGATTGCAGCTTCCCAGGCTTCCCCATCCTTCTCAGAAACTCTACATATGGAAATAAAATAGGGGAGGGAAAGTAGATTGAAGGGCTAATCCTACCATTAGGTCTCAGTGTTTTAGTGAGCCTGTGTCTCTGGGCTGTGGAATTCTCAGCTTCCCTCCCTGTTGCTTTAGGTGAGACAGGAAGGCTAGAGAGAGCAGTAATTGGGTATTTCTTTTCCCCACATGAAAGACTAGAAGGACCTAGAATTTGTATTTCCCTTACCACAGGTCATCTAGGCTCTGGTAAAATAGTTTCCCTGAAGAGCAGGCCTTTACTTAAGACAACAGGATACCGAGTAGTTCAAAATGGTTATTTTGCCCCTTCTCGTGCAAGAGACAGGAGGGGATTTTTCTTAGTCCTTCACCCTGAGAACATGTTGGGACTTATGGGGGTAAAACTCAAGGAAGTGTGATGTTTCCCTTAGGTCTGGGCCTTCACAAGTTTTTATCTCTCAAGCTCCTATTATCTCTCAAATTGCTAAATCTGCAGCAGTCAGTTGCCCCTCAGGTGTTTTACCAGGCTCCAGCAGTGGCTTCTGTTCCAGCTTAGTTGTGATTCTTTATATTTGTCATCACTCCAGTTTTCTGGGTAACATTTTGCCCTGATTCTGATAGTTCTTTTTAAAGGGTTGTTATTTTCAGCTTTTTCAGCTTTTTTGTTGTTGTTAGGGCAGAAAAGATGACTTCCACGCTGATGGAGTATTGGTCTGAAAACGAAAATTTCTAGCCTTTTTATTTTTAATCATTTATGTGCATCCTCAGTCGTGTCCAACTCTAAAGATAAAATAGGTAATTTCCCTTGTCTGTCTCTAGGCTAACAGTTCAGCACCCTCTCCCCAGGCATGCACGCACGCACACCTGCACCCGGAGTTCTTTCTTTACCTGGATGTAGCAGGGTCTCCCTCCAGTTTGACTGCCTGTTGATTAAGTGCCTGAGGCTTTGTCCTGTTGAACTCTAAAACCCTAGCCCACAGTTCTTAGTGTCCTTTAGTACTAGCTTAGCTCCTTTCTCTCTAAATACAGCTTTGTGTCTTCTGTCACTGCATTTTCATTATTCTTACAGGCTTTTCCTCTCATTTAATATTTTAAATGTTATCGGTAGGAGGATATTAGAATTTCTTACCTGCTTAAATGCCAGCAACAGAAAATTAAAATATATAATTATTACACTTGATATTCTAAACTTACCATCCCTTTGAATTGAAAGACTGTGTACAGTGGATAAAATAAGTAGCAATACAAGGTGGTAAAAAATAAAATATATCCAAAATAAATGTTTCAACTACTTTTATTTAACTCTCAATTTGTTTCTTTAATTTAAATATACAAATGACATGAATACAAGTTAAATGAATGTAGACTTTGGTTTTATTTCCCCGATTCCCTTACAATTCCACTTTTGAAATTTAAAATACTTCTTTCTATAATTATTAAGAAAAAATTTTAATGTTAATTTTTAAAATAATATGGAAATAAATAATAATTTTACCTTATACTTTTCTGTGTAAGAATTTTTGCCTTTATAAACCTTTAATATGCTAAATTTTTAGCTAGAAAAAAAGCAGAAAAGATATTAACTATATTTATGACTTTCAGGACAGTAAAACTTAACAAATGTAAGTCAATAATACAGTAAAACTTGTGAAAATTTTTGTTTTCAACTTAGAATTTTAATCCATGAAAGAAATACCTAAAGTCTTAAAAGCAAAATGGGAAATGCATGTCCAATTTTAGAGAAAAGCTAGGCTTGAAGTCACTTTTTATCAGAGTCTTAGTGTTGGGGATTTTTTGGCTTCTAAAAATTCTGGGAACAAGTTCCATGGATGAGTGCATATAGATACTAATCAACAGAAGATCAATGCTGGCTCTACACAGAGCTCCATCTTCTATGTCAGTCCCCAGGGAAGCAGATACTCTGCCTTCCAGTTGGAAGTTGAACTGAGCAGCAGACAGAATGGCATTAACTTTAATCACTCTTCTTATAGTGTATCTAAGATTTTGCTTTACTCTGACAGCCTTCTTCTGTTTTTAAAGAATATTTATAATTCTGGCAATATTATTATTTGGAGTAACATTTATTATAATGACTTTGTGAAAAAAATAAAATAATTGATTTTTGTTAGTTGATTTATCAGCTCTTGAATCATTTACGTTCAAAGTATGATGTGAGAAATTCTTTTGAATCCTTTTCATTATCCTCTTTGTCTTACTTTTTTATTAATGTCAAAACAAAAATCTGACTTTTAATTAAGGAATATGTATTCAAAAGTACCTTTTAAAATAATCTTCCTATTATATGTAAGCATATAATTTTAAAATAGTTATCCATTTGTTAAAATTTATACTAACTTTAGTATTTCTGAATACCTTATTTAGTATTTATGTTTGGAAAACTTTTATAATAGGTATCTAATCTTTACAAGAGGTACCTAGAGGTAAAAAAATCAAAAAAACAAAAAGCAATTCTTCACAGATAAATTTAATCACTGGAGGCATGGCATATTTTCATATTTATGTTAGGAATGAATTTTAGATTCTATTTTATACTTGTTACCTTTATAAATTCATAATTTTATGTTATTTTTTCTTTTAAATATGGATCAGCATTTCTGTCACAGATCCTATATATCAAATATTTTCTCTCTCAATTCACAGAGGTTAAAAGATGTTGGTGGAGAAGCATTTTACCCACTACTTGAAGATGAGTGAGTATATCATCTCCTTTTACATTCATTTTTCCTATCTGTTTATGTTATTCTGGTGAGAAACTTGTACATTTTCTTTGGAAAGTTTTTCCTAAAAAGAACACAAAAATATGGTATTTTAACTTTTAAAATTTTTATACCTTTTGTCAATTTTTCTGCTTTTGTTTCTCTTTACAGTCAGTCTAATTTACCTCATTCAAACAGCAATAATGAGCTATCTGCAGCTGCCACTCTCCCTTTAATCATCCGAGAGAGGGACACAGAGTACCAACTAAACAGAATCATTCTCTTTGACAGGCTGCTAAAGGTAGAGATTCTAAAGTGTAAAGTGTTATAAGTACTCGTATACAGTCCTTATCTTTTATTCATTCATAATTCTTAGGGAATCTTGATGTCATGAGAAGACTAATTCTTATGACTTACGTTTTCTGATTAATTTTAATTATAAATGATACCTGTTCATAGTATATAAAGTTAAAAAGTAAACAAGATGCAGGAATCTATGCACGATCGTATTAGATATTAATATCCTTACTATTTAAAGAACACCTAAAAACCAAAAGAAAAAAGCACTATTATCTAAACAGGGAAATAGATAAAGAACACAATAGAAATACAACTAGTCAGTAAATCTATTAGAGAATGTATCCTTACTACTAATAGAAATGTAAAAAAATAAAATAGCCTTTTCTTGCATACCAAATTAGCAGAGTAATTAAGATATATTAAAATTGGAACTCTCATGCTTTTGAAATAAGTGTAAGTTGATAGAAACATTTTGTAAAACAATTGAAGGTATATATCAAGAACATTAACAACATCCATATCCTTTATCCTAATATTTCTCTTCTAGAAATTTCTCATGACATACAAATTTACAAATAGTCAAATTTGTATGCAAAGATATAGGAAAAACTGTAATAATTACTTTCTGTTATTTAATAAATAACACTTATTTAATATTTAAATAAATAAATACTTTATTTAATACTTTAATACATATTTATTTAATACTTAACATATTTATCTAATCTGTATCATCAGATATTTTACAAAGAACCTTACTTATATTACTTTACCTGTATGAAACTGATAATATTATTCTCAGAATGAGTCTTTCTTATCTCACAGAGCACAAGATAGAGAGGGATGACTAAAAACGGTAGAATCAACTCCTCTCGTTGATTGTGTAATACAAGATTTACAGAAGATAGAGAACTATTTCACTGCTAACTTTATGTATTAATAACACCAAAGTAATTTCAGGTACTTAGAAACATTACAGTTCCCCTTCAACTTTTTCACTGGTATATTGAGAACTGGCTAGACTAGAGAAATGGCATTGGTAATTCGAGGTATTTTTCATATCTTTTTTTTTTATCTGTAGGCTTATCCATATAAAAAAAATCAAATCTGGAAAGAAGCAAGAGTCGACATTCCTCCTCTTATGAGAGGTTTAACCTGGGCTGCTCTTCTGGGAGTTGAGGTAAAAAAGAAAAGAGAAGGTTGGAAGCTGATTAATAGTACTAGGAAAAAAGAATTAAAGTGCCTTCTGAATGCATACTTTTCAAGTTTTTAGAAAATTATGCAGTAAAATATGAGCATTAAGAATCTTTGGCAATTTTAAGTGAAAAGAATAGAGGAATAGACTAGATAGAGTAGAAAAATATAATTGAAAGGTTATTTATCCTAATATTGTATTTAATGAACTCAAATTATCTTTATTATTAATTTTAAAATCAGAATATTTCAAGAATATATGTGCATCATTTGTAAGTCTATAGGCCTGCATATAAAGTATGTTCCTCTAGGAATAAGTTTGCCTATTTATAAGTAGTTCTCTTTAAGTTTGGAGAAGTCTTCCACTCTAATTTGAACTTTGTCAGAAGTCATTAACATAATTTAGTGCCTTTTGACACATCTGTCTTGTCAGAAGCACACTACTAAGAGAAGTAGCAACTTTATCTTGTACAATACCCTATCTGTGGCAGTGAGGAAAGGAGAGGTGTCACAAAATTATTAGGGTGACTTGCAGTGCTAACAGAGTTCAGCAGTCATAATAATGAGCCAAATACTACCAGATTGTTCCCTTTTCTGTCAATTTCCTTGGCATCTTACCTTCATCTGTTCTCTTATAGATATCTTATGGATGTCCATCACCTATTTTTTGTGTGTGAATTTTCCCAAATATTTTTAATCCTTTTCACTCTCTGTTGAAAGATTTCCTTTCTTCATTTTTGATTCCTTTGGTGAGAATCTCTGAACATTTTTGAGTTTGGTTGCTTCTTTTATAAGAATGTCTAATGTTCTATAGCATACATCAGTAGTTAGAATTGTAATACTTTAAGCATATAAAATAACTGTAAGCATATAATGTAACTTTAAGCATATAATGTTCAAAAGTTCAAAAGGACTTCAAGGTCTAAGGTCTTTCATTAAATAGATGTGCCAGAGAAGTAGATGCAGCACTAATGTAAGAATTTGAACCCCAAATTCCTGGCTCTTTCTCTACCATTAAAGTTCACCAGACCAGTAAGAATTGTTCCGTGCTTAGTCCTATAGAACATGACCAAAATTTTAAGTGGTTTATTCAATTGTTCTTTCTATAATGGTATAACTGAAAAATGTAAATGATTCCTCTAGTCTCTTAATGATTTTATAACTACATGATATTCCACTCTGATTCATCCCAAACTTCTGCTTCCTTGTGCTGAACTACCACTCCTGTAAACAGTTTCATTTTATTTTTGCTTTCATTACCAACTTTTAACAGGAATATTTCTTGTGGGATGAACCCTACTCCCTTCCACTGAATTTAAAATAATTCTCTCCTTGAAGTTTACTATGCATGAGATACAGTGAATAAAGAACAGGAAGGCTGTATTTTGTGTTATTGTGGAGGCTGGGAGATTGGCTAAGCATATTCATTGGCCATGTGACTCATTCAACATGTATGTCTTACAGTATGTATGATTCAAACATCTGCCTCAGCAAAATGGTAAATTGTTTCAGAATTTTATCACAAACTGTCAAAATGTAGAAAAGTTTTCTAAGGGTATACTTTGAGCTTGAGTGTGCCTGTCTATAATTGAGTGTGTTTTCAAAGATAGATGTTTTTAAGTAGATTTTGCCTAAATTTATAGTTTATTAAGGGTATGATGAAGTAATATATCTTCTCTTTTTTTTTTACAGGGAGCTATTCATGCCAAGTATGATGCAATTGATAAAGACACTCCAATTCCTACAGATAGACAGGTATGATGATATAGATTTTCTTATAACCTAGATAAGTTTGCCAAATCTTTCAATTTTAGAAAGACATGAGAAATTTTCTTCCTTTCATCATGAATACTCAGCAGCCATTATATGCATATCATATTAGAGAAGCATAAGTCTTACCTCTCTCAGATATCGTCTAACTCATTACTGAATCAGAACTATTCCTTTAAGGAGCTTAAGCCAAGTAACTTTTCCTAGTATGTACTTTTTTGGTCTGAAGAATTTATGCTTTATTTAGACCAGATTGTAAAGTAAGATTTTTTGAAAAGTAAATTAATACATACTTTTTCAAAAGAAATGATCTGCTTTTCTTGTTTAAGTATACTGAAAACTTTTTAGTGTTCCTGGAGGATTAGTATAAAGTTCAAACACTTCAAAACACCAGGATTATGTAGGTGGCCTATTTTTGAATTCATAATACAATTTCTCCTCTTCTTTGTTTTGGGATTTATTGGTGATCTGTCTATTATAGTTCTACCATATTGTTTTGCTGTTTTACAGATTGAAGTGGATATTCCTCGTTGCCATCAGTATGATGAGCTGTTATCCTCACCAGAAGGTCATGCAAAATTTCGGCGTGTCTTAAAAGCCTGGGTTGTGTCCCATCCTGATCTTGTGTATTGGCAAGGTAACTTTTCCCCCCAATTACTAAGACTTTTTGAAGTGTTAGGAACATGTTGCATGAATGATAATTTTAGAATCAAAATGAACTATCAAATTATCTTTGGCTTTAAGAAAAGTCAGTACTAAGCTATGCTCCATTTTTTGAGATGTTTATATGAGAACTTCTTTTTAAAACTTTATCTTAATGTCTAGTGAATATCATTTAAATGCGTGACATTTAATGAGACAACTTGTCATCATGTTGATTAGCAAAGTATAACGAATATTTTGTACTATTATAGTCTTTGTGAATACATTTTTTAATACTTGATGCAAATAATAAAATAATTTTGTATTGTAAATAATTTGGGGCTAGTTTATATTCTTGACATTTAATGATTTACAACTTTTGCTTATCAGATTAGGATATTATTAGGTTATTAGGAATTGGGGAATATGTATCACCCTGAAGTTATCACTTTTTCTCTTTTTAAAAAATATCTATAGTGCTCCATCTCCTTGATTTTTACCTTTTCTCATTACTCTTTTTGCTGTCATTGAGAAATTCAAGAGTGAGAAATCCATTCCACCTAGTGTTATTTTTTAATTTATTGTTATGAATAGTAGTCTTTATATTTCAATTCTATGTCTGTTTCTGGCCAAACCTGAAAATAAAGCTATTGTTTTCTTCTAGCTATATTCATTTTAGAGTTCTGTGTCTCCTTAACAGTTATAGATAAATTTATATACATTCTTTTAGCATGACAATGTGTGAATAAAATGTCATGTATTTATATTTTACTTCACAATTTTTTAAAGAATTTTTTTTCATCTAATAAACATGTAAGAAGAGAAACATGTAAGAAAAATTTTCATCTCCTTGACAAGAAAACCTGTTTGGGGTTAAGTGATTGCCAAAATCACACAGACAGGGAGTGTATTCAAACCTTCTATCATTTGTACATTTTTCTGTTACTATATTTCTCTCTTCAACTTATAATAACCTTAATAATAATAATGGTTGATTTATATTGGATGTTTACTATATGCTAGTCACCATCCATTACACCTCACAATAACCCATAACATATTTCTGAATGGATTATATGTATAATACTGAATCTATATGGAAGTAATGCAGAGATCTAAATAAGGTATGTATCTACAATTCTGCTGAATTATGTTTATTTGAATTTTTTCCCCAATCTCTCTCCATCAGGTCTTGACTCACTTTGTGCTCCGTTTCTATATTTAAATTTCAATAATGAAGGTAAGCCTATTTATCATTTAAATAATTGTTGTGTTTATTGTTCTAAAATATTTTGTTCAAACATGAAAGCTTGCTCTCTTCCTAGTGGAGCCTGTAAATTTTTGTGAAATAATCTGTTGTGACTCATTTTAGAGGATGTAAAGGATTAATTTATTTCTGGAGGTTTTTAGCTGTAACTAGAGATTTAGAGAAGGCAATGGCACCCCACTCCAGTACTCTTGCCTGGAAAATCCCATGGACGGATGGGCCTGGTGGACTTCAGTCCAGAGGGTCGCTAAGAGTCGGACACGACTGAGCGACTTCACTTTCACTTTTCACTTTCATGCATCGAAGGAAATGGCAACCCACTCCAGTGTTCTTGCCTGGAGAATCCCAGGGACGGGGGAGCCTGGTGGGCTCCCGTCTATGGGGTCGCACAGAGTCGGACACGACTGAAGTGACTTAGCAGCAGCAGAGATTTAGAGAGAACCTGATAGATTATTCTAAATGCATTCATCTACTTTGGTGACTATTTTTATGAAACTTTTGGAGAAAATTCTTTCCTCTAAAGAAGACATTTTTAGAGATTAGTTTTCATTTATATATACTTCATAAAAGATTTGTAAGGAAAACAATATTGATCTTGTATCCTCCAGAGTCTTTTATTTCAACTACTACTTCCAAACCACTACTTCTTTAATGAAGACTTTTCTTACCCTCTTGCGATTTGTATTTCCAGAAATTTGTCTTCTGTATGTTTCATATCACAGTTACTTATATACTAATATAAATATATAGTGAAGGACAGGGAAGCCTGGCATGCTTCATTCCATGGGGTCACAAGGAGTTGGACACAACTTGGCAACTGGACAACAACAATATAGTAATACAGTAACCCTTCTTTTGGTTAGTGGCTTTTTTTTTTAATGACGAGGGTTTTTGTTTTGTTTTGTTTCCTGTCCCCTGATATAATGCCCTTTTTATAGTAAGTTTTTTGATAAATATTTAAATATTTATTATGAATATCCCATAGCATGAATCCTTAGAAGCCTTAATCTCAATCTCCATCTCTTCAAATTCTGTTTCATATCAGAATTTGCATAGATTTCTGGAATTGAGTACTGGTAGCATAATCCCAGGGAACGTCACTATTTGAGTGCTTTTTAAAAATGCCTGTTCTCTAATATTACTTTTTCATCTAGACAAGAGGCCTTGCTGTGATTAGTAAGCATAATTCATTATGATACATATTGATCTAAGAATGGCAAAGGATCTATATTTGAAAGAACAATTATTACTAATGTTTTTAAATCCAGTGTTCTCAGACTCTTTTCTTTGCATCAGTAAAAATTATGGGTATTGAAGTTTATATAGCAGATTAATGATGGCACCCCACTCCAGTACTCTTTTGCCTTGAAAATCCCATGGACGGAGAAGCCTGGCAGGCTTCAATCCATGGGGTCGCTGAGTCAGACACGACTGAGCGACTTCACTTTCACTTTTCACTTTCATGCTTTGGAGAAGGAAATGGCAACCCACTCCAGTGTTCTTGCCTGGAGAATTCCAGGGACGGGGGAGCCTGGTGGGCTACCGTCTATGGGGTCTCACAGAGTTGGACACGACTGAAGCGACTTAGCAGCAGCAGCAGCAATGATTATTCTGTTTAGAGATTTTAAAATGCATGAAGTTCTGGTAATAAAGATTTTTATTCTTGTAGGATAACGGTTTCTGCAGTAGTTTTAGTTTTTGTTTTGTTTTTTGGTGGTGTTTTTTTTCTTTTTGCTGCTGCTGCAGTAGTTTGAAATTGAAAAGCTACTGGAGTGGTTATCTCTTGCTGTGTACAATATTTTCTGTAGGGTTTTTCCCCATATAATTTTGTGCTTCCATCAGTTTTTAAGTAATTCTTGTTTAAAAATAGATTCAAGGAATGTGTGCTGAATCATTCAATGACTGCTGATCTTTCACCTCATTAATTTGTTATATTTGCCTTACTCTTTCTTAGCTCTGGCTTATGCCTGTATGTCTGCTTTTATCCCCAAATACCTATACAACTTCTTCTTGAAAGACAACTCACATGTAATACAAGGTAAGGAAATGTTTCTTTGCCTTTTTATAGGGAAAGTTATTAGGTCAAAAGTGATCAAACTCAGTTAAATTTATGGTTTTGACCCAACAAAATATGGTGACAGTTTATTACTAAAACACATTAAGTTTAATCTTTTCTCCAAGTCCACAAAAAATTATGGTGTTTTTCTAATAATTATTTAATATCTAATCTGAGTTTGGTTCAAATTCAGGTATGCCAGTGTAAGAAAATAAAAGTCCAGCTGTTTGTCTCTGTCACAGTTAACGTTGCTTACAAAAAGCTTTACCATGGAGCAAGCCTACTAGGAATTAGTAAAACTGTAGTGTGACCAATAATAATAAAATTTTCCAAGTATGTAATAAAAAAGCTATGCTATAGGAGAGGAATAAGAATTTTAATATGATCATATTAGAAGAGAGAGAGAGTATTCATTTTATATCTCATTGCAAAAATTTTTTAAACTACAAAGCTTCGTTAAAACAGAAAATTTATATGAGACAAGATGGTGTGGAAAAGTACACCATTAAACCTCACTTGAAATTTAAGTGGAAATTTCATAAATATCTTAATTTTTTTTTTTAAATGACGTTTACCCCAGATAGTGCAGTATTAAAAGAATCTGCCTGCCATTGCAGGAATATCAGGAAACATGGATTCAGTCCTTAGGTCAGGAAGATCCCATGGAGTAGGAAATATCAATCTACTATAGTATTCTTGCCTGGAAAATTAAATGGACAGAGGAGCTTTGCTGGCTGCAGTTCGTGGGGTCACAAAAGATTCAGATGCAACTGAGTGACTGAACACACAAACACACACCCATACATAGGTCACCTATCGGAAAATACTATTTTGGGAGATATTTTATCTCTTGATGGAAATTTTCATTATTATAAACCAAGATTAGAGTATTTTATGGACATTTTAAAAGATTCAGTAGTAAATCCATGGAATCTATTGTTTTAATTTTATTACTAGTTTGTTTTTCAGTAGCTTCTGTTAAATTCTCTTAGATTGGTTTACAAATCAAAAGACATATGCATTTCAATTTGTTTCGTTTGTTCTAAGGAACTGTTAAATGCATTTTTGAAATAACTTGAAATTTGACATAGTACTGATATGACAATGCTGCTATCATCAGTTCTGCCATATCTTTTCCTTTAAAGAAATTTTTCTAAATGTAACAAGCCATACTGTATCTCATTCTAAAGCCTATCCTGAGCAACCAAAACTTATGCCAGCCTTATAATGTATATTTACATATATGAAATAATATATAGTATATAATATTCAAAATAATTATATCTACCTATTTTTGTGTGTATTATATATACACATATTTGTGTCTGTGTGTGTATATTTTTGGACATGAACTTGAGCAAACTCCAGGAGATGGTGAGGGACAGGGAAGCCTGACATGCTGTAGTTCATGGGGTCACAAAGAGTTGGACACAACTTGGCAACTGAACAACAGCAACATATGTACAGTTATAATACATATATAAATCCAGCCATAAGTGTTTGGCAGAACACAAGGGAAATGTTTTCATCATGGATTAGGTTTCTTCAGTAGATTCTTAATTAGACATGTAATCCACCATAGTAATTATTTTCTATCAGGCTCAAATAAGAAAGACATTTAATAAACTGGAGCATAGCTGTGGAGAATTGCCTGAGGTGTGATTTTCTGGTTTAAAATGAAGCGTGTGTGTGTGCTTAGTCGCTTCTGTCGTGTCCGACTCTCTGAGACCATATGGTCCATGGCCTGCCAGGCTCCTCTGTCCATGGGATTCTCCAGGAAAGAATACTGGAGTGGGTTGTCATTCTTTCTCCATTTTATTAATAAAAGTTAATAATCATATGCTTTCATCAACATAAAGTTGAATGCATATGATTGTTGGTGTAGTATACCTCTGGCTTCTAGGTAAATTGGGACTATAAACATACCATCCCTAGCTGGAAAAAGAAAAATGAAGTTAAAAGTTAAATCCAGAAGTTCCCCCTTTGGATCTGTCCTGGATCTTCACTTTACTGGAACAAATTTCTACATCTGTGTATGTAAATAAATTTGAGGTATAATTATTCTATATGTGACAGTGTTATTCTCTATATAAGTATCTGTTTACAGTTTCTGAAAAGATGATAAATGTGAGACAGGTTTAATATCACTAGAGAAAATAATTTGTTGAATTTAATAGGGAGAAAGTCATTCATCATTTGAATAATTTGTGATTCAGGAAATGAACTGACAGCTCTAAAGGTAGAAAATAAGTTGTGACATAGCTTTTAACAAAAAGCTTTTCTCGTTTAATAATTAGCCATAAGTGATTGAAATAGTAACAAAACAGAAAATTATTTAATAAAGTGTGTTTTCTTCATGGAGAAACTAAATCTAATTCAAAATGTAAATAAAACTGTAATTTATGTGGATTTAATGTCTTTATTTGATGTATTGTGTAAAAACAATGATTGTTTTAAACTTTATTGTCATTTCAGAGTATCTGACTGTGTTCTCTCAGATGATTGCATTTCATGATCCAGAGCTAAGCAATCATCTCAATGAGATTGGATTTATTCCAGATGTAAGTACTTGGTGCATTAATAGAAATGATGTAAAAAAAAAAAAAAAAACACAGAAATTGGCAACACAACAGAATGAAACTGTTTTTAAAGTTTTGTTGCCATAAGAAGTCCATCTATCTAAACAAGTTTCTGCTACTAACTATAGACTTTTATTATAAAGTTTATATGGTTATGTTCCATGTCTTCACTTAGTAAAGGGACATATCTTGTTTTTCTTGATACTATCAAATCAATTTGAAAATCCTGTTAGTGGATGTGTTGTATTAAATTGTGCTGTCAGCAGTTTTCACTTGGATTTTATGATATTCAGGCTTGTTTTTGAAGAAGTAGGAAATTGGAACCTAGTCAATTCTTAAGTATTAATAGGTGCTTCGGGAGAAGGCAATGGCACCCCATTCCAGTACTCTTGCCTGGAAAATCCCGTGGACAGAGGAGCCTGGTAGGCTGCAGTCCATGGAGTCGCGAAGAGTCGGACACGACTGAGCAACTTCACTTTCATGCATTGGAGAAGGAAATGGCAACCCACTCCAGTGTTCTTGCCTGGAGAATCCCAGGGACAGCGGAGCCTGGTGGGCTGCCATGTATGGGGTCGCACAGAGTCGGACACGACTGAAGCGACTTAGCAGCAGCAGCAGCAGCAGTAGGTGCTTCTGTGTTTTGCTTGAGATATTACTTGGAAGCTTTGCCAGATTTTGGCTTACTTCATTAGCTTCTCAGGTTCCTTATCAAACCAAAAGTCAGAGCTGACTCTTGTTAGTCAAAGTATAGCTTAGCCTGTTACTCACATGTAGCTTGTGGCATGGAGTCAAACCTCTTTAAAATGCAGTTAGAGTACAATGTCATAGGTTTTTGTAAAACTAAAAAAAAATCCTTTTTGAGTTAGAGATCTCATTATTCCATCTTAACCTTCTTTGTTTCCTGATCACACTGCACTGGAGAACTGAGTTCTGTTCACAGAGTCGAAGAATGCCTTTCCTTTTAAGGCTTATATCCAGAAAACAGTATGTTTATGGTAAGATTAGGAGTGAAAATGTTTATATTAACACTATAAATGCAGTTAAAGTGTTAACACTTAAACAGTATAAATACTTGCAGGGTGATTTGAAGTTTAAAAATACTTTCATAAACATTTCATTTGATACCCAAGTCAAATATGTAAGGTGCATGAAGCAAGTAATTTCATCATTTAATAGATAAGAAATTTAGTGTTTGACAAGGTAATAAAACTAAATCTCAGGACATAAAATTTTAACATATCATTTTACAACCCTCTGTCCCTAGTCTGGTTCATCTTTCGGTGGGGGAACAAAGGCAAAACATAAGTGTACTAATTCTAGTTCATTGCTCTCTGTGTTGTGCTGTAACTCTGTGGTGTGATCATCAGGCCTAAAGTAACAATCCTTAATATCCAGTGGAATTTGCTTCTAGGCCTGTGGAGAAATACCTTTTAGTGGAGTACATGGCTTATTCAGTGAGGGCTCCAAAGTATATACACATGTTATAAAACAACAAATAAAATGAGACCAAACCCTACAATTATGTATGGAGATGAAAAATTATAAAAAATTAACCAATATAGATATATATTATCATATTAAGTATTTATTTTTATATAACTCTGCCTTTCTTGCTTCACATTATAAATGTGAGATATATTACCAGACAATACTAAATTAAATCTTATGGCTGGAATTGAAGAAATTTCATAGGAACTGATTGCCTAATTACTAATGGTGTTAGATTTCTGAGGGAAAAAATACTAAGCTGTAGACTTAAAAAAAAATCCTTTGAAAGCACCACTGACCACTTGTGACTAAAACAGAAAACTATATTAATTTAGTTATACAGCTGGCGCTTAAAGAATCCACCTGCCAGTGCAGGAGATGTAAGAGACATGGGTTTGATCCCTGGGTTGGGAAGATCCCCTGGAGGAGGGAATGGGCTGGGAAATTCCATGGACAGAGGAGCCTGGGGAGCTACAGCCCATGCGGCCACAAAGAGTCGGACACAACTGAGCAATATACAAAAATATGTATGAAATTATAAAGAGAGTCTGATAAAATCCTTAGATATATTCTTGAACATAGGTAGTATTAAAAAATCACATATGGAAAAATAGTTTATCTTAGTTAATCAGAATAATTAAACTCTGAAAGAATGTGGTATACGAGAAGAGGCAAGCAAAAAACAGTATTATTAAAAAAATAATATAAACATAATATAAGTACTTACTGTGCACCAAGCACTGCTCCAACCCTCTTTTAGCACTCATCTAATCTTCACAAGTTTGAAATCTAATTAAACAATGACTGTTAAATATTTATGCATAATATCGATTTCAGAAAGGCTAATAGCATGGCAGAAATAAAAGTCTAGATAACAATAACATGAAAGGTAAGAGTCATTGGGATTTCAACTTAAAAGTTTTCTAATGATTTTGCATCATTTGAGGGGAAATTAAATATGCTCTTTATAATATAAAAATCAAGTCAGGGATCCTTTCAGATCTTGGATTTGATTTTACCCTACTTAAATCTAATAAATGAGCCTCTTACTGTTTCATGGATACTGGGAGAAAATCCAAGACTCCTTTGTCAGAGATAAAGGGCTTTCAGAGCACAGCAAGTAGTGTGAGCATTAGCATATTTCTCTTGATTTCCCTGGGGCTCCCCTGGTGGCTCAGTGGTAAAAAATCTGCCTACAGTGCAGGAGCCTCAGGAGACTTCTGTGGGTTCCATCCCTGGGTCTGGAAGATGCCCTGAAGGAGGGCATGGCAACCCACTGCAGTGTTCTTGCCTGGAAAATCCCTTGGACAGAGGAGCCTGGTGGGCTAAAATTCCATAGCCTTGCAGAGTCAGACAGGATTGCAATGACTTAGCACACAAGCATGCACTTGATTTCCCTTGTTGCCAAGTCCCATAGAGATAAACCAGGAGATCCAGATGCTGCCTCCATATGCTGTGAATTGCACTACAGAGGGGAATGTTTATTATTAATTATATCATAATTCAGTAATTTTTATCAGTTTAGTTCAGTTTAGTTCGCTCAGTTGTGTCCAGCTCTTTGCGACCCCCATGGACTGTAGCACACTAGGCTTCACTGACCAACTCCCGGAGCTTGGTCAGACTCATGTCAATTGTGTCAGTGATGCCATCCAACCATCTGATCCTCTGTCATCCCCTTCTGCTCCTGCCTTCAATCTTTCCCAGCAACAGGGTCTTTTCTAATGAGTCAGTTCTTCGCATCAGGTGGCCAAAGTTTTGGAGCTTCAGCAGCAGTCCTTTCAATGAATATTTAGGAATAATTTCATTCAGGATTGACTGGTTTGATCTGCTTGCAGTCCAAGGGACTCTCAAGAGTCTTCTCTAACACCACAGTTCAAAACCATCAATTCTTCGGTGCTCAACGTTCTTCATGATCAACTCTCATATTCATACATGGACTACTGGAAAAACCATAGCTTTTGACTAGACGGACCTTTGTTGGCAAAGTAATATCTCTGCTTTCTAATAATGCTGCCTAGATTTGTTATAGCTTTTCTTCCAAGGGGCAAGCATCTTTTAATTTCATGGCTGCAGTCACCGTCTGCAGTGATTTTGGAGCCTAAGAAAATAAAATCTGTCCCTGTTTCCATTGTTTCCCCATCTATTTGCCATGAAGTGATGCGACCAGATGCCATAAACTTTGTTTTTAGAATGTTAAGTTTTAGGCCAGCTTTTTCACTCTTCTCTTTCACTTTCTTCAAGAGGCTCTTTATTTCCTCTTTGCTTTCTGCCATAAGGGTGCTGTAATGTGCGTATCTGAGGTTATTGATATTTCTCCCGGCAGTCTTGATTCCAGCTTGTGCTTCACCCAGCACAGCATTTCTCATGATAAACTCTGCATAGAAGTTAAATAAGCAGGGTGATAATATACAGCCTTGACGTACTCCTTTCCCTATTTGGAACCAGTCTGTTGTTCCATGTCCAGTTCTAACTGTTGCTTCCTCACCTGCATATACATTTCTCAAGAGGCAGGTCAGGTGGTCTGGTATTCCCTTCTCTTTAAGAATTTTCTACAGTTTATTGTGGTCCACATAATCAAAGGCATTGGCATAGTCAATAAAGCAGAAGTAGATGTTTTTCTAGAACTCTCTTTCTTTTTCGATGATCCAGCAGATGTTGGCAATTTGATCTCTGGTTCTTCTGACTTTTCTAAAACCAGCTTAAACATCTGGAATTTCACGGTTCATGTACTGTTGAAGCCTGGCTTGGAGAATTTTGAGCATTACTTTACTAGCCTGTGAGATGAGTTCAATTGTGCAGTAGTTTGAGCTTTCTTAGGCATTGCCTTTCTTTGGGATTGGAATGAAAACTGACCTTTTCAGTCCTGTGGCCACTGCTGAGTTTTCCAAATTTGCTGGCATATTGAGTGCAGCACTTTCTCAGCATCATCTTTTAGGATTTAATATAGCTCAACTGGAATTCCATCACCTCCACTAGCTTTGTTCATAGTGATGCTTCCTAAGGCCCACTTAACTTTGCATTCCCGGATGTCTGGCTCTTGGTTGGTGATCACACCATCATGATTATCTGGGTCATGAAGATCTTTTTTGTACAGTTCTTCTGTGTATTCTTGCCACCTCTTCTTAATATCTTCTGCTTCTGTTAGGTCCATACCATTTCTGTCCTTTATTGTGCCCATCTTTGCATGAAATGTTCCCTTGGTATCTCTAATTTTCTAGAAGATATCTCCCATTCTATTGTTTTCCTCTGTTTCTTAATTCTTAAGGAAACTTTTTCTGAAATTCTAGGAATAGCTTTCAACCTGCAAATTATGAAAAGTTATCAGGTGAACAGTAAGAAACATTCGTTCCTGGCCTTTATGTTGTTATTGTTGCATAAAGAAATTTTAGATTTTAATCTACAGAGATTGGTGACAATAAATTTTTTAGAATTTTTTTTTTATTTTTAGATTTTTATCTAGTGTGGTTACAAGTGGAAATGGAAATGGGAACCCACTCCAGTATTCTTGCTTGGAGAATCCCACAGACAGAGGAGCCTGGTGGGCTGCTGTCCATGGGATTGCACAGAGTCGGACATGACTGAAGCGACTTAGCAGCAGCAGCAGCAGTGGTTATAAAGTAAATTAGAAAAATGCATCTTATTTAGAATCTCCCATAATAGGAGTCCCTGCTAACCTGTCCTAGACCATCCTAGCGTGCTGTGATGTGTCCTTTGGCTGTTGCTGTTTACCTGTTGTTGTCGTTGTTCAGTAGCTAAGTCGTGACTCTTTACAGCCCCATGGACTGCAGCACGCCAGGCTTTCCTGTCCTTCACTATCTCCCAGACTTTGCCCAAATTCATGTCCATTGAGTCAGTGATGCTATCTAACCTCTCATCCGCTGCAGCCCCCTTCTCGTGCTGCCTTCAGTCTTTCCCAGCATCATGGTCTTTTCCACTGAGTCAGCTCTTTGCATCAGGTGGCCTAAGTGTTGGAGCTTCAGCTTCAGCATCAGTCCTAATGAATATTCAAGGTTGATTTCCTTTAATATTGACTGGTTTGATCTCATTGCAACCCATGGACTCTCAAGAGTCTTCCCCAGCACTACAGTTCAAAAGCATCAATTCTCTGGCACTCAGTCTTCTTTATGGTCCAATCTCACATCTGTACTTGACTACTAGGAAGCCACAGCTCCCCTGACTCCTAACCCATTCTACTGACCTTGGATTCTTTAAAGCCCTTGAATACAAAGGGCTTATTGAGCTCTCTTACAGCAGAGATTAAATTACCTTTCAGAAAGCACTCATACCATAGAAGCCCAAGACTTACTAATCCCATAAGCAATGACAAAGTAATGTTTTGGAATCTTCTTGCTAAGAACATATACATAGAAGTTAAGTATCCACCAGATTTCCCTCATTATTAAGTTCTCACTCTGCAGCACAAGAGAAGACTTACACATGGACATCACCAGATGGTCAACACCAAAATCAGATTGATTATATTCTTTACAGCCAAAGATGGAGAAGCCCTATACAGTCAGCAAAAACAAGACCAGGAGCTGACTGTGGCTCAGAGCTTTAACTCCTTATTGCCAAATTCAGACTTAAATTGAAGAAAGTAGGGAAAACCACTAGACCATTCAGGTATGACCTAAATCAGATCCCTTCTGATTATACAGTGGAATTGAGAAATAGATTTAAGGGACTAGACCTGATAGACAGAGTCCCTGATGAACTATGGACAGAGGTTCGTGACATTGTACAGGACACAGGGATCAAGACCATTCCCATGGAAAAGAAATGCAAAAAAGCAAAATGGCTATCTGAGGAGGCCTTACAAATAGCAGTGAAAAGAAGAGAAGTGAAAAGCAAAGGAGAAAAGGAAAGATATACCCATTTGAATGCAGAGTTCCAAATAATAGCAAGGAGAGATAAGAAAGCTTTCCTCAGCGATCAATGCAAAGAAATAGAGGAAAACAACAGAATGGGAAAGACTAGAGATCTCTTCAAGAAAATTAGAGATACCAAGGGAACATTTCATGCAAAGATGGGCTCAATATAGGACAGAAATGGTATGGACCTAACAGAAGCAGAAGATATTAAGAAGAGGTGGCAAGAATACACAGAAGAACTGTACAAAAAAGATCTTCACAACCCAGATAATCACGATGGTGTGATCACTCACCTAGAGCCAGACATCCTGGAATGTGAAGTCAAGTGGGCCATACAAAGCATCACTACAAACAAAGATAGTGGAGGCGGTGGAATTCCAGTTGAGCTATATTAAATCCTAAAAGATGATGCTGTGAAAGTGCTGCACTCAATATGAATTTACTGCATAGCACTGGGGATTATACCTAATATCTTATAATAACATATAATGGAATACACTCTGGAGAAAACAAAACAAAACTGAAACACTACTCTGTACACCTGAAACAAACACAATATTGTAAATCATCCAGACTTCAATTTTGAAAAAAAAGTGTATAATATGATGCAGTCGTTCTCAAACTTTTTGATAAGTCTCAGGACCCTTTCACATTTTTAAAAGTTAGCAAGTATCTCAAATAGTTTATAGGTAGGATTATATCTATCAGTATTTACTGAGACATTTTAAAAATTATGTATAATTTTTTTAATGAAAATAGCAGAACTCTTATATGTTAACAAAATAAAATTTTTCAGAAAAGTAATTGCTTTCCAAAACAAAATAATGGAAGAGTAGTATTGTTTTATATTTTTGCAACTTCTACTTAATTGAGGAAAGTTAGATTCTCATATCTGCTTCTAAATTCAATCCTGTTGCAGTTCATTGTTCTGGTTGAAGTACATAAAGAAAATCTGTTGGTCCTACACAGGCATATAATTGCAAAAGGTAGTTTCTTAATGCTTAATTGCAATATACAATCTAAAACTATGTCAATGAACTTTTCATATTCTTTCATATTCAAATTTATCAGTCTGTCTTACACTTTGAATGGCTCTTTTACCCATATGTGACTTTGTGATGTTGTACATTAGTCATTTAGAAAATACCAGTGCATTGAATTATGCAGATCTTTCAACTATGAAACATTTAGTTATATATATCAAAAAATCACATTTGTTACTATCACCACTGATCTCATCCAGAAATTCATTAAGTATTGAGAAGCTGCCAAGCTCACACTGGCAGATACAGTTTTCCAAAATTCTAATCTTCACCTGACAGCTAGAATTTTTTATTGAAGTGACAGGCTCACTTCATTTTTGAGAAATGTCCAATAAATATCCAAGCATGAAAAAAATTTATTTTATTTTATTTTTTCAATATAACATTAAACATGGTGTTTCTTGAAAAAGTCACCTACAGTGGCTCATAGCTCAAACCATTGCCCAAGTGCTTTTTCCTCCGGACAGTCTTTTTTTTTTTTTTTTTTTTTTTGGGCTGAGCCACGTGGCATGTGGGATCTTAAGTTTCCCAACCAGGGATTGAACCTGCAACCCCTGCTTTGGAAGTAAGTTTACCACTGGACCATCAGGGAGGTGCTTTCAAGACAATGTTTTACTTCAGTACACAGTACAAGTGTCTTATACATACTTCCCATTTTTTCTCATGGAACATTTTAAAAAATATTTTGCAAACTTAATCATTTTTAATTTTTAACCTTCACAAGATTATGACTTTTATACTTTAGTGCTCCTACTTTGATTTGTGGTATTGTGCCAGCAGTTTTATCCACCAGTGGTTTTGTACCATTAGCACAAGTGTGAACACAATAAAAAAAAAAAAGAAAAAGGAGCAGAAACATCTTAGTATTGTTATAAACATAGTTTTGAACTTTGCGGCCCTGGCTCTTGCAGATCCCCAGGCGTCTGTGAACACAATTTGAGAATAAGCACTCAGACACAGGTGTGAAATGGGACAGAGTTCTAATCCTGACTCTTCAACTTAGTAGCTAAACAGTTAAGTTAGTTTCTTTTATCCGTAGTCCTCTTTAATGTTGATTATAATAAATCTTATGTCTTAAGATTATTGTGAAGACTAAATGAGATAATATGTATAAACAATTCAACACAGTTCCAAGTACACAGTAAATTTTAAGGAGTTAGCCATTAATAGTGTTCTTGTTTTATTTATTAGAGTCTGATCATGTTGCACTGTTTCTTTGGTCATATTCATAGGATTTATATTTAGAAAAGCATTCTATTACAAACTATAATGGATATAGTATTTTACTGTATCAGTTAGCAAACATTTTGCTGGAGTAAATAACTTTACTAACAGTAAAGACTTTCTTTTTGATTGGTAAGATTGCCACTCCATTTTAGATTTTAACATTTTTTATTTGCTGAATTTTTAAGGTACTTTTCTGTCTCCCAGAAAGTGCTGCATAGCATGTTTTATAGCCTTTTACTTAAATTAAAATTAATTATTTGAAGTTTTTAAAATAGTGAGATAATTGAAAAGTACTTTGGATGTATAGCTAATATTTTCCAAAAATGATAAATTTGGATTTCAGTTCAGTTCAGTCGCTCAGTTGTGTCCGACTCTTTGCGACCCCATGAATTGCAGCACACCAGGCCTCTCTGTCCATCACCAACTCCCGGAGTCTACCCAAACCCATGTCCATCGAGTCAGTGATGCCATCCAACCATCTCATCCTCTGTCGTCCCCTTCTCCTCCTGCCCCCAATCCTACCCAGCATTAGGGTCTTTTCCAATGAGTCAACCCTTTGCATGAGGTGGCCAAAGTATTGGAGTTTCAGCTTCAACATCAGTCCTTCCAGTGAACACCCAGTATTGATCTCTTTTAGGATGGATTGATTGGATCTCCTTGCAGTCCAAGGGACTCTCAAGAGTCTTCTCCAACACCACAGTTCAAAAGCATCAATTCTGCGGTGCTCAGCTTTCTTCATCATCCAACTCTCACATCCATACATGACCACTGGAAAAACCATAGCCTTGACTAGACGGACTTTTGTTGGCAAAGTAATGTCTCTGCTTTTAAATATGCTATCTAGGTTGGCCATAACCTTCCTTCCAAGGAGTAAGCGTCTTTTAATTTCATGGCTGCAGTCATCATCAGCAGTTATTCTGGAGCCCAAAAAAATAAAGCCTGACACTGTTTCCACTGTTTCCCCATCTATTTCCCATGAAGTGATGGGACCAGATGCCATGATCTTAGTTTTCTGAACGTTGAACTTTAAGCCAACTTTTTCACTCTCCTCTTTCACTTTCATCAAGAGGCTCTTTAGTTCTTCTTCACTTTCTGCCATAAGGGTGGTGTCATCCACATATCTGAGGTTATTGATATTTCTCCCAGCAATCTTGATTCCAGCTTGTGTTTCTTCCAGCCCAGCATTTCTCATGATGTACTCTGCATATAAGTTAAATAAGCAGGGTGACAATATATTGTCCAAGTGATTTTTTTATTGATTTCTGTTTTATAGTTTTTTGGTTCAGTATTAAAAGTCAAGTAATAATTAATATAGAAAGGTATATTTGTGCAGTTATTTATTTTTTAATATTATGGAAATCATTACTTGCAGAAAATATAACTAATATAACCTTTGGTATACGAGGGAAAACAAGTTAACCTTTTAACATCTGGATCCAATGGATGTTTTAAATTATTTTTGTATGTTTAAGTTATTTTTTTGAATAATTTATAGAAGTAGCATAAAGATATAGTAAAAACAAAATAACTACTAAAAATTTTAGAAAACATTTAAACATAGCAAACCCCAAATTTTCTTCCATATATTGAAAGTGTATGTATATGAAATGTGTGGTGTCCTTTTCACTTACTCCTTGTCTGTCATGCACGAATCTGGAGCATATCTATCCTGTAAATATTGATTCTAGATTTCAAATACACATCTTACAGGCTCTAGCTTTTTTTTGGTTTTTCTTCTTGTACTTGCACAGTCCAGACACAATTAGAACAAAACATTGACAGGACTCGTAACTTTGCTGAAGAACAGCTAATCTACACTTTAAATTTTTACAGTACTGTATGTCAATTGTATCTCAATAAAACTAGAAGAAAAATTAGAACAGACTGTAATGATGTCTCCATATATTTATTGTATCTTCTTAAAAGATGATGTAACGCTTTGGATGACATAGTACAAAAAATGAAAGATGGTGATAATAATGATGTATTTTAGTACTGTGAAGTTAAGTGAAAGTCACTCAGTCGTGTCCGACTCTTTGTGACCCTATGGACTGAATAGTCCAGAATACTGGAGTGGGTAGCCTTTCCCTTCTCCAGGAGATCTTCCCAGTGCAGGGATTGAACCCAGGTCTCCCACATTGCAGGCAGATTCTTTACCCGCTGAGCCATAAGGGAAGCCCAAGAATACTGGAGTGGGTAGCCTATCCATCCCTTCTGCAGCAGATCTTCCTGACCCAGGGATCGAACCAGAGTCTCCTGCATTGCAGGTGGATTCTTTACCAACTGAGCTATTTAGTACTGTACCATCCTTCTATGAAACTGCTTTATAAAAATAGTGATGTTGTAACATGTTGTTGTTTAGTCACTAAGTCCTATCCAACTCTCTTATGACTCCATGGACTGTAGCCTACAAGACTTCTCTGCCCACGACATTTCCCAGGCAAGAATACTTGAGTGGGTTGTCATTTCCTTCTCCAAGGGATCTTCCCAACCCAGGGATCAAACCCACATCTCCTACATTGGCAGGCGGATTCTTTACCACTGAGCTACCAGGGAAGCCCTGATGTAACGTGAGCACATGTTAAATAAAGAAAGAACAGTTAGATTCTCTAATAAGCTTCAAGTCTGAAACCAAATTACCAGGGTAGTTTTTAAAAAGGGGGTGGGGCTTCCATCATCATTGGTGGATCTACCATCAATAATCTGTCAGAGAATGCCAGGTGATTTAGATGTAGATCAAAAAATCAGGGCTTCCCTCGTGGCTCAGATGGTAAAGAATCTGCCTGCAATGCGGGAGACCTGGGTTCGATCCCTGGGTCAGAAAGATTCCTTGAAGAAGGGAATGGCAACCCACTCCAGTCCTCTTGCCTAGAGAATTCCATGGACGGAAGATCCTGGTAGGCTACAGTCAATGGTATCACAAAAGAGTCAGACAGGACTGAGCAACTTCACTTTAAAAAATTAGATGTAGGTAAAATTTATGATTGTAAGACGAGAGGGAGCATATATCTTGGAAATTCAAGTTCCATAAGCTTGACTTCAAACTCTAGCAAGAATCTTGATGGTATTGATTTCATACAGTCATTAATGTGCCAGGCACTGTGTTCCTTACTACTTTGTTTTATCTATAAGAATGGAGTATTTACTACTATGTGTAAGATAGATGGCTAATGGGAACCTACTGTGTAGCACAGGGAACGCTACACAGTGCTCTGTGGTGACCTAAATGGAAAGGAAATCAAAAGAAGAGTGGATATATGTATATGAATAACTGATTCACTTTGCTGCACAGGAGAAACTAACACAACATTGTAAAGCAACATGCTCTGATAAGAGTGATTTTTAAAAAAGAACGCAGTCTTTATTGGCTGTTTATTAAGATAAAAAATAGAAACAAATTATCTTTTGCCTCAGGGTTACTGGCTCACCAAAATATCAGAAAATAATGTGTTTTCTATTTAAAATATTCTAGAGAATTGCTTTGTATATCACTGTTTTCATATAGGTTTATAATTCTCACCTCCTGACTGTTGTCCCATTATTGCTGGTTAAGACATGAAGGCAGATTTTGTACATAAGAATTTTTCCCCAAGATGCTAAGAAGATAAAAGACAACCAGTACTGTTAAATAAGGAGAACTATTTATTACTGCTTTTACCTGTATTGGCCTTCCCTGATAGCTCAGTTGGTAAAGAATCTGCCTGCAATGTGAGAGACCTAGGTTCAATCCCTGGGCTGGGAAGATCCCCTGGAGAAAGGAAAGGCCCCAGTATTCTAGCCCAGAGAATTCCATGGACTGTATAGTCCATCGGGTCACGAAGAGTCGGACATGACTAAGCAACTTTCACTTACCTGTATTATGTGTTTTTAAAATTTATGTTCAACCCTTTCCCATTCCACCTAATTTATCCGGTTTATCCTGAATCATCTTTGCTCATTTTTGAGAATGCTGATAGTCTTTTGAAAATGAAAAGCACTTTGAAACAGTAAACTCTTTTATGGAACATATTCTTGATTTTTAAGAATTATTCTTTATTTCAACATACTATTCTGTACATGGTTAAGAAGGCAATAGCAGTCAGATACAGACAAAATAATGTATCTTCTAGAATTTGGAAAGCTGAGGGAAAAGATTTTATGTAAGAATATTTAAAATTTTGTAACCTCAGAGTAACTGACATGGGATTGAGGAATATAGATTTTGAGAGCTAGCAGAACTATAACTACCTTAGCATCCATTGCCTGTGCCTTGCTTTAATTGAGTCTACCTCAACCTGTGAAACAAGTGTATAGTTCCCAGTGCCCAGGATTCTTTTCTCTTTACATTCTACTCCTGTCTCCTGGTTCCAGAACATATGTAGCTTTTGTTAGATGTTTTCATGAGTTTGACTCAGAATTTTGCGTCAAAATACTTAAACAAAAGTATTTTGTTGAAATACTTCCTATTGTAGAAGCTTCTGGGCTGTTATGAAGAAGAATAATTGTACTTCCTATGTTGACATCTGAAATGTGTCACATCTTCTGCCAGGTGTTTTAAAGCCTTTAACTAACCTTCACAACAATCCTGAAGGTTCAAAGGGATTTGTAGCTACCAGATCACAAAGTTCATAGTTTCAGGAAAATATATGGTCTACTCTGATGCTTTGAAAATCTGCTGTTTTTCAAGAATCCTTTATTTGAATGGCTAGATGTACATTTCCCTATTACACAGAATCATTGCAAGATAGTCAACTTGCATTTTACAGAGGTGGCTGACATTAACTTAGATGTAAAAGTGCTTCTGACTTGAGGTAAAGAGAAAATATGCTCATAAAAAGATAAAAGTCAATTAGAAGTTACTCTCTTTTGTATTAATAATTTTTATCATTACTATATATGTATATATAGAGAGGTGAGAGAACACAGTATGTATGTAAATAAATCCATTTTACAAAAGATTCATCTAGAGTTTTAAGAAATGTTTCCTTTTTAATCTTTTACATTTTTTATACATTTGTAAGTTTTTAAGCCATAATTTATGCTCTTGAAAATCAAATTAATGAGCCCCTGCCTTTGTTTTTCCTATTGATGTTTCTTACATTACCAGACCATATAGAAAGATCTCATGAAATGGTAAATACCGCTGTTCTTTCTTGATATTGCCAGGGGGCAGTATTTACTCATCTGACTCTTTTTAGCAGGCTAGCACTAGACCAAATCAATAATATACAATTTTATGATCTGGAGAAAATAATTAAAGGATGTATAATTTCTTTTTATGATTTGTTTCTAACTTTAAATCAGGAGAGAGCTGGTAATATCTCCAACTTAATTAAGACTAATTATATATATTTTTTATATTTGTAAGAAAATATTTCATTATTTGTTATTTTTAAAATTAAAGCCTAAACCACCATACTATTCTGTATGGTGTCTTTTTGTGTATTACATTGTATTATGAACATATACCAATATGCTAATAAATTATTTAAGATAAAAATATCAGTTAAATTTTTAATAGGGAGAAATATAGAAGGAAAAAATAACAGGCATTCAGTCTCACAGAGTATATCACCTATTTATTTACCTGACTTCAGTTGGTAAGAGGTGACTGGTGTTAATGAGCACCTAGGAGTTGTTGTATATTATATTAAAGAAATGTATTCTGCTTGAATTATTACTTTTCAGTACCCATTAGAATATGCTTCATTTTACTTACTTCTGATAACTGTTTTCATAATGGTTGTCAAAATTTAGGTATTAGTATATAGTTTAACATTTCAAATTTAATATTTTTTCAGTATTCACCACTATTTAATATGAAGGATAAATATATATAAGTGCACACACACATACATACACACCCCCGCCCCAAGGAAGATTAACTGATTTTCTCATTATTACATATTTATTAAAAATTTCTTAAGAAATTATGTGATCTTGTGACTAATCTTTTAATCTGTCCCTTTCAGTTATCTTTATTATATATTTCATTCTTTCTTCAACAAATATTTGAGTGTACCAGGCATTTTCCTAGGCCCTGGGTACGTTGATGGAAAAAGAAGACAAAATCTCTATGCTCATTCAACTTACGTTTAGTGGGAGATAAAAAATAAAGATCAATATACTATGTGATATGTTAGGTAGAGGTAAGTACTAAAGAAAAAAAAAAAAACAGCTTAAGCAGGGACATGGAGTTAAGTGGTCAGGAGAAGAAGGAATTGAATATTTAAGTAAAGTAAAGCCTCACAGGTTAATTTTTGAATAAATGTCTTAATGAATTGCTGTGTTATCACATTTACTAACCTTTTCTTCTGCAGTATCTGATCTGCTCTTAATCCTATTCATTGTATTTTTTGACTCAAATATTGTATTTTTCATTTCTAGAAGGATTTTTTTGGTTCTTTTTTTATCTGCTCTTTCTCTACATAACATATTCAGTCATTTCTTAGCTCTTTGAACATATGTAATACAGATATAAAAAACATTTTAACATCTTTGCCTGGTAATACAAACGTTTATTCTGGTTCTTTGTCCATTTTGATTGAATGATTTTTCTCCCTATTATAATAATTTTTTTCCTCTTGCTTTACTGATATTTTTTAATAGATTCCAGTCATTGTGAATTACTTTGTTGCATATTGGATATTTTATGTCCTTGTAAATATTCCTGGGGCTTCCCAGGTGGCTCAGTGGTAAAGAATAAGCCTGCCAATGCAAGAGACATGGGTTCAGTCGCTGGGTTGGGAAGATCCCCTGAAGAAAGAAATGCCAACCCATTCGTGCCTGGGAAATCCCATGGACAGAGGAGCCTGGCAGGCTACAGTCCATGGGTTGCAAAAGAGTCAGACACAACTTACCAACAAAACAACAACAACAAAATATTTATGAGCTTCATTTTGAGATGCAGCTAGGCTGAGATGCAGCTAGGTAACACTGAAACAGTCTGATATTTTCAAGGCTTGCTTTTAAGGTTTGTTAAGTGAGACCAGGCAGCATAATTTGAGAGCATAATTTTGCCCCATTACTACAGCAATATCCTTGTGAGTACTCTACCTTATGCCTTGTTTATTACAGGGTGTTTTAAAATTCTGGCTGGTATTAAGATGAACGATACTTGGCTTTGTGTGAGCTTGGCATGTTTTTCCCCTAGGTTTTCAAGTGGTTCCTCCCCACTTTGTGTTTTTCCTCATATACATGCCCCCTTTGATATGTGGGAAAAAGTGAAAGTAAGTAACTCATAAGAATCGTAATGACAATTGACTTTGATCAGAAGAATAGAGGATAATATAATTTATGTTCTGTCCTCTAAAAAAAGAAAAGTTAAATAATAGTGATGGAATTTATATCTACTCATTGTATATTTAAATTGAAATTAGGCTGAAGAATTTAGATTTTATTATAGTTTTGCTGTTTTCTGCAATCCATTTGTTGTTCAGTTTCTCAGTCATGTTTGACTCTTTGCAACCTCATGGGCTACAGCATGCCAGACTTCCCTGTCCTTCACCATCTTCCAGCGCTTGCTCAAACTCATGTCCGTTGAGTCAGTGATGCCATCCAACCAACTCATCCTCTGTCATCCCCTGCCTTCAATCTTTCCCAGCATCAGGGTCTTTTCCAATGAGTCCGTTCTTCACATCAGGTGGCCAAAGTATTGGAGCTTCAGCATCAGTCCTTCCAATGAATATTCAGGATTGATTTTCTTTATGATTGACTGGTTGGATCTCCTTGCAGTCCAAGAGACTCTTGAGAGTCTTCTCCAACACCACTCTCACATCCATACATGACTGCTGGAAAAACCATGGCTTTGACTAGACAGACCTTTGTCAGCAAAGTAATGTCTCTGCTTTTTAATAAGCTGTCTAGGTTGGTCATAGCTTTTCTTCCAAGGAGCAAGCGTCTTTTAATTTCATGGCTGCAGTCACCATCTGCAGTGATTTTGGAGCTCAAGAAAATAAAATCTGACACTGTTTCCATTGTTTCCCCATTTATTTGCCATGAAGTTAATGGGATCAGCTGCCATGATCTTCATTTTTTGAAAGTTAAGTTTTATGCCAACTTTTTCACTCTCCTCTTTCACCTTCAAGAGACTCAGTTCATCTTTGCTTTCTGCCATAAGGGTGGTGTCATATGCATATCTGAGGTTATTGATATTTCTCCTGGCAATCTTGATTCCAGCTTGTGATTCATTCAGCCCAGCACTTCACATGTTGTGTTCTGCATATAAGTTAAATAAGCAGGGTGACAATATACAGCCTTGATGTATTTCTTTCCCAATCTGGAACCAGTCTGTTGTTCTATGTCCAGTTCTAACTGTTGCTTCTTGACCTGCATACATGTTTCTCAGGAGGCAGGTAAGGTGGTCTGGTATTACCTTCTCTTTAAGAATTTTCCAGTTTATTCCACAGTCAAAGGCTTTAGCCTAGTCAATGAAGCAGAAGTAGGTGTATTTCTGGAAATATCTTGCTTTTTCTATGATGCAGTGGATGTTTGCAGTTTGATCTCTGGTTCCTCTGCCTTTTCTAAATCCAGTTTGAACATCTGGAAGTTCTTGGTTCACGTACTGTTGAAGCCTAGCTTGGAGAATTTTGAGCATTACTTTGCTAGCATGTAAGATGAGTGTACTTGTGCAGTAGTTTGAACATTCTTTGGCATTGCCTTTCTTTGGGTTAGAATGAAAGCTGACCTTTTCTAGTCCTGTGGCCACTGCTGAGTTTTCCAAATTTGCTGGCATATTGAGTGCAGCACTTTCACAGCATCATCTTTTAAGACTTGAAATAACTCAGCTGGAATTCCATCACCTCCACTAGCTTTGTTCATAGTGATACTTCCTCGGGCCCAACTGACTTCATACTTGCAATCCATACTCCATAGTGAAGTCCCATACCTCTGTCCTCCTCCCTTTCCCTACTTGTAATAGCTGTGTCAGTGTGTATAAGTGATGATCTTGTGTAGAGCAGTGGGTTTATTTCATATACAATACTTAGATTTTAATGTAGGTCAGTACACAACTGTACTTGTGGTTCCTGACTGGCATTTAACAATGTAAATACTCAACTGTGTACAATGCAAAGAAATGTGGAACTTTAATCATGAATTCACAATTGATAGGTGCTGAAAAAACTATTCATTTAAAACCCATAGGTAGTACAAAAATTTTTGTCTATTAGGAGCCAGCATTGAGATAAAATATAAAATAAAAGTAGAGCTTTTTCAGATTTTTCTATAAATGACTATGGTTTTTTATACTTGTTATTAACAAAGGAGATTTTACTCTACTTTTAGAAATTAAGAAAGAGTTCTTACTTCAAAATCTCACAAAATTAATTGGGGTGTGTGTGTTTCATTTCTAGATACTGTTAGGAAGATAAATTTGTCATCTGAAAAACCATATTAGTTCATTCCTAGGTCTCACAACTTTTAGTCTCTTATGAAGCTTTCTATTAATTTAGAAAGTGGTAATAGAAAATATGTGTGTTAGTCACTCAGTCGTGTCCGACTCTTTATGACCCCATGGACTGTAGCCCACCAGGCTTCTTTGTCCCTGGGATTCTCCAGGCAAGAATACTGGAGTGGGTTGCCATTTCCTTCTCCAAAAAGGCTGATGAAAGTGTGTAAAATCAAGATGATAACCGTACTTAGCAGTACAGTCACAATAAAGCAATACTGAGATCTGAGGAAGTTATTTTCTTAGGAGTTCCTGTTTTGGACTGAGTTAGCTTGAGACACTGATCACCCCAGTGTCTTTGTTATAAATATCTATTAAATCTTTTAAACTGACGGCTAGCCATGCCAAATTAAGAAGACTCTTGGCCCACATTTTTTTCTCTCCTGTTTTAATCAAGGCTGCTCAGGGCTGAAGCTTATAGAAGATATAAGCTTCATAAAAACTTTTTAATGACACATTTTGGATATTTTTCAAATATCATCACATCACATCTCAAAAAGTACTCAGTAAAGGTAACTCAACACTGATGAAGACTGTTCAAATCTCAGAAATATTTTGTTCTAATAGCAAAAGTTCTTTGAAAAGTATGCTGTTGAAGTTAACATGTTAATATTGTGTTTGGAATAGGCATTGTCTTGAGTGTATTCCTTGATGAAATGAAACTACTCTGTGGAATAAGTCTTAGCAGAAGGGTCATCTGCAACATTTGTAATAGATGTCATTATGTAATAGAGTATTTGTGATAATAATTGTAATTATACTTTCTGTTGTATTTTTCATTTTTATTGAAATACAATTGATTTACAGTGTTTGTTGTGTTAGTTTATTGAATATGTATATATATGTGGGGAGTATATATATAAATATTTTAGATTCTTTTCCATTATAGGTTATTATTCAATATTGTGTAGAGTTCTCTGTGTTGTACAGTAGGTCCATATTGGTTATGTATTTTATATATAGTTGTATGTGTATGTTAATCCCAAACTCCTAATTTATCCTCCCTCCTTTCCCCTTTGGTAACCATAAGTTTGTTTTCTATGTCTATGAGTCTGTATCTGTTTTATAAACAAGTTCATTGTATCCTTTTTTTAGATTCCACATCTAAGTGATATCATATGGTATTTGTCTTTGTCTAACTTACTTCACTTAGTATGATCATCTCTAGGCCCATCCAGGTTGCTGCACATGGCATTATTTCATTCTGTTTTATGGCTGAGTAATATTCTGTTGTATATATCTATCACACCTTCTTTATCCATTCATCTGTCAGTGGACACTTGGGTTGCTTCCATTGTCTTGGCTATTATAAATAGTGCTGCAGTGAGCATTGGCGGGGCATGCATTTTTTGAATTACAGTTTTCTCAGGATGTATGCCCAATAGTGAGATCACTATGTTTTTAGTTTTTTAAGTGACCTTCATTGTTGTTGTTGTTTAGCCTCTAAGTCATGTCCAACTCTTTGATGACCCCATGGACTGTAGCCTATCGTACTTCTCTGTCCATGGGATTTACCAGGCAAGGATACTTGAGTGGGTTGCCATTTCCTTCTCCAGGGAATCTTCCCAACCTAGGAATCAAATGCATGTCTCCAGCATTGGCAGGAGGATTTTTTACCACTGAGCCACCTGGAAGCCCAAGGAACTTTCATACTGTTCTCCATAGTGGCTATACCAGTTTACATTCCCACTAGTAGTGTAAGAAGGTTCTTTATCTCCACACCTTCTCCAGCATTTATTATTTGTAGACTTTTTGATGACTATTCTGACCAGTGTGAGGTGATACCTCATTGTAGTTTTGGTTTGTATTTCTCTAATAATTAGTGATGATGAGAATCTTTTCATGTGCTATTTGGCCATTCGTAGGTCTTCTTTAGAAAAATATCTGTTTAGATCTTCTGCCCATTTTTTATTTTTCAATATTAAGCTGTGTGAGCTGTTTGTATATTTTGGAAATTAATTCCTTAACAGTCACATCATTTGCAAATATTTCTCTTGTTCCATAGTTTGTCTTTTAATTTTGTTGATGGTTTCCTTTGCTGTGCAAAAGCTTTCAGTTTAATTAGGTCATGTTTGTTTATTTTTCTATTTTCATTACTCGAGGAGGTGGATCGAAAAAAATATTGCTGCAATCTACGTCAAAGAGTGTTCTGCCTATGTTTTCCTCTAGGATTTTTACAATATCCAGTCTTACATTTATTGTTATTTTTTAATTAATTTATTTATTCAAATTGGAGGATAAATACTTTACAGTATTATGATGCCTTTTGCCATACATCAGCATGAATCAGCCATAGGTATATGTGTGTCCCCCCATTCTGAACCCTCCTCCCACCTCCCTCCCCACCTAGTCTTACATTTAGATCTTCAATCTAATCTGAGTTTATTTTTGTATATGGTGTTAAAGAATATTTTTAATCGGTGGAATAGATTAAAACATAGAACTTTTTTTTATGATTCAGTTTATTGGAAGTCATTCTAATTATCTCTTTTATTTCCTCTTTATCCATCCCTTGCATCCCTTTCTTTTTCCACTCATAGCTCTATGCCATCCCTTGGTTTCTCACCATGTTTACTCGTAAGTATCATTTTCCATTTTCTTTCAATATTGTATTAGGAAAAGAACAGGTCCATTCTTCCCCAAGATATTATCAGATTTAATTACATAAGTATCCTTATGTAATTCTAAGGTAATATAGTTGAGTAGAAAATTTTTTCAATTGTTCTGACTGGGGAATATCAAAAAGAGCATTCTATAGAATAAAAACCTATATGTCAAAAAAAAAAAAAAAAAACCTATATGTCATAGCATTGATAAAATCTCTCCCCTCTATTGAAACATAAGTTAATATTAACTATACTATTTACATAAAGTTTTAGAAGGCAACTTTTACAACCAAATCAGACTCAATTTTTAGAGACTATCTAATAACTAATACTTTTGTTATTTCCTAAAGTAGAATTCTTCTAGAAATAGTTTATGTGAATATGTAATACTTTAATCTATTACACATATTAATCCAGTAGATATCTAGATTAAATATGCACATATGATAAATGAAATACAATACTTGAAGTAGATCTGCATGCACTGGCCTGGAAAGGTGTTGAGAGTACTGATAAATGAAAAAAGAAAGTTTCAGAAAATAGAAAACTATTTATGGAAATTTCAAAAAGCAGTTCTTAAGAGTGCATAATAGAAATATAATGATACAGAAATTATAACAATACTAAAATTCTTCTAAGTAAATAAACTTGTTAAAATAATATAACCAGAAAATTCTAGGAGGAAATTGAATGTAAGAGCTATACCGAGATTGATAATGGAGGGTAGGAAATGTCATCTATTTGATCAATTAGATTATCAATTTTTTAAGCCTATCAATTTTACTGCCTTGGGAAGCAGTAAACCTACAAAGCCAAGTAAACATTTTATAAAGATAGTTTTCCAATATTTGTTCTTTAGTTTTGACCATAAGGGCATTATCAGGAATTATCATGACTAGTAAAGCGGCTTGTTGATTTAATTTTTATTTTGTTTAAAATTTTTTAAATTGATTTATTTATATTTGTCACTTTACAGATGTATTTCCACTGCACAAAATTTTCCACCTCTGGGATACCTTACTGCTTGGGAATTCCTCCTTCCCATTCTGTATTGGAGTAGCAATTCTTCAGCAGCTGCGTGACCGACTTTTGGCTAATGGCTTTAATGAGTGCATTCTTCTCTTCTCTGACTTACCAGGTATAGATATATAAAAATGGAATCACTAAGTGAAATTTAATTATGGGATAATGAGACATCCTTAAAACAATTTTCAAAAATAATCATCCAGGTCTTCAGAATCTCTTCTGCTTGAGCCACATCCTTCCTCTCTGAACTCTCTCCCTTGTATACTACCTCTTGAGCTGGCCCAGCATTGTAGATACAAAGCTGGGTCATACTAGCTCACTGTCACTTAGTTTCATGTCAGTGATGATGCCAAAAGCTGAAAGACAAGGGCAGGGGAAGGGGGAGAAGGGAGCAGTGTGTGACATATTTGCCTTGCTTAGGATAGGCCTGGTTATCTTCAGGAGATAGATAGTAAATAAAGGCCACTTGGGAAGGTGTTTGAGAACCCAAGTTTTTACAAAGATGTAATTCACATGGAACGTTGCTCTCTCCTATTCATAGTTAACTTGCTAACTATTTAATAGTTTAAAGAAAGGAAACACTGTCCTCTTGAGAGAGCAAATAATACTCCAGAGGAATTCTATGTTATGCTGCATAGTAAGTGAAGTTATATATTGTATTCATAAGTGAGGAACTTGTAAGTCTAGGAGTTGAATGGTTAGTGTAGAAATATAGAATGCAAGTATAGTTTAAGCTTTTATGCTATAGCTGAAAAGATGGAAGTAATATGGTTGCACAGGATATAATAATCTGTGGCAGAGAAAAAAAAAAACTACATTTTTGCAGAAACCGAAGTATTTTTCAGGTAGAAAAATTCTATTTAAAATTGCATTTCATTGGCTCCAACTCATCTATGAGTTTATTGCTATTCTTCATATTTGTAGGCAACCAAGGTAATTACTGAAAATAAACACACTTAAAATTATCCAAGAGATAAATTTGTCAAAAAATCAAAGAATAAAAGAAAGATGTCTTAAGATTTTATATTTAATAAATACTCTCAAAAGGAATAATAAACCACTGCCTACCCCAGTTTTTATTTTTAGTGGCTGATCTGTACCTGGTATTGCAGCATTTTTCTGTTGTTGAAAATCTTCATCCTTTTTGAGAAACTAATAAGAAACATGGGATTTATTTAAAACTTCTCTTTCTACTTTCCTCCCAAAGTAAAAGTATCACCATCAGCTTCCTAACTTATCAAACTTTAATTAAAGTTAATAACTTCTTATATGAACAAATAGTAGTTTAGTTCTTATATATTTTTTTTCTTGGAGATTCTTAATGTAAATCAAGTTATCTCTAGTTTTCCTGTTAATGTTGAACAGTTACCCAAAAAAAAGCTAGTTTCACAAACTACAAATACTGTCTATAACCTTGAAGATGTTTTCCTCTTGTTCCTAACTTGCCAAAGTAAACAGAGGATGATTGGTTAGGATGAAAGGAATTTTTCTGGTCATGTCTATAAAAATATATGTTAGCAATGATGATTGTGAATTTTTAAGTAAAGCAAATTTCTTGCCTTTCCAATTACATGCATAAATGTTCCAGTTATACACTGGTGAAGGAATCTATTCTCATATTGAACAGGCAGATTAGTGGTAACTCTGCATACGTTAAAATAAAGTCATTATTTCTGAAATCAGAAAGTAAGAGTTAGCACTGCCTCACTGAAAAGGAAAACACTACTTAGTTTTGAAAGTAGGATAGGATGCCGTCTATTGATGTGATTTGCATGGATCCTCAGTGCCGTTATTCTGACTCATCATTTACTTGGCCACTGTATATGATTCCAGTTGGGAAAGAAAAAAGTTTATAAGAAAAAATATGACTTAAAAAATAAAAAGAAGGGCAGAGGGGTTAAATGTAAACTTTGCCCTTAAGTACACCTATGTTTCTTTTTACTTTTAATCACAGTGCACTTATTTGGGATGTCTTTCCTACTTAGATCTAAAAGATGTCTCTTTTCATCATGTTGATCCCTCTCACTATACCTGATGCTTGAAGAAACTCAGAAGTGGTCATGGGAAGGGCCTAAAAAGTGAATCTGGATTAATATATATACAAACACACTGAATATGCCTTTTCTAAACAAAATATTATGTGACATAAACTTAGGACATATTTGAAAGAAAAAAAAGCCATTTTTTTAAGACTGCAAAAAAAGAATAGTAGGCTAGCTCTATATTTTACCTTAATTCTTGAGATAGACTTTGTAGATAAAGATAGGTTAGGATTAAACATTAATTTGAACTCATTAAATATATTTTGCTTTACTGAAATCCCCACTTAAGTGTGTTTGAAAACATAAGTAAGCAATAACAACAAATTTAGCTAAATTCTTTTCTGAAGCAAATTCACTGTTCAAAACATCTGTTGACAGTAATGTAATGGAATCACCATCCAGTTGGTAACCTTGTAAACAAAATGCCCTTGCATTTTTTTTTTTTAATTGTCCCATTCTAGTTGCTTCTTTGTACAAAGAGAGGTCCAAAAGGCTAGTGACTAAGAGCATGGAATGTGGAGCCAGATCACTTGTGTTTTAGATACTAGCTCTACCACTTTCAATTGTGTAACCTTAGGGACCTGACTCAGCCTCTTTGTATCTGTTTCCTTAGCCCTGATTTTATGTAAATGGTAACTGTACCTACCTCACAGGATTGTTGTCCTAAGTAAATCAGTGCATCTAAACAACTTAGAACAGTCCTTGCAAAGAGCAAGTGCTATGTAAGTGATTATTATTATTAATGTTATCATCATTATTATGATTTCCCTCACTTATTCCTTTCTATCGTGACTGCTTTCCTATTGGTAGAATAAATGAAGCAATCACCCCATTTGGCTTTTTCTATAAATTCTTGAGATTGATATCAATCATATAGATTTCCTTATTAGCAAAAGCAATTGAGGAATTACCTGAGAAGCCAAGTAAGCCTTCAATGTATATATATGTATGCATATTATGACTAAGAAGAGTATCTCTTTTCATTGCTCAAAGACAACATAGTCTAATGGCTAGAAAGCACAGTCTTTGGGGTCAAGACATAAGACTTTGAGTCCTAACTGTTTTGCTCACTACCTGTGTGATCTGGGAAACTTTCAGTATGGTTCTTTTGCTGAGAAGAGTGATATGTAGAGTGAAATAGATATGAGTTCACCCCCCAACTCTGGCATATATTAGCTGTGTGAACTTGAACAAGTTGTTAATCTCTTTGGAAAAAGAATCCTATACATTATGAAAGCTTTAGCAAAATGGAGCTAAAAATATCTGTTTTAGTGTTAGAGTGAGCACAACAGATAATATGCATAATGTACCTGACGCAAAACCTGATACCAAATATTCATAACTATTTTTTAAAGTATGTGTAGCATTTAATACTTTAAACACACAAAGAATGTGTGACATTCAGTCTTTGTAAATTCCCTCTCTTTTCTTCCTCCTTTCCATAACTTTGTACTAACCTTTTAATTCTTGAAGAGAGACCACAGCAGAAAGGCATTATTATTTTTGCCAAAAACTGCTTCCAAATTCTGTTCCCTTTAGTAAATGGTATAGTGTGATGTCACATTCCAAGGAGGTACAAGTGGTGCTAGAAAACTTTGCTGGAAGTTCTTAACATGTGTTGGTATGTGTGTCATTTAAGTACTAAAGGAAATAACCATGAGAGCAGTATATTTGGCATTTTTCATACAATCTCAAAATAGTAGTAGGGTATTTTGGAAGAAATACTGGTTTTTCATAGCACCATTCAGTACTGGATATTGGCCACCGGTGTTAAGAGTATAGTTTCCAAAGTTACCACTCGTTAAACCCAACTACAGGATGAGGTGTGTCAGCCTTCAGCCATATTATTCTGCTATCGTGTCCATCTGGCTGACAAAATAATTTTTTTTGAGGATACATCTAAGCAGTTCCCAAGATCAATATGATAATCTGACTCAAACCAAAATGGTAATAATTTTAGAGTCGATTTATAATAGCTGAAATGTTTAATTGCTTTTTTGCTTTGTTGGTGTATATCCTTTTCACAGTTAAAAATTAATTCAACATATTTATGTAATTATGGTTGAAATAAATTCTCAGAATGCATAACTTTGTACCTCTGAACATGTTCAAAGATAGGAATCTCTGAAAGTAAGAAAGAAGTTTTTCTTAGGGAATCTATAAAAGAAATTAGGAAATCTGTATGGAAGAACACTTCACTTAACCTCAGAGATTAAAATATTTACTTTACCATTGAAAGAAAGAAAGAAGTATGTATAAAGTATTTTGAAGGAAATACTGTGTATATTGAAGGAACTTGAACATGTGAAAAGTAAATCCTTTTTGCAGGAAGAAATCAGCAGTTGGTTGAAACATGTTAGTTGTCTGATGTATGTTTTATTACAGAAATTTGATTAAAACATTTTAAATAAAACTTTAAGATGTTATCTCAGTATTACCTACATACTTTATAGTAGCATTCAACACATACATGAAAAATACTGGTAGTGTCTATCATGTGTCTTCACTGGTTCCTCAAAAATATTGTAGCTCAGCAAAGTTACTTATCCATTTTGACTTAAAGCAGTTTTGTAATGCAGTCTTTATCATTATTTAGCATAGCATAGAATATGTCACGAAAATCACACTTATTTTGAGCAACACAGTTATGTACCAGGTTGTCTAGGATGTATGCTGAGAAATCCTAGCCATTTATTTCAAATAACATGTACATATTTTGAGACTGAGAGAAAAGTTATTAAAGTTATTAAACAGTAAGAAATGGAGCCAAGTACTAAAGTATGTAGAATCCTTAAAGCTATGTCTTGTTATTTTCCTGTTTGTCCACAAGATGAAACTGAAAATCAATGATAATGAGAGAGTGAGGAGGAAATTCAATTTAGTTTATAAAATCATAGATTTAAGGTACTGGTGACAATCCCTGTGGTAGTAAAGTGGGAAAGAAGATCAATAAGAAATGATCTGTGTTTTCCTTTTTTTTGGATAGGGTTCAGTGAATAATTTCTTGCTTTCATTTAGGGATAAGTATAAATTAAATAGGGTTTTCATCATATTTATGTATAATCTCCCAATTGTGAACAGTGGCCCAGATTTTTTAAAACTATACTTGTGACCCCTTTATTAAATAAATAGTTATAATGGTGATAAGTGCTACAGAAAGCAGTAGGAATTTATCACAGAACACTACCAAGTCTAAGGGAGGTAAAGAACCTTCTCTAAGAGAGTGATGTTAAAGGTAATATCTGAAATTAATTGACTTTGGGAAGTAAGAAGTGGAGAGAGGGGAGCATCTTCTAGACAGAGGAAAAAAAGTGCTGCAAAAGCCCCAAACAACTCAAGAAACTGGCATGGTATCCTTGGTGCAAGAAGGAAAGTGGTTAGAAAAGAGAGTGAAGAGGTGGACAAAGTGATCAAGCGGGATCTTATAGGCCACATTAGGGATATTTTTCAAATATATCTGTAGAAGTATTTTCTTTTCACTGTTTTAAAAGAATGAAAAGTATCCTTGAAAAGATACTTCTCCTTCAATATAGCATTCCCAAAATAGAATGCTGTATTGATATTTGAGGAACATTCTAGGCCCTGAACATTCCTTTCAAGAAGCTCTATAATGAGCAAAAGGCAAAGGATTCTTAACATGAGTATTCTCAGTAGGTATCCACAGTTCCTTTTTTTTCTGGCTCGTGGAGAGCTGATGAGATGAAAAAGTAGAGCAATAATAGTACCCAGTTATTCAGTGAAGGTTTCGTATTGTCAGCCCTCTAAGATTTTATACTGTTTTACCTGAAGCTGAGAATCCATAATTGTTTACATTTTCTGCTTGTAGCTATGTAATGTTAATGCATGTCTATTTCTAAGCACATCTTCATGGAATTGCAAAAGGACAATCGTATTGGAAATTAAATATGGAGATTTTACCCCCACCCATAGAAATTACATGTTAACATTAAGATTTAGATGAAAGACTAAATTCTTCTGAATTTAAATTGGTTAAGGAGAGAAGAAAGAGTAATGTGTTTTTATTGACATGATCACATAGTCAGTGAAATGAAAATCATGAAAATGTATTTTCAAAATCTTACTAAGTTATCTCCTTGTTGGGAAGGGAATACTGTATTATTTTATGGAAAAGGGGAAAATACGAAAGCAGATGTTAGAAAACATGACTTCCAAGCTGAAAATAAATGTCTATGAAAAAACACAAAGCTAGTAGAATAACTCGTAAATATTCAAATTGTAAGCTGTTTTTCGGATAAATTCCTTTAACACTGAGCTAGTTGTTGCAATTAGCACACCACTAATTTTGCAATACGTAAATAGTTTATAAAATTAGAGGTTTCTTATGTATTGGGAACTATAATGAAAAATAAGGTTAGGGTTGATCAGAATTTTCTACTTACCTTGAAAGTTGAGAGTATATTAGAGTCCTAATACATCTTAAAGTTGGTCCCAAGGTTTCAAGGCTCTTTTCCACAGGAAGACTCTTCCCCAAAGGAAAGTGGTCTTTTTTATGATTGACAGGGATTCTGCTTTCTGAATTTTTTTGAGTAGTCCAAAAATTATCTTACAGTCTTAATCAGGTATTAAACGTACTTCGTTTCAGGACCTCAATGATGAAATTTGTTTATTTTTGTTTTACCATTGAGTATTTATGTGTGTGTTAGGTTTTTATTTTTAAAATATACAGAACATTTTACACTTCTGAAGTATCTTAAAAGTAGTCAACCTCAAAAATCTTTAAAAGTCAGAAGTTAGGTTTAAAATTTTCCCCATATATGCTGCTGATGGATAATGAAAACAATAATGTAAGGACCAAAATGAGTATATATATATCATACCTAGAATGACTTTTAATATATATTGTTCTATATGTCATTTTTACTTTAAAATGTAATAATACTTTTCGGTCGCATTCTTTCCAGTCCTCTACCTAGCCTTTTGCATGCATGTGTGCTGTCACTTCAGTCATATCCTTCTCTTTGAGACCCCATAGACTGCAGCCCACCAGGCTTCTTTGTCCGTGAGATTTTCCAGGCAAGAATACTGGAGTGGGTTCCCGTTTTCTCCCCCAGGGTATATTCCCGAGCCAGGGATCAAACCAGCGTCTGTTACATCTCCTGCATTGGCAGGTGGGTTCTTTACCACTAGTGCCACCTGGGAAGCACCTAACCTTATATCACTATACAAAAATGAAAGTACAGATAACCCTTGAACAACGCAGAGGTAGGGGTGCCTTTGCTTGCTACAGCTGAAAATCAAAGTATAATTTACCTTCAGTCCTTTGTATACCAATTCCTCTGTATCTGCTGCTCCTCCACATCCACTCTTCCTCCATGTCAACGGTTCTGCATTTACAGATTCAACTAACTGTGGATGGTGTAGTGCTGTGATATTTACTACTGAAAAATATCTATGTGTAAGTGGACCCATGCAATTCAAAAGCTTTGTTGTTCAGGGGTCCGCTGTAATCTGATGTGTTCTTTTTGCCTTATCTTAAATTATGATCCTCAACAGAATGGAAAATAGCTCCTTACTACATATCCCCTCTAAGTGTGAGTGCACTGAGTCACACAGAAAACAAACCAATAAACGAGATGAGAGAAAATGAAGAGGAATAATATGCCATATGCTTATAGGCCAGTTAGTAAATATTATATAACATAGAGGAAATAACCAAAATTTTCTTACTTTTATTTTAAAAAGCTACATTGGATTAACTTGAAAAATATAAACCATTCAGTCCTTCAGTAAAAACATGTATCAGTCATATGAAAAGATGCTTACTGAACTTGAATACAAGGTTCTATTGCCAAGAAAGAATCAGATTTCCAGTTTTGTTTTGGATTCACTGTTAAGTATAAAAGAAAAGGAGAAAACGATGGCTACTGCTGATCTGGTGCTGGATCTTCCAAGCTGCTGCATTGCTCTTTTTTTCTGAGGTGATCTGTGTTCTATTAGCAACACCAGCTGCTTTGCATCATAATATGTATCTACTCAAGTGCTAAATGTTCAAGACAATTATGTTAAGAATAGAAAACAGTTTAAGTATCCATGTGTTAGTAATGCTTATTCCATCTCCTATTTTATTTCTCACTTCATTGTAGGCACTAAGCAGCAGAGATGACAGATGCTTAGCAAAATGTGCCAGTAAGCACATACACACATATCAGGGATGTGAAAGTCTGAGTGAAGTAAAGTAGGAGCCTAGTAATGTATTGTACCATCCTTTCCCCCTTAGACTGCATAACCAAGATAGTGCTTGTAAAATGTGCTCAGTCCTTCACTCAACAAATATTTATGTGTGTGTGTATGTAATGTGTACATATATGTATGTGTATAATTAATCTTATTACTGGTTTATCATTCTTGTACTGGCCCAGAGCATTTTTGCCTAACTATTTAAAGGTGATTCAATGGTACCCTGTAACTATGACTAACACTTCTAATTTGAATTATATTAATTCCATGTAGTATTACTTCCTGGTTCCATTAAGTCACTTTACTAAGGATGGGTTAAAAATGACAGTATAAAATTAGGCTTTTAAAAGAGTATTTAGAATGAGTGAAGAGATGACAACAAATTACAAAACAAAAATAGCATAATATTTTTATTCATTAAATGTCTGACATATCTCTGTATTTGTCCTCCTCTTTTGCTTCATATTCATTGACTCATATAACAGTAATTATACATTATTTTCTATAGAAAACATGAATAATCAGTCTTTTCACAGGCTTAGTTGGTTGAAATTTGTTTTTTATTATTGATAAGAGTAATGCATACAACATATCACTTACCCTAGGTGTGACTTCTGTTTGTTTGCTGCAAGTTTGTTTCCTGTGTAAACACAGGAATGCTATTTTTTGTGAAGTTCCTGTCAAAAAAAAGAAAAAAAGTTAATGATGCACTTATAATTGTATATAGAGCATTATTAAAGTTTATTTCTAGAAGGAAAGTATTTCTCTTTTGATGAGACATCAATGAGAACCTAATTCTCTGCTTGCACTTTCACATGTTTAATGTTTCGAATTTTTCAGTCTTATTTTTGGCTGTGTACACGTCAACTATGTTTTTCCTGCACATTAACTTTTGGTGCTAGAACACATTCACATTGCTCCTATATAGTAGGCATTGGGGATATTCCAGGAAATCATTTCTAGAGTTAGCAATAACTTTACTATATTGTCAAAAATAAGCAATGCCAGACACTAATTAAAGTGGTAAGCACAGGTTTTAATCAGTATTACACTATTGCAATAATAGCCCAGTGAGAAGTGAAAAACTGTAAAATTTGTGAAGGAGGGCATTGGGTCCATGTGAAATACATCTGCATTTGCTAACAGACACCAAAGTTAAGCTCCTACCTTCCCACCGAGGTACCTATCTTCAGACAAAGACCCTATCTTCAAGTGTTTCCTGGAACAAATAGTAAATTCTTCTGGCAGCCTTGATTTTCTCAAGAAGGCATTCGTAGGGTGTTAGGGTCATCTGAGGGATGTGACCTTGAATTGCTATATATTATGTTGAGAGTTTTGTTCAGGACAACTTTTTAGGCCAAGGTTGAGACATAGTCGAGAAAAGGCTTAGAAGAGTGGCTAGACTTGGTCAAGGAGAAAATCTATGTCAATACCCAAAAGTGACTTCACATAACAGAAAAATACCCATTAAACCATACTAAATGTATCTCTAGTTTAGCTTAGTTATATCAGAGTATTCACAGCCACTATGTTGTCCAACACAAGACGAAGTATAATGGAGTTGAAATTGGTATAAATAAAGACAAGTTTTCACTGATTGTGATTTAAATATTTTTACTTTTGCAAATTTTGCACAGCATGACCATAGAAACAGTAAATTTGGAGGTACATTCTTTGGAGTAGTAGAATCAAGAGACTTGAAACTCAGAATCAGCAGCATAGCCAAGAGCCAGAGTGAGGAAATGTAGACAGTTACAATTTACAGTCTTCTCCATGGTCAGCTTCTAGAATACTGGCAAGGATTAGTTTAGACAGGTTAAAGAATAATTCTCTGGAGAAATGTAATGTTCCCCAAAAGAGAAATACCTTGCTTTTGGGAATCCTCTAACAAATGACCATATCCCCAAGTTACCTATAGTGAATCCACCAGTAACAAAGCCCTGCCCACATATTCAAAACTTCCAATCTAATTTTTAGTGCTGATCTTTTAAATATGTATATCACCAAACCTCTGAGGAAAGTCTCCAGCTAAAAGACAGAATAGCACCAACTGAATAAAGGAATAGCCTCAGAAAAACAATTATGAGGAGATACGATAGCTATGAAAATTCAGGATTTTTTAAAGTATTAATATGACAAATTAATTTTACTGGAAATTAAAAATGATGTGGAAATGCAGTGAGCTTTATGTGAAAGAGTTGGATGATAAAGCTTAAGAAAACCCTCAGAGAATACAAGAAAAATACAGATGGAAAGTAAGGGGAAAGGGCAAAATTATTAGAAAATCTATTCAGGATGTTCAAGACTCTTCTAATGAAAGAAAAATGAGAAATTATTACAGATATTACACAGTAACTTTTTCTGCAACTGAAAGATTATAATAAGACCATCATTATGAAATTTCAGAAAACCAGAACTCCTAAAAGTTCACAGAAAAGAAGAAAATCACATATATGTGACCTTAAATAAAAATTGCATCAAATTTCTCAGAAGAAAGACAATAGAGCACTTGCCTTACATAACTCTGAAGAAAAAGAAATCAATCCTAGAATCTTATGACTAGCCCAACTATCAGTCAGGGGCAGAATAAATATATTAAAAACATGGACAATTACAAAATAATTTGCTTTCTATGCATCCTTTCTTAGAAATTACTGGGAAATGTGTCCCACCAAAATGATGCAGTAAATCAAAAGGGAGAAAATAATATCTTAGTACCCAAGTTAGGGATCAAATATAGAGGGAATTCAGTTCAGTTCAGTCCAGTCGCTCAGTCGTGTCTGACTCTTTGCAACCCCATGAATCGCAGCACACCAGGCCTCCCTGTCCGTCACCAACTCCCAGAGTTTACCCAAACTCATGTCCATGGAGTTGGTGATGCCATCCAGCCATCTCATCCTCTGTCGTCCCCTTCTCCTCCTGCCCCCAATCCTTCCCAGCATCAGGGTCTTTTCCAATGAGTCACCTCTTCTCATGAGGTGGCCAAAGTATTGGAGTTTCAGCTTCAACATCAGTTCTTCCAATGAACACCCAAGATAGAGGGAATTAGATGATGGTAAAGAGAAGTGCCATGTAAACAGCTGTTCACTACATCTGGAAAGCAGTTCATACTCATTAAAGCAAAAGAATGGAGGGCTTCAGGAGAGATGTCTTTTCTACTTACCCTTGCCCAAATGTAACATGAGTTGCATTTTATAATTTTAAAAATAGATCAGTATTTATGAGAGAGAACAATAATAATGGATAAGATAAAGAAACTACAATTTACAAAAGTTATTTTTCTGAGTGTACCTCATGGAGCTTGGAATCAAACCTGGGAAAGCATAATCCAGGGTACATACTTTTTCACAAATGCATTATATCAAAATGAGAATGCAAGGTAGAATGTAGTAGTGCTCTGGGATGAGAGGTTATTTTTAAAATAATAATTGAATATTTTAATGTACAGTTTATAAAGTACTTTTCATAATATTTTGATTATGATAAAGTACTTTGGAAGGATTTTGAGATGGAAGGATGACATGGGTCAAGTGAATGGGGAATGGGATATTTGCCAGTAGTAATAATCAGGCTGAAATCAGGGTGGATGCCAGTGAATTCTCACAATTCCCTGTAAACCTTTTATGGTATTGGTAGGGTGTTTTGGAAGCAGATATAAATGACTTTTCCATTGCCAGTGATTTAAGGACTGAACTACAACCTCTCATCTGCATCAGTAACTTGACCTCAAGCTTTTAATGGGTGACAGATGTGTCAAACTGATTTGAGCACTACGGATGCAAAATTTATGGTCCAAAATTCTTTTCCTTTGGAAATTAAACAGTGTGAAGTAGATAAACTTTGTTTTTAAGATGACAGAGTTTTCTCTCCTTAGCTGCAAATTTTTATCCTAACGATATTAATTAGAAATGTTTTAAAATGTATTGAACGTATCTCTTCTGTTTCAAGTGAAGTAAAGGAACATGTCTGAACTTTTATTTTTCTTCTCATTGGTGTCTGTATTCTCTTTGTGGAATACTAAGTTGATGATGTTAAAGAGCTTTTTAGAAGAATACATTTCACTATATTGACAATTTCTCAAATAAATGGGCCCATGCTTCAAAACGTGTTTAACTCTTGTTTTATAGCATTTATGTTAGGAATAGCATATGGTGGTGATGAAATCTGACCTCTTTGTGCAGCAATGGAAGTAACCAACTGTGAAGTTGGCAAGCATTACTAAGAGCAGATAAAGGAATGTTTAATTGAGTAACTGGTCTTTCTAGAGCTGCTGGCTGTTGTTTCCCAAATCTAAATAAATTGGGAAATGAAAGATGCTTTATAACCCTTTAGTAACTTCAGAGATTCTACTGGTAGTAACAACACTTAACACATTCACTCACTTAACTTCATTATGTGTTAATTTCTTCATCTTCAACAGAAATCAGGGGATTGCATTACCTGTCTACAGGAATCACTGAATTAAATGAGCTAAGTGAAAGTATACAACACCTGTCACATAACAGATGTTCACTAAGTGTCCATTTCTCTACCCTTCTCTAAGAGTTTTCCACCTTATAAAAGCAGACTATTCTATAAAGGCATGACTCATGTACCATTCACAGAATCAGTTGAAGTGCCTATTTCCTTTTTCCTTTATATATAAGCACTTCATTCCAAAAAGGGAAATAGGGACGTTATCCCCCTGTAAGGGATTTGATGTATTTTTCTCCACTGCTTATCTGAATTGACACACTTGGACTTTTACAGAGGAAATGATGATAACTACTATTTACTCTATTATGAATATAAAAAGAAAAAAGCTGGTCCATGCTAAACTCCTTCATCCTAGCCAAATTCTTCAATTTCTACTGCTTTTCTGTGATAACTCCATTTTCCCCATAGAGCTATAGCTTTACTCTCCATCAGGAATGTTAATATTAATCTCCTCATGGGTTGCAGTCTTACTGAAACACACACACAATAATTGGGCATTGTAATAAATTTCCTATGTACATTACCTCTGTATCAAAGGTGTTTAAATTTCTTTCAGATCAGAGAAGGAAAAGAAAATTTTCTTTGAAAATATTTTCTATCATTTTAATTGGGTACATTTTATTTCTCTATATGTGATACCTCACTTAAACTTTTCTGCACTTAAACCAAGAAATTCTTTTTAAAAAGGGGATAAATACTGAATTTAGATTTTGATTAATTTTTGTCCTGATTATTTTATATCTTCTATAATAGGTGGAAGTGAAACTGTTAGTACACTTTACTTGAAATCATGGTATATTAACATCTGAATCTTTTGTTTGCCCACTCCCAAATTCCAGCCTTCTTTCTACTCAACCATTATTTTAATTTGAGAAAGTGAAAATATTATTAAAGTTAATGAAGCAAATTCTCTAAAAAGATGTATGATTAATATATTTAAATTTTTGAATAATGATATACTGAAATATACTTTATATATGTATCATGTATCTGTATAATAATACCAGGTACCCTCTACTATTCTAATCCTATGTTGATTAATTTCCATATTACTTTTTACTGACATCTTTTCTTTTTTTTTTTTTTTTTTTTTTTATTTTTTTTTTTTTTTTTTTATTTTTTATTTTTTTATTTTAGTTGGGGGCTAATTACTTTACAATATTGTAGTAGTTTTTGCCATACATCGACATGAATCAGCCATGGGTTCACATGTGCTCCCCCTCCCAAACCCTCCTCCCACCTCCCTCCCCCTCCCATCCCTCAGTGTCATCCCAACGCTCCATCCCTGAGCATCCGTCCCATGCATAGAACATGGAATGGTGTTCTGCTTCACATATGACAATATACATGTTTCAATGTTATTGTCCCAGAACGTCCAACCCTCACCTTCTCCCTCAGAGTCCACAGGACTGTTCTATGCATCTGTGTCTCTTATTCTGTCTCACATATAGGGTTACCATTACCATCTTTCAAATTCCATATACATGCATTAGTATACTGTATTGGTGCTTTTCTTTCTGGCTCACTTCACTCTGTATAATGGGCTCCAGTTTCATCCATCTCAATAGAACGGATTCAAATGTATTCTTTTTAATGGCTGAGTAATATTCCATTGTGTATATGTACCACAGCTTCCTTATCCATTCGTCTGCCGATGGACATCTAGGTTGCTTCCATGTCCTGGCTATTGTAAACAGTGCTGCGATGAACATTGGGGTACACGCGTCTCTTTCAATTCTGGTTTCCTCGGTGTATATGCCTAGCAGTGGGATTGCTGGGTCATATGGCAGTTCTATTCCCAGTTTTTTAAGGAATCTCCACACTGTTCTCCATAGTGGCTGTACTAGTTTGCATTCCCACCAACAGTGTAAGAGGGTTCCCTTTTCTCCACACCCTCTCCAGCATTTATTGCTTGTAGACTTTTGGATAGCGGCCATTCTGACTGGTGTGTAATGGTACCTCATTGTGGTTTTGATTTGCATTTCTCTAATAATGAGTGATGTTGAGCATCTTTTCATGTGTTTGTTAGCCATCTGTATGTCTTCTTTGGAGAAATGTCTGTTTAGTTCTTTGGCCCATTTTTTGATTGGGTCGTTTATTTTTTCTGGAATTCAGCTGCAGGAGTTGCTTGTATATTTTTGAGATTAATTGTTTGTCTGTTGCTTCGTTTGCTATTATTTTCTCCCATTCTGAAGGCTGTCTTTTCACCTTGCTTATAGTTTCCTTTGTTGTGCAAAAGCTTTTAATTTTGATTAGGTCCCATTTGTTTATTTTTTGCTTTTATTTCCAATATTCTGGGGGGTGGGTCATGGAGGATCCTGCTGTGATTTATGTCGGAGAGTGTTTTGCCTATGTTTTCCTCTAGGAGTTTTATAGTTTCTGGTCTTACATTTAGATCTTTAATCCATTTTGAGTTTATTTTTGTGTATGGTGTTAGGAAGTGTTCTAGTTTCATTCTTTTACAAGTGGTTGACCAGTTTTCCCAGCACCACTTGTTAAAGAGATTGTCTTTTCTCCATTGTATACTCTTGCCTCCTTTGTCGAAGATAAGGTGCCCATAGGTGCGTGGGTTTATCTCTGGGCTTTCTATTTTGTTCCATTGATCTATATTTCTATCCTTGTGCCAGTACCACACTGTCTTGATGACTGTGGCTTTGTAGTAGAGCTTGAAGTCAGGCAGGTTGATTCCTCCAGTTCCATTCTTCTTTCTCAAGATTGCTTTGGCTATTCGAGGTTTCTTATACTTCCATACAAATTGTGAAATGATTTGTTCTAGTTCTGTGAAAAATATCATTGGTAGTTTGATAGGGATTGCATTGAATCTGTAGATTGCTTTGGGTAGTATACTCATTTTCACTATATTAATTCTTCCAATCCATGAACACGGTATATTTCTCCATCTGTTTGTGTCCTCTTTGATTTCTTTCATCAGTGTTTTATAGTTTTCTATATATAAGTCTTTTGTTTCTTTAGGTAGAAATATTCCTAAGTATTTTATTCTTTTTGTTGCAATGGTGAATGGTATTGTTTCCTTAATTTCTCTTTCTGTTTTCTCATTATTGGTGTATAGGAATGCAAGGGATTTCTGTGTGTTAATTTTGTATCCTGCAACATTACTATATTCATTGATTAGCTCTAGTAGTTTTCTGGTAGAATCTTTAGGGTTTTCTATGTAGAGGATCATGTCATCTGCAAACAGTGAGAGTTTTACTTCTTCTTTTCCTATCTGTATTCCTTTTATTTCTTTTTCCGCTCTGATTGCTGTGGCCAAAACTTCCAGAACTATGTTGAATAGTAGTGGTGAAAGTGGGCATCCTTGCCTTGTTCCTGACTTTAGGGGAAATGCTTTCAGTTTTTCACCATTGAGGATAATGTTTGCTGTGGGTTTGTCATATATAGCTTTTATTATGTTGAGGTATGTTCCTTCTATTCCTGCTTTCTGGAGAGTTTTTATCATAAATGGATGTTGAATTTTGTCAAAGGCTTTTTTCTGCATCTATTGAGATAATCATATTGTTCTTATCTTTCAATTTGTTAATGTGGTGAATTACATTGATTGATTTGCGGATGTTAAAGAAACCTTGCATTCCTGGGATAAAGCCCACTTGGTCATGATGTATGATCTTTTTAATATGATGTTGGATTCTGTTTGCTAGAATTTTATTAAGGATTTTTGCATCTATGTTCATCAGTGATATTGGCCTGTAGTTTTCTTTTTTTGTGACATCTTTGTCTGGTTTTGGAATTAGGGTGATGGTGGCCTCATAGAATGAGTTTGGAAGTTTACCATCTTCTGCAATTCTCTGGAAGAGTTTGAGTAGGATAGGTGTTAGCTCTTCTCTAAATTTTTGGTAGAATTCCGCTGTGAAGCCGTCTGGTCCTGGGCTTTTGTTTGCTGGAAGATTTCTGATTACAGTTTCGATTTCCGTGCTTGTGATGGGTCTGTTAAGATCTTCTATTTCTTCCTGGTTCAATTTTGGAAAGTTATACTTTTCTAAGAATTTGTCCATTTCTTCCAAGTTGTCCATTTTATTGGCATATAGCTGTTGGTAGTAGTCTCTTATGATCCTTTGTATTTCTGTGTAGTCTGTTGTGATCTCTCCATTTTCATTTCTAATTTTGTTGATCTGATTCTTCTCCCTTTGTTTCTTGATGAGTCTGGCTAATGGCTTGTCAATTTTGTTTATCTTCTCGAAAAACCAACTTTTAGTTTTGTTGATTTTTGCTATGGTCTCTTTTGTTTCTTTTGCATTTATTTCTGCCCTAATTTTTAAGATTTCTTTCCTTCTACTAACCCTGGGGTTCTTCATTTCTTCCTTCTCTAGTTGCTTTAGGTGTAGAGTTAGTTTATTTATTTGAGTTTTTTCTTGTTTCTTGAGGTACGCCTGTATTGCTATGAACCTTCCCCTTAGCATTGCTTTTACAGTGTCCCATAGGTTTTGGGTTGTTGTGTTTTCATTTTCATTCGTTTCTATGCATATTTTGATTTCTTTTTTGATTTCTTCTGTGATTTGTTGGTTATTCAGAAGCGTGTTGTTTAGCCTCCATATGTTGGAATTTTTAATAGTTTTTTTTCCTGTAATTGAGGTCTAATCTTACTGCATTGTGGTCAGAGAAGATGGCTGGGATGATTTCAATTTTTTGGAATTTACCAAGGCTAGATTTATGGCCCAGGATGTGATCTATCCTGGAGAAAGTTCCATGTGCACTTGAGAAAAAGGTGAAATTGCTTGTTTTGGGGTGGAAAGTCCTGAAAATATCGATTAAATCTAATTTGTCTATAGTATCATTTAAAGTTTGTGTTTCCTTGTTAATTTTCTGTTTTGTTGATCTATCCATAGGTGTGAGTGGAGTGTTAAAGTCTCCCACTATTATTGTGTTATTGTTAACTTCCCCTTTCATACTTGTTAGTATTTGCCTTATATATTGTGGTGCTCCTATGTTGGGTGCATATATATTTATAATTGTTACATCTTCTTCTTGGATTGACCCTTTGATCATTATGTAGTGTCCTTCTTTGTCCCTTTTCACAGCCTTTATTTTAAAGTCTATTTTATCTGAAATGAGTATTGCAACTCCTGCTTTCTTTTGGTCTCCATTTGCATGAAATATATTTTTCCATCCCTTCACTTTCAGTCTGTATGTGTCCCTAGTTTTGAGGTGGGTCTCTTGTAGACAGCATATGTAGGGGTCTTGTTTTTGTATCCACTCAGCCACTCTTTGTCTTTTGGTTGGGGCATTCAACCCATTTACATTTAAGGTAATTATTGATAAGTATGGTCCCGTTGCCATTTACTTTGTAGTTTTAAGTTCGTGTTTAAACATCCTTTCTGTGTTTCCTGTTTAGAGAAGATCCTTTAGCATTTGTTGGAGAGCTGGTTTGGTGGTGCTGAATTCCCTCAGTTCTTGCTTGTCTGTAAAGCTTTTGAATTCTCCTTCATATCTGAATGAGATCCTTGCCGGGTACAGTAATCTGGGTTGTAGATTTTTCTCTTTCATTACTTTAAGTATGTCCTGCCATTCCCTTCTAGCCTGAAGAGTTTCTATTGAAAGATCAGCTGTTATCCTTATGGGGATCCCCTTGTGTGTTATTTGTTTGTTTTTCCCTTGCTGCTTTTAATATTTGTTCTTTGTGTTTGATCTTTGTTAATTTGATTAATATGTGTCTTGGGGTGTTTCGCCTTGGGTTTATCCTGTTTGGGACTCTCTGGGTTTCTTGGACTTCTGTGACTATTTCCTTCCTCATTTTAGGGAAATTTTCAACTATTATCTCCTCGAGTATCTTTTCATGGCCTTTCCTTTTATCTTCTTCTTCTGGGACTCCTATGATTCGAATGTTGGGGCGTTTCATATTGTCCCAGAGGTCCCTGAGGTTTTTCCTCATTTCTTTTGATTCTTTTTTCTTTTTTCTTCTCTGCTTCGTTTATTTCCACCATTCTATCTTCTACCTCACTTATCCTATCTTCTGCCTCTGTTATTCTACTGTTGGTTCCCTCCAGCGCACTGTGGGTGGGGTTGGATGGGTGGCTTGTCAAGGTTTCCTGGTTGGGAGCTTGTGTCGGTGTTCTGGTGGGTGGAGCTGGATTTCTTCTCTTTAGAGTGCAATGGAGTGTCCAGTATTGAGTTTTGAGATTATGGATTTGTGTTCCTCTGGCTTTCAGTCCTTATTTGCTTGCAGTAGCCTCAAGACTACTCCAGTCCATACAGCATCAGCATAATAAAACTTTTAGGTTAATGGTGAAAAGATTCTCCACAGTGAGGGATACCCAGAGAGGTTCACTGAGTTACATGGAGAGGTGAAGGGGAGGGAGGTTGAGGTGACCAGGAGGAGAGGAGGGGGACTCAAACGTGGGGAGAGCAGTCTATCCAGTAAGCACTTCCCTCTGTGCTTTCCACAGTCTGGAGCCCTCAGAGAGGTTCACAGAGATACATAGAGAGGGGGGAGGAAGGCAGTAGAGGTGAGGATGAGTAGAAAGGGAGGAATCAAGAGGGGAGAGAGAGATCTGGGCAGTATTCTGTTCCCGAAGTGTTCTCCGGTACCCAGAACACCCTCAGAGATTCACAGAATTGGGTTGAGAAGAGAAGGAGGAGGGTGGGAGATAGAGGTTCCCTGGGGGAGAAGAAAGAGCGTCAATAGAGGGAGAGAGTAATCAGGCCAGTAATCACACTCTTGAGTAAAAATGGGTACTAAAGATTGTATTCTTAAATGCACAAAATTGATATCAAATATGTAAAACAAAAATTAAAAATCTGGAGTAGAGGTTAGACTCTTATAAATCATACAATATAAAAAAAAAGGAAAAAAGAAAACAGTATAAAAAGAAAAAAGACAGTAAAACAGTATAACAGTAAAAAAAAAAGAAAAACAGGAAAAAACAGTAAAAAAAAATAATAATAAAATAAAATAAAAAAAAGAAAACGCAAAAAGCATAAGATATATGTACGCAGTTTGTTTTAAAAATAGGGTTTTTTTTTTTTTTTTTTTCAAGGTAGTGGTGGGTTATGAAAATGAAAATTAAAGGTGTAATAGAGGTCTTAAAGAAAAAAGAAAGAAAAAAAATAAAAAATAATAATAAAAAAAAAATAAAATAAATGATAATAGTAAAAATATATATCCCGGACTTTCTCTGGAGCAGTTGTGAGCTGTGTGGGGTCTCTTCAGTTTCAGATAAATCCTTGTTCCTGCTTATACTTTTCAAGATCTATAGGCCCCTTTCAATGCAGTCCGTGTTAACTACAGGGATTTTAATCTGTTGGCCTGTCCCTTCCAACGCGCTTCCCTCTGTTTATTTGGCTTTTGTTTGGAGGTCTCTTCAGTGTCTAATTTCCGCCCTGCCACAAAGGGGCGGAGGTGGTCTCTTTAGGTTCACTTGCTCAGTCCTGCTGTGGGGAGAGAGGACCACTGCAACCAGTATCACTGGCGTGTGTGTGGAGAGCTTACAGTGTCTCGGCCACACTGGGTTCACCCCCCGCTCACGGCGTGTGTGCTTTCCCCGTCTACCCCGCTCAGGCTTCAGGTTACTCTGCCGGGGGGTGGGCCCAGATATGCGCGCACTTCCCAGGTTTAAACTGCTCAGGTTCAGGTTCCCGGGTACTCCACAAAGGCGCAGACTCGGTTGGGCCGGCGGTTTGCGCCGTTTCCGGTCGGAGCAGCTCAGGCAGCCGGGAGTTTGGCGAGCGCACTCTCCCCTGTCGGGGCGGGGCGGCTTATCACCTCCCTGGTCCCCGCCTCGGTTCGCGGGCGCGCTTCCCGGGTACTCCACAAAGGCGCAGACTCGGTTGGGCCGGCGGTTTGCGCCGTTCCCGGTCGGAGCAGCTCAGGCAGCCGGGAGTTTGGCGAGCGCACTCTCCCCTGTCGGGGCGGGGCGGCTTATCACCTCCCTGGTCCCCGCCTCGGTTCGCGGGCGCGCTTCCCGGGTACTCCACAAAGGCGCAGACTCGGTTGGGCCGGCGGTTTGCGCCGTTCCCGGTCGGAGCAGCTCAGGTAGCCAGGAGTTTGGCGAGCGCACCGCCCAGGTGCGGCTTATCACCTCCCTGGTCCCCGCCTCGGTTTACGGTTTACGGGCACGCCCGGCTCCGGCTCCTGTGTGCTTTGTGTCAGTTCTGGGGAGCTGGTCTCTGGCTGCGACCCTCCCGGCGGCTGTAGACCCTCCGGGATCTCAGGCTGTCTTTGCTTAGAAACTGGGAGCCTGTTTGCAGTTTGGTAGGGGGTGCCCTCTCTGGAGCCGAGTTCGCCCCTTTCCGGCTCTGGCTGGTCCCGCCTGCCCGCTGTGTCCGACGGGGGATGGGGCGGTCCGCAGCCGGCTAGCTCTCCCCCTGTATCGCTCAGTCCTTTGTTCTGTGAGCGGGCCGGCAGTGCCTTAGCTTTGGGTTTTTCGCAGGGTAGTTCTCTCTCTCTGGCTGTCCCACAGTTTAGGTTACTATCTCACGTTAGCGGCCCGGTCCTTACCCTAAGCTGTGCCACCCGCTCCTCTCCGCCCAGCCCCCACTTGCTGGTGGCGGATGCAGGCGTCTGGGGTTCTTTACTGGAAGTTGCCTTTAGGCACGTAATCAGTGGGTTTTATTTATTGATTCTCCCGGTTATGTTGCCCTCCGAGATTCGAAATCTTCCCCCAAACCCGCCGGTGAGAAGGTTTCCTGGTGCTTAGAAATTTCTCCTCTTTTACGACTCCCTCCCCAGGACGGGTCTCCGTCCCTAACTCTTTTGTCTCTCTTTTTATCTTTTATAATTTCTCCTACCTCCTTCTGAAGATAATGCGCTGACTTGATTAATGTCTGACGTCCTCTGCCAGCATTCAGAAGTAGTCTTGTGAACTTTGCTCAGCTTTCAGATGTTCTTTCGATAAGTTTGTGGGGGAGAGAGTGATCTCTCCGTCCTATTCCTCCGCCATCTTAGCCCCGTCTCCCATCTTTTCTAATTAGTTATCATTTTAGCCATATTTGTGCATATGTATTTAGGAAAACTTGTGGTTCTTACATAAAGTGAGCAATAGCTTCTATATTTGCTTTTTTATTTTAATATTTTTTTCTATCTAGAAATTGACATTGAACGTTGTGTGCGAGAATCAATCAACCTGTTTTGTTGGACTCCTAAAAGTGCTACTTATAGGCAGCATGCTCAACCTCCAAAGCCAACGTCTGATAGCAGTGGAGTCAGAAATTCGACACCTTATTTCCCCACTGAGTGTCCAGATCCTCCAAAAACAGATCTGGTATGTATTTGCTGACTTAATTTATAAACTCTAAAAAAATATGGATATTATATTAATACACTTTAGTATCTTTATTGTCGATAATACGATTATCACTTATGTTCTTTTAAAATAGCTATCTTCTAGTATGTTATTGTATTCATACAACTGTTTCAGGTCTTGAGGCCAACCAAAGGTGAGAGCTTAGTAAGGCCTTCTCAGGTCTTTCCTATGCATGTAAACATCCTGTGTGTGCATAGATAGACTTCTAGATTCCCAGGATCCTGTTAGAACTTTCAAATTCCCCTGTGGATGTTGAATTCCTCAGCTTTTAATTTTAGTGTTTTATTTTTACTGTCAGCTTTTTCTTTGCTCCTACTGTTATGGCCACTTCAGGCAGCCACAATATTAAATAATTGCTGCTGACTCTTTGACAGATATCTTCAGAGAAATGTCTCTTTGCACAGAGAAGGTTCTGAATCAGGTCAAATAAAGGCAAGCATTGTAAGGAGAGGTTTCTAGGAAACTGGAAGACAGGTCAAATAATCATAACCAGCTGAAATGACACTTTTTGGGAGATCTAAAACCATTCTGTCCTGTCCAGTGGTTGCTGGATTTCTGGTTTATGAGACTGTTGGTTTTTAAGGTGACTGTGGAAATGAGGAGAGGGAAATGAGAGTAGGGAAAATTAAAACTCCACAAAACTCAGATTCTTACTGAAATTCAGGTGTTTCTTTTGACTACATACTCTATAGATTGCAGCAGACAGACCTTTGTGTAACTTCCAGAATTCTAAAAAGTTTATTTTGATAATCTCTGCCAGTATTCTCATTATGTTTTAAAGTAGCGGCTCTTCTGAGATTCTTTGCCATTCTCACTGATGTCACTCATATTCTATGCTATTTGTCCATTACATTTTAATTCCTCAGTGAAACAAAATGATTGAGAAATAGTTGATTTTAAAAGCTCAGAAAGGAATAGCAACAGCTCAAGTAATGTGAAACTTTCATTTTGTGATTAAGTGAAACTTTACTAAGGAAAATTGCTGTTTATTTTAATTTTGAATAGGTGGCTTTAAACTTTGCCCTTACACTCTCATCTGACATGAGATTTTTGTTGAAAGTGTTTAATAGTTTGAGTGTCTCTAAACCCCAAGTCCCTTTATATGTTGCTAATTATGATAAGTCTCAGAGTACTGGGTCAGTTTGCTAAAACTTTGTAATACAAAGCTAACTTTTTTTGTGTACTCATAAATCAGATATATTATTCCCAACAACAATACTAAGAATGAAAGAGAAAAATATATTATTTACATAAAATGTTGCTATCTGAAGAATATTCAAGTTTTGGTTCACTTTTGTTTAGAATTTATTTCATTCTTTCTATATTTCAACCATAAAGAAAAATATAATGAATAGTGTAAAAAACCAATGCATTGTTTTTCAACAATATGTCTGAATATGTACTGTAAAACAGATGCCATTCAAGTTACTGAATTAAGAGTACCTACATTCAAAATTTGCATTTACTGGAGGATATGCTGACAGAAAGCAAAAAAAGTAAACATTTAGTGTGTTTTCTAGAGTCTACATATAACTAAGATCATGTGCTATTTGTCTTTCTCTGTCCAACTTATTTCACTTAGCATAATATCCTCTGGATTATCCATGTTGTTACAAATGGCAGGATTTCTTTTTTAATGGTTGAGTAATATTCCATCATATACATATACACAACACTTTCTTTATACATCTGTCTATTGTCAAATATTTACTGGCATTTAGGTGCCATTGTGGAAAGTAAACAATAAGGAAAAAATAAATGGGACTAAATCAAACTGAAAAATTGTTATACAACAAAGAAAACTATCAATAAGACAGAAAGGCAGTCTAATGAATGGGAGAAAATATTTGCAAACTATATATTCAGTAAGGGGTTAACATCCAAATTACACTAAGAACTCATACAACTCAAAATCAGGAACATACAACCCAATTAAGAAATGGGCAGAGGACCTGAATAGACATTTTCCAAAGTCATAAAGTATATGTTAATCATTCAGTCATGTCTGACTCTTTGCAACCCCACTGACTGTAGCCCACCAGCCTCCTCTATCCATGGAATTCTCTAGGCAAGAATATATTGCCATTCCCTTCTCCAAGGGATTTTCCTGACCCAGGGATTGAACCTGGGCCTTCCACATTGCAGGAAGATTCTTTATAGTCAGAGCTACCAAGGAAGCCCTTCCAAAGGCATATAGATGGCTAACAAATACATGATCAACATCACCAATCATCAGGGAAATGTAAATTAGAACCCCAATTTGATATGCACTCATACTGTTACAATTGCTATCATCAAAAAGACAACAAATAATTATTGGCAAAGATGTGGAGGAAAGGGAAACTATGTGCACTGTTGGTGAGATGTAAATTGATCCAGCCACTGTAGAAAACAACATAAAGGTTCCTCAAAAAATTAAAAATAGAACTGCCAAATGATCTATGGTGGTTTCACTTCTGCGTGTTTACCTGAAGAAAGCAAAATTAATTTGAAAAAAATATCTATACATGAGTGTTCATAGCAGCATTATTTACAGTAACCAAGATATGGAGGCAACCTAAGTGTCCATCAATAGATACATGGATAAAGAAGATGTGGTATTTTCATACACACACAATGAAGTATTACTGAGACAAAAAAGATTGAAATCTTGCCATTTGCAACAACATGGATGAAACTTGAGGGTATTTTGGTCAATGAAATAAATCAGAGAAAGAAAAATATCATATTATCTCACTTATATGTTGATACTAAATGACAAAAAAATAACAGAACAAAGTGAGACCATACTTAAAAATACAGAGAACAAACAGGTGGTTGCCTGAGGAGAAGGAAGTGGCAGAGGGGTGTGTGTGAAATAGGTGAAGAAAATTAAAAGGTACAAACCTCCAGTTATAAAATAAATAAACCATGGAGATATAATACACAGCATAAGGAATATGGTCAATAGTACTGTTATAACTTTGTATAGGGTTATATGGCTAGTAGACTTATGGTCTTCCCTGATAGCTCAGTTGGTAAAGAATCCGCCTGCAAGGCAGGAGACCCTGGTTCAATTCCTGAGCTGGTAAGATCTCCTGGAGAAGGATTAGGCTACCCACTCCAGTATTCTTGGATTCCCTTGTGGCTCAGCTGGTAAAGAATCCACCTGCAATGCGGGAGACCTAGGTTCGATCCCTGGGTTAGGAAGATCCCCTGAAGAAGGGAAAGGCTACCCACTCCAGTATTTTGGCCTGGAGAATTCCGTGGATTGTATAGTCCTTGGGGTGGCAAAGAGTCAGATATGACTGAAGGAGTTTCAATTCACAGACTTATGGTACTGATCTTTTCATAATGTCTACAAATGTCAAATCACTGTCTCAGTTCAGTTCAGTTCAGTTGCTCAGTCATGTCCAACTCTTTGCGACCCCATGAATCGCAGCATGCCAGGCCTTCCTGTCTGTCCATCACCAACTCTCAGAGTTTACCCAAACCCACGTCCATCGAGTTAGTGATGCCATCCAGCCATCTCATCCTCTGTCGTCCCCTTCTCCTCCTGCCACCAATCCTTCCCAGCATTAGGGTCTTTTCCAATGAGTCAACTCTTCGCATGAGGTGGCCAAAGTATTGGAGTTTCAGTTTCAACATCAGTCCTTCCAATGAATACCCAGGACTGATCTCCTTTAGGATGGACTGGTTGGATCTCCTTGCAGTCCAAGGGACTCTCAAGAGTCTTCTCCAACACCACAGTTCAAAAGCATCAATTCTTCGACCCTCAGCTTTCTTCATCGTCCAACTCTCACATCCATACATGACCACTGGAAAAACCATAGCCTTGACTAGACGGACCTTTGTTGACAAAGTAATGTCTCTGCTTTTAAATATGCTGTCTAGGTTGGTCATAACCTTCCTTCCAAGGAGTAAGCGTCTTTTAACTTCATGGCTGCAATCCACATCAGCAGTGATTTTGGAGCCCCCCAAAATAAAGTCTGACACTGTTTCCACTGTTTCCCCATCTATTTCCCATGAAGTGATGGGACCAGATGCCATGATCTTAGTTTTCAGAACATTGAGCTTTAAGCCAACTTTTTCACTCTCCTCTCTCACTTTCATCAAGAAGCTCTTTAGTTCTTCTTCACTTTCTGCCATAAGGGTGGTGTCATCTGCATAGCTGAGGTTATTGATATTACTCCCAGCAATCTTGATTCCAGCTTGTGTTTCTTCCAGCCCAGCGTTTCTCATGATGTACTCTGCATATAAGTTAAATAAGCAGGCTGACAATATACAGCCTTGACATACTCCTTTTCCTATTTGGAACCAGTCTGTTGTTCCATGTCCAGTTTTAACTGTTGCTTCCTGACCTGCATACAGGCTTCTCAAGAGACAGGTCACATGGTCTGGTATTCCCATCTCTTTCAGAATTTTCCACAGTTTATTGTGATCCACACAGTCAAGGCTTTGGCATAGTCAATAAAGCAGAAATAAGATGTTTTTCTGAAACTCTCTTGCTTTTTCAATGATCCAGCGGATGTTGGCAATTTGATCTCTGGCTCCTCTGCCTTTTCTAAAACCAGCTTGAACATCTAGAAGTTCGCGGTTCACGTATTGCTGAAGTCTGGCTTGGAGAATTTTGAGCATTACTTTACTAGCATGTGAGATGAGTGCAACTGTGCGGTAGTTTGAGCATTCTTTGGCATTGCCTTTCTTTGGGATTGGAATGAAAACTGACCTTTTCCAGTCCTGTGGTCACTGCTGAGTTTTCCAGATTTGCTGACATATCGAGTGCAGCACTTCCACAGCAGCATCTTTGAGGATTTGAAATAGCTCAACTGGAATTCCATCACCTCCACTAGCTTTGTTCATAGTGATGCTTTCTAAGGCCCACTTGACTTCACATTCCAGGATGTCTGGCTCTAGGTGAGTGATCACACCATCCTGATTATCTGTATCGTGAAGATCTTTTTTGTATAGTTCTTCTGTGTATTCTTGCCACCTCTTCTTAATATCTTCTGCTTCTGTTAGGTCCATACCATTTCTGTCCTTTATCGAGCCCATCTTTGCATGAAGTGTTCCCTTGGTATCTCTAATTTTCTTGAAGAGATCTCTAGTCTTTCCCATTCTATTGTTTTCCTCTATTTCTTTGCATTGATCACTGAGGAAGGCCTTCTTATCTCTCCTTGCTATTCTTTGGAACTCTGCATTCAAATAGGAATATCTTTCCTTTTCTCCTTTGCTTTTTGCTTCTCTTCTTTTCCCAGCTATTTGTAAGGCCTCCTCAGACAGCCATTTTGCTTTTTTGCATTTCTTTTCCATGGGGGTGGTCTTGATCCCTGTCTCCTGTACAGTGTCACAAACCTCTGTCCATAGTTCATCAGGTACTCTGTCTATGAGATCTAGTCCCTTAAATCTATTTCTCACTTCCACTGTATAATCATAAGGGATTTGATTTAGGTCATACCTGAATGGTCTAGTGGTTTTCCCTACTTTCTTCAATTTAAGTCTGAATTTGGAAATAAGGAGTTCATGATCTGAGCCACAGTCCTCTCCCGGTCTTGTTTTTGCTGACTGTATAGAGCTTCTCCATCTTTGGCTGCAAAGAATATAATCAGTCTGATTTCAATGTTGACCATCTGGTGATGTCCATGTGTAGAGTCTTCTTTTGTGTTGTTGGAAGAGGGTGTTTGCTATGACCAGTGCATTCTCTTGGCAAAACTCTATTAGCCTTTGCCCTGCTTCATTCTGTACTCCAAGGCCAAATTTGCCTGTTATGCCAGGTGTTTCCTGACTTCCTACTTTTGCATTCCACTGTCTAGTACACCTTAATCCAATATAATATTGTATTCCAGCTATATTTCATTTTTTAAAACAAAAAGAGGAAAAGGACAATGGAAAATGCCAAGAAGTGGGAGTCTGGAGAACATTAGAGAAGAGTTACTATTTTATGGGAGAGACTCAAAGAAAATCTGTATAATAAGGAGACACTTGGGAAGAGAACCTAAAAGAAGTGAGAGAGTGATCTATATATATTTCTTGAGGAAAAAATGTTCCATCTTGCAAGTGCAAGGTAGTAGCATTGCTTTGAATGTTAGAGGAACAGTAAGGATACTATATCTAGAATGGAATGAGTGAAGAAGAGTGTTGTTTTTGTTGTTTAGTCACTCAGTCATGTCTGACTCTTTTGCAAACCCATGAACTGTATCTGACCAGGCTGTTCTGTCCTTTAAAGGTATACAAACTTACTATTACAGTAGTAAGTATTAATATATTTTGAAAGAGAAACCAACAGATATTTCTGACTCATTGAATGTGAGGTACAAAAGAGAGAGTGTGTGGAAAAATGTGTCAGTTGCTCAGTCGTATCTAACTCTTTGCAACCCCTAGACTGTAGCCTGCCAGGCTCCTCTGTCCATGGAATTCTCCAGCCATTCCCTTCTCCAGGGGATCTTCCTGACCCAGGGATTGAACCCGCGTCTCCCGCATTGTAGGCAGATTCTTTACCATCTGAGCCTCTTTGTGGTTATCCAGGTCATTAAGACCTTTTTTATATAGTTCTTCTGTGTATTCTTGCCACCTCTTGGGCTGGAAAAAAGTGATATAAATAAAGTAAAATAAAAAAGAAAGTAATAGAAATAAAAAAAAAAGTTTTCTTGCTACCTAGAAGTTAAAAATAAAGCAAAAAATAAACAACTTCTTTTTTAACTCTTCAAATAAGGAATACATTTCCAATAAAAATTCTAGAATATCTAGAAAATAGTCAGAACCTATTAGTACAGCACAAGTAGATATTTCTCTTACCACTTACATGATACGTTATGTATATTAGATATTGATTGATTGTCCATATCAAGTCATTTTATTTCAGCTAGCTTTTGGAAGATTGATAGGGTTTATATAAGTAAAGAAGATAAATAATTTCTTTTTTATCACCATGAGAAATCTCAACACCATTCTAAAGATTTATGGAAAATAAAAATAATATTCCGTATTCACCTAATTTTGTTTTACTTACTCTTTCCAAAGCATACTCTGCTTTGGTAAGGAGCAGGTTCACTGGAAGAGGCCACATTTCCTCTGCTAAGGAGGGAACTTGCAATGCTATGGAGTTCCACCATTAATGTTCTGGAGTGTTAGGTATGCAGAGGCTAAGATTTTATAACACACGTGTTGTGACTTTGTGAATACTAAGTATGTAGAGAGTTGAAAGAAACTGGGTTGTTGTAATTATTCACAGTGAAATAAAAGAGTTCTTAAATACACAGATTTGAAATTAAAATTTAAATTACTCATGACAGTTTTTCTGCTTATGTGTTTAATATCCTTTTAGTTTGAACATACCTTTCTTGAGTTCTATAGTCTAAGCCTACTGGAGATCGTTTCTTCTTGTTAACTATTGATAGCATGGTATTGTGTGTGTGCAAGTTGTATTTAATTGTTACATTTTATTTAAGTGATGAATTTAGTACTTCCAAAAATTACTCTGTAGTAAATATCATGAGGAAAAATGTATGACTTCATATTTATAAAATGTAGCTCTGTAAGTTGCTGAAGGAGGAAAATGGAAAGCGGATCAAAAGAAGTGGCAAAGCCAGGGAGGCATATTCTTAAACTCTAATTTAAGTTGGTTTCATTAGTACTGTATTTTAATTAATTATGAGACCTTATACAGTGAAGAATTATATTAGGGGAAGCTCAGAGTCCTTGGCAAGAAATATCTTGGTTAGGTGAGAGGACAAAAACTATTCCAGCAAGACTTCTGAAGTCTCTCTAATGTTAAAAGGGGAATCTTGACATGAACAGTCATTCCTAAACAGAGCTGATGCTCAGAAGGAGAATATCTTTCATCTCTCTCTAAGCTAAGTCAGATTTTTCCTTCTGTTAGTCAAAGAGAGAATTCCTCCAGATTGGATAGAGCTAACGAGAACTTGTTTCTGAGGTTAAGGAAGTGAACTTCTCACCTTGAGTAGTCTGTCAGAGTCCAACACTTAGGACTGGCTGGATTAAAATTACATGGCAATGCCGTATCTATTAACATAATAAGGAAAATGAAGTGTAATAGGTAAAGGCTTCCTATTTTTGAAATCCATAGTATCTGTTATTCTTTAGTGTTTAATAATATAGCTGATTATTTTCTATACATATAATTTATCTTGTTAGTCATTTATAATAGCCTAGCACTATATTTTAATCCATTTAGCATGATCATGCTGCTAAGTCGCTTCAGTCGTGTCCGACTCTGTGCGACCCCGTAGACGGCAGCCCACCAGGCTCCGCCGTCCCTGGGATCCTCCAGGCAAGAATACTGGAGTGGGTTGCCATTTCCTTCGCCAGTGCAAGAAAGGGAAAAGTGAAAGTGAAGTCGCTCAGTTGTGTGGGGTGCCAGATTATTCAGTTTAGTCTCTATATTTCCTACATTTAGCCTACATTTCCTTTATTAAATTAAATTCCTTAAGAGTAAGAACTGCATTTTAATGATTTTTGTGTTCCTGTTGCTTAGTATAATGCTTGATGCATCGTAGCCTCTTAATAAATGAAATAATAAGATACATCTCTGATAATTTACATGTACATTAAAAATCCCCAGTGCCCAGTTCAATGGCCAGGAAATAGTGTGCTCTCAATATACATGTATTTAGTTGAAGTAATTACCACAAATGAGGTTTTACTAGTGAACTCTCAGTTGAACAAAGCATTAATCCACAACTCATTATTCATCAGGCATGTTAACTGCATCAACTTTTCCTTCATAGCATACATTTTGCTGATAATTTTAGTGGTGCATGTTTGCCATTGCTTTCCGTCATTGACCGTACATATTTTTTCTCATTTTAAAATTCCATTTGTTTCACTGCAGCAGTCTGAAACTTGAAATATTTACATATTGAATATCTTAAACATTTACTGCTACCCCTTTTTTTTGAAGTGTGAGAAATCAAAATTCCAGTTGCATAATAAAGATATGTCTTCTTCTGAGTTATAGAAATCCCTGGATCTTCTTTTGCTAAATCATTAAATTAGTAAATGCCACTTTTCTGACTGTGGATACTTCAGTGTTCACAGTATGTTCTGAATGGAGCAGTGCCCTCTTAATTCAGTGAGTGAAACAAGGGCAGAAAAATGCCCAGAGCCAGACAAGAATCAAATAATGATTGAAGGAGCAGTAGATTTCTCGAGTGTACTGTACTGAGGAAGGTTGGATTGTGGGGATGGATCTTGGGAAAGAAAAGAGATGTTTACAAGTTTTGGATAGGAGGATATTGAGGATGGAGTTCTTGACAGAAAACACAAAAGAAGAAAATAAATAAGAAGTCTTGTCATCTTTGGTGAAAATAACACTTGTCATGACTTCAGGTAGAGTTTCCTGTTTAGAATAGGCCCAGGCCAGCAGCTGGACTGATCTGAGACACGGCACACTTCCCCACAGACATCAGGGTGAGACTTTGACACAACATTAGCATATCTACTTTGCAGTCGACAGGAAGGTTATGCTGGTGACAGTTTTTATTCCTTTGCAGTTTGATTTAGTTCGGTATGAATTTGAGACAGTTCCTAAAGCAGTGTTTTTTCATAAGTAAGTCTAGAATATATTTTCTTCGTGAAGACTGTTGGGTACAGGTAGCACAATTCCAACTTGCTAATGAATATCTGGGTTCTTGGACTGAGATCTTCCTTATGAATACTCAAAGTCCAGGGATGTCATTTCATGTATCAGTGACATTCCATGGCATTTAAAGAGAAATGGATTCTGGCGCTATTCTACAGAAGGGCTAGCAACAAGAGACACATACAGGATTCTGTGAGTCTAATGATTTTCACAATCCCAGGGTATAAATGTCTTGTTTTTTTAGCTATCCTTCCAGGATATCCTATAAACTATGCAAAATAAATAAACAAGCCTTGTTATATGATATATACTGCCAAAATTTCAGTTTGTTAACCTAATTTGTATATGTGCTAACAAATAAAGGTGAATAATTAAAAAGAAAAAGCAGCTTTTATCTGCAATATTCTCATATTTCTTAGAGAATTAATGTTAAAATTTATTTGTTTCTTCATTTCTCCCCAAAATAAAATGAGCAACTAAACTGGAATTATTCCAGATATGTCTATCTGAATTATAGGTTATTGCTCCTAAATCCTATAGAAATTAAGTAAAACAAACACTAGAAAGAGTAGATTAGAATCCTGACATACTTCATTTAATTAATGCATTTTGAACTTTCATGCTTATTAAATAGATATTTGAAATAGTTTAAGATTAATAAAATGTTTGTTTTCTTGAATAAACTAAACAGTTCCCACTGAATTCAAATAGCCCTCTTACAGAAAACTAGATTCCCACATGTACTTATATCCATTTACAAATCCTATTTTCAGTTATATTCATCTGTTTCAGTTTCTTTCTTTTCCAGTACTACTACCAAGAGGTTATTAAAATTATAATTATATCATACATTTGGCACTGTGTTTCTACATGAATTGTAGAATTGGCTTGTCTTTTTCCCTCCTCCCCTGGGAAAAATATCATTTTGGTATTTATGTTGTGATTAAGTTTATAAAAAGTAGAGAAAATCGATATACAATAATGAGTTTTATATTTTCCAAAACCAGAATATGCCTTTCTATTTATTCATGTCTTGTAGTTTGTCTGTGATGTTTTATTTCTTATGTATTTCTTATTTAGCTTATTACTATTTTAACCTTTCTCTTGCCATTATTATTAGGGTATTTTATTTCACTATATTTTCTAGCTGGTTATATATAAAGAAAGATTGCTGGCTTTACAAACAGTTTAATGTAGTGGTAAACAACTACATTGTTGAGAATAGATTAGAATTTCAAACCCCAGCTCTGCCATACCAGCTGTATGACCTGTTTATCCATAAAACAGAGATTAATAATTTTACATACTTCATAGGATTATTAGGAGTATTAAATTAGTTAATATATTCAGAACATTGCTGGCACATAGTAAACACTCTGTAAGTTTTCACTTTCATCCTCATTATCATTATCATTTGTCTGCCATGTTAATGTTCTCTCATTATTTATAAGTTTTTCAGTTTGATTTAAATTTTCCGGTTGTATATCATCTAAAAATTGTAATTTTGCTTCTTTTCCAATTCTATCCATCTTATATCTATCTGTTGTTTAGTTAATTCACCTCAGTCTTCAGAACAGTGTTAAATAGCAATGGTGGGAATGAAAACTAGTACAGCCACTATGGAGAACAGTGTGGAGATTCCTTAAAAAACTGGGAATAGAACTGCCATATGACCCAGCAATCCCACTGCTGGGCATACACACTGAGGAAACCAGAATTGAAAGAGACACGTATACCCCAACGTTCATCGCAGCACTGTTTACAATAGCCAGGACATGGAAGCAGCCTAGATGTCCATCGGCAGACAAATGGATAAGGAAGCTGTGGTACATATACACAATGGAATACTACTTAGCCATTAAAAAAAAAATACATTTGAATCGGTTCTATTGAGATGGATGAAACTGGAGCCCATTATACAGAGTGAAGTAAGCCAGAAAGAAAAGCACCAATACAGTATACTAATGCATATATATGGAATTTGAAAGATGGTAATGATAACACTATATGCGAGACAGAATAAGAGACACAGATGCATAGAACAGTCTTATGGACTCTGAGGGAGAAGGTGAGGGTGGGACGTTCTGGGAGAATAGCATTGAAACATGTATATTGCCATATGTGAAACAGAACACCATTCCATGTTCAATGCATGAGACAAATGCTCAGGGCTGGGGCAATGGGATGACCCAGAGGGATGGGATGGGGAGGGAGGTGGGAGGGGTGTTCAGGATGGGGAACACATGTAAACCCATGGCTGATTCATGTCAATGTATGGCAAAAACCACTACAATATTGTAAAGTAATTAGCCCCCAACTAAAATAAATACATTTATTTAAAAAAAAAAAACCCTAAAAAAAATAAATAAAAATAACAATGGTAATGATGGACAGGGCTTCCCAGATGGTATAGTAGTAAAGAATCCGCCTGCCAGTGCAGGATATGCAAGAGACGCAGGTTGCATCCCTGGGTCAGGAAGACTCCCTGGAGTAGGAAACGGCAACCCACTACAGTATCCTTGACTGGAAAATTTCACGGACAGAGGAGCCTGGCAGGCTACAGTTCATGGGATCACAAAGAGTTGGACATGATTGAGCACGATGGTGGACATCTCTAGTTAACATTTAGAGTTAGTGACAATGTTTCTAGTGTTTTACTTGCTGAGTTTTGACTTCAAAGATAAATTTTATAGGTTATGAAAGAACCATGCATTCTGATTTCTTAAGAGTTTTATCAAATGTCTTTCAACATGTTTTTTGGATATTCAGAAGTAAATAAAGAGAAACAATAACTATTATTGGGTCCTGAGCTTTTTATTGTTTCAGCTTTTGGAGCCAGCTGTAAATCTAGGCTCTGTCCTCATTTCTGTTTATATAGAGTGTATCGACAGTAAATACCACAAGCTCATTAGAGATCTCACCAGCCTTGTCTTTAGTACAGCAATCTCTAGACTTTCTCCCATAGGGATTTCTTGGCGCTTCCATCCAGAGAGCATTTCAGTCGTTACTTGACTTTGGTTATATAATGAGGAGAGTGATGAGAGAACTTCCCAAGTGACAAGGAACACAGGAGCAAAAATTTCCTTTTATGTATAAGGAAAAAAGTGAGAGAGAACGGTAATGATGTCAATAACCCAATTTAAGTAAACACTGTACCTTGGAAAGGTGGAGTTAGAGATGAAAATATCAATTTAACTAACTGAAACGTTTCTTTGTCACCAGTTGGCTCTACTCCCTGAGTCTCTGTTGCCATTGAAAGTTGACTATAAAGTTCTATGTGAAGTAGCAGCTCTGTCGCATTCCAGAAGGAAGCTATCATATGTTCTACCTTTAGGAGCTTAGCTAAGGGGAGCCACTCTCACGTTTAACATATTCATCTTGTTTATCTCAACCTACGAAGTTTATCAAGTTCTGGTTTTATTTTGAAATTATTTCCAGAAGCTTTTAGAAAATTGTAGAGTAGCACTAGCACCGCCGCTGCCCATATACATCACCATGTTGTCCGTGTTTTTGATCCCTAGATCACTATGAGAGTTCTCCACTTACTGCCTCTGTGTCTTCCACCCTCACTTCAACCACGAAATATTTCCCAGTTACCTGTCTTTGAAATGCATAAGTTCTTATTGATCAAAATTTGTATGTATGTTTATATATACAAACAGTACTAAGCCTCATAATTAGAATCATTCCTGAATCTCTTTAAGTAGAAACTCCTCTGATGTCATTAAGTGTTATGTACATGTTTCTAACTTTTGTCCTAAGAGATAGGCAAGAAATTTTCCAATCCATTAACAGTTGAAAATCAATCAGAAAAAAATTGTCACAGAATTCTAGAGCTGAAAAAAACATAAGATGTCTGCTCCTGGCCCTTCATTTTATACATGAAAAAGCTAAGACCCATAGAGATGAAATATCTCCAAAATATTGATATTGTATATCGAAGAGAAAATTACTTTCTTTACAGAAATTTAGCTTACACACAATTTTTTAGGAGCACATCTGTGAAAATTTTAGCATAAAATCCCTAATCACTGAAAAAGTTCTATCTCCATATGTTTCATATTCATGTACATTATCTCAGTTGTTTGAGGGAGAAAAATATTCTCTCTAGTGTGAGAGCTATATTATGCAGCTTCCAGAGCATGACAGTTTTATTTCAGACTTCCATTTCAGATAGATCTTAGAAATAGTAACCTTTCCTAGTCTCTCTACAAGCAAGAGGGAGAAATGAAAATACTATAATGCCATTTAAACAATTTATTTTTTAAATATCTTTGCAAGTTGATAAAGTTTTTGAGGATTGTTTTTCTTCGTTAGTGTTCCTTTGAGAATGGTAGTTAATGGCACTGCCGGTCCCTCATATGTTAGCTAGAAATATCCATTACTAAGAAGGCAGAGTCTGCTTATGGTAGGCATGTGGGAGAATAAGAATTACTGGATATTGCTCTAAAAACTCAACCCACTCCAGCACTTTTGCCTGGAGAATCCCATGGATGGAGAAGCCTGGTGGGCTGCAGTCCATGGGGTTGCTAAGAGTCAGACACGATTGAGCGACTTCACTTTCACTTTTCACTTTCCTGCATTGGAGAAGGAAATGGCAACCCACTCCAGTGTTCTTGCCTGGAGAATCCCAGGGACTGCGGAGCCTGGTAGACTGCCATCTATGGGGTCGCACAGAGTTGGACACGACTGAAGCGACTTAGCAGCAGCAGCAGCAGCAGCAGCTCTAAAAACTCTCAACTTTATGTATTCTAAGCCTTACTAATAGTTTACATAATGTAAGATTTACTCAGCAGCGTATGGATGTACCTAACAAAAGTAACTTTTTTCCTTTCCCTTTTTCTTCAAAAATTGTTTATTGTTTCTTATGACCTAATATGCAGTTTTTATGCTGATAATTCCAAAAATATGATCCTCTAGCCATTGTTGTTTGTTGTTCTGTTGCCCAGTCATGTCTAACTCTGTGACATCATGGCCTGCAGGGTGTCAGGTCTCCTTGCCTCTCACCGTCTCCCAAAGTTTGCCCAAGTTCATGTCCATTGCATTGGTAATAACATCCAGCCATCTCATCCTCTATCATCCCCTTCTCCTCCTGCCTTCAATCTTCTCCCAGACACCAGTTTCTGTCTCCAGCCGCATCTCAACACTTCAACTTGGTAGATAGACCCAGTGCATCCTGTTTCACAAGTCTAAATCAGAACTTGTCTTCCCCTTGTCTACTGCCTGTCACTGTTACTGTCTTCTTTTCTCCCTTAACCACCCATGTCCAAAACATAAGCTCCATCTTTGCTCATCCCTGTCCTTTATCTTTCATAAATTTTCCTACAGTGCCTCTCATGTATTCTTCCTTTACCTTTAATCAATACACCCAATTTTACTGAACAGCTACTGAATTTCAGGCTCTCTGCTAGTTAATGGAAGTATAAAAACAAACCCTAGTCCCTGCTTTCAAGGAGCTCATGGTATATTTATTGGAAGAGATCAGTATGGAACAGGGTCTGTAAACCTGAGACACTCTGGTTGAATACTTGTGAACTAAACTTTAAAAAAATTGTTTCAAAATGAAAATAGCTTCCTGACAAATTTCTGCCCTGTTCATAGCAGGATGAATTGAAACAAATGTGGAAAGGATTTTAAATGAGAAATTTGTTCCGCATACCTCCTAAAGGTAGAACCAAAGTTTTAGAATCAAAACACCTTCCCAGTGTGTTTGATTGAATTGCTTCACACAGAATATGCATCTAAACCCCCACTTCTTTTCTTCACAAACTCCTTTCATCCTTTTAATCTTTACTCATGTGTTACCTTTTTAAAAAAATGTTTCCAAATTGTCCACTTGCTGCTGGGCAAATGAACCACTGCTTTTCCTGTATCATGACAGAAACCAAATTTCAGTGAGTTCAGGAGTGAATGAAAAGAAAGTAGAGGTGAAGATAGATAGTAGCTAGGAAAGTACTTGCCCCTTGGAGAGTAATTGTATTATTTATTGTTTATTTTTACATTTAGCTTTCACTATGGATAAGAGAGAATTGGATGTATTTGTAGGCCAAGGGAATGACTGAAGGAAAAAAAGATAATGAATAGAGCAAAGTTCTCAGTTTCCAGGGTGATCACTTAATCTAGATCTTCATAAAATTCACTTTATTACAAGACTTTCTGGCTATTATTTTTCCCATCTCTAATTCATCCTGCAAAATATGGCCAAATTAATCTTCCTAAAATATTGCTGTTAACATGTGACACATTCCTCCAAAAATCCTATCTATTTCTTATGTCCTTGAGCTTCTATATCTTCAGAGCCCTCATGGTCTGTCACCTACCTACTTATTCAATACTATAACTCTTTTTCTCAGGACAGATGTTCATTCAGTAAAACTAGTCTCTTCATTACCATTTTCATACCCATTGACTCTAAGTTCTATCAGAACAAGTATCTTTGTTTTGTTCATAATTGTATCCCAGGCATATTGTATATACCTAGTGGGTGCTCAATAATTATTTATGGACCAGTTCCTTGCTCATTCACACCTTAGAACTCTTAAAATTACCTACTTTTGCAACACTCCTCTTCCTTTTTTCTACTTTTCTAAACCTTACTGATTTTTTCCTGACTCAAGTCCCACTTCTTCCACCTATTTTTTGCTAACTACTTCTCCCCATTATTATGTTTATTCCTTTCCCTGTATTCTCATAGTATGTAGCTGTGATTCCATACCATGAATTTTACGAGAGAAGCAGTGTAATAATGTGGTTAAGAGCTCAGACTCCAGAGCCAGACTAAAGTTGAATCCTGGCTCTGTTACTTACTGATTATGTGGCCTTTGTTATTTAACCTTCCTCTGCCCCAATTTCCTCACCTGTACCATGATCAAAATAATAAAATCTACCTCACAGAATTGTTGCAACATTGAAATGAGCTCATGTATGTCAAGTGCCTATCACAGTGACCAACACATAGCAAACACAATATAAATGTTTTCTGTCATTATTGTATAGTTTTATTATTGCTCTTATATTAGTATTTTCCAAGCAGATTAGGGACTCTTTGAGGTGAAAATGGTATTTTATTTATATCAAGATGGCTCAGCACAAAGCTGGTTGATTAAATATTTTTTAATTGATGATTTATTAAAAAAATTTAGACTATATTCAGACTACCATGAAATTCAAGATGCTTCATTTGGGATGTGATTTTTTAAAACAACTTATTTCATATAAAGATACACAGTCTACCAAACATTTTTACCCTTATTATATCAATTGATCCTTATAATAAATTGGTGAGGTGTCATTATTCTCACAGTACAGCTTAGAATTGTATGGTCAGAGAAGGTAAGCATCTAACACCCTCTCTCTCAGCACTACCACATCCCCCTACTTCTTGCCTGCTCAGACAGGTACAGGACAGATTGTTAAGACTTCTGTATAAACAGACATTCTACTACAAAAGAGAATATCACTACCCCTTCTTTCAAGTACGCCCAAATCTCTACAAATGACTGTCTTGGGCACTCCCCTTCACTTACCTTGTGAGAGAGCGAGAGGGAGTGATTTGAGTGTCCAGAAACACGTACTTCTCTACTCTGCAGGATAAGAAGGGAGGGGCATCTTATCTTGAACACTTTGCTCACCATGAAGTTGACCCACACCACCTCCAACTAAAACTCCTTATGTAACTTGGGAGGAGAGAGGACACTGGGATAATAATTGGAAGTTGTAATTTTAGTCACTTCTCACCTAGCCCCTGGCAGGGGGGACGGGGAGGGGACGGGCCGGGGAGACGTTGGTGGCTTTTGCTGACAGTTTCTGTTTCTCCTTAGCATGTTAGAGCCTCTTTGTTTCAACCCAGGAACAACATCATTCAGCATCCTGTTACACATGCATACATTCGTTTATCAAACATTTCAGCACCTTCTCTTGGCAGAGCCCTCTCATCTCTTGCTATGAGAGATACAAAAGAAATCTAAGCAATTTAAGCTGTTGATATACCTGGCTCTTTGTTGTCATCAACATGTTTGTATTGATCCTGTCTCTCTCCTCAAAACATGATATGTCACTTGAAGGATCTTTGGAGTAGAGTTTTCCTTAAGAAAGTGTATTTCAAAAAAAAAAGTATTTTCTTTGTGTTGAAATATGCATTATTTAATACATAAATAGCTAGCCCTGTGATGTTCCCCGTCTCATAAGCATGCCTACCTTTGCTTTTCATGCTTTCTGATTTCCACCTTTCTTTTAGAAGTTTATCTTTAGTATTATAGTTGGTGTTCTAATTCTAAATGTTTTTGCTCAAAATAAATAGATCTCTCTCTGTAGGAAATGTATACAATATGTGTCACTTTCTGTGCTACCTCATTTTAATTTCTTGAATTAGAAAATAGATATTTAATAGATGCTGCTTTGCTTCCAAAATGAAGAAACTTTAAATTGACTCAAAGAGTCAGTACTATAGACATTCTAAGGTCATCCTGTCCCAGAGAAAAACCCTCAGAAGCTCCAGGAAACTATCAATCTATCGTGTATTTCCTGAACACCACTCCTGGCCTCATTTATACCCAGGTATGACTTAGCAACTAAACCACTACTGTAAATGTCATTTGAAATCCTTAATCTCCAAGTGGCTTTAGAAAGGCTAATTTTTTATATTAAGATTTTATCTTTCTTTCTCACCCTCCCCCTAAACACACACATACACAAAATAATATATGAAAACTGCTTCCTTCCATAGAGAAGGGTGTTTGTTGTTGTTAACCTTCTAATATACGTTATGAGTATGATCACATAGGGAGTTGTTCTGAATGCAGGATCAAAATATATTACTCTTAAAGGAAATGTAATTCTTGCTAAGAAAAATAATAGCCAGTAAGCAGTAATCGAAATAATTTCTAATATATTAAACTAGAAAAACCTGTATAATTATTTAGTGATGGTAATGTAATTTACATTTATGTTGATAGAAGCTTGGAAAAGTATATTAAATATTCTTCCATGTAGCCAATGGGCCCTTTTCTCTAAATTCTTCATACATTTAATGGAGAGGTGGATAAAGATCAGTTTATTCAAATATTTTTTCATGCAGAAGACAGGGTAGTTCTTACCAACGAAACATGGCAGTAAACCTCAAACATTTTTTCTCCAATTATCTGTATTAACGTTTGTGTGTCTCCTGTCTGAATACATGAAAGCCTGCCTTACTTGCTGATATTTTTTTTAATCATTTAAAAACTTCATCTGAATTTAAGCATAATAATGATTTTATTGTTTTTCTTTAACATATTTCTCTACATATTTTGTAGTGCTAGATCGGGTTACATACAATGGTGACGATAAGCCATGAGTTATTTGTGAAGCCTTTTTATATTGCTGTAAATATTTGGTAAGAATTATCTTCAGACAGATTAGATTCATAGTTATGAAGTATTTAAGAGAAGTATATAATAGTGCTGGTTGAAAATAAACCTCATATTTTTATAAATGTTTAAATTTTCAAAAATAGCTCATGCTTAATGATTAAAACTTAAACACAGAAAAGCATTAAGATAAAAAGTTGTTAATTCCACTGACTCACAGACTTTTACAATTTCTATGCATCATTCTTATATATATGAAAATATATTTATATACACATGCATGTGTTTATGCATGCACACATATTCACTATGATATATGTCACCAAACTGGTATTGTAGTGAATTTATTGGGTTTTTTAAGTATTTATTTTATCTATCTACTTATTTATTTGGCTAGGTCGGATCTTAGTTTTGGCACAGGATCGTCATTGTGTCATGTGGGATTATTTGTTGTGGCGCACAGACTCTCTAGTTATGGTGCATGGGCTAGTTGCTCTGCAGCATGTGGGATCTTAGTTCCCCAACCAGGGATCAAACCCTCGTCCGTTGCATTACAAGACAGATTCCTTAACCACTGGACCACAAAGGAAGTTCCAAACTTATTGTTTCATAGGATCTTTTTCCCCTTGATAATATATCTTTAATGTTTCCTCTATTAAGAAATATTTTTCTAAAATGTGATTTAATGGGTGAATGGTATTTCTTTACATGAATCTATTGTTATTTATTTATCCTTTCACCTTTTATTATGTGTTTACAGTATTCCAGTTTTTCATAATTTAAGACAAACAATATATTTAATAAATATTTTCCCATACTGCTTTGTACAATCTGTGATTATATCCATGGAACAGATTTCTAAAAAGAAATTTCTATTGCTTTCGTATTTGAAAATTTTTTAATGCATATTACGATTTTTTCCTCCAGAAAGTCTATGTTGATTCACATATCTAAAACATGTGTATTTTATTTATTTTTATGGAAGTATAGTTGATTTACAATGTTGTGTTAACTCCTACTGTACAGCAAAGTGATTCACTTATACATATTTACACATTCTTTTTTAAATATTCTTTTCCATTTTGGTTTATCATAGGATATTGAACATAGTTCTCTGTGCTATACAGTGTGTGTGTGTGTGTTAAGTCATTTCTATTGTGTCTGACTCTTTGCGACCCTATGGACTGTAGCCCCCTCCCAGGCTCCTCTGTCCATGGGATTCTTCAGGCGAGAATACTGAAGTGGGTTGCCATTTCCTCCTCCAGGAGATTTTCCTGACCCAGGGATCACATCCTTGTCTCTTATGTCTCCTACACTGGCAGGCAGGTTCTTACCACTAGCACCACCTGGGAAGCCCTGTGCTATTCAGTGGAACCTTGTTCTTTATCCATTCTGCATATGAAAGCTTATGGAGAGGCTCCCACTCCATCCCTCTCCCAGGCCCCACCCCCTTGGACCCCACAAATCTGTTGTCTATGTCCATGATTCTGTTTCTGTTTGACAGATAGGTTCATTTGTGTTATATTTTAGATTCCACATATAAGTGATATCATATGGTATTTGTCTTTCTCTATCTGACTTGCTTCACTTAGTATGATAATCTCTAGTTGTATCCATGTTGCTGCTGCAAATGGCATTACTTTGTTCTTTTTGTGGCTGAGTAGTATTCTATTGTATATGTATACCACAGTGTCTTTATCCATTCACCTGTCAATGGATATTTATGTTGTTTCCATGTCTTGGCTATTGTGAATAATGCTACCATGAACATAGGGGTGCATGTATCTTGTTGAATTATAGTTTTGTCCAGATATATACCCAGGAGGGGGATTACTAGATCATATGGTAGCTCTAGTTTCAGTTTTTTGAGGAACCTCCATACTATTTCCACAGTGGCTGCATCAAGTTACATTCCCACCAACAGTGTACAAGGGTTCCCTTTTTTCCATACCCTCTCTGACATTTAATATTTGTAGATTTTTTGGTGAAGGCCATTCTGACAAGTGTGAGGTGGTGCCTCATAGTTTTGATTTGCATTTCTGTAATAATTACTGATGTTGAGCATCTTTTCATGTACCTTAAAACATAATGTGTTTTTGAGTTATTCCCTACATGCTTACTGTCAGAGTTCAACCAACAGCAAAAGATTATATACTCACATTAGGATAATTCAAGAATGGTTTATTCAGAGAGATAATAGTTACAAAGATGATGGTGGAATGTTGTTGGTGAAAATATGAGAGATAGTGCAGTAAATTATGAAAATTAGCAATAGCACTGTTACCACCTAAAAGCCAAAGGGATGAGGAAGGAAGAGATTATCAGAACATGGGAAATGAGAAGCAGGCTGAGAAAGCCATCTTGAGAGGAACAGTGACCTTTGGTCAATAAACATAGCTAGGGCAAGGTGAATTTTCAAGTACAGAACCAGGGGATTATATTACCTTGACCTACTCTCTCTATTGTCTGAACCACCTTGAAAGCCAGAGGACCTGGGGACCTCTTCTAGGTCCAAACAGAGGCCTCCCTCAGTAGAGAACAGGCAGGAACCAATGGAGAGTGAATCTGGAGAGACAAGCAAAAGATATCCAGAACACTTACCTACTTTTTCTATGTCTTTGATTATACATATGTTTTTTATATATCTGTGATTGAGGTAAAAACTTTTTGTTTACTTATTTGTGTTTATTTTGTCAAGTATATGTGTATATCTCCCCTCCCTTCATTTTAACTAAGCAGGCTGTCTTTTCTTATTGGTTTGTCTTATTGATTAAAAGAGTTCTTTATATATTAAGAGCATCTTAAATTATTATTTTTCACATATATTTCTCTTATTTAAGAGTTCAGCTTTTGTGATATGCTTGAAATTAATTTAAGTCATCACTTCTTACTCTTTTGTGATTCTACTTTTTACATATAATTTTTTGTTCAACTTACAAATCATTTTACTTTGTAGTATAAGATAGAAGCATGACTTTATTTTATTCTAAGTAATAAATGATGCCTACATTATATCCTAAATAATACACCATTTTCTCCAGTGATTTTTTATGGAATCCTATTGTTTTACCGCATTCTTTTATTTATTGAGGTCTTTCTATACACCCCATTATGGCCTATTAGTCTCCTAGTCAATTCTGGTGAAATATCATGTGGTGATATTTTACATAGTTTTAGCATATGACAATGTATTTTATTATTTTTCATTGTTTTCTTGACATTCTCAGCTATTTAGACAAATGAACTTTAGAGTTTTTGTTTCAAAATCGAAAAGAAAGATCCTTTAGAGTTTTGATTAAATTGTAATATGTTAATACATTGTTTGAAGAAGAAATAAAGATCTTGTAATACTGAATCTTTCTTTCCAGATAGCATTTTATGTGTCTCAGGTTTTTCTAATGCCCATCACAAAACTGTTTCATTTTCTTTAAATATTATTCTTTTATTTCTAAGTATTTTGTTTTGGAGGAATCTTTTGACATAGCGATTGAAAGCTTATGTTCCTTGGGTTTTTTGACTGGCTTCTGCTGCTATTGACAATAGCTAATGATTTTGTTGTATATATATTGTGACTAAAACTTTACCAAATTCTTACCAGTTTTATTAGACTTTCCTCTAATTAGTCTGGATTTTCTAAGACTATTGTATTACCTAAGAAATACATTTTTTCCCAATAAGTCTGCCTGTATGATTCATCATTAAGTAGAATGTCAAATATTTGAGATGAAGAACATCTGTCTTAATGAAATCTTTTATCATTCAGATTAGCTTTCCTTCTGATATGTGTTTACCATGAGTTTTTCTTTTTCTAAAATTGGGAATAAATGTGAAGTTTTATCACGTATGGCTTCGTGTCACCTACATACTTTGATGAATTACATACTTTGTATCCTTTGACTAGTTAAAGGTGATGAATTACTTTTCAAATTGTCCTTATATTGAGCCATCTTTCATTCCTGGAATATCCCATTTGGTCATAATATGCCATTCTTTTAAATTGCTACTGCATTCAATTTTCTAGTTTTGAGATTTTTTTCAAAGAATGTATATTCATAAGGAATATTGAGGGGTTGTGCATGCATTTGTGTTTGATGCCATTTTTGTTAGATTTAAGTATTAGGTTAAGGTCACTTCATAAAATGATCTTTCATTGTTTTCTTTGCCTTGGAATAGTTATAAGATAGAAGTCCTTGGGGAAAAACTGTTTGGCAGCTCTCTTTAAAGCAACTGTTTAAAAACTTTAAAATCTTACCTGTTTTTACACAGTCTATTTAGTTGTTTTTACAAAGTCTACTTAGACTTTGTAAATAGTCTATTGTATTGCAAAGCACACGCACACACACACACACAGGTCATCATTCTCCTCAATTTTACCTTGGTCTATGAATATACAGATCTATTCAGATTTTCCATTCTTTTGAAAATATTTGTAATCAATTATTCTTTCAAATATTTTTACATGCTTGTATTTATCTCATTTATAGATAATTAGAAAGGTATAAAGAAAGGAAAAGAGAGATATGAAGAAAATATAGAGAAGGAAAAAGAGAAACATATTTACTTATATTTTCCTCATTTATTATCATGCACATGGTTCATATACAGCTTTTCCAGTTTTATTGGTATTCCCCTGAGTTTCAGCTCTAGTATTTATCTATTTTTTTCCTTCATTCATATTTTTTATTATCATTAAATTGCCTACTTTACTAAGGATAGTTTTGTATGTGTGTTTATTTTTGCCTTCTTTATATTCACCTAAGTCTTTCAATTAATTAGAATATGTTTTGTAAGCTTATATGGTAGCAGCTGTCATCTTCAGTTTTTCAGTTGAGGAAAAGAGAGATGGCTGTGAGAAATTATTGAGGCAGACATAGGTTTTAGTATTCTTGATTAACCATCAGAGTGCCCAGAGGCTAGAGAATCTGATGATTTGCCATCCCTGAAGAGTCTGTTTAGTGATCCAGACAATAGCTTTGCTCTGTAATGTTATTTAATCACATTTTTATTCACTCATTCATTCATTAGATACCTATTAACAATTTTTGGTGCCAGACCTTGTGCTGTCTTTTGGAGATACAAATATGAAAAGATGTAGAACCTGCATTTAAGGATTTTGTAATTCAAGTGAAGAAACAGATAATGTATTACAAGTATAGTAATTACTATGATGCAGGTATGTACATGTTTGGGGAAAATTTGTACATACCCCATAGCACAAAATTACTCAGGAAAAGTAATAGAAAATTTAGAAATACTATTTTATTCATTCGTATTCAACAAATATATTATGTGTCAGATAATATGCTGAAACCTCGGGAAATCTTAGGTGTAAAAGTAACTTTCCTTGTCTTTGAGGAGCTGTTAGTCTGATGGAAGTAAGTAATCCTATTACAATAAAGACATCTACCAGATACCTGTGGGGACACAGGAGAGAAACTAAATGAGCTTGTCAAAGGTTAAAAAGACTTTGTTCACAGAGAGAGTAATGGTTGAACTGATACTTGTAAGGTGAGCAGGTATGTATTAAGTGGACAAGGTGTGGCATTCTAAGCGGAGGAAGCAACATGGACAAAGGTGGCACAGTGGTATAAAAAGGCAGATAGTCTGCTAATGCCAAAGCACAAGGTACAAGGTGGTGAGGGGTGAGAAAAAAGGTGAAAGATACCAAGCATTTATTAAACTCTGACAGTGTGTCAGACACTATTCTAAATGTTTTATATAGATTAACATTTAGTTCTTACAGCAGCCCAGGAGGATTTCGATAACTGCTGTTATCCCACTTTATAGATGAAGAAATTAGGTAGAGAGTTTAAGTATCATGTCCAAAGTCATATACTGTAAGTGGGCTGGCCAAAATTTGAGTCCTGGTAATCTGACCCCAAAGCCTATGGTTTCTTGCCTACTATAGACAGATACTAATTCATAAAAGACTTTATATTCTATACCAAAGAATTTGGATTTCACTCCATCAATGTCTAGAAGCAGTGAGGTGTTCCTAATTATAAAATCTACATGATCAGATTTTTAAGTGTATGTTCGCTGCTCAGTTGTGTCCGATTCTTTATGACCCCAGGAACTGCGACCTGCCAGGATCCTCTGTCCATGGAACTTCCCAGGGAAGAATACTGGAGTGGGTTGCCGTTCCTTTCTCCAGGGGATCTTCCTGACCCAGGGATCAAATCCAGGTCTCCTTCATTACAGGCAGATTCTTTACCATCTAAGACATCAGAGAAGCCTGATCAGGTTTTTATTTTAACTCAAGTAGCATTTGGAATATGGATTAGAAGGGCTGACTTTATGTGAAGACAATATTAGAGGAAAAAAAGAAATAGCAAGAGGCGCAAACAGCTTCTACAGTCCATTTCTGGGATGGTGGAAGCCCTGAAGTAGGGCAGTAAATCAGGGAACAGATTCGGATTCAAGAGTTATTTTGATGGAACTTGGGGATTTGTTATATAGGAATGAGAAATAAGGAAGGATGAAAAGTCTTCAATGATTTTCAGATTTCTGTCCTTGGTAACTAGGTTGAAGTTAGTGCCAGGACATGTGACAGAAAATATGGGAGAAGTATTCTAGACACCGGTTCTTTATTCTCATAGTTAATATTTCCAGGGATACAAGGATTTTTAAATGTCTGCAAATCAATAAGTGTGATAATCACATTAACAAATTAAAAAATAAAACCATATGGTTTTCTCAAAATATACAGAAAAAGCTTTTGATATAATTCAACATCCATTATGATTTAAAGAAAAAACAACAACTCTCCAGAAGGTGGGCATAAAGGGAAATACCTCAACATAAAAAGACCATATATGACAAACCCACAACTAACTGAATGGTGAAAAGCTAAAAGCATTTCCTATAAGATCAGGAACAAGACAAGGATGCCCACTCTCACCACTTTTATTCAACATAGTATTGCAAGTCCTAACCATAGATATCAGACAAGAGAAAGAAACAAGAGGAATCAAAATTAGAAAGGAAGAAGTATCACTGTTAGCAGATGACATGATACTATAATAGAAAATCCTAAAGATACCATCAGAAAACTACTAGAGCTCATGAATTTGGTTAAGTTGCAGGTACAAAATTAATATATAAAAATCTATTACATTTCTATACACTAACAGTGAACTATCAGAAAGAGAAATTAAGGAAAACAATCCCTTTTACCACTGAATCAAACAGAATAAAATAATAAATAAGGAATAAACCTACCTAAGGAGGTAAAGGACTTCCCTGGTGGCTCAGACAGTAAAGCATCTGCCTACAATGCGGGAGACCCGAGTTCAATCCCTGGGTCAGGAAGATCTCCTGGAGAAGGAAATGGCAACCCATTCCAGTATTCTTGCCTGGAAAATCCCATGAACAGAGGAGCCTGGTAGGCTACGGTCCATGGGGTCGCAAAGAGTCAGACACGACTGAGCGACTTCGCTTTCACTTTCCATTTTCTTTCAAGGAGGTAAAAGACCTGTACTTGAAAAACTAAAAGACACTGATGAAAGAAATTGAAGATGTCACAAACAGATGAAAAGATATACCATGTTCTTGGATTGAAAGAATTAGCATTGTTAAAATGATCATACTTCCCAAGGCAATCTACAGATTCAATCCCTATCAAAATACCAATGGCATTTTTCACAGAACTAGAACAAATAATTTTAAAATTTGTATAGAAACACAAAAGACCCCAAATAGTGAAAACAATCTTAAGAAAGAAAAACAGAGTTGGAGGAATCATGCTCCCTGACTTCAGGTTATACTGCAGCGCTACACTAATCAAACCTGGTACTGGCACAAAAGCAGACACATAGATCAATGAAGCAGAATAGAGAACCCAGAAATATACCCAGGCACCTATAGTCAATTAATCTACTACAAAAGTGACAAAAATAGAGACCATTTCTTCAATAAGTGGTACAGAGAAAACTGAATAGCTATATGTTTGGGGAAAAAAAAAATCAGAACATTCTCTAATACCATATACCAAAAAAAGTCAAGTATACCATTTCAGACTCTTAGGTACCATGACAGAGTGATTCTCCTAGTAGTTTAATGGACACAGGAAAATAACTGTCATGTTACCAGGTTTGGATTTTTGCTTGCTTGCTCAGCGTTATCACTAGCACATTTAGATAGCCCTTTCAGAGAATCCACTCTACTGAAAGATAGTTTTTGTCAGTAACATTACTAAATAAATTTTGACTCTAATTTGGAAATGGAATATTATTTTTTTTAAAGTCATTCTCATACCAGTTGATTTCTGATATTTGGACATCTAAATTTAATGTGCACTGTATGTACAAGTTCTTGGGCAGAAATGATAATAGAAAATTTCAGAGTTGTTCTGTAGTTATCCTCAATTCTTGTCCATTGTCCATAAACAATGTTCTGTGAATTTGAAATCCTACTCACACAGGAAAATACCAATATCAATGATACTAAAGAAAATTTAAATTTTATAAAGGAAGTTTTACTTTTATGCCTCTAAGTGAAAATTGTATGAATAGTGAAATTGTGTATAAAACTGTCTAATAAAAGAAAAACTAGATTCTGAATTTTTTAGTATTAAAATTGTTTTCTTCATAAAGCAAAGTTGTATAATTTATCCTAAGTATAATTTACTTATCTTCTAAATTTAATTTGTAGACGAACATGCTTGCAACGTATTAAAGTTCTTTGATGATACACACTCAAATTTCAGAAAGTTATGAACTTGTCAGTGACTCCTGTTTCCTTTTCTTACCATTTCATAAGGCAATCAGTCTTTTCTTTGAAGAACCTCCTCACAAATGATGCATTTGATTGGAACCAATGCCAAGGTTAAATCTTTCTTTCATCAATCAGTTCTTCATACAGAATACTTTGGTAAAATTCTTTCCTTCATCAGTCAGGCATCCCTTCCGTTCAGACAAAATCTCTTTTAGAAATGCCCCATTCAGCACTGAATGACTGAAAGCAGAACTAGAGTAATCAAGAGTTCTTTATTTTATCTTCATAAATGTATAGCTTCATGTGAAGGCTGAGGAAAATACCTATAGAGCCTGCAATATAATGAAGATAGAAGCATTGATTGTATGACTTGCTGATTTTAAAACTAATCTTTCTGAAGCGGTTTTAATTTCACAATGTTTAAGTAGATTTAATTCTAATACTAAAAAGTTAAAATTCCTAATTCCTATTTTTTATTAAGGGCAATAAACTCATAAAACTTAGCAACTTCCATTTCTATTTAAAAGCTAATAAAGTGAGAGAACAAGTGCTTTACTCTTACTACTAAAGAATTTATAGCATACATAGTAACAGAAACCCAAGGGATGAGGGCTGACATTCAAACTCCAAAAACAATGAGAACAATTTTGTTTTTTAAATAAGTCTGTCTGTTACATAGTTCATAGGCTTTATTCTCTCCTGCCTAGAAAATCTAAATTGAAAATTATATATGTGGAATCCCAATATGAAATTGAGGAAAGAGAGAAAATAAGCAAATGAGATAACAGACTCAATCTTGAAAGCATATTAAGCATATAAGTAAAAATTTTTTGAATCCCCATATTTTAAATCAAGTAAATTTTGAAAGTTCTTAAATTTTCAAATTATGTTAAATAAGTTTTCAAGAGTGACTACTAGTGTTCAACAAGTTTGTGTTGAACTGAGATGTATTGTGTTGCCTTTTGTGAAGGTTAGAGGATCCCCCTGCCTACCAAATACCATGAAGAATAATTGTGAAAGGCTCTTAGTCTGAATTGGGCTTCCCTCGTGGCTCAGCTGGTAAAGAATCTGCCTGCAATGTGGGAGACCTGGGTTTGATCCCTAGGTTGGGAAGATCTCCTGGAGAAGGGAAAGGCTACCCACTCCAGTATTCTGGCCTAGAGAAGTCCATGGACTGTATAGTCCATGGGGTTGCAAAGAGTTGGACACAACTGAGCGATTTTTTTTTTTTAAGTCTGAATCAGTATTATGACATATAACAAACATATACAGACAGGTTAGGTGGTCTGGAGTCTGATTTTACCTCCTTTACAATTAAGATACGTTGTCAATTTGGTTTAATTATCTAAGAAAGCATTATGTTGTTCTTCATTTCTGAGAATCTAATTTCCACCCAACCATTCATAAATAACATAAATCATGTTAGAAAAGTTCAATACTGAGTCACAAAACAATTTCTCATATTACCAGAGCTTTAATTAATGCAATTTACAACAGCGTAATTATACTTGAAGAAAAATGAAATGTGCTTAAAACAGCTGTTTTTAAAGATAAACAGTGCTCTCATAAGGAAAAGTCTACCTCATTTCTTTCTATCACATTTGAGCCAGGAAGTTGTAGTGAAGGAAAAGATTAATGGTTTCCTATGTGTGCTTTCCCAGGTGGCTCAATGGTAAAAATATCTGCCTGACAGTGCAGGAGACACAAGAGACAAGAGTTCGATCCCTGGGTTGGGAAAATCCCCTGGAGAAGGAAATGGCAACCCACTCCAGTATTCAGTTCAGTTCAGTTGCTCAGTCGTGTCTGACTCCCTGCGACCCCATGAACCACCGCACACCAGGCCTGCCTGTCCATCACCAGCTCCCGGAGTTTGACCAAACTCATGTCCATTGAGTCGGTGATATCATCCAACCATCGCATCCTCTGTCATCCCCTTCTCCTCCTGCCCTCAATCTTTCCCAGCATCAGAGTCTTTTCAAATGAGTCAGCTCTTCGCATCAGGTGGCCAAAGTATTGGAGTTTCAGCTTCAACATCAGTCCTTCCAATGAACACCCAGGACTGATCTCCTTTAGGATGAACTGGTTGGATCTCCTTGCAGTCCAAGGGACTTTCAAGAGTCTTCTCCAACACCACAGTTCAAAAGCATCAGTTCTTCGGCACTCAGCTTTCTTTATAGTCCAAATCTCACATCCATATATGACTACTGGAAAAACCATATCCTTGACTAGATGGACCTTTGTTGACAAAGTAATGTCTCTGCCTTTTCATATGCTGTCTAGGTTGGTCATAACTTTCCTCCCAAGGAGTAAGCATCTTAATTTCATAGCTGCAATCACTGTCTGCAGTGATTTTGGAGCCCAAAAAAATAAAGTCTAACACTGTTTCCACTGTTTCCCCATCTATTTCCCATGAAGTGATGGGACCAGATGCCATGATCTTAGTTTTCTGAATGTTGAGCTTTAAGCCAACTTTTTCACTCTCCTCTCTCACTTTCATCAAGAGGCTTTTTAGTTCTTCACTTTCTGCCATAAGGGTGGTGTCATCTGCATAGCTGAGGTTATTGATATTTCTCCCGGCAATCTTGATTCCAGCTTGTGCTTCATCCAGCCCAGCGTTTCTCATGATGTACTCTGCATATAAGTTAAATAAGCAGGGTGACAATATACAGCCTTGACATACTCCTTTTCCTATTTGGAACCAGTCTGTTGTTCCATGTCCAGTTCTAACTGTTGCTTCCTGACCTGCATACAGGTTTCTCAAGAGGCAGGTCAGGTGGTCTGGTATTCCCATCTCTTCCAGAATTTTCCACAGTTTATTGTGATCCACACAGTCAAAAGCTTTCGCATAGTCAATAAAGCAGAAATAGATGTTCTTCTGGAACTCTCTTGCTTTTTTGATGATTCAGCGGATGCTGGCAATTTGATCTCTGGTTCCTCTGCCTTTTCTAAAACCAGCCTGAACACCTGGAAGTTTACGGTTCACGTATTGCTGAAGCCTGGCTTGGAGAATTTTGAGCATTATTTTGCTGGCGTGTGAGATGAGTGCAATTGTGTGGTAGTTTGAGCATTCTTTGACATTGCCTTTCTTTGGGATTGGAACGAAAACTGCCCTTTTCCAGTCCTGTGGCCACTGCTGAGTTTTCCAAATTTTCTGGCATATTGAGTGCAGCACTTTCACAGCATCATATTTTAGGATTTGAAATAGCTCAACTGGAATTCCAATACCTCCACTAGCTTTGTAGTGATGCTTTCTAAGGCCCACTTGACTTCACCTTCCAGGATGTCTGGCTCTAGGTGAGTGATCACACCATCGTTATTATATGGGTCGTGAAGATCGTTTTTGTACAGTTCTTCTGTGTATTCTTGCCACCTCTTCTTAGTATCTTCTGCTTCTGTTAGGTCCATACCATTGCTGTCCGTTATTGAGCCATAGTATCTCTAATTTTCTTAAAGAGATCTCTTGTCTTTCCCAGACAACAACAATATGTGTGACTAATGAAAAAGTAAACATCAGTGGTTGGAAATAGGTACACAGTACACTGCTAAAATGAGATATAGTTTTCTATTCTCCCATATGCTATAATGATTGATATCAAAAACTTGAAGATATTCTATACTGGCTATAGTTTTTCTCTCTATAATATTCTCAATATTTGTATTGTTTGTTCATTTTTTTCAGTCAAGAGAATCCATTCCGTTAAATGACCTAAAGTCGGAAGTATCACCCCGGATTTCAGCAGAGGACCTGATTGACTTGTGTGAGCTTACAGTGACTGGCCACTTCAAAACACCCACCAAGAAGACAAAGTCCAGTAAACCAAAGCTTTTGATAGTCGACATCAGGAATAGTGAAGAGTATCCTTTACACATTTGGTTTTAAAGGGTGGTCCTGTTTTATTCACATTGCTTCCTTTTCATTTAAAGGGCATGTGGTAAAAACAATGAACATGTTTGGAATTCCTCTGAATTCAGATAGCTAAATAATTCTCAAACTGGATGCCAGAACAGACTTGCATAATATTAATATAATGTTTCATAAGATAACATTACATCCCAGAGACCTTAAAATACTTTCCAGACAACACCAGAATAGTGGGCTATTTTCTTGGTTTTTGTGTTTCTCTGCTGTATATTGGTGCTCCTGGGGAAACTTGAATCCTTCCTGGCATAGATAAAACTTTGGCAGAGACGAAGAGTAAGTGTTTACCTGGTCTACCTCATAGCCTAGAGAGGAAAGTTCACCAGATCTCAACACTGAACTTTTATTTATTATAATTGTCAAAATATTGACTTATAGGGAACATGTTAAAAGTATTTTCCACTGATATTTTACTATTAAATGTACCATAACTTCTGGTGGTTTTGCTTGGCATTAAATATGAAAAGTTACAAAGTAGTAATAGTTTAGTCTTTCTCCTTATATTTTCATCTCTATCAGATTTTTGTAAAGCATGCCTTGATTCTCTATACTCTTAAATCCAAGTAAATGATTTTCTGTTGTTGTTGTTTTTTTTTTGAACGAGGTAACTACCTCTTAAAATAAAATCTTTCTTAGAAACTCAATATATTTTCATTTCTAATTTTGTTGATTTGATTTTTCTCCCTTTGTTTCTTGATGAGTCTGGCTAATGGCTTGTCAATTTTATTTATCTTCTCAAAAAGCCAGCTTTTGGCTTTGTTGATTTTTGCTATGGTCTCTTTTGTTCCTTTTGCATTTATTTATGCCCTAATTTTTAAGATTTCTTTCCTTCTACGAACACTGGGGTTCTTCATTTCTTCCTTTTCTAGTTGCTTTAGGTGTAGAGTTAGGTTATTTATTTGACTTTCTTCTTGTTTCTTGAGGTAAACCTGTATTGCTATGAATCTTCCCCTTAGCACTGCCTTTACTGTGTCCCATAGGTTTGGGGTTGTTGTGTTTTCATTTTCATTCATTTATGTTCATATTTTGATTTCTTTTTTTATTTCTTCTGTGATTTGTTGGGTATTCAGCAGCGTCTTATTCAGCCTCCATATGTTGAAACTTTTAATAGTTTTTCTCCTGTAATTGACATCTAATCTTACTGCATTGTGGTCAGAAAAGATGCTTGGAATGACTTCAATTTTTTTGAATTTACCAAGCCTAGATTTATGGCCCAGGATGTGATCTGTTCTGGAAAAGGTTCCGTGTGCACTTGAGAAAAAGGTGAAATTCATTGTTTTGGGGTGAAATGTCCTATAGATATCAATTAGGTCTAACTGGTCTATTGTATCATTTAAAGTTTGTGGTTCCTTGTTAATTTTCTGTTTAGTTGATCTATCCATAGGTGTGAGTGGGGTGTTAAAGTCTCCCACTATTATTGTGTTATTGTTAATTTCCCCTTTCATACTTATTAGCATTTGCCTTACATATTGCAGTGCTCCTATGATGGGTGCATATATATTTATAATTGTTATATCTTCTTGGATTGATCCTTTGATCATTATGTAGTGTCCATCTTTGTCTCTTTTCACAGCCTTTGTTTTAAAGTCTATTCTATCTGATATGAGTATTGCTACTCCTTCTTTCTTTTGGTCTCTATTTGCATGAAATATCTTTTTCCAGCCCTTCACTTTCAGTCTGTATGTGTCCCTTGTTTCGAGGTAGGTCTCTTGTAGACAACATATATAGGGGTCTTGTTTTTGTATCCATTCAGCCAGTCTTTGTCTTTTGGTTGGGGCGTTCAACCCATTTACACTTAAGGTAATTGTTGATAAAGATAATCCTGTTGCCAGACTCATCAAGAAACAAAGGGAGAAAAATCAAATCAACAAAATTAGAAATGAAACTATAGAGATCACAACAGACAACACAGAAATACAAAGCATCATAAGAGACTATTATCAGCAACTATATGCAAATAAAATGGACAAATTGGAAGAAATGGATAAATTCTTAGAAAAGTACAACTTTCCAAAACTGAACCAAGGAGAAATAGAAAATCTTAACAGACCCATCACAAGCACGGAAATTGAAATTGTAATCAGAAATCTTCCAACAAACAAAAGCCCAGGACCAGATGGCTTCACAGCTGAATTCTACCAAAAATTCAGAGAATAGCTAACACCTATCCTACTCAAAGTCTTCCAGAAAATTGCAGAGGAAGGTAAACTTCCAAATTCATTCTATGAGGCCACCACCACCCTAATACCAAAACCTGACAAAGATGCCACAAAACAAGAAAACTACAGGCCAATATCACTGATGAACATAGATGCAAAAATCCTTAACAAAATCCTAGCAAACAGAATCCAACAACAAATTAAAAAGATCATACATCATGACCAAGTGGGCTTTATCCCAGGGATGCAAGGATTCTTCAATATCTGCAAATCAATCAATGTAATACACCACATTAACAAATTGAAAAATAAAAACTGTATGATTATTTCAATAGATGCAGAGAAAACTTTGACAAAATTCAACATCCATTTATGGTAAAAGCCCTCCAGAAAGCAGGAATAGAAGGAACATACCTCAACATAATCAAAGCTATATATGACAAACCCGCAGCAAACATTATCCTAAATGGTGAAAAACTGAAAGCATTTCCCCTAAAGTCAGGAACAAGACAAGGGTGCCCACTGTCACCACTACTATTCAACATAGTTTTGGAAGTTTTGGCCACAGCAATCAAAGCAGAAAAAGAAAGAAAAGGAATCCAGATTGGAAAAGAAGTAAAACTCTCACTGTTTGCAGATGGCATGATCCTCTACACAGAAAACCCTAAAGACTCCACCAGAAAATTTCTAGAGCTAATCAATGAATATAGTAAAGTTGCAGGATATAAAATTAACTCACAGAAATCCCTTGCATTCGTATACACTAACAATGAGAAAACAGAAATTAAGGAAACAATTCCATTTACCATTGCAACGAAAAGAATAAAATACTTAGGAATATATATACCTAAAGAAACAGAAGACCTATATATAGAAAACTATAAAACTGGTGAAAAAAATCAAAGAGGACACAAACAGATGGAGAAATATACCGTGTTCATGGATTGGAAGAATCAATATACTGAAAATGAGTATACCACCCAAAGCAATCTATAGATTCAATGCATTCCCTATCAAGCTACCAACGGTATTTTTCACAGAACTAGAACAAATCATTTCACAATTTGTATGGAAATACAAAAAACCTCGAATAATCAAAGCAATCTTGAGAAAGAAGAATGAAACTGGAGGAATCAACCTGCCTGACTTCAGGCTCTACTACAAAGCCACAGTCATCAAGACAGTATGGTACTGGCACAAAGACAGAAATATAGATCAGTGGAACAAAATAGAAAGCCCAGAGATAAATCCACGCACCTATGGACACCTTATCTTTGACAAAGGAGACAAGAATATACAATGGAGAAAAGACAATCTCTTTAACAAGTGGTGCTGGGAAAACTGGTCAACCACTTGTAAAAGAATGAAACTAGAACACTTTCTAACACCATACACAAAAATAAACTCAAAATGGATTAGAGATCTAAACATAAGACCAGAAACTATAAAACTCCTAGAGGAAAACATAGGCAAAACATTTTCTGACATAAACCATAGCAGGATCCTCTATGACCCACCTCCCAGAATATTGGAAATAAAAGCAAAAATAAACAAATGGTACCTAATTAAATATAAAGCTTCTGCACAACAAAGGAAACTGTAAGCAGGGTGAAAAGACAGCCTTCAGAATGGCAGGAAATAATAGCAAACGAAGCAACGGAAAAAGAATTCACCTCAAAAATATAAAGCAACTCCTGCAGCTCAATTCCAGAGAAATAAACGACCCAATCAAAAAGTGGGCCAAAGAACTAAACAGACATTTCTCCAAAGAAGACATACGGATGGCTAACAAACACATGAAAAGATGCTCAACATCACTCATTATCAGAGAAATGCAAATCAAAACCACAATGAGGTACCATTTCACGCCAGTCAGAATTTGGAGATTCCTCAAAAAACTGGAAATAGAACTGCCATATGACCCAGCCATCCCACTGCTGGGCATACACACTGAGGAAGCCAGAATTGAAAGAGACACCTGTACTCCAATGTTCATCACAGCACTGTTTATAATAGCCAGGACATGGAAGCAACCTAGATGTCCATCATCAGACAATGGCTAAGGAAGCTGTGGTACATATACACAATGGAATATTACTCAGCCATTAAAAAGAACACATAATTTAGTAAATCGGTAAAGATAACCCTGTATGCGAGACAGCAAAAGAGACACAGATGTATAGAACAGTATTTTGGATCTATGGGAGAGGGCAAGGTCGGGATGATATGGGAGAATGGCACTGAAGCATGTAAATTATCATATGTGAAATGAATCACCAGTCCAGGTTCGATGCATGATACAGGGTGCTTGGGGCTGGTGCACCCGGATGACCCAGATGGATGGGATGGGGAGGGAGGTGGAAGGGGGATTCTGGAAGGGGAACACATGTACACCCATGGCAGATTCATTTCAATGTATGGCGAAACCAATACAATATTGTAAAGTTAAAAAATAGATAAATAAATAAATTTAAAAAAAAATAAAAAGAAACTCAATATATGAAAGACAAATGAAGAAATGTTTTACAATTAATTTTCTTTGTAAGTTAACATTTGTAGCGTTTACTAACTATTAATAAGGGTTATATGTAGATGAGGGTTGGCAAGTTGGTGGTTTCTTATATGCTGAAGTTGGCATATAAGTTTTCATGTGTGTATTTTCAATCACAACTTTTGAAATGAAATTTTAAAATGAAATTCAAGCCATACATTTCCAGAACTCCTGAAGTAATCCCTAGAATCTTAGATTACTATACACTTTGAGAGCCTTCTACTTCAAATGATACCTCGCCATCTTTTCTGTGAAAAGTTTCTACTTTCCCTACACTGTGAGACCCCAAGTTTTGGGAAAATATAAATGTTCATGTTCCTGGGGTTAGGGCTTTAGTGTTCCTCAGCAGAGCAGAGTGGACTCCCAAAAGAAGCATTCAGTTCCCATTGACTGGTTAGGGACCTCTGATGTACAAGTTCTTCTTATCTATTATTTTGGATGTTTTAAGTACTTTTAGTTTCTTAATGTTTTAGTTTATGTATCTTTTGGTTGAGCCTTTCGTTATTGATTCATAAAATCATCCAAAAAAGCATAACTTTACAGTGATCTATCCTAATGTTAAGGACTATTACTAAAATAATTAAAATAGTTTATGTATACACCACACTCCTGATATTTCCTTTCAAGCTACTTAATTTTTTGAAACTTTTAAATACACACAATATGAAAGGAACATTCAATCCAAGTTTTCCAAAGATTGTTGTCTGACTTTAATTTTTATTAATACTCTCCTTTATTTTCTGCAGAATAAATAGAACAGCAGAAAGCAGAGCAACTCGCCTGAACATTGTTCTCTGATAAGTATAGGTGAGTTGCCCAACGTAGGAGTGTCTTTATGTCATCCTGCCACTCTTGGTTCAAGGTTGGAACTAGGCAGAAACCTGGCTTCAGTGACTTTATCTCCTCTGATTTCCTCTCTTACTGAACTTGCTGCTTTCTTGCTGGTCCAAAATGGCCAACCATATTTATACATCAAGGTCTTTGCCCTCTCTCCTCCTGCCTAGAATATTTCTCCCCACATCTTTTATTGCCCACCTCTTTACATCATTCAGCTCTGCTGAGATATCTCCTTTTCTCAAAGGAGATAAAGTCACTGAAGCCAGAAGGTATGGCTTCAACCAGAAGTCAGAAATCTCTACAATGTGATTTTACAGTTATTAACATGCCTTTAATTACTTGACTACCTGTAATCACTATTCCAAAAAATCCACAATGAGAGATTTATACTGTTGGTTAAAGACTTTTCACTGTCCTGTTGAAGATACATAAATGTACATGGTGGCAGTGTTATGCCTGACCAGTTTCTTTAAAATGAGACACTTAGAATGAATAATTTATTAAGATTTAATAGATTTAAGTGAATTGACTTCCAATAATAGTGATCATTAAGCTCTTACAGTGTGCCAAGTGTGGCATGAAATAATATCTCTATTTTACTGATGAAGAAACAGAGGCTTGAAAAAGCTAATCAACTTTCGCAAGGGCATATAACTGACAGTTGGTAGAGCTAGCCTCATGTTCCAAGCTTTATTCTCCAAGCTTTATCCAGGTGGCTGTTTGGTCTTTTCATAGGACTGTTCAGCAAGCATAAACAAGATTGAGATACATCACTTACTATAAATTAATGACTGATTGAGATGCGTATTGATTGCAAATTATGTGTTCATACACTGTATGTCCATACGTACTCAGTCGTGTCTGACTCTTTGCAACCCCATGGGCTATAGCCTGTGAGGCTCCTCTGTCCATGCAATTTTTCCAGGCAAGAATACCGGAGTGGGTTGCCATTTCTTACTACAGGGAATCTTCCTGAGCCAGGGATCAAACTCGCATCTCCTGCGTCTCCTGCATTGGCAGGTGGATTCTTTACCACTGCACTGCCTAGGAAGTCCCATACATGGTATACATTCCTTCAGATCTTACACACAAACTCAACTATTAAGATTTCAGTGCCTCTGTATGTAGGGGGCTTAATCCCAATTAAATAAATCTAATAGTTATCTTTATACAGACATAGAATCAAAGAAAAATGAGTTATTTTAAATACTGTAAAGAAAATTTGGCATGCTTTGAGAGAGGAAACATGTTAGAAAGGTTCTTTCCTACTGTAGTAACTTAATTTATAAGATCTAATGCTCTCAAAGTATGTTTTATTAAAATTTTCCAAAACTCACTAAGATGCTGTAATTTTAAAACTAACAAATTAAGCCTGTTGAAATATTCATATTTTTTGAAGGAATCATTTTTGTAGACTAACTTAATTTTTCAGTTAAACTCTGGGATTAACATGACTTTTCCTATCTGTTTAAGAAATGAATAAATATTTAACACTAGTATATTTTTAAAATAGTTTTATTTCTCCAGTGCCTACAAATTATAGTCCTATACAGTACAGCGGGGAGGAAAAAAAAAAAACTCTGTAACATCTTTTTCTTCCCCTAAGAAAGTTATTTTTTTTTAAGTGTTGTGTATAATACTTAATTGTTTATAGTATTCTTATGTTATTTTTATGCTTCCCAGGTGGCTCAGTGGTAAAGAATCCACCTGCCAAAGCAGGAAACACGGGCGACACAATTCAGTCCCTGGTCAGGAAAATCTCCCGGTGTAGGAAACAGCAACCCACTCCAGTATGCTTGCCTGGAAAATTCCTTGAACAGAGAAGCCTGGCGGGCTACAGTCCATGGAGTAGCAAAGAGTCAGAGATGATTGAGCACACACAATCATTTTTTATCCTCTATTTTGCTTTTATGGATCATTTAAGCAGGAAAATTTGGCTAATACAGTTCTTCACATAGGTGATACATCTTTATGTCGGTGAAAACTTTGTTTTTCCCTCATACATTTACTCTCAAGAGAGTAAATGTCTAGAATTAAATTTCATGTCATCTTTCTTCACCTATGTAAAATAATTTAAATGATCATTTATGAAAAGGAAGGAGGCAGTGTTATCCTTCAGCAAGATAAGTTACTGTCTACCGATGAATTCAAAGGACAGCCTTACCCCTCCCTAGAACTCTGCTCTGCACATAGGGAAAAAAAAAGTATCTTTTTCCTCTACTTTTCTAAGTTCTTTTCTATAGGGGCCCCTATAACAGAAGACAAAGTCACAACAGAAAAGTATACCGATTTTATTTAATAAAAGTTTTACATGACGTGGGAGCCTTCATAAGGAACACCTGAAGAATTGGCTAAACCTGAGTGTTTTTAAGCTAGGTCTGATGAAAAGTGGACAGCAATGGGAAAATGTGATAGAGCAAAAGGGGTTTGAGCTAAGTGTTGTAAGCTTTTGTAGTAAACCAAGGAAAACTTAGCAAGGCCTGTCCATTCAGATTCCTCTTAGTGTTCCTCAGTCTTGAAGATAGGATGTTCCTATCCTCTAGGTATTAATATAAAGAGTGTGCGTGTGTGCTAAGTCGCTTCAGTCATGTCCAACTCTCCAAGCTCTTCTGTCTGTGAGATTATCCAGGCAAGAATACTGGAATGAGTTGCCATGCCCTCCTCCAGGGGGTCTTCCCGACCCAGAAATCAAACTTGCATCTCTTATGTCTCCTGCATTGGCAGACAGGTTCTTTACCACTAGCACCACCTGAGAAGCCCAATATAAGCAGGGCATCTCTCAATTGAAGGTTTTATGACCTGATGCAAGGGAAGGTCAGAAAGTCCCTCCTGCACATGACGTTTCTCAAATTCCTTCGGCTTAAAATATTCAGTATGTCAAGATGCCGTAATTTGGGGTGGCGTGTACTGAACCCCATCACCTGAAGTTCTGTTAAAGCTTTAGTCATTTAGCTTATGATATAAACATTACCAGTTCAAATAAAAATACCCTGCAAGAGATAATATTTTAGTCTATTATCAGTTTTTGTGATTGTAGGTGAGGAGAAGCATGTCAAAAATCTGAGAGAACTACCTCTAACCTTAGAGGAGACAAGGAGAGGAGGGGAATTTAGGCAAGGAAAGCTGGAGGACATGAAGACAGACTTCATACACTTGCAATAGAGATATAATCCCAGCTTTAGAATATGAAGGAACCCTAGAGATAATCTAGTTCATATACTTAATAGTAGAGCTAAATGGCTTATATCAGGGAGGCTAAACAGCTAAGTTTTTGTTGAAATCTGATTTTATTTTTGATTTTATAAGAAGGAAACATGAATTGTTAATCTAGGTAAAGGTTCAGGTCAGTTATTTTTGTCCTTCAATACATAATGGAGCTTTCAGAGCAAACAATAATTGAATATTTTAAAGAGGCAATAGAAAATGTTCCTCAAGTAGTACATAAATTTCATAAGTACTTAATAGTTTTAAAGATAATACACAAGTTAAACTACTGTTTTCTTTAATATTTCTAAATATTTCATTTCAAATTTCCTAGAGTTCATATTTAGTGTGGTCTTAGTCATATAATCGGAGAAGGCAATGGCGCCCTACTCCAGTACTCTTGCCTGGAAAACCCCATGGACGGAGGAGCCTGGTAGGCTGCAGTCCATGGGGTCACTAAGAGTCAGACACGACTGAGCGACTTCACTTTCACTTTTCACTTTCGTGCATTGGAGAAGAAACTGGCAAACCACTCCAATGTTCTTGCCTGGGGAATCCCAGTGATGGGGGAGCCTGGTGGGCTGCTGTCTATGGGGTTGCACTGAGTCGGACACAACTAAAGCGACTTAGCAGCAGCAGCAGTAGTCATATAATATGGGTCCAACTGTTATCTATGAACAGAAATACTTTGAAGGTCTGTTCTCATTTATTTGAAGTCAAGGTCGGTTTTGAAGCTTTATTTTTAAAACTCTTAACTTTTTTTAAATGTCAGAAGCTATAAGAAAGACCTCAAGCTTACACTTTTTAATGTAAAAAGCACATAAATTCAGTTGTTTTCATTATTACACCACGTTATTCATCCTTAGTAAATGCTAGAATTGCTCTTGTCTCTATGTCCTGAAGAATTGATTTCTAATAGTCTTCAAAGTAATATTGAGGTACTTGTGTTCAGAGCAAAGTGGTAATAAAAAGGCTTAGTAAGATTTTTGTTTGGATCTAGATTCAAGATACTTGAATTACAGTTTCTATTCAAGTATATTACCATAGCTGAATGGACCTTGTATAATGTGGGAGTGTATGGTAGCCACTACTGAAGAATGTCTCCACTGTCTGGATTAATAGTTTTGAAAAGTACATCAATTGTTGTTCAGTTGCTCAGTGGTGTCCAACTCTTTTGCAACCCCATGGACACTAGCCTGCCAGACTCCTCTGCCCATGGCATTTCCCAGACAAGAATACTGGAGTGGGTTGTCATTTCCATCTCCAGGGGATCTTCTTGACCCAGGGATCGAACCCACATCTCCTGCATTACAGTCAGATTCTTTACCATTGAGCTACCAGAGCAGGAGAGCTCCTAGCTTCTCTGACACCTATCCATTGCCCCAGTTAGTGAGTTTCATCAACCTTATTTAAACAGCCGGTCAATCCTACCTGAGAACCTACTTTGCTGGTTAAATCAGAGCCCCTGCCCAACAGGATCTCACAGTCTTATGGCTAACGCAGACAAATGAGATAGATAATTGCCATTCCGTGTGAAATGCTGTATGTCTGAACCATACTCAGAAAGCCATGGGAATATAAGGATGGTCATCTAAGCCAGATAATGCCTGAAATGGGTCTTAAAAGACAAGTGGAAGTCACCCAAGCAATGAAGAGAAAGAGGACACTTGAGACTGAAAAAACACATAGTGTGTGGGTGCAAAGAATGTGAGGAAGACACATTAAGGGAATTACAAGTACTCTGGATATACTTGGCTGGAATATATGAGGTTAGAAAATGAGATTAAAGTAGGCAAAGGCAACTTACAGCGAATGTTGTATAATGTGCTGGGAAGTCCAGGTTTTATTCCATAGGCTGTGAGAAAGTGTTAAAGAATTTTAATCAGTTAAGTGACATGCTCAGATTTGTTTTGCAGTGAGAAGAATGACTATGGAAGGAATGGTGTAGGCAAGACTAGAAGGATGGAATTACCCAGAGATTTGATGTACTTAAATATTCCTTCATATTTGCAGTCACAGAGAGTGAGGTCTCTAGCTTTACCCTAAAATAAACTAGTTTTACTAGGCCCTTTGGGTTGGTATCTGTGCTAGAGAAAATCCAGGGAAATGACTCCTGTTGCTGTGTCTTTTGGCTTATACTGTATTTTGACAAAAGATAATTATGTATCATGACACTTACAAGTATTGATAGGTAATGGTGCCATAAGGTAGGAAGGCCAGGAGGCATTTAGTGTATTTGCCCCTGACACTAGTTACTCTAGGTTTGGCACAATTCTGAAATCCGTTTACTCAGAAAATATGTTAGATGTATTCTAGACACTAAATTAAGCATTGTAAGAGTTTCATAGGTGAGATAAATACAGATCCTTTATATAAATCATTAAAAGTCTTGATGAAAGTCAGGTACATTAATATGTGTTAGTGATTTTAGTCGCTAAGTCAAGTCTGACTCTTGCAGCCCTCTGGACTGTAGCCTGCTAGGCTCCTCTGTCCATGGGATTTCCCAGGCAAGAATATTGATGTGGATTGCCATTCACTTATCTAGGGAATCTTCCCAACTCAGGAATCGAACCCATGTCTCCTGCATTGACAGGCAGATTCTTTACCTTTGAGCCACCAGGAAAGCCACATTAGTATGTGTTATAAAAGATCAAACACCTGTCATGAGAGATATACAGAGACTGTAGGAAGGGAAACTTTCATTGAGGAATTCTCAAAAGATGGATAATATTTGAACGCTCAAAAATATACAGAAAAGCTATTTAAGTAGGGAAAACTACAGGAACTAGGCAGAACATACACTGGAAACAGTGTGTGATCCAGTTTTGTTGGAATTGATGTAGTTTGGTTCTGTTCATAAGGGCTGAACTGAGAAATTTGGACTTTGTCCTGTAGGCAGCCATGGAAGGTTTCTCAGCATGGTAATCAAAACTTTGTTTTAAATGTTTTAATATAACAATATTGTGAATAAAATGGATTTCCAAAGGAAAAGAGAATTGGAGAAAACAAAAAGCTATTGCTATAATCTAAGCTCAAAGTAATGAGTGTCTGAAATAGGCAAGTGGTAATGGGATAGAGATAGGACAATGGGATTTATGAGTACAGTACAGTTGAATGTTGCCTCGAATGAGATGACAAAAATGAAGTTTTAAAGTGACTTGGAGATGGTGATCCTATTCAAAGAAAGCAGCAATAGATTTAGCAAAGAAAAATGATGATATCTCAAAGAGTATAGTTTTTATATCAGTTAATACAGCTTAGTTATATAATAGGAAGCTTTTGGCTTTTGATATACTAAAGGTATAGCCTTTACTTTGAGCTATTTAACACTAACTATAATTTGCTAACATAGCAAACAAAGAAGCTGACATATAACTGAGCATACCTTCTTGGTCTGGTAAGACACAAGCATGCTTTGTGTATAGAAGTGTGATGTCACCAAGTGAGAAAAGCTATGCACTTTTAGAATTTAGAAAACAAGATTATTTCTGTACTGAATTTTGAACCATCAATTATTTAAAGGAATTTTAAAATCTTATAGTAAAGTAAAGAGTTTTTCTGGAATATGAAAATTTGCCTATGTAACTTACCTTTTTCATGTATCCATATTATTCTTAGAACTGATATTTTTTCTGCATTCTTCATTAAAGTGTGATGCATCTTGTTGTACCGTCATATAGACTGACTTGTGACTGTAAGAAAGTCTTCATATCTTAGAAATGTACGAGATAATGCACACATCCTTACCTGTTAATATTGTTCTAATAACCCAACTCCTTTATCATACACAAAAATATTTAAGGTACAAACACACCTGACCCAATGACTGCTATAGTAATCAGATGCTTTTGTGTTTTTATAGCTACTACTATTCCATAGAAGAGATTTCATTGTAATTTCTATCAACTTCTTTAATCATGTCTTATATCTTTTAATTCCTTCAAATTCATCATTAAAAATCCTAATAGCAAAAATGTCTTATAAACACTGAAAAGATAATAGCTAGTGTTCATGTGTGGCATTGTTTTTATTGTGGTTTTTGCCAGAACCAATCTTAAAATTATGGTGAACATTGTTATAAGTACACTATCAAGATGTGTATACGATTGAGGCTAATTACCACATAAATACTTGGGCTTCTATAGCCTTGGTCTCTAAACTGGATACGTGAAGCTGAAGCTTTTTAAGGTTATAGTTTGTAAAATAGTATAACTGTCCGTCTGCTGGGAGTACACCCACTATAGAACCTCTTTAAGTGTAGGCGGATTCTTTACCACCTGAGCCTGCAGGGAAGCCCAAATGCAAAAGGCAAATGCAATGAATCCAAATTTTTGTGTAGAATATGAGGAAAGCAATGAAGTAACAGTCACAGTTCTAAAAAATATATTGTTGCATGTTCGTCTCTCAGTTCAGTCACTCAGTCGTGTCCGACTCTTTGTGATCCCATGAACCACAGCACACCAGGCCTCCCTGTCCATCACCATCCCCCGGAGTCCACCCAAACCCATGTCCATTGAGTCGCTGATGCCATCCAACCATCTCATCCTCTGTCATCCCCTTCTCCTCCTACCTTCAATGTTTCCCAGCATCAGAGTCTTTTCCAATGAGTCAGCTAAAGAACTTACACGTATTTGTCCTCTACTGAAGTTCAATGAAATAAAACTTAAGTCCTTTGAACATGGAGAAAGTGCATATTGCAGTGTATTCTTATATCATTTTGCTCTCCTTGCCATGTTGTGCCCAGGATTAATCAGAGTTACTATAAGTCAGAAATCGTCTTCTGTTTCACTGTACTTAATTTGTCCTATTAACACAAAATATACAGAATCTGTTCTTTGTTCATTTTTCAAACACCTAATACTTTATTATGATTATGAAAGACTGAAGATTTAAAAAAATCTTTCACTACCTGCCTTTACAATACAGTCTGACAGCCTCTCATGTGTTTAGAAATTGCCTAAAAAAGTTCTACTTCATCATATGATGTTTGCATCATATGAGAATCTCTGTTGTAGGCAGTGAAATGTAAATAATTACCAAGGAAACAAGATCTTTAAATAACCAAAATTGTCTGCATTGTTCAACTTACTTAAGAAGAGAATGTTCATTGTAAATGTATTAATATGTAACTAGACCAGTCTCATTCTCCTCTGCTATTTGCCAGTCACACAGTTAATAGCTATTTGGAGGTTTGACCATTCTGTCTACAAGCATCCGTGTTGACCCAGTCTTATTTGCACTATAAGTTTTATGACAGGAGTGTTCTTGGATGAGTGCTTTTATATGTTTTCCAGGATTTTTTTGATTGAACTAAACTAAAAATGGGGCAAGTGTGGTTTAAGATTTTTTTCTTTTGTATCTTATTGTCCAAAGTGTTAAAATAGCCTTAAAAAGGTTTGAAATAGTTTTGTATTTTGGATTCTAACTTTTCTCTTACCCAAAGGACTCTGTTGCCATCATACTTTGTCAGCATTTTAACATTTAATCTAGTGAATTTTTTTTTAAACATCAAACCATAAAGCAGAAAAGCAAATTCTAGAATGATAAATTTATGACATACTTATAGTGACTAAAAGGCAATTTGGGCTAAAATCTTCTTTAAAAGCACATAATAAATTGGTGATACTGAACCCAGAAACTCATCTAGATGCTTGTCTATGATTTTAGATACAGATATTAGATATTGGATATTTGGATACAGGTGGGCACTTTTTTTAAACCAAATATTTATAGAATTTATCTTGTAAAATAAATGATTTTATTTAATTCTTTAACATGTGGCTGAATAAATTATGTATAGAGAAGGCACTCAGATAAGTTTAACACAGTCTGAGCATTGTCTTTTATCTTTGATTTTGAAGAGGGAGAATCTAATTGGCTCAGCCTGTGTCACATATCCACCTTCACCCTCTCCCTCCCTACTATCCTGTCAGTCTTGATTGTGGCAGGGTCACCTGACACAAACATGACAGCCTAGGCTCATCCTTTCATCAGGGTCAGCAGTTGAGGTCCTTTCAAACAAGAAAGCGGAGTTTGGGCAGGCAGTGCAAACGTGTCTGCTAGAGCATTTAACTAGTATAGATTTGTATTGTTTTTGCTACTGAAAAAACACTAAAAAGGAAAAAAATCCATGGTTGATACTAGCTGTTTGATAAACACAGAAACTCTCTCTGGCAGTTGATTCAGGCTGGCAGATGTAGATTCCTTTGCTGAAAATAGTTGAGTTGTCATGTTCACAGTTTGAGAAAAATCAAAAGTTTTTATTTTAAGGTGTGTCCTTATTAAAGGTTAAAGTGCTATTGTAGTAATTATATGCTGAGGACAAAGTCATTTCTGTTCATGAAAACTGAAGCCGATAGTTTGAATACTGAGTCATTGTAAATGTTCCAAAAACTAGAGCTGATGAAATTGAAAGGTGATCTGCCTATGATCATAAATTCTCTGTTCATTCTAGAGCATTCTAACTAAACAGTGTACCTGGAATGATATCTATTCTACTTCTCATTTCATTTTCCAGAACTTTTTACATCCTTTTGCTCACTATTAGTGCCAAATGCTTCTCTTTAAAGAAAAATTAAGTAACAGCTGACTAGAAGTTTAAGATATGTGTTCAACCTCCGCCATCAATCTTGATAGTAGGAGCCTCAAATTTCTCCTCTCTGTGTTAATGAGGGGAAAAGAGAAATTGACAGAAACAGAGAGAAGTAATACTCTAAAGATGAACCTACAAACTGGGGCAGTTGAGAAACTGTCATGTCAATAAATAATTATAATTTTTGCCCTTCTATAGCAATGACTGATGAGTTTTTTTTGGGGGGGGGCAGATATTGGTTGCTTGTGATATAACCTTTTAAAACGCTATGACTTTTCCATTTTGTAAAGAACATATCTAAAGTGGAAGTTCAGGGGGAGATGCTTCTGTTGAACATAAACATCTCTTCATGATTATCAGTGATTGTTAAGGAGGAGACAAGATACAGCCTAGACAGACGTCTCACAAACTAACCTTCACATTCACTCTCTTTCTAGCCTTTCTCCAATTTGTTGCCAAAGTGCAAATGTGATCTGTTACTTATCTGCTTAAAATACTTCCTGATTTTCATTGCTCTAGGAGAAAGACCAATTTTAACATGATCTGCAAGGTGCTGTATGATCTGGCCTCTGCATTCATTTCCAGGCTAGTCTTATGCTGTCTTTGCTCTCTGCATTCCACTATACTGGCCTTCTTTCCTTTCTCTTGATGAGTCATGTGCCTCCCCAATACACACCTCACATTTCTGCCTGAAATCTTTGTCCCTTCCACTACCCTATACCACCTGTATTCTATTCTGTTGCCTAACTTTTATTAATTATTCAACTATTAACTCAGCCATCACTTGATTCCCTAGTGGAAACCTTCCCTGTCCTCCTCAAATTGACATGTCCTATCAAAATATCATATACATCTCTTTTAGAGCAGTTTTTGTAGTTGTTAATTTATGCTTTTTAAAAAAAGTGATATAATAATAATCTTTCTCTATAGACTCTGTAGGAAGGATCATCTTTTTAATTGCACTTTCTTTTATTTTAATTTATTTATTTATCTATTTTTTTACTTTACAATATTGTATTGGTTTTGCCATACATTGACATGAATCTGCCATGAATGTAAATGTGTTCCCCTTCCAGAACCCCCCTCCTATCTCCCTCCCCATCCCATCCCTCTGGGTCATCCCAGTGCACCAGCCCCAAGCACCCTGTATCATGCATCGAACCTGGACTGGCAATTCGCTTCACAAATGATAATTTACATGGTTCAATGCCATTCTCCCATATCATCCCACCCTTGCTCTCTCCCATAGAGTCCAAAATACTGTTCTATATATCTGTGTCTCTTTTGCTGTCTCACATACAGGGTAACTTTACCAATTTACTAAATTCCATATATATGCATTAGTATACTATATTGGTGTTTTTCTTTCTGACTTACTTCATTCTGTATAATAAGCTCCAGTTTCATCCACCTCATTAGAACTGATTTGAATGTATTCTTTTTAATGGCTGAGTAATATTCCATTGTGTATATGTACCACAGCTTCCTTATCCATTCATCTGCTGATGGACATCTAGGCTGCTTCCCGGTCCTGGCTATTATAAACAGTGCTGCAATGAACATTGGGGTACACGTGTCTCTTTCAATTCTGGTTTCCTCGGTATGTATGCCCAGCAGTGGGATTGCTGGGTCATATGGCAGTTCTATTTCCAGTTTTTTGAGGAATCTCCACACTGTTCTCCATAGTGGCTGTACTAGTTTGCTTTCCCACCAACAGTATAATAGGGTTTGCTTTTCTCCACACCCTCTCCAGCATTTATTGCTTGTAGGCTTTTGGATAGCAGCCATTCTGACTGGCGTGAAATAGTACCTCATTGTGGTTTTGATTTGCATTTCGCTGATTATGAGTGATGTTGAGCATCTTTTCATGTGTTTGTTAGCCATCTGTATGTCTTTGGAGAAATGTCTGTTTAGTTCTTTGGCCCACTTTTTGATTGGGTCGTTTATTTCTCTGGAATTGAGCTGCAGGAGTTGCTCGTATATTTTTGAGGTGAATTCTTTGTCCGTTGCTTCGTTTACTATTATTTCCTCCCATTCTGAAGGCTATCTTTTCACCTTGCTTATAGTTTCCTTTGTTGTGCAGAAGCTTTAAATTTTAATTAGGTCCTATTTGTTTATTTTTGCTTTTATTTCCAATATTCTGGGAGGTGGGTCATAGAGGATCCTGCTATGGTTTATGTCAGAAAATGTTTTGCCTATGTTTTCCTCTAGGAGTTTTATAGTTTCTGGTCTTATGTTTAGATCTCTAATCCATTTTGAGTTTATTTTTGTGTATGGTGTTAGAAAGTGTTCTAGTTTCATTCTTTTACAAGTGGTTGACCAGTTTTCCCAGCACCACTTGTTAAAGAGATTGTCTTTTCTCCATTGTATATTCTTGTCTCCTTTGTCAAAGATAAGGTGTCCATAGGTGCATGGATTTATCTCTGGGCTTTCTATTTTGTTCCACTGATCTATATTTCTGTCTTTGTGCCAGTACCATACTGTCTTGATGATTGTGTCTTTGTAGTAGAGCCTGAAGTCAGGCAGGTTGATTCCTGCAGTTCCATTCTTCTTTCTCAAGATTGCTTTGGCTATTCGAGGTTTTTTGTATTTCCATACAAATTGTGAAATGATTTGTTCTAGTTCTGTGAAAAATACCATTGGTAGCTTGATAGGGATTGCATTGAATCTATAGATTGCTTTGGGTGGTATACTCATTTTCACTATATTGATTCTTCCGATCCATGAACACGGTATATTTCTCCATCTGTTTGTGTCCTCTTTGATTTCTTTCACCAGTGTTTTATAGTTTTCTATATATAGGTCTTCTGTTTCTTTAGGTAGATATATTCCTAAGTTTTTTATTCTTTTTGTTGCGATGGTGAATGGAATTGTTTCCTTAATTTCTCTTTCTGTTTTCTCATTGTTAGTGTATAGGAATGCAAGGGATTTCTGTGTGTTGATTTTATATTCTGCAACTTTACTATATTCATTGATTAGCTCTAGAAATTTTCTGGTGGAGTCTTTAGGGTTTTCTGTGTAGAGAATCATGCCATCTGCAAACAGTGAGAGTTTTACTTCTTTTCCAATCTGGATTCCTTTTATTCCTTTTTCTGCTCTGATTGCTGTGGCCAAAACTTCCAAAACTATGTTGAATAGTAGTGGTGACAGTGGGCACCCTTGTCTTGTTCCTGACTTTAGGGGAAATGCTTTCAGTTTTTCACCATTTAGGATAATGTTTGCTGCGGGTTTGTCATATATAGCTTTGATTATGTTGAGGTATGTTCCTTCTATTCCTGCTTTCTGGAGGGCTGTAGGCTGCAGTCCATGGGGTCGCAAGGAGTCGGACACTACTGAGTGACTTCACTTTCCCTTTTCACTTTCATGCATTGGAGAAGGAAATGGCAACCCACTCCAGTATTCTTGCCTGGAGAATCCCAGGGACGGGGGAGCCTGGTGGGCTACCGTCTATAGCGTCGCACAGAGTCGGACACGACTGAAGCCACTTAGCAGTTTATCGTAAATGGATGTTGAATTTTGTCAAAGTTTTCTCTGAGTCTATAGAAATAATCATACAGTTTTTATTTTTCAATTTGTTAATATGGTGTATTACATTGATTGATTTGCAGATATTGAAGAATCCTTGCATCCCTGGGATAAAGCCCACTTGGTCATGATGTATGATCTTTTTAATATGTTGTTGGATTCTGTTTGCTAGGATTTTGTTAAGGATTTTTGCATCTTTGTTCATCAGTAATATTGGCCTGTAGTTTTCTTGTTTTGTGGCATCTTTGTCAGGTTTTGGTATTAGGGTGATGGTGGCCTCATAGAATGAGTTTGGAAGTTTACCTTCCTCTGCAGTTTTCTGGAAGACTTTGAGTAGGATAGGTGTTAGCTCTTCTCTGAATTTTTGGTAGAATTCAGCTGTGAAGCCATCTGGTCCTGGGCTTTTGTTTGTTGGAAGATTTCTGATTACAGTTTCAATTTCCGTGCTTGTGATGGGTCTGTTAAGATTTTCTATTTCTTCCTGTAATTGCACTCTTTCTTAATAGAGCTTTAAAATAATCACAGTAATAGTAATAATAGTAATAATGAATTGAAAGCCATGAATGTTGTACAACCTATGTGATTGCCATTGATTTGCTGCATTCTGCACTTTCACAATATTTCGTTTAATCAAGAAAGTCTCGTTTACATCTTTGGCTGATCTTTTTCCTTTCTGTCAAAAGTTCAGGGGAAAAAAGAAGTAAAACTGATTAATAACTAAAGTAGTAATTAATAAAAGTTAATTAATAAAGTAGTAGTTAATAAAAGTTCATTGTATACACACCAAAAGACAGTTTGCAAACCAGGAGGAGTTGAACCAAAACATGGAGTAAGGCTCAGAGGTATATTGTTAAAAAGCAGCAGTGACTATTTTTCAGTGACTGGTTACAATATTAGAATTTTCTTAAATGAAAGGGAAATGGTTAGTGAGCATCAAATATCAATTTAGGGAGACAATTTAAGTTTCACTTACGATTTTCAGAGGCATAAACAAAAAGTGACCCAGGTCAAGTTAGCCTCTCTTGTCTTGCAAAATAAGCTAATCTTTGCTTGTATGACTAAACTGGTTTTGTCTGTTCAGGGGATTTTCAAGTCTTATCTCCATTTGTGTTTGATTTTAATGGTACTCTCTTCTGAGAATTAATTCCCTGTGAGCTTCTCTCACACATTCAAATCTGCACACAAATAAATGTTTCCCTTAACCTTTTTTCTCAGTTTTATTCGGGGTCACATTTCAGGCAGCATCAACATTCCATTCAGCACTGCATTTACTGCTGAAGGGGAGCTTACCCAGGGACCTTACACTGCCATGCTCCAGAGCTTCAAAGGGAAGGTCATTGTCATCGTGGGGAATGTGGCAAAGCACACAGCAGAGGTAAGTACACTCAGAAATGTCATATGGACCTCTTGATGAGTTATTTACCTGCCTACTGCAACAGGTTGTCTAAAAGTCATTTCTTCAGGAGCTGGTTGCAAATCAAAGGAGCTTTGAATATCTGTCTATATTCTTACATCAAAGAGATTGTCTGCCTTTTCCCAGTAAAAGAATTCAAGCTTTTTTTCCTCACTGTACAACATCAGAATCAATACTAAGCTTAGGAAACTTCAAATGATAGCCTAACGTTTTTTGTTTTGGTTTTGATGTTTTGTTTTTTAACTGTTTTCTGAAATTACAAGAAGTAAATTCAGTTCCTTTCATTGGAGAAAAACAGTGGGACTTGATTGGTGGTTCTGAAAGCTGATCATAATGGAATTTGTTGGATTTGTGGGTTTTGTTTCTTACAGGCTCAAAGCTTTATGATAATAGAGAATTTGGGAAGGATATCAACTTTCAGGAGTTGAGGAGTATCTGAAACAGTAAAAGGGCTTTGCTCTCTTCTGGCTGTGTTCTTAAAATATTTTAAACATTAAACAGTAGATTCTGGAGGTCAAAACTTCACCTTTATTTTTTTAATTTATTTATTTTTAATTGAAGGATAATTGCTTTACAGTATTGTGTTGGTTTCTACCAAACATCAACCTTTACTTTTCATAAAAGATAAGTTAGAGGCTATATGGAATATGAGAGCCAAATGTACTTATTTACAGATCCCCCAGTCAAACATTAAAATGTACACTTTGAATATGTAGAGGTTATTGTATGTCAATCAGAGCTCTATAAAGCTGTTTTTAAAATGACATATCTAGATGTAGGCAACATTGAACCAGGACAGGCCCTTATTCTAAAAGGACAGAAGAATCTGCTCCTGAAAAAGTAGCAGAGATAGTTTGCTCCCTGAAGATAGCTTATGCAAATAAACTGAAAAATCCAGAAAGGATATCTATGGAAATGTAGTCAAGTGAGAACTTTAAGACTCTTGTCATAGGCTGTTTTAAGCATCTAATAATCTTGTTTCAGAAGTTTTGGCTTTTGACACTAAATTAAAGTCATCCTTGGTAAAAAAGCTTAATTGACCAAACTGAAGAAATATCTGAGTGGATATTAGCTATATAAGTCTTAAATCACTCATCTCTCTTTTATGTCACTGAATCTAGTACCTGATAGGGAATCTAAATATACCTATTTCAGAGAAAGTCAGTATAGTAAGTGACTAATGTGTAATTTTAATAAGTGAGAACATTTTAGAACTAAAGTCTTGGTATCTCAATTATTTTTATGTAAATCGGCTTTTATTATTATTATTACTACTATTACCACAATACTGCTGCTGCTACATTAATCCATATTGCCATATCACTCCAATGAAAAATATCCATTTTCCATTACAATGCATATCAATACATTCAAGTCACAGAAACAGTATTCAGAATCACATATTTCTGGGTTGCACATAATACACAGCCTTAGGAAGAATTGTTTTTTATTACTCCAAATGACCTGGACTTTTAAAAAAATTTTTTATATTTTGGCTGCACCATGAGGCATGCAGAATCTTAGTTCCCTGACCAGGGGTATAACTCACACCCCCCTACAATGAAAGCATAGAGTCTTAACCACTGGATTGCCAAGGAAACTTTCAGGAAGAAATGACTGGTGAAATTACTGAATGAAATAACTGAAAAAATTACTGACTGGTGATTGTGTGCTTGGCACTGTGACAAGTACTTTATATGTTATCTCTTTTTATTCTTCATAGCAATTCTATGAGGGAGGCATTATTTACACATTTTATATACAAGGAAAACTTAGATTTGGAGTTTATCTAATTTGCTTGTGTCAGAGCCAGGACTGAAACATAGGTCTATATGACTCTAAGCCCACACTCTTGACTTAGTGAGCAAGTAAGGCTTTTGAGTCTGAATGCTGCCATTTGTCTTGCTTTTTCAAAATAGACTTGTGCTGATTTTTCATGGATCACAATAGTTCCTCCCAATTATGCTCTCAGTGCTAACAAGCTTAAGGCTCTACTTTCAGAAAGCATTAACCATTTGAAAGATGGTATCAAGTGGACCTGTATAACTGAATCTTCTTAAATGTGTCAAATGCCTCCAAACATCCCACTCATTGTATTAATCTCTAGATTTATGTTTATTCTAAGTTTACTTTATCATAAAGGTTAAAACATATATACAAATAAGTGGGTAACTCGTTTCTTTCATTAAATAATAAACTATAGATCATATGTCATGTTGTGAAATGCTAGTGTATCACAATGTGAATAAATTTAAGAGTTCAGCAAATGAAGGAAATCTGGAAGCAAGACTATTTAGATGAAGTAATAAGAGTATATAATAATAATGGTATATGAAGAGCCATCACATTCCTAACAAATTAGCCAGTGTCCTCCTTATCAGAAACCAGATGCTATCATAGTAGTTCCTTCTTCCTCAGACTCTACATAATTATTCATACTTGCAGACAAGTGACTGAACAGAGTGTATACTTAGCTATTAGTGCTTCAATCCAATGTCAGAAAGTAATTTTCGAGGAACCGTTTTAAATATTTGTATAGAAATGTGTCAACTAAAGAACGCACAATCTAAAATTTGAGAATCATGTTTTATTCAGCAGACTTAGTGAGAACTTAAGCTGGAAATACAGCCTCTCAGCTCTTAGGGAATGTTCCAAAGAGGGAAGGGAGGAGCCAGGATATAGAGTTTTTGCTGAGGGGGAAAAAAAATGTAGTCAAACATCAAAGGATTACTGCTAATCACAAAAACAGACATCTCAGTGGTACTAATGATTTTAGTACCTTTCTATGTGTGGCAAGATGCAAGAGTCTGGGCTTTTTGAAATTATTTCTTTGATATACATCTTAACTATCTAGGGCCAGTATCCTATTTTTATCCATCTGTAATTCCCTTCAACGTCCATCATCAGGGGCTTCTACAGTGGCTGATGGTTTTATGGCTGCAACATCCTTTGTTTATTGAAATAGCTAATGACATTCTTTTGTCCACAGATGTACTTTTAATATCTCATCATGGAGCTAAAGACAACTTTTGATATTCATTTACTTGTATTGTTCCGTCATCTTTTTGTCTGCTCTACAGATCTGTATGACTTTACTAATGCTTCCTTTCCCCTCACCCTCCTCTAAGTTGAAGGCATCTCAACTTAAAGCATATTTTCTAGAATTCTACTATGTGTCCATGATACTAGATACCTTTTACTTACCCTACCTCCCATCGTAGATCCATTCTCCACACTTCTTCACCCTGCTCCCTGTGCCAGATGGCAGACTTCCATATCTTCTGGCTTCCAGCTATTGAGCTAATGGGGACCTCTGACAAGTTTTCGGAGGGAGGGAGGTCAGGATATTTATCCTCCTGGTTTCTCCCCTCAAAGTTGTCTCAGTTTTACAGTGTTCCTCTACTAAAGGCTAATGCTTCTCTACAATAAGCCTTCTCTATACCCACTTTCCAGCTCCTGGTGCCATTAGCTCTAGGGGCAGCAACATCTCTGCTTTTTGGTAGTTGCAAGGTTACTACATCATCCTATATGGTTCTCTTACATTCCATAATGTTGTAGTTAATCTCACTGTAAGTAGAAACCCCTCAATTTATCCTGAGGGCTTGTTGGAACCCTGACTGTTGCAAAGATGCTATTTAAATGTATGATTTTTTAGTCAGACTATATTAGCTGCTCTGTTCTGTTTCTTACTAGCTGGTAAACTGTGCAAATGGTTTAACCTCCCTAAGTCACCACTGATTCCTTTATAAGATGGGGAAAATAATACCTACCTCATGGCATTGTTGAAAAGATTGCAGATTAGGCAATAAGGGGTTCAGTACACAGCCTGATAATAGTAAGCACTCAATTAATTTCAGCTATTAATTTTATTTTCCAGTACTATATAATTTGCATATATGTGAATTTGGTAAATACTGTTTTATATATGATGATAGTATAAAAGTTCTAGAGTTTGCAAGTAACATCAGCAAAATGGCAGAGTGATCAGTGCTAATCTCCCATTCTTCCACAGAAACACTGAAAAAAAAGTAGGTTCTATACTTTTTTGAACAGAAATGGCAAGAGCAGGCATCCTTGTCTTCTTCCTGACCTTAGGGAAACAGCTTTCAGTCTTTCACCATTGAATATGATGTTAGTTGGATTTTTTTCATACATAGCTTTTGTCACATTAAGGAAATTCTCTTCTTTTTCAGTTTTTTGAGGATTTTATCATTGAATGGTGTTGAATTTTATTAAATGTTTTTTCTGCAACAGTGGAGATAATTATAATTATGATTTTTCCCTATCTTCTATGAATGTGGTATTGTTACATTGATTGATATCCATATATTTAACTATCCTTGCATTCCTAGTGTAAATTCCATTTAGTCATGGTGCATAATCCTTTCAGTAGCCTCCTGAATTCAGTTTGCTGGTATTTTGTTGAAGTTTTTACATCAGTAGTCATCAAGGGTTTTCATCTGTAGTTTACTTTTCTTGCAATGTTTTTGTTTGACTTTGACAGGAGAATGATGCTGATTTGTAGCATGAGTTAAGAAGGGTTCTCTCCTGTTCAGTTTGTTGGAAGGGTTTGAGAAGGATTTGTGTTAATTCTCACCAGAGCAATTAGGCAAGAAAAAGAAATAAAAGGTATCAAAAATGAACATACATTAGTTTCCTAGGCCGTTAAAAATAATACAAACTGGGTGGCTTAATACAATATAGTTCTAGATGCTAGAAGTCTGAAATCAAGGTGTCAGCCATATTCCCTCTGAGGCTGTGAGTTGAATCTTTCTTCGCCTTTTCCTGCTTCTGATGGTGGCCAACAATCCTTGCCACCCACAAAATGGGAGAAAATATTTGTAAATTATGTATCTATAAAGGATTATTATTGGAATACAAAACAAACACACAAATATTAGTTATATTTCTCTTCACTAACAATTCCTACAACTCATCAAAAGAAAGGCAACCAAATTTTTAAGTGCACAAATTTTGGGACATTTTAGACATTTCTCCAGAGAAGATATACAAATGGCCATAAGCACATGAAAAGATACCTGACACCATTTGTCATTAGGGAAATGTAAATCAAAGACACAGTGAAATACCGAAGATATACAAATGGCCATAAGCACATGAAAAGATACCTGACACCATTTGTCATTAGGGAAATGTAAATCAAAGACACAGTGAAATGCCACTTTGCACCAAAATGTTGGCAAGAAATTGGAGAAATTGGAACCCAGGTTCCAATTTCTGGCAGTGGGAGGGGGAATGTAAAGTAATGTAGCTTATGTAGAAAACAGTTTAATAGTTTGGCAATTCCTTCAAAATGTAAACATAGAATTACCGTATGATAAGCAATTCCACTCCTAGGTAAATACGCAATAGAATTGAAAACATGGACTTAAACAGGATACTTGTCTGCCAGTTTTCATAGCAGCGTTATTTATGATGTCCAAAAGTAAAAACAACCCAAGTGTCCCTCAAGACATAAATGAATAAACAAAGTGTGGTATATACATATAATGTACTTTGGAATAAAGTTCTGATACACACTACAACATGGATGAGCCTTCAGTTCAGTTCAGTCGCTCGGTCATGTCCGACTCCCTGCGACCCCATGGACTTCAGCACTTCCCTGTTTGTCACCAACTCCTGGAGTTTACTCAGACTTACATCCATTGCGTCGGTGATGCTATCCAACTACCTGATTCTCTGTCGTCTTCTTCTCTTCCCACCTTCATTCTTTCCCAGCATCAGGATCTTTTCCAGTGAGTCAGTTCTTCACATCAGGAGGCCAGAGTGTTAGGGTTTCAGCTTCAGCATCAGTCCTTCCAATGAATATTCAGGACTGATTTCCTTTAGGATTGACAGGTTGGATCTCCTTGCAGTCCAAGGGACTCTCCAGGGTCTTCTCCAAACCACAGTTCAAAAGCATCAATTCCTTGGCATTCAGTTTTCTTTATAGTCCAACTCTCACATCCATACATGACTACTGGAAAAACCATAGCTTTGACTAGACGGACCTTTGTTGGCAAAGTAATATCTCTGCTTTTTAATATGCGTCTAGGTTGGTCATAGCTTTTCTTCCAAGGAGCAAGCGTCTTTTAATTTCATGGCTGCAGTCACCATCTGCAGTGATTTTGGAGCCCCCAAAATTAAAGTCTGTCGCTGTTTCCATTGTTTCCCCATCTATTTGCCATGAGCCTTCAAAACAGTATAAATAAGACAAACACATAAAAGACAAATATTTTTTATGTTTCCCCTTACATAAAATGCCTAAAATAGGCAAATTCATAGATTTGGAAAGTAAATTAGTGCTACTAGGGAGCTAAGGGCTGAGAGAATGGGATTTTTTTATTGCTTAAATAAAGAAGAGTTTTCCATTAATGATAAAAAAAAAAAAATGGAAATGACCAGTGGTCATGTTACTGGGTCCAAGCTTGCTCTGCTCACTGCACGAGAGGCCAGTGAGTCCGAGAGATGAGGTGTTGAGGCAAGGAATACGACTTTATTCAGAAAGCCAGCTGACCAAGTAGATGGCATACTAATGTCTCAAAATAACCACCTTTTTGGGGTCTGGATGCCAGGTTATGTTATGGATAAGAAATGGGAGGAGGTGAGGAAGCAAAGTAAAAAGGCCGTTTAATCTTCTAAGTATCTCCTAAAATGGCAAGCCTCAGGCAGGGAGACGTGTTAATTTCTTCCTTCCTACCATCTACCGGTGGACAGAGTTCTGACAAAGGCACTTCAGCTTAACAGTCAGGCAGAGGGGCAGGATTCTCTGAGGCAGGCCATTATGTGTGATTATAATAACAAAAGCAGCCGAAGAGATCTAGCATGGAATAGTCAGACTCTTCCCTATTAGAGTAATAGTTGTACAACATTGTGAATATACTTGATACCGCTGAATTGTACACCTAAAATGGTTAAATGGAAAATTTTATGTTATAAATTTTTTATATTGTTTTCTTTAAGTTCTAGAGTTTGATATCTTCAGGATACCCCCACTGTCCCCAGTTCATATGAGCCCTACAATTTTTGGTCAGACAATAGTGAGGATCTTTTATAAAAGCTGTTCTGATCATGTCTAATATTTTTCCTCTGTGTGTATCAAAACCGAAACAGTGATTTCTAAACAAGCAACAGCTTTTCTTCTAAGCTGAAATCAATGCACTGCAACTGGCACAGTCATATTTTGAAAAGATTAAGAAAGCCATAGTTGAATGCTGTGAAAAAAAGGCAGAGGTACCAATTCTAGTTAGTATGGTTACAAATTATCTTTGCAGATGTTTATGATTTTATGTCAAACACAAAATGTTTATGATTTGGAGTTAGGAACTTTCTGTTTGCAAAACAGTAGGCACTGATTATAATTTTTCTAGTTTTACATCTGCTGTTAAAACCTAGTAATAAAGTTAGACAGAAAACTCATCAAATGAAATAGTAAATGAAATGAAGTATAGTTCAGTAAAAGAAAAATCTCTCAATAGTGGATTTTCAACTAGCAAAATATCATTGAACAACTGCAAGAGAGAATAAATGAACCAATTATCTAGAATATGATAGTATTAAATCACTCATTTGACATAGCAATTAGGACTATTTTTTGTAATACAGGTATGAAGGAAGTACTCTACAGTGACCAGATGTATTGAATGTATTGTCTAAAATCACATAGAAGACGGAACAGATCTGAGAAATATCACTTATACATGTAACTGAGAAACTATAATCAGAAGATATATGATTCCATTTTAATTATGTATTCATGAACTATTTCCTGCAATTACAACTTTTTGCTATGAGATAGCTTCTTTACAATTACCACTTCATAAGGCTTTTGTTTTTGACCTTGCTCCCACATTAAATACATCAAAAAACTTTTAGAATCTGACATTTCTTATCTGGATGAAACATTACTCTTCACCTCCATCCCCCTCAGAATAGGACAACAAAGGAGGACTACAAAGATCTTAGCTTAATTAGTATTCTATGTAGAGGCATCTTCATACCAGAATTAAGTCCTGCTAAATCTCACTTGTCAGTAATCTTTAATTCACCTTAACCTTCAGGTTAAATAAAGCAGTGAACCATGATAGAATCAAGCGTTTCCAGATATTTTGTGAACAAAGTTATGTCAGCGTCAAGGAAATTCAGATAGTCTCCAGTGAGTAGAATCCCTAGTCTCTGAAATGTATACTCCTGTTCAAGGGTGGATCAGGTTTTGTGCTGATCCTTGCTGCTGTATAGTCAGAGAGCATTTGACAAGCCAAGTATTAACAGGCTGCATCTGTCGCTAGGGTTTATGGGAGTAGGAAGACCCCTGTATGAAAAGAAGGGTAAAGTCAATTCAAGCTTTGTGTCACATTTAAATGAAAAACATGGCAAAGTCTCACTCTTGTCTTCTTGCAGAAATAATCATGTCTTTGAAACTCACATGAGAAACTGCGTCTTCGATTATTAAACTAGAATTAGATTCCCTGGGCATACAAGGAAACATGCTGAATTAATCTCAGAGAGCAAGTATATAAATCTGAGAATTAAGGCAATAACTTTTCAGATCAATAGGGAGAGGCAGAGATAGTCTACCATTCATATCCTGGATTAAATGAACTCAGGAAAATTCATTGTTATATCCTTGAGTGGGTTACTCAATTTTAACAGAAATTTTTATTTTAAGCACTAATCAAATATTATCCATGGGCAAATGTATGATTTGTTTTGATTCTCTTAGCACCATTACTTACGCTGTCTTACCCCCAACCTAAGGTCAAAGTCTTATACATCTTAGCCTGACAAAACATCGTGGTGAATCCACTTCTTTCCTAGAAGTACTTAATAATGTTTAGCAAGAATGACGACTTAGCACAACAGCATGCTTTAAAGTGTTATTGGGTTTCCTTTTTTCCCTTGTGGGAAAATAATGCAGTGGGATCCAACTCTTGAGCTAGTGATGGGTCTCAGACAGGAAAGTGGCCAACAACATTGACCAGAGCAAGATGAAACTCCATTCAGTGTTTACTTTCAACGAGTCCTTTCAGCAGTACATCATATTACTGTGTTAGTCACTGAAACACATGAAACTCTAAAAATAATTACTCTCTATCTAGATTATATTTAGTGGTTATAAGACCACAAAGATTTCATCACTGCTAGTGTATCACATCAAAAAGTTATCCAAGAAAGATATTGAAGGAATCTTTGCATTTCACTTTGACTTGTCAACAACCCTTTAGATATCCTCTTGGCATGAAGTCAGTGCTTTTCTTTTGTCATCAGAAGAAATATTCATCTGAGAACATAAGAGCCATCTTCAGTAATAAGCTATGTGTGTTATTATTCTTTTCTTTAAAACCAAAACAAAATAGCAAAACATAAACACTTCTGAATAGCATTTGATTCAGAAGCCTAGACAAGAGATGATTTTTGTGGCAATTCTATTACTAAACATTGTGTGTAGCTGATGTTTTCTATCCTTGGCTTGTAAGGATTAAATTTAAAATATGGCATTTGTTTTCAAAAGAAAATAAGCATATTTATAATAAGCAAGGCATACTGTTGCAGCTATTTTTAAAAATAAGACGATTCTCCAGTTGTGTTCATTTACAGACCGCTGGAGGCCAAGGTTATTTGACCTTTTGATGTCGGGTTGGAAGTTAATTTGTATTGCAGTAATAGGAGGCTCCTGCCCTCCAGTCCCACCCCATTACTTCCTAGATCCCTTAACCAAGCTAAACCAAGATTTGTGATACTGAGATAATCACTGGTAGCCCTTGCCTTTTCCATTTTTCTCTAGCTCCGGCTCCTTTCTTCCTCTTTACTTAAGCTCGTCCCTTAGCTTTTGGCCTCAGGCATTTGAGATTGTCCTCCTCCAAGTGTGTGTTCAAAGGGGACCAAACGATTCTGAAAACACCTTAAACCAATTCAGTGTATGTGTTACCCCTATAGGAAATTTCTCTAGCTCCTGATAGTATCTGCCTAGTTTGTCCAATTAATATAATACCTTTACTTTGTATGAAACCTTCTGTCAAAAAATACATTAGGTCTCTTTATAATTGTACCTTAGGCATTTTGACAATAAGAAGGGAATCTCCTTTATAAGTTCCAAATATGTAAGGAATTCTTTCTTGGTCTTGTTAGAACTGTAGGCACTGGTTATGGTTAAACTTGGCTTTTCTCCTGACCTTTTCCTTGCCTTTTTGTCAGCAGATTTTTTGGTCTGTGGGTTTATATCAGATTATAAGGAAACAGTTTAGATATTAATGCAACTTGAAGACACTGGACATCATATGAGGCTTAAGAGTAACAGTGAAAACTCTTCTATATAACTTTACATCTGTTAAGCAGTGGAGGATAATTTCCTTTAAAAAGCCCATGAACTAAAATAAAACCTGTCCTGAGAATCCCTATTCATATAACCTTTCAAAAATTGTGTGAATTTAAAAGCAATGTAGGAGTTGCAGTAACGGGAACCTAAAACACCTAACCCAGACTTTGGTTTCTCAACATGTTTATTGGATGTATTACGTGTATAAGCAATTTTTTAAAAAACAGAGGGAGCTCATTTCCAATTTCCAGAAAAAAAAGCTGCCACGTCATTATCTGAATCTTGTGATCTCTGGCACTATATTCATGACCTGTCACTGGACAAAAGTTATTTTGTCTTAATATGTGTTATTCTATATACCTAAACCTGCTCTCCATAGCCTGCCATTTAATTAATTATTCCTTCCCACAGGAATGTTTGTGGCTGAATGAGAAACTAATCATACTCACCCTCCCTCTTGACCTACAAAGTTTGGGGTTTGGCCGTGATCCATCACAGCCCTCACTTTTGAATCTGAGTTTTTATTGTGTACATCCCTTTCAGAGCATGGAATACTGGGTGTAATATGACTAGTGCCTTGGACACAGTATGGGTTTACTGTTCTCAGTTGTCTAGTATGATTGTTGCTGAAATTCTGGTCCCCAGTATTGCAGATCATAGGAAAATGTGCCACAAAACTCATTAGAGTTCCTGATACATTGATGGTATTAGATGATGGAATTTTACCAAAAGAGGCTTATCCTCTAATACGAGCCAGTATGCTTTTATGTCATAAAAACAAACTTTTATGTCATATCCAAAATGTTTTCTCCTATTTCTTTAATGTCAGCTTTTCAGAAAACTTCCACATAGCCATTCTTAAGAGAACTTATTTGAGAGTACAGGCTGATTTTAAACACTAATCTATAAATCTATAGAAAGATCCCAATTTGCCTTATGCATAAATACTAGGTCACTGTCAACTATCATAAATTTTTAAATTAAATGAATTAATGTAAAGGAAAAATTTTAACCTAGAATTCATGTGAGTTTTAGAAATTCTTTGAATTAATTAAAATTTTATGCAAAATGTTATATACATATGTGCTGTATAATATATTTTTTCAGAGAATAGGTTCATAAGCTTTCTTCTGATTGCCAAAACTATATGTGACCCAGTAAACTATAAGAGTCACTGGTATAAATTACTGCTCCAACATAAACAGTTCACCATTTACACTGTGAAGACCTACATTACATTCCATATGGGAAGAACTCTGCTTTTTTAAGTTTGAATCTGTGCAATTGCAGGATGTTGTAAATGGCTTTCCTATTAAAGGATCATTTAGCGAAAGGAAAGGGGAGAAAAGGAGGAAACTAGCTTTATAGAAACTATTTAGTATGAATCAAGCACTTACACATACAATATCGAATATAAACCTCTCAACACTTTAAGTATATTAGTAAAGTGTATTATTATTCCAGATTTAACAGGTGAGGAAACTAAGGCCAAAAAGGCTAAGTGACTTATCTAAGATCCCACAGCTAACCAGTGGTATTAACAGAACCCTGATTCAAAGTCTGTGCTGTCCAGCTACAAAGTTCCTATACCTTCCTCCATACCACCCAGCCTATCTGATTGAAATAGTGAATTTTCTCTCCTTCTTTACTGGTGGAATAAACTTTATGGAAAATTACTAATTGTCTTATCATCCTGTTAAGTAGGTCTGAAATTTGCTCATATTCATTTCCAAACTGTCTTCACTGAGATCAATATCTCATGCCTAATCTACTACAGTTTCCCACTGTCCTTACCTGCAAGCAACCTTCTTCCCTCAGTTCCACCCTACAACCAATGAGATTTGTGAAATGGTATCTGATCATTGTCAGAATGCCTGTATGACTTCCCATTGCCATCAAAATTCAAACTCTAATCATAGTTTATAAGGCCTTTCTTGAACTGGACTCTGTTTTCCAAGGTCACTCTCACTGCTCTTAGATTTCAGCCACAATTAAACTACTCATAGTTCCTTATATACTAACTGTCTCTTCGTACTTCTATTTGAAGCATTCTTATTTCTGTTTACCCTTTTGTCTTGAAAAGCTGTTCATATAGCATTTCTTCATGGAATTCATACTTAATTCCTCAAGTCTGGAACTAAGCACTTTCCAAGTGCTCATAGAAAATATTTTACTTACTCTTATAGTGGCATTGAGACCGCTCTCATATACAGAGTTTCTGTGTGCGTTAGATAAATATGTTCATTTAGGAACACAGTACCATGTAAGGCCACAAACTTGGATCAGAGAGGATGGGGCTACATTTCATGCTTCACTTACCTCTTTTCCATGTTCTCTCATGTCAGGCACAATTTGCACAACCTTAAATAATGGTTCTGTGTAGCATTTATCAAATGGCATTGTAGTCACCTGTCCACTTACCTGCATCTCCTTCTGAACTCCAAGCTCACTAAGGACAGGGATTACATTGTATTCATTGTCATACCCCCAGCCCCTAGCATAGAGCCTTTCAGGTAGCAAGCACTCAATAAATATTTGATGGTTAAATTAATGACCAAGTTAAGAATGAACATCTTAAAAATAGTAGTTTGCAGTAGACAGTGCACTTTAGAAATTGGTAAAAAGAAGATGATAGAAAAAATGCTAATATTAACTACAGATTTACTTTAAGACAACAAACATTGAGTGTCTACATGGTGGAAACTATTATGAGAAAGGCAGTCTTTGGCCATATAAAACTTGCAATCTAATTAAGATAAGACATGTATGAAGTGAAAAAAAATCTAATTAAAAAGATAAGACACATATACAACTGATTAAAACAAAAATGGAATATGGCATGTGCTATGAGATTTATAGTTTAAGTTCTAGAAAATCAGGGAGAAGGAAGGAATTTCTTCAAGTTAAGTGAAGGATTCCTAACGTTTCATGGGGAAGGTGATAATAGACCTAGATCTTGAATTATCAGGAGATTTCAGTAAGGAAAAGTGTTGAGAGGAGGGCGTAGTCAGGAGGGAACATTCCAGGCAAAGGAAATAACACAGGCTGATTAGAAAGCACAGGGCTTCTCTGAAGAGCATTTTAACTACAGATAAGGCTGGAAAGATAGGCAGGGTATTTGGTTATAGAAGGCCTTAATTGCTATGCTAGGGAGTTTACATTTTAGCAGTGGGGAGCTATTAAAGATTTTAAAGAAGGAAAGTAACATTCTCAGCTGTAGTTTAGAAAATCATTTGGAAAGTTATTTTTGTGTCTCGCCTCTCTTTTGCCCATGTTCCCAATGAAATTGAAATTTTCAAACACCAAGAATTAGAGACCAGTTAAAGAATCTCACTCTTCCTATATTCCCAGTCTATTTCAGTGCCAGATTCTATCCAGATTCTACCTTTAGTTGACCTTCTGTCTTAAGCTTGTAGTCTCCCGCTGTCTAAATAGTTTCTAAGCCCCGGGTGTCAGCAAAGCTCAAACGGCTGTTGAGAAAAGACAACAGAGGGGTTTGTCCGAGACTGACAGCCAAAGCTCTGCAACTTTCAAGAGATTTCAGGAAATGGCCTCCCTGCTATTATCATGTGACTCAAGGCATCTGGTAACATCCTGTCACTATCTTCTCTTACCTTATTTAAGATACTAAAGGACAACCTTCTCATTAAACTTGAACCTAAAGAATAAGCAAGTATAAGTCTAAAATGAATTTCTTTTGTCATTCTCAAAATTCAAAGAAACTTTAGACTTAATATTGTCAAAATGAAACTGAATAAGAACTTTTAGGTACTACGGATTGCCCATACTGACTATAAATAAGCAAGCTATTCCTTATAAGAAATCCACAGATCTTGCTGAAGGACAGTAGCCCTACGAAGGAACATATCTCTACACAACAGTTGCTGGGGATTTCCTAAGGGTCCTCCATAATGTTACCATGTAGGTAGCAGGGTACTGGGTAAAATGCAACGGGAAGAACTAAAAATGCAAGAACCACTGAGGGACTAATTCAAGAGTAATTGGGGTCTAAAATGAAGTATGAGCTAAGGAATGGAAAAGAGGGAATGGATCCAAGATAAATCACAGAACTAACACAGTTTTGTGCCTAACTGAATATGGAGCCAAAGGAAGTTTTGATTTTTTTTAAGTAAAATATCACCTTAAAGTTTTCAGGTTTGGTTTGGGGAAGGTTGCCGATACCTTTAACAGATGAGGAAGAGAAAATAAAGTAGGTTTAGAGGGAATGTAATGATGTTGGGATATACTGAGTTTGAAGTGCTCGTGGACACTAGTATAAAAATGTCAGTCCAGTATTTAGAGGTTCAGACTGGAATTCAAAGGAGAGTGAAAACTATATGGGTATGTAAAGCAGAGACATTACTTTGTCAACAAAGGTCCGTCTAGTCAAGGCTATGGTTTTTCCAGTAGTCACGTATGGATGTGAGAGTTGGACTATAAAGAAAGCTGAGCACTGAAGAATTGATGCTTTTGAACTATGGTGTTGGAGAAGACTCTTGAGAGTCCCTTGGACTACAAGGAAATCCAACCAGTCTATCCTAAAGGAGATCAGTCCTGGGTGTTCATTGGAAGGACTGATGTTGAAGCTGAAACTCCAGTACTTTAAAGGGCCACCTCATGCAAAGAGTTGACTCATTGGAAAAGACCCTGAAACTGGGAATTATTGGGGGCAGGAGGAGAAGGGGATGACAGAGGATGAGATGGCTGAATGGCATCACCGACTCGATGGATATGAGTTTGGGTAAACTCCTGGAGTTGGTGATGGACAGGGAGGCCTGGCGTGCTGTGATTCGTGGGGTCGCAGAGTCGGACATGACTGAGCGACTGAACTGAACTTAGAATCCTTCCAGTTATAAACACTTAGTATTCTACAATACAAAACAAAAAGACGTAGGGCTTTTCTTTGTGTGTGCTCACTTACTCAGTCGTGTCCAACTGTTTGCAACTCTATGGATTGTAGCCTGCCAGGCTCCTCTATCCATGGAATCTCCCAGCAAGAGTTTCCATTTCCTTCTCCAGGGGATCTTCCTAACCCTAGAATCAAACCCACATTCCCCTGCATTGCAGGCAGATTCATTACCACTGTGTCACTTTTTATAAGTGTATTGTTTTAGGAGAGGAGACAAAGTCCAGCTGATAGCCTGAAAGGAGATTATCAAAAGACCATTAAGGGATATAACTTGTATTTGTTTCAAGAAATTGTAAAAACCAATTGTCTCTGTTACAAAATATTAATATCTTATATATAAGAAAAATTTGCTTTAGTGCAAGTGATTGGATTTATTGTTGTTGTTCGGTCAGTCGATCAGTCAAGTCCAACTCTTTGCGACCCCGTGTACAGCAGCACACCAGGCTTCCCTGTCTTTCACCAACTCCCGGAGCTTGCTCAAACTCATGTCCATCGAGTCAGTAATGCCATCCAACCATCTCATCCTCTGTCATCCCCTTCTCCTACTGCCTTCAATCTCTCCCAGTATCAGAGTCTTTTCAAATGAGTCAGGTCTTCACATCAGGTAGCCAAAGTATTGGAGCTTCACTTTCAGCATCAGTCCTTCCAATGTATATATTCAGAATTAATTTCTTTTAGGATTGACTGTTTTGCTCTCCCTGCAGTCCAAGGGATACTCAAGAGTCTTCTCCAACACCACAGCTCAAAAGCATCCATTCTTCAGTGCTCAGCTTTCTTCACAGTCCAACTCTCACATCCATACGTGACTACTGAAAAAAACATAGCTTTAACTTGACAAACCTTTGTCAGCAAAGTAATGTCTCTGCTTTTAAATATGCTGTCTAGGTTGGCCATAGCTTTTCTTCCAAGGAGCAAACGTCTTTTCATTTCATGACTGCAGTCACCATCTGCAGTGATCTTGGAGCCCAAGAAAATAAAGACTGTCACTGTTTTCCATTGTTTCCCCATCTATTTGCCATGAAGTGATGGAACCGGATGCCATGATCTTCATTTTTTTGAATGTTGACTTTTAAGCCAGCTTTTTCACTCACCTCTTTCACTTAAATCAAGAAGCTCTTTAGTTCCTCTTTGCTTTATGCCATAAGGGTGGTGTCATCTGCATATCTGAGGTTATTGATGCTTCTCCTGGCAATCTTGATTCCAGCTTGTGCTTCATCCAGCCCAGCATTTCTCATGATGTACTCTGCATATAAGTTAAATAAGCAGGGTGACAATATACAGCCTTGACGTACTCCTTTCCCAATTTTGAACTAGTCCATTGTTCCATGTCCAGTTCTAAATGTTGCTTCTTGACCTGCATACACATTTCTCAGGAGACAGGTAAGCTGGTCTGGTATTCCCAACTCTTGAAGAATTTTCCAGTTTGTTGTGACCCACACAGTCAAAGGCTTTGGCATCGTCAATAAAGCAGAAGTAGATATTTTCTGAAACTCTCTTGCTTTTTCTGTGATCCAAAGGATATTGACAATTTGATCTCTGATTCCTCTGCCTTTTCTAAATCCAGCTTGCACATCTGGAAGTTCACAGTTCATATACTGTTGAAGCTTGGCTTGGAGAATTTTGAGGATCACTTTACTAGGGTGTGAGATGAGTGCAACTGTGCAGTAGTTTGAGCATTCTTTGGCATTGCCTTTGGGATTGGAATGAAAACTGACCTTTTCCAGTCCTGTGGCCACTGCTGAGTTTTCCAAATTTGCTGACATATTGAGTGCAGCACTTTCACAGCATCATCTTTTAGGATTTGAAATAGCTCAACTGGAACTCTATCCCCTCCACTAGCTTTGTGCGTAGTGATGCTTCCTAAGGCCCACTTCACTTTCCAGGATGTCTGGCTCTAGGTGAGTGATCATACCATCATGGTTATCTGGGTCATTAAAATCTTTTTTGTGTAGACATTGTATGTATTCTTGCCACCTCTCTTAACCTCGTCTGCTTCTATTACGTCCATACCATTTCTGTCCTTTATTGTGCCATCTTTTCATGAAATGTTCCCTTGGTATCTCTAACTTTCTTAAAGAGATCTCTAGTCTTTCCTATTCTATTGTTTTCCTCTATTTCTTTGCATTGATCAGTGAGGAAGGCTTTCTTATCTCTCCTTGCTATTCTTTGGAACTCTGCATTTAGATGGTTAATTTTTTCCTTTGCCTTTGCCTTTCACTTCTCTTCTTTTCTCAGCTATTTGTAAGGCCTCACCAGACAACCATTTTGCCTTTTTGCATTTCTTTTTCTTGGGGATGGTTTTGATCACCACCTCCTGTACAATGTTAAACCTCTGTCCGTAGTTCTTCAGGCACTCTATCAGATCTAATCCCTTGAATCTATTTGTCACTTCCACTGTAAATTGTAAGGGATTTGATTTAGGTCATACCTGAATGGTCTAGTGGTTTTCCCTACTTTCTTCAATTTAAGTTTGAATTTGGCAATCAAGAGTTCATGAACTGAGCCACAGTCAGCTCCCAGTCTTGTTTTTGCTGATTGTATAGAGTTTCTCCATCTTCGGCTACAAAGAATATAATCAATCTGATCTCAGTATTGACCATCTCGTGATGTCCATGTGTAGAGTCATCTCTTGTGTTGTTGGAAGAGGGTGTTTGCTATGGCCAGTGCATTCTCTTGGCAAAACTGTTAACCTTTGCCCAGCTTCATTTTGTACTCCAAGAGCAAACTTTCCTGTTACTCCATGTATCTCTTGACTTCATACTTTTGCATTCCAGTCCCCTATGATGAAAAGGACATCTTTTTTTCATATTAGTTCTAGAAGGTCTTATAGGTCTTCATAGAACTCTTCGACTTCAGCTTCTTCAGCATTGTTGGTTGGGGCATAGACTTGAATTACTGTGATATTGAATGGTTTGTCTTTGAAATGAACAGAGATCATTCTGTCATTTTTCAATTGCACTCAAGTACTGCATTTCTGACTCTTCTGTTGACTCTGAGGGCTACTCCATTTCTTCTAAGGGATTCTTGCCTACAGTAGTAGATATAATGGTCATCTGAGTTAAGTTTGCCAATTCTAGTCCATTTTAGTTCACTGATTCCTAAGATGTCGATGTTCACTCTTGCTATCTCCTGTTTGACCGCTTCTAATTTACCTCGATTCATGGACCTAACATTCCAGGTTCCTATGCAATATTGTTCTTTACAAACTTTGGACTTTACTTTCACCAGAAGACACATCCACACCTGGGCATTGTTTCTGCTTTGGCTCAGCCTCTTCATTCCTTCTGGAGCTATTTCTCCACTCTTCTCCAGTAGCATATTGCGCACCTACCTACCTGGGGAGTTCATCTTTCAGTGTCGTATCTTTTTGCCTTTTCATACCATGCATGGTGTTCTCAAGGTAAGAATGCTGAAGTGGTTTGCCGTTCTCTTCCCCAGTGGACCACATTTTGTCAGAACTCTCCACCATGACTCGTCCATCTTGGGTGGCCCTGCACAGCATGGCTCATAGTTTCATTGAGTTAGACAAGGCTGTGATCTATATGATCAACAAGGGAAACAAAAGTCAAAGGGAAATACAAAAGGGAGAGAAGGAAAATATCATTTGGACGTGTGAGAGAAAAAAAAATCTGATACCAAGCTATAAACAAAGCCAATAATGGAGCAGAAGTTGCCTTGACTTCTGTTGTGCTGTCGTATCTTGTGACTTTGGGACATATTTATTTTTCTTGTCATTTATATTCAAAATGTATACTTTAAAACATTAAAATTATTTTCCTTTCCTTTATTCCTCTGGGATTTTGTTATATATTTGTTATATATTTTGTCATATCACATGACAGTAAAATAAGAGACAAAGAAGAGAAATTTATAATTGTACATGAAAATATTAACATATCTTTTTTTTATATACCCCTTGCGTGGCCCAAATTACCAAACCCATTGAGAGAAAAGGGACTAAGAATGGAGGCCAAGAGTAGAAATGAAACTTTCACTGTATCGTCTTCATATTCATTCATCTGCTTTGGTTCCTTAACTGTGGAAATGACAGAAAACATTGTCTCTCATCTGACTACTCTTTGGATTCTACATAAAAATTATCACAAAGTTTATTATTTCTGTATAAATTTCATCATAATTACTTTTTTGTATAAATGTTTTTTACATTGATAACTTTTAAAGACATTTTTAAAAACCACCTTACCTCTTTCAACTTATGCAAAATTTGAAAGAATACCCTATTAGTAAAGGATAAAAAAAAATAGCTTTTAACTCTTACCAGAACCAATTTCCTTGCTATTTGCCCAAAAGTCCTTTCTACCTCCTCCATTGGCAGTAGGCAGCTTAACCAGTACCTAGCATAATACCTGACACATAGTAGGTATTCAGAAAATATTTGTTGAATAAATGGATCTGTTATTCAGCAGATATTAGAGAAAATGCTATGGACTAGACACTGTTCTGGGACCAAGTCCTTACTTTTATGGAGCATATGGTATATTGGGAGAGATGGATGAGTAGGTAACATATATGAAGTAATTAGAAATTTGAACACTTACTGAATATTTAATTATATTAGGGATTATTGTTAATATATTGAGTGTGATAGCCATCCTATGGTTATATTTTTCAAGTCATTTTATTTCAGAGATACATATTTATGTGCTAAATGGTATATGGGATTTATATAAAGACGATAATTGTGGTTGAGAGGCTTGAGTAGGAGGAATAAATGAAATAAATTGTCTATGAGTTATAATTGTTCAAGCTGGGTGTTGGATACCTACAGGCTGATTATACTCATGTGTGTCTATTTTCATTTTTTTAGATATTTTTCTTAATGAAAAGGTAAAGAGAAAGAGAATGGGAAGAAATGAAATGGAGACAGAAAATATTGGCAACAGAAAAGTAAAATGAGAAAACACATTGAGTTAGTGCACTACAATTATTTATATGTCCTCTTACACAAAACAAAGCAAGTAAAAATGTTTTTTAAGATGAAATTTTTATACTATCACACTTCTTAATCCCTAAAGATTAGTTCTAAGAATAGAAGACTAATGTATACCATTGCATGGATTCTGAATATCCCAAACACCATTAGGATAGTAATCTCAAAAAAAAATCATAGACCGGAAAGCTTAGACCATATAATATCTGTTTTTGTAAATTCTCATTTTTTTTCTTACAGCATAATTAACCATATTTCAGTATATAACATGCTAGACTAATACTCTGGAATTACCTATCCTGCTCCTTACTTGTCACAGATACCTTTGATAAGGGTATAAGATGATTACTGACCTTGTGTTCACCTTCTTGGTTTTGCCCCTCCTGCTGATTTTGCTTCTGTGAGTGAAATAACAAAGTAAAGTAGCCACTGCCTAATTGTTACTAGATGTTAATACCGTGGAAACCAGTTTCACACCTTATATAGCCCTCTTTTTTGTTTCAGTGTTAATAAGGTATAATTGACACAGAAGAATTGTATATGTTAAATGTGTACAACTTGATGTTTTGATATATATACATTATTAAATGATCACCAAAATCAAGCTAATTAACATATCCATCACCTTCACATAGTTACCATTTTCTTTCTTAGCAAATTTCAAGTATACCATGCAGTACTGTTATACTTGCTGTATATAGTAACTGTAGTCACTATGATGTACATTAGATCTCCATAATTTATTCATCTTGCACAACTGAAACTTTGTACCCTTTCACCAACATCTGCCCATCTCCTCCCATTGATCCCCTCACTCCTGGCAACCACCATTCTACCTCTGCTTCTATGAGCTTGACTGTTTTTAATTCCACATGTAAGTGAAATCATACAGTATTTCTACCTCTTTCCTACTAATATTTGTCACAACTCTTATGTTTCTAATTGGGATCACTGAGTTGTACAATTAAAATGATCAGGACATTTATTAGTGACCCCAGAAATCTCAGGACAAGACAGTACCTGAGTTATATTTGACCCAAGGCTACCTTATTCTCTAGATGGAGAAATCACCTGTATTTTGTTCATGTTAGATTTCTCAGTTTGACTTTCACAAGGGAGTTGGTCAATTCATGACCATTATCAAGTCCCCGCTATGAACTTAAAGCTCACAAGGCCAGACTTTCACATCAAGGAACTTAATTATCTGCAATGCACTCCTTGCGGAATCTTGTAGAAGCCCAGTTTTCTTAAATTCCTGCTGCTACTATGCATTCTACTACAGAGTTTCCTAGGATACTCAGTGAGAAACAACATGATCCTGTTCTAGTCCCCTCACACCTTTTACATGTTCTCAGCTGTGATTTCTTGGCCTTGGTTAACCTGCACTGCTCTGTGGCAGATCAAAAATCCCTCTTCTCCTCTCACTCTCCCCCTACAGTAGAACTTGATTTCCTTGGACAAACATGCCAGCCTCTTACTGAAAGCTAAGATGCCAGATAAAGAGAGAAAACAAGATGAGTGGCACCCATAACAGCCTGCCATTTTCAGACAGGGCTGACCTGAAATGTGCCTACCCTAGAAACGAATACCACTGCCAGATCCCACTAACCAGAGGCATGATAAAAATGCAAGAGCTTTGCCCTCTCCACATGGGAGTACATCCTACAAGAAATGCAGCTTCCACTGCTGTCGTAACCCCCAAAATTCTACCCCAGAAAATACTACATTCTGCCAACTCCACGTATGATGTTGTCTTCTTCTTGTTGTTGTTCAGTCGCTGAGTTATGTCCGACTCCTTGTGACTTCATGGACTGCAGCACACCAGGCTTCCCTGTCCTTCACTATCTCCTGGAGTTTGCTCAAAGTAATGTCTCTTGAGTCGGTGATGCCATCCAACTATCTCACCCTCTGTCACTCTCTTCTCCTGCCCTCAGTTTTTCCCAGCCTCTGGATCTTCTCCAAGATCTACACTGATTGTGCAGTTTGAGGAACCCCATTGTCTCCACACAAGACTTGGTCTTGCAAATTCCAGCCCCACAACGTGGCAGCCTCTTTTAGTGCAAAGTGACTTGCTCTCCACACTGGCCTATACTTAAACAAAAATTACAGTTTGAGGTCCCAAACAAACATGAACCGCAAATGAATCTCGTTATCTAATAAAGCTGTCATCAATCGGGTTACACAATAAAATCACATTGCATTCTAGGTGAATAAAACAAAAATGATACTGGAGCTTTATCCCAAGAAACTCTGCTTCTTACTGATGTAGAGTGGACCTGGGTATCACTGTTTACTAAAAGCACCTAGATGATTCTGATGGCTTCATAGCACTGGTCTGGTATGATATATTGCCACTTCCACCGAAGATATTGTTCAGTAAGTCTAGGTTTGTGATTTCTGCTTGAAGTCAGGCCTCTCCCAGAGTTTCAGTTGCAGTCTCCACCAGGCCCTTCACACCAAAGTCGGTGCGGGACAGAGAGCAGAAGGTGCCTGAAACCTGAACTCTGTACGCCTGGTTCTCCTCTCCTCCACCATGTATCTTCTCCATAAGTGATGTGGCTGTTTTCACACAGTGAATTCAAAACCCTTTCTTTCCTCCCTAACCTGACCATCTATAGCCTCAAATGTTGGTATAACGCCTTTGGCCATCACACCTGGGTTCTCATTCCCTCCAGGTATCACTAATGAAAGAGGAGTGGGGAGAGGGCAACAGCTCCCTCTCCAAACCTCTGTTAAATACAGAAGTACCTTGAACTTCTGCTTGTGTAATAATAATACTGCTGAATATTGTTACTGTCTCCTCCACTGTAAGCGCTGCAAAAACTGCAACAGGGCTTGGTACTTCGTGGGTGTTCAGTGAAATGTTTGATTGATACATAAATGAACTAACAAATGAATAGATGGAGAAGACCTATTTCTATCACAGAAGTGAAAAGATGCTGTCATGGCTTCACTGTTAGGGGCCAGCATGTTACATGGATCGTTGGAACAACAAGCAGAGGATTGGGGGAGCAGAACTCATAATCTTAGCCTGAAAACTCAACACTTGCTCTTTTTCTTAAGCACAGGCTGCCTCTTTTCAAGGCACCTAAACATGTGCCATCTCCTTGTGCTCCATTTCTGCTTTTCTTCTTAGACCTCCCACATTGTAGCGGTCTGATTGTTATAAAATGCTCAGTTCTGCTTGCTTCGCCTTTACCATTTTCCAGCTCAATAGTAACCTACTTGTTATGTCCCTCCTTAAAATAACAGTGGGAGCTTTCCAGCTCTACAGCAGAGTTTCAGAGAGATTAGTTAAATGTACAGTAAGTCCTGTCTTACTCATTTTCTGACTTCTGCAGTGTTTTGAAAGTACTGAATGCTAAGACTGCTTATCCACAAGACCTTTTGAGTAATGGTATGTTTATTTTAGAATTTCGACCTAAATGGTAATTGTATCACTGCATGTGGGAGAATGAAGCCAAGGTGTTTCAGTAATCATATAGTACCAGGGGCTTGCTGCCTCCAACGACTTAGGGCAGATGAGTCTGGTGCCTCTGTTCTGAAGGATTGGGGTTCAAGGAGAAATAAGCAGGAAGAACAGGATGAAAATCAGCTCCCTTTGCACTCTAGCTCACGTGATACATTTTGAATCAAGGGACACTGTTTCTCTTCAACATTAGCTACTATTAAGGAGACCCTCAGTGGCTCCTGAAGAGTTTAGGGTTTGAAAGGTACATGGCCTTTGAATCTCTCAAGGCTCTACAGAAATGGAGAAGATAAGTGGGGTCAGCAATACTGAGGTCTATTTCTGTGAGTTCTGAAAATTACTAAGATCCAAATCCAGCAACATCTGTTTTACCTACTTACCAATACCTTTATCCTTTGGGCTTAAGATAGTATTTTTGAAAATATTGTGCACAGACCTGCTTTAGAATCATCTAATGGTGTTTGTTTAAAAACAAAAAACCATGTTTCTGAACCCCAGATCTATTGCTTATTAGCAGAATCTCTGAATGAGGCCTCAAAGTTACCCTGACCAAACCACTCAGCTGATTGTCTTGAACCATAAAGTCAAGACTGCTGGCTTGAGATTCCACCAATATTAAGCTTCAGATAAGCTTTAAATATTCCCAAGAGACAATAGCATTGTGAGCAAGTATTAGTCATTTTTCTTGAAGAATCTGAGATCAGCTTATGATAAAGTAATTGAGAAGAACGTGAGGACACAAACACCCAAGGAGGAGAAACAGGATACCACATATAGAGAGAGAATGCCAGAGAGCCCAAGAAAACCTTCTCTACTTCACTCTTTTGCCCTCAGTTATTTGTCCTGTATCATAGTTTGGTTCAGATCAATAGGTGTATATTGAGTCCCTGCCATGTCTAGGGCATTAGAGATAAAAAGATACGGGGAACTTCCCAGGTGGTCCAGTGGTTAAGACTCTGTGCTTCCACTGCAGGGGGCGCAGGTTCGATCCCTGGTCAGGGAACTAAGATTCCACATGCCATACAGTGTGGCCAAAAAATAAATAAACATAAACAACACTGTCACTGTCCAAGAGGAGTTTACAATTTGCTAGAGAAGCAGACCCTTAAATAGGCAATTTACATTGATGTAAGCCAAAGATAAAGATTTGCACAAAAAACCTGGGGGCTAAGAAGAGGGTCTCCTAATGCAAACTTGGCTCCTAGACAAGGAATTGCCTGAGTAGGGGAATAAGTAGAAATTAGGCAGGTGGGAGTGGGGGTTGTTTTGAGGAGAAACTAAAACCCAGGAGTTGGTGGAAGCTGGAGCCTGTTTCCAACAGACAGTGTACAACAAAAAAGACTCTGAGTCCTAAAGTGATCCCTATCAGGGGACTGATTACAGTCCACAGCTGAAGTACAAGGAGTAGAGAAAGGTAATCAATGATCCTGGATCCGTAGACATAGGCAAGCCAGGGAGATGTGTGTATGTCTTGATAATTTTTCAAAGCCCTCCTTTGCTAGGCACCTAGACTTCTTGGAGCAGTCCTTCCTATTTATTCCAAGTTTATAGTCTCAAACTGTTCATTGCAGTTGCTCCAAAAACATGTTAGAACCAGTTTATGGGCCCTCCCTTCCCTGGTAGCTCTACAGTAAAGAACCCACCTGCCAGTGAAGGAGACATGGGTTCTGTCCCTCATCCAGGAAGATCCCCTGGAGAAAAGAATGGCAACCCACTCCAGTATTCTTGCCTGGGAAATCCCATGGACAGAGGAGCCTGGAGGGCTACAGTCCGTAGGGTCACAGAAGAGTTGGACATGACTTAGCAACTAAACAACAACGTTGGCCCTCTCTGGGATATTGTGCACATAATTGCAATAACTAATATGTTGAAAATACTATAAAAATTGTTCAAAATAGAGATTTGAGAATGTTTTGGCAATCACTGGAAGGATATAGGAAAAATAGGAATGTTAATGATTTCTGGGAGTAGGGGACTAAGAAGAAATGTAAGAGAAGTTTAGGTCTCACTGCTTACCCCTTTATATTGTTAGTTCTAACAATATACGTGATAAACAGTTCTGTTTACCATGTATATTTACTGCCTATTCAGTTCAGTTCAGCTCAGTCATGTCCAACTCTTTGCGACCCCATGAATGGCAGCATGCCAGGCCTCCCTGTCCATCACCAACTCTCGGAGTCTACCCAAACCTATGTCCATCGAGTTAGTGATGCCATCCAGCCATCTCATCCTCTGTCATCCCCTTCTCCTCCTGCCCCCAATCCTTCCCAGCATTAGGGTCTTTTCCAATGAGTCAACTCTTCGCATGAGATGGCCGAAGTATTGGAGTATCAGCTTCAACATCAGTCCTTCCAATTAACACCCAGGACTGATCTCCTTTAGTATGGACTGGTTGGATCTCCTTGCAGTCCAAGGGACTCTCAAGAGTCTTGTCCAACACCACAATTCAAAAGCATCTATTCTTTGGCACTCAGCTTTCTTCACCGTCCAACTCTCACATCCATACATGACCACTGGAATAACCATAGCCTTGACTAGATGTACCTTTGTTGGCAAAATAATGTCTCTGCTTTTAAATATGCTATCTAGGTTGGTCATAAACTTCCTTCCAAGGAGTAAGCGTCTTTTAATTTCATGGCTGCAATCACCATCAGCAGTGATTTTGGAGCCCAAAAAAATAAACTCTGACACTGTTTCCACTGTTTCCCCATCTATTTCCTATGAAGTGATGGGACCAGATGCCATGATCTTAGTTTTCTGAACATTGAGCTTTAAGCCAACTTTTTTACTCTCTTCTTTCACTTTCATCAAGAGGCTCTTTGGTTCTTCTTCACTTTCTGCCATAAGTGTCATCTGCATATCTGAGGTTATTGATATATCTCCCAGTAATCTTGATTCCAGCTTGTGTTTCTTCCAGCCCAGCGTTTCTCATGATGTACTCTGCATATAAGTTAAATAAGCAGGGTGACGATATACAGCCTTGACGTACTCCCTTTCCTATTTGGAACCAGTCTATTGTTCCATGTCCAGTTCTAACTGTTGCTTCCTGACCTGCATACAGGTTTCTCAAGAGACAAGTCAGATGGTCTGGTATTCCCATCTCTTTCAGAATTTTCCACAGTTTATTGTGATCCACACAGTCAAAGGCTTTGGCGTAGTCAATAAAGCAGAAACAGATGTTTTTCTGGAACTCTCTTGCTTTTTCAATGATCCAGCGGATGTCGGCAATTTGATCTCTGATTCCTCTGCCTTTTCTAAAACCAGCTTGAACATCTGGAAGTTCACAGTTCACATATTGTTGAAGCCTGGCTTAGAGAATTTTGAGCATTCCTTTACCAGTGTGTGAGATGAGTGCAATTGTGCGGTAGTTTGAGCATTCTTTGGCATTGCCTTTCTTTGGGATTGGAATGAAAACTGACCTTTTCCAGCCCTGTGGCCACTGCTGAGTTTTCCGGATTTGTTGGCATATCGAGTGCAGCACTTTCACGGCATTATCTTTGAGGATTTGAAATAGCTCAACTGGAATTCCGTCACCTCCACTAGCTTTGTTCATAGTGATGCTTTCTAAGGCCCACTTAACTTCACATTCCAAGATGTCTGGCTCTAGGTGAGTGATTACACCATTGTGATTATCTGGGTCGTGAAGATTTTTTTTGTACGGTTCTTCTGTGTATTCTTGCCACCTCTTCTTAATATCTTCTGCTTCTGTTAGGTCCATACCATTTCTGTCCTTTATCGAGCCCATCTTTGCATGAAATGTTCCCTTGGTATCTCTAATTTTCTTGAAGAAATCTCTAGTCTTTCCCATTCTGGTGTTTTCCTCTATTTCTTTGCATTGATCGCTGAGGAAGGCTTTCTTATCTCTCCTTGCTATTCTTTGGAACTCTGCATTCAGATGGGAATATCTTTCCTTTTCTCCTTTGCTTTTCGCTTCTCTTCTTTTCCCAGCTGTTTGTAAGGCCTCCTCAGACAGCCATTTTGCTTTTTTGCATTTCTTTTCCATGGGGATGGTCTTGATCCCTGTCTCCTGTACAATGTCACGAACCTCTGTCCATAGTTCATCAGGCACTCTGTCTGTCAGGTCTAGTCCCTTAAATCTATTTGTCACTTCCACTGTATAATCATAAGGGATTTGATTTAGGTCATACTTGAATGGTCTAGTGGTTTTCCCTACTTTCTTCAATTTCAGTCTGAATTTGGCAATAAGGAGTTCATGATCTGAGCCACAGTCTGCTCCTGGTCATGTTTTTGTTGACTGTATAGAGCTTCTCCATCTTTGGCTGCAAAGAATATAATCAGTCTGATTTCAATGTTGACCATCTGGTGATGTCCATGTGTAGAGTCTTCTCTTGTGTTGTTGGAAGAGGGTGTTTGCTATGACCAGTGCCTTCTCTTGGCAAAACTCTGTTAACCTTTGCCCTACTTCATTCTGTACTCCAAGGCCAAATTTGCCTCTTACGCCAGGTGTGTCCTGACTTCCTACTTTTGCACTGCCTATTCAAACAAGGTTAAAAGAGAACTAAAGAGACACATGTATACCATAGCATGGATATGTTTGAAAAGAGGGATTTAATGTATATTAAAAACTAAATTAATGATTCGTTAATAGAACAGTGACAGCAGTGATATCACTATTGTTTTGTCTGTTACAGCTTGAGAAAAAAATGGGATTAGACAGATATCAATTTTGTGTATCCTTTATAAATTTGTCCTTTCTTTTTTCAGTTTGCAGCTCATCTTGTGAAGATGAAATATCCAAGAATCTGTATTCTAGATGGTGGCATTAATAAAATCAAGCCCACAGGCCTCCTCACCGTTCCATCTCCTCAAATATGAAGAACAAGAGCATGGCTGTTAAAAGGACAGAGTAGCTTCACCTCCACCAGCACAACTGTCCACAGCCTTGCCACTCTGACAGAACTAGAATTCCAGATTGTTACATCTTCATAAAGTTTTGTCATGAGACATTTATTTTTTAAAACGCACGACCCAAATGTCCAGCTATCCAGGAAACAAACTTGACTGTACATGTATTGCTGAAAGAATTTTCTTAATGGTGAAATCTGACCATGTATTTTTACCACATCATCACAAAGCCAGAAGAATTCAACTGACGAGGCAGGTTTAGCATTATCAAGAAATCTTGTTGCACTGAAAAGGCTGTCTTCCACAGCACTGAACAGACAGTCCTAACAGAGGTATTCTTTAGAAATATAGACTGAATGTGGGCTGAAATCATTCTTGCATGATAAAGAAAAGTGAGAAGCTATTTACAGTACATTCCTTATAGTACATGTTACATTTGGTAACTCTTTTTTGGCCCAGACATGTGTGTGTGCATTTAGAGGGAGCATTATTTAGCCCATTGGAGAAAGTAATAACAGTTCTAGAAAAATGAAAGTCAGGAACTATTCATATTATATAGAATATTGTTCAGCTTCTGCAGCTGAGACACTAAAAATAAGAGTGACTTAGACAAAATAGAACTTTATTTTTCTCTCATGTAACACCCTACAGAGTCAATGTAGGGTAGTGTATTGGATTCATAGTGATTAAGAACTCAGGTATCTTTTTTCATTGCTCTACCACCCGCAACCCTGGGTTTCTGTCTCATAGATCAAGATGGCTGTTCAACCCCCACCATCACATTCACAGTTTGGAAGGAAGGGAATCTCAGAGGAGGGAGGGGGGAAAAGAAGAGAAGGTAAAAATAGGGAGGAAGAAGAGAAGGGAGGGCATGTTCCTTCTCTTTAAGGGCACAAACCAGAAGTTGTACATGTTACTTCTGCATACATACTGTTAGCCAGAACTTAGGCATGTGGCCACAATTAGCTATCAAGAAAACTTGAAATATGGTTTTGATTGGGCAGTCACTTACCCAGTTAAAATTTTTATTACTGTTTAGGAAGAGGAGAACACATTAAAGGACAGCTGGCAGCCTCTGCCCCATAATTCTAAAAATCAAGCATTTCATTGAATCTAAGATATATCACAGTTTTATGCACCATGAAGAAAAATGCAGCCAAATAAACTGTGACACCCTATCAATTATAGGATTCATTTCCATTTCAGAAATGTGAAAAAATATGCATCTTAGAATTATTAAAATACAGTATGTCTTTTTGACTATTTTCAATTTTGTTTTAACTAAAACATGTTCTTTTATCTTTAACTTATATTCCTCTTTTCAGTATTAGGACTACGTAAGTAGAACATTTCAATAAGAACCTCAGTCCAACTTTCTGGACTATGGTTTTATCACTGCAGTTTGTTTTGATGTTTTTTGTCATCTATGTTTTTTATTCAGATATAATTTATGTACCTTAAAATTCACCCTTTTAGAATGTATAATTCATGTTTTTTAGTAGATTCACAAACCTGTGCAATAACCACTGTTAATTGCAGAACATTTTCAAAACTCAAAAAAGAAATCCTCTACCTATGAGCAGTCATTCCCCATTGACCCCCTCCCAAGATCTTTAATTTGATTTTTATGTATGGAGTGAGACAAGTAGCCAACATCATTCTTGCACGTAGATGTCAAGTTGTCCCAGCAGCTGTGTTGGGTTTTTTTGCTCAATTAAATTATATTCAGTCATTCACCAAATATATTTTGAATACCACTACTTGCAAGACACTGACATAATCAATGGTTGTATCATTCTGTGATCTCCACAGAATATACAAAGAAAAATGTGAGAATTAATGAGAAAAAAAAATTTTACCATGATTCCTCTAACATCATTTACCATCATCTACCCTGGTTAGGAAGATAAGTCATCCTATCCATTCCTTCAGTCTTTGATGACTTATTTGACTGCATAATCAGTGTAGCACTGATGATTGTTTGGAAGAAGTGCTTCTGAGTCTTAACTTTGCATTCCTGAAAAAGCAGAGAAAGATGGAGGAGCAGAGATTTGAACTGAATAGGATGATAGGTAGTGAGAGAGAGGGAAGACCTGAGTGTTGTGAGGGCGGCTGTGTGAGAACACAATAGTAGCCAACCTCCATTACAACTTTGCATTTGTTCTTTCTTAAAATGATACATTTAGGCTTATTTTGAAAAACTTGGAAGTTTTTTTAAAACATTCAAATTATGAATAATATTTAATATTCTCAACAGTAAAATAAGCAAGCATACAATCCCTGCCACATCGACATGCAGGGTATGTTATTTGATGGCAGATGGTTTCAACAAAGTTGACCTCACAACTATATAACCCATGACTTGTAGAGGTCCTTTTTAATATAGTATTGACTCCTACACAGTCACTATCATCACTGTTTATTTTGGCATCATCAGTCTCTTCCCTCTGCCTGGAATGTCCTTATTACCACCACCAGCTCCATAGTCACACACACACACATACATTTACAGGTTCTTCATAATCTAGCACCAGTAGCATGGTCTCCAGTTTTCTCTGACTTCTGTGTGCTGCATTGAGCCTCAAGTCTATCAAAGCATTCCATTCATACTTCTAGTAATGGACTTATTACATCATTTTGCAATTATCTGTTCACATTTGGAACCCCTATTTTTAAAATATGAGCTCCCTTTAAAGTCAGAGTCTATAATTTATACCTTTTGTTATCTTCAGCAACCCAGTACGCTGGTGATGCTTGATATATGTAGAACTGAATCTCTAGCTTAGAGATTTTATATGAATACAAGAAATCCAGGTAATTTTTTTCAAATGCCAAACTCATCTGGTACCTGATGATATATAAATAAATTGAAATTTCAATTCATGGAGTAAAGATAGGGTCTCTAATATTTTACCCAACTCTAAAATTCTATACAACAGGATAAACTAAGTTAGTTGCATCTACTTTCCAAAATATAGAAATGCTAAATTTAGAAATATTAATAAAAATATCTCATCCTTAACCAAGACTGAAAGAATAAAACAAATTTCTCATGTCAGCTATGAAGAGGAGCTGGGATATCAGATATAAATATAGGCCCTAGGAGCTGAAGTTCATAGGGATAGAGGCCTTGGGTCATCTGGTAAGGAGTTGGTACTAAGACTCCTTTACAAAGTGACAGTTTCAGAGAACTCTTTGCTCCATGAAAAGACTAGAGATGGCTTTGAGCCAAATCGAGGAAACTATGGGGAAGATGGTCATGGCCTGATATTTTGGGGGAAGACATCTGTTATAGACAGACGGAGGCATTCAATGGAAAGGCTGGATTAAGTCCCCAGACTAGGACAGGCTTTAGGGCATGTATTTATCTGACTATTTAAAAATGAGAATAATGGACCTTCCCTGGTGGCACAGTGGTCAAGAATTTGCCTGCCAATGCAAGAGACGCAGGTTTAAAAAAATGAGAACAATGAATTATATCCAACTTCTGGAAAACATAGTATCAGATATTTGTTTGACTCCTTTGTTTCTTCCTCCAAATAGTTACCAAAAAATACTTCTTTAGAAAAATTAATAGCAAAAGTGTGGTATAGTCTTTCAAGAGGACCTCCGGCAGTAGTCTCATCTGGTGAAATCCACTACAAGGAGAGAAGACTGCTGCCTTGACTGCCATGGGTTGTGGGCCTTTCACTCTGTCAAAGTCATAATAGTCATCTCATTGGTATACTTGCTGTATCTACATATGCCTATTGTTAACCAAATAATGAATTTTTCTTGATCGTTCATTAAGCCAAAGAGTAGAAGCAAAATGATATTATGACTTTTCTTTTTCAGTGTTCAATGTATACTAGTTCTAATAGTTTTACCTCATTTAGTATTAGGACTAGTACACATTGTAAATAAGCTATTTAAAAAGTTAGCTGTGTTTTTTTTTTTAAGTTGCATGTATTTTTATCTTCTCTGAGTAATATTCTTGTTAATATCTTATGATAGGTGCTTGTCACATGAAGACTAAACTTGGATCTTGGCAAATTCCATATTCTATAGATAGACTGTTATATTTGTAGCTGGTACTAGTGACTTTGAGGCCTAACATCTCCTCTTGGAGTGATGCTCTTTGATATCTTTTCTCTTCCCTTTGAGAGGACTCATTTTTAGTTTTCATTGTTTGCAGCATTTCAGTAATACCGCTCCATTCTAATGCTCATGGTGGCCAATAAGCAGTGCATGCATAGATACCCAGGTACAGTATTGCCAGCATTCCTTGATTTCATGTACTAATCCTCAGGGTGATGGAGATGTAAACACTGTCCTATCTTGGCTTAAGACTAATCTCGGAGCTATAGCAAATGCATTTAAAGCTTTATATCAGATTCTAAATACTGCTTCTTGCCACACTGTAAGAGTCAACTTTTGAAACTATTATTGTCGTAATAGGTAGCTGTGACTTTTTGAAAAACATTACCTGGCCTACCAATCTTTTAAAAAGCTGTTATAGTGTGATCGTTTAAGTATTAAAAATCGAGACAGTCCATGCATTAATTTTCTCATTAATGCTGGAAACACTTTTTTTTAACCATTATTAATTTCTTCTCAACTATGTTTGCATACTCTTCAGTCTTTTGTGGTAGAATAATTTACTGTTTTCAGGCTTATAGTTTGTTAGAACTTTCCTAGTGGCTTGGAACTGCTGAATGTGCCCATTTCTTCCCAATTTCACATTCAGTGACCTTGGTAGCTTAAAATTGGCCATGGCAGGAGTATTAAGAAATAGACAGACATCATAAAACATGGCTTTCTTTTCACTCATTTTTATTGTTTTGAAAGCCAGTTAATAATATTTACCAGAAAGCTACTGACTTAAACAATCCTATGCTCAGTATATTATCTGTAGATTATAAATCATGAAGATAAATTTAAAGATCATCCAATCCAAACATCATTACCCAAACAATATAATAACAGTGAAATGATTTTATGCAAATCACATAGCTAGTAAAAGATCCAAAATTACAATTCTGCTTTCCTGATTCTTAACACATTTCTCTGTCTACAACATACAGATGGAGAAGGTAAAAAACACCGATTTTGACCCATTACACACTTATTACAGGACAAATTTAGGTCAGGCCTGTGTTATATTATGCATAGGATATGAAAATGAAGCACAAAAAAATGTTGACTAAGCTCACTGTTAACTAACTCTATGATGTAGAAGCGTCACTTAGTATTAACTCCTAGCAGACGTCTCTCTCACTGCCCCTTCCATATTCATTCACAAAACAGTAAAGATTTCCAAGAAAAGAAACACGATTGAGTATCTGCATTCCCCCAAACTGAGGGAAGAACCACTGTTCTCAGGAACTCCTGCTGTATATTAAGTTACCTCTTCAACTCCAAGACAGTATTAACCAGAAAACACTTCTTTGGTAGAGAACCACAGTGTTTCTATAAACAGTCAAGTCCTTGAAATACCAGGTCAAAGTTGGCCTTTAACCTTTGCCTTCTATGTCTTTGCTAGGCACCAGGCTTGAAGAACTGGAGAAGTCCTTGTATCAGCCTCCCAGTCACATGTGGAAAGCCAAAGAGAGGGACTACAAGGAGAGAGGTTAGTTAGCTAGTTTCTAGGTCTATTAATCATAAAAGAGAAGAAATAGACTTTAGTTAGGTCAGAGGTCAGTTAAGTCATATAGTCAGTTCAGTCATAGGTCAGATAGTTTACTATCTTAAAAAAATTAATTTTATGCCTGAGGTAAACAATCTTGATAATTTATTACTTGTCAGATATTATATCTTTTCTAAAATTATCTTTAAGATCATTAATAATCTCATGTACCATGCATGCATCTCCATGAATTCAACATCAGGTTATAAAGGACCTGAAAGGCATGGGAGGAATATGATCACTGGATTGAGCCCAAATGACACAAAGAGTAATTTGCATACTAATGTACAACCAATAAAAGAGAATCTTTTATTTCAATATGTAATAAGGATTAAAAGCAATCTCTGCGCTCACACACCATCATTAATTATGTTTGGCAATACAAGATTACAGGATAAAACATCTAATGCAGTGGTCAGTATGAACATTTGTTTTTGTTCAGTCTCTAAGTCATGTCTGACTCTTTGTGACCCCATGGACTGCAGCACACCAGGCTCTTCTGTCCTCCACTATTTGCTGGAGTTTGGACAAATTCATGTCCATTGAGTCAGTGATGCTATCTAACCATCCCATCCTCTGTCACCCACTTCTCCTACCATCAATCTTTCCCAGCATCAGGGTGTTTTCTGATAAGTAGGCTCTTTGCATCAGGTGGCCAAAGTTTTAGAGCTTCAGCTTCAGCATCAGTCCTTCCAATGAATATTCAGGGTTGATTTCCTTTAGGATTAACTGAGTTAATCTCCTTGCAGTCCAAGGGACTCTCAAGAGTCCTCCAGAACCACAATTCAAAAGCATCAATTCTTCGGCACTCAACCTTCTTTATGGTCCAACTCTCACATCTGTACATGACTACTGGAAAATCCATAACTTTAGACTAGATGGGCCTTTGTTGACAAAGTGATATCTCTCCTTTTTAATGTGCTGTCTATGTTTGTCAGCTTTTCTTCCAAGGAGCAAGCATCTTTTAATTTCATGGCTACAGTCATCATCCACAATGATTTTGGAGCCCAGGAAAATAAAATCTGTCACTGCTTCCACTTTTTCCCCTTCTATTTGCTTGGAGCTGCCTGTGGCATAGATCATGAACTCCTTATTGCAAAATTCAGGCTTAAACTGAAGGAAGTAGGGAAAACCACTAGACCATTTCAGTACCGTTCAGTTTAATCCCTCAGTTGTGTCCGACTCTGCAACCCCATGAACCGCAGCACGCCAGACCTCCCTGTCTATCACCAACTCCTAGAGTCCACCCAAACTCACGTCCATTGCGTCAGTGATGCCATCCAACCATCTCATCCTCTGTCATCCCCTTTTTCTCCTGCCCTCAATCTTTCCCAGCATCAGGGTCTTTTCAAATGAGTCAGCTCTTCGCATCAGGTGGCCAAAGTATTGAAGTTTCAGCTTCAACATCAGTCCTTCCAATGAGCACCCAGGACTGATCTCCTTTAGGATGGACTGGTTGGATTTCCTTGCAGTCCAAGGGACTCTCAAGAGTCTTCTCCAACACCACAGTTCAAAAGCATCAATTCTGCACTCAGCTTTCTTTATAGTCCAACTCTCACATCCATACATGACCACTGGAAAAACCATAGCCTTGATTAGACGGACCTTTGTTGGCAAAGTAATGTCTCTGCTTTTAAATATGCTATCTAGGTTGGTCATAACTTTGAATCTTATGCAACAATATAGCAACTATTTTAAAATTTCAGTGGTGACTTATAACTTAACATAAAGCAAGACATTATATACTTATACAGAAACTATCCCATAAGATGACAATAGCTCAAGCAGAAGCTGACTTTATTAAGTGCCTTGTAAATAATTAATTCTATAGTTATCATTAACATTCTGAAATGAATTTAAAACTGCCCCTTTTGATTAAGTGAAGTAATATAAAAAGTCATATTGAGGTTCATTACTGTCAGCTACATTAATTTAATTAAATAAAAAAACATAAATTAATGAAATTAATGCAATTATTTAGCCCTTTGAATTACCTTGTCCTGCCTAAGACATTAACTGAGCCTTTTAAAAAGGTGCTAGGCATTTATTGTAAAGCCTGATTCAAATTTTTTTAGAATTTTATTACTTACCAGCTAGAATAAAAAGATGATTTCTAGTATCTGAACAAAATGCTAAGTTAAATATCTGATACAAATTAGTTGTATAAAAATTACCAAAGGATCCCACTGGCAGCTCTAAAGTCTGTCATTCCCAACATAGATGCTAAACCTGACAGGTCTTGGCCCCTGGTCATGTTTTTGTTGCCCCATGAGGGCATATGAGTGATTCAGCTATCAATATCTCAAGGGTAGGTGATATCGTAACCCCTCAGTGACACCTTGCCCCTGACATGGCATGTATATTTTTGTTTACCCAGATCTTGGAAGGCTGGAATGAGGAAGAATTCTGGGCTGGGGTTTCAGATTGGCTGGCAATTGTTTAGTGCTTACGGTTGAGAGAAGGGTTGAACTTTCTCAAGGATCTTTCCTTTCACAACACTAAGTACCCTTAAGCCCCCCAGAATTCTGGTAAATCTCACTTCCTGCAGCACTATTTAGGAAGCTCCACCTCCATCCTCTGTGGCTGTCCTCAGAGCAGGGCCTCCCAACCTCCCATCAGAATTTAATCTCCAATAAATTTTAATATGTTTCAAGATCCCAACACTATCGCATGAAGAATTGTCAGAAGACCACCCCGAGAAAAAGTGCAAGTTCAGAAAGAGGAAAAGAGAAGAGTTAGAGTTTTCCTTTCCCTTAAGAAACCACAGATTAGAGGGAGCATACAGGGAGACTGGGGCTTCTCAGGTGGCGCTAGTGGTAAAGAACCCACCCCCCAATTCAGGAGACGCGGGTTCGACCCCTGGGTCAGGAAGATCCCCTGGAGGAGGGCATGGCAACCCACTCCAGTATTCTTGCCTGGAGAATCCCATGGACAGAAGAGCTTGGTGGGCTATAGTCCGTGGGGTCACAAAGAGTTGGACACGACTGAAGCAACCTAACATGCACAGGGAGACCAAGAGTAAGAAAATCTGGAATCTTCTACCTCTCCACTGTGGCTGCCGGCATGTCCCTGTGCAGTTCACTTAGGCTCTCTAAGGCTCAAGTTCCTCATGTATGAAACAGGAATAAGAGCGCTGATCCAGCCTGTCTCCCAGGCTTATGCTGGAGCTCATGAAAAAGCATTTTATAAAAGGAAAAGTGTTACCCATGTGTAACATGTTTACAATTTTTATGAAAGTCCTAACTGTTCTATAAAACCATCAAGCCAAATTTTTTAGCTACCATGTTGTTTTTAAATAAGAAATTTGACACAATAATGATTACTCTTACAATCCATAAATATGGTCCTATTATATAATATACACACATGGGAAGGCTCTATGAATGGTGATAAGATTGTACACTACACATTGGCTGCTGTTTGGTGAAAAGCAACCATTTTTGTTAAGTCGATAAGTTTTATCCAAGATCTTTTCAGATTTCTCTTTTCTACACTCCCCTTCCCCTAACCCAGTTTTACCAACTTAAAATACCCTCTTTTAAGAATAATCTAAATTATTCTCTCTTGATAAAATCTAGCAGTTTCAGCTTCGCCAATAGTCATCTACACCTCGATGATAGGGATTAACTTCATTTCAAATCCACTCTTCCCTTCAGTTTTATCTCCTTCTTCCCTTGCAGCTCTCTCCTGGACTTCAAAGCAGCTTTGTGGTTTGCCTTGCAGAAAATCAATGGTTGGGAGATGAAAAGCAGCTCTTGTTTATCTCTACCCGCTGAAGGTCATTCTTCTTAGTAGCATCCGTGTGAGATCCACAGCCATTTTTCCTTACAGAAGACAGGAGTAAACTGAATACATACCTGAAAGCCATTATAAGGAGAGAGTGGTGCCCATTTTAAATGAGTAGGATCACAACAGAACAAGAATATATTAGTATGAATAAGTAGTATAATGGAGTACTGCTGTTTGGAGTATAAATTTAGACTTACTGAATATGACCCTGATTTAAAAGGAAAAAAAAAAGCTATGTCTGGACTTAGTTATGAGGCCTAAAATTATAGCAGATATGGCTAGAGTTGTTGGCCTTGCTTACCCAGGTTGTGTATTAGTCCCTTTTCAAACAGTGATGACATATTCTAACCCAGCCCTGTCATATGTATTGCTTAGCTCTCGGGGTTCTTTTTGTTCCAAAGTCATTTCTTTGAGGGCAAGTTTTCATTCTGCTATTTCCCACAGAAACTAGTACATCATCAGCACAGAAGTGGGCTTCAATGTGTGTATATTGAACAAATGGAGAGAATCATTGTTTACAACAAAAAGCATCAATCAACAATGATTGATTAAGTACCAGGTATGTGCCTGCATCCTAGGATAGGCAGTGAGTGACATTAAAGAGGTAGACATGGTCCCTGTTAGAAGGGTTGGCACATACAAAGGAACTGATATAACCTTGTGGCACAGGTTATACACTTGGTCTGTGTGCTCAGCAAAGCTGGGCCAGGCACTTCCCTGTGAGCCAGGGCTCTCCATAATGAGACCACTTCTCAAGATTGGGGGTTGGGGGGCTCTAGTACTTTGGACTTCAACACTTTGCCACTTGCTGAATGTGTGACCTTGAACAAGTTCTGTCTCTTTCAGCCTCAGTTTCCTAATCTGTCAAACAGGATTGATCAGTGCCTGCTTTGTGGACTGGCATGAAGAGTAAAGGGGAAAATGACTGTAAGGCACACAGTGCTTAGTACCTACAGCACATAAAAATAGAAGTAGCTATTTTTATACCTTTTATTGTTAACCTGCCAGAGGAAAGCCTTTTACCTCATTATTAGCTCACCTTTAAAAGCACAATTTCATGATGTCTCCATGCTTGAGGTTTTTTTCCACTCATTATGTGGGAATTAACTAGCCAAGACAGAAAAGATGTTAAGGTTTACAGTGGGCATGACCAGAGCCAGAAAAGAAGGAAATAGGGTCCTTTCTTTTTGAAGTTCACCGTGAAATGAGGGCCATCGGGAAGCTGTGCGTGTTAAACAGCCATGCACTGGGCACCGTGGAATTCTGTGCAGTTCTTGCTGATCCTTGGGGAAACAGCACCTGTGTGCTAGAGTTATTTGCCAGGCGTCCTGAGAGCCATCAGGCAATTGCCTGCTAAAAAGAAAGACACAGCCGCGGCCAGCTGTTGCTGCTCCCGCACTGAACCCTTATAGAACGTCTGCCCTGTGACAGACGAGGAGCTCCTGTGAGGAGCTGTGCAATCCTGCCTCCAGAGCCAGCTTCCCTCTAGCTCTGACTTCTCAATTTCAGGGATCCTATTTTGAGTCAGTTGTACTGAGGGGCAAGCTGAAATGCCCTTTTGGCTGCTGCCTGTTGCTGACACTGTTCTTGCCTTTGTCCTTAACATGCATCTATTTCCTAAAAGCACTGCAAGCTAATTCTGCTGCAGGTGGTGATGGCCCACCGTCCCGGGCACCTCAGCTCTTGCACAGATTAGTACATAATTCTGATGCCACTGAGCACATGAGTGCCATGATAAATCTTTCCTCTGCTGCTTGATTATTGATATCAGTAATAAGTTATTATTTTATTATTTCTAATATTAGTAATAAATTGGGATTTCCAACTTATTACTGCCACCAATGCAGTGGTAAAGAACCCTCCTCCTAATGCAGGAGACACAGGTTTGATCCCTGGTTCAGGGAATATCCTCTGGAGGAGGAAATGGCAACCCACTCCAGTATTCTTGCCTGGGAGATCCCATGGACAGAGGAGCCTGGTGGGCTACAGTCTATGGGATCGCAAAGAGTTGGACACAACTTAGTGACTAAAAACAACAACAAAGTAATAAGTTAGTATTTTGAGGATTCAAATACTATCTGAGGATTCATAGGCTCTGGTAAGAAGGAAGAAATTTTAATTCACGACATTGTTACTCTCTTCCTGTTTCTACTCTAGAAGCAGTCTAATTGTTTAATCTAAAAAAATATATACACAGTGATTCCTTGAAACAAGTTTTCTATTGGGATATTTAAGTTTAAAAACTACCTTAAATGTATCTCTTATTACAAACACTCCTACTAAACTGGAGCTAAAATTTAGCAGGTTAATTGTTTATTAATTAATTAATTAATTGTTTATTAATGGTTGCTCTATATTATTTCCTTAAGAAAACATACTGGCAGGTCATATAGGAATTTCTTCCCTAAGTATACCTTGATATGTTTAAACACATCTGTAATGGTTGGAGGAGTGACTGGACATTTCATGTGCTCAGGATGCTCTGATGCAGTGCTCTGAACAGCAGGAGGTGCTTCAACAGAGTGTGCATGAAATCAGTAGGTGGGAACCTGACTTTTCATTTCCCAGCTGTGGCCTGGGACATTTAACGTTGCTGAGCCTCGGTTTATGTCTCTGTCAAGCAGGTTTAATAACCATGTGTGTTTCACAGGGCTATAATGAAGACAAATGTGATCACATATGTAAAGCACTTATCAAAGTGCCTGGCACACACCTGGGCAGGGCAGGGTTCAGTACAGGGCAGGGTTCAGTACAGGGCAGCTAATATTATTAATAATATAAAACACCATCCTGGTGTGTGCTTTTCCTAAATTCTCGTGCTATTGAATGTAAGCAGTGGTGAAATGGGCCAAGCAAGATGCATTTCTTGGCTAATAGAAGCAGCTTCCTTTATTCATGGTGTCTATGGGCCCAGGAGGGGCTGCTGCTGCTGCTGCTGCTAAGTCATTTCAGTTGTGTCCGACTCTGTGCAACCGCATGGACTGTAGCCCACCAGGCTCCTCCGTCCATGGTATTTTCCAGGCAAGAATACTGGAGTGGGGTGCCATTGCCTTCTCCGTAACAGGAGGGGCTAGAAATACAAAGAAAAGGAGCAGCTGCCAGCAGTGCCTACAGAGGTGTTAGAAGATAGCCACAGGAGGCGGGTCATTGTGGAGCAAGAAGGCAGAAAGAGGCCTGGGTTTGCCGAGGTGACAGGAGACCATGTGCTGAAACCTAGTGAGGAGTAGACGAGGGGGCCAGTGCTGGCAGAGGGAAAAAAATGCCCAGAGCTAGGAGAAGAGGGGAGAAGTGGAGGATGTGCAAGGGGCCAACTGCCTGTGCTGAATACTTACTGGGCCTGTGTAAGGACACAGATGGAGGCCCTTCTGCACTGTTCTAAAGGGCACGGATCCAGTGGGGTCTCTTTAAAAACTATGCACATGATACAGTATTTCCCAAGGGGAATTCCATGCGGTGTTACTTCTACTAAATGCTGAGGGGAAACAAGAAGCTGTCTACCATACCCTCTCTTGGAGACTCACATATCTCATACTAAAGCTTAAAAGGACCCTACCAAAGAGATACTCATTTAACGATTAAGCTAGCATTTCCTAAACTGATCTCACCTAGCACGTGCTAGCTTCCTCAAGCCCTGGTGAGCCACTGGACTCTCTGCAGGAGGCCAGCTGGAGGCAGCTCCACGGCTAAAGCCCCAAACCGGTTCCAGGTGGCCACACTAAGGCCGTGTGATTATTGACTCTCTGGATGTCAGTTTCTCATCTATAGTGTAGAGGAATTAAATGAGATGACCTTGAAGATCCCAGGGGTTCATGACATTGGGGAGATTCAGTTTTCTCACACTTCCTTTCCCAGAGCTCTCTGCCTGTCCCATTGCTGCCAAACTCCAAAGTTGGGACAAACCAGAAGAGCAGACTTCACACTAGATAAGCTGTCTCCAGGAGCCTCGCTTTTCCATCCTAACTTCCGCTTTGATCCATCGCAGGCCCAGCAGATGCCATAGTGATGAGCTCTGTAATTCCATGGGAAAGACGTGGGAAACCCAATCATAACAGCAATAATTCAACAGCCTAGCAGATGCCAGATTTAATGTGTGCTTCTCCCATAGCATGACAGATGATATATGAGAGCGACAGAATGTTCATCTCTGACAAAAGAAGTTCAACACATTTACTGAAATCTCTAATTTGCAGCAAGTTGAGTTCCAGGTTGTAGGTAAGTTAGTTTGCATCTTCTCATAACACAGAATCATTTGACATGGTTTAGACTCCCAGGAATGCCCTTTGCACTAAGCCCATTTAATCCACGATGAAACAATAGCTCTGACTGTATTCCTCAAAGACTGGACATGTGAAGGCATCCGTTTAGTCCTCTTCCACTCATTCCTCTCCCTGGCTTTACAGCTTCTCTTATTTCATTATTCAGACCTCCCACACATCACTAACCTTACCAATTCACCAAGAGAAAAACATGGCTATCCCCCAAATTAATGCTCTCTGTAGTGAGAGGGAGGAGGCCACACAAATGGCTATCTTCAACATTTAAGCAAGCCCCACCAACCCCACCCCCAGGATGGTGTTGTTCAACCCTTCACGCATAGTGTTAGTTGTTTTCTTGTCCAACTCTTTGTGACCTCATGGACTGCATCCCGCCAGGCTCTTCTGTCCATGGCATTCTCCAGGCAAAAATACTGGAATGGGTTGCCATGCCCTCCTCCACGGGATCTTCCCAACCCAGGGATTGAACCCAGGTCTCCCACAATGCAGGCAAATTCTTTATTGCCTGAGCCACCAGGGAAGCCCCATTCACACAGAAATCACATGCAAGTTTGAAATTCCTAAGTAAAATCCTAAATTGCCACAATCCAGGCAAGTAATGTCACTTTAAAAGCAAAAATAGAAGGATCAGCATTTTCTCATCTTCTTTGATGGTATTGGAGCTTGAACCTAAATTGGACCCTCTCCAAAGATCCACATATACCCAGGCATGTCTGTCCTGTTGGTGGGCAGGAACCACCAGCAAGACAGTGGTTGGGACAGGAGTCCTGGGTCAGCCCAGTGCTGATCTAGAACCGTGGTTCTCACAGTGTGGTCTTCAGACCAGCAGCCTCAGCATTGTCAGGGAATTCATTAGAAATGTAAATCTTGAGTCCCAATCCAGACTTGCAAAATCAGAAATTCTGGGGTTAAAACCCAGAAGGGCTTCTCAAAGCCTCCAGGTGATTCTAATAAGTGCTAACGTTTGAGAAGGCTGATCTGCCTGCCTAGCCTTCTGAATTCTTGTCTGCACTGCACTAAAAGGGAGGGCTACAGGCAGAAGCTGAAGGATACATTCTCATAAGGTGATGCGTGACCTGGTAGCTTGATCATCGCTACCTAGGAGGCAAAAGTGACAGAACAGGGGGGAGGTGGCATCACCCAGTGAGAACTTTCAGAAGTGCAGCAGCTCCTCGGCCTCCTGCTGATTTGGGCCATGAGGAACTGGAGACCCTCGGGGGAATCTGGACTGTTGAAAACACCAGAGCCGTGAGGAGGTGAGGAGAGGCTCAGCTACTTTCAGGTCCCCACTTTCTTGGTCCCCAACCAGGGAACCCTGAACAGAAGACCATAAAAGGGTTGTTCCTGAGGTCACAGGAGACCCCACTGGGCAGTATCTGAAACTGGGTGAGACTTTAGTGGGGACCGTGAAGCTGGCAGGGGAGAGTGTCGGGGAGGAGTGGAAAGTGAAGGGAGAGTGGAGAAAGCCTGTGATATTCAGGCTATTGCCGCAAATCTAATCCTGTTAGAGGGGAGAGGCCTGGGGAGGCTTGAGTTACAGGAAAAACAGAAATTCATCTTTAGCATAGGCTTTAGTACAGAGAAAATTTTGATGCCTTCACCTCTCTCTGATGACTCTGTGGTATAAACACCAAGCCGAGAGAACTCTTAGCTTGGGTTTAAAAGCAAAGACAGGCCATCCCTTCCCCTACACCCTACCCCAAAGGCGTGCACACAGGGGTCTGCATACCACACTGTGGTGGGAAATTACCGAGGGCTTCCTGGATGACAGGGAAAGACTGCTTGCCCGAGTATCAGTCAGATCCATAGCTTTCCCTGATGATTACCCCATCAGCTTCAGCCCCTGGTAAAATAAATGAGCCCTTTCAAGTCTGCTGGAAGCTCCAGTTCCAAGCAGTGCCTCCTTGGATGCAGTGGTTTGGCAATTTGGGGTCTCCCTGGGCTCTCACAAAAAGGGTATCACATTTCCGACCGCTTTCCCTGTGGTTGGACTTATTCCTCCTCCTCTGAACCAGCATCTCCCTTTTCTTTCCTACTTGTTTACCCTCTTGTAACTTTGAAGGCAATGAAGCCCAAGTCATGAAAATTGTTAATCGCACCCTTCAGTTTCGTTGAACAAAAGAACTAGTGAGGACTTCGGCTGGAGCTGCCAGGAAGTTCAGGGCCTGTTTATTTGGCCTGGGGTGCCTGGAGCCCACACTAAACATCTCACCTTATGGAGCTGCCTCCTTCCCGAGATGTCAGCTTAATACTCATATTGCTACTTTTTAAGCACTCTCTCTCCAGTAGGTATTTTTTTAGAAAATTAACATTGGCCGGAAGGGTGGGGGGTGTGTTCACATGTTATATCTATTCATCCCAGACTCCATCAGCTTGGAAGTGCAGTCTCCAGGCATTAGTCAGCACTGGTTCCTAATGAGTATATCACTTCCCCCGAGGCATCAAGACATGAGACAAGGACACTAAAATTCCTGTCAGTGGCTCCATGCCCTCTACTTCTTGTCTCCTATGGCTTTGTGCCCCTGGGTCATGTAATACAAACCTCATCTTGCTTGCTATCTTTCCTTCCCAACTTGCAACTGGATTTCCTCCACCAAGTAGCAGGCGAGTCAAAGAATACAAATGTTTCCCAGTGCCAAGATCTGTGTGGAGCTCAGTCTCCAGGGAACTCAGCCTCAAGTACCTTTCCAGCTGCCCACCTGCCAGAGAATCCAAAGCAACAAAATCTTCCTGCCATCTGCCTCCCTGTCAATTTTGATGAGGGGGTCTTAATACTGGAAAACTGACCACACAAAATGGAGCCGGGGGAGAGAATAAGTGGTCCACCACATCACACGCTCCACCGTTTTGACATAGAGACCTGAGAGTTGTAGGAAGCAGTGGAGGCCACCCTGAAGGGTGCAGACCCACCATGTGTGATGGAGATTTACTGGAACCCGTGTCCCAGTAGGGGCTGGCCGGGCATGTGTGATCTCCAGGCTCCCCTGGGTCAGGATGGACTGCTTAGTTCTGCGGTGGAAATAAGCTTCTAAACTGAGATCACATGTCTCCTGTGGAGGCGAAAGCAGAGTTGGTAACAATGGCTTCTTTGGTGACCTGGGAAGGGATGGCTGTTGGCACAGCTCACCCATCTCCCTTTGTGAGGGACATTGCTCCATCCTCCCTGTTTCCCTTCCTTCCTCCCCTCATGCTGGGTGATAAACAGGACAAACAGTATCATCCGTTTCACCTTGAACGAGCTCTCTTATCATCCTGTATCGATGTCACTGACATTTGATGCCAGGTACTGCAATAGATGATAAACAACTTTACCTTTTATCTTACAGAGGACCCAAGAAGAAAGGATAGTGAGAATAAGCAGGCTCATTGTTGACAGAGAGGCAGGCTATTCACTAGGATACTTTTCCTTCCTTAGAAATGGCCTCACTGATCTGGCAGAGCACAGTGATAGAGGTGGGGGGTAGAGGAGGTAGGGAGGTACCTTAGAGTTTGAGAGACTTGTTGCCCCTAAGTTGAAAGGTTTTCTGGCCTGATGTCAGTAGTGGTGGTAATGTTAACTATTGGGCTGGGTTCCCATTCTGTGTTTCTCTTCCTAATCAATCCTAATGATATTTTGCTCATTCATGATCTCATATAACCTAGTGGTGAGATACAACATCCTTCATTTTCAGACTAATAGTGGAAATAGTTATCAAGTAATGGATATTTCCAGTTACGGCTTCTGTTGCCCATTTTGTGAAACCAATCTAGACCTTTCCCTGGGTCAGAAAGCTTTACCTCATAAATAAAGAAGTAAAACATGATGACTCTTACTGTCTAAACTAATTGACAGGGAAGCCTTGTAGGGTCATTGGAAGGACCTCGCTCTAGAGTTAGCCAGACTGGGCTTCTATTCCCAACTCTACAACTTACTGACTCTGTGACATTGGGCAGGTCACTGGACCCTTTTGAAAGTCAGTTTTCCAATCCATGAAACAGAGGCAATAATAGTCATCTTGTGAGGATTTAGTAAACGAATTTAGGATAAATTCCAGACACTTGCTCACCAACCATTGCATTTCCTAGACCTTAATTCCATTCTATTCTTAGCTCCGTGAAGACAAGGATATTTTGTCCAATCCTATGTCCTCAACACATATTAGGTATTCAGTAAAAAATGTTTAAAGAGATTATTTGGAGGACAAAATCTCTGGGATTTCTTTTTTCCTCATTCCATACACCTTTTTCTTACCCCGTCCTGTACTTCCTCACTAGTCTTCTGCTTCTGGACAAAACGGAAAAACAGGGGCCTAATCTACTCTTACATCTTGTAATAGGATGAATCTTGTCCACCCAAAGATATCAAGTCCCAATCCCTAGGCTAGTAAATGTTACCTTCCTTGAAAAAAAAAAAATGTTACCTTACTTTCAGATGTATAAATTGAGAATTTTAAGATGAGGAGATTGTGTAGGTGGGCCCTAAATGTCACAACTGTCTTGATGAGAGAGAAACAAAGGGAGTTAGCACAGGCACTCAGAGGAAAGGTGGTGTGAGGACGGAGACAGAGACAGAGGTGATGCCAGAACATGCTGGGAATACAGGGACCACCCCCGGAGGCTGGAAGAGGATTCTCCATCAGAACCTTCAGAAGGCATGTCCTTTGACACCTTGATTTCGTATTTCTGGCTTCCAGAACTATGGGAGAATAAATTGCTATCGTTTTCTGTTGTTTTCAGCCACCCAGTTTGTAATTTTTTACAGCAGTCCTAGGAAATGAATACACATCACAAACAACTGAAAAAATAGACAAAACACATAAAAAAAAAAAAAGATTTTCAGATATTGGTCAATGGACACTGCCAGACACTGACCACTGAGAGAAGGGTAACTCTGCCCCAGCTTACCTCCAGAGGGTTTCCAGGCTGCAGCACAGCAAGGAGACCATGCTTCTCTGAATTTGGCAGTTCAGCTAGGCATGCATGTGGAAGGGCTGGGCTGCTTTCCCATCATTGGTCTGGCAAGTTGTTTACTGTATAATCTCCTGAAGCAGTTCTTTTCTTTTCTTTCTTTGCTTGAATAGTTTTTTATTTTTAAAAAAGCCTTTAGTTAGCTTTTCTGTAGATTGTGAATCTCATTTAACTTAGATTTGTGTTAAATTTGGCAATTTTTAAAGTGAAGAGAAAAGGTTTCTTCCTATTGGTTATGTTCTTGATTAACATGGTCACAGAGATGTTCTCTGATCTGTTCCTTTAACAGAAGGAAAACGGTCCTGGTTCCTTTCTTCTCCACTAGGGTATAAACTCCCGGAGGGCAGGATATGGTCTCATTCTCTGCCTATGCCCAGAGTCTAGACTGATTCCCAGCACATAGGCAGAGAATGAGACCATATCCTGCCCTCCGGGAGTTTATACCCTAGTGGAGAAAAAAGGAAACCGCGCAGGTGAGGGAACTCTGCTGCCCCAAGACAAGTCATATTTCACATGAGAGATTTAAAATTTCTTTCCCTTATATTGCTTTGTTTAATAGATTTTGAATTGTAGGAGGGGGAGGAAACTCAAGGCATATCTCCAGTTTTATTCCTAATCTGCACAAGTAAGAAGCAAAAATATAATCTGTCAAGCGGCCCTCCCCAGACGACTCTGGTTAATATTTCCAAGTTCCTCTAGAAACGATTATCCTCATTTCAGGAACACACTGGTTTTCTAGTCCACACCGGATCCCACCAACTTGTTTTGTTCACAAGAAACAGGTTAGCAAAGAGGAAAAATCTTCCCTCCAGCCCTCTAACCTGCTTGTCAGAGAATTAGAGCCAGATCGCTGATGTATCTGAAAACAAGCCTTTCCTGGTTATAGCAAAACCAGTGGTGCTCAAAGGTCTTGAATTTAGAGATAAATGAAGCACTTAACAGAGGCTCTTGGAGAAAGATTTTCTCTCTGGAAGTTCATTAGAGAATGATTTTATTAATGATTTGCTCAATAGGCCACCATTTGTTCAGAAGGTCATAGGATTTATTTTTACATTTTTTATATACAGAAAAGTATGTAAAAAACATAAATGTACAATTAAAAATAATTATAAAATGAGCACTTACATTAGGGCTAGACTCTAGAAATTTCCAGGGTGTCCATTCCCAATCATAGCATGCCCCCTCCCCACTCTCCTGACTTTTGTTATAATTACTTCCTTATGACCTTCTCCTGTGCATATATAATACTTCACTTGGTTCATATCTCAAGATGTTATCCCCAGAACTGAATTTTGTCTTCTTCTAATCAATGAGTGTACAGAATCAGATTCAGGGAGAAATTATTCTGAAGCATCATAAATATACATCAAGATGCAGGCTACTTGCCCAGAGGGAAGAAGCAAAACCATGCACCCCTAGGCTTTGTCTGTAGGATGAAAATGAGCAGACCACTTAACTATTATAAAATTCTATGCTTTCTCTTCCTGTCTGATGAACTGAATTAATGGGACCATTGATAAAGGGAATCATGGATGTGTTTCTGCAACTTCAGCAAAAGGCCAACCTTCTTTATCTTCACTTACTGAGACTTTGTTCTCCCTGCCACTTATTTTCTGTGAGGAAGGGAAGAAGGGTGTCCTTTCCCCTGCTGCTTGAACACTTCAGAGGATGGCATGATTTTTTAGGAGAGCATCTAAAGTAAGACTTCCAAGAGTCAGAAACCACTGCAGAGTTAACGGAGGACATTCATTCTGAAGCTAGAAATGTGAATAGAGAAATACATGTATTTCAAGTGTTATAAAATAAGGAAATTACAACCATTTAAAGTGCAGAGACAAATTGCTGGCACTATATTAACCAACTCATATGCAATGTCATATTTTACTTTCCCAAATCTGAGACCCAAGTATTCTTTGCTATTTCCCTGTGCCAACTTCAACCTGGAGCCCTCCTGCTCATGGTTCAGTGATCACCTGAAAAGCCCCTTCCTCAGGGAGCCGCTCCTGACCCTCCAAGCCAAGGCTAAATCTAACTCCCATGCAGTCCACTGAACCCTGAATTTCTCTATGTTAGAATTTCATGGGCCATATTGCTGTCTGCTTTTTTGTCTCTATTTCTCTACTGGATTATAATTTCTAAGACTATTATCTGGAGAATAAATATATAGAGAATAGTATAGAATCAATTCATTATAATCTCAGTTTATGGTCCAGAATGGAGGTCAAATATATATAGTGGATAATTATTTTCATTTTAGGGAGAAAGCAGGAAACTAAGGCAAGATTAGAATTCTGGTCAGCCTGAACTCCCAAGCCTGGGTGCCTAACCAGCACAGGACCATGTTTTCCAGTAAGTATAATACCTTCTTCTCTTTAACTGGCTAGTTTTTAACTGGCTAGGCTTGGTGCCAGGTGCTTTATGCACTGTAAAAGTCTCATGTCTTGGAGATGGGTCTCCCCTGCTGCCCCTATCTCAGATGATGAAACAGGCTCAAGGATTTTGATACCCTGCCTGAGAGCCAGGAGTTGAACTTCTTAGACTGTATCCCTCCCTACTCACCCCTTTCCCCCTCCCACTCAGCATCTCCCTCTAAACAAACTAGATGCATGGATTTTGGCCTTTTGCAGAGGAGACCAGAGTGCATGAAGAAGACAACGTGCTTTGAAATTGTGGCTTAATACTTTCTTTTCACTTACTAATAAATCCTGGATAGAATACATCAACTGAGCAATGCATATGTTTACCTAATTATACGTGAGAAATGTGAATAGAACCACTGTGAGAGGCTCAGATTGGACTCTCAAGTCAACTAGTCTGCGTTCAAACACACACCAGCCTCTCCACGATTGTGTAATGGGGGCATGTTCCTGAGCCTCCCCAGGCCGCCCTTCCTTGTATTCCAGCAGAGGCTGACAATGGTGTGTTTGGCATGGGGCTGTGTAAGGACTGAATGAAGTAATGCGTGCAGAGCTGAGACACAATGCCTGGCACACACATGTGCTCATTAAGTGTGGGTGGGTTCATTAGGAGGCTTCTGTTGCCAATAACGGAAACTCTTGACTCTATGAGTTTAAACAACAACAGAAAGCACCATGTCAAATAACTCAGGTGGTGCCACTGTTAATTCAGGGTTAATCCCTCAAGGGCTCCTACCCACTCCAGGCTCCATCTTGACACCTCCCCACTTCCTCACAGAGGTTAATCCCTTGGCCCCACACTCTGATTAATTCTGCACCTAGGTCCAGGGCTTGACTTTCCCAGCCTAAAGACATGGTTCCACTTACACCGACTTCGCTAACGCTTAACAGTAGCTCAGGCCAGTTGCTGAGATGGTCTGGGGGTTCATCCAGTCCATCCAATCATCCCCCTTCCCTCACCAAGAGCAGGTGCATTGTTTTTCCTACTTCCTTTTCCCGTCTCCTTTTATCTCCTTCCGAGATCCAGAAGTTTATGCTTCTCAGGCCCTCTCTGAGAAGCCCTGTCCTCCTTGAGGGCTGCCCCTGTACTCGTGGCAAATGTGAATTTCCTGCAAGACCTGCTCCATGCCTCTCTTCATGGGAGGTGGCTCATCTGTCTCTAAGCCACGAGGATGTAAGAGTGGAAATTAGTGGCACTGCCCCAGGAATATATGTTTTTTGAAATAGCTCTCATCCGGAAAGTGATAATGGTAGAAATTCCAAATACTGAGATAAATCTTTGAGGTGATCATTTTAGTGCAGGTAGACTCTTAGCTTTTCCTATAGAATTTGTCTTTTCATTCTTGCTTTTTTGTTTTGATTTTTAATGCTTATTTCGAAAGCAAAATCTCAAACCAGAAAAATTTGATGATACAAAAATCAGAAAGAGGTAAACATAAAACACCCATAATTCTACATTATTAGTGATCTTTTGATTATACTTGGATACATCATTGGTTTTTGTTTTATTTCTGATATGTAAATATTTTTTATTTTCAAATAGGTAACCCACATTTGATCAGTGGCAGCTTTTCTAACTCAGCAGTATAGTATGAATATCTTTTTATGTAAATAGACACAGGTCCTCAGAATAGATTTTAATGCTGAGTAGTCCACTGTTTAGGTGTAGTGTAATTTATTTCAGAAAGCTACAGTGTGGGACAACATTCTGTCATTACAAACAGTCTCTTGGTATATGGAGAGGCAGGTGTACCCTTGGGTTTGTTCTTAAATCTCATTATAAAAATGGGTACTTGTCCTTCCAGCTAGCGACTTGAATAATAAGGGATAATAAGGAATTTCTTTTCTCTGACACCTGTTTTGTTAATCTTAAAATAAGGCCTACCTCTCAGGGTCATTGACTTGATGTCAGTGAAGGAATATAAACCATAGAGCATTTTAGAAAGGAAGCTGATATTATTATGGGTACTCCTGGATACAGTTCTCTTAGAATATTTAACTAAGATGACCATTATACTACTACTGTGGGCAAGAATACCTTAGAAGAAATGGAGTAGCCATCATAGTCAACAAGAGTCCAAAATGTGGTGAAAGTGAAGTCGCTCGGTTGTGTCTGACTCTTTGCAACCCCATGGACTGTGGCCTACCAGGTTCCTCCACCCATGGGATTTTCCAGGCAAGAGTACTGGAGTGGGTTGCCATTTCCATCTCCAAAATGCAGTACATGGATGCAATCTCAAAAATAATAGAATGATCTCTGTTCGTTCGCAAACCATTCAATATCACAGTAATCTAAGTCTATGCCCCGACCAGTAATGCTGAAGAAGCTGAAGTTGAACAGTTCTATGAAGATTTACAAGATCTTCTAGAACTAACACCCAAAAAAGATGTCCTCTTCATTATAGGAGACTGGAATGCAAAAGAAGGAAGTCAAGAACTACCTGGAGTAACAGGCAAATTTGGCATTGGAGTACAAAATGAAGCAGGTCAAAGGCCAACAGAGTTTTGCCAAGAGAATGTGCTGGTCATAGCAAACGCCCCCTTCCAATGACACAAGAGAAGACTTACACATCGACATTACCAGATGATCAAGATTGAAATTAGATTGATTATATTATTTGCAGCCAAAGATATAGAAGCTCTATACAGTCAGCAAAAACAACACTGGGAGCTAACTGTGGCTCAGTTCATGAATTCCTTATTGCCAAATTCAGACTTAAATTGAAGAAAGTAGGGAAAACTACTAGACCATTCAGGTATGACCTAAATCAAATCCCTTACGATTATACAGTGGACATGAAAAATAGATTCAAGGGATTAGATATGATAGACAGAGTGCCTGAAGAACTATGGATGTAGGTTGGTAATATTGTATGGGAGGCAGTGATCAAGACCACCCCCAAGAAAAAGAAATGCAAAAAGACAAAATGGTTGTCTGACGAGGCCTTACAAATAGCTGAGAAGAAGCTAAAGGCAAAGGAGAAAGGAAAGATACACCCATTTGAATGCAGAGTTCCAAAGAATAGCAAGGAGAGATGAGAAAGCTTTCCTCAGTGATCAATGGAAAGAAATAGAGGAAAACAATAGAATGGGAAGGACTAGAGATCTCATCAAGAAAATTAGAGATACCAAAGGAACATTTCATGCAAAGATGAGCACAACAAAGGACAGAAATGGTATGGACCTAACTTAAGCAGAAGATATAAAGAAGAGGTGGCAAGAATACACAGAAGAACTATACAAAAAAGATTTTCATGACCCAGATAACCACGATGGTGTGATCAGTCACCTAGAACCAGACATCCTAGAATGCAAAGTCAAGTGGGGCTTAGGAAGCATCACTATGAACAAAGCTAGTGGAGGTGATGGAATTCCAGTTGAGCTATTTCAAATCCTGAAAGATGATGCTGTGAAAGTGCTGCACTCAATATGCCAGCAAATTTGGGAAACTCAGCAGTGGCCACAGGACTGGAAAAGGTCAGTTTTCATTCCAATCCCAAAGAAAGGCAATGCCAAATAATGCTCAAACTACCTCACAATTGCACTCATCTTACATGCTAGCAAAGTGATGCTCAAAATTCTCCAAGCCAGGCTTCAACAGTACATGAACCGTGAACTTCCAGATATTCAAGCTGGTTTTAGAAAAGGCAGAGGAACCAGAGGTCAAATTGCCAATATCCATTGGATCATTGAAAAAGCAAGAGAGTTTCAGAAAAACATCTATTTCTGCTTTGTTAACTACACCAAAGCCTTTGAAGGTGTAAATCACAGCAAACTATGGAAAATTCTTAAAGAGATGGGAATACCAGACCACCTGACCTGCCTCCTGAGTAATGTGTATTCAGGTCAAGAAGCAACAGTTAGAACTGGGCATGGAACATCATACTGCTTCCAAATGGAAAAGGAGTACATCAAGGCTGTATATTGTCACCCGGATTATTTAACTTATATGCAGAGTACATCATGTGAAATGCTGGGCTGGATGAAGCACAAGCTGGAATCAAGTTTGCCAGGAGATATATCAATAACCTCAGATACACAGATGACACCACCCTTATGGAAGAAAGTGAAGAACTAAAGAGCGATGAAAGTGAAAGAGGAGAGTGGAAAAGTTGGCTTAAAACTCAACATTCAGAAAACTAAGATCGTGGCATCCAGTCCCATCACTTCATGGCAAATAGATGGGGAAACAATGAAAACAGTGACAGAGTTTACTTTTTTGGGCTTCAAAATCACTGCATATGGTGATTGCAGCCCTGAAATTAAAAGACGCTTGCTCCTTGGAAGAAAAGCTATGACCAAACTAGACAACATATTAAAAAGCAGATACATTACTTTGCCAACAAAGGTCCAAATAGTCAAAGCTATGGTTTTTCCAGTAGTTACGTATGGATGTGAGAGATGAACTGTGAAGAAAGCTGAGCACAGAAGAATTGATGCTTTTGAACTTTGGTGTTGGAGAAGACCCTTGAGAGTCCCTTGGACTGCAAGAAATACAACTAGTCCATCCTAAAGGAGATCAGTCCTGAATATTCATTGGAAGGACTAATGCTGAAGCTGAAACTCCAAAACTTTGGCCACCTGATACGAAGAACTGACTCATTGGAAAAGACCATGATGTTGGGAAAGATTGAAGGTAGGAGGAGAAGGAAATGACAGAGAATGAGATGGTTGGATGGCATCACTGACGCAATGGACGTGAGTTTGTGTAGGCTCCGAGAGTTGGTGATAGACAGGGAAGCCTGGCATGTTGCAGTCCATGGGGTCGCAAAGAGTCGGACATGACTGAGTGACTAAACTGACTAACTGACTTAGGAGTCTTTGAGAAGCTCTCTGATTATTTGTGTCAACTTTAAAAATGATTGTGGGCAGCATTCCACATTATCTGAGTGAGTGGGTTTGTGGTGTTTTGAAGGCATCTTACTCCCACAGTTTCTCTCTCCTCTTTCTACTGCTTCATGTCCAAATGATCTCATTTTAGCAGCCCAGGCTGTGTTCACAGACAAAGCTCATGGCTGTTGTGTGTTTCCTCCAGAAATTGTGTGTGAGCTGACTTGGGCATCCTGATTAATATTTAACCTAGCAGTACAAGCCGTAAGTCATTGTCCAAGGCTGGATGGATTGATCTGGAATGTAAAGGTTTATTTATTTACTGGCTCCCTAATGTGTGGGTTATGTTACTGGTGGTTGTTGCAATACCACCATGCAGGAAATGTGCACATTCTGAGGCCAAGGCTTAAGTCAGAGTCATAATAGTCCGCCCTGGTGATTTTCCACAGCACTAAAAAAAAAAAAGGGCTTTAAAGATACAGTAGCAGCAGGAGTCCCAGCCTACTAAACCAGAGGCCAAAGCAGAGCAGAGGCTCAAATATTAGATTTCATCTTCTTTGAGCCTTCTTCCCACACACATGTGCTCATACACGTACACACATTACAAATCCTTTTTGAGGATCCTCTCAAGTCCTTCATCTTCCATAAACCTCCCCTGACCTTTTCCACCCTCTAAGAATCCCAGCCCAATAAACACTTTCAGCTCTTCACAGTCTCTGTCATCCACAACAGCATTTAATTGTGAACTGTCATGTCTGTTACTATTTCATGGATGTTGGGTTTGTCCCTGCAAACAACCAATCCGAGCCAAGGACCAAGTACGCTTCCTGCCCCCACCCGTAGCCAGGGTAAAGCACAGAGGGAGATCTCGAGCAATTCTTCAGATAGATTGATTTAGACAGAACCAGCCCTTCCCTTCTTGTTCAAATTTCCTTCCACTGACTTTTTTTTTTTTTTTAAGATTTATTTAATTATTTGGCTGCCCTAGGTCTTTGGTGTTGAGTGAGGGCATTCCCTATTTGCAGTGAGTGGAGGCTACTCTCTAGTTGCCTGGGTTTTCATCTCTGGTGGCTTCTCTAGTTGTGGAGCATGGACTCTAGAGCATGCAGGCTTCAGCAGTTGTGGCTCATGGTCTCTGGACCATGAGTTCAATAGTTGTGGTGCACAACAGTCATAGATGCTCCATGGCATGTGAGATCTTACCCAAGCAGGAATCAGACACATGTCCTCTGCATTGGCAAGTGGATTTCTCAACCACTGGACCACCAGGGAAGTCCTCCACCAACATTTATGAAGGGCCCATGTGCTCCAGTCTCCAGACAAGGCACTTCATGGATGAGAGCAATTCCAATCCCTTCTGAGTCACTTGGAGAAAACACCATTGGATATTCAGGATGCCGATTTTGCATAGTAAACAGCTAAGTAATATTAAAACAGAGAACTTTCCTGTGACCCACATTGTATCTTACAGAGGAGGATCTGGCTCAATGAAGTTAAACAACCCACTCAAGGTGACACAGGTGTTTTTCAGGCATCAAAATCATAAGCCTTTATGCAAAAAGCTATAAAAGTTTTTTTATTACTCAAAGATGGGCACTAAAAAAATACACTGTTCAGTAAAACAGTTGTATATAATGATTCCACTATAGCAATGGATTCTAAGAATTTATTCCCTTTCGTTGTGAAGAAAATTCTCATTAATTAGAAGTTTCCCAAGGAATTCTTTTTAATGTAACAATTCCTTCAAGGGTAAAGGAATAGGAAACAAAAATTCACACCTTTCTCTGAAAGGCTGAAAGGCTGCAATAGTGCTTGATGGACCAAAATCATTCCTGTTTAGGGTTACATGATACAGCTCACAAATCTCACTTATCTTATGTGCTCTCTACCTGCAGCATTCAGTGTACATTAGTTAGTTAGTTCAGTCGCTCAGTCGTGTCCGACTCTTTGCGACCCCATGAATTGCAGCACACCAGGCCTCCCTGTCCATCACCAACTCCCGGAGTTTACCCAAAACCATGTCCATCGAGTCGGTGATGCCATCCAACCAATTCATCCTCTGTCGTCCCCTTCTCCTCCTGCCCCCAGTCCTTCCCAGCATCAGAGTCTTTTCCAATGAGTCAACTCTTCCCGTGAGGTGGCCAAAGTATTGGAGTTTCAGCCTCAACATTAGAAAACTGTAAATATTTTCAGCCTCATGATGGCAGATTAGTGCACAGGTCTAGCTATGAAAAATGTTTGTGTGTCAAGGAGTGCAATAAGCACCATAGCACCACAGGCTGGTTTCACAGATGCATTGAAAGATGAATAGTGAAGTATTTTTACTCCACAAAAGCATGTTTGCCCCTAGTCTGAGCAAAGCACAGTGTTAACAGATGTGGAGGAAACACAGACAAATCAGTCATGGAAGCAACTTTCAAGGACAGGAGCACAGTCCTCTGTGTTACAGCGACAGAAAGAGGGCTTAGACTATAGAGATACTTGCCTGGTTCACATAACTCAAAGGCCAGGAGAGTCTGGCTTCAGGTGAGGCTTGATCCAGCAGCTCCGCCATGTCTCCAAGAACCCAGATTCTCTCCATCTTTTTCTGTTTCCCATAGGCTCAAGTTTATCCTCAGACTCCAAAGTTCTTTTGGCACCTCCAGATGTTCCTCTGATGGTGGCAGGTGGTTGCCATGGCCACAGAGCTGTCACCCTCATACTACATTGTCTAGGGAAGGGAAAGTTTCTATGTTCATTTTCTCAAACTAACTAGGAGATCTACTTGGTGTGGACAAGCATGGGTGGAGGGCTCAATTTTGGATCAAGGGGAGTACTCTACTCAGCCCAGGTCTGTGTAGCAGGCCAATGCCTGAGCAACTTCCTGCTAATTATCAGCTTAAGCAAGCAAGTTCATCCTGGAGCTTGGGGCATGGGGGTGGGGGAGGGTCCAGTCTACCCAAATTCCTTTCATGACTGAGGAAACAGTGTTTTAACTAATTAGCATCAGGCTTCTGTCATCTAGAGAAGGGAAAACAGAAGTAGGGAAACAACCAACAAATGCCCAAGAGTAAACTCAGGGTGTGATAAGATGTGACGATGCTCCAATCAGAAGCTATGTGTCACACCTTCAATGATGCTTCCACCACCCCTGTGCAGACAACCAGCAGTGCCCCATGAGCTGTGGTGAAGGTACTCACTTGTGAGAAAACTGCGTGATCTTTCAGCTAGAGGATTAATTTTGCAGGAAGGTGGTTCTGCTACAAAAGACATTTCACTCTGATTGAAATGGTAGAGGTTAGGAACTAAAAAGCCAGAGCAGTTGGAGCCATCTGAATAAAATAAGATATGGGGCTTCTACCAGGGCCAGCACCCCATGTTTCTACATCCCACAGCACCTTCCTTGGCAGTTACTTCTTCACACACATTAGTAAAACACTCACAATGTGGACACTGAGATGTATTAGAAAATGGTGATACAATGTTCAGTTCATCTCAGGGAGGGAAGCAGTGTAATGACTGGAAAGGGCTTTGAAATAGATGCAGAAACACTTTGCTTCTAGTCTGGTCTGTGCCCCTAACTCAGCTGAGGCAGTGTCAACACGTGGGCTCTGGAGTCAGGCAGACAGGCAGGCAGCACAGTTCCCAACAGTGTGCCCTTGGGCAAGTTACTTAACCTCTCTGATCCCAAATTCTCTCCTCTATACTATAAGGATAATAATAATAATCCTCATTGCTAGTGCGAAATCTTGCTATGTCTCAGTTTGTTCCCAAGTTAACAAATGAAGGAATGTTTTACGTGGCAAGTATTAACTGTCTGGTGGATACGAAGGAGGTGGCGAGTCTGTGGGATGGAAGTGAGCAGAGTTAATTGCAGCTCACACAGAGGGAGGGTTTTGAGGTGACCACAAACCTTCTAACTCCACGTGTAAGTGACCCAACTGCTCTGCTGTAGCTGGGAGGACAGGACAGGATGTGGCATGTGGCCACGCACCTGCCTGGCAGGATTTGGGGCTGGCAGAGTAAACCAAGGGGATGTCCTTATGTCATTGGAAGATTTCCTGCTTCACTAGTAGCCACTCTTTCCACTCTGAGAGTACAGAGGTCAGTGACATCAACCCCACGTGGAGAGAAGCATTTACAAAGCAACTAACAGGAGAAGTGATCCCAGGCTCCCATCTATTTCCCCCCCAGGTTCTTGCCCACCCGGGAACATACCTGAACCTTTATAACAAAGGCCAGCGGTGTGAACAGCACCTGCAGGGCCCATGGCTTGGCTTTGATTTCTGGTTCCATCCACTGACTTTGGACAACTCTCTGAGTATCACTTTCTTATCTGTGGAAGAGGATGTGGGTAGTGGTTTCCTGCAGGGTGGCCATGGGGATCATTCAGTGGAAAATATTTTGCTCCATTCCAGGCTCAAAGAGTCGGGGAGCAGGGCTTTATTCACTGAAACCCTGAGAGGTGAGGTGCTTAAGTGGAGATACTTCAGACCTATGGAATCATTGCTATATTTTAGAATTTGGACTCTGAAAATTACACTATCTTTTAAATAAAAAACATATTGAAAATTAAAAATACAGTTGGCCCTCCATGTCTTTGAATTCCATGTCCATGGATTCAACCAACCATGGATCGAAAATATTTTTTTAAGAAACTGCTTCCCAGGTGGTGCAGTGGTAAAGAATCCATCTGCCAATGCAGGAGATGCAAGAGATGTGGGTTTGATCCCTGCGTTGGGAAGATCCCCTGAAGGAAAAAATGGTAACCCACTCCAGTATTCTTGCCTGGAAAATTCTATGGAATTTTCTGAGACTGGTGGGTTATAGTCCATGGGGTTGCAAAAGAGTCAGATGTAACTGAGCACATGCGTGAAAAAATATTTATTTATTTGGCTGAGCTAGATCTTGGTCACAGCACATAGGATCTTTGATCTTAGTTATAGCATGTGGGATCTAGTTCCCTGGCCAGGTATCAAACTCAGGCCCCCTGTCTTGGGAGCACAGAGTCTTAGCCACTGGACCACCTGGGAAGTCCCCGAAATTTTGTTTTTAATTCTAAAAAGTTCCAAGAAGTAAAACATGAATTCACTGCACATTGGCCACTATTTACATAGCATTTACATGGTATTAGGTATTATAAGAGATCTAGAGATGATATAAAGTATACATGAGGAGGTGTGTATGTCATATGCAAATACTGAACTATTTTATAGGGGATTTGAGCAACCTTGGATTTTGGTATCTGCAAGGGTGCTGGAACCAATCCTCCTCAGACACTGAGGGAGTGCCAACTTGTTAAAGTGCCCAGGCATTATTTTGAAACATAGCCAATGAGATATGTGCTAATGGAAAGCACAATTCAGGAGCCCATCACAGGATTTCTAAGACAGACTCTCAAGGACCATTTTGAAAGTCCTGTCCATGTGCTCTCTACCCCACCCCTCACATTCTACATTGCCTCATTTACTGTACTTTAAAATGGCACTGTCTGTATACAGTACAACCAACTAGAGCAGTTATGGTTATGATACTGGCTTGGACAAAAAATTCAATCAGATTTTTCAGTAAGATAGTGTGGAAAAACCCAAATGGACTTTTTGGCCAATCCAATACAATGGATAGTGCAGGGGCATGTAGTTTATTTGAAAGAGGGCCACTTCAGAGCCCCATTGCCACCACTATCAAGTTGACTCTGCAAGAATTGTTTAAATTCCCCAGGCCTCAGTTTCCTCATCTATAGAATGGGGATAATAATATTTCTTTAAAAGTTGTGATGTGGTTTAAATAAAACATCTCAGCAGCAATAAATAAATAGCTTTTATTCTTTCTTGTGGCTTTGAGACTTTCTAATTTTTCTCTGGTTCTTTGCCAGTTGTTTGGTGCATTCACTTTGTCCCTATATTAACTTTTCTAGATTCACACAACAAGAAAAGTGTATAACTCATTTCTAAAGCCGTGTCTTGTCCTTATGCTTAATTAATGATTTTTGTTAGTTTGGATACCAAAGGTTTATGCTCTTTAGGAATCTGAGCCTGTCAGCCTAGATAAGGTTTGAATTCCACATGCCTTTTGATGCATGGATATTCTAAGGTGACTGAACATTCAAAACTAAACAGTCATGGTCTCCTAACCACTAGCTAGTGAATTTCATTGCCCTACATCTATTTCCTGAAGAGAATGCATTACATAATGCTGTTTCCACTTATGTTGCTTTCACCATCTTGAAAAATACTCAAATCCTTTGCTGGACTTATCTATGTGTAGGTTAGAAACAGCTAAACAGAGACGAGAACAAGATAGCAAAGGAGTAGGTGGACATGGAGGACATCTCTCTCCACGGAAACATCAGGAATACACCTTTAGACACAGAAATGCATGAAGAACACCAGCTGAGAGCAGACAGGAGTACCTGACCAGTGGAAAAAATATATAGAACTGCACAAAACTTGGTAGGATGAAGGAACTAGGGGGAAAAACAGGAGTGTTAGTGGGACTGGACGTGCCCTTGGCCAGTGGAGGACCAGAGAGCTAACCCTAGGGCGTATCAGAGAGTGAGAATTCACACAAAGGAAACCACTTGAATACAAGACCCGGCATCACCCAAACACCAGTAGCACCCTGTGCAGGATGCTTCATCTAAACAACAAATAAAACAAAATACAAACCCAATCATCAGCAGACAGGATGACCCCTCACTTAGCCTTGCCCATCTGAGGGAAAACAAATAAAAACTCAGCACAAATCTCACCCTATACGAAGTTTACACAAACCACTGGACCAATCTTAGGAGGGCAGAAACCAAAAGGAAGAAACAATTCAACCTTGAAGCCTTGGAAAAGGAGACCTCAAACACAATAAGTTAAAAAAAAAATAATGAAAAGGCAGAGAAATACTACACAAACGAAGGAACAAACTAGAAACACAGAAGTCCAAGTAAATGAAGAGGAAATAGGCAAACATCCTGAAAAAGAATTCAGAATAATGATAGCAAAGATGATAAAAAAAAAACCTTGAAAACAAAATGGAGAAAATGCAGGAATCAATTAACAAAGACCTAGAAGAATTAAAGAATAAAAAACATACAGAGACAAACAACAAAATTACTGAAAGTAAAAATACTCTAAAAGGAATCAATAGCAGAATATCTGAAGCAGAAGAATGAATCAGTGAGCTGGAAGATAAAGTAGTGGAAATAACTTCTGAAGAGCAGAATAAAGTAAAAAGAATGAAAAGAACTGAGGATAGTCTCATAGACCTCTGGGACAATATCAAATGCACCAACATTTGAATTACAGGGGTCCCAGAAGAAGAAGAGAAAAAGAAAGGGTATGAGACCATTTTGAAGAGATTATAGTTGAAAATTTCCCCAAGATGGAAAAGGAAAGAGTCAATCAAGTCCAAGAGGCACAAAGAGTCCCATACAGGATAAACCCACGGAGAAACACTCCAAGACACATACTAATAAATTAACAAAGACTAAACACAAAGAAAGAATATTAAAAGCAGCAAGGGAGAAGCAACAAGTAACATACAAGGGAAACCCCATACACTTAACAGCTGATCTTTCAGCAAAAACTCTGCAGGCCAGAAGGGAATGGGCAGGATATATTTAAAGTACTGAAAGGGAAAAATCTACAACCAAGATTACTATACCTGGCAGGCAAGAATCTCATTCAAAACGGATGGAGAAATAAAAAGCATTTCAGAAAAGCAAAAGTTAAGAGAATTCAGTGCCACCAAGCCAGCTTTACAACATATGTTAAAGGGACTTATATAGTCAAGAGATACAAAAGAAGAAAAAAGACCTACAAAATCAACCCCAAACAATTAAGAAAATGGCAATAGGAACATATATATCAATAATTCCTTTAAATATAAATAGGTTAAATGCTCCAACCAAAAGACACAGACTGGCTGAATGGATACAAAAACAAGACCCATATATATGCTGTCTACAAGAAACCCAATTCAGACCTAAAGACACATATAGACTGAAAGTGACAGGATGGAAAAATATATTCCATGAAAATGAGAAGCAAAAGAAAACTGCAGTAGCAATACTTATATCAGACAAAATAGATCTTAAAGAATATTACAAGAGATAAGGAAGGACACTACATAATGATCAAGGGATCAATCGAAGAAGAAGACATAACAATTGTAAATATCTATGCACCCAACATAGGAGCACCTCAGTACATAAGACAAACACTAACAGACATAAAAGGAGAAATTGACAGTAATGCAATAATAGTAGGAGAGTTTAACACCCCACTTACACCAATGGACAGATCATCAAAACAGAAAATTAATATGGAAATACAAGTCTTAAATGATACATTAGCTGAGACGGATCTCATTGATATCTTCAGGCATTCCATCCAAATGCAGAAGAATATACCTTCTCAAGTGCACATGAAACATTTTTGAGGATAGACCACATCTTGAGTCACAAAACCTTAGTAAATTTAAGAAAATTGAAATTGTATAAAGCATCTTCTACCACAATGCTATGAGACTAAATACCAATTACAAGAACAAAACTATAAGAAACACAAACATATGAAGATTAAACAACATGTGTCTAAATAACCAACAGGTTAGTGAAGAAATCAAAAGGGAAATCAAAAAATTTCTAGAAACAAATGACAGTGAAAACATGACAACTCAACACCTATGGGATGCAGCAAAAGAGGGAAGTTTATAGCAATACAATCCTACCTCAAGAAACAAGAAAAATATCGAATAGACAACCTAACTTTATACCTAAAACAACTGGAAAAAGAAGAACAAAACCCCCCAAAATTAGTAGAAGGAAAGAGATCATAAAGATCCGAGCAGAAATAAATGAAAAAGAAATGAAAGAAACAATAGTAAAGATTAATAAAACTAAAAGCTGTTTCTTTGAGAAGAAAAACAAAACTGACAAATTTCAGCCAGACTCATTAAGAAAAAAAGAAGGAAGGATCAAATCAAGAAAATTAGAAATGAAAAAGGAGAGGTTACAACAGGCAATGCAGAAATACAAAGGATTATAAGACTATTATGAACAACTATATGGCAACAAAATGGATAACCTGGAAGAAATTGATGGATTCTTAGAAAAATTCAACCTTCCAAGACTGAACCAAGAAGAAATAGAAATTATGAACAACCCAATTACAAGCACTGAAATTGAAGCTGTGATCAAAAATCTCCCAAAAAACAAAAGCTCAGAACCAGATGGCTTCACAGGAGAATTCTATAAAACATTTAGAGAAAAGCTAATGCCTATTCTTCTAAAACTCTTTCAAAAAATTTTAGAGGAAGGAATACTTCCAATACCATTCTACGAGGCCACCATCACCCTGATAGCAAAACCAAAGACAATACGAAAAAAGAAAACTACAGGCTAATATCACTAATGAACATAGATGCAAAAATCCTCAACAAAATTTTAACAAACAGAATTCAGCAACACATCAAAAAGCTCATATACCATGATCAAGTTGGATTTATTCCAGAAATGCAAGGATTCTTCAATATATGCAAATCAATCAATGTGATACACCATATTAACAAAGTGAAAGAAAAACCGTATGATAATCTCAATAGATGCAGAGAAAACCTTTGACAAAATTCAGCATCCATTTATGATTAAAACTCTTCAAAAAATGGGCATAGAAGGAACCTACCTCAACACAGTAAAAGCCATATATGATAAACCTACAGCAAACATTATTCTCAATGGTGAAAAACTAAAAGCATTCCCCCTAAGATCAGGAACAAGAAAAGGGTGTCCACTTTCACCACTATTATTCAACATAGTTCTGGAAGCCCTAGCTACAGCAATCAGAGAAGAAAAAGAAATAAAAGGAATACAGATTGGTAAAGAAGAAGTAAATCTCTCACTGTTTACAGATGACATGACACTGTATGTAGAAAACTCTAAAGATAGTATCAGAAAATCACTAGAGCTAATCAGTGAATTTAGCAAAGTTGCAGGATACAAAATCAATACACAGAAATCACTTGCATTTCTATATACTAACAATGAAAAATCAGAAAAAAAAATTAAGGAATCAATCCCATTCACCACTGCAACAAAAAGAATAGGAATAAACTTACCTAAGGAGACAAAAGAACTGTACACAGAAAATTATAAGACACTAAGGAAAGAAATCAAAGACAACATTAACAGATGAAGAGATATTCCATGTTCCTGGGTAGGAAGAATCAATATTGTGAAAATGACTATACTACCAAATGCAATACAGATTCAATGTGATCCTTATCAAATTACCAATGGCATTTTTCACAGTACTATAACAAAAAAATTTCACAGTTCATATGGAAACACAAAAGATCCCGAATAGCCAAAGCAATCCCGAGAAAGAAGAATGGAGCTGTAGGAATCAACCTTCCTGACTTCAGATTATACTACAAAGCTGTGGTCATCAAGACAATATGGTACTGGCACAGAAACAGAAATGTAGACCAATGGAACAAGATAGAAAGCCCAGAAATAAACCCATGTGCCTATGGGTACCTTATTTTTGACAAAGGAGGCAAGAATATACAATGAGGCAAAGACAGTCTCTTCAGTAAATGGTGCTGGGAAAACTGGACAGCTACATGTAAAAGAATGAAATTAGAACACTTCCTAACACCATACACAAAGATAAACTCAAATGGATTAAATACCTACATGTAAGACCAGAAACTATAAAACTCTTAGAGGAAAACATAGGCAGAACACTCAATGACATAAATCAAAGCAAGATCCTCTATGACCCACCTCCTAGAGTAACAGAAATAAAAACAAAAGTAAACAAGTGGGACCTGATTAAACTTAAAAGCTTTTGCACAGCAAAGGAAACTATAAGCAAGGTGTAAAGACAACTCTCAGAGTAGAAGAAAATAATAGCAAATGAAACAACTGACAAAGGATTAATTTTCAAAATATACAAGCAGCTCATACAACTCAATGCCAGAAAAACAACCCAATCAAAAAGTTGAAAGAAGACCTAAACAGACATTTCTCCAAAGAAGACACACAGATGGCTAACAAACACATGAAAAGGTGCTCAACACTGCTCATTATTAGAGAAATGCAAATCAAAACTACAATGAGATATCACCTCACAACAGTCAGAATGGCCCTCATCAAAAAGTCTACAAACAATAAATGCTGGAGAGGGTGTGGAGAAAAGGGAATGCTCTTGCACTGTTGGTGGGAATGTAAATTGATACAGCCACTATGGAAGACGGTATGGAGATTTCTTTAAAAACTAGGAATAAAACTACCATATGACCCAGCAATCCCACTCCTAGGCATATATCCTGAGAAAACCAAAATTGAAAGAGACACATGTATCCCATTGTTCATTGCAGCACTATTTGCAATAGCTAAAACATGGAAGCAACCTAGATGTCCATCAACAGATGAATGGATAAAGAAGTTGTGGTACATATACACAATGGAGTATCACTCAGCCATAAGAAGGAAAGCATTTGAGTCACTTCTGATGAGACGGATGAACCCAGAACCTATTATACAGAGTGAAATGAGTCAGAAAGGAAAACATAAATATCATATTCTAACAGATATATACGGAATCTAGAAGAATGGTGCTGAAGAACTTATTTACAGGGCAGCAATGGAGAAACAGACACAGAGAATAGACTTGTGGTTATGGGGAGAGGGGAGGAGACAGTGACATGCATGGAAAGAATAACATGGAAACATATTCAGTTCAGTTCAGTTGCTCAGTCGTGTCCGACTCTTTGCGACCCCATGAATTGCAGCATGCCAGGCCTCTCTGTCCATCACCAACTCCCGGAGTTTAACCAAACCCATGTCCATCGAGTCGGTGATGCCATCCAGCCATCTCATCCTCTGTCGTCCCCTTCTCCTCCTGCCCCCAATCCTTCCCAGCATCAGGGTCTTTTCCAATGAGTCAACTCTTCGCATGAGGTGGCCAAAGTATTGGAGTTTCAGCTTCAACATCAGTCCTTCCAATGAACACCCAGGACTGATCTCCTTTAGGATGGATTGATTGGATCTCCTTGCAGTCCAAGGGACTCTCAAGAGTCTTCCCCAACACCACAGTTCAAAAGCATCAATTCTGCGGCGCTCAGCTTTCTTCACCATCCAACTCTCACATCCGTACATGACCACTGGAAAAACCATAGCCTTGACTAGACGGACTTTTGTTGGCAAAATGTCTCTGCTTTTAAATATGCTATCTAGGTTGGCCATAACCTTCCTTCCAAGGAGTAAGTGTCTTTTAATTTCATGGCTGCAATCACCATCAGCAGTGATTTTAGAGCCCAAAAAAATAAAGTCTGACACTGTTTCCACTGTTTCCCCATCTATTTCCAATGAAGTGATGGGACCAGATGCCATGATCTTAGTTTTCTGAACGCTGAGCTTTAAGCCAACTTTTTCACTCTCCTCTTTCACCTTCATCAAGAGGCTCTTTAGTTCTTCTTCACTTTCTGCCTTAAGGGTGGTGTCATCTGCATATCTGAGTTTATTGATATTTCTCCCGGCAATCTTGATTCCAGCTTGTGTTTCTTCCAGCCCAGCGTTTCTCATGAAGTACTCTGCATATAAGTTACCAAATGTAAAATAGATAGCCAACAGGAATTTGCTGTATGGCTCAGGAAATTCAAACAAGGGCTCCGTATCAACCTAGAGGGGTGGGATGGGGAGGGAAATGGGAGGTTCAAAAGGGAGGGTATACCTATGGTTGATTCATGTTGAGTTTGACAGAAAACAACAAAATTCTGCAAAGAAATTATCCTTCAATAAAAAAATTTAAAAACAAGAAACAGCTAAACATGCCTGCCATGGATTGAATTATGTCTCCCCAAAGCCATATGTTGAAGCCCTAATCCCCCTCATTGTGGTGGTGGTTGTTGTTCAGTTGTGAAGTCATGCCTGACTCTTTGCAACCCTGTGGACTGTGGTATACCAGGCTGCCCTGTCCTCCACCATTTGCTGGAGTTTGCTCAAATTCATATCCATTGAGTTGACGATGCTATCTAACCATCTCATCCTCTGTCTTCCTCTTTTCCTTTTGCCTTCAATCTTTTCCAGCATCAGGGTCTTTTCCAATGCTCTTCACCACAGATTGCCAAATATTGGAGTTTCAGCTTTAGCATCAGTCCTTCCAGTGAATATTCAGGGTTGAGTTCCTTTGGATTGACTGACTTGATCTCCTTAAGGCCAAAGGACTCTCAAGAGTCTTCTCCAGCACCACAGTACAAAACCTTCAATTCTTGGGCACTCAGCCTGCTTTATGGTCCACCTGTCACATCCATACATGACTACTGGAAAAACCACAGCTTCAAATATACAGATGTTTGTCAACAAAGTGATATCTTGGCTTTTTAATACGCTGTCTATGTTTGTCATAGCTTTTCTTCCAAGATGCACGCATCTTCTAATTTCATGCCATTTGGAGGTTATTAGGTTTAGATGAGACCATGAGGGTGGGACCCTCATGATGGGATTTGTGCCCTTGTAAAAAGAGATACCAGAGATCTTGGCCATGTGAAGACACAGTGAGAAGGTGGTAGTCTGCAAACCAGGAAGCAGGACCTCTTCAGGGAACCCAGTTGGCTGGCACCTTAACCTTGGACTTCTCGACCTCCATAGCTGTGAGAAATAAATTCCTGTCTTTAAGCCACCCAGTCTATGGTATTTTATTACAGGAGCCCGGTTAGGCTAAGACAATGGCCATCCATACAGTTGGCCAAGCCACCTACAATGAAAATGGAGAATTAAAACCTAAATACTGCTCTTTGATCTCAAAACTAGCTATAGGAATAAAATTCCAGTGTATATTGATCCTGTTACCCTGAATATAAAGTTATATTCTATACATAAATTGTATGTGCTATGCCTCATAATACAAGTGCTGGCCATGCAAAGATGTAAGTGTTTGGGTGTAGAAACTAGTATGTATGTGAATATAGCTGACCCTTGAACAGTGAAGGTTTATGGACAATTAGCCTCTATGCAGATCAAGAAGTAACAGAACTGGACTTGGAACAACGGACTGGCTCCAAATTTGGAAAGTAGTACATCAAGGACGTATGTATATGGTCACCCTGCTTATTTAACTTATATGCAGAGTACATCGTGTGAAATGCCAGGCTGGATGAAGCACAAGCTGGAATCAAGATTGCTGGGAGAAATATCAATGACTTCAGATATGCAGATGACACCACCCTTATGTCTAAAAGTGAAGAGGAACTAAACAGCCTCTTGATGAGGGTGAAAGAAGAGAATGAAAAAAGCTGGCTTAAAACTCAACATTCAAAAAACTAAGATCATGGCATCTGGTCCCATTTCATGGCAAATAGATGGGGAAACAATGGAAACAGTGACAGACTTTATTTTCTTGGGCTCCAAAATCACTGCAGGTGGTGACTGCAGCCATGAAATTAAAAGATGCTTTATCCTTGGAAGAAAAGCCATGATAAATCTAGATAGCATATTAAAAAACAGAGACATTACTTTGCTGACAAATGTCCATATAGTCAAAGCTATGGTTTTCCCAGTAGTCATATATGAATGTGAGAGTTGGACCATAAAGAAGCCTGAACACCAAAGAAGTGATGAACTGTGGTGTTGGAGGAGAGTTGCTTGGACTTCAAGAAGATCAAACCAGACAATCCTAAAAGAAATCAATCCTAAATATTCATTGGAAGGACTGATGCTGAAGCTGAACCTCCAATACCTTGACTACCTGATATAAAAGAGCTGACTCACTGGAAAAAAACCCTGTTTCTGAGAAACACTGAGGGTAAGAAGAACAAAATGGACCTGAATTTGAGCAAGCTCCAGGAAATGGTGGTGATAGAGTAGGCTATCCTGCTGCAGTACGTGGGGACACAAAGAGTCAGACACCACTGAGCAACTGAACAACAACAAAGCCTCTATGCAGTCGAAAATCTGAATATAATTTCACAGTTGGCCCTCCTTATCTGAGATTCCTCAACTGTGGATTCAGCCAACCATGGATCACGCAGTATTTAGTGGAAAAAAGCCTGTATAAGTGGACTCATGCAGCTCAAACCCATGTTGCTCAAGGGTCCACTGTATGTACATAGAGGTATATAACAAACATATTAGCATCAGTTCAGTTCAGTCGCTCAGTCATGTCCAACTCTTTGTGACCCCATGAATCGCAGCACTCCAGGCCTCCCTTAGGCAATCTAAATAAGCTACCAGTAATAACAACAATAACAATGTTAATGATAACACTGGAAATAATAGTAATAATGACTTTTTCCTCATTGAATGCCTATTATGGCTAGATGCTGTGTTAAGTGCTACAAAAATATACTATACATCAGGTTCCCTGATGGCTCAAGTGGTAAAGAATCTGCCTGCAATGCAGGAGACACAGAAGACACAGGTTCAATCCCTGAGTTGGAAAGATCCCCTGGAGGAGGAAATGGCAACCTACTCTAGTATCCTTGCCTGGAAAATTACATGGACAGAGGAGCCTGGCAGGCTACAGTACATGGGGTCACCAAGAGTTGGATACAACTCAGCATGCTCAAGTATATAAATCCTGAAAGAAGTATTGTATCTCTTTAAGATAAGGAAACTGATGATCAGGGAGGTTGACTAATTTGCCCAGGGTCACACAGCTGGCAATGAGCAGAGATGCACATCCTGGGTTGTGAAAAAAGGCTGTGACAATGATGATAACAATAAGCTTTCTGGGTCCAGGGGCCAGGATGACCTGGGCTGCAGGATGAGGACAAGTCACCATCACATACAGGTAAATGACCACACAGTTAGTGCCAATTGGTCTCAGGCAGTCCTGAGACCCCTTTCACCCACTCCATCTACCCACCTACCCCACACTCCCTGAGGAAAGCACAGACCTCCAGGAGAAAGAAGAGGGCTGCAGAGAGAGAGTCAAAACTGTAGGTCCCATGGGCCTTCAGCTGCTGCTCTTGGTGATATGGTTGTGATGACAGGGTCCACTGTTTCTCTGGGGTCTTGAAGAGCCCTCACTGAAGCACTCAGGGTCAGATGCTGCATTTCCTTTGGTTTTAAGGCATCTCATTCAACAAACTTGCTCTCATCACCAAAGAGGGGATAATAAAGGCCTTCCTTTCCTCTCCTGCCTGCCAAAGACACTTATCTTCACTCACCCCAAGTGAGTGCTAGCAGGGGGATGTGGGAGTTCTTCATGATACATACCTGGGTGAAGCAGGACATTTTAGCTTCTGTGTGCATACTCCGTTCTCTGCATCCTACCATGGCCACACCAATTTCCTAGTCGGATAGGGCCCCTTCCCTATTTTTAACAGAATCCTTGAGTTCACCTCACTGAAGTCTGGGTTGGTCAAAGTCGTGATTCTTAATATGGAGGAAGTGATTTGGGAACACATTGTTGTTCCTGCCTCACATACACTGGAAAGCACAATCTAGAAGCTGTGAGTACGCCTGCTTCCTAAGGGCCATGGCCAGCTTGTCCATTTCTGTCATCGTGACTCACTGAGGATGTTCATCTTTTGGGTCTCTGAGCTGTGCCCTTGGTACTTGCTGGGTGTGTTTTTAGCAGGTTTCACCAGCCTGGCTTCCTGCCCAGAGTCTCCACTGAAACTTTGGCACCCCTCGTGCGATTTGGCTGGAATCAGGAAGAACTAAACTTGGCTTGGTGGCCCACATCACAAATGCCCTCATTTCACAGGACATCCGGCTTTTTTTTCTGCTTTCCTGAGCAGGACCCAGTAAGTTGCTCTCCAGCTCTGCTGCCCATGAGACTCCTGTTGCCTTCCTCCCAGTCTCTCTCCCTGGGAGGTAGATCTAGGTTGATAGCACCTTATTGATATTTGAGGATATGAACTCATAGCACTCCCTTCTCTGCTAGATGAATAAATTTAAAAGTCTCTTGTCAGAGACCAAAACACTAGCTGTATTACTACTAAGCAAGATTTAAGAAGGCAGCTTGGATCTGCAACCCAAATGGCTTCCTTCCCAGGTGGCTCAGTGGAGAAGAATCTGCCTGCAACGCAGGAGATCCAGGTTTGGTCCCTTGGTTGGGAAGATCCTCTGGAGAGAGAAATGGTAATCCACTCTAGAATTCTCATCTGGAAAATCCCAAGGACAGAGGAGCCTGGTGGGCTAAAGTCCATAGGGTCACAAAGAGTCAGACACGACTTTGTGACTAAATGACCAATCACCATTCGCCTAAGAGACGTTCTTAGCCAAAGCAGCTGGACAATTACAGGACTGTATCCCACCGCCCTCCAGGAGCGCAATCTTCCCTGAGGGGGGCTTATAAGATTGAGAAAAACATGTGGAAACTACAGGCAGGCAAATAGAGACAGGTGTGAGGCTCCAGTAGCCCCACCCAACAGGAACTAAGGACCAAAGGTATGGCCTGACACCATTCACTGGTCCTAGGAAGACAGAGGGAGAGTAAAGAAAGGGAATGCAGTGACTTCCTTGCTACTTCAGAAAAGGAAGAGTTCCTAAATTTGTGGGTTGGTAGGAACCCAGAGAAGGGGGAACAGCAATCACCATCCACCCCTCTCTGAACCCCCATCCCTACACACATCCCAGAGTTGTATGGACACGCAATAAAGGGAAATAAGAATGGCAAGAGATAAAAAGGTGCCCCCCACCAAAAGTGTAAGGATAGAAGGAAATATTAGAAATATGAAATATCCTAAAGAATGATTCAAGGTTCTAAATATCTACTATCCTGTAGCCAGTTTTAAAATTGCCGAACATTATGCACTGAGACATAGACACACTAAAGTTATAGAGGAAGAAGTGAAGGAGAAGAGTGGTTGACACGTTCAGGTCACAAGCTGTACACTCAAAAATACATCTTTCATGAGTTTTGCTGGGACAGAAGTTTTTTTAATGAATGATACTTTTTAATTAAAGCAGTTAAGATCATATGCTCATTATTCAATGAGTTTAGGATTTCAAAATTATTGAAACAAACAGATTAACCCATTTTGCAAGATGGCACTATTCACCTCCTCTGAAAATGCTGTGAGTTTAGAAATGGCCTTGCCAGGTCAAAGGGAAATGTTTCACCTTGGACAAAATAGCTAGTGATCTCATAACAGGGGCTGCCAACCACTCCCACCAATGGGAGGATTTCCTTCATGCCCAAAGAAATCACAGATTTTTTATAGAAGAAGGTCAGGGGGTGGGAATCGAGCCAGTATTTAACAGTGAGCAGTGCTAGTAAACCCCCAACCCCAGGGGTGTCCTAATAAGGTCACACAAACTTCAAAGCTAAAACAAAATCTTCTTTAGGACAGCTGGCTAATCTTGGATGAATCAATTTGCAACCAACTTGAAAAGATATAGACTTGGTAGTAAGAGCAGTGCACACGGACAGAATTCCCCATTAATACTATTTTTAAAAACACTCAGAGACTTAACATTTTTATAAAAATAACTTGGTATTCTTTGCATACAAGTGTGACCCTTTAGAGGAGAAATTTATGGCAGCTCCATTCCTCAGCGATCTCATAAAAATAGGAATAGAGAAACATTTGCGTTTGAATGTAGGGTAAAAGCTAGCACATCAAAGTGGAAACAGTCTTTTGCAAAGTGTTCCTCTCAGGATGAGCATAGCTCTTTGAAAGTTTGTTGTATGCAGAGGAACTTTCTTCTGATCTTGGAGGAGATAAATAATTCGAGGCTTTTGATTGCCATGCAGGAACGACAGACACAAATCACATTTGCACATATTATAGGGCAGGACTTGGGATAATCTTTGTGTATTCCAAATTAGATGTATTTAAATGGACCATTGGATGATTACATGCACATGATTTTGTGATTACATCATAAAATATTTTAGTGCCCATCCTGCTGGTGTCTCTCTCTCCTTTGCTGGCTTTGAAGAAGCAAGTAGTCATCTTGAGGAGCCCCATGTGGGAAGAAACTGCAGGAAGCCTCAAGGAGTTAAGGGAAGTTTATAGCCTTCATCCAGCAAAGAAATGAAGCCTATGCAAGGATCTGAATTCTGCCAACAATGACAAACCTAGCTGACATCTTGGTTGCAGCCTTGAAAGACACTGAAGCAGAGAACCCACTTACACCTAGAATCCTGATTCATAGTATCTGTGAGATAATAAGTGTGTGTTGTTTTAAGCTGCTAAGTGTGGAAATATGGCTAGACTAATAGAAAACTAAGATAATCTATTTCCTACAGTGGAATGATAATCAGTCATTGGTGTCGGGGGATATCTTTAGGGAAGTCCATGAAAAGGTCAAATGGGCAGGTGGTGGTATAAATACCTCAAGTTACCATTAAAATGATGCCAGGTGCCTAACTCAAACCAGGACCTAGTCACCATGTAGATTTAGAAGATTGTTGTTGCTGTTCAGTTGCTTAGTTATGTCTGACTCATTGTGACCCCGTGGACTGCAGCATGCCAGGCTTCCCTGTGCTTCACCATCTCCTGGAGCATGCTCAAACTCATGTCCATTGAGTCAGAAGGGCCATCCAAACCATCTCGTCCTCTATCATGCCCTTCTTCTCCCACCTTCAATCTTTCCCAGCATCAGGGTCTTTTCTAATGAGTTGGCTGTTCGTATCAGGTAGCCCAAGTATTGGAGCTTCAGCTTTAACATCAGTTCTACTAATGAATATTCTGGATTGATTGCCTTTAGGATTGACTGGTTTGATCTCCTTGTAGTCCAAGGGACTCTCAAGAGTCTTCTCCAATACCACAGTTCAAAAAAATCAATTCTTCAGCGTTCAGCCTTCTTTATGGTACAACTCTCACATCCATACATGACTCCTGGAAAAACCATAGCTTTGACTATGTGGACCTTTGTCAGCAAAATAGTCTCTGCTTTTTAATATGATGTCTAAGTTTGTCATAGCTTTTCTTCCAAGGAGCAAGTGTCTCTTAATTTCATGGCTGCAGTCACCATCTTCAGTGATTTTGGAACCCAAGAAAATAAAGTCTGTCACTGTTTCCCTTGTTTCCCCTATCTATTTGCCATGAAGTGATGGGACCAGATGCCATGATCTTCGTTTTTTTGAATGTTTCCTTTTAAACCAGCTTCTTCACTCTCCTCTTTCACCTTCATCAAGAGGCTCTCAAGTTCCTCTTCGCTTTTTTGCCATAAGGGTGGTGTCGTCTGTATATCTGAGGTTATTGATATTTCTCCCAACAACCTTGATTCCAGTTTGTGCTTCATTCAGTCCAGCATTTTGCATGATGTACTCTGCATATAAGTTAAATAACCAGGATGACAGTATACATCCTTGATGTACTCCTTTCCCAATTTTGAAGCAGTTCATTGTTTCATGTCCAGTTCTAACTGTTGCTTTTTGACCTGCATACAGATTTCGCAGGAGGCAGGTAAGGTGGTCTGCTATTCCCATCTCTTGAAGAATTTTCCATGGTTTGCTATTATTCACACAGTTAAAGGCTTTAGCATAGTCAATGAAGCAGAAGTAGACATTTTTCTGGAATTCCCTTGCTTTTTCTATGATACAGCAGATCTTGGCAATTTGATCTCTGGTTCCTCTGCCTTTTCTAAATCCAGCTTGAACATCTGGAAGTTCACGCTTCACATACTGTAGAAGCCTGGCTTGGAGAATTTTGAGCATTTATAGGTCTTACTTTGGCAGCAATGTATGCACAGCTTGCAGTTACAGAACTCTATACTCCCTGAAAGACCAAATGATTGACTGTCTGCAATAGGTTCTCATCAAGCTTTGAAAGGACATTGAAAAAACTTCAGTTCCCAGATAGTTCTTAATAGACCAAAAAGATACCTTTAAAAATTAACCATAATGCAAATGCAGAATCAGTAGGTACATCTTTCTCATTCCTTAAAATAAAGAACAAACTTCTTCAGAACAGAGCTTCAAAGGTCATTATTTTTCTTCTTTGCTAGCAACATAACATGATGTGGAGTAAAGAAACTAGAAGAAAAAACTTAAAGAAAATTCTCTTTTCCCTGTTTTGTTTTCTGCTTCTGGATCATGACTTCTCCAGACTAATGGTGTTGTTGATCAAGAGGTCCTTGGGCTAACCCAGGACAGGTGCAGATGGCTCTCCCAGCCACCCTACCCCCAACCCCCTCAGTGATGATGAAAAAGAGAGAGAGGCCGAAGAGACCTAATCTCACATTTTCCTATGGGAGAACAGATAGCCAAGCTTTTTCCCTACCCTGAGGGTGGATATATTACAAAGCTTGACTGAATTCAACTTCCCAATGGGACCCAGAACCTTTGACTTGTTAAGAGACATCTACTCTGCTTGGAGAAGATCAAACTATATGTGAATGAGGGAGAATTGTGTGAACTGGCCAGGACCACCCAGAATCCAAAGTAACACTGGAGGGTAGGATGGGGACTCCTAGCTCTTTGAAAGCCACAAAACTGTTTAGAGCTTTGTTTGAAAATCAAAGGACAGACTAGCTCTAGGGTGGCTCAGCATGTGATCCTAGCTTGAACTGATAGAAATGGACTGCCTGACTGTGGGCCAAAGAAGGAGCTTGAAGGTCACTGGAACAGAGGAGTGATATGGGCAGTGTGTGCCTGGAAGCCTAAGGACAGCAAGCCAGCGGTGCAGAGGTATGACTGCCTCCATGTACACACAGGACCGCTTGCTAAAGTAGCCCTACAGGAAGGGAACAGACTCCCAAAGAGTTTTAACCTCTGTTGAGAAAAACCTTCTTTTGTTCTGTCAGGGGAGTGTGTAATTTCCTCGATTCTGTCTCAACACAGCAAAAATTTGAAACGGCGGGCCAGAGTTACAGCTCTGTTATAGCTCAGTTTTATATGGCAAGCAAAGGAAAGTACACCCTTGAGGTGTGAGGGTGGGCCAACCCCAAAGGAGAGGGCTCAATCTGTCTTGGCTTCTTCCTTTTATACATTTGTCTCCTCCTCCCACCTTGAGCCTACCCTTTGCAAATGGAGTTGGCTGAGAAGCGGGCATGTTTGTTTCACCTGAAGTTCTCACTCTGGTCCATGGGGTTTTTTGGTTCTGTTTTTGAGGGCTTTTCCCTTTCTTTATCTTTTAGCCACCGCCATTTTGGACTCCTTTCTCCTATTCTAACTACCTAACATTCCCCCCTTCAAGAGATGGGAGACCTAATTCTTTGGGAATAGGGTCATCAAGGTCCCTCTGGCTACTTCCTGCTGAGCTGAGATGGCGAGGGGCATTGGGTCTCCCCCTCCCGCTAGTCTCAAGCATCAGAGTCCTTATAGCAGTGTCCATCTAAGGGTGAGAGATATTTTATGTGTTCAGGTGTAGTTTTATATATCCTTATTGAACTGGCACTGCACATTGTAGCTTGACAGTTGTATTGAGTGTCCTCTTCTATTTTCTTCTATGGCTTGACTTGTGAGTAGCAAATCCAGGAGTCATGTCCTGCTACCTTGACTGCTGTGGGGGTAGAAAGTATACAGGGTAGGAGCCTTTCCATGTGGGCTGGAATTGAACCTTTGGGGACCCATCTTTCCAGGATTTAATTAGGACTTGAGTCCCGGGAGCATATAGTTATGGCTCTTTAGAATCTTTTGGATCCTGATTGATACCCTACAAGCATATATCTTGTTGGAATTGCCCAATAGCCATGGTATAAGACCAGAGGGTCTGAGCCTCTTGATCTAGGAAGAGGTCATTGACATAAACAAAAGGTCTCCCATATAGCATCTCATAAGGACTAAGACCAACCTATTCCTTAGGGGCAATACAGGTGTGGAGGAAAGCTATTGATAAAGCCTCCTTCCATCTCAGGGAGGTCTCCTGGGTTATCTATTTTATCACTGATTTTAAGAATTGGTTGGCTCTTTCTACTTTTCCTGATGACCGAGGCCTCGAGGCACAATGAAGATAATAAGTAATGCCCAATGTTTTAGAGACCCCTTGGGTGACATTAGAAGCAAATGATGTCCCATTGTCACTTTGTAATGACCTGGGCAGACCAAATCGTGGAATGATTTCATGGAGCAGTTTTTTTTTTACCACCTCCTCAGCCTTCTCAGTCCTGGTGGGAAAGCCTTCAATCCATCCTGTGACTGTATCTATCATGACTAATAGGTATTTATACCCTTAAGAAACTGGCATCTGGGTGAAGTCCATCTACCAGTCCTCTCCTGGGTAGGTCCCATGCTGTTGGATGGGCAGGGCCAGCTGGGGTCTTCAAGCTCCATGGGGGTTGTTTAATGGCAAGTGGGACAAGAGGAGACCATGTGCCTTATAGTCCTTTGGAGGCCTGTTCCTCTGAAGGACCTTTCTAGTAATCTTTGGAGGGCCTTTCCCCCTAAATGAGTTAACCAACGTACATTGGAGGTTCCCAGACAGAAAAAGAGTCCCTCCTTTTGGAACCACCCCATATGATCTTCTTGAAAGCCCTCACTCTTAGCTTTAGGAGTCTCACCTTCAGTATATGAAGAAGTTTCTGGCAAATTAGTCTGTGGAACTAAGGTGGCAACTCCTATTAGGTCACTGTTCTGTAATGCTGCTCTCTTAGCTGCCTGATCAGCTGCTTGGTTCCCTCTGCCACTTCGATGCTCCCTTTTTAGTGTCCTTCACAATAGGAGACTGAAACCTCAGCGGGTAGATGGACTGTCTCCAAGAGCCTAAGGATTTGATCACCATATTTGATCGAGGACCCTCAGATGGTCAAATGGCCTCTTTTTCCCAAATAGCAGCATATGCATGTAGCTCTAGAAAGGCATACTTGGAGTCAGCATAAATGGCTACTCTTTTTCCTTTTCCCAGCTCTAAAGCTCAAGTAAGGGCTATAAGCTCAGCTAATTGGGCTGAAGAACCTGGTGGCAAAGCTTTAGCTTCTAACGTCTCAAAATTGGAGACTATTGCATATCCAGCTCTTCTTTTTCCATCCAAGACAAAGCTGCTTCCATCAGTATATCAGATTTCCTCAGGATTGGTCAGAGGATCTTCTGACAATCCCTCTTGGGGTTTTGTCCAGTGGTCCAAGGTTTCTAGGCAAGAGTGAAAGGGGAGAGAGCCCTTGGGGGGTAGGCAGGAGGGTAGCTGGGTCAAGAACTTCACAAGGGGATACAGTCAGGCCTGGGTTTGCCATCAGCACTACTTGATATCTGAGGATCCTTTAATCAGACATCCATAAATGGCTTCTCCCATTCAGAAGTTGTTTCACTGGGTGGTTGGTAAAAATAATTTGCCCCCAAGAGAGAGTTTTAAAGCATCTTCTATCTGGACTGCAACAGCTGCAAGATTTCAAAGGCAGGGAAAGATCTCTTCCCACTAAGGGAGTAGGACACCTAGGGACCACCAGAAACTGGTAGGAAAATATTTGTCCATCCCATCAACAAAGTGCTCAGGTGAGTCTTTGTGTAACTGTTTTTCCTGTAGCACTCAAAATGGTACAGGTTTAAGGGGAGAAGGCTCCAGAGCAGGAGATCAGGACAGAGTAGGTAGCCCCTGTGTCAACCAAGAAAGTCTCGGATCTACCTGCCACATCCAGTGGCACCCTTGGCTCTACTCCCAAGATGGTTATCTGTGATGGGTGGGCTGACTGGAGTGGGCTGCTTCAGTTCTGTTGAACCATCATGAGGGAAGGCTTGGCACTTGACCTTGAGGCCCTTGGGTCTCGAGGGCAGAGTGCCACCCAGCGTCCCAATTGATGGCATTTGTAGCAAGCCATTTTAAAAGACTTGTCACAGTTTGGACACTCTTTGGCCCAATGTCCCGCCTGTCTACAGATTAGGCATTTGCCTCATGTCTTGTCCTTCAAGGACTCAGGGTTTGCCACAGGGCTTCCCTGGAGGGTGGCCAGCAAGTGGGCATGTCTTATCTCTTTCCTTCTCTCCCTTTCCTGGGCCTTGGCCTCCCTCTCCTGTTCTCTGTTATAAAAGGTATTGGTGGTTGTCTGGACCATCTCATCTAAAGAGGCAGCAGGGTCCTACTGCTGTAGCTGTTGTAACTTTATCCTGATGTCTGATGCATATTAGGAAAGGAATTTGTCCTTTAAAATCACATGTCCCTTATAAGAGTCTAAGTCCAGATTGGTAAACTTTTGGAGGGCCTCTTTTAGCCTTTCCAGAAAGGCAATGGGGTTCTCATTGGGCTCCTGAGTTACTGCTGAGACTGGGCACAGTCCCACAACTAATAGTCTTCCTTCTATTTCTATGAGTGGACTTCCTTAGGGGTGAGTCTTTCTGAAGCTTATCCTCCCAGTACTGTTGCAACCTGAGAGTCAGGCCTCCCCAGGTCAGGATGCAGATCCCCAGGCATGTTGAGGCTTCACAACCTCCTGGAGATCGAATCCCTGGGGAGGTCAAAGGCATGTCAGCCTCCAGAGAATTGGGTCCTCGAGCAAGTAGGGCATGTCAACCTCCTGGGACCCCTGGACTGGTGCATCCCCAAGCGGGTTGAGGTGTGACAACCTCCTGGAGACCAGATCCCTATGTAGGTCAAGGAAGGTTGACCTCCTGGGACCCCAGGCTGGAGTTGGGCATCTCCAAGTTCTCCAGTGTGACTAGTGCTGAGTAGGATTAAGGGGCTGTAATCTTAACTCATTGCTGGTTTGTCCACCGTGGATGGGAATAGATACCATGATGTAAAGCAATTCAAGCCTGTGCCCTGAGACTGGGAATCTGGTGAAACAGCCATAAGCCTTATCCTTTTATTGCTCTGAGGGAATATAAGTCACTGATTTCTTCTCCTAGTCCTCCATAAGAGAAATTTAGGGTGTTTCCAATGGTAAACATTTCATTGTCATAGACCCACCTAGGTAATAACAGAAGTAATGACAAAGGAGTGGGTTATCTGGTCCTGTTAGGGGCTTTAAGAGTATTTTAATAAGAAGCTGGGTGGAGTGATTTTGCCTATAGAGGGGGCAGGAATTAGTAAGGAATTAGTAAGGACAAATTGATAGGAGGCAACACCAAATTTTCCATAAAAGTGGGGTGGAGATTTGGTATGTTTGTAATTTTAGAAGAAGCGTGGTAAGGGTTTGGGCCAAGCCTGCAGGGCTAACTTCCAAAGTGGCAAACATTGTCCCTGGAAGCCCAATTGCCCTTGAAGGGATGCTACCAACAGATGGACTTCTAGCAGGCATTGTGTGCCTGTCACCCACACTAGCAGGTACACTGAGAGGTGCTATTGTCACACATGTTGTAGGAAACATGGAAGATGAAGGCCTGAATATCTAGAGAGATTGGATATTATACAGTATTTCCCTACCAAGGGCCAGCTATTTTCTGGTTGTCCTTCCAGAAGATTGTAGAGGCATCGTTGTGGGCCTGGACTGGGCTCAGGAAAAGAGCATGAAACAGGACAGAAGAGGGCAGGGGACAACTTTAGGAAGAATGATATAGGCCAAGGGCATAACATAAACTGATTAAAATCAAATGGGTCCAAGATGGCAGACAAGCCAAATTCAGCTAAACCTTGATCCTCAATCTGCAAACTAAATGACACACCCAGAGGCACCATGACAGTTCTAAGACACTATCAAAAGACCAAGGAGTGGGTGGTTCCCCAATTGTTGGAATGATCCTCCTACTCATCAGCATATGAAATCACCCAGCTCATAAAAACCAACCACACCACATTCCATGGCCACCGTACTCGCCTTCTGTGATGGCCCATACTCTTAGAGTGTGCTTCTCTCTGAATCCAAACAAATTACCTATTGCTGTGTCTCTCACTGAATTTTTTTGCAATGAAACATCAAGAACTTGAGCTTCATTGGTCCTGAAACCAGGCAACATGGGTTTTGGCCAGACTCAAGTCCCAGTTGGACATGACTGAGTCCCTGCATAGCACAGAGTCCCTGCCATGTGGGTTTGAGTCCCAATCTTAGATAAACAGTTTCAAACACAACTTTCAGAAATGGAAAGATGATGACCTGCCCAATAAAACAGTGTCATAGATGGAGAGAGAAGCTGAAGGATGGGAGGAAAAGGCAATGGGAAAAACATGCCGAGGAACCCCTTTCATAACTTGCCAGAAAAACTGCTAAATGCCTGACCTGTGCCCACAATTTTCATTGGCCTGATCCTTGGCACAAAGGAGGTTAAGGATAGAAGAACCCTCACCCACTTGGGCAACAGCTACAAGGGCACAGAGGATAGTGGAGCCTTTGGGACACACTGAGGAGTAGCCCCTGCCAGAGTCCCTCAATTGCACCCACTGCCATTCGCTTGTTTGCAGGGGGTTGAAGGAAACAAGAAATGAGAGATTGGAAAGGAATTAAGGTTTTGTTAGCCATATGTCCTTCCAGCCATCAGGGCAAGGACCTCCTGCCTTCACCGGAGATCTTCTGGAATTTGAGACTGAACCACATGAGCTTTCTACTGAGTTTGTTTTTGCTGTCCTGATTTCCAGCATGTTGGGCTTCTTGTCTTGTCCACTGTGCTGGGTTTACTTCATGTTCAGCTTACACCACATGAGCTTTTGCCAAGTTGGGCTTCTGCTGTGCTTGGCCTCCACCCTGTGGGGGCCGAGCCAAGATTGTTTCAGCCGGGTTAAATCCCAGGAACAGCACCAGATATGTTGGGGGAGTGTGTAATTCCCCCGGTTCTGTCTCACCGCAGCAAAAATTTGAAGCAGTGGACCAGTGTTACAGCTCAGTTACAGCTCGGTTTTATTTGGCAACCAAAGGAAAGTACACCCTGAGGTGTGAGGGTGGGCCGACCCCAAAGGAGAGGCCTCAATCCATCTTGGCTTTCTCCTTTTATACGTTTGTCTCCTCCCCACTTTGAGCCTGCCCTTTGCAGATTGGGCTGGCCAACAAGGGGGCATGTTTGTTTCACCTGAAGTTCTCACTCCGGTCCACTGATTTTCTTTTGTTCCATTTTCACAGGCTTTTCCCTTTCTTTGTCTTTTAGCCACCTCCATTTTGGACTCCTTTCTTCTATTCTAACTACCTAACAGTTTGATGAACACAATCAAGGCTAAAAAGCAACACCTTTCCAAGCAGAATCAGGCAAGGTGTTTGGTTTTGTGTTTGTTAGTTGTTTTGCTTGTTTTGTTTTCACATATCACCCAGAAATCCCTTGACCTGTGAGGTTTTATGAAGAATTCTTACAGCATTTAATCCCAAGCAATGCAATTTTAGCTGATATACAGCAGTTTAAGTAGTGTTGAAGTAAAATTCTATTTTAAACAAACCAGCATAGAAAATAATGTACAGTACTTCACTTACCCAAAGGGCTCCACAGTCACCTAGACACATGACTGCAAGTTATTTCTTTCAACAGTGGAATTGGTCTGGCCACAAATTCACCAGATTTTCCACCTTCAATGTGGCTCATAGGCATTTTTGCCTTCTGCAATAAACTTCCAGAATGAACCCATTATCTACAAAGGCATCTAAACACTGACTCTAGCCTCACTGTTATAATGCTTTAATTATCAAGACCTTAGAGGAATAATCCACTGAGCTCAACTGCAAAACCTTCAGATCGACAAATTTCCCTTGTTGCCCACTATAAGTTCCCCTGCAGGTGGCCTGCAAAGCAGCTAGGAGGGAGCAGTGAATTTTGTTGCCCATTTTCTTATGTTGTTTTTCAGTGAAATGCTTTTGAGTCTAAAAGATTCCTATTGGCCTGTGTCTTCCCTATTTCTATTTCTAAAGGACTACCAACCACTCCAGCCTGGCTTTTCTGGGAATCTAACCTCCTGCACTTGGTCCCAGGCCTCCAGGGAATGTTGCCATGGTTCACTGGAGCAAGTGAAGGGAAGGAAAGAGGCCAGCAATTACAAACAGCTTGTGACTCATTTTCAGCAGCATAATTGGGCTCACAGAGTCCCTAGAGGGCCTGTCAACTGAAATAGTCCAAAGTCCTGGAGAAACAAATGTTTATGGTTTATCTATTCAAAAGAATACTCAGCAGCCATTCAGACGAGGTGGTAGAGGCATGTCCAGCTTCAGGGAAAGCTGTCCATAAAGTGTTGTTAATTATAAGCCTCTACCTGGAGGTTTGGAGAGCAAGCATAGGTTCACACAAAACAAAAGTTCTGAAAGGATACATACCCAAGTAGTAACCATGCCTATGCCAGGTTGAGGTACAATGTCTTCCTTTGTTACTTCTTTCCTTCCTTCTTTCTTTTTGAATTTTCTCAATACTTTCCAATGAGCATTAATGACTTTTGGCATTTCCAGAAACGTTCATTGGGTTCTCTGGGTACTCCTGAGTACATATTCAGACCCTAAAGCCTCTTCCTGCTCTGGCCTTGCCCCACAGCTCTGTAGGGCCTCTGGGACTCGCTACTCTGGCTCTGCAGTAAATGAAAACACTTTGAAAATCAGGCCTGGTACCTATTGTCCAAGTGATCCTGGGAAGTTTTACTACTCAATGGCCCTCATATTTCTTGTCTGTGAAATAAAAAACTTAGTAATGCCTATAGTCAAGCACTGTGGTCATACAAGGGAATTGTATGTTATCCAATGAGGCCAAATGAGATAATAAATGGAAAAGTGTTTGTTGACTGTAACCCATGTGCAATTCTTAGCTCTTATGATTTTCTTGCTGTCCACACAGGAATAGGAGAGGTCAAAAGGACCCAAGCCCAGGTGACAGGACTGCTCCTTACAAGTGGCTTATGGATGTGTGGTGGTGTGATCATTCATTTTTGACAGAAATGCTGTTACTGAAATCAGATTTCCCTGCTTGTCTCAGTAACGTCTTTCTAGTCATTGTTTTCACATTTTGATATTTCATCAAAAAGGCTTTTAGAAACCCCAGCTGTGAAATGTGAATAAAGTGGTCTACAAGTATGAAAGGTCCTGAGACGTAGATGACTGTAAGTCCTGGCTCTAGGGCTGGAGGAATAGAGCCCCAGGGCTGCAGCATGGTCAATAGCCAGATTCTCTAAAGACGTCCTCTGAGTCTCTGCTGAGACTGATCTTACACCTGGGGTTAGATTGAAACAACCATATTAATAAAAATTGTGATTCAGAATTGCCCCTTTGACAGTGAATTATTGATCCCGTGAAGAATATTGGGATACATGAATGATCTTCACTCCAAAAGAAAAAAATGTAAATGCATTTTGCTTGTTATTCGTACGTCTATTCTCTGCTTTCTCACAATGAGGACATAGTTAAACTCTTTTATACTTAGAAGCTTTTTGATCCAAGTCTTAAAAACATACACAATGACAGATAAGAAGTATAGCATCTCATCCACTTTATTTTTTAATTTTTCTTGGTATGCTGCTTAGCATGCGGAGTCTTATTTTTCCCAACCAGGGATGGAACTCTTGTCCCATGGAATCTTAACCACTGGGCTACCAGGGAATTCCCACATCACATCTACTTTAGCACAGACACACATTAAAGCCCTGTGGGTATTATTTTTCCAAGAAAAGTTGCCAAAATTTTGTAATGAAAATTCAGACGTCTTTCCTCTGTAACACTTCCAAACTTCAACATTTTGCCTCATTTGCTTTATTGCTTTGTCTCTCTATATTCATATTTTTGCTGTTGAACCTTTAGAAAGAAAGTTGTGAATTTTATTTTTTATGGGTATTTCTTCATTAACCTGAATGTCTGGAATTTGTTTTCCAAAAGGTAAAAACAATTTGGTGTTTTCTACCACATTTGAGAATCCTCCTCCATTTAACTTTCCAAACAGCTGGTAGAAGTTCTCTCTGCAATTTGCTCTTGGGTTCCAGGACTAGCTCTGCCCCTTCACATCCCTGTGCCCTTTAAAAAGTCACTGAATCTTTCTCACGCTTAGTTTCCTTATCTGTTGAGGGAGGCAGTTATATTTATGTCCTTGTATTTCAGTGAAGATTAAATAGCACGGAAAGCGCTTTGTAAATTGTAACTTTTGTGTATACCTGAAATGTTATTATTCACAGTGCCGAAGAACTAGCACCGACTCAGGTTCTCCTAATTATGAATTAGCCCTAAATTACGTTTTAGTTATTTTCTGGAGCTTGCAGCTGTGCTGTCATTTGCGGGCACTCATGAAGCTATTCGGAGAAGGCAATGGCACCCCACTCCAGTCCTCTTGCCTGGAGGATCCCATGGACGGAGGAGTCTGGTAGGCTTAAGTTCATAGGTTAGATGAGAGTCAGAGACGACTGAGCGACTTCACTTTCACTTTTCACTTTCATGCATTGGAGAAGGAAACGGCAACCCACTCCAGTGTTCTTGCCTGGAGAATCCCAGGGACGGGGGAGCCTGGTGGGCTGCCGTCTATGGGGTCGCGCAGAGTTGAACACGACTGAAGCGACTTAGCAGCAGCAGCAGCAGCAACATGATGCTATTAGGGAAGGCAGGGAGCTTCTCCAGGGAACTGTAATCCAGAACCGTCCTCCCTAAGGCGGTGATTCTCTAGAATTAGCATTGAAATCACTGCAGGGCTGCCGAAACCCAGAGTGCTGGACCTCTGCCCTTAGATTTTGATTCAGTAGCCTCGGAATAGGCCTAGGAACCTGCATTTCTGGCCCATTCCCTAGTGATACTGATGCTGCTGGTTCCAGGACCACACTGTGAGAACCCACTGTTCTCAAATATGGTCAGCTGGGTAGACTTATTGCACAGGGGCTTACATGTAGGAAAGCTAAGGTCTGTAGAAAATTTTTATATTCTAAAGTGGTGCTTTGAAAACCCAAATGGGCATATAGGTCACCTAGGGACTCTTGTTCGGACACGACTGAGCGACTTCACTTTCACTTTTCACTTTCATGCATTGGAGAAGGAAATGGCAACCCACTCCAGTGTTCTTGCCTGGAGAATCCCAGGGACGGCGGAGCCTGCTGGGCTGCCATTTATGGGGTCACACAGCATCGGACACGACTGAGGTGACTCAGCAGCAGCAGCAGCAGCAGCAGGGACTCTTGTTACTTGTGGATTGCCCTTCATTAGGTTTAAGATGGGCTCCTGAGCCTGTTTCTAAACGCACACAGGTGATGCTTGTTCTACTAGTCTGCTGACCATACTTTGACTAACAAGCTGAAAGGTACAGCGCATGGGTATGCATTTGATTTCTATTAAAGAAGAAGTAGAAGAGGCTGGTCCCTTTCTAATTCCTAAATATTCCAAACTTCTTACTCTCAGCCAATCGACTGCGCATGCTCTTCTGCCTAGTGTGGACCATGTGTTCAACCCTGCGGGAACCAAGGTATGTCCTATTGTGTTACTTCCCTTATTGAATAATAATATATTAGAAAGAGCTTGCAGAAGTGCATACAAGAACAAAACTGAAAAAAAGTCTGTATCTGAGGCTGTCGCCTGCCAAAGAGACTAAACTAGTTCATGAGAAAGGACTGAACAGTACTACTGACCTATCGTTTAAAATGCCTTGTGAATTAAATCATTCTTTCTCTTAACTTCAAATTTTAAAATATCATCTCAAATACTTTGCATTTCGTGTGTGTGTGTGAGAGGAGACGTTCAGAAGAACTGTTCAGAAGCAAAATGATTAGAATTTGTCAATGATTTGAATAAATAGAAATAATACATAAGTTAAAAAAAACAGTGGCAGATTTCAAGAATTAATAATGTTGATAAGATGCTGCTTTTATCCAGAGAAAGGGGGAATTAGCAACAGGGAGCATGTCTGGGGGAAAGAAAAAATGAGAGGAAAAATAATAAACTATAATTCATACAGTTTGGTACCTCTTGGCTTTTTCTACTAACTGGTTGGAAATGTAGGAATGTCTTTTGTGGAGCCCAAAGCAGAAGAAAATTTCAGAGAAGTGGGTATGGCAACCCCCATGGCCAAATGCTGCTGGTGTGATGTTGCGTGTGAGTTCAACAGTGGAACAAAGTACAAGAGAACATGTAGTCTTTGAAAAAGCAATTTTAACCAAACAGTTAAATTTCAGAGTCAAGCAGTGGTATTAAGGCACTGGAAGGTGAGTCTCATGTAAGTCACTCTTGTAGGTAGTGGATGGAAACTAGAAAGAGAAAGGAAATTTAATCTCAAACCAACATATATCCCAATCCGTTGGGGCGCTTGTAATACCACTGTTTTCTTGGCCCCACCACCAGAGTTCCAGACTCTACAGGTCAGATATGAAGCCCAAGAATGTGAAGTTCTAATACATTCCCTGCACTGGGGTTACACGGTTGGGGGCCACTCTTTGGAAATCATTGACTTAAATCAGGCTTTTGTAACCTTGGCAATATGGCCATTTTAGACAGATAATTCTTTGTTGTACAGAGCTGTCCTGGGCTTTATAGGATGTGTACCAACATATCTGGCCTCTACCCATTAGATGCCAGTAGCATCCCCAGGATAATACAACTAAACAGTAGGCATTACCAAATGTCCCCTGAGGGTCAAAATTGCCCCCAAATGGGAACCACAACTTTAGATAATTCAACAGATCTGAAACAACTGTGAGAAAATCCAGAAATGATGAAGGGGCTTGATCTGAAAAATGCAGATGCATATGAAACAATGGAACAGAGTTGTAAACCATGCTCTGCAAAATTTAATGACCATGTTATGATGAGAGCTCAATGTTTGGCTTTTAAGTGAATTAACACCAGATAATCAACTTGGAACTGACTTGCACTGTAATTCCAAGCTGCTTTCAGCTTTCTTCATCCTGGAGTCCTGCAAAGCATTTGTAGTCAACTGTCCCCAATACATGAATGTCCCTTTGTCTTCTAAAATGTGGGCTTTCTGGATCGCTGCCTCACTTATGTTTAAGTGTCCTCAATTACGACTTTCTTATTCTGAAGCCCCTGCTATTTATTAGACAAAGGGACATTTTGTACCAGGTTATCAAGTTTATAAATTCTGTGCTCCAAAGTTTTGTTTAATGTCTTTTTTTGGGGGGGGTCTTCTAGCAGCATATCGTTGAGTCTTGCTTTTTTAAAAATCCAATCTGACAGTCTCTTTAAATGGGGTGTTTAGGCCCATTTATACACAATATGATTGCCATTAAAGTTCCATTTAAATCTATCAGCTTGGTCTTTGTTTTCTAGTTGTTTCATCTGTTTACTGTTTTTTTTTCTACTGCATTATTTGAAAATTTAAAAAATATTTTATAAGGTGAAACACACCTGACATAAAATTACCCATTTTTGAAGTAAACAATTCAGTGGCATTTATTACACTCAAAGCATTGTGCAAACACACCTCCAGTTGGTTCTGAAACATTTTAATCACCCAAAATAAACCCCTTACTATTAAGCAGTTACTCTCCATTCACCCTCTGGCAACCACAAATTTACTTTGTTTCTGTGGATTTCTCTATTCTGGATGTTTCACATAAGTGGAATAATAGAATATGCAACCTTTGTGTCTGATTCCTTTTATTCAACATAGTATTTTTGAGGTTCATCCACATTGCAGCATGTGGCATCACTTCATTCCATTTTGTGGCTGAATAATATTCCGTGAATTGATGCACCATAATTGCTTATCTATTTATCTATTAATGGACATACGGTTATTTCTACGTTTTGCCTATTGTGAATAGTGCTGCTATGAAAATTTGTATTCAAGTATTTATTTAAGTACCTGTTTTCAAAACTTTGGTCAGAGACCTAGGAGTGGAACTTCTGGGTCATAGATTAACTTTAACTTTGTGGAAAACAGTTTGGCAGTGTCTCAAGGTGTTTGTACTGTTTTATATTCCCACCAGCATTATTCAATTCCTCTACATCCTCACCAACACTTGTTACTTTCCATTTTCTTGAGTATCACCTCCTTTGTGGGTATGAAGTGATGTCACATAGTGGTTTTAATTTGTATTTCCCTAATGATGAATTGTGATATTGTGAGTTATAATAAGTATATATATTCAGTCTTTGTCCTGTTTATGGTGCAGGCTTCTAAAACTCTTGAAATTTCCTAAGTGAGGTGAGCAATAAATGTTCTTTTGCTATTAGGTGACTTCTGGACACCACCTAAGGATGGGTGTGGTTTTCAGGAGAACCAACCAAGTGATTAAAAAGTTGAAACTTTTAGTTCCAAGTCCTGACCCCTGGGGAGGAGAGACGGGCTGGAGGTTGAAACAATTACCACTTGCCAATGATTTCATCAATCATGCCTGTGTGAGGAATGCTCTGTAAAGCCACAAAAGGTCAGGGTTTGGAAAGCGTTTTTGCTGGTGAACACCGTGGAGGTGCTGAGAGAATGGCACCTGAAGGAAAGGGCGTGGAAGCTCCCCAGCCCCTTCCCATACATTCCCTCTCTATCCTGCTGTTCCTGAGTTATATCCCCTTTTAAAAGAAGCAGTAATCTAATAAATAAGATATTTCTCTAAATTCAGTGAGCTACTCTAGCAAACTAATCAAACCCAAAGAAGGGTTGTAGGAATCTCTCATCTGTAGCTGATCAGTCAGAAGCACAGGTAACAGCCTGGGCTTGCAACTGAGGTTAGAAGTGGGGACTTGGGTGGCAGTCTTGTGACACTGAATTCTTAACCTATGGAACCTGTTACTGTCTCCAGGTAAATGATGTGGATATTTAATATCAGAATTGACTTGAATTCTTGAAAACCCTGCTGGTGTCCAAAATTGTTTGGTGTGTGGGAAACAACCCTCCCCTCCCCCAACCCACATATACACACATTGGAAATTGAATCTTGGAACACCGAAAGACTAATTATGATGAGTATTTTTTCCTGTGCTTATTGACCAATTGTATAGACCTTTTTTTTAAGAAATGTCTATTCAAATTCTTTAACCATCTTTAAACTGAATTGGTTTGGTGAGTTGTGAAAATTCTTTGCATATTCTGTTTACTAAACTCTTACGAGGTATGCAGTTTGCAAATATATTCTCCCATTTGATGGGTTGTATTTTCACTCTTAATTGTGTCCTTTGCACAAAATGTTTTAATTTTCATAAAACTCATTGTGCTCACTTTTTACTTTATTACTCATGCTTTTGGTGTCATAGCTAAGAATTCATTGCCAAATCAGAAGGTCATGAAAATTTACCTGTATATTTTCTCCAAGTTTTATAGTGTCAGTTCTCACATTTAGGTCATTGATCAATTTTGAGTTAATGTTTGTATGTAATATGAGGTATGGATGCAATGTCACTCTTTTGCACGTGGATATCCTCTTGTCCCAGCTCTATTTGTTGCTGTCCTTTCCCCAGTGAATGTTCTCAAAACCCTGGTCAAAAACAACTGACTGTATGTATGGGTTTATTTATCAACTCTTAATTTTCTTCCATTGGTCCATGTGTATGTCTTTATACCAGTACCACAGTTTTTATTACTGTAGTTTTGCAGTAAGTTTTAAAAATGGGAAGTGTGAATCCTCCAATTTTGTCCTTCTTATTCAAGATTATTTTGGCTATTTGGGGTTCCTTGAAATTCCATGTCAATTTGAACATTGGTATTCCAATTTTTTCAAAAAAAAGGTCATTGGAATTTTGATAGGCATTGTTATGAATATATAGATCACTTTTGGTAGTATTAAGATCTTGATAATATGTTTTTTAATCCACAAATACAGAATGTCTTTCAATTTATTAAAATCTTCTTACATTGGTAGATAATTATTAATCAATAGTTGATCTAAGAAAGAAAGGGAAAATTTTATTCGAAGATTATAAGCTGGGTGACAATCTTTCAGAAAGCTCTGAGGACTATTCTACCTGTTAAAGGTCAAAGCACAATTATACAAATTTTTGAGACAAAGGGTTATATGTCAAATGGTGTATTGCTGACAGTTTACACTGTCCAGACCTACACATACAGAATGAGCAGTGGATCATAGGTTATCATGGCCCCTTAGCAGATTAAAAAGGAAGGTTATCTCCTAAGGAGGTCTGGTTAATGCAAATGCACAATACACCCTAAAGGGAAAGAAGGAGGCCCAAACAGGAGGAAAAAAATTTCAAATTTAAATTGCTCCCGCCTTGCCAAAAAATATGGATTTTATTTCATCACATTATTTAAGCAAAGTGTTTTTAGTTTTCTGTGTACAATTCTTTCATCTCTTTGGCTAAATGTATTCTTATTTTATTCTTTTGGATGTTATAAATGAAATTGTTTTCTTAATTTCCTTTTCACATTGCTCATTGCTGATGCAAAGAAAAACTGAGTTGTTAATTTTGCAGCTTGCAATTTTGCTGAATTTGTTTACTAACTCTAGTAGCTTGTTTGTGGGTTTATTGCAATTTTCTATATGTAGGATAATGACATCTGCATTAGAGATAGTTTTGATATCATGTGGTCTTGGCCTGCAGTGACTTAAAGCAGAGTTTTGGTTCTTGGCCAGAGATTGATGTCAGGTCATGGGGGTGAGAGCACCAAATCCTAACCACTAGGCCAGCCACTGGTCTAGTGACAAGGCCCTAGTTCTTTAGCTTGGCAGAAAAGAATTTCCACAAAGATGGAATATAGTTAAACAAGTATTTATTAAGAGAAAAAGAGTACATATAGTAGATGTGGACAGACACACGGGCAGACTCAGAAAGAGTCAGAGTCGTGCACTCGTGGTAGTTTGAGTTACTTTTATGGGCTATTTCTTCCAGATTTCCTTTGGCCAATCATTTTGATTTGCTGATTCCGAGTCCATAGTTGGTATATCTCAGGATACGCCCATGTATGCATACATCTCTTAGCCAAGATAGATTCTACAAAAGAGGCCTGTGGGTAGTTGGCATCACTTAGCATCACTCCCCTTTTGACCTCCAAGGAGTCTTTCTGTGTGTGTGTGTGTGTGTGTGTGTGAATTGGTGAGGTCTCCTGACTTTGAGAAATATGTGGTCTCTTACCTTCTATCTGGGCAGAGCCCAGCCTCTTCTCTCAATTGTCCTGCTAGTCTCATCTTAGCATATAGGTCCTCAAGGGTGTATGAGTGCTGCATGCTAAGTCACTTAGGTTGTGTCCAACTCTTTTTGACCCTGTGGACTGTAGCCTGCCAGGTTCCTCTGTCCATGGGATTCTCCAGGCATGGACACTGAAGAATACTGAAGTGGGTTGCCATACCCTACCTCAGGGTATCTTCCTGACCCAGGGATTGAACCTGTGTCTTCTGCATTGACAGGCAAGGTCTTTACCGCTAGCACCATCTGAAACCCACTCCAGTGTTCTTGCCTGGGGAATCCCAGGGACAGGGGAGCCTGGTGGGCTGCCGTCTATGGGGTCTCACGGTCGGACACGACTGAAGTGACTTAGCAGCAGCAGCACCATCTGAGCAGCCAGGTCCAAAGGGGATAAATCTCTAATTGCTTTACCTTGTGGGGCCCATCTACCTCCTGTCTCAAATACCCACTGAGAGACCTCAAGAAATATTTATTGGGAAGATGAAGGGCAAAGGTCTGTTTTCTGTAGCTTCTAAAGTATGGCAGGGGGCTCTTAGACCCTACCTAGTTGGGGTCACAGAGCTCTCAACCTGTCTCAGTAGGGAGCCCCAGAGTGACTTCTATTGTTACTTCGGCAGGATCTGCTTTGAGGAGTGGCTAAAGTCCCTGCATCACCGTTATCTTATGGTGCCCTGGAGAAAACAAACTGATTAGAGAAGCAGGGGTCTTTTACTAAAGACCAGTAAAAGACTATTACAATCAGAGCTCAAGCAAGGGTAGGAATCTGGTTATGCAAGATCAGCATATCTTTGTTAATCTCAGGCTTAAAATTTTCGTATCTGTTTCTAAAATGGAAAGTCTGAACCTGTTGGTCTCAGGCCTCCTTGTTGGACTGAAAGGTCTTAGTTGCAGATTTGCAATAATATGGAAGACAACAAAGCACTAGGCAAAATATAGCATAAATCAGTATGGCTGAAAATATAGCATAAATCAGTATGGCTGAAATGAGGAAGGTTATAAGAAAATGGAAACTTCCCATCAGAAAGTTTTTAATACCTTGTGAGATCCAGAAGAACAAGTTAGAAAATCAGTTTTCAATTTTCCAGCCTGTATTGAATAGCAAGGATTGCTGGCTAATTGTCAAAGCCAGGTGGCTTGCTGTTGAATTTGCTCAATGTCCGTCACTACCTGTGTAGAGGTGTTAATGTAAGTGCAACAGAAAGTGTTGGCAACTGCACATACTCCTCCTCCTCCTGCCAACAGATAATCCAGTGTCAGATAGTTGTCAAGTACAGCCTTGGCCAGTGAATCTAGAGACTTCTGTGAATTAATAATAGAGTTAGCAGTACTGTTAGCTACGGCAGTAAGAGTTTGAGAAAAGTTTCAAAGGACATGTTGGTGAGCAGCTACTCCCCACTATGGTAACAAGGTTTACCTGAAGAAATAGGTGTCTCTGTCTGGGATAGCACCAGGTAAATCTCAAGTTAATCCAGTAAACAGTTTAGATGAACTCGCCCAGTGCTTAGATTCATTTATGGAGTGTATTGAGAAAGGAGTAATCACGGTTCCTGGCATACCCTGTGTAGGTGTGGAGTTATTGCATAGGCAATTAGTGGCCCATGGTTTCTTACCCCTCTGGCATATGGAAACATATCCTGGTGGGATACAATATAGACTAGTGGGCTTAAGGTTCCAAGGACCAGCCACTCAATTCTATTGTTATGAAAAATGTTCTCCAACCTGATTATTGTTGAGTCGCTAAGTCATGACTGACTCTTCTGTGACCCCATGGACTGTAGCCCCCAGGCTCCTCTGTCCATGGGATTTCCAAGGCAAGAATACCGGAGTGGGTTGCCATTTCCTTCTCCAGGGGATCTTCCTGACCCAGGGATCAAACCCAAAGCTCCTGCCTGGCAGGCAGATTCTTTACCACTGAGCCACCTCAGAAGCCCCTCCATCTTGATATCTGTTCCTTAAATGTTGATCCTTCTTCTTCGGGTAGCGAGTTAGACTCTGAGCACATATAGGTAACTGGAATTCTGGTTTAGGAGGGGACACTATAAAGTGCTGGGGTGTGTTAACACCAATTTTCATCCTTCTAGTTTGACTTCATTTTCACTTTCTATTGCTCAGGATAGACTTAGGCAAGAGACATTAGAATTTTCTTCAGTAGGAAAATGAACAATTCTGACCCTGTACATTACTGTTCTGAGCCTTTGGATCTCTGGTAGAAGAGCAATTTCCATCAGGAACTTGGTTAAAATTCCTTACAGGATGGGCAAGGGGGTCGTTCTAGTGCATAACGGACTTAGCTTGGAGTAAACAAATCCAGCCTTCTGTCAACTGAGTGGAGGAAATGAAAGTTTGTGCAGTGCAAACCAGAGAGTTGTATGTCTATCCTGTGGATAAGGGAAATAGTCATGGAAAAGCTAAGGCAATCAGTAGCTTTATAGCAGCACCAGTCAGGATCATATTTAAATCACCCAGCATGGGCAGAAAAGTTCAGTGAATTCTGAGAGCAAGGATGAGAGCAAAAAAAGACTATAGTTATCATTTACTGGAACGGAACATATCAATTGCTCTGTAAGTGGAATGGAGTACCAAGAGGCAAAAGGGAGATTGTAGCTATGGATACTTAGGCCTAGGGCCTTTTTGAATAGTAGCTTCAGGTCTTGAAATGGCTCACTCCTCCACCTGAAATTTTCATGCTGTCCTGGGTCCTCTGGATCCTGTGGAGTCTTGGAGGAAAGAGTGGATTCACAGGGATGGGCTGGAATGTGTGTCTTCGGGTTCCGGTAACATATCAGTAGAGACAGGTTTAATCCTGGACAGACGAACCCAACTGGTGAACCCCTGAAGTTTGACTACCATAGGGGTGCTCAGCAGGACTTGGGAAGGACCCTTCCATTTTGGGAGTAGCTGGTCACCAGGGGACTCATTTTTCAAGGTCTTTTAAAGTACCCACTCTTCAGAGTTTACAACAGAGCCACTGGAGCTGTTATCTGGAGAGGGCTGTACTCTGTTGCCATATATTTTTTTTTAACTTTAGTTATTTATTTTTGGCTGTACTGGGTCTTCACTGCTGCATGGGCTTTTCCCTAGTTGCAGTTCACAGGCTTATCATTACAGTGACTTCTCTTGTTGCAAAGCAGGGGCTCTAAGGTGTGAGGGCTTCAGTAGTTGCAGCTCCCAGGCTTTAGAGCACAGGGGTGTGTGGGCTTTGTTGCTCCATGGCATGTGGGATCTTTCTAGATCAGGAGTTGAACCAGTGTCTCCTGCATTGCCAGGCAGATTTTTTACCACTGTGTCATAAGGGAAGTCCTGTTGCTATATTCTTGTTTAGGCTTTTGGATCTAGCCTAGGTTTATGACACCTAGAGTACACTGCTTCCCTGGTGGCTCTGATGGTAAAGAATCTGCCTGCAAGGCAGACCTGGGTTCCATCCCTGGGTTGGGAAGTCCCCTGGAGAAGGAAATGACTACCCACTCCAGTATTCTTGCCTGAAGAATTCCATGGACAGAGGAGCCTGGCAGGCTACAGTTAATGGAATCACAAAGAGTTGGACATGACTGAGTGACTAACGCTAGGTTTACGGTATATCTAAGATGAGCTTGGTTTTCTGGATCACCTAGCATGTTCAGAGTAAGGAATGGTCTTCCATATGTCATTTTCAAAGGGCTTAACTTAGTCATTGTTTTAGGAGCTTCCCTGACCCTTAGGAGAGCTATTGGCAGCAGGCGATACCATGACTCTAGCATTTCCTAGCAGAGTTTGTACAAGGTTTTCTTTAGAGTATAATTAGCCTGGTCAACTTTTCCTGAGGACTGAGATTTCCAGGATGAATGGAGGTGGTAGCTAATTCCTAAAGCTGCAAAAACTGTTGAGTTACCTTCACTACAAAGAAAGGTCCATTGTCACTCTGAAGGTGATGGGGCAACCCAAATCTAGGAATAATTTCCTTTAGGAGCACCTTAGACACTTCAGTTGCCTTCTCTTTTCTAGTGGGGAAGGCCTCTATTCATTCAGCAAAGGTATCTATAAAGACTAGTCAGTATTTGAAGCCCTGAAAAGAGGGCATCTGAGTGAAATGTTTGTCTTCTCCTGGGTAAGTCCCATGTTGCTACACTTGGTTAACAAGAGGGGGAGGCTTGACGTTGCCTCCTGGATTATGGGTGGTGCGAAGGGCACAGGCTTGAGTAACTGTCTCCAGGAGCCCTTTGATAATTTTCCATTGGTCAGAAGTATGAGCAATTTCTGATCTATGTGCCACCAACCATCTGTTCCCTTAATTCCCTCTCTGTCTTGTGCCCAGTGCTCTTTGGAAGTCAAGTACCATATATAATGTTAAAAGGGATAAGGGATGGGATTAAATCCACTTTGTTTATGGGCATCAAAGTTGCTTTCTTTGCTTCTTAGTTTGCCCTGATGTTTCCTTGGGAAATTTGAGAAGTTCCCTTTCGGTGCCTGCAGCAGTGAATGACTGTTACCTGTTTTGGTTTTTGAACCACTTCTATGAGATATAAAATCTCAACCCCATATTTTATAGGGGAGTTTCTTACATTTGGAAGTCTCCCTCTTTCTAGATAGTATGTGGGCATGTAAAAAGAGGAAGGGATTTTTTACTCTGTGTATATATTTACAATATTTCCTTCCCTCAGGATTAAGGCTCAGGTTAGAGCTATCAGTTCAGTCTTTTGGGCTGAGTTTGTTAGGTGGCAGAGGTTTTGCTTCTATGACTCTATGAGTGCTCACCATATAGCCCTCCTAACTCCATCTTTAATGAACCTACTGTAATCAGTAAACCATTCTTCCTCAGGGATTTCTGTGACCTGGTCTGTTAGGTCAGACCTATACGCACAGTTAGAACTGGACATGGAAAAACAGACTAGTTCCAAATCAGGAAAGGTGTATGTCAAGGCTGTATATTGTCACCCTGCTTATTTAACTTATATGCAGAGTACATATGCTGGGCTGGATGAAGCACAAGCTGGAATCAAGATTGCCAGGAGAACTATCAATAATCTCAGATATGCAGATGACACCACCCTTGTGGCAGAAAGTGAAGAGAAACTAAAAAGCCTCTTGATGAAAGTGAAAGAGGAGAGTGGAAAAGGTGGCTTAAAACTCAACACTCAGAAAACTAAGATCATGGCATCTGGTCCCATCACTTCATGGGAAATAGATGGGAAACAATGGAAACAGTGGCAGACTTTATTTTGGGGGGCTCCAAAATCACTGCAGATGATGACTGCAGCTATGAAATTAAAAGATGCTTCCTCCTTGGAAGAAAAGCTATGACCAACCTAGACAGCATATTAAAAAGCAGAGACATTACTTTACCAACAAAGGTCCATCTAGTCAAGGCTATGATTTTTCCAGTAGTCATGTATGTACGTGAGAGTAGGACTATAAAGAAAGCTGAGCGTCGAAGAATTGATGCTTTTGAATTGTGGTGTTGGAGAAGACACTTGAGAGTCCCTTGGACTGCAAGGAGATCCAACCAGTCCATCCTAAAGGAGATCAGTCCTGAATATTCATTGGAAGAGCTGATGCTGAAGCTGAAATTCCAATACTTTGGCCACCTGATGGGAAGAACTGACTCATTGGGAAAGACCCTGATACTGGGAAATATTGAAGGCAAGAGAAGGGGATGATAGAGGATGATATGGTTGGATGGCATCACTGACCTGATGGACATGAGTTTGAGTAGGCTCCAGGAGTTGGTGATGGACAAGGAAGCCTGGTGTGCTGCAGTCCTTGGGGTCACAAAGAGTCGGACATGATTGACTGACTGAACTGAATGGGCATAGACCTGGTCAAGGGTTTTGAGGCAAGAATGTGTTAGCTCTGAGCTTTTGGTGGGCATTAATGTAGAATAGTTAAGAGTGTGGCAAGTATTTTTTTATGTATAATTTTATTTATTTATTTTTGGCTGTTCTGGGTCTTTGTAGCTGTACAGGTTTTTTTATAGTTGTGGAGAGCGGGGGTGACTCTTTGTTGCACTGTGCGGGCTTCTCATTGCAGTGGCTACTTTTGTTGCAGCACACATGCTCTAGGTGCATGGGCTTCAGTAGTTGTGTTGCATGGGCTTAGTAGTTGTGGTTCCCGGGCTCTAGAGTATGAGCTCAATAGTTGGAGCACATAGACTTAGCTGCTAAATGGCATGTGGCATCTTCCTAGACCAGGGATCAAATCTGTGTATCCTGCATTGGCAGGTGGATTCTTTAGCACTGAGCCACCAGGGAAGCCCAAGAGTATGGCAAGTTTTGAGGGTTAGTTCTAGAGAGTCAAGGAGCAAAGCCGCTTAATAATGAAGCCTCCAGTTAGCCAATGGTCGCCTTTTATCTCTAGCATCCCTTGTACTTGATGAGTACATACACTTGATGAGGGGTCCAGCCTTCCAGGGGCTGTCCAAAGGTAAATTTGTTAGTTTCTTCCACTAAGAAAGTGGTGGCAGCTACTGTCCAGAGGCAGCCACGCCAACCTCAGGCCATGGAGTCTAGTTGCTTGGAAAAGTAACCTATAGGTGAGGAACTTCCCCTAACTTCTGTGTGAGGACTTTCAAGTCTGCCCCCTGATTTTCAGCCACATGTGAGATGAATGGCTTTTTCAAGGTGGGAAGATGGTGAGCAGGGGCTCTGGTGAGAGCCTGCTCATTATCGTTAAAAATCTCTTCCTGTTCTCCATTCCAAAGTAACAGTTCTGTATCTGGGCCTTTAGCGGCTTCACATAGGGGCTTAACCATTAGCCCGAGTTGTGGAATCCAAATTCTACAAAGTCCTGCCATGCTCAAAAATGTATGGAGATGTTTCTTTGTCTTCAGAGTGCTTAGGCCTAACATAGCTTATTTTCTATCTGGAGATAACTGTCTACTTCCAGGGTTTATCAGTTCAGTTCAGTCGCTCAGTCGTGTCCGACTCTTGGAGACCCCATGAATCGCAGCATGCCAGGCTTCCCTGTCCATGACCAGCTCCCAGAGTTTACCCAAAACCATGTCCATCGTGTCGGTGATGCCATTCAACCATCTCATCCTCTGTCGTCCCCTATATAATCCCAAATATTTAACCTGTTGCTTTGAGATTTGTGCTTTTGTCCAAGAGACTCTATAACCCCAGGTCCCGAGGAAATTAAGGACTTCAATGGTATTTTGACCCATGGAGGGACTATATATATTAATATATCAGCTACATGCTATAGAATAGCACCTTGTTTTAGGTGTATTTCCCTTAGTTCCCTTCCCAGGGCCTAGGTGAACAAGTGTGGGCTGTCTGGAAACCTCTGAGGAAATATTGTCCAGGTATATTGTTGCATTTGGCCCAAGTCAGGGTTAGTCCAGTCGAAAGCAAACAGATACGTGATAAGAAATGAACTGGGATGCAAAAGAAGGCATCCTTGAGATTGAATACAGGAAACGATTTAGCGTCCTCAGAGATCTGGGTTAATATGTTGTAAGGATTGGCCATGAGGGGATGTACAGTGACCACTGCGTCATTTACCACTTTAAGGTCTTGTACCACCCTGTGTTCCCTCTTTGGCTTAACAACTAGTAGAATAGGAGTATTACACAGAGTCTGGCAGGGCAAAAAGTAGCCATGCCTTATGAATTTATCCATGAGAAGTTGTAAACCCTTCTTCGCTTTCAACTTTATAGGATATTGTCTCCTGCTAGGTTAGGCAAGATGGGCATTTATGGCCCTTCCAGGGATTCATTCTTTTGTCCTGTACTGAGGGTCAACTGCTTGTAGAATATGGTGGGAATAACACCTGGCTCTTCTGGCTGGTCTGTCTTAGAGTCAAGATAAGGGGTTACTCAGGGCCTCCTAACCATAGTGTGGCCCCGAGGGAGCTCAGAAGGTCTCGCCCTCGTAATGGGGGGGGATATTCAAATACAACTGAAAAGGCATGTGAAATCAACTACTGCTCTTACTGGCAAGTGAGAGACCCAGTAAGATAGTGGGTGCAAGGCTTTCCATCAACACCAGTCACAGTACAGTTTTTGGAGGAAAGAAGTCAATGTGAGAAATTAAGACAGTAAGTCGTTCCTGTATCAATTAAAAAATAGACTTTCTTACCTGCCCCTGCAAGAACTAGCCAAGGCTCCTCCATGGAGACAGACATCTCATTGTGGGGAGCCGCCAGAATCCCTGGGCTGTCTCACTCATCCAGAATGGCCATCTCGAGAGCAGGACCCCCCCCCTTCCCCTTCAGGACTGAGGGCAGTCCCTCTTCCAATGACCTGTTTGTTGGCAGGCTGGGCATGGCCCGGGGAACTCTTTCTGGCAATCTTGGGCCCAGTGGCCAGTTGACTTGCATTTATAGCGTTCCCCTTCACTGGTCTTATCTCTAGCCAGATGGTTGGACTTTCTTGCCCCTTCAGATTGTCCTAAGGTATGGCTGACAGCAACAGCTATCAGTTGTGTCTTAGCCCTGGCCTGTCTTTTCTCACATTGGATTCTCTTTTCCTTTTGAGCTTGGTCGCGATTATTAAATACCTCAAAGGCCACATGTAGGAGCTGGGGCATGGGCATTTGTGGGCCAGACTGTAACTTTTGGAGTTTCCGCTCCATATCAGGGGCAGACTGTTTAAGTGTTGTCCCAGAAAGGACTGACCTTCAGAAGTGGAGGGACCTATGTTGATATACATTTCCTAAATGGCTCCACAAGCTGCCCATGAAAGGGGGCTGGGTTTTCTTTTTCTTCTTGGGTCACTCCTTTAAACTTTTCATAGTAAACTGACTTTTCGATAACACTTTCTCATCCCTTCTAATACACATTGGCTCATGTTCTTCCTGGCTTCTGTTCCCTCTCAGGAATTATGATTCCAAGGGGGCTCCTGGCTTACGACTGCATCTCTGCCCATAGTATAATGTCGGGGTTGGTCTCCAACAAGCTGGTCAGTGTACCCCCAGGCTGCTTTCCAGATTCTGTTCTTCTCAGGGGTACAGTAAGTAGATAAAATGACTTGAACATCCCTCCAAGATAAATCAAAAACTGCAGTGAGGGCATGAAACCCTTCAACAAACTTACTAGGGTCTTCAGAAAATTGGCTCAGTTCCTGTCTGCATTGGGCTAAGTCGGTTCAAGAGAAGGGCACATGTACTCTGATTGTTCCTTCACCATTTGCCACTTCCTTGAGAGAGCATAAAATTAGGATCCTGAGTGATAGGAACTCCAATGAGAGTTACCCCAGAGGGACTAGTCTCTGTTTCTTGAGATAACAGAGGTTATGGAGGAACATAGGAAGGTGGAGTCCGAGACTAATCAGAGGGATCAGGAGAAGTAGGTGCCTCTGGAGAAGTAAGGGTTCTGTCAGAAGGAGGAGCTGGGTTTTCCCTCTGAAAGACAGGAGAGCTTAGAAGAAGATCGTATAAAGTGCCAGGAGAGTGTTCTGGCCCTCCAGGTTTTAAATTACAAGAGTTATATCAGGCAGGATTTTGGTAAAGGACCACAAAAGCCTGAAAATAGGGACTCTCACTCCACTTTCCCATCCTGCAACAATAAAGATCCAATTGCAGAATGATATTCTTTAGAGACCTGTTTTAAGGCCATTTTTCTCCATCCTCCAACTTACACAAAGGCCATGCACTGCTACAATAGAATTGAAGTTTTTCCTTTTGAAACCATTCAGTTAAAAAAAAATCCCAATTCTTTTTTTCCCCTCCAAGCAGGCTTGTTAAACATGACAGAATTCTGTATATAAGGTGACCTAAACCTGCTGCTTCAAAACATGATACTTTCTTTCACTGCTGCTGCTGCTGCTGCTGCTGCTGCTGCTAAGTCGCTTCAGTTGTGTCTGACTCCGTGCGACCCCATAGACGGCAGCCCACCAGGCTCCACCATCCCTGGGATTCTCCAGGCAAGAATACTGGAGTGAATTGCCATCTCCTTCTCCAGAGAATGAAAGGGAAAAGTGAAAGTGAAGTCACTCAGTCGTGTCCGACTCTTAGCGACCCCATGGACTGTAGCCTACCAGGCTCCTCCATCCATGGGATTTTCCAAGCAAGAGTACTGGAGTGGGGGTGCCATTGCCTTCTCCGAATAGAAAAGTGCCCAGTGCATATTACATGAATGGTTTAATTACTGGAACTCTAATAGTTGTAGAAGATAATTAACGTAAGTTATGACTGAGTCCCTGTGACCGGATGCTGGAGAACCAATGAGTCACCAAAAGGCCATTTTGTGCACTGCCAGCGTGATGCCATCATGTCTCTAATGTTCCCGTTATCTAATTCTAGACATACCGCAGGAATATCAGTGGGGTCTGAGGTTAGCTTAGCTGCTTGCTGAAACAGGTGTCACCCCAGCATGCTCATCTGGCAGGGTTCCGAGGCAGCCCAGACTGAGCCATTGTGAATCTGTGCATAGGACTCCAACAATGGATGGATTCTTCATTGTGTCCTCCAAGTGCTGTTCTAAGATAGCCTCCATCCCACTGTGCATTGCCTCTTTCTTCGTCACTGGTGTCAGATCAAAAATTCTGATTCTCAAGCACACATTGTATATAAGTATATACAGAGGTGTTTCTTCTGGCTCAGAGGGGGCTCCTCCCGTGTCGAGTAACCTACACCTGAGAACAAGAGATCACTCCTTGAATGGAATCCAGTGTCTCAGAAACATTTACCAGGAAGCGGTAACCTGGATATCAGGGAGTCCCCCAAATTCCCTTAGCATCTGATGGGGTTTCAAGCATCCTCTACTCTCCCAGTGATTTCTGACCAGATATCTCTGGCCCTCCTTTTGACATTGCGCAAGGTGCCTCCCCCAGCATAGCCAGAGGAGGACTTTTGAACTAGTGCAGACCAGTTGTCAGGACTTACCTTAGGAGGTATCCCTTGTCTATAGAGCTTATGTCCTATGATAAGTCCTCCTATGCTGGGGTGTGGGCTTCCCAGGTGGCACTAGTGGTAAAGAACCTGCCTGCCAGTGCAGAAGATGTAAAAGACAAGGGTTCAATCCCTGGGTCAGGAAGATCCCCTGGAGAAGAGCATGGTAACCCACTCCAGTATTCTTGCCTGGAGAATCCCATGGACAGAGGAGCCTGGCAGACTTTGGTCCGTGGAGTCTATAGAATCAGACACAACTGAGCGACTTATCACCCACTCATGCATGCCCACTGGGGTGTATTCCTCGTGACTGAGCATCCACAGAGTTTGTAGTGGTAGTGGTCAGCCTGATAAACCATAGCAGTATGTAGGCTGCCAAGGCCTGGGGTGAAGTGAGTCCAGTGGATGCAAAGAGGAACCCTTGGAGAAATTGGAGCTGGGTACTATGGAAGATGGGCCTCCCTGGTGGCTCAGATGGTAGAGAGTCTGCCTACAATGTGGGAGACCTGGGTTAAATCCCTGGGTTGGGAAGGTCCCCTGGAGGAGGGCATGGCAACCCACTGCAGTAGTCTTGCCTGGAGAATCCCCATGGATGGAGGAGCCTGGTGGGCTACAGTCCATGGGGTCACAAAGAGTTGGACACAACTGAGTGACTAAGTGCAGCATCCAGCGGTGTGGAAGATGGCACAGGGTTCAAGGCTTGAGGGCTGAGAGAGAAATTGTCATAGTAAATTTCTGAGGATTGAGTGAAGTGAGAGACTAGACAGCAGAAGAACTCCAAATCCTTTGCCTTTTCTGCCTGGCAGCTAAGATAGAATGGAATCTGACACAGACAGTACTTCATTTGACAGTGGTGGGGCTGCAGCTTAGGAATGACATCCTAAACTCCTTCCCTAAAATGGTGAGGAGATAAAATGTGGAAAGAGACTTGCTTGTATGAGTCAAGTGGGAAAGAAAAGAATTGTGGAGGGTTCCAGATGGGACAGTGAGAGAATGAGAGTAAGACCGCTTGGGTTCAGAAATCATGTTTCCACCATGTCCCAGAGGACAGCGTTAGCTGTCACCCAACCATTATTTGAATCTGCAAGGCCTGGGGATTTCCTTTCCAGCTACAATGTTGTTGGGGGGAGCCATAATGCTGTGAGCAGACAGATTACACCTAGCATTATCTTGAAAAGAGAGCAAAGGGGAGTGCAGGAAAAAGAAAGCAAGAAGTAAGTTAGGGGCCTCAAGCTGCAGCCAGGTGAAGCCTGCAGTTTACCGTGATTTCCTGAATTCCTAGTTTTCGGCACCAGTTTTACTTCTTCCTTTCCAATACATTTTATTTCTTCTTGTTGTCTAATTGCATTAACTAGGCCATCCAGTAAAATGTTGAATGAGTGATTGTCTTCTTTTGAACCACTTTTCCCCTCCTTGCACAAATCCTTGCCTTTCTGGCATAAAACCCATCATGACATAGAATCGTTGGAATGGGCTTTTGGATTCAGTTTGCTAGTATTTTGTTGAAGATATTTGTACTTGTACTCATAAAGGATACTGATCTATACAGTTGACACTTGAACAATGTAGGGATTAATGCACTCACCCCCTGGAGAGACTGAAAATCTGAGCATCACTTCATAGTTGACCCTCCCACTATAAAGTGGTTCTGTATCCATGGATTTAACCAAACTGAAGGCATGTAGTACTGTGGTATTTATTGGGAAAAAAAAAAATCCACGTATACGTAGACCCCAATAGTTCAAACCCAAGTTGTTTGAGTTAACTGTATTTTCTTTTCTTGTTATAACTTTATCTAGTTTTGTATCAGTAATGCTGGCCTCATAGAATGAGTTAGGAACTGTCCCTCATCCTCTGTTTCTTGGCAGAATTTGAAAAGAATGGATGTCAATTCTTTAAATTTTGGTAGAACTTACTAGTGAAGACATTTAGGTGGTCCTGGAGTTTTCTTTGTTGGGTGGTTCTGCTTCTTGCTTCATTCTCTTTACTTGTAATAAGTCTATTGAGATTTTTTCTTGAGGATTTTTTTTTCCCCCCAATTTGTAGGAATTTGTTCATTTAGAGTATCTAACTCGTTAACTGTTAACTAACTGGCATGTAATTGTTCATAACATTCTCTTATGATCATTTTAATTTTTGTCAGGTTAGTAGTAACAACCCCAGTTTCATTCCTGATTTTAGTTATTTAGGGCTTTTTTTGGTTGTTAGTCTAGCTAACGGTTTCTAATTTTTGTTGATCCTTTCAAAGAACCAATTTTTACTTTAGTTGACTCTCTGGGTTTTCTCTGTTTCATTATTTTCATTCATATATATTTTCTTCCTCCTGCTATTTTTAATTTGCATCTTTTTTGGGTGGCTCAGCAGTAAAGAATCTGCTTGCCAATGCAGGAGATGTGGGTTCAATCCCTAGGTAAGGAAGATCCCCCGGAGAAAGAAATGGCAACCCACTCTGGTATTCTTGTCTGGGAAATCCCATGGACAGAGAAGCCTGGTAGGCTACAGTCCATGGGGTCGCAAAAGAGTTGGACATGACTTAGCAACTAAACAACAACATTGATTTGAGATCTTTTTACTGTTTACTGTGTTTACTGCAGTCCCTGAGCACTGCCTTTGTTGCATCCCTTGTTCATGAAAGACTTAATATTGTTAAGATGGTGGTAATCTCTGAATTATTCTATATATGGATATTCTATACGGATATCCATTTTATATATAGATATTCTATAAAAGTGTATCCTCCTCCATATAGAGTTTACAAATACTTAGTTTTGTTGTTGTTGGTTAGTATTAATTCTTAAATATTCAGTTTCTTTCATTGCTGTGTTGAAGCTCTTTGGGCATATTCTTTCAGTTGTGAAAAGTTTTTGACTATTAGCTCATTCCATTTACTTGCAATGTCTGTTAAAGTTTCTATTTCTTCTTGATGCAGTTTCAATAGTTTTTGTCTAAGACTCTATGTCATCTAGGTTATCTTAGTTCATTGACATTAGTTGTTCATAGTATTCTTTTAAAATCCTTTGTATTTCTACAAGGTCAGTGACGTCCCCTCTTTTATTCCTGACTTTGTTCATTTAAATCTTTTTTCTCTTTTTCACTCTATCTGCTGCTGCTGCTGCTAAATCGCGTCAGTCGTGTCCGACTCTTTGTGACCCTGTAGACAGCAGCCCACCATGCTCCCCCGTCCCTGGGATTCTCCAGGCAAGAACACTGGAGTGGGTTGCCATTTCCTTCTCCAATGCATGAAAGGGAAAGTGAAAGGGAAGTCGCTCAGTTGTGTCCGACTCTCAGCGACCCCATGGACTGCAGCCCACCAAGCTCCCCTGTCCCTGGGATTTTCCAGGCGAGAGTACTGGAGTGGGGTGCATTGCCTTCTCCATTCACTCTATCTAAATGTGCATAAATTTTAGTTCATTTTTTCAAAGAACCAACTTCTGGTTTCATCAATTTCCTATATTGTTTTTGTTATGTCATTTTTTCTGCTCTAATTTTTATTTTCCTTCCTCCTGCTTACTGTGATTTAATTTGTTCTTCCTAGTTTTATAAGGTTCTTTTTTAATACAGGCATTTATGAATATAAATTTCCCTCTAAACAAGGGTTTAGTTTATCCCATAAACGTGGGAATATTTTTATTTTTATTAATCTCAAAATATTTCTTAATTTTCTTGTGATTTCTTCTTTTAGCCATTGTTTAGAAGCAGATTGCTTAGTTTCCACATATTTGTGAATTTCTCATATTTTCCTTTCTTACTGATTTCTGATTTCATCCACTGTGGTGGAAGGACATATTTTGTATAATTTCAAGCCTTTTAAATTTAAGATCATGTCTTATGGCCTAATTTACGTCTGTCGGCCATCTCTATGCATTTGAAATATTCTTGTGTTCGGTGGACTGTTCTATAGATATTTGGTTCAGTTGGTTTGGGCTTCCCAGGTGGTGCTAGTGGTGAAGAATCCACCTGCCAATGAAGGAGAGTAAGAGACATGGATTCGACCCCTGGCTTGGGAAGATCCCCTGAAGGAATGTATGGCAACCCACTCCAGTATTCTTGTCTGGAGAAGTCCATGGACAGAGGAACTGGGAGAGCTAGAGTCCATAGTGTCGCACAGAAGTCAGACACAACTGAAGTGACTTAGCATGCATACACGCACGCTGGTTGGTTTATAGAACTTTTCAACTCTTCTATATCCTTGTTGATCTCAAGTCTAGTTGTTTATCCTTGCTTAAGCTTTATCTTTCTTTTCCTCAAGTTGGAAAATCTCAACTGACCAATCTTCAAATTGACTGATTCTTTATTCTACCAGCTCAATTCTGCTCGAGTATTTTGATCATTTTTTTCATTTTAGTGATTGTGCTATGATATCCGTAATCTATTTTTAAAATAATATTTCTCTACTTAACTTATATTCTCTATTTGTTGAGGCCCAAAAGTTTCTTGAAGGAAAGAATGAACCGGAACTAAGTGAATATTTGTAAATGTACATCTTGCTACCATGGTCTTTTATACCTTCCAACAATGAATGTTAACAGAGATGAAGGCCCTAGCCACCACTCCCCACCCCACCCAGTGTATTATCAGCAAGGGCTTGTAATCCAAATTTGATTCCAACACCAGGAACACGGGCACATTACCTTTTGCTTAAAGTATATATTTATACAAAATTTGAGCTTCCTAGCCACTAAGGGTTCTGTGAGTACTGGAAAGGAAGAATCCATTAACATATTGTCTATAATAATTCTGTAGGACTAATTTTTGATCTTTAGATTTGTTTGTCAGGAAAGTTTATTGGAATAGGAGTAAAATGTCACAAATTAACCAAATCAACACTTTAAAAAAAAAAGTCTCATAATTCATATATATTTATCTTTATCCTCCTTTATATAAAAAGATTTAAGACAAATGTTTAGAAGTAAATGAGGCATAAGAAAACATAACTAAAGCAATTTGCTGAGGTATGACATGTTATAGTGATTTTCTGATCTTTCTCAGAAAGCATAATTGGTAATATCTTTCAGCTGGAAAATTATTCACAACCTGAAAGTTGAGAGTTATATTTCATTCAGTGGCAATTTTTAGGACTTCAAGCCTGGGAGGCAGCATCTCAAATAATCCTGAGAGAACTGCTCCAAGAAGGCAAGGGGAGGAACCAGGTTATATAGAAGTCTTGCATTAAAGGGCAGGTAGTCTGACCATCAATTAAAGAAAAAAATTAATTAAAGAAAACTAGATATCTCAAGTTAAGGAATTTAGCACTTTTTTTGTATAGGAAGATGCAAGAGTCTGGGCTCAGTGAAATCATTCCTTTGATATGCAACTCAGCTCCCTGGGGCTTCGATCCCCGGGTTGGGAAGATCCCCTGGAGAAGGGAAAGGCTACCCACTCCAGTATTCTGGCCTGGAGAATCCCATGAATTGTATGGTCCATGGGATCGCAGAGTTGGACACGACTGAGCAACTTTCACTTCACTTCACTACCATGGGGCTAGTATCCTGTGTTTTCACATCCTGAGTTTGCTCAGGGCTCACCATCGGGAGTGGCTACAGACTAATGGCTGCTAAATGACAGGTCTTCTTTCCTTTCTCAGCTCTATTTCTCAGGGCTCACCAGCTCAGGTTGGAGGGCTGCAATTGCTGATGACTGTGACATCTTCTGTTTCAGTTCAGTTCAGTCGCTCAGTCGTGTCCAACTCTTTGCGACCCCATGAATCGCAGCATGCCAGGCCTTCCTGTCCATCACCAACTCCCGGAGTTTACCCAAACCCATGTCTATCGAGTCAGTGATGCCATCCAGCCATCTCATCCTCTGTCGTCCCCTTCTCCTCCTGCCCCCAATCCTTCCCAGCATTAGGGTCTTTTCCAGTGAGTCAACTCTTCGCATGAGGTGGCCAAAGTATTGGAGTTTCAGCTTCAACATCAGTCCTTCCAATGAACACCCAGGACTGATCTCCTTTAGGATGGACTGGCTGGATCTTCTTGCAGTCCAAGGGACTCTCAAGAGTCTTCTCCAACACCACAGTTCAAAAGCATCAGTTCTGTGGCGCACAGCTTTCTTCACCATCCAACTCTCACATCCATACATGACCACTGGAATAACCATAGCCTTGACTAGATGGACCTTTGTTGGCAGAGTAATGTCTCTGCTTTTAAATATGCTATCTAGGTTGGTGAAAACCTTCCTTCCAAGGAGTAAGCGTCTTTTACTTTCATGGCTGCAATCACCATCAGCAGTGATTTTGGAGCCAAAAAAATAAAGTCTGACACTGTTTCCACTGTTTCTCCATCTATTTCCCATGAAGTGATGGGACCAGATGCCATGATCTTAGTTTTCTGAACGTTGAGCTTTAAGCCAACTTTTTCACTCTCCTCTTTCACTTTCATCAAGAGGCTCTTTAGTTCTTCTTCACTTTCTGCCATAAGGGTGGTGTCATCTGCATATCTGAGGTTATTGATATTTCTCCCGGCAATCTTGATTCCAGCTTGTGTTTTTTCCAGCCCAGCGTTTCTCATGATGTACTCTGCATATAAGTTAAATAAGCAGGCTGACAATATACAGCCTTGATGTACTCCTTTTCCTATTTGGAACCAGTCTGTTGTTCCATGTCCAGTTCTAACTGTTGCTTCCTGACCTGCATACAGGTTTCTCAAGAGACAGGTCAGATGGTCTGGTATTCCCATCTCTTTCAGAATTTTCCAGTTTATTGTGATCCACATAGTCAAAGGCTTTGGCATAGTCAATAAAGCAGAAATAGATGTTTTTCTGGAACTCTTTTGCTTTTTCGATGATCCAGCAGATGTTGGCAATTTGATCTCTGGTTCCTCTGCCTTTTCTAAAACCAGCTTGAACATCTGGAAGTTCACAGTTCACATATTGCTGAAGCCTGGCTTGGAGAATTTTGAGCATTACTTTACTAGTGTGTGAGATGAGTGCAATTGTGTGGTAGTTAGAGCATTCTTTGGCATTGCCTTTCTTTGGGATTGGAGTGAACACCAACCTTTTCCAGCCCTGTGGCCACTGCTGAGTTTTCCAGATTTGCTGGCATATCGAGTGCAGCACTTTCACGGCATTATCTTTGAGGATTTGAAATAGCTCAACTGAAATTCCATCACCTCCACTAGCTTTGTTCGTAGTGATGCTTCCTAAGGCCCACTTGACTTCACATTCCAGGATGTCTGGCTCTAGGTGAGTGATCACACCATCATGATTATCTGGGTCATGAAGATCTTTTTTGTACAGTCCTTCTGTGTATTCTTGCCACCTCTTCTTAATATCTTCTGCTTCTGTTAGGTCCATACCATTTCTGTCCTTTATCTGTTCTTTATCAATCCCATCTTTGCATGAAATGTTCCCTTGGTATCTCTAATTTTCTTGAAGAGATCTCTAGTCTTTCCCATTCTGTTTTCCTCTATTTCTTTGCATTGATCGCTGAGGAAAGCTTTCTTATCTCTCCTTGCTATTCTTTGGAACTCTGCATTCAGATTGGTATATCTTTCCTTTTCTCCTTTGGTTTTCGCTTCTTTTCCCAGCTATTTGTAAGGCCTCCTCAATCAGCCATTTTGCTTTTTTGCATTTCTTTTCCATGGGGATGGTCTTGATCCCTGTCTCCTGTACAATGTCACAAACCTCTGTCCATAGTTCATCAGGTACTCTGTCTATCAGATCTAGTCCCTTAAATCTATTTGTCACTTCCACTGTATAATCATAAGGGATTTGATTTAGGTCATACCTGAATGGTCTAGTGGTTTTCCCTACTTTCTTCAATTTAAGTCTGAATTTGGCAAAAAGGAGTTCATGATCTGAGCCACAGTCTGCTCCCAGTCTCGTTTTTGCTGACTGTATAGAGCTTCTCCATTTTTGGCTGCCAAGAATATAATCAATCTGATTTCGGTGTTGACTGTCTGGTGATGTCCATGTGTAGAGTCTTCTCTTGTGTTGTTGGAAGAGGGTGTTTGCTATGACCAGTGCGTTCTCTTGGCAAAACTCTATTAGCCTTTGCCTTGCTTCATTCTGTACTCCAAGGCCAAATTTGTCTGTTATGCCAGGTGTTTCCTGACTTCCTACTTTTGCATTCCAGTCCCCTATAATGAAAAGGACATCTTTTTTGAGTGTTAGTTCTAAAAGGTCTTGTAGGTCTTCATGCTGCTGCTACTGCTAAGTCGCTTCAGTCGTGTCCGACTCTGTGCGACTCCACAGATGGCAGCCTACCAGGCTCCGCTGTCCCTGGCATTCTCCAGGCAAGAACACTGGAGTGGGTTGCCATTTCCTTCTCCAATGCATGAAAGTGAAAGTGAAGTCGCTCAGTCGTGTCTGACTCTTCGCAACCCCATGGACTGCAGCCTACCAGGCTCCTCCGTCCTTGGGATTTTCCAGGCAAGAGTATTGGAGTGGGGTGCCAGTGCCTTCTCCGTAGAACTGTTCAACTTCAGCTTCTTCAGCATTACTGGTCAGGGCATAGACTTGGATTACCGTGATATTGAATGGTTTGCCTTGGAAACGTACAGAGATCATTCTGTCGTTTTTGAGATTGCATCCAAGTACTGCATTTCGCTCTCTTTTGTTGACCATGATGGCTACTCCATTTCTTCTAAGGGATTCCTGCCCACAGTAGTAGATATAATGGTCATGAGTTAAATTCACCCATTCCAGTCCATTTTAGTTTGCTGATTCCTCGAATGTCGACGTTCACTCTTGCCATCTCCTGTTTGACCACTTCCAATTTGCCTTGATTCATGGACCTAACATTCCAGGTTCCTATGCTATATTGCTATTTACAGCATCCCACCGTGCTTCTATCACCAGTCACATCCACAGTTGGGAATTTTTGCTTTGGCTCCATCCCATCATTCTTTCTGGAGTTATTTCTCCACTGATCTCCAGTAGCATATTGGGTACCTACCAACCTGGGGAGTTCATCTTTCAGTGTCCTATCTTTTTGCCTTTTCATACTGTTCATGGGGTTCTCAAGGCAAGAATACTGAAGTGGTTTGCCATGCCCTTCTCCAGTGGACCACATTCTGTCAGATCTCTCCACCAAGATCCATCTGTCTTGGGTGGCCCCACATGGCATGGCTTAGTTTCATTGAGATAGACAAGTCTGTGGTCCGTGTGATCAGATTAGCTAGTATTCTGTGATTATAGTTTCATTGTGTCTGCCCTCTGATGCCCTCTCGCAACACCTACCGTCTTACTTGGGTTTCTCTTACCTTGGACGTGGCGTATCTCTTCATGGCTGCTCCAGCAAAGTGCAGCTATTGCTCCTTACCTTGGACAGGGGGTATCTACTCATGATGGCCCCTCCTGACCTTGAATGTGGAGTAACTCCTCTCGGCCCTCCTGTGCCCATGCAGCCGCCACTCCTTGGACCTGGGCTAACTCCTCTCGGCCGCCCCCGGCCTCGGGGCGTGGGGTAGCTCCTCTCGCCCATCGCCCTCGGCCTTGGGCACGGGCTAGCTCCTTTCAGCCGTTGCCCCTGATATGGCAATATTTTATTTATCATCTTTGTTACCAATATTCCTTGTATTAAAGTGGTTCTACTATAGATGGCTTTTGTTAAAACTCAAATTACCTTGATAATTCTTCCAGTTTAAAAAAAAAAAAAAAACTCAGACAATTGGTATTATTAACATTGTTTTTATTTACAAAGAATTATTTTTATTTGGCTGTTTGGAAAACCACTAACATTTTTCACTTTTAGAAAACATTAAATAATAAACAAGATGTTATACAGTACTTTGGATAACTTCTTCCATCAGCATAGTGCAATGTATTATTGGCACCTAAAAGTGAAATTTTCTATTTTCCCCTTTCCTCTCCAGTTGTATGACCAAAAAGGAAATGAATCATTAAAAGTGGATCTAAAGCTGTATTTCCTGGCCCCTAACTCAAAGGCTTACTGATTTATATTCCCCCTCCAGCCCTGCCTCCACCAAGTTAAATGATGAAAGATTCTATAGTCCTATTGTTCCAAAAACAATACCATTTTGTGGGGCTTGGAGATTCCAATTGATAAGAGAAACTTATGCTATTAGGTGAAGGAAAGGTCCTGGCAGTGGTGTTGGGCATGGCACTCTTTTTCAGTAGGCAGGTTAAGTTGTCACACACATTGCAGGGAGTTTGCACCAGATAAAAATCTCTCTCAGCTATGTTCTTAGCTATAGTCTCTTTAAAAATTTGAAATTTCATCCAAGCAAGGGAAAGGGTTATAACTTTACTAAGACAAAAAATGCACACCACCACATTAGGATGTCACTGATATACTAAAATATCTGCCCATCATACTCTTTTGGAATAAATAGATTTTACATTTTTTCCTATTTTTTTATTTTGTTTTTGTAACACTTCTAGGCTTGCCATAGAGAGAGAGACTTTTTCATGAGCTCAGCACTGTGGCTTTCCCCTTTTTGATTCCTCTCTATTCGGAGGCCAAGAGGGAAATACCTCAGTTAGGCCTTAGGCTAGTCCATGTTACTTAGGCCTGGAAATTGTCATTACATAGTAATACAATCAAGATATCCTTGGAGAGATTCTGTAATCTGTTACTCTACCTTGAGGTAAGAACACTTTTAACCATCTTAAATTAATAGAAAAGAATGTCATCAAATTTTTTTTAAATCTCCAAAAAATTCACACTTTTTTAAAAGCAAAAGATTCTAATTTAACAACTGTCCCTGCCAGGAAATGCTCCCTCACACTCCAGTCTAAGCCTGTTTCCTCTTGTTCTATTCTTAGTGCATGTGGAGAACAGCTGGTCACCATCCTCTCTGTGCCAACCCTTTATATACTTGAAAACCAGCAATGGTTTGCCCCTCAGTCTTCTCTTCTCCATGCTGAATAATCCCAGTTCCTTTAACTTTTCATCATAGATCTGTTTTTCCAACCCTTTAATCATCTTTGTGATTCCTGGCAAAAACAGCAGAAAATATTTTGATTACTTAATCAGAAATGAAAGCCTCAGGAATAAGTTGCCTTTTAAAAGTTCTGTATGTATATTTTTAAACCTAAAAGTAAACTTTGCAGGGAGGAAATGTAGTTGGGGGCTCACTGATCCTTAGAATTCCAATCTTGTCCTGTTGCCCTAGTGTGTGTATGAAACCCATTCCAGCACATCCAACGCCTCAAAGCATGAGATTTGCCTCCTATCCTTTCCTGACACAACAGCACATAGGTCATGATCTAGACCTGCCTAAATTTATACTGGTTTAAATATTAGTATGCAAATCTATTCATTGGAGCTTCCCCCATGCTTCCAAACACCCTGCTTCCACAAACTGAACCTTTTCTTCAAAACAACCCGAACTTTCATAAAGCTTCTTACAAATTACCAGAAAGAACTATGTTGTTACGGTAAAAGCCATTGCTTTCAAGTGTAACCTGAAACAGTGAGGGTTTTATATGTTAACCTCAGTTTGCTGTCTATTACTGAATGGTCTACTGTCCTTTGTAGTGATCAAACTCAATGCCATTAAATTCACCTCCCTATGACCACAACCTGACACCTCTTCCAATTTTCTCTTGCTGCCAATATAAGGTCACGGAACTGGATACCATTCCACCATGTATTTTTTAACTCAAGAGATCATAAGCTGCCTTTCCCTTGCAACTAGAGTCTGTAACTATTAGGAACACATAACTACTTATTATCAATAACACATTTACACAAAACACAATACTACTAATGAGGGATTATGTGCTCACTTTACATAATTGTCTTTAGAAGAAAAATGCAGTTAACAAGAATAAATGCATCTTGATATGTTATACACCCTTCTTTTACAAAGAGAATGGCAGTGAAAGAGTTCAGGTCAGACAAGAACTATCAATACCAAGTGGAGAGGAGAAACCAAATTTCACGAGCACACTGTACAACACATCTTAGGGGAAGTCAATACTACTCGTGGTACAACACTGAACAGATAACAGAATGGCCATTTGCACAGATTTCTTTTGAAACCTTCTCCCATAATTTGCTACAAGAAACACCTTGCAACCAGGATGAAGGATGGTATAGGTCACACACGTCGAAGGCCTTCTCAAGAGACACATCATGAAAGGTTAACACCCAAAAATGACTTTGGATGCATCTACAGATGCCCCCCTGTATTTCAAGGAGGGTGTCACTGTTCATTGGGATTGCACAACAAAAGCAGGCCAGCAAGATGTGGGTCACCAACCAGACTTTCCTGACCCACTCTTTTCCTAGGCCTGATAAGAGGGAGGAGAGGACAGGAAGTGAAGGTTGGAAAAAGAGGAGGGAGCAACACCGGGGTTCATTGCTAGTTCTGGAGTTGCTCACGTTCTTCAGAGCAGTGGCCTTTTTTCAAGCTCACATCATCCAATCCAATCTCCCCAGTGTGACCATGCCTTTTTTCACCTTTGAAGATGACCTAGAGAGAGAACGCACACACGGGTCAAGCCTCCTCTGCCCCTTTCCAACATCTGCTCATTTACCAAAATAAAGGCAACCTTTCCCCCAAAACTAAATAGTAAACTTAACAGAAGGAAAGACTAGAACAGAGTTGCGAATGTCACTGAGGCTTGCCTTTTGGTAGGTACTTAAGTCATCAGTAGACTGTTCATCAGATCACCTTGCCCAGAATCAGTTCCTCTTTGAAAAGTCATTCTAAACAATAGACTAATTCCATTTAGGAATGATTATGAAGTGGAGACTTTGTCAAAGATTACCAAGGTCAGAAGAAAAGAGTGGGATGGAATATAATGGTGTAGAAATTAGGAGCCAAAGATCTGAAAGATCACAATCATGCAGCCTATCTTAGATGTTTTCTAACTCTTCCTCTGGGTTAATTTAACATAGTTTTGTTGCTTAAAATGGAGTAGAACCAAACACGCTAATGCAATCACAGCCTGTTCACTTATTTAAAGACCAAGGTCTTTCCTGCATTTTATCTTCTGCAGAGCATCCTTGCTCCTTTTAAAACAGAAACCTATGTTAGGATGTGAAACAACTTACTGTTTTTTATCTCCAAACAATGTAAATATTAAGAGAAAATTTTCAGAAAAACAGTAAAACAAAATCCAATTCTCTGATAAAAGCTGTCTTCATGGACTCCATCCTTTCTTTTTAAAGCAGTTTCTAGAAACTATACCTCTAGGTATAGATGCAGAATCTAATAATTTTTATAAGTATCGCCATAAAGACGACACATTTCCCAAATGCATTCACTATTTCGGTGGGGTGTTAAAGATCTTTTATTGCCACCTATAAATTGATTACTTCAAATAAAATTTATATATTCAATTGAAGCTTTCCCCACATCCTGTCCTGAATAGAATAATACTTTCCAAACATATTGTTCTGGTTCCTACCCAAGGCTGCTTAACTATGATCTCTGAGCCAAAGAGGGGAAAAAAAGACTAAAGAAACATTTAAAAAATAACCCACTTTAGGCTAGCTCATGGTAGATCACAGTTTGAAGTATAAGAAGTTTGAAGAAAAGGAAAAGCAGGTTAAGTCCACCAGACCCCCCACCTTTTGAAGTTTTTGTTAACTTTTTCTAACTTTTGCAACTCCTAAATTTTTTTTTTCATTAAAAGTAGGGGCTGTTCACCAGGGTCAGGGGAGAGGTGGTGATCAGAGGTGGCTGTGAAAAACATGTATGAAGGAGTATGGGGGTTAAAGAAAGAAGCAAGAGGCAGGGTCACCACGCCCAGAAAATGCAACAGCCTCCTGCCTGAATTCAGGAAGAGAGGAGGCGGCTTCCACTGCAGACCCCCGAGTTCTCCTCTGAAAGGAAAACCTCCCCGGTTCTGCCTCCCTGGCGGGTCTACTTACGCTCTTGATGTCGGCCCCTCGCAGGGTGATGTGCGTTTGCCTCCAGCCATGGCCACCATTTCTTCCCCACAGGGCTGCTCCGTGGGCCCCGTGTTTTCTCACAAACACCTGGAGCGTGCCGGAGTGCAGCCCCGTCACCTTGTGCCTGAATGACAGGCACAGGTCCCCTGCATGCAGGAGGTGGCCGAGAGGGAGCAGCAGGCGGGCGGCCCTTCCCAGTGGGCCTTTGGCTGCTGAGACTGTCAGATACTGTCCACCTGCAGGGGAAGAGCAGGGCTGTGTGTGCGCATGCGCTCAGGTGTCTGCTGCCACCAGGGCGGGGACTGGCGCTTCACTTCTGTCCTTGTAAGCCTCAGGCTGTGCCAGTCATTTGTAAAGAATTACAGACTTTTGAAGGAGGAAAACAGGACTTATCTCTATGACTGTCTTATATTCTGTGGTTTTCTGTTAACAGAGAACACTTTGCTCATGAAGGGGTACAAACTATGCCAAGGACAGGCCATAGTTAGTAATCCTAATGCTATAAATATTTCCAGTTAAATATGATCAGACACACACAGGCAAATACACACTCACCACCTCGTGATCCACATGCATCTACTGCCTAGCTGGTGTGGTGGTTGCATTAAGTTGCCAGGGAGAATTTTCTAGGTGGATTTTCTACTTCCGGCAGTAGAGCCGATGGTGATTTAAAGGGACACTAGAAGGAAATGGCAATTCACTCCAGTGTTCTTTCCTGGAGAATCCCAGAGATGGCGACCCTGGTGGGCTGCCGTCTATGGGGTCGCACAGAGTCGGACATGACTGAAGTGACTTAGCAGCAGCAGCAGCAGCAGCAGATCTAATTATTCTCCCTTCTCCCCACTTAAAAAAAAAATCTCTCAAGGGAGAAGGATCATTTACCAATGAGTTCACTGTGCTTCTCATACCTGACCTTAAGAAGATGTAGAAGTGTTCTGGAAACCTGCCACATCTTCCCAGAGCATCAGTATTACTTGGAGATAAATAGTTTAAAACATGTTTATATGAAAACAAATCCATAACGATGCAATTAATATATACAATTTCTATTATGTATACATGAATAGAAAGTGTTAAAATCTTTCCCTTTGGAAAGATCAGTTTGATGATCTTGGATCCTCAGGGCTACAGCGTTTGCTTCCCCCCATTGTTAGAGGAACTGCAATTAAGGGGGAAAGATTTGAGCAGCAGTGATGTGGGAGGGGGTGCTGCTTCTCAGGACAGGGAAAGCTGCAAGTCATATTTTGAAACTCAGTCCATGTACAAATGACATTCCCCTCAAGCTGTTTTATTGCAACCAATTGAAAAACACACTGACGTCTCGACACTGACTAATCCATAGGAAGATTGTGGTTGCAATGCTGAACATTTGTATCTGTTTTGGTAGAAACCCCACTTACATGTCATTGGAAATGATTTCTTAACACAAACTGTACAAGACATGACAAGGTTTGGGATGTTATCCTGCAAGTGACTTCTCCTCTACCAAGTCCCCTCTGGGCCTTTAAAGACCCAAAGGGGTGACCTGTGTGTACCTGTGATGTGCCGTGCTCTGTACAAGTGCTCCACGGGGAGCATCTCAGTCAGCCTGCTAACCAGCCCTTGAGGTGAACACCTCTTAGCTTCTGCATCTGCAAACAAGCCTGAGGTTTTGAGAGAGGACGTCACCCAAGGTGTCATCCAGCCACTGTGTAGCTGAGTAACAGTTTGTGTTCAAAACTGCCTGAATACCTGTTCAGCATAGGAATCGCCGGTCTCCACATTTCCCTCCTCCAGGAGACTGTGAACTTTGTCGTAACCAACTTCTCCCCTAAACCCTGTTACATTCCTAGTACATGGTAGGTGTTTAATGCCATTTGTTGAATTAATGATGATCCAAGAACACAGCAAAAAACAACAGAGAACTAAGTCCCTGAGTCATGTACTTGACTCACCAAAAACAAACACAATTTTTTCTACTCCTTCCACCTCTGTCTTCCCCAAATTAATCCAAACAATATTTTGAGCCAAAATATTTAGATAGATTTAGAATGTCTCCCTGTTAGTCAGCTTTTTGAATCATCACAGGTATTTTGGTTAAAACAAAGATATAAGGTTATTACAGTTAATCTGTAATATTTAAGAAAACCAAGATTATCTTAAGTCCCTGTGGAATGGATACTAATATCACCATACCAGACACTGCCTGCAAACAAGACAATCTAACAAAAACCAAGGAATCCTATGAAGAGTCAAATAATCCTTTTATATAGATACTTAAAATTCTATAAATGAGGTTACAATTGCTCTCCCCCTATAGGGCTACTCTGCGGCCACTAGGAGTTTTTTATTTTGTTTTGTTTTTTAACCACAAAGAATTTTTTCCCTTTTTAATAAATGGAGCTATTACAAATTTAGAATGGTCGTGAATGGAAAAGTTGATTGAGCATTCCAAACAAACTACCCTATTAAATATTTTCACTTCTGATTCCAAAATACTGGTTTAAATATAAAATTACATTATTTTCATGGATTCAATTTAAGCATCACAGTATCTAAAGTTGGTTTTGGTCAATAATAGATGCCAGATATACAGGTGATAAAATTTTAATTTCAAACAGATAGGAACTTATATCTATAAAAGGTTACTTACTACAGCATTGTCTGAACTATCCAAAGGCTGGAAACAACTGAAACGTCCCTCAGTGGATGGCTGCTTAAATACGTTTAAGCAGTAATGGAGTAACCACCATTAACAAGAGTGGGGGTGCCCTGTATGCAATGATACAGAACAATCTTCAGCAGCAACAGCTAACACTATTTTAATGGTAACTCTGGGCCAGGGACTGCTTTAAATGCTTTACATATGTTTAGCAGACACTACTGAAGTAACTTAACTTGCTCAAGATCAAAGCTAGTAAGTGGTGGTGCCAGGTTACAGCCCAGGCTTTCTGGCTTCTAAGTCCACACTCATGTTAACTCTTAAGATAATATCGTTAAGTGGAAGAAGCAAGGTACAGAAGAGGGGGCTGTTGTGTGGAAAAATACCTCTATGGAAAGGTATCCAAGAAACGGGTTGCATCTGGGAGCCAGGGTTTAGGAGGGAGCTTTTCTTTTCCTGTTTTTATGTATTTCAAAATAATGTTTCTTAATGCTACAGTAGACATACTTGTACATACATGCTAGCATATAATTTTATACTTAAATGAATTCCCTTTAGCTCTCAGTAGCAGGCTGAGTCAGTTGCCCTTAACTCTTGATCCCCAGAGACTAGGGTTCTAGGAAAAGGGTCCCAAGTTTAGCCTTGATACTATAGGAGAAGGACATGTATTCAGGGTCACAGCTACAACATCACATCTGTCAGGAGCACACACTCCCTAGAGGATGGATGAATTTCACTAAGTCACAATTAAGTTCAAGACTGAATGTGATAATAAAATCTAATGAGCATGAGAAAGGCAGCTAATAAATGCACTTATTTTGCAGCTATTTCTCAAAGTTTTAAGTTTATTTAATTAAGGCTTGTCTTAGAGATATTAGTATCTAAGAATATTTGCAAATCTGGATCTTGCATAAGAAATACACAACATAAAAATCAGTCATAACTGCAGAAATCCAAACATATGTTCCCTTAAAAATGGTATAATCTAGATAGAAAGAAGCAGTTTGGTAATTAGAATAATACACAAAAGTGATTGATTAAATTGCTTATAGTCTTTTTCTAGCTTTAGCATGTGATATACGCACCTCACCTAGACTTCCTAGAAGAAAAGTAGGCTCAGAAAGTAAACTTCAATAGTGTTTATCATCTGAGTGTGTTAGAATCTGTATATGGTTAGAATTTCCCAATATGTGCTAAAAAAAAAAAAAAAAAAAAAAAACCCACCTGCAATTATGCCTTGACATATAAGCTGTATCATCTTTGGTCTTCTAACCACCTCTTCTAACTCTGTCATCTTTGGTCTTCCCATCCATTTTCCAAGCTAGAACACTGCTCTCTGATCTCCTTGGATGACCTGGGATGTTCCATTCTGGTTCAGAGGCTCCCAGGGTTCTAATCCAATCCTTGTCCAATTCTCAAAACACCACCTTGTCATGTGTCGCCCAGTCCAAGGTCTCCACTGACAGCCCCCTGATCTCTCTCTATGACTCTGACTATGGGAAAGTTCTGACAGGGAGCAAAAGTCAGCTCCCCTGTAATTTTTTACCTACTGATCCAAGTTCTTATCCCCTTGCGGTCACAGAACAACTGAGACAGATGTTGCAGGTCATGTATTTGAAAAGCTGCCCTGTTCCATTATTTCTACTCCAGGCTAAACATTCTGGGTTCCTGGGTTTCTCACCTGTTTTTCTATAAGCTTTGAGATACCTTTCCATCAAGGTCATACTCTTCCAAGTTACTGACAATTACCTCTCTTCTCTGATTGGTAAGAACCAAAGTGTATTTTCCATTCTAGAAAAAAATACCTATTTCTATAGAAATGACCCAACTTTCTGGCAGCAATGACACAGGGTCCACTCACATTGATTTTATCCACTAAAACTCTAAGTCTTTCATGCTTACTGCTAAGTCACATCTTCCGTTCCCACAGCTGTGTGGGTGGTTCAAGAGCTACACTATGTATTCATCCCCAGGAGATGCCGCCTCTTAAGTGTGGCCCACTGGTCTCATCTTTGGAGCCTGTCTGTGTCAGCACACACAGTTGCTTTCTCCCTTGGCTTTAAGTTATTCACATATTGGTTAGTATGCCTTCAACATCCAGTTCATCCAAGTTGTTGGCAGAAATCTGGAGCAACCCCAGAAAAGCATCTTTGAGGGGCCAGAGCCAATGAGCAGGAGCTATTATTTACTCAGGCAGCCACCATTCCTTTGCACTTGTTCTATATTATCACAGACAAAGGACCATTTCAGACCTTTTTCTGTCTACCATTCTAACTGCCAATCTTCTTTTCATTTTTCTCTGGGAGGGCAAGTGGATTTGGGGGGAGAGGGGCGGGTCACAGCAAATTTAAACATTTACATATGTGATGAATAATAAAAACTGTTGAAAAGTACTAAATTTGTTCTAAAAGACAGTATTTAAATTCTAAAAAGTCAAATATTTTACACAGACTGTTTACAGACAAGTGCAATGAATTGAGTTGAGTGTGAATTACTCTCCCCACTGTACCTTACTTAAAACAGTTATTCATTATGATCATGAGCATTATTCACCATTTTATCACATCTGGTTGCTAAAGATCCTTTCTTCTGTAGCATACTACTCCAGGTCAGTGGTCACTCAAATCTCCAGGCCTGAGATGTGCTAATCAGATCATGCATACAATTCCAGGACAGGAGGCCAGGCTGGATGGGGAAAACCTCAGTAATGCTGCAGGGGTTGTGGGCACTGAACTGCTGAGGTGGCTGCACGGGCAAGACAGAGAGGCCTGGATGGGAAGTCTGTTCTTTAGCTCTGTAGCCTTAGGAAACTGATGTAACCTCTGGGCCTTTGTGAAATAAAAACATTACTTCCACAGGGTAGATAAGAGGATTAAATAAAACTGAGATGATGAATGAGTCAGGACTATAGTAGGTATCAAATAAATGTTGATTTCTCCCTTATTCACAGTTATCTATGACATTAATAATAATGTCATCTGTCTCAGAGCTAACCTTAAATTAAGTGAGAATGAGAGAGATTGTACTGGTATCTGTGTATGAGATTAAAAATTATAGTTAAATCTAGAAACCTCTCTGAATTTATTGGGTACTTATTTTTAAAGTGAAAGTGTTAGTTGTTCAGTCATGTCTGACTCTTTGTGACCCTATGGATTGTAGCCCATCAGGCTCTTCTGTCCATGGAATTCCCCAGGCAGGAATACTGAAGTGGGTTATCATTCCCCTCTAAAGGCAATCTTCCCAATCCAGGGACTGAACCCGGGTCTCCCACATTGCAGGCAGATTCTTTACCATCTGAACCACCAGGGAATTTTTTAAAAGCTTACCTCAAATTTCATTTTTTAAATGTCTCTAACATTTCAGTCTTAGGGGGTCTAATGAATATATTTTTGCCCCAAACCTTTAATAACTTGCTACTCAAAATGTACATGAGGGATGAACCTAAAGTATCCCCAGGAAGTATGAGAAATGCATGAAAACCTACATTTTAACAAGGTCTCTGGCTGATTTGTGACCACTGACCACTAAGAAGAGCTGGTTTTAATAGAGCATATCCTCAAGCTAACCTTTACATGTTCTGTGCTCTATCTCTATAGCTGGGATAGTATTGAGGAACTAGGCTTTTAAAGCTAGTAACTTTTTCTTTTTCATGACTTGCATCTTTCATTCCTGAGTCTAGAATCAGGAGTGTAAAAAGGAAAACAAAAGAAACCAAACTTCTCACCCTTCCATTAAGTTTGACTTGCCCATAAAAGATTAACTACTAAAGGGAGGGGGGAAAAACCAACAACAATATGTAGCTTTGTTTCCAGAAATAAGATGACAAAACATGTTGTAATTTCTGAAACTTTAGATTAATAGGACATGTGTAATTTCCAAGGGTCTATATTTACATCTACCTTTCCAATAACATTCTCTTGTGGAATAAGTGGTGGTAATTTATAACTCATTTCTCCAGCATCCAAATTAGACTGAAAATTAGATTGTGAGAGATATTCACAACTTCACAGAAATTTCCACTGTTTCCTTCTACTGTTATCTTAAAGAAAGACATAATCAAGAAAACAACCAGGGACTATATGATGGCTGCTGTACCATGATATTATTTTTATCCTTGGGAAAGGGGCACTACACATAACTTTATATTTTAGAATGAGTCTACATGTTTTATATTTACACCAAGCTGTTTTGAGAGAGATTAGCTGGCCTTTTAATGAATTACTTGTCTACTTATAATTCTAATTGCTAGCTAACAAATTCAGTTCACCTAAAAAAAAAAATGGAAGATGAATGCTGGACACACTTTCTTTTCTATGAAGTAAACACAGAGCTTTGTTACAGTATCCTTGATTCACGGAACTGGGGTCCTCAGATAGGATCCAGCTGAAATGTGTACTAGGGTTAGACGAATGGCTTTACCTGCTGGATCCCTCACTGGTTCCCAGTGCACGTCACTGTCTTTTTCCCGGATCCATCCACAAAGCCCATGGTCAAAATTACAACTGTGTATCAGAACACCTGCAAGGAAATTACCAGAAAGATGAGTAGACCACAAACCCAAGGGCTAACAACCAAAAAAGTCTTATGAACTAGGAGTATCTGTCCAAGTGTTCTCTCCTGTCCACATTTAAATATCCCACCAGAAGGTCTGTCCATGAGATCAAAAGGAAATCACATGAATCCTTTCTCAGCACAGTTGTGCATCAGTGCTCAGCTGTAAAAATAGAACACACCATTGCTGCCAAATTATGACCTTGTTACATCATCACTTATAAAATATGACTTCCTCCTCAGCTTAATGCTGCTTCAATATTTTTTTTAAAAGAAGATAATGACGATTCACTGTTTTTGCTCAACTGATCTAACTACAGGGGAAACCAAGTGGTAAAAAAAAAAAATGTACAATTTTCTCAGATGTAACCAAACAATCTACAGTTTAAAAGCTGCTTTACTTAAAGCTGATTCAGGTTGTTGTAAAGCAGAAACTAACACAACATTGTGAAGCAATTATCCTCCAATTTAAAAAAAAATGTTATTTTAATGAAATAGAAATAGTGTCATTATAACAGTACTAAGAATATAGGGATCTACCTGGATCATCCTTTGCTTCATCATCTGCACTGACTCCTCTTTCAATTTCAAATATTTCAAACAAATCATTTGAAGGCTGCCGTGGAACTGCAAGAGAGATGCATTTTGTTCAGTTTCACTGAGGCATTGACAAAGAGGCATTACCTTTAACAATGGGGGAAAGACGTAGGTATTACACTCATCTGGAAATTCCAAACTATTTCATCACAGTTCACATGAGGATTCATAAAGTTTGTTCTAGAGAGATCTTATAACATTTATCTGGGTACAATTTTAATAAATGGGTTTCAAAAGCTTCTAAAATTCAACATAAAATACATTTAAAAAAAGTATCTGAAAAATACATTTTAAAACAGCTACCAATTTCTAGCAAAATATCTCTATGAAATTCTAAAATTTGTCTATGAAAGATACATTATGGACTCTAAGTCTGTGTTAATGGGGGGGGGGAATGCCTGTAATTGCAGTGAATGGTTTAACTTTCTAACCAAAGCATGAACTCATCTCCAGTGAACTCTGCATCTGCTATGGGCTTCAGGGCTTAAGCAGGTTCCCTTGCTCCTTTTAGATCAAATCCAAACTCCTTAGCACAGTGTTCACAATCCACCCCCTAAAACACACAGTACTGCCCAAACATGCTGTCACATTCACCTCTCTGACCCCGTGCCCAGCCTGGGATGCTCTTCTTCCTGCTAATTAACCCATCTAACCTCCCCTCTCTGTCACCAAAAAAAATATTTTTTAGCTGCTCAGACGCGTCTGACTCTTTGCCATCCCATGGACTGTAGCCTGCCTGGCTCCTCTGTCCATGGGATTCTCCAGGCAAGATCTCTGTTCAAAGATCAGCATAAACACCACGAAGTCTAAGTCGCGTCAGTCGTGTCCGACTCTGTGCGACCCCACAGATGGCAGCCCACCAGGCTCCGCCGTCCCTGGGATTCTCCAAGCAAGAACACTGGAGTGGGTTGCCATTTCCTTCTCCAGTGCGTGAAAGGGAAAAGTGAAAGTGAAGTCGCTCAGTCGTGTCCGACTCTTAGCGACCCCATGGACCATAGCCTACCAGGCTCCTCCATCCGTGGGATTTTCCAGGCAAGAGCACTGGAGTGGGGTGCCACTGCCTTCTCCCAACACCACTAGCCGGGTGAAAACTCTAACATTCTGAGTGAATTCAACTCTTCTCCCTTGTACTCCGACGGCTCATATTTACATGCTGCTATTCCACTCTTCCCTAAAGAACTGCAGTCATTTACACACGTGTGTGTCTCTCCCTCTGCTGGCTTCTGAAGTCCTGGAGGGCATCAATTGTCTCTTATTCATGTCTTATTCATTTCATCATTCGTGTCTTATTCATTTCCAGGGCTGAACCTAGTGACAGGCATTCAGTAAGCGTTTGTTGAGCGAATGGGAAGATCTTGTCAGAAGCCCATGTACACTTTAAAAATGGATTCATATACATTTATTTACTTCTTCAATGTACATCTAATTGCCACACATATGCCACGCCCTGGGCGAGGTCCCGAGGAGACAGACTGCACAGGAACAAGAAGGACCTGGCCCCCTCGGAGCCTGCATGCTAATGGGAGAGGCAAATTTTACACGTAGAATTTAGGACACTACAACTCCAAATTCTAATGAAAACTAGCATGGAAAAGCAGCAGATGATATCAGGGAGAGTAGCTGGGCTGGGAGTGGGGAGTGTGAGAGAATGTTGGTGGTAGTGGAGGGGATTCTTGGCCCAAGACCAGGGAATCCTCCCTTTTCTTTGCCAGAACTTAAATTAATTAGCTCTATTTTTATAAGGCAGGGAGTAAAGATGTGAAACACCATGGAACAGACATCAGTCAAGAGGGTTCTTTTTCAATAATGTTCCAATTATTTTTAGCAATAATTTTTAAAATTAAGTAACAAACTCATAATATTTGCCCTGATTTTTTTAGCTTACTGCTTTTGAAGTTTTTCTTTTCTATTTTTTTTGCAAAACTCTAAACACTGAAGCCCCTTTCTCATCCACTCCCCCATCACATATACCCATCTAAAATACAGCCTCAGATGGATGAAAGAAGAGAGGCTAGTTAATGGACAAGATCTTGGGACAAACACTTTTACACCCAAATGACTGACAGCAAAGTCGTCCAATTCTAGGTTTCCTTTCCTCATCTGGGGTTCTGAGAGGCAATCCACTTCTTATGACTAGAAATATTACAGAGTTGTAGGCACATGTGTTTCATTTCTGATGACATAGAGAAAGTTTTTTTTTTAAAAAAAACCAAATCCATAGAACAATCACTTTTTTGTTCCCTTCTCTGTTATAGCTTATACAAATCATCTCTGGACTAAAATAGCTCAAATTTTACATTACCATATTTTAAGGGCATTATGAAGGTTTATCAGCCTCTGTTTCTCTAAATGAAGGACATCAAATGGTAAGTAGAGTCTTGGTGCAGAGGGGGGAGGATAGGACAAAGGTTTCCTGGCACAAGGGCCTGTTTTATCAAGGAGGTCCTCTCTGAGCAAGCACTGTTCAGTCCGAGAGGGCTTCCAAGTGAAAAGCAAAGTGCTGGAGACGGGGAAGAGGGAGTGTTTAAGGCAATGAGTACAAAGAAAGTGCTCGGGAATATGAGACTATGGTATTCACAGGGTCTGGAGGATGCTCAGAAATGAAGAAAGTGGGAGGGATGGAGGCTAAAAGTAAGGGATGAGACCACACGTTTGGAAAACAGCCACTCAAAGAATTAGTCATCTAACAACCTGTGAGGTGCCAGATGGTTCATTAGTATTTTAGGCACTTGGTTTCCAAGAACCATTTAATTTAGCAGTGGATGGTCATGCCCACCTTCATTGCAATTCACTGGGAAGTATGCCAAGGAATTTAGGCCTAAAACGCTCAGCAGCTAATAGTTCTTACAATTTTGTGCGCTGCAGTCTGTAGCTGTGCTAAATTTTCACCGAATCCTCCTTCCTTACACACACCAGTATGGACTGGTAAGGGTGTTCCACTGAAGTGTCAAGAGAAGGTTCACTACCCACCCCCTGGTATATTTTACAGTTTATATAAAAATTTAAATGAAATGGTTCCCACTATGTACAAGAAAAACAAATGAACAAAGAAAAAAACAGACTAGAAAAACCAGTGATGAGATATACACTCGCATGCTTCACACTTACATGGTCAATTAATATATGACCAAGGAACCAAGAATCCACAGTGTGTAAAGAACAGTTTCCTCAATAAAAAATGTTGGGGAAACTGGATGGCCACATGCAAAAAAAAAAATGAAACTGGATTATTATCACACACACAAAATGACAGAATGGGTTAAAGACTCCCCAGGGAACAGGGGGCTGACCGGAAGACAGATGCATGAACATCTCTGAGAGGAGATGCTTACTCTGCGACCTGCAGGATGAGTTACTGTGAGCTGGTGCCCTAGAGACTGAGCAGGTATGAACGTGAACATCATTCCAGGGGCAAAGCTCACAGCAGGGGGAGGAGGGAAGAAGGGAGGGCTCCAAGATAGAGGTGCAGGCAGATTCTGCAGGGCCTTTTACAGCACTGTGAAGACTGTGGACTTTATTCCAGTTGAAACTGAAGTCTCGAAGATGGTAACAGAGGGGCGCCAAGATCAGGTACAGCATTCTGGCTGGAGCACAGAGGATGATCAGGGGAGAGTGGCTGTCAAAGGGCAGTTAGGACCACAATTAACATCAACCAAAGAATGTTTTCCTATACTCTTCAGATGATTTCCTAAAAACTTTTCTTCCATTAGTCAACGTTTTATCCACCAAAACCTACCTCTTATAATCTTATGAACTAAAATAAAGAGAAGGAACAGTACTGAAGCAAATGGAGAGCCAGATAAAATGTGGTTGGATGGGGGCTCAGGGGCCTAGGATGTTCCTAATGGCTGGGGGACACAGGAGCCCTGAAGCCTGGAGAAGAACTGGCCACACAGATAAGCCAAAAGCTTCTTAAAAGAAACTCTGCCCAGGATGTTCTATTAAGTATGTTTTCCTCAAGGTTAATAGTATTAATATATAACCTGTTTTCATAAATGAGGTTTCCCCAAAAGTGAACTGAATCTTTTTACCAAAAAACATTAAAACTAAGCACAGTGACATATATACACTACTACGTATAAGTGTTAGTTGCCTAGTTGTGTCTGACTGTTTGTGACCCTGTGGACTGGGGCCCATCCAGCTCCTCTGTCCTTGGAATTCTCCAGGCAAGAATACTGGAGTGGGCTGCCACTTCCTCCTCCAGGGGATCTTCCCGACCCAGGAACTGAACCTGGGGTCTCTCCTGCCCTGCAGGCAGACTCGTTACCGACTGAGCCACCAGGGAAGCCCCTAAAGCTTATGTATAAAATAGATAACCAATCAGAACCTACTACATAGCACAGGGAACTCTGCTCAATTTTCACTGGTGACCTAAATGGGCAGGAAACCCAAGAAAGAGATGTATGTACACATATAGCTGATTCACTTTGCTGTACAGCAGAGACTAAGGCAACACTGTAAAGCAAGTAAACTCCAATTGAAAAAAAAAAAAAGGTAAGCCCAGTGAAGTCAATGTAAATATTATCCCACACACCTACTACCAGACTTCTTTCAAAGAGTAACTACTATGGCAGAATGTAAGCACTATTTATTAAAGGTAGGTTTACAAATTCTGTTTCTGTTCCAGGGTGGCTCCCGTGACATTACCCAGGCCAGTTCTGGCATTTGTTGTAGGACTAGAAGATTAAAGATAACACTGTCTTAAATTCTTTCTATACTTTGGGGTTTAGTTCATCTGGAGAAAATGGTACATATGTAACTTCCCTAATATTCTGAAGGCTGTTTCTTGTGGCAAAAGTAGGGATGAATGACAAGGGCTTTAAGAGGCTCTCTCTTCTCTCTCTGCCCCAACTCCCTCTCTCCCCTGCCCCCTTCCTCCTTCTCCAGATGAAGAACATACACAGTACAGCTTTAAATCACCAGAAGGAAGCAAATAAAAAGATTAGAAAAGAGATTCTGAAATTTCCTTAACTACCTTAGAGAAAATTCTCAGTCATCTACTGATCACAAACAAAATGCAAAGGGTTGCTGAGCTCCACAGAAGTAAGCCCCAGTGCCAAAGCTTTCACTGTGTGGGAAAAATCCCAAAGGTTCAAAAGACACCTTTGGGGTGAGAGTAAAGAACAGAACTGGGAAAAATTAAATCTCTAGTGAAAGGTAGGAACGTAGACACAGCTAACAATAATCAGCCCCATTTTTGTAATTCCCCTATTTCTCTTCTAGTAAGGTTTCAGGATGATTTGAAGCACTGCCTAGGGCCACACCAGGAGAAGAGAATGTCTAAGAGATGGCTTTTCTCTAAGTATGAACATAAGGGTGATGACTCATCTTTTCGAGGTCAGAGATCACTGGACAAGGAATGTGGAGGCAAAGAACAAGGAAGAGAGGAGGGGTGGGAGGCAAAAGACAGCATCTCAGACTCCTTGCCTTTCAACCCACTCTGTTATCTCTGAAGATCCCTAGGTTTTACCAGCAGAAACGTTTTGTCCCTTTGCTTTCTTAAAAGCCAAAGGAAGTTAGAAGGTGAGGACTGAGTCTGAGCCCTGGAACAGAGCACAGGTGGTACCATAGCTGATGATTTGACTATTGCTGCCTGGATGAGTATAGCACCAATACTCTGGGTGACACAGAAGCCCACCTACTGTGAGGGACAGGCCTTGAAGCCCTTGGGACTAATGAATCACTTTAAAGGGAAAGGAAAACTTTTATTATTTCTGATATTTAGAAGACTCCTAAGTTTCCCATCTAGATAGATTCATCTCTGAAAAGGCTGTCATCACTATTTGTTCAGTAAAGAAGTTGAGGTGATACTCTCTCTGGTTTAACATTACCACTGTTCAATTAGGTACCATAAACACCTAAAAAAATAAAACAGGATATTCCAATTATTTGGTCACAGGTAATGAAACATGATAAAAAGCATCAGAAAAATATAAACTCAAAACTAGAACACAAAATAAGGCTGTGTTTTTATGAGTTAAGTGGGAAATGTTTTCATCACCATGTAAATGAATTCAATAATATCAACAGAAGTAGTACAGCTTTTGGGTGTTGAGTTCTTATTGTATGCCAAACACTATGGTATGAGTTTTACAAGCACTCTCTCACCTGATTTTCACAACAGCCCAATGAAGCAGATATTGTTATTATCCCCACTTACAGACAAGGAAGCAAAGGCACGGGAAGATTTCATAACATGCTGCAAATCACAGAGTGGCTATGAGCATAGTATTTTTCATTACAACTCTAAATGTGCACAGCAACTCAACAAAAAAATCTAATCTCTGACTTTGGTCATGTTCACCAAGAACTCAATTTATACCTTCCGGAGAGAGCTATTTTTTTTTTTAACAGCCATCACAGGATCCAATTAAAATATAAATAAAATGCCTTGAAAACTTTCAGAATTCACAGCACTCGAACCTGACCTTCAAGCAGTCCTTCAAAACATTTGCTGAAATTTCATCTTCAGGGAGATGCCAGGCATTTTCCCAGGGTCTCTCTAGGCCTTACGGTCTACTAGAAAGCAAACTAGTTTGAAGACCTTTTCACCCCTCAGCAGAAACAATCTTTTTACTCATCACCACACAGAATCAGAAAAGAGATCCTATTTCCATGACAATGGAACAATGTGATCACACCAGCCACAGACTCTGTAAAATCCGTAAAAGGGAAAAGAGAGAGAGAACTTGTGGACAGGAGGCAGCCAAGCAGCAATCATTAAAGTACAAACAACTCTGTCTTACTGATGGTGCTTGGAATTTCAACACACAGTCATGATCTAGAATATTACAGCAACAATGAGTCTGGTTTTCTGATATGGCCACTCTTAAAAGCACCTGATACATATTACATTATATTCCATAATCTTTATTCTGCAACACTTTCCTTCTTGATATGGCCCAGATGCTATATGCTATATTTTACGCACAAGTGTTAAATACTAAACAACCCATGTGTGCACACTCCGTCGCTCAGTCATGTCCAAATATTAGCAACTCCATGAACTGTAGCCCACCAGGCTCCTCTAGCCATGGGATTCCACAGGCAAGTAGACTGGAGTGGGTTGCCATGCCCTCCTCCAGGGGCTCTTCCAGACCCAGGGATAAAACCCAAATCTCTTGCACTGCAGGTGGAACAAACCACAGCTGGCTTTGTCTCCATTCAAGGCATGGTTCTGCTGTACTGAGTTGTCATTGTGTTTTAGGGAGCCGTACTCTTTGGTAAAGAGCTTGCCTGTAATGCAGGAGACCTGGGTTTGATTCTTGGATCAGGAAGATCCCTGGAGAAGCAAATGGCAACCTCCTCCAGTATTCTTGCCTGGAGAATCCCATGGATAGAGAAGCGTGGCAAGCTACAGTCCGTGGGGTTGCAAGAGTTGGACACAACTTAGAGACTAAACCACCACCACCACTCTTCAGTGCAGTCAGCAGATCAGGAGTGTTTCTTACTTGTGAGCTTGTGAAACATGGCAGAATCTCAGATCCTCACCTAGACCCACTGAATCAAAGTTTTCATTTTTAACATAGTCTCTGTCTGATTTATACACACACTGAAGACTGAGACATGCCTCCCCAGAAAGTCCAATTTAGTTAATGTGTGGATTAGGACTCTACATCTTAAATAAGTACCCTAAGTTACTCTGGTTCAACTGGTTTCTGATAACACTCTGAGAAAAATCTACTTCCTGATCCCGGTGCTATTATATTCCTTGCAGAGCTTTCTAGCTAAAACTGGACAAATCTGACATGCTCAATTATAAAGAAATTTTGAAAGGTTAAAAATAGAAGTTAACAAAACTTTGATTGAGTTTTTAAAAACCAGCAAGTTCTAATACAGTTAACATGATTCACCATCAACATTCCCTGGGATACTTTTTCAAAACACAAAACTCTCTTGCTGGGAGAGTGGGATTCTACGGAAGACAATGAAGGACAGGGAAGCCTGGCATGCTTGGGGTCGGTCGCAAAGAATTGCACATGACTTAGTGACTGAACAGCAACAACAACCCTCTCCTAAGGAATGACTGTTGTAATAAATTACTGTGACCAGTGACAGTGGGGATGGGAAGATTAAAAATCACTGCATGAGAATAACAAAAAGACAATGAAAATCACCCCAAACATCAACAACTGGATAGATCCATGGTTACTATTTTGGTCTTTTTTCTTCCAGACTTTTGTATTCATCCAGACAAATGGAGAAGGAAATGGCAACCCACTCCAGTGTTCTTGCCTGGAGAATCCCGGGGAGAGGGGAGCCTGGTGGGCTGCTGTCTATGGGGTCGCACAGAGTCAGACACGACTGATGCGACTTAGCAGCAGCAGACATAAGAAGATGTGTATTTTATACCTAATTGGGATCAAATGGTATACCCAGTTCTGTATATTCTCTTTCACTTAACATTTTTATAAAATAAGTACTTTTCCAAGTCAGTGAACATTTTTTTAGAAAAAGAAATCAATGCATAATATTTCACTGTATTGCTAGACTGGAATTGCATTTTTCCCTAACGTCCTTTACTTTGGGTTCTACATAGCATTTTTCTTTTTTTCTCTGCTCTGGGATACCTTCTACTGCTCTGATACTAGATTTTTGTCTTTGGTCTTCAACCTTTTAGCAATCCCCTGCAGCATACCTCTGGTATCCAGGCAGGCAGCCCACCAGTTAAATCTGCCTTTCTTGCTCTAAGTCTGCCTGGTAATTTTCTGTCCTCCCTACACCCCCTTACTACATCCCCACCAGGCTCTTTGAGTCCAGGATCAACCCACTGGTTTCAGATACCACGCAAATGAGAGCTAATGGGAGAAGGCTATTGGGTTTGTGGTCTCTGTAAGTCTCAGTTCAGCCCAGCCTGATCTGAAGTGGGCTATAATGAACTCTGATCCCAACAGTTAAATAATCCCACGGTTAAATCCATTTGGGAAATGATGCACATTATATGCCTCTTCAAGAGATTCACAATGACCACTAGCATATTGAAAAGTCCTACACTTAACAAACCTATTTAAGTTGACTAAACCTGCAGGCTTACTCAGTTGCTCAGTCACGTCCAGACTCTTTGTGACCCCACAGACTGTAGCCTGCCAGGCTCCTCTGTCCATGGGATTTCCCAAGCAAGAATACTGGAGTGGCTTGCCATTTCCTCCTCCAGGGGATCTTCTCAACCCAGAGATCGAACCTGAATCTCTTGTCTCCTGTGTTGGCAGGCAGTTTCTTCACCACTGTGTCACCTGGGAAGCCCTGACTAAATGTAGGATCTCAATTTATTCAACCTCAGAACTTTTTTTAGGTATACACTTGCCTAGTATCCCAGAAAACTAATGTTCTATGAAACACACTTTGAAAAGCATCGGTCTGTCCCATTAGTGGAGGAATAAGAATTTCATGCTGTATCAGGTAACTTTGAAAGTGAAAGTGTTAGTCCCTTTGTCGTGTTCAACTCTTTGCTTCCCTGTAGACTATAGTTCACCAGGCTCCTCTGTCCATGGGATCCTCCAGGCAAGAATGCTGGAGTGGGTTGCCGTTTCCTTCTCCGGAGGATCTTCCCAAACCAGGGATCGAACTCAGGTCTTTCTCTTTACATTGAAAGATATATATACTTAATGGAAGAGGTTGTTAAACAGAACTTTTCTTTATAATATGAAGTGTTTATATGTGTATGCATGTGTAGGTATGTATTGTCCCCCAAGAAAAGACTATAAAGATATTCTAAAAGGAAACCAAAGAAGAAAAAACCAAAGAAGAAACCAAAGAAGAAAAAGAGTTTACACCTCTTCAATACTGTCTGATATTGAGGGCTGATGGACACAGCCCTCAATGGTCATTGTCTCCAAACCCCATCTCCTGCATTGCAAGCAGATTCTTTACCATCTGAGCCACCAGGGAAGCCCATCAGGAAACTTCAGTGTTGCTTAAATCAAGCTAGGGCTAGTCCTGCAAACATATCTGATTATAATTCTGTTCACACAATCTGAAAAACCTAGGGTTCCTCATGTGGAAATTTTAAAAAAACACATGCTTAATATTCTAAATCATACATAAAAGTTATTATCTTGATCACATATTATTTAAAGGCTCCCCATCACAGTCATTCTTATAAAATACAGCAATCTTTTACATTTCACAGTATTTAATAATTCACAAATGTTTTTACTTGTATTATGTTTGATCCCTGAAGCACTCTATGAGAATGGATGGCTCTATGAGAATGCTAAATACCACCGCCATTTAACAGATGAGAACATTTAGGTAGAAAACAGTAATCTGTCCAAAGTCACTGAACTCATACATAATAGAGGTGAGAATCAAAACTGCATCTTCTGATTCAATGTATTCTATCCTCAACAGTAGCTAAAAACCTCTCATTTTCATATGCCTCAGTCATACTCTCTTCATGATGTTTTTCAACATCATGCTTAAAAATTTAGAAGTATATTAGATTTAGTTTCCCAGAGAATGTTTTATTTTAAAAGCTACATTAAGCTTCATCAGCCTAAGAGAAAGACCATAAGTCTGAAATAAATTACATTATTTGGGGATAGACTATAAGAATCAGTAGTCTACTGAATAGTTGAGAAATAGTTGAATCCAATACAAAAATCCATTTCACTTCATTCAACAAATATTTTTGAGAGCCTACTATGTACCAGGCATTATACGACCCACCTAAGGGAAAAACACCTGGTGATTAAATACCTGCCCATAAATCTGCACTATAATATACCTGGCAACTGAGGGGAAAGATTTAGATTAGAAGAATGTGTTTTAAAAATTCCCCTTGTAATCACTGCCAGCTCAGGTCTGACTATTATGTATCTTCGGACCCCGCGTTTTAAGACAGACTGGGGAAGCAAAGAATGTTTAAAGGACAAGGCAAAAAGATTGCAAAGTAGGTTAAACAATTATATTTCTAAGAAAAGATTTATGAACAGAAATTGCTGTTCATAAAAGAAGAAACTGTTCACAAAGAAGAAAACAGTTGTGTGATTTCCTAAGATGGGGTTTGGAGACAATGACCACTGAGGGCTGTGTCCATCAGCCCTCGATACCTGACAATACTGAAGAGGTGTAAACTATAGGTTATAGTTTTTTTCTTCTTTGGTTTCCTTTTAGAATATCTTTATAGCCTTTTCTTGGGGGACAATACATACCTACACATGCATGCACACATAAACACTTCATATTATAAAGAAAAGTTCTGTTTAACAACCTCTTCCATTAAACATATATATCTTTCATTGTAAAGAAAAATACAGTTGAAGTAAGGGGCTATTTGGAGACTGCCCAACAGTGGCTGTAACTAACATCACCTGAAAATTCATGAGATGAGCAGAGCCAAAGTCTGTTCTCAGACCAGTGGAGAATAAGGATGGCTTAAGAAATTATGAACTTGGGCAAACTGCAGGAGATACTGAGGGACAGGGAGGCCTGATGTGCTGTGGTCTATGAGGCTGCAAAGACTCAGACACGACTTAGTGACTGAACAACAACAACAGCAAGAAATTATTATGCCAGAAATGAAGAAAATATCCCATGAATAAATGGTGTTGAACTAATATAGTGCTAAGGTTCCTCTGTTTTCACAGTGAATGAATCCCAGTTGTTTGTTCTGAATTAAAATCTTAGAACTACTCCCTTATTTGGAATATATGCTATAGTCTCCAGAGAGCAAATTAAGAAGCTTCCAAAGTATCCTCATCCACGCTAATTTAACCAGCAGCTATGACTGAAGATGAACTGAGAGTGGAATTTAATTTTTGGCAGGAGTATCCCAAAGCAGCCACGCTATCTGCAGCATCCAACAGCCTTGGCATGGGATCAAGGTAATTCTTTCTGAGGGCAAGTCTTTAAGATCACACTCTCTTAGAACGAGTGCTCTCAAACATCATTGGAGCCCTACATCTCCCCAGTTTTATCCTGCTAAATCCTATGGGTGAACTTCAATGTTATTTTTAAATTCATATGTGTGTTGGTATAGAGAGGAATAATGGGAAGAAAAGAGACTTTAAAAAAAATAACACATTAAAAGGCTCAAAAAGAGGTTGAACAAAGCAAATTTTGTTCTGGTAATAAGGGGACAATCTTGTCCCCCTTTTCAAAACTTCTTTACCTACAGTCTCTATCTCCGTTGACACCCATTAAAAATCTGGAATCTTGAATCCAACCTGGCTCCCATATAGATCTAACCACCAGTTTACAGTAAATACAAGGGGTAGTTGGCCAGTTTTTCTCATCAATCCTTGGCTCAACCTGCCAGTCTGTTGGTGTTTATTGCATATGCTATGCTGCTTCCTACCCTTGCGCCTCTGTTGTGTTGTGCCCATGAACCATGCCTCCCTTTTTTTAATATCCTTTGCCCCATTTCACTCAAGAAGGCTCCCCATTCCCCAAACTGTCCCTGGCCAGTTAGGTATCCCTCTTCTTTACCTCCACTTATCTCCCACTAATTAAGTACTATAGTTATCTTCAGGGCAACTGTCTTTTCCATCAGAGTATATGCTTTTCTGTTTTACCTTCGTAAGCCCAGTGCCTAATACAGGGCCTGGCATTCTAAAGTGTACTGAAAATGTTTACTGGTTGAATGAATGAACAGTTAGATTAAAAGTTAAATGGCATGTGCTATATTAAGCTCTCTATCTCTGGAAGTTTTCAAGTAAATCTGAACAAGTTAGGAGAATTCTCATACTGAATAGGAGCTATGATCTACTTATTCTTTCCATTTCCATTCACATTCTTAGTTGCCCAATTGACAGACTTTGATATAGCTCTTTATAATATGTAACAATAGGGACATATGACTTATACTATGTATAACTAATTCTTATTCAAGACATGGCCTGTGGCTAACACAAAAGACCACAAACAGCCAAAGCAATCCTGAGAAAGAAGAACAAGGTGGTAGGCACACACTTTAAGCTATACTAGAAAGATACAGTCATCTAACAGTACGGTACTCGCATAAAAACAGACATTGAGACCAATGGAACAAAATCAGGAGTTAAAAAAATAAACCCAAGCATATAGGTCAAATAACATTTGACAAGGGACCCAAGAATACTTAATGGAGAAAATACAGTCTCTTTATAAATGGTGCTGGGAAAACTGGATAATCACAGGTAAAAGAATGAATCTAGACCCTTATCTTATACTACTCACAAAAATTAGCTTGAAATGAATTCAAGACTTGAACAAAAGACCTGAAACCACAAAACTCCTAGAAGAAAACAGGAAGAAAGTTCCTCAACATGGGTCTTAGCAATGATTTCCTTTGATGGGACCTAAAGCACAAGCAAGAAAATAATAAGCAGGATGACATTAAACTAGAAAGCTTCTGCACAGCAAAAGAAACCATTGACAGAATGCAGAGACAGCCTAAAGAGTGAGGAAAATATTTGCAAATCATATATCTGGCAAGGGGTTAGTATCTAAAATATACAGGCAACTCATAACTTCACAGCAAAAAAAAAAAAACCCAATAATTCAATTAAAAAATGGGCAAAGACCTGGGTTCGATCTCTGGATTGGGTAGATCCCCTGGAGGAGGGCATGACAACCCACTCCAGTATTCTTGTCTGGAGAATCCCCACAGACAGAGGGACCTGGCGGGCTACAGTCCATGGAATCACAAAGAGCTGGACACAACTGAGCGACTAAGCACAGCACAGTATGAGTCAAACCATTATGCTGTGTGTCCTTAAACTTCTACAATGCTGAATATCAATTACATCTCAAAAAAACTGGGAAAAAAATCCCCCCAAATGTGGTACCATTTATGACTTACTGAACACATCTCCTCGAGGTTTCTGAGGATCCGTCTGTATCCTGTTGTCAACTGTAATCTCTCTTGGAGATGTGGTGGCAACTGGTGCTATAGTTGTCAGTCTGGTGGTTGGTCTTTCCGGGGCTGTTGCTGGTGGAGGTGTTCTGAGTTCTGTGGGTGGGGGTGGAGGTGGAGGTGGTGTAGGCTCTGGCATTGGCTTTGGTGTAGGCCTTGCTGTTGGCTTAGAAGTGGGCCTGTCGGTAATGACAGGAGGTATGTATGGTGTCTTCAGAGGCCACCTAGTACTTCTGACATCAGGAATCCAATTACTGTATCCTCCTCCACCCTTTGAGATGGTATCATTTCCCTTTGGTACATGAATAGGACCTGAAGGTTCAATCATTACTCTTGGAATATCTAGAAGAGTAAATATATTTCCATTAGTGCATGACCATCTCTCCTTAAAAAGAAAGATATCGAAGTGTAAAAAACAAACACATCAAAATACCTCATGCCAATGAGGCTTACTTTTTACATTTAGAATATTCCCTTAATGTAAGTCATGCTGTTTAAAAAAGAAAAAAAGCAAATACTAGTGTGTATATATAATATATACATATATATATACTCATAAACACATATCGCATAAACATATCTGGTGGATGTATACAAGAATTATATTGTGTTTCTATAGTGAAATGTATCAAAACACAGTTTTAAGTATTTGTAAAGTAGAAAGAAATAAGAATCAGTGAGTTTTTTTTAAATGCAGAGATATTCTGAAATTTTAAAGTATGAGAAATGTGTATTTAGAGTCAATGTTAAATGTCCCCATGGTACATGTATATTAGCAATATAAAATCATGTTTAGAATTGTCTAAAGACTAATACTTTTCTCTTCCACACTTTATATAAATTCAATTCACACAAACACATTCTCACTAAATGTTCTATTTATTGTTTCATATTTGGTTTTCCTTCTCCTTTACTAATTTATACATATGCTTTGTAGAAAAATGTCCAGAGATCATGAAGATCATCTGTGGAAACTTTGTCCTTGATTGTATTCACCAAAAGGAATTAATATTTAATCTTCCTGGAATGATCTACTCCAGACTGGGAGTATAACTACACGACCCTTCAAAAATCCTTTAATCCTGATTTTATGCCCCATGATCTTCAGTAAATATTTTACTACAGAAAATTTTAATTTATCTATTGCTGCATGAAATGTATGCTAAATTGTGGTCTTTGGTTTGTGAAACTTTCATCTTGAAGGGTATTTTTTTCCATGGCTAGTAACACAGCCATATTACAAACAGAATGTATAAAGTTTTAAAAAGCAAAACAGTTCTGAACATAGAGAAAATAAATACAGAAATGCTTTTTTAATAGCAGAATTGGAGGCATAAACCAGAGGAACAAAAATGTACAAAATATTCAGATTATCACATCATTATAGTCTAATGATAATGATAATGACAAACATACATTTATTTCTGATTACAACAAAATCAAATTCTCAGGAAGGGCTCTAAAATGTCTTACTAGCTAAAGAGAAGCTATTGAGAGTTTAGTCAAGGAACTGAGTACTTTTAAGATTAGAGTCTATCATTGAGTGTTTAATTTTTTAAAACACCTGAGCACGTGATTTTAGTTGTGGAAATCACAGACTAGTTTTACTAGCTATGAAAAATGATATTTCTTTGAATAATTAATCTTGTTCCTTATCTTCTCTAGCAATGGCCACTGTGTAACCCTGTACTTCCTGCTGGAATTCAGAGCTGGAAGAGAAGCATGACTCACACACACAATTCAGTCCATCGCCCTGGTATCCGTCTTTACATTTACACTTGTAGGACCCGTGTATGTTGTAACATCGCGCAAAGCTGCTGCACTGATACTGCCCAAGGGAGCATTCATCTATATCTGCATCAGGAAGTAGGAAAAGAAGAGGTTTATTTGGGAGATAAATACGATGACTCACAAAAAATACATAGTTTAAAAAAAAAAAAAAGCCTCTTTTTTGCAATGTGAAGGTTCATGTAAAATCGCAGATAAAGGGAAGAAATAAAGTACATTTGCATCCAGAACTACCAGAGTTTGAATTTCACGTCTGCTTAATTTAATTGCAGTAACCTCCTGTGCCCTTGACATCCCAGTCATCATCATAATTAAGAGATCTTTCCGCTCCACAGGAAAAAACAACACAACGCAATGGTTGGGGTTTGTTACCGTGACATTGGTATTTGCCTCCTATGTACATGAGGTCGAAGCCTTGATGACATTTGCAGATGTAACTCCCAAAAGTGTTCACACACTGCCTGTATCTGGGGCAGGAGGCTCTTCCAGTAGAACATTCATCAATGTCTAGAAACAGAAGCCAGCTGCATTTTAGGAAGAGCAACAGCATGTTCAGGTGGAGTAGATTTTCAAATAAACAATTATCTGCAAATGGTTGCCTGACACGTAGTGGCTCATCATAAATGTTATCTGGCTGGTTGCCCTGAAAGGCAACATAAAATTCTGTATCTCCAAATTTCAATTCATCCTTCCAACCCAAGCTGTCCTCCTCTTGTGCCACATCACAGGATGCACTACACCTGTATCCCCTTGTTAGCTCGAACTGGAAACTTGAGTCATCCTTGACAACCCTATTTCCTTTAACCTCCAAATCATTGAGCCCAGCTGTTTCTTTCTCTGGCAAATTCTGTGAACTCATTTACTCTGCTCTTCACCTACTGCCATGACTGTAGTCCAAGCTCTCCCAAGATAGACTATTATAGGAGCCTTCAAACTGGTCTTTCCTCTGCCAATCTTACCCCCTCCAAAGCATTCCCACTCAATTGCCACCAAATGATTTTATTAAGACATGAGAGGACTTCCCTGGTGGCTCAGATGGTAAAGAATCTGCCTGCAATGAGGCAGACCTGGGCTTGATCTCCTGGAGAAGGAAATGTCTACCCACTCCAGTATTCTTGCCTAAAGAATTCCATGGACAGAGGAGCCTGGCAGCCTACAGTCCATGGAGTTGCAAAGAGTCAGACATGACTGAGCGACTTTCACTCTCAAGACCTAAGAAGGGATTGTTACCATGCTCAGAATTCTCGACTGTTTCTACTTGCTTTCTGAATCCATTCCTCATTCCTCACCATGTCTTTGGTGACCCTATAATAAACAGTCCTCACCTCCCTCACCGGCTGTATCTTAAGCCACCATCCCTCCTACTGTGTACTTAAGGGTATGCTCTTTTTTCTTTCCAAACCTCAAAGAAATCAGCCTCTGTTTCACTGCAGTGCTCTATAATATGTTCACCTGCTTGGCTGATTCTTCATATGGCCAGTGGTCCAGGTCTTACTTTATGGCTATCTTGACCATTATTTTCTAAAACAGATCTTTTCTGTTTTTCACTCTCTTAGTACCTCACATTAACAGTTGGTTTTGTTTGTAATTTCACTGGATATGTTTTTCTTTTCTGTCACTCCCATTAAAATATCGGTTTTAGAAGGATTAAAATCTGGTCTGCTTTGTCCATTACTTTACATCCTAGCACTTAACAGTGTCTGGAACATAGAAAGTACTCCATAAATATCTCTTGAGTCCCCAAACACCTCCATTCACTCAGTGCTGACTACATGCAAGGTACTACAAGCTTAGCTTACTAGATGCTAAGCTCTTTGCATCCATGATCTCATTCAATTCTCACAAAGGTTCCATGTAGCATTATTCCCATTTTAAAAATGAAAAGACTCAAGCTCAAAGAAAGGATGTCTCTTACCTAAGGTTACATGTCAAGTCTATGGCAGAGCCAGGTTTGAAATCAAAGCCCACTTTCTTATCTTTACTGCCTTCCTAATTTACAGGGAAAAAACCTGAATCCTTTAGTGCATACATGCACTCTAGCCCTGTCTACCCGCTCAGCTTCAACACTCACTGCCTCTTATGTCTTTCTTAGAAATACTGAGCTTTTCTTGTTCCCTGAACACTGTGCTCCCTCTACACTTCAGTGCCTTTGCACACACGGTGTCCTCTGCCTGAACCTTCCTCCTGTCCCTCACAAGGTTTTCACAGAGACAGGAGGTCCCCCTGTGAGACACGGGATATCCTCTCAAGGGCAACTAATTACCTGATGTTATTTAACTGCGCTTTTCCCTTCCCTCCAACACATTTCCTTTTCTTCCTTACCCTCAAGAGGCTGCTGACAGAGATGCTTGGTCTTACAACTTACCCACACAGGTCCTCCCATCAGGAGCCAGCTGGAGGCCGGGAGAGGGGCACTTACACCGAATTTGACCTTTGACAACATCACAGCCATACTGACAGTTTGCCATGGAGCATGTCAGGGCACCTGGAAAGACAGTGACTGTCTGACCCAGAGAGACGGAGCACACGCCTGGTACCTAAAGTAACTATGTTTTCTACCTATCCTGAAGTCAGTGACACTGAATCAACAACGAAGACAAAACGGGCTTAATTCTCCGACAATCTCAAAAAAAGTCAAAAATAGGAGGAAGGACACAGAGACCTTCTTCTCTCAGAGATGATTAAGAAGTGAACCAGTTCTGTTAGTATCTGGGGAAGACCCTTGATGCATCTGAAGAACTAAAAGACAAATGTAAAACTTAGAAAAATTATCTGGGAAATTTTCCAGTGGCCAAGCCAAATAGAAAATTGAGGCTATTTTTCCAGATTACTCATATTAAGTGCTGGTCTTAGCTAAAACATTCAAGTAAGTGTTTCAACCATCCCTTAAACGTCTCCAGGTACAGCATATTTCCCAGTGAGTTGTACAACAATAGAGGATTCTAGCATCCCTCCCACTTGTTCATAAGCATGAACTTGCCTCATTGTAAAAAGTTCCATGCTAAATATGAAATGATATATAAAATTAGCTAACCTTTTTATTTTATAAAGTGCAATCCAATTAGAGATAGCTGATAACTATTGATAATTAACTGATCTAGCTGATAGTTCAGTAAAAATAAAATTCAAGTCATTAACTATTAGATATCATATAACCATAACCTCAATTCAACGTTCAGCCTGCAGAGAATTTTAGGCCATTTTCCATTTATAAAACACATCCAAATGATAGTAAGAAACATCATCCATTTCTTTCTTACAAAGACACATGTGAAATCTATTTTTAAGTTAGTATAAGCATTTTTTTTTCATTTGAACTACGCTTTTTCAAGAAAGAAGCCGTAACAGCCTTCAGACTATTATAAAAAAATGTAAAACTGAAGTGAGTGGGTACTTATGGGTGGTTTACACTCAGTAACCAGGCTGGGTGGACTCCCCACCAGCAACAGTTTACTGTCCAGCCTTATGGAGAGCACAACAGTCCTCAAATGGCCACCGAGGTTATTTTTCAACACGGAACAGTTCTAAAACCAGATGGAAGACGAGGTAATGTATGAGGAATAACATCAGAAAACACATTAGTTTTGTGATTCATGTCCTAAAGACCATTTCCAAGTCAATTTGACATTGGCACCCATGGTAAAAGAATGCTAGACACCTACAGTGGGCAGCTCTTCTGGTTTTCCATTCCTCAGGCACACATACAAACATGCGCTCACATCCTGCTTTGGAAGAGGGTTAGGAGGCCACTTTCACACACTTCCAGAGCACAGCATGAAGTCAAGCCCAGAGCACTTATAAAGCAGTTAAGATTCTTGACATACTTGAGCAGGACCCATCCGGCATAAGCATGTATCCGTTGAGACAGTAGCACTTGTAGCTGCCGTAAGTGTTCATGCACCTGTGCTTGCAGGGCCGCGGCTTCAGGCCACACTCGTTTAGATCTGAAAAGACCGGGGTGGAAGCAGAAAGATGACAAACCCTCGACACCACTGCAAACCACTAAAAATGCTTCTCTATGCTGAAGAACGAAGGGAAAAAGTCAATCAAACTATAGTAACCAGTCACAAATAAGAGATTGTTTGCTTACAGTGTCTTCATTTTAATGCTGGTTACACTAGAGCTGTGAAGAGTCTCCTATCAAAGGTGACCGGAAGCCTTATAGCAATGGAAGGCTGTGTGAATTTCTGGAGCTTAAATAATCTAGCATGTGTGATCTCTGTTTACAGGACAGTTGGGGAAATTCTCCTCACTGACACATACATGGCTTATCATCCCTAGAAAGAGCAGTGCATACACCATCTATCTGACTTCAACATCCTCCAAATATCTGGGGTTATACTACTAGATTCACTCTGGCCAATGTGATCTTCCTACTTCAATTTCTTTTTGTCTCTGTTTAAAGAAGATACTGTGTGAACCTATCTTAGTTTACAGAAAGTATACGGATTTTTAACATTAGACTGCTTTGACCTTCCCAAAGAAAGGCTATTTTTTTTAAGAGGATAGAAGCTCAATGAATTAGAGTGATCATTGTTGAGGTTCCTCTTATTCATAGTCTATAAATTGATCTCAGATTAAAGAAGCTTCAGTCTCCTACTATAGTAAAGCATTCGAGTCACAAAATAAACTTAAAAAAAGACCCTCCAACATTATTTTCATTCATTCTGCAGTTAGGAAGGGCATATAGAAATACAAATGGACAATACATAATAGACTATTATCCTGTATTTTAGGTTTACTGGTTTAAATATCAAAACCAAGGAAGTTAATAAACTTCACGTGAGACTTTTCTGACCCAAGTTGAATACTGCCTCAATTGAAAATAAATCTCATGGCAAATAGACACTGAAACACTAATGCCCAAAATACAGATTTCATTAAAAGGAAATATGACATGTTTATTTTGTCAGGACTGCCAGCAGAGGCACCTGATTAGCCTAATTTAATTATCTATTAATCCATATCATCAAACTGGAAATATATCTAGTTACAAGTTGTTTTCAAATCTAACTAAATTTAAATCTGACCTGCTCATTTATTAAAAATCTATACATATTTATATACTTAATGAAACCAAGTACATTGTTTTTTTAAACCAAATAGTTATTTCATATAAAAAGTTTAAAACTATTTTACCAACTTGCCGACTTAGTTTTTTTTCTAACCTTAACACAACTGTAAGCAGATCCCCAGCTGGGTGAAGCCTGGGGAGGTTACATAAATAAACCAGACACCTTCATCATCTCCTGTGCTTTCTTTATTTTTAAACTTCGTATACTCTTGCCCAGTCAAGGATATTCAAAACAGAATCATAATTAAATTTTTTTTTAAAAATTTCCTCAAAGAAACTGCTTTGCAAATTATAATATCAACAAAAATTTGATTTTTCCCCCTGTTAAAATGAGTAAAATTTTTAAATCAAAGAGAAAAGACAGAGAAATTCATTCCACTTCTTATGTTCTTCTACCTTGTATTTCAATATTTATTAAAAATTAGAGTCAAGCAGTCTTTTCTCGTGTTCTAGGAATTAATTACGATGCCTAATGTGTCCCTGCAGATTCACACCTGGCTTTGATAAATCCCTGACTGATATTATAGTAAACAGTATTTAAATCTGAATACATTAAGAGAAAGGCTTTGTGTTTTAAATATTCCTCTGTACTAAGCAGGAATAGAATAGTACAACAAAGAATAGAGTAACACTGAATTCTATACCTCAAGGAAAGTATATTGATGGATATAAAATGTGTCAATTAAGAACCCTTAGGTTTACTCTTAAAGAGCATCAGAAACTTCTGTGGGTTCCCGATGGGATTGGTCAGATGTTTATAGCACCAGGTAGCTTGTTTACAAGGCATATTTATGCCGATGGAAATGTCTGCGGACACTATGGCCATGAACTAAAGCTGAAGCCCAGCTGAGGTCGCTCAAGTCTTGGTGGATAAAGTGCCCCTGAGGATGGCCATGAGAGTCTTTACAACTCAGACTGGGGTTGCTGGTGGTCTTCAATCAAATTTATCTTTCCCTTCCCATAAGAAAAAAAAAAACACTTAGGGGTTAAGAACCATAAAACTGAAAGGAAATGAAAAATCAGTAAGATATAATTCCAATAAAAAAAGACCCAAACAAACCTGAGAATCACCTATGAAATGCTATGGAAAATGAAATAAACATGTAGCATTTGGGGGGCAAATATGGAGACACGTGTTGGCTATTTTACTATTATTAAATTGACACATAAGCATCCAAATAGGCTGAAAGCAATTTGAGAAAGCTGTACTCTAACAGCTGGTGACAGGCTGGGTGACACCCCTGACAGCTGGCCGCTGTCCATGTCCTCAGTGACTGCCACCATTGCCCCATCTGCCACACGCAAGTCTTTCCTAAAAATTTCCCACTGACCCTTACAAAACCACTGCAGAAATGATGAAAGAGAATTCCACAATTATCCACGATTTCCAATAGTTATCAAATATTAGAACTCTAAGGCAGGACGCTTCAAGAGATTAAAAGCATCTGGTGTCCTGTGATGGACGAACTTGCTTTTCCTCAATCTTCTTTAGAGCTTCTAGTCTATTATTACTATATTGTACTTTATTTCTGCCTGCAGTGCAGAAGACTTGGGTTCAATCCCTGGGTTGGGAAGATTCCCTGGAGGAAGGAAATGGCTACCCCCTCTAGTATTCTTGCCTGGATAATTCCACGGACAGAGGAGCCTGACAGGCTACAGTCCACAAGGTCACAAAAAGTAGGATACGACTGAGGGACTAATACCTTATTTTCTTAATGACCTTATAAAATTGAGTTAATGCTTCCTGCTTCCAAAATCTCTAGGGTAATAGGCCTTGTAACTTTTATTACTATCAAATTAAGTCAGAAATTCGAAAATGACACTTCCAATTTCTAGGAAAGGCTCCTACAATAACAAGCAGATTATAAAGAACATGAAAATTCCCCTTGATCACACTTTCTCAGATCACTCTTAGAAGGTGACGAAAGAACCTAGGAAAGAAAACTTGTCTTTATTTTAAATTTACTTGAATTTGGCTCTTTCTCTAGAAGTTTGTAATGTAATATACTTCATAAGGAAAATCTATTATTAAAAAATGAATGACTTCTATCATGTACCTATCTTATCACATCAAGGACAGAACTTTACAATTCAACCACTTATATTCAAATACTCATATTGTTATATATACAGTTCTTCAGGAGTGTCTATTACACTCAGGAGTATATTTAAGCAAGTGGGTGAATTCAGGAGCTTGGATGGGCGGGGAAGGCGGGAAGGAGCTAGTCCAGGACAAAAATGCAAGCTGCATAGCATTATAATGACACTTCAGGAAGAAAAAAGAATCAGAAATTTTATTTGCATGCAGACACTGAAAATTAGCTTGAAAATCTGGAAGAGATTCATTGAGTAAAATAATGCCATGGATTTTTAAGGAATATCATCTTTCATTCATTTAATGTAATTTGGACCTTTTTTCCTTCCTTTGAGGCTTAAACTATGCAATGCCTCAGTAGTCTAATAAGCTTTTGCATTTTGTCTGACTCAAGTGGAGGTCACAGGCAAACAGATCTCAGTATGTCAACTGTCATAACTCTTACCCCTTAAATTTTCAATGATTCTGAAATTCATCCTATTGCCCCAGTTTCTTGATCCAAATCAAGTTCCCTATGAGCACAGGCAGTAATTAATAATTTAAATGAATTTAGTTCAGTCATTCTAAGTTCCTAAATTGATGAGCAAAAGTCTTCCAGAAATACTGTAAAGTTATACTGCCATTTAATTTTTCTATAAAACTTTCCAGCCTAATGAAGATGTTAATATTTTTGTGTTTCTATTTTCACACCAGCCTTGCAGGTGAAAAGAACAGGAATTACTCTTACTAATTGGTATGCTAAGATTTGCTCACAATTATAGAGCTACTTGGGACTTCCAAGGTGGTGCTAGTGGTAAAGAATCTGCCTGCCAAGACAGGAGATGCAATAGACATGGGTTCAATTGCTGGGTCAGGAAGATCCCCTGGAGGAGGAAATGGCAGCCCCCTCCAGTATTCTTGCCTGGGAAATTTCATGGACAGAGGAGCCTGGAGGGCTACAGTCCATGGGACTGCAAAGAGTCAGACACGACTGAGCACGATGATAGAGCCTCTTAAGGCCTGTGCTGGAACCAGAACTCAGACTTTCTAACATCACAAGATGTTAACCAAAAGAGGGAAGCTAACGTATGGTCTGATTTCCAGGTGACCTAAAACTCTACACCCTAAATGTGGTGGTGGGGAAGAGGACTTGAACACTTCTAAAATCTATTCAGCAGAAGTCATCAAAACCCCAATCTCAGGTGCTGTGGAATTCCTGACTTCACCTACATAAGCAAACAGAAGCTACTTTGTTATCTGATTCTCTGAGAAAACGTTTGAAACTCAGAAGAGAAGAAGAAAGGCAACGGGTACTTGAGACAGGGAAAGGACAGCAGAGGCGCCAGGCTTTTCAGAGCACAGAGAATCGGCACCAGGTGACAATTCCTGCCACTTGCTTCACATGCTCAGGACATGGAGGACGGGGCGCTCCTGGGCCAGCCTTCAGGACGCTGGCAAGAAGTGACAACACTGCAGGAAGCTGGGCAGGTGGGAGGGGCAGGCCACCTGAGAGAAGGCACGCTCACCCCTTGAAGGCAAACTTGTGGCTTGATGATCCGGGGGTTGTAAAAGAGGCTGTTCACTGCCTTGGTCAAGAGGAGTTGGGTGGAGGTGTTCGTCTTCAACCAGGAAGAAGGTAATAAGAGTCAACTTTGAACTGATGTCATTTTAGCCCTAAAAATCTTTGTAAGTATATATTAAACAATTACAGAAAGTTGGTGGAGTTCAAAAAGAATGCTTTAGATACTTTACAAAAATTAATTTCAAGTTCTTCTGGCTTCTCTTTTTCAGTTTTAATTTCTGTGTTTCTTAAAAATTATCACTGCCATCTTGCTTCCGAAGAACACACAAACATTATAAGTTAACAATCCACATCCTCATATCAACTTTTTTAAGCACACACAAAAGAGAGATGGTCATTTTTAAAAAGATAATTTTAGTCATCAACAAAGAAAACTCAAAGATTATACAAAAATTGACTATAATCAACCTGCTCTGTTTAGGTACATCTAGGTCTTAAATGACCAACTTAATATCTTTTCCTATATTAGAATGTTGCACAACAGTTTAAAACCTTACATAATCATGCATAAACTTATGATCTGCATAAAGATCTCATTTAAATAAGTAACATGACCCACTGATATATTCATCCAGTTGTAAGAACTAATGTCCCATTTAGGTCACTTTTAATTAGAATATACGTAAGATACCCTGCCCAGACATAGACAGGATTGAGATATCAGGGGTTGGGGAAAAAAAATATACATTAGAAGCTTTCTGCAAAAAAAATGGTGTTGCCATTATTAGCTTACCAAAATATTATGAGTAGTTACCAAAGTAGGCAATCACATCCTGTTTCAAGACTATCACATTATTAACAGCCTGTTAAATTTCCAAATTAAATGAATATTGGTTTCTGGGGTTGAAACCGCACGTCATTCAAAAAATAAAGCCTTAAGAAACTACCTTAATCTTAATGTTAAAGCACTCTGACTATTGTGCTAAGGAAGTCAATCAATTTAGACCTAATTAGCTTACCAAAGTTGACTGTCTGGTTCCCTGCTACAAGATACCTATTCTTTTCTTGGGATAAGGAATTCAACATTTGAAACAAAAACCATGCCAAGAGATTAATAACTGATATTTATGAACTGTTTCTTCTGAAATTATTATACTGTAAAGCACGCTGTAAATTCAGCAGGAAATCTTTCATTCCTGAAAATATGCAATGGTATGATACACTACATGCCCCAAATTATTGTCTAATGGGAAAGTTATGAAAAACACTATTATCTATAATAGTATCCTTTTTTGGCTGAGGAGAAAGGGATTTGTATGAGTACAGAGGCTCAAGGTGGGTGGGGAGGGGGAATCTTCATGAATAAAATTACCAGAGAAAGTAAGCTGGAAAAAAAAATTCTTGCCAGAGTTCAGATTACAATGAATATGGTTAGTCCATCCCTATGATTCTCTAAGTGAGCTGGCTATGGCAAATCCAGAGAGTGACCCAGAGGGAAGCACAAGCCATGACTAGCAGATTCACACTAATCTTGTGCCAAGGCTTCTAAATTAAGCCAGTTCCAAAGTGGGCCTGCCCTGCTCTTCTGCTCTCTGGCAGCTCTGCAAGCACACATTAAGTGCTTGTCATCTATTCGAGCTGTTCACTCAGCTGTTCAAGCAAGTCTCCGGGGGTGAGTTCTTAAAGTACACAGCTCATAACACAATTTTTAGTGGATATAATTTTTGCCTTATACTCAAACCTACTTTTACTCAAATGCTAATTTCCAGTTCTGTGGAAATTTATTTCAAGTCTAACTCTTCTTAACATTTCTCTCCTCAAGAAAAAAGAAACTAGGGAATTCCCTGGTGGTCTACTGGTTAGGCCTCTGTGCTTCCATTGCAAGAGGCATGGGTTTGATCCCTGGTCAGGGAACTAAGATCCTACATGCCCTATGGTGTGGCCAAAAAATAAACAAAAACACCCTGGGTTTAAAAAAAATAAAAATCCTGCTTGATTTCTCATATCTCTGAGGCATGTTCCTCATTTTATTAAAATGTATGGTCTGGATAAAATCAGTCTAAGTTAATTTGTTATGTAGCATATGTAGACACTTAGTTCTAATATTTAACATTTCTGGGGCTCTCTGTCTCTACCTAGATCACTGCGGCAGCCTCTCTGACCCTGACAAACAGTCCATGGATACAAAGAATAAAGAGCTACACCAAACAACTCCAGGGAACTCTTTCAGTTCCTATGGTGTTAGGACCAAGAACCATGATATGAAACAGTCACTAAGCAAATATTTCATGTGCATTTATCATGTGCAAATCATTTTGATAAAAATTTTCAGGAACCAAGAAATCAGAGGGACCCCACAAATGGTTCCTGCTCTCAAAGAATGTAACTTACCACAATTGCTTATATGGTAAGAAAGGAAAAGAGAGAGATGATCAAAACACGTAGGTTTACTGTGGACTCAAGTTTTATATTCAGGACTGAACTTGAAATTACATTTTCAGTGGCTCACTATTTTTGCAGGTGTAAAATCCCATTTTGCCACTGATAAAATCCTCTCCTCCCCCCCCAACTATATTTAGTTTGGGAAGGCAAGATTTCAACTCAGTGTATTTTAATTTTTCTTAACAGAAACAGGTATTATTGCAGGGAAAGGTACACAGTAAACTAGTTTTCTGAAAATCAGAGATACCCAGAGATGGATCCGTGTTCCAATGATAGTTTTAGTGTCTCTGAATCATATTAAAGTTGATGTAGCTCCTGCAAATAAATTTAAATGAATTTCTCCACAACCTCAATAGTGGCTTCTTTTAATACTCTTCTTTGTATACATTCCTGGCATGAGGACAACGTTTCATGGTGCTGACATACTAATGAAACCTGCGATGCTTTATGTTCAGCACTTTAAAAAAAGCAGCATGCTGGCACTGTAAGATGAACACTGACAACTCAATAATCAGAACTGAACATGCTGCTACTTGAGAACTTACACTGGAGAGGAAAAATTAAATGGGTTTTTAAAATCAAATGGGTTTAAAAACATGTCACATTTCACTAACATGGATTTCATCTGGTAGTTCAGGAACAATTACCCATACCTTCAAATTTCAGTGTGCCTGATTCTTGTGAAAACTATGTCTATAAATCATAAGTTTACATGACACGCTTCAAGGAACATCAGATACTAAAGAACAAGAATATTTCACCAAGATCATTTCTGTATCAGATGAGGTCAACTAAGTATCTATGGGACAGTTAGACCCTATACAAACTGTTTCATTTGACATTTAAAATGCTAGGAAATATTACTTTAAGGAATAAATGAAAAATTTTACTTTTTCTTTTGATCCTTGACTCTTTCTAGTGAAATCTAACCCTATCTCTTCTTTACATCTGTTTTTAGCTCTGAATGGAGAAAGGTTTTGGTTGAAATTAATTAAACAGACAAGCCTTGTCAGCCTTGTAATGCGGTGAGTCATAGGATCACATTTTCAATGTTTTCTCCATCCAAAACTACATTGGTAGAAAGAACATGTGTTATATAGACAACAGCTCTAAGTTGACATAGATCTTTTACCAACCAATTTTGTGAACCTGGACAAAACACTGAGTATATATGTTGTCTCTTCAAGTGAAAAATGAAATATTATTTATAGCTTAATTATAATAAATAACATTCTACCTCCTAATGCTGTTGCAGTGATAAAAACAGGTAATATATGCAAAATACCTTAGCACCATGAAGACTAAATAAAGATTTGCTTTTATAAGGAACTGACACCAAATTAAAAATAACTTGTTAATCAAAATCTTGATTTCTCAGAGGAACCTTACAAACTGGTAAAAAGTTGAAGGGAATTGAATCACAAAGATCAAAGAGCTCAGAGTTGGAAGGGACCTCAAAATTTCAAGCCAAACCTCCTACCTGACTTTGAGTATTAAAGTGTTTTTCATCTCACAGAGATCCAAGGAGGCTAACAGTTTGCTAAAGCTTTCCAAATAGTTAGTGGAAGACCGAGGAGGAGCAGACGTGAGGCTTCTACTGACGCTGTCATTTTCTTTTTCAAAATGCATTTTCATAATTAATAGTGAATGAAAGGATGAAATTCTTTACCTGCCCCACAATTAAATAGATTTAACAAGATTTATCATTATTAGATTTTTCAGCAAAATGACATCTCATATGTTTGGGGACAATGGTCATGGAAGAGTGGTCTGCATGAGAACTTAAGTTTCTATATCAGGCAGGAGTAGAGAGGGTTTATGACTGTTTACTTTTCACAGGGTTTCCCTACCTTGATTGCAGGTCTTCCCTGCATATCCAGGATGACACTTGCATTTGTTTGGCCCGACACATTCACCATGTTTGCACTGCGGCCGGCACACAGCTGTGGAAAGAGGGTATCATGCATTATTTCTAGTTCAGCAGCACGTCAACCATGTAGAATCTATGTCATGTACTAGTCTGATAATCAAAGAAAAAACTAAGAACTTACAACAGAGTGAGCAGTAAGCACTGTCTAGACTACACAATCACACACGTGTATTTTGTGTGTGTGTGTGTGTGTGTGTATTGCTTGGGGCTGGAAATTTTGCTAAACTTGAGGGCAATATTCAAATAGCCAAAAAAGAAGAAAAACTGGAAAACTATATACAAATACAACTGATTTTTGTCAATGGTTATCACTCTACAATAACCTGCACCCATAATTTCAAAATGATTTTCTCAAATATGCTTCAAAACATAGTTCTCAATCCAAAGATATTAGTTAAAAATGAACTCTAGATAAATTTCCAATTAAATAATTTTATTGGAAATGATATTTCCAAGTATAAAATGGTTCAAAATGAATTAGAAACTAAAACTCAATATTTTGGAAACTTCAACTTCAGTATACTTCTGTCATTTTGCCCTTCCTTAACCTTAAGTTACATCATAATTGCTCATCAATCTGTAATAGGCTTCCTACAGCTTATCACAGAAAAAAGAACGTTCCATTTTACGTTGCCAATCTTGCATCAGTTGAGTTTGTCACCATTCAAGACCCAAAACACTATAAACTATCAATCAAATCTTTTCATAGTCTTCAATTCCTGCCAAGATACTGATAAGAATTTATTGTTTATATAGTAATTCTCAGCTGGGGATATTTTGCTGTCTATGGGGCATTTAGCACAAATGAAGACATTTTTTATAGTCACACTGGGAAGAGGGTGCCACTAGCATCTAGTGAGTATATAGTGATGCTCCTAAACATCCTTCAATGCTCAGATAATTCCCCACAAAAAAATTATCTAGCTCAAAATGTGATGGTGCCAGATTGAGAAGTCTTGCTCTATACCAAATCTGTATATGGTGCTACACCAGATATTAAAATAGATGCAAAATCATTGTATAGTGTGGTCACTGGTCTCAAAGAGCTTACAATCTCGACACAAAGACAAACCAATCATGTTTTTAATTCAAGGCAACGTTTATGAGCAAAAATGGTGGCACACGTGGGATTTGTGAAGAAATCATCACATATCCATATAGAGTTGTACAGAAAGCCTCGAAGAGGAGGTCTTGAGGTGGACTTGAAATCAGGTAGACAGAGAAGACAGTGGACCATCCAAGGTGTGAAGAATTATACAGCAAAACGGGCCTCATTGATTTAGAGGAGGCTTATCAAGCCAAAGAGATGGGCAATCACTAGGGGAAGAACAAGAGGTAGACAATCATAGGTGAGTGGTACCAGATCATGATGTTCCCTAAATTCCAGACTGAGGAATATGCACTTTGTCTACAAGAAGTGAACACTTCATCATTCTCTTTAGGAGAATTACCTGATAAAAATAACCTGGGAATATTAGCATGGTGATGATATGCAGGATGGACTAGAGTCTGACATGCAGATAAAATGATCTATGTTTGTTGACAGGAAGAGATGGGCTTCACTAACCCCTGGGTGAAGAGCAAATAGGTCTTGAAGACCAAGGAGAGAGGGGTCAACAGTGACCCTGTGTCTCCAGTACCTGACACCTGCTTCCTTCCGTATCAGCCCACACTTTTCTCCAGCCTGGGAGATGCTCCCATTTTTGGACAGTTCTCAAACATCATCTCCTTCAAGACGCTATCACTTCTATGAAACTGTTGTGCATTTTATCTTTGGTGTTTTCTACATTTCCTCATTTGACTCACCAACCCTCCCCTTGCTGAGCACTCCACAGGTTTTTTTGCCAATCTTACCTTTAGACCTTTCCTGCCTGTGTTACTCACCCCAAATGAACCCTGTACCATGACTAATCCTTACTGCTGCTCTATAGGTATTTAATGTAAAAGCTTGCAGAAAGAAATGATGACCAGAGAGTCAAGTATAAGTGGTAGAGAAATGCACTGGGGGAATTCATAAAAATCCAATTTTAGATATGGCATGACATTCAACAGAAAGCAATGAGAAGAAATGAACTATCTAGGAGGTCCTTTCAACATTATGCTTCAGTCAACTGTATACCTGTTAGATGGTTTATATGCAGTTTTAAAAAGAAGTCCCAGAAGTAAGCCATCCTTTATGTAAGTTCCACGCCCAATCAAGAAATGCAAGTTAAAACATTTTTTTAATTTTAAAGGAAAGATGTTCCATAAATCTTAACAATTATGTATGAATATAACCTGAATTGTTATCACAGATGCATCCCAAGTGCCATGTTGAAAAAAAAATTAGTAAATCAACTAGACTGGAATAAAATAAATTTTTTAAAAAGAAGAGGGAAAAAAAAAGTAAACACCTCAAAATAATTAAATGCAAGTCAAGGTAAAAACCTCCCCAAATAACTGGATTTTGAAAATATCTCTAAAACATGAAAGAGAAATTTAGAAAGTAGCACATGAAAAAGTTTACCAAACAATTACATATGAGGCACCCAGGCTGTGTTGCCTTTTGACCCATTGACCAGCCTGAAGTCCATCCATTTACGGTACTTTCAGGTGCTTTTCAGAAATAAAGGTTTTTATTGTTCCCCTTCTTTTTCATTGTTTGTTCTGAGTGGAGTACCCTAATTTCAGGCCCATCAAATGCCCTCATTCCAAGAGACCCAGACTGTTAATGTTTCCTACATGTTTAGGGAGCCAGTATTTTCAAACAAACTGCTATTTACACTTCTACCTAACAGACTATTCACTGAAGAAACCAACAACCTATATATTAGTCAACAGCTATTAAATAGACTAGGATACTCACAAGGCTGATGTATCTTTTTTTTTGCCTTACAAAAAGAACACGCTTATTGCACAAAAAGACTTTCTCTTATTATCCTGCTAGCATTAGGTCTGCAATGGAATTCGATACACATGTACTAAATATTTAGTAGATGCAATTATTCTACTAGGCAAGTGAGGGGGAAGAGGGAATCACATAAGATATGAAAACTAACTTTGAAATTTGAATATGTTGGCTGAAAGTTAACAAGAGCTGTGACAGATGAGATGAAAGAAGGGGGAGGGCAGAGGGTAACTGTGACTGTGGTCCTAGAAAGGCTTCCTGCAGGAAATGTGATCTGAGCAACACCGGAGAGATAAGAAGCAGAGGCAGTTGAGATGGGAGACAAAGCCTTTCAGAATACCAGCAAAGGATGAGGGAAGGCCAATAAATGGCATTCTCAGGGAGCACCAAGGCTCTGTGGAGCCATACAGTGTCAAGTGCTTAGAACAGCAGATGGGAGCAAAAGACGGGTTGGTGTAAGTCATAAAAGGCACTGGTGGCAAAAACTGCTAGGTTGTTACTAATATTTGTTTTTCCCTTCTTCTTTAAAATAGAGTGGCTTTGTTTTTTTTGAAGTAGGCAATGAGTTTATTGTTTAGTTGATGTCGTGTCTAACACTTTCACGACCCCATGGACTATAGTCCACCAGGCTTCTCTGTCCATGGGATTCTCCAGGCAAGGATACTGGAGTGGGTTGCCATTTCCTTCTTCAGGGGATCTTCCTGACCCAGGCAGGGATCAAACCTGCATCTCCTGCTCTTCAGCATTGGCAAGCAGATTCTTTACCACTGAGGCACCAGGGAAGTCCTAAGTAATGAGTTAGCAATAGACAATTATATTCCCTATCCTCCCTGACATATTTGGGTAGTGACTAAATTTTGGTCAGCAGAAATTATTGGGTGCAGCTTTTGGAACTTGAAAGCTACTTAAAAAGGTGACTGATTAGTATATCCTCTGTCTTCTTGCCTGAAATATAGAAGTCATGGCTGAACTACAATGGCTACTTTGTGATTATGGGATGACTCTTGAGAATGGAAAAGAGGCTGAACAAGAAGTCATAATATTAACCCTAAATGGCCATTCTAGTCTTTTAGGACACTGGTCTTTGTGTCAGTGTTACTTGCAGCCATACAATTACAGTATAATCACAAATAATACCTGATTATCCTTGAGCACAAGGCTGTGGAATCTGGACTTAACCTGTGTTTGCCATCAAGCCAGCAAATGCTGGATACACACTAAGGACAGAACTGTTGTGACTGAATCTTAGTAAAGAAACACAACTTGTCAAGTTATCTTAAACCTACAATATCATATCCTCTAGAAGTATCTAAATAACTTCACTGCTACATCTAAAAATTAGATAAGAAAACACAGATCCACCTTGAGATTAGAGAAAAATGATTCCCAACTTCTGTGTAAACAGACCCACCTTTTGACAACCCATTTCACTATAATGTGAGTTCTCAGCGGTCAGCACACACCAACCTTCACAACTTGCTGTGAATAGCAGGTCAAGGAAAAAAAATAAGTGGGCTATTTTTTTTAGCAGTCTATTTCAGAATAATCTTCTCAAAACAACAAAAATAGATGAGACACTGACTTGTAGGAAACATTGTGTCTGCTGTTGCTAAAGGTTAATCAGAAGTCAGCACTGTTTCTCTGAGCTTCATGTGGATCAGGGACAAGAAGTCTGGGCCACATTTGGTCCATGGAGGACCACGGGCATCCACATATGATTTAGCAGCTCAAGAAACCAAATTCAGGTGAGGATCACAGGTAGTCAGTGAATGACAGATTCTTTTCCCCACAAAATCAGACGTTGGAATTAAGGTCAAATGGGCATATCACACTCAAAATTTACTCTGTAACATTCCTGCAACACAATCTCCAAAGTGCCCTTAAAATAACCCCTAAACCATTACTTGAACTAAAGAAACAAGTCTCAACTGGCAAAGCAAACATAGTTCTTTAATGGCACATGTTCCTGTTTGACTGCAATCTAAGATTTTCCTCTTAAAAATTCATCCTAACTGATGTAACTGGGGTTCTGAGAGTTGGACAATGTTTTCTGACACTAAGCTAGACAATGTTATCAAATAACATAGGGGAAATTAAACTCCCACATTAGTTCTATATAATATCTTATGTAATCTAATCACAGTTGGGAGTCAAGTGCCAACATTTGTTAAAAAAATAAATAAATAAACATCCTGAGTTGCCCAAGCAGATGGTGGCTCTGGAGAGCGGCAAGGGAAAAGCCAACTCAACCTCAGGTGTTGTTGTAACTTGAGAAGGACTTTCTCAACGTAAATAAGATTGTCTTCTGAATCTTAAAAATCACTTGTAATCTTCCTATTCTATATCACGTTGTAACTTGAGAAGTATTTTCTTAATGTAGATTGTCTTTCGAATCCTGAGAATCACTTGTAATTTTTGCAGTCTCCATCATGTTGCTATTCAGACATGGCACCATTAAAAGCAGAACAAAGAAACTGCTCTCCAGAGTGTGTAATTGGAAAACAACGATGACGTCAAGTATTCACGAGCAGGGCAGAAGGATGAATGGATTCAAAACTGGGCCATTTCCTAGAGTTCTCATGACACTTAACAAGCTTCGCAGAACTCAGATATGGATACACTCATTTTAAGGAAAGAGGAACATAAAATGAGGAGTATCTTTTTCAAAGAGCAACTGGCCTTGGCAGAGAGAGAGATGCTAAAAGAGGCATTAAGCAAGCCATTGCTGTACTAATGGGACCTGGAAGGAAAGGAGGCAGAAGTTTCGAGGGCTCCACCAAAAAGGGCCTTGAGCCTCCCTTATCATAGCTACCACAAACCCAGAGAGAAGAATCCTACAGATCCGAAGATCTCCAGAGGAAAACAACTCTCCAGCCTCCTAATATCCTGTATTCTAGTGTTGAATATCCTATTTGCAAATCTAAGTCTCTTCCGTCGTAAAAACTGGAGAAAAAGTGCCTCTGATTGTTATCACTATAAAATACTATCTGTTAAACGATCTCATGAATATAGAATGCAAAACCACTTTATACGACTGATTAAATTTACCCTCACAATATCCATATAAGGCAAGAGAGAGACAGACATTATCCTTATTTTACCAGCAGACAAGCAAAAGCACAGAAAGTTAAGTGATTTGCCCGATTTCAGAAAAATATTCTTATAATCTTCTAATTCTTTTGATATTCAGAAAAACTCCAGAAACCTAGCTTTTTGAGTGGATTTGGAAGAGAGGAGAGTGAAGTTATAGTAAAAACACTAACCAGGAAAGGATGAGAGGGATAGGGAATATCAAAGGTAATTAAAGGCATAAAAGTATTTAGGAAGGCATAAAACTTCTAGGAAGAAGTCACAGTTAAGAATACAATCTATAATTTGAGAAAATTAAAGTAACCCTGCCAGAATATTTCAACATAAAATCATCTTTTTACTTCACTGCTTGTTAGGTATAGAAGCCAGATTCCGAATCATTAGTAATTTATATAGAATTGTTATCTCTTCTGATGTATTATTACATCTATGGTTTTTTTGCTCTCACATATTAAGAAACATTATTTTCATTAAGAACTTAAACTAATCATAAACTGCAGTCAAATATTAAGTTCATCAGTTTATAATTTAGAGTATGAAGTTAAAATAAATAAGGATAAGGTAATGGCACCCCACTCCAGTACTCTTGCCTGGAAAATCCCATGGACGGAGGAGCCTGGTAGGCTGCAGTCCACGGGGTCGCTAACAGTCGGACACGACTGAGCGACTTCACTTTCACTTTTCACTTTCATGCACTGGAGAAGGAAATGGCAACCCACTCTAGTGTTCTTGCCTGGAGAATCCAGGGACGGGGGAGCCTGGTGGGCTTCCGTCTATGGGGTCGCACAGAGTCGGACACGACTGAAGTGACTTAGCAGTAGCAATCTGTTCTAGATAATGTTATTTTCCAAGAGCTGTCTGGTTAATTTATTTTTGTCTTTTTGGAAACATCCAATTCAAATTTCTCAACTGTCTATTTAATCTCTATTTAACTTTTAATTCCTGAAGTAGACCAAAGAAAATAAGTGCCTGCATCTTTGAATCCCAAGCCAACTTTTATTTACTATAATTAAGCACTATCCATTTTCACTTAGGAATCTTCTTCTGAAAAGTATTGTCATTTTTGGGTTACTTGAAATTTTAACTTGTTTCTGTTTTCACTGTAGAACCACTGGAACTTAGATTAATGCTAAATGAGACTTTAAGAACATTTCATAAAGTGTTATTACTTATCTGGGAGTGTGAAGTAGATTTGTGGGAGGTTTTCTTTAAGTAGGGTTAACAGTAGCAATGAGCACACATAACACCCGTATCTTTGTTTTCAAATACCATTCCACAATAAAATCAGGGCTGAAGCAGAGAGGCTGGAGTAAAGCAGAGAGGCTTCGACAAAAAGCAAAGACATGCCAAAGATTATGGAAACAAGTGACAATGACACAGGAGCTGCTTGGAAGTGTTCCCACCAGCCAAATTTGGCGTAATTTGAGCACCAAGAAAAAATAAGGATAGTAACTGATAACAACTGAATAATAAAAGAATCCGGGGGTCCAGACTGATTCTAAAAAGAAGAGAATACAGCTCCTCTTTACAGAGTGCCAGCAAACATGCAGAAGGAATGACAAAATCTGAAAAAATAATTCTACAACCACGACTGAAATAATTTGAGTAAAAATTATCCATAGATGTTAAAACTTTCGCTGGGTGAAATTTGTTAGAGAACAGAACATTCAAAGAGTTTCAATGTCTCACCCCATAGGGTGCTTACTAACTACAAAGAGAAGGTGCCTTTCAGTGGAAAAATCTGGTAGACTCCTTAATCAAGGAATTCCTTAATCCTTAATTAATTAATTATTCCTTAATCAAGGAATCAATAAACTGACATTATGTGCAATGGGAATGTCATAATACACGATCACCTATGTAATATTTTTGCCAAAAAGGTTTAACCAGCATCTAATAATGAGGAAACTTCAAATTCAGATCTACAAAAAAGAAGCTCTAGAACTGTTCTAAGGAATGTCATCTAAATGAAACGTCTGTGATTGGCTCTGGATCCAAAAAAATCCATAAAAACCATTTGGAGATAATTTGGGAAATCTAATCATGGACTGTTTGCTACATAATATTATTGTACCTATGTTAAATTTAAGTGTGACATGGTATGCATGCTAAAATATGTAAGTACAAAGAGCCATTATATCTAAATTACTTTCAAATGGCTCACTAATTGTGTGTGTGTGTGTATGTGTGCAGATAAGAAGGGGGGCAGGGGTGGGGAGAGAGAAAGAGAGGGGGAAAGTGTGTATGTAGCATACCTGCAAATGTGCAATATGTTAACAACTGTACATGAAAAGTACACTGCTATTTACTGTTGCTATACTTTCAACTCCTGTGTGGATTTGAAATTTTTCAAGTACAGAAATGGGAAAAGATTTATAAACACGAGTAGGATAATATGCATACCTTGACAAATATTCCTTAATTACTCTGACAAATGTTTCTTAAGTTGTGAGCTGTAGTTTACTTAGCGCACTCTAGAGAAGGGGGTAAGAGCACATATGCTGGAGTTAGACCACTGGGGTCCCAGATTTACCAATGCAGAGTATCCAGCTTCTCTCTGCTCTAAAATAAAGATTATAGGTTGAGCCAGAGGAAAATGTCAGTGCTGCCATTTTTTACTTAAAAAGTAGTAAGCCAGCAGGGTGCATATAGAGTTTACCCATCAGTTTATGGGGATGATTAAATGAGAAAATCCAAATAAAGTACTTAGAACAGTACCCACCTCATAGTAAGAACTCAAAAAAAAAATCTATAAACAGAACTATAAGAACAACAAAGAGGAATTGCTACAGTGTTTAAGAAACTGTATTAAGGACTAGGGATAATAAAATCAGTAAGAGATCAAGTCCTCACCCTCAACTAGGGAAGTCTAGCAAGGAGAGACAGAAGTAAGCAAAGATGTCTTAATAACAGATATGTGTGGAGGATACAGGAGAGGAAGTGATCAATTACACAGGTTTAAGGGAGTCAGAAAAGGTTTTGGAAAGGAAACAGTGCTAACAGACTTCTTTCAAAAAAAACAGATATTTACAAAACACCGATACCATAATGTAAGAATTCATTGAGATTACGATGAAATAGACTTCCAGGTGGCACAGTGGTAAAAATATACCCCCCGATGCAGGAGATGTAAGAGATTCAGGTTCAATCCCTGGATTGGGAAGATGCTCTGGAGTAGGAAATGGCAACCCAGTCCAGTATTCTTCCCTGGAAAATTCCATGGACACAGGAGTCTGGTCGGGCTACAGTATGTGGAATTGCAAAGAGTCAGACATGACTGAGCACACAAGCAAGCAAGCAATGATGAAATGCATATTAGGTGAAAATTATATTTGTTTTAGCTAAGGAGATGATGCTCTAATTTTGAATAGGGGTACTGAGCAATCATCAAAAAAGGCCAGAAGGAGTTAAAGTAACCATCACCACTTCCTTCACTGACCAAAATCCTTATGTTTAAAGAGTCACTGACAGACAATGAGTCGAGCCATTTATTAACCATTTTAAAAATGGAACCAACTTTGTGACTGTACACAGAAATGCAGGATGTGAGGCATTTTGTCAGTGTAGCTCACTTTTTTTTTTTTTTAAAGGAAAGCATTACTTCACTAATTGTTCCAAATTTATCTGATGGAGGACCTTACACAGAAACTTGGAAACAAATGTCCATCAAAAAAGGATTGATTAAATAAGTGGTGGCACAAGGTTCTTCCTGCCTCCAGGACTGTGGACTTCAATTCAGGTATCATCTGCTATCAGAGGGACCTCACTAAAAAAATCAGGCTTCACCATGATTTCACCATGCCATTCTCCCCACACACTCACTGACTCCCCTTCACGTTCACTTGGAGCTCATCATGCTGGTTCAAACTTTCTGTATGGCATTCAACACATTTCACACTCTGACTCCTGCCTATCCCACCAGTCTCATCTCCAGTCATATCCACAAACAGACCAAGTAATGGTAGTTCCTGGGAAATTACATACTCCAATACTCCCACACTTTACACAGACTGTTGTTCTTCCCTTTGTTTGGTGGACTGACATCTAGACGGCTTCAATACTCAGCTTCAATAATATTTGCTTTAGCCCCTAATTATGATTTGGGGGCCCTCCTCAGCATTTTCATAAACCTCTGTGCATTAACTCTGCTGTAAATTATATATATATATATGTGTGTGTGTGTATTCACACACACACACACACACCATCCTATATTATCACAAGTATTATTCTTAACTTGCTTCTCCATTACACTTTGAGCTCTTTAAATACACAGTATCTGCTCTGAAATTTCAGTCTCCTAACAAAGACAGACATGACAGGTGTACAAGGTGTTAAAAGAATATAGAAGAAAGAATTTCTCGGCAGGCAGGCAGGAGTAGGGAAAATGTCAGGAAAGACTTGCAAGAGGAAATGTGAACTGAATCTTAAAAGATGAGTAGGAATTCACCAGGTGGATGGGTGAAGGGCCTTTTATTCAGAACAAGCAGCATAAGCAAAGTCAGAGATGTGTGAAGCAGCAGAGGGTCTGGCAGCACAAGGGTAGTCCACTGTGATTGTGTCCACAAGACAAAAAATAGTCCTTCTAAGATAAGGCAATCACCAGCTTAAAGACTCTAATACTCAAAGAATCAATATTCCATCCATAATGGCGAACAATCAATCGATTGTAAGAAGTAGATGTCACAATCAGACGACACTTTATATGTTTTCAAGTGTGTACATTGATTTAAGAACCTTCCTCAAGTGTTAAGATCTTTTATACAGTATGTAGTAAGGTCATAAGAAAGGCAGACAAATTAAATATAGTTCTTTTCCCAGTAAACTGTCTTTCCTAAAACTATAATCTGCTTAGTAAGATTACACCACGTTCACACTTTTTTATTTCTTTTATATAGAAGTGCCAGGCCCTTATACCTTCAAAGTACTGACTGAGCTGAAGAGGTATAAGACGCAGCCCCTGGATTCATGGAACTAACAGCTTAGCAGAACAAATGATATAGATCCAGAAATAATCCCAAAGTAGAGCAGGATGAGACAGGCGCCACGCCAGTGTTATAACTCAGTGTAGAGAAAGAAGAGACTTCTTGTTACTAAAATCAGGAAGACAGAATGAAGGTGGCATCTGAGCCAGGACCCGAGGCACGGCTGAGTCACAGTATGTTCTAATAAGAAAGAATATTAACTTCTAACCTAAGTGTGGGCTTCCCCAATGGCTCAGCTGGTGAAGAATCTATCTGCAATACAGAAGCCACAGGAGACTGCAGGTTCAATCCCCGGGTCAGGAAGATCTCCTGCAGTAGGCAATGGCAAGCCACTCCAGCATTCTTGCCTGGAAAATCCTATGGACCAAAGAGCCTGGCAGGCTACAGTCCAAAGGGTCACAAAGAGTCAGACATGACTGAGCGACTAAGCATGCACACACACACACACGCACACACACACACACACACACACACATACGTGTGGCTATTCATTCCTAACAACAATTCACTTTGAGTTGAGTATCTGCTTAGAATTAAAAGTGATAGTGATGGGATACAGAAAAAGTGAACCAAAAGGGGAAGAAAGATAGAATGTTTATAGAGAGTGGTTCTCTTTTTCAGCCCTTGATATAAACAAATTTTGAATTACTCATTTCTTTCAGCTAAAGGCCAAAATGGTAAACTGGAAAGAAACTTTGTCAAAAACCAAAAACTATCAGAGAACATTTCAGCCCACATGCAATACAGTATTTTCCCTCTCCCACATTCCTCAGATATATTTAATGTTATTCTTCTATGGAGGAAGTTGTGAGGATTATTAACGTTGACTGAAGATGATGGTGGGGAAGGAAGGTGTGAGTAGGACAGCAGTGAAGAGATCGTTCAATCCCAGCCTGTGCCCCACTCAGATCCAGCCCTTGAGCTCTAGGCCTAGAATCCACCCATGTGTCACATCTCTCCACTTCCGAGTCTCACAAGAACTTTAGAGATGGCACATCCAACACTGAGGTCCATCCCCTGCACTTTCCCCCATGTTCTCTAGCCCACCAAATCACACACCAGAAACCTGGATGTCATCCTTGATTCCATCTTCCTCACACCATTCTCACACCATCTGCTATCATTTTACTGAATGTGAAATAGTAATTACTAAACTAAGTGCTTCACATTTTTTTCATTTGATCTTCATAAAATACCCTATAAGGTTGAGCTCTTACCTATGTTTTACCAAAAAAGAAGCTATTTCCCAGAAAGCTCAGGTAAGTTTCTCAGAAACACAGGTCTGGTAACAGCCGGGTCTGACCAGGAAGCCTGAACTCCCCACCCATGTCCTAATACACACCTCTCCAGCCTTTCTTTTTATTATCTGTCAATACCTATTTTTCTCTGTTCCCACCAGTGTCACTTAAGATAAAACTCAGTTTCTCACCAGGTTTACTGTAACAGCCTCTAGCCCTGAGCCTCAAAAGGCTATCTCTTAATTGCCAACCAGCAAAATGTTCAGAAAGTGGCCCCAGAGCCCAAATGCCTACAGATTCTGGGCATCTGTCCTGAAGCAGTGAGTCCTATGGGAAAACGGAGTGCATGCTTCATTCAAACAGGGCTGCACTAAGCAACTCCAGCCCACCAATTCCTTGTAGCAAGACGAGCGACTGATTTATCAACAAAGCCTGATCTCCATTTTTCCTTGGCAACACTGGCAACTATTTTAAAAAATGTTCAAACTCTCTGTGAGTAAAACTAAATTGACCTGTATGCTAATATGACCCACTGCATGTGTGTATTCTCAGTCATGTCCGACTCTTCGCAACCCCATGGACTGTAGCCCATCAGGCTCCTTTGTCCATGGCATTTTTCAGGCAAGAATACTGACCCACTAGAACCAGCTTATAACTTCTGAAATACAAATCTGATTAGGTAATTCTGCTGCTTAAAATCTACTCAATGCTCCTCTACAGCTTTGGGATAAACACTACTCTAAGATGCCAACAAAGGCCTTCTACAAGTCAGTTCATTGCTTCCTCTCCCACAGCATCTGTCATCACATACCTTTCAAACACACACCTCAGTGCCCAGATGAAGGTTCTTACATTTCCTGGAATGTGCCCCTCACTCTGGCTTCTGAAGCTTCAATGTATTTTTTTGTCTGGCCCGGGTGTCCTTCACTTGACTTAGCCCTCAGAATACAGCTGGACCACCAGCCCATCACTCTTGGCCGAGATACTGCCCACTGCGATGGGCTTTCACAGTGCCTATCTCAAAGCACACCTGCATCAAAACACACCTCTCATCCAATATTGTCTTCACCTGTGGGCCTGCAGCACGGACAGGAAATGACATCAATGCCTGTAGCTTCAGCTTACTGATGTCTGCAGTGGTTCGCCCATGATGAGACAGGGAATAGCCCTCGGTATGTAGCTACTGAATGAATGAATCAACTGAAGCCCACTGAGGCTGTGAAATCTTCCTTGATCCACTCCGGCAGAAGTGGGTCTTCCTCTAAACAGCCTCAGCTCTTTAATCCCTAACTCTTGCCTACTTTAGAATCCTGGAAGGAATAAGAGACAACCATCTTATCGAATCAGCTCCTCCCAAGCAAGAGTCCATGTTTTATTCAACTTGGATTAAACTTTTACTAAACATCTCTCTCCCGGCCCCTAACTTAGCTCCTTACCTTTAGTAAGCTCTCAAATGTGTGTCAAATAAATCTCTAAGTAACTCTACATGTAATTCTACAATTCAATTCTCAGTCCTTCCAGTTCCTTTTCCCTGGGCTAGGTAACCAAAACCATACCTCATTCTGACATTTGCAAATGGATGTTATTATAGAAGTGGAAAAGGAATGGTTCAGAAGCACAGGCAGTTACCCAATGATAATTTTTATTTTACACATAAATAATCTGAGAAATTTTCTACTACTTCCAATGGATTATTTCCAAATGATGGGCATGGTAAGCAAAATGTAATTTAAAACATGCTGTATACCATGGATGCTATCACAGATCCTAGTAAAACACCATTGCAAAGTTCAAACACTTATCAAGAACTGTTCTGCATGAGGAGGAGGAGGTATTCTCCTTATGGCCAGCAGCAATCCTGCCAGTAGGTTTAAAGATTAGCAAACCGTGGCTCAGAAAACTTAAATAAAATATCCAGTATGTCATAGTTGGTGAGTCACAGGAGAAAGTCCTGAACCCACATGTGTTGGGGACAAAACCCAAATTATATTCTTTGGCACTGACTCCTTAACTTCAGCCATAGCTCTGCTAGTTAATCCTATAGCTGACAGTAAATATAAGATACATATGCTTTGATATTTTAAGTCTCTCTGAACAGAAAAAAAGTCTTAACATTTATTTCTAGAACTATCAATCTTGCTCCCAAATGGTTTTATTAAAATCGCCCCTTAAAGACACTTTCTCTGACATGTAAAAATATAAAGTACATTGTCTTCTTGGTACCAAATTCATAAAACAGAATTACACATATTTCACCAAAAATTTCCAGTTAAGTATCATAAGGATGATTTGTCAGGTGACATTGTCCACTTTCAAAAATATTTAAAACAAGAAACTTCTTATGCACCAAAATTATAGCATGAACACTCCTAGGTGCTAGTATAACATCTTATATATGTTATACAATAAAAATATTTCTTACCTGATTTTTCCATGGAGAATTAAGGAATATGAGACACAATTCCCTCAGGTTAATGATAGGATGGTGTTAGTAATTTCATTTGGTGGATTTTTTTTTTGCTTCTTTAAGTATTAAAAATATAAACTGTCCTTTAGGTTAGAATGGAGGTCAATTTATTAGATTCATAAAACAGAAGAAAGGAATTATAAACTGAAATGGAAAAGTTTAATGTAAGAACTGAAACAAAATTATGAACAGAATAAACACATCTCTAAGGAATACAGCTTCCCCCAAAAAAGCAACTCAAGAACACAACTAGTGTTAAGTTTTATTAATAACTTTATAAAGTTATTATTTAGAAGTATGCCTTTCAAGACATAGATTAGCCGAAATTATTTCAAAAAAGATGTTCATCTAACCTTTGAGCTGGCACCTTATCCTGGCTATTCTCTGCCTTAAGACGTAGAAAGCTGCAAAACAAATGTCCAAAAAAGAAATTCCAGATCTTTTCTCTGTAAGGAGGCTGGACTTGGGTATTTATCAACTTGTTACATTCCCGGAGACTTACACATTTGCAACTTTCAGTGCTTTTCTGAAACAAAAAAAAAAATCTAGGACATGTTTAAAATAGTAATATTTTAGTCACCATTTTTGTCATTAAAAAACATTCTGTAACAAAAATATTAACCAATAATTGAAGTTGTGCTATTCTTTCATAGTTCAAATTCTAAATTAAAATATTTCAGACCTCTAGTGACATTGTACCTTCCAATCCAATTTTTAATCTTCAGAATATTAATTTTTGGTTCCAAGAGACAGTATCCTTTTATTTAAATGAGTATTGGGCAAAATATCTGAAAAAAAATTAAAACTTTTGATCAATTAGTAACCAAGGCTGGTAGTTTTTTAAATTGATATATTTTTTTTTACTTACCTGTTTCTTACATACTGTGTTTCCCTTTTCTCTCCAACTTTGGGGAGGAAATGTTATGGGTTTTTTTCTTTTCCTTCCACAGCATTTTCTTCTTGCATGGCTGCTTTGGTTGTCAATAGCAACGGGAATTAGTGGGAAAGCTCAGCCATTTCACTCGAAGATACAAATAACTCAGTTTAATGAAAGTAAATGGAAGAAACTTGAAACACTACTAGTAATGGTCAGGGTTCGACCCGCCTAGAAATCCTAGAGGTAAGGGAAGAGATGATTTTATTACTTCTCTTTTGGATCAATGCCTTTATAGCATAAAATATTAGTCTTCTTTAAAGCACAAAATATTCACTTTAACTGTCCATTTGTGTTGTTTGTATGATTTAAAGCAAGGTGAATAGAGCCTTCTTTGGGGTAGTATCAGAAGGAAAAAATGGTAAGAATTTGATTCAAAGTAGTAGTTTATTGATCCAGAATGATTGCTTTATACTTTCAAAGGCACACATAACATTTGCTTTTTAGAGTATTATTTTCATGTCCGTTGGGTTTACAAGTTAGCGTGTTGTTCTTGTTGTTGTTTATAACTTTAAAAGAACTACTGATGTTGATACATTTCTTAAAATAATGAGATATATCAGGCACAGTCTAAGCAAAAAGCTGAAAATAAATCAAAGCATAAATTGCAAACTATATTCTGGATCACATATTAAGGAAAACTATGACTATGGTTATGTATGAGAAGGAAAAATATAAAAGGATACTGTTTCTTTAATACTCTTTAAATGTCAATTTTGAATAATCTATCAAGAAAAAATTTAAATGATTTAAAATAAAGGTGAAATAAGCTAATAAAGAATAGCAAACATCATTATTTTCTAACTAGTTATGTTAGTACCAAGCAGCCAAACAGTTCTGTATAGTTTATTTTTGTCTCATAATATCTTAGTTGGGTCACATTTCTCCTACTTCACTTAAATCAGTGTTGACACACATAGATTTACCAAGTTTTATGGTATTGGTATCTACATGTATTAAATAAGACTTCCAGAATGATATTTTAGCCAAGGTCCCATATTCTAAAATTTGCATTTTAAAACTATACAAAACTGCATTTTAAATCAAAGCAGTGTTAAACTTGGAGTAATTATTTCCAGGAAGTTTCTGGACTCTATTCTCTAATCATGTGTAAGGAAATTTTCATAGGCAACCGTCACCACAATTTTTGTGAAAGCTGCCAAAAACAAATGCCTTACATGTATTTTTTTGTGTGGTATAAACCCCATGGTGAAAAGCACTAAAATAGGATTCATTAGTAGCACATAATATAGAAACACCTGTCCATTTTCTCCTGATAATCAGTTTTCCAACAGCCACTATAAAAAGCCATAGTGTTCAACACATGCAATCTTGCCAGCTCCAAGCCACCCAGTGAGAATTCTCAACTGCAGAAGTCTCTCCTGAGACTTGCCCCAGACCACTGCTTCAGTTCACCTGAGGGTTCCCAGTGACACTCTGACTTTATAGACAGGTCTCCGTGATTATCAGGCATCCTTAAACATCATAAGCACTCCGATGACTTTATAAAATTGTAACTAATATAAACCAGAGAAGGTAAACAATTTGGGGATGTCTTTTCTTGCCTGCTAAACACAGGTCACAGATTTGGAGTCCATTCTGGGCCCTGGACAGAGTTAGGGAAAGTAAGGGATAAGCAACCCAAAGGAATTGAACCTCTGTATTATCCAAAGGGATCCCTATCTTATGGTGTATCATCACACAGCCTCTGAAGCACGATACATGCACTTCCTTCAAGGCGATAAATCCAGGCTTCCAGATAAACGGACTGGTCCTCCCAGACTCTGCACCTCTGTCTTCCAACCCTAATCTCCAGCTGGAAAAAGTAGTAACTCTATGACGTTCTCCATGTCCCAACCCAAAATCTCATGTATTTCTCACTGTCAAAAAAGTTAATATTTTTAGCCCAGGAAACACTATTTATAGACAACTCTGCATGTTTATCAAAGCAACATCCAAGACAACAGATCCCACGAATAGAATTTTGAGTAACAATCTGGAATCTTTCCACTACTTTATAAGTATTTAAGTTACAAAATTCATCGAACCTCAATACAAGATTAGAGAACAGAACATTTAACAAATTATCTCTTCATAATTTGGTATTTTCTCCCCCATTTTAATTGCTTAAAAAACACACACACAATTCTGCCTTAATTACGAAATAAGCTATACAGGGGGATATCTTAATTTTAGACCATACACAAAGATGTAATGAACTTTTTAATTCATCAGTGATTTAAAAACAACCTAAGGGACAAAAGAACTTGAAACCAACATTATCAATATGAAACACCATGAAATATTTATGTAATCAAATGAACTTAGGACAATTTATCTAGTAGAAACTATTGCCATAGTAAATTATATAAAATCATGTACCCTAACCCATGTACATTAAAAAAATACATTTAAGTATAAGCTGCAACTTGTGTTTTTCTATTACTTGCTATTTGTTGGCATGAAAGCACTTGGACAATAGATATCAAGTATCTACAAAACCTTAACAGTGAAAGAAAAACAAGAGGTCACAAAGGCTTTAGAAAAATACTTTGGGTGGCAAGAAGCTAATATTCAGAAAGTCTATCCAAGGAGTTAGTTTCTGTGATAAATACACACCTCTGACCATGTAAGGATTTTTCATAGAAACTGAGTTTGAAAACTCTGATCTATGAAAACAAGGCTAAAGTTTTGTAAAACAGCATTGTTTTCAGCAAAGTTAAGCATAAATCCAAAAATATTAGTTTCTCCTTTGTGTACATTAGCGCAAATTTTAACTGTGATGACATAGTTCCTAAAAGTTGGGAATAAGTCAGTAATATTTACAAAAGACAACCTTAACCTTGTGATTTAATGATGTTATAATAGGAAAACAATGTCATATTTGGAGAATTTATATCATTAATCTACAGGACAGTTAAAGACATATTGACCAAATTAAATGTTCAGTTTTAAATTTTATTTGATTCTAGACTACCCTCATTCGAATCACCTACAGCCAATCTTTAGTCTTAACTTGGATTTTCCTGGCATCTAGTACCTATGAAGACTGCCTCCAGCCTTTGGTTAAATATGGCAAAAAAATGAGGGCTTCTAATTAAATATAATTAAAAAGAAAACTGCTTCTTCTACAAAATCAACTACGATAAAGCTAAGAAGCCAACTTGACTATTCATATCTCTTTTTGCTTCAATCAGATGAGAATAACAAGTTGACTTGTGTTTCATAGGCTACAAGGTAAAACTAAAATTCTTGAGAATACCTATAAAAGAAAATGTAGTAACACATGGGTATCTGCCATTATTTTACCATATAATAATACTTTTTCTCATCTAGGCTATAATGTATTCCTTTATGCTGGCTTTATTAGGAATTTTATTAGTAATTATATTATGACCATAATTATCTGAACGAGGCACTAGCAGTAATTTAAGTGGAAAAACTGGAAAATTTTAAATGAAGCTTTAGTGCATTAAAATGCACTAAATATAATTTAAAATGCACAAGTATAAGTTTATTTATATTTGATATTACTTAACTGAACTCTGTATCTTGCAACGCACCAGTTATTAAGTAACCAGATACATATTTTGCAACCAGTTTGCTCTGGTCAATTTCCAGGGATGCACCGTCAATCACATTAAGCCTATGCTAACAGTATTTTTGCTATGGGCAGTGATTGATACCACTTTTAAATTTTTTCAAGCCAAATTATCTTTGCTTCGTTCTTTGAGAACTGATCATTTGTTTATCCCCACAAAGAAGTGTAAGATCTTGGCCCTGGCAATGTAAACTCCTTGGCTCCCCTCCAGGTTGAAACAGGGTGGCAATTTTTGGACAGGTTAGATTCTCAGTTGGTGCTAATCTTTGAGGAAAGGCATTCAAAACCCCTTTCTGTGTTTCTCCTAAGGAGATGGGGGACTTACTGGATTGGTGCCCTCTCAAGATACATGGCTGGAGAAGGCAATGGCATCCCACTCCAGTACTCTTGCCTGGAAAATCCCATGGACAGAGGAGCCTGGTAGGCTGCAGTCCATGGGGTCGCTAGGAGTCGGACATGACTGAGACTTCACTTTCACTTTTCACTTTCATGCATTGGAGAAGGAAATGGCAACACACTCCAGTGTTCTTGCCTGGAGAATCCCAGGGGCGGGGGAGCCTGGTGGGCTGCCGTCTGTGGGGTCGCACCGAGTCGGACACGACTGAAGCGACTTAGCAGCAGCAGCAGCAAGATACACGGTGAGCCCTCTTCTTTTTCGGGAGAGAGAGACAGATACAGAGTGATTCTCCTGGGCATATGTGAACCCAGAGTTTCAAGTTCCAATGCCACTGGAGCTTCAGGAGTCCCTGAAGAATTAGCCTTTCCTCATGTGTGTGTGCTAAGTCACTTCAGTTGTGTCTGACTCTTTGTGACCCCATGGACTGTAGCCCACCAGGCTCCTCTGTCCACGGGATTTCCCAGGCAAGAATACTGGAGTGGGTTGCCATTTCCTCCTCCACGGGATCTTCTTGACCCGGGGATCAAACCCGTGTCTCTTATGTCTCCTGCACTGGCAGGCAGGTTCTTTACCACTAGCCCCACCTGGGAAGGCCAGGCAGGCTTTCCTCATGCCCCAGTGAAGGTAAGTTTGTGTCTGGATGGTGACCTGAGACTCTGCTTTGAGTCTATTCCTGTCTAAGTAGCTTATTTAAAACAGCCTTCCATGAGATCCAGGTGAACCAGAATAAAAACTAAGAGTCATTCTGGTTCCTCCGCACATGTATAATAATCAGGAGCTTTGGGGAAATGAGCACCGGTCAAAGATTTTGTAATTTCTGGGCTCACTGGCCCTTATTATATGTTACAGCATAAGTAGGATAAATGGTGCCTGGAAGCAATGTTCGTGCCTCACCACTTATCCCAGGTCATAATTTGCATGAAAACGAGAAACTACATGCAAAATGATAATGGCTTTCACACTGATGTTCAATGAATACAAAAAGTATAACTTATATAAAATTGATATAAAAAAATTCTCCCACTGATTTCCTTGCAGAGCCTCTTTCTACTGGATCCCAGGAGACATTTATCTGTATTCCATTCCCAGTGCCTCTAGGTACCAACTAGATCAACTGCTGACTGATCTTTAAAATACATGGGCTAAAAAAGAAAAGATATATGGACTTGCTTTTAATTAATATTACAGAAAACTCGACATTGTTAGAGATCCTAACTTGAAACTATCTGGTCTAACCTGGAATTGTCCACCCAAAATCCCATACAGTTTACCCATTGCTGCCAGATATTCTGGGATGAATCAAGCTGAGTCATTAGAAAGCTCAGTGTGTGATTCAAATTATACCATATATATATTATTTTTAAAATTATTTTCCATTATAGGTTATTACAAGGTATTGACTATAGTTCCCTGCGCTATACGGTAAAACTTCGTTGCTTGTTGCATATTTATTTTTTAAATTAGAAATCTAGCATTCTATTCATGCTAAGTCAAACAAACACACAAAAAAAGAAAAGAATTCTACTTTTTAAAATTTAGCAATGTTTATCTTTTTGCCAGTTTTTCTAAATGTCCTGTGGACATCTAATAACAACATATGAGAAACAAAATTTCAAATATATTTGTGTAGGATATAAGATTAATATAAATTAATATAAACAGACATCTATTATGTTTAAATTATTAATGACATCATTTAAAATGCTCCTATTCTTATTTTTTCTGTACTTGATAAAATATTCAGAGAAATGTTAATATGTCTTACTATGATCATATATTTTTTTCTTTTCCCCTGTATTTCTTCTGATTTTTGCTTTATGTATCTTTTGTTCCTTTATTGTTAGGTGTCTAATGGTTTATGATGTCTATCTTCTTCATGAATTGTACCTTTCATCATTAAAAATATTCATCTCTGTTTTATTTAAAAAGAAAGAAAGAAAAAAGTAGAAAGGTCAGTGTGTATAATGTTTCTTAAGCTGCATATAGAATAGTTTTCTACGAACTGCACTTCTAGAGTAAAGGCCTCATCTTAGGTTGGCGTTCTTTTTTGGAAGAGCTTTACAAAACCACCACTAGTTCATGATAAAAAATGTTGCTGTAGTCCCTTCCACTCCATCATTCACCCCTCTTCTCTAAATACCACATGAAAGTCTTTCAGAACTGTATGTGGTAAAAGCCATAATTTCCACCAAATAACTGGCTTGCTTCTTCCCTAACAAACAAGAAGAATTATATGAGCAATGAAAATTCCCTTTTCTCTTTGGCTAGGAGAAACTAAGAGCCAAATTGTACAACAGAATTTGACTCCTATGGCTTACGGATCTGCATTTATTAACTCTCTCCCATCTTACATTTTGTTCTATCCTTTTTTCTTGCTCCAGACTTTGTTAATTCTGTTTTCCTATTTTAAGGCATTCATTCCTGGAAACCACATCCTTTTCCAAACAAGGTAGGACATAAAGCCATAGAAATAAATCCATGCTACTTGTCTTTTAGGGTATCTGCTAAGGAGCCAAAAATAGAAAGTGACTGAACGGAAGGTTTACGCTCAGTAATATTATCCATGACTTAATCTCCTTTAAGTTACATGTTTCATACAAGACATTTTATAAAAATAAAATGAGAGCTATTCAGCAACTGTACTTACATAAAAACAGAGCGACTCTCAAATTCCCCCACGTGTATGTATACAACAGTGATGATGGATACGCAAAGATATTCACTATGGCTTATTTTGTAAAAACAAAGCGCTGAAAGCCACCTAAATATACATAAATAGGGGATTTTTAAATTAATTAATTTAAAATTAATTATGTTGGATCCACATTCGATTTACCTGGATTCATGGACCTAAAATTCCAGATTCCTATGCAATATTGTTCTTTACAGCATCGAAATTTACTTTCACCATCAGGCATATCCACAACTGAGCAGCATTTCTGCTTTAGCCCAGACTCTTCCTTCTTTCTGGAGCTATTTTCTCCACTCTTTCTCAGGAGCATACTGGACACCTACCAACCTGAGGGGTTTATCTGCTGGTGTCATATGCCTTTTCATACTGTTCATGGTGTTCTCAAGGCAAGAATACTGAAGTGGTTTTCCATTCCTGTGTCCAGTGGAATGGAGGAATTTAAATTAGATGACCATTATACCTACTACTGTGGGCAAAAATTCCTTAGAAGAAATGGAGTAGCCATCATAGTCAACAAAAGAATCTGAAATGCAGTACTTGGGTGCAGTCTCGGAAAACAACAGAATGATCTTGGTTTGTTTCCAAGGCAAACCATTCAACATTACAATTAAAAAGCCTCTTGATGAAAGTGAAAGAGGAGAGTGAAAAAGTTGGCTTAAAGCTCAACGTTCAGAAAACTAAGATCATGGCATCTGGTCCCATCACTTCATGGGAAATAGATGGGGAAACAGTGGAAACAGTGTCAGACTTTATTTTTTGGGGGCTCCAAAATACTGCTGATGATGATTGCAGCCACGAAATTAAAAGACGCTTACTCCTTGGAAGGAAGGTTATGACCAACCTAGATAGCATATTTAAAAGCACAGACATTACTTTGCCAACAAAGGTCCATCTAGTCAAGGCTATGGTTTTTCCAGTGGTCGTGTATGGATGTGAGAGTTGGACTGTGAAGAAAGCTGAGCGCCGAAGAATTGATGCTTTTGAACTGTGGTGTTGGAGAAGACTCAAGAGTCCCTTGGACTGCAAGAAGATCCAACCAGTCCATCCTAAAGGAGATCAGTCCTGGGTGTTCATTGGAAGGACTGATGTTGAAGCTGAAACTTCAATACTTTGGCCACCTCATGTGAAGAGTTGACTCATTTGAAAAGACCCTAATGCTGGGAAGGATTGGGGGTGGGAGGAGAAGGGGACGAGAGAGGATGAGATGGTTGGATGGCATCACTGACTCGATGGACATGGGTGTGGGTAAACTCCGGGAGTTGATGATGGACAGGGAGGCCTGGTGCACTGTGATTCACGGGGTCGCAAACAGTCGGACACGACTGAGCGACTGAACTTAACTGAACTGAACTGATGCCCCTACCACCGATGCTAAAGAAGCTGAAGTTGATCAGTTATATGAAAACCTATAAGACCTTCTAGAACTAACACCAAAAAAAAAAATGTCCTTTTCATCACAGGGGACTGGAATACCAAAGTGAGAAGTCAAGAGATACCTAGAATAAAAGGCAAGTTTGCCCTTGGAGTACAAAATGAAGCAGGGCAAAGGCTAACAGAGTTTTGCCAAGAGGACGCACTGGTCATAGGAAAACCCTCCTCCAACATGTACATGTGTAGATGACTCTACACATGTACACCACCAGATGGTTAATACTGAAATCAGACTGATTATATTCTTTGCAGCCAAAGATAGAGAAGCTCTACACAGTTAGCAAAAAACAAGACCTGGAGCTGACTGCGGCTCAGATCATCAGTTCCTTATTGCAAAATTCAGGCTTAAATTCAAGAAAGTACGGAAAACCATTAGACCGTTCTGGTATGACCTAAATCAAATCCCTTATGATTATATAGTGGAAGTGACAAATAGATTCAAGGGATCAGATCTGATAGAGTGCCTGAAGAACTATGGGCAGAGGTTTGCAATATTGTACAGGAGGTGGTGACCAAAACTATCCCCAAGAAAAAGCAATGCAAGAAGGCAAAGTGGCTGTTTGTAGAGGCCTAAAAATAGCTGAGAAAAGAAGAGAAGCAAAAGGCAAAGGAGAAAGGAAAAGATATCTCCAACTGAATGCAGAGTTCCAGGGAACAGCAAAGAGAGTTAAGAAAGCCTTCTTAAGTGAACAATACAAAGAAATAGAGGAAAACAATAGAATGGGGAAGACTAGAGATCTCTTCAAGAAAATTAGAGATACCATGGGAACATGTCATGCAAAGATGGGCACAATAAAGGACAGAAATGGCGAGGACCTAACAGAAGCAGAAGATATTAAGAAGAGGTGGCAAGAATACACAGAAGAACTGTAGAAAAAAAATCTTCATGACCCAGATAACCATGATGGTGGATGGTGTGATCATTCACCCAGAACCAGACATCCTGGAGTGTGAAGTCAAGTGGGCCTTAGGAAGCATCACTATGAACAAAGCTAGTGGAGGTGATGGAATTCCAGCTGAGCTATATCAAATCCTAAAAGATGATGCCATTAAAATGCTGCACTCAATAAGTCAAATCTGGAAAACTCACCAGTGGCCACAGGACTGGAAAGGGTCAGTTTTCCTTCCAGTCCCAAAGAAGCACAATGCCAAAGAATGTACAATTGCACCCATTTCACATGCTAGAAAGGTCATGCTCAAAATCCTTCAAGCTAGGCTTCAATAGTACATGAATTGAGAACTTCCAGGTGTACAAGCTGAATTTAGAAGAGGCAGAGGAACCAGAGATCAAATTGCCAACATTCACTGGATCATAGAAAGAGCAAGAGAATTAAGAAAAAAAAAAAAAACTACTTCTGCTTCATTGACTATGCTAAAGCCTTTGATGTCGATTACAACAAACCTTGGGAATTCTTAAAGAGATGGAATACCAGACCACCTTACCTGTCTCTTGAGAAACATATATGCAGGACTAGAAGCAACAGTTAGAACCAGACATGGAACAACAGACTGGCCCTAAACTGGGAAAGGATTACATCAAGACTGTATATTGTCATTCTGCTTCTATAACTTATATGCAGAGTACATCATGTAAAATCCTGGGCTGAATGAATCACAAGTTGGAATCAAGATTCCTGGGAGAAATATCAACAACCTCAGATATGAAAATGATGTCACTCTAATGGCAGAAAGCAAAGAGGAACTACAGAGCCTCTTCATGAGGGTGAATGAAGAGAGGGAAAAAGCTGGCTTAAAACTCAACATTCCAAAAACTAAGATCACGGCATCTGGTTCCATCATTTCAAGGCAAACAGATGGGGAAAAAGTGGAAACAGTGACAGATTTTATTTTCTTGGGGTCCAAAATCACTGTAGATGGTGACTGCAGCCCTGAAATTAAAAGATGCTTGCTTCTTGGAAGGAAAGCTACGACCATCCTAGACAGCATTTCCAAAAGCAGAGATTACTTTGCCAACAAAGGTCCATCTAGTCAAAGCTTGTTTTTCCAGTAGTCATGTATGGATGTGAGAGTTGGCCCATAAAGAAGGCTAATCACTGAAGAACTGATGCTTCTGAACTGTGGCGTTGGAGAAGACTCTTGAGAGTCCCTTGGACAGCAAGGAGATCAAACCAGTCGATCCTAAAGGAAATCAACCCTGAATATTCATTGCAAGGACTGAAGCTGAAGATGAAGCTCCAAATATTCTGGCCATCTAACGCAAACAGCTGATTCACTGGAAAAGATCCTAACGCTGGGAAAGATTAAGGGCAGGAGGAAAAGGGGATGGCAGAGGATGAGATAGTTAGATAGCATCACTGACTCAAAGGACATGAGTTTGAGCAAACTCTAGAAGATAGTGAAGGACAGGGAAACCTGAAGCGCGGCTGTTATGGGATTGCAAAGAGTTGGACACGACTTAGCAACTGAACAACATGGTGCATCCATATTTAAAAGAATAAGTCAGGCTTACATGAATTGATAAGGACTAGCCTCCAAAATGTAGTATTATATGAAAAAAGAAGGTACAGACTAGGTTTACTTCATGCCATTACTTTATGAACAGGAAGAATTTTGGTTAATAAATTATAACATAGTCATACGGTGGAACACTACACATTCATTAAAAAATGAGCAATTGCTTCATGTACTGATGATAAAGAAAGACTTTCAAGATGCATTTTTAAGAAAAAGAAGGTAAAATGGTGTATATAGCATGCTTTCATTTGCATCAAAGAGGTAGGGGTGGAGATATACAGGAATTTGCCCACAAATATGTAAAATATTTCTGAAAATTATACAAAAACCTGGTAATGTTATTGTCTAACAAGGGGTATTTAAGGATCTGAACACACTTTCTCTTACAAAATAAATACATATTTTTTAAAAATTGGTGGGAAAAAATTTTAAACCTGTGCAAAATTGCTGGGGGAGAGACAAAAGTATTCGCTATAGTTGAGGGGAGTGGGAAGTAATGAGAATTAAGGCTAAGAATTCACCTTCTCTTCCCTTTCATCTCCCCTGTGAATATCTTCTATTATTCACTGAAGGAAACTGCAGGGAATCACTCAGCATCACTGGATTGTCATTTTAAACGCATGCGGTTGATTCAATTGACTGAAAATGCATATAACATGAACTCTACAGTTGAAAACCGCCATTACAGTTGCCACAGGAGGGGAGGGTGAGGAGTACACCTACATTTTTCAAAGCTTTTCGAAGGAGGAAACAGTGTCATTTCTGGGCCAGAAGCAGCTCCTTGGGACCAGGTGTGCATATGCTTTCAGGCAGCATCTCCATGTCGCAGGTATTTGAGGGCAGACAAAGCAGCTGAACTTCCAGCCACTGAAGTGCTTCCCTTCACTCGACCTGACATCCCAGGCTGAGAAGTGCTAACATTTCTGGTCTATAAAGACCCACCCAGATTAACTGAAATGGTGATTTTAGGAAACTGCCTGCGAGCATACTAAGTTGCTTCAGTCAGGTCCAACTTTGTGCTACCCCATGGACTGCAGCCTGCAGGCTCCTGTGTCCAGGGGATTCTCCAGGCAAGAATACTGGAGTGGGTTGCCATATCCTCCTCTAGGGGATCTTCTCAACCCTGGGATGCAACTCCTGTCTCTTGTATCTCCTGCATTGGCAGGCAGGTTCTTTACCACTAGCACTACCTGGGAAGCCCTCTAAGGAAATTAGTAGCTCTCAATAGTAAGATACAAAGATCAGTTCTAATCGGGGGAAAGAATGAAGGAACAAGGTAGTTTCTCTGAACCTTGACTTTCAAGAAGACTCATCCTCCAAAACTACCTGTGCGAAAAGGTCAAATTTCTTCAGCTCTGACTCTGACGTGGAATCTACACTCCAGGACCACTTGAAGTTACCCAAAGTATGTGCCATTCTCAAATAACCTTTTCATGGAAAGTGGATGGTTGGATAATCTTGAAGACTAGTTCCTAAGGATGTGGAAATTCAGATTGAGGGCTGAAAGTAGTTATAAGATGGTCCACTGCCTAGCATTTATTCCTACCTCCAAAAATAAACCATGACATTTTGCATACTCACCCCAAGATTAGAGGAGGCATTCTCACCCCAAAATTAGAGGAGGAAGCTGATAAACACTAAGACAGTGAAGCATGCTCAACTCCATTAAGCTGGCCCAGGACCTGCTGGCAATCTTCAACACGGCTCTGAGCAGCACAGCCTGCCTTGAGATTCCCAACCACTCCTGGTGGGATGCATATAGTTGTATGAGTATAGAAAACTGCTTCATCCAGAAAATGCTGATTCATGTCCAGTGCAGGCTGCCATAGCTGTTCACTACTAATGGAAAGGCACTCACTAGGAACAGTGTGGGAACACTAGAGGTGGCCTTCAAAATCACTTCCAGTATTTCTCATTTACTCTTATTTTAAAACAGGATTCAAAATCTAAATAATCAAAGAAGGGTGTAATCTACGTATTTTTGTGACTAGGGGCATGAAATCAATGACTAATGTAGGGAGCAAAAAAGAACAAATTATGTTCCTTTTATGAGGCTAGATTTCTGAAACCAGATGTGAATGAGGAATAAAATATGAATTTTAAGTGTTTCATTTACTGTATCAAAATTCTCTGCTTCAACTAATAACCATTTCATTTGACATACAGAAATAATAAATTCAATAATTTGCTCATCATTCTTTCTAGTGATACACAATCATTAGCCATAACGCATATTATCCAAATGAAATTATTGGAGGTACAACTCCAAAACAGTTTCAGAATGAATTACTCTTTCTCAGTCCTTGAGTTAGTCCTTGAACTAAGCTGTAAGTTTATCAAGTGCTTTTAAGAATCCAGAATTTTTACTTCACATGGCAATTGTACAGTTGTTGTAGCCTTTACCAACTTCAGGGTGGGGAGGAAGGAGGAAATGAGGTTTAGACCTAATAAAGTAAAATCAAACTCTAGGTGTGGGTTTTATTTCTCACCAAAATCTCCAAAGAAACATAACAAAATGCCCACAGTTTTCCTGGTCTTAAGGAAAATTGCTCAAGGACAGCCAAAGAACTCAGAAACTGAATAGCTTTGTGGAAACCTAGAACTTGCTGCATTTTGAATTTTTCTTCACACCTTTACAAACACTATTTGTAACAATAGAAACACTGTTGTTACAGCCACATAGCTAGCCAAACATCCCAGTAAACAGAAAAACAGCCATACAGAAATGCAATGTCTAGATCCTGTACGCTTTTCAATATAAAGGAAGTTCTCAGGTGGGATTCAGAGCTGCAGGGCACCTTAGAAAGCCACTTGTAAACTGGGAAAAGTGCAGCTGAGAAATGTTAAATAGCTAATCAAGTACAAAAGTCAGAACTCCACTCAGTTGCCTCAAATTGTCTAGTGCTTTTAGTTAAGAACTGTTTCCATGGCATACATGGCTTTTTAAAATCAGAAAAACATCGAGAAATCTTTATTACTGAGATCTCCACTTGTTAGGAGCAGAGAAATTGTTAAAATAATTGAAATGTGTCATTAACATGATGGGAAAGTTAAGGAAGTTAAGCAGAAATAACTACCGAGCAGGAAACAAGTAGTTAGTGATCTTCTGAGTGATTAAGGTGTGGTGTTCTGTAAACATAGACCGATCCAGTGTGTTGCAAACATATTAAGAAATCTCCCTTTTCCAATCCAGAGTTATATCAATAGTGAATAAACGTAAAGTCCAAGACAGTTAATTAGAAACTCCAATTCTGAATCCTCAACATGTAGAGATTTGTTTGAGTCAAGAATACAAAACAAAGAGTCAAAGAATAGAAGGAAGGTACAGGTATGACCTCCGAAAGCACAGCGAAAATGTAACCTGCCTATTTCTGGAACAGGGCGTGCTTTCCCCGGCCAGGTGGAGATGTTGGGTGGCACGGGCAGGATGCAGGAGGATGGTTTCTGTGCCTGTTGGAGAGCATCTCTGGTCCCTCCTTCCTCAGTCCCGGAGGAAAGGGTGGGAGGTCTGGTTGAACATGGTTTTGTGGCTGGACTTGCAGGCTGAGCAATGCAAGCCCCATGCCAGGTGAATCGTCCATGAAAAGGTGGGCAGCAGGTGAAAATGAAATACAGCATCTTTTGGGTAAATACATATACTCGACTCACATAAATATTGAGTCAAAACATCTCACTTGTGCTCAACCAAATGGAATAGACACCAGAGGGTCAGTGCTCTAGCGTGCGAGATCTCCCCCAACTTACACTTCTCCTAAGGGAGGTACTGCACACAGGAGGGAATTGCTCCCTTTGCTTTGCTGCACTGAATTGAAGGAAAATTCCAAAGTGAATCACTCAGGAAAATGAGGACCAGGGCACCTTGTTGAGGAAGGGAGAACACTCCTCACGGGAAAGGGACTCTGAGATTATATAAAGGTCAGAAAGGCAAAAGCATTTTTCCCATTAGATTTCCCAGAAGCTGTTCAGAAATTTTATAGGTAATCCATTACCAGATGTAACTGTTAAAGAATAGCAAGTCTATTTTCCTCTAATAAATATAGTGACAGGGGTTTAAATTTCACAAAAGCTTTCTTTAAAACCAATCAGAAGTTTTCCATCTGTCCTCGACAAGCCTCTTGACGCTGTTCGCTCCCACTTTGAGCAGACTCCCCCCTCAACATGCACCTTCCTCTACCTGTTTATAGCAAAACAAAGACAGAGGGATCTCTGAACTGGTAAGAGATGCTGGGACCATCTGAGATTCTGCAAAGATAAAACACAGGCAAGGAAGCATCCATCTTTGAACTCGTTTTTAAAACTCTACCATCTATAATATTAATGGTAAAGATCCATCTGGCCCTTTTCAAAGGCATTTTAATTTACTGCAACAAAGAGAATCTCAGAATCATTATTTTTTTTTTTTAAATATAGGCAGTATAAAGAACAAAGAATCTGATGGCACATAAGGACCCATCCCACAACACTGTATCAACAGCACTATTCCTTTATATTTCTTTAATTTCACCAGCCACACATAATAGGGTATGTCTGGAGTAGTTTTACACGCTTTACAAATGATAATTTACTTAAACTTTGTTATAGTCCTAGGAGGTATTGTACTATTTTACATCCATTTTAGAGATGAGTAAAACAAAGCACAGAGGGACTGAATGATCTGTTCAAGGTCACACAGTTAATAGGAAGTGGAACTAGTTTAAATCCAGGCAGTCTAGCTCCAAAGTCTACATTTCCTCCATTATGCTGCCTCTCAAACTTTCATCAAATCTAAGATAAACTGGGATTTGTGCAGGATCACCTTAAAGCATTTATCACCATTTCAATAATTAACTCATGCCATGTTGCAGCTTCCTCAGATCCAATGCAAGAAAGATAAATACTATCAAATACTATATTTGACTGTTTGTGCTGTCTTTTAGAAACAAAATGAAGGTACAGAAAATTAGAGTGTCCTGTATCTGCTGGGAAAACTACTGCACAGAAAGTGAAACGCTAGGCAGTCACTTCGATGTTTAAATTTTGTCATACCACTGGACTCTTCAAAGGTCTTTAAACTCATTCAAATTCAGAACTGCCAAGGCGGTGTGTATCAGAGAAAATTTAATCTCCAAGATAAAGAGACATAAAACAGGTCTTTCTGGGGGAATTCCACAGTTGATGAACCTCCAAGAAAGTTTTCTCCTCAAAATTCTTTTAGCACAACTGGCAGAATGCAAATATCCTCCTCCACTTGCCTCTGCCGACTGCCCTGGCACGCTGCCTTCACGGGACGTTCACTCCAGTGCACGCAGCCAGGTGGCCTTGTCCTGGGTGGGGCTGGGGGCCTGTACACACCCCAGAGTGCTGCAACACTCGCTTTGGGGGTGTTCAGAAAACTAAGGCAGTGAAGGAGGTGGAAACTACCTTCCTTCCTGCCAAGAAGCTACTTATCTTTTATTCAGGAGAGGTGTGTATATTGATTGGGTCAAGAGAAGAATCCTCTATTCACCTTTCGCTTATCAACACCTGACGGCTCTTCAAATTCCACACCTGTGGCCTCCAGCTGTGCAAACACCTCTGTGCCAGTGGCATAAGTGGCACCATAGACTGTAGTCCATCAGGTACCATTCTTCTCTCTGACCATCTTCCTTTAAAAACAACGTGAAATAGACTAACCAGTAGGGGCACAGTAGGGGCTTTACCTTGTTCTTTTGTTTACCAAAAACTGGAGTTACTACCATCTGCCTTTAATAAAAGCAGCAGTGACCCAGCTGTGCAACAAGTCTGGCCCAGTGGCTTGCAAGGAGCAGGCAAACAACCATGAGTCCCCTTTACCTTTTTCCTCCCTAACCAGAGACATCAACCCAGGGCTGTTACTCTCCCTCTTTCACAAAATTAGGGGCAGACATCACCAAAGACTGAAATAACTAAGGGAATGCCTAGCTTTCAAACTGAAATTTACTTGATTCCTCACCTCACCAACACTTCTCTAAGGCAGCCTCCTCCCTTTCCAACTCCAGCCTTTTTAACTACCCTTCCCTATTTCTCTAAGCCCCTTTTTTTATTACTGTTAAAAACACTGGAATACATCAAAATCAACTCAGTTCCACCATCTAACCAGACATACCAATCTAGGGATCCAAAGATATTGCAGAAATTTACTTGACTGTTTTGTGAATTTTTTTTGTTAGGGCAACTGGGAAAGATAAGATTTTTAAATGCAGATAAAAAGGTGGGAATGAATTTCTCAAAATTCTGGGATGTGGCTCTGATTTCTACCACTAAAATATCCATTTGTGATTATGGAAAAGGTAAAAAAAAAACCAGTGTTCTGATTTGGCACTTAGTCCATGATGTTGACTACTCATAGAACTTCAAAATGATTTTTTTTTAAAGTGCTATTTGATTATACTGGGTGGTCCATTTAGAATCCAGTCAATACAATCTCACTTCAGAAAGAAGACTTACAAATAGGCCACTTTATACAACAGCTATGGTAAGGAATTTATAAGTGCTGTAAGGTTCAGAGTTTATTTAGTGTAAATACAGTCTAGACTCATTATCGTACCCCCATCTCACAGCCCACAGCAAAAAGTAAGGCTGATGGGAAAACAAGAGCTGGAGGTATTGAGGACAAATGCTAAAAGGAGCACCCTACATACCTCTGTGAATAACAAAACTGGTACCTTACTTTAGTAGGGGGGTTCCGGTTGGAAAGGGGCAGAATAAGAGGTCGGGGGCAACTCCCACATCAGAACCACACCAGGAAGCCTTGTTCAGTAATGAGCCCTCTGATGTGCAGAGTGAAGCCATGACTGACAGTGGACAGCCCGCCCCCCACAGATGCTGAAGTCCCCGGGCTGATACTCACGCTGACACTGTCCCCAGGACCGGCGGGCCCAGCCCCAGCAGCAGTCAGTCCTCCCACCGTAACGACACAGGCCAATGGATGACACTATTTGCCTGGGCCACCTACCAAACAAAAAGATTCAAATCAAATAAACACACTCTTGAAATTAAAAATAATTTCCTCCTTATTACTTTAGAAAAACTTTTTAATCACACCCAGCAATTTTCTACGAACCCTTTCATGCCTGAAGAAATTAAACAACAGAACACCTTGATGCTGCTATGATCTAATTTCAAACATCAGACAAACACACATACAACAGCGCAAGAATTGAGGGGAAAAAGGAGGGGGAGATCCTTTCTTACAGGGAAATAGCACCAGCTAAAACCAAGAATTCTCAAGGCTGCCACTCACAGGATGGTTTCTGAAGTTTGAAATAAAACAGATTCCTCTAAGGCCCACACCTGTTACTGAGGGGAAAGCCAGTTTTGGCTGATTCATGGTAAACTGAAAAGTATTAGATCAGACATGTCAAAGCAGAAAAAAAAAAAAATTCTGCCTTGTATAAGGGGGTACCTGTGGGAAGGGGCAGAAAGAGGGGAGGTTTCTCAAAATCAAATGGAACATAACTCTTTTTGAGATATGACTCTTCTGCAAAAAAAGTTTTCAGTAAAAAAAAAAATGTACTTGAGAAAGAAGACTAAATGAAACCAAGGCGAGTTTAAAGTGTGGCTAACATCTCAAGTGTCCTCACGCGTTCCAGGACTGCAGTCAGGCTCGCCCGAGGTCTCGGGAGCTATGTGTGCGTACAGGCACCCACACACGCGCGCGCAGCGTCCTCCCCCCGGCCCCTCGGTCCTTATTTTGAGTCCTCCCTCCCACCAAGGAAACCAAGCGGGGAAGCAAACGGGTCTCCCCCAGGGAGCACAGTGGCTTCCTCTCCCTACCCTTTGTGTGAGTCACCGTGACAGCCCCCAGCCGGGATGTGGCCCGGACCACCTGGAAGTTTCCCCATTGCAAAGCTGTCTAAAGCAAGAATTTCCCAGCCAAGGGATGTCTCGCACGTCACCGCCTGTGGGGCAGCTAACCCGCGCCCTCAGAGCCCACATGCCGGGCTCCAGCTCCCTTCTCCCGCAGCCCCGAGTCGGGCTCGGCGGCTCGCCCGCAGGGCAGCTTCTCCCGGGTTCCCGGACGCGCAGGGGGCGCGCCCTCTAGGCCTTGGGCAGCCACTGGTGGAGACTGCAGCTCGACGGCTCGACGGCTCTCCTCCTGCCGAGGCCGTGCGGTAGCCCGGCTTCTGGCCCGAGAGCAGAGTTGACAGGACCCCAGGGCGGTGTGAAATTAGCGCTGGATAGAGCAGGAGAGGGTCCCCGGGTTCCGACTTACCTCCCGTCGAACTCCGCGGCCGCCTGCAGGTAGAGCGAGGACCCGAGCACCAGCGCCAGGAGGAAATTCATCTCCGGCGGCGAGTCCCGGACGGAGGCTCGGCTGCAAGCGGGGAGCAGGTGGCGGGTGCTGGGGGCGCAGGAGAGGCGTGCTCGGCTCCCCCGAGGAGCTGCGGCCACCGAGGCTACTGCTGCCCGTCTCGGAGGAGAGCCGCGCGGCGCGCCGCCGGAGCAGGTCTGCTTGCGGCGTCCCGAGCCCCTCCGGCTTCCTCCCCGCGAGGGGAGGCGCTGCCGGGGAAGCCGCGCCGCCTGCGGGGAGGGGCGCAAGGGCGGGGGGCGCGCGTGCGCTCGGCTCGCCGCCCTCGGGTCCCCGGGTGAGGGGTGAGGGCGCCCGGCCCCTCAGCGGGAAGCTGGGGGGCGGGGGCACTGCGGGAAGACAGAGCCTCCTGGGGACCAGCCAAGCGGGGCGAGCGCCAGGCTGGGAGAAAAGTTGCCAGCCCGGCCTGGACCAGGGAGAGCAGGGTGCTCGGCAGGAAAAGTCTGAGCCGGGGAGGAAAGGGGCCCGGGGCGTAGGTGCGCGCTCCGCGGGTTCCTTCTGAACAGGTGAGGACCGCAGGGGCGAGCCATAGCTTTCACCAGAGGGCGAAGTCTTAAGATGAGAGGTTTGTAGGGCCGGAGCTGAGCTGTGTCTGCATTTAAGCGAAACCGCGGCACGACTTGGACAAATTAGCGAAGGCAAACTCCGGGAGTTTGCTTCTCCCGCAGAGCTGGCAGAGGCAGGGTTTTAAAAATTTTGTAACCAACCGAACAAAATGCTTGGCGCCTTCGAGTTTTGAAGAGAGGTGCGGACTGTTTGCATTTCCGCCAGCTCGACTCTGAGCACAGTTGGAGGATAGCAGCAGCTGCCCCTTCAAGAGGCACAGAGAGGGACAGAGAGGGACAGCGGTTACTGCTTAAGTCTTGTGGTGCCTGATCCTCGGAGATCATTTAGAAAACCATTTCGAGCAATTATTGCTGTTATTGCTGAGTGAAATGTAGAAGGGCTGTGTTCACATAAAAACACGCAATGATTATACTAAAATTCATGTTAAAGCATCAGTCCGATCAAGTCACCTCTCTTCCCACACCCCACCCGGAAATGCTGCCCAGGGCACTGATCGGGCCTCCCATATCTCTCCGACCTAACAGCCCTCCCTCCCTTTCTCTAATCCGTGGTCACCCATGCCTTTCTTCCACCCTTCGGCGTCCCTGCCTTAGGCCATTGATGGTCACTTCCACCTGAACCCAGATAGCTATTCTCTGTGTGGTTCTCATCCTCACTTGTCTTTGCTCCTATGTCACCTCTTTTAGGTGACCAGTCTTGACCACCCTTTTTAAAATTGCAGCCTGTCCCCTCCTGATGTCTCCTGCCTGTTCTTAGTCTTTTCTGCAAACCACTCATCTAGTTTCCTGTGTTTTTGTGTGCCTGTGCGCTCAGTCCTGTCCGACTGTGCGATGCCGTGGGCTGTAGCTCGCCAGGCTCCTCTGTCCATGGAATTTCCCAGGGAAGAAGACTGGAGTGGGTTGCCATTTCCTCCTGCAGGGGCTCTTCCCGACCCAGGGATCGACCCTGCCTCTCTTGGGTCTCCTGCGTTGGCAGGCAGATTCTTTACCACTGTGCCATCTGTTTCCTATATAACTTGCTTATTTCTTACTTTGCCTGTCTTCTTCCTGCTAGAATGCAAGCTCTACAAGGGCAAGTTTCTTTGTTCAGTGTGTTTCAGGTAGTAGGTGCTCATAAATGTTTATTGACTGAGTTTGCTACGTTACAAACTTTACCCCTGATCTTTATTTTCTTTTTGAGATTTCTCCAACTTTAAATTTTTAATGGAAAATTCTGTGGCAGAGTGACCTCACTATCCTGATCTCTTCGTGTGTATAAACACAGGAATTTTCTGCAAGAAAAGGAAAAATAATGGTTTCAACTTAAATGACTCTTTGATTTCCAAGTTGTTTTCTGTTAGCAAAACAAGTTTCTATTTTAATCTCAGGAAACATCCATGCCATTTCGGGCTTGGGACATTATTTTAGGCAAACAGCTTGGTGTCATCCATTTCAGATCTTTCTAATGAACTCCAAAAATGTAGTAGTCAAAATATTTTTTCTGCGGAGAATACAACTTTTTAAGTGTAATGTAGGCTTGGTTCCAGGTTTCAGTGGCTGCTCCTTCGTCATTTTTCTTTGTTTATAGGTTCCTGGGTTGAGCGATGGATGATTAGAGAGAAAGGGGCTAACCTACAGGCTAGAAACTGGAGTTAGAAGGAAAGGGGGATGAGTAGTAGGTGAAAATAGGATAAGATTGTAATACTGCCTGCCTCTTTTTTTTTTTTTTTTTTTGTATCTTTTCTTTGACTTAGAAAACACTCCATTCATCTTCCTTCTTTTTGTTATTTTTTTAACTGGAATATAGTTGATTGACATTGTTGTGTTAGTTTCAGGTGTACAGCAAAGTGAATCAGCATCTTCCTTCTTCATACAGACACTTTTTCCACTTACCTTTTGGTCCAAGCTTAGCTGACACTTACCCAGGAAGGAAGCCCTTGTAATTTTTCACTTGGCTGAGACTCCTGTAGCTTGTGTTTCTATAGCCCTTTGCATCCCCTAGAGTAACTCTTAAAGCACTGGTGGAACTGCTTCTCTACCAAATTGAGGTTCCCCCAAGACACTAACCAGTAGGAGGGCAAGAGCAGTGTCACTATATGCTTTGTGCCCAGCACAGTACCTGGCACAGGCTGGACTGAATTCTGCTTGGTGATCTTTAGCCTCTCCCTCAAGTCAGCTGTAGCTAATTATATCATTCTTTGTTGAATCATGGAGCAAGGGGATTCTAAAAGAATTCCAAGGTCTAATCAGGTAGCCTGCTGCAGTTAGGACCACCAGTGCCCATTCTAGAGGAATTCCCATGGGAGTGACATATTGCTATCTCAGTCTTAAAAACAAGAAACATACTGAACAGCGTGCTTTTAGCAATATCTGTATTTTTCCAGGAGGATGACATTTTGGTTAGGTCTCACACCAGATAATGCCACGTTGCAAGGAGTAATCCCAATTTCCTTGCACAGAAATCCTTTAAGATTTCCTTAAAACCCTAATAGGCTTCTAATTGCTTCCAGTCAGTTCCTTGTGCAGATAACCATAACTAAAGTCTTTTCTAGTCCTAGTTCTTAAGCCTGCTTTATTTCTTTGCTTCCTTGTGTCCATATTTAACTCTTTCATCTTAATGGAGGCCACCTTGAGGATAGCTTAAATAATAGGGTTGTTTGGGAAGGTGACACCCTTACTCTGATCCTCACCACAAGGCGTGGATCCCTATATTTATGTTAATGTTCAGGACATAAAAGCAGTTGTCTTTTCCAACCCTGGGAGGCCTGAAATTTCTGGACATTCTCATTTCCTGCCATTTCTGCTTGCAAAAACAGCTAGTCCTTGCCTGAGCCCACCTCTTTCTTAAGATACCTTATAAAAGCAATAAGGAGCAGCGAAATGTACAAAGATTTTCATTTTTTATAATGATATCCCCTTTATCTGGATATATACTGTATCTTCCAAGTGAGCATAAGTAATGATTTTACAAAACATGTGTCACAAGCTTTCCAGCCTACAAACAGCAACTGTAGTTAATACCATATCCACAGCATACCACCTCTTCAAAGAATAGATAATTCCAATACTATGTAAATTCTTTTAAAGTATCAAAAAAGAAACACAAATTATTCCTGAGAAGTCATTGATATCTACACCCAGAAAAAGTGTTTTTGTATGTGCACAAACATACACACATATACAGATATGAATATCAATGCAGAAGCCCTAAATAAATGATTAGCAAGTACAATCCAGGAATATACTGAAAGAATCCATTGCAATCAAGTTGACAGAAACCTTTATGTGGGTAAAGGGCTAACAAAATCCTTTCCCCTTCTGCATGAGAATTTGACCTTATGCTAACTTTTTAGCACTGTTCCTGTGGCAACCTGATAAAGTGATTTGTGAACTATGTTGCTATGTTGCTGGTAAAAATGGACCCCTGATTGGTAAAATGCATTTAGACAAGGAGAACCACCTATGCCTGATGGTAAACCATAGCATTGGACCGACCTGAGTTCAGTGTCTCTTATAACTGGGCATGTCCCTTGCAGAGGCCTTGGACATTAGACTAGTGGAGTTGTCACAAGAGATGGAACTGAAGATAGATCACCATTGGTTGAATCTGCAGATGTGGGCCATATACTGTACTACAATCTTTTATTTAAGGGTCTCTGGATTTTGGTCTCCATGGGGGTCCTGGAACCAGTCCCCTGTCGATATGGAGGGACAACTGTCTTTAGTGCCAATAATTCTCATCCATCTTCAAATAATTCTGCAATGACAATGGAAGACTATTTGATGGGCCTTCGGTTCTATTTTAAACATCACCAGAAGAATTGAAATAGGCATGAATGGCTCACCAACAAATTAGAAAGAAGTTTTAAGAGTTATGAAATAGTTATGTCAAGTCTCCTAACTTTGAGCTCTTTTAAATTTGTATCTTAATACTGGAGTGAGTTGCCATTTCCTACTCCAGGGGATCTTTACAACCCAGGGACTGGACCCACATCTCTTATGTTTTCTGCATTGGCAGGTGGATTCTTTACCACTGCACCACCTGGGAAGCAAAGATCTGATGCAAATTTAAAAAATTTTTATCCATGTTTTTATGTATAAAATAGAAAGATTCTTCTGTGTTGTCAGTGCATTTTTTTGTATCACAAAGCCAGGAGGGGTGACACTAGCCAGCTTCTTAACATGTCACTCACAATCTCTTTGGCTTTAACACAATTAAATCCCTTTCATTCATTTGTGCACAGATTTAATGCAGCTTGAACAGTTTTCCTAAGTGGTCCTTTGCAAGTGCTTCTTCAGGGATCTGGGCTCCTTCTGTCTTGCGGTTCTGTCTTTCTGGAGTTCTCCTCCTGTAGCCACAAGGCCAAGGGAGAGAGCCCTGGCAATCATTCCTGGGGAGTTGTGGCACTCCACTGGCTACTACCTAGTTATTTGGCTCCAACTTAACTGCAAGAGGATTTGGAAAGTATATTTTTCCAATGTGCCAAGGAGGAAAATGAAAACTTTTCATCGAACACCTAGCATTGTCTTTGCCTCAAGAAATCAGTGAACGTTGTATTTAACTACTGCCAGAAAGAAAGCCTAACATTTAACTATGACATCACTTAAAAATCATTGTACTTGGAAATCATTCTCCAAAATTTACTTAGTCAATGATTTTCATCATACAGCAGATCAATATGTCTACTTGGGAATTCTTAACATACAACTCACCCAATTAAATTAGGTAAATTGTATATAATACCTAGTCAAGCACCTGGTACCTGTAGTAAGTGCTCAACAAATACTGATTCAACTCAAGCGAAGGTTTTACTACTGGGAGTTAAATGCTTCTCTAAGATTTTCTTTTATGACCAAGACAGGCATCTTCAAACACTTGCCTTAACATTTTCTATACCTAAACCAGCTCTGATAATGCTATGTTGTGAATCTCTAATCTCAGTTTAGCTTTTATCAAAGTATTTGAGCAGATTGAGTTGACTAAAATACTCTTGCATCTCACTGCCACACGGGGGAAGTACTAGTTAAGCTTTTCACCTTTCCTACTAAATTATCAACCTACTCTTCTAGCCTCTAAAGCGTGGATCTGTTCTCAAACAACATGGAAGACCATTCTTTAGGAACTTTGGTGCTTATGGAAATCCTTCTTAAATGATACTTATAGAAGCCAGTCTAGGTAGGCGGTGTGCTATCCAACAACCCCTGTTGTTTTCCCAAACATTAAATCAATCATGTTAGTCTCTTGGAATTTAACTTAGAACCTGGAAGACTCTTACTAAATTGGGGTTACATCTTTAATGAGTTTATTATAGGATATAGGTAAATAAGATCTGCACCTGTACTTTCTGGAAGATTCTCAGGGATGTTACCTGATACATCTGTCTCCATCCCTTAAGGTAATTAATTTCTTACGGAATTTCAGGCCAATACATGTGTTTCTTTGGAGAAAATTTTGTCTTCTATTTTCTGATGAATACTTACTGTATCAAGTTTCCCTTTTAAACGTGAGTTCCAGAAAACTATGGAGACAGTAAAAAGATCAGTGGTTGCCAAGTGTTGACAAGGAGAAGGGGATGGTGAACAGAGCACAGAGAATTTTTCGGGCAGTGGAACTATTCTGTATCATATGATGATTGTGGGATACATGCCATTATACATTTGTTGAAACCCATAGAATGTACAACACCAAGAGTGAACCTTGGTGTAAACTATGGACTTTGGGTGATTATAACGTGTCAGTGTAGGTGTACTGACTGTAACAAATGTACCACTTTGGTGGGGGACATTGATCATGGTGAGGGGGGAAAGGAGTATATGGAAAATCTCTGAACCTTTCCTTTCAGTTTCGCTGTGAATCTAAAACTGCTCTAAAAAATAAATCTATTAAAATGTTTTAAAAGAGAGGGTTTATAATTTTACCATTAATTTTCCTTAATAATTTAAATTTTATGTGGCAGTTGTGCTTAATGCATTTACTTTAAATTATGGACAATTAAAATGTTCATGTAAACATGGAAGATAAGTAAATTATATATATATTTATTATTATGTAATATATGACATATATAATATGTAATTATTACAAAGTTTTATATATTTTTTATATAAATTATATATATACAATTTTAAAGTGTCTACTATGAGCTCAGAGTTAAATTCTGCCTCAAGAGTTATTTAAACTCTTGGAGTGGGTTAGCACGTGTGCTCTTTTCTTTCCTTCACTAGTCCCAATTTTCTCTTTCTGTTTTATTTCCTAACATGCTGTGATATAATGGGCTTCCCTGGTGGCTCAGATGGTAAAGAATCTGCCTGCAATGTGGGAGACCTGGGTTCAATGTAATAAATCTATATTTGGTCTTTGTTCTGGTTCCTGGCACAGAGCTTCTAAAACCTTTGTAATCACCTGAATGATTAAGGGTGAGCAGAGTGTCTTTTGTTATTCACGGTAAGTCCCTTTTGACCACGTTGTTGTTTAGTCCCTAAGTTGTGTCCAACTCTTGCAAACTCATGGACTGTAGCCTGCCAGGCCCCTCTGTCCATGGGGTTTTCCAGGCAAGAATACTGGAGTAGGTTGCCATTTCCTTTTCCAGGGGATCTTCCCGACCCAGGGATTGAACCCATGTCTCCTGCACTGGCAGGCGTTTTCTTCATCGTTAAGCCACCAAGGAAACCCCATTTTGATCATACTTGCGTTCAAGTTAATGAGGTGATTCTCGATGGAACTCTAGATCCCTTAGGATGGGGGCTGGTTGTTAGAGGAACCTGCCATGCGATTAGATGGTTGGAATTTTCAGCCCCATCCTGAGATCTCTGAGTAGGGGAGAATGGATGGAGACTGAGTTAATCACCAATGGGTAAAGATTTAATCAGCCATGGCTACGTAAAGAAGTCTCCATAAAGGCTTAAAGGACTGGGGTTCAGAATGATTCCAGATTGTTGAAGGCATCCATATACCAGGAGGGTAGTGGTCTGGAGAGGGCATGAAGCTACCCCCTTTTTCACACATATGTAGCCCTTTGTAAATCCACTTGGCTGTTCCTGAGCTGTATCCCTTATAATAAACTGGTGACAGTAAGTAAAGTATTTCTTTGAGCTCTGTGAGCCATTCTAGCAAAGTATTAAACTCGAGGAGAGAGTCATGGGAACCTCTGGTTTATAGCCGGTTAGTCAGAAGTACCAGTGACAAGCTGGGACTTGTGATTTGTGTCTGAAGTGGGGACAGTCTTATGGGACTGAGCCCTTAACTTATGGAGTTTTTGCTAACCCTGGGTAGTTAGTATCATAATGAATTAAATTTTAGGGCACCTAGCTGGTGTCACAGAGAACTGGAGAACTGCTTGGCATGGAAAGCCCACACATTTGATGTCAGAAGTGTTATGAGTAGGAAGAAACAGTTTTCTTTTATTACCCTTATTTTATGTTATCATTTCTTGAGGTTTTTTTCCAAGTCCATTTTGGAAAGAAACAAGGCCAAAATAAATTCAATAAGTAAAAAGATAAAAATATAGTCTCCCAACTATTAAGATTTAGGTTTGATCTAAAAGCTGTAGCTTAATTGTTGTTTCAGGATTTTCCATAAAAAAATTTTTTTTCCCTGCTTCTAACACTGAGTTATGTTCTCCAGAAATTCTTTAAATTTTGAATTGTTCTAGTTTACCTGTAATATAGCTAGTTCGCATTCTTTGTAACAGTTCACTTTTGCACACCCCCCCATTCAAACAATAAAATCTGTCTTCCATAGAATAGATTAACTTTTTCTAAATGAAGGTGTGAATACAACTCCAAGACCTCACAGCTCTTTGTTGGTAAGTTCCTTATGTGAAACCTAAATGAGTGAAGACCATGTTTACTTGTCTGTCCCAGATGAGAAAGAATCTACCTGCTAATGCAGGCCATGTAAGAGATGTGGGTTCGATCCTTGGGTTGGGAAGATCCCCTGGAGGAGGGCAGGGCATCCCACTCCAGTATTCTTGCCTGAAGAGTCCCATGGACAGAGAAGCCTGGTGGGCTACACTCCGTGGAGTCACAAAGAGTCGGACATGACCGAAGTGACTGAGCACTCACACACGTCCCAGCTGGAGAAAACAAAACACCATACAATATAGCGACAAGCTATATGGTCCACTGAATGAGCAAATCCCTACTCCCCAATGCAAATAAGATGAAATATAAATTGGTGATCAACTCTGGTAAATGTGCGTATTAACTACAATGTATTAATTTAAAAAATAATCCATCAAAGAAATCAAATCACTCTAGCAGTATTGTCTCATTTGTTTAAGTACATGTCTGGAAATACTGTGACTTGGAAGAACTTTAATTAAGGAAAAATTAATGCAGGATAGCACTTAACGGTTGTTCAGGCTTCAGGTTTAATCTTACTCTGATAAATACCAGTTGAGCTCTAACTGGACCTCTCTGAACCTCAGTTTCCTCTTCTGTTATAAAGGAATACTAATGTGTATACATAATTTCCTGTATATTATGATGTTTTGACATCATAAGAAACCATTCTGGCTGCAGAGAGACTGCCCCCTCCCTGGTCTAGCTGATTCTTAGAGATGGCAAAGGGCCCAGCCTGGAGCATGACTTTGATATGCAAACTAACCTTTCCAGAGCCCTATCTCTTCTATCTGGTGCATATTCAATCCACCCCAGAGGCAATATTCCTCAGCTTTAATCATCCCAGGGCCAGGTGCCAGGAACTAGGGATCACCCTTACAGGTCAGAGCCAACAGACTATATTTCAACTTGCCAGTCCTAAACCGTTTACCCTGTCCTGCCTTGCCTTTTGCGTGATCACCTCAACAAAGTAGCCTAAGTGCTCCCCCCACCCCAATTCCTGTCTTCTGTCTTCTAACCACCCTGTTTTCTTCCCATTGGCCTTGCTTGGTGTGCCTCCTGCCTCTAGGACCTGTGAGTATAATAAACCTTGTTTCTTCCTGACTATCTCATTAAAGAATATAAAACAACCAACATGTGTCTTGCAGAGTTACTGTGAAAATATAATGCCATCATTACGGTCCCTAGTATGGAGAAAACCTTCAATGAACAGTTGCTGTTAGGAAAAGTAAGCCTAACAAAGGAAGTATTAATATAATTCCATCATTAATGATCTGGACCACCGTCCATGCTCATACTTTATCTGAATATAAAGCTTTGGAGTGTCTGCACCTCTGTCTCTTGACACAGCATCTGAGATAGAAAGGAATGCTGGACCATTTCTGCATTCTTATGAACACGTCTTTTTTTTTTTTTTTTTTTTTTTTTTGCCACAGGGATTTCCTGTCTCTTACTCTCATAGAGGCTGGAAGCAGAGGCTCCTGTCTTTCAACAACAGGTATGAATTCTGCCAACAGTCTAGCCAACTAAAGCTTCCAGAGAAGGAGGGATTCACCTGGACTAGAGACATAAAGAGTTTATTATTTTTAATGAATTAAAGATAAAAGTGGAACATACCAACTCAAAAGAAGGAAACGAAAACACGGACTGGGTTTGATACCCAGGTTCGGTTTCTAGGAGCAGCACCAAATGCTCCCCATCAGGCGGGAGATGTTTTCTCAGCTCGTGTCAACCCTTGGTGCAAGCAGCTCAAGTTTCTTTATAGTCTCGGACAGAGATTTATTTTGAACAGGTATCTACTGTATAACTCTTGTGTGTGTTGTACTGTGTTATATCTATGTCCTATCCAACCTTTCAGGCGAGTCTCATCCCTCGGAGTCATTTAATTTGGTTTTGTTTTCTAAAAACAAAACAAAACCCTACAAACCTTTAAAACAGATTATGGTCACCATGCTGTTGTATGGTAGTGAGTCCATCTTTTTTCCTCATCAAAAGTAACCCCAGGATGAGCTAGGAGAAAGGAGATTAAAATCTAATAGGTCAGACATAAGCTATTATATATAGAATGGATAACAACAAGGCCCTACTGTATAGGACAAAGAACTGTATTCAGTATCCTATGATAAACCATAACAGAAAAGCATATTTAAAAAAGAATGTATATATATAAAACTGAATCACTTTGCTACACAGCAAAAATTAATACAACATTGTAAACCATCTATACTTCAAATTTTTAAAATGTAAAAATAAATTTACAGATAAGGAATAAAGTCTCCCAAGGACTTTAGTAACATTCTGGAAACTAAAGGGGTCATACAACTAAAGATTCCTCAAGTTATTGATAATGTGATTTATAACATGAAGGAATAATTTGGTCTTACTATCTGTGGTAAAAGTTTGGATCTCCTCAGGGATGTTGCTCTCCTTTCCCACTGACCTACCTATCTGTGTCTTTAAAATTTATTTTCTCCACTGAAAGTTTGACAAGCTGTTTGGAACATTATCACATTTATTATTTTTCGGAAATATTCATGCTGCTTGAAATATGAAGAGTATGAAGAGTAAGTTGGCAGGCGGATTCTTTACCACTGTGCCACCCAGGAAGCCCCTTTTCTTCTTCATGCAAATGCCAGTTCTGAGAGACTGGACCCTGAGTAGAGCCTTCCACAGATGTGTGGGTCATGGGAAGAAATATTAGAGTTCAGAGCTTGCTGAGGTAAACCTGGTAAACCAGCAATCCTTTCCCCTCCAGGGGTTGTTTCTGAATCTCAAAGAGGTATATTCCAAGAACAAGAGTGTGCTGGATGGGTAGAGACTAGCCTCACAAAGACCAGAGCCTGATTGCCTAGGTGATCTGTGTCTGCTACTCCTCTAGCACAGCTGCTTTCCAGAGGCAAATCAAATCCTTTCTGGAGGGAGATAACATCACCTATGACCACAAATTATCTCTGAATGTCTTATTGCAAAATCTAGCAATCAATTAAAAAGTATCAAGCACATAAAAAGATGAGACTCAAAGGAAAAGAGAAAACGACAGAAATGGGCTTATAGGGAGTATGGACTTGAGTTATTCAGTAAGAATTTTTGAAATTAGGATTAACACATTTAAGAAATTAGAAGGCCAGAATGATAAAACTGGGAGAGAATAAGAAATGAAGATAAAAGCTAAAGAAACAATTCTAGAATTCAAAACACAATGATTGATATTAAGAGTTCAGTGAATAGGTTTAAATAACGATTAGATACAGTTGAAAAAGAATCGGGTAAGTGAGAAGCAAACATCTAGGTTGAATCATGGAGCGACAAAAGGATGGAAAATACACAAAAGAGTATGAGTGACATCAGGGACAGGTGAAAAAGTCTAAAATATATGGAACTGTAAACCCAGAATGAGAGAGAGACAGAACGACAGAAAGAATGGGGCAGAGAAAAGGTATGCAGAGATGATGACTCAGAATTTTCCAAAATTTCTGAAAAATATCAAGCCAGATTTAAAATGCATCATGAACCCCAAGTAGGATGTTATAAAGGAAACCATATCTAGATGATACTGGTAAGATCAGAGATAAAAATCTTAAAGCAGTTAAAGATACAAAAAGTTTAATGGCTATACTTACTTCCTTTCCTAGGGTGGGGCTAAGAGGAGAGTTTTGTGTGGGGGCCTGTACAGAACATAGGCATTGAACTTGGCTTTGCTTTACTCTGTGTTTCTGTCCATTCATTGCCAGTTATACTTAGGGGACACTGAAGCAGCATTCCTGTTTCAAAATCCTTACAGCATTTTCTTATGACAGTGGATATTCACTTGGAACTTAAATTCTGCTCTGCACCGTATATATAACTAGGTTTGAGCACTTATGATGGGGTGGGTGAGTGCATGCTTAGTTGCTAAGTCATAGTCAACTCTTTGTGACCCCAAGGACTGTAGCCCATCAGGTTCCTCTGTCCATGGGATTTTCCAGGCAAGAATACTGGAGTGGGTTAATGTTTCCTTCTCCATATGATGAGGTAGATCCCATTATGATGCCCAATTTTAGGTAAGCAAACCAGGGCTTGGAAAAGTTGTCATGTGGCTCAGGTCAGAGGGCTAGTAAGAAGTAAAGCCTGACTTCATGACTCTTGCTTCCCTCACCTATGTTATCCAGTGGAAAGTGTAAACTTCCGATGGGAGATTACAACCCAACTTTCCAGTCTCTCTCATACCGCTTATCCTCAACTTGCTCAAGTAATACTAACAACCCTCCCAATGATGACTGACTTTCTTGAGCACGTACAATATACCAGCACTCATTTACTTCTCACATCCTCCTTGTGAGGTAGGTAGTAGTATTCTCCCATTTTACATATTAAAACACTGAGGCACAAAGAGGTTAAGTAACTTGCAAGGTCCACAGCTGTTCAGTGGTGAAGCTGGAATCCAAAAGTAGGCAGTTTGGGACTTCCCTGATGGTCCAGAGGTTAAGAATCTGCCTGCCAAAGCAGGTGCCACCGGTTCAATTCCTGGTCCAAGAAGATTCCTGGACCAGGAATCTTCATGTGGAGCAGCAAAGTCTGTGTGCCACAGCTACTGAGCCCAAGTGCTGCAACTGCTGAAGCCCATGTGCCTCGAGTCTGTGCTCTGCAACAAGAGAAGCCACCACAATGAGAAGCCTGTGCACCACAATGAAGAGTAGCTCCCACTCCCCACAACGAGAGGAAGTCCATGCAAAGCAATGAAGACCCAGTACAACCAAAATAAATAAATGAATAAGGAAAGAATTAAAAAAAAAAACAACTAGGCAGCTTGGCTTCAGAGCCTGTTGCCAACCACCATGTTTCCTGCTCTTTGTGCATGCGTGCTCAGTCACGTCTGACTCTTTGTGACCCTACAGACTGTAGCCCACCAAACTCCTCTGTCTATGGGATTTCCCAAGCAAGAATACTGGAGTGGGTTGGCATTTCCCCCTCCAGGGCATCTTCCTGACCCAAGGATCAAAACTGAATCTCTTGCGTCTCCTGCTTGGCAGGTGAATTCTTTCCCACTGGGTCACCTGGAAAGCCTTACTATTATTCATTAACAGAAGTAGAGGGAAAGAGAGTGTACTGTGTCCACTAGGACAAGGTTGGAAGCATCATAATTGTGGCTGTTAAAACAGCACACACCTTGGCTATGAATGACCTTATTTGTAGAGACATCAAGAAAAGGCAAATGATCTCACAGGAAACTTCAAGCTAATCCATTAGGCTTTGGGGCATTTTTCAGAACCTATGCGGTCATGTGTATTTTCCCCACAAGGAGAATTTTTAACTCATCTCTTTACCACAATTATTTTTATCACATATATTTCATTCTCCTATTTGTATTTATCTCCCCAAGTTCATTTTACTTTTACCCATCCCTTAGGTTGGGGCTTCCTAGGTGGCACACGGGTAAAGAACCTGCCTCTCAATGCAGGAAATGCCAAGAGACATGGGTTTGATCCCTGGGTTGGGAAGATCCCCTGGAGTAGGAACTGGCAACCCATTTCAGTATTCTTGCCTGGAAATCCTATGGACAGAGGAGCCTGATGGAGTACAGTCCATGGGGTCACAAAGAGTTGGACATAACTGAGCAACTGAGTGCACACATCCCTTAGGTAAAAGGTAAATGAACTGGCTTCACACCAAAAATAGTCCTTTGCTGGATCCCAAATAAGTTGAAGCTGGACAAGAATGCTAAGACCCCCAGCTCTTGTTTATCAACCTTTAGAAGGAGAAAATCACCATGACAAGAACAGGCCTACTGCTCAGGGAAGACGGTAAATGTTAACAGATGCCAGGAGGAGACAAAGCTAGTCAATAGCCACCGTTCTACTTCTTCAGGGAAAATGAAGCATGTTCACATTGAAAAGAGTAGGGCAAATGTAAAGTGAGTCATAAATTTTACAACGCACTCTCTATAAAGGAATTAAATTACAAATTACGATGGTATGATTTCCTCCAAGGCCATATACATCTAATCCAATACTGTAATTAACATTGAGTTTTAAATGTCGCTAGTCTCAGAAGAGTAGATCCACAAGTCTTGGGTGGAAGTATTTCAGAGAGGATGTCGTTATCAAATACTCCCTTGCTGTCAATGGAGTCAGACATGTGGAATTTCTAAAACAGGAAAGCTTCACTCGTGGTCTTGGGGCTCATTTGGTTGCAAGGAACACAACCTCACTCTGGCTACTTCACATTAAAGAAGATTTATTATACAGAAGCTCCTCACGGAATTAAAGACAGGAAGGACAGTCGAGCCCCGTCGGGAATTAGGCTTGGAAACTGAAAAGGCTTTGGGGCTATGCAGCTGTTCTGGGGCTGCACGTTCTCTTGCCCGCATATTTCTGTTTCCCCTGCCTTGTCCAGCCTCTCCCTGCAGACTGGCTCTCTGCGTGAGCACCACACACACACGGCTGTTAATAGTTGCCACAGCCTCTCATTCCACCGGACCTTGAAGCCCTAGTCACCACCAGCACATGACCTCCCAGCCTGTGTCTCTCAGTTCAAATTCTCAAGAGAAAAATAATCAGACTGGTCTGGTTCATGGATCACCTAATCAAGGAGGGTTGGGTTTATTTGGTATAAACATAGGAAAGATAGGCTCAGAGCTTTAGTCGGCCAAGGGATAGAGGGGTTCTTCAAGAAGAGAACCAGGAAGAATCTCAAAATGTGTCCCTAATCACTATGATCTGGACCTAGGGTTTCAGTGTCCTGGAACCCTCTCAGTATCTTAAACAACTACCAAGGACAAGTTCAAATACTGGGACAGGCTTTGGGGGGAAAAAAGCAATTAAAATGGAAAAAATAGTATATAAATATATGTAAATTATTCCCCACCAAATGAGATTTAAGCTCATGAATTACTCTCCATCAATTAAATGAATGAGATGGTTGGATGGTATCATCGACTCGATGGACATGAGTTTGAGCAAGCTTTGGGAGTTGGTGATGGACAGGAAAGCCTAGCGTGCTGCAGTCCGTGGGGTTGTAAGGAGTCAGATATGACTGAGCAACTGAACTGAACTGAACTGAATGAAGCAAAATTCTAAAACTGAAATAAAAACTTTTAGTGACACATTTGATCATTAACTGAAGATTTTTAGGACAAATACCAATGGAGTTGTGTACCTAAGATCAACATAATGTGATACATTAGGCAGACAATATCCAATATCCAGGTATATGTAATAAATATTGATCAATACATGATTTTAAAGCAAAATGCTTTATTGTGCTATAACTTGACTGAAACAATATGAACATTTCAGAAGCGTCATCAGAGGGTAACATTTTTCATTTTTTCTCTGATACCTTCACCTATCTCCATTGGAGTTCACTTCTAAACCAGAGCAGGGCCTGGATTAAGAAGCTCCTAGACAGACAGCTTCTGTTGCCACCATCATCCCAACAGAATCAAAGCCAGAGCCAAATACTAACCCCACACAGATTTGGGGGCCAGACAGAGGGGACTTCATGGAATGTAACCAGCTGGTTTGACTTCAAATTCCCTGGGCCATTGTTTCAGGATTAGAATTTCTCTGGCAGTGGAATAGTTTAATACCAAAATATTCTCATTTTTGAATTCTGAATTTTTTTAATAGTCTATTTTCAACTAAATATTTAAAATATTTAATATGCAGCACTGAATATTAAAATGTTTATATTCATTGTTTAAAAAATAGTGGTAAATCCTATTCAAGCAAAAAAAATCATTTGATTATACAGTTGTAAATATTCTTTAGAAGATTTTGAAACTTGGCTTTTTTATTTTAGTTTTGCAGGTATAATTAAAATAAAATCCTTTTTTGTCTATTACTTTGATTTTGTATTCTGTTTGAAGCATGTGTGATTTTTTTTTTTGATATTTAGTTTCCATGTCACTTTGTCACTGTATTGTTATTTTGTTTGAATCCTTTTACATTAAACTTTTGTGTATTGAGTGGTTGTCATTTTTAGCTAAAATTAAAAAACAAAAGTTTCATAGTGTTCTAACACTTGAGGCTATCTTATTTTAAGTCCAACTTCAGTTTTAAATGAAACACAAACAGCATTTTTCCAGAGGGGAAAGAAAATATATCTGTAATTGATTGGCCATTGGCACTTGGCATACACTATTTATTCCTTGGCCTTTATTTGTAGAGGGGGAAATGAAGTTAGACAACGAAGTAGAATTTTTCAGTTTCTTTTCTAGAAAAAAAAATAACAACACTGGTAAGTCAGTACTATTCCTGGTTCTCAGATGAAGAACTTGAGACTTTGAGAGGTTAAGTAACTCACCCAGGGTCACATAGCTAGTAAGTGACAGAGTCTGGTTGCTAATTCAAGTGTGTCTGATTCCGAAATCCATGCTCTGTAGCACCTTGTGGCCTCATGATTCCACAGTTGTAGATCTGCAGGTATTCTTAGGTCAGAGAACAGGTATGTTTGAATTAGTTATAGCCCACTTCAGTGTAAAAGCTCCATGTTAAGTGTTATGTGTATGTAGGAGCAGGCTGGGGCCGTAGGAAGGTGATTATTTCAGTCCATCATTACAAAATTGCACACACTGTAACCTTATGACAATGCACTTTCTCTTGTAAGAGAGGAGAAAATAGCTGATAACGTAATGGCAAGAGAGCCGTGTGCAGTAAACTCTCATTAGGTGTGAATTATTATAGCTAGAGGTAGACCCACAGACGTTGCACTGTAATTACATGAAAGAAGCACCATAAAGGCTATTTCTCTTTTTTTCCCCACTCTCAATTCATTCTCAGAACACACCCCAACACCTGGTTCCCAGGACTCAGACTGCACGGTGATCACGTCATCGCCAACCCAGGACTCACAGTTACAGCTGCAGAGGCCTCCTACCCTCCCTTATCTCTAGTTTAACCCGCTGTCCCTAACCCCTGATCCTGGTCCTCTGGCCCCACTTCTCCAGACACATTTTCATAACCCTCATAGGCTACCTGGCAATATGCAAAATACTGCAGGTTCATCTGGGAGCTGCACTGGAGACCCAGCAGTACCTCTCATATCCCAGTCTCCTTACTCCCACCCAGTGGGGCCCAGGCTCCCTTGGGCCCAACGTCCTAGACCTCTGCCTCTGGTTTGCACCTCCTAGGCTATTCTATTCTCAGTGTTCTAAGATTAATGGTTATTACAGTTTGTAAAAGGAACATTGTTTTTTATTGGGGGATTCTGGAGATCTTCTTACTAGAAAAAGATCTCAAAGCCATTTATACTCTACTTGACTGGGTAAAGACTGAGAACTCAGAAGATGTCACAGCATCTTCTGTAAGTTAAGGGAGTCATGGATGGGACTAGTTAAAATCAGGACATTCCTTTGGCCTTTCAACCAAAATGTAACATCTAAGTGGCCACTGAAGTGGTGTATCAGACCCAGGAGGCTGCTGCCAGGAAATGCCTTATCTAAGCACCACCTGCGAAGGAGTCTGAGCTGTAGACTCAGGTTTTTCCTCCTGATCTCCCCTCAGAACCTCCTTTAGATTCTCTGTCACAGGCTTCCTTTTAAGAGAAAGAGCCATGCATGTCTGCTTTTGTTAGATGATAAAAAGTAGCAGTAACTGTGACAAAGACGTGATGTAGAAGCTGCAATGGAAACACTTTAAATAATTATTTTCCTTCAGTGACGAGAAAAAGAAATATTTTAAGGTAATCTAAAATTTTATATTTGTGATTTTAAGTAGTGAGGATAACTAAATTAATATAAGTAATAGATTTAGGGTTATTTCGTCTATATCCTTACAAGTTTATATGCACAAAAGTGAAAGTGAGGGTCGCTGGGTTGTGTCAACTCTTTCTGACCCCATGGACTGTAGCCTGCCAGGGTCTTCTGTCCATGGTTACTGGAGTGAGTAGCTGTTCCCTTCTCCAAGGAATCTTCCCAACCCAGGGATCAAACCCAGGTCTCCCACATTGCAGGCAGATTCTTTACCATCTGAGCTACCAGGGAAGCCCAAGAATATTGGTCAGTAGCCTATCCCTTCTCCAGCAATTCTTCCTGACTCACGAATTGGACTGGTGTCTCCGGCATTGCAGGTGGATTCTTTACCAGCTGAGCTACCAGGGAAGCCCTTATATGCACAAGTGGGACAAAAAAAATTGGGAAAAGGAATATCTCATGGAAAAATGTGGATCCCATCATTTGTTATTAAATGATTGCTTTTTGAATCTCTCCATCTATTCAAATGTTTGCTTCTATCTCTCAGTAAATCTTAGGTAGGGAATAATATGATGAATAATAATTATTATGACAGCTATACGTAAATGAGTTGGAGAATGAAGATCTGGAAAGGCGGATACTGTAGTTACCAAAGAGTACAGGGAATTGAAAAAGAAGTGAGGTTTTCAAGAACTTTAACCAAGAAAACCTCAACACGTCTTGATGATGGACCAGGCATAGAGTATGGCATTATAAATAATGAAGTGAATGCGATCCTGAATTTGAGGACTGTTCTTTGGGTAGGATCACAGTAGTGGCAATGTTAAGACTGGCCTGGATCTAATTGTCTTGATCCTGACTCTTCACCCTGAATCCATCTAATTACAGATTGCAGATGAGGACAGGGAAGTCAGCTTTCATGATGCAGTAGTTTGTCATTTTCTCCAGGTGGCAAAACTAACTTCTGTTCAATTCCTACACCTTCACTTAAGGGAGAGAAGCCTGAGATGTGAGAGCTCTGAGGAGAAATGGGAAGAAAATAATGGATTCCCTGGCAAGCCTTGTCCCCAGGAATCCTGCACAAGCATATGCCAAAGGAGGTTATAACCCTTCTCATAGGCTGATAGTTGTTAAATTTGATATTAAGGTCAATTAGATTGTATAAAGATAAAGGTCCTTTCTTGGAGAAACTCCACTGAGCCCTTGAGCTCATGTTGCCTTATGCAGCAATCCTTCTTCCTCATCCCGGTCTATCTGGTATATATAGACCAGATATATCTACCTGGTATAAATATCTCCTGACTTAGCCCGAGCTACTGGGAACAATTCTTCATTCTCACTCTGTTACTTAGGAAAAAACTGTGGGTAGGAAGTAAATCCCAGTAGACACACTAAACGACTCCCCTCCAAACTCATGCTGGTGAGACTCATACTTATACTTACATTGTTTGGGAGACACACAAACACTCACAGATAGTTTGGAAAGAAGGAGAATTTGATGTTAAAATTCATAATTAGCTAACTGCTCAAATACTCCAAGGGATGGCTTATATGAATATTGGTGAAAGAATGCCTAGATATAACTCGTGAGCTAATGAGTTAGGGTACTATTTAAAACATTATGGCTCTCAGTTTTCTCCAAATTAATACAGCAGATGCTCAGAAATGCAATTTTAAAAAGATTAGATGAGTTGCACTGTAGTTTTGAAAGTAGTGTCCATACATAGTAAAATAAGTAATTAAAGCAGCACAATACAATACACAATTAAAATAAGACACTGTTCTCCTTTCCTGCCCCCTCAGTCCTACTCCCCAGAACTAACTGTATCAGCCATGCAGGCTTTCTCAGAAAGCAACAGGAACCCCTAACAATGGAGGCTGTTATTGATTTACGTGAAATTCAGCGGTAGGTGGTATCGGGTTTGGTTCTGTAGTTTGCGACATAATCAAGAAGCCACGCTTGCTTCACAGTGTACCAGAAATGTTGCATCCTGTTGTCACAGGAGGCTAATACAGCTCTAGGTAGTGCATTCTCAACTGAAAGATTGCTATGCAGGAAGGAATGGGGTAGAAGCAAAAAGAGCTTTCTTCTCATGCACGCCCTCATTTTCTGAGGAGGGAAATCCTCCTAGCAACCTTAAGCAGACTTCCTCTCAGCTCTCATTCCCAAACAAGAACTGGCTCCTATCCCTAAACCCACCATGGACAGAAGAGAATGAGACCCATGACTGATTTAGGTTCATTGTAACTCCTCCCCTGGGTTGGCACATGGCTGCCTCAACAAAATCAGTGTTCTGTTGGCGAGACAGAAAGGCAATGGCTATTGGGCAGGCCACCAGTGATGACCATAATAAAAATGATCAACTGGGTTGTAATATCTGCCCAGAAATTTTCTTTATTATGTATTTAAGTAAATATACTGTTAGTACTATGTAATGTATAATTATATAGGTATGCCATATACATGATCACGTACATGTTTATATGTGTATGCACAAAAACATCCACACATGATACTTGCCTAAGTATCTTACATTTTTAGATAAATGAAGTACTCTATGCATAGTGCTTTGCATATAACTAGCACATAGTCGGCTTTCCTGGTGGCTCAGATGGTAAAGAATCTGCCCTCAATGCAGGAGACATGGGTTTGATCCTTGGGTTGGGAAAATATCTTGGAGAAGGAAATGGCAACCCACTCCAGTATTCTTGCCTGGAGAATCCCATGGACAGGGGAGCCTGGTGGGTTACAGTCCACAGGGTTGCAAAGAGTCAGACATGATTGAAGCAACTTAGCACACACACACACACACACACTTTTAAAAAAGAATGTGGATCATTTTCTAGCAAACACTAAATTTTGTTTTACTAGTACTTTAAAAAATTATGCCAGCGCCTTTATTTTGGGCTGTTGAATATTCTTGAGGATATTAGCTGCATAGTTCCTTTTAAGAGAGATAAGAATTACCGTGGTCAGCAGTAAATTCCATTTAAAAATAGTGAAATAATTTTGTGAGTAACAGCTAGGTGACCAAATGTTTACTTTCTGATGACTATCTAGCCACAAATATTTTCTAATCATGTTAGTATGCAGGCAGAAGTAAGAAGTTAGATATTAAACATTTTTTGGTGTATTTGCACAAAATATTTTGTTAGCAAATGAATTTTACATTATTGACAGGCTTTTTTGCCTTTTCATACTGTTCACACTGATGCTGAAGCTGAAATTTCAATACTCTGGCCACCTGATGCAAAGAACTGACTTACTGGAAAAGACCCTGATGCTGGGAAAGATTGAAGGCAGGAGAAGGGGACGACAGAGGATGAGATGGTTGGATGGCATCACCGACTCTATGGACATGAGTTTGAGTAAGCTCCAGGAATTGATGATAGACAGGGAAGCCTGGTGTGCTGCAGTCCATGGGGTCACAAAGAGTCGGACATGACTGAATGACTGAACTGAACTGACAGGCTTTTTGCAAGAAAAAAAAGCCTTCTCTACTATTTGCCTAATTTATGCTGCACAGAAAACATGAGAGTCGTCTGAGAAATTCTTATTGGAAGAGAAAGGCATTATAGATGATTTGTATGTGTGCTAAGTCACTTCAGTTGTTTCTGACTCTTTGAGACCCCATGGACTGTAGTCTGCCAGGCTCCTCTGTCCATGAGATTCTCCAGGCAAGAACACTGGAGTGGGCTGCCTTTCCCTTCTCCAGGGGATCTTCTCAACCCAGGGCTCAAACTCATGTCTCCTAGGTCTCCTGCGATGGTAGGTGGGTTCTTTACCACTAGCACTACCATAGATTCTTTAAGTAAAAGCAAAACATTTTCTTCAAGTATTTGACATAATTAGATGCAAATCTGTGGGAGAAAAGGGAGCAGAGGAGGGCAGTCTCCTTAGTTATCTCTGAAATTGTGTCCTGAACAAGAGTCTCAGGTAGGTGAGTACTGTAATGAGTCTTGGCTTCAAGTTGTCTTTCCATTGACCTCTTATAGTCCTTAAGGCCAAGTTGTAAAATGGCTTGTATTTAAGGTAAAAACTGTATCTTTCAATCCAAAATATATAAATAGCTCATGCAACTCAATATATAAAAAAAAAAAAACTCAATCAAAAAATAGGCAGAAGACCTAAGTAGATATTTTTTCCAAAGAAGACTTACAGATAGCTAACAGGCACATGAAAAGATGCTCAACACCACTAATTATTAGAGAAATGAACATCAAAACCACAATGAGGTACCACCTCATACCAGTCAGAGTGGGCTATCAACAAAAAAAACCCCCAAAACCACAAATAGCAAATGTTGAAGAGGATATGAAGGAAAAGGAACTGTTGTACTCTGTTGGTGGGTGGGCATATAAATTGGTGTATCCACCATGGAAAAACAGTATGGAGTTTCCTCAAAAAACTAAAAATCGAACTACCATATGATCCACAATTCCACTTCTGAGTATGTATGCAGAAAAAAATGAAAACACTAATTCAAAAAGATACATGTACCCCAGTGTTCACAGCAGCACTATGTACAATAGCTAAGCTATGGAAGCACACCAATTGCCCACCAACAGATGAACTGATAAAGAAGATGTGGTATATACATATATACAGTTGGAATATTGCTTAGTCATTAAAAAGAATGAAACTCTGCCATTTGCAGCAACATAGATGGACTCTGATATTATGCTTAGTGAACTAAGTTAGAAGAAGAGAAATACTGTATGATATCACTAATATGTAGAGTAAAAAATAATACTAATGAATGTATATGTAATGTGCATGGACTCACAGACATGGAAAACAAACTAGTAGTTACCACTCGGGAGAGGAGTAATTTAGGGGTATAGAATTAAAAGATACAGACTACTATGTATAAAATAGATAAGCAACAAGGCTATATTGAATTGAACAAGGAATTATAGCTATTGTAATAACTTTTAATGGAGTATAATCACTAAAAACACTAAATCACTATACTGTACACTTAAAATTAATATAGTAAATCAACTATAATTTTAAAAAATCTTTAGCCATGTTGGCATTTTAACACACCACATGCACAGAAAAACTGTATCTTTTAGTTCCCCTTTCTCCTCGTTTCTCATCATTTGTCCTAAAATAGATTGCTAAGTATGAAAATATGATTATACACAAATTATTTAATGTCTAAGACTTCATGTTTTTCTACTTACAAAGCAAGTGGGTTGAATTAAATAATGGCTAAAATTTCCCCCAGGTCTAAAATTCCAAGTTAAAATCAGTGATTTGAGAAGTTATTGGTCATCAGAATCAACTGGAGCCCTTACAAAAATACAGGTTCCTGGATTCAACCTTCAGACATGTTGATTTATTCATTCATCAAATGATTATGGCAGGCCTTGCATTACATCCTGGATACACAGTGATGAATGTAACAGATATAGTACCACCTTGCCCCAGCCTCTACAGAAGAACTGAGATTGAGGCCAGTAATCTATGTTTTAAAAATGCTGTCCAGGCAATTCTGACAAGTGGACAGTTTAGAAGAGCAATTTTTCAGACCAACTGCAAACAAGAGACATTTCTGGGGGACTGTTCTAATTCTATTTGGGATGAACTCAGATTCACCCTCTAGAAACACTTCTATATGAAAAAATCTTTAGCTTCTCCAAAGTGTGTGTGTATATCGTAGATTGAAACATAAATGTTAACAAGAAGAAAACACACACACCAGTTGTAGTTACAGAATGATAGTATGGGTGAGATTTTAGCAAATTAACATTGCTAATTCATACACTAACTACAGACACCAGCACAAGTTATAAAAATAATATTTGATTTGAAATTTTGAGAGTTAAAGCTCAGATGCTTATGCAAATAAGTGAAGATCTTTGAAGAATTTTAAAGCCTTACCTTATGTCCAATAGTTTGAAATATGCTTAACTGTTTGACTTAATGACCAATGAATGTTAAGATTTACAAATAGACAATTTATGTTTGCTCTGATCATATGACTCTATTTTCCTTTAAATAACACCAGACTTAGAATTTACCAAAAATGAAATTAATGAAAGAATCCCTGTTTCTGTGCCACTAAATTATAAAACAATCTGACCTAACTCCGGGAAGTTAGGTAATTCTAGGAGGCCATATAGAGAAGGCAATGGCAACCCACTCCAGTACTCTTGCCTGGAAAATCCCGTGGACAGAGGAGCCTGGTAGGCTGCAGTCCATGTATGGGGTTGCAAAGAGTCAGACACGACTGAGTGATTTCACTTTCACTTTTCACTTTCATGCATTGGAGAAGGAAATGGCAACCCACTCCAGTGTTCTTGCCTGGAGAATCCCAGGGATGGGGGAGCGTGGTGGGCTGCCATCTGTGGGGTCGCACAGAGTCGGAACATGACTGAAGCGACTTAGCAGCAGCAGCAGGAGGCCATAAGGATAAATGTTAACAAAGGAAAAATGAATAGTCAACCTTTAATTGTTTCATTTTTAAGTTAGTCAGACTCTTTATCACAAGTTTTTTTCCCCCATCAACATCTACATTCCAATATGGCCATTAAAAAAGAAAAAGATAACATTTAAAGCAGTCCATGTCTACTCATTGTAGTTTTTTTGTATCAATCAGGGTTCCAGCAGGTGGTTCAAATGAAGAGGTTTTACTGCAGGGATCACAAGCAGGTGAAGGCTGGGGGAAGGGAATAAGGAAGGGATGTGAGAAGACAGTTTGGTTCAGTCGCTCAGTCGTGTCCGACTCTTTGTGACCCCATGGACTGCAGCACGCCAGGCTTCCTTGTCCATAACCAACTCCTGGAGCTTACTCAAACTCATGTCCATAGAGCTGATGATGCCATCCAACCATCTCATTCTCTGTTATCCCCTTCTCCTCCTGCCTTCAATCTTTCCCAGCATCAGGGGCTCTCTTCCAATGAGTCAGTTCTTCGCATCAGGTGGCCAAAGTGTTGGAGTTTCAGCTTCAGCATCGGTCCTTCCAATGAATATTCAGGAGTGATTTCCTTTAGGATGGACTGGTTGGATCTCCTTGCTGTCCAAGGGACTCTCAAGAGTCTTCTCCAACACCACAGTTCAAAAGCATCAATTATTCGGCACTTAGCCTTCTTTATAGTCCAACTTTCACATCCAAGGAGGTGGTTAGTGTGGAGGAAATAAGGAAAACCCCCAGACTCTTTAAGAAGACAGTTTATAGTGGGTGTTTACAGCTCTGCGGCATGCTTCATGCATAGACTATTTACTTTGTGGATCAGGGACTGTCTTCAAATCCAAATTCTGTTTTTGGTTCCAAACAACTTTTTATTTTCTGTTTTTACCAAACTCTACCTGCAAGAATTACATGTTTTTGTGCTGCCTCCTCCTCTCATTAGTTATTATATTATTAGTAGTAAATTGTAATCAAAGAGTCAAATCTAAAACAAAAAAGATATTTTGGATTAACTGTAAATTGCTCCTTCAATTTAGGAAGGATAATCCAGAATTTTATTTTGGTGATTAAAATAATAGAATTAAATCATAATTCAGCTTATGCATACATTCCCTCTTATTATGGGGAGTTGGCCACATGGTTACAGAACCTCCATCATTAGCGTGGGTGTGGGCCTGAGTCAACACTCACACAAAAGCTTGTCTCCTTGAATGCCTGAGTAATTGAAAATGCCATGACACATTTTATAAATTCAACAAGGAAAAGAGTAATCATTGTTAATGTTGCTGCAAACCTGGAGGAAAAATTGGCTTTGATAGGCTGCAAGATGAAACGACAGCAGCTCAAATGTCATCGTCTAAAGGAGGACAACCAGAGTTAGGCTAGCTGCCACTCTTGTGACTTCACAAAAGGTTACCCAGAAGGGATGGCACCCTCTGCAGGAAGCAGAAATGTCGTTGCCAGGACCTGATGTTCTCAGAATGCAGTGATATGAAAAACCAAAGGCAACTTGATCCAGAATTTGATAGATTGCTCACCATATAAAATGATCTATACATCTGGAAAGAAAGAATACCTTTCCCAAGAAAACACTCGAAAAAGAGCACTGGAACACTAGTATCAAAAAGAAAATGCTAGTTACTAGTTTTAAAGGCAAAATTTCCAAATTCTTTTTGTCATGTGTAAAAGTCACCAAAGGTAGAAGGCAGAGGGTGGGCAGTAGGAAAGCCCATTCAATTCCATTCTATTTGGAAGTTTAAAATTTAAGGTAGATTTTGGCCACATGTATATTTACAATTATTTTCAAGTAACCGTAGCGGACTTTATTTCACAATTATTTCATTGTGAAATAATTACATTGTGAAAAGTTTAAGGCTTGATTCTGTTTGTAGCAAGTATGTTTCCCATTTTTTAAAAATACTTCCATCCTTCACTCCCTTCCAAGAACTCAATGGCTTCTCACTGCCAATAAGACTGTCACATGATAATGTATTTAGAAACTAGTTTGTGGTTTGGTTCTCTTTACCCAAATAGATTCAATAGGTTCTCTTTACTACAAATAGATTCAAGGGATTAGATCTGATAGATAGAGTGCATGAACAACTATGGATGGAGGTTTGTGACATTATACAGGAGGTGGTGATCAAAACCATCCCCAAGAAAAAGAAATACAAAAAGGCAAAATAGTTGACTGAGGAAGCATCACAAATAGCTGAGAAAAGAGAAGCGAAAGGCAAAAGAGAAAAAGAAAGATATACCCATCTGAATGTAGAGTTCCAAAGAATATCAAAGAGAGATAAGAAAGCCTTCCTAAGTGAACAATGCAAAGAAATAGAGGAAAACAATAGAATGGGAAAAACTAGAGATCTCCTCAGGAAAATTAGAGATACCAAGGGAGCATCTCATGCAAAGATGGGCATAATAAAGGACAGAAACAGTATGGACCTAACAGAAGCAGAAGATATTAAGAAGAGGTGGAAAGAATACACAGAAGAACTATACAAAAAAGATATTCATGACCCAGATAACCACGATGGCTCACATCTAGAGCCAGACATCCTGGAATGTGAAGTCAAGTGGGCCTTAGGAAGCATCACTACGAACAAAGCTAGTGGAGGTGATGGAATTCCAGTTGAGCTATTTCAAATCCTAAAAGATGATGCTGTGAAAGTGCTGCACTCAATATGCCAGCAAATCTGGAAAACTCAGCAGTGGCCACAGGACTGGAAAATGTCAGTTTTCATTCCAGTCCAAAAGAAGGGCAATGCCAAAGAATGTTAAAACTACCACAATTGCATTCATCTCACATGCTGGCAAAGTAATGCTCAAAATTCTCTAAGCCAGGCTTCAATAGTACATGAACCGAGAACTTCCAGATGTTCAAGCTGGATTTAGAAAAGGCAGAGGAACCAGAGATCATATTGCCAGCATCTGTTGGATCATAGCAAAAGCAAGAGATTTCCAGAAAAACATCTACATTGACTACACTAAAGCCTTTGACCGTGCTGCTGCTGCTAAGTCACCTCAGTCGTGTCCGACTCTGTGCGACCCCATAGATGGCAGCCCAGCAGGCTTCGCCGTCCCTGGGATTCTCCAGGCAAGAACACTGGAGTGGGTTGCCATTTCCTTCTCCAATGCATGAAAGTGAAAATTGAAAGTGAAGTCGCTCAGTCGTGTCCGACTCATAGCAACCCCATGGACTGCAGCCTACCAGGCTCCTCCATCCATGGGATTTTCCAGGCAAGAGTACGGGAGTGGGGTGCCATTGCCTTCTCCCTTTGACTGTGCAGATCACAACAAACTGTGGAAAAGTCTTAAAGAGATGGGAATAGCAGACCACCTGACCTGCCTCCTGAGAAATCTGTATGCAGGTCAAGAAGCAACAGTTAGAACTGGACATGGAACAATGGACTGATTCCAAACTGGGAAAGGATTATGTCAAGGCTGTATATTGTCACCCTGTTTATTTAACTTATATGCAGAGTACATCATGAGAAATGCTGGGCTGGAGGAAGCACAAGCTGGAATCAAGATTGCTGGGAGAAATATCAATAACCTCAGATATGCAGATGACACCACCCATATGGCAGAAAGTGAAGAGGAACTCAAGAGCCTCTTGATGAAGGTGAAAGAGAGTGGAAAAGGTGGCTTAAAATTCAACATTCAAAAAGCTAAGGTCATGGTATCCAGTCCCATCACTTCATGGCAAATAGGTGGGGAAACAAGGGAAACAGCGAAAGAGTTAATTTTCTTAGGCTCCAAAATCACTGCAGATGGTGACTGCAGCCACGACATTGAAAGATGCTTGCTCCTTGGAAGAAAAACTATGACAAACCTAGACAGCGTATTAAAAAGCAGAGACATTACTTTGTCAACAAAGGTCTGTCTATTCAAAGGTATGGTTTTTCCAGTAGTCATGTATGGCTGTGAGAGTTGGACCATAAACAAGGCCATAAACAATGCCAAAGAATTGATTCTTTTGAAATGTGGTGTTGGAGAAGACTCTTGAGAGTCCCTTGGACTGCAAGGAGATCAAACCAATCAATTCTAAAGTAAATCAATCCTGAATATTCATTAGAAGGACTGATGCTGAAACTGAAGTTCCAATACTTTGGCCACCTGATGTGAAGAGCTGACTCACTTAGAAAAGACCCTGATGCTGGGAAAGATTAAAGGCAGGAGGAGAAGGGGACAATGAAGGACAAGATGGTTTGGGTGGTATCACTGACTCAATGGACATGAGTTTGAGCAAGCTTCAGGAGATGGTAAAGGACAGGGAAGCCTGGCGTGCTGCAGTCCATGGGGTTGCAAAGAGTTGGACACGACTGAATGATTGAACAACAACCCAAACCCATGTATTACCCTCCAACTCCACATACACACACAAATGACCAAGTTTGTATTTTTTCTTTTCTCTTTTTGGCATAAGGGTTTGTTCAGGGCCTAAAACAGATACAGCTTGAAAATAACCCTCTTTCTATCTTTTTTGAAAGCCTGAATTCATTGCTAACGCAGAGCTATTTATCAAAGCCAAGGAGGGGAGGAGAGGAAAACCTCTGAGGAAGGCATTCATTGGTGAGAGGAGAATTTTCTCCAGACTCATTTTCCAGTCAGTGAGTTCTTTGAAGAGAAGAACCCTCTACTCCACTCTCTAGAAGTGACCTGAGTTCAGAGGGAAGAGTTGCGTACCTTTCCTCATGGGGATGGACCTCAGGCCTTGTGATGCCCAGTGGAGCAACAAGGGAAGATTTTTCTCAATTTTAAAACTAGCATTAAACTCCTTAGCAATATGTCATTGACAACACATGACAACGTAAGAATCTTTGGTGAGGAGGGTGTGTGGTACACAGTCCGAAGAATCATATGCTATTTCAGATCTTACTATTACTAGCTACTGTTAAGAATAAATTTGGTATCCTTAGTTCACTCTTCTGTAAAATGAGGTGTTAAAACCCATCAGGCAACGTCGTGAAAATAAGACATTATGAACAACATATGGCACAAAATCAATAGAAATAAATGACTTAGACTTAACTCTAGGGTGTTAGGAAATTGTTTCTCTCACACACAAAATTCCCTTAGACAACAGTATTTACTAAATTCCCCATCCTTTCCAAAAAAAAAAACCTTTGGGTTAGTTTTTCATTTATTATTATTGTGGGAAGAACTAATGTGAGATCTCCCCTTTTAACAAAATGCTAAGTGCACCATGCAGCATCGTTAACCATAGGCACAATATTATTCACCACAGTTTTAGACCTCACTCATCTTGCATAACAGAAACTTTGTATCCAGGACCAGCAGCCCTCATTTTGCCTCCTCCCTAGCCCCTAGCAACCATGACCCTGTTCTCTTGTTTCTGTGAGTCTGACTAGTTTAGATAGCATATATATGTGAGATCATTCAGTATTTGTCCTTCTGTGACCAGCCTATCGGCACTTGGTACAATGTCCTCAAGTTCACCATATCACAGACTTTCCTTCTTTTTTAAGGCTGAATAATATCGATATCACATTTTCTTTATCTATTGATGGACATTTAAGTTTCTTCCAATGCAATAGTTTGGCTATTGTAAATAACAGTGCAATGAACATGCAAGTGTAGCTATCTCTTTGAGTTACTGATTTCATTTCTTTCTACACCAAGTGGGATTGCTTGATCATATGGTAGTTCTATTGTAATTTTTTGAGGAAACTGTACTGATTCTGTAAAGGCCACCAATGTTGTACAATGGTTCCAATTTCTCTGCACTTGCCAACACTTAGCTTTTTCTTTTTTTTTTGGATAATAGCCATCCTAACATGTCTAGGGTGATATTTCATTGTGTTGAGTCAGTTCTGTGAACTGCCATTTCTTTTAGACCATTCTATAAGCCTTCAAAAGAACAAATAAACAATATTCACCTAAAACATTAGTCCTTAACACATGTTGGATTACAAGACCTCTTGGAAAATCTGATAAAGACACAGGACTCTCTTACCAGTAAAATGCACACATAAAATAAAAAATACAAATCATTTCTTGGAATGACAGATTCTAGATACATACTTATGAACCTCAGTTTAAGGTCACTTGCCTAGATTAACTGATTCTCCAGCTTTTTTGACACCTAATAATCAAACTCCAGGATTGGCAAGCATATTCTTTAAAAAGTAGGAGGTTACATATTTTCCACCTTTGGGGGCCAGCTTCTATTCAAACTGCTCTGCATTTGTAGCACAAAAAATGCGATAGAAAATATATAAACAAATTAGCATGACTGTTTTCCAACAAAATTTTATTTGTAAAAATAGGCTGCAGGCTGGGTTTGGCCCTTGGGCTGCAGTCTGGCAATCTATGATTTAATTATTTCAAAAAGATTGAATGGATTGCACTAGTTAGGAACTGGGAAATTGAATACACACACACACATACACACACACACTATGAAGACCATACAAACCCACCATAAGGGTAGAAGCTACTATATCTCCTTTCCTCTGGAGTGCCTAAGATGGGGAAAGAAACCACAGGGATGATCTTCCTCTCCTGTCGTATTTGATAAGAATCTTTTTTATTTGCATCTGATGGCAACTGGTATCTTCTTTCAAATGTTTTGGAACATCACGAGAGCCATCCGTTGGTGCTTGCTGTCAGTGACATAAAGTCATGTGCTCAGTCGCTCAGTCATGTTTAGGTTCTTTGCAACTCCATGGACTGTAGCCCTCCAAGCTCCTCTGTCATGGGGTTTTCCTGGCAAGATAACTAGAGCAGGTTGCCATTTACTCCTCCAGGGGATCTTCCTGACCCAGGAATTGAACTTGGGTCTCCTGCATTGCAGGCAGATTCTTGACTGCTGAGCACTTTAATTTCTGACCGGAGAGATAGGATTTAATGCACATTTGTCTACACCTACATCCTACCCTGTCTTCCTAAGGACCACGTGCCTCTTTTTAGGAATCTGTTCTGGGTTCCATTCTATTCTCTATTTTCTATTACTGTTCCTAAAATTTGTTCTTGAAAAGCACTTTTGATGACATTCATAGTAAAATCCTCCAAAAGCTTTAGCAATGTGAGTATAAATTCTATACAATAAATGTCTGTACATTTAAATCAACATCATTGAAAGAAAAACTTTCAAGCATCTTGCTGATAGCTGCCAGCAAGTCCTCATGAAGAATAAACACTGTCAGACTAACCTGATATATTAGGATAAAATTCCCAAATAGATCAAGAAAAAGAGATAGTTCTAATTTATCATGGCTCTAGGAAGGTTAGGTGATTTAGTTGTATGAGGCAATAAATTTAGAAAACATGGTCCAGACAGCATAACTATTAGGTGAGAATACAAATTGCTGGAGGGTCAAAAAAATAATACAAGGTGTTTTTCAAAGTCAGTTAGGAGCCTACTTTTTTTTTTTAAGTTTTCATCACCAACCTAGATAAAGAAATAAGAAAGTCAACCCAGACAATGTCTTAGAAAAATACACTTTAGGAAAGAGATTTAAGAAGAAATGGAAAAATCTAAATATGCCAATAATCACCAAAGACATTAATAAGCAGCTTAAAATCTAATTCATATTAACCTGTCCCCAGATATACTACATGGTTTTAGAGGCCAGTGAACCAAGCATTTGAAAAAGACAATCTCTAGCTTATAAAAACAGTTCTAGAGAACAGAAACAATATTTTCCATATCAGTTAATGGTGCCAGAGTAGCCTTTATCTTGATACCTAAATCAGACCAGGATAACATCAGAAGATATTATCACATGATAATAAGACTTATGAACAAAGGTGATAAATTAAAAATAAAACATTAGTAACTAGGGAAAAAACTCATTTTGAGCAATTTAAGTTTTTTCCAAGAGTATGAGGACAGTTCAACATGAGAAAATATGATAATGGAATTAGCTTCATTAAAATAGTAAAAGGTGGGACTTTCTTTGTGGTCTTTCGGCTAAGACTCTGCGCTCCCAATGCAGGGGGCCCAGGTTTGATCCCTGGTCAGGGAATTAGATCCCACCTGCCTCAACTGAAAGATCCTGCATACCACAGTAAAGATTCTAAGTGGTGCAGCTGAGACCTGGTGCAATCAAAATTAATAAGTATTTAAAAAAATAGTAAAAGGAGGAAAATTAGATGATGACCTCAGTGGATACAGAAAAGGCATTTACTAAATCAGCAATCTATACAAGATCAAGGTGGAATTGAAGGGAACTACCTTCTTTATGGGCTTTCCAGGTGGCACCGTGAACTTCTAGATGTTCAAGCTGGATTTAGAAAAGGCAGAGGAACCAGAGATCAAATTGCCAACATCCTCTGGATCATCAAAAAAGCAAGAGAGTTCCAGAAAAACATCTACTTTATTGACTATGCCAAAGCCTTTGACTGCATGGATCACAACAAACTGTGGAAAATTCTTAGAGATGGGAATACCAGACCACCTGATCTGCCTCCTGAGAAATCTGTATGCAGGTCAAGAAGCAACAGTTACAACTGGACATGGAACAACAGACTGGTTCCAAATCGGGAAAGGAATACAAGGCTGTCCATTGTCACCCTGTTTATTTAACTTATATGCAGAGTACATCATGTGAAATGGCAGGCTAGATGAAGCACAAGCTGGAATCAAGATTGCCAGGAGAAATATCAATAACCTCAGATATGCAGATCTGCAGATTCTACCACCCTTATGGCAGAAAGCAAAGAAGAACTAAAGAGCCTCTTGATGAAAGCTAAAGAGGAGAGTGAAAAAGTTGGCTTAAAACTCAACATTCAGAAAACTAAGATCATGGCATCAGGTCCCATCACTTCATGGCAAATAGGTGGGGAAACAATGGAAAGTGTGAGAGACTTTATTTTTTTGGGCTCCAAAATCACTGCAGATGGTGACAACAGCCATGATATTAAAAGACTCTTGCTCCTTGGAAGAAAAACTATGACCAACCTAGACAGCATATCAAAAAGCAGAGACATTACTTTGTTGACAAAGGTCCATCTAGTCAAAGCTATGGTTTTTCCAGTAGTCATGTATGGATGTGAGAGTTGGACTACAAAGAAAGCTGAGTACTGAACAATTGATGCTTTTGAACTGTGGTGTTGGAGAAGACTCTTGAGAGTCCCTTGGACTGCAAGGAGATCAAACTAACCAATCCTGGTTCGATATTCAGGAAATCAGTCCTGAACATTCATTGGAAGGACTGATGTTGAAACTGAAACTCCAATACTTTGGCCACCTGATTTGAAGAACCAACTCATTGGAAAAGATCCTGATGCTGGGAAAGATTGAAGGCAGGAGGAGAAGGGGATGACAGACGATGAGATGGTTGGATGGCATCACATCACTGACGCGATGGACATAAGTTTGAGTAGGCTCTGGGAGTTGGTGATGGACAGGGAAGCCTGGTGTGCTGCAGTCCATGGGGTCGCAAAGAGTCGGACATGACTGAGTGACTGAACTGAACTGAGGTGGCACTAGTGGTAAAGAATCCACATGCCAATGCAGGAGACCCAGGAGACTTGGTTTGATCCCTGGGTTGGGAAGATCCCCTAGAGGAGGGCACGGCAACCCGCTCCAGTATTCTTGCCTGGAAAATCCCACGGACAGAGGAGCCTGGCAGGCTACAGTCCATGGGGTCGCAAACAGTTGGACACGACTGAGGCAATGCAGCATGCAGGCATGTACCTGTTTATATACACTATGCTCAGAAATAAGAAGATTGGATATTGTTAAGATGTTAATTCTTCCTCACGCAATCGCTAAATCCAATAAAGGCTTTTTCACGGAACTTAACAAATCAATGTTAAATTTTAGATGGGAAAGAGCAAAAGGGGAGGAAGAGCCAAGATTATTTTGAGGAAGAACAAGGCAGGGCTTCTCTCTGCCAGACATCAAGACTAAGAAAGCTGTAGGTAATTAAGAGAGTAATTAGCATTAATGATTCTGTTCAGATTGTTTCTGTAAAGCATTCAAAATTTATGGCCAAGGAGGAGGTGGAAATTGGGCTAGGTTTGGAAGGGAGCCTTAGAAATAATGAAAGACTTCGGTCTCAAAGGGTAGAACTAGGAATCTTTAGTCTGATGATTCTAACAATACTGTACAAACAATTATAAACATGTTAAAAGTAATACTTTAGAGGTATTTCAAATTTAAAGCAAGAAAAGTTAGTTTATAGCTGCTGTTCCTTTCCACTGACATAAACACCTGAGATGCCTTTTAAATGTAGTACCAAGAAATTTGGCTAAAACAGAATTTCCGTGAAGTGAGATATGGAAAATATAATAATGATTTACTGAGAAAGAAGCTAAAATGTCTTGCTTTGGGTGTCTTAAAAAATCAGATTGACTTTTAGTCTGTCAGGAAATGTGGGTGTTAAATTTACTAAAGGTGTTGAAATTCATGTTTGGCTACGTCAACTATTTCTAGTCATGAATTCTAGGTATAATGTAAAGATGCTCTCTTTATGTTGAGACTGGGGGGAAAATTGAGTTGCACTAATTTATATGCATTGTTTTCTCTCTCCCCATGACCTCCTTTCACTTCCCCAAATACAGACACACACATGCTTTCCCAAAGTAACTGCTCTCATTCAGCAGCAAACATGTCTCCAGGTACTCAGTTAAAAATCTACTCAAGGAGTATCACTGTCAACCCTACATTGTGGAAGCTCTAAACTCAAAATATAATAAGGGAAGGACAGACGCCATTTACCCAGGCATGTACTTACGTATTTTTAGTCTCATTAAATTCAAAGCAAACTGTGGGATGATTTACGAAGGATAAATAATAGACAGGTTTGAAACAAAGAAGTCAGACGATCATTTAAAATTTGCAGTGAAAGTAAATTTGGTTATATAGAAAAGTCACCTTTGTTACTATTATATATAGTCAATGCCTAGCTGGTTATGTATATAAACCATGGTTTTACCTATCTATGGTAAATTTTTACCCCATGCTGGATTTCTTTGCCTATCCAAGAAGTTCTAGCTAGCTTTTATGTGTGAGTTACTCACTCAGTCATGTCTGACTCTGTGATCCCATGGAGTATAGCCCACCAGGTTCCTCTGTCCTTGGAATTTTCCAGGCAAGAATACTGGAGTGGGTTGCCATTCCCTTCTCCAGGGGATCTTCCTGACCCAGGGATTGAACTCGGGTCTCCCGCATTGCTGTTGGATTATTTACCATCTAAGCCACTAGGGAAGCCCCTAGTTGGCTTACTTTCCCTAATTACTGAGGACTTTGCTGTCCTCAATAAAGTATGTGCCGCTTTCCAAACTTATACTGGGCTATTATTCTCAGATAATTGAGCAAGCTACTCTATGCAAAGGAGGAAGCATCATACAAGGAAAATAGTCTGTGGGACTCCCAGGCTGTGCATATGCTTCTTTTCTGACTGAAATGCAGGCAGATAGTGAGAACTGATCTGTGACTTGAGCCCAGTCATCAGACATGTGAAAAGCAAGCATCTCTTGTCTCACTGAAGCAGCCCTGGTGACAGAGAAATGCCATCTCCCTACAGACTGCATGGTCCACGGTTTTATTTTTTTAATGGTCATTCAGTAACACTGATTTAACATATATTTTACTCATCACCTTGCGTGATATCTTGCTCTATGCGGGGACAGGTTTATAATGGTCAACATCCACTGACATTTATTGAGAACCTTCTCTTCTCACTCCCTGGTGGTCTAGTGGTTAGGATTCAGTGCTCTCACCGCCATGGCCTGGGGTTGATTCTGGGTCAGGAAAACCCTTCTGAGGGGCTTCCCTGGTGGCTCAGATGGTAAAGAATTCCCCTGCAATGCAGGAAACCTGGGTCCAATATTCTTGCCTGGAGAATTCCATGGACAGAGAAGCAAGATCACAGAGAATCAGACATGACTGAGCAACTAACACACTTCCTCTTTTCACTGTAGCTTAAGCATATTCCCTTTTTCCTTTCCTCCTTAGACAGGAAAAATAATTTACCAGTACCTTCTGCATAAGAATTATTCAGATGACATAGGCAATGACAGTCACTGCTTAGTCTTCTTTAGAACTGGATTTGCTAAATGAGTTTTAAGAAAAAAAACAAAATAAAAATAACATAAGCCCAAACAATAAGAAAAGTCTGCAGGCCTGATGCCTGGATATATGTCTACAGATGGGAAAGGAAAACCTTATATGTATTTTTACACCACATGGAAGGTATTAAAATATATTATTCAGTTTGTGAACATTTATTGAGTTCCTACTATGTGCCTGACATTGGACTAAGCACTGAAAGTGTAATGGTGGATAAAACAGACTGCCTGGAGCTTAAATTCTATGGAGAGACATGTGATAAACATACACAAATGTATTACAGGGAGATAGCGAGTAACCAGGAGAGGCCACTGTGGATTAGTTGGGCAGAAAGCGTCCTTCTAGAAAGTGACAGCAGCTAACACAGTATCTGACTCACATTACAGAAATGTTCAGGACACTTTAGATTAGTCATCCAGTAAACGTTCTCCTCTGTCTGCTGCTGAATTTTGCTTTCTGGCTTAATTATAAACTGTTGTTGTTTGGGTCAGGTCAACCAGACCTAAAAGCGAACAAACCACCACAAATGAACACAACCTGGCTTCTTAAGGGAGCTATGAAAAAGAAGTCTGCAAAAGCAAATAATGATTCTTTAACCGTAAATATCGGAAAAAGATTTTAATGTTTGGCAAATTCTTTCAGGTAGAACATTGAGTTCTGTTACATTTTTGCCTCCTTTCGATCCGTGATAATGTTATTTGGGGTCATGGATTCTTTAGAGAATCCAATTAAGAGTCTAATTAAGGCTAGGAAAACACATGTCCATTTGAAACATGGTGTACAATTTCAGGAGAGGTTCACACATTATCTGTCTCAGGTCACAAACCCTTTAAATTGTTACCAAAGATAAAACTTACCTTGCTAGATGTCCTTGGGTGGAGAAGGCAGTGGAAACTCACTCCAGTACTCTTGCCTGGAAACTCCCATGGACGGAGGAGCCTGGGAGGCTGCAGTCCATGGGGTCACTAAAAGTCGGATACGACTAGTGGCTTCACTTTCACTTTTCGCTTTCATGCACTGGAGAAGGAAATGGCAACCCACTCCAGTGTTCTTGCCTGGAGAATCCCAGGGACGGCGGAGCCTGGTGGGCTGCTGTCTATGGGGTAGCACAGAGTTGGACACAACGGAAGCGACTTAGCAGCAGCAGCAGCAGCAGCTAGATGTCAAACTGAATATGATTCTGGTACAAGGATTCAAATGGAAAGAATAAAAATGAAGAAAGCCCAACACATACTTAATGTTCTAAAGGCATCTGGAATAAATGGAAAAAGTTAGATTTTTATAATAGTATGGGGAAAAGTAACTAATAAAATGAAAAGAAATATTGATTTCTACCTCAAACTACCCCCCAAAAGAAATTTTTGCTGAGTAAAAAAAAACTAAAATGATTAAAGAATTAGAACATCAAAAATATAGGTGAGTATTTTTCTAATCACTGGGTGTGAAAAATCTTTCTAAGCAGAAATCACAAGAAAAAGAGTGACAATATATAAACAAATATGTATTTTAAATTTTATAACAACTAAACAAAACCAGACACAACACTTTCCTCTGGAAAGGCCAACTTAAACTGCAATGTAATTAACAAAAGTCCTTAATCCATAAGTAAACCTTTACTGTTAATCAATTATACTCCAATAAAAATTAAAAAATAAAACAACTCATAAATACATAAATATATACAAAGAATAAACCTTTACTAACCTTTATATAAAAGATGAAAGTACTAGATGAAAAATGAGCCAGAAATATGTACATAATACTTGGTCTTAATGTAAGAGGTCAACATATGTGTTGATTAAATGAATAAACTGATGAACAGGCAGAATTTAAATGGCCAGTAAACATATGAAGAGTATGCAATTATATGAATAATGTCAAGAATGAATATCAAAACAAAATAGGATTTTGACTATCAAATTGGCCAAGATTAAAGCAAAATTCTGATAACACCTATGTCGGTTAAGGGTGGCGGTGGTAGCTTAGTGGCTAAGTCATGTTTGACTATTTGTGACCCTATGGACTGTAGCCTGCCAAACTCCTCGGTCCATGGGACTTCCCAGGCAGGAATATGGGAGCAGGTTGCCATTTCCTTTTCTAGGGGAACTTCTCCAAACCAGGGATTGAACCTGCTTGGAAGGTGGGTTCTTTACCACTGAGCCACAAGGGAAGCCCCAGTTAAGGGTACAGGATATAATCTACATTCCTAGGTGTGTAAACTCATACCTTAGTGAAGCAATACCTGGCATTATATAGATCAAACACTTTAACAGAGGAGGCAGAATTTGCAAATTTGAAACTCCTTTTAATAGAAATTTCTCCAACCTTCGATAACAATAAAAACAACTCCTTTGAGTGTTTCTTTCTGGAAAATTCCTTTCTGAAAGTAAGTATGAAAAGCCCAGGGACTTCCCTGGTAGTCCAGTGTGGAGAATCCACCTGTCAATGCAGAGGATACAGGTTTAATCCCTGGTCCAGCCTGGTAGGCTTCAGTCCATGGGTTCACTAAGGGTCGGACATGACTGAGCGACTTCACTTTCACTTTTCACTTTCATGCGTTGGAGAAGGAAATGGCAACCCACTCCAGTGTTCTTGCCTGGAGAATCCCAGGGACGGGGGAGCCTGGTGGGCTGCCATCTGTGGGGTCGCACAGAGTCGGACACGACTGAAGTGACTTAGCAGCCAGGAAGATACTACAGGCCACAGAGCAACCAAGCCTGAATGCCACAAGTACTGGGCCCACGGGCCGCAACTACTGAAGCCCTTGTGCCTAGAGTTCATGCTCTGCAACAGGAGAAGCTACTGCAATGAGACACCCACACCACAACAAACAGTAGCCCAAATTTGCTGCAACTAGATTCGACACTTTCTCAATTGGAAGATGCAATGGCCTTTTCTTTCTGTTTACTTCTTCCTTCCTTCTTTTCCTTTTCTTCTCTTTCTCCTTCAACTACATTGCTGATGGTACATTATTGCTTGAAATTACCTGCAACCTCCACCCCTACCAAGGGTTTATATATGTATCCCCCCACCTTAAACTCAGGAGGGGCTATGTAATTTGTATTAGTCAACAAACTGAAGGAAGGGAAGTATAAGACACCTGAGCAGAATCTTTAGTAGGTGTCTGATAGTGGGCTGTGTCTATTCTTCCTTTGCCACGAGACTAGCTATGTTCCTGGTAGAGGCTGCTTGGCCAGGCATGATGATAGTGTAGTTAGCGCTAACTTGGATGGATATGTAGTATAAGCAAAAAATACATCTTTCTTGTGTAGAACTTCAAAAGATACAAGGATTTAGTTACCATAGGTTGTTTCAGCCAATCCTAAGAGGATTGTTGAGGAGCCTGAATTTGAATACTATCTCTGCCAATTACTGGTTAAATTCAAACTTAGGTCTGTTCTTACTATGAAACATTGGTCTCAGTTCTGTAAGATGGGATTACTAATGGTGGCTACCTTTGAGGGTCATTATGAGGACTGAATGACTTTAAAAAGAGACTAAGTCCCTTATTTGTAAAGGGCTTAGAATAGTACCTAGCTAGCAAATACAGTATTGTTGTTTTTTAGTTGCTAAGCTGTGTCTGATTCTTTTGTGACCCCAAGAACTGTAGCCCACCAAGCTACTCTGTTCAAGGGATTTCCCAGGAAAGAATGCTGGAATGGGTTGCTATTTCATTCTCCAAAAACAGTATTAGTATTTGTTAAATAAATCCATGTGTGTGTGTGTGTGTGCAGAACAAAGTCTAGGAAGGAATATGATACAGGATTAACAGTTACCTTAAAGTGTTTCCTCTTTTTGTTTATCCACATCTTTTAGTTTCTCCCCAACACACATGTATTTCTGGTATAATTCTAAAAATCTATTCAAAAACTACTTTGCATTGAGTCTATTTTTTTTTTTTAAATTGTACTGAAAAAAATGTATGTTTTATTACAATTTAATTACTTCCACAGGAAGTGAAGTGACTCAGTGGTGTCCGGCTCTTTGCGACCCCATGGACTGTAGCCTACCGGGCTCCTCCGTCCATGGGATTTTCCAGGCAAGAGTACTGGAGTGGGTTGCCATTTCCTTCTCCACAGGACTGTATCTCTGATTGTGAAAATCAACAGGAAAACAGGTGTCACTATGTGGAAGTTCTATTAATGCCAATTTTCTGGAACCACGGAGTAGGCAGCACTTGAAGCCAAATTCTTGAGAAGGAGGTGAAATAATTTTCATCACATGCATTTTATTTTGCATGCATGGCCTGAAAATACTGTTTTCTAATAGAACTGCAATTTGTCTCCTTAAATAAGATAAGGTTGTTTAGTCATTAATAATTATATCCCTGCTTCTCTGGGCCAGGCTCAAAAGTCAATAAACATTAAGCTCTGGCTTCTAATATTACCACCATGGCAGGAGACAAATTAGTGAGGAGTAGCATTACTTTTGATGGACGGAGGTAGGGTTGAGACCAGGTCACTTACTCGGATTGCTGTCAATGCAACAGCCTTCCTGCTGCCTGCATCCAACTCCTTTTATTTGCTCTGGCTGAGAAGAAACATTGGCAAGAATTTACACAGAAAAATCATGATCCAAGAGCAATTGTTAATACCCATGTCTAGGACTGGCCTCAGCCATCCCAGCTGGAACACCTCAAGGCAACGGCATCAAAACTATTGATATCAAATAGTAATAAATAAAGTATCTACATTGAAAATTACAAAATACTGTTGAGAGTTATTAAAGAAGATCAAAATGCATGGAAAGGCACGTTATATTCATGGATTGTAAGATTCAATCTTGTTAATATGTTCATTTTCCCTAAACTGATCTAAAGATTCCAGGCAACTCCAAAAATCTCAGCAGGCTTTTTGTTTTTAAAAGAAACCGATAAGCCAATTAAAAATTTATATGGAAAAACAATGGATTTAGAACAGACAAAACAATCTGGAAAAAAAAAATTGGAAGACAAGGTACCTAATGTCAAGACTTACTATAAAGTTCCAGTAATCAAATAAATTAATGGAACAGACAATAGAATTCAGAAACAGACGCATACATATACATCAGCTGATTTTCAACTGAAGTACCAAGTCAATTCAATAAGGAAAGGTTTTTAAACAAACGCCGCTGAAACAACTGTATGTTCCTCAAAGCCTACCTGTGTAAGTGAATATTGATTTGAGATGAATCACAGACCTAAATATAAAAAGCTGGAACCACAAAGTTTCTATAAGAAAACATAGGAAGAATTTTTATAATCTTAGGATAAGTAAAGATTTATTAGAGAGGACACAGAAAATATTAACTATAAAAGGAAAATATAGATAAATTAGGCTTATTAAAAATTGAAACATTCATTATGAAAATGAGTAAGTAAGCCACAGACTGGGAAAAATAGTCTCAATACATGACAAAGGACTCAAATTCAGAACACATGATAATAGAAAAACCCCAAATTACCTGATTTTAAAAATGAGCAAAAGACTTGAGGAGACACTTTAGAAATGATACTTCACATGCCAGTTATCAGAGAAATGAAAATTAAAACCACGATGAGATATCATTTCACATCCACTAGAGTGGTAAAAATTTTAAAAACTGACAACATCAAAAGCTGGTGAGGATGTGGAGAAACACAGCCTCTATACATTGCTGGTGGGAATATATTTAAAATGGTACAACCACTTTGGAAAATTGTTTGGTAATTGACATTCACTTCCTCAGCAACCTAGCAATTCTACTACTGGGTATTTATCCAAGAGAAAGGAAAATATGTTTACAAAAAGGCTTGTAGAAGCATATTCATAACATCCTCAAAGTGAAAACAAGCCATATAAATACAAGTAGGAGAATGCATAAACACATTCTGATATATTTATATAATGAAATAACACAGGAATAAAAAGAAACCATTGATACACACAACAAAGTGGATATTTCTCAAAAAAATACCATGTTGAGCAGAAGAAGCCAGACACAAAAGACAGTATACTAAATGATTTCATTTACATGAAGGACAAACAGGCAAAACAAATGTAGGATGACAGAAATCAGAGAGTAGTTGCCTCTGGGGTGGGGGCAATTGGACAGAAAGCAGATGAGAGAATTTTCTGGGCTGATAGAAATCCATTATATCTTATTTCTGGTGGTGGTTGCACAAACTCTATTAACTATACTTAAGTAAGAATATTCTCAAACTGAATACTTAAAATCTGTTATTTTATTGTCTGTAATTATACCTCAATTTATAAAAAGACATTCCAGGATAAAAGAGCATGGTATGTTTATAGGTGCAAATGACTAAGATACTCAGGGCTGATGGTTGCTTCTTTTATTTAATTTTAGCCTAGAAAGCAAGAGTTCAAACCCCTGTCCCCGTGATGAATTATTCCTGTGTTTTAATCCACAGCAATGAAAGAGTTATTTATTAAAGCCCTTTCTCATCATTATATGTGTCATACAGGGGACAGGGGTTGAAAACATCAAAATCGATGAAATAAATTTTATCTCAAGTGGAATAACTCAGGACATGTAAAAAAATAATCAGCAGCATGTGAGAAAGGACATGGCAGCTGGTTTTAAAAACTTTGGCTGGTGGACTAAGAACAATTTGAGTAGGGAAAACTACTCAAATAAGCCTCTGTACTCTATTTCTTCTACCGCCAAGTAATACTCAGTAAGTTTTAACCCCCCCCAAAAAAATTAATAAAAAATGATTGGTATCTGAGAAACAAATCCCGGGACCACACATTATATTATGATATAAAGAACTTAATTAATTCATGAACATTTTGTACCATGATTTACTTCTACAGGCAAGGCACTGTGTCTCTTGCAACTCATCTTTATATCCTTAGAAGAATCTAGGCCAGGATCTTGAAATTAATGGATCTGCAATAATTATTTATTGACTTGAATTAATAAATCAATGTACTGACTAATTAGTTAGAATTTAAGTCCCAATTACATGTTCTTGTAATGGGAAATTTACCAAAATTATTTTATAATATCTTCATATAAAATGTTTGAACCAGCAATGATCTCATTTGGTAATTTATGAGAAGTATATTTAAAAGCAGTACATGAAATGATATAGAAGTCCAACTCACCCCAGCTTAAAAATCAAGCATACTGTAACTATCTGACTGGGTTTTTGAAAAAAATTATTTAAAAAGTACAATTGCTAAAAATATAAAAAACAAAAAAAACCCACCGAGTCAAGTTTTGGTCTCCATTTGAATCTCTAAATGATTATAAGAGTGTGAGTAAACTATTTTGCACTGAACACCACACTGGCAAGATCAGAAAAGCTGTGAGATGAGAAGGAAATTGTTATTCCAGTGATGGAACCTCCTCTCCTGAGTATCACTCTGCCAGCAGCTGAGACTTCAGAGGATTCTCACTATGAAAATCAGCGGTCCTTTAATCACACATTACAAGAGCATTTGTGATGCTTCGCAGGCAGCCCTCCTCTAAGTCTTTCCTGCTGTGTTCTTTCCTGAGCACAATAGGTTCAAGATGGCTACTGCTGTTTCCTAGTTATGCCAAGACTCTCCTGAATGCCACTGGGCTTTCATCACGGAGAGGGATGGCAAAACATCAAATGTGAATATCTTGTTCTAAATGGGGATTCCCACGATCATGTTATTTTTGGGAGAGCAGCTCTCTGGCTCCATGGATATCACTTGAACGGAGTAGCCACGTTCTTCTGCAGCTCTTGCTCGATCCAGATCCACCAGGCACATGCACTGTTTTCCTGAAACATGTAAAAATGGCATCATGAGATGCCCTTCAGCTAACAGTGCAGAGTCAGTTTGTTTAAGGGGCTCTATACAATGACAAAATCTATTATGTAGCATGATGTTTGCCCCCAAGTCCTGTTTGGTCTCTTTCAATTTAATTCTTGATCAGTATGGAGAGAAGACAACAACAAATATGAGACAATTTCACAGATTTGTTGCTGCTAGTAATTTAAACAACATTAACCTTTTAAGATGTATTTATAAATAAATCTCAAACAAAAAAACTACAAATTTCCCACTTTGGTAAAAATCCATGTTACAACCTTTTCACACTCTATGAAAAGACATTATCTGCCATATTGTAAAAAAAAAAATAAACCTGTCTTTAAGAATGTCTAAAATAACATCAAGACAAATGGATACCTCAAAGACATATTATATTTTACACGTGGAGTTTTTAGGATACAATGAAGAAATGAGAAATAGAATATATTTGAGAAAATTCTCAATTGTGTGATTACTTCAGGTGGATATGTAACGCTGAGTGTAATATAATCTTAATTTAATAGAGTGCCCGCACCCCTATGAAACAGTGGTATTCAATTTTCTTTCTAATCTTGGAAAACAAAAGAGGAAACCTGACTGGCAAGTAAAGCAGTTATTTTGTGTCCTTTGGCAAATGCAAACTTGTATTTCAAAGTAGCTAGGGAAAAAAGCTGATTTGAGGCTGAATACATTCAAAGCTAAGGTTTACTTTTACACTTTCAATTTCTTTAAATTCAATATGAACATTTTCGTCATCTTGGAAAAAAAGGTTATTGATTATGCAGAACTTCATTCATTCTATTTTTTTCTCAACAATTATAATAAGGCCTATGCATCATTTTAAAATGATTTGTTTGAATGACAGTAGAAATCGCTAAGCTAAAACAGTCCTAGAAGTGAAGGCATAACTGAAATAGAAAAGTTCTTCTGTGGAAGACATGAATCTGCCCAGAAAAACAGTGGAAGGTGAAATCAGTAGCTAAGAAAATGACAACAATAGATTCAAAATATTTTGTACATTTCCCTTAAAAGGCCCCATGCCAAAAAGGATGGACTGTGATGGAAACGCTATAAAAGAGATGTCTAGAATTCCATTTAGGCTAAATGGCCCCTTCTTCATCAACAGCTGCTTGGCTGTCATTTTTTATCCTTAAAATATTGTTCCTCCTTTAAGACATCTGTAAATGTCCCCCCTCCACCCCACCTACCCTTCAATTTAAAATGAAACACTCTCTGTCAGAATGGGATGCTCTGCATTCCTTCAGTACCCACCCTGGGTTTACACTGCAGCTCATTTACCCTTGGCTTTGATCCCAGTCCGGTTAATTTTTCCTTTTGTGTTACACGGAAGAGTCTCTTGTTTTTACATGTTGAAGAAGTGTCTTCACAACTGAAACTCAGTTGTTGGTAGTCTACCTTTTAGGGTCTGGGGCACTCCTCAAATGTTTACAGAACAAACGTATGGCTTGTGCCAAGAGACGTAGAATTGATGGAGTCAGTGACTTTGAACTTGACTTTCCCTCCCTTCATGCCAGCAATCTTGCTGAAGGCTCCTCCTCAACTCTAGCAATTTCCCTTCCAGCCACTCCCTTCTCATTTGATGCCTAAAACATCAACAGGTACACCCCCACCCACCTCACCAACTGTGCTGTCATTGAGTCTAGTGGAGTTGTAGCAAATGTAACTTGATATATATGTGTCAATTGTATCTTTCTCTCTATGTATATATATATACATACATATATATGTATATATTTGACTGTGCATTTAAACATGCATTCAGCTACTCAAAATGTGAGGATGGGAAAAAGGAGGACGAGTCAAAAAGAATCAAAGAGGGAGATTGCAAGCTTCTTCCATATCCTCATGCCCCAGGGTGTGAGACAAAGAAGAAACCCCTTGTCCCTTCAGACTCAGGTCTCAAATGCCTCTCCAACCATGATGATACAGCTATGCTGACTAGGACTTTAGAGTTTACAGATAACTATTTCGCGTACAATGTGGTCTCTGAATGCAAGCTAATTACTATTCCCAGTGCTGGGCCAAAGAATCAGCAATCTGTTTTCTGCTCCGTCATGACAGTCTTTAATGGGCGGCCTTTTGAATAATTTTTAAGATTAGTTTTGACTCCAATCACGTTAAACCCTAATTCTGGAACCTAAACTTCCAGTAATGTCACTCTGTCACTGATGGTCACTGTAAAAATGGAGCTTTACGTCTAGAATCAAATAATTTGGGTTTACAGTGTGGCTTCACTATCTACCAGCCCTGGGCAAGATTTTGCCCCAGTTCCCCTACCTGTAAAATGTGAATGACAGCACATAATCCACATGTATTTTTATAAGAATTTACTGAGATAGTGGGTACATTCAGAGCTAAAATGTGCAATAGCTGTTAGCTGCTATTATCTTTCTAAACGTGGTTTCTTTTTCTAAAGCAAAGTCTTGGATAAATTCATTACTTAAACTTGAAATACTATTTTTCTTCCAAGTTAGGTAATGTTTAATACTACAAATGTCAAATAAATTGGTCTATGATTAATATTATACAAGTATATTTTTTCTGTGAAAGAAAACATTATCATCCTTGTTTATACATTTTGTAATATATCAATTTTGGTATGCATAGTTGATTTTTCCATCTTTAGTATTTTCTTTAATGGCTTTTGAGAGATTCTTCAGTTTGTTTGTAACAGTAAGAAAAATATTTAACATAAATCTACTCAATGTATGAACACTGAAAATGTATTTGGAAGTATTAATGTTAACAAAAAATGGGATTAAATATTGTTATAGTTAGAGCTCTTTTCAAGATGAATTTTTTTTCTGGGAAAGCCAACTTTAGTGTCTCACTGACAAATGGACCATATAGCGGTTTCCCACTTTCCCGTATGGAGTTGGTCCATTCATTCCTAGGCATCGTGGACATAATCTACGCAACAGCTGCTCTGTGGAAACGCATACCTATGAGTCTTCGTTGGGGTGGAAGCTGGACAGCTGTCTGGTCTGCAAATCTGCACAGAATCATGTGTTCCTGAAAGAAAAAGCAATAGAATGTGGCTTTTTTAAAAAAAAATCTTCCTCTTCAAAGTTAAAAAAAAAAAATTCACTTATTTTTCTGGAACTCTACATTGCTTAATTAAATAAAGTGCTGCACAGATAGCACTTTCGAAAGTAGCACATTTTCAGAAAATGGTACTCAATAACTTTCCTCCCTTCAAGTAGAGTGCTCTTCAGATGTAGTTCTTAGGAACAGATGCATGGAAGGTCCTCGGGGCTCTTTAACCAGCTGCTTTTAGCCAAAATATGGTTACAATTTGTGCTGATAATGTGTTAAACTCAAAGACTTAAAAGTCACTTATATTTCCCTTTTAATAAAATTTGAGTCTCAGGAACATGGCTCCAAGAAGACATTCTAAGTGGCTTTTCCTCCACTACAAGAAGGAAAGGAAGTACTCGAGAAAATCATGGCTGTGGCCTCTGTAGTTCTCCCACGTCCCCAGCACAGTGCCATACCCTTCCCTTCAGTTGGTCCCTTCAGAGGAAAGGAGGCTGGCTCACTTCCTTCTCTCACTCACTCCAGAAGGCTGCAAGAAGTTCATTTATTTAGAGGCACATAGATGTGCTTAGCACTTCCCAGGTGGCACTAGTGGTAAAGAACCCGCCTGCCAACGCAGAAGACATGAGATGTTGGTTTGATCCCTGGAGGAGGATAGATCCCCTGGTGGAAGGTATGGTGACCCACTCAGGCACGCAGATGCACTTTACATCAGACTGTGAAGGGGACTGGAAAGAACAGAAGGGACATTATTGCTTCTGCTTCACAATTTTAGGCAAGATTACCTTACTGAAGAAGAACAAGGCTTTAAAGGGACAGAGAGGGGAAGGGTCTGCCCTGCACTCTTGAATCTGCAACTATACAAAGGTGAGTGATTAGTTAGAGCTGAGATAACTGCAGCGCTCCCATGACAAGTGTTCATTCAGGGCAGCTGTGGTTTCCAAGTGTGTCCATGATCTTACCTGACAGCTTAACCAACTCGCTAATCTCAGATCCATTATCTGTCTCCTTGACATCCAATTTGAGGACTCAATTTTTTCTAAAGGATTATTTTGATTACCTTATTAAATAAGTTTTTGTGAGATGCTATTTCTTTTTGAAAGGTTACTTTTGTCTCAACTTTTATACATTAAAAAAAACCACTTTAATGCTCACTATAAAATTTAGTGGTAATGGGTAGAATACTAATAAAATGATTCAAATGAATAACTTTCATTAAGGTCCTGCAAACTGGCATAAACAAAGGGGAAGAAGAAGAGTTTGTAACTGTATAATTGGAAGAAAAGGCAAGGCAAAGCCTGCCCTTCATCCACATGTTTATAAATTAAGATTCACTTTGCCGCTGCTGCTGCTAAGTCGCTTTAGTCGTGTCTGACTCTGTGCGACCCCATAGACGGCAGCCCACCAGGCTCCGCCATCCCTGGGATTCTCCAGGCAAGAACACTGGAGTGGGTTGCCATTTCCTTCTCCAATGCAGGAAAGTGAAAAGTGAAAGTGAAGTCGCTCAGTCGTGTCCAACTCTTCGCGACCCCATGGACTGGAGCCTACCAGGCTCTTCCGTCCATGGGATTTTCCAGGCAAGAGTACTGGAGTGGGATGCCATTGCCTTCTCCTAAGATTCACTTTTAAGTAAAGACAATGTTGTGACAATCAGAACCTCAGATGAGGTTCGTTTCCCTTGTCCTAATAAGTCTCACCATATTTTATTGGAATTATCTGTGTATGTGTTCTTCCTAGAAGTTAAATTCTGAAAGGGGAAGGCACATAGGAGGTACTCAGTAAGGGTTTGCTGGCTAAATTGAACTGTGGAGAAAAATACTTCCAAAGTGATTCTCAAGATAATACGGCACCAAGTCCATTCGGTTCTGCCTGCCAGTCCACCCACCATGGTTAAGAAATACTGAGATATCATCTTGCAACAGCATGCAAGAAGTTTAAGACTTTATAGTGCATTCACACTTAAAAAATACTCAGAAGGCGGGTGGGGTGGCCAAGCAGATTCTGGGTGTGGGAGGAAGAGGAAATAAACAGAACTGGGGTACCAGGGAGTTTTATGTTCTTTGGAAGTGCCTGGGTGCCCCATGTCTTCTGACTCTAGAAATTTTAGATTTCTTCTTCCAGACAGTGAGGCTGTGGCGACTTTTCACTGCCCTAGGTTTTTTACCTAGCATCCTAGAGGAGGGATTCAAGCAAGGGTCTGGTGTTTGTTCTTTGTTTATTTTTCAGTTCATTTTTTATTTTACGGCCTTTGGCGAAAAAGATGAGGTGTTTTAAATATTATGAAAATAAAGTCCCTGAGGTCCTAATGTTTCCCAGAAAACCTAAAAGTTCCCTAGAATATGAAGATTTTAAGTCCAGTAAGCAAGATGAAATAATTGTGGTTCTGGATGAATGCATGAACACTCAAGTTCTGTACTTGGATGGGTGGGGGTGGGAGAGGTGGGGAAGGGGGACAGGTGAGGGTAGGACGTGGGGCAGGAGGCAGAGCTAGAGATGGGTGTTTAAGAGTTGTAAAGTAGAGGTGAGGGCGATATAGAGGCAAAGGTAGAAGAAATGAGCATTTTTAGGTTACTTTATCTCAAAGTTTCTCTGTTGGAAGGGGAAGAAGGTAAAATTCCTAGAAAGCAGGGGCTGGTATATAGAATGAGACTGAGATTGCATATTTTTAGTGCGTCTGTGCAAGAAGTGGAATTAACCAAACTAAGAATACAGTCTAATTTATTAGCTTTTAATGGGGTTATTTGTATATTTCTCTCAAATATCATTTCTTAGATTGTATTATGTCACATCATTGATCAATTAATTAGTTCATAGTGATGGTCAGAAAGCTGCAAACTGTTTTGCTCAGACTGGTGACTCAAAACTATGCAATGTTCTGACTACTATTGGAAGACAGTTCTCTGTGAGCCTCTTGTGTTTCTTTACATCTTATGAGAAGAGGCACTGTCTTTGTTCCAGACCAGGGACTGGCAAACTATGTCTGGCCCACTGGCCAAATTCAGTCTATGAACTGTTTTTGTATGTTGCAAATTAAGAAGGGTTTTCACACTTTCAAAGAGTTGTATACCAGTAACAATAAGCACCAGGACAGTGTAGAGTGTGTGGGAGATCTGCAAGTGCCCAGCAAAGCCTAAAGTATTTACTACCTTTTACAGAAAAAATTCACCTCTGTTCCAGATAATCCTTTCAAAGTGAACAGTCTTGGAAACTATATAGACTTGGAAACTCCCCTTCTCTCCCTCAGCAGAAAAGGGGAAGCATGCTTACTGAAAGATTACATCTTAAAACATTTGGGTTTCCTAGCTCAGGTTTCCTTCCCTGTAATGCCATTCACTGTATATGCAGGTGTCACCTGGCCCTTTCTGTGCTTCCCTGTGGGAACTGGGGCTCAGGGAGTCACTGTGAAACTGATGATAGTCCAGCCACTCCTACTGCTGTGAACAATACTGCCCTTTGCCTCTGACTCAGGGGTTTCCTATCCTCTGCTAGCACCCATGAAAACTGTGCCAGGCCAACTTGTTAGCTTGTGAGTAGGGTCAACTCTCATACTTTTTGCAAATCTTGTCAGCTACTTGAAGATTAATCTTGACTGGCCAAAAAGAAATAAAAATCTGTGTTAGATGCTCATGAGTGATTCAAGTGTACTAGATTATATACTCTATTAGAAATTTGAGAGGGAAAATATAAAGAAGGAATAAAAAGTATATGAACAAAGCATCTAGATCTTTTAAAAGTTACCTTGTATGATAGTGTATGACCCAGCAATCCCACTGCTGGGCATACACACGGAGGAAACCAGAATTGAAAGAGACAGTGTACCCCAATGTTCATCACAGCACTGTTTACAATAGTTAGGACATGGAAACAACCTAGATGTCCACTGGCAGATGAATGGATAAGAAAGCTGTGGTACATATACACAATGGAATATTACTCAGCTATTAAAAAGAATGCATTTGAATCAGTTCTAATGAGGTGGATGAAACTGGAGCCTATTATACAGAGTGAAGTAAGTCAGAAAGAAAAACACCAATACAGTATATTAATGCATATATATGGAATTTAGAAAGGTGGTAACAATGACCCTATATGCAAGAGAGTGAAAGAGACACAGATGTAAAGAACAGACTTTTGGACTCTGTGGGAGAAGGCAAGGGTGGGATGATTTGAGTGAATAGCATTGAAACATGTATATTATCATATGTGAAATAGATCGCCAGTCCAGGTTTGATGCATGAGACAGGGTGCTCTGGGCTGGTGCACTGGGATGACCCTGAGGGATGGGATGGGGAGGGAGGTGAGAGAGGGGGTTCAGGATGGGGAACACATGTACACCCATGGCTGATTCATGTCAATGTATGGCAAAACCACCACAATATTGTAAAGTAAATAGCCTCCAACTAAAATAAATTTAAAAAAAGTTACCTTGTATGATAATGTTTTCTTGAATTGTTCACTGAAATAGAAAAGAAAAAATGAATTACTTAAATACTGAAGATTAAAGAGTGGAAATAGTCTTGGAGAAATTAAAGTATAAACAAAAATATGTATTTTATCTGAAGGGTATAATGCTATCCTGAACTAAAAACAATGCCAGTTTGAAGTATCTTCATAAAATGACAAAAGCACACTCTCTGTATGTGATTCATTTTAAAGAATTTCTTTCAAAGATTGTTTACAGAATTAGAGAAGCACAATCACTTTCTTCTTTTCCTTGCATGGGTGCACACAGATTCAGGCATGTTAAACATGTAGGCTTGATTGTTATTCTGAAGCACAGGGGCTGTCCCGAGTTGTCTGGAACCTGGCCCTAGGGTGATCAGGGCAAGGGGACAGGGGGCCTGGGAGTGGCCCCCTAATGACAAAGGGGGCAAGTCTCTTTTCCACAGAGAAGTCAAAAAGTTGACAGACACTAAAATGAGACTTTAAAATCAGTTAAGTGAGATTGTAGACTGAACAACTCAAATTAACATATTCAATCTATCTTATATTTAACAGGCTTAATATGATCAGCTGGATTCTCAATAACCATAAATCAAGTGAAATGTCATAAACACCAAGAATGGCCCTCCACTAGGGTGAGTTAAGGGCTTTCCAAGTGGCTCAGTGATTAAGAACCTGCCTACCAATGCAGGAGACATGGGTTTGATGCCTGGGTGGGGAAAATTCCCTAGAGGAGGAAATGGCAACCCGCTCCAGTAATCTTGCCTGGAAAATTCCATGGACAGTGGAGCCTCGCGGGCCACAGTCCATGGGGTCACAAAGATTGGATGTAACTGAGCACGTGTGCAGGCTGAATTAAAGTGATGACAATGAAAATGTCTCCCTTTTCTGTGTGAGGTAAGGAGGACAGTAAATATGGCCATTGAGCTTGCAGGTTAATCACCACCACCACCCTTGGGAAGAATGTAAACTATTGCTGTAGTTCGCAACAGCTCGTGTTTATTGAGTACTTACTTTGTGCCACTTCTAAGTGATTTACGTGTATATCATTCAATTCTCATAAAAACCCTGAGGTAGATATTATTATAATCTCCCTTTTGTAGATGAGAAAATGTAGGCAAAAAGAGTTTAAGTAGATTGCCTGAGGTGAAACAATTTACAAAAGAATGAGGAGCTGGTATCAACACCCAGGCAGAAAACTTCCAGGTCCTAAGCACTTGACCACTGCCCTCTATTGCCTCTCATAGGTGATGATTTCCCCTGAGAAGTACACAGAGAAGTGCTGACTTCCAGTCAGCTAACTCCTCGACAGATCTGTTCTAAATTTCAGCAAGAGCTGGATCCAGGACTAGATATGGAGGGGCAGACATGGAGGAGATCCTCTCTTCCTTATGCAGCTTATAAACAATGCTTGCCATTGTGGGAAAAGGAAATCAGCGTGAGCCTGAAATCTCATTGCAACTTTATATCAAAAGAGCTTTGTGTATTGATTTAACACCCATATTGATACCTGTGGCAGAACACAAGATTTCACCTTTTTGGAAAATTAAACTTGGAGGTGTTCTGAATGAAACCGTAACAGCAAGGGCATGTGACAAAGGAAGCCCGTGTTTTGAGGCAGTGCTCAATCACCATGTCTGTTGCCACTCCACACGCATGCAATGCCACCTGGAAAACAAGACCAGACCTCAGCACTAAGTTCTTTTTTAACTAACAGTGCTACTTTGTGCCATTAGAAAAAAAAACAAAAAACAAAATAAAACTGTAAGGATTGTTCCTTAAGAGGTTTCCAGTTACCAGAAAGTTATTTCATAGTAGTTTAAATAGTTCTCATTTGGACATGCCAAAGGACTACTTAGGTATTCATATTAATTAAGAAAATTAAGCAAGGTTGAAAGATTACAAATGGAACATTTATAATGGAGCATAAGATTCATTCAATGGAAAAGGTGACGTCATGTTAAACATGGAAGATTCAATATGTATGCAAGTCTAAACTAATGCTCTTACTGATTGAAATTTTAGTTCAGTTGTGGCATCCTGGCAAGAACTCTACTTGGAAATCAGAATTTCTAGTTCAGAACTCTAATTGGCTGGGTGATCCTGGGTTCCTTGAAATTTAACATCTTTGGGCTTCAGTTTCCTCCACCATAAACTATGGTTAATAATATTGATACATCACAATGCTGTTGCAACACTAAACAGAAGTGTATTTGAAAACACTTTTTCAAATGCCACCTGAATATATTCTCATCAGTGTTGTATATAACCGATCAAATCATATTTATGTAGCTCATTTTTATATTAATAGAATTACAATTCTTAACACTGAATGATGAATTGTGTGAAATATTCTTAAAGGGTTTATTTAACAAGGAAAAACATGTGGACTGAAGTCATGATTAGTGCATCAATAATTCATGAAAAGAAAAATAAAATGATTTTGAAATGTTTTAGAATAAATGCCTTAAATATATCTATACTGTACCATTATCTAAAGTAGACCATTTTGAAAATTATTAGGCTAAATAAGGAAAATTAGGACTCCAAAAGGAAATCAGATGTAGGGATCCTAAAAGATGAAGCATTTTGTCAGAAAAATACTCATATCTCATTCTGAACAGAGGCAAATTGTACTGGATTATAATTGTCCTTTCTAGACACAAATCTTTCAACTTCAGGGTAGGGAGGGGCTGAAGGGGCTTTTCGGGCGAAGACAAGGAGGTTTTCTGGAAATTTCTGGATGTTGTTAAGTAGTGTAAGTCAGATTCCCCTTTTGAAATGGCAGACCAAAGACAAAGCTGTATTGAGAAGAGGAAAGCAGGCTCTCTGCTCTCAGCCCTGCTCCTGAATTCTCCCCTCCTTGCAGGCTTCCATCAACTCCATAGAGGTCAACTATCTCTGTGGTTGCTGTCAACCACCTTTCCCGCTTCACTCTGCGAGTATCACCCAGGTAGACTGCCGTCCAGTGAAGGAAGCAACAACTAACGGATAGGAAAGAACCTGGGTTTTTTCATCTGCCCACTTTTTAAAAAAAATCAGCTTCTCAGGGTGAAACTCAGGCTAGTTCTTATTCTTATTGAGTGGCTGGAGAAAACCTCATAGTAAAAATTATAGATGCACTTTCCCCTGGAGGGAGAGAGAAGAGAACCAACACTCACCCCGTGCCCTTTATGTGTTGGCAACTATGCTGGGAGATGGCACGCACATCCTTCTATGGTCACAACAGCCCTGAAAGATTTTATTATCTCCGTCCGAGAAGTGAGGAAACTCAAGCTTGGGGAAATTAAGTATATGCTCTCGACAAAGCAGCTCCTGAGCGGCAGGATCCCAACCCCCCAGCCTGACCCATGTAGTTCAAGGGTCAACTGTACTATGCTTATTCCTATATTGGCTGGGGGAGGAGAATGTATACAGCATGGATACCCTGGACAAAGGAATGATTCATGTCCTGAGCTGGTTGCAGGACAGTGTATAATTTCAAATATAATTTAGGAAATTGGGATTTTTTTTTTTTTTTTGAATTTTCCACTTAATATTTCAGGCCATAACTGACCACAGGTAACTGAAACCAAGGAAAGCAAAATTACAAAGACGGGGGTGGGGGGAATATTGTACACTCCTTCTCATTTTCTTTATCTCAGTGGTCCTACTATCTTCTGGAATTACACCACCATAGGGAACTAGCATGTATTCAGTGTCTGCAAGATGTAAAAACCTCCACATAGATATTTTTTCTTGTTTTAATCACAATTCTTTTCTTTTTTAAATTAATACTTTAAATAGTTCTTACTATGTCTCTTGCAATATCATGACAAGGTCACCTAGACAGCAAGCACTCCAGATGAACTCTGAATCCAGGTCTGACTCCGAAGCTTACAGGCTTTCCACTACATCATGCTATGCCTTCCCTGACCAACATATTTGGAGCTGGAAGGAACCTTAGAGATCATCTGTTTCAATGAAGAATTTCTGGATATCACTCTTAGGTTCACCACTGATTTAAGAGAAGAAGAAATGGAATATGTGCTGCTGCTGCTAAGTCACTTCAGTCGTGTCCGACTCTGTGCAACCCCATAGACGGCAGCTCACCAGGCTTCGCCGTCCCTGGGATTCTCCAGGCAAGAACACTGGAGTGGGTTGCCATTTCCTTCTCCAGTGCATGAAAGGGAAAAGTGAAAGTGAAGTCGTTCGGTCGTGTCTGACTCTTAGCGACCCCATGGACTGTAGCCTACCAGGCTCCTCCGTCCGTGGGATTTTCCAGGCAAGAGTACTGGAGTGGGGTGCCATTGCCTTCTCCGGGAATATGTGCTAGTTACACATAAAGGAGTGACAAAGGAAGGAAGGGACAAAGAGAAATACACCTAATTTTTTTTTTCTTAAACCATTCCTATTTACAGAAACGGGTATGAAATCTAATTTCTAATTACATTTTAAACATCTGATCAGAGAGTTTGTAATATAATATATAAAGGATAGATTTATTAATATATACACTGGATAGATCTGACAACTGTAGAAAGAGCATAAAACATGAACTATAAGTATCTAATAAAGGTTAATGTGCTGGGGGAAAACACCATACTTAATCAACAATTAGTGGAGAACATAGCAAACAAGTGTTTTTTCACTGACACCCAAAATTTTGGTATTGTGGTTCTCTGCAAATACACTGAATTCTAACAAAAGATAAAAACTGAATTGTAAACGTATCTATTGGCCAAGGTAATGCACATTCCAAAGTATATGTAAATATTATTGATCCACATAAATGCTCAAGAATTCAGGGACTGTAAATTAAGGGCTTTTCCCTTACTTTTCCTTACTTCAATTAATCAATTTAATACATGTCCTAAAAATTCTAAGTATAACACATCCAATGATGTAAGCCAGTGAAATATAACTGAACGGCCAAGAAACTTCAAACCATGTATCTTTGCTATATGTGGTAGTAAATAAATGAAATTAATCATCACGCACTCTCATGTCTTTCAACTGGCAGCTTCTAAAAAACAAGGCGAGATTCCAGACAAAACTGACCGATTCTTCTCTAAGAAAATATATGTTGATAAAGACACATATATTCTAAAAGAATGTATGTTTGTAAAGATAGGAAGCCTATGCCTTATTCATACCCCCAAAACTAAGCTTGTGCTAGGTTTATGATTTAACTAGGCGTCCTATCCTTGGGGTCGTTTTTCTTTGCTTTGGGGTTTTTTTTTAAAGATTAATTTAACATTTAATAGTCCTTTCTTAGTCCAAACCACAGATATAGATGTTGCATTCCGCATTTTACAAAAAGACCAAGTGGCTAGTCCAAGGTCACGATGACGAAGACAAGATTTAATCTCAATCTCTCTGACACCATTATTCTAATTCTCTATATTCCTGTTTACTCCTTTCTTTAGATGTGAGGAACGAACAGGAAGTCACTCCAATCCCAGCTCTCACATTAACTTGCTACGTTCCTCTTCCCCAAGTGCAGCCTCCACTTTTATATCTACAAAATGAGAAAGCTAAACTGAATCATCTCTAAATTTGCCTCAGCCCAATCATGCTCTGAGCCACTACTTCTCAAAGAAGGATTCTTAACCAGATATCTTAGACAGAAGCAAGCTTGGTCTCAATTGATCTCCTGTTCTCCCTCTTCAAAAACTTTCATGCAATTACATTTTAGGTAATTGGCTTTAAAATTCAAATAATGCTAAAAAGGAGGGAATGACAAAAACAGTCCCTTGTTCTGTACACACTTCACTCCAAGAGAAAATATGGTGAACGAAGATAGTGCTTTTCAACTCATTGGTTTTCTTTTTTTTTTTTACACTTTTATGTTATTTATTTAAGGGCTATTGTGCAAGACGAATACAAATTTATAACATTTTTCTGATGAATAAAAACTTTGATTGTTATGTAAATGATCCTCTTTCCCTCTTATAACTCATTGGTTTTCTTTCCTGAAATCCATCTCTGTTTTTCTATATAATAAATGTATACTGCTTCTTTCAGATCAAAACTATAGTGAAGTATCACCTTACTCCAGTCAGAATAGCCATCGTCAAAAAGTCTACAAATAATAAATACTGGAGAGGGTGTGGATAAAATAGAACCCCCCTATACTGTTAGTAGGAAAATAAATTGGTGCAGACACTATGGAGAACAGTATGGAGGTTCCTTATAAAACTTAAAATAGAGTTACCATATGATCCAGCACTCCCACTCCTGGGCATGTATCCACAGAAAACCATAATTTGAAAAGATACATGCAGCTCAATGTTCACTGCAGCACTATTTATAATAGCCAAGGCATGGAAGCAACTTAAGCGTCCATCAATAGATAAATGGACAGCAAGGATGTGAGATGGGGACTTCCGTGGTGGTTCAGTGGCTAAGACTCCAAGTTCCCAATGTAGAGGGTTAGATTCAATCCCTGGTCAGGGAACTAGATCCCACGTGCTACAACTAAGTTCACATGCTGCAAATGAAAGGTCCCAGATGCTGCAACAAAGATCAAAGATATCAAGTGCTGAAACTAAATGAAGACCCAGCACAGCCAAAAAAATAAACACATTAAGAAAAAAAAGAGCTATCTGCCCTCACAGTTCAGCAGAGGTTCTGACACTTGAGGGCAATTCTGAAAAACAAAAAAGAAGAAGTAACATATATATATAAGATATATATACACACACATTATACATATAATAACATATACATATAATATATAACATAGATATGTTATAATGTCTATATTATATATTAATATTATATAGACATAATGTATATTATATATGCTATATGTTAATCTGTTATATTAATATTATATGTTATAATATTATATATTAATTATACATTATATATTAATGTGTATATTTATAAAACATATAGGCTTTCCTGGTGGCTCAGCTGGTAAAGAATCCGCCTGCAATGTGGGAGACCTTGGTTTGATCCCTGGGTTGGGAAGAGCCCCTGCAGAAGGGAAAGGCTACCCACTCCAGTATTCTGGCTTGGAGAATTCCATGGACTGTATAATCCAAGGGGTTGCAAAGAGTTGGACATGACTGAGCAACTTTCACACACACATATAACATATAATATATAATTATATATGTTATATATACATGACCCCTGATGTGCTGCAGTCCATGGGGTTGCAAAGAGTTGGACATGCCTTAGTGACTGAACAACAACAACAATGTTATATATAATATATGCTGCTAAGCTGCTAAGTCGCTTCAGTCGTGTCCGACTCTGTGCGACCCCACAGATGGCAGCCCACCAGGCTCTGCCGTCCCTGGGATTCTCCAGGCAAGAACACTGGAGTGGGTTGCCATTTCCTTCTCCAATGCATGCAAGTGAAAAGTGAAAGTGAGGTCGCTCAGTCGTGTCCAATTCTTAGCGACCCCATGGACTGTAGCCTACCAGGCTCCTCCGTCCATGGGCTTTTCCAGGCAAGAGTACTGGAGTGGGGTGCCATTGCCTTCTCCGATATATAATATATACAATGGAATATATACATTACTTAGCCTTTAAAAATGAAATAGTATTCGCAGCAACATGGATGGACCTACAGATTATCATACTAAGTGAGGTAAGTCAGGCAGAGAAAGACACATACATGATATTGCTTATATGTGGAATTAAAAAAATATATAAATGAATTTATTTACAAAACAGAAATACCCACAAACACAGAAAACAAACTTAGTTATGAAAGGGAAAAGGAGGGATAAATTAGAAGACTGAGATTAACAGATACACACTACTATATATAAAGTAGATAACCAATGAAGACCTACTGTATAGCACAGGGATCTTTACCCAACATTTTGTAATAATCTATAAGGGAAAAAAATCTGAAAAAGAATATATATATATATATATTTACATAAATATATGCATATCTGAATCCTTGTGCTGTATGCCTGAAACTAACATGACATTGTAAATCAACTATACTTCAATTAAAAAATGTATACTGCTCTTTCGATTTGTAAATATTAGACATTATCTATTGATTTTCTGTTATGGGAGATAAAGTGGGGTTTTTTTTGCATAATTTATATGCTCTTTCCCTTTGCTCATCCTCTTAATATTACCTCCAAATTTTAGTTAAGTGTTCATGTAGTGTTTTTTATTATTATTTCTTTGTATATAATTGTATGTATAGTTCACTGCTGAGCTAACTGTGCTGTAAATTTTTTTTTCTTAACATCCAAGACTTTCCCTGCACAAAAGCTGTGTAAAATGTCCTACGGTACAATTTTCCACTCTGTGAAAATTGTCAAGTAATTGGCCAGTTCCATTTTTCTTCCATGAAGACATCTTTCTTGGGACTTCTGACCTTGTACTAACACCTGGATTCACAGCTTTCTAGGCCTAACACCTAGCTTTGTCTGGTCCTGTGACTCTCCTTTGCCATCAGACTAAGAACTCCCTTCACCCACTCTTGTATTAGATACCACTTATTCCTTTTTATTCCATCTTTCATCTAGCCAAAGATGGAGAAACTATACAGTCAGCAAAAATAAGACTGGGAGCTGACTGTGGCTCAGATCATAAATTCCTTATTGCCAAATTCAGACTTAAATTAAAGAAAGTAAGGAAAAGCACTAGCCCATTCAGTTGAGTTCAGTTTAGTCACTCAGTCGTGTCCGACTCTTTGCGACTTCCATGGACTGAAGCACGCCAGGCCTCCCTGTCCATCAATAACTCCCGGAGTTTACTCAAACTCATGTCCACTGAGTGGTCTAGCGGTTTTCCCTACTTTCTTAAGTCTGAATTTAGCAATAAGGAGTTCATGGTCTGAGCCACAGTCAGCTCCCAGTCTTGCTTTTGCTGACTGTATAGAGCTTCTCCATTTTGGCTGCAAAGAATATAATGTCTGATTTTGGTGTTGACCATCTGGTGATATCCATATGTAGAGTCTTCTCTTGAGTTGTTGGAAGAGGTGTTTGCTATGACCAGTGTGTTCTCTTGGCAAAACTCTATTAGCCTTTGCCCTGCTTCTTTCTGTACTCCAATGTGAAATTTGCCTGTTACTCCAGATATTTCTTGATTTCCTACTTTTGCATTCCAGTCCCCTATAATGAAAAGGACATCGTTTTTGGGTGTTAGTTCTAGACCATTCAGGTATGACCTAAATCAAATCCCTTACAATTATACAGTGGAAGTGACAAATAGATTCAAGGGATTAGATCTGACAGACAGAATGCCTGAAGAACTATGGACTGAGGTTCATGACAATGTATAGGAGGGAGTGATCAAGGCCATCCCCAAGTAAAAGAAATGCAAAATGGCAAAATGGTTGCCTTGGGAGGTCTTATAAATAGCTGTGAAAAGAAGAGAGGCGAAAAGCAAAGGAGAAAAGGAAAGATATATCCATTTGAATGTAGAGTTCCAAAAACAGCAAGGAGAGATAAGAAAGCTTTCCTCAGTGGTCAATGCAAAGAAATAGAGGAAAACAATAGAATGGGAAAGACTAGAGATCCCTTCAAGAAAATTAGAGATATCAAGTGAACATTTCATGCAAAGACGGGCACAATAAAGGACAGATATGGTATGGACATAACAGAAGCAGAAGGTATTAAGAAGAGGTGGCAAGAATACACAGAACTATACAAAAAAGATCTTCATGACCCAGAGAACCATGATGGTGTGATCACTTATCTAGAGCCAGACATTCTGGAATCAAGTGGGCGTTAGGAAGTATCACTACGAAGAAAGCTAGTGGAGGTGATGGAATTCCAGTTGAGCTATTTCAAATCCTAAAAGATGATGCTGTGAAAGTGCTGCACTCAATATGCCAGCAAATTTGGAAAACTCAGAAGTGGCCACAGGACTGGAAAGGTCAGGTTTCATTCCAATCCCAAAGAAAGGCAATGCCAAAGAATGCTCAAACTACTGCACAATTGCACTCATCTCACACGCTAGTAAAGTGATGCTCAAAATTCTCCAAGCCAGGCTTCAACAACACATGAACCGTGAACTTCCAGATGTTCAAGCTGCATTTAGAAAAGGCAGAGGAACCAGAGATCAAATTGCCAACATTTGTTGGATCACTTTAAAAGCAAGAGAGTTCAAGAAAAACATCTATTTCTGCTTTATTGACTATGCCAAAGCCTTTGACTGTGTGGATTACGACAAGCTGTGGAAAAGTTTTAAAGAGATGGGAATACCAGACCACCTGACCTGCCTCCTGAGAAATCTGTATGCAGATCAAGAAGCAACAGTTAGAACCGGACATGGAACAACAGACTGGTTCCAAATAGGAAAACGAGTACGTCAAGGCTGTATATTGTCACCCTGCTTATTTAACTTATACGCAGAGTACATCATTAGAAATACCAGACTGGATGAAGCACAAGCTAAAATCAAGATGGCCAGGAGAAATATCAATAACCTCAGATAGGCAGATGACACCACTCTCATGGCAGAGAGCAAAGAAGAACTAAAAAGCCTCTTGATGAAAGTGAAAGAGGAGAGTAAAAAAGTTGACTTAAAACTCAACATTCAGAAAACTAATATCATGGCATCTGGTCCTATCACTTCATGGCAAGTAGATGGGGAAACAATGACAGACTTTATTTTTTGGGGTCCAAAATCACTACAGATGATGACTGCAGCCATGAAATTAAAAGACACTTACTCCTTGGAAGGAAAGTTATGACCAACCTAGACAGCATATTAAAAAGCAGAGACATTACTTTGCTGACCAAGGTCCATCTAGTCATAGCTATGGTTTTTCCAGTAGTTATGTATGGATGTGAGAGTTGGACCATAAAGAAAGCTGAGCGCTGAAGAATTGATGCTTTTGAACTGTGGTGTTGGAGAAGACTATTGAGAGTCTTTTGGATAGCAAGGAAATCCAACCAGTCCATCCTAAAGGAAATCAGTTCTGAATATTCATTGCAAGGACTGATGCTGAAGCTGAAACTCCAATACTTTGACCACATGATGCAGAGAACTGACTCACTGGAAAAGACCCTGATGCTGGGAAAGATTGAAGGCGGGAGAAGGGGAGGACAGAGGATAAGATGGTTGGATGGCATCACCGACTCAACGGACATGAGTTTGAGTAAACTCTGGGAGTTGGTGATGGACAGGGAGGCCCTGGCGTGCTGCAGTCCGTGGTGTCGCAAAGAGTCAGACACGACTGAGCGACTGAACTGAATCCTTTTTATTATTTACTCTTATTTTGGTGATACACATCTTCTACATAGTTTCCTGATGTACATTTTCTTGAGATCTTGACATTTTCTTTATTACTTGCATACATGATTGATTGATTGGTCAGGCATAACACTGTAGGTTGGAAAGTGTCTTTTGAAGAATTTTGAAGGCATTGCTTCACTGTCTTCTAGCTTTCCACGTGGCTATTAAGAAGTGTGATGGCATTTTGATTTCAAGCTTTCTGTATGTGACCTATTTGTTTTTTCTCTTTGGAAACTGTCAGGAGCTTCTTTTTATCACAACACTCTGTCCCTCCCCCAGTTCCCCACAACAATGTGCCTTGCTTTAGGTCATTTTTTTTAAGTGGGGTTTTTCAGACAAGAGAAACATATTTTTCTTTACTTACACATTTTCTTATATTAATTCTTTGAGATTTTTCTCTCCTCCATTTTATCTGTTTTCTCTTTCTGGTTCTCCTATTATTGACATATTGGATTCATGGACTAAACCTTTATTTGAAAAAGAAAAATGCTTCTTTCAGTCCCTATCTCTGTCATTTTTTTCTTGGTCCTGTTTTTTCACATGATGTTCTATACTTCATGTTTTAGATTTTCCACTTGCTTTTTATTTTGGCTAACACGTTTTTTCTTTCTTGTTCTCTGATGGTTCACTTCTTTTTCATTTTATCTCTGTTTCATTCATGCAATATCTTCTCTGAGCTCTCCTTGAATAAAAAGGAGATGCTTTGTCATGTTTTTTGCTTTGATCTCCTCTATTTTGGAAGTTTTCCACATTTGATATTCCTTAGCTGTCAGTTCATACAAGAGTGAAACACTAAAAAGCTGATGGAAGTCTGAGTGAAAGGCTTGAAGGTGAGCTTCCTTAGTGACTGTGTAAATAGGTGGCCAGCTGTTTTTTTTTTTTTTTTTAATTATAGCTATAGTATTTTCTCTGGGGATGGTTCTGATTCTGTAGAGGAGGCTCTTTTAACCTCTTTGATTGAGGAGATGATTCTAGCTTCTGAAGGAATCTTGGAATTAAGGGCACTTAGTTCTTATTTTCAGAGTCACATCATTCTTGCTCTCCTCTCCCTATACTTGGAGAGTCTCTCTTATACTAATCTCATAGAATAAACTTCTGGTCTCTCACAGGAGTTGGGGGAAATAGTTACTTGTCTACACAAGATGGTGGCAGGAATCTGGGTCTCTGAATACAATGTTTAATTAAACATGATTCAGCCCCCTCTTATCCTCTTCCTATGAGGTTTCTGGCATCCTAAATTCCTGAAATTTTCTGGGATTGTGGGAGAGCAATCCTGATAGCCCCCTTGACACTCCCTCTCCCCATGCATTAAGTTTGATCTTCCTCTTCTCTACTCAGTAATTCTTTCTTCAATCTGCTTTCTATCTTCAAATATTGTAGTTCAAGTTATAGAATCTTGAACACTGTCTCATCAGAGATGGAGTATGATTTTTCTGGCTCTTGTTTTCTTTATTTAGGGATCTGATCTTTCTTGGGGAGAAGGGGGTTGCAATACCTCTATCTGCCACCCTCACCTGGAGAGTCTTTCACTGCCTTAATGATTTTTTTAAAAAATTGCATTTACAGAATATATAATTTCTCAAGTACCTTTCCCTTTAAAACAAGGAGTATATAAATCATTCATCCGATGTGTTACTGAATCACATTCTACCAATTGCATATTCTAATTGTATACTAACATACAGAAATGAGCTTGTAATTAAGCACTCAGCACTGATGAATGATAAACAATCATATTAAAATTGTTATGGGTGAAACAGAAAAAAGTAAATACAGATAATTAAAAAATAAAGTGTTTTTACAGACTGTGATATATGTTGATAAGTAGAAAATATTCATCAATATTGTTAGGAATCAATACCTTATCACCTGCTTTAGATGATCCTATGTTATGATTGAAATTATCCAACTAAAACATTTTGGTGGGCAGGTTGTTCAACACTGACACAATTTTTGTTTCTTACGCAAGGTGTGTTTTCCATAGTCATGGCCATTTCAGTAATAGTGTTTGGCAACAAGGTTTTTGTTATAGTTTGAGAGACTAGGTATTACTACACATTATGAATTAAGTCTTAAAAAGTAAAATCTTATAAAGTAAGTTTTCATAATAATGATTATCTTACACTAGACAAGAAGGCAATAATAGACTTCTTTAAAAAATAGCTTTAAAGGGCTTCCCTGGTGGTCCAGTGGTCAAGAATTTGCCTTGCAATGTAGGGGACACTGGTTCTATACTTGGTTTGGGAAGATCCCACATGCCTCAGAGCAGCTAAGCCCATGTGCCACAACTACTGAGACTGTGCTTTAGAGCCCGCAAGTCACAGGTACTGAGCTGACTGCTACAACTACGGAAGCCTGCACGCCTAGAACCTGTGCTCTGCAACAAGAGAAGCTACTGCAAGGAGAAGCCCTCCTATGCAACTAAGAGTAGCTCACTGCAACTAGAATAAGCCTGTGTGCAGCAACAAAGACCCATTACAGCCAAGAAATAAGATAAAAAACATAAATCTTTAATTTAAAAAAATAGCCTTGAAAGGTCCACTTAAATAATCTTGTCTAGGTTGCCCTTTTTAGGGTATGGTAATTGATATATATTGTTTTAGTTTGGGATGCTCTTTATAAACTATCATAAACTTGGTGGTTCAAACAGCAAATATTTATTTATTTTCTCAGTTTGGGAGTCTGAGAAGTCCAAGATCAGAATGCTGGCAGGTCTGATAGTGAGGTCCCTCTTCCTGCTTTGCAGATGGCTGTCTTCTCACTGTATCTCTATATGGTGGAGAGCTAAGAAGGGGCGCAAGTTTGTTTCTCTTCTTATAAAGGCATTAATTCCACTCAGGAGAGCACCACTCTTATGACCCAATTACCCAATTAATTGTGACCCAATTACCTCCCAAACATCTCACCTCCTCATACCATCACATTGCTGCTACTGCTGCTAAGTCGCTTCAGTCATGTCCGACTCTGTGCGACCCCACAGACAGCAGCCCACGAGGCCCCCCCGTCCCTGGGATTCTCCAGGCAAGGACACTGGAGTGGGTTGCCATTTCCTTCTCCAGTGCATGAAAGGGAAAAGTGAAAGTGAAGTCGCTCAGTCGTGTCCAACTCTTAGCGACCCCATGGACTGTAGCTTACCAGGCTCCTCCGTCCATGGGATTTTCCAGGCAAGAGTACTGGAGTGGGGTGCCATTGCCTTCTCCGACCATCACATTAGGGGTTAAGGAATTCAACACATGAATTTTTTGATGGTGGAGGTGAGGCACAAACATTCAGTCCTAACACAATCATTTCAGGGTCATACAGCTGCATATATCCAAACTGGAAGAAAAAAACCTTCTCAGATGTTTCTTAATTTTGAAAAGACTTTTGTATTTTCTTCAGGACATTAATAGCCATTATAATCAAAATCAGAATAAGGCAATCGAAGGGTGTTTCTATAATAATCCATTACTTGTTTTAAATAAATTACATATACATATCTGGAGAGGAGAATGGCTACCCAATCCAGTATTCTTGCCTGGAGAATTTCATGGACAGAGGAGCCTGGCGGGCCACAGTCCATGGGGTTGCAAAGAGTCAGATACGATTGAGTGAATTATATATATATCTGATAGGTTCAGAATTCTTAGATATCTTACAGTGCTCCTTAGCTCTATTCTTCTTTCTTGGCTAAATAAGCTAGGTATCTATCTATAAAATATTAAGCACATATATTTATTTCTTCTAATTTTACTGTTTACATTATTATGAATATAAAAATGATAATGTTAAATGTGGAATATTTTGAAAATACTGAATAAAAAATATTATTACATAGTATATAGAGATAGCCACCTTAAAAAAATAAATATTAACTTACTTTCCTCCCATCCTTTTTAATGCAGTTTTCACATGGTTGAGATCACACTGCACAGAGTAAAAGCCCAATTTTTTGAGTACTTCCTAAATGCAAGGCAACCTGCTAAGTGCTTCATGAACACTGTATATACATCCCATGAGCCAGACATTTTATTCTCATTTCATAAGTGAAAAAACTAAGGACTGAGGGTGAGTTTAAATAAGTTGCCCATGGCAATACAACTAGTAAGTGGCCAAACTGAGACTTTAGCACAAGTTAAATTCAATCTTAAAATGCATTCTCTTAACCAATATGTTTCCCCGGAGTAGGAAATGGCAACCCACTCCAGTGTTCTTGCCTGGAAAATTCATGGACAGAGAAGCCTAGTGGGCTACAGTCCATGGGGCTGCAAAGAGTTGGGCACGACTGAGTGACTGAGCATGCAGGCATAGAACAATTATGTTAATAAAATTTTCTCTGTTTACCATTATAACTAACATTTCCTATCATTAACAAATCATTACAAATATCATGTAAATGAAAAATTTCAAAGCTCCTATATGATTTGGGCTCCTCACAGAAGTCTTACAGTCAATGAGTAATATTTTTAAAATCCTTGCAAATATTAAGAATAAGAACAGAATATCACTGTTGTTCAAGTTGAAATGCATTTGGTTACTAGAGACTTTGAATGTTTCTAATAAGCTTATTAGATATTTGTATTTCTAAGGAAATATATTTCTCAAATAAATACAAGGGAAATCAGAAACTACAAATGCTCTTTGGAATATGTGGTGGTACCTTACTGATTCTGGTTACAAGGGGGAAGCACAGCCCTTGGTGTGATGGAAGACCTTGTTGAAAGACCTAAAAATATTTAGATTTGTTTTCTTCCAGTATTTCAAGTCACACTAGTTTTACAAAGTTAGTAAAATTGTTCATTTTTGCCTGATACAGGTCATTGTATTAATGGAGATAAGACAAATAATAAGTATTTCAATTCTTACATATAATTGATTTGTCTGAAGTTTCTAAAGATAGTTGGTTTGAGGACTTTAAAAATTTCCCTTTAAAATCTTGTTTACAGCATTGATTTTTTTTTTATTAGTTTATTTTATATTTTTTAACTTTACAATATTGTATTGTTTTGCCATACATTGACATGAATCCAATAGCAAAAGAAAAGGCATTTACTAAGCAAAGATAAACACTAACTAAACCCTTATTTTGGAAAAGGAAATGGCAACCGACTCCAGTATTCTTGCCTACAGGATCCTGTGGACGGAGGAGCCTGGTGGGCTGCTGTCCATAGGGTCGCACAGAGTCGGACATGACTGAAGCGACTTAGCAGCAGCAGCAGCAAATCCTTATTTGAAATACCAAAAAACTGAATTAATAGAGCTTTACTACATTCCCAATACCTGGTTATTCTGATTTCCTCTCTAGCTACAGTGTTTTCACTAGAGTCTATTTCATATAAAAGAGCCACTGATGTATTTGGTTTGATTTATCTACTGACAATATTTCAATTATCCTCCTAGGCAAATTATATTCTTAAATCTAATTTTGGTTTAATCCTCCAAGTAATTTTAATTCATTTTCCTTATATCTTGACAAAGATAATTATGAAAGAAAAAAAGAACCATTATGGGTATATTATTATGAGATATAGAGAAAAATGTCACTTCCCAAAAGACATATACTTTGCTAGTTGGTGTTAGTGAATTACACGACCTTGAAAGGTATAAGAACGTGCCAGAATGTTTTATCACCTACAAGCCATGGAAGGGTAAAGAGATACATGGTTGATCGGCTGGGAATTTTGTGATTTGAGAGGTGAGTACATGCTACCTTATACACTCTTCCTGGTGTACTGGTAACATGGGCATTGGTTTAATGGCCTGTTTTAGGGAGAAGCTTTATTCTCTACCTCAACATTTATGTAAAATTTAAGTGGTACATAAATATATATTTAATTTGAACTTGCTGTATCAGATGTTTATATTTTCCTGAATATCCTTCCCAACAGGTTTCTTAAAAGTTTACTTCTCTTTCCATAAGCTTTGCTTGAGATAACCAATCTATATCATGTCCACAAAGGAAACACATTGCATTCTTTTCAGGCTGTATAACAATAAGTCTCACAATTTTATAGAAGTTGATATTTAAGAAATGAATTTCACTGACTGAACAAAAATCATAAGTACTACGAAAGGTGTGGACTTCTAAGATTGGACAAGAATTTCAACTAGACAAGCACATTGTATATGCTATGTGAACATATACAGTTGGGAATGCAAATTAGCACAACCTTCCTGTAAAGTAATTAGGCAAAGGAATCAAAAGTCTTAATTGATATATCATTAGACATATATAATAAATAACAATTATAATAACAACAGAAAAGGAACATGATTAATGAGTAGGGAAAGTATTTATGACAATTTCAGGTAAAGCAGGATCTCAAGGTATATGTAAATATGTATTTGTTTGTGTGTATAAATATACAAAGACCAAAGAGTTTTGATAGTATTATCTCTCACTAGCAGAAATATTGGTGATTCTTCCTTATATTATTATGTAGTTTTCTATATCGAGCATTTAGTACAATAAAAATAAGAAAAAATATTCAAGACAGATACAAGAACAGCAGCAATGCTAACATCTTATTGAAACTCAAATTCCACCAGAGTGGACAGCCCTGGATTTAAATGAACTTGCAGAATCACATTATCTTTGGTCTTCTAGTGGTATCAAACAATAACAATTTGATTTGAAGCTTTCAAAAACATCACCAATACATTTTATACTAGAAGCTCAGAATACATGAAGATATCAAATCCTTGCTAAAAAAAGAATTATCTGAAAGCAACTCAAGTATTTGCAGCTTTTTTTTTTTTAATTGGAGTATAGTTGATTTAAACGTTGTGTTAGTTTCAGCTGTACAGCAAAGTGAATTAGTTACACATATAAACAAACTATTTCTATTATATTCTTTGTTTTTCTTTTCTTTCACTACCTTCTAAAAATGTGGAATAAACCAAGGGAAGTCATCTTCATTACAATTCATTCAATTAGTAACTATTTTTAAAGTACTTGCCATGTGTCAAACATTTTTTCAGGTACTGGGGATTTTGCAGTGAAGAAAATAAAGTTCTTGTCTGGTATAGGAATAAATATTATCTTTACCATGTAATAATAAAATGCTGTGAATGAAGTAATATTCATTAATAAGGTATACTTTATAGATAGTAGAAAACAAAAGTTATAAATTTCTTGTTTAGCAAAGAAAATAAATGTTATCTCCTTTTTTAATCTAGGACATTTCATTTCTCTTATTTAGTTAAAGAAACTGAAACTGCGTGATTACTTACCCCAATATTAAACATCCCTGTAAAATACTCCATATTTGCTTGAATGAACCAAATGTTGCTTAAACCTAGTTCATCACTTCTCTTCTTAGCACGAATTAACGATAATTCCTTGTTTTCTATTAGTATAACCTAGATTTCACACAGGAAACAATAGTATATTCAGTAACCTAAGTTAGACATTAAAGCAAAGTATTATTACTGTATTTACTAGCTTTAATAATGTTGATCATATTATATTGATTCTTATTGTTGTGCTTCCCTGGTGGCTCAGACAGTAAAGAAACCGCCTGCAATGCAGGAGACCTGGGTTGGATCCCTGGGTTGGAAAGATCCTTTGCAGAAGGGAACAGCTACCCACTCCAGTATTCTGGCCTGGAGAATTTCATAGACAGAGGAGTCTGGCAGGCTATAGTGTCCGTGGGGTCGCAAAGAGTCAGACACAACTGAGTGATTTTCACTTTCACTTCATTTTCACTATCCTGTGCTAGGACATATGCAAGATAATACATTACAAAAACGGACAAGGTCCTTGAACTCTTGGACCTTATAGATATGGTGATGTAAGTGAGCTAGGCAATTATACTACAGTGAGTGGTAAGTGTTTAATGAAAGATATATAATGTGTTATCAAAGCGTGTAAACTTGATGACTAAGAGAGGTGTTAGTCATTTACTATTAAAGAGTAACATATTAATTGAGGCCTGAAAAATGAATAGAAATTAGCTGGAGGAAGGAAGGAGTGTTTCTGGTGGAGAGAGAAACATGAATAAAGGCCCAAGGTGAGAAAGATACAGTGGGTTTGAAGAACTGAGAAGACTGGTAGAATTGGGGGTACGGTGAGTGATGCTGGAGCTGGGAGTGGGGAGACAGGGTGTGGAGGGTAGAAATCAGACTGGAGAGGTAACAGGAGCCAGATCACCTGTGATAAAAGGACAACCAGTTGCTTGCAATGCGTAGTATGGATTGGTGGGGCCAAGGCAAAAGGCACGGCAACAAGTTACAAATTTCTAATAGTAATCCAGGCCAAGGAAGAGAGGAGACATCATTGATTTGGATGAAGACAAGTGGCAGACTTAAGTTACTTTCATCATTCTCATTCTTAGTTTGGTCCTTATTTTGTCCTTACATTTGTCTTTATGGAAAAATTCTGGATCTTTTTGTATAAAAAGCTTGTCAGAGGATATTTGGTGTCAAAGGTTTTCCAGCCTTTATTCTAGCCAAGATTTTCCTTCTCCAATTTCAACATCTCTAAGTTTCCAGACCTTTTAGGAAGAGAAGAAAAGACACCAGACCCTGACTCTGCGTCTCCAGGATTCTGCTCTGTGAGCTCTCTTCCTCTTCCTCCAACCATGAAGTTGTTGTTTTCCTTGGTGATGAAACAGACGCCTGCCTGTTTCTCCTCATATTCCTCACTTATTTACTAAGAAAGATAAAGAACAATACCTTCCACTCTCTATCATTCTGGCCAGTCTATGAGTTCTTCCACATTTTTTCTTCTGAGAATAATCACTTTAATTATTTTGTAATTTCCAGAGAGCTCACAAGCAAAGAATTGTAATTTGAAAAAATGACATCAAGTCCTAGCTTTTATGCTAAAAGCTGGGAGGAAATGATTTACTATGACAGAAGACTAAAAATGGCACAAACTTCTAACAAATGGTGATGGTGATTGTATAAATTACAGTACATTTACTCAAAACCATATCATGAAGACACATTTCAGTGATGATATTTAAAACTACCTGCAATAGGAAAAAGCATTTATGACATAAGATTGAGTGAAAGCAGGTGGCTGAAATTGTATTTGCAGTCTTAGAATTGGCAGCAACAAGCATCCTTCTGAACAATGGCTTAATGAGAACATGGGGGGAAATGCATTTGGTGGATCAGAGTGGTAGATCTGGGGTTTATCTCTTTCTTTAAAAAATATTTTTACAATTCTGATACAATGACTAAAAACCAAGGCACCAAAGAATATGCTCAACAAGTTTCAGAAGCTAGTATTTCAAGTACAAAAGTATGTTGACAGTTAAACTGGTTTCATCATTAATTATTTAACAGTGAAATAATTATTTGTTTTATAAAAAATAAAAACTGTATTGTGGCCCTACTCTTTTCTCCTAAGATTCTGAATCTTAGAAGTGTAGTTCAACAAAAAATAAAATGCCTGTGCCTCATATGTGACCTCAGTGAATGACTGTAAACTCAAAGAGGGATAAGCCAGACTCAGCTAATTGAATTGTGCAGTTTCTTATCATCTATCATTCAGACTTTACCTGGCATGATGGCAGCATGTGAGCTAGGACAATCCCAACATGGCCCTGAAAAAGGCAAGAAAAGGAACAAGTTAACTTTGGTCTCTCAGGCTTTTGTTTGTTCTGAGACAACAATCTTGTCATATAAAAACATGACCTTGAGTGTAAGATAGTAAAGTCACTTCGTCTTGGAAAGGCTAAAGAGAATAAAGAAGAGATACGATACCCCACCGCTACAGAAATCCACAATTCTGTCACCAGGTTTGGCCTGATTTGTCACCATATAAACAAGGTTGTTCAACTGTTGCTGCTTCCTTAAAGCTCGATCACTGGACATTTTACCTGGGAAAGAGATGAAGACAGTGACACATTATGTATTGCAGGGACTAGGAAGGCACTGGTGCACTAGAATAGCAGCATACAGGAAGAGTGGTACAGATGTAAGTCAAAACCATTCCATGTGACCCACTACGAGAGGATTAGAGAACTGGAACCCAGAGGTGAGAGCTCTTTTTGCTTAATTTTACTTTTATTCTTACCTAACTATTCTTTTGGAGGAGGAAATGGCAACCCACTCCAGTGTTCTCGCCTGGAGAATTCCATGAACAGAGAAGCCTGGTTGGGCCTCAGTCCATGGGGTCCCAATGGGTCAGACACGACTGAGTGACTAACACAACTATTCTTTTGATTGTCACTGACAGAAAAATCTATGAAAAAATGTCTTTAAAGGAGAGGAAACAATAAGCGTAAAATTCAGAGTCATAAACAAAGTGTTTAATAAATGTTACTGGAAGAATAAAAATTAACAGTAATAGTCTTTTCCCTCTATCCCTCTCAGAGACATAGTATAAAGATTATCTAATTTCAGCACATTGCTTAAATCTCCTTGGAGAAAAGAGACCTATAATAATAAAAACATTTTTATTCTCTAACTGGCACATCTGTGAACTCTTAATTCTTCTGGTTAAGACACTTGGAACACAGGTGTCACATTGTCTAAAATATATCAAATGTTATTGCATTTAGAAATAAATTAGATTTTCTTATTTCTGCTTTGAAGCTTCCTTTCCTCATGAGTCAGACACAGAAATTTAATGTAATTAGAGATATAAGATAGGGCATTTCCAAGCACAAAACGCCTTGGGCCTAGCAGTATGAAAACATCTTAACTTTCCTTTCAAAAGCCACTAGTCAAGTCTACTAAAATATCTTCAGAAGAATGAATAAAAGTATTTGTTTTAACATATTTCTTTTTTTTGTTTTGTTTTAACATATTTCAAATGCGCTGTTCATCAGAGCAAGATTAAAAAAATATAAGGGTAGCTTTCAGTGACATGTGTGTGTGTTAGTTGCTCACTTTTGTCCGACTCTTTGCGACCCCACAAACTGTAGCCTGCTAGGCTTCTCTGTCCATGGAATTCTCCAGGCAAGAATACTGGAGTGGATTGCCATTTCCTTCTCCGGAGGATCTTCCCGACCCAGGGATCGAATCCTGGTCTCCTGCATTGCAGGCAGATTCTTTACTGTTTGAGCTACAGGGAAGTTCAGTGATATAGATAAAAGGAAAAATGCAGATAATTTTTTGGGCGTGATAAAAAATTATTTACAGATACCAAGTTTCCCCATTCCATTTTCACAGAAAAATAGTATGCCTTTTTTCTTTTGTATTTTCCTTCTTTCTTTCATTACTAAAATTAAAACATTGGGAAACTTTTAGGAAAAAACAGAAAATGTGAATTTAAAAAGATCTATATGAGAGAAAAAGTCATTTTTCTATGTACTTTTCTATTTTTAATATATGTACTTCTAACTATACCTGTAAGTTCATAATTTTCTAGACAACATAGGAAACATTATAATATAAATCTTTCTGTGTCTATGAATTTGTGTCTACACGGGAAGTTTTAATGGCTGTGAAAATTTTATTAACTACCTATACCCAATTTATTTAACCAATTTCCTATTGTAACAATGTGGTCATTATCATACACCTGACTCATTGTGTACATTCTTAATTATTTAGCATGGCCTAATGTGAATTTCAAACATGAAAACCATTGAAATCAATAGTTTGGTGACTTCATTTGTAAAGACCATTTCATGTACTTATTTTCATTTTTAGCTAATAATATAATAGCAAACTATTTAAACAGTTAGTGAAAGCCCCTATGATTTTGTGGACATCCACCCCTAAGAGGTTTTATTATGACAATTTTTAAACACAAGGCAAAGTTGAAAGAATCAACATTCAGTGATTGTTGAATGTTGAACTCTGTACCCTCTACCTAGATTCTACCATTAACAGCCTACTAGAGTTGGTTCATCACACTTCTATCTATCCCTCCCCCTATGCACCCAATCATAAATCCACCTAATTGTCTATTTTTATTATGGCAGTGTAGTTTTTATTTGGAGGAAGAAGAATAAGAACAAGGAAGGGGAAGAAGGGGGAGGAATCAGAAGGCAAAAGGGAAAAGTACTTTTGAGGCCCTTGGGAGAGTGAGTCACAGATGCTGCTATTAAATGGAGCCATCAAGAGGCAAAGAAACTAGCACTGGCATTTGAGTCCTTGGAATGTTTGTGGATTTCTTAACAATTCTTAGCCAAAGGATTTTCAAAAAAGAAAGTAAAAAGGAATTATCTTTTGTTAAGAATAAGGAGATAAGAAAATAAAACTTACTTAATGGAATATCTAACAATAAGTTCTGTATTGTATTTCTATCAGATATTTAGAATGGCCTAACTTTCTCAGGTCTGTTTCAAAAGCAAATGTTGATGAAGATCTGTTTTACTTGCTAAACCTGCCTCTTTGCAAATGAAGAAGCTGTACTTAAATGAAGGCAAAAAAGTACCTTTCAGGTCTGTTTAAATACAGAGACTATTAAGTTGCCTATAACATTCACAGGTTGAACTAAAAATGCAGTAGCATGAGGCCTAGGTGCTTTAGGAAAAACTGCCTCTAATAAAGTACTCCTCCTCACCATTCTAGTTTTATAAATATTATGAAGCTCCTGGAAACATGAACAGGATCTTAAATATGTTAAACCAGGTAAAAAAGTGGTATTTTGATTATGCTTTGTCAGATGACAATACATTAGTAAATTTGGCGTTTTAAGGGCTATAATAACTCTAATAAAGAAACTAAATCAGAAAAAAAAGAAAGAGGTATTTAGAGATATGGTATTCATGTAAAAACCAAATTATACTTTCTATTTAAATCCAATATTCTTGTGCCTGACACCATTTATGTTTACAAAAAATATTTTTTTAACTTGACTAAAAATGATGGTTCTATAGGTATCATCATGAAAAAACAAAACTCAAGAATCAAGTGTTTTAATGTAAATGATCCTATTTACCCTGCAATGTAAATTCTTCTACAGTAGACTTTGTTGAGTAATTCAAGTTAGGAGGAACCTGATTATTTAGACAAATTTTGTTCGCATTACACAAAAAGAAATTACAAGGGTAAAGGAGCCAATTTTTAAACTAAGGAAGCACCATATTAGGACATTGGCATTTTTGGTCAGTGCAAAGCATCAAATAAAGCAGGACCAAAAAAAAAAAAAAAAAAAGCCATGGTTGGAAAACGTGCATGTGTGCAGTCAGGACACCTGCTCAGTCTAGTATCAATAAATAGTGCTCAAGATCAGGCAGCTTTTTTTTTTTAATAAATTTTTTATTGCAAGATATTTGCTTTACAATATTGTGCTGGTTTCTGCCATACACCAACATAGGCAGCTCTTAATTTATTCTTTCTTAGTCTGAAGCAACAAAGTACCTTGAATGTTATAAATTACTGGTAAAAGAAAAATGGATGGGTGCTTGGATACATATTAGACTTAAAAAGATTCATTTGCTGTTTTGTTTTCTAAGTATTTCTTTGACATGTAGCACACCACCCTCATTGTGTGAATTTTTTTTTTTTAAATCATTAAACATGGAATAAAGGAGATGGCTAAAACTAATGGTGCAGGGATTTTTAAAATACATTTTTGTTTGGAAAGTTATCAAATCAAGAGGGCAAGAGTAAATTTCCCCAACAGAGACGCCTGAAATAAAGAGGTTGCAAAGAAGGTACGAGACAACTGAATACACAGGGTGGCACCAATAGGGCCTTTGGCGGATGAGAAGGAACGTAATAACCACAAATTTTCATGTTTTCAAGAAGCCTAACAACGTCTGAGGTCAGGGGTGGCTGCGGAGAGGAGCAACCCCACATCCAAGGAGTGGCGGCTGCGCAGGCACAGGAGGGCTGAGAGGAGCTACTCCACGTTCAAGGTCAGGAGGGGTGGCCATGAGGAGATTCCCTTCGTCCAAGGTAAGGAGCAGCGGCTGCACTTTGCTGGAGCAGCCATGAAGAGATACCCCACGTCCAAGGTAAGAGAAGCCCAAGTAAGATGGTAGGTGTTGCGAGAGGGCATCAGAGGGCAGATGCACTGAAACCATAATCACAAGAACTAGCCAATCTGACCACATGGACCACAGCCTTGTCTAACTCAATGAAACTAAGCCATGCCGTGTGGGGCCACCTAAGATGGACGGGTCATGGTGGAGAGGTCTGACAGAATGTGGTCCACTGCAGAAGGGAATGGCAAACCACTTCAGTATTCTTGCCTTGAGAACCCCATGAACAGTATGAAAAGGCAAAAAGATAGGATGCTGAAAGATGAACTCCCCAGGTCGATAGGTGCCCAATATGCTACTGGAGATCAGTGGAGAAATAACTCCAGAAAGAATGAAGGGATGGAGCCAAAGCAAAAACAATACCCAGTTGTGGATGTGACTGGTGATAGAAGCAAGGTCCGATGCTGTAAAGAGCAATATTGCATAGGAATGTTAGGTTCATGGATCAAGGCAAATTGGAAGTGGTCAAACAGGAGATGGCAAGAGTGAACGTCGACATTCGAGGAATCAGCGAACTAAAATGGACTGGAATGGGTGAATTTAACTCAGATGACCATTATATCTGCTACGGTGGGCAGGAATCCCTTAGAAGAAATGGAGTAGCCATCATGGTCAACAAAAGAGTCCGAAATGCAGTACTTGGATGCAATCTCAAAAACGACAGAATGATCTCTGTTCGTTTCCAAGGCAAACCATTCAGTATCACGGTAATCCAAGTGTATGCCCCAACCAGTAATGCTGAAGAAGCTGAAGTTGAATGGTTCTATGAAGACGTACAAACCTTTTAGAATTAACACCCCAAAAGATGTCCTTTTCATTATAGGGGACTGGAAAGCAAAAGTAGGAAGTCAAGAAACACCTGGAGTAACAGGCAAATTTGGCCTTGGAGTACAGAATGAAGCAGGGCAAAGGCTAACAGAGTTTTGCCATGAGAACGCACTGGTAATAGCAAACACCCTATTCCAACAACACAAGAGAAGACTCTACACGTGGACATCACCAGATGGTCAACACTGAAATCAGACTGATTATATTCTTTGCAGCCAAAGATGGAGAAGCTCTATACAGTCAGCAAAAACAAGACTGGGAGCTGACTGTGGCTCAGATCATGAACTTCTTATTGCCAAATTCAGACTAAATTGAAGAAAGTAGGGAAAACCACTAGATCATTCAGGTATGACCTAAATCAAAGGTGAGAAATAGATTTAAGGGACTAGATCTGATAAACAGAGTGCCTGATGAACTATGGATGGACGTTCGTGACATTGTACAGGAGACAGGGATCAAGACCATCCCCGTGGAAAAGAAATGCAAAAAAGCAAAATGGCTGTCTGAGCAGGCGTTACAATAGCTGTGAAAAGAAGAGAAGTGAAAAGCAAAGGAGAAAAGGAAAGATATTCCCATTTGAATGCAGAGTTCCAAAGAATAGCAAGGAGAGATAAGAAAGCCTTCCTCAGTGATCAATGCAAGAAATAGAGGAAAACAACAGAATGGGAAAGACTAGAGATCTCTTCAAGAAAATTAGAGATACCAAGGGAACATTTCATGCAAAGATGGGCTCAATAAAGGACAGAAATGGTATGGACCTAACAGAAGTAGAAGATATTAAGAAGAGGTGGCAAGAATACACAGAAGAACCGTACAAAAAAGATCTTCACGACCCAAATAATCACGATGGTGTGATCACTCACCTAGAGCCAGACATCCTGGAATGTGAAGTCAAGCGGGCCTTAGGAAGCATCACTAGGAACAAAGCTAGTGGAGGTGATGGAATTCCAGTTGAGCTATATCAAATCCTGAAAGATGATGCTGTGAAAGTGCTGCACTCAATATGCCAGCAAATTTGGAGAACTCAGCAGTGGCCACAGGACTGGAAAAGGTCAGTTTTCATTCCAGTCCCAAAGAAAGGCAATGCCAAAGAATGCTCAAACTACTGCACAATTGCACTCATCTCACACGCTAGTAAAGTAATGCTCAAAATTTTCCAAGCCAGGCTTCAGCAATACATGAACCGTGAACTTCCAGATGTTCAAGCTGGTTTTAGAAAAGGAAGAGGAACCAGAGATCAAATTGCCAACATCCGCCGGATCATCAAAAAAGCAAGAGACTTCCAGAAGCACATCTATTTCTGCTTTATTGACTATGCCAAAGCCTTTGACTGTGTGGATCACAATAAACTGTGGAAAATTCTGGAAGAGATGGGAATACCAGATCACCTGACCTGCCTCTTGAGAAACCTGTATGAAGGTCAGGAAGTAACAGTTAGAACTGTACATGGAACAACAGATTGGTTCCAAATAGGAAAAGGAGTACATCAAGGCTGTATACTGTCACCCTGCTTATTTAATTCATATGCAGAGTACATCATGAGAAACGCTGGGCTGGATGAAGCACAAGCTGGAATCAAGATTGCCAGGAGAAATATCAATCACCTCAGATATGCAGATGACACCATCCTTATTGCAGAAAGTGAAGAAGAACTAAAAAGCCTCTTGACTAAAGTGAGAGAGGAGAATGAAAAAGTTGGCTTAAAGCTCAACATTCAGAAAACTAAGATCATGGCATCTGGTCCCATCACTTCATGGGAAATAGATGGGGAACCAGTGGAAACAGTGTCAGACTTTATTTTGGGGGGCTCCAAAATCACTGCAGATGGTGATTGCAGCCATGAAATTAAAAGACACTTACTTCTTGGAAGGAAAGTTATGACCAACCCAGATAGCATATTAAAAAGCGGAGATATTACTTTGCCAACAAAGGTCCTTCTATCAAGGCTATGGTTTTTCCAGTATTCATGTATGGATGTGACAGTTGGACTGTGAAGAAAGCTGAGCACCAAAGAATTGATGCTTTTGAACTGTGGTGTTGGAGAAGTCTCTTGGGAGTCCCTTGGACTGCAAGGAGATACAACCAGTCCATCCTGAAGGAGATCAGCCCTGGGTGTTCACTGGAAGGACTGATGTTGAAGCTGAAACTGCAATATTTTGGCCACCTCATTCAAAGAGCTGACTCATTGGAAAAGACCCTGATGCTGGGAAGGATTGGGGGCAGAAGAAGGGGACGATGGAGGATGAGATGGCTGGATGGCATCACCGATTCGATGGACATGAGTTTGGGTAAACTCCGGGAGTTGGTGATGGACCTAGAGGCCTGGCGTGCTGCAATTCATTTGGTTGCAAAGAGTCGGACACGACTGAGTGACTGAACTGAACTGAACAACGTTAAGACAAACATCATGTTTCACAGGGTAATGGCCAGCAATGCCCAAATTCCACCTTCAGGGTAGCTATGGTTTTCATACTTGGAACAGTCACTAGGCTCCAAGTATATGCCCTGTAGTTGTCTACAAGCTGAGGACACAATGCAAAGTAAGACACAGTCCCTGTGCTTCAGGAGTTAAGAGGGTACCTAAGAAGATGGTATGCAGGTATGAATATTCTTTATATACAAAGTATGTGCATTGCAGATAAAGAACTAACTGTTTGAGACATCACTGAGGATTTTACTGAGATGTGGGGTATTTCAGCTGAGTCTCTGAGGAGGAACAGAAAGTTGCCAGGTAGAATGAGTAGGGAAAGCATGCTAAAAATGATATAGCAGGGACTTCCCTGGTGGTTCAGTGATAAAGAATCTGACTGCCAATGACACAGGTTTGATCCCTGGTCCAGGAAGATCCCACATGCCACTGAGCAACTACGCCCGTGGCCACAAGTACTGAGCCCATGCTCTCGAGGCCTCAAGCTCCAATTACTGAAGCCGATGTGCCCTAGAGCCTGTGCTCTGCAACAAGAGAAGCCATTGCAATAAGAAGTTCACACACAGCAATGAAGAGTAGCTCTGACTCGCGCAACTAGAGAAAGTCTGTGCAAAGCAACAAAGACCTAGCACAACCAAAAAAATAATAAAATGAATTTTTTTTTTAAAGTGTGATATGGTATACTTAGGGGAGAAACTGAAATTATTAGCTCACTCGTGCTTGAAAATGAGGATCCATGGGAAAGTGGTAGAGCATAGGATAGACCTGAGAATTTGGCAGGGCCAGATGGGAAAGGGCACTGCTTGTTATCTTGTCTCTTTGTGCTGCAGAGAAAACAGTCTTACTTTATACTTAACATGTATGCTTAGAGCTCCTTAGAGACAAGTTCTCTTTGAATAGACAGCTTTGTTAATTTTACATTATTCCATATTAAGATGTTCTTTTATACTGCTATCCTGCAACATTTTAAATTCTGGATAGAGTATATCCACAAATCAGACAGAATTATTCATAAGTTTATGTGGAGCATTCAACCTCAACTGATACTAATGTTATCAAATGATTTAATTAAGAAAATGAAATTAAATAAATTGAACTCACTGAATCATTTCGAGCTCTTCCGTTCTAGACCGAGAATGCCTTTGGATCTTTATTGGGTTCTTCTTCTCACTCTCCTTCCTGGGCTTCTCTCCCCATGGCAATCCCTGAAATGCTGTGCTCACCAGGTTCTCTCTCTGTGCCATAGCTCATCACTGAGAGTGATTTTCTGAAGTATATTACTAAAAAGTCCCTTCCAAAACTACCCGTGAAAATACCTATTCTTACTTGAAACACTTTTAAAGGCTCCCTTCTGCCTTATGAAAAAGTCCTAACTTCTTGGCAAGAAAGCAAGGCCTTTAATGATCTGGGCCCTGTTAATCTGCCGACCTTCCTTTCTGCTACTTTCATACTATCCCCTCCATGTTCCATCCTCTCTGAACAATGGCTATAGTTCCTTGAATTTATCACTGCTGGTGAGTCAGCTGCTTTATAAATTTTGTTCTCTTTGCTTGAAACCTATTCCTCACTCCTGGCTACACTGACATGAATTTCTTCTGTAATAAGTTTTTCTTTTTTTTTTTTAGACAAAACCAAAAAAGTTACTTTTTTAAACTCCTTGTCACTATCCAAAAGGCTTTTATATTATAAAGGCTGTTTTTTATACTATAAAGGCTGTTATTATTAACTACTGAAAAAGCTTTCTTATTTTAAAATGATTACCGAGGCACTGCTCATTATACCAACTACCCCAAAAAGGACTGTTAGGTGAAACTGCTTCTGTCTACATGAAATAGATACAGATGATTTTTCATGGAATTACATAAATTCGGGCCCAATTAAATGGAAAGACTATTAGGAGACTGACAGGCACATAACACATGCTCAGTAAAAGTTTAATGAGTGAATTTTCTCTATAATTATGACTTCAACAGCATTTTAAGGCAGTTAACTTTTGAAGGTACTAAGTATGAAAACAAATTCAATCATATTTGAAAGTATACTGTACTTAAATAGAAAAAGGAGTCAACTATGAAACAGTGTTTTAGGTGGGGATGGAAAAGTTTCTGAAAACCTTTAAGAGGAAATAAGAGAACTATACCAAAAACTAGAAAAGCATGAATACAATTCCCAAAGAAACGTCTGAGAAGATGTATGAAACTAAGCAGCAATGTAAAGTTTATACTTTAGGTTAGGGCAAACTTGTTTAAATTTTGGAAATGACTTGTTGGAAATACTGAAAATTTAGAATTGTCTGAATTTGCAATTTTTAAAGCCAGTTGCAGGTTTCACTAATCCTCTTGGCCATGCTAACCTCAGAGTGAAAATATTCTTGCAACAATAGATACTAAGCATCTATTACCTTTGCCCTCTGTCTCCCACCTCCAGCCCATTCACACATCTCACACTGCAGTCTATGAAATCAACAACAGTGTATAAGTGCAATGGCATTTTCACTCTGATAGTTTTGTTATAGATATTATTAGAGCAATAATTATTAGTTAGAAATTCAAAATGCTAAAAGAAGCCAATTTATTCTTCTCTAAATTGAGGAATATTGACCTCATAGAGTATCTTTCTATCAATCATTTAACCAACAAATCAACCAACTAAACTGACCTACACAGACTTGTTCTAGACAATGTTAGGGACACAAAGATGCCTATGACTTGATTTCTGTCCTTAATGAACTTACACCTTATTTAAACTAGTACAAAAATCATTACACTTGGCCTTAGGAGATGAATATTATTAACCACATTGTACAATAATTTTATGACAATTTAACAGCCCTAACTTAAAAATTCATAGTTATTTCATTAAAGCTTCTAAAATGATTGATAACAGTTTCTGTTTATGTGATGCTTTGCAGTTTATTAAGCACTTGCACATTTGATATAGCATCTAACTTCAAGATTGTCAGGTTGTCAGGTGGATAACTGACACAGCATTGATGAGATTGCTGAGACTTAGCACTTGCTTAAAGGCACACAGCTGATAGGCAGAGAAGGTGGGTTTTTAACCAAGGATTTCTAACTCTAGGTTCAGTCTTCTTTCCAATAGGGTTCCATTTTTTACACAGAAGACTTTGTGATTTCAGAATCTCATGACTGGTTCCTTTTCTTACGTGTTCAAGGACACAAGGTATTTTCTAGCAGAGAAATGAGGGAAGCCTCTGACAAACATATCTTAGGGAAAAAAGTTAACTCTTCAAAATCAGTCATAGAATGTTTTTTATTTCAGTTTTCCTCTAAATAAAATTTCCCCAAAGCAGGCCTACCAGTAAAAAGGATCAGTTTAAGTTCTGAACTTCAATATTGTGGAATATATCACTAAGGTATTATTATCTGAAGGTCTCTGAAGTCATTCTGTTTAATGAGTTGACCTTTGGTTGTCACCCTTGCCAGAAAAAGACCATTTCCTCACCTTGTACCATAGCAACCTTTTCAATCTTACAGAAAAGTGACATGGGGAGGCCGAGCAATCAGTTTTTCACAAAATCGTATTATTCAGGAGAAAAAAAAAGAAAATAGATTGGGACGAACTTTCATGTTATAGTACTATCAGTTCAGTTTAGTTCAGTTCAGTAGCTCAGTTGTGTCCGACTCTTTGTGACCCCATGAATCACAGCATGCCAGGCCTCCCTGTCCATCACCAACTCCCGGAGTCTACCCAAACCCATGTCCATTGAGTCAGTGATGCCATCCAGCCATCTCATCCTCTGTCGTCCCCTTCTCCTCCTGCCCCCAATTCTTCCCAGCATTAGGGTCTTTTCCAATGAGTCAACTCTTCGCATGAGGTGGCCAAAGTATTGGAGTTTCAGCTTCAACATCAGTCCTTCCAATGAACACCCAGGGCTGATCTCCTTTAGGATGGACTGGTTGTATCTCGTTGCAGTACAAGGGACTCTCAAGAGTCTTCTCCAACACCACAGTTCAAAACCATCAATTCTTCACTGCTCAGCTTTCTTTATAGTCCAACTCTCACATCCATACATGACTACTGGAAAAACCATAGCTTTGACTAGACAGACCTTTGTTGGCAAAGTAATGTCTCTGCTTTTTAATATGCTAGCTAGGTTGGTCATAACTTTCCTTCCAAGGAGTAAGCATCTTTTAATTTCATGGCTGCAATCACCATCTGCAGTGATTTTGGAGCCCCCCAAAATAAAGTCTGACACTGTTTCCACTGGTTCCCCATCTATTTCCCATGAAGTGATGGGACCAGATGCCATGATCTTAGTTTTCTGAATGTTGAGCTTTAAGCCAACTTTTTCATTCTCCTCTCTCACTTTCATCAAGAGGCTCTTTAGTTCTTCACTTTCTGCCGTAAGGGTGGTGCCATCTGCATATCTGAGGTGATTGATATTTCTCCTGGCAATCTTGATTCCAGCTTGTGCTTCATCCAGCCCAGCATTTCTCATGATGTACTCTGCATATAAGTTAAATAAGCAGGGTGACAATATACAGCCTTGAAGTACTCCTTTTCCTATTTGGAACCAGTCTGTTGTTCCATGTCCAGTTCTAACTGTTGCTTCCTGACATTCATACAGGTTTCTCAAGAGGCAGGTCAGGTGATCTCGTATTCCCATCTCTTTCAGAATTTTCTACAGTATTGTGATCCACATAGTCAAAGGCTTTGGCATAGTCAATAAAGCAGAAATAGATGTTCTGGAAGTCTCTTGCTTTTTTGATGATCCAGCGGATGCTGGCAATTTGATCTCTGGTTCCTCTGCCTTTTCTAAAACCAGCCTGAACACCTGGAAGCTCACAGTTCACGTATTGCTGAAGCCTGGCTTGGAAAATTTTGACGGCATCACTGACTTAATAGACATGAGTTTGAGCAAGTTCCAGGAGATGGTAAAGGACAAGAAAGCCTGGCATGCTGCAGTCCATGGGGTTGCAAAGAGTCAGACATGACTGAGTGACTGAATAACAACAACCTATACAAGAAATGGTGCTGGATACTACGACAATAACCAAAATAGAGGATTGTTAATATACCTAAGAATTAATAGCCCAAGGCAATGGTATTCATTACAAGTTACAGAGGGACTCCTCTATAAACCTCTAAGGCAGTCTTGAATTCCAATCCTACTTTTTCTTTTCTCTTTCTAACAGTCCTAAACCTTTTCAGCCTAAATGTAAAGAATGTTGGGATCTAAACAGCAAGGGATGGTGGAAAGAAAAAGATAATGGTAATGTACCCAGGTATAGGCATGGGTAGAGATGGGGACAATGATCCAAATACATATTCAAGAGATACCAAATGTGGACAAGTATTGATATTCACACAGGTGTAGCAACAGTGGTCTCTAGCAGACCAACAGTGGTCTCCAGCCAGTAGCATTAAGGGAAAAGTAGGTTTATCAATGGGCACTTGTGGGTGGCAGAACTCATTCTAAGTCACAAGAGATGAAAGATCTAAAAGAATAAGGCTGCACTGAAACTGCAACATGTGGGAGGTTGGAGTTTACGGATATATGGATACACTAGTTCAGGGCCTGGGTAGAGCAGGTCAAGGCAGGTACTGACATTTTTTCCTAAACTGGAATTTAGTATCTTCCTTCCTCTCTCTTGTTCTTTCATTATAACCCCTGCAGAGTAGTTATTAATTTAGCAAAAATTTTAAAGCACTCATTATATGTCTAGTCCTGATCAAGGAGTTAGAACTCAATGGAAAATAAGGGAGATTCTGATATTTCAAGGAAGAGAGTTTGACAACAAACAGTTAAATCAAGTGATAAATGATATGAAGAAAGTGAAAATAGAGTGAGATGAATGAAATTAACTTGGTGAAATTTTAGATTAGGTGGCTAGGAAAAGTCCTATTAAGCAACCAACAAAACTGAGATCTGAATGACAAGAATCCAGCCATGTGAAACAAGAGGAAAAAACACTCCATAGAGAAAGAACTACTGATGTGGTCATCAGGGAAAGAATGTTTGAGGAAGATAATTATAACTATACAATATATATTTCCTCATCACTAATATATAAATAAAGTCACTGAATATATATTCTTATTTGTTGATATTAGCACAACTGAATGATTATTATGTGCTAACCATGTTTTATTTATTGTTTCAATCCTTTGTCATGAGGTTAGTACTGTTACTTCATTGTGAGATGAATAAATCTGGAAAAAAAAAAAGTAACCTGCCTTGGTCACATAGTTACGCCACGGTAGAGCCAGGGCTGAATTCTACCAGTCTTACTGCAGGACCTAGGCTCCTACCCACTACCCCAGGAATGACAAATCTTTACAAGTTTTTTTGAACAGGACACAAATATATACAGGGCTATCTATTTGTTAAACATTGTTTTGTTAAGTTACTGTCTTTTTTAGAAAAAACAAATAGAACTATTTTTTCTATTTTAGTATACACTGTTGCTTCCTTTGTGTGGTATAAATATATATTTCACCTGTATTTCAACACAAGATTTCTATTCATCATTATTGAATATCAGTCTTTGTATTTTGGTAATATACTTCATTCCAATCTCAAAGTCAGCATGAAAGGCATGCTAAAGTCAACTTTTAAGAGAAGTGTCATGCAATGAGAGTGCTAGAGTTGAATCGTATGTACATAAATGTGTTTAACATAGTAAAATAAGTTATTCAAAACTTGACTGGGTGGTTACTGTATATTCAGGGAAAGTGTTTCTTTTGGTCATAACCAAAGTTTGATAAATGCTAGTATTTGTAGGTTTTCATTCAAATCCCAAAGAAAGGCAATGCCAAAGAATGTTCAAACTACTGCACAACTGCACTCATCTCATATGCTAGCAAAGTAATCCTCAAAATTCTCCAAGCCAGGCTTTAACAGTATGTGAATCAAGAACTTCCAGATCTACAAGCTGGATTTAGCAAAGGCAGAGGAACCAGAGGTCAAATTGCCAACACCCGTTGGATCATTGAAAAAGCAAGGAGTTCCAGAAAAGCATTTGCTTATTGACTACACCAAAGCCTTTGACTGTGTGGATCACAACGAACTGTGGAAAATTCTTAAAGAGATGGGAATACCAGACCACCTGACCTGCCTCCTGAGAAACCTGTATGCAGATCAAGAAGCAACAGTTAGAACCGGACATGGAACAACAGAGTGGTTCCAAATAGGAAAAAGGAGTATGTCAAAGCTGTATATTGTCACCCTGTTTATTTAACTTATATGCAGAAACATCATGCGAAATGCCGGGCTGGAAGAAGCACAAGCTGGAATCAAGATTGCTGGGAGATATACCAATAACCTCAGATATGCAGATGACAACACCCTTATGGCAGAAAGTGAAGAGGAACTAAAAAGCCTCTTGGTGAAGGTGAAAGAAGAGAGGGAAAAAGCTGGCTTAAAACTCAACATTATGAAAATCAAGATCATGGCATTCAGTCCCATCACTTCATGGGAAATAGATGGGGAAACAATGCAAACAGTGACAAACTTCTTTTTCTTGGACTCCAAAATCACTGCAGATGGTGATTGCAGCCATGAAATTGAAAGATGCTTACTCCTTGGAAGAAAAGCTGTGACCAACCTACACAGCATATTAAAAAGCAGAGATATTGCTTTGCCGACAAAGGTCTGTCTAGTCAAGGCTATGGTTTTTCCAGTAGTCATGTATGGCTATCAGATTTGGACTATAAAGAAAGCTGAGCACCGAAGAATTGATGCTTTTGAACTGTGGTGTTGGAGAAGACTCTTGAGAGTCCCTTGGACTGCACGGAGATCAAACCAATCTATCCTAAAGGAAATCAGTTCTGAATATTCATTGGAAGGACTGATGTTGAAGCTGAAACTCCAATACTTGGCCACCTGATGTGAAGAACTGACTCACTGGAAAAGACCCTGATGCTGGGAAAGACTGAAGGCAGGAGGAGAAGGGATGACAGAGGATGAGATGGTTGGATGGCATCACTGACTCAGTGGACATCAGTTTAAGTAAGCTCCAGGAGTTGGTGATGGACAGGGAAGCCTGGTGTACTGCAAACCATGGGGTCGCAAAGAGTCAGACACAACTGAGTGAATGAACTGAACTGAACGGAACGGAATACTTCTAGATCTATATTGCTTAGACTTTTAAGTGCAAAAGTCATGGTCAATAGTGAATTAAAAACTACACCGTGTGGGTATGTACAAATTTGCATACACAAAACCAACCAACCAACCAAAGAACCAAAATAATCACAGTATGCTTGACATTTACTTGTTAAAGGAATGCTTCCTGGATTCACACAATCATTAAAAAGAATTTCCAGAAATTCAGAACAGTAGAACTTGGAAGTAAATTTGAAATGACTAAGGATGGGTAGATTTCTCTTATTACCAAGATGTTTCTTTTCTCTTCTTCCTCCAATAGTTTGAAATACTGTAACTATAGCAAAGACACTCAAATCCATAATTCAGCTAACACTGTCCTCTGAAACTGTGTATCAGATCTAGATCAAGTTCTCTAATTACATCCTACATATCTCTGTTTATGCCATTCAGGGACCTCAAACCAAACATATCCACAAACCAAACTCATTTATCTTCCATTATGAAGCCTGTTTCTTTTCTGGAATCCTATTTGTTAATGATACCACCATTTTATTCATCACCCAAAGCCATATCCTCATTTCACAGTCTTTTTGTTTCTCACTTTTACTACTGCCACTGACTTAGAATTAAACACCGTCCTATATTCTCACCCTTTCACAACTATCCTTTGAAAAATGCCAGTGTGTTCATGCTGCTTCCCTTCTTGCAAGTCTTCAATGGCCTGGTAGAATAGATGTTAAACACTGAGACGTCATTGTCTGACGCATTTTACTTCCTGCCGCCTCTTTACCCCTGCACTCTCACCATTCTTTGGTCAGACAGAACCCCCAGATATTGTCTGAATGTATCATGCTATTTCACCCTTCTGAGCTTTTAAATGTATTGTTTTGTCATGCATACCACTGTCTCAGAAATCACAAACTGTTTCTGGAACACTAGCTTCTCAAGATATTAAGAGCTGCTGCTGCTGCTGCTAAGTCACTTCAGCTGTGTCCAACTCTGTGCGACCCCATAGATGGCAGCCCATGAGGCTCCTCCATCCCTGGGATTCTCCAGGCAAGAACATTGGAATGGGTTGCCATTTCCTTCTCCATTGCATGAAAGTGAAAAGTGAAAGTGAAGTCGCTCAGTCGTGTCCAACTCTTAGCGATCCCATGGACTCCAGCCCACCAGGCTCCTCTGTCCATGGGATTTTCCAGGCAAGAGTACTGGAGTGGGGTGTCATTGCCTTCTCCCATATTAAGAGCTATTGGGAGGGAAATAAGGTCACTTCCACAATCAGGTAGCCTTAGGCAATTCATATATTATTTAATTTTTTGGAGAATCACAATGCTTATTAGCATAGTAAAGGCTCCAAAGAGTCTTGGTGTAGAAATAGCGTGTTCTCCCAAATTATTTGACTTTACTATCTGATTCTCCTTAGGCACTATTTTAGGAACCCACTTTAGAAAACATTGCTTTATTTACTTCTTCACTTAGAAATGCCAACTCACCCTTCAAATTCACTTCCAATGAATGCAGTGAGACAATGAAGACACAGACCAGATTCTTGAGACTATAAACCATTCCACCTCGTGACAAGTGTATTTCTTCCCAGGGACATCCAGAAATTATTAGTATACAAAACTTAATCACATTCTAGTTAGGCTCAATTCACTAAGTCAGCAACAAAAAGCAACAAAAAGCACCTAAAACATTTTCCTTGAAAGTGAGTTATGAAAAATATATTTAGAAGCATGAAGACAATCGTTATTACAATGTTTATTCTTAAATATTGATTTAGAAAAAGAATATGACATATTTAATGTAAACTTTTGAAATATTCTGAGAACACAGAGTCATAAGTAGTGTTCACCACAGTTAAAATAGATGCTTTGTTTAGTTATACACAGAAACAACAATTTCCTTATGAGAATCCTTGAAGATAATGTTTAAAACTTAACTTTTCTAGATACCCAATGAAACATGTATATAATATAAACATCAGAATATCTTCCCTGATGAACAGCCCCCAAATTCATCATCTGATGTTTGTGGTACAGACACGGTAGCATAGGGCATTTATGAGTAACACCTTTGCATTTCCATACCCACAAAACAGGCAAGCGAATCTCCTCACTCTTTAAAACAGGGAGACATAACTTGGTCACTTTCAAGAACTGTTAAAGTCAGGTTTGAACTCATATATTTCCACCCATTATTTAGAATACACATATATGATACCCAGAGACACCAAACATACTGAACAAAAAACATCTGGAGATGGTTGTTAGTCAAAATTTCCACCAATTTCCATTAGTTTACTCAAATCTTACAAGCCTGTAATTCGTTTCTACTTCCAAGTTAATAAAAGAAGTGAGAACTCCTCTTTTCATAAGCTAGTAAAAAATAGGTAGACCTCCTAAAGAATAGGACATTAAAATAAACACTTGTACTGATGGGCTTTAAAATTCATATATGGATGATTTAGCAAAAGACTTTGTACTTCCATTTATAATAAAAGAAACAACACAATGTTAACATTTGAGAATTTTAGTTGCCTTTTAAGGAATCATATCCAAACATCAAGAAAAAACATACTGGGATTAGGAATAAGAAGCAGCAAAACTAAAAATAATCCATTAATTTATACAACCCACAAAAAATAATTTCTTTGCTAAAGTATATTTTGAAACATTGCAAACATTTCAAGAGGAAAAGAAGAGCAGTTATAAAAGTAAAACTGTCACTAGAAGTAGGAAAAAAAAAAAACCAACACATTTTCTTTCTATCATTAACAGACAAGTAAGAGAGCCATTTCAACAGCCAACTGACAAATATTTATAGGATGCTAAGCATTGACTCATCTGAAAAGACCCTGATGCTGGGAAAGATTGAAGGTGGGAGGAGAAGGGGATGACAGAGGATGAGATGGTTGGATGGCGTTACCGACTTGATGGACATGAGTTTGAGTAGGCTCTGGTAGTTGGTGATGGACAGGGAGGCCTGGTGTGCTGCAGTCCTTGGGGTTGCAAAGAGTTGGACATGACTGAGCAACTGAACTGAACTCAACTGAAGCACTGCTCTCAGGGTTGGGAATATAGCAGTTCGGGCTGCCACAGAAGACGTACTCCAGTGAAGGTAGACAGATGATATACACAAAACAAATAAACATATACTGCATCAGGGCTAAAAAGAAACATAAACAGAGAAAGGGGTCAAAGAGTAAAGGAGAGGAGACTTATTTTAGACAGGATGGATGATCAGAAAGGCACTCTCTGATAAGGTGGCATGTGATATCTGAATGAAGTGACTGAGTCAGGCATATGGATTGTTTGGGAAAGAGTTTTCCAGGCAAAGGGGATAACAAATAGAGTTAGTAAATAGGAGATGGACAGAAGGTCAAAGAAATAGCCAGGGCCAGAGTATGCAGGACTGTATAATCTATGTAAGAACTTTGGGTTTTATTTTGAGTTAGATGGATTTTGTGACATTATTTGACGTTTTAGAAAAAAATCTCCCAAGTGGCACAGTGGTAAAGAATCCATTTGCCAAGGCAGGAGATGCTAGAGATGGGGGTTTAATCCCTAGGTTGGGAAGATCCCCTGGAAGAGGAAATGGCAACCCACTCCAGTATTCTAGCCTAGAGAATACCATGGATAGAGAAGCCTGGCAGGCCACAGTCCATGAGGGTGCAAAGAATCAGACACGACTAAGCACACATGCATACATGTATTACAATGCAGGGCAACTGTGTAAAATTCATTCTCTTTAAAAATGTGAAGACAACAGCTGCTCCAGGCCTCAGCAATTCAAGACAAATCTGACACAAGGTCAAAAAGAATCACAGAATCTCAGATTTGGAAAGACAACTAAAGATAATTTAATCCAACCACACCTCTAAGGCTGTTACTAAAACCAATCTCTGTCTCTATAGTTTCTTCAAGATGCAGGTGATGATAATTCATTGCCCGATTAATTAAAGTCACTTATGAAACTAGAATTAAGTGGACCCAAAGTTAAACAGCTGGCTTCCCAGATGGCTCAGTGGGTAAAGAATATGCCTGCTATGAAGGAGACACAAGAGATGCAGGCCAGATCCCTGGATTGGGAAGATCCCCTGGAGGAGGAAACAGCAACCCACTCCAGTATTCTTGCCTGAAAGAATCCTATGGACGGAGGAGCCTGGCAGGCCAGAGTCCATGGGGTCACAAAGAGTCAGACACGACTAAGTGCCTGAGTACAGCACATGTACACACACAAGAATATAATCCATTTACTGGAATCCTCTGACATGACAGTGTCACGATAAGTAGTTTGTATACATTATCTCCTGTATTATAAAACTACTTATATAAAAGGTATTGGGGACATATGTATACCCAATGGCTGATTCACATTGATGTTCGGCAGGAACCAACAAAAATCTGTAAAGCAATTATCCTTCAATTCAAAAATAAATTTTTTAAAAAAGGTATACATTTTGACTTCCATTTTCCATGTAAATAAAGGAGGTTCAAAAAGTTTGGATACTATTCCCAAAGTCATATAGCTATTTGCATCAGTTGATGGAATTTACATGTGTGCTGCAGTTATGGCAATCTTATTTTAAGGAATTCTCAGTAAGACTTCAAACTTTAATCTTATCCAACTCGATACTGATTTCATATTCCCTTGTACCTAGTAGATTTTCAAGTATGCCTATTGAATCAAACACTTCAGCAAACTTGAGTCTCTTAAGAAATGACTATTCAGGGCATAGTGCTGATCGCCAGGTACTTAAGAGGAAAGGAGAAGTGAAGGAAGAAGGAAGAGCAGCAGAAACTGAAGAAATTAATATTATGCAGAATCAACCTGAGTTTCTCCACCGATTAAATACACAGATGAAGTCAAGTGGACTCTATGTTGATTGATATTAAAAAATTTCTAACAGTAATGAGAACATTTCTAAGAAAACAGTGTTTCATACATATATGAACAATAAAGACTTACATACTCAGAGGCAAGCTAGAGTATGCAGAAGGAAGGGGTCTGAATTAACTGGTAATTTATAAATTCTCACATAACACGGGAGAGCTTAAAGAGTGAAACTTTCATCGCTTCACTTTAGTGCAGTGCCAGTCTTTTAATCCCTTCCTGACCTATTTTTATTCAGTGCTGAAAAGGGTACATTGTTTGATTTGGGTATTAGCTTTTAAGGAGATTAGTTTCCAGGGAAAGTAAAGCATTTTGCATATAAAGAGAGAACCTCATACAAGGCATCAGGGTGTACTCTTTTCCTGAATCACCTGTTAGAAACAAATAAAAACAAAGCAGTATTCAATATTTATCCCCTCCCAAAATTAGAGATGAAATTAAAATTATTTTGTATGAGAAAATATTTCTCAGTGAAAAATATGTGAAAATCTCTCAAAATACATATGTGCTTTTTAGCGTTTTAAACAGAAAGAAGATGAAACTTTTATGCATAAGCAGGAAATGAAAATTAATAGATCTATCTTTTTAATCATGGATGTCAATCTGCATTAATTATTAATTATGGATTAAAATGCAATTAAAATTCAAACACAATGGGGAAATACATAAAGCTTCCTAAATAGTCACATAATTTAATTTTTCTTAGAGACTTCTGGCTTGATCTTAACCACTCAGAATAATTTGTCCATATATCTAAGTGGGTACAGATTATTTTTTTCTCAGCCCTAATAGTTTTAATACCCCTTTTATAATGAATGTTTTATCATATACTCCTCAACTATTCCAAAGTAAAATGCAAAGATAATATAGCTTACCTACCTATATAATCTAAATAAAAATAATCACTTGACTATAATATAAAGAAGTAAAATATTTTATAGGACAGTATTGTAATATGCTCAGTCACTACTAGGGACCAAAATGGCCACTCAGATTTCTAAAACATCCTCAAGGCTCAATATTAAATATCATAACATGTAAATTCTTTGTATTGGCTGAACTTTTCTCTATAATCTAAGGGAGTGTTTTGTTACTGGAATTTTGTTTCTTATTCACCCAAAGCACCGTAAGTTATAGAAAGCAGATTTTCACAGAACATATCATAATTTATGGGATTTGACTTCTATTTCAAAAATTTCCCCCTATAGAAACCACTTTCTGTATATTAGTACTCAACAGTTTAATATAAAGGAGGGTCTGTAGGTAAGTAAACTAATAAATTTTGTTTTTTAAATGAGCTCCCTGATATAGCCATCTGGTTATTTTTATATTTCTTTTGTAATAATAATAATAATGAATCACATATCTGATACCTTTGGAAGTATTTCTCATAAACCAAAATTTTCTAGATGACTAAAACATAACCTTCTTAAAAGTAAAATTTTTGTTATTAAATGTTTCCTACATACAAATGTATTTTATATGTGTATATTATAAATAATACTATTGGTAATAAAATGATTACTGGAGTATCCAATACCCAGCCTAAGAAATAGAACATTACTAATACTCTTAAATCCTATATATATTTCCCTACCCAATTGTATCTCCCTCATCTTTCCCTGCCCTGAGACTGTCACTATTCTGAATTTTGTGCTTATCATTGCATTGGCTTTCTTTTTTGCTACATACATGTATAACCCTAATGCTATATTATTTAGTTTTGAATATTTCTAAACTGTACATAAATAGAATTATATTTTATACATAATTTATGCAAATTTCATTTCTTGCTGTTTTCTAACATTCATCCATGTTTATATATAAAAGTGTACTTTGTTTTCACTAGTCTAAGTATTCCATTTTACAGTTTTAATATAACTTATCTATTTTCTTGTTGCTAGTCATTTGCAATGCTTCATTTTTGCTTTTTCTTTTTTCAATTACAAACAACTGAAAACATCTACAATTTTGGAATTTTTTAAGCTGGTTGCATACTTGTTAGCCTTCTTTTAAAAACTTGAATATAATTTAAACTTTCTTTACTGTGGCCAAGACTATGACTATCAGTTTTATACAATACAGCATTACAACAATGCCCTCAGAGGTTATAGATGTATATTCTAATTTTTACTAGAATTAGTATATTTAGTCTGCTTTTTATAGTTCTTCTCTCTTAATCTTCGGCTATTGGCAAGAAACTTGTTGTTGCTACAATGTTTATTCTAACATTCTCTATTTTCAATTTCCTCTCCATAGACCTGGAGCCTAGCCAGTGAAATGTGAGTGCAGTGCCAACAGGAAGAAAAAATAGGTTATGACTGAAAGACCAAATGGGAGCTTTTCTAGAGGGAATGTGTACAATCATGAGATAAAATGGTATTATGGGAAGAACAAAGATTTTGGTATTTCAAGTCTGGCTCAGGCATTTATTAGTTGTCTGACTTTGTTGTTGCCAAATCTTTATGAGAGTATCTGCTTTCTCATCTTTAAAATGCACATAACAACCCTATCTGATAGAACTATTGAGAGAAATAAATAGCACCATAGCAGAGTCCTAGCTAAGTCACTGGCCTTCAGTAAATGTAGGTTGCTTCTTCATACCTACTTTACATTAGAGCATGGTATTTGCCCAACTACTTCAAGAGACCAGAGTATTTTTGGCTCACCCCCGGCCCACAGATGTGTTCTATCTAATTCCAGACATATGATCTCCATGGGAGCAGGGTATTATTATAGCTTTAAAAATCACAGCAAACACTTCATTATAAATGTTAGCAGAACTGCTACTGCAGAAAAATTGGTGACTTAAAAATTTCTCAAATGCAAAAAAGAAACAAAAAGGAAAAAAGTTAAAGAAAGAACTGAGGAATGTGGTAAAGGACAATGAAAAGTCAATTGCGGACAACCAGTCATCCTGAAAAGAAGACCAGAATAAATGGAGTGAAGATTTTATTTGAAGAAATATTGTCTTGAGGGACAGAAATTTTCCCAGACAGCAACAGAACCATCTTCTCTAATATACAAGTGTTTAAAGAGTCTACTCACCCTCTTTGGGAAATGAAAAAACAGAGCAAAGTCAGGCTCCAGTTAGCCTACATAGTTTTATATAGTATCTCATTTCATCCTCATACTATTACCTTCATTTTATAAGTGAAGATATTCTCATTAATATTATTCTCATTTTACTGGGGAAATCCTTCATTATCTTTATTTTGCAAATGAAGAAATAGGATGCTCAGGAAAGTTATCAACTTGCCCAGTCACATAGCTGTTAATAATAAGTACAAAAAAAGAGGGACTAGAAACCATGTCTGTTAGATTCCATCAATTTAGCTTCATAAGCATCCACTGAATGTCTCTTGGAAGAGAAAATTATAAAAAGAGAAGATAGAAAAGTAAACATAAATCATGACAAGATAATGACAGGTGGTTTTATGTAATCTTGGTGTGGGTAGCCTTCCTAAATAGGGCATCAAAAGCTTGTTTCTAATTTTAGTTATTTAAAATTTTGTCCTGACGTATTATCCATTTTTCTGTTGTTAAAAAAATCAAAGACTATTTCAGGTTTATTATGGCAGAAGGGTAAATCAAATAATATATTGATGAACTTCATACAGAGGGCTGCCCTGGTGGCTCTGCTGGTAAAGAATCTGCCTGCAATGTGGAAGACCTGTGTTGGATCCCTGGGTTGGGAAGATCCCTTGGAGAAGGGAACAGTTACCCACTCCAGTATTCTGGCCTGGAGAATTCCATGAACTATATAGTCCATGGGGCTGCAAACAGTCAGACATGACTGAATGACTTTCACTTTCATGTTCTTTCATACAGAAGTCCTGCTACCCACAATACATACTATTTACTTATTAATTGGTGGTGGCTCAGCTGGTATTGCTTTGTAAAAGATTTTCATTTCAGAGAGGAGTGTTCACCTTTCCCATTTAGCATAGTGATTTAAGTGTTGATCATTCCATTCAAGGAGAGTCATAATTTTTAATGGTAAATAGTGGGGTTTTTGTGGCTCAGACGATAAAGCGTCTGCCTACAATGCAGGAGACCCGGGTTCGATCCCTAGGTCGGGAACATCCCCCTGGAGAAGGAAATGGCAACCCACTCCAGTACTCTTGCCTGGAGAATCCCATGGATGGAGGAGCCTGGTGGGCTACATCCCATGGGGTCGCAAAGAGTCGGACACGACTGAGCGACTTCACTTCACTTCACTTCACCTGGTAAAGAATCTGCCTGCAATGCGTGAGACCTGGGTTCGATCCTTGGGTAGGGACGATCCCCTGGAGAAGGGAAAGGCTACCCACTCCATTATTCTAGCCTGGAGAATTCCATGGACTATCCATGGGGTCTCAGAGAGTCGGACATGACTGAGTGACTTTCACATTCATGTTAGTTTCTAAGTTGTGTCCAACTCTTGCGAGCCCACTGTCTGTAGCCCATCAGGCTTCTTTGTCCATGGGATTCTCCAGGCAAGAAGACTGTAGTGGGTTGCTATTTCCTCCCCTAGGGGATCTGCCCGACCCAGGGATTGAACCCGAGTCTCCTACATTGCAGGCAGATTCTTTATCAACTGAGCTATGAGGATGTATGATAGACTTCGTAATGCAATGTTATAAAATTAGATCAGACTTTAATTGTCATTTTATTAAAGAAATTTTGAAGAAGAAGGTGAAAACAAGAAAAGGAGGATGAGGGGAAGAGAAGGAAAACCATGTTAACACAAAAACCTTAACACAACTCATTTCACAAAGGTCTTCCCTCATTCATCTTGACGTCTCCATGGCCTAGCATAGAATGAAAAAATCAAATGGTGTCAACCACATTATTCACAGATTCTGTATTTGCGAATTATTTTTTACTAAAATTTATTTGTAACCTCAAAACTGACACTTGTGGTGCTTTTGTAGTCACTTGTGGACATGCACAGAGTAGAAGAGTTGCCTAACACACATGGTCCCAGTTGAAGTTGAATGAGGTGATGATCTGAAAATATGGGACCAAACAGACCATGAATAGGAGATTGTTTATAGTATGATAGCTGAGACATACTATAAACAAGTCTCCTATTCATGGTCTATTTGATCCCATATTTTCTCATATTTTTGTGCTTTTATTTTGTTGGTGATTTTGCAGCTTACAATGGCTCCCGAGCAGAGTGCTGAAGTACTGTCTAGTGTTCTAAGTGCAAGAAGGTTGTGATGTGTATTATGGAGAAAGTATGTGCATTAGATAAGCTTATTCAGGTACATATTATAGTTCTGTAGGCTTTGAGTTCAATGTTAGACAAGAGTACATATTAAATAAAGTGTTTTTAAACAAAAACACACATAAATTTACATATGCTTGATGACAAAAATGTGATCAGAGGCTTGCAGGAACTTAATCCTATATTTTCCCTAGAGCAGTGGTTCAGTACCTACTGAGTGTTTGCAATGATTTTATAGAACATGACTACTATGAATAGCAAAATTTATTGTATTTATTGGGCAAATATTATGCATCAATAGCAACTGGTATTATTTTTTTAATATTCCCTTTCACACTTTGCCTCTCTAGGGAATAATTTAAAATACTTTACCATTTTGACTCACTGGAAATTGGAAAGAACTGACTCATTGAAAAAGACCCTGATGCTGGGAAAGATTGAAGGCAGGAGAAGGGGATGACAGAGGATGAGATGGTTGGATGGCATCACCAACTCTATGGACATGAGTCTGAGTAAGCTCCAGAGTTGGTGATGGACAGGGAAGCCTGGCGTGCTGCAGTCCATGGGGTCGCAAAGAGTCGGACATGACTGAGCAACTGAACTGAACTTACCATTTTGTGTCATGTGAATTTATAAAAATCATTATTTTACTTTATAAGAATAAAATGTATATTTCCCATTTTTTCTTCATGTCCATATCTGAAAGACATTTTGAACTCAAGATTCTTAGGACCTAGTAAAGTCCCCAAGAAATCACAGTGATTAGGGAAAAACTGCCTATGTAGTATTTTCTTTGTTTTTTTTGACCAGGGATTGAACTTGGGCCTGCTACAGAGGAAGCACAGTCTCAACCACTGGATCACCAGGGGAGTTCCTACAAATTTTTATATAAAGTCAAAAAGAATTTTACAACCTTCTGTGAAACCTACTTCAATGGTTAATATCTCTTGGTTCTAATGTAAATTTATTCATAAGCATTTATTTCTGCCATGAATCGTGCACTGTAATATATCCCAGAGGTTGCAAAGATGAATATGATATGTCACTACCCTTTGGGATCTCAAAGGGTAGGGAAGGCTATATACAAGACAAGTATGTAAACAGATCATTATGATGCACTGATAAGTCCTAAACTAGAGACTTACAGTGCAGAGATGGAAAAAGGCATTCCATGCAAATGGAAATCAAATGAAAGCTGGAGTAGCAATACTTAATCAGACAAAATAGACTTAAAAATAAAGACTGTTAGAAAAGACAAAGGACACTACATAATACTCAAAAGATCAATCCAAGAAGATATAATAACTATAAATATATGCAACCAACATAGGAGCACCTCAATATAGAAGGCAAATGTTAACAGACATAAAAGGAGAAATTGATAGTAACACAATAATAGTGGGAGACTTTAATATCCCACTTATATCAATGGACAGATCATCCAGAAGGAAAATCAGTAAGGAAACATAGGCCTTAAATGACATATTAGACCAGATGAACTTTAATGTTTACAGAGCATTCCATCCAAAAGCAGCAGAATACACATTATTTTCAAGGGCACATGGAACATTCTCCAGAATGAATCACATGCAGGGCCACAAAGCGAGACCTGATAAATTCAAGAAAACTGAAATCATATCAAGCATCTTTTCTGACCATGATGCTACATGATTAGAAAACTATAAGAAAAAAACTATTAAAAACATAAACACTTGGAGGCTAAACAGTATGTTACTAAACAACAAATGGATCACTGAAAAAATCAAATATGAAATAAAAAAATACCAAGAGACAATCAAAATGAAAATAGAATGATCCAAAACCTATGGGACACAGAAAAAGCAGTCCTAAGAAGGACATTTACAGTGATATAAGCTTATCTCAGTAAGCAAGAAAAATCTCAAACAACCTAATCTTATGTGTACAGCAACAAAAGAAGAACAAAAAAGCTGAAAGTTAGTTAGTAGAAGGAAAAAAAAAATAATGATCAGAGTAGAAATAAATGAAATAGAGATTAAAAAAATATTTAAAAATCAGTGAAACTAAAATCTGGTTCTTTGAAATGATAAACAACATTGACAAATCTTTAGCCAGACTTTTCAAGAAAAACAGGGAGAGGGTCCCAATCAATAAAATCAGAAATTAAAAAGAAGTTAGGGATTTCACTGGTGGTCCAGTGGCTAAGACTCCAAGCTCCCAATGCAGGGGGCCCAGGTTCAATCCCTGGTCAGGGAACTAGATTTCACATGCCAAGACTAAAAGCTGGTGCAGTCAAATAAATTAAAAAAACTTTTTAAAAATGGGCTTCCCTGGTGGTTCAGTGGTAAAGAATCTGCCTGCTAATGCAGGAGACATGGGCTCGATCTCTGGGTCAGGAAGATTCCCTGGAGTAGGAAATGACAACCCACTCCAGTATTCCTGCCTGGGAAATCCCATGGACAGAGGAGCCTGGCAGGCTGAGATCCATGAGGTCACAAAAGAGTTGGACAGGACTTAGCAAAAGAAGGAGAAGTTACAACCAACATCATAGAAATACAAAGGATCATAAGAAAGTACTATGAGCAACTTACACCAATAAAATGGACAACTTAAAAGAAACAGACTGTGATCAAGTGGGCTTTATCCCAGGGATACAAAAATTTTTCAGTATTTGAAAATCAATCAATATTATACACCACAGTAACAAACTGAAGACTAAAAACCATACAATCATCTCAGTACATGCAGAGAAAGCTTTTGATAATATTCAACATCCATTTATCATAAAAGCTGCAAAAAGTGAGCACAGAGGAAACATACCTGAACATAATAAAAGGCATATATGACAAACCCACAGTTAACATCATACTCAGTGGATGAAAAGCTGAAAGCATTTCCTCTAAGGTCAGGAATAACAAGGATACTTACTCTCACCATTTTATTCAATATAGTTTTGTAAGTCCTAGCCACAGCAATCAGAGAAGAATAAGAAATGAGAAGAAGTAAAACTGTCACTGTTTGCAGATGACATGATGCTATATATAGAAAATCCTGAAGACGCTACCAGAAAACTTCTAGAGCTCACTGATGAATTCAGTAAAGTTGCTGAATACAAAATTAATACATAGAAATCTCTTGCATTTCTATATACTTAACAACGAAAGATCAGAAAGAGAAATTAAGGAAGCAATCCTATTTAGCATTATATCCAAAAGAATAAAATACCTAGGAATAAACCTACTTAATCAGGCCAAAGACCTGTATGAAAACTATATGATGCTGATAAAAGAAATTGAAGACAACACAGCAGGCGGGAAGATATACTTTGTTCTTGGATTGGAAGAATCAATATTGTCAAAATAACCATACTACTCAAGACAATATATAGATTCAATGCAATCACTATCAAATTATAAATGGCATTTTTCACAGAACCACAACAAAAAATTTTAATGTGTACAGAAATACAAAAGACCCTGAATAGTCAAAACAATCTTGAGGAAGAAAAGTAGAGGTGGAGGAATCAGACTCCCTGACTTCAGATTATACTACAAAGCTACAGATATCAAAACAGTATGATACTGGCACAAAAACAGATATATGGATCAATGGAATAGGATAGAAAGCCTAGAAACAAACTCACACACTTATAGTCAGTTAACTTATTACAAAGGAGGGAAGAATGTACTATGGACAAATGACAGCTTCTTCTACAAGTAATGCTGGGAAAACTGGACAGCTACACGTAAAAGAATGAAATCACAACATTCTTGCATACCATATATAAAAATAAACTCAAAATGGATTAACGACCTAAACGTAAGACTGGATACTATAAAATTCCTAGAGGAAAGCATAGGGATAACAATCTCTGCCATATATTGCCAGCAATATTTTTTTGGACCTGTCTCCTAGAGTAGTGAAAATAAAAGTGAACAAATATAAACAATACAAAAATAGACAAAGAGGAAACCATAAACAAAATGAAAAAACATCCTACAGACCGGGAAAAAATATTTGCAAACAATGCTACCAACAGGGATCAATGTCCAAAATATATGAACAGCTCATACAGATTACCAAAAAAATCCCCCAAAACAAACAAAATCCAAACAACCCAATTGAAAACTGGGCAGAAGACCTAAATAGACATTTCTACATAGATGACATATAAATGGCCAAAAGGTATATGAAAAGATGCTCAGTATCATTAACTATTAGAGAAATGCAAATTAAAACCACAATGAGATACCACCTTGTACCAGTCAAAGTGGCCATCAGTAAAAACTCGACAAATAATAAATGATGGAGAGGGTGTAGAGCAAAGGGAAACCTCCTACACTGTTGGTGGGAATGTAAATTGGTGCTGTCACTATAGAGAAAAGTATGGAGGTTCCCTAAAAAGCTAAAAATAGAGTTACCATATGATCCAGCAATCCTACTCCTGGGCACATATCCACAAAAGATGAAAACTCTAATTCAAAAAGATACATGCACCCCAATGTTCATAGCAGCACTATTTACAACAGCCAAGCAACCTAAATGTTCGTCAACAGATGAATGGATAAAGATGTGCCATATATAAACAACAGAATACTACCCTCAGCCATAAAAATGAATGAAATGCCAACTGCAGTCCAACGTGGATGGACCTAGAGATTATCATATTAAGTGAAGCAAGTTAGAGAAAGACAAAACATACATGATATCACTTAAATGTGAAATCTAAAAAAAATGATACAAATGAATGTATTTACAAAACAGAAATAGACACAGACAAAGAAAACAAGCTTACCAAAAAGGATGGGGGGTGGGGGGGGTGGAGAAGTAGGGGAGAGATAAATTAGGAGTTTGGGATTACTATATGAAACAGATATACAACAAAGAACTTCTGTATAGCACAAGTAACTACATTCAATATATTGCAATAATCTATAATGAAAAAGAATTTGAAAAAGAATAGATATATTTATATATATATAACTGAAAAATTTCTAGGATTAAAATAGTAATAAAAATGAACTACATACTATTAACAAATGGATAACAATGAGAACAGTATATAAAAATTTATGAGATATAGCCAAAGCACGTCTCAGAAAAAAAAAAAGTCTAGAGCTTTTATTAGAAATAAATCTATTATAAAACAAGAAGCATGGATCTGTACATGACTAAAGCATTTGATCCATGAAATCAAGCAAATAATAACCACAATGCATAAGGAAGAAAATAGTATGATAAAAACAGAAATAATCTAAAAACATGGTGGAAAGGAAAAGAAAAACCCAACTCAAATTTTAGAAATGCAAAAGATTTCAATCATTTTTTCCACATATGAATAAACTTTGTTGGCAGGAATATAACTTACAATAGAAGACATTCTATAGATCAGAGTTGTTTAAAGTTCTGAAGCAATTCAGGAAAAAAATACACTATAGTATTACATTTCTGTTTCATGAACAATTTTAGGTTAACAGCAAAATTGAGCAGAAACTGCAGAGTTCCCATAGTCCCTTTTCCCCTCCACATGCATTCCCCCTACTACCAACATTCTATACCAGAGTGGTACGTTTGTTACAGTGGTATATTTGTTATGAACCTACGTCACTACAGCCCCAAGGTCTGTAGGGTTCACTCTTAATGTTGTATATTCGATGGGTCTTGACAAATGTATAATGACATGTACTCACAACTGCAGTATCATACACAATAGTTTCACTGCTTTAAAAATCCTCTGTGTCCCACCTACTCTTCCCTCCCCCCAACCCCAGAGCAACCACTAATCTCTTTACTGTCACTGTAATTTTGCCTTTCCCAGAATATTATGCAGTTAAGAAGTGTTTTTAGTGTTATATTTCAAGAAAGTGAATAAGAAAATATTGTTACATAGATTAATAAGGATTAAAATACTTTATGAGATGGTAATTTCCTATATAGTTCTCAAATCCCCAGAGTACAAACAAATCTTTTTTCTACATAGAAAGCAAAGCAGCTCATCTCTTTTCATATCAAATTAACCCACAAACACAGTTTCACAGGAACATAAGTTCTCAAATTCTTTCATAGTAGAGCTAATCCTATTAAAACCCCGAATATCAGCAGCATATGCTTCTAGGATTCAGGTTTTTCAAAATTATAATTTAATGGGCACACCCAGCTTACTGAACCCTTCATCTAACTTAAAAAAGAGCACAACATAGCTCTGTCAGGGAGGGCTTCATGCTACACTCACATAATTCATACAGATAAAAATATCTAGCAATCAATTAATCCCTTTTACTGGTTAATAGAAAAAGGACAGACTTTTACTGGGGTGGGTAAGGGTGGAGGGGGAAGAAGCAAGATTATGAGGTTTACTGAGATTTGAGAACGAAGGTGGATGTTGTAAAACACCTCCCCTTAGTTATGCAAGTAAAAATATAGGTATGGTGTTAGGAAAGGCAAAATTTATTTGCAACTCAATTCAACACCAAAGTAGTACATACGTTAGAGTAAATTTTGTTGTTTTTCACCCCTCGCTCTTCCTTCCTCTCTGTTAGTTTTCTCTTCCAATATTTATAAGGCTCCTAACCAATAAGACAGGCATTATCCCTGGTCAAGGAGCATAAAGCACTGACAAGAAAACACATAATTAAAATAAATGGTACTTATAACTATGGTAACAGAAATACCTAGAACAGGGGGAGCTCTTAGGAGAGTCAACACTTAAGGATGGGGTGAAGGGGGTTGGGAAGGAATATTTCAGGCTGTGGAGCTGAAAATAGTACAGCAAAGGTAGAGAGAGTTGGGGAGAATGGAGAGAATTAGGCAGGAGCAATACACAGAAGTCATGTTAAGGAAGCAGGACTTTATCTAAAGGCACTGAAGAATTTTAAAACATAGAAATGACACATTCAGATTTGTGTTCTTAAGGATCAGTCTAGATGTGAAGTAGAGAATGGATGATGGGCAGTGAGAGCTACTAATAGCCTGTTGCAATAAACCATCTGAGAGACAATGATGGCCTTTAACTGAGGAATGACAGAGGACACAGGGTGTGAAAGAATTTGACACATATAATTCAAAAAATAACCCAACCATACAGCATAGTGATTAATTGGATAGGGGAAGAGTGAATGAGAGGAAGAGGGAAATCAAAGATAATGCCTACCATTGTTACTAGCATTCACTGTGTGCCAAGAGCTGTGTTTTATGTACATTATCTCATGTCATCCTCACAGCAATCTGACGAAGTAACTGTGATTACCAGTCCCATTGTGAGCCTCTCCCATAACTTGGGAAGGGGGGTGAAGCTCTCCTATGTCAGTACCAACTTACTGAACAGAATCAAAAGACGAATAATTTTGTCTTTAATTTTTCCCATTATAATTCTTACTTCCTCTTTTGTATCTTCTCAGTTAGTGATCACTACTTATATTTATAGTGCTTCAGCAGAGTTCGTCTCACAACCATGAATAAGTAATGCTCCAAAGATAAGGTGCACAGTTGTCGGTCTTCAACATCAAAAGTAAAGCGCCTACTTCTGTGCAGAATTTACCTTCTTCTTACTCAGAGTTTACCAAGGCAAATCTCAGTTGAGGATCATGGAACTGTGTATCACACCACTGATTTCAGTGATATCCTGGGGCATAAGCAAGGATATGTGGTTATGCCCCAGATATCACTGTGCCTTGCTTTTCACTAGATAAGCATCCAGAGAAAAGCAAGGCATTTGAACCATATAATATATTCAAGAGGGGTTTTATCTCAACTAAGAGTACTGAAGTGAAACCTTTCAAACTGTATAGTTCAGTCTAAGAAACAGACATGTGAAGGAAAGCACAAGACTTGGTGCACAAAATAGAGCAGTTCCAGAGATTTTCACATTCTTTAATCTTCTCTCAATACCACTCTCCCACATACCCAGCTGCTGATGTTTATTGGTAAGTTGTGTCCCACTCTTGAGACCCCATGGGCTGTAGCCCACCAGGCTCCTCTGTCCATGGGATTCTCCAGGCAAGAATACTGGAGTGAGTTGCCATTCCCTTCTCGAGGGAATCTTCCTGACCCAGGGATTGGACCCATGTCTCCTGCACTGCAGGCGGGTTCGTTGCCACTGAGTCACCAGGGAAGCCCTACATACCCAGTTAAGGAAATATATTTTATATGAATCAAATATATATTTGAGTGAACTAAAAACTAATGGTTAACTATTCTTTAAAGTCCAAATAATAATTAGGACTTTTGAGAATATGTCTGATATCCCTTTGTCAATGTACTCATGAATAAATGTACTTTTCAGAAAACCTGTGAGGTTGGCAAGGGATTTAAGATAAATTTGGAAGATGCAAATGAAATAACCACAAGTGAAAAAAATCACAGATGTATTTTGTCTGTATGAATGCATCATATGCAAATAAAAAGACTGGAAAGAGTGATACACAAATGATGTCAGTTGTTTGTGCTTCCCAGGGGGTGCTACTGGTAAAGAAACCACCTGTCAATGCAAGAGACGAAGGTTCAGTACCTGGGTAGGAATATCCCCCTGAAGGAGGGCATGGCAACCCACTCCAGTATTCTTGCCTAGAGATTCTCATGGACAGAGGAGCCTGGTGGGCTACAGTCCATAAGGTTGCAGAGAGTCGGACACCACTGAAGTGACTTAGTATATTTGGTTTACGCAGTATTTTTCCTTTTCAAAAAGCTATCCGTTATACTATTATGCCACTTGAGCAATATTAAAACTAAACCTAAGATACAGTTTTTTTTTTTTTAAAGAAAACATTTCTTTTAGAACAGATATAAAATAGCTGCTAAGCGTAATTTTTGAGTTGACTGAAGAAGGTCTTGGGTAACATCTTCCACGATATTTTCATCATTTGTCTACAGCTTTACTACATGTGAAATTAGCCCTCCCATGAGAATTTTCTCACCTGAGAATATAGTCACATCTGGTCCCAATCACTGATGGTTTGTGCAATTTAGTTCTGTTTCATCATGCACTCCCATCTGTTCTTGTATTCCCTCTCCACATTAAACATGATTTTGCCTATTGTCTATTTTGTTCTATTTTATTTAAAATTAAACTTGAAGATTAAAAGATTACACACAGAGATAGGTTTTGGAAGCTAAATAGATAGGAGGACATCTTCATATAAAGTTAATAGTAAAGATTTTGGTTCTGTTCTCTACCAAGAAATATGGGCTTTTCAAAGAAAAACTAGACATTTTCTCCAACAATGCTGCAGAAAATCTGAGGTTAGACTCTAACTCTGAAAACATCCTGTGGTATAATTAACTTTGCAACTGATAACCACCAACAACCATGATAAATGTTTTGCTGAGAGAAAGTGGCTAACATTGTTTCTCAATTTAAAAAAGATAAAAATGAGAATTTAAAAACATACAAAAGTAGCTGCTGCTAAGTCACTTCAGTCATGTCAGACTCTGTGTGACCCCACAGACGGCAGCCCACCAGGCTCCCTCGTCCCTGGGATTCTGCAGGCAAAAACACTGGAGTGGGTTGCCATTTCCTTCTCCAATGCATGAAAATGAAAAGTGAAAGTGAACTTGCTCAGTCGTGTCCAACTCCTAGCAACCCCATGGACTGCAGCCTACCCGGCTCCTCCGTCCATGGGATTTTCCAGGCAAGAGTACTGGAGTGGGGTGCCATTGCCTCTCCTACAGAAGTAGAGAGCATAGTATAATGAAATTCTACATTACTTTAACACAGCTTCAATAAATAGCACTATTTTGCAAATCTTATTTCATCTACCTCCAACCTGAATTTCCACTGAGGTAATTATAAAGAAAATTCCAGATAATCATATTACTTTACCTGTAAATATTTTAGCATGTATCTCTAGTTGATAAGAGCCTTCTTTCTTCTAACAAATTCATAATATCCAATAAATTAACAGCAATAATTTCTTAATATCTCCTAAAATCCAATTTGTGTGCAAATTCCTCAGCTATCTCAAAATTGCATTTTTGCAATGTATTTATTACTTGAATCAAGACTGAAATGAGTTCTTTATTGATTGAGTCAACATATCTTTTACATTGTGTATTCTGTAACAGTTACCCATTATCTCATTCTTTTTTTCCTCACAAAAGTGGCTAGCTTTACCCATTCATTTTCCTTCTGAACACTTTTGACTGGTTTTAAACAAAAGTAGATTATACAGCTAAGAGGAACCAACTAGCAATAACATCTCTTGCTGTTGTCACTCAAGCTTTTTGGTTATTTATTTTCCCAGTTTTAGTTTGTTAATCAGTTCTCATCCAACTAATTTATCATTTGGAGTAGAAATCAAGGCAAATTTTTAAACAAAGTGGTATCAAATTCTTTGTTTTCTGGAGGATGACAATAGAGGTCCCATTCAGAAAGTTTCTTAAAAAACAGTGGGGCTGGGGATAAGGGCATTGAATTTCCAAGTGTAAAGAGATATGTGGAAGAAAGCTGCTGCTTTTCAACTCTTCACATCTTTTCTTGCCCTATTTAACCAAGGCAGGTGGTAAGAGGAATGGCCAGGATCCACCCACGTAGAAAAAACATTTAAAATGTATTTGTTTGCTTGAACACATTTTGATTACAGATAGAATTAGGGAATAAGCTAACAGAATAAAAAGAACCTTTATTAAGATCTTGTTAAATGATACAAGTCTACTGTTAGTGAATGCTAAACACACTAGCAGGCATCTTACTGTAAAAGATTGTTACAAGTTAGGGTGTTTCAATTCGAATTAATTGGTATTGGCTGATTAAAAGAGGGTTAAAAATTAGACGAAAATTGCAAAGCCTAGCATACAGTAAGAATTTAACGCACATCAGTTAGTATTATTTTTATGCTTTTATAAAAAATATTCACTATAAGCTTGCTTATTTTAACAAATTCTAATTTAAATTTATGTACATTGAGATTACAGATTTAATTACATCAACAATTACAATATTTAAAAGTCTTATAAAAACTGTAGGCTTTTCTTGTTCATAAAAGCAAGCTTTTTGAGTTTCAATGTGATTCTGACTGCTGGGCTAAGCATCATGACAACTGGAATAATGTAGAGGAAATGTGGGATTCCCTGGTGGCTCAGATGGTAAAGAATCTGAATCATTTAATAAAGGCTAACACAGCTGATTGTCTGGGAGAAGATAAAAATACACCCATATCACATGTCTTATGAAATACAGTACTGACATATTAAATAATATGCTAAAAATACAAAAACACTGCTGTAATTTATACATGAAATTTTTAAGAGAACAAATCCTAAGAGTTCTCATCATACACAAAAAAGAATCTGCTCGCAATGCGTGAGACCCAGATTAGATCCCTGGGTTGAGAAGATCCCCTAGAGAAGGGAAAGGCAACTCACTCAAGTATTCTTGCCCAGAGAACCCCACAGACAGGGGAGCCTGGCGGGCTATAGTTCATGGGGTTACAAAGAATCGGACATGACTGAGAAACACACACACACACACACACACACACACACACACGCACACACGCACACACATACACACACGCACACGCACACACAGAGGAAATTTAAGGAAGAAATTCAAGGAGATGATTCCTAAGTTTCCTTCTATTAGAAAAGGCTCACAAGTATAAAAAATATTGCCATATTATGTAGATCATAATATTGCCATATTATATAGATCATTGATGTAAAAGAGATTTACAAAGGATCTTATGGGTCATCTGGGCCAATCTCATTTTCAGTGCAGGGAAATCCTGCTCAATATGATAACAACAATTTATACTCAGATGTCAATTTTGACACTTATAGAAACTCATCCTAGCCTAGTCTGATACGACTTACAAGGCATTATCTTGTTTCATATTCCCAATATTTCTATGAGATAGTATTAGCATGTCCATTTCACAGATATGAAACAGACTGAGAGAGAAAGTGGCTAGCCTGAACCACACAGCCAATAAATGGAAAAGATTGCAATGTATAAAATTCTTGTGAGCTCATAATCGATGTCCTTTGTGCAACACAGGTACAACTTTTAGAAATTATTACCACAATACTGTGAATTAACCAAGGTAGGAAAACTCTGCTGACTTTTACAAACGAGAAAAATTATGCAAGTCTGTAGCCACGCTGGGCTTCCCAGGTGGTGGTAGTGGTAAAGAAATTGCCTGCTAATGCAGGAGACATAAGAGACATGGGTTTGATCCCTGTGTCAGGAAGATCCCCTGGAGGAGGGCATGGCAACCCAGCTAAGTATCCTTGCCTGGAAAATTCCATGGACAGAAGAGCCTGGCAGGCTACAGTCCATAGGGTTGCAAAGAGTCGGACAGGGCTACAGTGACAAAGAATGGTCAAACTCCCGCACAATTGCACTCATCTCACACGCTAGCAAAGTAATGCTCAAAATTCTCCAAGTCAGGCTTCAAAAGTACGTGAACAATGAACTTCCAGATGTTCAAACTGGATTTAGAAAAGGCAGAGGAACCAGAGATCAAATTGCCAACATCCACTGGATCATCAAAAAAGCAAGAGAGTTCCAGAAAAACATCTACTTCTGCTTTATTGACTATGCCAAAGCCTTTGACTGTGTGGATCACAACAAACTGTGGAAAATTCTTAAAGAGATAGGAATACCAGACCACCTGACTTGCATCCTGAGAAATCTGTTTGCAGGTCAAGAAGCAACAGTTGGAACCAGACATAGAACAACAGACTTGTTCCAAGCAAGGAAAGGAGTATGTCAAGGCTGTATATTGTCACCCTGCTTATTTAACTTATATGCAGAATACAGCATGAAAAATGCTGGGCTGGATGAAGCACAAGTTGGAATCAAGATTGCCAGGAGAAATATCAATAACCTCAGATATGCAGATGACACCACCCTTATGGAAGAAAGTGAAGAGGAACTAAAGAGCCTCTTGGTGAAGGTGAAAGAGGAGAGTGAAAAAACTGACTAAAAATTCAACATTCAGAAAACTAAGATCATGGCATCTGGTCCCATCACTTCATGGCAAATAGATGGGGAAACAATGGAAACAGTGAGAAACTTTATTTTTGGGGGCTCCAAAATCACTGCAGATGGTGACTTCAGCCATGAAATTAAAAGGTGCTTGCTCCTTAGAAGAAAAGCTATGACAAACCTAGACAGCATATTAAAAAGTAGAGACATTACTTTGCCAACGAAGGTCCGTCTAGACAAAGCTATGGTTTTTCCAGTAGTCATGTATGGATGTGAGTTAGACCATAATGAAAGCTGAGCACCAAAGAATTGATGCTTTTGAACTGTGGTGTTGGAGAAGACTCTTGAGAGTCCCTTGGACTGAAAGGAGATCAAACCAGTCAATCCTAAAGGAAATCAATCCTGAATATTCATTGGAAGGACTTATGCTGAAGCTGAAACTTTGGCCACCTGATGCGAAGAACTGACTCATTGGAAAAGACTGATGCTGGGAAAGATTGAAGGCAGGAGGAGAAGGGGATGACAGGATGAGATGGTTGGATGGCATCACTGACTCAATGGACATGAGTTTGAGCAAGCTCCGGTTGCTGGTGATGGACAGGAAAGCCTGGCGTGCTACAGTCCATGGGGTTGCAAAGGGTCAGACATGACTGAGCGACTGAACTGAACTGAACTGAAAGTGACTTCACACCACTCATAGCCATGCCCAAAGTTAAGCCACTAATGAGCATAGAGCTGGGGTAGGGCATGGATTTTGTCTTCTAAAATGTTCTTTCTACCACACCAGTGTGCATCTGTCTGAAAATTATAATTTAGGAAGTTCTCTCTTTCCTAGCAGAAATATATTTATCACTTGACTCTTTGGGAAATAGTTAAGATTATTTCACTTGCCTTGATTCAATGCAGTTGAATCTTTAAAGTAGTATATATTTATGGGTTATACCTTATTCTTAGAAAAGCTAAGATATATATTAACTTTAAGTTAATATAGAAAAGTTAATATAATTATTAAGATATATATTAATATAACCATTGAAGACTCTTTGCAATTAAACTGTTAGAAGGGAAAGAAATGAACTTATTAATTGATTAAAGTGCTTTGAGTACAGAGTTGAATATTTATTTGACATTTTATTAAAACAAAATCAAAGAGAGGCAAAAAATGCACCTGGCGTTGCAGCATGTTTGGAAATACAAGCTGTTTAATTCTATATTTTGTAAACAATTTTAATCTGTATCAATCTTAATCCTCATTACAAAGCATGATCCTGTGCAGAACCCAGGGGTGGATGGGGGTGAGGAGGTGGGACAGAACATTGAGGGAAAATACTCAAAAAGAGCCAGGGAAGAAAGGATCCATTAGGAAGTAAGGTGCTAGGCCCTCCTCTCAGCTGCTGATTGAAAAACAAAATAAGCCCAGAAGTCTCTTTATTATACAAAGCCCAGCAAGTTTACATATCTACCTATCAACATCTTAAATTATGGTATTTCACTCACTTCTTAGGAAGCATTACAACAAACAAAGCAAGTGGAGGTGATTGAATTCCAGCTAAGCTATTTAAAATTCTAAAAGGTGATGCGGTTAAAATGCTGCACTCAGTTCAGTTCAGTTCAGTCACTCAATAGTGTCCGACTCTTTGTGGCCCTACTGACTGCAGCACACCAGGCTTCCCTGTCTATCAACAACTCCCAGAGCTTACTCAAACTCATGTCCACTGAGTCAGTGATGCCATCCAACCATCTTATGCTCTGTTGTCCCCTTCTCCTCCCACCTCCAATCTTGCCCAGCATCAGGGTCTTTTCCAATGAGTCAGTTCTTTGCATCAGGTGGTCAAAGTATTGGTGCTTCAGCTTTAGCATCAGTCCTTCCAATGAATATTCAGGATTGATTTCCTTTAAGATTGACTGGTTTGATCTCCTTTCAGTCCAAGGAACTCTCAAGAGTCTTCTCCAACACCACAGTTCAAAAGCATCAATTCTTTGGCACTCAGCATTCTTTATGGTCCAACTCTCACATCCATACATGACTACTGGAAAAACCATAGCTTTGACTAGACAGAGCTTTGTTGGCAAAGTAATGTCTCTGCTTTTTGATATGCTGTCTAGGTTGGTCATAGCTTTTCTTCCAAGGAGCAAGTGTCTTTTAATTTCATGCTGCACTCAATATGCCAGCAAATTTGGAAAACTCAGCAGTGGCCATAGGACTGGAAAAGGTCAGTTTTCATTTCAATCCCAAGGAAGGACAATGCTAAAGAATGTTCAAACTACTGTAAAACTGCACTCATTTCACATGCTAGAATATAATGCTCAAAATCCTTCAATCTAGGCTTCAGCAGTATGTGAACCAAGAACTTGCAGATGTACAAGCTGGATTCTGAAAAGGCAGAGAAACCAGAGATTAAATTGCCAACATTCATTGGATCATAGAGAAAGCAAGGGAATTCGAGAAAAACATCTACTTCTGCTTTGTTAACTATGCTAAGTCTTTGACTGTGTGGATCACAACAAACTGGAAAATTCTTAAAGAGTTGGGAATACCAGACCACTTTACCTATCTCCTGAGAAACCTGCATGTAGGTCAGGAAGCAACAGTTAGAACCAGACATGGAACTGACTGGTTCCAAATTGGGAAAGGAGTACATCAAGGCTGTATATTGTCACCCTGTTTATTTAACTTATATGCAGAGTACATCATGCGAGATGTGGGGCTGGATGACTCTCAAGCTGGAATGAAAATTGTCAGGAGAAATACCAACAACCTCAGATATGCAGATGATACCATTCTAATGGCAGAAAGCAAAGCAAACTAAAGAACGTCTTAATGAATGTGAAAGAGGAAAGTGAAAAAGCTGGCTTAAAATTCAACATTCAAAACACGAAGATCATGGCATCCGATCCCATCAGTTCATGGCAAACAGAGGGGGAAAATGTGGAAACAGTGGCAGATTCTATTTTCTTGGGCTCCAAAATCCCTGCGAACAGTGATTGCAACTATGAAATTAAAAGATGCTTCCTCCTGGGAAGAAAAGCTATGAGAAATCTAGACAGCATATTAAAGAGCAGAGACATTACTTTGCCGATAGAGGTCCATCTAGTCAAAGCTATGATTTTTCCAGTAGTCATGTATGTATGTGAGAGTTGAGAGTTGTACCATAAAGAAGGCTGAGTGCCGAAGAATTGATGCTTTTGAGTTGTGGTGCTGGAGAAAACTCTTCAGAGTCCCTTGGACAGCAAAGAGATCAAACTAGTCGATCCTAAAGGAAATTAGTCCTGAATATTCATTAGATTGACTGATGTTGAAGCTCCAATACTTTGGCCACCGGATGTGAAGGTCAACTCGCTGGAAAAGACCTTGATGCTGGGAAAGATTCAGGGCAGGAGAAAGGGACGACAGAGGATGAGATGATTGGATAGCATCACAGACTTAATGAACATGAGTTTGAGCAATTTCTGGGAGAGTGTAAGGGACAGGGAACCCTAGCGCGCTGCAGGCTACGGGGTCACAAAGAGTCGGACATAACTTAAGATTATACAACAACAACTCACTTCCCGACTTAGAGGTTCTTGAGTTGTTTGGCAGCCTGAATCTGCTCTAGAATTATTTAATACATCCTGATTTTATTTAGTTAGGTATTTCCTAAGATTGATCCTTCTAGGTCAATACATTGGGCCCTGATCTGATACTGACTCTGATGCTTACTGGATCTCATGGCTTCATAGGAAGAGACTGAGCCTCTTTCCTGGACATCCAAGCTTTCAACTTATGACATTAACAAATGAGATAAACCATGATAGATTATGGTTCCCCAGGGAGCTATAGTGAAATTACTACAGTAGTATTGTGGAATATTTTACATTTTTGAAGGAAACACAGCTATACTGAACATCTGTTGGTTACCACACAAATTACTAGATGAAATAATTCACAATTGCAACAGTAAATCACACCACATTAATTTCACTAGTTTAGAGGTGCTGTCAGAAAAACTATAGGCACACTGAGGGTTAAAGTCTGGAAAGCTCTGACATATAGATTCTTTTACTGCAATGTGTTTGGAATACTGTATTTATTCATTCAGCAAATAAGTATAAAATACCTACTATCTATATTCCAGGTACTATTTTTTTTTCATTCATTAATTAACTTTTTGGCCACGCCATAGGGTATGTGGGATCTTAGTTCCCCCACCAGGGACTGAATCCATGCCCCCTGTGGCAGAAGTACAGAGTCTTAACCACTGGACCACCAGGGAAGTCCTTTCCAGGTATTATTTTAAATTCTGGGAATCCAGTAGCGAATGAGATGGAGAAAATATCTGGTCTCAGACAATTTTAAAAAACTAGATAACTGCTATGAAAAATCACACAGGATAACCTGATAATGACAGTAAAAGGGGAAGGAATAAGTTTAGACAGAGTGGTCAAGAAATATTTCTCCAAAGAAGTAATTTTCGCATGGAGACATATCAGTGACAAGAGGGAGTTACTCAAAACATTTTTTTAAAAAAACATGTTTTAGTCATCAACCAAGTCCTCTATCTTAGCATTTCTTCTTCTTTTTTCTTAGCAGTCTCCACAATATATAACAGAGGAATGTCTGTCTTCTATTTGTGTCATGGCCTATTTTTTAGACCACAAAAAAAACTCGGGTTCTTGTGAGAGACATAATCATTGTTTGCTATGTGTACATTAGCTTGCTGTTGTTAGTCTCCATGTCATGTCCAACTCTTTGTGACCCCAAGGACTGTAGCTGCTCCTCTGTCCATCAGATTCTCCAGGCAAGGATACTGGAGTAGGTTGCCATTTCCTTCTCCAGGGGATCTTCCCGACCCAGGGATCAAATCTGTGTCACCTGATCTGGCAGGCAGATTCTTGACCACTGAGTCACCTGGGAAACCAGTATATTAATTAGCTAGCTATGCTTTATTACAGTGATTAAACAATAAGTTTGACTGGATGTTGATTCTTACCACTTTTTCTTGAACTAACACCTGCTCTAAGAAGAATGGTGATAATTTGTGTTGCTTATTTTTGTAATGTATCTATTCTACAAATTGCAAATGGATGCACCCTCCTTTGTACTCCAACTCCCACCATGCTCTAAGGTTTATTCTCCAGCATTTGATGGCAATAGCGCCACTGGATTCAAGCACAGTATTACTGATGCCCTTCATATTTTTAAATTATATTAACACTCCTACTTGCCTATATTTTATTGGTGCTGTAATTTAATTTATGTAAGGACTTGTGGAGCATACTAATGTTCTCATCAATCATTTTCTTTTAAAATGTGAGCTTATTATAGAAGTGCCCAACTAACAAATCTGGGTCTAGTTGCATAAATTTGAAAGGCTTAGCTGGGAGATCTCTAAGCTCTCCCTTACAACCTTGCTTCTAAACTTGGCATGATTTCCACTGAGTAGGAAAGCAAATTCAGTAATATTATTTATGCTTCCCTCTCTGCATCTTTCCCCTACTGCAATATTATAAGTAATCTCATGAGCTGGAGGAAATTAAAAGTCATTTCTCTTCTCAAAGAGAAAGAGTTATGTCATCAACTCCTTTTTAATGACTAAAATGCAAAAGCACAGTGGACTGCGAATTGAGAAATCAGAGAGCTGACCCTATGTTTCTACTGAGAAACTGTATGTATAACTTTGGATGCTTCACTTTTCTGTATCTCTATAGAAAGCACTTCCAATATGGTGCTCTACAATCACCCCTCCCCGTATTCACACCTTTGTGTAAGCCCCTCCCCTTGATTGTGGGCTGAAACTAGTGACTCACTTCTAATAAACAGAATACAGTAAAGGTGACAGGATGTTACTTCAATGCTTAAGTCATAAGATGACTGTGATTTCGCTCTTTAGCTTGCTATCTTTATGGCTCACTCTGAGAGAAACCAGCTGCCATGCTGTGAACTGTCCTATGGAGAAGCCTATGAGAACAAAGCCCAAAAGTCAATGAGGGCCTGGGCCTTCCCTCCAATAGTGCTTGAGAACTGAATCCTGCCAACTGGCATACAAATAGGTATGCAAGTAAAAAACATCTCCAAGTTGAGCTTGAAGTCAAACCACAGCTCAAAGCAGCCTGTGAGAAGTTCTAAGCCAGAAGACCCAACCAAGTTCCATCAGGTTCCTAAACCACAGAAACTGTGAGGTAATAAATGTTCACAGTTTTCACCCTAAATTTGAGGGTGCAGCAATACATAACTAATACATCCTGTTTGCTCCTCTATTAAAAAAAAAGTTTAGTGATTTTTTTTTTTTTAGTCCTTGTATAGCTCTGTTTCAATGACTATATATTGGTAGCAAACACATAGGAAATCACACATAATCACAAATTTCAATTTCATGTTCTTATAGTAAAATTCGTAGTTCAAAATGCACAATCTCTTTGAAGAAAGATTCAAGATTTGCCCTCCTGTCTTTGGATATGCTATGGCCCCAAGTCTGCTTAGCAATACTGCAGTTAAGAAGAAAACCTTGAAAAAAGTTTTCCTTATGATGTATGTATTATTAATGGGTATGTCTATGAAGGCTAATTAAATATTCCCAAACTCACATTTGTCCACTTCAGGAATTGGATGAAGAAACAAAGCAGGTTTGCTAGCCTTTATATTAGAAAAAACTGGGACTGACATGAGAAATACATTTATATTACTATTAAAAGTCAATACTACATTAATTCTTAAAAACCAGTGTTTTGAGATAACTCATAATTATGTGTCCCTAAACAACAGAGCATGATTAATTTAGTACATCCCCCTCTGTGAAGCCTGTGTGTTCTCTACCTTCACTGTATGAAGAAAACCAGTCCAGAAAACTGTTATGTAGCCTAGTAATTTGGTCAGTTAATAGAACAAGCATTTTTCCAAGATTTGCAAAGAAGAATGGAAGAGAGAGAGAGAGAGACCAAGAAAGAAACAAAGAACAAAACAAGGGAACATTCATGTACAAAACAGTGTTCTAAGTCACTAAGGGCTGCCTCAAGAGATAACAGCCTCCTGACATTGAACTTGGAGAGTCAACTTCAGTAGCAGGATTTCCTATTTGGAAGCCCATACGAGGAGATAGCTCCAGTAAATCTACATGCTTTGGAACAGACGACTTTCAGAACTTTCTTTTCAAGGAAAACAGATCTAGAAGATTTTTTTTTTCTTAATACCCTGTTTTCTATGAGACTTTGATCTTACCAGCTAGGTCTTGCCAACTATATTACATTTTAGGAACATAATTTCTGCAGTGAAAGATTACTGAATTGGAAAGACTGAAGCAGTAGGTGTTGGAAAAGGCCAGCAAAGAAGGATGTTGATTTTCAGTTGAGAAAGGTGTCAAGCAGGTCAAGAGTTCTTGAGTTCGGCCTTGAAACAGAGTAAACTTAATAGATTAAAAGAAAGAAGAATGTGAAGTATTTTAGTGAGAGGGAATAGCATTAACAAGACTAGAGAGAATGGGTATGGAAAGGGAATTTCAAGTGAATGTCAGAAAACTAGTTTTATGAAGTAATGCCAACTGTGGATGATTAGTAAAGGGGAATCAGCTCATTGAGAGCCTTTAATGTCATACTTTATGCCTTTTCTCTCTTGTAATAAAAGCCAATTTTGTGGAGCTTTAGTTTAGGGGGGTGGAGTGGGGTTGCTGAATTTGAATTCTTTTGATTTCAAAATGTTTTTTATGATTTCAGAACTCTTAAGGGCAAATAACAATAATTTTATGTATCTCTTTATATGTTTACTTGTTAATTCCTAAAATGAGCTTTCTAGAGAAAAACAGAGGCAGTACTGATAAAATCTACTAGTTTTCTGGCCCTCTGGACATTAATAAGTGACATTCTAGAGTATGAGTACTGGAGACCAATAACTTATCTATTAAAAGGGCAGAATAAATAATCTTTCTCTGTCAGAAGGCTACAGTAAATTTACTATATTTATTGAATATGAAGCAGTGTTTATCTGGCTTCTCGATTCTGCCAACCTTTGACTCTGCCAGCTTTCACTTAAGTGCTAAAGCATTTATGTGGACTCCTCCTTGACCGCCATTTTCTTGGTGATATAATAGAAATCTGGTATTTCAGTGCAATGGACAGCTAGCTGGCTTGTTTGCCATTTGTTCCTGGAGTCTAGCAGTATGGGCACACACCATGGAAAGAAACTTGACCAAAAGCACATGGAGAGAATTCCACCGTGTTACTTTCGCTAAGGGTTCTTGGCCTTTTTGTGTGCCTTAAATCGAAGTCACCTTTTTCTGTGTCTGTGTGCTTTATCACCCTCAATTATATCTCCTTGAGTTTGAAACTTCTATTTCTGGAGTTGTTCTTTACTTGCATATCACTGACAGACCTCATTTACTCATGTCAGGGAGGGACTGGGTAGTGCTGGGTACCCCAAAGCCCCAGTCTCCCTGAGGGAGAAAATTCCCCAGAGGTTCTGAGTAAGACAGCAACACACTCTTTTGCTTTGTAGACTGGAAGTATCTTTGCGTTCAGTTCCTGAGGCCAGATTGCAAGTGTTATCCCCAAAGAACCTCTCATGTGGACAATAGTCAGCTCTCCCCTGAATAACTGTTATCACCTAATAAGTGATTCAGATTGGGGCTGTCAGCACTTGGTGGGCACCTGACTGAAGAGGGTATACGAGTGGCAGATTGCAGCAATAGGTTATATATTTCAGTCATCAGCCTGAAATCCTAGATGAATATATTCTAACTCACTTTAAGTTACCCCACCTGCTTTTCTTAGGATATTCTTAGCATTTACTTGTACTGAGCCAAACCATGGAGTTGTTTGGAGTTAGCTGCTTTTCTAGGTCAATTAACACATCTGATTTAAAAGTGATAAAACACTGAAACAGATGGAAAATGATTCCTGAGCGGTAGGTCCTAGTGGATGCAGTTTTGTACCCGACCTGGCTAATATGTCTGACCTATTACTCCATGGAATGTAGCATCAGGTGCTGATATTTTTCCAAACAGCAGTTTGGTAGTGGTTGGAAGGATATGCTTAGTGCAGTGTGAAATTGACATTTCAGAGTTCCACGTTGCCATTTACAGTGACCGGTTTCTATTCATGAAATTTTTCTTTTTACTTTCAGACCCACACAAACTTTTAAAAATTGATTCTCAGTTTTCAACTGATTTATGCCTTTATTTCAGATAAGGTTATCTGAATTTGTTGTCTGAACATTTCTATTCTTGAGAGTAATAACTGATGTCTTCCATTTTACTCTTTCCTGCGTATTTCTAAGTAAAAAGAAATTTTATATTTTGAAAGGTCAATTAGTCAATTCAACTGTTTTCAGTTACGAACAGACTTAATTCATCTCAGAAAATACAATCTGCCTCATTAAAAAAATATATTCTAGGTACAAACTTCCAGTTATAAATGTCAGGGGATGTAAAATGTACAGCATGGTGACTATAGTTAATAATATGGTATTTTTGAAAGTTGCTAGGAGAGTATATATTAAAAGTTCTCATCACAAGAAAATACTGTTTTCTATGACTATGTATAGTGAAAGATGGTAACTAGACTTAGTGGAATGATCATTTTGCAATATACACAAATACAGAATCATTAGTTTGTACACCCAAAACTAATATAAGGTTAATGTGTCAATTCTCGCTAAGAGTCAGACACGACTGAGCGACTTCACTTTCACTTTTCCCTTTCATGCACTGGAGAAGGAAATGGCAACCCACTCCAGTATTCTTGCCTGGAGAATCCCAGGGATGGCGGAGCCTGGTGGGCTGCCGTCTATAGGGTCGCACAGAGTCGGACACGACTGAAGCGATTTAGCAGCAGCAGCAGCTATCTCAATAAAAATGTGTATCTATACTATACATGGCCAACTGACATGAGGACAGAGAGCCACAGAGGATCAGTCTTTGTGGACTAAGTCTATTGATGAAGGAAGCAGACAGTAATGCATGGGTAAAATTAATATATCATTGGTGACCACGTTATGAATCCATAATTGAAGTTTCAGTTTATTATCTGTTGTGTCATCTTCCACTCTCTCCATGTCTTCCCCAGATTTGTATTCTAATTTGCTATTTTCAGATCTTTGAAAGGCCCCATATGATTTCTTGGCTCTGTACCTTTACAACTGCGTTTTTTTCTTCCCAGGATCCACAGAATTGTTACCAGTTCTTCAAGCCAAATTGTTAAGAGTAGCTGCTTTTGGCTGGCAAATTTTATAGTTGATTCTCTCATTTGTATGGTTTATTTTTGGTTGGTTGGTTTTTCAGATTTTCTGCCATTGGTATGTATATGTAACTTCTACAACTGGAAAACAGATTTGTTTATCCACATCAATATTTTTATAGGCGTGACAGAGACTGCTGGGAAAGAGGGGGGAACTTGTGTAAAACTCCATTTTAATTTAACTTCAGAGTGGCAAATTGTATTGAACATGAAGCTCAGGCAGCTCTTTAAAGTTCAATGCAGGTATAGCTGTTGTTTCTCGGTTCTATTTCTTATATTTGCCTTCCATTTAGTCTTTTGTGCTCAGTAGATTCTATTTCAGCATTTCCCCACATATACCTTTCTGAGAATTACTTGATAAAAGTTAACCATTAATATCTGCTATTTATAATCTTAAGGATTCTATATTTATCTTGGTTTCCTCATCTCTGGGACAAGAAAATTTCGTTGGGTGATCTTTATGGGGACATCTATCTCTAATATGCTACGGCACGATTTAGGGAGTCGTATTACTTTATAATCGTTCCCCCAACCTTCATTTTCTGCTTTCCTCCAACTCACTGTAAGACTGCTGTCAGATTTATTTTCACAGCATATGCTGCTGCTGCTGCTGCTGCTAAGTCGCTTCAGTCGTGTCCAACTCTGTGCGACCCCATAGACGGCAGCCCACCAGGGTCCGCCGTCCCTGGGATTCTCCAGGCAAGAACACTGGAGTGGGTTCCCATTTCCTTCTCCAATGCAGGAAAGGGAAAAGTGAAAGTGAAGTCGCTCAGTCGTGTCCGACTTAGTGAGCGACCCCGTGGACTGCAGCCTCCCAGGCTCCTCCATCCATGGGATTTTCCAGGCAAGAGTACTAGAGTGGGGTAACTCTGATCAAATCTAATGGCTGTTCTGGAATGGAAAAAAACTAAAATGGTAGTAGCTTTCTTCAAGTATTGGGATTATTATGGAGTACAACTTATTAAAAGCCTGCTAAATACTTGTTAAACAAAAATATGATTTTGGTACATAATATATTTTGTCTGGTACATTTTTAGAGCTAGGGATATTGAACTGATTTCAAGTTTATGCATCTCACACTATTGGGAAAGTTCAAATCCTATAATTTTGTATTTAACTTTCATAAGGGATAAATATGCTTGTCTTTCTAGTGTTAATATCCCTTATGCAGACTATGGACCCTCCAAACATTCCCAGAATTCCCAACACCTTCCGTCACTGCCAGTTCAGAATGGCTTTCTTCTCTTTCTCATTTATCTATTTATCTTTCAATACTCATGTTACCTATAAGCTTTTTCTTAACCTCTCTCTCTTTTTTTAATAAAACATTACTTTTTTATTGCATGGTATAATATATTTAGGTGTTTTCTTCTCCATTGAACCATCAGCCTGAGGTTTAAGAGCACAGGCTCTAGACTCAGACCAGGCTCTTTCATTTATCAGTTATGCCTACAAGTTCATTGTTTTCTCTAAGATTTAGTTTCCTCATCTGCAAAAGGGAGATGTTAATAATGACTTCTTTATAGGGTGATTAGTACCCTGCTGGGCATATTGATCAGTGTCCAGTAAATTCAAGGCCTTCTTAATAACACCAATGTTTTATTATATAACTAAAATTATGTTAATAATCCCTCCTTCTTCCCTGTGACCTCTTGCAAATAGCTTAGTGTCTAATGCATATTTTTAGAAAAATTTTAATGCATGCTAATGAATAAAGGCTTATAGAAGCTAAGAGGGAGTGATTAATTTTGATTGTGGGATTGAGGAACACTTGATTGCAGTTGGCATTTGAACTTTGTATCTGAGGTATGATTTTGATGGGAAAAAATGAGCAAAAGAGGGCATTTGAAGCCAAGGCAATAGCATGTAATTTCAGAGAGTACTGTAGTCTTAGCTTAACAATAATAGAGCCTACTTCATAGGATTATTTTTGGAGAATAAAATTATCTAAAAGTACTGGCTTAGTAAGAATGCAGTAAGTATTAGCTGCTGTTTTAATAAGCCACTTATAGACTATGTGTTAAATGACAACAAAAACACACATATGTATATGTGTGTGTGTGCGTGAAACACACATTCCTTCATATAAGCTTGAAGGACCTCTGTATGACAACATTTCTTTAATATTTTTGTTTGCAATACCTGTTAGAAAGTAACAAGATAGCATTTACTCCAGCTGTACACTATTCTTCCTGTTTATTTGAGTTAGTGCGACAATACTTTGCAAGTGGTTTTTAAATTATCAGCTGTTTGGGATTATCATGCCATTGTTTCCCATTGGTTTAGCTAAATTTGAGAAAAAACTATTTAAGTGACAGCTATGACAGCTGCAACTGCATGATATATGAAAACAATCAAGGGATATATATTATGTGAAGCCTACAGTCACTTTATTTTAATTAAAATTGCTTTGAATTATTGTATTTTCTATAACAATATAACTAAGTTTTTGGTTATAGTCTCTTTAAACTTTTTATTTTGATATACTTTCCAGACTTACAAAAATTGCAAGAATAGAACTAAGAAGTCTCACATACCCTTTACCCAATATTAACATTTTGCCTTATTCTCTTTCTCTTTCCCTTCTCTCTCTCTTTCTCTCTGAACTATTTAAGATCCTTGTAGGCATGATGCCCATTATTTACTCCTGAATACTTCAGAATGTTTCCAGAAAACAAGAAAAAAACAATTACATTTTCTTAAATAACTAAAAAAATAATCATTGAAATTAGAAAATACACACTGATACAGACCTACAGGTCCTATTTGGATTTTACCATTTGTTCCAATAATGTTCTTTATAGTAACAGAAAAATCCCATATTACCGATTGCATTTAGTTGTCACACCTTTATCCCTTAATCTGGAACACTTCCTCCGTCTTAAGTCTTTCTTGACCTTGACATTTTAAAGGAACACAGGCCAATTCCTGTGAAGAATGCACCTCAATTTGGATGTCTGATGTTTTTTATGATTAGATTCAGGTGATACACTTTGAGCAGCAATACTACAGAAGTGATATTATTTTCTTATCAGTGCATCATATCAAGAGGACACCAGAAGTCCTAAAGATGAATTTTAGTATGGAAAAGAAACACCGTTATAATTTTTAGTATATTTGCATATTTACAGTTCTCAACTCTTTTATTTTTATTTCATGTTTCTCATTTTTTAGCCTATTAGTAAAGTATTAGAAATATCAATAACCTCAGATATGCAGATGACATCACCCTTATGGCAGAAAGTGAAGAAGAACTAAAGAGCCTCTTGATGAAAGTGAAAGAGGAGAGTGAAAAAGCTGGCTTAAAGCTCAACGTTCAGAAAATTAAAATCATGGCATCTGGTCCCATCACTTCATGGGAAATAGATGGGGAAACAGTGGAAACAGTGTCAGACTTTATTTCTTTGGGCTCCAAAATCACTGCTGATGGTGATTGCAGCCATGAAATTAAAAGTCGCTTACTCCTTGGAAGGAAGGTTATGACCAACCTAGATAGCATATTAAAAAGCAGAGACATTACTTTGCCAACAAAGGTCCGTCTAGTCAAGGCTATGGTTTTTCCAGTGGTCATGTATGGATGTGAGAGTTGGACGGTGAAGAAAGCTGAGCGCCGCAGAATTGATGCTTTTGAACTGTGGTGTTGGAGAAGACTCTTTAGAGTCCCTTGGACTGCAAGGAGATCCAACCAGTCCATCCTAAAGGGGATCAGTCCTGGGTGTTCACTGGAAGGACTGATGTTGAAGCTGAAACTCCAATATTTTGGCCACCTCATGCGAAGAGTTGACTCATTGGGAAAGAACCTAATGCTGGGAAGGACTGGGGGCAGGAGGAGAAGGAGACGACAGAGGATGAGATGGTTGGATGGCATCACCGACTCGATGGACATGGGTTTGGGTAAACTCCAGGAGTTGGTGATGGACAGGGAGGCCTGGCGTGCTGCGATTCATGGGGTTGCAAAGAGTCAGACATGACTGAGCGACTGAACTGAACTGAACTGAAAGTATTAGTATTGTATAACACTTTCCCTGACAGAGAATAACAATATTCTCTGTCAGATTATTGCAGTTTGTCAAATATATTTATTGCTATTGTGTTGCTGTTTAGTTGCTCAGTCATGTCTGACTCTTGTGACCTCATGGACTATAAACCACCAGGCTCCTATGTTCATAGGATTTCCCAGGCAAGAATACTGGAGTGGGTTGCCATTTCCTTCTCCAGATCTTCCTGACCCAGGGATCAAAGCTGCATCTCCTGCAAGTCTCCTGTTTTGCAGGCAGATTCTTTACCACTGAGCCATCGGAGAAGCCCTATATTTATTGTTAAATGGTAAAGGCAGGAGACTCTTTAGAAAGAAACTTAGTATCTATGGCAATAAGTAATGCCACGAATTTGAGATGAAACCGAATATTATGGCAAGTTTTTCTTTTCTTTTTGTCAGATATAAACAAAAAGGTTGAAGTAAGTAAGTAGTTTGAGGGAATTTATTTTTACCAAATTTTGCCACCAAATTCTAGGGCCACTGACAGGGAAAGAATTGAGGTGTCTCCCTAATGTTCAGTTAGTAGTGGTTAGCTTTTCAGAGACATTCCAGAAAAGCTGTTTTCTGTTAGGTCAGAATGAATTTTAAATCAGTGGTGCTCTTTATATAAATATGTAATACTCAGACTTTAAAATTGGATCTTTCTTTTTTTTCTTATTTCCCCTCTACAGAGAATAGAGTCCTGCCTGAATACAAAACCTGCTGCACAGATGTTGTATCTAATTACATGTTCCATATTGTTCCTTGCCAACAAATACATGTTAATAATAATGAATAATCAATCTTGCTTAATAAGGGCAGCACAAAATATGTCTCTGCCATTTTCCATGATGGACAGACTCAGGGTTGATTCAGAAATGGTGTCCTCACCATATCGGTGGCCCATGGCTTATTAACAGCAACCTGCTCTAGATGATGAAGTGTGAAATTGATGGCCCTGCAGGGAATTCAATCTGAGCCTTCCAGACTAGGGAAGAGCTGTCTTACAATATTCAACCGCTGTGTTCATTGGCTCACTGCTTTCCCCTAAGGCCTCTCTTCATGATGCTCTGGAAAATTTTTCCTGGCTAAGTTAACATATGTGCTACTGAATCTGGCTATCAACCAGACTGCTAGGATAAAGCTTCTAGGAAATTTTACTATGTCCTGTTCCCCAGCTGGTAACAAGAAGTCTGAGCCATACAAAAGCTGATTGGAAAGAGAATGAAATACTTGAGTGAGTCATAATGCGGAGCATAGTTTTTACCAAGGAAGATATTATAACCTCAGAGGAGAAAATGCACTGTTATCACCTCCTTTCCTTTTTAAAAAAAACATTTACAGATGAGTTTGTTACTGATTCATACAGTTAACATGAACCTGGACATCCTTTTTCAATAAGAAGTATTGATTCTTAATGACTTATCAAGTTGGTCAATTAGTCAAATTACATACAGATTAGTTTGTCAGAGAGTCTGAAAGGCCAGTATATACTAAATTCTGAAAATTCATTTCAAAATTTTTATTTCTAAAGTTATTTTCCTCCTGGTTTATTTGAAAAGTCAAGATATTCTTATATTACTGAAATATTTAGAGAAATTCCAGGGAGGCAGGAGAGAGGCATGTAAGTGTAAACTTAGATTTCATGTAGGCCTAATTTTAGAGCCATTTCCTAGCTGTATAATCTTAAGTAAATTGCCTAATTTTTCCAAGTCTCAGAGCTCAGAAAACCATTATATTCACCTCACATCGTTAAGTAAAATAATATGCAAAGTATCTTATCCAGTGCCTAGCTCTTACTTTTTCCTCTCACCCAGTACTGTGGTTTTTTTGTTGAGACACAGAAAATGGAAAAGGAATGTTAATTTACCTGGTATTTTATTTTATCCTAAAGATTTTTCTTTGAACTTTTAAAATTTGATTTTCTTTTCTTTGAAACAAAAATAACTTTGTGAATCTATTAGCATTCCTAGGAAGTAGAACAAGCAGGGAAAGGCGAAAATATTTGTTACTAAGGGAAGGGAGGACTATAACACAAATGTCTTTTTGGGAAGATTAACAATCTTACCAACAGGAAATCTAAATTTTCAGGGTTTTTGTTTTCTTTTTTTTTGGTCATTTATGACTCTGCCTATTAGTCTCTTAACCTACTTAAATTTTTCTTTGACAAGGACAATACAGGTTTGGGGAAAGCAAATGTAAATCAAAATCCACCTTACACAGCTGTCAGAGACTGACATGGTGCTGCTGATCCGAAAGGTGTGTAGTTTAATCTCAGCAGGAGGCAGTTCACAGTCTGAAGCCCAGAGACTTCTCCCAGCAGGAGCTGTTTTTCAGTAAGATGCTTTGAAAGATGGTTTGCTTCATGTAAATGCCCTGTCAGAATAAATGTGCCACTTCTTGTGCCTGCCTTGTACAAGGTCAGCAACCTCTGTAGCTGATTGTCCCTGGCCGTGGTAAGCCACGCAGGTTAGCCTCCACAGGCAGGGTAGTTGAGAGAAAAAGAAAGGAAAAGAATATGAGGAACAGGAGAAGAGGAAAACAAATAAAAAGGAGCCAGACCAATCTTTTATGGCTTCATAACACATAGGAATTATGATTGCTTCAGAATTTTTAATAATCACCTCTGATCTCTTGCCTTAATAAATATACAAAGAATTCACTTTGGGTTTTTCACTTTAAGTTATATAAAAGGAATTATTGTGTTTTGTTTGCATGTTGTGTATAAAAAAAACAAAACCGTGCCAATTAGCCAAACCTCAAGTAATTTTTTCTTTAATGTCAAAGTCATCTCATTGCTAATAGCAACCGTGCCAGAACACAAGTGCACCTTATTTGTACAGAGCACTTTTCACATTCTTTCTTTCTTTTTGTTTGAAATGACAATCTGTATGAATTTTGACCTTTCTTGCTCTTAGAGGCGTATGTTTGGACTGATTTATTTGGATAAGATTGGCCATTGCACCTGGTGTGGATAAGACTAGATTACATCTTCAGGAAATTGAACTTTTTCTTTTTACCCTTTAGAACAAACAGCTTTCTGAAATAAATATGTTGGGTACAGTGTTAGCTTTTTTTGTTTTTTATTTAGAATCTTTGTTTTTACAATAAAGTAGTTTCCTTTTGCTTTAGCAAAATGATATACGCATTTTCTGAAACTTAATTCCTTGGAATGTTCTTGATTAAATTAAATGTTTTTGGGGAGTTGTTGGCATGTGGGCTCTAAAACTTTTTATTTTAATACAATTCAAGCTTAAAGAAAATTGCCAAAATAGTGCAAGAGATATCCAGATTCACCAATTATTTTGCTCCATTTGCTTTATCATTTATACTTTTTTCTTTTTCTCTCTCTCTCTCTATATATACGTGTATATACATATGTATATGCATATTTTTTTCAACCAGTGAGAAGTTGAAGATGTTTTGCCCCTTTTTAATGCCTCTACCCATTTTCTTATGTAACCACAGTACATAAGTACAATGATCAAAATCAGGAATTCATATGCTGATACAATATTATTATCTCAATAGTCTATATTCAAATTACATCAATTGTCCCAATAATATCTTTTATATTTATTTTTTATCTGGTTCAGAACACACTCTAGGATCATACTGTATTCAGTTTTTATGTGTCTTTTGTTGCCTTTAAGCTGAAATGATTACTAGACTTTTGTGTATTATTTATGATCTTGACTTTTTTTTTGATGAGACATTTTTGAAGAGTATAGACAAGTTATTTGAAGACTATTTCCATCAAATGTCAATTTGTTTGACATTTCTTCATAATGAGATTCAGGTTATAGATTTGGGGCAGAAATACCACAGAAGTGATGTGCACAGAAAAGGCACATGATGTCAGTTTATCCCTTCATTGGTAATGGTGATGTTGGTTACCTGAATTAAGATGGCACATGCAGGTTTCTCCAGGATAAAGTTACTATTTTCCCTTTGTAATTAACAAATAATTTGTGGGGAAGTACTTTGAGACTGTACCTTTTTCTTCTTCACATTTCATTTAGCATCCATGAGTGATTCTTGCCTGAATCAATTACTATTAATTACTATAATGTTTACAAAGGTGATTTTTCTGCCCTTCACAATTACTTCTATATTTATTAATTGGCAATTAAGGAAAAGTTTTTCTTTCTCCCTCATTCGTTTATTTATCATTCTCTGTATCAGTTTGGATTTCTGGATTCCAACTTTTTCAATCGGTTACATTCCATTACTATTGACTTTAATATCCAAATTATCCCCGATTTGGCCAGTAGGCGCCCTTCAACCTGATTCTTGCGTTCTTTTGATGTTTTGACTACTGTAGCTTTGTAGTATTGTCCGACGTCTGAAAGGGTTTTGCCTCCCATTTTGTTCTTTTTCTTCAGGATTGCTTTGGTAATTCTTAATATGGAATTTTGTGGTTCCATATAAATTTTAGGATTATTATTCTAGTTCTGTGAAAAATGCCATGGGATAGCACTAAATTTATAGATTTCTTTGGGTACTATGGCCATTTTAACAAGAACATAATCTATTTTCTTACTCTGAGGACCTGCAGTAGTCAGAATCAATATTATATTTTCAACTCCAATTGACTCCCATACTATTTCTCCTCATTTGATTCATTTATTATTTCATTCAGGAATTCATTAAATCTCTGCCCTCTTTATGCTGGTCACTCAGCCAGGGATGAGTTCTAATCAGAAATACCTTATCCTCCCTCAAAGAGCTATCTGGTTGGGGGTGGGATAGTATCTGGGAAGGTAATCACCTTCTTTGTTGAACTAAAACCAGTTACTAATATTTAACACTCCAGGTGTAAGACAACTGGACAAAGTAGCTCCCCTCTGTCCCCTTCAGCTCCACCTTTCGCATGGGTTTCACTTGAATTATCACCTCCACCTTCATGCTGCCTTCTCAGGGTATGTTATTCTTTCTCGATTAAAACAATAATAATAACAGAAAAATCTTTCTTTGGCTCCTATTAGCACAATGGAGACAGGCTGCCATTTTTAAAAGACTTTGCTAAATACTCCAGGTAGAATAAATAGGAAATTAATAAAACAATATGCAGGACAGAAAACAATCTCAGATTTCTGCTTTTACCATTGCAAGCTGACTTCTAGAGCTAACAGGCTCTCTGCTAGTGTTAAGACTATCTGAGACTGTCATTCTCTTAAGGACCTACAGAAACTGTCCACTTCTGCAGTGGTTTTCTATATACAAAATAGAACTAAAACATAAAACCTGTGGAATTACTCAGCTTTAAGAAAAACACGTTAATAATTAAAATAAAAAAGGCAAGCAATAATCTGAGAAAAAATATCCTCAGCAAATAAACAGAAGATTGATATTTTTATTGAGGAACTCATTCAAACTGGCAAGAAACAGATACTAAGCAAAATATTGAATAAATGAAAATATTTAACCTTGCTATGATAAAATAACACAAAATGAAACAAGGTATGTCTATTAGTCTGTAAAAATTACAAAAATTATTTGGTGAACCAATGCCAATGAAAGTGGGAGTGATGCAGGGGCTCTTAAACATTGCCATGGTAAAATAAACAAGTTAAAACCCTTTTGGAAATTGATCTATTAATATACATCATCAATGACAAAAATGTTCACATTTCCTTTGACCCCATCATCTCACTTCTGAGAAATAATTCAAAGTGTAGGAAAAGCTATGTGCAGGACATATTCACTGCAGTGTTGTCGGCAGTCTGAGGATTGAGAGTAACTTTAAATTCAACTACAGATAACTAAGCAAAATACATTACATCTACTCAATGAAATATTATGGGATCACTAAAAACAAGCTGTTATGAGAGGACTGTTGTATTAGTTTTCAAAATTTTAAAATTTTTTCAAAGGCAAACACTATAAATATATTAAAGTAGCTGAACTGTTTAATATGGTTTGACATTCAATGATAAGATCTATCACAATGCCTGATGAAAGGAAAATGTTTAAAGATCCAAGGAAAGTATTTATGAAGCTACAATACATTTTAGCTAAGTATAGTTTATTGTATTCTAAAAAGGAGAAAATGCTGCATTTATACTCAAATAGGTTTCTTTTTGAATCAGAAACTTTTATATTCTATAGATATTCTATAGATAACCTGACTAGTAGAAAAGCAACAGAATGTATCTCTTGTAAAGTAGATTGGGTACAATGCAGCATTTACAATTAAATATTATAACCATAGACACAGCAGAAAAGTCCAGATGACACTGATGACTTCTAATCCTAGATACAGAGATATAAAAGACCTTAGCGATAACCTAGCGTTTTGGTTTAAGAATTTACTCATTATACTCACACAAGTTATATGAGAAAGGAGAAAGAGACTTGGAATATAAGGAGATCATTTATGTGAAGAAAACATAAAAATTTCTGTTCACAAAAATAATTTCTAATTTCTAATGAAAAGTAAGCACTGCAATTAAGAGTTTTCAGAATGGGAAAATTTGAAACAATGCTCCATAATCTCCCACTTTTACTTCTAGCAAAAGAAAAATGCATTCAACAAGTGGAAAATTACTTGATATAATACGACCAGAGGTATTAACAGAATAGTGAAAAGAATAAGGTAAAAAGCAGCTGAAATGTTACAAGTAAATATTTTCCAACAATGAAAGAATTCATCTTGGGAACGGAAATTCTTAACATGATAAGAATTTTACAGACTGCTTTTAATTTTAATCCAACGAGTTTCAAATTTTAAACCTCTAATGCAAAGATTCCAATAGTTAGAGGGTTATTATAATTTCTCTATCTTACCTCCACCATTCTAGGATTTAAGAAAAGTCACATTAAGGAGCAATTTTCTATAACAGGTATGGTCACTGAAAGTAATTTTCAGGCAGTTAGAGTAGGGACTGATATAAGCTTTATGGGGCAAACTATTATCCCAAAACATTTCCTCCAGTAAGTGCAAATCCCACTTGCCAGGTAAATAAATTTCAAATTTTATTAATTTTGTTAAGACGGCAGCAATACAAGTCAGTTTAACTTTGCACAAGAGATCTGCACAGATGCTTAAGAGGACACTGGCATAATTACAAAGCATAGTTGTTGCAGAGCTCCTGTTCTGGACACAGCAGACTGATAGACAATGTGTCTCAGCTGTATGTTACACAATGCATGCTGCTTAACCTCTCCACAAACTTCAGATTTCCTCAATCTCAGTTCAGTTCAGTCGCTCAGTCCTGTCCGACTCGCTGCGACCCCATGGAGTGCAGCACACCAGGCTTCCCTGTCCATCACCAACTGCCGGTGCTTACTCAAACTCATGTCCATCGAGTTGGTGATGCCATCCAACCATCTCATCCTCTGTCATCCCCTTCTCCTCCCGCCTTCAATCTTTCCCAGCATCAAGGTGACCTCTAACGTCTCTCTCAGCTCTGAATTCCATAATTACTCTGCCAGATATCTTAGGCTTGCCTTCTCCAAATTTAACTAGCTCTCTGCCCAGACAGTGACCTGTATAGGCTACATCAACAGACTTCCTTGCCCATTGGCATCTAGACGGGTTTAGTCAGTGAGAAGCCCCAGCAGGAGATGACATTGAAGGTAAATGATAAAGAAGAATGAGGACAGGGTAATTTGCTTCTCCTCTCACCCCTACAGACACTTGAGGCTGCCTCTGTCTCTTGCCTGAAGGTTACTGCCCCTCTCAAAGCAGCTTGCTCTATGGGACTTACTCTCTTTTCCTTTTCCTCTCCAATCAGGATTAGAGGTAGGAAGATGGCAGAGGAATAGGACGGGGAGACCACTTTCTCCCCAACAAATTCATCAAAAGAACATTTAAACGCTGAGCAAATTCCACAAAACAACTTCTGAATGCTGGCAGAGGACATCAGGCACCCAGAAAGGCAACCCATTGTCTTCGAAAGGAGGTAGGACAAAATATAAAAGATAAAAAGAGACAAAAGTTAGGGATGCAGACCTGTCCCGGGAAGGGAATCTTAAAAGAGGACAAGTTTCCAAACACCAGGAAATCCTCTCACTGGCGGGTCTGTGGGAAGTTTTGGAATCTCAGAAGGCAATGTAACTGGGAGGAAAAATAAATAAATAAATAAATAAACCCCACAGATTACATGCCTAATTCCCAGCAGAGAAGTAGCCCAGACGCTCGCATCCACCACCAGCAAGCAGGGGCTGAACAGGGAGGCGCGGGCTGCACTGCTTGGGCCTGAATGCCCTGAGGGCAATCTGAGGGAGCAAATGTGAGATAGCAACCCAAACTGTGCAATAGCCAGAGAGAGAGAAAAAAAAGAGAGAGAGAGAGAGAACTATCCTGCGAAAAGCCCTAACCTAAGGCACTGCTGGCCCACTCACAGAACAAAGGATTGAACGAATACCAGAGGAGAGCTAGCTGGCTGCAGACCGGCCCATCCCCCATAGGAGGCAGGGAGGCAGGCAGGGGTCAGCCAGAGCCAGAAAGGGGCAATCTCGGCCCCAGAGATGGCATCCTCTACCAAACTGTGAGCAGGCTCCCAGATGCTAACCAAGACTTCTTGGGATTCTGGACGGTTGACATCCACCGGGAGGGTCGCAGCCAGAGATCACCTCCCCAGAGGAGACGAATGGCACACCTGAGACAGGCATGCCTGCTGTGCACCCAGGAAACTGAGCAGTTAGGACTGGGGAGGTGATAGGATGCACCGCCCACCTGGGAAGACTGTACTTGCCAAGCACCTGATCGCCTGAGATGCTCGGACCTAGGAAGGGCACAAAACGCCGGCCCAACTGAGTCTGTGCCTTTGTGGAGTACCTGAGAACTTGAACCTGAGCGGCTTAGACCTGAGAAGTGCACGCAACCCAGGGACCGCTTTAGAAAGTTCCCCTGCAGAGCAACCTGGAGCCTGAGCAGTGTAGACCAGAAAGCACACATGCCATGAGCGGGGACAAACTCAGTGTGGCCCAGGCACTGCGAGCACTCCCCACACATACCATGATATTTGTTTGCAGTGTTCCTCCCTCCCCACAGCACAACTGAAAAAGTGAGCCTAAATAAGTGACCACCTTCGCCCCCTTGTGTCAGGGTGGAAATTAGACCCTGAAGAGACTTGCAAACAGAGGAAGCTAAAATAAACAGAGGGAACCACTTTGGAAGTGACAGGTGCAACAGATTAAAACCCTGTAGTTAGCATTGACTACACTAGATGGGACCTATATATCTTGAGAAGAAGTATAAGCTGGAACAAGGAACTATCTGAAACTGAACTGACCCCATAATGCCCGCAACAGCTCCAGAGAAATTCCAAGATATATTTTTACTATTATCATTAAAAAAACTTTTTTTTAATTTTTAAGTCCTCTATTACTTCTTTAATTTTCATTTTTATAATCTACTATTACCTTGCAAAAAAAATGACCCTATTTTTAAAGCAAACTTTATATATATTTTTTATGATTTTGTTTTCCTTTTTTAATATTGTATTTTTGAGAGTCTAACCTCTACTCTAGATTTTTAATCTTTGCTTTCTGGTATTTGTTATCAATTTTGTACCTTTAAGAATCCAATCTTCAGTACCCATTTTTACTTAGGAGTGTGATTACTGGCTTGATCACTTTCTCCCCCTTCTGACCCTCCTTTTTCTCCCCCAGGTCACCTCTATTTCCTCCCTCCCCCTTCTCTTCTCTACCCAACTCTGTGAATCTCTTTGTATGTTCCAGGCTGTGGACAACACTTAGGGAACTGATTACTGGCTAGATCTGTCTCTCCCCTTTTGATTTCCCCTTTCCTCCTCCTGGTCACCTCTATCTCCTTCCTCCCTCCTCTCTTCTCTATATAACTCTGTGAACCTCTCTGAGGGGCCCAGACTGTGGAGAGCACATAGGGAATTGATTACTGGCTAGCTTGCTCTCGTCCCTTCTGATTCTCCCTCTTCTCCTCCTAGTCACCTCTATCTCCCTCCTCCCTCTTCTCTTCTCCATGTAACTCTGTGAACCTCTCCGAGTGTCCCTTACTGTGGAGAATCTTTTCACCATTAACCTAGATGTTTTATCATCGGTGCTGTATGGATGGAGAAGTCTTGAGGCTACTGTAAGAATAAGACTGAAAACCAGAGGCAGGAGGCTTAAGTTCAAAACCTGAGAACACCAGAGAACTCCTGACCCCAGGGAACATTAATTGACAAGACCTCATCCAAAAGCCTCCATACCTACACTGAAACCAAGCACCACCCAACAGCCAACAAGTTCCAGAGCAAGACATACCATGCAAATTCTCCAGCAACACAGGAACATAGCCCTGAGCTTCAATATACAGGCTGCCCAAAGTCACACCAAACCCACTGACATCCAAAACTCACTACTGGAAACTTCATTGTACTCCAGAGAGAAGAAATCCGGCTCCACCAACCAGAACACTGATACAAGCTTCCCTAACCAGGAAACCTTGACAAGCCACTCATCCAACCCACCCACAGGGAGGAACCTCCACGATAAAGAGGAACCACAAACTGCCAGAATACAGGAAGGCCACTCCAAACACAGCAATCTAAACAAAATGAAAAGGCAGAGAAATACTCAGCAGGTAAAGGAACATGATAAATGCCCATCAAACCAAACAAAAGAGGAGGATATAGGGAGTCTACCTGAAAAAGAATTCAGAATAATGATAGTAAAAATGATCCAAAATCTTGAAAACAAAATGGAGTTACAGATAAATAGCCTGGAGACAAGGATTGAGAAGATGCAAGAAATGTTTATCAAAGACCTAGAAGAAATAAAAAAGAGTCAATCAATAATGAATAATGCAATAAATAAGATCAAAAACACTCTGGAGGGAACCAACAGTAGAATAACAGAGGCAGAAGATAGGATAAGTGAGGTAGAAGATAGAATGGTAGAAATAAATGAAGCAGAGAGGAAAAAAGAAAAAAGAATTAAAAGAAATGAGGACAACCTCAGAGACCTCTGGGACAATGTTAAATGCCCCAACATTCGAATCATAGGAGTCTCAGAAGAAGAAGACAAAAAGAAAGGCCATGAGAAAATACTTGAGGAGATAATAGTTGAAAACTTCCCTAAAATGGGGAAGGAAATAGTCACCCAAGTCCAAGAAACCCAGAGAGTCCCAAACAGGATAAACCCAAGGTGAAACACCCCAAGACACATATTAATCAAATTAACAAAGATCAAACACAAAGTACGAATATTAAAAGCAGCAAGGGAAAAACAACAAATACCACACAAGGGGATTCCCATAAGGATAACAGCTGATGTTTCAATAGAAATGCTTCAGGCCAGAAGGGAATGACAGGACATACTTAAAGTGATGAAAGAGAAAAACCTACAACCACGATTACTATACCCTGCAAGGATCTCATTCAAATATGAAGGAGAAATCAGAAGCTTTACAGACAAGCAAAAGCTGAGAGAATTCAGCACCACCAAACCAGCTCTTCAACAAATGCTAAAGGATCTACTCTAGACAGGAAACACAGAAAGGGTGTATAATCTCAAACTCAAAACAACAAAGTAAATGGCAACGGGATCATACTTATCAATAATTACCTTAAATGTGAATGGGTTGAATGCCCAAACCAAAAGACAAAGACTGGCTGAATGGAAACAAAAACAAGACCCCTATATATGCTGTCTACAAGAGACTCACCTCAAAATAAGGGACACACAGACTGAAGGTGAAGGGCTGGAAAAAGATATTCCATGCAAATAGAGACCAAAAGAAAGCAGGAGCAGCAATACTCATATCAGATAAAATAGACTTCAAAATAAAGGCTGTGAATAGAGACAAAGAAGGACACTACATAATAATCAAAGGATCAATCCAAGAAGAAGATATAACAATTATAAATATACATGTACCCAACATATGACAACCATAATATGTAAGGCAAATGCTAGCAAGTATGAAAGGGGAAATTAACAATAACACAATAATAGCGGGAGACTTTAATACCCCACTCACATCTATGGACAGATCAACTAAACAACAAATTAACAAGGAAACACAAACTTTAAATGATACAATGGACCAGCTAGACCTAATTAATATCTATAGGACATTCCACCCCAAAACAATGAATTTCACCTTTTTCTCAAATGCACACAGAACCTTCTCCAGGATAGATCACATCCTGGGCCATAAATCTAGCCTTGGTAAATTCAAAAAAATTGAAATCATTCCAAGCATCTTTTCTGACCACAATGCAGTAAGATTAGATGTCATTTATAGGAGAAAAACTATTAAAAATTCCAACATATGGAAGCTGAACAACACGCTTCTGAATAACCAACAAATCACAGAATAAATCAAAAAAGAAATTAAAATATGCATTAAAAAGAATGAAAATGAAAACAAAACAACCCAAAACCTATGGGACACTGTAAAAGCAATGCTAAGGGGAAGGTTTATAGCAATACAGGCTTACCTCAAGAAACAAGAAAAAAGTCAAATAAATAACCTAACTCTACACCTAAAGCAACTAGAAAAGGAAGAAATGAAGAACCCCAGGGTTAGTAGAAGGAAAGAAATCTTAAAAATTAGGGCAAAATCTTAAAAATTAGGGCAGAAGTAAATGCAAAAGAAACTAAAGAGACCATAGCAAAAATCAAAAAAGCTAAAAGCTGGTTCTTTGAGAAGATAAATAAAACTGACAAACCATTAGCCAGACTCATCAAGAAACAAAGGGAGAAGAATCAAATCAATGAAATTAGAAATGAAAATGGAGAAATCACTACAGACAACACAGAAATACAAAGGATCACAAGAGACTACTATCAGCAACTATATGCCAATAAAATGGAAAACTTGGAAGAAATGGACAAATTCTCAGAAAAGTATAACTTTCCAAAACTGTACCAGGCAGAAACAGAAAATCTTATCAGACCCATCACAAGCACAGAAATCAAAACTGTGATCAGAAATCCTCTAGCAAACAAAAGCCCAGAACCAGACGGCTTCACAGCTGAATTTTACCAAAAATTTAGAGAAGAGCTAACACCTATTCTACTCAAACTCTTCCAGAAAACTGCAGAGGAAGGTAAACTTCCAAACTCATTCTATGAGGCTGCCATCATCCTAGTACCAAAACCAGACAAAGATGCCACAAAAAAAGAAAACTACAGGCCAATATCACTGATGAACATAGATGCAAAAATCCTTAACAAAATCCTAGCAAACAGAATCCAACAACATATTATAAAGATCATACATCATGTCCAAGTTGGCTTTATCCCAGGGATGCAAGGATTCTTTAATATCCACAAATCAATCAATGTAATACACCACATTAACAAATTGAAAGACAAAAACCATATGATTATCTCAATAGATGCAGAGAAAGCCTTTGACAAAATTCAACATCCACTTATGATAAAAACTCTCCAGAAAGCAGGAATAGAAGGAACATACCTCAACATAATAAAAGCTATATATGACAAACCCACAGCAAACATTATCCTCAATGGTGAAAAACTGAAAGCATTTCCCCTAAAGTCAGGAACAAGACAAGGGTGCCCACTCTCACCACTACTATTCAACATAGTTTTGGAAGTTTTGGCCACAGCAATCAGAGAAGAAAAAGGAATAAAAGGAATCCAGATTGGAAAAGAATAAGTAAAACTCTGTTTGCAGATGACATGATCCTCTACATAGAAAACCCTAAAGACTCCACTGAAAATTACTAGAGCTAATCAATGAATATAGTAAAGTTGCAGGATATAAAATCAACACACAGAAATCCCTTGCATTCCTATACACTAACAATGAGAAAACAGAAAGAGAAATTAAGGAAACAATACCATTCACCATTGCAACAAAAAGAATAAAATACTTAGGAATATATCTACCTAAAGAAACAAAAGACCTATATATAGAAAACTATAAAACACTGGTGAAAAAATCAAAGAGGACAAAAATAGATGGAGAAATATACCATGTTCATGGATTGGAACAATCACTATAATGAAAATGAGTATACCACCCAAAGCAATCTATAGATTCAATGCAATCCCTATCAAGCTACCAATGGTATTTTTCACAGAACTAGAACAAATAATTTCACAATCTGCATGGAAATACAAAAAATCTCAAGTAGCCAAAGCAATCTTGAGAAAGAATGGAACTGGAGGAATCAACCTGCCTGACTTCAGGCTCTACTACAAAGCCACAGTCATCAAGACAGTATGGTACTGGCACAAAGACAGAAATATAGATCAGTGGAACCAAATAGAAAGCCCAGAGATAAATCCACACACCTATGGACGCCTCATCTTTGACAAAGGAGGCAAGAATATACAATGGAGAAAAGACAATCTCTTTAACAAGTGGTGCTGGGAAAACTGGTCAACCATTTGTAAAAGAATGAAACCAGAACACTTTCTAACACCATACCCAAAAATAAACTCAAAATGGATTAAAGATCTAAACGTAAGATCAGAAACTATAAAACTCCTAGAGGAAAACATAGGCAAAACACTCTGCAACATAAATCACAGCAGGATCCTCTATGATCCACCTCCCAGAGTAAGGGAAATAAAATCAAAAATAAACAAATGGGACCTAATTAAACTTAAAAGCTTTTGCACAACAAAGGAAACTATAAGCAAGGTGAAAAGACAGCCTTCAGAATGGGAGGAAATGATAGCAAATGAAGCAACGGACAAAGAATTAATCTCAAAAATATACAAGCAACTCCTTCAGCTCAATTACAGAAAAATAAACAACCCAATAAAAAAGTGGGCAAAAGAACTAAACAGACATTTCTCCAAAGAAGACATACAGATGGCTAACAAACACAGGAAAAGATGCTGAACATCACTCATTATTGGAGAAATGCAAATCAAAACCACAGTGAGGTACCCTCTCATGCCAGTCAGAATGGCTGCTATCCAAAAGTTTACAAACAATAAATGCTGGAGAGGGTGTGGAAAAAGGGAACCCTCTTACACTGTTGGTGGGAATGCAAACTACTACAGTCACTATGGAGAACAGTGTGGAGATTCCTTAAAAAAATGGAAATAGAACTGCCTTACGACCCAGCAATCCCACTGCTGGGCATACACACCGAGGAAACCAGAATTGAAAGACACATGTGTACCCCAATGTTCATCGCAGCACTGTTTACAATAGCCAGGACATGGAAGCAACCTAGATGTCCATCAGCAGACGAATGGATAAGAAAGGTGTGGTATAGATACACAATGGACTATTACTCAGCCATTAAAAAAATACATTTGAATCAGTTCTAATGAGGTAGATGGAACTGGAGCCTATTATACAGATCGAAGTAGGTCAGAAAGAAAGATACCAATACATTATATTAACGCATATATATGGAATTTAGAAATATGGTAACGGTGACCCTATATGTGAGACAGCAAAAGAGACACACATATAAAGAACAGACTTTTGGACTCTGTGGAAGAAGGTGAGGGTGGGATGATTTGAGAGAAGAGCATTGAAACATGTATATTATCATATGTGAAACAGATCGCCAGTCCAGGTTTGATGCATGAGACGGGGTGCTCAGGGCTGGTGCTCTGGGATGACCCAGAGGGATGGGATGGGGAGGGAGGTGGGAGAGGGGGTTCAGGATGGGGAACACATGTACACCCATGGCTGATTCATGTCAATGTAAGGCAAAAACCACTACAATACTGTAATTAGCCTCCAATTAAAATAAATAAATTAAAAAAAAAAAAGGATTAGAGGTAGAAACAGCTTTGTGACTACTTCCTGATCTATCCCTTCGGTTTAAGACATCCTGCCTATGACTTTATAATTAATGTCTTTACATATAAATCCTCCTCGAATATTCCCAATTTGAATGTGCCATCTTTTCCTATTTGGAATCTGACTCATAGAATCACTTTTATGAATCTGAGCAAAGATGTTAGTCAGAATCTAATATCTATTGCTTATTGATGAGATTTAAAGTCATTTGAAAGAAACACTGAAAACACTATTTTACAAAAAGAATTATTTTAAAACTTTTTGGTTAGATTATTGTAATCCAACAATTACTCAATTTACAGTAAACTATTTAGATTAGATGAAAGCAGATAAGTATGACTGGAAAGCAATTTTCTAAGTTATTTTCTCTAACACTGCCTTTGGCAGCTTGGTTTTCTTTCCTTTCCTTGTTTTGCTGAAAAAAAAAAATTAAGTATGGATATGTCCCCAAGGGCATGAAAGTGTTTAGTCAATAAAGTTTTCTTTTTCTTTTTTTAAAAAGAGAGCTTGCGTGCATGCGTGCTCAGCCACTTCAGTCATGTCCGCCTCTCTGTGACCCCACAGACCATGGCCCGCCAGGCTCCTCTGTCCATGGGATTCTCCAGGGAAGAATACTGGAGTGGGTTGCCCATCTAATCTCTCTCCTTTGCAAAAAAAAAAGAAAAAAAAAAACCCTGCAGTTTTTCATGTCTAGTTTGTTAGATGTGAACACTGTCACCAAAATTCTTCTGTTTCCTCATTACAGAAGACATGTCAGAATAAAACCATCATGTAAAATAACTGGTTTGAGAGTTCATTATGAGTCATACAAGTCAAAGGCAAATGTTGTATGATCTCACTTAACAAATGAAATATTTTTTAAAAAACTCAAAAAAATAAATAACTCTTTTAAAATAAGGAATTGTCCTGGAAATTCAGTTTTCCCTAGTATTATAAAATAATTGCTATGGAATTATAGGCAAAATTTCTATTTTTTCCCCTGCTGCTGCTGCTGCTAAGTCACTTCAGTTGTGTCCGACTCTGTGCGACCCCTTAGACGGCAGCCCCCCAGGCTCCGCCATCCCTGGGATTCTCCAGGCAAGAACACTGGAGTGGGTTGCCATTTCCTTCTCCAATGTATGAAAGTGAAAAGTGAAAGTGAAGTCACTCAGTTGTGTCCGACTCTTAGCGACCCCATGGATTGCAGCCCACCAGGCTCCTCCGTCTATGGGATTTTCTAGGCAAGAGTACTAGAGTGGGATGCCATCGCCTTCTCTGTTTTTTCCCCTAGGAAGCATATAAGTTCACACTTCTAATATAGCCAATATAGAATATAGCCAATTTACTAATCACTGGTTTCAGCATAAAACTAATAATTTTCAACAAATAAATATATTCATATATACAAACATTATGCTATTGATTACTAATACTATATATTTATGCTATTTAAATCACAGTGTTCTATTAATGATTACACTTTTGTCTTACATGTAAGGGTAATTTAAAAAAATTCTCCCAATTATTCAGTTTTTATTGAATTTCTTCTTTCATTAATTTCATATTCTTACAGTCTGTGAGCTACTGTGATTGCATAGCTATTAGGGAAATTTCCTTGCTTCAGGTATCTCTCCAATGTGAGTCAGGTTTAATTAAATAAAAATAATGAATGGGTTTGGGTGCTGAGAGGAACCTGTGCAAAGCACAGAATAAAATAGTTCATTGTACAGCCAAGCTTATTTTAATCATAAATTTCTGGAATCGTACAGAGAATGCTAATTTAAATGGAAATAAATAACACTAATTAGTTTCCATTAGCAGAAAAATAAGGATCTACATCATTAGTCTTCCCTCTATCTCCTAAATGTGATTATAAACATTTATCATTTAAAGAAATAATTCTTGAAAGTTAAGCAATGTCAAGAGTTTTTAAGCTTAAAAGAACTAAGTTACTTGGTGTGAAATATTCAAAAGTAGTCTGGAAAGTCAATCCAGGAGGTAAATAATATGAAGAAATACCTCTTGGCAAATGCACAAAATGGAATTTGTGTAGAGCTGCTTTTGCATTAATCATAAACAGAAGTTGTTTTTCAGAGCTTTCAGAATAGTTATATATAGCTTATCTATAATTCTGAAAATAAACGTGGCAAGTGCTTTGGGTTGCTTGTTCATTTGTCTTCATTAGAAATGATGTTAAAGGCTGGAACTAAACCTTTTATTACACATATCTTTGCTTCTTCTCTATTCTTCATTGCTTCTGAATAACACCAATAGTAAGTTTTGCTCTACTTAAATGGCTATTTATTGAAAATTTACCTGTTAATTATTAATGTAAAATTTCTGTAAATTTTCATCCAAAGTTGCCTCATTCTAAAACATCAAAGCCTTTTATTACAGTACTCATCAGAAAAATTCTTAGTCAAAAACAGACAAAACAGAAAGAAATGCTTAGGAAAAGTCTTATCTTGAAATGGGTACATATCTCCATCCCTAAGAGAATTTGAAAGTGAAAGTGGCTCAGTCGCATCCAACTCTTTGCGACCCCATGGATAGTCTATCGAATTCTCCAGGCCAGAATACTGTAGTGAGCAGCCATTCCCTTCTCCAGGGGATCTTCCCAACCCAGGGATCAAACCCAGGTCTCCTGCATTGCAGGTGGATTCTTTATCAGCTGAGCCACCAGGGAAGCCCAAGAAGACAGGAGTGGGTAGCCTATCCCTTCTCCAGCGAATCTTCCTGACCCAGGAATCGAACCAGGGTCTCCTGCATTGCAGGCAGCTTCTTTACCTGCTGAGCTAGTGCTGCTGAAAGCATAGCAAGAGTGGAAGGGTGCTCTAGAGCTGTTCACCAGAAAGGCCCTGGTTGAATTAAAATGGTACCATCCTAACTACATTTCAATACCCTTTGAGATCTGAACCTCTGCTTGGTACTGGTTTTCAGAAATAAGTATTTTATTACTCACATAAACCTATTCGATAAAGCAATTCGATCTCTGAGACATACTAATATGCAATATTCATTTGAATGGGTCATTTGAGATTTCTCATCAGTGAATTCATAGTCTTAAAACAAACCATTTTAACTTTCAAACTTGCTTAGGGCTATAATAAATGACTTAGTGGAGTCAGGAATAGATTTAAATATCCTTGACTGTTCAATAAATTCTCAGTTTGCTCCTTTGTATACAAAGACTTTTCCAAATAATTTTATACTCCATGTGTGACCTAATTAAACTCTGATAAAATTACTGACTCATATATATATATATACTTCTTCATGTCAAATACTTTTATTTGTTTTAACAAGCAACACTTAAAATAGTCTATGTAATCCACCTTAGGTAAACTGGCCGTTAAAACCTTTCTTGGTAACCAGTCATGGGCTCTGCTTGCAAAGTACTAAAAACAAGGTCTATAAATAGGATGCTTGAAGTCTAATCCTAAAGGATAGAACAAAGCATAGTATAACAGTGGGAAGAATTACAGCAAATGTAACTCCAGGAGAAAAAAAGACTTTTAACTTTTTCTTTAATCACATGCCATAGTTCAGAATACTTAAAAAAAAAAAAAGAAAGGATTGTAGCTTTCTAAGACAATCTGGTTTCATGGCTTAAAAACAACAAAAGAAATAAAGAGAGAAAGCCAGTGAGCCTAGTGCTGTGCAGACATAAGGTACCGAAGCTGTGAGCCCACTGTACCAGTGCTCCCCTAGTTAAAGAACTGCTGCCTCTGTGTAAATACTGGCTCTGCACTGATTTTTGTTGAGGACATGGAAGCAATAAAACTTGAACTTAATCTTGCTACTCTTTGTCAGGCCTTGCTTACAGCAAAGTGGTTCCAGACAATTTAATTAGTGGTACAATGTTGTACAACTGGATCATTTCCACACCTGAGCTGATCTAAAGTATAAAATAAACTTATTCACTCAACCATTTTGACAGTCAAAACAAAACCCTCAGTCCCACTTTTCAGTACTTTGTAACAAAAGCCCAGGCCGACGGCTTACAGCGGAAATTTTTCCAAAAATTTAGAGAAAAATAAACCTACCTACCAAAACCTTCCCCGAAATTAGAAGAGGGGAAACTTCCAAACTCATTCTATGAGGCCCCCCTCACCCTAATTCCAAAACCCAAAAAAGATGTCCAAAAAAAAAAAACTACAGGGCCCAAAACACTAGAACATAGATGCAAAAATCCTTAAAAAAATTTTAGCAAACAGAATCCAACACATATTAAAAAATCATACATCAGACCAAGTGGGGTTTATCCCCCGGAATGCAAGGTTTTTTTAACACCGCAAAATCAATCAATGTAATTCCCCCACATTAACAAATTGAAAATAAGAACAAAATATTTTTCTCAAAAGAGCGAAAAAACCTTTTTACAAAATTCAACACCATTTATGAAAAAACTCTCCAAAAGCAGGAAAAGAAGGAACATACCCCAACAAATAAAACTATTATGACAAACCCACAGCAAACACTACACAGTGCTCACTATGTGCGTTGTGTGTCCCTGCCTTCATGCTCCTGCTACTAGTTAGTCACAACTGCTATATGTGTTTATAGGTCTCTCCAGATACGTCGTGTGTTCTTTAACAACCCCAGTCTGATCACACCTCTCCTCGATTGTTGCGTCACTCCTGTGTCATCCATCCTACCTTAGATCGTCGTGCCCAAAATCTCTGTGCCTGGTGTGCCTCCACTGAGACAGTGCTAAGAAACTATGATACATTAGCGTGTACGTGTGCCTAACCTCTTACAGTGCCTATGCTTCTCAGAGGCACACTCACCCATTACTACAGTTATCTGCTTGTTGCTCCTCAATCCCCTCCTGTCTAAACACTATTCACTGAGTCTAGAACACCCATCCCACATGTCAGTGTGGTACACCTCGTACTATCCACTGAGTATATCCCGATCCATGTTGTCCTGTCCTCCGTTGGTATTCCTCTACCCTCCCATACGTAGAGACACCTCACACTCAGACCATCAAGTGTGTGACTACCCTCTGTCATTAATCTCTAATTAGATCTGAAGTCTTCATGTCTGTGCACTGGACGTCCTCCCCCTATCATCTTTGTCTCATCACTGGTGTAATGTACACAATACACGAAACCCCTCATATATGTCCCCGCCCTCCTCCACACACTCCTCCTTCATCCCCTGTAGTGTCGCTCCCTCGCCAGTGTCACACCCCACCCTTCGTCTCTTTCGATGTAGACACTCTCCGCCTGCACATGTGTGTTCTCTGATACTATGTTCAACACTGTCTGTTGTAGCAGTACCGTCCACCTCGTATGTAATACCCACATAACCACTTATACAGACCTCTATCCACCTATGAATTCTCCTGCGTTCATTAGTACCCCTACCTGTCACCCTCTCCTCCTAAGCAGCTGTCTTCGATTTATTTCTTATAAATGAGACAGCTGTATGCTCTGTCTCTTGTGTCTCCGTGTATCTCTCTCCACCACCGTCACACACACTTGCACTACTCATACTTCTGTGTCTACCCTAACACATCCCATGTTGTCAATACATCACCTCTTGTTGATGCTCCTATGTGGAGAGTCATCAAGTCTGTGTACAACCAACACGAAATATTATTAAATAGACACTGCTCATACTCTGAGTGTGTTATGTGTCCCCATCAACTCCCTATCTCACATCAATTATTCATCAGACTTGTCGCTCACACTATTCACCCTCTCTCGCCTCCCTAAGGCCTCCCATACAACGCTCTCCCCCCTACAAAGTCCCTCCTCGCTCTAACTCATCACATCCTAATACATCGTGTCGTCATAGTCTCCTCCTGTCAACCACATCACAGACATATCTGATACCCATCCACTGTCTATACACCATACTCCCTGTATGAAGATCCCTCTAGGTCACCCACTACAATACTATATACCTGTCTTCCCAACTATCCCCCACCAGCTACTCTATTAGAGTGTTAGCTATAATACCACCCTAGTGCACAACCATCGTCTTTACCCCACTTTCTCTACTTGTGTCGTCCCTGATCCCAAGATCAGACAATCCTCTCCTACTTCCCCCCATCTCCATGCACCTCTGACTCTTCTCTATGTCTAGTATCTCCACTATTGTGTCACTCTCCTGAGATCACACTACTATATCACACAGTAAGCAGTATAGAGTGTGTAAACCAGAGATAATAGAGTTGACTAATGTATGTACAGTAGAACTAGGATCTCCTAGAAACCTATTAATACACCAACGATTATCTACGCCATAACGACCAGTTTGAGTGCAGTGCTTATTAGATCTAATAATCTCTGTCTCCCCTAGCAATACCATTGACAGATATAATAATTAGACTCCCTCTCATACATCACCAATCGTGATGATACAATATAATCTGTCTTCTATATACATAATACATAATGCTGTCAGTACCTAGAATAGTCATAGTGCTACTCGTGTGTGTGTGTGTGTGTATATGTGTGAATGTGCCCTAAAATAATCAACTCACTCTCCAACTCACATATCCGTTCCTCAATAGTTATGTCAACCGCCATGGTCACTAACAATATCAGTCACACTATCTCGTGCCATACTAGTGATGTAGTTAGTCTTGATAACGTCACCACTATCAATACACAAATTATCCCTCTACAGAGACCTATTCAAACGTGTTATCATATCTCAATATCGTGTCACGTAGATGGTGTGTGTGACTACTAATTCTCCCTAACTCCTGCTTGTGCACATACATATCCTACTTGAGCTCGGATTGTAATCACCACCCCTTATCCTCTACTATATAGATAATCATCTATCTATTAGTCAGAACTCCAGAGAACCTCTAATAAATGTCTAAAATGTGATAAAACATATCAATGAGACTCCATCAACCAACACAGTACTACTTAGAAGTGTATGTGTGTTGACCTCTCACTAACTCTCCTAAAAAGATTCAAGGATGATATGATGCATATATGATACATCTTAGATCCTCCCGTCCATATATCGTACTATCGGATCGTAGTACTCTAATATGTCATCTCTCTCACAATTATGAGCTCCACTCTCATATATGATAATAAGGATGGTGTCTGTCATCTTCCATGTGATCACCACACCAGCGTGTAACCACACCCTCTAATTAGTCAGTATCTTCACACTACATCTCATGACAGATAATGCCAAGTAGAATAATATCACATAAAGGAACACATCCGCTTGACTTGAGAGAAATCTATGGACTCACAACTGTAACTCGTCTTGAGATCTCTCAGAGACTCTCTCTTCCGTGCTATGTCAAACTATACCCAGTAGTCTCTCAGTATGTAATATATCCATCATACTCCCCTAATCTAATACTCCTCTCCGGACTAAAATCTCACATTAATATGCCCTAATGACGTCTAAGTAATCTCACACGACCTTTCTTAGTGATGTTTATCAGGACTATGACGTGTCAGTATCTCAATTGTGTCTACCATAAGCCCCATCCACTACAAAGTTCTGTAAGCTCAGCTATACATCTCCACGTCGTGGCTGTGTCCATTTCTAAATCATTTCCTATTAACTTTTATCACATCACTCACACTCCATTCCTGTATAGTAAGCTCTAGCAGTGTGTCTCGTTCACTCCACTATTCTACCACTGAGTTGTCACACTCTAGTGTCTACTACCACTACTAGCGGTAGTCCTACCGATCTCTCTACTCAACACACCACCTCTAGTGTGTTGTGTGTGAGCATCTAACTCTCGTACTCACTTCCACACTGTGACGAATAGTGCCAACAACCATGTCACCCAATTGTACCAATACGTGTGTTGCAAGTCTGACCCTATCCGAAATGTCCTTCTCCTCTAATCTCGCTATCTCTATCTGCCATGTATACCCCTCACGTCCCTACTCATACACATCTATCCTCTCCCACCAGCACACCTTGACAGATGGTGTTCACCTCTACTATGTGCTGCCACCACTTGTATATCACGTTAGAATTGTTCTCCTAGTGTGTGTTCCCAGCGCTCACATACACTAGTGCAAGCAAACCTGTGCAGTCCACGATCACTATGTTGTCCCCTCCTCAACATGTCTGCCTGTGCCTCTAATCACACTCATACTCACTACATATACTGTCAACAGAGATACCCCTGTCTCACCATATCATGCTATTTGTTCCAATACAATATATTATTGTGTGTAACTTGTGCTGTCGTGCTGTCAGTTACTCTGCCTCTCCCCTGTTACGTAGAGTGTCCTATGCTGTCCATTATTTATCAATATACATATCTCACAGAAATACACCCATGAAAAGTGTATTATGGTAGTGTAATTGGTACTTGATATATAACGTGATCTATACCACACACTCTGCAGTAATCCGCACTGTGTCATTCACATAGCCTCTCTCTCCGTACTAATGAGCTGCCCACCTAGCTAGTGAACATAGAAATCGACGTGTCACAATGTCTCTTATAATGTGTGTCTCCGCACGTGCTCTCAAAGATATCATCCTTAAACACTATTTCACTTATCTCATCACATCTGTGCTATAGACACCTCTGACCTGTCTATCCCGACCATCCTATCTTGCTCCCCCATTCGCTGCACCATTTCCTCCAACCTGTCTACCTCAATCTCTATACTTACGATATATTATGAGTGTGTCTAATATACTAGAGCCTATTGATTGTACGTTTCTCCTCTCACCTAACTCTCGGTCGCCCATCTGTACATCACGTGTGATATAACACTGTCTGTATACACTAGCCATCATGTCACCACTAGTCAGATAAAAAGTCAGTCTCTCTGTGTCATGATGATTAGCTCATGTTACACAATTAGTTAATGGTGTTTACTCTGCACTCTATAACATATAACATGACGTCGTGCTAGAGCTGTGCAGCATGAATGTCTACACTCTAACACTAGATATCTACGTTTCAATCGGCAAGTGTAATGTCAAACAGACCGTTCTTGCATACTAATTGACTCTGTGTCATGCATCCCACATGAGCACTGTAGCAATCTCATATAGATATAAGATAATTATCAGTCATCTATGTTCACTCTGTCCTCCACCTCTCAAACAAAAAATCAGTGTTCCATCTGTCCTCCAATATATATGAGATACAGTGTGTGAGTCTGACCTACTAACTCTCTATCTATATATCCTTAGAGATCGACTAATATGTTTCTGTACGATACTCACTTGACCCTAAGTGTCTCATCTACAATCACAATCCTATCTGTGCCTCTCTAGAGAGACCAAAGAGTGAAGAGAACTAAGAGATCAGCTATGTCACTGCTTAGATGCGTCATCTGAACCTATGACACATCTACAACATAATCATGACTATGTCACTCTAGATATCTCCTACCTACGTAAAGTATCTCAACTCAAGAAACACTGTATCACACAATATTAACCAAACTTACCACCCCTCTTAGTGCCTAAACGACCACCCACCCCTCGTATATGACAGATCCCTGTGTCACGTCTCACTTGTCCTCCCCATACAGATATCATGAATACACGTCTCTCATCATCTCTATACCCTATCCTGTCCACATCTATCTACTGATATCCAATACACTAATGTGTGTTCACACTGTGTCTCACCAAATTAAATAAGTATAATACATAGTAGTGTGTCACCCTAGACACGCATGATCTTTAGACTTAGCACATGTTGTCTCCCAATGACGCCGTTCAGAGTATCCATATGTGTGTGTATCCCTGCACAGTGTGAATCCACTCAATCAGACTATCCCTATTCTGTGCTGTATTTGAGTCCACTCTACAGTTTGACTAGTGACTCAACACACACTTGTTCAGCTACTTGTACTATGAGTCCTACATATACAAACCCCCCATGACTCTTTAATCTCATCAGACTGTGTCTCATCACAGTGTCTAATCTCTCGAAGCATGATAGTAAACATAATAGTCCTACTCGCTTCTACCTAAGTCTATCTAATGTATACTACATATGCACCCAGTAGTGATAGACAGATAACACTAGGCAAGTTGCCCATCCTCATGTCACCTAGATCATAAGACTTGTCACCTACCTCCCATCACTCGCGCTACACACAGTTTTAGTAGAGTCCACGCACTAAAAATACTAAGTCTGAATAGCATCCATCTGTACCATAACCTCATACACAATCCTGTGCACACTCTCTCACACAACACACATAACCTCACTCACACATTGTCGTCTATAATAGATATGTCTTCGAGATCTCCTCTGTAATACCTACTACTCAACCGATCACACCTGCTATGTACATATGTGTCATCACGTTTATCACTTCCTACCCACTCACATACCAATAATCTCAAAATCACACTCTCCCATCATAGATACTGTTAGTATAGTATAGACAGATGACCCACATTGCATATCTACAGTGTAAGTCCTTGTGTACAATATATCTGTTGTCCATACGTCTTATGAGTCCCATTAAACTCATATCTACCCTATGTTGTGCTCTAATATGCACTACATATACCTATATACGATGACACTCACTAATATGTATGAGTTGCCACGCTCTCCTGTGTCCAACTGTAGTCCTCACCCCAAATATCTCACATATAGTGTGAACTCACACTACATCCTAAGAGTCCCAACAGAATACACATCGCAAATACTCACATACTATGTAGTGTGGATTATACACTCACCTAAGGACGTTATTAATAGTATAATAGTGTATATAGCTCATATGTTATCTGAATCATCTACATACATACACACTCACCCCACGCCTCATATCTCCCCACCTACTCTAGACCCACGAACTAGACCACTAAAGTACCCCCTCTCTATAGATGTCTCATCTACTCGTGAACACGCAAGTACCTATGAATATATAATAGTCAGACTCTCACATATCACACTATATCATCTCATATCACTGTCTGGATAATGTATAACACACACGACGCACAGTGATGTGAATAGATGCTTTGCTATCAAGTGTAAAATGTGAGTCTGACTGAGATAAACATCTAAGTATTCATTGTGCTCCAGTGGCCTGTTTGTTGTAAGTGGACTGATGTGAAGTGTGTCACTCAGAGATAGCGCTATCAACTACTAGCATTCGATATAATGGATGTATCAACATGTATCAGCGAATCCTGTCCCACATACGCTATTGGTATGTGTAAATAATACCAAACACTAGAGCTACAACCAGACTCTCTGTTGTCTGTGTTAATCTGTTGCAATCTTAAAAAGAGATGTATTAGAGTGAGATGCGTAAGTAGTGCGTCGCCATAATCTCCAATACTCTCTCGCTTCTCTGTATCTCCAGTGTCCACTCCTCCGTCTATGGGATTTTCTAGGCAAGAGTACTAGAGTGGGATGCCATCGCCTTCTCTGTTTTTTTCCCCTAGGAAGCATATAAGTTCACACTTCTAATATAGCCAATATAGAATATAGCCAATTTACTAATCACTGGTTTCAGCATAAAACTAATAATTTTCAACAAATAAATATATTCATATATACAAACATTATGCTATTGATTACTAATACTATATATTTATGTTATTTAAATCACAGTGTTCTATTAATGATTACACTTTTGTCTTACATGTAAGGGTAATTTAAAAAAATTCTCCCAATTATTCAGTTTTTATTGAATTTCTTCTTTCATTAATTTCATATTCTTACAGTCTGTGAGCTACTGTGATTGCATAGCTATTAGGGAAATTTCCTTGCTTCAGGTATCTCTCCAATGTGAGTCAGGTTTAATTAAATAAAAATAATGAATGGGTTTGGGTGCTGAGAGGAACCTGTGCAAAGCACAGAATAAAATAGTTCATTGTACAGCCAAGCTTATTTTAATCATAAATTTCTGGAATCGTACAGAGAATGCTAATTTAAATGGAAATAAATAACACTAATTAGTTTCCATTAGCAGAAAAATAAGGATCTACATCATTAGTCTTCCCTCTATCTCCTAAATGTGATTATAAACATTTATCATTTAAAGAAATAATTCTTGAAAGTTAAGCAATGTCAAGAGTTTTTTAAGCTTAAAAGAAACTAAGTTACTTGGTGTGAAATATTCAAAAGTAGTCTGGAAAGTCAATCCAGGAGGTAAATAATATGAAGAAATACCTCTTGGCAAATGCACAAAATGGAATTTGTGTAGAGCTGCTTTTGCATTAATCATAAACAGAAGTTGTTTTTCAGAGCTTTCAGAATAGTTATATATAGCTTATCTATAATTCTGAAAATAAACGTGGCAAGTGCTTTGGGTTGCTTGTTCATTTGTCTTCATTAGAAATGATGTTAAAGGCTGGAACTAAACCTTTTATTACACATATCTTTGCTTCTTCTCTATTCTTCATTGCTTCTGAATAACACCAATAGTAAGTTTTGCTCTACTTAAATGGCTATTTTATTGAAAATTTACCTGTTAATTATTAATGTAAAATTTCTGTAAATTTTCATCCAAAGTTGCCTCATTCTAAAACATCAAAGCCTTTTATTACAGTACTCATCAGAAAAATTCTTAGTCAAAAACAGACAAAACAGAAAGAAATGCTTAGGAAAAGTCTTATCTTGAAATGGGTACATATCTCCATCCCTAAGAGAATTTGAAAGTGAAAGTGGCTCAGTCGCATCCAACTCTTTGCGACCCCATGGATAGTCTATCGAATTCTCCAGGCCAGAATACTGTAGTGAGCAGCCATTCCCTTCTCCAGGGGATCTTCCCAACCCAGGGATCAAACCCAGGTCTCCTGCATTGCAGGTGGATTCTTTATCAGCTGAGCCACCAGGGAAGCCCAAGAAGACAGGAGTGGGTAGCCTATCCCTTCTCCAGCGAATCTTCCTGACCCAGGAATCGAACCAGGGTCTCCTGCATTGCAGGCAGCTTCTTTACCTGCTGAGCTAGTGCTGCTGAAAGCATAGCAAGAGTGGAAGGGTGCTCTAGAGCTGTTCACCAGAAAGGCCCGGTTGAATTAAAATGGTACCATCCTAACTACATTTCAATACCCTTTGAGATCTGAACCTCTGCTTGGTACTGGTTTTCAGAAATAAGTATTTTATTACTCACATAAACCTATTCGATAAAGCAATTCGATCTCTGAGACATACTAATATGCAATATTCATTTGAATGGGTCATTTGAGGTTTCTCATCAGTGAATTCATAGTCTTAAAACAAACCATTTTAACTTTCAAACTTGCTTAGGGCTATAATAAATGACTTAGTGGAGTCAGGAATAGATTTAAATATCCTTGACTGTTCAATAAATTCTCAGTTTGCTCCTTTGTATACAAAGACTTTTCCAAATAATTTTATACTCCATGTGTGACCTAATTAAACTCTGATAAAATTACTGACTCATATATATATATATATACTTCTTCATGTCAAATACTTTTATTTGTTTTAACAAGCAACACTTAAAATAGTCTATGTAATCCACCTTAGGTAAACTGGCCGTTAAAACCTTTCTTGGTAACCAGTCATGGGCTCTGCTTGCAAAGTACTAAAAACAAGGTCTATAAATAGGATGCTTGAAGTCTAATCCTAAAGGATAGAACAAAGCATAGTATAACAGTGGGAAGAATTACAGCAAATGTAACTCCAGGAGAAAAAAAGACTTGTAACTTTTTCTTTAATCACATGCCATAGTTCAGAATACTTAAAAAAAAAAAAGAAAGGATTGTAGCTTTCTAAGACAATCTGGTTTCATGGCTTAAAAACAACAAAAGAAATAAAGAGAGAAAGCCAGTGAGCCTAGTGCTGTGCAGACATAAGGTACCGAAGCTGTGAGCCCACTGTACCAGTGCTCCCCTAGTTAAAGAACTGCTGCCTCTGTGTAAATACTGGCTCTGCACTGATTTTTGTTGAGGACATGGAAGCAATAAAACTTGAACTTAATCTTGCTACTCTTTGTCAGGCCTTGCTTACAGCAAAGTGGTTCCAGACAATTTAATTAGTGGTACAATGTTGTACAACTGGATCATTTCCACACCTGAGCTGATCTAAAGTATAAAATAAACTTATTCACTCAACCATTTTGACAGTCAAAACAAAACCCTCAGTCCCACTTTTCAGTACTTTGTATTGCAAGTATATAATTGAAATTGGACATAACTAAGCTTTCAGTATGAAAGAACTTTCTCTGCTTCTCATAAACATAACACCCTTCTCTATCACCATAACATATGTAACACCATGACATCTTCAAGGAAACTTGAAATTTCCTGGTGACTGAGTGTGAGCCTTACTGCAAACTATCAGCCAGGATTTATACTAGGGCCATTTAAAGATCATACCAATCACTCTCCTGAAGCAATCTTGATATAAAAAACTCAAAAGATGAATTGAGAAATGTTGCAATATTCTTTATTTTCTAGATCATTTCCAACTTCTACTTAAATTATATTTTTAACTTTTTATTTTAAAATAGTTATAGATTCACAGAAAGTTGTAAAAATAGTACATAGACTTCTATGAACACAACCATTAATAGCTTCCCCAATGGTGGCATCTTATATAATTACAGTATAATATCGAAGCTAGAAAATTATTTTTATTACAATACTGTTAACCACAGACCTTGCTTAGTTTTTGTCAGATTTAACACATCTGTATTCATGAGCATATGTACAGTTTTATGGAACTTAATCCCACGTATAGGTTCATATGGGCTTCCCTGGTGGCTCAGATGGTAAAGAATTCTCGCTCAATGCAAGAGACCCGGGTTCGATCCCTGAGTCAGAAGATCCCCTGGAGAGGAGATTTTTGCCTGGAGAATTCCATGGACAGAGAAGCCTGGCGGGCCACAGTCCATGAGATCACAAAGAGTCGGACACAATGGAGTGACTAACACACAGTATAGGTAATCTTTTGAGATGGGCCTTTTTTCATTAATCATAATACTCTTGAGATCCATCCCAGTTGTTACAAGTATAACCAGTCCATTCCTTTTCATTGCTGAGTAGGATTCTGTAGCAAAGACACATCAGAATTTGTTTAATGATGTATGCATTGAAGGACATTAGGGTTATTTACAGTTTGGGGCTATTATGAATAAAGTTGCTATGAACATGCACATGCGGTTTTTGAATGAATATGTTTTCATTTCTCTGGATAAAATGCTCAATAGTGCAACTGTCTTGTGGTAATTGTCTCTGTAGTTTTATAAGAAAGTGACACACTATTTTTCAGAGTGGTTGTACCATTTTACATTCCAACCAGCAATGTATGAGTGATTCAGTTTCTCCACATCCTTGTCAATGTATGGTCGTGTTACTTTTTTTATTTTAGTCATTCTGATAGATGCTAGCTACCAGATAGCTCATTGTAGTTTTGATTTACATTTCCCTGATGGTTAAGAAGCAGAAGGCTTTTTCATGTGCATGTGTACCAACTGTATGTCCTCAATGTTGGTAAAATGACTGTTTATGTCTTTTGCCCATTTTCTAACTGGATTCCTTTTTATTTGTTTTTTACTTTCGAGTTTTGAGAGTTCTTTATACACTCCAGATCCAAGACCTGTCAGATTTGCAAATATTTCTGGTTTGCAAATATTTTCTTTTACTCTTTAGCTTGTTTGTAATACCCTCATAATAAGAGTTTTTGGCAGAGCAAACATTTTAAATTTTGATGAAGCCCAACTTATCAAAAAAATTTTAATGCACTGTGCTTTTGGTGTCATGTGTAAGAACTCTTTTTCATCCCCAGGTCCCAAAGCTTTTTCATATTTTTCTTCTAATGTTTTATAATTTAAAATTTTACATTTAAAACCATGATTCTTTTTGAGTTAACTTTTATAGAAGGGATGCAATTTAGATATTCACTTTCTTTGTCTATGGCTATGCAATTGATCTAGCAACATTTGCTAAAAAGAATATCCTTCTCCAAATGAGTTGCTTTTACATCTTTTTGTAGGTTCTCTCTTCTATTCTATTGATCTATATGATATCTCTCCAATTACTGTGGCTACACAGGAGGTCAACACTGAGTAGAAGGATTCTCTCTACCATTCTTTTCCAAAGGCTTTTTTCACAGAAAACTTAAAATAAACTTGTCTATATCTACTAAAAATCTTGTTTGGATTTTGATAAAAGTTATGCTAAACATATAGGTAAACTTGAGGAGGATCTGATTAAATTATTTAAAGTGTTCTTCACGTGAAACTTTAACAGGTATTGGTTGCTGTTGTTCTTGTTTGGTTGCTAACTCATGTCCGACTCTTTCACGACCCCATGGACTGTAGCTCGCCAGGCTCCTCTGTCCATGGGATTCTGCAGGCAAGAATATTGGAGTGGGTTGTCATTTCCTTCTCCAAAAGATCTTCCTGACCCAGGGATTAAACCTGTGTCTCCTGTAGTGGCAGAAGGATTCTCTACCACCGAGTCACCAGGGAAGCCCTTGAACAGGTACAGCATTTTTAAAAGGTTTAAATTAAAAAGGCTTAAATAAATATAAATCAATGTGTTGTTACTATACAAGTACTGTGGACCTTTTAACAACTTGGGTTTGATCTGCACAGGTCTACTTATATGTGGATTCTTTTCACGGTAAATACTGGGGTACTAACTTAATCTGTAGTTGGTTGAATGTGTGGATGCAGAACTGCAGATATGAGAGGACCCTTGGATTCCCAAGGTGGACTGTGAGTTACACATGGATTCTCAACAGCAAGAAGAATTGGCACCCAAACCCCTGCATTTTTTAAAGGTCAACTGTGTAATCAGAGTGTCTATTTTACATGGTTGTCTTTTTCTTATTTAAACTTTTGACATTTCACACAAAGAAACTTTAAACCTTTTAAAATCCCACATGAAGAAAATAACACTGAAAAAATAGATACCTTTCCACTAGTTCTTTACCTCTTTATGTCACCTTCCTTTCAAATAAAGATTATAACACAATGTATTCATTCTTTTTAATTAAAAAATTCACCTCATGGTTACTCATTCAAATTTATATAAAAATATTCCTACTACCAGTACTACCTCTTTTGATTACCAAGTATAATTAACTAGTAGTTTATAAAAGGCCAACATTTTTATATAAGTGTCTAACACTATCATAATTGGAAGAATTTGCCAAGTAAAAATTTACATATCTCTGTCAGTTTCAATTCTTTCTACTATTACTTTAGCTGACTTCCCTCACTTTCTACTGAAAAAGAGATGAATTTAACACATGGTTTGCTTTACATCATTTGTATATACAATATACAATAATATAATACATATGTGATATACCTCTCTATCTCAGACTCTATATCTATTTGTATTTGTGTTTGGCACTAAACCAAGAGCACCACTAAGCAAATAGCAAACTTGTTCTTTGCAACTTTGTTATATTTTAAACCATTTAATATAAATCCTTTCTCTCTTTCTCTCTCTCTCTCTCTATATATATATAAATACATACTATGTTTCAGAGGCTTTTAGCTTTGGATTAAAATGCAGTTTAAATACAAGATTGTATTACTTTTGGTAAAGCACGAAAATGCTTGAGAACCTCACTCTTAAAAGAGAAAACAGTTATAAATTTGTAGAATTCTGAGTCAAACATGGTTAAGTTTTGAGTTTCACAGGTAAGTATAACTTAGAGAAATGAAAACCATTTATGTTAGACAATTTTTTTCCCATAAAAGTCGGAAGAAAAAAAAAAGTCTTTGATCTCATTCTCTTGGTGCGCTTTTAGAATGTTAAATGCCAAAAAGTTCAAAATGTAGCTGCTTTATAATCTAAAGTTACTCAATATAAACAAAAAAGTGTTGAGACTATATCTTTACATTGTCTCACTGGAGAATAATTTTTTAAAAGTAGGGAAACAGGTATGCTAATTTTGAGTCTCATCTTAAGAATCTAAGACCAGTATTTCAAGAAAAAAAAATTTCTTGAAAGAAACAGTTACTTTTATTTACATTATCAAGATACTTCTACTTCCACTTACATTTGCTAGCAAATTTCGCTTAAAGTAGAAGTTTTCATGGTTACCAAATGGTTCAATGGTATGCACAAAGGCTTATATTTGGTGGACTTTGTGCTAAAAGGCAAAAAATAATTTTTTGGGTTGTCAAGAAAAAAAAAAAAAATAGAAAACTTTGATCTTGCTCATCTTATTTTGGTGGAATCAAAGCAGCCCATGTGCTCACTGTACCAGTTACCTGGGGTATAACGTCCCACCTGTGGTCCCTAAAAAATAAGAAGCAGCATGTGTTGATACTTCTGAGAAATGAAAACTCTAGGGCCTGGCCTCAGACTCTGGGGGAGGGCCCAGCATTCTGTTTTAACATGCCATCCAAATGATTCTGATGGATGTCCTAGTTTGAAAAGCAATGGTTTAGAACAATATAGCATTCTTACATTCTGACTAAAGACCCTAAAACAAACTTTTATGTTTCATTTTCCCCAAAGAGGATGATGTTTGTACTACAGATGAGACAATTCTTCATTATGGTAAACTTATAGCATCCCTGACCTTCTGGCACCAATAGCAATAAATAATGCTGTTTACCACACCCCTTAGAGTTGGTAAGAACCTTAAGAATCACTGATAGAGGAAAAGGCTCTGTTTGGGTCCTCCCATTCTCCATCTTGGCTACAACTCTATCCAAAGACCTTGACCACATCCTTCCCTTCCCAATCACTTCTGCTGGAAAAAGAAAGGGTTATTCCATTGGTTTCTAGCAGCATATAACACAAGGGTCAGGGAAAGGCAGAGACTTTGCGTTGAGGCCAACTTTTACTAGCTATATCATGTATCACCATCTTATTTTATATCTTTTCCTAATGTTACGGTCAATCATTCTTTTACACTCCAAATACTCTCTGGAAAACAATTGGGGAAATAAAAATTTGTATTTAAATAAATGATTCTCATCAGAATAAGCTTTCAAATTCAAAAACCTTAGTCATCTACTGTAAACAGAAGTTGATAAAATTGAATAATCTGCCACTAGGATTGAAAAATTATACAGTCTCTTAGAACCATAAATTTAATCAGTGAGTTATATAGCAGGAACTAGAATACACCAGGTTGTAATTCTTGTTCTAAGAACTCATAAATATCTGTCCCAAGCAAATGAAATCTATAAGATTATTATATTACATATATATTATATAATACAATACCTCTAGATAGATGAGATCTTACTATCTCCTTCTAGTAAAACTCTAACATCAATTTTTTGTCTTTTATCTCAACTGATAAGTATATACTCTGAATTGGGTGGCAGGTGGGTAAATGAGTGGAGATGTTTAAGGTTTTTAGATATCACCCTCATATCAGTCTCCCTAGGGGTTAGTGCTCTCATGCAGCTCAAAAGCAAAACCAAGGCCGCATGTATACCTAAGTGGACCATATTTCTAAGATAGTGGAACTCTGAATATAAGAAAAAAAGGTATTATAGCTAGAACAATACCTAAGTAACTATCTTCTTTTATTGCTTTTATCTCCTGTAAGGTCATGCTTCTGACTCCTCCCTTCTATATGATTGATATGGTTATTAGGGACTAGGAGCCACTCCTAACACAGGAACCATCCACCTAAAACTACTGGAGAACAGAAAGGCTGCAGGGAAATATCGATGGAGTAAGTGTCTTAAAGCACTCTATTCTAGGTCTTAAGGCAAAAGACTATATTTATTCTCTCTTTCATACTTAGAGGGCAAAAATTCCAAAGGCAATCACAGAGGTGTCTCTGGAGTTAATAGAAGTAGTCTTCAGGCTCACAGTATATATACTAGTTCATTAAAGTGGGAAATCACAGTTATTTGAGGACAAACAGGAATAGGGAATATGCTATTCCCTGGATCTTCTCAGTGCAGACTGTTGGTTGAAGATTTTCTATCAGGGGAAAATGATTAACACTAACTCAAACATTTCACTTGTCACAATTCATCTTCTGTAGAACCATGTGATCACAACTACCTGCATGAGAACTGTTACCATACACACTCAATTCAAAAGTGAGAATAACTGCAAACAAACTGGAACTCAACTTAGTAGGTATATTTTTCACATAGATATGGGTAAAATAATTCTGAAATTACTGTCTAAACACTGAGGGACTGAACAAATGAGCAAAAACACAGGTGATACTGGGTGCTATAATTTTTACTGTTGTAAAAGGTAGATAACAGATACTGAATTCAAAAAAACTAGGAAGAATCTTATGGTACTGGATTGGGATTAGATGTATTAGTATAAAATCATGGTTTTCAATATATATAGATTATAGACATTGATATATAGATATAGCAGTAGATACTGATGTGTATGATTATGTGTGTGTACAGAGATGTATAAATACATACGTCTATTTCATGATGGATCCATCTATATCTCTCTGCTGTGTGTGTGTGCTAAGTGGCTTCAGCAGTGTCTGACTCTGTGACTCTATGGACTGCAGCCTGCCAGTCTCATCTGTCCATAGCATTCTCCAGGCAAGAATACTGGAATAGGTTGCTGTGCCCTCCTCCAGGGGATTTTCCTGACTCAGAGATTGAACCTGTGTCTGTTACGTCTAACCTTCATTGGCAGGTGGGTTCTTTACTACTGGTGCCACCTGGGAAGCCCACATCTCTCTGCTAAGAGAACCTAGACGCAACACTGCTAACAATGAGCATACCTAGTGCCCAAATCTTAGTTTCTAAATACCATTCTCTACTAAAAGGAACCAGGTTCCTTGGAGAAACAGTTGATTCCAGGGCTAGGACAGGGAAATGACAAAATGAGCCTGTAATATTTTGTTATACCAAAATTTAAGGACATAGTCATAGAACAATTGGGGCATTTCCCAAGGATCAGGAGCTAGCCTGAAGGCAGCTACAACAACTTGAGCACTGAAACTTAATTTAAAAAATTTATGAGTAAAAAGGAAGAAAGAAAAAAACGAAAGATAGAAGAAAGAAAGGAGAAAGAGAAAGAAGGCTTTCTTACAGTACAGTGACAACTAATAAATATAGAAATATGATGGAGTTGAAAAATCACTATTTTGCAACTATCACAGGCAAGAAGCATCAAATGAATATAAACTAGTAAGTGAAACATTGAAAAGAAACAAGTTATTATGTAGTCTTATATCTCCCCACAAACTACTTAAGTCAGTATAGCAAAATAGTAATATGACAGTAGAGACCCCTGGCAGACCCCACCTTAACCAAATGACTAAAGTTAACATAATTGGGCCCAAACAGACATAATATTCCTTCTGATAATGAAGCGCTGAGAAGGACGTAACATCATTTCTGTGGCATTCCCACCAAAAATGCATAATTTGAATCTAATTATGAGGAAACATTAAACAAACCCAAATTGAGAGACAGTCTACCAAAAACTTGGCCAGAACCCTTCAAAAAAGTTCATGTTATGAAAGACAAAAAACATCTGAGAAACTATTCGACATTAAGGAAACTAGAGAGACATGACAACTAAATGTACTAGAATCTTCTGAACTCTACATCAGATAAAAGTATGTACTAAAGTAAATATCCTGTTTTGATCATTGTACTATGCTATAAGAAAATGTTCTTGTTCTTAAAGGAGGTAGGTGTAGAAAAGTGAAGTCATGATGTCTGCAACTTACTCCCAAATAGTCCTTTTAAAAACATACAATAATAACAGTAACAACAACAATAAAAATAATAATGTAAATTAAATATCCAGTTCTCTTTTCTTAAATTAAATAATCCCAACTAGTTTAGCCTTTTAAATCTCTATGAGACAAAAAAGCTGCCTGGACGTTTTAAAAAAGAAAAGGATCTGTATGGTTACCACAATTCTGGGAACCTCTATAGCTCCAGGACTTTAGTTATTTTAATTTTCATCAGGACCAGAAATTAAATAGTAAAGACAGGCCCCCAGACATATCTTTTGGATGTAACTCCATCCTAGGTGTCACAGCTCCTTTATCATCTGGATTGACACAAGTTTTGTCCTGACTCAGAAGTCCCCAGACTCCCCAGGCAAAAACTTCCTTCTCTTTAGGAATGTCTGGGGTCAATCTCAGCCCTCCTAAGCAAAAAACTCACTCTCACGTGGATGGAAAGCGGTGTTGGAGGCAGAACACTCCTCCACAGACCCTGAAGCTGTTCATTTCTCAATCATATTTACTGAACACCAAAGGGGAAAAAATGGAGAAGGGAATAGCAACCCATTCCAGTATTCTTGCCTGGAGAATTCCCTGGACAGAGGAGCCTGGCAGGCTACAGTCCATGGAGTCACAAAGAGTTGGACACAACTGAGTGACTGACACACACACAAGGGGGAAAAAAAGGATCTACAGTCTTAATCCAGTTCAATTTATTTAAAAAAAGTATTGAGGACCTATTCACAGGAGTCCTATATTTAAAGAGTTCACAGTTTATTGGAGAAGGAAAATATGCATGTAAACATAGTATAAGAGAAGTATTCTGTAAGTATCAAAAATGAAGTACAAGAAGTACTAAAGGAATATTGAAAAGAAGTGATTAATTCTGACTACTATATTAGTATCTTTTATTTTTATTTTTTATTATTATTTTTTAATTTTATTTATTTTAATTGGAGGGTAATTACTTTACAATTGTAGTGGTTTTTGCCATACATTGACATGAATCAGCCATGGGTGTACATGTGTTCCCCATCCTGAACCCCCTTCCCACCTCCCTCCCCATCCCATCCCTCAGGGTCATCCCAGTGCACCAGCCCCGAGCACCGTGTCTAACTAACAGTAACTAACAGTTACTACTTATAGTTTGGCACTGTACTTTTTATATATTAGTTCACTGAATGTACCAACAATCTCATAAAGTAAGTAGTATTATTATCACTATTTACAGATGAGGCCATTGAGGTACAGAGAACTGTCAGTTGAGAATACAGAGAATTCAGACATTCTCAGAGAGGAATCTGGCCATAGGTTATCTAACTAGCTAGCAGACCAGGTTTCAAACTCAGGCAGTCTGATTTCATAACTCATGAAGAAGCTTTGTTAATTCTTAAAAGATGAATATAATTTCAATGAAATGGGAAATAGAAAGAGGAATATTTAAGGCTGCAAGAAAAATAAAGGTGAAGGCTTGGAGAGAGCAAATACAGATCTTAAAAGGAAAACAGCAAGAAATTTAGGGGCTGGTACATAAGATGGAGGGGGAGAAATGGGTGAGCAGAGTGAATGAGATTAGATAGGTTTATGAAATATGTTAGACTCTAACATGAGAATTAATACAGTCTCTGATGGTAAAGAAGCTGATTCTCATGCACCATAATCTTGATGTAAATAGAGTTGGTTTCTGAAACATTCAAATGAACCAAGTACCAATAATACCTTAGTAGAATTTAATTTCTCCTAAAAGATAGTACCAGAGCACAAATCATGAGAACACATTCATAGTGACATCTGCACCACAATGTACAATAATTTCATTTCACAAAGATCCTATTAACTGGGCAATATTCAAATTACCAGAACTGAAAACAGAACATTGAAAAATACCAAAACTCTACTTAGTTAAACAAGACTACAAATATTTTACAGTAAATGAAATGTGAGTATATCATGAGATCCACTGTTATAGCTCCATCTTTGTCATAATATTTATTAAAACAAAGGGACCCAATTAAAGGAATATAATGAGTAATGTATTCCATGAGCTCCATTAGATATGCACTTCTAACCAGTAAAACAACCAGACATGCATGCTTAATGTCAAATTTCTGAGTTGCTAGCATATATAATTGAGTGTTCATATTAATAAGTGAAAATATCATTTTGTCTTCATAGTAAATTAACTATAAAGAAAAACATGCAGCACTTAAAACGCTGTTTTCATTTTAATATAAGTATTAATAAAAATTTGACTTTTATTTAGTAAACTATAGGTTTAAGCCATTCAAAATCTATACTACAACTGAAGAGTATAGAAAATTTAATTGTATGTACAATAAAAACATTTAAGCTTTGTAAAATGCAAAAGAATCTAAATTAAAACATTAACAAATTCACTAGTGACTATTTTTCATATAGTTAATAAAACAAAAAATAAATTTCATTTTTATAAAATATCTTTGCAGCAGCATTCTTAACTATCCAACATAATCTTCTTCCATTTTGGAAGAATTCTAAAATGTTTCCTTGATTAACAGAACAGAAGTGATTAGTGAGATACAACTCAAACTACTGTACAATTGCACTCATCTTACACGTTAGTAAAGGAATGCTCAAAATTCTCCAAGCCAGGCTTCAGCAATACGTGAATTGTGCACTTCCAGATGTTCAAGCTGGTTTTAGAAAAGGCAGAGGAACCAGAGATCAAATTGCCAACATCCGCTGAATCACTGAAAAAGCAAGAGACTTCCAGAAGAACATCTATTTCTGCTTTATTGACTATGCCAAAGCCTTTGACTGTGTGGATCACAATAAACTGTGGAAACTTCTGAAAGAGATAGGAATACCAGACCACCTGACCTGCCTCTTGAGAAACGTGTATGCAGGTCAGGAAGCAACAGTTAGAATTGGACATGGAACAACAGACTGGTTCCAAATAGGAAAAGGAGTACGTCAAGGCTGTATATTGTCACCCTGCTTATTTAACTTATATGCAGAGTACATCATGAGAAACGCTGGGCTGGAGGAAGCACAAGCTGGAATCAAGATTGCCGGGAGAAATATCAGTCACCTCAGGTATGCAGATGACACCACCCTTATGGCAGAAAGTGAAGAAGAACTAAAAAGCCTCTTGACTAAAGTGAGAGAGGAGAGTGAAAAAGTTGGCTTAAAGCTCAACATTCAGAAAACTAAGATCATGGCATCTGGTCCCATCACTTCATGGGAAATAGATGGGGAAACAGTGGAAACAGTGTTGGACTTTATTTTGGGGGGCTCCAAAATCACTGCAGATGGTGATTGCAGCCATGAAATTAAAAGACGCTTACTCCTTGGAAGGAAAGTTATGACCCACCTAGATAGCATATTAAAGAGCAAAGACATTATTTTGCCAACAAAGGTCTGTCTAGTCAAGGCTATGGTTTTTCCAGTAGTCATGTACGGATGTTAGAGTTGGACTGTGAAGAAAGCTGAGCGCCAAAGAATTGATGCTTTTGAACTATGGTGCTGGAGAAGACTCTTGAGAGTCCCTTGGACTGCAAGATCAACCAGTCCATCCTAAAGGAGATCAATCCTGGGTGTTCATTGGAAGGACTGATGTTGAAGCTGAAACTCCAATACTTTGGCCACCTCACGCGAAGAGTTGACTCATTGGAAAAGACTCTGGTGCTGGGAAGGATTGGGGGCAGGAGGCGAAGGGGACAACAGAGGATGAGATGGCTGGAGGGCATCACCGACTCGATGGACATGAGTTTGGGTAAACTCTGGGAGTTGGTGATGGATAGGGAGGCCTGGTGTGCTGCGATTCATGGGATTGCAAAGAGTCGGACACGACTGAGCGACTGAACTAAACTGATTATCCTTTACCTGTCTAATTGGACTTTTGAGAGTAAGGAAAATCCATAGGACCTGAAAAAGGGGGAAAGGGACTAAAAAGCAGTGTAATAAACTCAAACTGACACCACAGCTGCCTGGAGGGTATCTGCTGATAATAGGGCTCTAGGCTTTAACAGCAAGAAAAAGAAGAGAGGCTAGTCCTTGATCCCTAGCATGGTAGAGAGCTGAAACTAGTATCACTACATGAAAGCAGAAACCTTGAAAAGCTATATTCATTATGAAAAGATTTTTTTTTTTTTTTAAAAAGCTCTATTCAACAACAAGAAAGGTGAAAAAAGTTAATTTTCTGTGTAAGCCTCAGTTCTCGATAGAAAAGGCTGAAGGAATCGCAACCTGAAAAAATAACTTTCAGTGCATTAAGTGCAATAGCTTAAGATGTCTGGCACACGCAAACATAAATCCTAACTATGGGAATTCATCTCCTACCAGGTCTCACAGGATTCCAAGATTTAGGGAACCCAAAAAATGAATTCAGAATCTAAAATTACAAAATTAACAGGGATATGAGACACCAGGAGTGAAGTCAACAGAAACAATGAACAGAAGAATTAGACTTCAATGAATATCAGCTATTAGAAATAATATATGCAGTATATAAAATCACTATGTTTAAACAATTATAAAAATAGAAAGTTGAAACATGAGCAAGGAAATGTTTATCATCAAAATAACAAACCAAACGTAGTTTTTAGCAATAAAAAATATATTTAACTAAAAAATCTATCAAAATATTTTTTCAAATAATATTTTAAATAATTGGGGGAAATTATTATGAAGTGGTTATTAGATGATGAAGGAATTTTTGTTGATTTTTATTAAGCATGATAATGACATGGTGATTATTTAAGATGTCAATATTGTTTAGATGTGTATACTATGGGTGACATATTATCTGGGATAGGTTTCAAAATACTTTAGCAAAGAAAAAAAAAGAACAGATGTAGCAAACGTGGGAAATACTAAATTAAAGCAATGTGTATATATAAAATTTTTGTAATAAAAATAAAATGAAAACTCAATGGATAGTATGATCAGAATGTTAGAGACAGCCAAAAAGAGAACTAGAGAACTGGAAGATGGATCTGAGGAGGGTATCCAGAGTATGAATAAAATTTAAAGAGACAAAACAAAAAACAATTTACCTTCCTTTGGGCTCACTGCTGCAGGAAGTGTATCCCAATCAAGGGTCCAAGAAGGGCAAGGGTGGGGAGAAAACATCACTTCAATGCCTTTTTCCTGGAAAAGGAGATAGGCCCTTTCCAAATTAATGAATTAATAAAATCCTGTTATGTTTTAGAACACCAAATTCTATTTTCCACCCTGCAAGGTGAAATACAGATTTTAATAAACATCAAGCATTCCTCAAAATATTGTTATATAAGAGATATATGTTGAACTATACTCTCAAATATTTCAAGCTGTGTCATGACTGCAGAATATCACAAGGTATTTCAAGAAGTAGGAACTTGTGATAAACATCAGAAAAATATTTCATATACAGCCACCCAGAGAGAAAAGTAAAATATCTGTGAAGAGATATAATTGAGTTCCATAGGCCATATTAATGCATAGTTGAGTCCGATGCACTGCCTGGTGTAACACTGAATAAATGCTTGGTGAATGAATGAATAGGTGGCTTGTTCTCCTTCTCTAATTCTGTTATCACAGTGTATTCTATTTTTTTGTTTGTTTGCTTGTTTCTTGATCTTAAATACAACCCTAATAGATTCTCTTCTTTAGATTCACGCTATGGGATCTGAGAATATCATGAAAATTTGTATTTGACCTTGTTTTCTGCTTCCTGTTAAAACTCTTTAAACACCTACCCTGACTTCTGCAAACAGAAGTCAGAAACAAGTAAAAGCAGAAGAAATAATGATCAAGATGTTTTTGAAATGTATTCTTCCCCTCAAAACAAGAAATAAATGTTGAGTTTCTTAACAGTATGGTTACTTTCCTATTAAATTTCCTAGTAAAAGTATTACCTGAAGTGACATAGAAGCAATAAGCCACCTAGAAATATTAGATGTCTAAGAGAAAAGTCACCTGAGAATAAAACTTTTATCAAAGACAATCCACATAATCAAAACTAACTCTGCATACATCCACCAAGGCCTGTCATGTATTATTCAAAAGTTGCTACAGCCTAGCAGCTATATTTAAAGGATCAAAAAGTCCCCACTTCAACATGCACCCCAAATATCATCCATACTAGTTTCTTAGGGGGACCTACAAAGTCTCTAGGATCCCTTTTGTTTAACCAACTAGTTCCCAACATTTAAAAAAATGATCGTTCCTCTTCCATATGTAAAAAAATTCTCAGGTTCCTTCCTCATGTTGAATGTCGTACATTTATTTATTTGATCTATAGACAGTGGCATGGCATACTCATGGATTTCGAGACCCCTTGTAACTACATTCTGTGTCCACAGCCTACAGGACAGATATCCATGGTTCTGGAATTGTTTTTTTTTTTTTTTTTAAATCTCTGCTGCTGCTGCTGCTGCTGCTAAGTTGCTTCAGTCGTGTCCGACTCTGTGCGACCCCATAGAAGGCAGTCCACCAGGCTCCGCCATCCCCGGGATTCTCCAGGCAAGTTAAATCTCTAGGACTATCTTATTCAAAAGAAAAATCCCTGAAAATCAATTATTAACCCCTTTGTATCAGTTAGTTTAGGAGATTAGTTTCCACCATGAAGACTAGCTGAATTCCAGTCCAAAAGGAGATAATAAAAAGATTCTTTTGTTGGGGCATAGATATAGCTACAGGTATAGAGGCCAGAGTACTTACCTGCCTCCAGAAAGATAAACACATCTCTTTGACATCATCACTTCTTTCCTATAACTCCCTTAGTCCAGTCTAGCTATACTGAACTTCTTGCTATTCCTCATTTTAACCACACTCATTCTTAACTTAGGGTCTTTTATAAAATACAACTATTTTGAAATATAATTTCTATGCCATAAAATCTGTCCCTTTAAAGAGTACAATACAATGGTTTCTAAAATATGCACGGTTGTGTAACCATCACCACTATCTAATTTGAGAACATTCTCATCATCTCACAAAAAGACGTCTCACACCCATTAGCACACACTCTCTATTCTCTGCCCATAGCTCCCTGCCCTGGGCAACTACTGATTCACTTTCTGTCTCTGTAAATTTGTTCAGGGTCTTCTACTAGCTGGACCATATGCCTAGAACATATCCTCCAAATCTTCAAATGTTCATTCTGTTATCTGATCAATGTCTTCACCTCATCAGTTAAGCCTTCCTGACCACCTTATCTAAAATATGATCATGATTGCCATCATTTCCACTCTCCTCATCTCACATTATTTTTATAACACTTATCATTAGCTAATGTGTTACATATTTACTTGTGGTTTTTATTTATCTCCCCCACCAGAATATAACCTCCATGAGGGCAGTCCAATTTGTTCTCCATATAGTCAACATTCAGAACAATGTCTGGTGTTTAGTAAATACATGTACAGTTTTTAACTGACTGGATGAATACATAAATTTAAAACCTCTTGAGAATATGGGAGATTTCAGAGGCAAGACTGTGCCAGAGAAAATAGAAGGAAAAAAAGGTGAGTTATGAGCATTACCAAGAAAATTTTTTCTATTTTACACATCTACTCATTACACATTTATACAAGTTCATGCGTCCTCATGCAATTGGCAAAAAAAAAAAAAAAAGGCAAACACACACACACACAAAAACTATAACTATACAGAAATGAAAAATTACAGTATAAATAAAATTAATACATTCACAGAATATGTTAATTTGATATAATATTGTCTTTCAAATATGCGACAATGAGAAACTTAGCAAAAACAATGCCCTGTTAAAAAGAAAAATGTTACTCTGGTGAACTTCTTTAATAAAGCTGGGAAAGTGATAAAAAGAAAAAATGTATCCAACAAAGAGATCCAACCAGTCCATCCTAAAGGAGATCAGTCCTGGGTGTTCATTGGAGGGACTGATGTTGGAAGCTGAAACTCCAATACTTTGGCCACCTGATGCGAAGAGCTGACTCATTGGAAAAGACCCTGATGCTGGGAAGGATTGAGGGCAGGAGGAGAAGGAGATGACAGAGGCTGAGATGGCTGGATGGCATCATTGACTTGATGGACATGGGTTTGGGTGGACTCCGGGAGTTGGTGATGGACAGGGAGGCCTGGTGTGCTGCGGTTCATGGGGTTGCAAAGAGTCGGACACGACTGAGCGACTGAACTGAACTGAACACACAATCAAGGTAGAATTAAAAGAAAATTGAAATTTTAATTTATTTTTAGATTTGAAAACTTTGTTCTTTTAAAATCGCTGATGTGATGTCCCAGTCAACTTTCATACAGTCATAAAGATTTAAAATTAGCAATGACTCATATACAAATGTATACCTCACTCTCCTAATTTATGAAAGGAGAAATTGAGACCTATTGGTTAAATGCCTTACTGAAGGTATAATAATAATGTTAGCTTGACTACAAAGCTGGGACTAGAACCCAAGTCACCTGGTCTCTAATACAGCCTTCCCAGGGACTATTGCCAAGTCAGTGACTAAGTCTTAGGCACAGAGACTAAGAGTGCAGGCCACTTTAAAGAAATATGGAACTCTGTGACAGGATTGAAACTCAAGGATTCCCCACTACCTTGACAAAACCTTCGTAGAATTGCACTGAAGTACAATCTTCTGATGCAACCTTTCTTCCTTTCCTGTTTTCAGGCACCACCTTCTGAAGGCTCTTGCACCCCCCTCTGGTGCCTTCCCCACTTTCCCTCACAGATGTTCCCCTCAGCATTCCTGCAGCACATCTAACCCTATCTCGGAATTTGCTTCTTAGAGGACCTGAACTAACTCATCCCCTGTAAATTAAGATTTCAGGATTCCTTTATATTTTTAATATTATTACAAAGGGCTTATTTTTATGATTGTTTAACTTTTCTCTGAATATATTTATCTCTTTTTTATAAATATTTTAAAATGGAACAAATGCAAATGTCTTTCCTAATATCATTTTGTTGCCGGAAAAGCATAGGCAGAAAAATCTGAATTACCAATCTTTTTTCAAGACTCTGTAAAAGTATGAATTCAAATAAAAGCACGGATTATTGGTTTGCTAAAATTTTAAAAATTAGTATTTGAATACAAAGATTACTCTCCTGACAATTATTTTTAAAAACAAAACAATCAGGAGGTAAACGAAAGATTGCTGACCAATATAACCATCCAATCAAAACATATTAAACTGCTATATCTTCTATAATCAACTCCTGTTTCATTGTTTCATCACTAGCCTAACAAAATTTAGCTGAAGAGATGAGGAGCTGGTGTTACTACTAACATCTTCTTGTGCTTTTCTAAATCAAAGAACTTTGTTAACACTAGAACTCAAATACTTCCTAACCCAAGTAAGAAAAATATACTAATTCTTTTGACTATACAACTCAGATGACTAGTTCAAATTACTTCATGAATTTCTTATTCAAATAAATCTTCAAGTAGTCTAAGTTAAAAGCAAGCCATTTTTGTAAATATTTTTAAATATTTATTTATTTATGTGGCTGTACCAGGTCTTAATTGTAGCATGTGGTATCTAGTTCCCTGACCAGGGGTCAAACGTCAAACCTGGGCCCTCTGCATTAGGAACGCAGTCTTAGCCACTGGACCACCACGGAAGTTCCTTTTGCAAACTGTTCTGAATGATAGTGAAGAGAAAGCCTATTGGTGAAAACTTACACACTTAGTACCATTAGAAACAAATTAAGTTGCAAACAGATAAAAATAAATGATATGCATTCTTATTATATATAAGGTCATAAAATCAAGGAATAAATTAAAAACAGAATTCAAAAATCTTAAATTTAGACAAAACCTTGGCAAATAAATTGAGATAATCACTCTCATTTCTTTAATTCAAATCATCACCTCAAAATTAGAAAACCAAGACTAGTTCCTTGCAACGCAATGGCACCCCACTCCAGTACTCTTGCCTGGAAAATCCCATGGATGGAGGAGCCTGGTAGGCTACAGTCCATGGGGTCACTAAGAGTCGGACATGACTGAGTGACTTCACTTTCACTTTTCCCTTTCATGCACTGGAGAAGGAAATGGCAACCCACTCCAGTATTCTTGCCTGGAGAATCCCAGGGATGGCGGAGCCTGGTGGGCTGCCGTCTATGGGGTCGCACAGAGTCAGACACGACTGAAGCAACTTAGCAGCAGCAGCAGTTCCTTGCAATAGAAAAACATCCGGTTAAAACAATAAACTTTACCAGATGTGATATGACTTTGGTGTATATAATGTAAAACAAAATGTTTTGAGAAAAATACTCTTAAAAATATATATTCTGATTTGTTTGTCTCCAAAGACACATAATAGTAAACATCTTCAATTTACTGTATTTCACTTAAATGCAAAGACTAGCAGAAAGTGTGATTGGTCAAGAGTGAGGTAAATAAAATTTCTAACAAAAACGTCAATAGATAATTACAAGTTGGGGTAGTATACTAAGCAACTTTTATCACATGGAAACCTTCAAACAAAATTTTAATAAAAACAACTGAATTACCATTAATTTAGTCATAGTGGGTCTTGGTCCTCCAATAAACGAAGGATCATTTTGCTCCTCTACACATGCGGTCTCATCTAAGTTTGGGGGCTGTTGACTTGAGGTGGTCTGTAATTCTGGTAAACCGAGAAATTGGATCCCACACTGAGAAGCTGCTGTTTTCACTCTTGGCACTTCCTGAATCCTCTGGTACCAAGCAGCCAGCAGCGGAAATTCTACCAGCTTTCCAGATAGTTTCCTACAGATAATTACCTAGGCAGAAAAAGAACAAAACATATTATTATACATAATTTTTGTTTTTTATAAGAGCTGATTGAAGTAACCTGACATACCATAAAATTCACACATTTTAAGTGTACAGTTCACAGAATGAGTTTTAGTAAATTTATACATTTGTGCAACTACCACCATAACCTACTACTGGAACACTCAATGTCACACAGGAAAGTTCCCCTGTGACTGCTGGCAATCAGTCTCTGCTCCCCAGTCAGCTGCAGGCAATCACTGAGCTGCTTCTCATGTGTGTAATTCCGCCCTTTCTAGAACTTCATGTAGATGGAGTCACAAAATGTGATTCTTTCCATTTAGCAGTATGATTTTGAGATGCATCCATGTAGTTGCATTTATCACCAGTTTGTTGCTTTTTATTATGATGCAGCAGTTAAAGAAAGACTTATTTACTCAAATTAAAAACATCTGAAACCACTACCCCTGATGTAAATTAATGTTTATTTTGCCTTGGTAAGATGCTTTCTCCCTAGCACCACCACCAAACTCCAATTTCTTTAAAAATTGGAATGTTCTCCTTCTTTGTAAGACACTGAATGTGGTTTCCATAGAAACAGTTATAATGTTACAAACAGATTATGACTTATTATGAACAGATAAAGTAAAAAGGTCAAATCACAGAAAATCTCTACAGATATATCTAGCTATAATCAGTGCCAAAACAGAAGCCAGAAATGATGAAAATTAATGAACAATTTCACACGTATATATGGTTTATTTTAACTAGACTTTAAGGTTAAATAAGAATTGACTATAAGAACAGGGTTTATGTCTAATGCTCTTTGTATACTACAAGCACTTAAACCACCGCCTTGCAAAAAATACTTTTGACTGAACAGATGATCAAGAAACCATTTATTGTCTTCAAAGAATAATCCCTTAAATTAGTGTCTTTCAAACTGCTGCTTATGACCCATTAAGAGATTTTAAAATCAATATAGCAGGTTTTTTAAAAAAAATGAAATAACATAGAAAATATCAGGGTAAACAGCATATAGTAAGGCAGATTATTTTGTATTTATAAGTATATATTTATATGTATAATATAAAGATGTATACTTGTATACTCAATCATCTTGTAAAATGCATCATTTACTATGAAAAGTAAAAAAGTTTGAAAAATACTGTCTAAATGGCACTCTGGGAGTAAAAAAGTTTCTAACTCTCAACAAAATACTCAGTTGCCTGAAAATAGATTATGAGCTAAGGGAACTGAGCTTTAAGCCATGATAAATTAACCAAATTAGAAATGTTCTCATTTCCTCACTTCACTTCCCTTGGTAGAGATTTACTCTTATTTGTTAGATGCATATGACATCTTTCCCTCTTTTTGAAATAAATTGTAGTTAAGCAACAATAATTCATGTTTCAAAAAACTGAGGACTTTTACTCTACATGACAGTTCATCCCAATTAATCAACATGCCAGGCTGCTCTGCTATTATCCAGACAGCTCAGGAGGTACTGCACCACATTTGTTAATTACGCTTGAGAAAATGTATTTAAGGAAGAGACTAATGAAAAGTGTGTGAAATAAAAATTAAATTTGTCCCTAAGAAATGATTTTTTAAAAATGTTACCTGGCTGATAAGATCAAAATCATTATAAATTTTAATCAAGTTACTTAAGGACAAGAAAATAAGAGAATTTATTTTTAAAATAACGGTTTTAAAAAAAAAAAACTGCTATGAAGACCACAAAATGAAATCCTAGTGGCTTTATGAAAGAGTTAGTTGCTCAACCGTATCCAACTCTCTGCAATCCCATGGACTGTAGCCCACCAGGATCCTCCGTCCATGGAATTCTCCAGGCCAGAATACTGGACTGGGTAGCCATTCCCTTCTCCAGGGAATCTTCCCAACTCAAGGATTGAACCTGGGTCTCCTATATTGCAGGCAGACTCTTTACTGTCTGAGCTACCAGGAGTGGCTTTGCAGTTAATTACAATAAGGGGCAGAAAAAACTTGTGTGACTAAAAAGAGAAGACATTATACCTATTCAAAAGACCTCCTCTGTATTACTTTCTATCACTTGGTACAGTATGGTGTAATTCTTTTATGTCATTTCCTTAATAATGTCTACTCTTTCAAAAGCATGTCATAACTAACAAATGTTTAGGTGAGCAGTGTAAACTGTAAAAAATAGTAAACTAAGTGGAAATAAAATCCCAGTTTAGTGTTTTTCTAACAGTCTAGAACTGGTGAGTTAAAACTGAAAATTCTTAAGGACCTAAGACATAGGCTAGGATATAGAAAATATAAATTAACCAGAGGATTCATGATTTTTGCAATATGTCAGCCAATAGCAAGATTCCCATTTTATTCTCAATTTTATACCAATGAGAACAACGAAAGAGGTATTTAACATAGGCATTTTTGCTGAAAAATCAATTTCTACAATGTTTTTATTTTTGTAACAAATGTCATACTTCTAAAAAACTAAATTCAAAGCATTAGAAGTTAAAATGTAGTATGTAAGTCATAAATATACAGGTTACAAAAATATTTCATAAAGTGGCAATTTGTTTATCTTCCAGGAGTAGAACAATCTTTTAAACAGTTCGATCAAAGTGTACTTGTTTAGTAGTAGTAACTTAAAAATAACTATAAAATTTTCTGGTATCTGAAGATTATCTGGTATCAGCAAGATTTTACCTTAGTATGGCTATTCATTGTCATTTCTCCCATCTGCTTGCTCTTCTGTATACTAGAAGATTCTAGCAATTAAATCAAAGGGAAGGGGGAATCATAAGTAGTATGCATTTTAATTTATTCTTTTTAAATCCATTCCTGAAACTTTCCAGAGGAGAGGATTTTATCAAGCACCTTCCAGGAAGCAGTGTTGGGCTATCAGGGGTTACCTTTCCCCGCTAATATCCTATGAAGAGGAAAAGGAGCTTGGAGCTGAGGTTTAGGTGTAACACTGCAGCCTCTCCTAGCTATTGTTTTGCATATTTGGCTTTATTCTGTTTAGCAAAATAGGGTATTTTCCCTTGCTTGCTTGCTCAGTTGTGTCCAACTCTTTGCGGTCCCATGGGTTGTAGCCCACCAGGTTCCTCTGTCCATGGAATTTTCCAGGCAAGAATACTGGAGTGGGTTGCCATTCTCTTCTCCGGGGAATCTTCTCAACCCAGGGATCAAACTCAGGTCTCCTGCATTGCAGGCAGATTCCTTACTGTCTGAGCTACAAGGAAGCCATCATTCTGTTTAACAAAACTGGGTATTTTCCCTAACTCTTCTAATTTTGACCTCTGGTATACCAAACCTTGAATTAGCAAAATTGACTGCTTTTTCATATTCTTGATCTTATTTCTATGGCTAAATATTTTGGCCCTAGATGTAGCCCTTTGTTTCCTATCCAAACCTAGTAATTTGACCTTCATTCCTGATCATGAACTTGATCCTGATTCTGATCATTTGGACTGCTACTTCATCACCTCAGTGTGAGTTATTGCAAGTATAAAGGTTTGGCATCATAGCCACCATCTGAACTAAAACGGCTGCTTCATAACCCAAGATGACTTATAAGAGGAAAATAAATATAACAAAAATAACATCAAAGCTTTGGCAAAGAAAGATTAATTCCTGAAAGAAAACGTGATGATCCAGGAAAAATACAAACAAAAGAAAATATTTAGAGAATTAGTTTACAAATAAATGTTAAAAGAGAAGAATTTAATCACAGAGTACATGTGAATGTACAAGTTTTCCACTATTTTAAACTGAGACAGAGTTCCTTAGTTGTATTAGGTAGATTTACTCAGCAGTGGTCAGGCTGATGTCCAACCTGACTGAAGGGGGAAAAATCCTCTCAATTAGGAACACCTTCACCTCAGTTGATCCTAATCAGGTAAACAGTATTAAATTAAGCTAAAATCAAGTGTAAAAGATGGATGTCTGGATAATGATCTAAAAATCATCTTTATGCAGGTGAATCTAATTTTTTATGTCTTGTTGCATTTGAAAGCAAATACTCAAGTCTTCTCTATTAACTTGTTTTATTTCCTTTGTAGTACTCACTATTATTTAAATGTATATTATTTATTTGTCTACTTGTTCATTTCTATTTTCCCTATTCTTCTATTTCTACTAGAATATTAACTCCATAAGGGCTGGGACTCTTTCTCTCTTGTTCATCACTGTATTCCTAGCGTATATAACAGAGTGTGACATATACAGTAGGCTTTCAAATAAATTTCGGAAATGAATGAATTATGGTTGTGCCACCTAAGATTCAATTTTTAAGCAATTAGGAACAAAGAGTTATCCAAGAAGACCAAGAAACTATGAATATCAACAGTATTTCATAATATATACCAAATGACTTGCTTTAATGACTAAAGTTGGTAATAATGGTGACAAGAATTTAGAAATCATTTGACTAGGAAAAAAAAAAGAAAATCTATGTTTTTCTCCCCATCCAGTTCCAGCTCCATGGACATAGGAATACATGTGACATTTACAATACTAATCAACATCTAAACAACTCCTAAATCTCTTGTTTTCACATCCTTTAATTCTGAAGTTATTTTGGTTTCTAATCTTGTTTTGCTCCCATTTTAAAGAAAAGAGAAATGTTCTTTAAGAAAACACCAACTGATTGATGCCACCTACCTTATCAGTGAAGCACTGGTCTCCAAATACACAAATGTTCAAATACATAGATGTTCATTAGAAATATTTTCTTAATTGTCAGTAAACATACTGAAGTATTGGTGAGATATAGTAAACAAAATCTCACTACCTGATTCCTTAGTAAAGGAAAGCATGAAATGCTTCAAAGTGGGAAAAATGCAGTTATGGAAAACCAATAGGAAAGCTACAAAGAGCTCTAGCTTTCCATGTTCACTTGATACTGTTTCTACCTTGTCCTTTGTCCCTCCCACAGACAGAGGAGGAAAAAAAAAAATTTCCGAGCTAGTGGTAAAGAACCTGCCTGCCAATGCAGACTTAAGAGACGAAGGTTCAATCCCTGGTTTGGTAAGATCCCCTGGAGGAGGGCATGGCAACCCACTGCAGTATTCTTGCCTAGAGAATCCCAAGGACAGAGGAACCAGGCGGGCTACAATCCACGGGGTTGCAAACAGTCGGACACAACTGAAGCGACTTAGCATGCATATATATATATATATATATATATATATATACATACATACACCTGAACTAAAAATGAAAATTTTCCATTTATAATCTCCCACAGCATTGAATAGGACTGACAATTCTGTTACATAATAGAGAGATGTGGGTAAAATATTTCTGATTTAATAACATCTGACATAATGAAATTAGTGGTTTCCCAGGTGGCACTAGTGGTAAAGAATTTGAAGTGACTTGTTTAGTTGCTAAGTCACGTCCAACTCTGTGACCCCATGAACTGTAGCCCACCAGGCTCTTCAGTCCATGAGATTTCCTAGGTAAGATAAGAATACTGGAGTGGGTTGCCATTTCCTTCTCCAGGGCATCTTCCCAACTCAGGAATCAAACTCATATCTCTGGCATTGCAGGGAATTCTTTATCACTGAGCCACCTGTGAAGCAAGCCATTTGAAGTGACTACTTAATTATAAAATATAGTTGACCAGAGATTTCAGGATTTTAATACTGAAACCTCTAGTATTAGAAGGTAATCACAAGAGCAATTTAAGCTTAATCATCATGTGCTGTGTGCTGTGCTTAGTTGTTCAGTTGTATCTGACTCTTTTCAACCCTATGGACTAGAGCCCAAGGGCTCCTGTCTATGGGATTCTCCAGGCAAGAATACTGGAGTGGGTTACCATGCCCTCCTTCAGTGGATCTTCCCACCCCCGAGATCCAACCCACGTCTCCTGCATTGCAGCTGGATTCTCTACCATCTGAGCCACCAGGGAAGCCCAAGAACACTGGAGTGGGTAGCCTATCCATTCTCCAGGGAATCTTCTTCAACCAGGAATGGAACTGGGGTCTCCTGCATGGCAGGGGGATTCTTTACCAGCTGAGCAACCAGGGAAGTCCCTAATAATCATAACAAATGCTAATATTTTAGCAACTCAAAACTAAAAGTCATACTAATTACTAACATTTATTGATAGCAATTATGTTTGAGCATTGTTCCAACTTTACACAAATTGTCATTTGTTCCTCATACTGATCCAAAGACAGGCACTACTATCATCGCTGTTTTACAGATAAGGAAATGCAGACAGATATTAATAACTTGTCCAGAAGCATAATAAGAAATGGAATAGGAATTCAAATCTGGGAAGCTTTATAGACTGAAACCTACAACAGTGTATCGACTCCTGATAAACCTTACCAAAAAATGATGGATACAGGGCAAGAGCACAATATCTGCCAATGTGAAGTACAGGCCTTCTGCAAACACGTGGTCCAGAGGTGGCAGGTCAGAGGCTTTTGCTTTTCTGATGTGAGAAGGCTCTCTGTTGGCAGAAGCGGGTTCCTTGTGTATTGTGAGCTTTGAGAATGCCACTTTCAGTTCCAGGCTTGCAGATGAAGAGTCCCCCTCTTCAGATGTTTCCTGTCTATGATCCTTGCTCTTCGTTTTTTCCTTAGCAAGGGAAGGTCCAACCCCAGCAGCCTTCTGTTGCTTTAGCTTCTGCCTCCGGAGTTTGTCATCATTATGCACTCTAACGGGTTCACTAAGCTTTTTCTCAAGCTCTAGTATTGCAGCAGGGATGGCTGGGGGTTGATCAAAAGATTCTTTGAGAAAATTCTCAACACCTAAAGGGATGGTAAGTTCACATAGCCTGGTCCATTGACTAACCTACAAAACAAAACAAGAAATGAAAGAATTCTTTACTTTCAACTGAACTGGAAGAAAAATAACTTCATACTGGAAAACAAGACTGGTTTAGAGAATTTAAGTCTTGAGCTAAACCATTCCTGGGCTAGACTCTATGCTCTATCAAGAGACATGATCACAGTGCTTCAGAAGTGATAACATTAAGCAATGTAGGTTTAGCACTCCTGTATCTGGAAATATATGCTATTCTCTTATATCCTCTTACTGAGTAAATCCTCACTTCCCAAAGCCTCTAAAGTGCACTCTCCCTAAAAAAGCTGGATTTCTGAAACATTGCTACTTGAGCTCTTTAATCCTCAACATAATTAAAATAAAAGGTTAAAAAAAATCTTTTCCTAAAAATAATGCCTCTAAATCTCATAAATTAAATCTTTACTTCTTATTTTCTAATATTGCACTGAAATATTGGTACACATGAAAGGCTACTTTAACTCTTTTATTGGTTACTGAAGTATTTTTTAAGTAAATTAAACTTTATTTTCTGACAGAGAGTTAAATAAATATTCAAATGAATGTGTTATCACTTATGGGCTTCCCTTGTGGCTCAGAAGACAAAGAATCTGCCTGCAATGATTACTTATGGCTTTAAATAACAGAAAAGAGACATTCTACTTACTTCAGCACAAGCTTTTAAGCAGGTCTTCTTAAAACCCAGAAGTTCCAAAATCTCCTTCTTTGAGGGGTCTGCTTCATATGACTTCTGGATTATGTGTCTCAGAACAACAGCAAGTCCTGCTCTACAGAAATTGTCTGGTCTTTCTACTACTGCTGGTAAACAGCAACTCTGGACTATTGGTGGAAGCTCTTGCCTTGAAATAATCTGTACTTCAACACCCTCAGATGATACATTTTTAAGTAGTGAAATACCTGTGCTTTCTCCAGGGAGGACTAAGCAAACTTTAAAGACTGTGCAGTCGCAGTATGATAACAAAAATAAAGTTACAGATGTATGAAGAGGAAAGATGCACCCTTCTTTTTGGTGAGAAAAGTCCAAGTACAGATATTCTTCTGTAAGGCTTTTCTTAATGCCTTTCATTTTCTTCTTTCATTGGGTTACCTAAAGCATAAATTGAAGTGGTTTTAGGTCTTAGGATATAGTAATTGCAAAGCTAAAATAAAAGATGAACTCTTTAAAACTTTTTCTAGAAATCAGCAAGGATTTGTGATAGATATAAATCTACAAAAATTTGTTATTGGCATGAATAAACGGCTTCCAAAAGAATGAGGCCCACATTGTGCAATGAACTAGTCTTAAGGGGTTTTTAGGACTTCCCAAGTGGTGCCAGTGGTAAAAAACCCACCTGACAATGCAGGAGATGTAAAAGTTGCATGTTCGATCCCTGGGTTGGGAAGATCCCCTGGAGGAGGAAATGGCAGCCCACTCCAATATTTTTGCCTGGGAAATCCCATGGACAGAGGAGCCTGGTGGGCTAGAGTCCATGGGGTTGCACAGAATTGAACACGACTGAAGTGACTTAGCACGCATGCATGCAAGGAGATTTTATACACAGCTCCTTTAAAATGAGCATACCTCAGGTGCTTTGCAGTATAGCCCTCCCAGTCAAGTACTTGTCAGTCTCACTATAGGTGAGAACAAAAGAGGAACAGAATGGGACGCAAGAAATAATCAAGAATACTTAGCATTTATCACTGTTGCAACATACTATATATCTATTCTTGTCTTCCTCCAATAGCATGTTTCATGAGATTACAAATTTCATTTTATTCACTGCTATGTCTAAAACAAGGTCTGATATTTTATACACACACACACACACACACACACACATATATATATAATCAAAAAGCACTGAGTGAATGCATAGATGAATAGATATGTTCATTATTTTAAAGATGTAAGCATACACAATCTTGTGGTCAAATTATTGATGGGTGTTTTCAAGTCATAATCCTTAAGACTTTTGTCAACTAAGACTTTTTGTTTGATTTCTACATTTCCTGGGTCTAAAATTCCCCATGTTGTAATCCATAAATCAAAATTCACAAACTGACACTAGATGGCACCCTTTAAAAGCATTCGCCATATACTAACTGGTATGTTGAAGAAAAAATATTTTAAATTAAAAAAATTATTTTAAAAGCCTTTAAAAAGCATACTTGCAACTCTTAAAGTATATTTGAAATGTTAGTGTACCCTGAATTTTACAGTATTAAAGTCAACTAAATTTTCTTTATATTGTAAATTCCTTAGTTTTTTTTTTTTTAATTAAAAACAAAACAATCAAGTACTCATTAATCTTGGTCCTCAACTTTTTTTATTAAAGAGCTAACAATTCATTATAACAAAGAGATATAGTTAGTAAAGATATACACAGTAACATTACTGTCTTGGAAAACTTCTTTGTAATGCAAATAATCACTAGTTTCTATTTCCATTTATTAAAACGTAACAGATCTGCACCATGGCTTGTTACTTATTTAAAAGATTATCTAGGAGAAAATTATTTCATGTAATTTAAAAGCAACAACTTTTTAACCAAAGGAAACTATTTTCTTCCTGAGGTAACTTAATTACCTTTTGGGTTTTTTCTTTTCTCTTCATCTAGAGCTGAATTTAAAAGAAAGTATTAAAGGGCATTTGTTAAAGCTCACAGGCAAAAGAAACCAACCTTTTGTAGAAAATTGGTAGTCTCTTTGGAGATAGTGGGTTGCTATTTCTATACCTAAACTATATAGATATAGTTTGCCCCTCTATATCTTTTGCTGATTAATTTACCAATCCTCTTAACTCCTTTTGTTGACCCTATAAAGCAGATCACTTTTTTTAAATAGCAAATAACAGTTTTATTGTGCATATATGTCACATTTGTCATGTTCTACCTTCCTTTTCTAAAATTTTTAAAAACTTTTTATTTTGTTTTGGGGTATAGCTGATCAACAAAGTTGTGACAAAGAGTTTCAGGTGAACAGGGAAGGGACACAGCCATACTATAAAGAAGATCCCTAAGTGCCTTCCTAAGGAGCAGATTTGAAAGAAAACATAATCAATTTCCTCATGGAACTAGTAGAAACTAGTTCCGTTAACACTTAAAAAAGACACAAACAACAGAAGACTAAAAACAACATCATGCTATTTTACAGCTTTTGATTCAGGATATGCTGAAATATTAATATTAAAAAATTAGAGTACATATACATTTGCCACTTCCTGAGGCCGTGAACTTCCAGATGTTCAAGCTGGTTTTAGAAAAGGCAGAGGAACCAGAGATCAAATTGCAAAATCTGCTGGATCATCGAAAAAGCAAGAGAGTTCCAGAAAAACATCTATTTCTGCTTTATTGACTATGCCAAAGCCTTTGACTGTGTGGATCACAATAAACTGTGGAAGATTCTTAAAGAGATGGGAATACCAGACCACCTGACCTGTCTCTTGAGAAATCTGTATGCAGGTGAGGAAACAACAGTTAGAACTGGACATGGAACAACAGACTGGTTCCAAATAGGAAAAGGAGTACATCAAGGCTGTATATTGTCACCCTGTTTATTTAACTTATATGCACAGTACATCATGAGAAATGCTAGGCTGGATGAAGCACAAGCTGGAATCAAGATTGCTGGGAGAAATATCAATAACCTTAAATATGCAGATGACACCACCCTTATGGCAGAAAGTGAAGAACTAAAGAGCCTCTTGATGAAAGTGAAAGAGGAGAGTGAAAAAGTTGGCTTAAAGCTCAACATTTAGAAAACTAAGATCATGATATCCTGTTCCATCACTTCATGGCAAGTAGATGGGGAAACAATGAGAACAGTAGCAGACTTTATTTTTTTGAGCTCAAAAATCACTGCAGATGGTGACTGCAGCCATGAAATTAAAAGATGCTTACTCCTTGGAAGGAAAGTTATGACCAACCTAGACAGCATATTAAAAAGCAGAGACATTACTTTACCAAACAAAGGTCCATCTAGTCAAGGCTATGGTTTTTCCAGCAGTCAAGTATGGATGTGAGAGTTGGACTATAAAGAAAGCTGAGTGCCGAACAACTGGTGCTTTTGAACTGTGGTGTTGGAGAAGACTCTTGAGAGACCCTTGGACTGAAAGGAGATCCAACCAGTCCATCCTAAAGGAGATCAGTCCTGAGTGTTCATTGGAAGGACTGATGTTGAAGCTGAAACTCCAGTACTTTGGCTGCCTGATTTGAAGAGCTGAGTCATTTGAAAAGACCCTGATGCTGGGAAAGATTGAGGGCAGAAGGAGAAAGGGACGAGAGAGGATGAGATGGTTGGATAGCATCACCGACTCAATGGACATGAGTTTGGGTAAACTCCGGGAGTTGGTGATGGACAGGGAGGCCTGGCACGCTGCAGTCCATGAGGGCACAAAGAGTCAGACACGACTGAGCAACTGAACTGAACTGAGGCCCATAAGGACCATGAGAATTAACTTTTACACATTTCACAAACTTTTTTTACTGTGAGCACTTAATAAATGCTAAATGTCAACAAAAGAGAATAGCAATAATCTGTCCCTGGAGATAACTAATAATTAATGAGAAGCCTAAGAAAAAATGCAAAGTACTGCAGAAAGTGAAGAAGAACTAAAGAGCCTCTTGATGAAAGTGAAAAAGGAGAGTAAAAGTTGGCTTAAAGCTCAACGTTCAGAAAACTAAGATCATGGCATCTGGTCCCATCACTTCATGGCAAATAGATGGGGAAACAGTGGAAACAGTGTCAGACTTTATTTTTTGGGGCTCCAAAATCACTGCTGATGGTGATTGCAGCCATGAAATTAAAAGACGCTTACTGCTTGGAAGAAAGGTTATGGCCAACCTAGATAGCATATTTAAAAGCAGAGACACTAGTTTGCCAACAAAAGTCCGTCTAGTCAAGGCTATGGTTTTTCCAGTGGTCATGTATGGATGTGAGAGTTGGACGGTGAAGAAGGCTGAGCGCCGCAGAATTGATGCTTTTGAACTGTGGTGTTGGAGAAGACTCTTTAGAGTCCCTTGGACTGCCAGGAGATCAAATCAATCCATCCTAAAAGAGATCAATCCTGGGTGTTCATTGGAAGGACTGATGTTGAAGCTGAAACCCCAATACTTTGGCCACCTCATGCGAAGGGTTGACTCATTGGAAAAGACCCTAATGCTTGGTAGGATTGGGGGCAGGAGGAGAAGGGGACGACAGAGGATGAGATGGTTGGATGGCATCACCGACTCAATGGACATGGGTTTGGGTAGACTCCGGGAGTTGGTGATGGACAGAGAGTCCTGGCGTGCTGCAATTCATGGGGTCACAAAAAGTCAGACACTACTGAGCGACTGAACTGAACTGAACTGTTGACTCAACATAATTTATTTTTTAAAATATAAATATTGGTATTTTTTTTTCCCCTTGAAGACTAAAAATATTACTTAATGATCTTGGGGTTTAAAAAACCAATCTCTCTCCCTGGACAATTTCTCCACATTAAATTTTACTATAATTTCTAAAATAAATATTAAGTATTAGCAAACCTGTAAAATTTTGATATCTGTTTTTGGCATGTACCATGTCTAATTTTTCAAGAAAGTAGAACACATTTTTTGTTTAAAGTTTGCAAATACAGCAAAAGAAACATATTTTCTTCTTCATTTCTACCTAGAGAATTCCTCATCTTATCACTTTTATGTCATGAGCTTTTAAAAGGTAGGTGCTGAAGAATCATCCTTGGGGTCTCCAAGGCATGGAGCTGGGGTACAGATCCTGTTACTCCAAATTACATTTCTGCCCAGCACAAAAGTGCTGTCATCTGCTGTTTATCAGCTTTGACAGGTGCCACACTGCACTTAGAGGGAGTGAGAAAGCGGAAGACAAAACCACAAGCTTGAGATGCCTGAATAGAGCTGATAGAGTGTGCATCTCCTCCCTTGCTTGGGAATGTTGCAGAGGCAATAAAAACAGGTTGTTGTTTAGTCACTAAGTCATGTCCGACTCTTTTGTGAACCCACGGATTGTAGCTTGTCAGGCTACTCTGTCCGTGAAATTTCCCAGGCCAGAATACTGGAGTGGGTTGCCATTCCCTTCTCCAGGGGATCCTCCCAACCCAGGGACTGAACCCAGGCCTCCTGCATTGGCAGGAGTCTTTACCACTGAGTCACCTTGGAAGCACAAAAACAGGTAAAAAGTAAATATTTAAGCCTTGGTTTCATTACTTGGGAATTTTCTAAGATATTTTTAAACAAATGTAGTCATAGGTTTAATATTTCAGGAATTTAATCTTTTTTATTCATTTATTCTACTGATGATAAAGTGAAACATTTCATACATAAAAGGGGAAATGAGTTTTATAGGTATTTTCTTATCTGAAGCCATTTTATTATCAATAGTTTACTCAGTGCATATGTATATAAAGAAAGAAAAAAACACCATAAATATTGAACATAAGCATACTTCTCTGGAAGCTAGAAAAAAAGTTTAAAATTTCTGTGCTCGAAATTCAAGTCTGGATCTATGGCAACTACACATTACATAACAGATAAATAGATAAGTTATATATTCCACGTGTGTGCATGCTAAGTCGCTTCAGTCATGTCCAACTCTTTGCCACCCTATGGACTGTAGCCTGCCAGGTTCCCTTGTCCATGAGATTCTCCAGGCAAGAATATTAGAGTGGGCTGCCATACCCTCCTCCAGGGGATCTTCCCAACCTAGGGATCGAACCTGCATCCCTTATGTCTCTTGCATTGGCAGGTGGGGTCTTTACCACTAATGTCACCTGGAAAGCCCTATTTATTACATAATAAAGTCCAAAAGTACATAACTGCAACAAAAATATTAACCAATTGACTGTATTTTTTAAGTAAGAAATTATTACTGTGGCTGGAATTTGATAACAGCTTAATAAATGTTAAAGGAGCAAAGAATGCAATTCTAAATAATATTATATACATTTTATTGCCTACCAAATATGTTTAATAAGCATCCAAAATTTTATACATTACTTCAGCCCTCATAATCCTTAAAGTACATTTTACTTCCACTATATGAATAAGAACTGTACTTCAATCCAAAAGCATTATTTCAATCTATAAAGGGATCTTATAGGAAAACATTAAGGAATGGGTATTTTTCTAATATAAATAGCACTACTTTATAAACCTCATAAGTGGAACCATATTGCAATTTTATCACAGCCACAATTTCACCAGAGTGAAAATCATCAGAAACAATGTTATTGTTAGCAAATTTCTCAGGTGGCTCAGAAGTAAAGAATCCACCTGCCTGTGCAGGTGCCACAGGAGATGGGGGTTCCATCCCTGGGTCTGGAAGAACCCCTGGAGAAGGAAATGGTAACCTACTTCAGTATTCTTGCCTGGGACAAGTCATGGACAGGGGAGCCTGGCGGGCTACAGTCCATGGGGTTGCAAAGAGTCGGAGACACTGAGTGAGCATGTACATTCTTGATAAAAACCTCCATGCTAAAGACAGAGTATCTGACAATTCTCAGCACTGGATTTGGTTTTTTGATCATTCCTTCTTAATTCCCTTTACTGGATCCTCCTCAGACCTCTTAGTGACCTGTAGCTTAGCACTTTGCCCTATTCTCAACTTAAACTCACACCTTTGATTACTGGCTTTCAAACTTTTGATCATGCCATACAATAATAAATAAACGTTATAATGAAGGTCATTAAACACAGAATAAAACTGAAACAAAAGACTCACAAAAAGCTACCCTACCATAGGAGATATAACTAACAGTTTATCTTTTCTTCTTCTTTTTTTCCAGGATTGTTTTTTGTTTGTTTTTAATGTTGGTTAGTGTTCACTAAATTGATTCCAAGATCCATGAGCTACAACTTATACTATGACAGCACTGTCCAAGGTGATTTACAGTGCTACAGGTATAAATATCACTGATGACTCTTGATATTTATCTCTACCGCAACCTTTCCCCTGAACTTCAGACTCCTGTAGCCTAACTGACATCTTCACTCGGACATTTTTCTAAATCTGTTCCTCTTTCCTTAAGTAATCTCCTTCTTGATAAAATAGCAACACCATTTACCCAGATACTTGGGCTCATAATTCTGAAGTGTCACTCAATTCCTTTTTTTCTCTCTTACTTTACTCTTTATGCCTTTGAAATACACGGTAATACTAACTTCTTAGAACCTACCAATATCACCTTAATCTAAGTCATCACTAGCTCTTTCAAGGACTACTGCAAAAGCCCATTAACTATTTCCTACACAACAGTCAATTCTTCAACTCGAGTCAAGGTGATCCTTCAAAAACATAAATCAGACCATGTCTCTGCTCACAACCATTCAATGGCTCCTCAGCACAGTTAATAAAATTCAAATTTCCTATCATGGTCTCTAGGTCTGACGTGACCCTGGCTGTCCTTCTTTTCTGACCTATCTCCCTCTTGTTCACTTCCCTCAAGCCAATTCTCCTTGCTGTTCTGGTGCAATGCCAGCAGTGCTCCCATACTTGAGAATTTGGGTGCTTGCGATTCCTTCTGCCTAGAATATTCTTCTTCAAGATATTCACATGGCTTGCTCCTTTATTTCACTGTGGTCTCTGAATATTAACTCAGAGCAGTCTCGCCTGATTATCTGAATTGAAAAAGCACTCCTAACACTTCTAGCCCCTTATCCTGCTTCCTTTTTCATTACAGTACTTACTACTGCACATCTCCAATGGTAAACAGTACTCAAATTTTAGTTCAAGGACTGTATACATGAATAAATGTACATAAATGATTATCACTAATCCCTGTAACGACAGTATTTTTGAGAACATTAGTCTTGGTACAACATGAGCTTCATTCTTCTCGACACCATTCTTTCTCTTCCAAATAAATCTATTTTAAGAGCAAACTATGTATAAACTAAAATGAAGAAACACACCACTGTGAGCTGAGTTGGAAAAAGTATAACTAGAATCCACTCAAACTTGTAAATAAAGCATAAACATTTTTATGTCTACTGATATTTAGGCAAGAGAGTTAGGAACCTAACGAGATTCTACATATTTACTTAGCAAGTAGAATATTCATACACTGAGTAATGAATAAGAGTCTAGACTCTGGTGCAGACTGATTGGGTTTAAATCCTGGTTCTCATACTTAGTATCTTGTAATATAAATTTTTTCTGCGCCTTAGTTTTCTCATTCATAAAAAGAGATAATAATAACAACAGTATTAGTATGTTGTGAGTACTGAACAACACCTATCACATTAGTAATCCTCTAAATAAATACTATTGTTATCTACTTGTAATTTATCCCCAAATTCCTTATGCACTGATACTATCAAAAAACACCAAGTCTGATGGGCAAGTCTTCAATTACGCCTTCTATTTCCAAACTTCTCAAGAAAAATAAGAGATTTTCTGTTGAGTTGAAAAGATTTTCTCTATTAACCAACTATACTCCAATACAATATAAAAAGATTTTTTAAAAACAGAAAAGATTGAAACCAAATATTGAAAAAAAAATCTGTTTGTTATTTAAGGCTGAAAACCAGGGAGTCACAAAATTCTGTAGTATAAATGGGATATCTTAAGTTCACTTGAATATTAACTGCTTATATCGAATAGTTTAAAGCAATTTATAAGTATGAAAAAGATGACAAACTCTTACTTTTCTTAAAGATTCAAATTTAAAATTAAACTCATTTTAATTCTATACTACATCAAAACGTTCAACATTATGAGTATTAGAACCTAGCCTGTATTTTATACATAAAAATAACAAGTTTTTTTTTCCCATGCCATGTCGCAGGTGTGATCTCTGTTTCCCAACCAGGCATTGAACCCACACCCCCTGCATTGGAAGCAGGGAGTCTTAACTACTGGACAGCCAGGGAAATCCCCAAAATAACAGTGTTTGGTTGCAAATATCTCATTGTTTTCTTTCAATAATATAGGTTAAAAAAAAAAAAAAAAGAAAAGCCTGCCTCTACAGAGTTAAATAGCAGCTTATCACCTTAGATATTAAAGGTTAAAAAAGAAAGAAAAAACCGAGCTATTCAGTGCTCACTATGTTGTGAAACATCGAGACACTTATCACTAAGTCCTAGAGGACAAAATCCTGTGATTAAAATTAGCTGTTTTCTTATCCAGGCAAGTGGGGGAAAACTATTTAAAAGTAAGAAAGCTTACTACAACCTTAGCCATAAGGTAACAAGGAGCCACAGCATGAAATGCTAACCTGTTAGAAACATCAGCAAACCTGAAATAAAATTTCTGAATCCCCACAGTAACTAATATCTGTGCTCATCATGAACTGAATGGTATAAATCCTTGCTTTGCAAGTACTAATCATAACAGAATTCAGTAGGCTAGTTAAAAAACGTGAAGATTAAAAACAACATGTGCTAAGGAATTGTGTATACTAGAGATGTTTTAGTTAACTAGCTTCAGAATTTGTTCAGTTTCAAAGTCTGCTAAATTGTTGGTTAGAAAGATCAATTGGATAGTCAGCATTTATTTTCATTTCAAATCACAGGTAATAGAAAAGTTACAAACACACGTTCAGATAAACAAACAAAAGCACCCCCTCCAAAACCCTTCATGGGCCCTCTACTACAAAAGTTCAAGTTTGAGCTTTGTCTAAAGCAGACAAACATATAACAGAAGTGTAAAAAAATAAAGGAATCGATAAAATAATTTTCAAATCTCACTGATTTTTCCAGATTTATTTCTGAAATTAGACCTCTTAAAATATTGCCTTCAGGAATAACTCAAACATAATTCCTGGGACTTCTCTGGCAGTCCAGCAGTTAAAACTTCACATTCCAATGCAGAGGGTACAGGTTCTATCCCTGGTCAGGGAGCAAAGATCTCACATGCCTCATGGCCAAAAAACCGAAACATAAAACAGAAGTAATATTATAACAAATTCAATAAACACTATGAAATTGGTCCACATTAAAAAAACTTAAAGAAAAACACAATGTGGAACAATGAGATATGCTTAAGGCAATCCTTTCAGTAGTAAGGACCTAACAAAAGTAGAAGAGATTAAGAAGAGGTGGCAAGAATACACAGAAGAACTATACAAAAAGTGATTTTAATGACCCAGATAACCACGATGGTGTGGTCACTCACCTAGAGCCAGACATCCTGGAATGTGAAGTCAAGTGGACCTTCGGATGCAATACTACCAACAAAGCTAGTGGAGGTGATGGAATTCCAGCTGAGCTATTTCAAATCCTAAAAGATGATGCTGTTAAACTGCTGCACTCAACATGTTAGCAAATTTGAAAAACTCAGCAGTGGTCATAGGACTGGAAAAGGTCAATTTTCATTCCAATTCCCAAGAAGGGCAATGACAAAGAATGTTCACACTGCCATACAATTGTGCTCATTTCACATGCTAGTAAGTTATGCTCAAAATACTTCAAGTTAGGCTTCAGCAGTTATGTGAATTGAGAACTTCCAGATGTTCATCAAGCTAGATTTAAAAAAGGCAGAGGAACCAGAGATCAAACTGCCAACATTCGTTGGATCATAGAGAAAGAAAGGTAATTCCAGGATAACACCTGCTTCAGCTTCATTCACTATGCTAAAGTCTTTGACTGTGTGAATCACAATAAACTGTGGAAAACTCTTCAAGAGATGGGAATACCAGATCACCTTATCTGCCTCCTGAGGAATCTCTCTGCAGGTCAAAAAGCAACAGTTAGAACCAGACATGGAAACAACAGACTGATTCAAAATTGGGAAATAAGTATATCAAGGCTGTATATTGTCACCTGGCTTATTTAACTTATATGCAGAGTACTCTGCATATAGTGCCAGGCTGGATGACTCACAAGCTGGAATCAAGATTGCCAAGAGAAATATCAACAACGTCAGATATGCAGATGATACCACTCTAATGGCAGAAAGCGAAGAGAAACTAAAGAGCCTCTTGACGAGGGTGAAAGAGGAGAGTGAAAAAGCTGGCTTAAAATTCAACATTCAAAAAAAAAAGATAGTGGCATTGGGTCCCATCACTTCATGGCAAATGGGGAAAAAGAGAAAGCAATGACAGATTTTATTTTTGTGGGTTCCAAAATCACTGCAGATGGTGACTGCAGCCATGAAATTAAAAGATACTTGGACAGAAAGCTATGACAAACCTAAACAGCATATTAAAAAGCAGAGACATAACTTGGCTGACAAAAGACCGTATAGTCAAAGATAGGGTTTTTTCCAGTAGTCATGCATGAATTTGAGAGTTGGACTCATAACAAAGACTGAGAGCTGAAGAATTGATACTTTTGAATTGTGGTGCTGGAAAAGACTCTGAGAGTCGCTTAAACTGCAAGGAGATCAAACCAGTCAATCCTAAGGAAAATCAACCCTGAATATTCATTGAAAGGACTGACGCTAAAGTTGAAGCTCCAATACTTTGGCCACCTTATGTGAAGAGCTGGCCCACTGGAAGAGATCCTGATGCTGAGAAACACCAAAGGCAAAGGAGAAGTGGGTGGCAGAGCATGACATGGTTAGATAGCATCACTGTCTCAACGGACATAAATCTGAGCAAACTCCAGGAGATAGTGAAGGACAGGGAAGCCTGGTGTGCTGTAGTCCATGGGAGTTGCAAAGAGTGTAACATGACTTAGCGATTGAACATCTACAAATACTACTCATCAGGGAGTTAAAAAAAAAAGTCACATAGCTTGATGTTTGATTTATTCAATATGACATCAAATTACTCAGCAGTATTTATAACAAAGACTTTATTCCACACTATTTAAATGACCATGGTTAAGGTTTAAATTGTCATACCACTAGTTGTGGCCTGCTTTTGCATTTTCCCTTTTAAACACTGTTTCTAGATAAGCTTAGGAAAAAAGAAGTACTCGATCTCCTCTATCAATACTTTTGCCAAGATATATTATTAACTGTTGGCATTTTCTCGATATCCAAGATGGGATCATGACATTAAGAATGAAGGAAAAAAACAAGTCGCCTAATCCTAAACCAAAGAGAAACACAGCTTTGATGATGCAATAGAAGCAAATGGCCCCAAATGAAGCAAGTTCACTGGAGCAACAGTTTGCTAATATTCACAAACAACTGTTTTCTCCAATGAGGAAGGGCTGGGAGAGAAAACTAAGTGCCAAAAAAAAAAGTTAAAGACGATCCAAGAAATCTACACAAACTATAACTAGCAGCAAATGGCAAACGGCCCCTTAGATTGCTGCAACTGGAAGCTGCTCCATTCCATCGTTGGAGAAGCCACGTGCACTGGTCTTGGAAAAACTGGGAAAGGGACGGGAGCCTCGCACCCTTCCCACCTTTGCCCGCATCGTCCATCCTGTTTCCCCCTATGCTAAGAGGCGGTTTTTCGGGGTCACGGGGACGGCGCCCTCCTTACCTGGTCGCAGAGGCGCGGCCAGGCAGGGAGGGTGCGTGAGTGGGTAGACGACAGGGGCGGCCAGCGCATTCCAGCCCCGCCCGAGCCGAGTTTCCCGAGGCCACTTCAGGGAGTCTCCGTCCGCTGACCACTCGCTGCCAACGAGGCCACGACAGAAACAACGTAGAGCGCTTCAAGGAAGCAGCGGCGGCGGCCGTCATTCATAATCCGGCGGACCGGAAAGAGAGGGTCACGTCACTTCCTACCGTCGCACAATCAATACGTTCCCCAGTCTAGCCTCCTGCGGGAACCTTTGTTTTTCCGCTCTCGGAGGGGGCTGGTGGTGTTGGGAACCGGTTCGCCAGGCTACCGACAGCGGACGGAGCAGCGGGGCGGAGCGGTGAGTAGTGAGTGGTGACCAGCTGCCCGGCTCTCAGCCGACTCTCAAGGGCTTGAGACCTCCGCGAGGGGCGAGGTGGGAGAGTAGTTCTGTGGGGTCTTAGAGTTTTCTCGCTCCCTGTGGGGACACCTCGCAGTCTGCAGGCGGTCGAGTGCCCAGGCTGACCGCTGTTTCCTTACAATGAGGGTCGTGCTTCCTCGAAGAGTGTTGTGGGCTGGTGCGCGCGCACCGACGGCAAAGCCCCAGGGACTAGGTCCTTGGAACCCTGTCTCGGACCTTCCTTGGCAGGTTTTGGCGACTTCTCTGTACAGCTCCTTCTGTCTGGCTCTCACCTCTCCGGCTCACTTGTCAAAGACCTTGCCCTGTGCTAGGCCTTGGGTGTGTCACGACTTTGGTCAAAATATTGGCATTCTTGTTCTGAGCGCCTGTGGTCACTTTTTAGATTCTCTGTCACTTGATTGGTTTGGAATCAAGGTCTTTCCGCCTCACCTGTGTTTCCGGACGTGTGCCTAAGATATCAGTGTAACCTAGGGCCAAGAACTCGGTGAAGGAATAAAAAGGGCAGCATCTTTAAAGGGATGGGTTACAAGAGCTTGCAAAGATGAAAAGGCAAAGCTTTCTAGAGCCCTTCTGTGATGACAACCCTAATATTGCACTCTGTGTGAATAGGGTCAGTTTCCTGCATCTCGTTCACAATGAAGATCAACTTGGCACTTCTTTTAAGATCGGCGTGTTGAGTGGGAAATGGGATCTAGAGGAAAGCATATATTAATATGTGAATACCCAACTTAGTTTGGAGAAATCACAGAAGCCCTCAAAAGTGACATTTAAACGAAACCTAGTTCAATGACTTAACAAATAGTTGTGAGAGTCTGTTAAGTTCCCAGCACTAGATATATAACAGTGACTAAAACAAGTCCCTGCTTTCGTGGAGTTTACAGCCTAGTGAGATTAAAAAATTTAAACCAGAGGAAGGCTTGGCAAGAGAGTATTCCAGATAGGAACATTGTACAAGTGCCCAGTCTTGAAAGAGGTGTTTTTGTTTTGTATGGCCTTTTCCTTTTTGATGTTTTAGGGTTTGGGGGCAGGGCGAGGCAGTGGGGATGGCTCTGAGTTTCTTTTTTGTAGCTTTTTGTTAAGGGACTTTGGAAATGTTTAGAACTGTGTAGAAGCAGAAAAAAGATCATTACACTTTGATCTCTAATAATTCTATGGCCATTATATTGTGGTGCTTTGCAAAATAGCAAAATGGTAGGCAAAAAAGATAGGAAGAGAGCATAGCAATCAACTACAGTATTCTTGCTTGGAGAATCCCATGGACAGAGGAGCCTGATAGGCTACAGTCCATAGGTTCGCATAGAGTTGGCCACCACTGAAGCCACCTAGCACACAAACACACACAGGCGAAACAGACAGCTTCTCCCCTTAAAGTACTGAGAGTTTTATAGAGAATATAACAAATGTCCAAAAAAATAAAAAAGTGTGGTTCAAGGTAGAAAACTCCTGTACCATGAGAATGCACTTTTAGATATCCTTGGAGAGCAGGATTAGTAGTCCAGGGAGCAGAACAGAACACACTAGCTATGAGTAAAGTCCTCATGAGAAATAGTATTTGAACCAGGTCTTGATAGGATTTGGAAATTAAAAAATGGGAAAAATGCTTCTCAGACAGACAAATTGAGTAGAAGTAGCAAGCCCAGCTAATGACTCTGCCCTACTGAAGATCTAGGGATGAAGAATTAAAGTTTTTGTGCCAATTACTGAATCTTTTTAAATGATAGGCCAAGAAATTCAGCTTTATTTTAAAGGCAGTGAGTAGGTCGCCTTAATTTTCAAAGAAGAAAGAAAGAAAATGTGTTGCAGGAACACTAATATGGCAACTGTCTTGACGTCAAGGAGAATAACTAGATTATTGCAGTAGTACAAAAAGCAAGTGAAAACCCGAATTTGAGTAATAGCCTTGGAAATGAAAAACAGAAACAGATGTGAGAAATGTTGCAGACTCAGAATTCACAGGAAAGGCCTGCTGATTGTTCAGATATAAGGAATTGGGAAGGACTCATTGGAGAAGGAAATGGCAACCCACTCCAGTGTTCTTGCCTGGAGAATCCCAGGGATGGGGGAGCCTGGTGGGCTGCCATCTATGGGGTCGCACAGAGTCGGACATGACTGAAGCAACTTAGCAGCAGCAGCAGTGAGCAAAGGTTTGGGTCTCAGACCTGATTAATGGAGAGTGTATCGTTTATTGAAAGTGCAGGACAGGGAAATCTTGGGGGAAAATACTCATAATTGCAAATTCAGTCATAGCTAAACTTGAGATACCATTAGGGTAACCAGTTAGATATGTCTACTAAGCAGTTGGAAATGTGGGGTTTAAGCTTAATAGAAGTGGACTGGGAATAAACATATGAAATCATCTATCTACAGATGCTATTTGAAAACATGATATATAAAGATTACCAAATAGGAAACTGGTAGCAGAACTAAAGAAAATAGACGAGGACACAATTACTTGGGCAATACCAAGATCAATGGAGTTGAAAAGATGACCCACAGAAAGAAGAGCCTGAGATAGAAAAGGAAAACCAGAAAAGCTGAGTATTTCTCATGGAGAAGAAAGGTTTTTGAAAGAGACAGTGAGTTCTCTTGGCCAGCATTACTGAGTGACAGATTTACACCACAGTTGCTGACCTCTTTAGGACCATAGAAGAAAAAGAAATTTCTTTCACTATTCAGTGGTCCCTTCTTGTCCATGTGGGATATGTTCCAAGATCTCCAGTGGATGCCTGAAACCATGGATAGTACCACACCCTATATATACCATTTTTTTCCTATGTACATACCTGTGATAAAGTTTTATTAATAAATTAGGCACAGTAAGAGATTAACAACAACTGGTAATAAAATAGAACGATTATAACAGCATGCCATAATAAAAGTTATGTGAACGTAGTCTCTCCCTTCAGCTTCTTTAACTCTGCCTGAAATATGACAGTGGCTTCTTCATTGGCAGACATAGCCTCTCCAGTAATTTATATATTTTTCAGTCTAAACTCAAATCTATGTAACCGTGTCTTACTTTCAGTAAATAGCTGGTGTCAGTCATTTCAGGGGATCCCTTGCTGAAGTTTTTATAGATGCTCAATGCTTTCTGGCCCAATGCATTTCTGTCAGTTTGAACACATATTCTGTTCATGTCCACCCACAGATTCTTTTCCAATCTAACTAAGCACTATGCTCCATGGCTATAACTCTTGCAGCTTGAGGTACAATAGCAAAACTAGCTCAAATTTCTTTTTCTTTCTTCACAGTTTCACAGATAGAAGACTTGTTCTTACCATAGATTTTAGCAACCTCATTGTATGAGCATATAACTTTTTTCTTACTAAGTTGAAAACATCCACCTTTTCACTTAGAGGACGCACTTTGCAGCTTCTCTGGCATATCTGAATTGCATGCATTACTACTCTGGCTCTTTGGGGCCATTAAATAAATAATAATAAGGTAACATGAACACAAGCACTGCAGTACCCTGGCAGCCAATCTGATAACCAAGCTGGCTAGTGACTAACAGATGGGATTCACTGGACAAAGGGTTAATTCACGTCCCAAGCGGGATGGGCCAAGCTGGCGTGTGATTTCATCACACTACTCAAAATCCACATACAGAGGATTACTAACGTGCATTTGCCAGTAAGAAAGGAGAAGTAATGGAAACTGGAGAAAGCAATAGAAAATGGAGAGGGAAAGTAAGGTAGAAAGCAAAAGAATAAAGGATAAAACATATTATGATGAGTGTTTTATTTTAGGCCCAACTCCTGTTTTTTCTGTTGGATGGGGAACAGAAGTTGGGTCTAGAAGATGCTAATAAAGAGGAAGCAGAGGAAACAAGAAAGTAATTCAAAGTACAGGTGGATGGGAGTAAAGAAATTTTTAAAAGAAAGAAAAATTGACTTGGTGCCCTGAAGAGGCTCCTGGGTCAAAGTAGTAGAAGAGATTAATAGAGTGATGGAAGATTGTAGTTAAAAAGGAGAATTGACTGTAGTCAAAGAGAAGAGTTGCGAGTTCCAGTTTTCAATGGCTAAAGATGAAGCTCTTTGAGATTGAAGATCTAAATAAACCTAGCACAGGAAGTTGGAGAAGAACACAGTATAGATGCTAAAATTACTAGAGACAATGGCAAGGGGGAGAGGAAGAAGATGAACCTGGTACAAACGTTGTGTCCATTAGCAACAGTGAACATGCCGGTGTAGATTTCAAAAGACGATGTTGATCAGTGATGGTCAGGGGGTATTCTCCCTCAAACAGCAATATGGAGTAAGGTCTCTGTAGACCTCTGTTTGGTCTTTGAATAGAAACAACTCACTACTTGGGGAAGGCTATAAAACAGGTGATGTCTGTGTGCAAGAGGTGGGGGGATAGTCAAGGTAAAACAATAAAAGGAGTGCTTGAGAAAACTATGGAAAAATCTTGGGGAATATGTCGGTAATAAGTAGGGGCTAGAAGATGAGGGGAGCTAGCAATGAAATTAATGTGGGGGGGGAAGGACTGAGCTGAATGAGTGCAATGCACGCGTCCTTCATTGTCTGACTTCATTGTCCGACTGTTTGCAACCCCACGGAACATAGCCCGCTAGGCTCCTCTGTCCATGTGAACCTCCAGGCAAGAAAACTGGAGTGGGTTGCCATGCCCTCCTCCAGGGGATCTTCTCAACCCAGCGATCGAACCCTCATCTCTTATGTCTCCAGCATTGGCAGCAATTTCTTTACCACTGGTGCCACCTGGGAAGCCCTGAGCTAAATGATTACTGGAGGGATTTTCAAGGGAGAGGTAAGTTTGTACCTTAAAGTAACCACTATGTATATATAATAAGAAAAGGGAAACTGGAAATTGCTAGAAAGGCTAACCCATTGGTCTCCAAACTTTTCTCATCGTTTATTCCATGAGTAAAAAAGTAAGTACACTTCTTTATGTATGTTTCTAGCTACCAATTATATGGGCTTGGCACCCCACTCCAGTACTCTTGCCTGGAATATCCCATGGACGGTGGAGCCTGGTAGGCTACAGTCCATGGGGTCGCTAAGAGTCGTACACGACTGAGCAACTTCACTTTCACTTTTCCCTTTCATGCACTGAAGAAGGAAATGGCAACCCACTCCAGTGTCCTTGCCTGGAGAATCCCAGGGACGGGGGAGCCTGGTGGGCTGCCGTCTATGGGGTCGCACAGAGTTGAACATGACTGAAGCGACTTAGCAGCAGCATATGGGCTTCCTAAGTGGTGCTAGTAGTCAAGAATTCACCTGCCAGTGGAGGAGATGTAAAAGACGAGGTGCTGATTCTTGTTACCTAATCTATAATATAAACCTTTTTTTATCTGTGATTATAGAAATATATAACAGTAAATACTTTGCTTCTAATTTTCAGCATAGAAATTTGAAGTAATGGTTTTTCTAGTATATTAAAAGGATTCTTCTAAGTTTCAATCCTTTCAGCACCTCAAAATACAGATTGTTCTGGATAAGTAAACTACTATGCTCTTGCTATAAAAACTTAGGTCAGTAGAAAGTCTAGGCTTTGTTTCCTTGTGCACTCAGGAGGAGTGGCAACTTCACTCCTTTTCATTGTGGACATTTTAATGAGGAACTCTTTTCTCCTCAGAATGTTTGTGATGACCAACCTCATGAATAATTTTTTTAAAAAAATACACCTTTCTGTACCTATCATTGTATATGAGTAATGTATGTAATAATGCAGTCTTAAGAAGTAACAGAGGTTGCTTCTCAATTTTTATTAAATTATTACCCATACAACTGTTTGAGGTAGATTATTTTTCTTTTAATATTGAGCTTTAGACCCCTGCTCGTGGGTGATTGAGTAGAGCACAGAATTTGACAATAATTTTGTGGCCAGCAGATGGGTATCTTATATCTTCTTTAAAAAAAAAAAGCCATTTGGGGTGTGTGTATGTGTGTTTCCTATAAAAGCTGAAGAAGTATTGGGAGGAAGGTAGATAGGGAAGGAACAAACAAAATCCATTTTCAGGGTGGTCTTTCATATGCCAAGATTAAACCTACAGCAGGTTTTAATGGCTTTGTAAATCCCTGAAAATGAGAGATTACTGTGGAATTGCTGACAGATCCCTAACTCTAGCAGTACAAGTGTGTTGCATTATTACAGTATTAACCTCAAGAACAGAAGACAGTTTCAAGCTCAAGCATGTTGATCGAAGGATTGAATACGAAGTATACATTTTTATTTTAATAATTCCTTGCCTGGAGAAGTATTTTCAAAAGTGACACCAGAAATAAAACAACATAATAGCATTGGTATTAACTGAAAACAAAACTTTTTAATGTTTTAGAATTTCATAAGCCTTTGATGTATATCTTCACTATTTTTTAAGCTCCTTAGGGCACAGAGAATATCATAGGCTATATATATATGTGTGTATGTTTTGGCAGCATTTGTCAGAGACTTTGCTTTTTAAAAATAGGTTAATGCGTGAGATACCACAATCTAAATGTGATGCAATAAGATTATCATAAGTATATTTTCTGAGGCATTCAAGATTGAGGCTGAGGACTAAGGAGGCAAAAAAAGATAACTGAGGTTAAAATGTCAGCACTGACCTTTATAGCTTATTTATTGCTTAATGTATGCTCTAACTGTTGTCCTCCTGTGATACCCTTCCCCCAGTCTGTGTGTGTTTGTGGTGGGAGGGTGTATAAATAAGGTTCGGGAGAAGAAATTTTGATATACCGTAAACTTGACCTAAACACATCAAATTTCTCTGTTCTAAATTGTAAGTGTATTATTTGAAAATGGTATTAGGAAGAGGCTCTGTGGAGAGGAGGAGCTTATCTGAACACTCACACTTTAGGAGAAGAGAACTAGGTAATTCCAATTAGGGATAAGAAGGAAATTTATCTGTTACAACCTTTTAGACAGTTTGAATTTTGTATCAGGTACATAGTAATACTTATTGTAAACAGAACAAGACAGATACATTTTGACAGGTAATTGCCCATTGTCTGTAAATTACCTTCTCTGTTTTTTTCTTTTTCCTTCAGGTGTTTGGGATGGCTGCTGCAGTGAACTTGGAACTTGATCCCATTTTTTTGAAAGCACTAGGCTTCTTACATTCAAAGAGTAAGGATTCTGCTGAAAAGCTAAAAACACTACTTGATGAATCTTTGGCTCGGGGCATTGATTCAAGTTACCGTCCATCTCAAAAGGTATATAACTGAATTAGAGGCTTGGAGGGAGTTTTGTCAAGTCTTTAATGTTTAGACCATCTCAAAAGAGTCTCTCTGCCAGATAATCTTCCCTTGTGGCATGAAGAACTTTATAGCGTTCTTTTTTTTCCTCAAGTTTTCAGAGAACTATTCCACTATATAGAAAAGTTAGCTGAGAGTGGGGAATATTTTGTTCTACTCTTTTCTGTGTATAGAAACCCACGTATGTATTATAATTTTAGTTCTTTATGGTTAGAATTTTTTTAATCTGCTGAATGAAACCATAGCTTTTAATTATTCTCTAATGTTTTAGGAGCAAAAAAATAAAAGGACAGGGATTCTACAATGAATTGAATTTCGACAATGAAGTGAATTACATATACATAGGCTAATTTAAGGGAAAAAGGGGGTATGGATAAACTGTGAGAACTTTGTCACTCCCATTGCAAACAAGGTGGCCAAGCAGCTTTCTGTGAAAAGAATATACATTTTGGAACCAGAAAAATCTGTTTTAAATCCCAGCTTACCTCTTACTAGTGTGATGACAGATAACATATCTTGAACATTTACTGTGTCCTAGGTATTTTTCTCAGTGATATAAGTATAATTAATTTTAACTGTGATAATGATCCTTTGAGATAGGTATTATTTATTTTCATTTTACAATAAGGAAACTGAGGTACATAATAGCTTCATTTCACCCAGCATCTGTTTCTCTATTAGTAAAATAAGGATAATGAGAACTACCTTACAAAGTTATAAACATTAAAAGAAAGTACATTGGTCACCTAGTGTAGTGTCTATCTGGTATATAATAAGTTCTTAGTGAATGACAGCTCTTACTATATTCTTTAATACATACCTAAGCAAATAGATGGGGAAACAATGGAAACAGTGGCTGACTTTATTTTTCTGGGCTCCAAAATCACTGCAGATGGTGATCGCAGCCATGAAATTAAAAGATGCTTACTCCTTGGAAGGAAAGTCATGACCAACCTAGACAGCAAATTAAAAAGCAGAGACATCACTTTGTCAACAAAAGTCCGTCTAGTCAAGGCTATGGTTTTTCCAGTGGTCATGTATGGATGTGAGAGCTGGACTATAAAGAAAGCTGAGCACCTAAGAATTTATGTTTTTGAACTGTGGTGTTGGAGAAGACTCTTGAGAGTCCCTTGGACTGCAAGGAGATCCAACCAGTCCATCCTAAAGGAGATCAGTCCTGGTTGTTCATTGGAGGGACTGATGTTGAAGCTGAAAACTCCAGTACTTTGGCCACATGATCCGAAGAGCTGACTCACTTGAAAAGACATTGATGCTGGGAAAGCCTGAAGGCGGGAGGGAAAGGGGACGATAGAGGATGAGATGGTTGGATGGCATCTCCAATTCAATGGACATGGGTTTGGGTGGACTCTACGAGTTGGTGATGGACAGGGAGGCCTGGCGTGCTGCGATTCATGGGGTCGCAAAGAGTCGGACACGACTGAGCGACTGAACTGAACTGAAGACATTCTTTCAAATCTTTCTAAAACTCTAGCCTTGAAATTTTGAGTCACCCAGGTCTATGAACACCTAGATACCAAACTGATAAGGAGAAGACTGAACTACCTGACTAGCTCAGTCTAATCCAGAATCTCAAACTCAAGACAGGGCCGAGTCCCAGACTCAGTACCCAAGTAAGCAGTGATGTTTTCCTCCCAGCCTTCTTTCTTTCAAAATAAGCTCTAGTATTCTCAGACCTTTTTATTGCCCTTTGAATAGTAGAGCCATTGTGACTTCATTTATTTTACCATTCTCGTTCTGGAGGTTCAGTGAGCTCAAACCAACCAAATTAATAAAACTCAACAGAATATACTAAGAAATTTGTTCTGCTCTGAGTATTGATATTGTCCAAATAGGAAATTCCTATTATTACTAAAGAAGCAGTATTTTTCTAAAAATTTATTTACTTATTTTACTTTTGGCTGCACTGGGTCTTCACTGCTGCACTCAGGCTTTCTCTAAGTGTGGCAAGTAGGGGCTACTCTTCGTTGCTGTGCATCAGCTTCTCATTGCACTATCTTCTCTTGTTGTGGAGCATAGGCTCTAGGGCGCAGGGCTTCAGCAGTTGCAATGCATGAGCTCAGTAGTTGCAGCTCATGGGCTCTAGAGTGCAGGCTCAGTAGTTATGGCGCAAGGGCTTAGTTGCTCCATGGCATATGGGATCTTCCAGACCAGGGATTGAACCCATGTACCCTGTGTTGGCAGGCGGATTCATAATCACTGGACCACCAGGGAAGCCCCAAGAACCAGTATTTTCAGATTCTAAAACGGGAGGAAGTGCATTTGTTAAAGTACATGAGAAGTTGGTTGCAATTAAAATGTCTCCTGCCCTTACATTTTTAGCCATTAGAGAAATGTAAATTAAATCTACAATGATATACCTTACATATCTACTAAATGTCTAAAATTAAAAAGATCAGCCATACCAAGCATTGGTGAGGATTTGAAGGAGCTGGGACTCTCGGGTACTCCTGATGAAAATATAAAATGGTATACCACTTTGGAACATGGTTTGGCAGCTTCTTAAGAAGTTAAGCATGGGCCTACCATATACTCCAGACATTCCACTCCTAGACATTTATTCTAGAGAAATTGAAGTATGTGTCCATGTAAGGATTTGTACGTGAATGTTCATAAAATCTTTATTTGTAATAGCCCCAAACTGGAAACAATCCAATTGTCCGGCAGTAGGTAAATGAATAAACAAATCATGGTATATTTGTTCAGTAGAGTACTATTCAGCAACAAAAGGAGTGAACTTTTGTTACACTCAGTGACAGTCATGAATCTCAAAATAAATATACTGAGTGAAAAATCCAGAAGAAAAAGAGTATGTCCTGCATGATTCCACTAATGAAAATTTCTAGGAAATGCAACCTGTGTAGTTACAGAAGATGGATCAGTGGTTACCCGAGAATGGGTGGCTTAGTTTTCTAGGATGTCTACCTCTAACTGATTATAGAGGGCGACAGGGAAACTTGGCAAGATGATGAATATGTTCATTATATTAATTGTAGTGATGGTTCACAAATGTGAAACCATATAGTGAAACTTATTGAAGAAAAAGACAGAATATGTTGGCACATATGATGTCTTAATTTTTAACTGATAGTTGTTTAGATTTATGATCTGGTTTTTTTTTTTTTTTTAATAATATACTAGTCTGAATATTTCTTTATAGGTATCTTTTAATTTCATATACAGGATATGGAGCCACCCAAAATTTCAAGCACAAAAACTGTTTCTGTTAAGCAAGAGCCCAAAACATCATCTAGTCTTCCTTCTGGCAATAATAATGGCAAGGTCCTCACAACTGAGAAGGTAAAAAAGGAAGGTGAAAAGAGACCTGCTGATAAAGTAAGATTTTGCTTTACTCTAGTAAATCAATCAGTTGTTTTATGCTTACTTTTTGTATATAATAATTGGTAAAAGTACATAATAATCACTCAGTAAATATATTTTGGTTATTATGGATTTTTTTAAATTAAAATTTAGAAACATTTTAGAACCGTTTATTGAAATCATTGTCAACAAATATTTGAGCCCTAGAAGATATGCTAATTTCATGTGTAAGATTTAATCTATAACTCAAATATTCTAGATGGAACAGTTGTTGAAAAGAAGATATAAATCACTAGACATGAAATTTACAGAAAGACACATACATTAACAGGGTTACAGAAAACTCTTGGATTGTCTATTGTGAATGATTTCTGCACATAGTTAATTATTAGGATTTTAGAACCTAGTAAAAAAAAGCATTTAAAAAACTTTAGTAATACTTGCCCTCAAGGGGTTGTGTTTCCATACTTTTTCTAAGTACTGGCTCTTTATAACCTATATTATATTGTTCTCTTTATATTTTAAAGAAAGGAGCCAGAATTTGCTTTGAAACAAATATGGCAATGTCTTAAGCCTGAGTTACTGGTGGAAGTTCATTATTATTTCTTTTCAATATAAAATGTCATTAGTTCATAATTTAAAATATTTAAAAATAGCCTTAAAAATTTCCTTATTAGTGCTGTCTGTGGCTTCTCAATTCAAAGCATCCAGCGAGGGGTAGGAGGGCAGTGTAAGTAAATCCACTGAACTTCCATGATTCTTTAATGAATAAAAGAGTACAAAGATACAGATGCATGCTGAACTGTTCTGATTTGTTTCGTTTTACTGTGTTGGAGTCTTTTAACATACTGAGTACGAATTTATTATAAATCTTCTACAGGTCTTTAGTGTGTGCTTTTGTCCCTAACTGTGTGAAAGTATCTGTGGAGTGGGCTTGATCATTGCACGCTGTCTATCTTTTACATCTCTCAGTGATTTAAAGTTTATTTTAATGTGTTACTTTTTGATTGGGTGCTTTTTATAGATGAAATCAGACATCACTGAAGGAGTTGATGTCCCAAAGAAACCTAGATTGGAGAAACCAGAGACACGGTCCTCTCCCATCACTGTCCAAACCAGCAAGGATTTAGCCATGGCTGACCTTTCCAGCTTTGAGGAGACCAGCGCTGATGATTTTGCCATGGAGATGGGATTGGCCTGTGTTGTTTGTAGGTAAGTTGTACCTTGCCACATAGATACTCTTGTTTCTTTGTAAAGAACAAACAATTTAAAAAAGAAAAAAATAGACCAATTGTTGGGTGTTTTTTAAATCCTGTTTTAATTATTTGGAGGTGGATAGGAGATAAACTGCCCATGTGGCAATTTAATGTCTGATAAATTGTCAAAAATTTATATTACTGACAGGCATCTTTATAATCAGTTATGTTGTAATAACATTTTCTGCATTCTTGGCTTCTAGAGTAAAAGCGATTATTGGTTTAATTTTTAGTGAGACACTGTTTAGCAGACTAAATTATTTTCAGCTTTCTTTTTAAAAAGACTATGTTGCTTTTTTTTTCCTGAAGTGTTCATAGAATTTATAAAATAAACGGTTGTATACCATTTTCTAAAATAGCATTAAATCTTTTCCTAAGGATAAGGAAAATGAAGTTAAAGGATCATGTAGGTTATTCTGAGTATTTTTTTGAAACATGGATACATAATTATAAAAACAGATAATTCTGCTTAGTAGAAGATTCATCTTAAAAATCAGAATAATTAGATTTTAAATTCCTTGATACCAGGATCTCCGTCTTTAGTCATTAATGACTTTCATTGCCTAGCACAGTGGAAGAGATTGTCACCTTTCCTGCTATTTGCAGTCCTCTTGCCTGGAAAATCCCATGGATGGAGGAGCCTGGTGGGCTGCAGTCCATGGGGTCGCGAAGAGTCGAAGACGACTGAGCGACTTCACTTTCACTTTTCACTTTCATGCATTGGAGAAGGAAATGGCAACCCACTCCAGTGTCCTTGCCTAGAGAATCCCAGGGATGGGGGAGCCCAGTGGGCTGCCGTCTATGGGGTCGCACAGAGTCGGAAACGACTGAAGCGACTTAGCAGCAGCAGCAGCAGCTTCACAAAAATATTAAATTCTGGTGCATTGGGACTGAATACATAACTCTAAAATTTTGTGAACATTATAGAGCATCAGTTAATGTACTTCTGAATAGGATTTTTTTGTTAGAGCTTCAATGCTTTAACATATATTTGTTTATTTCAACCTTTATCTACTGTAAGGGTTATCATTTTCATATAAAGAAATAAATGGTAAAGTAATAGGGGGGAAAGAACTAGTAATTGTAATCCTCCGTAAGAAGACTTGTTATGATAGTCTGAGGCTGTTGCTGTTGCAATTTTTACTTTTTTGATACACTTATTAATACATTCTGTTTTGTTGATTAAGACGTTTATTTACTGAGCACCCCATGTCTGTGCAGTAATGTGCTAGGCCCTGTAGATAATTAGGTTCATTTTCTACCTTTAGGGCAACTCATGTATTAATGAAGAAGATAGAACAATATGTAGGCAACAAATATAAAGGAATTTAATAGAGGTACAAAGAAAATGTTATAAGATTGTTGGAGGATGAGCCAAGGTCTACTGCCTTCTGGGAAAAAGAAAAAAATTACAATGGAAAATCCTAAGAAGAAGAATATAGCCAAGTTTAGCCTAAGTCACCTTATACGTTCTTACTGGTTGAGCATAACCTTTAAAAGAAATGAATTGTTTGTGCAGCTTCACGTTGGGATTTGTTATTTTGCTGTTTGGCTTTTCTAAGGTCTTTACCGTCTTTGATACATCAAAGTTTAGCAGAAGAACCCTAGCGTGGCTTTAAATTGTTGCATTCAAATAAGTGTCATATCTAACGATATAATTTCTTAGGCAAATGACAGTGGCATCTGGTAACCAATTGGTAGAGTGTCAGGAGTGCCATAACCTCTACCACCAAGACTGCCATAAGCCCCCAGTGACGGACAAGGAGGTGACCGACCCCCGCCTTGTGTGGTATTGTGCCCGATGTACCAGACAGATGAAGAGAATGGTAGGAATTATGTTTCTCTATTTTAAACAGTCTCTGTCCATTTTTTTGTTAATATGTGGTTGTTAAGATACAAATCCAAACATTTATGCTACTGAAAGAAATCTTATAAACTGATTATTTTGTTGTTTGTTTATATAGTGTAAATGTGTGGTTTATGTGTCTATGCCTAAGTGGGCCAGACCATATATATGTATTTTTCTCTGCTCAGCTTTTAGCTTGTTCTAGTATAAATGAACAGAATTGGAGACCCACAAATTATGACTATTTCCTACTGCTGTGTCTGTGTATTTGTGTACATTTAAAAATACTACAAAGCACTATGGGAAGTCGTGAGATAGGAAGCCCTAGTCTATGATGAGTCTGGTAGGGAAATATTGGAAATGTCTATTCCTGAGTGAGCGCAAACCACCAAACTCACAAGCTGTGTGCAGAGCCATCTCTGTCTTTCCTTCTGTGTTTCTCTCTCTATTCCTTGTCTTTCCTTCTCATTGTCTTCAAGTGACCATTTAGCCTGTTTTCTCAAGTACTTTTTCAGTTCACTGCTCACAAACCTAACTGCCTTTAATGTCATACTGAAACATTTTCATTTGTTATATTGGATTTGTTTTCTAACTTGTATTCATTTAAAAGGTAGATGGATGAATGTTACCATTTTCCTTTTAGGGAAATCAAGTTGTTATTTACTTAGAGTCTTGTTTGCTTCCCCCATCCCCATTCCCCTACCTTTGATTAGGGACTCTTTTTTTTTAATTTATTTTTTACTGAAGTACAGTTGATTTATAATGTTAGTTACTGATGTACAGCAAAGTGATTCAGTATATTGAATATAGTCCCCTGTGTTATACGATAGGACCTTGTTGTTTATCCATCCTATACATAATAATTTTTGTCTGCTAATTCAAATTTCCAATCCATCCTTACCTCACCCTTCCCACCCCTTTGGCAATCACAATTCTATTCTCTATGGGTCTGTTTCTGTTTTATAAATAAGTTCATTTGTGTCATATTTTAGATTCCACATATAATGATATCATACGATATTTGTCATTCTGTGTCTTATTTGCTTCTCTTACTATGGTAATCTCTAGGTCCATCCACATTGCTGCAAATGGCATTATTTTGTTCTTTTTTATGGCTGACTAATAGTCTGCTGTATATGTCTATACTATATCTTTGGGACTTCCCTGGTAGCTACCAGGGAAGGGAACGGCTACCCACTCCAGTATTCTGGCCTGGAGAATTCCATAGACTGATCCATTCCTTTGCTGATGGACGTGTAGGTTGCTTCCATGTGTTGGTTATTGTAAATGGTGCTGCTGTGAATATAGAAGTGTCTGTATTTTTTTGAATTATAGCTTTCTCAAGAAGATTAAGGACTTTTGATAGAAGAGTTCTCATATTGTTAACCAAGTGAATTTCTACATAAATTTTTCTGACCAAATATATCTTTTTAAAGTCAGAAGTACATAGTTAAATAAAAAGAAAAAGAAAAATCAAGATATCTACTTTTTAATCATTTAAGTCAGAAATAGATTATGTTTTTATTCCTATGAAAAGTAGTAAAATTTCAGTAGTATTTATACTTGCTGTTTGTAACAAGAAGTTTCTGTGACATGGTATAGATTTTTTCTGCTCTGTCTGATTTTTATTTAGTTTATTACTTAAACTACCCTCCAGGACTTCAACCCAAGTAATCATGGGTGAGCAGAATAGTACGTTCCAGCACTTCGGCACAAGTAGTCACTGAGAATTGCTAGTCAAAATAAATAACTTGTGATAGTGATCTTTCTTTAACATAGCTTCAAAGTTTATTATTATTTTATTATAAGTCTCTTAACAAAGTAAGCACTGTTCTCTCCTAAGTTTTTCCTCCCTTATATTTTGTGAGTTAACTCATACCAAATCTATATTTATAGTTCTTACCCTCTTTCTGAAATGAATTTTTGGCAGATGACCAGATATCCTACAGTTACTTCAAGTGCAATATTTTTTAAATTAAAATTGTTTTCTTCTCCACTCACTTTTTCCTCATTTGCCTGAACTGATAACATTATCCTTGATGCCCCTCTTAAATCCACATCCCTTTGTTTACCAAACTTGTTAATTCTACCTCATACATATTTCACAGATCTGCTCATTTCACTTTTATTTCCCTGTTCCACACATAGCTCATTTCTTGCTGTTGCATTAGCTCCTTGATTCCCTTCAGTCCACTTTACACACTATAATTAGAATATTCTTCTACAATAATTATCTAACTTTATCTGTTTAAGTGTGCCCAGTGGCTTTCAATTACCTATATAATGAAGTTATCCTTGTTAGGGTGGATTATGGACCTTCTCTCTTTGACCCAGCTCTACCTTTGTATCCTTCTCTTCCACCACTTCACCATATGTACCACATACTGTGGCCACAGGAGACCAAATGGTTCGTTCCCTGAGTATGTGGTGAACTTTTGTGTTCCCACATGTCCTGTTTCTCAGCATCTCCTCATCCTGATACATTTTATTCTTTATCAACTTTGCAAATTAAATGCCTAATTAATATGTATTAAGAGCAAGTCTCATTCACTCACAGAACACCAGAGCAGAGCTCAGGACTGGACACATCCCACATTCTGTTGTTTCATTTTAAGATACATAAAAATAGAGAAATATAGATTTGGGCCAGAAATCAGCAGTCAGTAAGTTCAGTCTGTATGTCCAAGGGTCAGGTGCTGAATGACTAATGTCAGAGCATGATTAAATACACCAAGAGTGGACCTGGAGAAATACCAAAAGACGTGATCTGAAGTGAATCTGAAGATCGGGATCCAGTAAACACAAGCTTTAGTGAGAGAAAGGGGTTTGGAAATGGAAGGGATGCTAAACTGAATTGCTTTCAGTGAGGTTCTCATGTGTGCATTGGTTATTGCTCCAAGGTATCTCAAAGATACCTTAAAAAGCATAGTATATCCTCTTTCTCCTTGCACTAATTTATTCAACTATGGCAGGTTCTACAGTACAGGAAGATGGGAAGAGAGAGATAAGAATGGTGTGATAGTGGACGGCAGGGTCCAGAGCTATTCTTTAGTTCTGTAATTTTCTTTCTACCAGGCAATGGGATTTTCCCCAGCACTCCTGACTTACTGCAGTGGTTCTCAGTCTAAGGTGGTAACACATTCCTACTCAGCAATAACAGAAGTACATGGTATTTTTGATTGTTACCATACTGGCCATATTGCCTTGAGTGGTGAATGTCATACATTCTACACTATGTGAGTCAGTCACCCAACAAAAAATTATAGTGCCTTTGTTGAGCAATACTGAATCAGTGATAATACCCTAGTTCTCTAAACTAGTACTACCAGCAAAAAGGAGAGGGTTTTGGGTATTTTTTTAGGTTCTAAGATGGCTAGGTGAAATAGCCAGGAAGCAGAAGATCCAAACATGATCTCCTAGGCAGAGGTTCTTTCTGAGCTTCACAGTAATGAATCTTCATCTGCTAAAGCATACAAGTTAGGTCAGTCTTCAGAGTCTAACCTCATCTACTGATGTGGGTGGAGGAAAAGTGTAAGATTAGAATACCATGTACTTCTGATACTCTGAAGGCTGCATTTTCATAACATGGTTTGCAATACAAGGTAAGATAATCTTTCTTGGTAGTAAGAGATATTTTACCATAGATATCTTCCAGCATCCTTTATAATATTCTTGATCTGAGTGTTGCTTTAAAAGTGATGTCTGAAAGTAGGTATACTTTCATGTGGAAAATATGTAATATAAAAAATGGGATGAACTGAGACTTAAGGGTGAAAATATATTATATGGCAAACCATAGCACAAGAAAGTCTAAACAAAGATAAAACAGCTACATTCAAATTTCCAGAAATGGGAACACATCATTAATAAAGTTTTTGGTATATTCTTGTGTGACCTTTTTAGGATTGTCAAAAACAGTGGGATGGCTGAGAGCACCATTACTCATCTAGTAGAGAAGGGTTCTTCTGGATTCAGTAAGAAAACTTTGTTTTCTTACCATTTGTAAATAATGATGATGAATAAGTAGTAACTGTTATTATCTGCACTTACCATGTACCAGGCACTATATAAACTCTTACATAATCATAGTTCATTCTCATAACCCACCTTTAGAACAGAAGATTTTATCCACATTTTGCAGATGAAAAATGAGACTTCTGGAAATTTACATATTTTACCTGAGGTAACATAGATAAGGAAGTAGTTGAGCTGGGCTTTAATTTTAGTTCTATTTGATTCCAAAAACTGTCCTCTTGAACACTGCACTGTACCGTTTATGTAGTTAATATTATCTAGCTGGAAAACACTAGAGAATAAACTGAAAAATGATTCATGTACAAGAGAATTTAGTAAAGTACCTAATATAAGGAAAAAGATCAACTGTTGGTCAAAATAAAACTGAAAATGCTTATATGTTTTTTTCTTTTTCTTTTTAATGATTTTGGTCTGTTTTGTTAAAATATTTAATTAACTCCAGTCTGCATGATTTTTAAAACTTCATGTTATCTTTACTGTTTAGAAACTAATAAAATCTATAAAGTCATTAATTGATATGATAAAAATAATTTGTCTGAGAGTCTATGTTTTCGATGTCATCACAGTGTTATATTTTTTTAATGTTAAGTGTTTATCTGTATTCCAGTTCATTGAGGAGTCCTGTGGTAGATTTTATTGTCTTTTTGTACATTTAAGTAAGATTTTTTTTAGCTAATTTAATCTTAACACTGATTTTTGCAGGCTCAGAAAACTCAGAAACCACCACAGAAACCCGCCCCCACAGTTGTTTCTGTAGCTCCAGCTGTTAAAGACCCATTGGTTAAGAAACCAGAAACTAAACTCAAACCAGAGACAACTTTTCTAGCATTTAAGAGATCAGAAGTCAAGGTATAGTACATTCTATTTTTATCTAAGATTGGATTTAAATTTAGTTGACTTAGTAATAGTTACTTGAAAAAATTAATCAGGAACTTTGTAGACTAAATGGCCATATGTTGGAAATTAAGACTGTATTACTGTTAACGTTGGCTTCCCTGCTGGCTCAGTGGTAAAGAATCCACCTGCCAGTGAAGAGACATGGGTTCAATCCCTGGGTCTGGAAGATCCCCTGAAGAAGGAAGTGGCAACCCATTCCAGTATTCTTACCTGGGAAATCCCATGGACAGAGGAGCCTTACGGGCTGTGGCCATGGGGTCACAAAAGAGTTGGACATGACTTAGTGACTAAACAAAGACAACAAACTGTTAACATTAAGTAGAAAGAATATTTATGTAATTCTTATCTTGAATTCTGCTATTTCTCTTTTTATCGTGGTTAGGAACTATTTGTGAGCCTTCTAAGATAACATTCTTTATCATTCCTATGTAGTCAGCCAATATTCTGCAATCAGGAATTTGGTTTCAGTTCTAAATGCCTTTGTCCCAGTAGCAGTAGTTTTGCTCCTCACATCACTTGTGAGCTTTTTTCTCCCTACTCATTGGCTATTGAAGAAGTTTTCTTGCTTTCTTATATTTTTTTCTATTATCGTGAATTTTCCCATGAAGTGGCTCTCTCTTATACTAAGGGGCCAGATTATCTAGTGAGAGTATCACCCTTCTCATTCCTTGGTCTTCATCCTTGACATCATGCTACATTATTATTATCATCCTGGCATTTTGATATCATAGGATAAAATATTTTTCTAATCTAATAACAAAAAGAATTCTTTTATTGAGTTACACATTCTGATTTTAAGCAGAATGCTAAAGATGGAAGAAAAAATGTTAGCTCCAGATTCTCAAAGGTTACCCCTAGAAAATTCTAAAGATATTGCCTTGTCCAATTGGCTATTGGTAGTGAAAATCAAGAATATAAATATAACGTACTCGTGAGAAAGGTACTGATAATTTTATTTGCAGATCATTTTTAATTTAATTTACCAAGGAAGAGTTGCTATCCAAGGGATAGCCCTTATTGGTTTGTCATATAGAAAGTTGGTGAGCTAGAGTAGAAGTAAGAATAATTTATTGAAAATAATTAGAGTTGCTATATTCTATACTTCAATTACTTTCAGATAGATTTTTTATACTAACCTATTACTACTAAGGCTTATTTTTAGGAAACTCAATATGAAATTATTTTGCAGCAAATAAATTAAGGCCTTGGCTGTCATGTTTGTTCTGATTAAGAGGCTCTGATATTTTTATGATAAAATAGAATAAATGTTTACTATGAAATTCAGTAAATTGAAAAGCAGTACCAGTAACTACAAACCATTAAAATAAAATGTCATATATACAGAACTTGCTTTGTGCTTCATAAGTGTTGGTCTTTTTGATTACTTCAGATGGGTTTCCTTTTGTGAAGTTTGTTGAAAGATCGTTTAGCCAAATGGCAGGCAGTTTTATATTTACTAGAAAGAAAAGGAAAAAATTACATCTTTTATAACTGAAAATTATGTTTATTGCACCTGTGTCCTTTTGTTACCTTGGCTAACTTTTTCTCATTAAATATATGCATTTCTCTAGGAATTTGCAATTTATGTAAAGTTTATCTTCTTTGCATAACCTTATGAGATAGTCATTATATGATGTAACTGTAAAAAATCCTATCATTTTTCACAGTATGTGAACAATAATCTGGACCTTCCTCTTATAAAGACCTCAGAGCACTCTATTTTCAGTATTTTTCTCATTGGTTTATAATGTTTAGTGCAGACAACATTGAAGACTACTTTGTAAGAACTAAAAACGTTTTTATCAACTCATTCGGAGTTCAGTTCTAAAATATAATGGTGTATTTTAAGCATGATAACTAGCATATTAAGCAAGATGCTATTTGTAAGACTTTTATCTTTTACATATTTAACCCTTTTGTGACCCATGAAAATAAGATAGAAAAATTCAGGTCACAATCAATTTGAACAAAGTGCATTTTCCCCTAGATGTTAATGTGAAAAAAAATTGGTTTTGTATGAAAAAGAACAGTATTTATGTAGTGACATTGGTACTCTGTTAGCTTTTGACTGTCCAAGGAAGTTAATTAGAGAAATTTAATATGTTACACCTTTAAGGAATAAATCTGGCAGTGAGTCAGGCATACCCAAAATGTCACTATACAGCTTATTGAGACAGTTTCTAAAAAAGTTGATAAAAAATCCTTTATATAGAAACAGGGATCTCTTTGTGATAGTTTCAGTGGAAACATGGACAAATCGGGAAAATAAAGTTATGAAACCTTTTTAGTATATCACCAGTTGTACAATTTCATGTAGTTAATGAAGTGTACCTGTATATATGCAGGTATTTGCTCAAAATTTAGGGGGAATTTTTTTTTTAAATAGATTCATAATCTCATCTCAGACATCTACTAAGTATCCTGGGCATAAGCATTTTTGTCCGTTAAGAGTGGATTCTATTTTTGAATTGATCCACAAGTCATTTGGAGCAAGGTCTAAAGAATTAGATGTTTTACTAAGCTAAATAATAACCTTTTTGCATGAAAAACAACTTAAAGCATTAAATCTGATTTTCTGATATGGCTTGTGACTGAATCTAGAAGCAGTCCTCAAAAAGGAAATTTTTTTCTGAAATGATGAGAATAAGAATATGACATCCCATAATTCCTGCTTTGGAAATGGTAGCACCGTTAGCTATGGATAGGTTTTGTTCTATGTGTTTTGTCATATCAGTTTATCAGAACTTAATTTTGATGATTTAAATTTCCAAGATCATTATTTTTGGATAAAAATTCTTAACCATTAAACTTCTTATGTATTTAAGAATATTAGGTATTAATTATACTTGGCTCTAATATTTATCTTATATTTTTTAGGCATCCACGGTTGTTTCAGGAAATTCTTCTAGCACCAATGTTTCCTCTTCAGCAACTAGTGGCCTAACTGGATGGGCAGCTTTTGCAGCCAAAACTACTTCTGCCGGTCCATCAACAGCAAAATTGAGTTCAGCAGCCCAAAACAATAGCGGGAAACCTGCTACCTCTTCTGCTAACCAGAAGCCCGTGGGTTTGACTGGTCTGGCAACAACATCCAAAGGGGGAATAGGTTCCAAAATAGGTTCCAGTAACAGCACTTCACCCACCGTACCATTGAAACCACCTCCACCTCTCACTCTAGGCAAAACTGGCCTTAGTCGCTCAGTTAGTTGTGACAATGTTAGCAAAGTAGGTCTTCCCAGTCCAAGTAGTTTGGTTCCAGGAAGCAGCAGCCAACTCAGTGGGAATGGAAATAGTGGGTCATCAGGGCCTAGTGGAAGTACTACAAACAAAACCACTTCCGAATCGAGCAGCTCTCCATCGGCATCCCTTAAAGGTCCAACTTCACAAGAATCACAGCTCAATGCCATGAAGCGATTACAGATGGTCAAGAAGAAGGCTGCCCAAAAGAAACTCAAGAAGTAATGTGGCCAAGTAGGTTTTTATATCATATTAACCTAAAGATTAAAATCTTTTAAGATATAAACTGTAATATACTATAATTTAATAAAAATCTTCATAATGAAATTTCTATTATTTCTTACCTTAAAATGCTAAATAGTATCTAGTGAAACTTGGAAATGTTTATCTTAAATCTGTTTCAACGTTTTTATTTTGACAGTTTTCATAGTGTGTAAAAACAATGATTAGAATGACTAGTTCTTAATGAAAACTTCTGAAATCCCAGAAGACTGGTGCATCTGCAGATTTTAAAAAAAAAAAAGCATCTTCTAACAAAGTCCCAATAATTGATCTTGCTGAATAGGTGCCTTACAAGAAGACAAGGTTAGCCCAATAATAAAGATTTCTACTCCTTGCCCACCATAGTCTGAATGTTCAGTGTCAGTCCCAGGCTCATTTCAATGGATTCTCCCTCTCCCCCCAAATATTTCAACTTCTTCTTTTCAAAATTAATTTTTCATGGTCTTGTGTTATGCTTTTATCTTTTTATCACCTCATATCAATTATTTAGGCATTTATCTCTTCCAATAGATTGTGAACCCCCATGCCCTTTCAATGCAATACTTTCCTCATATTTCTCTCAGAAATTGTGAAGGATCTGAGTTGTTACCTTATTTGCAAGCTAGCAAATTATCCTGCTATTGCTTTACACACATATTCTGACAGAAGACCTAAGGCTTTCTGGATCAGAGAGATGGTTCATTGTTCTCAGCAAAATGTAGCAGTCATTTTATACTTTGTGAATACCTTATTTCATTCAGAAACTAGACGTCCAGCAAATTCATACATTGACTAAACTGAGCAGCCTGTTCTTGAGCTTTGAGATATGCTACTAAAACTATAAACTTATAAACTCAAACCCTTGCCCATAATTCCTATATTTTTCTCACATTATTCTAAAATATATTGGTAAATGATTTCTGTGAAGTTAAAACATTTTAAAGTAAACTTGGCCTTTTTTAAGGAAAGACATTTTAAACTGCTTTGTTAAATAATGGCACTGAATTCATGGTAAGTTACAACTCAAATTTGAAATAATCCTTACTTACACAGTGCAGTCAACATCTATTTACATGCTTAAAATCTGCCTGCAGATGTCTTTGTGTTGAGAAACTCAGGTTTCTGTTGATTAAATATCAATTTGGCATCAACTCCAAGTCCCCTTTAGTGTCAAAAGACCAAAAAAATATGTATATTCATCATTATTTGTTTATATAGTTCAGGGTCATTTTGGACTAAACTGGATAAAATGAAATGACACAAGCTCAGTTCAACAACTGTAACAGTTAATATAACCTCAGTACCTACAAGAAATTAAAGCAATAATGCAAACAGTTGCATATTGGTAATTGAAATGAAAAATTTTATCCAGTCATAGTCAAAAACATCTGCTGGGTAGAGTTGAAAAAAAGCATTTTACTTTCTATAGTATTTCAGAGAGAACTTTAGAAAACTTGTTTCAGTTCATTTCAGTTCAGTCGCACAGTCGTGTCCTACTCTTTGCGACCCCATGAACTGTAGCATGCCAGGCCTCCCTGTCCATCACCAACTCCCGGAGTTTACCCAAACCGATGTCCATCGAGTCGGTGATGCCATTCAGCCATCTCATCCTCTGTTGTCCCCTTCTCCTCCTGCCCCCAATCCTTCCCAGCATCAGGGTCTTTTCCAATGAGTCAACTCTTCGCATGAGGTGGCCAAAGTATTGGAATTTCAGCTTCAACATCAGTCCTTCCAATGAACACCCAGGACTGATCTCCTTTAGGATGGACTGGTTGGATCTTCTTGCAGTCCAAGGGACTCTCAAGAGTCTTCTCCAACACCACAGTTCAAAAGCATCAATTCTTCAGCCCTCAGCTTTCTTCACCATCCAACTCTCACATCCATACATGACTACTGGAAAAACCATAGCCTTGACTAGATGAACCTCTGTTGGCAAAGTAATGTCTTTGCTTTTCAATATGCTATCTAGGTTGGTCATAACCTTCCTTCCAAGGAGTAAGCATCTTTTAATTTCATGGCTGCAGTCACCATCAGGGGTGATCCTGGAGCCCCCAAAAATAAAGTCTGACACTGTTTCCACTGTTTCCCCATCTATTTCTCATGAAGTGATGGAACAGGATATCATGATCTTAGTTTTCTGAACGTTGAGCTTTAAGCCAACTTTTTCACTCTTCTCTTTCACTTTCATCAAGAGACTCTTTAGTTCTTTGCTTTCTGCCATAAGAGTGGTGTCATCTGCATATCTGAAGTTATTAATATTTCTCCTGGCAATCTTGATTCCAGCTTGTGTTTCTTCCAGCCCAGCGTTTCTCATGATGCACTCTGCATATAAGTTAAATAAGCAGGGTGACGATATACAGCCTTAACGTACTCCTTTTCCTATTAATTTAACTTTTATTGAGCATGGTTCTTTCATAGATTGTACGTGTGTGTAAATATATATTTAGAATCTTGACATATGTGTAGGATACATACATCTAGTAGTGTATAACCAAACTAAGTTTGGTATTTCATAGAGGTATATTTGGTATTAGAGTTTATCCTCAAGTAGCTCTTAGGACCTTGATTTTTCCATATCATTAAGTGAACTTTATAACTGAGCATGTGATGAATGTAGCCAGCTTTGTATTAAGAGTATTTATTGTTTGTTTTATTTTGTTATGTGTCGTTTGTTTTTGCAACAGAATTTTAAGTTGTGTGAGGGCAGGGATTTTGTGTGTCTTGCACATCATGGTGTTCCCACTGCAGCTGTTAGCTCAGTGAAAGAATAGACAGATACATAGTTGAGCCAAAAAGCGAGCTTTTAGGATTGTAAGTTCAAATCCCGTTTTAGTAGAAATTTAGCCAGTATCACTTTACTGTTTTGCATATTGTGCTTTTCTGTTAAGATTATTTAATCAGAGATTTTAGCAACTTAAAACTCTAAAAGGACACTGGCTTAAAGTCAGAAGACCTATTTTTGAATCCCAGTCTCTCCATGTGTTAGCTATGTGATCTCAGTTTCCTCCTCTATAAAACATAACTGGTAATGAATGAGATAAAATGGAAGGCCTCTAATATTCAAAGGTTAGGTGATTCTGACTCTTAACAAGGATGTGGTAGTACTGTTTATTAGTAGCAGATTATAAACTATGGTGACCATAGGCTGTATAGGAAATACATCATTTTACAGAAATACATTTGGCGCAATAATTATAAAAATTATAAGCAAGTAGAAAAAGCCATACGTTTATATGCTGTAATATTATTTCTTTAAGAGAAGCTGTATTTAATTTACTAAGAATACCTTCACGAGATTTTTGAACAAGAACATCTTGTTCTGGCATATACTAAAATGTGACTTATTTTCCTGAGAAATTAAAGCAAGTTTTGTCTGTATCTAGAGTGTAATATTGTGAGCACAGTTATTGGCTCACAGAGACTCAGCTTGAATTCCTGGAGTAAAGATTTTTATATTGGAATGATTTTGTAGGTCACAGAGAATTTAATGACTAACTTTTTATATATACTATTTAGTATATATATGAGAGGTAATTGAAAAAAATAGACTTTAAAAATAGTAGCATTCTATAAATAGTAGGATATCTCTATAAAGCATATAAAATCTAGTGTCCTTCCAGTCAGTGAAATTTAATTCCTTCCTCATTACTACAATGTAAATGTACATTGTCTTAATTTAGCTTAAATGTGAGGTTTCTCAGTGTATTCAAGTATTGAATAGTGTACTGAGTACCTTAAGAAGCCATATAGTTACGACAAATAGTATCTAAATAAAGTGGTTTTGCCATCTTAGGATATAAAGATTTTCTCTGTTTATTCACAGTAACTTTGAGAGGTTTTTACAATTGACAGAAGTCAAAGAAGTTGATGGAAAAATGAAGAGTTTTTAATTCCATGTTTACTAAACATTTGTAAATCATCTAAATATTCATCACAAATAGTGACAGGCACTTAATAGCCATTTCTAAAAGTCCAAGTTATATTTTAGGGAAGATATGGAATATACCAGTACTTAAAACAGTTCATGCAGTGCTGCATTTATATGACTAACAATGTGCATTACATCTCTTCTGCACAATTCTTCCTTCATAGAAATGTTTTATTAATAAATACTAAGACCAGATTTTTTCTAAAATACAAGAAATGTTCAAATAGTGGCTTTGTGACTCTTTCACATGATTTAAGCACCCATGGTAACTTTGTATTACTAGAGTTTAAAAAATCATTTCTAAACTTTATTAGGTATCTAATTTAAGGCATCTATATTTAAAAATAAATACTAAAGTGTATACGTACACCTGTTTATTTGTTTCATAAAGAAAAACAGCCACAAAAATTTCCCCTTCATTCTTAGTAAAAATGCCTGTTTCAGAGAATTGTCCACTATATAATAACATTTAATTTTAAAGACATAAAGAAAGAATAGATTACATTAGCATTCCTTGCCTTAACTGCAGTAATGTCACCAACAGTTCTATCTTTTTAAACTTCTTGAAAACTTATACACATCTGAGATTTTATTTCCCTTAGACCCAACAAAATATGCCTGACTTCAAAATTACAATTACTTGATTTTAAATAATATACTTTAAAAATTTATATATTGTATAGTTAAAAAAAAAAAGCCTAAATAGCATATGAAATGTAGGTTGTATTTTTAAAATAGCAACAACATTGCTTTATAGTAATGCAGATTTGCCACAATAGTGGGGGACTGCAGAAGATGGCTTCACTATAAGTCTTGCTCAGTTACTAACTGCAGCTGTGATTTCAGTGGTGTGGTTTCTTCTAAGGTCAGACAGGAAGCATCAGTCTTATGACTACACAGGTAGACAGAACTTCTCCTATACATCTAGTCACTTATTTCAGCCAGAAAACCAGATATGTGTTATTTATATAATTCTTCATTTCAGGGAGGAGTATTTAGGTCACAGCTAATTTAAATTATATAAAAATTCCCCACTAGTTGTTGGTATATTCATGGTTGCCACAAGTTACAAGTTTGGATTTCTTTTTGCTTTACCCTGAGCAAACTGGAATTTACTTATGTTTCACTATTGAATACAAAGGACAAAAAGTTGCTGTATATCCAGTCTTCTTTTGGTACCCAGATCAAAACAAACAAAAAAGACTTTCTGCAGAAACAACTTATAAATAGAACCTGATAAACCTTGTTTAAGAATTTTAGAAACACAAAATATAGATTTTTCTGTCATGTAATGTCTTCTCATGAATTTCTGTGGTAGTACATGTCCTGTGTATGTTAAGTCAACAGCTCTCTGAAAGAACGAAGCATTCTTCATTCTTCATTTTTTTGTATTCCTCAGTAGTATATGTAACAATATGTATTATTGAGATCAAATCTTTGAGAGTAATTTTAACTTTAAAGTTGTAAAATTTAATATATTAACACATTTTATATGGACAATGAAAATCTACCTTAGTTTGTTTTTTAAAAGAAACCACATAGTCAAATTTAATCTTTTTCTGTTCCAAAGAAACATCTCTAGTTCAATAAAATATCTTGGGACAAAATATGCCTGAAATCTTAGAGGAGAGTTCTGAGCTATTCCTAAATGAAAGTTCAGTGTCCCAGGACATTGTGTTACAGCAAATGCTATCCTTAATGCCTGCCTTGTCTTAAGTACAAATCAGCAACTAAAAATATTTACATCTTGGCTCAGAACATGGAACACACATTCCTCATTCATCATCTACATGTTTGAGTGATCCAAAAACATTTCTCATTAAAGTATTGTTAGTGATCATGTAGGATAGTTTTTTAACAATTTCATTTTCAACAACGTTTAAGCAAAAAATAAAAATAATGAACTTAGGTACTTCTATTCTCTAAGCTAATCATGGAAGTTCCAATAGCCTTTGATTTTGAAAAACTTCTCAATACTTAAGTATGGACCTAAGAGGAAAATAGTCCTCATCAGTATTGATTATTTTTATCACTATGTTCTTTGCTGATAGTAAATATATACCATGTAGTGTTTAGGGGTATGGACCTCATAACTAGATCTAGGTTTGAATTTCAGCCCTACTCTTACTAGCAATGTAACTTGAGCTAAATAAATTACTTCATCTATTTAGGCCACAGTTTCCTCATAGTGTTTTGAGTATCAAATAACTTACCACATATAAAGCATTTATAATAATGTCTGGCATTCAGTAAATTTTAGACATTACCATTATGTTATTCAGGGTTTTTTTTAATTCAAAACTTCCATTAAAGAGAGAGTCCACATCAGGCTTCTAGTTGACTGTTAATTAAGTAATCGATTTCTGTTCTTACATCTTTTTAGTACACTCCCTGGTTCATGCATATATATGTATAATCTGTACCACATAGTACACATGTGTGTAAACCATGTAATGTTATGGTATATATGTGTGTGTAGGTATATACATGCATGCATGTTCAAAAGAGAAAAATACAAAAAAACATTTAAGGAAAAATGTATAATACAGAAAAATAAAATACAGCAAATTAAAAAAACTTTATCCTTAGATCCAGCCTTTCATGGTGATAAAGAATACATTTACCCTTTCAGAAGATCACTTTTAAGGAGTTGATAGTTGGAGCTTTGGCTGTTTCTTTTGCCGTTCTGTTTGTTTAGTGTTTCCTTCAACATGCATTCCTTATAGTACATTTTGAAATAATCTTGTTTGGAAGCATAGTCTTCCTTAAAATCTGAAATGGTGTCAGTTCTTGTATTAATAGTTTGAAGGTTTCTTGATTTCTAGGCCAACATTTTGTAATGGCAGTTTCATGAGGTAGTCAGTCAACAACTTGCCAGAAAATGAAAGTCAAAGGCTTATTTTCTTAAGCGTAAGTCATCTTCCCAAGGTAGTTAGCTGGAACATAGCCTTTCTGTCCTTGAACTTCAGCTAACCACCACTCTTTATTACCACTTAGGTCACAAAACCTAAGTATATGAACTCTTTGGTATTCCTGAAGGCTAAGTTCATGGTCACTCCGTGCTTGAAAGGCATGAACTGCATAGAAAATCTAGACAAAGAAGCAAATGATATTATTAGAAGTAGAACCTAAAAATTTAGACAAACATAATAAAGACTTCCAAGATTTAGAAGTTTCCTAAAGTTACATTTCCCCAACTCCTTTGTTGGATTTATTTTGCCAAAGTATGGTCCAAAATGAAAACAGTGAAATTGCCATTCTTATTGTTCAGTTGGAAGGAGTCTAAATTATTCATTCTTGAAGGCAATTTGGCACTTTTTATTAAATCTTTTTAATGTTAGCTTTTTTTGATTCAGTAATAGCTAAAAGAGTCTCTTCTACAGAAATAGAAACACTGGAAGAGATTATTGCATAATAATGTTAATGTAATACCCACTTACTTATAAGGTGAAATGTGGGAGGGAGGTGGAATAACATTAAAGGTTCAGTAAACAATAGTTAAATTCTAGATGCTTACACTAAGGAAATTTGTAGTCACAAAAAGACTGTTTTCTGAGACAACACAGGAAAATGCTTATGATAAAATACTCAGTCAAAAAGAAACCAGATGTACAATATAAGTCTAATAGTGTTAGATGGTTTTCTTTGAATAGTGTAATTATTAGAAGTAGAACCTAAAATTTTAGACAAACATAATAAAGATTTCCAAGATTTAGAAGTATTACTAAAGTTTTCTTATTTGTTTTTGTTTTCTTATTTTATAAACTTTTATAATGACAAAGTATTAAATTTATAATTTTAAATTATTTGAGTGACCAGAATTTTTCTTTAACCTTAAAAGAAAACTTCATAATTATTAGATGCATAAGAAGCCTCTAAGTAAGTGTTTAGTCCCTCTTCCACTAAGACTGTTAATAAAAATGTTTAGTTATGTTATAAAATTAAGCAGTCAACTAACAGTATTTATTCATTCATTTATTTAATTAAAATTTACTATGTGTCTATTAGTTGCCAGATATTATGTTGTCAGAGCACTTACAACCCCACTAGGGAAAAAAATGCTGAAAAAATGGGGGTACATGCAAAAACAACAAAGCAAAACAAACAAAAACACTCTGCAAATGCAGGTGATATATATACACATATGTAAGTTAATTTGTGAGCTGGGTTTTGGAAGAAGTAACCTTTTATAGGTCACAAAGTTAATAAAGAGGGTAGATATTTCCTATTCAAAGGTACAGAGATGAATACATGGAAACCATACATGGGAAAGGCAAGCAGATTAGCTTTCTCAAAATTGATGTCAGGATAAAAAAGAAATGAGAAATAAGATAAATCCGTTGAGCAGGAGACTGGGTTGTGGAGCAGGGACTACAGTTTATCCTTGGGTAATACCCAACTGAGTGGATCCACTTACACACTTTTTTTCAGTAAATATATTGGAAAAAATTGGGGAGATTTGTGACTATTTGAAAAAACTCACAGATGAACCACATAGTTAAGAAATACTGAAAAAATAATAAATAAGATGTCATGAATGCATAAAATACTAAATTACTAAAGCATAAGATGAGTGATATTTAACATAAAATTAATAATGTTAGTTTTCTTACTGTTTTATAACTTTGCTTTCAAAGAATTATATTACCGTTCAGTATGCCTCTCATAACTGAAGAGACTGCATATCAGCCTATCATCACAGGTAAGTGATTTTTTAAAAAGTGTAACATTTCCAGTTTGTATTGGTGGGCCAAAAAGTTTGTTCGGATTTGTTTGGGTTTTGCAGAAAAACCCAAACAAACTTTTTGGCCCACCCAATACTATGACTATGACCGTAATACTATATGCCAAAAATTTTTATGATTTAGTCATTAGTGAATAGGTTAGGCTACTGTGAAGCAATCATGATTATACTAGGCTACCATAAAACAATCCGAGTGCTGCATTGTTTTCAATGCATGAATCGTTACACCTGTAAATAAATATGAATTTCCTTTTTATATAATTTTTTCATTTCTGATGTCTAGCATTAGTAATGCAAATAAAATTACATTTGTTTTATATCATATAATGTTGATGTATTAAGAAATGATTCATTTTGTAAACAAATGACATAAACTTACAGTATCGGTAAATACAGTAAAGTATTTTAAATGTATTCTTTTCCTTATGATTTTCTTAATAACTTTTTCTAGCTTTATTGTATGTATGTATATATATATATAATAGATAAACATATAAAATATATGTTAATCAAGTGTTTATATCATCATTAAGGCTTCTAGTCAAAGTAGACTATTAGTAGTTAGGTTTGGAGGGAATCAAAATTTTTTGTGGATTTTCAGCTGCCCAGGGGTCAGCTCCCTCACCCCAGAGTTGTTCAAGGGTCAATGGTACAGATACAGCATAAGTTGTTCTTTAGATCTTGAACTTTTGATGGTATTCTGATACCACTGACATGTATCATTTCAACAGCTCTAGCATGAGCTCCACCTCAGGGAGAGGAACCACATTTTAACTTTTCTCCATTGACCACATCAATGATATATAGTAGGAATTCAAATATATGTTGGTTTGTTTTGAAAGTAAGGCTGAAAGGCTTGGATATCATACAAGAACACACGAAACCATCTTGAGTCATACACGATACATACAAGACAGATTGGTGGGTATGTATCTCTTTGCAATTTAAAGAAGTAAAGAGAAAATCAAAAGGGAGATGCCATAAATTCTTGAGCAATGTAATGGTAACAATCAGTTCAGTTCAGTTCAGTCACTCAGTTGTGTCCAACTCTTTGCGACCCCATGGACTGCAGCACACCAGGCTTCGCTGTCCATCACCAACTCCCGGAGCCTACTCAAACTCATGTCCGTTGCGTCAGTGATGCCATCCAACCATCTCATTCTCTGTCATCCCCTTCTCCTCCCACCTTCAGTCTTTCTCAGCATCAGGGTCTTTTCCAATGAATCAGTTGTTCACATCAGGTTGCCAAAGTATTGGAGTTTCAACTTCAGCATCAGTCCTTCCAATGAATATTTAGAACTGATTTCCTTTAGATTGACTGGTCAGATATCCTTGCAGTCCAAGGGGCTCTCAAGAGTCTTCTCCAACACCACAGTTCAAAAGCATCAGTTCTTCAACCCTCAGCACTATTTATGGTCCAACTCTCACATCCATACATGACTACTAGAAAAACCAAAGCTTTGACTAGACAGACATTTGTTGGTAAAGTAATGTCTCTGCTTTTTAGTATGCTGTCTAGGTTGGTCATAGCTTTCCTTCCAAGGAGCGAGCATCTTTTAATTTCATGGCTGCAGTCACCATCTGCAGTGATTTTGGAGCCCCAAACAATAGTCTCTCAATGTTTCCATTGTTTCCGCATCTATTTGCCATGAAGTGATGGAAGCAGATGCCATGATCTTAGTTTTCTGAATGTTGAGGTTGAAGCCAACTTTTTTACTCTCCTCTTTCACTTTCATCAAGAGGCTCTTTAGTTCTTCTTTGCTTTCTGCCATAAGGGTGGTGTCATCTGCATATCTGAGGTTATTGATATTTCTCCCAGCAGTCTTGATTCCAGCTTGTGTTTCTTCCAGCCCAGCGTTTCTCATGATGTACTCTGCATATAAGTTAAATAAGCAGGGTGACAATATACAGCCTTGACGTACTCTTTTCCCAATTTGGAACCAGTCTGTTGCATGTCCAGTTCTGTTGCTTCTTGACCTGCATACAGATTTCTCAGGAGGCAGGTAAGGTGGTCTGGTATTCCCATCTCAGATGAGAGATGGTAGCAATAATGACCACCTTTTATAGCTCTCACAACAGTTTACATGTCAAATGTGCTGTATCCTTAACAACGGTGTGAGATGAAACTTGGAGAAGTAACATGCTGTTAATCATAGAGCTAGTTGGTACTACTTGGACTGTATCTTCCAACTGCAAATCGTGTGCTTCATTCATTTCTCATAGTACTTTAGGAACCAAACTCTTGTTCTAGCAAGGATGTGCAGAGTGTATTCTTGTAGAAAGGGACTGGAATCTCTAATATACTGCTGCTGCTGTTTTTGTTGTTTAGAAACTGAAGGCATTGAATATATCCATAAGAACAGAGTGGAAGATTTGGTTTACAAAAGCTTTCACTAATAAGATGTATCATAATACAGCTTCTGAAATAATCTTTAAAGAGCCCACATTAGTAGTTGCTAGCCATCTTTTGCAATTTTTATACATATTTTGGGGCTTCCTAGGTTGCGCTAGTGGTTAAGAACCTGCCTCCCAATGCAGGTAGACATAAGAGACACGAGTTTGATCCCTGGGTCGGGAATATCCCCTGGAGGAGGGCATGGTAACTCGCTCCAGTATCTTTGCCTGGAGAATCCCATGGCCAGAGGAGCTTGGCAGGCTGTAGTCCATAGATTTGCACAGAGTCGGACACAACTGAAGCAACTTAGCATGCATGCATGCATACATAATATACATACTTTATCAGTGCAGCCATAGATTGTTTATCAAGTCAAATTACCTACTAATACATGATTCCTAAACATTTGTGGTGGTCATTCAATTTGGCACATATACTCTCAAGGGGAATATCAAATCTACCTAGCAAAGCTTATATTTTAAACATTCAATATAAACACTCATAAAATTTTAAATTTAAATTACAAAATTATACACTTTGAATACTTTAGATGATCATAGTCCAAAATTACCTTAGGATGAGAATTTTTCAGTTTTTAGATATGTTTGTGCTTCAATTTAATATAAGATAAATATTCAAAATGTAAGTAAATCTGCTTTTAAAGAGACAGTAGTTGATAACATTTGACTACAAGTTAGAAATTTTTAGTTTGTTATGGGTTTAACAGCTAAAGCTTTTCTCTCTTTTTAAAAAATGTTTTCATTGTTCTAAGCTGTATCCTTCAACTTTCAGTGTTACTATGTTTTGGTCCAGACACATTTATTACAGTTTTGGAAATTTAAGCCATAATCATCTGATCCTTTCCTTGGCATTCAGTAAAATATATTTTATTAATTACTTCTTTGCAGTATGTAAAGCTCTGGTTCATTTTATGTACAATATTCTGTGACTACAATCCAGTTTTCCACAACATTTCCTTTTTTTTAATAACACCCCATATTATTGTATTATTGACTCATACCCAATTTATTAGTTACCGTTTACAACCACCAGCTGTTTCCTTGTGGTGCCACTGCCAATTCAGCATTTCCTTATTCTATAATTGTGCATTTAATTATTCCTCTCTTAGTGAGCCACATTACCTATCTTCACTGAATCTCATTTTACTGATTTCATCCCAGTTCTCTAATTAGCAACAACTAAAATCATAATATATTTTAATCTTCCTTTCCAAAACTAAAAATCTGCAAAACCAGCATTTACAGTATTATATCATATTAGCTCAGGAAGCCAAGATAGTGATATTGCGTGAAAAATGCTCATTCTCTCTCACCCATAAAAGCAAGCCTTCATGTTCTTTAGTTAACAATTATGAATTGTTATCACGCAAGTAATTTTTGTAAAAGAAAAAAGTTTTAAATAAAGGTAAGCACAAAAAAATTTACCCAATTTCTGTGAATACCTTGTTTTTCTTTTATCCTTTCTTCTTTGTCCTCTTCTTCTTTCTACCTACCTACCTAAAGTGGTATTAAGCATGTAATCATAGTACACATAATTTTGCAACCTGCTTTTTCACTTCAAGATATATTTTAAAATCTTTTCATGTCAGTAAATAGCTCTCTAAAGCATCATTTTAATGACTAGTTAGATACATTATGGTATAGCCTTCTAACTTTTGAAGCACTGTTTAAATGATTACATGCTAAACATATAGCATTATTATCATAAGCAGTTGAAAAACATAAAGAGAGGGGATCAGATAGTGAATCTAGAATTAGTACAAAAAACCAACTTTTTAGAAGTCAAGAAGTATGTTCTCAGTATTATTCACATGGAAAAAGAAAAGAGCACTGATTCTCAGACATTACTTCCCTCTAAAACTGGATTTTAGCCATTATTAAACTTGGTCTTCTTTGAGAAGTACCAAAGATTGTGCCAGCAAGAAAATGGAAGCCTTGGTCTTACTGGAACAAGGAATTAAATTCTGCCATCACCACGAGCTTGGAAGAGAACCTTGAATTTCGGAAAGGAGCACAGCCAAGCAAACGTCTAGACTGCAGCACTCTGAGATTCCAAGCAAAGCACCCAGCTAAGCTGTGGTCTGGACTTCTGACCAAGAAAATGATGAGATAATAAATTTATGTTGTTTTAAGCTACTTAGTTTGTGATAATTTGTTATGCAGCATAGAAAACTAATACAGACCATGCCATTATTATTTAATGGAAGAAATCTGAAATTTGAGTTGGGTTATTTCAAGTCAAAGGAAGGGTACAGGGGATCCTATGTGTTCACAGGTCCAAGCTGCCTTTTCTAATTCAGTTGTACCAGTAATAATATTTGTGTTTATATCCATGACACCGTAGTCTATTTTGAATTGGTTTGAAACTCAGAGGAAAAGGAGAACAAAGGAGCACTTTGGAAAGATATCATTAATATACTTTGTTTTGAGCAAAAGAAAATTCTTATTTTTTCCCCTCAGGAATGGAAACTTCTAATGGACCTAATTCCCATGATACATGTTGATAGGATTACTCAAAGCAGTTAATTACTCTGTAGTAGCAGCAGCTAGTAGGCACTAGATGCAGTTTTAAACTACAAAATCCATGCTGAGCCTAAGCGAGGCACTTAATCTAAAAGTTCCTGTAAAGCCCAGTAAAAACTAGAACTCAACATCAAACCAGCTTTAGGGTGTCTTCACAAATTTCATCCTCCAATGTCTGTCCTTCCAGGTTATTGAGATAAGGCAAAGTCAGCCAGGACATTTAATCAAGTATATGGATTTCACTGATAAAAAAATTCATTAGTCAGTTGGTATTTTTACATTATATTGCCTTATAATAAGCTCTGAATAAGCTAAGAGACTGAATAAGTGAATAACAGGGTTTTGAAACTTCAAGACAGGAAAGTGGTAAAAACACACAGGAATGTAGAGATGAGTTTAGAATCAGGCGTGGCTGGGAGAAAATATTTGCAAATTACATATCTGGTAAAGAACTGTACCCAGAATAGATAAAGAATTCTTAAAACTGTATAATAAGAATAGAAGTGAACCCAATTTTTTAAATGGGCAAATACCCGAAAAGACATTTCATAAAAAAAACAAAAACACAGGAATGGCCAATAAGAACATGAAAGATGATTCAACAGTATTAGTCATTAGAGAAATGTAAATCGAAACTACAATGAGATACCACTTCACTTCCATTAAGATGGCTGTGATAAAAAAGAAAAAAGGCAATAAGGCAAGAATGGGAAGCAACTACAAATCACAATCCTTATAGATTGTTGTTGGATACATAAAATGGTGCAATCACTTTGAAAAACAGCTTGGCAGTTTTCTAAAAATTTAATGGTACCAATAAGCAATTGCACTCAAGAAAAATGAAATTTACACAAAGACTTGCACAAAAATGTTCATAGCAGCATTATTCATAATAGAAGTTATCCCAGATGTCCATCATTTGGTGAATGGATAAACAAAATAAGCTATATTCGAAGAATAAAATACTATTAGGCAATAAAAAGCAACAAACTACATATCCATACTACAACATGGGTGAATCTCAAAAAACATGCTAAGTGAAAGAAGCTGTCTGTAAAACACCACATACTGTGTGATTTCATTAATACAAAAAATACAAAGAAGGCAGATCTATGGAGGAGAAGAGTAGATTAAAGATTTCATGGGGCTAAAAGTGGGAAAGAGGAAGGGCTACAAATGAGTGCAAAGAATCTTTTAGGGTAAAGGAAACGTTCTAAAGTTGAATTCATGTAACTGTTAGTATACTAAAAAGTCAGTGAATTGTATACTTAAATTGCATACATTTTATGGTATGTAAGTAAGAACTTTAACACTCCACTCACACCTATGGATAGATCAACAAAACAGAAAATTAACAAGGAAACACAAACTTTAAATGATACTATAGACAAATTAGATTTAATCGATATTTTCAGGACTTTCCACCCCAAAACAAGCAATTTCACCTTTTTATCAAGTGCACATGGAACTTTCTCCAGGATAGATCACATCCTGGGCCATAAATCTAGCCTTGGTAAATTCCAAAAAATTGAAATCATCCCAGCCATCTTCTCTGACCACAATGCAGTAAGATTAGACCTCAATTACAGGAAAAAAACTATTAAAAATTCCAACATATGGAGGCTAAACAACACGCTTCTGAATAACCAACAAATCACAGAAGAAATCAAAAAAGAAATCAAAATATGCATAGAAACGAATGAAAATGAAAACACAACAACCCAAAACCTATGGGACACTGTAAAAGCAATGCTAAGGGGAAGGTTCATAGCAATACAGGCGTACCTCAAGAAACAAGAAAAAACTCAAATAAATAAACTAACTCTACACCTAAAGCAACTAGAGAAGGAAGAAATGAAGAACCCCAGGGTTAGTAGAAGGAAAGAAATCTTAAAAATTAGGGCAGAAATAAATGCAAAAGAAACAAAAGAGACCATAGCAAAAATCAACAAAACTAAAAGTTGGTTTTTTTCGAGAAGATAAACAAAATTGACAAGCCATTAGCCAGACTCATCAAGAAACAAAGGGAGAAGAATCAGATCAACAAAATTAGAAATGAAAATGGAGAGATCACAACAGACTACACAGAAATACAAAGGATCGTAAGAGACTACTACCAACAGCTATATGCCAATAAAATGGACAACTTGGAAGAAATGGACAAATTCTTAGAAAAGTGTAACTTTCCAAAATTGAACCAGGAAGAAATAGAAGATCTTAACAGACCCATCACAAGCACGGAAATCGAAACTGTAATCAGAAATCTTCCAGCAAACAAAAGTCCAGGACCAGACGGCTTCACAGCGAAATTCTACCAAAAATTTAGAGAAGAGCTAACACCTATCCTACTCAAACTCTTCCAGAGAATTGCAGAAGATGGCAAACTTCCAAACTCATTCTATGAGGCCACCATCACCCTAATTCCAAAACCAGACAAAGATGTCACAAAAAAAAGAAAACTACAGGCCAATATCACTGATGAACATAGATGCAAAAATCCTTAATAAAATTCTAGCAAACAGAATCCAACATCATATTAAAAAGATCATACATCATGACCAAGTGGGCTTTATCCCAGGAATGCAAGGTTTCTTTAACATCCGCAAATCAATTAATGTAATTCACCACATTAACAAATTGAAAGATAAGAACAATATGATTATCTCAATAGATGCAGAAAAAGCCTTTGACAAAATTCAACATCCATTTATGATAAAAACTCTCCAGAAAGCAGGAATAGAAGGAACATACCTCAACATAATAAAAGCTATATATGACAAACCCACAGCAAACATTATCCTCAATGGTGAAAAACTGAAAGCATTTCCCCTAAAGTCAGGAACAAGGCAAGGATGCCCACTTTCACCACTACTATTCAACATAGTTCTGGAAGTTTTGGCCACAGCAATCAGAGCGGAAAAAGAAATAAAAGGAATACAGATAGGAAAAGAAGAAGTAAAACTCTCACTGTTTGCAGATGACATGATCCTCTACATAGAAAACCCTAAAGATTCTACCAGAAAACTACTAGAGCTAATCAATGAATATAGTAATGTTGCAGGATACAAAATTAACACACAGAAATCCCTTGCATTCCTATACACCAATAATGAGAAAACAGAAAGAGAAATTAAGGAAACAATACCATTCACCATTGCAACAAAAAGAATAAAATACTTAGGAATATTTCTACCTAAAGAAACAAAAGACTTATATATAGAAAACTATAAAACACTGATGAAAGAAATCAAAGAGGACACAAACAGATGGAGAACTTAATAAAACCATTTTTAAAGTTTCAGACATGAATTGGACAGCATTCAGTGCATTGTTGATGAAAGAAATTGAATAGATAAAATATTTTTGAAGAGCAGTATGGCACTATCTATCAAGACTTTAAATATATACCTCCTTTGATGTTCCAATATTTTTAAGGACTTGCCTTACAGATATACTCATTTAAGTGTATAAAAATAGATGAATAAGGATCTTGCCTGAAATTGTTTGAAATATTGTTTGAAATATTGTCTGAAATTTTAAAAAACCTCAAAATATTCTGAATGTCTATTATTATGGTAATAGTTACATAAACTGTGATATATCTGAATAATGAAGTACTATGCAGAATTTGTTAAGGAAGAAGGTAGATATTTAAGTATGGTTGTGTCTAAGATATATTGTTAAGTGAAAAAAATTATGTACAACATATATAGTCCCACTCATGTAAGTATAAATCTACTCATATAAATACAGTATTTGAAAAGATATACCTGCATGTTATCTCTGCAAAGTAGGACTGAGGAGAGAATAAAGACCTTTACTTTTAATTTACATATATCTTTCTACTATTTTAACTTTTCACAGATAACATGTATTAACCTTATTTTTTTTAAAGATGTTAATATTAATTAATAAAAAAGCCACTAAAGAAAAAAAGCAAGTTTAAAAAAAGAATCAGTTAATTGGTCACCACTGGGGATTAACAAATATATTGAAACTTTCTGAGGTAGCAAAAGGAACCCTGTATAGTAGTTAACTCACCATTTTGGGAAAGGATTATGCCAACAGACTTTGTACTGATTAAATGGGGGAATGGTAGCTTTTAAAAGTTTCAGTATATAGTATATGTCATTATATGGTGGTGTTATGCTAGAGATTAAAAACAACCGATTCATAGATAGCTCACTTACACATTATCTCTAATCCTCCATCAATTTGGTCAAGTGGGAATTACTGTCTTCTTTTCCTCATTTGAGTTAACAGGCTCAGAGAATTAAATCCCTTGAAAAAGGTACACAAAACGGAAGCTGACACTTCCAGAGTCTCACAGTAAGAGAGAACATATTTCATGATTTGAACAGCCAAGCATCTTCACATCAGGTTCAAATTCTTACCTGTTCATCGACCTCTTGAAAACTGTCAACGTCAGTACCATTTGTTTCAGACTTCCCACATGTTCCACTAAGAGATGAGCTGCTACCACTTATGCTCCCTTCTGGGGTGCCTGTGACACTGTCCCTGGCTGGCCGTGAGGACACAAAGAGGCTGATGTTATCAAAATCATCATCACAGAACCTGTTCTCAGCATCCACCTTCTGCAATCTTGCGGGGTTGTAGGGTTTTAGGAAGGAGGAATACACATATCCTTTTATAACTGGGTAGGGAATAAAAAGAAGAAACAAGGTTACTTATATACTCTTTCCAAACAGTTGCACTTGGAGAAGCACACAGAAGCCCCTGGGAAGATCTCAAGTAGTAGAGAGGTGGAAGTTCTTTGCATCTTATGCAAAAAACTCACTTCCTGTGTCAACAAGCCACCTGCTGGTACTCCCCAGTGGATCTTTCTGTTCCATCACAGCCACCAGCTCCCCTTCCAGAAGATTGATGTCATATTCTTGTGTAGCATTGCACTTGCGCTTAGCTTGGTAGAGTTCCTCCGTGCTGTATGTGGATAGAAGTTTGGAGCGGTGAGTGTCCGTCTGGCGTGGCACTTCTGGCTGGAAAGTTAGGAGAGATTTTTGTTCAGACAGATGTATAATAAAATCCTCACAAATAAATACTGGTAAGTATTTCTTCTCTGGAGATTTTTTTAAATGTTGAAACCATACATTAATTCGGGATTATTTCAATGTTGAGGCATAGATCAGGCTATTACTGTGAAAGTATTTAGCTGAGTTATGCAGTGAAAAATTCTCTAGTTAGCACATGAGGGCAGTGTTGTCGAGAAGAAAGAAAATTTGGCTGAGAATAAAAAGGCAGAGGTTCTAATCCTTCTTGGTTGTTGAACATTTTTAAATTTTTTGCCGTGTTGTAGGCACTTATGTATTAAGCACTTGATAAATAATATTTAATTAATTAAATTGTATATGTGCATGTATTTTTCTGGGAAATAATATTAGTAAATTAGGCAAGAGTCAAGAGGCTTGGCCCCTGTCCCAGCTCTACTACTAAGTAACATTGAGAAAGCCACTTCATCTCTGCAGAATGGGATTCCTTATCTAGAAAAATGTAAGGTTTAAACTGTAATGATTTTGCTCTATAAAATTCTGTTCGTTCACCTATCAGATGTTTATACAGAGCCTACCTGTGTCAAGCACATTTAGGCACTTGATTTGTATACATCTTGTACAAAACAGATAAAAACCTATGACTTTATGGAGTTCATAGTGCAGAGGGTAGAAGTAAATGAGAAATTCTATGTGTAATAAGTAGGTAATTATAAGATATTAGAATGAAATAAGTGATATGAAAAATAGCATACTATGATTTGAACAAGGAAAAGAAGTGATAGTCATCATTGTTATTGAATGCTACCAAACTCACCAGAGTTTGCACAGGCTTCTTCTTTTCAAAACTAAGTTTCCTCTCAATAAAGGTAGCATTGTTATCCTTTACAAAATTCAGGTTTTGAACCTCTTCTAGTACTCGATTCTGAATTTCAGAAATGCTTGAAGCCAACCGTGGTACCTAAAGGTAGAAATGATACGACATTTCTCTTGGCACATTCACTCTAGGGAGACTCTAGTCACTATAGAAGAAGTCCAGTTGCACTGGATCCACCATATTGAAAGACCATGTTGAAAGATCCAGTGGGAGTGGGGTGTCTATGCAACCCCAGCTATTCCAATCTCCAACTGCTTGAGTCTTCTATCATCGTCCAACCATCAACCTTAGACAATGGCTTGAGAAAATCTTTGTGACACTTCAGCCCCAGTTATTATCTGACTGAGACATTGAGAGTGATTACCTGACCCCAGTGAACCCCAGAACTATGAGAGACAATAAGTGACCATTGGTTGTTTCATACCACCATGTTTGGTGTAAATTGTTATGCAGATATAGACAACTGGAACTGTTTTGAAGCAGTTGGATCCCAAGATTCTTTCTCCATCTCAGTGAATGTTGGTGACTTCCATACTTTAGCAGAAGATGGAATTTTTCTTCTCTGCAAATGGTAAAATGGAGAGTCTCTAGACTGGGACATTAGGCACAAATGACAGTGGGGACCCAAGTTAGAAAGAGGGTAATTAAGTGAGTGGATACAGACTGGATCCAGAGACCCTGCCAACCAGGCCTCACAGTAAACCATTATTACCCTTTAGACAGAAAACTTGAAAGGACATCTCTGAAAATTCTGAACAACCCAAGAGGAAAGATCTATTGATGGCTGTCACTGGGAGTTCCCGAATTAAATTGCAATCAGGTTGCTCCGCACACTAGAGGACACTCAGAAATCTCTCCTAAAGATATTAATACATTTGCTCACATATAAAATCACTCTGGCACTATTTGTAACAGAAAAAGATTGGAAATAGCTCAAATATCTATCAATAGGGGCAGATTAACATACACAAGAATACATACTGTGTGATTTCATTTATATAAAATACAAGCCAGGCCAAACAGTCTATGGTAATATAAGTCAGAAGAGTGGTTACCTTTGGAGGACTGTAATCTAGAAATAATAGTTCCCTAACAGGGAACCACAAAAGGCTTATATCTAGATCTGGGTGGTGGTAACTCAGATGCATATATGTGCAAATATTCATTGAGATATATACTTCAGATAGATACATTTTAGTGCATATAATCTTATAAGCTACACTTCCATTTTAAAAGTTTAAAAATAGGGGTGAAATTTAAAAATTAAAATAGGGGACTGATCAGAGAAATTCAAATCAAAACCACAATGAGTTATCACTTCATATCCACTAGGACAGCCATCATAAAAAAAAAAGACAGATTGAGGAAATTGGAACCCTCAATCATTACTACTGAGAATGTAAAATAGTGCAACCACTTCAGAAAACAGACTGGCAGTTCTTCAAAAGGTTAACACAGAGTTAGCTTATGATCCAGAAATTCCACTCCTAGGTATGTGCACAAGAGAAGTGGAAACATATATCCATTAAGAACTTGAATGTTTATAGCAGCATTATTCATGATAGCCAAAGAGTAGAAATAACCCAAATGTTCACAAACTGATGAATGGATAAATAAAATGTGATATACCCATATAATGTAATATTTGGCAATAAAAAGAATTAAGTTGTAAAACACATTGCAACATGGACAAAACTTGAAAACATTACAGGAAGTGAAAGAAGCCAGTCACAAAGAACCACATGTTGTAAAATTCTCTTTATACCAAATGTCCAGAATAAGCATATCTGTAGAGACAGAAAGGAGATTTGTGGTTGTCTGGGCTGGGGAGGCTAGGGGAAAAGTGGAGTCACTGCTAACGGCACAGTTTCTTTTGTGGGTGATGACCATTTTCTACAATTGTGATGGCTGCACGATTCTTGTGAATCTACAAAAATCATTGAATTGTATATTTTAAATGGGTGGAGTGTATAGTATGTGAGTTATATCTCAGTAAAGTTGTTACCAAAAATATTGTACAACTATGCAGTAGACATATAAAGATGTAAAAGAAATGATGAGGCTGTGTATGTACTGACATTGATGTTACACACAAGTTGCAGAAGGGTACTATAGTTTGTGTAAGAAATAAAATACATATTTGCATTTATTATACTTTTAATGGCACAATAAAAATAAACTAATATTAATGGGGGTGACAGCAGGAGATGAGGTGGTTTGGAGTCAGACTGGATGTGAGACTGCTTATATATTTTTACATAGCTTTTTCTCTTGAGCCAAGTAAATGTAGCACCTATTTATCCAACTTAACTTAATTCAGAGGATAAGTTAAAAGTTAATTATACAATATATTTTCCTCCAAATGTCCATTAAATATCTAACCAGCTGAAAGATAAGTAATACACTTGAAAGGCCAGGTAACAAAGCTAATTTTTTTAAAGTTGATATTAGGCTGTAAATATCTTTTTTCTTCAGAAAATGATTATAAAATTATACCCTAATGGAAAGTTAAGATATATAGGTATAGGTATATATTTTATGTATTAAGGAGTGGATTGATCGCCATTTCCTCCTCCAGGAGATCTTCCTGACCCAGGGGTGGAACCCACATCTGCATTGCAGGCGGCTTCTTTACTGCTGAGCCACCAAGAAGCCCTGTTTTATATATATGCACATATTTCTCACACACACACACACACACACACACACACACACACACACACACACACACACACACACACACACACACACACACACACACACACACACACACCAGGCTTCTGTTCCTCAGAGAAAAACAAAAGCAAAACAAAGACCAGTTTGACGGATATCCTATTTCTTTCACTACACGGAGATGGCCTTTTTTTGGATCCATGTCTTAGTCATGGTTAACATTTAGAAACTGTTGAATAGGAAGATAATACAAAATATAAATTGATAAGCTTCAAGATCGCATCAGGCAGATGGAGCTACATTGGCTCCGCCAACGAAGGGAGCCAAGCTGAAAGATGTTTTGTGTTTGAAACGGAATCTCCAAAAAGAACTCCGTGTGTGTAAGTCACAGTAAACCGGCACCAGGAAACTTGCTTGTAGCTTCCTGTGGGGAAGAGGGATAAGGAGCAGAACACTCTCTGACTGGCTTCAGTTAAAACGGACACCACACACATGCATACTACACTCAGGCACGCTCTGAGTAGGCTGCTTTGCACGGCGTGGTTTCTGACAGATCCCGTAGGCCAGAGTGGCCGGCCGAGGGCTGGTGCTGTGCTTACCGGCACCGTGGTGGTGTGAACCCGCTGGGCCACGATCATCAGGTCCCTGAGCAGGGTGACGAAACTGCACAGACAGTTCAGGAGGATCTTCCGCGCGGCCAGATTGAACACCTGGAGCTCTTCCACCAGCTGGGCATTGAGGGCCTCATATTCCCTTTTGGCCAAGTCTGACTCATCCGCCGCCGCCCGCTGCAAGTAGCTGTTATAGTCCAGCAGTTTGTCATAGCGTTTCTGGATTAGCTTCTGAGGCCCTGGGAAAAGGGACAGCAGGACTGACAGGGGCGTCAGGACGAGTTTCTGTAAATGAGCTGCCTGTCAAAAGAGCAAAACAACCCCATCACAGAGAGGAACACCCAATACCAAGCCCGGAGCTGTTATCAATAGGCTTACTTCCTCCTTGCCGGAGCACAAAGGAAGGCAGGGAAGTACCTAGCCAAGTTCGAAGAGCTAGGGATCATGCTGTGGGGTTTTTTTTGTTTGTTTGTTTGTTTTGTCTAGCTAAACCTGTGCAAGGACCTAAAATAGCAACTCTGGACTCTAACGTCGGAACTGAAGAGTGAACAGGAAGAAGAATACAAAAGTTGAAACCTGCACAGCCAAACTACGCTCCACCCTTCTCTCCACAACCATTGGCTCTGTCAGTGGGGTCATCTCCCTCCACACTTTCCCCTTCCCCTTCTTTCTAATCGCAGAGCCAAGTGGAGCTCCTCCCGAATATAGGGTTGCACGTAATCTCCACTTTGGACTACCAAAGCTGTATTATTAATAATGCACATATCATTCGCTTCCTTTGCTAGCAATAAAAGGAAGACAGCGGGTCTTAGGAGAGGCTGTGTCCTTTTCCTCCCACACCTGCACCGCCCCCTTCCCTGTCTACTCTGCTGGTTAATTTTGGTAGTACAATTGTATCCTCTATACAGAGAGTACCCCTTACTACAGGTATTTTGTTCCTGTTACAGAAATGGCCAGATAGTTATTGCTTCCTCTTTAAATACCTTGCAGGATTAAGCTGATGCTGATCCAGTGTCCTAAATTGTTTTATTTGTGGGTCTGAGTCATTGAAAATGAACATGGAGCTAGAATCGCTGTCTAGCTCCATGCCAGCACCTGAGCAGTCTAGATGTAATTTCTTTTGTTTCCTCTTGCCTCCCCATTGTTCTGAAGTCTCTTATGTTTACTAACTACCCAGCTTTTCCCTTTATAATATATGCTTGGGTGTCATGATTAGGCTATTTCCGTTTGGAAAAAGATTTCTCTTTTGTACCCTGAAAGATGTTCTAGGGAATCAGCATCTGAGCAGCAGTTTGTTTTAAATAACTTATATGATCCCTGGTAGGGCTTCCCAGGTAGTGCTAGTGGTAAAGAACCTGCCTGCCAGTGCAGGAGACTTGGGTTAGATCCCTGGGTTGGGAAGATACCCTGGAGAACGACATGGCAACCCACTTCAATATTCTTGCCTGAAGAATCCCATGGACAGAGGAGCCTGGAGGGCTGTAGTCCATAGGGTCACAAAGAGTCGGACATGATTGAACAACTTAGCAGGCACTCATGACCTCTGGTAACTTTGAACTCATGGGAACTGGAGAAGAGGAGGGAAACCAATCTCATATTGGCAGCAGCAATAGCCAGCACATATTAAATTTGATATCTAGCTTATAAAATAATCAATATACACCTGAAGATTATTTAATGAGTCTGTCAACTAAGCAAAGAATCTGTTTACTGTTCTGGGATGAATTACTGTGTTTGTGACATAGCTGAATGAATAATCTAATTACAATGCTCAGTCACTCAGCCATGTGCGACTCTTTGTGATCCCATGGACTATAGCCTGCCAGGCCCCTCTGTCCATGGAATTTTCCAGGCAAGAATACTGGAGTGGGTTGTCATTTCCTACTCCACTAATTACAATATTAGAATATAGTTACAATATATATGTTCTGTGACCCACAGACATGAACCAGTTCATCTGTACATAGGAGTTATGATTGGAACAAATAAGAATCAGAGTTTATTCTAATATTTTGTGCCATACAAAATGTGTAAATAGATATCTCTCATGGTTAGATAAAAACAATTGCTCTACCTTTAGATAGATTTGAGTGCTTAATATTTGATTTTTTAAAAAGAGTTCAATACACTTTATTCATACAAAGGTACTTTTATATTGAGCTTTCTGATTTAGCCTAATTTATCATCCTGTGGTTTTATGCAAGGTAGAGAAGGACACCTTATCTCTTCATTCTGTCAGGTTCTGGAACATGCCTGATGATGGGGAAGCTATATACTATGGTCTTACAGGATGTTCAATAAATATTTATCACCTTAATGAGTCAGAATTAAACCAGAGAGCAAACCCATGAGAACTTTTCTAAAACGTGCTCACTGTAATTAAGCCCAGAAAACATATAAAGAACTAGGCACATTTTTTCCATTTAACATGTTATAAAAACTCTCTCCTTACTCCTTCTCTCTCCCACCCCCTTCCTCCCTCCCATCCATCTAATCTATCATGTTAGTTTCAGATGTAATCATGACTTTCCATTACCCAGTGCCAGGAAAGCTAGGTGCTTTTGGGTGTTTTTCTACTGGAAAGGGTGTTGTATCACTTCCCAGGATTCGAAAATATAAGATGGCAGACATTTACTGGGGTTCAGAGCCTGGTAGGAAAGCTAAATATCCTCCAATACAAGGGCCACTCATGTCTGACCCCAAATGCCAATAATACCAATACAAAAAAAATGTCATTTTCAAAGACCTTCAGGATGATGGAGAAGTCTATTATATATTTGATATAATACTTGAAATATTACTATGAAATAATTACAGCTATATAGCCCAAGATACTAAATTAAAATAAGTATTACTCAGACTAGTTTGCTGCCCAAATACTTTCTTGCCTCAAGCATGTTTTTAATGATTCCCAATTTTTGCTTTATAATTCTGTATATTTTATATAATTCTTAAGAAACAAATATTTTACCACAGAACGGAAGATCTATGACTCTAAAATAAAAGCCCTTTCTGAATAGAAAGGCCTTACTTGGCTTCACTGGTAGCTCAGCTGGTAAAGAATCCTCCTACAATGCAGAAGATGCCTGGTTGATTCTTGGTCGGGAAGATCTGCTGGAGAAGGAATGGGCTACCCACTCCAGTATTCTTGGGCTTCCCTGGTGGCTCAGATGGTAAAGAATCTGCCTGCAATGTGGGAGACCTGGGTTTGATCCCTGAGTTGGGAAGATCCCCTGGAGAAGGGAACAGCTACCCACTCCAGTGTTCTGGTCTGGAGAATTCCATGGACAGAGAAGCCTGGCAGGCTACAGTCCATGGAGTTGTAAAGAGTTGGATACAGCTGAGCGACTATCACTCTCTTACTTTCCAGTGTATAGTATGTTAATAAAAGTCATCCTCACATAATATCTTCTCTCCTCCTGTAAAAACTCTAGGCATTTCCAGAGACTCCTCTAAGAAAATCACAGCTTTCTAACTTAATAAATCCCTTATATACCATATGCAGACTTAAACTAAATGTTGATTTTAAAAGCTGCACAGACACTGGATATCCTACAAACACAGTCTAGAGCCCTCTTAAATTTTGATTAATATAAAAGCCTCACAAATCCACTTCAAAATATTTAATGATAGAAAAAACTCCTGTTTAAATCTACTAATTTTGACATTAGTATTTGCTTTAGTGCACGTTTTATTTTTAGTTCCAAAAAAGTAAATTAAAAGCAGCTTTTCTTCTCACCCTACTATTTCCATTTGCATTCATCAGTGAACGTAAATAACTTACAAAGTCTTCAGAGGGATTTGGGGCATTGCTTGGAGACTCTGAATAGCCGCTCTCCTCCTCATCTTTGTTGTGTGAAATCTCCTGGAGCTCCATCATGCTCTGCAGAGCTAAAGGCATAGCATCCTGGAAGCCAAGAGCAAAGTTACCAAAAGTGCAAAGTTCTGAAGTCAGTACAAGGAAGTGCATCCCAAATGTGCACGTCATCAACATAACTGTTACCACCGAGGGAAAAAGACAAAGGGAAGGAAAAATTCTGTAAACACTTTGCACAGTCAGGTTACTTGTAATGACCTATATCCTTACTTTTCCCCTTGTTGCTTTCTCATATTGCTCTGTTGGTACAACAACCTTTTTTATTAAGTAGAGTCCATCTTAAATTCCCTCGTTGGCCATTTTTCATCATTCAATTCTTACAGACCTCTTATTTTAAAAATCACTCCTCTTTGATTTATGTCTTCAGTTCTCCTGATGAATTTAATCTTCTCTTTAAGAGAAGACGATCACACTTTTGTTGAATCAGTTAGCGGAAATATGACTTTTCTGTAGATGTTCCCAAGAGGTACTGACTCCTTGAAAAGTGTATCAGGCACAAGGTTTCCACTGCCCTCTGGAAATTATAACTATGGTTTGATTTTCCTTTCACAGAAGTCAGGGCTTTAGGAAGAGATTAGCAAATTTGACTGCAAAATCAGGTTTTGCATCAGTTAATAATAATAATAATAATAATAAAAGAATGTGGCTTGTTGATTATGTAACATGGAAACTTGTCTCCAAATTACTATGCCTGTCAGCTTAATCTTCTGTTGGTGTGATCATCTATTAAAGCAGGCAAACATCTTCCAAAACATATCCAAGAGAAAAACTAGAAAATAGGAAGGGACCATTTATTAACTAGGACTTCCTAAGTGGCTCAATGATAAAGAATCTGCCTGCCAATGCAAGAGATGTGAGTTTGATCCCTGGATGAGAAAGATCCCCTGAAGAAGGAAATGGCAACCCACTGTAGTATTCTTGCCTGGAAAATCTCATGGACACAGGAGCCTGGTGGCTACAGTCCATGGGGTCACAAAGGGTCGGAGACAACTTAATGACTAAATAACAACAATTTATTAACTAACTTACATGTAATTCTAAATTTTTTTATCTCATAGTCATGACCATTGTCAGGATGCTGTTAAGAACACTATGTCTTCTTTATGAGATACATCATATAATTATAATGTACACTAGTTGGTTTGTCTAAGTCAGTAATTCTCAACAAGGGTGGGAAAACCTCCTAGGAGATTGGAAGTTTGGGAAGGAGGGGCTTGTTTTCTACCATGATTGTTTGGGGATATTCGCATATTGAGTTAATCATATTTTGTTAGAATATATTTTCTTTGATATTGATTTACTTTTTATGTACATCTACCTAAGGTTATATTATCTATGAATTTCATTCAGAACTGTAAAGGGGATATTACAAAATACCAGTTATAAAATAAATAGAGGTATTTGGTTTGTCTTAGAATTGTGTGATCATATCTCCATTTTGGGGTTGACTGGGAGGTAGCCTACAGCTAAATTTGAGATGCACATATGGGTTTTTGTGGTTTTTATGATCATGCATCAGGTCCCATCACTTCATGGCAAATAGATGGGGAAACAATGGAAACATTGAGAGATTTTCTTTTCTTGGGCTCCAAAATCACTGAAGATGGTGACTGCAGCCATGAAATTAAAATACACTTTCTCCTTGGAAGAAAAGCTATGACCAACCTAGACAGCATATTAAAAAGCAGAGATATTACTTTGCCGACAAAGGTCCATCTAGTCAAAGCTGTGGTTTTTCCAGTAGTCACATATGGATGTGAGAACTGGACCATAAAGAAAGCCGAGCATCAAAGAACTGATGCTTTTGAACTGTGGTTTTGGAGAAGACTCTTGAAGAGTCCCTTAGACAGCAAGGAGATCAAACCAGTCAATCCTAAAGGAAATCAACCCTGAATATTCATTAGAAGGACTGATCTTAAAGCTCCAATATTTTGGCTGCCTGGTGAGAAGAAGTGACTCATTAGAAAAGACCCTGATGCTGGGAATGATTGAAGGCAGGAGGAGAAGGGGACGACAGAGGATGAGATCGCGGGATGGCATCACCGGCTCGATGGACGTGGGTTTGGGCAGGTTCCAGGAGTTGACGATTAACAAGGAGGCCTGGTGTGTTGCAGTCCATGGGGTCGCAGAGTCAGACACGACGGAGAGACTGAGCTGAACTGAACTTATGGCCTTTATGTTTTGCACTTTTTACTTTTTAATTTCTCTAGTTCTGTTTTTTCCCCTGTTTTGGTTTTCTTTTTTCTCTCAGTCCTGATCTTAAATTTGCAAATATGTGTTTTAGGGCCAGGAAAGACATATGTTGGTATAATTCAACAAATAACGTTTCTACCTTGTCTGCCATTTAGCATATTATAAAGAAACTATGCTAATGGTCCAGCCCCATGTGGCAAGCATGTGAACCATGCTTGTCCCACTGTATAATGACTTAGATTAGGGGAAGGATGGAAGAGGAAGGGAACAGAGAGCAAAACCCAAGTCTTTGTATTAGCTTCCTTCACCAGCACCTTGGAGCCTCTCAAATTTGATACAATAAGTGTCATCATATAAATGAATGAACAGTCACATTTACTCTTTATTAAAATCAGAGACATCAAGACCTTCTTGTAGAGAAACATTGAAAAAAACAGTAGTGTCTCACCCACCTGTACGTGTTGAAGACAGAATGAAATATTCTTCACACAGTGCCTCACAGTCTTTTCTAAAGATCGAAATAGCTTTTCTTCTCTGTTAAAGGTATTGTCTTTCACCTAAAATATAGATGAAATTATTTATTTTTATAATTCAAAGGAATCTGATATATTTTTTTTAAGAAAACCACAAACCATATTGGCCCAGCATGTTACAAAAAAACTCTTTGTTTGGATGAAAACTTTTCATACTATGCTGACTGTCTTAACACAGTCCTTTCTTTGTCCAGCACATGACACAACTGATGTTCAATTAGTGCAGCAAAGCTGTGTGGTGGTTTTCACATTGCTCCATCTAGTCACAGTAGCTGTGGGATGCAAAACTTCCCTCTAGAGTTTTTAATGGCATGTATTATATGTGTGCTCTTAAATTACACTGCATTTGTAGGTCTATAAAATAATTAATAAAATTAAAAATAAAAAATTTAATTAAAATAAAAATTTGATCTATTGAGTAGAATTTATCATTTTGCTGATATGATTGATCCCAATTTATTTCCCAGTGGTTACTCAGAAAATATTCTTAGGGTCTTGGCTAAAGAAATATGATAATTCGTTATCAGCTCAAATTTGAAAGAGGATGAAGAATCCTAACAAAAACAGTTCTGGTAGTAAAACTCTGAAGAGTTAAGATTGTGGTCACATGTGTTCAGTTTTTTCTTGTCATTGATATCTTACATGTATACCTGTTAGCATTCAGAAAAATATGTTTTCATGTGCTTGTGGCAATTTCTAAGAAGACATTATTCTGTTAATGATGAGAAATATTTCTTGACATTCAAAATTATATAAAAAAGATCAGAACCAGCTTTGTATCGGCAAAATCTCTGTGAACACACACCTGTTTTATGGAATATGGTAGGAATAATCAGTTTGGTACTGGCTGATAACTGAAGTTCTCAGTTCTTATATCCATAGTTTAAGAGGTTGACCTTAGAACTGAATGCATAGAAAATGGTGACATTTTATTTTAGTATTTTTAAGTCCTTTCATATTGTTTATCTACAAAGCTTTTCATCAAATAGGCAGCCTCATTCTTTGTAATCCACACAAAATTCGTCACCCTCTGCCCTAGGAGCTCTATGCTCTGAGCCAGTTTGAAGCATACGCTTGGACAGATTTCTCTGAAATTTAGTTGTCAAGGACCAACTACTTTACTCTGTGTGTCCTGGCTGGGACCCAGATGATGCTAAAATAAGAGTTTCAAGGATCATGACATGAAAAATATTGCCTAGTTCCACTTCCCTATTTTCAAGCCTTCTCATGCTGCACTACTTTGCTGGAATATGCTGCTGTCCCTTTTCTTCCCTGCAAAGTCCTGTTTATTGTTTTTTGAGGACTTGCTCAACTGTTGCCTCTACTACAACTCCTTCCTTTAATTCCTGTTCTTTCCATTCCAGAAAATTTATTGCACCATCCTCTGTGCTCTCACTAGTTAATGATTTAAGAAATTCTCTCCATTGATGGATTCAAGCATTGGAGAGGAAGTATTTTTTTCTTAATAATAATCATCTGTAACATTTACTAAGCACTAACTATGTTTTCAGACAGTAAAGAGCCTGCCTGCAGTGTGGGAGACCTGGGTTCAATCCCTGGGTTGGGAAGATCCCTTGGAGAAGGAAATGGCAACCCATTCCGGTATTCTTGCATGGAGAATCCATGGACTGAGGAGCCTGGTGGGCTATGGTCCATAGGGTTGGAAACAGTCAAACATGACTGAGTGACTGACACTTTCACTTCACTCTCAAATGTGTTTTAGACACTTGTGCTAAAACCTGTCTTCCGATTTCTCATTTAAGTCTTATACAACCCTGTGAAGTAGATACTATGATAACCCCCATTTTAGAGATAAATAAACAGAAGTTTCAAGAGGTGTGGCAGACATTTTGAACATTCCCCATGTCAACCTTCTACCAATAGAACCTGCACTTTTAGTTTAAGATGGACACACAGCTGCCCTGGTAGAGACAGCTCTTCCCAGACTCCCTTGCAGCTGGCTCTGCCTTGGTAACTGGATTACAAGGCAAATTTGAGCAAATAGGATGTGAGCAGAAGTGATACATTTCATTTCTGAAAGTTGGCTTACAACATTGTCCTTGGGACCTTGACTGAAGACATGGCAGTGACCCAGCTTTAATGAGACAGATGAAGACAATATGTTTAGGGACCAGCACAGCACAAAATTGGGAACTGGGATCCTGGAGGATCTTGTGCAGCACAGCCCGTCTGGACGATTATAAGAGAGAGAAATAAATGACTATCTGACTTAAGCTGCTATGTTTTGGAATCTCTCTGTGACATAATATAAGAAGTTAAAGAAACTTACCCATGTTAATAGGACTAGGATTCCAACCCACACTGTCTGAATTTAGAACTTCTTTGCATTTGCAATCTCTAACAGGGTTGAGCACAAAGGAGTTCAATATATGTGTGATGAATGGAATAGAATCTTCCTCTTGGGTAACAGTTTTATACCCTAACTCCACCAAATATTTCACTTGAGCTGCTGACAAGTGCAAAATTGACTGATATGAGATTTATCTTTCCTACAGTCCAGCATATGCAGCTGATTTTCTGATTAACAGTGAAATGCTTCATTGCTGACAGGACATCCTCTCAAAAGATTAATGGGAAAAAATCTAATTAATATCCCTTCAGGCTACTTTAACTACAATTCACTTTCAGTTTGCAATTGGAAAATATCAGAAGTTGATGGCAAATGCATGAAAGACTAGAAGAGCTTCTACAGGAGCCTGCCCAGGATTAAGACCTGGATAATGTTCCTCAATAGTATTGTCTTGGGTCAGAAGCAACATCCTAAAGAGTAGGGGAGAATTGTTTACATTACATTTACACATGCTCATGGAGGCTACAGTCTCTTCCTCAAATGAATTCCCAATTCAATTCTGTTACTATTGTCTTTAGTTGAAACATCTGGATTTTCCTTTTCCTGATCTATGACAACACACCATAAATGTCCCAAGCTTCCTATGTTATAGTTCCACATTGAAGAGAGAGGGAGGCCTGGAATTATCTCCTCTATGCACTGGCAGAAAACCAAGAAGTAAGTACAAGGATGATATAAGCCATGTGTTGTAAGAATATCTGTATTGGTTATGGTAATGGCACCCCACTCCAGTACTCTTGCCTGGAAAATCCCATGGATGGAGGAGCCTGGTAGGCTACAGTCCATGGGGTCGCTAAGAGTCGGACACGACTGAGAGACTTCACTTTCAGTTTTCCCATTCATGCACTGGAGAAGGAAATGGCAACCCACTCCAGTATTCTTGCCTGGAGAATCCCAGGGATGGCGGAGCCTGGTGGGCTGCCATCTATGGGGTCGCACAGAGTTGGACATGACTGAAGCGACTTAGCAGCAGCAGGGAATGGACAGTGCAGCCACAGGAGGAAAAGAGAATGAAGCTTGGAGGTTGATTATACTCACAGGTCCTAAAGAAGAGGTCACTGTATGTCATGAAGGATCACAGGGGAATCACTGAGATTGGGTCATTTGGCAGAAAGGAGCAAGGGAAAAGTCAAGGCTAGAGTCTTTATTGGAGTTTCTGTGAGAAACCACAGAGAAAGAGCTGGGGCAGGGTAAAATGTTTGGGACTAGCCAGTTTGAATAATTCCAGCAGGCTTTGGGCTATAGAAGGGGTTCTGGTTGCCTGGTACTTGGCCTTGGAATGATCTGGGGCAGAGGAATATTGGCTTCACCTGTGAGATTTAGATAAGGAGGTGGTTGTGGCTCTAGACCCAGGATTGGTTGGTCTACAAATGAAAGAAGCAATTCCAGCTGAGCTCTTTGCCCTCTGTAAGAGAGGGTTAGCCCTACCAGTGGTGTTTTCTTTGGCCTGCAAGCTTTTTTAAGATGGCAAAACATTATAAAATACAGGCAGTATAAGATATGATTAATACATTATGCATAAAGAAGTTTTATATGCAACGGAGTAAGAAGTCTGCAGGTTAAAAGGTAAATAACAGTATTTTATATGCAAAATAAGACAGTGATGATGATAGCCAATATATTGAACACTTACACATTATGTTAAGTACTTTTTAAAATGTGTATCATTTCATTGTGTTAGGTAGTTAGACTAGGAAAAAGGAGTCCAAAATGGCAGTGGCTAAAAGACAAAGAAAAGAAAAAAACCTGCAAAAATGGAACAAAAGAAAATCCGAGGACAGGAGTAAGAACCTCAGGTGAAACAAACAGGCCCCCTTCTCGGCCAGCCCATTTTGCATAGGGCAGGCTCAAGGGGTGGAGTAGACAAACATATAAAAAGAGGAAGCCAAGACGGATAGAAGCCTCTCCTTTGGGGTCAGCCTGCCCTCATGCCTTGAGGGTGTATTATCCTTTGTTTGCCAAATAAAACGCGGAGCTGTAACTGAGCTGTAACACTGGTCCACCATTTCAAATCTTTGCTGCGGCAAGACGGAACTGAGGAAATTACACACTCCCCCAATAACTGAATCCTCACAACCACTTCCTGTATTCAGTTCAGTTCAGTTCAGTTCAGTAGCTCAGTCGTGTCCGACTCTTTGCGACCCCATGAATTGCAGCAAGCCAGGCCTCTCTGTCCATCACCAACTCCCGGAGTCTACCCAAACCCATGTCCATCGAGTCGGTGATGCCATCCAACCATCTCATCCTCTGTCGTCCCCTTTTCCTCCCGCCCCCAATCCTACCCAGCATTAGGGTCTTTTCCAATGAGTCAACCCTTCGCATGAGGTGGCCAAAGTATTGGAGTTTCAGCTTCAACATCAGACCTTCCAATGAACACCCAGGATTGATCTCTTTTAGGATGGATTGATTGGATCTCCTTGCAGTCCAAGGGACTCTCAAGTCTTCTCCAACACCACAGTTCAAAAGCATCAATTCTTCGGCGCTCAGCTTTCTTCACCGTCCAACTCTCACATCCATACATGACCACTGGAAAAACCATAGCCTTGACTAGACGGACTTTTGTTGGCAAAGTAATGTCTCTGCTTTTAAATATGCTCTCTAGGTTGGCCATAACCTTCCTTCCAAGGAGTAAGCGTCTTTTAATTTCATGGCTGCAGTCACCATCAGCAGTGATTCTGGAGCCCAAAAAAATAAAGTCTGACACTGTTTCCACTGTTTCCCCATCTATTTCCCATGAAGTGATGGGACCAGATGCCATGATCTTAGTTTTCTGAACGTTGAGCTTTAAGCCAACTTTTTCACTCTCTTCTTTCACCTTCATCAAGAGGCTCTTTAGTTCTTCTTCACTTTCTGCCATAAGGGTGGTGTCATCCGCATATCTGAGGTTATTGATATTTCTCCTGGCAATCTTGATTCCAGCTTGTGTTTCTTCCAGCCCAGCGTTTCTCATGATGTACTCTGCATATAAGTTAAATAAGCAGGGTGACAATATACAGCCTTGACGTACTCCTTTTCCTACTTGGAACCAGTCTGTTGTTCCATGTCCAGTTCTAACTGTTGCTTCCTGACCTGCATACAGGTTTCTCAAGAGACAGGTCAGATGGTCTGGTATTCCCATCTCTTTAAGAATTCTCCACAGTTTATTGTGATCCACACAGTCAAAGGCTTTGGCATAGTCAATAAAGCAGAAATAGATGTTATTCTGGAACTCTCTTGCTTTTTCGATGATCCAGCGGATATTGGCAATTTGATCTCTGGTTCCTCTGCCTTTTCTAAAACCAGCTTGAACATCTGGAAGTTCATGGTTCACGTATTGCTGAAGCCTGGCTTGGAGAATTTTGAGCATTACTTTACTAGCATGTGAGATGAGTGCAACTGTGCGGTAGTTTGAGCATTCTTTGGCATTGCCTTTCTTTGGGATTGGAACGAAAACTGACCTTTTCCAGTCCTGTGGCCACTGCTGAGTTTTCCAAATTTGCTGGCATATCGAGTGCAGCACTTTCACAGCATCACCTTTAGGATTTGAAATATCTCAACTGGAATTCCATCACCTCCACTAGGCTTTGTTCGTAGTGATGTTTTCTAAGGCCCACCTGACTTCACATTCCAGGATGTCTGGCTCTAGGTGAGTGATCACACCGTCGTGATTATCTGGGCCGTGAAGATCTTTTTTGTACAGTTCTTCTGTGTATTCTCGTCACCTCTTCTTAATATCTTCTGCTTCTGTTAGGTCCATACCATTTCTGTCCTTTATCGAGCCTATCTTTGCATGAAATGTTCCTTTGGTATCTCTAATTTTCTTGAAGAGATCTCTAGTCTTTCCCAATCTGTTGTTTTCCTCTATTTCTTTGCACTGATCACTGAGGAAGGCTTTCTTATCTCTCCTTGCTATTCTTTGGAACTCTGCATTCAGATGGGAATATCTTTCCTTTTCTCCTTTGCTTTTCCCTTCTCTTCTCTCCCCAGCTATCTGTAAGGCCTCCTCAGACAGCCATTTTGCTTTTTTGCATTTCTTTTCCATGGGGATTTTCTTGATCCCTGTCTCCTAGGGAGACAATGTTCAATGTCATGAACATCTCTCCATAGTTCATTAGGCACTCTGTCTATCAGGTCTAGTCCCTTAAATCTATTTGTCACTTCCACTGTATACTCATAAGGGATTTGATCTAGGTCATACCTGAATGGACTAGTGGTTTTCCCTACTTTCTTCAATTTAAGTCTGAATTTGGCAATAAGCAGTTCATGATCTGAGCCACAGTCTGCTCCCGGTCTTGTTTTTGCTGACTGTATAGAGCTTCTCCATCTTTGGCTGCAAAGAATATAATTAATCTGATTTTGGTGTTGACCATCTGGTGATGTCCACGTGTACAGTCTTCTCTTGTGTTGTTGGAAGAGGGTGTTTGCTATTACCAGTGCGTTCTCGTGGCAAAACTCTATTAGCCTTTGCCCTGCTTCATTCTGTACTCCAAGGCCAAACTTGCCTGTTACGCCAGGTGTTTCTTGACTTCCTACTTTTGCATTCCAGTCCCCTATAATGAAAAGGACATCTTTTTTGGGTGTTAGATCTAGAAGGTCTTGTAGGTCTTCATAGAACCGTTCAACTTCAGCTTCTTCAGTGTTACTGGTCGGGGCATAGACTTGGATTACCATGATACTGAATGGTTTGCCTTGGAAACGAACAGAGATCATTCTATCGTTTTTGAGATTGCATCCAAGTACTGCATTTTGGACTCTCTTGTTGACGATGGTGGCTACTCCATTTCTTCTAAGGGATTCTTGCCCACAGTAGTAGATATAATGGTCATCTGAGTTAAATTCACTCATTCCAGTCCATCTTAGTTCGCTGATTCCTAAAATGTCAACCGACGTTCACTCTTGCCATTTCCTGTTTGACCACTTCCAATTTGCCTTGATTCATGGACCTAACATTCCAGGTTCCTATGCAATATTGCTGTTTACAGCATCGGACTTGGCGTCTATCACCAGTCACATCCACAGAAGCGAGGCAGCTGCGACGGCTCGGCGCAGAAGCGAGGCGGCTGCGACGGAGCTAGGCCGGGCCGGGGGCCGGGAGCCGGGGGCAGCGGCCGACAAGGGCTAGGCCGGGCCGGGGGACGGGGGGCGGCGGCTGACAGGGACTAGGCGGGGCCGGGCCGGGGGCCGGGGCCGGGGGCGGTGGCTGACAGGGACTAGGCGGGGCCGGGGGCCGGGGGCGGCGTCTGACAGGGACTAGGCGGGGCCGGGGGCCGGGGGACCGGGAGCGGCAGCTGACAGGGACTAGGCGGGGCCGGGGGCCGGGGGGCCGGGGGCGGCGGCCGACAGGGGCTAGGCGAGGCCGGGAGCCGGGGGCAGCGGCCGAGAGGGGCTAGGCCGGGCCGGGGGGCGGGGGCGGCGGCCGATAAGGGCTAGGCCGGGCCGGGGGGGACCGGGGGCGGCGGCCGACAGGGCCTAGGCCGGGCCGGGGGCCGGGGGCGGCGGCTGACATGGCCTAGGCCGGGCCGGGGCCCCGGGGGCGGGGGCCGGGGGCGACGGCCGATGGGCTAGGCGGGGCCGGGGCAGGGGGCCAGCGGGGGCGGCCGGCAGGGGCTAGGCCGGGCCGGGGGCTGGGGGCGGGCGGCGGCGGCGAGAGTAATTACCCAAGGCCCAAGGAGCAGGGGCTGCGTGGGCACAGGAGGGCCGAGAGGAGTTACTCCACATTCAAGGTCAGGAGGGGCCGTCGTGAGTAGATACCCCTTGTCCAAGGTAAGGAGCAACCGCTGCACTTTGCTGGAGCAGCTGTGAAGAAATGCCCCACGTCCAAGGTAAGAGAAACCCAAGTAAGACGGTAAGTGTTGCGAGAGGGCATCAGAGGGCAGACACACTGAAACTAAAATTACAGAAAACTAGCTAATCTGATCACACAGACCACAGCCTTGTCTATCTCAGTGAAACTAAGCCATGCCGTGTGGGGCCACCCAAGACGGATGGGTCATGGTGGAGAGGTCTGACAGAATGTGGTCCACTGGAGAAGGGCATGGCAAACCACTTCAGTATTCTTGCCTTGAGAACCCTGTGAACAGTATGAAAAGGCAAAAAGATAGGACACTGAAAGATGAACTCCCCAGGTCAGTAGGTGCCCAATATGACAATGGAGATCAGTGGAGAAATACTCCAGAAAGAATGATGGGATGGAGCCAAAGCAAAACTTCCTGTATTAGGTCCTACTAAATCCCCTACTATAATTTACAGATGGTTACATTGAATTTATGCACCTAAAGACAAATATTTATTAAGTGGTAGAAGTGAAGTTCAAACCCAGGTCTGAATGACCTCAGAAACTTTTCTCTTCATTTCTTTGCTGACTCCTGCAAATACTAACAGTGCCAAGGCTGAGATACACTGAGTAAGTATGTCAGGCATTCAGAAGAGAAGAAGCCACTTCTAGCTTAGTGGTCTGAAAGCTGCAAAGACTTAATGAAAAGAAACAAGACCACAGCAGCCAAACAGTGAGGTAGGTAAGACGAGTCAGAGCTGAACCAGTTGCCTCTAGTTCAAAGTAAAATCTTTTGTTAGAGATGCTAACATAATGAAGGATGAAATCAGGCACAGGAAAAAGGGGGTCAGGAAGTATTGTCTAGTATCTTAAGAACTGTTCTGCCTACTTTTGGTTCGAGGCCCACTGTATTACCACTTCTGGGCCTTGACCTTTCTATCTTGTGATTTTCAATTTCCAGATGGATTAGCTTGAAAGTATCTGGAGTCTTTGTAAAAACACAAACTTTGAGGTTGCACGTTTGTACCAAGTGGAACCCAGGAATTTATCTTTTGGCAAGTTCCTAGGTCATTTTCATGCACATTAAAGCTTGAGAGGCTTTGCTAATCCATTAATTGTTTATTAGGGATTGAGATGAAAGTGTTCAGGGTGACGCCAAAGAGTTACCCAGGAATATAATGTCACCTGGGGGTAGGGGAAGAGGAAAGGGAAAACAGGTAGGAAAAATCACACTAAGATAGGCCTCTAAACACTATAGGTGAACTAAATATAAGATGAACACCAAGGGCACTAAAAGAAATGAGATTTTAAAAAGCAGAAAGGAGACAGCAATGAAAGGAGGACATTGCCTTGGGTGAGATTATGTGCTAATTGGGATTCCCTGGTGGCTCAGATGGTGAAGAGTCTGCCTGCAGAGCGGGAGACCCGGGTTTGATCCTTGGGTCAGGAAGATCCCCTGGAGGAGGAAATGGCAATCCACTCTAGTATTCTTGTCTGTAAAATCCCATGGACGGAGGAGCCTAACAGACTCCAGTCCATGGGGTTGCAAAGAGTTGGACAGGACAGAGCGACTTCATTTTCTTTCATGTGCTAATTGACGGTGTCAGGACTCCTGGGGCATCCTTTGTTGATCCCTGTCCTGTCCTTATATCTCCTTTGTCCTCTCCTTGAATGGAAGCACCACAGCTAAAATAGAGTCAAAACTACCTGCCTCCACCACCACCCAAGGCAGCAATACCCCACAAGAAGGAGGGAGGGAGAGGGAGAGGGAGAGAGAGAAAAGCAACAGCGCTGGGCAGTTACCTTGATTGTCAGTGTGTTCCAGAAACATCTCCGATAACAATAAACTGAAATCTCACAAAAGTATCAGTGTTCGTGTTCCCCAGGAAAATGTATGTGGCCCAAGAAGAAAAATTACCTGTGATTCTCCTCTGGTCAGAATCTTTAGATGATTTGTCACTCTTTTTGATTTCTTGCTAATTGAATGAATATTTAGTTTAGACAATTTATCTTTAAGTGATTCTTCCTCATCATTCTTCTTGTATTTCAGAACTGAAATGGAAGAAGGCAATAACATATCTGAACACATGCGGTACAGAAAGTGTGTGTTTCATCTGAAGTATTTAAGAATAATATTTATATTTGAGATAAAACTCTGATTTTCGGCTCATGATCCAGTTACTCTGCCCCATCACAGCTCCAGCTGCCCACCCCAATGACCTTCAGAAATTGTCCTAGGACTCCTCAAAGCCCAACTGCATTTACCTCCCACATTAGAGAAATTCCTGATACTTAGGGAAAAAAATAAGCTCTTTTCTCTCTTCTTAGACAATACACTTGTTATTTGGGATCTCCAGAATGAAGCATCAAGACCTAACTAATGGAAAGACAACTGCAGCCAACATAAGACCTCATATCCATCCTAAAATTGTCTCCACTAGCTGAGAGATTTAAGGTAAGTTGAGCCATCCCTCTGAGCTATACTTTTTTATCTTTAAAATTATTTTCCCTCTCATATTGTTCAAAATGTTAAATATCCCCAACCTTCAGCTTTGGTAAGGATGTGGTGAGAGTGGCATTCTAATACACTATTGATGAAGAGTAAATCAATATAGTTTTTGTAGAGAATGATTTGGCAGAACCTTAAATATAAAAATAGTTATAGTCTATGACCAGGAAATCTATGTAGAGAAATATACTTCCCATAATCACACCTACAAAGTTTTATTTGCTAGAGCATTTTTCCTAACGGTAGCATATTGGAAACAATCTAAAAGTTAATCCATAGAGGTATAGTTTAATAAATTATGACACATTTTGAAATGGAATACTATGGAGCCATTTAAAAGAAGACCATGTTAACTTGAAAAATGTTCATGATATACAATTAAGTTTTTTGAAAGACCCACAAAACAGTAGTGTCATACATGTTGCAGAAGGAAGGGAAGGAGGAAGAGAGAGATGAAAGAAAATGGAAAAAAAAAGACGTAGAAATTCTGAAGAAAACTTACTAAAATGTTAGCTATGCAAACTAGAAACATGGGAGTAGAAAAATTTTCCTCATTAAAACTTTGAAATTTGAAGATTAAGCAAACAGCAAAGTTAATTTAATATAACAGCTATTGTCCATCTCCCAGCTTTATCAAACCTTCACATTTTGCCTTGTTTCCAATCTTTTTATTTAAAAACAATCACATAACAGTTAAAGCTTCTCTGATCCCCATCTTTGATCCCTAAAGGAAATGGTGATCCTCAATTATGGGCTTTATTATATCTCTATCTATTTTCATGCCTTTACTTTGTAGGTATGTAGTCATATGCCATATAGTATTATTTTGAATATTTTCAATCTTTCTAAAAATGGTAACATATTGCATTCATTCTTCTGTCACTTGCTAGTTTACTTTTTAAAAAAAACTCAACATTGTGTTTTCAAAATTTATCCAACTGATACATGTACTTTAATTTTAAGTTCTTATGGAATCATAATTTATAATACATAGTTTATCTATCTGAATTAATATGGAAGCTACTCTCCATTTTCTTTGTTTGCTTGTTTCTTTCTTTCTTTCTTTTTTTTCCTTTTGCTATTATGAACAATGCTAGTTACTTATACCTCTCCACAAGCATGTGAGACAATTTCTCAAATATCTAGAAACTGATTTTCTGTGTCTTGAGTGTGTGCATTTTCAACTTAATAAGTATTGTCAAATTGTTCTCCAAAGTGGTGATTCCAATTTGCATCCTTCTGTTCAGTTCAGTTCAGTCGCTCAGTCGTGTCTGACTCTTTGCAACTCCTTGGACTGCAGCACACCAGGATTCTCTGTCCATAACCAACTCCTGGAGCTTACTCAAACTCATGTCCATTGAATCGGTGATGCCATCCAACCATCTCATCCTCTGTCTTCCCCATCTCCTCCTGCCTTCAATCTTTCCCAGCATCAGGGTCTTTTCCAATGAGTCAGTTCTTCGCATCAGGTGGTCAAAGAATTGCAGTTTCAGTATCAGTCCTTCCAATGAATATTCAGGACTGATTTCCTTTAGGATTTACATTTTTACCTGCAAACTAATATTCAGCACTTAACATTTTTCACTAAAAATCTCATTGCCAATCTGATGGGCTAGAAACACTTGTCATTATGTTTTTAATTTTCATTTCCCTGATTACTAGTGGATCTTAGCATTTAAAAATGTATTGTTTTTTTCTGTGAGTTGCTCATTTTTATTGTTAGCATTTTTATTATTAGAATGTTTTTATTATTTATGTAGTATCAATAATTATATATTTAGATAGTAATCCTTTGTCTATGGGCCATTTTTTTATGGCATCTTTTGTTCTATAACATTCCCTTTCCACTCTATGCTCTTCTTTATAGTTACAATTTATTAATACAAATACATACAATTTTTTAAATAAAAATTAGAAAATAAAGTCAATAAAAATAAACACAGTGGTTGGATCAATTAGCTCCACAGTCCTACCATTGCTCTAATTGTTGAACTGAGATTTCAAGTTACAACTGCAAAGTCAATGAAGAATTTATGAACACAAATCACACTGAGAGAGGACCCAGGGTCTACCCCAATGCACTGCTAACTCTGAGAAGATAGAAACCATCTAATTGTGCTGCCTGTTTTAAAATATACATTTGCCTTGAGAGGTGAATCTTACCTCTTAGCTGGGCTTCCCTGGAGGCTCAGATGGTCAAGAATCTGTCTGCAATGTGGGAGACCTGTGTTCGATCCCTGGGTTGGAAAGATCCCCTGGAGTAGGAAATGGCAACCTGCTCCAGTATTTTTGCCTGGAAAATCCCACGGACAGGGGAGCCTGGCAGGCTATAGTTCATGTTGTCGCAAAAAGTTGGACACGACTGAGTGACTAACACTTGACCTCTTAGTTAATGAATAGTTAACAGTAATTTGTTAATCTGAGAAAGAAATATACTTGTTTCCTTCATGGAGCAATTATTGCCCAAAATACCCATTCTTTGTGTTCCAGAACCAAATAAGCCTGTTAGTGTGGCCGGGTCATCTTACCTGTACCCACCTTTCGCATCACCACTTTTCAGGTCTAACTATTCACTGCTCCCAACTACCTGGCCGTTCCTCCTACCATATATAACACCAAGAACAGGAGGATCACATGCTGTGGGTTTCTTCAGCCCATAATATGTCACCAGGCACGTGATGGTCAAAAGAGGTTGAGTGTAGGGCTGTTCGATGAAAAACTGTCAATGTTTGTCCCTCGTGAGCTTCTTCTGAACCTAGCTAGAAAGGCAAAACCATCCTCTCCTCCCTGGCCTCTAACTCTAGATGTCAAATGATCATTATCACTGCACCTGCTGGAACTACTGAGACATTCTGATCCTCCAAAACATAAACAGAAGATTCCAACCCTGGAAAACTCCCACTTCATCATATCCCCTCTCACCTAAATCTTTTCGTCTTTTAAGTTCATTAATGTTTACATTAATGTGTTTCACTGCAGCATAGGCATCTTCCAGTGCTCGGAAGTCTGGGTGAGAGGCAGGGGTGGAATTCCGGAGTTCACACAGTAGCAGAGGGTACTTCATCACTCGCTGGATTGGCTTGATCATCAAAGAGCCCATGTCCAGTAAGTTTGGTTTGCCTCTGCAATAGACATACATCATGTCAGTTTCACAAACATTTGTCTTATTAACTCCTTTTTATTTTTGTGATTTTTTTATGGTTAGCCCTGAAGATGATTTTCACCCTTTTCTTCTCTGATTTGGCTATGTTCAATTTCTAAATGAAGCAAGGGCAATAGGTGACAGAAAGAAGCAAGGCTGAAAGAGTCTACTTCTAAACAAAATTTGAAAGAAAACAAGTATATTTGTCCACCTAAAAGGACTGAAAGCATGATTTTCAACTATGTTCCACTTACAGGTTTTTTAAATAACAGGCTTTATAATAATAGTCGGAAACAATTTTAGACTGCGTTTTTCCATGACAACGAAGAAAAATGCATTTTCTTGATGGTATTTTTGAGATTATTAAGTGAAGAGAATAAAGTCATCATTTAAAAATCTAAACACAAAGTTTGTTTTCTTTCTTCTACCAAATGGAGAAGTTGAACTTACAGTGTTTCAGAGGTTCTACCACAGTCCCCAAAAGAGATTTATAGTAAATGCAATACTTCTCTAGATATTATTAATGCCATCACTATCACTGATCATTACTAGTACACAATGACTTTCCATGTGGAATTCCTCTTAGCCAACAGATCTTCAAATGGCTATACAAAAGTGAGCATTCACCCCTGGCTCTCCCCTTTAGAGCTTCTGAGATGAGCCTAGAGCCATTCCCACTAGCCAAGAAGTTTACAGGAAAAGAAAAAGCTACAAACTTGATCATGCCATTGTCCACTGGACATCCATTATCCAACCCACTGTATTCATTTTTTTTTCCAGCCAGAAATCAGTGGTTTCTAAAAGCCTCTTTATGCAACGAGGCAAAAAAGAGACACTGTAAGTGGAACATGGATGAAAATTGTGTTATGAGTCCCTTCTGATGGAAAGGTATACTCATTGGTTTTCCTTTATGACACTGTAAGTGGAACATGGATGAAAATTGTGTTATGAGTCCCTTCTGATGGAAAGATATACTCATTGGTTTTCCTTTATATTTTTATTTAGAAGATAGAGAATACAGACAGACATGGCTTTCAAATTCTGATGGGTGAATGTCTCATTCTTCAATTATTATTTTTCAAGTACTTTATGGGTGGGCAACAGACTACGTAATTGAAATGGTGAAATGGATCTAAAACTTGGAACAAAATTAGAAAAGTTACGTCACTAGAAAAGAAATGAAGACACCCCAGAGATCATCTATTTGAACTCTTTATTTGATCAATCAGAAACTAAGGAAATTCATCACATGTAAGTGCAAATATGGTGCGTGTGCGCGTGCACACACACACACACACACACACACACACACCAGTCACTGTCACATGTGCTCATTTTATTTTCATTATAGCACTTAGCACTATCTGGAATTGTCTTTTTTCTCTATTGACCAGTTTATATTCAATTCTTCTGTCACCGTTATATGTGCAACATGACATATAATATTCTCTCAATGAATATTTGTAGCTTGAAGTGATAGATTACTTACATTTTCTGTAATGTGCTGTTATTTTACATTGAACTTTTTTTTCCCTAAAACTTGCACAGTAGTCCTGAATAAATGACCGAGTTTTATTTACACGTTGAGAAAATAATTGGTATCCATAGAGACAAACACTGAAGCAAACCAAAAGACAACATTTTTTAAAGGAAAACCAAAATAAATGTTAAAGGTTTGCAAGGGAGTAAAGAATTGCTTTTTATTAACTTAAAATTGCTTGAAGTATAGTCTATTTACAGTGTTGTGTTAATTTTTACTGTACAACAAAGTGACTCAGTTATACATATATATTCTTTTCCATTATAGTTTATCATAGGACATTGAATAGAGTTCCGGTGTTACACAGTAGAACCTCGTTGTTTATCCATCCTGTATATAATAGTTTGCCTCTGCTAACCCCAAACTCTCAGTATTTCCCTTCCTATACTCTCCTCCCCATTGACAAGAATGTTCCCTATGAGTCTGTGAGTCTGTTTCTGTTTCATAGTTAAGTTCATTTGGGTCATGTTTTGGACACATGTAAGGATATCATATGGTGTTTGTCTTTGTCTTTCTGACTGACTTCTCTTAGTATGATAATCTCTTAGTATGATAATGGCATTATTTCATTTTTATGGCTGACTGATATTTCATTACTCAGTGTATATATATATGAATGAAGAAGACACTATATAGTGTCTTCTTTGTTCATATGTTGGTGGACATTTAGGTTGTTTCCATGTCTTACCTCTTGTAAATAGTGCTGTTATAAACATAGGAGAACATGTATCTTTTCAAATTATAGTTTGTCTGGATATTTGCCCAGGAATGGGATTGCTAGATCCTATGGCAACTCTATCTTTAGTTTTTTGAGGAACCTCCATACTGTTTCCATAGTGGCTGCACCAATTTACATTCCCACCAACAGTGTAAGAGGATTTCCTTTTCTCCTCATTCTCTACATCATTTATTATTTGTAGACTTTTTAACGATGGCCATTCTGACTGGTGTGAGAGAGTACCTCATTAGTTTTGATATGTATTTCTCTAGTAATTAGTAACGTTGAGCATCTTTTCATGTGTCTATTGGCCATCTATATGTCTTCTTTAGAGAAATGTCTATTTAAATCTTCTGCCCATTTTTAAAAATTGGTTTGTTTGTGTGTTTTGTTGTTGTTGTTGAGTTGTGTGAGCTATTAGTATATCTTGGAAATTAAGCCCATGTCAGTTCCATCATTTGTGAATATTTTCTTCCATTCCATAGGTTGTCTTTTCATTTTGTTTATGGTTTCTTTTGCTGGTTATGGTTTTCAAAGGTTATAAGTTTGATAAGATCCCATTTGTTTATTTTTACTTTTATTTCTACTGCCTTGGGAGATTGACCTAAGAAAACATTGGTACTATTTACATCAGAGAATGTTTTGCCTATGTTCTCTTCTGGGAGATTTATGATATCTTGTCTTATACTTAAGTCTTTAAGCCATTTTGAGTTTATTTTTGTGTATGGTATGAGAAGTGAAGTTGCTCAGTCATGTGCCACTCTTTGCGATCCCATGGACTGTAGCTTACCAGGATCCTCCATCCATGGAATTTTCCAGACAAGATTACTGGAGTATGTTGCCATTTCCTTCTCCAGGGGATCTTCCCAACCCGGTGATCGAACCCAGGTCTCCCACATGCAGGCAGATGCTTTCCCCTCTGAGCCACCACGGAAGCCCTAATGGTATGAGGGTGTGTTTTAATTTCATTGATTTACATATGTCTATCAAACTTTCCCAGCACCACTTGCTGAAGACACTGTCTTCTCTCTGTTGTATCAATACATTCTTGCCCCCTTTATTGAGAAACAGTTGCTTTTGTATCATTTATCTTACACTTTCTACTCATACACACAAAATCTTCGAAGGAAGGGAGGTAAAGAGACACGGGTGGAAACAGGAAACGAGGAAAAGAAGGATAGGGAGAAAGAGATGTTATTGGTTTCCAAGAGGAAACGAGGAAAAGAAGGATAGGGAGAAAGAGATGTTATTGGTTTCCAAGAGGACTGGGTAAAATGTATGGGAAAATATGTAAATCTTTTATGAATATTGAAAAAAATAACTAAAAACATATTTTCTAACTGGTATATCAATAGTGGAACTTATGAATCTGAAGTAGAGAATCCTTACTTATCTTAAATGTAAGTTCTTCAATAATACAACAGTTTAGACACTTAAGTAGAAAGAATTTCCTTAAATAAGAACAAGTCAGGAATATGGAAGGTACTAACTTGCCTAGAAAAAATCATATTATCCTTACGAATATGATCAGATTTATTCTGAGTTTTTCTTTTTACTATCACCAATATTAGTTTGAGCTCCCCTGGTGGCTCAGATGGTAAAGAACCCACCTGCAGTGTGGGAGACCTGGGTTTGATCTCTGGGTTGGGATGATCCTCTGGAGGAGGGTATGGCAACCCACGCCAGTATTCTTGCCTGAGCTATAGTCTATGGGGTCACAAAGAGTCGGACACAACTGAGTAACACAGCATGGCACAGTGTTAGTTTATTTAATCTTCTAAAATCACTGAAAATACTATCAAAATGTAGATGTAATCAAACAATTCAATCAAATAAAGTCAATTTTATTAAGACAGTTTATCAGTGTGGTCTATTGTAATACACATATTTTAAAACTTTTAATTATAAAAAATAAATCCCCAGATATATTAAAGAATGTACTTGTATCTTTGAGCTGCTCTCCCTTCTTTCCTTATCAGGATCCATCAAAAACCCAACCCAGGCCCTTTAGTTCTATCCAAATCTAACCATTACTTTTTTGTATCACTCTTTGGCATCAAAGTTCTATTCCCTCCATTTCAGGTTTCAAATGACAGTAATAACAATTACAAATAGTAACTGTTTCTCTTAAAAGCATCACAAATGTGAACACTAAAAAAAATTTTCTCAAAAATGAGAGATCTCCCAGACATCTTTGTCTTAATATAAGCACTTTGGCAGTTGCCCAAGTGATGAGCGATGATGATCTGATACCTGCATTACACAGACAAGTAGTGTGGTAGAAAAGATAGAATGTATTACTAGACAGTGACACTCCAGGCATTCAGTGCCACAATTCTCACCCAATTGAATCCCTCCCAGTAAGACTGAGTCTGACAGCTATGCAAGGCAGATGAGTCTTTTATGTGATATAACTTTCTCAGCCAAGCAGCCAATTATCACATGCCTACCCCCAAGAAAGTAATCAAATGCATAACAATTCTCCATACATGTTGTGCTGAAAACTAAGGTGGTTACTAAATTGTAATTCTGTTTCATATTCCGCTACATTATCATGAACACTTTGGCAAATATTTAGTACCAAAAGTAGCTACACTAATCTCATTACAAATTATTATTGAAACATTACAAAGTCAAGTAAACACAGATGGCTTTGTTTTAGAAGTATCCAGTTTTGCTATAAAGAGTTTTGCATCAAATATAAGAAAACAGTTGCACAATGAAAATTAAAGTGATATTTAGCAATGTAAAAACTATGATGAAAACAAAAAATCAGATTCAACACTGAGATGTAAACACAAGCTGGAATCAAGATTGCCGGGAGAAATATCAATAACCTCAGATATGCAGATGACACCATCCTTATGGCAGAAAGTGAAGAAGAACTAAAGAGCCTCTTGATGAAGGTGAAAGAGGAGAGTGAAAAAGTTGGCTTAAAGCTCAACGTTCAGAAAACTAAGATCATGGTATCTGGTCCCATCACTTCATGGGAAATAGATGGGGAAACAGTGGAAACAGTGTCAGACTTTATTTTTTTGGGCTCCAAAATCACTGCTGATGGTGATTGCAGCCATGAAATTAAAAGACGCTTACTCCTTGGAAGGAAGGAAGGTTATGGCCAACCTAGATAGCATATTTAAAAGCAGAGACATTACTTTGCCAACAAAAGTCCGTCTAGTCAAGGCTATGGTTTTTCCAGTGGTCATGTATGGATGTGAGAGTTGGACGGTGAAGAAAGCTGAGCGCCGAAGAATTGATGCTTTTGAACTGTGGTGTTGGAGAAGACTCTTTAGAGTCCCTTGGACTGCAAGGAGATCCAATCAATCCATCCTAAAAGAGATCAATCCTGGGTGTTCATTGGAAGGACTGATGTTGAAGCTGAAACTCCAATATTTTGGCCACCTCATGCGAAGGGTTGACTCATTGGAAAAGACCCTAATGCTGGGTAGGATTGGGGGCGGGAGAAGAAGGGGACGACAGAGGATGAGATGGTTGGATGGCATCACTGACTCGATGGACATGGGTTTGGGTAGACTCTGGTAGTTGGTGATGGACAGGGAGGCCTGGCATGCTGCAGTTCATGGGGTCGCAAAGAGTCGGACACGATTGAGCGACTGAACTGAACTGAACTGAACTGAACTTATCTATATTTCTTAATTTGAAGGAGAAAATGAAAGGAAAACTAATCATGCAACTATTTATCATATTACTTTGAATTTCCTCTATTTTATGGCCACAAGAATCCTAAATTTAATATTTAATTTACAGAAGCTACATACCATCCATACTGCTATTGAATTTTTTTCCATTTACTCTCCTTTAAAAACATCATAAGTCAACTTTAGAGGAAACTATATATTGCTGCTCAAATAATAAGCAAATAGCACTTGTCATAATTTTAAAATAGCTTTGAAAATAAATACAGAACTACTAGCAAATCTTAGAAGATTTAAAGGAGATGAGCAAATGGTAATTGACATAGCAGACCACAAAGAACCAGTGATATGGAGAAGTAGTTATTTCATCACTCCTGCAAAGTTTCATTAACTAGAGTCTTCGAAAATATATGGAAGTAAAGGGAGAAGGATGTGGGTTTTATAATAAGAAGAACCAGTTGAAAAACTCTTCAAGAAACAGCATAATTCTTAGGGTGCTATACAAATAAGGGAGATCATTTGGAGGATTAAGGAAGAGCTCTTGGAAACTAAAAGGATAATAGCAGAAAAAAAAACTCGTAAATGTTGGAGAAAATGTTCAAGAACTTTCTAGAGAGAAGAGCAAAACTACAAAAATGGAAGAAAATATAAGAAAATTAGAGGATCAGCCTAAAAGGTCCAATATCAAAATAATAAGTCCCAGAGAGAGAACAGGGCACATATGGGAAGGAACTCATCTGTAAGATAATTCAATGAAAATGAGTTAGCGCGTTGAAAGAACTTGCTGAGGTCACAGCACAGTGAATGAAACTGACTCACACCTCGGAATTATTAAAACTTCAAATTATCAGGGACAAAGAGAAAAGCCTACAGTCCTTCAGAGAAACGTGTAAACTAAGCAGTTACAACGGAGAAGGCAATGGCATCCCACTCCAGTACTCTTGCCTGGAAAATCCCATGGACAGAGGAGCCTGGTAGGCTGCAGTCCATGGGGTCACTAAGAGTCAGACACGACTGAGCGACTTCACTTTCCCTTTTCCCTTTCATGCACTGGAGAAGGAAATGGCAACCCTCTCCAATGTTCTTGCCTGGAGAATCCCAGGGATGGCGGAGCCTGGTGGGCTGCCGTCTATGGGGTCGCACAGAGTCAGACACGACTGAAGCGACTTAGCAGCAGCAGCAGAAGCAGCTACAAACAATTAGGAATCAGAAAAACCATTCAATTTCTTTTAGCAACACTGAAAGTTAGAAATGATGAAGAATTATATATTCTGAAGATGAATAATTTTCACTTTAGAATTCTATTCCAAATCCCATTATATAAGTCAAGTGTGAGGGTAAAATAAAGACCTTTTGGATGTAAACGTTCTTAAAATTTCCCTCCCATGTATTCTTTGATGAATAGAGGAAACTACTGAAGGATGTCCTCTACTAAAAACAGGAAAGAGGCAAAGAAAAACTAGATGATGGCAGTTTGTATGTATGCGTTCAGTTGCTCAGTCGTGTCTGACTCTTTGTGACCTTATGGACTGTAGCCCACCAGGTTCCTCTGTCCTTGGATGTCCAGTGTAATTTGTCCAAACTCAATAGGTCATAAGTCTCTGGGAAAGGCTTTTATAGAGAGATGAAATGGATAGCCTACAAATTTCATCAGGCTGACTTCAGCATTAATGATCACTACAAAGAATATTAAAGGGGAAAAAGATAATAGTTAATTCCCAGAAAAATAAGTATTTGTTTATTCCAAGGTTTATCTCTGAAAAGAATTTACTCAGGTATAACAATTCAAACACTAATTATTGCTCTTATCCAAATTATAATGTAACTCCATAGGGAGAATGGAGAGATGAGAAGGATGTGTGTATGTGTGTGTGTATGTGTGTGTGTGTGTGTGTGTGTGTGTAGTGGAGGTCAGCTAGGGAAGAAAAATAAATTCTTGTCTTCCATAGAGAGAAGTCAATACATAATAAGGAAGAGTCAAATGTGTTTTTAGAGTCATGAAGATAAATACCAAAATAGTCAACTAAAAGGTGTGAATATACTTGTGTTCCGGTGAGAAGCATTTAGGGGAAGGTGGAAGGGGTTACTCTTTTTCTTTTCTTTTTTTAATTAACCAACTTTTTTATTGAAGTATAGTTAATTTACATCATTGTGTTAATTCCTGCTGTACAGCAAAGTGACTCAGTTGTATACATATATACATTATTTTTATGTTTTTTCCCATTATGGTTTATCCAAGAGGATTAAATATAGTTCCCTGAGCTATACAGTAAGTAGACTACTATTTTTCTTAAAACATTTAGAACTACTGGGCTTTTCAAACCATGTGTGTGTTAGTCACTCAGTCATGTCTGACTCTTTGTGACACCATGGACTGTAGCCTACCAGGCTCCTCTGTCAATGGAATTTAGGCAAGAGTCCTGGAGTGGGTTGCCATTCCCTTCTCCAGGGGACCTTCCTGACCCAGGGGTCAGACCGGGTCTCCTGGATTGTAGGCAGATTCTTTACCATCTGAGCCACCAGGGAAGCCCTTTAAAACCATAAGTAGATATAATTTTAACAAAAGAGAATGTTTTTGAAGAAGGAAACTTGCAAGAATACTCAAGAAAATTTTGAAAAGGAAGAATACTACACTGAGATTAGTTGTGTGTGTGTGTGTGTGTGTGTGTGTGTGTGTGTGTTTAGTCGATAAGTCATGTCTGACTCTTGGAGGCCCCATAGATTGTAGCCCACCAGGCTCTTCTGTCCGTGGGGTTCTCCAGGCAAGAAAACTGGAATGGATTACTATTTCCTTCTCCAGGGGATTTTCTTGACCGAGGGATCAAACCCACATTTCCTGCATTGGCAGGTGGATTATTTACCACTGTACTCCCAGGGAAGCCCAGAGATTAGTTATACCTGATATCAAAATATAAAGCTACAAAAATGAAGGTAATCTTGTATGGACATATGAAAATCAAGCACAAAATAGAAAATCAAGAAGTAGATACAGGTATGTATGGAAATTAAATGCATGGTAAATGTGGCATTCCTATTCAGTAGAAAAAAGGAACTATTCAATATCAGGTATTGTGATAATTAGCTAACCACATAGAAAAATAAAAACTAATTCTTCACAGCAAAATAACTTCCAAATCAAAAATTTAAATGTTAAAAATGAAACTGTACAAAACCTTTGGTGAAAACATGGGATTACGGTTTAAAAACAAACTTGAAATTTCTAAGTGAGATACAAAATCCAAAAGCTACAGTAGAAAAACGTGATCAATGTATTTTAAAATTTAGCTCTGTAATACTGTACAGATAAAAGCATAAACAGAAGCAACTATAGACTATGTTAAAAGTCAAGTAATAAGAAGGAAAATTATTTATAGTACGTAAGATAGAAAAATGGATAATATACTCACTAAAGAGCCATTATCAATATTTTAGAAAAAGAACATCTCAAAAAAAATGAATAATCAATTAAAATGATAATTCATTAGTGGTGAAATACAAATGGTTAAACACATAAAAATGCTCAATATCATTTTTAATGGTAATTAAAACATTACAATGCTATTTTTGGCCTATGATATTGCCATAAATTGTAAGGATCCAAACATTTTATCTAGTGCTAGCAAGTAGTAGATAAATGGGCAACTCATATATAGTAGTAGGGCTAAAAATTAGTTCAACTTCTCCTAAATTTCTGGCAATAAGTATCAAAAGCCCTTTGATCTAGAAATTCCAATTTTAGAAATTCGTCAAAAGAAAATGAACTGTTGTTCAAAATTTTATATAAGAATGAACACATAAAGTCAATCTGCAAGACAGACACAATTCAAGTATCTGTAAGATTTTGGTAAACTAAATTGTAGTACATACATCAAATAGAATATTATGTAGTTGTAAAGCAATATGGATTTATATTTACTGACATAGAGAGATGTCCGTGATGTATTGATGAAGAGGTAGCAAGTTGACATACAGGAAATATATAGCTGTCCTATTTTAGTCAACATGTGTCTGTATAGAGGAAAAAATAGCAGGAAAGTGAGGGACTCATGCATGTTAAAGTAGTTCACTCTGGAATGTGACTACCAATAGTTCTTAGTGTCCTCATGTTGATTTTCTACGTTTTGCAGTGTTTCTTCAATAATTTAAAAAATAAAAACCTTAACAAACAAAATAACTTATAAAACTTTTGAGATTGATTAAAATCCTGCAATGCAAAGGTAGAAATAGCTGGTCAGACTACTTCTAAGCATAAAGAAGAGTCTAAATAATTAAGATAAAGAAGTTTATTTCTGGAGGTAAATTTATAATAGGGATATTTTTCTTGCTTTAGAACATGGGACTTGGATCAGATGCTTTGAGGGAGACTGTGGTGGAAGAATCTATGATTCTTGTCACTTTAATACTGTCTTTGATGTTTGCATAAGATTATAATTCAAGGTAAACATTTCAGAAGTTATAATATCTTTGCCCTTCTGTATTTTTAAAAATGTAGAGTGTAAAAAAAAAAAAAAGACCGTTTTTAGTTTCAGTAAGTAAGAGATCTTTTTTTAAAAAAGTCATTTAAAAACCCACATCCCATAAATGCCACTCTGGCTGCAACATTTTGGCCTTAGCTACTGAGGAGCTCAACAATTACATAGCACTTGACATTGCCTTTTACCCTTTTATGTAGTAGCATGTGTGCTGCCTGACCTGAATGAGAAAATCAGGAAGGAAAATAACTCAAGGCAAATGTGGCTTTGATGTTTGTCCAGTTACACGCTGTGATTCTTCTTCCTCTTTTCAAGTTCCTAATGTATAGAACAGGCTAGAAGGGCAAATGCAATCTGCTAGTCCCACACAGCAGGACTGTGGCAAAAGGCAGTGCAATGTTCAAGCAGCATTTCAATACAAGGTACTATTTGTTTTAAGTATTCTGTATGTAGGAGCCTGTGCATGCTAATGTATTACAAGAATTGCTCTGGAGAAGAAATGGCAACCCACTTCAGTATTCTTGCCTGGGAAATCTCATGGACAGAGAAGCCTGGCAGGCTATGGTCCATAGCATCTCAAAGAGTTGGACAAAACTTAGCAACTGAACAACAAAACACACAATCAGGTACATGGTGATTTGGGGAAATACTTCTTGATGGAAGTGTGGCATAAAATGGAGAGTGATGTGATCTAACAATATGGAACATATAGTTTTGTAAGAAATTAAAATTTGTGTATAGAATAATAGTTGCAAATATTCAAATAATAAAGTCCATGGCTAAAGGAAAAATAAAATAAAAGAATTGCTCACTTTCCTCCTCTCAATCTATTCTCTTGATGTAAATTTTCAGCAGTTTAGAGTACATACAGACACACCTACACATACACACAAAGCAAACACACAAACGGACTAAGAACTCAGGACTTGAGATTGCTCCTGGCCATGCTAAGGCAGATGTGCTTTATTAAGTCCTGGTAAATTTGAGTTCATATTTGAGTTCAATATCATCCTTTCAGTATTAGGCTAAATATGCTTTCCTTCTATGAAAATGGACATCTTTCAAAGTAGGTGTATGTGTGTGTTGCTTTTATAATTTCTATACTGCCCTCAGTTCAGTTCATTTGCTCAGTCATGTCCGACTTTTTGCGACCCCACTGAAGGATCACACCAGGACTCCCTGTCCATCACAAACTCCCAGAGCTTGCTCAAACTCTTGTCCTTTGAGTCAATGATGCCATCCAACCATTTCATCCTATGTGACCCCTTCTCCTTCTGCCTTCAGTATTTCCCAGCATCAGGGTCTCTCCCAGTGAGTAGTTCTTCACATCAGATGGCCAAAGTATTGGAGCTGAAGCTTCAGCCTCAGTCCTTCCAATGAATATTCATGACTGATTTCCTTTAGGATGGACTGGTTGGATCTCCTTGCAGTCCAAGGGACTCTCAAGAGTCTTCTCTAACACCACAGTTCAAAAGCATCAATTCTTCAGCACTCAGCTTTCTTTATGGTCCAACTCTCACATCCATATATGACTACTGAAAAACACCATAGCTTTGACTAAATGGACCTTTGTTGGCAAAGTAATGTCTCTGCTTTTTAATATGCTGTCTAGATTTGTGAGACCTTTTTTTCCAAGAAGAAAGTGTCTTTTAATTTCATGGCTGCAATTACCATCTGCAGTGATTTTGGAGCCCAAGAAAATAAAGTCTGTCACTGTTCCCATTGTTTCCCCATTTATTTTCCATGAAGTGATGGGACTGGATGCCATGATCTTAGTTTTTTGAATGTTGAGTTTTAAGCCAGCTTTTTCACTCTCTTTCACTTTTATCAAGAGGCTCTTCAGTTGCTCTTCGCTTTTGGCCATAAGGGTGATGTTATCTGCATATCTGAGGTTATTGATGTTTCTCCTGGCAATCTTAATTCCAGCTTGTGCTTCATTCATCCTGGCATTTTGCATGATGTACTGTGCATGTAAGTTAAATAAGCAGGGTGACAATATACAACCTTGACATACTCCTTTCCCAATTTGGAACCAGTCTGTTGTTCCATGTCCAGTTCTAACTGTTGCTTCCTGACCTGCACACAAGTTTCTCAAGAGGCAGGTCAGGTGGTCTGGTGTTCCCATCTCTTTAAGAATTTTCCATGGTTTGTTCTGATCCACACAGTCAAAGGCTTTAGCATAGTCAATAAAGCAGAAATAGATGTTTTTCTGAAACTCTCTTGCTTATTAGATAATCCAGCGGATGTTGGCAATTTGATCTCCGGTTCCTCTGCCTTTTCTAAAACCAGCTTGAACATCTGGAAATTCTTAGTTCACGTACTGTTGAAGTCTCACTTGGAGAATGTTGAGCATTACTTTGCTAGTGTGTGAGATGAGTGCAATTGTGCAATAGTTTGAACATTCTTTGACATTGCCTTTCTTTGGGATTGAAACGAAAATTGACCTTTTCCAGTCCTGTGGCCACTACTGAGTTTTCCAAATTTGCTGGCATATTGAGTGCAGCACTTTCACAGCATCATCTTTTAGGATTTGAAATAGCTCAGCTGGAATACCATCACCTTCATTAGCTTTGTTCACAGTGATGTTTCCTAAGGCCCACTTGACTTCACGCTCCAGGCTGTCTGGCTCTAGGTGAGTGATCACACCATTATGGTTATATGGGTCATTAAGATCTTTTTGTGTGTAGTTCTTCTGTGTATTCTTGCCACCTCTTCTTAATATCTTCTGCTTCTGTTAGGTCCATACCGTCCTTTATTGTGCCCATCTTTGCATTAAATGTTTCCTTGGTATCTCTAATTTTCTTGAAGAGATCTCTAGTCTTTCTCATTCTATTGTTTTCCTCTATTTCTTTGCATTGATCACTGAGGAAGGCTTTCTTATCTCTCCTGGATATTCTCTGGAACTCTGCATTCAGATGGGCATATCTTTCTTTTTCTCCTTTGCCTTTCTCAGGTATTTGTAAGGCCTCCTCAGTCAACCATTTTGCCTTTTTGCATTTCTTTTTCTTGGGGATGGTCTTGATCACTACTGCTTCCTGTACAATGTCACAAACCTCCATCCATAGTTCTTCAGGCACTCTATCAGATCTAATCCCTTGAATCTGTTTGTCAATTCCACTGTATAATCGTAAGAGATTTGATTTAGGTAATACCTGAATGGTCTAGTGGTTTTCCCTACTTTCTTCAATTTAAGTCTGAATTTGGCAATAAGGAGTTCATAATCTGAGCCACAGTCAGCTCCTGGTTTTGTTTTTACTGACAGTATAGATCTTCTCCATTTTCTGCTACAAAGAATATAATCAATCTGATTTTGGTGTTGACCATCTGATGATGTCTATGTGTAGAGTTGTCTCTCGTCCAATTGTTTCATCTTCACGCTATATATGTGTGTGTGTATAATTTTTTTCTCTGCAAATCAGAGTCCAAGTCAGAAGAAACTCAATATTTCACTATAATGAATAAGGAATCTTTTATACATTAATCTATATAACCTTAAAAAACATTATGGTATTAATCTAAAATTTTTTAGACTAATGTTTTCCTTAGGAAGAAGTGTTTTTGGATACATTAAGATTCTTTAATAAATGTGTGATGAGCAATTCCCAAAGAGTTCCTGTCACTAGCAAACTTGTGATTTAAGTAAATTATTCCCCAAGATTCTTCTAAAAAGTTTAATAAGGTTAACATAATAATAATCTAATATGTAAAATCAGCTGAGACAAATTGGAAATAAATGCACCAAGAATGTTTAGGGTAAATGTCTATGAAATCTTGACTTACTTATTAAAAGCAATGAGCGTCATTATAAAAACTAAAAATTCTAATTTGCACAGAAATATTCATCAACTTTTCCCCTGAGTTTTATATTTGCTATTATTTAAACAAAAGTACTTACTGTTGCATGTATATTTTCCTACAAGAGAAGGAAAAAAAAGTAAATTAATATAAATCCTGTTATTTGCGGTAATTAGCAAACATAAAAATTTTTAAATCTTATATAAAATAGTAAGTTATTTTCATGAATGTTTTTGTAGAATTAGTCATATAATCATGTCCCTAAAATGTTATTTTAGTATGCATCTACCATATTTGTTTCACACTTTATATAAACTTAACAACTCTTGATTTAAACTATAGTTAGTAAATTTTAGTCTTTTGAAAATGGACTTAAATGTCAATATTTGTTTATATTATGAAATAAGAATCCATTAAACATATTAATAGTAACAGGAGAAACAGATTACAAGATTACAAAGGAAAATGTAACTGGCATGCAGGAAACTATGATCAAGTGCTTTATAATATCTCTGTCTATAAAGTTTTATGAAGATCAATAGATTATAGACAATTCATCTATTCAGTGAGATAATTTCCATAAAAAATTTCACTCGGCATCGCTAGCTTTTGTGGCTTCCATTTCACTCAAGCAAAACTGAAGTCCTCCCAAGGCAATGCAGTCTGCCTCTCCTACCCCTCCTCTCTCTCATTCCCTGTTGTCCAGCTACTCCCCATCTGTGGCAACTGCAGGTCTCCGTGCTCTTTCCAAAGAAAGCAGGCAGGCTCCCGCCTTGAGGTCCGTGCTTGCCCGACTGCCCTTCCTCCAGTTAGCTGTATGACTCCCTCCTTATCTCTTTCAGGTCTTTGTTCAAATGCCCCTTCCCAGTGAAGCCTTCCCTGCCTGACATTTTAAACATTGTACCTGCCTCTCATTGTACGCTTTATCCTCATTCCTTATGTTTATTTATCCCCATAATGCTTTGTCACTTTCTAAAATAATATATTTATTTGGTTTATGGTCTTTATCTCTCCACTCCCAGATCCCAGGGAGGGCAAGGATTTATGTTTGTCTTGTTCTATGTTGTAGCCCCAGTTCCTGAAAAACTGACTGGCATATGGTAGGACCACAAAACATACTTGTCAAATTAATTAAACAATTAGAGAATGGGAATCTTTCAAGTTAAATTTCAAGAATAAAGGAGATAGAAGCATTTCTCTAAAAGCCTCATGTGGATATAGAGAAATAAAGTAATAACCTGTATTTAAAACTGATCACCTTGACCTCTGGTTTTCAGTCTTTTGGAATACAATGATTGTTTTCAGCACAAAAACATTTTATGGGGACTTCCCTGGTGGTCTAATGGCGGAGATTTGGTGCTCCCAGTGAGGGAGGCCCAGGTTTGATCCCTGTTCAGGGAATTAGATCCCACATGCTGTGACTATAGATCCCACTCCGATGCAGCCAAATAAATAAAATTAGAATAATAATAATAAACACTTTTAAAATAATAAATTAAAGAAATTATGACACCATCACATCCTAGTAGATGGTCTTTTCATATTCAATTATTGAGAAAAAATTCAATAGCTGTGCTGAATTTCATAAATTTTAATGGACTTAATAAGTTAAAAAAAAAATTAATCCTAGTATTTTGTATATGTGTAAAACAATGGTGTACATATATGTAAGGCAATTACCCTTCACTCTCCTGACACAGTGTATGAATGGATTCCTAGACATCTTGAAATAACTAGGTTTTACTGAATCTAAAACCTCTCAGTTGGGAATCCAACAGAGGATTATAAACTTTTAAAAATCAGCAGGTGCTACAATTTCAGACAATTATTATCTGCTGTTTGAAGAACTCTTCTATCTCAATGAAAGAAAATACCCCACCACTACCCCCGACCCAGTATTTCTTTCCATTCCTTTCCTTTAAATCCTTTAAACTCACATTCTTTCCCTGATTTCTATCTCCTTCTATTAAGAAATTTCCTTTCTCATTTTGCTCTGTGAGTCATAGATGAGAAAATTTGGGACAGAAGTTGAGTAAAAATAAAAATGCAGTTTTCTATGAAAACAAACAAGTGAAAATGTGATCATTTTGGAACCAAAACATGTACTTTGAAGTTGAAAGAAAAGATTGTTCTTCTTAACTCCTAGAGAAGACACGGACAGTTTTTTCCTCTATTTCATTTATTTCAATGAAATAAAGCCTACATATTATAACATATATTAAACACTGTACTTAATATAAATATGGGCCTCCCTGGTGGCTCAGCTGATAAAGAATCCGCAGAGTGTGGGAGATCTGACTTTGATCCCTGGATTGAAAAGATCCCCTGGAGAAGGGAAAGGCTACCCACTCCAGTATTCTGGCCTGGAGAATTCCATGGACTGTAGAGTCCATGGGGTCACAAAGAGTCAGACACGACTGAGCGATTTTCACTACTACAATGTAAATACAACATTATATGAAAAGGAACCTGAGATTTTCCAACAGGGAAAACTAGCTGGAGTTGTGGAATAGTGGCACTTTATTATAGCAACTCCTTTTTATTTGTTTATCATTAAAGAAAATCTCCTTTTTAGGCTAAAATTTTCCAAGAGTTAACCCCAGCCAAAGATACTTCAGGAAAGAGGAAGTTAAGTTGGGTCCATTTACACTTTTGTGTGGGGGGGTAAAGTAACTTAATATATCCACCACCCCATCTTACACCTTCATGGGCTCGTTATAATTTGACTTACAATTAACGAAAGTTTTTATGTGGCTATTTCTTAAGGATTATCGTCTTTGTTCAAACATGATACCGCATAACCAGGAAATGAATGAATTTCCAAAAGTGATTTTAATTTTCATTTGGAACACCCTATTAGAATAATATTAAGATATGTAAAACATGGTGAACAAATTTAAATCTATTCCTTTGATGCTGTGTTGCATGAGCTTTTAACTTCCTTTCTACTCCCTGTATGGAGAAACTATAGCAGTAATCTGATCAGTCGAAGTGTCTAGATGACTACAAGTTGGAAGTTTTCCTCCTGAGGATGGTGACCTTGGTTAGGAAGAATAAAAATATAGATAAATTTGGAATAACTAGACATGAAACTAGAAATGCATCTTTCTGCTACCTCCCAAAAAACTTGGAAAAGTTCCTTCATTCTTATCCTATTACAAATAAGTCTCTAGGGCCTCTGAAAGGCATCAGAGACTTGGTGGTATTTATAACTAGAAAAACAGACAAAGGAGGCTACAGACAGCCTATTCTAATTATAGCTACACTTGCATTCATAGCTATTCTATTTTTCATTTTCCTCACACAGATCAGAAACCTTAAATAACTCCAAAGAGGCTAAGGAACCAGATCCTTAGCAAATAATTTGCATAAATTTAGAAACTGCATTAAATCAATATTTCATGTAATCTTACAGGTCACTAAAATGACTCTGTAAATACTTATTGTTGAATAAATTAAAAACTTGCAGATTTCCAATTTATAGGCTATAGACAAAGATGTGGGATTGTGCTTCTGAATTGTTTGAGTCTTTTCTTTCTTAACGTCTCCAAATCCTGAAATTACTACTGAGATTGTATCTACAGTCATGGAAACAGCTTCAGGGAAAGCAGGAAATGGGTACCGTGGGCATGCTTTCTCCTTCTAAAGTAGGTCTTTTATTTTTTTTTTTAAGTAGGTCTTAATTTGAGTGTGTATGCACGATTACCCAAGGGAGCTTGTTAAAGTACAGATTCATGGCCTGGATGCCCAGCAATCCTAATTTTTTTGGTCTGGAGCAGAACATAGGCACCTGCTCCTTTAATACGCATCCTTTTCGGGTCTGATGCAGGAGGACTCACACACCAAGAAACACTGCCCTAACCTTTCAAAGGGATTCAAAATTATTTTCTGGATACAAATATTATTTGTTCATTTGAAAGATAATGGGCTTCAAAGGATAGCCCAAGGTTATGAGCTCAAGTCTCCTGATTACTGGACCAGGAAATCTTTCTACTCTCCTTTTGGAAATTAGTCTTGAACCTCACTGTGACAGCTTCTAGTATATTATTTAAATTAACTTTTGTATTATTGTTAAGCTTTCCACATGGTTTTGTTTATCTACCAACTAGAAGGTATGTTCCCAGGAGGCAAGAATTATGCTTACATATTTGAAAAAAAATATTTTCAACATTATTTAGTACTTATAATAAATATTTATTAGGCCCTCAATAAACATTTTAATTTTGGTTAAAATGCAACCTCTGTGGCTTTAACTTCTGAGGCATGAAGCCACCTTCTTCGTGGATACTGCTTCAAACACACTTGTTCCAATACCCCCCAGCCTGGTAGAAAATGGAGGCCACACCTAATACCCATTAGAAATTGGCAACCGTGTACTTGGGCTCTGTTATTTAGCCACAAGAAAAAGGCAGAGCCCCAGTAATAGCTTTGACTGATTACCTGGCAAGGGAAGTCAAGCCCTTGGGGTGTTCCAGACTCTCTTTGGCCTATAAACCTGTTTGAAAACCTGTTTCTCAGAATTTAAAGCTTAGATCAATTGAGGTCAGTATTATAGTAATGTTAATAATTCTCCTGCTCTCAGCTTTCAGGCAGACTAGTACAATTCATCATTAACTTTATTTTCATGGCAAGGCAACTTTGGAGAAAATAGGTCTAACTTGAACTATTTTATTTTGATTTTCTTTCCCTTAAGAAATAGTCCTGCCAATTTTACTTCCTTTGGATTTTGTGCTTTGTAAACCTTAGCACCTTCCAATGCCTGAAATAAGTCCCTAAAATCAGAATGGGGCAGAATATACAAGATTTGGGATATCATCAGGACAAGAACTTGAGGCTTTCAGAAAAAAACGTCAAATAAGCTGCTGGGTCTGAAAGTAATTTTCAGTAATCAGGACTTCAGGAAGTTTCCAAATCACCTCTACTTTAGCTTACTCTTTAGGGGATATGATCCTGACCTATACTGACTGATGGACTATTTTGACAGAGTTAATTTCTTCCTCTTAGGACTCAAAAGCTATTGTGCACCCTGCTCTGAACAGACTGCTTCACTTCTGGTCAGTTGTCAGAAGCACATGCCAAAATAAACTACATCCTCTCCCCATATGGACTTCTGGTCCTGGAGTTGGAATTGGAATGAGGATTCGAGGTGCTACTTTTCACTTGCTATAAGATCTCTCTCTTTTATTCCTGGAAACTGAAGAAGGAAAATGACTTAAGATACACATTTATTGGATCTTGTCACTAGTTTAAGGTAAGAAAGTTGCTCCTTCACACTGAGGATAAAACTATTATTTCCTCTTTGGAAAAAAGTACCTGTAAATTTAGATGTTGCTTCTAATATATGAATTTATTAAGATGGATACAACTTCAATTTCAAAGCTTACCTAAACTGATTTGCTAACACTGAACTAAACAGTAATTAATGGAGAAATAGTGAACTGAAATTACTCATTACTTATTATCTTTAAGAATTACCTAATCATATTAAGCTGCTTGTGGGCAGGGTCAAAGACTAATTTATTTTTGTATTTCCAGGAACCAGATCAATGCTTGCTATAACAAGTACTATGTAAATGCTTACAATTTAGTGACTCAAAATTGTTATTTTTCCACAGCATGAAAAATGGTTAAAGAACTGCAGTTACTTAATGGCCAGTAGAGGGCAATAAAGTTAATTTTAAGAAATTTGTCAGGTCCAATTTAAACCCGTTTTCAGCCCCAGTTCCAGTTTGGAAAGGCATTATCCAGAGCAGTCTCATTTAGCTTCCTGATTTCACTCTAATTCAGTTGTACTATATCAGGACCACCCTCTTCCCCTGCAAGAGAGTATATGAAAGGGGAGGATCAGACGGTTTGGGGTGCATTGATTTAAATACCATAGCATTCTGCTTGGTTCATTCTTAGCCTAATCAAGACCATTTGACAGTGGATAAACCTTAGAAGTGAAAAACCACCATAGAACCATTTGGTAGGATGTAGAGTAGGGCAGACATTTTGGCTTTAAACTTCATTTGGTAGAAAACTGTAGATAAAGCCAGATACCAATTCCATTTATAAGAATCAACCCAACATATCTTCATATTTATGCATACAAATAGGATCAGAAAAAGTGAAAACTGTGGTTTTCAATCCATGGTTAATAAACAATTAGTAGATGGAATAGTAATGGCTAATTTTTTTTACCTTATTCATGCTTTTTAATGTATTTTTTTCAGATTTTTTTTTTGGGGGGGGCCATATATGTGGCTTGCAGAATCTCAGTTCTCTTACCAGACATTGAAGCTGGGCCACAGCCTGGAATCCTAACCAGCAGGTCACCAGGGAACTTCCTTTTTCAGATTTTTATAGCAAATAAATATTTCTACCAGATTAAAAACAACAACACTGTACATTAGGTAGCACTTCCCACGAACAATTTAGAGAAGAGGAAGGCATAACTAATTTTCCTGAAACTACCTCTAAAAGGGCCTGACTTGTCTTTGCCAGTCTCCACTCAGGCCCCCCAGTCTTGGAGCGGCCGGGGGCATTCAGAGGGTCCTGTGACATCCCCTAGCTCTACCATTCGACCTGCTCCCGTGACCATGGTGACACACGGGCTTCCACTTATTTCTTGACCTAGGTGGGAGCAGACAAGTAACCACAGCCTTAAGAAGGGCTTTTCTTTTACATTTCATTTTTTGATTGCATTTTTTCTATCTCTACAGAACCCTGTATCTTTTCTGTGTTATTTTTAGTCACCCTTGCAGGGAAAAAAAAAAAAAAGTCAATCAGGGTTTCTGGCATGTCAGCTTTTCATGAAGAGAACATAAAGTAGCGCTCCCAGCAAGCCTCATAAAACATAGGATTTATGGGAGACCTTTCATCTACATCCAGTTAAAATGTCCCCTGCTAGGCGACTGAGAGTGCATGGAAACCATCATTTGAAAAGGCCTTACTTTAAGGACTGGATACAGCGGCTCAAATGTTGCTTCAGCTCCTCTTCCTTTTCATAGGACTCCAGTACACTATGCGCTTCATCGTGGTGATAGCAGTAGATTTTATAAATATCTTCCAGTGGCCCTTTAATCTGCAAGAATACTTCTCCTGATAAACCCAAAACAAAGGCAAGATGACATCAAGTCAGACCAAACTGGCACTTCACGTATTTATTTTGCAACAATGTTGATTAGTGTTAAAAAGTTGGGTGGGCTGCATTTTATGCCCATGTTATGGGGGGTGGGGCGCAATAGACAACATTGAGTCACCTTCTTTTCTCCCTTTTTTTTCTTTTTCTTTGCACCCTCCTCCTTCCCTTCCCTTTTCATCCCTTTCCTCTTTTCTCTTATAAAATAAAGGATAATGAGCTTAATGAAGATGGGCAGCAAAAGAAAGCTGGTTTTCTCAGATTTTGCACTTGGCTGGTATAGAGCGTCCTGGTTAAACAAAGAAAAAGGGCATCCCTCACCACCTGCTTCTATGAGGGTTGTCCTCACCCACTGTAACTGCCCACCCTGAGAGGATTCAGGATGAAAAACCACATGAGGCACTTGGTGCTTTGGATAAACAGGCCCTTTGATAGTTGGGTGTATGTCTCAGGAAGCATTTCAATGACCCCAGACTCTTGCATCTTGCTGTCCATAGAAAAGCACTAAAATTGTTAACTTGGAATATCTGTTCTTTGTGACTAGCAGCAATCTTTTACCAAGAGGTATGCTTGATTGCATGTATTTCCTAGGTCCCAAAATCATGTATGAATTGGCTTCTCTTCCCCCTCTCTGGCATAGTTTCCTCAGAGCCACTGAGAGGTCATCTCCTGGGCTAGAGTCCTCAGTAAATCCTTGAATAAAACTTAAACTCACGACTCTTACATTGTGGGTTTTTCTTACTTTGTGGGTTTTTCTTTGACATGAGTTAAAGGCTGCACTTAGAATCAGTCTGTATGGTACAGGCCAGGCTTTGCTACAGACTTGGACAGGTTATGACTTGGACAAGTTATTTTTTTACTCTTTGAACCTGTTTCCTCATCTATAAAACAGAGACATTAAAAGATCCAGTTTCATAGGGTCATTATAAAATTAAAGAGATAGTGTATGCAATGTTCAGATTACAATACATAGATAGCAAATGCCCAAAATGGAGCAGTTATTATCAATTTGTTAGAGTGAGTGCATGCATGCTCAGCTGCTTCAGTTGTGTCTAACTCTTTGTGACCCTATGGACTGAAGCCTGCCAGGCTCCTCTGTCCATGGGATTTCCCAGGCAAGAATACTGGAGCAAGTGGCCATGCCCTCCTCCAGGGGATCTTCCCAACCTAGGGATCAAACCTGCATTTCTTATGTCTCCTGCAATGGCAGGTGGATTCTTTACCACTAGTTAGAGGTATGGAGAGTGAAATTTCAGGTTCTAGGTCAATTATTTTTCTCTGTTTATTTTACTAACATTTCCTGAGTCTGTTTGAAACATATGAAATGAAGTTGAGGAAAATAAAATATTTTCTCTTACGTGATAATAGAAAGACTTGGCCATCATTCCTGTTACAAATCAGTTGGATAATACTATAAACCAGTGTTATGACTATTCATAAAGCAACTTGGGCTAATTATATCCAGGCATTTAAGGAGTCCTTTTTGATATATGATAAAATGGGGTCTATCACTGATGGCTCAAGTACATATTGGACAATAGTTTGATTTAATTGTCACTTCATCTAATAAAAATGCATCCACTACCTAACCCAGAGTTGTGTTAAGGTGATTTGGGAAACACAGAAGAAATATGTAATAGATCTGTTCTCAAAAACATTGCAAATTTGGGATTGATAATGATTGGGACTGAACTGATTGTGAGTGATATGGACCTGCTAATCTGGGTCTATTATAGTAACAAAAGTCATTCTTCCTACAGAAATAGAAATGCCCTTTAGATTTTCAACATATTTTGGTTACATTAACTACTTGAATCCTTATACATATGAGGAGAAAGGGGCTTATTTATCCGTGTTAAATAAGGATGGACAAATCTAACTTCAAAACAAATAAATGGTTTTTCCACAGTTCTATCAGGAGGTGGAGAGCCAGGATTAGAGCCATATTTTCCTCATTTTCTCCTTAGATTTTAGCCCTCCCCATAGGAGAGTTTTGCTGGATGCTGGACATAGTGACACAGTTGACAGAAACACTGGAGTCAGAATCAGAAATCATTTCCTAGGATTGTGTGGTGACTATGGGAATGACTTAAAAAAAAATTCTTTGAGCCTTAATTCATTCATTTGTAAAATGAAGATAATAGTTACACTTGTGATGAATTTGAGAATTAAATGAGATGTGGTTGTAAAATCAGCTGGCACTGACTAGTTCCTCCATATATGTCACTTGCTTTCTAATGGTGCTCTACTGTCTCGAGAATTAAAACACTAGTTCTTCAACTTTTAAAAATTTTTATGGAAGTGTAGTTGATTTACAATGCTGTGTTAATTTCAGGTGTACATATATGGCTGATATACATATATATATATATATATCTCCATTCTTTTTCACATTCTTTTCCCATATAGATTATTACAGAATATTGTGCTATATAGTGGGTACTTGTTAGTTATCTATTTTATATATAGTAGTGTGTTAATATGTTAATTCCAATCTTCTAATTTATCACTTCCCGTCATATTCTCCCTTTGGTAGCCACAAGTATGATTTCAGATCTGTGACTCTGTTTCTGTGTTGTAAATAAGTTCATTTGTATCATTTTAAAATTAGATTTCACGTATAAGTGATATCGTGTGGCATTTGTTTTTCTCTGTATGACTTATTTCGCTTAGTATAATAATCTCTAGGTCCATCCATGTTGCTATAAATGGCCTTATTTCATTCTTCTTTATGGTTGAGTTGTATTCCATTGTATATATGTACCAAATCTTCTTTATCTGTTCTTCTGTGGATGGGCATTTAGGTAAATTTCATGTCTTGGCTATTGTAAATAGTGCTACAATGAATATTGGCATACATGCATTTTTTCAAGTTATAGTTTTCTCTGGATATATGCCCAGGAATGGGATTGATGGATCATGCGATAGGTCTATGTTTCATTTTTTAAGAAACCTCTATACTGTTCTGCATATGTCTGTACCAATTTACATTCCCACCAACAGCGTGAGAGGGTACCCTTTTCTCCACACCCTCTCCAGCATTATTTTTTGTAGATTTTTTGATGATGGCAGGGCTTCCCTGATGGTAAAGAATCCACCTGCAATGCAGGAGACTTAGGTTCGATCTCTTGGTTGGGAAGATCCCCTGGAGGAGGGCATCGCAACCCACTCCAGTATTCTCACCTCGAAAATCCCATGGACAGAGGAGCCTGGTGGGCTACAGCCCATGGGGTCGCAAAGAGTCAGACATGACTGAGCAACTAAGCACATTCTGAGCAGTGTGAGGTAATATCTCATTGTAGTCTTGATTTGTATTTCTCTAATAATTAGTGCTATAGAGCATCTTTTCAGGTGCTTTTTGGTCATTTGTGTATCTTTTTGGAGAAAAGTCTGTTTAGATCTCCTGCCCATTTTTTGATTAGTTTTTTTTTATATTGAATTGCATGAGCTGTTAATATATTCTGGAGATTTACCCCTTGTTGGTTGCTTTATTTGCAAATATTTTCTCCCATTCTGAGGGTTGTCATTCCATTTTGTTTATGATTTCCTTTGCTGTGCAAGCGCTTTTAAGTTTAATTATGTTCCATTTGTTTATTTTTGTTTTTATTTTTACTAAGATACTAATAATTTCAAAGTATTATAAAGTGTTATATTATTTTCTAATTTGTGCATGCTAAGTCGTTTCAGTCATGGCCAATGATTTGCAACCCCATGGACTGTAGCCCACCAGGCTCCTCTGTCCATGGGATTCTCCAGGCAAGAATACTAGAGTGGGTTGCTGTGCCCTCCTCCAGGGGATCTTCTGGAACCAGAGATCAAACCCACATCTCTTACATCTTCTACATTGGCAGGCATGTTCTTTACCACTGAGCCACCTGGGAAGCCCATTTTCCTAATTTACATACAACTAATAAAAGATGTTTCTTTCTTCTCATTTATGGGATTTCCCTATGATTAAAATTAGACTCTGCATGTGTGTGTATGTTTACTTGTTTTTTTAGTGTTTTTTTGGACTTGTAAGAAAATGCAGTGACTATAAGCATTTTTGGAACTGGAGGGATGAGGGCTTCTTATTAGATTTCTGGGATTTTACTGAATTGATCCTCTTGCCAGTGGAGGTCTTGTAGATTCACCCTTCACGACAGTTAGCAACACAAATAGTAAGAAAGAGAGTAGTTAAAAGAGGAGAGAATAAAATAGGACAGTGGCTAAATTTAGGGTTGGGCATAAAACAAGGCAAGCCTTGCAGTCACTGCAGCAGGCAGCAAATGGGAGCGAGGGCTTTGGCTGGGCTAGGGAGTCAAGGCTCAGATGGGCTTGGCAGTAAGTCAGGAAGGGCAAACCTGAATACCTGCAGCCTAATGCCAGAGAAAATTGTAAATATGTATGTTCACTACACAGCAGCTTAGAGTAGAGACAAAGGAAGAAAGAGGTCTGGACAATCTCATAAATCCACAATAGGATCAAGTCAGAAAGTCAAAACACAAAGGACAAAGGCATTTATTTTGCACACAATGAAACCATTAATTGTAAATTCTCTTATATTTTCTTTAACAGAAATGTTCTAGCTTGAAAAAATTTATAGCTCTCTCCTGAACAGCAGAGTTGAATTTTTTTACTCTTTTCCAAGTAAAATTCTGTTGGGCCTCTAATAACAATGATTAAAGTTAAAAGATATTTAAGTGCTCTAATTGAAAGTCATCTATTCACCCAGAGGCCAAGCACAATACTTGCGGGCAGAATATTTGATTCCCCTCCCAGCCCTACCAATGTATTCTGCTTCATAATAGTGCAGATGAAGCGATGTGTCTTGCAGAAAAAAAAAAAAAAGATTCTGTTTCCACGGTAACATAACTCTGGGCTGCGTTTCTTCAGTGGTGAAGGACAACTGCTCTGTCTACTGCATGTGGGTTTGAAGGGATGATTAGGAGTGGAGAAGGGACTGAGCCAAAACCGGCTAAGGTAATTTCCCTCCTGGATATCTGTCACAAAAGCACCAGAATCCTATGAAATAAATATAACTATCGTGTGCTTCTTTTTAAAAAATTCTGCATCCCAAGACTTTCTACATTGGCTTCCCCTCAGAATAACTGCCATGCAAAAGGAGGAAGAAAATGCACTTTTTAAAATGCACTTACTTATCTCCTTTATGATACAGGGTGCTCGGGGCTGGTGCACTGGGATGACCCAGAGGGATGGGATGGGGAGGGAGGTGGGAGGGGGGTTCAGGATGGGAAACACATGTACACCCACGGCAGATTCATGTCAATGTATGGCAAAACCAATACAATATTGTAAAGTAAAAAATAATAATAATAAATAAATAAAACTGGGAGAAAAAAATCATAATGAAAAAAGAAAGGGAAAAAAGCAAAGATGCCTACTCTTAAATCTTATCTTCATGAGCTATTTACATTGCTTTGCTTCATGTTTTTAAAAATTTTATTGAAATATAGTTGATTTACAATGTTGTGTTTGATTTTTACTGTACAGCAAAGTGACTCAGCTATATGTATAATCATTTTCATACTCTTTTCCATTATGGTTTATCACAGGACACTGGATATAGTTCCCTGTGCTATATAGTAGAACTTTGTTTTTTGTCCATTCTAAATATAATAGCTTGCATCTGCTAGTCACAAAGCCTTTAGACTTTTACACAATAGAGAAACACTGTGTAAAAAGAATAGTAGGAGAACATCTAGGCTTCCCAGGTGGCACTAGTGGTAAAGAAGTCACCTGCCAATGCAGGAGATGTCAGAGACATGGGTTCCACCCCTGGGTCAGGAAGATCCCCTGGAGGAGGGCATGGCAACCCACTCCAGTATTCTTGCCTGGAGAATCCATGGACAGAGGAGCCTGGCAGGCTATCAAAAGAGTCGGACACTACTGAAGCAACTTAGCAAGCACACATTTTATTTAAGCTGGTACGGTTTTGTTCTTTAATTTTATGTTTAGATAAGAGGATGGGTGTTCTCTAAACTCATTGTGATAATCACTTCATAATGTATGTAAATAAAATCATTATGCAATACACCTTAAACTTTTATACAGTACAATATATCAATTATATCTCAATGAAACTGGGAGGAAAAATTCTCAAGCATAAACTGTGATCTGAGATCTATCCCAAAAGGCGGTTCTGTAGTTCTGAGTAAAACTTGATTGTCAAGACAGAGCATTCAGAATACAGAGACAGGAGTGGGACTGCTCCGAGGACGGAGCGTAGGTATGACCCCCTTCCCAAAAAGAAGTTCTGAGATCTGAGTAAGATAATACAAGCCTCTGATTGTCACTTCCTGAGTCAGTAAATATGCCATCACCAGATGAAAAAGCTTTCCTGGCAGCTTGCACCAGACTGACCAGGAGACTTCCCCATGGTCTGCCATCCTCTCTGGAAGGGAGCCCAGACAGTGGGACTAAACAAGGCAGCAGCTCAGCCAGCCCAAATGCCAGGTGTATACATTTTATTCCTTTTATTCTGAGCCTCCTCTGTTCTCCAGGGAAAGGCAAAATGAGGAGGGAGGTGAGAAGGAAGAGGTTGGAGAGTAAATGCTGCTTACAGAAGCCACTATCCTTTGCCTTTGGTCTTGTTTAGTTCCTGCCTAGGCTGAGGGATAACACTGACTACTAAGAGATACTCCAGGGACCCTGGTTAGGGTTATGAAATTCAAACCCAAGTGCCAGGTGGAATGTGCAGCCACAGGATTCAAACAAGCATGTCCCTTGAGTATCAGCTTTATAAAGATATTTGAAGGAAAAAACCATTATTTTCATGTGAAAGGATAGCATGGAAAATTTACTTGAATTCTTAAGATAAAATGAGATTTCAAATTATTTCATGCCTGTGGCTGTGGCTTCAGGTCGGAACTCCACATTCCCTGGGGCTCATGAAATTTCTCTTCTGATGTTAGGAATTATTCGGTTAAAAATTTTCAGAAGTGCTACCGTATGATAAATTCAGAAAAATGTGTTCATTGGATTTGACAATTCTGAGGTCTCTGGTGACATGGTAACAGCAATTTTAGAGAAGTGGTTTTAGGAGGGAACAGGGTGAGATCAGTAAGGGGTTGATAGACCATAAATGGAAAAAAAGAGTAAGGAAGGGAGCCAGAGCAGACTGTGGGGTCCTGTCCCAGGACCACAGTTGCATCCAGTGCCACGGAGGACAATGTCATAATTGTGCTGGGGTCTCTCAAAGGAAAGGCAATTCCATCACTGACAGTGTAACAGATGAGCAGGATAAACTGGCGAGCAATAGTAGGCAGTAGAGATGGACAGTATGTAATATGTAATAAGACCTATATTAGGAAGAGCTAGGGTTCCCTTATAACTGTGTCTAGAATTAGTGATGCTATTTGGAGAAACTCAGGCTCTTAGCTTTTTCATCTGATCAGTGAGATGGTTGGATTGGAATTGGTCTTCCCTGGTGACTCAGATGGTAAAGAATCTGCCTGGAATGCAGGAGACCTGGTTTCGATCCCTGGGTTGGGAAGACCCCATGAAGGGAATGGCAACCCACTTTAATATTCTTGCCTGGAGAATTCCAGGGACAGAGGAGCCTGGTGGGCTATAGTCCATGGGGTCACAAAGAGTTGGATAAGGCTGAACGACTACACTTTCTTTTCTTTTTAAGTATTAGTGTAGCACTAACACTCAAGGATAAAGCTGTTTATTTTGATAGTAACTCAAGGTCTCTTCCTGAACCTTTTTGACTTCCTGGATACCTTAACTCCACGTTGGGATTTCTATAACAACTCACACATTAAGGAAACACTGGTTCTCTGAGAGTTGAAAGTTAAAACGTTTCCGCTGCCTAGGTTGGGAAAAGGTACAATAACTTTCCCTCCTCAGGATTGATAATGCTAAGGGCCGCATTCTTAGACCAACCCATGTCTCCCCATTTATCCACCTTGGTAAATACCTCTCTTGGGAATGCTTGCTTCTGCTAGTTGCTCTTCACCACCTACCAGCCTTGGAAAATGACACAGGAAAAACCACAGGAGGACTTGGTAACAACAAGAGCAGTGACAATTACTGCATTCCCTCAGCGTACCAACTGGTATCTTGGATAGTGAGCATTGTCTCCGCCATTCATTTCATTCAGTCACTAAGTACTTATTGAGGACACTATTCTAGGTGCTGGTAATACAACAATAACAAAACAGACAAGAATCTCCCCCCACATGGGGCTTGTGTCCTAGATGGGTGCACACTCTGTCTCTCCCCTCTGCCACCAATGTCTGGCCATCCCCATTGGAAAAAATGAACCAGTGAACCTGCCTTCTGTTGCCAGTTGCTTATCTATTCTTTCATCTTCCAAACTTTTATTATTTGGACTACAAATGCACCCAGTTAAAAATACTAACCTTTTCCCCAATCTCTGGTAGTTCAGGTGGTCAAGTCTTTGTGTGTGTGTGTGTGTGTGTGTGTGTGAGAGAGAGAGAGAGAAGGAGGGAGGGAGGGAGAGAGATGGAATAATGTGTGTGTAAAATGAGATCATGAGGTATAGGAGAAATCACTGGGAAAGGTTTCTGTTTCCCCCAAATGAAAAAAGCCAGAGCAGGAGATGGTTTTGCTCTTATTATCTGCAGGAAGCATGCTTGGCAGTGGAGTAACCATCTTGAGGCCATGAAGCCAAACACCACAAGTTAAGTACTGGGAAGGAAAAAGTTGGAAGTAGCCAGCAAGTAGTGTCTCTGTTCTGGACTATTGAGTTATGGATTTCTTGTCATGTGAGGGAAAAAAGTCCTTTTGGTGAAGTTTCTATTCCAGGCAGGCAAGGGCAGTCCTCACTGATCAAGAGACTTGCCCCAACACGGAGGTAGCAGTGATGGAGCCAGTATCAGGGCACGGATCTGGCTCCCTCCAAAAGCTACATTCTTGCCAGGCTCTTGTACCCCTCTAGTGTGGCATCCCTGCTAACAGCTTCTCCTTCTGGCTTCCTAACAGTTGCAAGAGTGTCCAGGGACTAACAGCACTCTTACACTCACAGGATTTGGGGCTTCTGTGTGTATTCTGTACAATATCTAACTTTTCACAACTCCTTTCAAGTCTAATGGCACAACTCAGCACTGACCCCCAGGAGCCAGCTCCACATTGTAGAAATTCACTTTCTCCTCAGAGAACAGAACGATAGAACTTGTTACTAAGCCCTCCTGGTTTTCTTTTTATCATGAGAAATTAAGTCCTGGTAGATCTGGGGCCCACCCTGACCTCACTCAGGAGACTGGAGGTCCAACTTTTGCATTGCATCCTGGTGACTGCCTCCTGCTGATTTTTCCTTTCCTCTGTGGATTTGTGTGTACTTGACCTTGAACCCCCCCCACCTTTTTTTCTGTTCTGTTTTCTGAAGCTGACAGCTTTCTTGTTACTGACAGTATTTGGAATAAAACACCCTGACCTTTTGCTGCTGTGTCTGGGTCTCCGTCCACCTGCTGGCCTCACATATCCCACTGGGCAGGGGTGATGCTCCCAAACCTGCCCTCACTGGTCAGGATGAACAAGGCCAGGCCTTTGCACGTTCTGAGTCACACACACACACACACACACACACACACACACACACACACACACACACACATACTCGTGCAATATAATAGAACCAGAGCAGTGATTCAGGTGAACTACTTTGTGGCATCTCCCACACAGCATCATTGTCAATGACTAATCTCTTTTCACAGAATCACTGCTAAGGGCACAGATTCCTGCTTCAGGGACATACAAGAGACACAGCTTTAGGAGAACAAAGGACTGCCACAGAGTAACAGTGCTTCACCCACTCCATCTTCAAAGAACACAAAGCTCTATACTGTCTTTGTCTCCAAGGATAAACTCACCCTGAGGAAAAAGCATGTAAGAAACTGTAATTCCTATACTACAAGCTTCTGTCGGCTCTGGTTCTCTTTACAGTGTGTGTGAAGTAAGCAGAGAAAGTAACCTCAAACATGTTCATAACTCAGTCTTTTAAAAATACTCTGAAACATTACAACGTTGTTGAAAATTTATAGAAGAGGACACAGCCCTGTTTTGGTTCTCTGTCACTATGTAACAAACCACCCTAAAATTCAGTGCCTTAAGACGAGCGACCATTTGATCTTCTCTCCTGATTCTGTGGGTTGGCGGGTATCAGCTCAGTGGTTCTGCTTTGCTTGATGTTTGCTGGGGCTGCAGTCATTCAGAGACTTAACTGGCTGGATGGTCTGAGGTGGCTCGTTCCCAAGTCTGGGTGCCTTGGCAGGGAGGTTGGGACAGTGGGACCACTTTCTCACTAGATAGTCTCAGGTCTAATCTTTCTCCATGTGATATTCTGCTAGGGTAGCTGGATTTCTTAAATGGCAGGCTCCCCAAATCAACAAAATGTAGAAACGTCCAGCTTTCTTAAGGCTATGGCAGCCTTAAGACTTTGGCACAGGGTCTCTTCCTATGCATTGTATTAGTTGATGACTCTCAGGGCCATCTAGAGTTGTTATGGGACCAGACAGCATGGCAGTGTGAATACCAGAAGGCACAGTTCCTTGAGGACCACCTACTGCAATTGCTGTTCATTTTATCAAATATGGAAATGATACTTGGTATCTCAAATCATCCTCCGTAGGAGGAAACATGTTGCCATAGTATCAATAGATAGATAAATTATCGAGATGCACAAATATTGGGAACACCTGTAAACCACACACGCCCATGAATCCTTGTTTGAAAAACATGATCAGGATCTCTAAAAAGTTCACATTTTGTATATAAGAAATCAAGCTTTGTGAATGGGTGGGTATGTTTAATATTCTCAGGATCATAACAAGTTAGTAACATCATGCAGTGGCTACTGATGAAGAATGGGCACTGGTTATCATTATATACATTATTTTATTTAATCTTCATAAATGCTCTGTGGGGTAGGTATTACTGCCTCAAATTTAGTTCAATGGGGCTTTGTGACTTGCCTACAAGCCCACCTCTAGCAACCGCTGAGCCTGGCTATAAACGAAATCAACCCGAGATTGCTGCCTGTGTGTTCTTCAACTCTGCACTATCACTTTACTTGTTTGGTCCTTGTTCACTCTTCATTTGTTACAAAATGATCTTTAAGTGGAAACGAGTCACTTCTCACACTCCCATCCCTAAAAATTTCAAACCCATTTCCTATCTAGGCAACCTGCCCAAGTCAAGATTTTAAAATCCAGTTTCTATCTTGGCACTATAGTCCAGACAATTTCCCAGAGTTCTCAGATCTACAAACATGGGCTTCACTGTGCTTAAACTTGAACCTCATCCAAATGCCAAGTGTTTTTATTGAGTAAAGCTCTCCTGGCTTATCTATGTATCAGGAAAGTTTCTCCTTTGGCACTAGAACTGTGAATCATACTCTTTCGTGCCATCTAAGGACAAAGAAATGGAACAGGTATGCTTTTCATTTTGTGGCAACATGATTTTGGAAATCTCACCCCAAATCAGTTTACCTTTTGGAATGCAAGATGAAAGATTTAGTGATGGAAAGTGCCAGTGAACTCCATTGATACGGCTACTTGTACTCCTTGTCACTGTGCTCCTGTCACATTGAACTGCTGTCCTGTATAAGAACTTCCCATACTCTTCTGCCTTGAGGCCTCTGTGCTATGCCATTTGAGAAGTCTTTTGCTCAAATCTCCATCTTTGTAAATTCAAGTCCTTGCTTAAAAATCACCTTCCAATTCTTTATTATCTGAGCTGAATTAATCTCTTCTCTGCATCTGTATTAGTTAGCTATTGATGCAGGAAATCACCCCCCTTCCCCACCCCAAGAAAATTTTAAAGGCTTAAAACAACACTATTTATCTGCTCATGATTCTCCAGGTTGATGATATGAGTAGAGCTCAGCTGGGATGGCCTGTCTCCTTGTGGTGTTAATGAGATTCATTGATAGGTTTGCAGTCCGTAGCATGAAGTCAGCTGGCCAAGGAGGGCCTGACTCACAAGTTCAAGGCCTTGACTGTGTTGACTGGCATGACTGGGTTGTTTGAACCTTCTCTCTCCCTGAGCAGACAATGACTGTCACAAAGCCACTGTAGAATATCACTTTGCCACATTTTATTGGTCAAAGAAAGTCACGAAGCCAGGCCAGATATAAAGGGTAGGGAAATTAAAATTATGCCTCCAACTCTTTCTTTTTAACTATGGTCTTACTGGTTTACTTTTTATTTTCATAAATTTTTTATAATTTTCCTCAGTATTGCAATTTATCATTAGTAAACTTGAAATTGTGACCAACTTCAATTGGGTTTTCTCTGCAAACCATTGTATTTTAAGCATTTTGGATTAATTTTATGTTTTATAGGAAAGTTGCAAAAATAGTACCAGTAGTTTTCAAATATCCCTCACTCATTTTCCCCAATATTCCATCGACATAGTACAATTTTCAGTAAAAGGAAATAACATTTGCTTTAATACTACTAACTAAAAACTTTACTTGAATTTTGACACTAATGGTATTTTACCATTCTAGTCTATATAGGTTCCCACTTGCATTTATTTGTTACTCTTCCTTAGTCTTCTGCAGTCTTTAAGAGTTCCTCCTCAGTCTTACAATGTCTTTAATGACCTTGGCATTTTAGAACCATATTAATCAGTTATTTTCAGTGTCTTTCATTTGAATTTGCTATTGTCTAATGTTTTCTAATGATTGAATGTGCTTGCACATCTTTTTGGACAAAAGCACCACAGATATGATGTTGTGCCCTATGTCACAAAGTTCATGATATGAATGTGTGTTTTTCCTGGTACTGTTGACCTTGATCACTCACTTGGTTAAGATACTCTTTGCCTGATTTCTCACTGAAAAGTTACCATCTTTCCCTTTGAAGTTAATACTTATGTTGGAGACACTTTGAAACTATGAAAATGTATTTCTCCTCAAACTTTCACTCATTTAATCTGACATCACTCAGTGGAGTCTTCTATAATAATTATGACTATGACTATAGTTTTTACCTAATGGAGATTTTAAATTTTCCTCTTTCCTTTGTATTTATTCGCTGAAATTTAAGTAAGTAAGAGCTTTCCTTTCTCCTAATTTATTCAAACCATAATACTTTTAATTGTGAAAATACTTTCCTCCTAATACAGAGGAACCTTATAAGCTCAGAGAAAATTCTACTAAATGTAAGATATTAAAATTCAGATTATATATCTCTCTATTAAAATACGTAAATATTTGAGCTTAAATATTTTCAAAGTTCTTGTCTTCCTGCCTCCATTTTCTTTTCTCTCTTTTTGCAAAGTAAAACTCATCAAACAAGTTGTTTCTATTTGTGATTTTTTAATATTTTTCTAGATGTTGTAAACTCTGGTACAGGGTATGTAACTTTATCCTACTAAATAGAAGTTCTGCCAAAAGCTTCTTTTCATAATTCAAGTCTTCCAAAATACAATTATAAAGTTTCACAATTAAATCTATTTTACAATATGATTTCTCATTGTTTAATTATCTTTCAGTTAATTCCTTGTTTCCATAGGGATAAATTTTGTTTTCAGTAATTGCAGTTGTGAAAACTAACAAACTGAAGTTACTTTTTCCATCTGTTTGTTGAATATCTTAACTAAAGACTTCTGACTGACTTTGAACAAAATGCAATTTCTAAAAGCTAGTTAGTGACCAACACCAAAAAAAAGTGTGCATATTCTCTGAATATTATATTAATTCACTTCAATTTTATACATGTAAAACTGCATGTGAACTTTGACTATAGTTACCATTTCAATTAATAGAATATTACAGGTTTATTACATATGCACCACAATATTTCTGTTCCATAGATTTCTTACTTTAGTGAAAAGCATTATTTTACTGTGATGCTCCACCAAAATATGTATTCATATGATAATTTACATTAACACATTGCATTTTCTGAATTAAAGTTAACAGTAGCATTACAATATGGTCAGAAAATTCACCTTTGACACAAATGGCCTCCACTTCCTTCACGTATTTCATTTGCATCTAATCTTTAATTCTCTGTGTATCCCTCTAAACCCATTGACTGTCATTCTAGGGGCTTCATGCCTCCCACTAGTCATGGCTTAGGGCATAAGCCCCCAGTATGCGTCATGACACAGCTTGCTGCTCTACCCAGTGGCTGCAGGACTTGTAGCATCAAATATATCTCCCACCCCCACCAGAACAGGAAGCAGTTAGCTCTTGCTAGCTGTTCATGTCCAAAAGTCATCATTTTATCAGTCAATTCCCTGTGTGCTGTACTTCAAAGGAAGATATAAGTATCCTTGAGACTAGAAAAGGTTGGGAAAAGAGAGACGGGCTCTCTTTCAGAGTTTACCACATGAGAACTCTTTCAAATGCACCGGACTGTTAACATTCTGCTAAGAGAGGCCATGTCAGAGATTAAAGCAAGATGAAGAGGTCTTACCAAATCTCTGTGGTGCAACTATAAATAACGATCATCCTTAAAAAATGAGGAAGTCCAGGACAAATGCTGGACTGGACTGGATGCTTGAACAGGTTAAAACCAAGATATTCTAGACAGATCAGAATACAAGACTCTTTACACCTGGAATTGTTTTTGATTCCAGCAAATACAACCAACCGCTACGTTTTGTTTGTGCTTTTTCCACATTTCTCTTGAATCTGACACCTACTTTCTATTCTCAGTGTATCCACCTTAGCCTAGCTGCTTCTTACCACATGGCTAAGTTATCTATGACTTGTTTACTGGCCTAGGACTCATTTTCTCTTTCTATCCATTCTTTTCATACCTGCCATAGTTTCTTTTCTCCAGAAACTTTTGTGTCTCGTCACATCCTTGCTGAAAAATCTTTTAATGGCTCCTCATTACCTGCAGAGTAAATTCCAAACTTTGATTCCAAGTACAGCTGGTCCCTGTTCTACACTTACGGATTCGTTTCTCACTCCTCCCTTATGTGAATCCTTCATTCAATCTCAGCTTGATCACTCACCATTTCCTAAACACACTTGGCACTTGCTGTCCATGGTTTTGTTCACGCTATTATTTCCACTTAGTCTTCTCAACATGGACCTCACTTGCTGAAATCTGACCTAATACTTTAAGCCCAAGCAACATTTTCAAAAATTCTCTGACTCCCGTATAAATGTATTCTCTTTATGGCCTGAAGTTCTGCAGTATATAATGGGGACATTTAATCACAAGAAATGACAATAAAAACCTGTCTGTGGGAGAATATTTTTAAGTGGGCTGGCCTTTGACATGTAAAACACTACAAGTAGCCCAGGTTGTTTCACCTTTGTATAAGATCAGTCTTACTTATCTTCCTTAAATAGGGAACAAAATCAATAGGAAACAAATAAATATGAAACAAAATCAATTTCATGCCATTTTTCCATTGTGTGTGTGCATGCTAAGTCGCTTCAGTCATGCCCAACTCTTTGGGACCCTATGGACTGTAGCCCGCCAGACTCCTCTGTCCATGGGATTCTCCAGACAAGAATATTGGAGTGGGTTGCCATTTCCTCCTCTGGGGGATTTTCGGGACCCAGGGATCAAACCTGCATCTCCTGCAGCTCCGGCATTGCAGGCAGATTCTTTTACCGCTGAGCTACCTGGGAAGCCCCATTAACAAAGACATAATGAGGGGGAATAAAGATATAACGTGTGAGTGTGTGTGTGTCTCAAAGGAAGGATGCATATCAAACTGATAATAATGGTTATTTAAGGGGATGCTTATTGCATTGGTGGATTGACTTACACTGTATACTCCCAAATTGTTTTAATATTTTGTAATGAGCATATATTAAATATTTTGTGTGAAATAGAAAAAATGATTACAGCACATTAAAAAAAATTTTTAGCCTACATGGCACTGTGTCTGTGGTATCTTGGTTGTGGCAATCGCCTTCAAGTAGTTCACAACACAGTATTCCCTTGAAGCTCCTAAGAATCCTGGCATATGCTACTGCTTAATAGATATTCATTAAGTGATTTGATATATAAATGTCCAATGAATGGAGAATATAGAGGGAACAAAAATTTGACCCCACAGTTTTCCAGTTATTTCTCTATGTTTTTTCAAAATCTTATCAGAATAAGAAAATAATCTATGACTGTGTGAGAGTGGAAACATATTTGAAAAGCAAACAATATAGAGAAAAAGGGAAAGCAGAGAAAAGTAGTTGTTAAGTTGTTTTAATAATCATATAAACTCTCCTTGCAAATGTTACAATCCCCAAATCAGTGGATTCCTAGTCATACGATGAATAAGAGACATTGTGATTAAAATCAGTAAAGCTATTAAAGTATTTAAATGTTTAATTCTTTAAGAATCAAGTAACTTTTAGCCATAAAACTAAATAAGAGAACATCTGGAAGGCAAAGAGGTTGAAAGATTGGAAATTAAAAAAGCAAATGGTGTGCTTAATGCTACTGAGGGACTTCAGCAAATGGATATAAACCCAGTGAAAATAAATACAGAGTGTGTAATTACAATGAGCCCTAAGATGTGTTTAGCATTTATATATCTCCTGGGAAGCTTGGTGAGTCAGAAACATAAAACCAAAGCAATGGGAGGCTATTAAAATATTATTTCCTGTTGTATTGGAGAACTTGAGAAGAGAATAAACATACCGATTACTTGCATGGCTGGTTCTACGTCTGTCGTGGCCTCTTCCAACAATGACAGCAGCTTGGCTGATATCTGATGCACCGATTCAATGTTGCTAAACAAGCTATCCACATCCAGCCGATCAACCTGAAGGAACACAAACACTGAGCACCAGCTGATGGAGAGAGAGATGCACGCTATTTAAGACGTTTCCTCCTGCGAAACAGTAAGCATTTTATATGCCAGCCCATGCTGCTTTCATCAACTGCTTCTGTAAACATTCTTATTTGGGATTCCAAGAGGAAATGTGCAGTTTTTCATGCAAGAGATTGGGACGGTGCATCTGTTGTTACCTTCCTCTTTTTCTTTGACTTAATTTTAATGAGTTGAGTATACACCTACATATTTTAAATCAGATCTCATTTCATAATCAAACAGCATCTTGGTTCAGGCTCCACTGGGCTGCCACAGGGAAAAGGAGCAGGTGTCTTTTATTCATGGTTTATTGTACATGAGGAATAGGTGGATAACTAAGTCATCAATAGTCAAATGGAGAAGCTAAAAAGATGAAAAACAGAATTACGGGTCCAAAACAAGGTTGAAAAAATTAGGGGTGAGAGAGAGACAGCAAGTTCACCTACGGATCAGAAGAAAAAGAGTCAAGAAATGAAGGGAAATTGGGAACAGGATATAGGATAAGGGACAGACCTGGAAAGATTCTTGGAAAGGAAGGTCAACAATTGCCACTTCTTTTTTATGCTTTCAACATCAGTATCTTCTGTGAGTTAAGAAGCAACAGTTACACCAGAAGGATGGGATGGAGAGGGAGATGGGAGGGGGGTTCTGGAAGGGGAACACATGTATACCCATGGCGGATTCATGTCTATGTATGGCAAAACCAATACAATATGGTAAAGTAAAAAAATTAATTAAAAAAAAAAGACGAAAAGAAGCAATAGTTAGAACTGGACCTGGAACAACTGACTGTTTCAAAATTGGGAAAGGAGTACGACAGAGCTGTTACTCTGCTTACTTAACTTACATGCAGAGTACATCATGCAAAATGCCAGGCTGGATGAATCACAAACTGGAACCAAGTTTGCTGGTAGAAATATCAATAACCTCAGATATGCAGATGACACCACTCTAATGGCAGAAAGTGAAGAGGAACTAAAGAGCCTCTTGATGAGGGTGAAAGAGGAGAGTGAAAACGCTGGCTTAAAACTCAACATTAAAAAAAATGAACATCATGATATCTGGTCCTATCACTTCATGGCAAATATTAAAAGTGGAAATAGTGACAGATTTTATTTTCTTGGGCTCCAGAATCACTGCAGACAGTGACTTCAGCCATGAAATTAAAAGATGCTTGCTCCTTGGAAGGAAAGCTATGGCAAACCTAGACAGCATATTCAAAAACAGAGATATCATTTGCCAACAAAGGTCCATATTGTCAAAGCTATGGTTTTTACAGTAGTCATGTACGGATGTGAGTGCTGGATTGTAAAGAAGACTGAGTGCCAAAGAATTGGTACTTTTAAGCTATGGTGTTGGAGAAGACTCTTGAGAGTCCTTTGGACAACAAAGAGATCAAACCAGTCAATCCTAAAGGAAATAAACCCTGACTATTCAATGGAAGGACTGATGCTGAAGCTCCAATACTTTGGTCACCTGATGCAAAGAGCCAACCCATTGGAAAAGACTCTGATGTTGGAAAAGATTGAGGGCAGGAGGAGGAGGGGGCAACAGAGGATGAGATGGCTGGATGGCATCACTGACTCAGTGGATGTGAATTTGAGCAAACTCTAGGAGACAGTGGAGGACAGGAAAGCCTGGCATGCTGCAGTCCATGGAGTTGCAAAGAGTAGGACATGACTTAGCGACTCAACAACAACAGCTTCTTCAGGTGTGCTGGGTCTATTTAGGAGGCAGGCTGCTCATTTTTTATCCCATCCTTTTTATACATTGATCTCATTCTTGAAACCTTGTTCCCCAACTGGACATGGATATTAGTTTGATCAGGATGAAAGTGAAAGCCACTCAGTCCTGTCTGACTCTTTGCGACCCCATGGACTATACAGTCCATGAAATTCTCCATGGACTTTCATGGAGTCCATGAAATACTGGGGTGAGTAGTAGCCTTTCCCTTCTCCAGGGAATCTTCCCGACCTAGGTCTCCCACATTGCAGGTGGATTCTTTACCAGCTGAGCTACTAGAGAAGCCCAAATTGATCAGGATGTTCTGTTATTAAACATGAAAGCAATACAACATATCGCACCTTGTTGAAAATTTTGTGACTATGTCAGTTGCCTCTTAAGGAATTATTCTGGCTGGATATATGGATTTCAACTATCTTGGGAAATTCCTCACCTTACTATCATTAGTCTGGTCCTCAAGAAAATTATACGACAGGGCACACATGGCTCTTCTGCCTAATATCTATGGGTTTTCAAGACTTTATTTTATATTGGTAAGTATGTTTAGTATTATACAAATATCTAAAAGGCAGATAACAATCATATGACTTTTTGTTAATCATGGTTTTAAATGGCACATATCTCTTGAGTACCATTGATTTAACACATTCTTTTCTATGTATTGAGCATTAATTAAATCACAAAGGCATAACTTTGCATAGTGCAAAATATGTTTTACAAAAGTTCTGTAGAGTCAATTTTTTCTAGATTGACTGATTCTAGATGTGGTAGTTTAACATTTTGTAAAATCATATTTTGAAATGAATCCTCCTAAAGTATCAAATTTCATGCCTAATTTACTTGTTTTATAAGGAAGTATTTCATATAGTATACCCTATTATTTGACCATAAAAAATGCTGATGCTAAAGAATTGATGCTTTCAAATTGTGGTTCTGGAGAAGACTCTAGAGTTCCTTGGACAGCAAGGAGATCAAACCAGTCAATCATAAAGGAAATCAACCTTGAATATTCATTGGAAGGTCTGATGCTCACACTGAAGTTCCAATCCTTTGACTTCCTGATGTGAAGAGCTGACTCACTGGAGAAGACCCTGATGCTAGGAAAGATTGAAGGGAAGAGGAGAAGAGGGCGAAAAAGGATGAGATGGTTGGATGGCATCACTGACTCAATGGACAGGAGTTTGAGCAAGCTCTGGGAGTTGATGATGGACAGGAACGCCTGGCGTGCTGCAGTCTGCAAAGGTCACAAACAGTCGGACACCACTGTACAACTGAGCAAGAACAGCCTTACTATTATTTCGTTTATTTTGGGGTCTTCATTCTGAAGAACATAAAGTGCTTCATATTTATTATTTCATATATTGTTCCAACTTCTCTGTAAAATATGAATCAGTGTGAAAACAGGGAAATTCATGCAGAGTGAAGAGAGTTACCATGCCCCAAATTATGAAGTTCAAGACAGAATTTGAGCTGAAAATTGACATTTTATTTCTATGCCACAGTCCATGACCAGCAATTACAAATAATAGAATACTTCATCATCTCTGTTTGGATTTTTTAGCTTGAAGTTTTCACTAATTTGTCACCTCTACAATTTATTTCTCAAGGTCAGAATCCCACATATCTAATTTATATTTTAAATTCATTTAGTAAGGATCTAACTCTGTATTCTGTCTATAATCTGAGCTTTATGCAATGAATTCTAAATAACAAAAACATAGGTTTTGATTTCTTTTCTTTCTGAAGGACAGAAAGGATGAAAACATCAATTGGTGCAGTTTCAATCACCAATATCACCATAGCCCATGGGGATCTTGTGAATCATAAGATGAATTCACATTTAGTCTCTACTATGCCAAGGAACAAACAAATGTCTCATCCAAATAGGCTTTTAAAACTGGTAGATGATTTTATAATTACTGATGTAAGTTCAAGGAAGCATTTGTATGCATTTATTATTTATTAGAAATGGGCAGTACTCAGCCTAGGCTGAGTTATATTTTAAATGAAATAAAATTCACTTTTTGATAAAGAGATTTAGTTTAAGTATACATTATTCTAAGCAAAGTCAATATATAATCTTTTGAAAATACAGGACAAAAACATTAAAGGTCAGTGTTTTGGTGACAGTTTAATTCTTTGCTTCACAAAAGTATTCACAGGATATACTTCAAATAGTAAGTTCCCATTATATTTAAATAATTGCTGTATGTATGGCTGCATGTATGCAAAACTCCCCAGTCATAAGTGTCTAAGTAAAAAGAAAACACATCATTAAAATTTTCTCAATTCAGAGACTGTAATCATAGGTATAGAATTCCTTTGTCACCACCAGCATCTTGTACTCACTCTTTTCAAAACTTATTTTGCATTTTCCCACATTCACATCCCAACCCAAGCTCTTTCCTTTGCTCACAAAGACTTTGCCCTCAAATACTTCACAACACTCTACCCATCTGAAATGAAATATGGTAATGGTAGTATTTTGTCCAGTAGTTTTGCTCAGTTGCCTATACTTTCTGTTGCTTCTGGGAGAAGCCACAGTTCCCCAGTTCTGCCTGATCTGGTGGAATTGTCAGTCATGGTGCCTGCCCCTGCCCAGCCCCCTCCAGTGGGGAGCATGTGATCCACTGCCCAGAACCATGGCCTAGGATGGCAGGTTCCTAAGCAGAGCCAATGAGAATCTTCACTGATTTTTAATTGATGGTTGTTGGGAAATAGAAGGGCCTAGATTACCAGCCCTAAGAATATAAGTTTCTGTCTTCAGCAGTCATCTTTGTGGAGAACTTGACTGCTGCAAAGTCAACACAGAGAGGGAAACTTAATCTGACATCATCATGTTAGCTCCTGTATCTACCTTGCCTGAAGCAAGACATCATTATAGAAGCTGATGAGCTGCTTTTTAAAATTCAAGCTAGTTGGAATTTTGTTTCCTGTAACTAACAGGGGACTAATACACTTTCTTTATTCAGAAGTGAGCCAGAATCTCACTTCCTCTAAGAAATCTTTCCTGCTCCCTTGGTTGGAATTAACCTCTCCCTCTCCTGAGCTATGATGACTCTTGCTCTGATGACCCAATGCTTATACTGAAACCCATTTTATATTTAGGACATATGTATTAATTTGTCTGTCTTTATGTAAAAATTGTGAGTTCCTCCAAGACATTTGTCTTCGTGAATTATTTGAATGCCCCACTATTTCTAATACAGTGCTAGACTCCCACCTACTTACTCAATAAAAGTTTGACAATTTGAATTGAATTGAATCTCTACAATTGAAATGATCTATTTTCTCTGTGGGAGCCGTCAATAAATACCCTTTTTCTCCACTCTACTGAGCCTTGAGTCACAAGTATGAGGAGATCAAAACTGTTTAAAGAAAAAAAGTCAAAATCATCTCATTTGGTTGTTCAAAATATCACATTTAGTGGAAATTTTATAATTTTCTGCTAAATTTTATCTGCAAAGAAAACTATTGTGCTCAGTTTGGCCATTACTAAAATTGGAAAAGACCCTAATGCTGGGAAGGATTGGGGGCAGGAGGAGAAGGGGACGACAGAGGATGAAATGGTTGGATGGCATCACCGACTCGATGGACATGGTTTTGGGTAAACTCCAGGAGTTGGTGATGGACAGGGAGGCCTGGCGTGCTGCGATTCATGGGGTCGCAAAGAGTCGGACACGACTGAGCGACTGAACTGAACTGAACTGAAACCTGGAAGATTTGCTAACAAAGGCTACACTTCCTCCTTCATTTGCAACTGGGAAATCCCTGTTTGTTGTCTTTTATTTAATGAGCCTTGGGACACTCAACCTAAACATAGTCACAGACAGGAATAACCAAACCTTCTCAGGTGTTGTGCAAACCCCAACCACAGACATCTTTAAAAGTGAACATTGAAAAGAAGTTGAGAAACAAACTCTTCAAAAAAATTTTTTTCAGAAAAGTAGTTCATGTACACTGTAGAAAATGGTTGCTCTGGTGGCAAAGAACCTGCCTGCCAATGCAGGAGACATAAGAGGCATAAGCTTGATCCCTGCAACAGGAAGATCCCTTGGAGAAGAAATGGCACTCCACTCCAGTATTCTTGCTTGGGCAACCCCATGGCCAGAGAAGACTGGTGGGCTACAGTCCATGGGGTCACTAAGAGTCGGACATGACTGAGCGACTTCACTTTCACTTTTCATTTTCATGCATTGGAGAAGGAAATGGCAACCCACTCCAGTGTTCTTGCCTGGAGAATCCCAGGGACGGTGGAGCCTGGTGGGCTGCTGTCTATGGGGTCGCACAGAGTCAGACACGACTGAAGCGACTGAGCAGCAGCAGCAGCAGCAGAGGAAATCCACCTTGGATATCATCTGATTCAGTCTCAGAAAACCTGGGTCCTATCTGTCCTTTATATAAGCCAGTTCCATGCACAGCATTATGGTGAAGCCTGGACATAGTCACTAAATTAGTTGGCTCCATTATTAATGTTGAAAGCTAAAAGCCCAATGATATTAAGATTTTAGCTGTAACAAGGTGAGAGTGGAAGAACAGTGAAAATGTATTAAAAACAACTCTAGGAAGTGGGGACCCAGTGGGGATGTTCTGAAAGGGAAAACCATGTCTAGTTTTATTTTTTGGTGAGGCAACTGAGAAGAGGAAGCCTTGTGAGACAGAACCTGCAGCAAGTGCGGAAGGAGCATGTTGGCAGCAGGCCCTGGCAACCGCAGGCCTGGGATAATTATCTAATTACAATGGCATTTACTCAGATGGTTGGCTTCTAGATTACAAAGCTTTTCAGGGTAAACTAGCCATTATTTCATCAGGTTTCTCAAAACTCCTGATTTGTATGTGTGAACTTTCCTGCTATGAAACTAGACTCTAAACCGGCTAATTGAGTCAAACTGCAAATTGAGTCGATATCACAGCTAGACAGCAAGCCTTCTCACTAACCTCGCAGTTAAATGCCCCAGTTACCTGATATCTGCCCGGAAACAGTCCCAGGCTAGGAGACATTCACGTGGAAAGGCCTGATCAGTGCAGAAAGTAAGGCTGGGACCCTGGGACAGACCCCTCAGGATGAGCAAGAGGAGGAGCAGAGCCAAGAGAGGTGAGTGAGGACAGTCTTCATTAGACCAGAGACTGTGGTCAAATGTGAGAGCTTTTGGAGGCCTCTGACAAAGGAAGAGGATCGAGAAGTTCACCCCAAACTTTATTTTGACTAAGAGCATAAAAGGAAGATGCTCAATTTGATATCTTGGATAAAAGGTAGAAAGTCGACCCAGGGTTCCTGCTTTGTTTCTTGAATCTGCCTTAACTCGGGGACAGGCAGGAAAGAGTTACTTGATGGGGGCTGGAGGGACTCTTCGGGCTTCCTGTCCTTTCCTACTCAGGATTTTATATAAAATGTTCAGAGGACAAATAATCCTGCTAGGAATAACCCTTCTGAGTTGAAAGTTCAGTAAATTTTGTGACCCTTTAGAAAATCTTTTTAAAAGTATAGACTAAACACGGAGTTATATTGTGAAAACACAAGAGAAAATAATTTGAAAACTGTTTGAATCACTGAGGTTATTTTAAAAATATGTTAAATTTTTATGCACCAAATTATATTTAAGGGCTTCTTGCTGAGCACAATTAACGGGGTAAACATGTTTGTGTTTTGATCGCTAGAGTATTCATTGTGTGTGTGTGTATACTCGTATGTTTACCCTTTCTTCTCCCTGCATACTCAGACTCAGAGCTTATTAGGTATAAAAACCAAGCAGTCAGAAACAACCAAACAAACAAACAAAGTTATAATCTTTTCAACAGAACATCTATTTCCTTCAGATCTAATATCTGAAAGAAATTACTGATATTAGAAAGGACTGACTCAACATTGACCAATGTTTTCCCCCTTAATAACACAATTGTAGGGTTCTAATTTTCAAGAACAGAACCAAAGACCAGGAGCATCCGTCAAGCTGTGCCTCACAGGAAACGGTGGCTGAGAGCCTGCACACAGGACAACCCTCAGGCATGTTCTGTCCAGTGTCCTCAAGCTCCCGGTAGGATACGAGCCCCAAGTGGCCACAGAAGCAATCTGCTTACAAATGTTCCCTATCTTGTCCTCCTTTCCCCATCTCATTTCTCATTCCTTGCCTGCCCTTCCAGGGGTTGTCTCCCCAATAAACAACTTGCTCTAAAATCTTTCTATTGGAGTTATTTGAGGAAACCCAGTGTAAGATAGAGTGAGGTGGCCAGGGGATGTTTTATTGAGTAAAGGCTTGAAGGAGGTGAAGGAGTAAGCTTTCAAGTTAACTTGGGCAAGAATGTTCAAGGCAAACAAAACAGCAAGAGCAAAGGGCTTGGAACAGTGGTGCCCCTAGCTTGTTTAAGGAACATCAAGAAGGCGAGAATGTGGAAATAGGTGAGGTCAGAGAGAAGGAAGGACTATCTCATGTAGGACCATGTAGGTCACATAAAACTGTTAGATTTTCTTAGTAAGTTGAGCAGTCATTTTGGATGGCTTTGAGTAGAAGAGGGGTGGGCTCTGACTAATATTTTTAAGAAATTACTGTTTGGTTGAAACAAAGATGGAGAAGAGTTGCATCAGGAGGCAGATATAATAATCTAGGTGGTAATTGATAGGTTCTGGAATCAGAATGGAAGTAAAGGAGGAGGTGAGAAGTGGTCTGATTTTGGGTACATTTTGAAGGCAGAGCTAATAGCATTTGCTGATAGATTTGATAAACAGTTTGAAAGAAAAAGTCGAGAATGACTCTAGAGTTTTTGCCCAAGCAACTCCCCTCTCTACTGAGGGGAGAAAGACTATGAGGGAGGCAAATTGTAAAGAGAAGATTAGGAACTCTAGTTAACATTAAATCTGCATTGTCTTGTATATGCTCACGTAGAGGTTTGAATGCGGAGATGAAAATAAGCAAAACAAGCCTTTAGGGAAAATGTCCAGGCTGGAGATACAGTTTGTCAACCATTAGCATGTAGATAGAATTTAAAGGCATGAAACCAGATCAGATCCTCAACAGAGTGAATGGAGACAAAAGAGAGAAGAGGGCCACAGACTGAGCCCTGAACTACTTCAGCATTTACAGGTTAAGGATCAACCTGCAAAAAAGACAAAAAAGATTGAGGAGGAGTCTGGAATAGTAGGGAGAAAAACATGGGTATATGGAGTCCTGGGACACAAAAAGAGATAGCTTTCCTATCAAATGCTGGTATCATTTTTCTGCTAATGTCTAAAGCAACTGTTTACCGCATAAGTAATTAGCATAACTAATAACAAACTGCCTTCTGTCGTGATCATTTCTAGCACTGCCTTGAAATATATCTTTGAGTGTTACTTGGCCTTTTATGTGTTTCTGAGTCATTTTCTTGACCATATTATAAACTCTTTTAGGGCAGGATCATGACATAAATTTCCATGATTTCCATGCAGAATTCAACAAAGGGCCTAGACACTTTACAAACATTTAATGTTTTAATTTGCATATTCAACTAAAATGTTCCATTCTCCATGAAATATTGCCTGCTTAATCTATCTGGAAGTGATCTGTCCCCTCTGTGAACTCTAACTGCATTTATTGTCTGCACTTACCAATTGTTGCTTTGCACTCCAAGTTATCTTTTCATAGCTATGAATCTTGTCACCTCTAACTAGGGATTCTTAACACCTTTAACTAGTCTTTCGATGATGAACGATGAGTCTCACATGTCTTTGTGTACTCCAAATAGCCTCAAATTATTAACTCATGTAATCAATGATCTTCTCTGAATCTAAAGTACCCTAAATAAGTGTTATTAGTAAATACATGTTTCCCCAATATATGCTTCCTTTCTGGCCTAGTATTTTTTCTTTGGAATCCAGGATTCATGGCCCTAGGCACAGCAATGTTCAACTATGCTTAGTTCACCTGTGTGGAAAGTTGCTCCACATCTATGGTATCCTGTCAGAGAGGTTTATAGCATCATTATAATAATCACAGCCACTGAAATTTTGTTGCTTATTTTTACAGATAAAAGCAAATTAAAATAGTGGTTTATGCTTCTTAGTTCTGAGCAGTGAGATGATGGGCATGATGTTGTTACTCAGGCTGCAGGGATGACTTTCCTAGATATTAAAATAGATTTTGCGTATCACATCTCTCCTTTTTTCAATTTTGAGCTTTCCATCCCCTGCACTGAAATGGAAAATGCATTCATTTATCTCCTCACTTGGCCTATCAGGTTTCGATCTGGATAACAGATTATAAAACTTAGAGAAAACTGAAGTTGCCTTAAAACGAAGCTTATGAGGTGATTATAAATGTAACGCACTGGGGGAGAGTTTCCATCATAAAACCGTAATTCAAGGATTTTTAAAAATCCCTTATTTTTTGAGCTGAGGCCTTCTGAACAAGCAAAGATAAGAGCTTTTCTTACCTATAAAAAGAAGTTTCACATACTGGAATATTGATGTATCACTTCCATACCCAACTAAATGTGAATCCAATCTGACAGCAAACTGTCTTCCAAGATGACGAAACAGAAAAGACCCTCCCAGGGAATATCTGAACAGTGATGACTCAATGTCAGTTACGTATTGTGTATTAACACAGTGACCTTGTGCTTGGCAGCACTGTTTACTTATGTGATTTTTATTTTTAAATTTAATGTTCCACAACTATAGCCTTTTCCAATCTGATTTACAAACTTTTTAAAAGTGAGGAAAACTTCATTGACTTTTCCCCTCCCTTTTCTAATGTGACATCAATTATTTGACCTTATAATGAAGGAACAAAGGCCAGATAATGTAATAAATGTTGAGATTCCACAATGAGTGTAAAAATGAAGTCTTTGATCTTAAAAAACAGGGAGTTCTAACCTGGCCATATAGATCATGAGATTCTTCATTGTGATGTGATCTTAGTAACCATGAAAATCAGTATTTTTTTAAGGTTTTAAATTTTTTTTTTATGTATATATGTATATATTTTTGGCTGCGCTGGGTCTTCACTGCTGTGCATAAGATTTCTCTGGTGCGGTGAGTGAGGGTTACTCTCTAGTTGTGGTGCATGCGCTTTTCATTGCCCTGGCTTCTCTTGTTGCAATCACAGGCTCTAGGCATTTAGGCTCAGTAGTTGCAGTTCGTGGACTCTAGAGCTTGGACTAGGTAGGTAGTTGTGGCACACGGGCTTAGTTGCCCCTCAGCATTTGAATTTCCCTGGACCAGGATCAAACCCATGTCCCCTGCATTGGCACACAGATTCTTAAATACAGGACCTCTAGTGAAGTCCGAAAATTAGTATTTTCAGAGGATTTAAGAAAATATGTATCAATGCCTCAAGCAGATTTCCAGCAAAAGTAGAGTATTTTAAAGTCAGCACATTAGCTCAGAAATGCCAGTACAAAGCAGAATCAGAAATTCAAATGCATTTCTGAGTCATTGCTCCCAGCATCTCAATTATAGTTAGTGGGAATTGCTTTGATTTACTCAGATTTTTATTTAATATAGCAATTAAAATAAAGTGCTGTGTTTTCTGACTTTCTGGGCAGCTTTTGTTTTTGCATTATCAGCCTTGCTTTTATCTCTGTACTCGCTCTGTGAAGTCTTGTTACTGAGAAGTTTGATCATAGGAAGTGATGGATTCTACAGGGGAAAGGACTAGATTGAGAAGGAGGTAGAAGTAGAGAGAGGGACTTTAGTTGGTTTTCCCTCCCTTTGTTTTAAAATATGCAAGGATTTCTAGTATTCTAAGCATAGCACAGGAAAGAGCCAACATATGTGGGAGATTATTAAATAGTACAAATTTCCTTATAAACAACTTAATGTATATACTTATTCTAAAAATGTAGTCTTTTCCTCTGTGAAATCACAATAAAAAGAGAATTAATTGGAAAGTTTGACAGAGTAAATAAGGTAGAGTCATAGAAAAGGTTTTTATTCTTGCATATAAAAATTTACATGTATATTTAAAAGGATAATGTAGTTTAAAGGGAGAAAGGAAAAAAGAAAAAATAAGGACATTATAATTTTAAATTTAGATTTTTATTTTGAAATAATTGTACATTCACATGCAGCTGTTAAAGAAAAAATAGAGGGATCCTGCGTGCCCTTTACAAATTCCTCCAATTATAATATCTAGCAAGGCTACATGTGCATTGAATTTTGATATAGAACACATCCATTAGATCATCAAAAATCAAGAGAGTTCCAGAAAAAGATCTACTTCTGCTTTATTGACTATGCCAAAACATTTGACTGCATGGATCACAACAAACTGTGGAAAATTCTTAAAGAGATGGGAATACCAGACCACCTGACCTGCTTCCTGAGAAATCTGTATGCAGGTCAAGAAGCAACAGTTAGAGCTGGACTTGGAACAACAGACTGGTTCCAAATAGGGAAAGGAGTACATCAAGGCTCTATATTGTCACTCTGCTTATTTAACTTACATGCAGAGTATATCATGAGAAATGCTGGACTGGATGAAGCACAAGCTGGAATCAAGATTGCCAGAAAAAACGTCAATAATCTCAGATACACAGATGACACCACCCTTATGGCAGAAACTGAAGAATAACTAAAGAGCCTCTTGATGAAAATGAAAGAGGAGAGTGAAAAAGTTGGCTTAAAGCTCAACATTCAGAAAACTAAGATCATGGCATCCAGTCCCATCACTTCATGGGAAATAGATAAGGAAACAATGGAAACAGTGACAGACTATTTTTGGGGGCTCCAAAATCACTGCAGATGGTGATTGCAGCCATGAAATTAAAAGATGCTTGCTCCTTGGAAGAAACGGTATGGACAACCTAGACAGCATATTGAAAACCAGAGACATTACTTTGCCAACAAAGGTCTATCTAGCCAAAGCTATGGTTTTCCAGTAGTCATGTATGGATGTGAGAGTTGGACCATACAGAAAGCTGAGTGCTGAAGAATTGATGCTTTTGAACTGTGGTGTTGGAGAAGACTCTTGAGAATCCCTTGGACAGCAAGGAGATTCAACCAGTCAATCTTAGAGGAAATCAGTCCTGAATATTCATTGGAAGGACTGATGCTGAAGCTGAAGCTCCAATACTCTGGCCACCTGATGCGAAGAACTGACTCATTGGAAAAGACCCTGATGCTGGGAAAAATTGAAGGCAGGAGGAGAAGAGGACAACAGATGATGAGATGGTTGGATGGCATCACCAACTTAATGGACTTGAGTTTGAGTAAACCCCGGGAGTTGGTGATGGACAGGGAGGCCTGGCGTGCTGCAATCATGGGGTCGCAAAGAGTCAGACATGACTGAGCAACTGAACTGAACTGAACTGAATGTCCATTCATGATTAAAAAAAAAACCTCTCAATAAACTAGGAATAGAGAGGCATTTCTTCAACTTGATAAAGAATATCTACAAAAAAACCTGCAGCTAACTTAATGGTGAGAAGCTTGAAGCATATTTACTACGATCAAGTACAAGGCAAGAGATGTTCCCTCTTATCACACATTTTCCATGTTGTACTGGAAGTTGTAGCTAATGCACTAAGACAAAGGAAATGAAGGGTATACAGATTGGGAAGGAAGACATAAAACTATCTTTGCTCATAGGTTACACTATTGTCTATGTAGAAATCCAAAATAATCAACCAGAAATCCTCCTGGAACTAATAAGTGATTACAGCAAGATTGAAGGTTACAGGGTTAATAGACAAAAGCTAATTGCTTTTCTATATATCAGCAATGAACAAGTGGAATTTGGAATTAGAAACACAACACCATTTACACTAGCATTCCTCAAATGAAATATTTAGATATAAATCTAACAATATATGTACAAGACCTGTACAAGGAGAACTAAAAACTCTAATGATCAAAGTCAAAGAACTAAATAAATGGAAAGACAGTCCATGTTCATGGATTGGAAGACTTGACATTATCAAGATGTCAGTTCCTCCCAGCTTGATCTATAGATTCAATGCAATCCTAATCAAAATCCTAACAGTTCTTTTGTGGATATTGATAAACTGATTTCAAAGTTTATATAGTTTATATGAAGAGACAAAAGACCCAGAATAGCCAACACAACATTAAAAGAGAACAAAGTTGGAATACTGACACTATCTGACTTCAAGACTTACCATTAAGCTAGAGTAAATCAAGATAGTATGGTGTTGGTAAAAAAACAGACAAATAGATTAATAGAAGAGCCCAGAAGTAGAATCACACAAATATACTTAACTTATCTTGGACAATGGAATAAAGGAAATACAATGGAGCAAAGATAGTCTTCTCAACAAGTGGTGCTGAAACAACTGGACATCCATGTGTAAAGAAATGAATCTAGACACAGAGTTTACCCTCTTCACAGATTTAACTTAAAATGGATCACAGAACTAAAAGTAAAATGCAAAACTAAGAAAAACACCTCACATAGGAGAAAACTAGATGACCTTGAGTATAGCAATGACTTTTTAAGTACATCAACAAAGGCGTGATCCATGAAAGAAATAGTTGATACGTTGGACTTTATTAAAATTAAAAAACCACGAAAGAGCAGGAGAATGAGAAGACAAGCCATAGACTAGGAAAAATATTCTCAAAGACACATCTGGCAAAGGACTATTAGCCAAATATCAAAGAACTGTTAAAACTCAGTAACAGAAAAACAAACAACCCATTTAAAAAATGAGCCAAAAATATTAATGGACATCTCACCAAAGAAGATCTCTGGATGACATATAAGCATATGAAAAAATGCTTCACATCATATGTTACTGGGGAAATGCAAATTAAAGCAATGAGACACCTATTGCTGCTGCTGCTGCTGCTAAGTCGCTTCAGTCGTGTCCGACTCTGTGCGACCCCATAGATGGCAGCCCACCAGGCTCCGCCGTCCCTGGGATTCTCCAGGCAAGAACACTGGAGTGGGTTGCCATTTCCTTGTCCAATGCATGAAAGTGAAAAGTGAAAGTTAAGTCAACTCAGTCGTGTCTGACTATCAGCAACCGCATGGACTGAAGCCTACCAGGCTCCTCCACCCATGGGATTTTCCAGGCAAGAGTACTGGAGTGGGTTGCCACTGCCTTCTCTGAGACACCTATTAGAATGGCCAAAATCCAGAACACTGATAATACTAAATGCTTGTGAGAATATGATGTAACAGCAACTCTCAGTCATTGCTGGCAGAAATGCAAAATAGTACATTCACTTTGGAAGACAATTTGGTGGTTTCTTACAAAACTCAACATATTGTTACCATATGATCGAGTAATCATGTGTCTTGGTTTTCACCCAAGTGGACTGAAAACTCATGTCCACACAAAACTGCACAATGTTGTTGTAGCAGCTTTATTCATAATTGTCAAAGCTTGGAAGCAACTATGATGCCCTTCGGTAGGTGAATGTATAAACAAACTGTAGTGCATCCAAACAACAGAATACTGTTCAGTCCTAAAAGAAAATGAGCTATCAAGCCATGAAAAGATGAGACGGAATCCTAAATACATATTACTAAGGAAAGAAGTCAATCTGAAAAGGCTACATACTGTGTGATTACAACTGTATGACATTCTGGGAATAAGAGAAGATTTTTAGGGCAGTAAAAATACTCTCCACAATACCATAATGACATGTCATTGTACATTTGTAAAATTCCATGTGTGTACATGTGCTATCCTAAAGGAGATCAGTCCTGGGTGTTCACTGGAGAGACTGATGTTGAAGCTGAAACTCCAGTACTTTGGCCACTTGATGCGAAGAGCTGATTCATTTGAAAAGACCCTGATGCTGGGAAGGATTGAAGGCGGGAGGAGAAAAGGATGACAGAGGATGAGATGATTGGATGGCATCACCAACACAATGGACATGGGTTTGGGTAAACTCCGGGAGTTGGTGATGGACAGGGAGGCCTGGCGTGCTGCGATTCATGGGGTCGCAAGGAGTCAGACACAACTGAGCGACTGAACTGAACTGAACTGAACCCATGCTAAGTAGCTTCAGTTATGTCAGACTCTTTGCAACGCTATGGACCATAGCCAGTCTGGCTCCTCTGTCCATGGGACAACACTAAAAGTGAACCATCATGTGAACTATGGACTTTGGGTGGTAATGATATATCAATGTGCTAATATTCATCAGTTGTAACAAAACTAACACTCTGGTGTCAGAGTAACAAAACTAACACTCTGGTGGCCTATATTGATAATGGGAAAAATTATACATGGTGTGAGGCCAATATAGGAAATCTCCCCTCAACTTTTCTATAAATCAAAAGTGCTCTAAAAAAAAGTCTTTTGAAAAAGAGTAACTGGATTAAAAAAAAAAAAAAACAGGGGGGGAAATAATTGTGTGGTTGCCTGTTAAAAATGAATGACATTTTTGGCAACAGTTAAAGTCTTTTAGTGGAGGTGACAGCTAAAGAAGACAATTTTGACAAGAGTCCTACTATGACACTTCAAAATTCATGACAAAAAATATTTGCTCACCTATGATTTCCTCTATTTGTTATGTAGGCAAAGTTTTAACAAATAGCTTTGAGAAGTCTAATTTATCTACCTATCGATCTATAAGGGCTTCCCTGGTGGCTATATACCGATCTACAAATGAAATATATAAATGGAAAATATAAATAAGATATATATAAATGATATATATATCGATCTATAAGTGAAAACTGGGTATATTTTAATAATTATTAGATAAAACATTTCTGTCTTGGTTCTTTTATCTTGTTTTTCAGTGAATTATCATGATCATAATTCTGCTCTTTTTTCAGTGAGATTGGTAAAATTTCATTACACCTCATTGTCTAAAATCCTCTTAAGGAGAAGTGGGTGTCTAAGAGCTGGGCTGGGTGGGGATTAGGGAGGAGATTCAGGCAGAACTAAGGTAATCTCAGGGCTTCCTGGGTGGCTCAGATGGTAAAGAATCTGCCTGCAAAGCAGGAGACCTGGGTTCGATACCTAGAGAAGAAAATAGCTACCCACTCCAGTATTCTTACCTGGAGAATTCCACAGAGCAGCCTGGAAGGCTGCAGTCCACGGGGTCACAAAGGTCAGACATGACTGAGTGAAGAGAATGGTGGTGATGGAAGGGTGGGTAATCTCAGAGAGTGCATCCAAGGAGCAAAACTAAAATTGAGAAACAAGCAGGCTGTCCAGCGGGTCTGCTACACAGCCTCTGTGCTCTGGATAACTCCTGGGAGTACCTTTCATCTAAAGAGCCATCCAAGGGCTGCATATTGAGGCAGAACCCAGCTTTGAGGGGTCAAGGCAGATACCAGTTATGTCAAACCAGAAACCTCAGATGAGAGGGCAAGCTTGAGAAATTCCCAGAACATGTGCTGAAGCTGCAGTCCCTTTCATGTAGGACAGCAAAGGATTCATTCTGGTGAGGAGGGAGTCCTTAAAAGTATGGCCACCTGGGACTTTCCTGGGGGTCCAGTGGTTAAGACTCCGTGGTTCCACTCCAGAGATCAGTTTGATCCCCAGTTGAGGAACTAAGAACCCACATGCCACGTAGCATGGCCAAAATAAATAAATAGATATTTTTAAAAAATACAGCAAACTCCAAAGGAAAACAAAAATCATTCATCAAACTAAAATGTAGTAACTACAGCTTAAAATTCACAGGACAGCAACTGAGCCATGACCATCTTTTTGCTGTGTGGATGCTTAGTCACTCAGTCATATCCGACTCTTCGTGACCCTACGGATCATAGCCTGCCAGTCTCCTCTGTCCATGGGATTCTCCAGGCAAGAATACTGGAGTGGGTTGCCATGCCCACCTCCAGGGATCTTCCTGACCCAGGGATCGAATGCACGTCTCTTACCCCTCCCGCATTGGCATGCAGGTTCTTTACCACTAGCACCACCTGGGAGGCCCACATACAGATTTCCATGGCATTGCCATCTTTGAACAGTATTTTTATTACCATCATGCATTTACATCCTCCTCCTCCTCCTTGGCTCCTTTCAGAGATGATTTGATCTACTCTATGTTCTCTCCTTATGCATAAGCTTCTCTATCAGGGTTGATGCCATAGTTTAAGCGATAGCAGCTTCACTCGGGTGGATGACAGGAGCAGGAAGCTGAATTCCCTGGGCCCTGTGGGCCTTCCCTCTCTTGCAATTTGAAAACAAAGGGCAAGTTAAGGATTTGTCTTAATTCCTTATCTTTTGTGTTCTCCTATTCCAGGCCTTCCCTTACCAACCTTGGACCCTGAAGGAGAGGGTTTTGGTAGGGTGTCAGTACAGTGTGTCATAGGCCACATATGTCACACAGTACAATTGCCATCACAGCATCTAGACTTGCATGATAATACTAGTAAACACCATTTTCCACTTGAGGCCTCTCCATCCAGAGAGAGCTTGATATTGCTCTCAAATGTATGTTCCTTCAATAAAGAAAATAAAACATTTCTCCATTTAAATTAGTACTTGTTATTAGTGGTTTAAAATAAAACATGTAAATAAACTCTTTGGGGGAAAAAGTTTCCATAAGGGTGTGTATATATATATATATATATATATATATATATATATATATGGTATGATTACAGTATCACAAAATATTTGGGTATGTCCATATATGTCTGGACAATAAACCGAAATATTTATAGTGCTTATTTCTAAGTGGTAAAACTATACGTGTTTATTTTCTTCTATACATTTTTTTCAAATGAAAATTATTTACAAAATTGCTGCCATAAAGAGTGTCCCAATTTTGACAGGAAATTGCAACTGAGCTCTTGTCACTACAAAATGATTTGTCCTTTTTTCATAAAATACAAAAAGTCAAGTATAAGTTCACACAATTAGAGCAGATATGAACAAATTCAAAATAAATACACATAATGTTCTTGTTACATAAATAAAAACAGACTAAATGTGTATTCAAATATATACACATAAATAGAATATCCTTGGAAGGGTAAAAAGAAGCTGCTAATGATGTTTGCCTCTAGAAAATGAAACTGAATTGCTGTAAGATGTTATTGTGTCCTTGAGATCTTTGGTATTTTTGTATTATGTGAATTTCACAAATTAAAAAAAAAAGTAAAAACATGTATTCAAATTCCTCTGACTATTCTTTTCAATCGTTTATTGGTCCTTTCCTTACACAGAAAACTGTTTTCCACTGTTAGGTTATTCCAGACAGTCATCCATACCCTGATTCATTCAAGCAAGTTCACTCAGATAAGCACAGGGCTTTTCTCAGTTTTCAACTTCCTTCTTCCAATTTTCACTCTTATAAACTGACTTGCTTCTTCTGGGGCTGAAAAGACATGAATCAGCTGCACAGAGAGAAGACATGGAGGGAGTACAATGCGGTGAAGAATCTTCTCAGCAAGAGAAAAGACATCCATCAGATGACTTCCCAAAGTCCCTTCCAGCCTAACCTGTACATGTGAAATATTTATTTACATTGCCTCTGGTTTGGCTAAGCATGGTTTGCAGATCATTTCCATAGTAACATGAAAACTATGTATTAATTTCTAAATTTTGACACTAACTAATGACAGGTGGCTGATGGGCAAAGTCCATGGTATTGAAACATGACAGAAAGGAGTAAAGGTACAAGGAAAAGGTGGTAAAGTTAATGAATCGGTGGTGTAAATTAACTGCCTCAGCATGCATATAGATGTTTATAAGAATCCTCTGAATTCCTGAACATGTATTTTACTTAACCAAAGCTTAAAAACATAATGAAGTGGGGAAGGTGGATCTGACATGAGAAACCTCCATGTTTCCGAGAAACCTCCAACTGACTGCTATTATAACATTACTGGAGAGGACATAGGCTACTGGACTGAAGCTAAATTCCACAAAGAGGAAGGCAGGGAGCACTGAAAGATAACTAAACATTGGGAAGTGCCGGATGTGAAAAATCAACAAGTTATGAACAATCCAAATAGAATGAAAAAGGAAATATTAGCTAGAATTATGAGAATGGTAATTCAAAGTATTAAGAGTCAAAGTTAAACATGCCAAGTAAATAAACATGTTACATAACAGAAACATTTTATTTTACATGGTCTGAAGCACCAAGTCTTAGCATTGCTCTTAAGAGTTAACATAGGAAGCAAAAAAATAAGACAACAGAAATGAAAACACAGGCAAAAATTAAAGAGCATACCCAGGTGTACAGCTCAGCAATGGCATGTATACTGGTGGCACCAGTTTAATTCACCAGTGTAGCTGATGGTCTAAAATTGAAAACATTCTAAATAAATGTCTTATTCAAAAAGAGAGTGTTTCAGGTGTGAGGAGCAAGAAGAAGATATGAAAGAGTCCTTTCAGAGACATTACTGGGGCCCCCCCTTGAAGAAAATGGTCATGAATTTTAAAAGAGATCGGTTCAGCTGCATATGGTAAAGGTAGAAAGTACACAGACAATTGAACTTCATTAAAGGCAGCTTTTTGTCAGGCAAGTAAAAGAGAGAGCAAGAAAAGGGAATTGAATTCATCTGCAAGGAGTGATTTTACAACGAAGGAGCCATGGAAACTAAACCAGATGTGGGCTTGATGAACACGTGAATAGGGAGTGGTAAGCTCAGTAGCTGAGAAGCCCTGGCAGCACTGCTAGAGAAATTGCTCTAGAAATTGCTGGAAACAGGACCAGTGGGAGTGAGCTGAAAGAGAGGACATGGGGCTTAGAGAAAGGTAAGCTTGGAATTCTGATTCAGAGGGCGTGAAGTTACTGGTAGTGATGGTTGTAGGATGTGCCCTGGAGAGAGTGGCTGAGATGGGGTTGAGGAAAGCTCATTGAATATAATGAACAAGTCAAAGAACTGAGTGAGAGGCTGTGTGGATCATTTGCCTGAATGTTGAAATTACTGAAAATAGATGGCAAAATTAGGTACAGAGAGAGAGAAATTATGGAGACAGTGTGCCAGGTATAAAATTTTCTGAAGAACAGGAGTAAGGACTGGACCATAAGGGAGGGTAGATATTTGATAGAGTCTGAGGCCACGTGCATTTAAAAATCAATATTTGAATAATTATGTAAACATTGTATTAACAGCCATGAATATCTGCCAGAATAGAGGTTGCATCAATGCAGCTAGTTTAAATTAAGTGAAAAACACACCAAAAATATTTTAATATATTTAGCAATGAATCGAGAGCAGGTTTTTATCATGATCGTAAACGTTATTCTTACTCTTACAGAATTACTAAGAAATTTCCAGATTCATAAAATCGTCTTCTAACACGAGAACTGCAAGGGGATTAAATCAGAATACTAATCAAGTGTTTGGAACAGGACCTGACAAATAGCAAGTACCTAATAAAAATCATGAAGGAGGAAAATGAAAGATGACTCCTGTTGAAGGGAAAATGTTTTGCCTATTTTGCCTCTTTGCTTTATACATTGGCGTAAATCCAAAAACAAACAAAAAAAACCCTTTTACGTCAAAGGTCACCTTGATTTACACTGGTTTTCCCTGATTTTTAGACCAGATACTTTATCTGTTATTTCTGAGAAGAGTCTTTTGCTAAGAAATGTAAACTACTGGGGAAGAGATTTAATAATTGATGTTAGAACAACTGACTTACCATGTTTTTAAAATTGTGGGGTACATGTTAAGATGCCAAACCCAGAATCCACAAAGTTGGATATATCGGGCCAATTAAATACGGCAAAAACAAATGAATAAGCCTTAAAGAAGGTTTTGACTTTTTAACCTTAGTCAATGTTAGAAGGCAAAAGACAAACTGAGAAAATCAGCTGCAACATACAGATAAAAGGAGGTTTTATAAAGCAATAAGAAAAAGACAAGCCATAATTTTTTTCAAAAGGGCAAAAGATATGGATATGAGTAAGGATTAAAAAGAAGCAGCTGATGAATATATACTTGTCAGAAGAAACCAAAGGTACCTGGTCTTCACTGTTGTTTATAAACCAATAATGTTCAGCTGTAAAGATGATGCAGCAGCATACCAGCTTGAGCAAAGTGTGTGGCAATGAAAATTAGAACACTGTCAACTTTTTGGTTTTAAGTTGGCAACTTTTATCAAAATCCTAAGTATGCATATCCTTTGACCTAGCAATTCCACTCCTAAGAATTTATTCCAAGCAGCTAAGGTGACAATACCTAAAACATGTGTGTTTCAGCATCAGGAAAGGTAGAAAAACATTGAGAAGTGATAGTGGTCATGAAAATACATCCAACAGACTGCTGAATGAAATAGCATGTGTGGTTCTGATTACATTTATCTATAAAATATACGTGTGTGTTTTGATATGCAAGTGTCCAAACTGATGTCTGAAAGGATGTTTCCAACCATGTAAATAGTGATTATCATTGAGTCATGGAATTCCTGATCATTTTTACATTCTGGTTTATGTTTCTGTATATTGTTTGAATTGCATGTGAGGACCACTTACCACCCTAGTGATTTACATATATGTAAAAAAAATTCTTGTACCTTTATTCTAATTCCCTGAAAAGACCTTAATTAAAGAGGAGGAGAAACATTAACTTATAAACACCTCTAGTTTTGTCTTAAGCTAGTTCTACCTAAGAGAAAATTGTTACCTTACATTCAGGTTCATTTCTATGTTTCATTTTACTTAGCTAATAGGCATAGTTCAATTGAGCTCTCAATGTAGGAGAGAAAAAACCCACATAGTTTCCTCTCCTGAAAACTTGACCATCTTTAGATCAAATTAAGTGCTTTGTTCTTAAACTGCTTAAAAACTCAACCACTCAGAGTTTGTTGGCAGTTCCATGGGAATTCAAGAAAGAACACATCGAAATTTCAAAGTGCCCAAAACTGTGAATTTCCACTCCCCCATATTTTAGAATATAGTTTCTCTGATGCTGGGTGTCCCTGTGCTGACAGAAGTCTGAGTCTGGTGATGACTTCTGCTATCTTGAACCCAGGGCCTCAGGGGAAGGGCTCATTGCTCCTGCCATTGCAGTGGTAGAGGATAAGGATCCTTGGATACACTTGGATACACTGTGATTTCCCAGTTCTGGTGATCCTATTTAGGATGGGGCTGGAGGGACCCTCAAAGTTGCATTTACCTGTTTATTTCTCAAGGGCTGAACCACTTCTTGAACACACAGCTCTAGGTCATTGACATAGTCCTTTTCCGTCTGTATCAGCTCCTTGATGATTTTCGCACGCTTTGCCATCATTCTCTGAATCTGATGCTCATCCTCCTGAGTTAGGGTCTCAGCCGTGGAACACCCAGCCTGTGGTGTCATCTTCTCTGTTAAATGAAAATGTGTATTAATACACCTGAGACATTCTGTTAGGATTTCTTGTTCCTTTGTTACAAACATCCATCACTGCAGAATTATTGTTAGCAAGGAAGAAGGCTTCGGTGTCTTCACCTGTGTTCTTGGGAAGTGATGTGTGGATGTTCTCCTTCAGGCTGGAATGCTGTGAAACTGTGAGCAGGAATGGGGTTTGAGAATGAATATTTCTAACAAGTCAGTTAAAAAATACTTGATATGTCTTGTCTTTAAAATATCCCATTGCTATTATATTACGTTATAAACCTGATCTTCAGCTAGAGGTAAAAAGGTATAAAATCATAGTATGGAACTTCTGGATGCATTTGCTTTTAAATCAAGGGAAGATTTTTTAATTTGTAAGTGGAACTCTTTCCAATTTTGTATCTATTAAAAATAATTGCCCCTCATTCTCAGTAGGTGGTATGCAAATCTCCATGATGTGGAAAACAATTATATGTGATTGATATTTGTCTTTCAGTTCACAATCAGAATCCATGAGGAGTGAGGCAGTGGTAGGTTAAATAAATTTCAACAAAGATTTCTTATGGCTCATCTTCAATACTATGCATATCTTGCTATTGCAAAATTTTTGAACTGCCAAATGGAGATATTTGATAAAAAATCACAGTGCTCAGGAGATGTTGAAATAAGTGGGAAGCCTCACATGTAGCCAGGATTTTATAGAAGGTATAATGTGAGCAAGCTAAGTATCTTCATGGATGAGTTTCCCACAGTGATGTAAAATTTTGGAAGCCACAAACTAGGTCACAGATGAAATCAGAGCAGTGATAGATAGTGGGGCAGCATGTATGTGTGTCTGTAAATGAATTCCATTTCAGACTTGAAGTCATTACAAACTTAATTTTCATCATAGTCTCTGTAGTTGCAGAAGTAATTTTATTTCCTTTAAAACCAATATGATTCTAGTAACTGATAAGTAAGACATCTCTAGGGCTTCCCAGGTGGCATTAGTGGTAAAGAACCTGCCTCCCAGTGCAGGAAACTTAAAGAGATGCGGGTTTGATCCCTGGATGGGGAAGATTCCCTGGAAGAGGGCATGGCAACCTACTCCAGTGTTCTTTGCCTGGAGAATCCCATGGACAGAGGAGCCTAGTGGGCTATGGCCCATAGAGTTGCAGGATCTTCTCTTGGCTGACTCCAGAAAGAGCCAAGACAACCGAAGAAATATAATAGCAGAGCTAATGATTCAATATAAAGAGACAGCCCCAAGAATGTGAAGAGACACAAGAAGTATTGAGCACTCCTCTCTCTCTTGCTCAGTAATTTCAGGAGTCAGGCAGAGGCTGGAATGATGTTGAGAATGTAATTCCATCATTAGTTTGAAAGGTGTGCTAGTTTGGTCTTTGGACAATCCTGACTTGAAGGTGAATATGTTTCTGGGTCATTTGCCTGGAAACTATTCTTCCTTCATCAGGAAAGAAGGCTTTGACAAATATCATCTAAAAGCACATGGTTTTACAAAGCTTGGGCCATTCAGTGCTAGAGAAATAATCTACATCAGTTATTGAAGGAGAGAATCATGGAAGGAGCTTTCATATCTTCAACCAAACTTTGAGAATTTGGGGGTGCTTGATGATTTATAGTACTCTTATTGAAAGGTATAAAAAGCTTGTCTTTCAGCAGCCCAGATTCGAAGGGAAAGTTATAGTGAGATGTCAGTACTGTGAACTATTTTGGATATAAAAGAGGAGGGCAGGTCAGGAGGTGAGGAGATATGCGGTGAGCAGGTTGTATTTATAACCTGACCTTGTGACCTTTGTGAGCCTCCTTTTGACTGCTCCTTTTAAAAGCTGGGGGATTGGGAGTCAAAGTGCAAAGGGGAATAATGGGGGTTCAAATAATCTGTCAATTTTTGGGGACTAGCAAGGAGAAGGGAGTCTTTTCTGATTTTTGGCCAAGAACTATTTCAAAAATACATTTTCAGGTTCTTTTTAGTTCTCAATTCTGGAACTCAATTACTACATCAATTTAATTTACTCTACCAATTTCTCCAGTTGCTGCGCTTTAAATGTACAATCCTAGATTTATTAATTAAAACTTATATGTTCTAATCCTGCACAGTATCTTGTTCAGAATCAAGTTAGGAGGTCACAGTGGTGGAAATAGTGTTAGTCAAGATATTTAACTTCAGAAACTTCTCCGTTCAGTTATAAAAACCTTCTTAGAGAATTCAGAGTGGAGTGACCTTGTGAGCTATCTTTGTTTGCTCTTTTGACTCAAGTTTATTGTGGGAACAAAGACTTAATGTCATTTTCCCATCCAATCTCTAAACACGTTCTACGTCTGCATTTATTAAACCAACAAACTTCATGATACACTGTGAGCACAAGCTTTGTTGTTATAAGGTCCTTCTTGACCTTTAAAACTTTTATCTTTTAGTTATACAGTGTTTTTACATATACTGTGTTTTTATATAAAACTATTTGTAACTCATGAATACAACCAGCATAGATTACCAAGTCAGCAGTCAGCTATAATAATCTTTTATTTCTAGATAAAGCCACAGAGGAGCTGAATATTTAGGAAAGAAGGAAAAATAAAACTTCCAAAATGACTATTTTCCAGGAGCTAGTATAAACTAAAAGACTGTGCCAAAACTAAAGGGAAATGGAAGCTAAAAGAACATTTAGATAGTCTTGAAACTTAAGTGGCTGTTCAGTGGGTTAGGACTTTTGCCTTCCAGCACAGGGGATGCAGGTTCAATCCCTGCTCAGGGAGTTGGGATCCTGGATGTTTCCTGATAAAAGACCAAAACATAAAACAATAGAAGCAATATTGTAGCAAATTCAATAAAGACTTTAAAAATGTCCAACAGCAAAAAAAAAAAAGAAACAACCTAAAAAACAAACAAACAAAAAAAACCCATTTGGTTTGTTTTAACCAGAATACTGCTACTGTGTATGAAAACAGTAACATGTAACTGATCCTCAAGTCCAGCCTCTTTCTTTCACCCTCAAGTTTTATTTTTCCAGCAGTGATGATGAATTTTCACTATTCTAGCCACAAATTTCATGAGTAACATATGTGGAAATTCTTGGCCAGGGAAGTTTATGTAAAAGGATTTTGCAGCAGTTTGGGGAAAGGATAATCAGACTTAAGATCAGCTTTGCCACTCTTCACAGAGAAAACTTGGTGGATAAAAAAAAATACTTAACCTTACAGAGCCTCAGTTTCTTCATCTGTAAACTAGGAACAAAAATCATCATAGTATTATCATGAAGACTGAATTAAATGAGCAACCGTTTATGGAAGTTCCACAGGGTCTTTAAAACCACATAAATATTAGTTATTTCCAGACATGGGAATAATAGGCTTCCTTTTCTCTACTCTTGACCTTTTCCACCACTTAGGGCAAATAATGGTCTCATTATTTTATAGTTAGCAACTTGTCAAGAAAAATGTATGACTTGAAGTGTGTGGACAGCTACGTTCAGATGGGGGAAAAGGAGAAATAGGGGCATGGCTCTCGGAGGAAATTGAGATTAGAGCTGATGTTTGGAATCCTGGGTAGCTTTCCCGGGCTAGATGTATGCGTGGGGAGAACCCTCATCTTTTTGAGGGATGAAAAAGCCCCCAAAGGTTGCTTGTGTGGGGCGTGGTTGAGGAGGTTGATGACAGTCTTCGCTGATAGCCTATGTTTTGCTTCGAGTTTGTGTGTGCTCTTTCTGCTTTGCTATTGTTGCTGTTGCTATTGCTGCTGCTGTTATGGGGGTGATTTGAAGGAGAGGTAATGAGTTTTTTCAAGCTATAAAATTATATTTTTGAGGTTAAGTGCTTAGACTTTGTGCCAGATTTCCTGGGTTCAAATTCCACCTCTAACATTGGATCTGTGACCTTGAACAAGTTATTTAACTCTCTGTGCACCAGTCTCCTCATCTGTAAGTTAAGTGACTGTGAAGGTGAAATGAGTTAATGTTCGTTAAATACAATAGTCTCTTTAAGAATAGTAGATACTCTGTAAATGTTTGCTATTATTATTAGAGGCAATTCCCGTTTATTAGCTATAATATAGTTTTCCCTGTATTTTTAGCTGTATTCTAATTTAGCATGTAACCTTCTCAAAATATTTTCATGCACATGTAAATGTACATACGGAAGTTATAATAGATATTTTCTGGTGAGCATATTATATGTATATATATATGTATATACACACACACATATACATGTATATACATATATTTTTATTCTTTACAATAACAGTATGATCGTCAGACACTGCCATTTATTTGCCTGAGCAATATTTGTTCTCCCATTTTTTAAAATAAATTGAACTCTGAATAGATAAAAATGTTTACTTCTTAGATTCTTTATCAAATTATGTCTCATTTATGGCAAATAAGATATTAAGCAGAAATCTCTGAGAGGGGTTTCAGGAGTTTTTAAAAAGCAATTTGGCTGGGATTCTGCTTCTTGCATCCTCTACCCCTTATGGTTCTTGCCTTCTTTTTATTGCCTGGAATGTGAATGTGAATCCTGGAGGGGCAGCAGCCATGATGGAACATGAAGTACTAGTCACAAAGATTAAATCTATACACAATGGACAGCAGTGTGTGGAAAGATGTGAAGTATCTCTTTACGCCTAGACTTCTTGTATGAGACACATAAATTTCCATGTGTTAGGCCACATTTTTTCTGTTCTTTTTAGGAAAGTTTATTCCTATGAGATAGATATTTTGGTATCTAGAAATTCGAATGCTGCAAATAATGCAACCTACAGTGTGAAACTGGCCTAGCAAGGAAGGAAGGCTATCAGGAGGACATTTGTAGTCTGGAGAGTTGGTTACCATTAAAATCCAGTGGCAAAGTATTTGGTAAATCTATATTTCTGCACACCAAGACATATAATTAGAGAACTGGTAGAAAATCAAAATGTTAGCATATTTTGATCCTTCCTTGTCACTTTCAGCAAAAGCTTACAAATGAGATATGAACTCAGACCACAGCTAGCCAATCTACAAGAACACATGGAAGAAAACACCTAAAAAAGATATTCTGCTGGTCACCTATAATTTAAATAGCGTGAAAGTCCCCAGATTGATTGAAAATGCCAACCACTGCCATTCTTAAAGGAAAGCCCAGGACATAGCTTTAGAGGGAGATGACAGTGGTGCCTCAGGGCTGCTTCTTCCATGAAGAATACTCTGCCATTCCAGAGAGGGAAAGCATACGAGCCTGGGTAAATTTTAATGGTGTCTGAGAGACTGCCAGTGGCCATCAGGCTAGGGAAAATCTAGTAAGGCCAGATCCCACCTTCCTGGGCCTCATCCCTGAGTCTGACTCGTGGTTCTCTGCTAATATACTGCTGCACTTCTGAATGGAGAGACTTCTGGGCTTTGGAAAGTATCTCTGGACATTAGTGGTCCTGACTTTCCTTTTAATTATTGATAAACTTTCTCCTGGTTTCTATAATCTGGATTCTTGCTCACTGTAATAGGCAGAAAATGGTCTTTCAAGGATGTCCACATCCTAGTCCTCGGAACTGGTATGTTACCTCACCCGGCAAAGGAGGCTTTGCTGATGTGACTAAGGTTACAGACTTTGAGATGGGGAAGTTATCCTGGATTATCCTGGTGGGCCCAATCTAATCCCATTCACCATTCAAAGAAGAGATCAGAGGTAGGTGAAGACTCTGAGGGACTTAACTCACCACTGCTGGTTTTTGAAGAGGGAGGAAGAGGACCTAAGGGCCAAGGAACGTGTGTGGCCTTTGGAAGGTGAGAACAGGCTGCCAGGAAGTAGGTACCAACAACCTGAAGAGTGAGGAATGGCTTTCCCTCTCAAACCTCCAGAAAGGAGCATGGCTCTATTGACAGCTCGCTTTCAGCTGTGAGACTATTAAGCAGAGACTCTGGACTTCTAACCTACAGAAGCTGAGACAATACATTTGTGTTAGTTTAAAATACTAAATTTGTGGTGATTTGTTACAGAGGTGATAGGAAACCAGAATCCCTAAATAACCTGACCCCTGAGAGATCAGGCTCTGTTTAGACTGCCCTTTTAAGAACATTGAACTACATGTTGTAAGATTCCTTCCAATTTTCCATGTTCATCACTGAATCTTCCTGAGCTACTTGTCCAAGATTGCCTGCGCCACAGTAGCTTGAGCTTTGAAAATGAAATAGACATGAGATCATCAGTTGGATGTTTTCTGTCAATACAGTTTTTCATTTTTGCTCAATGTGTCGGTTTCCAGTATAGGCCATAAAAACCACCCTTAGACGATAGGTACAGAATTGGGCAGAAATTTTCTATTCAAGAGACATCAACAATAAACCAGATAGTCCCTGCGATCTGATGAATTATTGTCTTGAATTCAGTTTAATAGTTTCCCAGAACAACCACACAATGGCCCAGCGGCAGTTACTGCTGTGGCAGTGGCTTTGAAGATTACAGCAATGACGACAGCAAAGAGAGAAATGAACAACTATAGCGGAAAGGCACGCCGCTTCAGGTATATTCCACAGATCGTGAAAAATGAATCCCAACGTGCTGGTAGAGACTCAGAGAGTTTACAAAACAACAAATAAAACATTTAAAACTGTTTAAATGAATGAATGAGCCTTCAAAAATGGTTAAGAAGTCCTCTGAGGTCGGGAGTAAACTTTAAGCTCAGACCACGGAATTAAGGCTGGAGGCTGCAACTACCAATTACCCTGGAGACATCTACGGACACTAGTGTCCTGGGGAGATGAGAACTCTGTGTGTTGACAATGAGGAGACAGGACATGGTAGAGATTGGATCTGGGCTAGGTCTCTGGGCAGTGCGGGGAGCCTGATTAGAAAAACAGCATAAAGCCAGAAACAGAAAGGAAACACACCCAAGAAAAGGTGAACTAACTTAATACAAATAATGCTCCAGTGGGAGAGACAGCAGTAAAAATTGTCTTGCCCATGGCTCTGACAAATGATAGAAAAAAAGCAGGGGGCAGGAAGGAATGTTCCCTAATAATTCCAGAACAGTAATTGGCTCTCATGTGGGTTTGGGGCCTGGATTCATTGAATGCTTAACAAATGATTAAGGGCCTATTATAAGCCTGAAAATGTTCCAGCAGTTGAGGATACAGTGATTTTAAAAATATGTTTTTAAAAATCCTTTTACTTATGGAGATAAATTTTAGTGGAGCAAGAAGAACGTAAATAAGTTATTTAGTATACAAAAGGTAGTAAGTAGTGTAGAGGAAAATACAGCCACAAGGGAAGTACTCAAAAGGTATGAAATTTTAAATAATATGGCAGGGAAGTTCTCAAATTAAGCAAAGACTTGAAAGGGGACAAAGAGTAATGCATATATCTGACTCCTTGCTGGTCCTTGAACAGAGCATGCACATTCTCACCTTAAAACTTTCCACTGGTTGGTTCCTCTGCTAAAAACTGTGTACCCTAGATACATGCATGACTGAAGTGGGTAGGTGGCTGAGAGGGAGTAGGAGATACCAGAGGAGAGGGCCATTTTATAAGTATTTTAAACTTTTAAACATCTTTGTAGTGTTGCAGAAAATGTAAAGGCATTGATGTAATTTAGATATTTTTCAATTAAGAATACATGTCAAAATTTCGAGGCCAACTATTAAAATAATAAAAATACTACGTAAAGACAAATTACCAACAAAGGGATAACAATTAGACTCACAGCTGCCTTCACATCAGCATTGCCACAAGCCGTGACATGGTAGAGTAATGCCTTTAGAGAGCTGAGAGAAAAATAACTGTTAACCTGCCTAGCAAAACCTTCTCAAAAATGACGGTAAAATAAGCACATTTTAGAAAAATAAGATCTTAGTTTACCACAAAAGGGCCTCATTAAAACTAATTCTAAAAGATGTACCTTGCCCCAAAGGCTGGGGGCTTCCCAGGTGGCGTTAGTGTTACACAACTTGCCTGCCAATGCAGGAGACATGAGAAATGTGGGTTGGATCCCTGGATCAGGAAGATCCCCTGGAAGAGGGCATGGAAACCCACTCCAATATTGCCTGGAGAATCCCATGGACCGAGGAGCCTGGCGGGCTCTAGTCCATGGAGTCGCAAAGAGTCGGACATGATAAAGTGACTTAGCATGCACGCACAGAGCACTGAGCCACCAGAGAAGCCTGCTCAGAGGGCAGATGGTCCGTCCCAAAGAGGAGAATGACATGCAAAAAGATAGAAATAAACAGGGAAATTTAAATCATATGGAATATTAATCTAGAAAGAAGGAACCTGAATAGGTGGAGAGAAGGTTATGTTAGAACAGTAACCAATGAAACTGAAAAAATTGTCTTGTCTTTCTAGTTCTGAAATATTTAATTGCCTTTTATGTTTTGCACATTGTAAAAAGGAGCACAGCTAAACATATTATAGAGAAATTTTTAAATTCCAAGTATAAAGAGAAACTCTTATAAGATTCCTGAGAGAAAAAAATTCAGGTGAGAGTAGGACTTGAATTAAATTTCATATGTGTAACCCTGGATGCTAGAATTCACTGGAATCAGGTATAAAGAATTCTGAGAAGAAAAGGTTTTGATTTTTGCCCCCTTGTTATATATTATTTACATTAAAAGGCCACTACTTTTAAGTACAGAAGAATCTGGCAAATAGTCACCCCTGTAATCTCTCTGAAAACATTTCTTTAGTAAGAGTACCAGCTAAGTGGAAATAGGACCCAAACATCTCAGTGGAGCAGGAGATGAAACAAGAAAGACTTCTTGTAGAGACTCACTCTCTCCAAACTCCCAACAAAAACATTCAACAAATAATAGGATACTGCTAGAAAGATTAGCAGTATCAGTACTTTGAGGCTAGGAGTTCTCTGGAGAGAGAAGAGATGGGCAAAGATACTCACTATTGTGTCAGAGAGAAAACAAGGCCTTGGAGGAGTTTAGAGCAAGGACCAGAGGCCTACAGCTCCTGCTGCTGCCCAGAAGGGTCTGATATAAGTCAAGAAAGGCAAACTAAGGTGAGCAAATAGAGCTGGTATTTTATCAAGGCAGAACTAATGCAAGAGATAAAAGAGAACATCAGTAAGTATGAGGGTAATGAGACTGAAACAGATGCAAATAGAACAGACACACAAATGACCTTATGAGTATATTAAATTTTTTCTCAAAATTTAACGTTTATTATAATAACTTCAAAAAGAAAGAAAAAGAGTTTCAATGTCAGAAGCAAGGCATGTTTCAAAGTACAAAATGGTTTGGATTTGGAGCATAAGACAATTTAAACAAAAGCGACCTTCTCTTCAAAAAAAAAAAAAGCTTTACAGGAGTTTAAAAAAAATCACATAGAAAGGAAAGCTTATAAAAATGAGTACCTGAAGTATAAACAGCGTAACTTTTCCAAATATTATACTGGTGATGGAATGACCTTCAGAGGTCATTCCTTGAATCTCATCCTTGTATCTCACAGGAACTTGGACTGTACATCATGTACAGCACACATAACTAATGCACTTTAGCTTGGCTTCTCTCTATCATGTTCCATATGTGTGCTGCATCAAATTTCCTGGCAAAAATGTTATTTCAAGGTAATGTGTATAGTAAAATGTTCTCTTGGTGTCACAACAATATTATTTCTCCTCTGACAGTATCATTAGAATGATACCCACATTGATTAATACTCACTGCCAATTCAGGTAGAAACACATGTGGATAAAAATAGTCACACACACTTTCTCCCTCTTATAAAATATAAAGACTAAAGTGACTTCTTGGTGAAACTCAATATAAAACATCAAAAATATTACTGAAGAAGCAGAGGATAATCTTAAGACTTATTTCTTATTTCAATAATTTCAATAATAATATTTTCCTCTTACACAAAAGTATACTCTTTTTCCCCCTATCATTGTAGTAAATATAGATAACATAAAATTCACCACATTAACTATTTTTTTCAAGGGCGTAGTTCAGCAACATTAAGTGCATTCAGATTGTTGTAAAACCATCACCACCACCCTTCTCCAGAATTTTGTTATCTTCTCAAAGGGAAACCCACATCCATTAAACAATAATTCCCCATTTCCTCCTCCCCCAGCCTATGGCAACCATCAATCTACTTTTTGTCCTATGAATTTGGCTACTGTAGGTCCCTCATAAAAGCAGACTCATAGAACTTTTTTATGAATGGTTTATTTCACTTAGCATAATGTCTTCAAGTTCATCTATGTTATGGTAGATGTCAGAATTTCCTTCCTTTAGAAAGAATATCAAATGGGAAAAAGTCACTCTCTTCAGCAAGTAGTGCTGGGAAAGTTCGATAGTCAATGAAGTTAGAACACACCCTCACACCATGCCCCAAAATAAACTCAAGATGGCGTAAAGACTTAAATATAAGACAAGACACTATAAAACTCCAAAAAAGAACACAGGCAAAACATTCTCTAACAAATCATACCAATGTTTTCTTAGGGTAGTCTCCCAAGGCAATAGAAACAAAAATGAAAGATAAATGGGAGCTAATCAAACCTATAAGCTTTTGAATAGCAAAGGAAAACCATTAAAAAAAACTTGAAAGATAACCTACAGAATGGGAGAAAATATTTGCAAACAATGAGACAGACAAAGGCTTAGTATACAATCGGCTCCAAAATGTATGATCAGCTCATACAACTCAAAAAAAAAAAAAAAAAACCTATCAGAAAATGGGCAGAAGACCTTAATAGACATTTCTCCAAAGAAGACATACAGATGGCCAGTAGGCATATGGAAAAATTGCTCAACTTTGCTAATTATTAGAGAAATGCAAATCAAAGCTACAATGAATATCACCTCACACCAGTCACAATGACCATCACTAAAAAGTCTACAAATAACAAATGCTGAAGAAGGTGTAGAGAAAAGGAAACTCTCCTATGTTGTTGGTGGAAATGTAAGCTGGTACAGCCACTATGGAAAACAGTATGGAGGTGCCTCAGAAAACTAAAAATAGAATTTCCATATGATCCAGCAGTCCCACTCCTGTGAATATACCTGGACAGAACTATAAATCAAAAAGACACACACCTATGTTCATAGCAGCACTACTAACAATAGCCAAAACATGGAAACAATCTGAATGTCCACTGACAGATGAATGAATACAGGAAATGTGGTACATGTATATAATGGAGCACTAAGCCATAAAAAAAATTAAATAATGCCATTTGCAGCAACATGAATGCAACTAGAAATTATCATACTAAGTGAAGTATGTCAAAGAGAAAGACAAATACCATATGATATCACTTATATGTGGTATCTAAAATATGTCATGAATGAACATATCTACAAAACAGAAATAGACTCATAGACGTAGACAACAGTCTTGCAGTTGCCAAGAGGGAGTGGAGGAAATGGATGGACTGCGAGTTTGGAGTTGGTAGATGCAAACTATTACATTTAGAATGTATAAACAACAAGGTCCTAATGTATAGCACAGGAAACTATATTATGATAAATTGTAATGGAAAAGAATATAAATAAAGAATATATATGTATATAATTGAGTCACTTTGATATACTTCAGAGACTGGCATAACATTGTAAACCAAATATACTTCAATTTAAAAAGAGAATTTTCCTTTTATGGTCGATTAATATTCCACTATAAGTATAGGGCATATTTTGTTCATATAATAGAAGTTGTTGTTCAGTTGCTCAGCTGTGTCTGACTCTTTGTGACCCCAGGGACTGCAGCACGCCAGGTTTCACTCTCCTTCACTATCTCCCTGAGTTTGCTCAAATTCATGTCCATTGAGTTGATGATGCCATCCAACCGTCTCATCCTGTTGCTCCCTTCTCCTCTTGCCCTCAGTCTTTCCCAGCATCAGTATATATTCTTAAAAAATATTTTTTATGTTAAAGCATTATACACTGTGACTGCAATTATACTAATTATACTGTGATCACCTATAAGAGCAACAGTTATCAAGTACCTGTTATATACCAATGAAAAATATACATGTATCTATAATCTTCCTCACAACACTGCAAATGGAATATCACTAATTTTTCAAATGAGGAAAGTGAATGCAGTGGCTCACAGAGTATGCAGAAGTGATGGGATTCAAACCAGGCATGCTTAACTCTGAAGCCCAGGCTCTCTTCCCTCCTTAACCAGTCTGCTTATGCTGTGATCAGGATATGCTGTGTTTTATGCAGTAAAATTGCGCTGGACAGGCAGACACACAGTTCAGTTCTGACTCTGCCACCCACTAGCTGTGTGCCTTGGTCAAGCCATTTGGACTCACTAAATTGCTTCCCCTATAGAGGAAGAATAAGAACAATCGTGATAGCAATGATAATGGACGTGCATGCTGAGTCAGTCAGTTGTGTCCGACTCTTTGCAACCCCATGGACTGCAGCCTGCCAGGATCCTCTGTCCATGGGATTCTCCAGGCAAGAATACTGGAATGGGTTGCCATTTCCTACTCCAGAGAATCTTCCCAACCCAGGGATCCAATCTGTGTCTCCTTCAGCTCCTTCATTGCCGGCAGATTCTTCACCATGAAGCCAGTGGGGAAGCCCCCAGTAACGATAATAAAACCTAACATTTCTGAGCACAGTTGGTCCTCTGTACCTGCAGGTTCTGAACCCATGGATTCAACCAACCAAGCATCGAGAAAAAATTTTTTTTTAATTCCAGAAAGTTTCAAAAAGCAAAACTTGAACTTGCTGAGTGCCCAGCAACTATTTACATGCCATTAATAACGTATTAGGTATTATGAATAATCTAAAGATGATTCAACATATACTGGAGGATGTATAAATATTATGCCATTTTATGTGAGGGACTTGCGTGTCTGTGGAATTTGGTATCTGTGTGGGTCCTGGAACCAATTCCCCATGGATTCCAAGGGATTTAGCACTTTGTGCTAACTACTGAGCCTGTCCTGAATTAGCTCTTCAATCCTTACAAAAATACTACATAATGGATTTTTTTAAGTTCCATGAATATTTATTGAGTCTCTATTAACCAGACATTTTTCCAGGAGATGGGATCTCACATTAGTAAACAGAAAAGAGGAGGAGAAAGGGAAAAAGCTGGTGTTTACTGTGGAAATTGTTTTCTATTTCAACAATTCTATACAATGTCTCATCTAATTTATTAGTAAATCATGAAGGTTTATTAGTAAATCATCAAGGTTTTAGACCACCTATGTTAGGCTAAGATTCAAAGAGAACTCCATCATAGTTAATGTTTCCTAAAAGCAAATTAAAAATGCCTATTTTTTTCATGCGTCTAGATAATGCAGGTGGAGAAGGCAATGGCACCCCACTCCAGTACCCTTGCCTGGAAAATCCCATGGACGGAGGAGCCTGGTAGGCTGCAGTCCATGGGGTCGCTAAGAGTTAGACACGACTGAGCGACTTCACTTTCACTTTTCCCTTTCATGCACTGGAGAAAGAAATGACAACCCACTCCAGTGTTCTTGCCTGGAGAATCCCGGGGAGGGGGGAGCCTGGTGGGCTGCCATCTATGGGGTTGCACAGAGTCGGACATGACTGAAGCGACTTAGCAGCAGTAGCAGCAGATAATGCGGGGGAGTTAGTGCAAAGTGCATCCATCCAGTCTTTCTAAAGATAATATAATCAGTTCAATCACTCAGTCATGTCTGACTCTTTGCGACCCCATGAATTGCAGCACGCAAGTCCTCTCTGTCCATCACCAACTCCCGGAGTCTACCCAAACCCATGTCCATCGAGTCAGTGATGCCACTCAACCATCTCATCCTCTGTTGTCCTTTTCTCCTCCCTCCTTCAATCCTTCCCAGCATCAGGGTCTTTTCCAATGAGTCAGCTCTTCGCATGAGGTGGCCAAAGTATTGGAGTTTCAGCTTCAACATCAGTCCTTCCAATGAACACCCAGGATTGATCCCCTTTAGGATGGATTGATTGGATCTCCTTGCTGTCCAAGGGACTCTCAAGAGTCTTCTCCAACACCACAGTTCCAAAGCATCAATTCTGCGGCACTCAGCTTTCTTCACCGTCCAACTCTCACATCCATACGTGACCACTGGAAAAACCATAGCCTTAACTAGATGGACTTTTGTTGGCAAAGTAATGTCTCTGCTTTTAAATATGCTATCTAGGTTGGCCATAACCCTCCTTCCAAGGAGTAAGCATCTTTTAATTTCATGGCTGCAATCACCATCAGCAGTGATTTTGGAGCCCCAAAAAATCAAGTCTGACACTGTTTCCACTGTTTCCCCATCTATTTCCCATGAAGTGATGGGACCAGATGCCATGATCTTAGTTTTCTGAACGTTGAACTTCAAGCCAACTTTTTCACTTTCCTCTTTCACTTTCATCAAGAGGCTCTTTAGTTCTTCTTCACTTTCTGCCATAAGGGTGATGTCATCTGCATATCTGAGGTTATTGATATTTCTCCCGGCAATCTTGATTCCAGCTTGTGTTTCCTCAAGCCCAGCGTTTCTCATGATGTACTCTGCATATAAGTTAAATAAGCAGGGTGACAATATACAGCCCTGATGTACTCCTTTTCCTATTTGGAACCAGTCTGTTGTTCCATGTCCAGTTCTAGCTGTTGCTTCCTGACCTGCATACAGGTTTCTCAAGAGGCAGGTCAGATAGTCTGGTATTCCCATTTCTTTCAGAATTTTACACAGTTTACTGTGATCCACACAGTCAAAGGCTTTGTCATAGTCAATAAAGCAGAAATGGATGTTTTTCTGGAACTCTCTTGCTTTTTTGATGATTCAGCGGATATTGGCAATTTGATCTCTGGTTCCTCTGCCTTTTCTAAAACCAGCTTGAACATCTGGAAGTTCACGGTTCACGTATTAGTGAAGCCTGGCTAGGAGAATTTTGAGCATTACTTTACTAGCATGTGAGATGAGTACAATTGTGCAGTAGTTTGAGCATTCTTTGGCATTGCCTTTCTTTGGGATTGGAACAAAAACTGACCTTTTCCAGTCCTGTGGCCACTGCTGAGTTTTCCGAATTTGCTGGCATATCTGGGAACATTTTAATTCCCTTCCTTTTATTTCCATGTGAAGTACTTCCCAGGTGGCTCAGTGGTAAAGTATCTGCCTGCCAATGCAGGATACGTGGGTTTGATCCCTGGGTTGGGAGAGGATCCCTTGGAGGAGGAAGTTACAACCCACTCCAGTATTCTTGCCTGGAAAATTCAATGGATACGGGAGCCTGGTGGGCTACAGTCCATAGGGTTACAAAGAGTCAGACACACAAAGAAGTGAAACACAGGTTAAGGTTAAGGCCCAAGGTCACACCATAGTAAGCAGATTCAGACTGGAAACCTAGTCAGCCTGGTTTCTAAGGCTGCATTTTAACCACTGCCCACTGCTAGGAGGCTGTGAGAATCCAGATAAAGCAGGTCAATTGCTTAACTCAGTGTCTAACACACAGAAACCTCTCAAAAAATGTTGGCCATTATTTTCATGACCATGATTTACTTGTCATATTTCTGTATCTGGTTCAGAATGACTGCACCTGCTTTTCCTCCTCCCCCCCCCCCTTGGAAATGTTCCAAGTGTGGGAGGGGACATGGAGCAACCATCAGGAAACTATTCTTCTTGGCTCTGGACCTGCTCTAGAGAAAAAAAAAAAGCACAGAACAGTAAGGTCTTCTGCAAAGTCTGTTCAATACCATGCCTAATATGCCCTCTTCCTATTTAGGCTGAATTCAAATGAGGTAGGGATAACAGTCCTTCTTTCTTGTTTGGCATAGTATAAACCCTTGAATTTTAAAAAATCTGATTCTCTCTCATTTGTCCTAGAGCTAATCACCAGTGCAAATAAGTTTCTCAGAAATTCACTGAAAATGTGCTTTTCAAGAAAGCTGAAAAGCAAGATGAATAAAATATGTCCTGCTAACATACACAGCTTTTTAATATTCTAGGTCTTTATTTATTTGGATTAAGAACCCTAGCTGATATTATTTTTCAATAGCTACCAATAAATGATCATGAATTTTTATTTCCATTATGATGTGGAAATCTCACTTATTGGAGAATAATTGGAGCTAATATTTTCATACACAAAGCTTAAAGTTTTACTTAAAGTCTTGCTTACCAGCCATCTGCCCTCACACCCATTTCATGCCCCCAAGACGAGACTAGGCAAGTATACATACACCACTCAACTCTTACTTATTATATAATTTGCAGAGTCATTTGACTGTGGAGAATACAAGAATAACATAAGATAAAAACCTGACCCTAATCCATAATTTAATCACAATGACACATATGTTTATAATTAAAAATATAAGAATTTGAAGATAATTTAGCAATTTTATGAATTCTATATTTTGAAAGAAATCTTGTATCTAATTTAATATTGATTTCTTAAATTACAGAGTAGGTTTGATCTGGGACTATGCTTTATGTTGGTTATATAGTAGTGAATAAAATAACACTTCTTTCTGTCAAGAAATGTATAATCTAGAAGTAAAGATAGGTTATTAAAGTAGCAGGATAAATCAATACCTCCCATTCCTCCCCTAAGACGTACCCACTGATGCCTGTGCACTTATCCACTTAATGATCAAATTGCACCTTTTCCAATAATTAGTTGTGTTCGACAGCAAATCTGATTATGTCAGTTGTAGTTCTTATAATTGCATTAGTTCAAACTTAACGAGTGTTAAAAAAGTATGTGTGTTTCCATGAAAACTGCTTTAATGCTTTGAAATGATTTGAAAAATTTAAGTTGCCAAAAGACTGCTGCTCTACTAGTTGAATGAGACAACTGTAAAAGAGGAGAAAATTATTTAGAAAGATTCTGCTAACAAACCACTTTGCAATTTAAAATATCAGTCAATATTTAAAAACTGGTGTACAAGTATAATTACAGTAAACTATGGCCCACACGCTAAGCAGAACATAGCCTAATGGTCAGGCCTGTTGAAAAAGAGATGCACAAGTGAAATCTGAAAGACAGTAGTACTAGTGAGGAGATAAGGTCAGGGATCCTGAGAAGAAGCAGCAGCATGTCCAAATGCTTGGCAGCAAAAATAGGTTTGCAAAAAGCTTAGTGTGATGAAAGTTCACATGTTAAAGAATGTGCTAAGGAGATGAGTCTAGAGAAATGATCAGGAGACTGATCCTGAAGGCCTTATTAGGGAATATAAAATTTTTTAAAATTTTTATGTATTTATTTTATCTTTGGTTGTGCTAGGTGGCTCACACAGTAAAGAATCTGCCTGTAGTACAGGTGGCCCAGGTTCAAACCCTGGGTTGGGAAGATCCCCTGGAGGAGAAAATGGCAACTGACTCCAGTATTCTTGCCTGGAGAATCCCATGGACTGAGGAGCCTGGTGGGCTATGGTCCATGCGGTCACAAAGAGTTGGACATGACTGAGCCACTAAGCGCACACACATAGGCCTTTGTTGCTGCTTGCAGGCTCTCTCTAGTTGCAGTGAGTAGGAGCTACTCTCTAGTCATGGTGGGCAGGCTTCTCACTGCAGTGGCTTCTTTTATTGTGGAGTACAGGCTCTAGGTACATGGGCTTCTGTAGTTGCAGCTCATGAGCTTAGTTTGTCCACAGCAAGTAGAATCCTTCCCAAACAGGAATCAAACCCAGTTCCCCTGCATTGAATGGCAGACTCCTATCCACTGTGCCACCAGGGAAGTCCTGTGGAATATGGAATTTTTAAGAATAATAGGAAAAGAAGGAGGAAATTTTAAACATGTGAGTGGCATCAAATTGTCTTCACAAGATCACTTTGACCTCAGCAGAACCAGATTTTGGGGAAGAAGGCAGAAAACAAAGATGAAGGCAAGGAGGCAGGCAAGTGGCCGTGAACCTGCACGTGTGTGTGCTTAGTTGCTCAGTTCTGTCCTCCAGGGGATCTTCCCGACCCAGGAATTGAATTGGGGTCTTCTACGTAACAGGCAGATTCTTTACCAGCTGAGCCATCAGGGAAGATAGGGGAGAGTTGGAGGAAATTAAGCTTTGTCTAGTTGTCAAGTGGATAGAGAGAACTGAACAGATCAAGAGAAATTTAGGAGATGAAATTAACATGAACTGGTGAGAAATTAACATGAACTGGTGACCAATCAGTGTAGGTGTAAAGGAGAAGTCAAAGCTGACTCTCAGATTTATGGCTGTTAATGGTATACTGGTGTCATTTAAAGAAATATGGAATATTGGAGAAAGAATTGGTAAGGGAGTTAAGGTGATAGAGTCTATCAAGTTCAATCACATTATATAAAGAAGAAATCTAATTTCTAGAGAAAGTAAGTCTTTTACCTTAAATAACAGGGTCAGAAATTAAGTTCAGATCTTCTGATCTTCACCCTCACCCATAGTCTTCTTTCTATCCATATAGTGTGAACACTCACCCATAATTCTACCTAGGGTTTTGTTGCAAGTAGATCATTACCAAACCACCAATATAATTAATTTTGTCCCCGTCCCTGCTGCATGTCATATCTGCCCCCATAAACCTCAAAACAACCCTTGGCTTAAAAAATAAATAAAATCCAAATCCCTTGGTTTAGCATTGCATTGAACCCTACAGACTTAAGCTTCACACAGTAAAATCTTTGTATCAGTTTCAGTGGAAAGCTGATCCACAGAAAGATGAATGGAGCAGGCCTTCTGTGAAATAGGTTGCAAATAATTGCATGTCAGGCAGGTTTTGGAGAGAAGCCAGTGAAGTATTAAGTGAAAATATGGTGGAGCAGACCCTCCACTGCTCTGAATTTGAAAGCTCAAACACTGGGGCAGGGAAATATTTTATCCTCATTCAAAGGGCATGTGATTTATTTCCTCTGACTGCTAATTGCTGCATAAAGTAGAGAAGTGGATTTCAAAAGGGAATTCAACAAAGCTTACCTGGCTTGGAAAATGCTTAAGTGGCATTGGTTCAAATTTACAGAGTCCTTTTGGTGATCACTTTCGCTTTTCATGGTGATCAGCATGGGGAGTAAAAACAATTAGAAAATGAACAAATGGGAACTGTTTTTACTTAAAGTATTCAGCAGGAAAAGACGAATAAAAGAGGACAAATTTGAAGCCCTGAATACGAACAGAACTTTTCTATTTGAAAAAGTTCTCTTTGAATTTAATTTTTCTATTGTTGAGAAGGCAAACTTTTGACTCGAGAACTGCTGATTTCATCCATTTGTTTGTTCTTCATGCATCAAATATGTACTGAGTGCTCATTGTGCCAAGCATTGTTGTAGATCAGCGATTTTCAATCCCAAATTTTGCCTCCTCGTCCAACCTGCTTGGGATGTTTGACAATGTCTAAAGTAATTTATGGTTGTCACAATTGGGGGATGAAGGTGCTGTTGGCATCTAGAAGGTAGAGGTGAGGGATACTGCTAATGTTCCACCATTCACAGGATGACACCCCACAACATAGAATTATCTAGCCCAAATAGTGCAAACCCTGAGAAATCCGTTTGTAGATGCTGACAATACAACAATGAAAAAACCGAGAAAAATATCAGCTCTTATGAAACATTTTAGTGATAGAAGAGAAACAAACAAACAAACAGTTAATAAAGAAATATATAGCATACCAGGAAGTGATGAGGCATTATGAAAGAGAATAACCAAGTGGTGGGCAGTGGTTACTCCTGCATAGAAAGAAGTCAAAGAAAACCTCACTAATAAGAGGACTTTTGAGCAGAACCCAGGAAAGAAGGAAATTAAGGTCTGGGAGTGGGGATTAATCCCATTCTTGTCTTAAAAAAATATATATGTGTGCTAATCATGCATGAAATGGGGATAAAGACAAATTTAAGGTGGACAAATTAGCTGAGTGTCATTGCTTTTCTCCTCTTTTTTACTGACAAAACTTTATGCTGGTTTAGATGTAGAATATATCATTCTTCAACTTGTATATATTTTATACAAGTGAGAAAGTTGCCTTTCTTTACAACCAGTTGAAACAGACTCTTTTAATTCAGCTTAATTATTGCAGGCCACAGGTTCCAAACAGCATATACAAAACAGTGATCCATGTAACACTGCATATGTATATAGGCATACCTCAGAAATATTGCAGGTTCATTTATAGACCACTGCAATAGAGCAAGTCATGAATTTCTTCATTTCCCAGTGCATATAAAAGTTGTGTCTACACTATGCTATATCTTTTAATGTGTGGAATAGCATTGTGTCTAAAAAACAATGTATGTACCATAATTTTAAAATACTTTATGCAAAAAAAAAAAGCTGATCACCATCTGAATTTTCAGTAGGTAATAGTCCTTTTGCAGTGGTTGGTCTTGCCTTGATATTGGTAGCTGCTGACTCATCAAGGTGGTGGTTGAGGAAGGTTGGAGCAACTGATGGGCTTCCCAGGTAGTTCAGTGGTAAAGAATCGTCCTGCCAATGCAGGAGATGCAGAAAATGCAGCTTCCATCTCTAGACCAGAAAGATCTCCTGGAGGAGGAATGACAACCCGCTTCAGTATTCTTGATTGGTGAATCCCTTGGACAGAGGAGCCTGACAGGCTACAGTCCTTGGGGTTGACTGAATGACTGAACATACGTGCATGGGAGTAACTGACAATTACTTTATTTTTTTTATTTACTTTTTATTGAAGTGTAGTTCATTTACAATGTTGTGTTAGTTTCAGGTATACAGCAAACTGATTAAGTTATACATATTTCAATTCATTTCAGTGACTCAGTCATGTCTGACTCTTTGCAACCCCATGGACTGCAGCAGACCAGGCTTCTCTATCATCAACTCTCAGAGCTTGCTCAAACTCATGTCCATTGAGTTGGTGATGCCATCCTACCATCTCATCCTCTGTCATCCCCTTCTCCTCCTTCCCCCAATCTTTCCCAGCATCAGGGTCTTTTCAAATGAGTCAACTCTTCGCATGAGGTAGCCAAAGTATTGGAGTTTCAGCTTCAACATCAGACCTTCCAATGAACACCCAGGACTAATCTCCTTAAGGATGGATTGGCTGGATCTCCTTGCAGTCCAAGGGGCTCTCAAGAGTCTTCTCCAGCACCACAGTTCAAAAGCATCAATTCTTCGGCGCTCAGCTTTCTTTATAGTCCAACTCTCACATCCATACATGACCACTGGAAAAACCATAGCCTTGATTAGATGGACTTTTGTTGGCAAAGTAATGTCTCTGCTGTTTAATATGCTGTCTAGGTTGGTCATAACTTTTCTTCCAAGGAGCAAGTGTCTTTTAATTTCATGGCTGCAGTCACCATCTGCAGTGATTTTGGAGCCCAATAAAATAAAGTCTGTCACATATGTACATAACTATATTTAACACACACAGACAAAGACCTACTCTGTACCACAGTATACTTCATACTTAGTAATAACCAATAAGGGAAAAGAATCTGAAAATTTTCTGTAAATATATAAATAAATACATTTATATAAATATATATATAATTATAAATTTATATATATAATTTAGAAATTTATATATAATTATATATATATATAAATTATATAAATATAAACCTATGTTTTTCAGGTTCTTTTCCCTTATTGGTTATTACAAAGTATGAAGTCTGCTGTGGTATACAATAGGTCTTTGTTTATCTATATTATATATAGTCATATAAATATATATGTTGATCCCAAACTCCCAATTTATCCCTTCCCCCTACCTTTCCCTTTCAATAATCATGTTTGTTTTCTAAGTCTGTGAGTCTATTTCTGCTTCATAAATAAGTTCTCAAATCATTTTTTATATTCCACATATTTGTGATAGCATATGATATTTGTCTTTGTCTGGTTTACTTCACTTAGCATAATAATCTCAATGTCCATCAATGTTGCTGCAAGTGACATTTCATCCTTTTTATGTCTGAGTAATATTCCACTATATATGTAAATAAGACATTTTCTTTATCTGTTCATCTATCACTGGACATCTAGGTGCTTCCATGTCTTGCCTATCGTAAATAGTGCTGCTACAAACAGGGATACAGGTACCTTTTTGGATTCGAGTTTTGTCCAGATATATGACCAGGAGTCTAATTGCTAGAACATATGGTAGCTATACATTTAGTTTTTAAAGGAATCTCCATACTGTTCTCTATAGTGGCTGCACAATTTACATTCCCACCAACAGAGTAGGAGGGTTCCCTTTTCTCCACACCCTCTCCAGCATTTATTGTTTGTAGACTTTTTGATGATGGCCATTCTGACTGGTGTGAGATGATTCCTCATTGTAGTTTTGATCTGCATTTCTCTAATAATGAGTGATGTTGAACATCTTTTCCTATACTTTTTGGTCATCTATTTGTCTTCTTTGGAGAAATGTCTATTTAGATCTTTTGCTGATTTTTTTAAATTGAGTTTTTTGTTTGTTTTTGTTGTGGTTGTTTTTACTATTGAGCTACATGAGCTCTTTAGGTATTTTGGAGATTAAACTCTTGTCAGTTGCTTCGTTTGCACTTTTTACTGAAGAGACTGTCTTTTCTTCGTTGTATATTCTTGCCTTTTCTGTCATAGATTAATTGACCGTAGGTGCATGGGTTTACTTCTGGGCTTCCTATCTTGTCCATTATATTTCTGTTTTTGTGTCAGTACTAAACTTTTTTGATGACTGTAGGTTTGTGAAATAGTCTGAAGTCAGAGAGCCTGATTCTTCCAGTTCAGTTTTTATTTCTCAGGATTGCTTTGGCTATTCAGGATCTTTTGTTTCTCCATACAAATGTAAAAATTTTTTTGTTCTGGTTCTGTGTAAAATACCACTGGTAATTTGCTAGGGATTGCACTGAGTCTGTAGATTGCCTTGGGCAGTATAGTTATTTTGACAATATTGATTCTTCCAAACCAAGAACATGGTACAACTTTCCATCTGTTTTGTGTCATCTTCAGTGATCCATTGATTGTTTAGTAGTGTATTGTTTAGCCTCCACGTGTTTGTGTTTTTTACAGTTTTTTTTTCTTGTAGTTGATTTCTAATCTCATAGTGTAGTGGCTGGAAAAGTTGCTTGATATGATTTCAGTTTACTTAGATTATCGAGGGTTGCTTTATAGACGAGCATGTGATCTATCCTGGAGAATATTCTGTGTACACTTAAGAAGACTGTGTATTCTTCTGCCTTTAGATGGAATGCTCTATAAATATTAATTAAGACTATTTGATCTAATGTTTCATTTAAGGTTTTTATTTCCTTATTAATTTTCTGTAGTGCCCTTCTTTGTCTCTTATAACAGCCTTTATTTTAAAGCCTATTTTGTCTCAGTATTGCTACTCCAACATTCTTTTGATTTCCATTTGCATGGAACACTTTTTTCCATCTCCTCACTTTTAGCCTGTATGTGTCCCTGTGCCTGAAGTAGGTCTCTTATAGACAGCATATATACAAGTCTTATTTTTTTAATCTATTCTGCCAGTCTGTGTCTTGGTTGGAGCATTTAGTGCTTTTATGTTTAAGATAATTTTCAATATATATATATATATATATATATATATATTCCTTTTTCCATTTTGTTAATTGTTTTGGATTTGATTATTAGATCTTTTTTTCTTCCCTTCCTCTTTTGCTCTTTTCTCTTGTTATCTGATGACTATCTTTAGTGTTGTGTTTGGGTTGTTTTTCTTTTGTGTACATGTGTCTATTGCAGATTTTTGGTTTGTGGTTATCATATGGTTTTGATATAGCAGTCTATACACACACACACACACACACACACACACACACACAAGATTGTTTTAATTTGCTGGTTTCTTAATTTCAAATGCATTTCCCATATTCTGCATTTGTACTCCTCTCACAATTGCTGATTTTGATATATTTGTGAGTGGATGATTTCCTGCCTTTACTGTATGTTTGCCTTTACTGGTGAGCCTTCCCATTTGTAATTTTCTCATTTCCATTGTGGCCAATTCTTTTCCATCCAGAGAAATTTCTTTAGTGTTTGCTAAAGCTGGTTTGGTGCTGCTGAATTCTTTTAGATTTTGCTTGTCTGTGAAGATTTTGATTTCTTCATCAAATCTGAACAAGAGCCTTGCTGGTATTCTTTGTTGTAAGTTTTCCCCTTTTATCACTTAAAATATATCATGCCACTCCCTTCTGGCCTGCAGTTTCTGCTGAAAAATCAGCTGATTACCTTATGGGAAATCCTTTGTATGTTATTTGTTGCTTTTCCCTTGTTGCTTTTAAGTCTTTAATCTTTGTCAGCTTGATTTCTATGTGGCTTGGTGTGGTCCTCCTTGGGTTTATCCTGCCTTGGACTCTCTGTGCTTCCTGGATTGAGTGAGTGTTTCCTTCCCCATGTTAGAGAAGTTTTCAGCTATTACCTCTTCCAATATTTTCTCAGGCCCTTTTCCCTTTCTCTTCTCCTTCTGGGACCCCTATAATGTAAATGTTGATGCATTTAATGTTGTTCCTGAGGTCTCTGACTGTCTTCTTTTCTTTTCACTCTTTTTTTCATTCTATTCCACAGCAGTGATTTCCACCAATCTATCTTCCAGTTCACTTATTCATTCTTCTGCCTCATTTATTCTGCTGATTCTTTCTAGCATATTTTTCATTTAAGTTATTATATTGTTCACCTCTGTTTGTTTATTCTTTAAAGGTTCTAACTCTTTATTAAACATTTCTTGCATTCTCTTGGTCAGTGCTTCTATACTTTTTCCAAGATCTTGGATCATTTTTACTGTCACTACTCTGAATTCTTTTTCAGGCAGATTGCCTCTCTCACTTCACTTAGTTGTTGTTCTGCGATTTTATTTTGTTCCATATTTCTCTGCTGTCTCATTTTGTCTGACTTTCTGTGTTTGTCGTCTCCATTCTTCAGGCTGCAGGACTGTAATTCTTCTTGTTTCTGGTGTCTGCCCCCTGATGGGTGAGGCTGGTCCAAGGGCTTGTACAGGATCCTGGTGGGAGGAACTGGTACCTGCCCACTGGTGAAGGGAGCTGGGTCTTGTGGCTCTGGTAGGCAGGACCTTGTCAAAGGGTGTGTTTATGTGCAGCTATTAGCTCAGGATGACTTTAGGCAACCTGATGGGTGGGACTATGTTCCCACCCTGTTGGTTGTTTGTCCTGAGGTGACCCATTACTGGAACCTGCGGGCTGTTGTGTGGGGCCAGGTCTCAGTGCAAAAACGGCAACCACCAGGAGCACTCATGCCAATGTTTATTCTCAGGGTGTCCACCACCAGTCCTTGCCCTCACAGTGAGCCATAACCAACTCCTGCCTTCCCAGGAGACCCTCCAAGACCCGCAGGTAGGTCTGGTCCAGACTCCTATGGAGTCACTGCTCTGCCCTGGGTCCCAGTACATGTGAAGACTTGACTTGCAGAGTGAAGTTTCTGCTTCCCTTAGTCCTGTGGGGCTCCTGCACTCAAGCCCTGCTGACCTTCAAAGCCAAATGCTTTGGGGGCTCCTCCTTCCAATGCCAGACCCTCGGGCTGGGGTGTCTGACATGGGGCTCAGAACTCTCACTATTGTGGGGAAAGCTATGTGATAGACTTTTCCAGTTTGTGGGTCACCTACCCAGCATGTATGGGATTTGAATTATATTGTGAAAGCGTCCCTCCTACCATCTCATTGTGGCTTCTTCTTTGGCTTTGTCTGTAGAATATCTTTTTTGGAAAGTTCAAGTCTTTTTTATTGATAGTTGTTCAGCAGTGAGTTGTAATTTTGGTGTTTTTTTTGAGAGGAGGTGAGTTCAAGTCTTTCTACTCCACCATCTTACTGTTCTAGAAGCCTGAGAGTCAGTATGATGCAATGGCCTATATACTCTATTTGAAGACTTGGGTCCGAGTCTAGGCTTCCTGTTTGCTTTTCCTCTGGCCCTGAGTCAGTGATTTAATTCCTGTGGGTCACCCTCCAGTCTTAAAATATCACTGACTCTAAACAAAGAATTTTGGGTGGTGTATGCGCAAGCACGGCCTTGCAGCTTGGGCCTCCTTCTTGCTCCCCAAAGAGCAATCACTACTTGCTCTTAAGGAAACTGCTACTGAGCCTGGCCAATCTTTAAAATAAGACAATGATGAAGGCTACCTTATCAATTGACTCTTCCTTTCGTGAAAGAATTTCTCTGTAGCATGCAAAACTGTTTGATAGCATTTCATGCACAGTAGAATTTCAAAATTGGAGTTAATCTCTGAAACCATGCTGCTGCTTTAGCAACTAAGTGTATGTAATGTTCTAAATCCTTTACTGTAATTTCAACAATCTTCACAGTGTCTTCAGCAAAAGTAAATTCCGTCTCAAGAAACCACATCTCCTCATCTGTTGAAGCTTTATCATGAGATTGAAGCAATTTAGTCATATTTTCAGCCTCCACTTCTAATTCTAGTTCTCTTACTATTTCTACCACATCTGCACTTCCTTCCTCTGCAAAAATCTTAAACCCCTCAAAGTCATCCATGAGGAATGGAATTAACTCCTTCCAAACTCTTGTTAGTATTGATATTTGACTACTTCTCATGAATCACACATGTTCTTACTGGCATCTAGAATGCTAAATCCTTTCCAGAGGTTTTCCATTTACTTTGCCCAGATCCATCAGAGAAATTGCTACTGATGGCAACTATAGCCTTATGAAATGTATTTCTTAAATAATAAGACTTGAAAGTTGAAATATACCTTGATCCATGTGCTGCAGAATGAATGTTATGTTAGCAGGCTTGAAAACAACCATTAATTTCATTGTATATCTCCATCAGAGCTCTTTGGTGACCAGGTGCGCTGTCAATGACCAATTATATTTTGAAAGAAATGTTTTTTTTTTTTTCTGAGCAATAATTCTCAACAGTGAGCTTAAAATATTCAATAAATCATGTTGTAATGGAGGTGCTGTCATCCAGGTTTTGTTGTTCCATTTATAGAACATAGGAAGAGAAGATTGGGAATCATTTTTAAAGATCCTAGGATTTTTAAAAATGATTTTATTTTTATTTATTTGGTTGTGTTGAGTCATACTTGCTTCACTGGCTCTTCTCTAGTCATGGTGAGCAAGGGATACTCTCTAGTTGCAGCGTGCAGGCTTTTCATTGCAGTGGCTTCTCTTTCTGTGGAGCACAGGCTCTAGGGCACATGCCTTCTGTGGTTGTGGCATGTGAGCTCTGTAGTTGTGGCTCCTGAGCTCTAGAGCACAGGTTCAAACATTTCAGAGCATAGGCTTAGTTGCCCTGAGACATGTGGGATCCTCCCAGATCAGGGATTGAATCCATGTCTCCTGTATTGGCAGGTGGATTCCTTACTATTGAGCCACAAGGGAAGCCCAAGATCCTAGCATTTTTAGAATGGTAAGTGAGCACTGGTTTCCACTTAAAGCTACCAGGTACATTAACCCCTAATAAGAAAGTCCACCTGTCTTTTGAAGTTTTAAAGCCAGGCATTGACTTCTGCTCTCTAGCTATGGAAGTCCTAGTTGGTATCTTCTTCCAATAGAAGGCCATTTCATCTGCATTGAAAATCTGTTGTTTAGTGTAGCCACCTTCAGTAGTTATCTTAGCTAGATCTTCTGGATAGCTTGCTAAGCAGCTTCTACATCAGCACTTGCTGCTTCACTTTGCACTTTTGTATTATGAAGATGACTTCTTTCCTTAAACCTGATTAACCAAGCGCTGCTGGCTTCTAACTTTTCTTCTTTAGCTTCCTCACCTCCATCAGCCTTCATGGAATTGAAGAGTTATGGCTTTGCTCTGGGTTAGGCTTTGGCTTAAGGGAATGTTGTGGCCGATTTGATCTTCTATCCAGACCACTATAACCTTTTCCATCTCAGCGTTAAGGCTGTTTCACTTGCTTATCATTTATGTGTTCACTGGAATTCCACTTTTAATTTCTTTCAAAACCTTTTCGCTTCCATTCAAGACTTGGCTAATTTCTTGGTGCCAAAGGTCTAGCTTGTTTTTGACATGCCTTCCCACTAAATGCCATCATATCTAGTTTCATGTGACTCTTCCCTTCACTTGAACATTTAGAGGCCATTGTAGGGTTATTAACTGGTCTAATTTTCAACACCCTTGTGTCTCAGGAATTAGGGAGGCTTGAGAAGAGGGAGACGGGAACAGCCTGTTGGTGGGGCAGTGAGAACACACCCCACTTTTATGGGTTGAGTTTGCCATCTTGTATAAGTGCGGTTTCTAGCATTCTAAACAATGACAATAGTAACATCAAAGATCAGAGACCACCATAACAAATGTAATAATAATGAAAAACTAAAGTGATACTGTGAGAATTACCAAAATGTGATACAGAGACAAAAAGTTAGCAAATGCTGTTGGAAAAATGGTAACAATGGACTTGCTTGACACAAGGTTTCTACAAAACTCCAATTTGTAAAAAAATGGAATATCTATAAAGAACAATAAAGTGAAGCACAAGAAAATGTAGTATGCCTGTATAGTTAGTGTATATAATTATATAATATATATGCACATGGTATACACAGCGAGTGTATGAAAAGGCTCTTCCTATACATGATATAATCTGAGAATAGGAAAAGTTATCAGGGTTTGAACACAAACATAAATATAGAGAAGAATATTTTGGAAATAAGATCAAATTGTGGTTTGAGTGTTTTGTTTGGTATGATTATTTTTGTTTTTGGTAGTTTGTACATATACATAAGAATGTATTGAAAAAAAGATATAGGATCTTAGCTTCTCTGGTACATTTATCCCAGTCCAAAATCTTATTTGATTTATAATTCATTTAAAAAAATTTGACTACAATTTTATGGTAATTATACTCTCTGTATGAAATGTCAAAGGCATAAAAAATTTTCATTTGCAACTGCAATATAATGAAGCTTCAATTTTGTCAGAGAAGTATTGACTTTGCTTTCCAAGAATTTATTAATTAACAGAAATCTAGTTTTATATCTTTATTTAATATTTCCCTTCTACACAGTAACACTCAGAAGAAGAAAATACACCTATGAGATTATAATTGTATTATTTTAAAAATATTTTGTTTTGTTTTGAATATTTTAAAAATAGTAGCACCATTATAACAGAATGCCCATCTTAAATGTCTGATTGATGTGACATTAACAAGCAAGTCAAACTCTAGGAAAGTACTTATTTTCAATACATTATTTCTATTTTTTGATGTATAGATTTTGTTAACCAAAAATAAAAGGAAATCGCTCAGAATCTTCACTTAGCCCAGAACAAAAATAATTTAATTTCTTTATCTAAATTTGATTATAAAAGTATAAGATTAATTTCAAGAGATAATCTATAGGTTCCCCAGGATGAGATACATGTGATGTTTTGCATGCCCTTGCTAATGAGAACAGAATTGTGAAGGGTGACCAAGAAAACACACTATGAAAAAGGGAAATATGCAGTATGATAAAAATTACAAGTTATTCCCTCATGTGAGTTATATCCCTACCCAGGGGCTATGATCCTGAAGTCAGTGCAGAAGTGATTCGGATCTGGCTTCGAGGAAGCCCCCCATGGGAAGGTCTTCCTGTAACCATTTTGGATTTCACCACACATTCTGGATTTCATGGCCACACCACCCATTTACTGTTCATTCATTCGTTCGTTTACTCACTCAGTTACTTAACAAACAGGATTATTGAGTACAGGCCAGCCTTCCCTAGGTGCTGCTTGGTGATACCAATGCTCCTGACCTAGAGAAGTTCAATCAAATGTAAGAAACACTGATCTATGAATAATGAATATGAGAAATGTATACAGGAGGGGACACTCAAATGTATTTGGGGCTTAATAACAGAAAGGTAGACTTGAAAAGGTGAATAGGAGTTTATAAAACAACCAACATGAGGGAAAACACTCCAGGCTGAGGAAACAGCAAGGATAAAGGCAAGATAATCTGAAGTAAAACTGTCCCTCAGGCCAGAGATGGAAAGATATAGTCATGGTTGAGTGGCCTTATATCTGTTTTACTGTTATAACATGATGTCTCCAAGCTTCATTAATTTTTTATCATGGTAACATATACATAACATAGAATTTACCATGTTAACCATTTTTAAGCTTCAATAAGTACATTCACATTGTTGTGCAACCATTACCACCGTCCATTTCCAGAACTTTTTCATCTTCCCAGACCGAAACTCTGGACTGATGAAACACTAACTCCCTACTCTCCTTTCATCCAGTCTCTTGCAATCACTTTTTGTCTGTATGTATTTTACTATCTCAGGTACCTCTTTTATGCGGAATCATATAATTTTGTTTTTATTTAGTTGCTCAGTCGTGTTCAGCTATTTTGTGACCCCATGGACTGTAGCCAGCCAGGCTCCTCTGTCCATGGAATTTTCCAGGCAAGAATACTGGAGTGGGTTGCCATTTTCTTTTCCAGGAGACCTGGACCCAGGGATGGAACCCTGATTTTCTGGATTGGTAGGCATATTCTTTACCACTGGGCCACTAGGGAAGCCCAGAATCATATAATACTTGCATTTTTGTGTCTGGCTTATTTCACTTGGCATCATGTCTTCAAGATTCATCCCTGTTGTAGCACATGTCAAAATTTCATTCCAAGCTTTTTTGTTCATGTGTCAGTTAAATTGTTTGGTTTAACTGTACCTCAATACATGGACTATGTTAATGTATTACATAATTATAAAGAATATACAAAAATAGATATTGTCAAAAGATAAGACTAAAAACTAAACTCATTTTTCCTTTTATAATGAATTGTCTCAAAATCCCTGGGACTGCCCATACCTTTCTTTGGATACCACTGCTAGAGAACATGAAAAAGCATTGAGGGGAATATTAAGCAGAGGAGTGATAGAGTTTAACATTGACCAAGTTTTCCATCAAACATGCTCCTCCTGCTTTGTGCTCTATAGTTAGTGAGAAGGGGTAGTTTTCAAAGACTAGATAATTCAAATCATTTGTTTTATATTTTTAGAATAGAAGATTCTAATGAATTTATCAAGTGTATCCCTCATTCATTGCAATTGCATATCTTTCCAACTCCAGTCCACATAAAACATTTTATTGAAAAGCATAAAATACAGCTACTGGAAAGTCCTGACTGGTCACTGTTGATTTTAAGATTGCAGGTGAATATGCTGATAGAACTTAAGGGTCTCTTAATGTTTTTGAGTATTGTTCAAAATTGTATCAAAATCAGTCTATTCCTTAAAAACAAACTGCAAAAGAGGTATTACTAAAAACTGAGGTTAGAACAATAGAGTTCATATTGGTTGAAAAAGTATGGACCTTGGAGCCAAGTAGACCTCAGTATAACGCTGACATCACCACTTACTAGCTGTGTAACACTTGGCAGATGCCTATACTTTTGTTAACCTTCATTTTATTATCTATAAATATTTGACAATAGCTTCTTAGCAAAGTTGTTAAGAGTATGAAATGATGTAATGTTCCTGTGTACCTTCTACAGATGCTAGCTGGTATTAGTATCATCTTTTCCATCTATGAAGCTCAAACAGGAAAACCAGTTTTATTACCTTGTTCCATGTACTAGGACATATTTAATCCCTTTTTCTGGAATGCCCTCTTCCTTCCCCTCTCCCCTGAAAAAATACAAACTAGATTTCAAGATTCAGATTTCAGTGTCTTTATTTTGACATTTTAAAGGTCCAATTAAGCTGTTTTTCATCACAATTCCTATACTGATTTACTTATATCTTTAATATAATAATAACCACTAATTTGGGGTCAGTGCTGTGATGAACTGACCAATTCCCCTTCAAGGAAAAAAGGACTTATTACCCCTATTCTGGGAGTGTCACCAGCCAACAGCTCCTTTTCAGGAATCATCTCAGATGAGAGTACCTCTCAGGTTATCCCTCTCCCCAAGGTGACCCCATCCAATAACTTGAAGGGTGATATAACGGTCCAGGACCTCCAGATCACTGAGACAACACCAAGGGATCATCTCATCTTCAGAACTTGCCTTAGATTAGGCTAAGGCTTCCACTGAGACCAAGTAACAGCTAAACTTCTCTCTTTCTCTCCCAGTCCTCTGCCTGTTCTTTCTCTGCTCCAATTCGTCATAAGGACATTCCCTAATAAACCTCCTGCACTCAAATTTCTATCTCAGAATCTGCAACCCAGGAACCCAAACTGCAGCCTTACTTCATGCACTTATTGCTACAGTTACTGGTTCACAGACTGTCTCACTGTATAGTCTGGGTTTAATCTGGTTTATCTTTATAGTCTCAGGATCTAGTTAGTACCTGGTTGGTATGAACTAGGTATCAGCTTGTTGGATAAATTCAATAAAACTGAGATTTCATAATCTCTGGCCAAGAATTTTTTTCTATTTTCTTGTTTAATTAAATTTATTTATTTATATTCTCTCTTTTTGCAAAAAAGGAAATTAGAGGAGTTAACTCAAAAACTGACTCCAATTAAGTAGTGGGGAAATTGAATGCCAGAATTGTAAAAGCCAATATACCAATGCTAAGGATCAATTATAGTTGTAGTGAGTCATTGAATAGTTTTGAATCATTGAGTAAGTAGTCTTTGAGCTGAGCATCTAGCACATACCAAGTACTGTTTAAATGTTAAAATGAGACTAATTCTCTACCCCCAAGGAAAATTATATTCAAGTGAAAGAGAAAGGCAATGGTTGCATTGTTGTGCAACCATTACCTCCATCCATTTCCAGAACTTTTTCATCTTCCCAAACTGAAACTCTGGACCCATGAAACACTAACTCCCTACTCTCCTTTCCCCCAGTCTCTGGCAACCACTTTTGGTCTGTATGTATTTTACTATCTCAGGTACCTCTTTTATGTGGAATCATATAATTTTGTTTTTTATTTAGTCGCTCAGTCATGTTCAGCTCTTTTGTGATCCCATGGACTGTAGCCAGCCAGGCTCCTCTGTCCAACAGTAGAATAAAGCAGCATAATTCTAGAGAGCTAGTGTGAAGGACACTGAAGGGGATCAGTAAATACCATCCCCCAAATATGCCTCACTGGCATGTTCATTACTTTGAGCTGAAGGGAGTTGGGAAGCACCAGATTCAGGCAGGGCTCTCTGCCCTTCCTGTATCAGAAAGAGGAGAGAATTCTTATCACCAGAGGTGGGAAGTTGACATCACGATGAGTCTGTACAAACAAACATTACTAAAACAACCTTTGTATTCCGTTAGTTTCCCTCATATGTTTCTTTTTACTTCTTCACAATTTAATACCCCCTTTTCCTTTGTGTTGCCACATTTCCACAATTTATCACTCTTTGTTAAAATGATATTTAAGCCCCTGGATCTAACTGCTTTGGGATTCTCACTTCTTTCTATGAAGCTCTCTGTGCCAAGTAAAAATATTAACATCAAATAAAATGTACATGCATTCTCTCCTTTTATTCTGTCTCTTGTTGCCCCCAGCCACAGAACCTCAGAGAATAAAGGAAAAGTCTGTCCTCCCCTCTATCACTACAGGTAGGATGGTGAGGAATGACTCTCCCAGAAGGTGAGCAAAGATCTCAGTGATGAGAATCCATTCTTGCAGATATTTGGAGGAATAAAATTTTAGTAGGGGCAGGGAGATGCAGCTGATATAAAGGCCAGGAATTAGGTACAAAAGTGAGTCTGAGTTTCAGGTGACTAAACATGGTAAATCACTTGTTTTTATCTGAAAAGGTAACATGTTCTAATTCTTAGGAGGAGCCAAAGTTTTTTCTTGAATAAACCTGGATGGCACTGAAAGAGATAAACAATGTCTTCATCAACTATTTCACAACAAAGACCGAAGCAGAAATCTGCAATAGCTTTTGCATGACATTGGAGACCTAACATTAAGAAGCATTCAGAAAAGACAATTTCTGTGAGGGGCACAGTGGTTCAGCATGCTTAAAGCAGCAGCTAGATGACATGGCCTTTAGGTTTTCTTCTTTAAGAGCTAGATGTCAGACTGTCAAGATCATATCTACTCTCAAGGGCCTCAGTGCAGGTATTACTAAGTCTCCATTTCTTCTCTGACTCATTAATCAAGGAAAAAATTGTTTGGAACAACCTGGAACAAAGGCTTTTAATCATAACATTCTATTTCCTGCTGCATTTAAGACTCACAATTTAGACTAACTACATAGAATTCTATGGAAATATCACCTACCCAGATAAAGAACTGCTTGTTTCCAGCATATAATTCCATTCTTTTCATTTGCAAATACATACGCTGCCACCACCCATTGCTATAAAATAGAGGTTTTAATTTTTTAGATGTATTTAAATTTTAATGAGATGCAAATAAATGATAACAGGCATAAAATTAAGGAAATGGTGTCAAGGTACCCAAGGAAGTGGGAAATGGAGAGGAGATGATTAAGCTATTACAATAGGGCAGATTTGCTTAACCTACCTTTGTAATTTTGTTTCCTGAAAATTAAACCGAGAGATAGCACTTATTAAATAGCAACAATACTCCAGCAGAGGAATGTCACAATAATGCCAGAGAAAGAATGTGAATTCCAAAGTGAAAATTTTAGCAGATCTAGTTTTATCATAGTAGCAGAGGGTTTTCAGCACGTCACACAGCAAGTATCACAATCCTCAAAGTGCTTTGACTTGTTATTACTAATGAGCCACACAGACAAAATATCTAGTAAGACAATGAATGAGATACATTCGATTTTTGCATATATTTAAAGCACTTGTGATCAAATCTAAACTCTACCACCTGAAGGAGTTCAAGACACACCACCCTCCAAATTTGCTACTTTGGTCATTTGAGTTGAAAGCACCTGAAAAGCAGCAAATGCAGGGAGAGGCTTTCTATGCACCCCCTTATCTGCCTGGAGACAGATCCTCCAAAAGGAGCTCAATTGTCAACCAGGGGATGTTGACTCCTCTTACAGGACAGGAAACTAGAAGTGATACCACAGCTGGACCGACTTTGTCACCAACCTCTCTCTGCTGCTGCTGCTGCTAAGTCGCTTCAGTCGTGTCCCACTCTGTGCGACCCCATAGATGGTATCCCACCAGGCTTCCACGTCCCTGGGATTCTCCAGGCAAGAACACTGGAGTGGGTTGCCATTTCCTTCTCCAATGCATGAAAGTGAAAAGTGAAAGTGAAGTCACTCAGTTGTGTCCAACTCTTAGCGATCCCATGGACTGCAGCCTACCAGGCTCCTCCGTCCATGGGATTCTCCAGGCAAGAGGACTGGAGTGGGGTGCCATTGCCTTCTCCCAACCTCTCTCTGCATTTCTTCTAAGTTCATCTTTCCTTAAGTTATTTACTCTGCCCTATGTGACCTGCATTCCTCCTCCCTTTCCTCTAGCAAGATAGTTTATAAGCTCTCTGATTCTAACCTGTTTTGAAGTATTTACTTCTTTGTTCCTGTGAAGCCACCCAGTACATTATGTACCGCCCCAGTACATAATATTTAAAATGAATATACTTGTATACTTTTTCTCCTGTTAATCTGCCTGTTATTTCATAGATTCAACTTTTGAATGTAGGAGGGTAGAGAGAAAGTCATTTCTCCCTTATATATCTATTTTTTAAACTATAAAACCAGAATCGATAAAGTGTTGGGATCAAATAACAATGTGTGAATGCTCCTGGCTGAGGGCTTCCCAGGTGGCACTAGTGGTAAAGAACCTGCCTGCCAATACAGGAGACTCAAGAGTTGTAGCTTTGATCCCTGGATCAGAAAGATCCTCTGGAGGAGGGAATGACAGCCCACTCCAGTATTCTTGCCTGGAGAATTCCATGGACAGAGGAATCTGGTGTGCTACAGTCCAAGGAGTCGCAAAGAGTTGGACACAACTGCAGTGACTTAGCATGTATGACGTGGCTACTGGAGGATGACAGTCATGCTGTCTTCCCTTCCCTGCCTTTTCCCTTTCCACAGCTTAGTATAGAAGTAAGGCTATATCCTGAACATAGACAACAGAACTAAGCAGCCTCCTTTGGGGCCTGGAGTAAGTGTAAAATGGAGGCCAACATCCCTTACCAACAAATTAAAAAGTTGTAAATCAAGCTGGCAAATTGTTAAATATGTTATATCCTTCTATCTTGATAAATACACCTTCATAACAATCCAGAAGGCCAAGTTCAAGTTTAGATTTCTCAGGTCCCTCAGAGTTTCATGTCAAAATCTGGCAGGAGGCCCTGGGGGCACAATCCTTCTCCCCAGTCATGAGGCTTGTATCCCTACCCTTTCTTCTACTCATTTCCCCACCCACAAGGGGTCTACTAGGCCTGGTGTGAACACTCCAGCATGATCAAGCTCTAGACACAGCTTCATAAGCAATGGGCCCTGAAGTCAAAGGTTGTGCACACCTGCAACTATAGTGTCCTAAGGAGAAACTGAATGGGAGAGGTTCCAGCAGGTCTTGGAGCCAGTATTTGGGCCTGCTGAATAGAAAATCCCACGATTCTAGATACCCTGAACTTAGTCTAGAAATGAGAATAAGGATCCCAGGCAGGCAGGAATCTTGGGCCCCAAGGGCTCCTCACCTGCTTGGTAGAAAGGGGGGGGGGTAGGGGGGCACTCTAAAGCCTCGCCTGAAGCCAAGTCTTGCCTGGTTCTCAGGGTGACACTGTTGATAAGTTTAGCAATTCCTGCCATAATTCCGTCATCACCAGGAAACCAATGCCCACAAAAATACTGATTAATATGATTATGGTATCAAGAAAAAGTAATTCTACTAAAAAAAATTTTCTACTTTTCCTGTATCAACAGAAACAAAGATGAATATAGCTTGAGTGCTTTTCACTCACTCATCTTTTCCCCAGCTCTATCACTATTTTAAAGTGATTTCTATTTCTACTTCTATTTCTGTTTCTACTCATGCTTATCCCATCTGAATTCTCTCCCACCCTTCCTCTCTTCTTCCTTCCTTCCATTCATTCCTCCTTCCCTCTTGATTTCTCATTTTGTGTTTTGATAAACCCATCATGTTGATGGACAAAAAAATACAATTAAAAACTGAATTTGCTAGTTTTAAGAAAGTTATAAAGCTTCCCTGATGGCTCAGGCAGTAAAGAATCTGCCTGCAATGTGGGAGACCCAGGTTTGATCCCTGAGTCAGGAAGATCCCCTGGAGAAGGGAATGGCAATGCACTCCAGTATTCTTGCCTGGAGAAATATCTAGAGGTACATCAGTTAAACGTAGAAGGAATAAATTTTCCCATCACAGTGGAATAGCTCAAACTTTCTTGATTTCTAGTACTCTCTTTATTTGATTCATATGTGTCCTCTAAAAACTGCAAAATGCCTTTACTGGAAAAGAGAGTAAAATATGCTTTTTAAAATTTCTTTGCACATGATGAAAGAGAAATTACTTAGCTTCAAAAATACTTTGCCTTTTTTTCCTGTAGCTTATTTATTTTATCTTATTTTTATTGGAATATAATTGCTTTGTGATGTTGTGTTAATGTCTGCTGTACAACAACATGAATCAGCCGTGTGTATATATATGTCTCCTTCCTCTTGAGCCTCCCTCCCACTCCCGTATTCATCCCTCTAGGTCATCACAGAGCACCAAGCTGAGCTCCCTATGCTATACAGTGGCTGCCTTTTATAAGTATTTGCCCTTCAAACTGTGAAACACACCTTATTTTTGTTGGTGTCACATTACTGATGCAAGTACTTCCCATTTCACTAAAGGCAAGTAAAGGGGAATGAGTTACTTTACACTCAAAGAACAAAGGCAGCAACAAAAAAGACCCATGTCACCAGGATAGAAACAGGCACAAACAGCTGGACAACTACTTTTATTCCACCCTTCATTATTCCTTGAACAAAAACCACCAAATCTGCCAGTATTAAGGACTACTCCTGCTTGCTTACCAGTTACTTTGTATTCTTAAAAGTCATTACAAATTAAATGTTCCCATAATCTGACCAAGTCTAATTTAGTCTTTGAGCCATTTTACCTCATATTTCAAAATATATTATTCTGTATAAAGTCCATACAGAAGAGTGGTTTGTTCATTAACATCATAGTAAGAACATTTCAGGCTTTCATAAAAACAACCAATCAATCCTTTCATAATGAAAATGATATGATAGGCTTTGCAAAAAAGAAAGCATCACAGAAATAACATGAACTGGAGATGTGACTTTTGTGCTGTTATCTGCCACTGTGAGGACATTTAACCCACCTACTCTCACTCTTTCACCTGACACTTGATAAGCAAAAATACACATTGGCCAAAAAATTAACCAGAGGCTGACTGAGGCCATAGAGGATAAAAGTAACTGCCCAACTACCTTGGTCATTTGGGGCTGTTTTAACAAATATACCATAGATAGGGTGGCTTAAACCACAAACATTTGTTTCTCACAGTTGAGAAGTCCAAGGTAAAGGTTCAAGGTGCTGGTAAGGGCCCCCTTCCTGGTGGACAGATATCTGTCATTTCACATTCTCACATGGCGAAGAGCAGAGAGAGAGGGAGCAAATCTCTCATATCTTATAAGGGCACTAATCCTATTTATGAAGGCTCCACCCTTCTGAGCTAATTACCTCCCAAAGGTCCCCCTCCAAATACCATCATACTGGGGGTTAAGCTTCAATAAATGCATTTGGGGGAAACATAGCACCCACACTGAAAGGAAACCAATAATGTCAGCTATATCAATCATATAGGATTTGTAGAAAAGGCTGATGAATGTTAACCAATAAACTTTTTATAAAAAGTTTCAATCATTAAAGAAATATGTCTCAAGTACACACACACACACACAACTTAATCTGTAGCTACATATAGTAGACATATTAGATAGACGAATGATCTGCATATTCACAGACACTTGTGTGTAACTGTTTAAATGAGGTGGGTTTCAAATATAGAGTTCACACATACAGTCATATATAAAACCATTTCCCAAAGAAAAAACTTTTAACAACTAGCCAGTAAATTTCCCTTGCTTCAGTCACTCTCCCTGGCTCCCAGTAAATAACAGTGAGGGGTTGAGCAGGCTTGGAAACTAAGATGATGTAACTTTTGTTGTTATGATTGGAAGAAGAGCAGTGAGCTGAGGTGTGGCCTGGTGTGCTCTAAAAGGCAGAATTATTTGTCATAAAGGCAATTCTGTGCACTGTTATCTCTAATATATTTGCTTATTTTTATTAAAGAATCTTGTTTATGAACAGAGACATATATCCTCACATACGAAGATATAGGGCTCTTAATTCAGGCCTTAATGTCTTTCCTCCTACTGATTCCCTGCCTAGACTGGATGGTTCAAGTTATTCATTCTATTTGAAAGTTACTGAGGGCTTCCCATGTGCTGGGCATGATTCTAAGTACAAAGACGGAACAGTTAATGAGACAGATAGGATCTCTTGTACCGCCTGGCAGCGGTGGGAGTGGCAAGAGATGGGAGAGGAAACGGATCAATAATAGGCAATAAACAAGGAAACAAACACCATTATTTCAGACAGAGATAAGCTCAACAAAGACATTAAAATACCCTTCTCTCCTGATTCTGCACCTTCACCCCATCCCCACCTTATCATCTCTGAGTTTTTTCTAACAACCTCTCTGCCCAACCCTAATCCAGGCTCCTTTGGAGTAAAGGTCAGACGCTTTTTCTTATTGATTTTGTAGTTGTAATTCCTGACACATATTGTTTTTTTGCTTACCATATAACATATTCAATAAATGTTAATTAACTGAATGAATCTGTTGAAAAAATAAGCCACTAACAGTAGGCTTAGCATTGAACTATTATTTTACAACTTAAGGCTTAGCAGAAATGATGTGATTATAATCTTTTACAAAGGTTTTATGATATTCTCATAGGAATCATGGTCTATCGTTTAACTTAGTAGCTCTCACCCCTCTCTTACTGTTTTTAAAATATTATAACTTAAGATTCATACTACTAAAGTGATGTTGGTCAGAAACTGAATAAAACAGACAAACTGTATAGTTGAAAGGTAAGCCCAGAGATGCTGAAGACAGATCTAACATCTTCTAGAACCCTAGAGAACTTGCTTACAGGGACAGAGCAGTGAATTGTATTACTCAGATAGTGACACAGCACTGAAGGACAACCAGTGCTCAATAAATAATTTGAGGCTGCTTTCCACTATTGGAAAATCACTGTGACCTCATGATGGCTCTGGTCATGTTTGTGGGCTCTAACCAGCTCAGGTCTTTGTTCAATGCCTCCCAGGGAACTATCAGTTCCAAGATAGGCAGAAGAAAAACTCTTGGCATTGCAATAATAAAGAGCTTCTTAGGGTGACTTAGGGCTTCACAGGTAGCACTAGTGGTAAACAATCTGCCCGCCAAGGCAGGAGACACAAGACATTGGTTTGATCCCTGGGTTGGGAAGATCCCCTGGAATAGGAAATGGCAACTCACTCCAGTATTCTTGCCTGGGGAAGCCCATGGACAGAGGATCAAAGCGGGTTACAGTCCATGGGGTCGCAAAGAGTCAGATACAACTGAGCACACACACACGCAAGGTGACTTAGGACTCATCTGTGTGACAGTGGGAATAGTACAGACCAGAGTGCAAACCACAGAGCTGACTGATTCCAACATTAATGAGAAATGCCTTCTATTGTTGCCAAAGTAGTTACGGAAGAATCATACTAAAAGTGCTATTAGGTTTTAGAGATCAGCCGTGGATTTTATTGAATTACATCTTTAAAATCTTACTTATCAGGAGGCCAGCCTATCTTTACCAGCTCTAATGTGCTCCGACAGGTCTAGGACCATGGATTAACTCCTGAGTCCTTCCTTCCAAGATAGGATCCAACAGAGCATAGAAAAACCACAACTCCAATGGCAAACACGAGAAGCCTGAAGTCTTCTGCAGATTAACCAATAATTATCTACTGTACTTTGTGGCCACAGACTTTTCTTTCTTTTAGCTAAGTTTAGGAAGTGAAAGGAAAAAATATTTTCTGTTTTTATTCTGCTAATGGAAACTCTGGATCAAAAAGATACTGAATTAGTGAATCTCACAAAGAAGAAAGATGTTATTAGAGATAAAGCAGTGGGCTTTTCCTGAATTTCTTACTTGTAGTCTCTTCCTCAAAAGACTGAAAAGAGTTGAAATAGATTGAAAGTGAAAGTGAAAATCATTCAATCGTGTCCAACTCTTTGTGACCCCATGGACTATATAGTCCATGGAATTCTCCAGGCCAGAGTACTGGAGTGGATAGCCATTCCCTTCACCAGGGGATCTTCCCAACCCAGGGATGGAACCCATGTCTCCCACATTGTGGGCAGATTCTTTACCAGCTGAGCCACAAAGGAAGCCTGAAACAGACTAGTAGATTAGAAAATTTGGGTTAATAAAGGGCAAGTCTTGTCCTATCATTATGGTACCCATCATTTCTAAAATTGAAAATAACTGCTGTTTATGGAGCACATACCATGTGTCAACCAATATTTTAGATGTTTCATGTAATTATCTAATTTCATTCTCCCAATAACATTATGTGGTAAGTATGATTTTCTTACTTTCATAGACAAAGAAATTGAAGCTCAGAAATTTTCAGTGATTTACTCAGTCTTATAGGTAGTAAATTGAAGTGCCAGGATTGGAAACAGAATGTGTATGATTTTAGAACTTGCATTCTTTACTGGGGAAGAAAAGCAGCCCTGTCTGCCTCAGTAAGGCTTCCCCAGGGGCTCAGTGTGGCTCAGGTAGCTTATGAAAGCTCATACAGGAGACACAGGAGATGCGGGTTTGATCCCTGGGATGGGAAGGTCCCCTGGAGAAGGAAATGGCAACCTGCTCCACTATTATTGCCTGAAGAATCCCATGGACAGAGGTGGGCTACAGTTCATGGGGTCACAAAGAGTCGAACATGACTGAGCATGCACGCACGCACACTGCTCCAGCAAAGAAGGGGAGAGAATCCATCCCCAAGTTCCCTCCTTGGGCTCCATTTCTGTGCTTCCCAGGCTCTTCCCTGTGGCTGTGTGCAGGGAGCCTCCCTCCCAGGCTGGAATGGGGGTGTGAGATCACCCCTGTCCCAGGGCCTTCTGATGTTCTCTTGTGGAGAACCAAGAACCCTGAGGCAACTGCCCGCAGTTTTGCCCTGCTCCACTGGGGAGGATAACTTTCTTTTCCCTCAGGCAAACAGCTCCTCTCACATCTAGATCTGTTCAAGCAGAAGTAAGTGCTGGTGGCCAGTGGTTTCTTGGGCTCCAAAGGCTGAGTGTGTACCTGCAGCAGGGGTTTTAACTTGTTGTTCACCTTTGGCAAAAACAACGATCTTGTGTAAGGAACACTCCTAGTACCCAGATCATGTTCTCTGAATACCATTCCCCATTGAAATCGATAAATATTTTGGGCTTCCTTTATAGCTCAGTTGGTAAAGAATTCACCTGCAATTCAGGAGACCTGGGTTTGATACTTGGGTTAGGAAGATCCCCTGGAGAAGGGAAAGGATACCCACTCCAGTGTTCTGGCCTGGAGAATTCCATGGACTGTATAGTCCCTGGGGTTGGAAAGAGTTGGACACAACTGAGGGACTTTCATTGAAAGGAAACAGTCTCCTTGGAGAGATGGCAGTCTGGTTCTTGGGAGCCTCTTCAAGATGCTATGTTTCCTGGTTCATGGCTGGAATCAGCCATGCCTGAACAGATCTAGATATCAGTTGCTAAGATCAGAGAAGGAGAAGAGAACTAGATATTATAAGCCTCCAGGTGAAAAAGCATGGTGCTCCCATGAAGTAGTCTTGCCAGGGAAAATCAAACCTGAATCTGATCAAGACTAGATCTGACCACCAACTGACAGAAGAGCAGACCACAGTGGAGCCTGTTTGCAAAACTGGGGGGATGGATGCAATTAGCAAAGTCCTGACTGTGAGGCAGTTTGGGGTAAACCACCAGATTTCTTCAACAAATAAATTGCAAGGAGAGAGAAGGAAAGGAAACCTATATGTTAAAAGAGAGTTAAAAGTAACCCATTTCACTGTGCAGAACTTATTGGGATCCTAATTTAAACAAATACTATTTTAAAATTTTATTACATTTATGAGATGTCTTTTTTTTTTTTTATCTGACTGGATCTTTGATGATACTAAGGAATTATTGGAGAGTTTAGGGTATGATTATCATATTGTGGTTACAGTTTTTGTCTTAACCTTCTTATACTTACAAGTACATGCAGAAATATCTATAGATATTGCAGATACACATATTGATATATTTGATATTATCATATCTTGGATTAGCTTCAAAATTATGTGAGTGCAAAAAAATCCTCCCAAAAATAAATAAATAAAATTTTGTTTATGAAAAAAAATTTGCATGCTTTTCAATTTATCCATGGCCTTGAGAATAAATTATTTCAAAGCTCAAACAATACCCCTTCCCTATTTAAAAAATTCTTCTGTTATAAGACTCAACTTTGCATTTTAATCCTGAGCTATATATTTTTTAAAGCATGAACTCATAGCAGGAATCTTAAATATTTAATTTACATGCATCTAACTTATTTAATTTAATTTGCATCACTAAATCCAAGCACATTTTTTTATGGAAGGGGCCTTCTAAATACAAGCTTGCCCCATTGGTCTTTCTAGTTTCATGGTAGTTTTTCAGTCCAGAATGATAGCTCATGATGGGATAATGAGCCCTTAAATACAGTGTGCCTCAAAGAGGGAGAGACCAGTTCCAGGGATCACATAACAGGTGTCTGATTAAAATGTTGCATGATATTCACATCAAAATGAAGTTGACTAGAACAAATGACCTTCAAGAGAAAAGAAGAAGAAAAAGAGAGGGTGCATGCGAAGGAAGAGCAATTCAGGACCTGAAACAGGATGTGTTATAATAACTGTGCCAGATTATCTTACGACCATCACAAAATAAACTGAAGTTATTTCCTCAAAAGTCATTCAGTCTAAGCGTGCTAAACATCTCTTATGATATTTGGATGTTACTCGATTCACTCTAAAGGAAAGAGCACCTATGTGATTTTTCAAGAAATCCTATTATACTATCCAATAACTATAATACTCCTTATTTTTCACAGATGTGGTTGTACTTTCATGCCCCTATTGAAGATAACCACAATCACACCTCACTGCAATTACCTGGATAGATCTCCCGGTGTGACATCTCACACCTATCTGTTGAGATAAACTATATTGTGTAGGGTTCTGAATCATTTGCTTTGTAGTGCTTCCCACTTCTTAAACTGGGTGGAGGAGGGAGAAGCAAGGTGAGGGAAGGTGGCAGACACAAAAAGAAAAAAAAGACATGATAGTATTAAGAATAATTCAGAATTGGCTCTTTAACTCTGGAAGGACATAATAAATTTGTCCTATAATTTATGAATTACATTTCCTTCATTTTTATTTTCTTACTTTCCTTCTTAGAGAGGAAGGTAATATTTGCTTTCCTCCTCTGCCTTGAGTGTTTTCTTTGTAAGTGGAAGAGTAGGAAGAAAAGAGCTGGGAGTACAGTAACCCCGGGCCCATTGGTTTTCTTGTAGGTTACCTTGCAATTTCTGGTTGTACTCGCTCCTGTCAGACTGGCTCCTCCTCAAGGTACCAGAGTGGTCCCCAGGAACACTGCTCTCAACCACAGTGTCAGTCTTTCTTCTCTCCAGCATATAGAGCCTGGGCCTCAGGAAGGGTAGGTTCTTTTTCCTGGTGCCCATGTTTTCTTTCCCGGGAGCTTCTTTGGGCTCCATCGGACGCTGAGACCACCTCAAGAGGCTGGCGGGCAATCGCTGGCTGCTAAAGGGCCTCCAGGGTGAAGGTTACAACCCCAGCCTGAGGAGTATAACTGCCTCCTTCCAACCAACCGGCTTCACTCCAGGGTGATCTGTCTGTGACTGCCACCTCCACGGAGTCCCAGGGCTCCACCCCTATGAGGTAATTCTTTTTTATACCTAGAATCCAACAGGGGAAGCTGCCACCTGTTACCTGAGAGACCTGCTGCACCAAGCTAGGCAAAGCAGGGACTCTGCTGTCACATGCTGCTGAAGCAAACAAAAATCCCATTGTGTGGGGCAAGGATGGGGGTGCGGGGGTTGGGGAAGTGAACAAGATGAGGCGGGAGGAGGGGAAGCACGCCTGTGTAACCTGCAGCTTATGGGTTTAGTGTGTCCCTCTGGGTGTGGACAGGTGTGCTGGGACATGGAGCTGTAGTTCTGCTGCCTGGAGGCAGATTGAGCTCCTATGTTACTTTCAGCTAGAGTCACCCACATGTGATCGTGGAGCTTGTGTGGGGCCGTGAGAATTTGCATTTACATCACAACATTGGAGACAGATTTTTTTTTTAAAGGATTACTGTGCTCACTCAAAGTCATGCTTCTGCCTTTGAACACCGAGTACTCAGAGATTGCTAAAAACGTTCATGCCAAACTCTGATCCACATTCCTGAGAAAACAAGAGTTTATATTGGCAAGGGGTCAGGCACTTGTAGTTGTGGGGAAGACCTGAAGCCTTTTTAGTATCTTGCTCTCCACATGCTGCCCTAGGTTGAAATAAGTCCTTTCCCAGCCCCAGGCCCATCCTTCTGTCAGCACAGTGCCCATGTGTGATGTCCGAAGGATCTTTTCCCTCCCTTTTGCAGATGCAGTGCTGGAGAAAAGCAGTTGACCTTGCGAAAATGAAAGAAGGGAAAGTGTTTGAAAGTGAGAAAAGTCACTTAGATGTGTAATATATGGTTGTGTTTATTTACCTGGTTACTGACAGACATATGCTGTTAGATATAGGGCTACTGCAAAATGGTGCAATTAGAACCACAGGACTTACAGAAAATATGTGGTTAGGGTTAAAGCACTCAGAAACTTTGTGAGTGACCAACTAAAAAAAGATAAAAAATTAAAAAAAAAATGATAGCACAGTTTTACCTGTGATAAATGGTAAAGAAATACATAAATGCTACAATAAATGTGGTACTTTGTATTGAAACAGCACTAAACATTGCTTGTGAAAGTGAGTATTAGAAGGGTTACAGCTGTAAGTCATGAGGAAATGATGAAAGTAGTGGTATTTAAAGTCAGACGGAAATGTACATCACCAGATGTGGATGGGTGTGGCCCTGAACTGAAGTGGCTGGTAATCTTGAGGGGTGTTCATGCATGAGTTTTTTGTACACCCCCATGGCTCAGGGCATCTGGATATGGTTTTCTGCATTCACCTAATGTTTCTAGTGGATGAAATCACAAATAAGCAAATGTGAAATTGTGTTATGCTCAAAGAGTTCCCTAATATATCAGTTTTGTTGGAACAAATTTATGTTTTCAAAGCAAGAATAGCAGAACTGGCTGTGGTAACTTTATTATATTTTAAAATTTCACCAGTTGAGAAGATATATAACATATTAATAGCTACCATGAATTGCCTGGTGACTTAGACAGTAAAAAAAAAATCTTCCTGCAATTCAGGAGACCTGGGTTTGATCCCTGGGTCAGGAAGATCCCCTGGAGGAGGAAATGGCAACCCACTCCAGTATTCTTGCCTGGAGGATACTATGGACAGAGGAGCCTGGCAGGCCACAGTCCATAGAGTCACAAAGAGTCGGACACAACTAAATGACTAACACACCATGAATTCACTGCTGCTGCTGCTGCTGCTAAATCGCTTCAGTCGTGTCCAACTCTGTGCGACCCTATGGACGGCAGCCCACCAGGCTCCCCCGTCCCTGGGATTCTCCAGGCAAGAACACTGGAGTGGGTTGCCATTTCCTTCTCCAACGCAGGAAAGTGAAAAGTGAAAGTGAAGTTGCTCAGTCATGTCCGACTCCTAGCGACCCCATGGACTGCAGCCACTAGTAAATATATTTTGCAATTTATTCACAACAGTTTCTATGTCAACTTAAAAAATAATAGACAAATTCTTCCAAAACCATCTTTTAATCAATCAGAGAATGGAGCAGACCTTGTTAGTAGCTTTCTCAATATTCATTCCTACCACCTCCCACTGCATGCTATTCCTTGTCAACAGACCCTTCCTTACTTTGTTCAAGGTGGCATTAGGCTTGGCCAATTATAATGATAATTTTGTGTCCATTTTCTAGTTGCTGTTGTCATTTCAGTTCAGTTCAGTTGCTCACTTGTGTCCAACTTTTTGCAACCCCATGAACTGCCGCATGCCAGGCTTCCCTCTCCATCACCAACTCTCAAAGCTTGCTCAAACTCATGTGCATCGAATCAGTGATGCCATCTAACCATCTCATCCTCTGTTATCCCCTTCTCCTCCTGCCTTCAATCTTTCCCAGAGCGAGGGTCTTTTCCAATGAATCAGTTCTTTGCATCAGGTGGCCAAAGTATTGGAGCTTCAGTTTCAGCATCAGTCCTTCCAATGAACATTCAGGATTGATTTCCTTTAGGATGGACTGGTTTGATTTCCTTTCAGTCCAAGTGACTCTCAAGAGTCTTCTCCAACACCACAGTTCAAAAGCATCAATTCTTCTGTGCTCAGCTTGCTTTAGAGTCCAACTCACATCTATACATGACTACAGGAAGAACCATAGCTTGACTAGATGGACCTTTGTAGGCAAAGTAATGTCTCTGCTTTTTAATATGCTGTCTAGGTTGGTCATAGCTTTTCTTCCAAGAAGCAAGTGTCTTTTAATTTCATGGCTGCAGTCACCATCTGCAGTGATATAAAGTCTGTCACTGTTTCTACTGTTTCCCCATCTGTTTGCCATGAAGTGATGGGACTGGATGCCATGATCTTAGTTTTCTGAATGTTGAGCTTTAAGCCAACTTTTTCACTTTCCTCTTTCACTTTCTGCCATAAGGGTAGTGTCATCTGCATATCTGAGGTTATTGATATTTCTTCTGGCAATCTTGATTCCAGCTTGTGCTTCATCCAGCCTGGAATTTTGCAAAATGTACTCTGATGTACTCAGAGTACAAAATGATTTACTCTGCATATAAGTTAAATAAACATGGTGACAATACACAGCCTTGACGTACTCCTTGACCATATACAGGTGGCCATGAAATCCTAGTCCTTTACAGGCGGCTGTGTAATCTTAGTCCTGGCAAATGAGACCTCTGGTAGGATGTGGGGACAAGGAGTTGATTCTGGGAAAGCAATTCTTCTCTAGAGCTGGCTTCAACCTTCCCCCTTCATCCAAACTTGATTCCGGGTACAATGCATGAAGTTACAGCCACCCTGTGTTCATAAGGAAAGACCAGAGAACCATGGGCTCTCGTTACACTGAGGTACTGAACGAACATGAGTGGCCATCCACTTTTAGACTTCTTGTTTTGAGAATAAAAAGGAACCTCCATCCTAAAGATATTGTTAGTTGGAGTTCTTTTCTATACATTTCTAAGGGATTCAACAGAGAGGGCTTGAAATAAAATGAATCACTGTTTTCTTGCTTATCTTTTTGACACAGTATAAGCCAGTGTGTTTAGAATCACCAACATAAAAAACATGGTTTAGTTTTTCTGCCTGTAAGAATGGCTAGATTAAAGAGATTTTGTGTTTTGTCACTGGAATATTTTGCTAGAAAATGAATGAAACTGAAGGAACAAGGCTTCTAATTTGTCTGCTTTATATTTTATGAAAGTGGTACAAAAGTATTTCCATACAAGGTTTTTATATTACTTAATAAAATATTGATATTATTCTCTTAACTTAATTTTATTAGGAGTAAAGAACATGCAGTTCATGGCTCATTATTTTAAAAAGCACTGTACAGTGAATCCAGGACCCAGTTCTAGTTTCAGCTAAAACAGCTTCATGACATAAATCAACTTTGTGACATTGTTGTTGTTGTTCAGTTGCCCAGCTGTGTCTGACTCTTTGCAACCCCATTGACTGCAGCATGCCAGACCTTCCTGTCCCTCACCATCTCCCTAAGTTTGCCCAAGTTCATGTCCATTGCATCAGTGATGCCCTCCAGCTATCTCCTCTGACTCTCTCTACTCCTGCCCTCAATCTTTTCCAGCATCAAGGACTCTTCCAATGAGTCAGCTGTTTGCATCAGATGACCAAAATACTGGAGCTTCAGCTTTAGCATCAGTCCTTCCAATGAGTATTCAGAGTCGACTTCCCTTAAGATTCACTGGTTTGATCTCCTTTCTGTCCGAGGGACTCTCAGGACCAGCACCACAGTTCAAAAGCACCAATTCTTTGGTGCTCTGCCTTCTTTATGGTCCAGTTCTCACAACCACATATGACCACTGGGAAGACCATAGCCTCGACTACATGGACCTTTGTCAGCAGAGTAATGTCTCCACTTTTCAACGCACTGTCTACATTTGTCACAGTTTTCCTGCCAAGAAGTAAACATCTGATTTCATGGCTGCAGTCATCCTCTGCAGTGATTTTAGGGCCCAAGAAGAGGAAATTTGTCACTACTTCCACATTTTCCCCCTCTATATGGCATGAAGCAATGGGGCCAGATGTTTTGGAACTGTGGTGTTGGAGAAGACTCTTGAGAGTCTGTTGGACTGAAAGGAGATCAAACCAGTCAATCCAAAAGGAAATCAGTCCTGAATATTCATTGGAAGAACTGATGCTGAAGCTGAAACTCCAATGCTTTAGCCACCTGATCCAAAGAATTGACTCATTGGAAAAGACCCTGATGCTGGGAAAGATTGAAGGAAGGAGAAGGGGACGACAGAGTATGAGATGGTTGGATGGCATCACTGACTTGATGGACATGAATTTGAGCAAATTCTGGCAGTTGGTAATGGACAGGGAAGCCTGGCATGCTGCAGGCCATGGGGTTGCAAAGAGTCGGACATGATGGAGCAACTGAACTGAACTGAATGGGGCCAGATCCCTTGATCTTAGTTTTTTTAATATATAGTTTTAAGCCAGCTCTTTCAGTATCCTCCTTCACACTCATCAAGAGGCTCTTTAGTTCCTCTTGGCTTTCTGCCATTAGAGTGGTATCATCCACATATCTGAATATCATCCACATATTTCTCCCGCCTGTCTTGATTCATCTTGTAACTCATCCAGCCTGGCATTTCTCACGATGGGCTCAGCATATAGATTAAACAAATAGGGTGACAGTAGACAGCCCTATCATACTCCTTTCTCAATTTTTAATGAATCATTTGTTCCATTATAATTGTTACTCCTTGACCCGCATACAGGTTTCTCGGGAAACAGGTATTTTTCAGGTGGTATTCCCATCTCCTTAAGAACTTTCCACAGTTTATTATGATCCTCACAGTCAAAAGCTTTGGCATGGTGGATGAAACAGAGGTAGATGTTTTTCTGGAGTTCCCTAGCTTTCTCTATGATCCAGCGAATGTTGACAATTTGATCTCTGGTTCCTCTTTCTTTTCTAAACCCAGCTTGGACATCTGGAAGTTCTTCATTCACATAATGCTGAAGCCTGCACGCTTGCAAGGTCTCTTCAGTAGTGTCCGACTCTTTGTGACCCTATGGACTGTAGCCCAACAGCTTCCTCTGTCCATGGGATTCTTCAGACAAGAATACTGGAGTGGGTTGCCATTTCCTACTCCAGGGGATCTTCCCAACCCAAGAATTGATCTCGTGTCTCTTACATCTCCTGCATTGACAGGGAGGTTCTTTGTCACTAGTGCCACCTGGGAAGCCTAGCATGCAAGATTTTAAACATGACCTTACTAGCATGAGCGCTTACTAGTGTGAAATTGTTCAATGGTTAGAACATTCTTTAGTACTACCCTTCTGGGGAATTAGGATGAGCACCGACCTTTTCCAATCCTGTGGCCATTGCTCAGTCTTCCAGATTTGCTGACATTTTGAATGCAACACCTTGATGGCATCATCCTTTAGGATTTTGAATAGTTCTACTAGAATTGCATTGCATCCACTAGCTTTATTAACAGAAGTGCTTCCTAAGACCCACTTGACTTCGCTCTCTGGAATACCTTGCTCTGGGTGGCTGACCACACCATCATAGTAATCTGGTTCATTTAGATCTTTCTTGTATGGTTCTTCTGTGTATTCTTTCTTTCTCTTCTTGATCTCTTCAATGTCTACTAGGTCTTTACCATTTCTAATCTTTATTTGGCCCATCTTTGGGCAAAATGTTCCCTTGATATCTCCAATTTTCCTGAAGAGATCTGTAGTCTTTCCTCTTCTGTTGTTTTCTTCTAGTTTTATACACTGTTCACTGAAGAAGGCCTTCTTGTCTCTCTGTACTGTTCTTCGGAAATCTGCATTTAGTTGGATATACATTTGCCTTTCTCCCTTGCTTTTAGCTTCTCTTCTTTCTTTAGCTATTTATAAGACCTCCTCAAATAACCACTTGCCTTCTTTTCTTTTTCTTTGGGATGGTTTTGTTCACTGCCTCCTTTATAGTATTACAGACCTTCATCCATAGTTCTTCAGGCATACTGTTTACAAGTTCTAATCCATTGAATCTATTCATTACCTCCACTGTATATTCATAGGTGATTTAATTTAAGTCATACCTGGCTGGCCTAGTGGATTCCCCCACTTTCTTTAGTTTAAGCCTAAATTTTTACTATGAGAAGCTGATGATATGAGCCACAGTCAGCTCTAGGTCTTGTTTTTGCTGACTGTATACAGCTTCTCTATCTTTGACTACAAAGAATATCAATTTGATTTTGGTATTGACCATTTGATGATGTCCATGTGTAAAGTCATCTCTTGTGTTGTTGAATAAAGGTATTTGCTATGACCTGTGCATTCTCTTGGCAGAATTTGGTTAGCCTTTGCCCTCCTTCATTTTATTCTCCAAGGCCACACTTACCTGTTACTCCAGGTATCTCTTGACTTCCTACTTTTGCATTCCAATCCCCAATGATGAATAGACCATCTTTTTTTCGTGTTAGTTCTATGAAGTCTTCTAGGTATTCATAGATCTGACTGATCAACTTCAGATTCTTTGGCATCTGCAGTAGGGTCATAGACTTGGATTACTGTGATGTTGAATGGCTTACCTTTGAAATGAACTGAGATAAAGTACTGCATTTTGGGCTCTTTTGTTGATCATAAAGGCTACTCCATTTCTTCTGTGTGACATTACCAGTGACATAGTCTCTCTATCCTAAAGGAAATCAGTCCTGAATATTCATTGGAAGGACTGGTGATGAAGCTGAAGCTCCAGTACTTTGGCCACCTTATATGAAGAACTGACTCACTAGAAAAGAGCCTGATGCTGGGAAAGATTGAAGGAGGGAGGAGAAGGGGCCAACAGGGGATGAGATAGTTGGATGGCATCGCTGACTCGTACTACGGTAATTTTAAAAGTTGAACTGACAGAACTTGTATATGGTGTGATTGAAGTGAATAAGTAAAAAGAGAAATGAAGGGTGAATTCCAGGTTTTAAGAGTGACTAACTGGGAGGAAATTGGTGCTATATGCTCAAACAGAAGGACAAGAGGAAGAGGAAGTTTGGTGGGGTTGTCAAGAATTCCATTTAGGAATAGACTAAGGTTAAGATTGCTGTAAGATATTCAGGGGAACTGTCAGGTAGACATTGGATTTATAAATTTGGATGCACTATTTAGATTAAAAATTGGAAGTCATCATAATAGATACAATATTTAAAACCATGCATTGATGAGATCATTTAGGAAGAAAATGTACCCAGAAGAGAAGGATCAAAATCAGGCCTTGAAGAAGGAAACCCAGCAAAAGAGGCAGAACTGCCATTGAGTTGGGAAAAAACAGAAGAATATTGCATCACAGAAGTCTGGAAGCATGTTTTTCCAAAATGAAGCAGTAGTCAGTCTGCTGAGAGGCTAAACAAAATGAAAATAGAAAATGATTCTTTAATAGAGAGATACTTCCAATGAACTAGATTTACTATCATTCATAGCTTGGTGTTAACAGACCTTGGATAAAATATGTAAATAAAGAAACAATGATATAAGTATTGTGCTTATATATATATAATTATAGTGCTAACCATCAAAAGAATTAAAAACTTTCTTCAATGTGGTTACTTTTGGGTAGTGAGACATGGGGCTTGGGGAGAGGTTTGAGGAATGAAGCAGGAAACTTTTTTTTCTAATTTTTCCACCAAATACCATTCTATACCTTTTGAATTTTTTAACCAAGTACATATATTACTTTTATCATACATAGTTCTTATACAATTTTATCATTTCAATTTTGTTTAATTTTAGGTTTAAGGCACATGAGAAAATTATAATGTATCTATTTTTAGTTTTACAGTCTGAACATTTATGTTTTCCAGATAAAGCTAAGCCATTTCACACACACACAAGAAATGGTTCTTTGAATTTGGCACAGTTGTTTTACAACCTTTTCAAAAGTAGCTTCAGTAATGGGGTAGAAGTATAAGCCAGAATGGGGACTCCATGAAAGGAGATAAGGAAGTTGAAATCCATGAGAATAACCCTTCTGAAGAAGTTTGAAATAATTTATTATTAGACAGCTAGTATACATAAGGATTATATCTAGGTAGAATAGTGAGAAAGGAAGGATCATATCCATATTTTCAAAATTGGAAACAAATTCAGAGAACTTGAGTAATTTTCCCAGGATGACACAACTCATAAATAATGGAATAAATATCCAAATTCAGACCTCTCTTTTGTGGCAGAGCCTGAGATCTTAGCGACTCTGCTTGATGTAAAGTGCTGGCAAATTGTCAGATATAGAACAAGTACTCACAAATGCACTCTTCAGCATTAAGAGAATCTAGGAATAATTCTCCCTTACCTATCCTTTATTCTTTGGGGTGAATCTGAGGGATCTGAAATCTTATCAACATCTCACTTCCTCTCCATGCACAGTTAAACTTGGACAATTCCTGCAAGCATTCTCCTTGTCTCCCTGTCTCTACTCCAATTCATCATGTCCAGTGCCTCTTGAATTTCATTTCTAAACCATAAATCAGGTCATGTCATTCTTCAGATTAAAAAGCTTGATGGATGGTTTACCACTGCACATAGAAGGAAATGCAAACATTCTCTAGGCTTCAATCAGACTGTCCAGTTTTGTTTCCATTACTACTGTTCCAGATATCGATTGCTGAGAAACGAATCACCTCAAAACAGTTGCTTAAAGCAATGACTATCATTGCATTAGTGCTCACAGTTTCTGCAGGTCAGGAATTCAGGGAAGGCTCAGCCAAGCAGTACTGACTCAGGTCTCTCATGTCCTGGTAGATAGATGTTGGCAGGAGGTGCAACAGCAGACAGTCAGAACAGCCGTGGGTGGACCAGGCAGCCTTCTCTCCTCATGTGGTTTCAGGGCCTCTTTGATCTCTCCATGTGGCTGGTTTGAGCTTCCTTCACAGCATGGCAGTCTTTGGGAAATCAGAATGCTTATACTGTGGTTCAGGGCTTCAAGAAATCCAAGCAGAAATTATATCCACTCTGATGACCTACCCTATGAAGTCATATAGTGTCACTTTCCACCAGAGTCTGAGAGCCTTATCAGATTCAGGGGGAAGGAACACAGACCCCCACCTTCTCAACAGGAGGAATATCAAAGTCCCGTCATGAGAAGAGCTTACCAAACGGGAGAAATTGCTGTGGCTGTCTTTAGAAAATCGAGTCGGACTCATATATACCCATCATATATGCCAATTTCTATTCTCTTTTAGATTTGATTTTGTTCAAGCTGCTGCTTTTACTTGGAATCACTCTCCCCATCCTGTGAAGTCCTACTCATCCTTCAAGGCCCAGCTTAAATGTCCCCTCTTCTGTGACATAGCTTTCCTGTCCCCTAAGAACAATCACTCACACCCTCCTCTGGAAATACATAGCGGCATATCTCTATCATCATAGCAGAGGGAGCTTTGTATATTCTGTGACTTGTTAGGTTATGAGCTATTTGCTTTTGAAATCTCATGACGAGCAATATGAGATCAATATAAACTGCTGTAATTTTTTTTCTCTCTCTCTGATTAGTATTTTCTTTCCCAGAAAAGAAAGATATGGCTCTGAAAACAAAGGAGAAAATCAGGGAATACTACTTCCTCAAAGATGAGGTCGTTAATGCATCTGTGCAATGACCATAAAGCCAGCTCTGAGAGCTCCCTATTCAACTATAAATTGTTCACAGTGACCCTGTTACCTTGTAGCTGGGTTTTTATACTCACTGCTGTGCTTCCTGAAAGCAACAATTTCTGTTAATGCACTGACCACGCAGCCGCATAATGATCTTGTCAGCAAACAATGAATGGGAGCTGAGGTCTGGAGGGAGGGAAACCTTCTAATGTTTCGATCCTCTTGACTGAAGAAATTTTAGCAATGACATATGATCACAGTTGGGCCTTTGTCTCAGCTGTCATGAATCATCCATTACAAGATTTTCAAGGTTGTCCAGGGGGAAATCTATCTTGGGAAGGGGAAGAATCTTTGCAAGTGCCTGGGATAGCCTGGCCATGATCAAAACCAGCTATGTAAGCAAGAAAGAGTGTCTGTGGAATCTTTGAAACCCTCTATTTAATGATGCCAGTCTCTAGGAGTATTGGTTCAATTTCCAACAGTTCATGCTCTTCAGACTTTATCTAATAGTTATTCCAGCAGACCAGCAACTTTGGTCAGTATGATTGATACAGGAGATGAGGTATTCTCATTTCCCAGGGAGAATCCAGAGGATTATATTTTTACTCCCTCTCTTTGATTTCTACCATTTTTATTCCCTAAAATCTAGGCTTAATTAATGTTAACTAGCTTTTAAGTAGGAGATAGAACTGTAAAGAATTTTAGTTGTAAGCAGTCAACTTTGTTTCTTTTATTGTAAATGTGAATAATTCAGAAGCAATTTATTGAAAAATAAAGTCTTGGTATTTTGGTTGAATATTTAATTTTATATGTCATAGTACCATGTTTTATAGGCAGTACTATATGCTGCAGACTCACAATATATGACCATTAAAGGATCTTAGAGATTTAAATCAAAAGGAAAGGCCTTTTGTTCTTCCACCTCCAAGGCATTTTCTTTTTTATTTCACTTTGTTTTCACTTGTGCAGAAACCTGTTTGTTGTAAGAGCTCAATATATTGACTCCAAGCAGATGCTTGTGCTTTCTTAGTTTGGAGTTGAAAACCAGTATTTGTAGATGACTAGAAGAAAGAGTGTGTTTTTAATAAGTACAGCAAGGTCTCATATATCAGTTAAGCTAAGAAGAATTTTTTTATGGATTGAATGACTTTTAAAAGCACATTGGCCACTGAACTAACCAGAAACATTAGTCTATTTCTGAGATTTCTCTGTGACTCTTTCACTTTCTGTCTTGCCATGGAATAAATCATTCAGCCTCTCTGACTCAGTTTCTTTATCTTTCAAGGCTGAGATTCAGGACAGGCTCTGCATTTTCAGGATCTGTATTAGTATTCCTTCAGAGAATATTATTAAATTCAAAATTACAGTATCCATGGCAACCATAACTAGGTCAGTCTGCACTTGCAGTAACAAATATCAGCAGAACATCTATATCCCTTCCCAACCAGCCTCTGTTTTCAAAACTCTGTTAGGCTGCTGAAAGTGAGTGGCTTTGCAGGAAAAGGGCCTAGTAGCATCTGGGAGAGTTATTTTCTTATTTGTGATCCACATGCTCAGAACACTTCCTGCAAATTAGACAATGTGTATATGATTTTATATATAAATCCCCCAACCACCACGATTATTTGAAAAATGAAATTTTTGTTGTGAAGGTATATTTCTTTTAAAATATTGTGACTAATGTCTAATGAAAATAACACCTGCAGAATTCTTGTAGAAAGAATTGGAGTGACATGGGGATCTCTTCTTCTTTCTACTTTGGTCACAGCTAATATTTTATCCCAAAGATACTATTTTTTTAATAAATTTATTTATTTTAGTTGGGGGCTAATTACTTTACAATATTGTAGTGGTTTTTGCCATACATTGACATGAATCAGCCATGGGTTTACATGTGTTCCCCATCCTGAACCCCCCTCCCACCTCCCTCCCCATCCCATCCCTCTGGGTCATCCCATTGCCCCAGCCCTGAGCATCTGTCTCATGCATGGAACCTGGAATGGTGTTCTGTTTCACATATGATAATATACATGTTTCAATGCTATTGTCCCAGAATGTCCCACCCTCACCTTCTCCCTCAAAGTCCATAAGACTGTTCTATGCATCTGTGTCTCTTATTCTGTCTCACATATAGGGTTACCGTTACCATCTTTCAAATTCCATATATATGCATTAGTATACTGTATTGGTGTTTTTCTTTCTGGCTTACTTCATTCTATATAATGGGCTCCAGTTTCATCCATCTCAACAGAACAAAGATACTATTTTCTTACTAAACCAAGAAATAATCATTGTACCTTTCCACTCATCATTTAAGTATTTTTATTTAACAGTATATATAATGTGATATATTTCTAAGAAAAAAAGCAATTACATTTATGTACATAAAATTGCACATTTGGGAAAAGTTTGGACAGATACATGTATGAACAGAGGACATGGAGGGAAGAAGAGGAGGATTTTCTCTTTTTATAAAACTTTAAATATCTCTGTGGTTTGACATTTTTTAAAATGTTTTTGAAGTATAAGTGATTTACAATGTTGTGTTTGTTTCCGCTGGACAGCAAAGTGATTCAGTTATGCGCGCGCACACACACACACACACACACACACATATATGTATACATTCTTTCTAATATTCTTTTCCATTATGGTTCATCACAAGATATTGAATATTGTTCCCTGTGCTATACAGTAGGACCTTGTTTGTCCATCTTATTTATAATAGTTTGCATCTGCTAATAACAAACTCCCAACCTTTGCCTTCCCCACTCCTTGTCCCCCTTGGCAACCACAAGTCCATTCTCTATATCCATGAGTCTGTTTCTGTTTTGTAGATAGATTTATTTGTGTAGTGTTTTAGATTCCATACATGTGATACCATGTGGTATCTGTCGTTCTCTTTCTGACTTACTTCACTTTGTATGATGATCTCTAGGTCCATCCATGTTGCTACAAACGGCATTATTTCATTTGTTTTCATGGTTGTATTGGACATTCTTAAACACCTTACAAATTACCAAGTTCTCTATAGCAATGAATTCTTCAGGTCACTACCCCAGTCAAAATACTGTCTCCTTTTCAAATCAAAAAGCCAACAAGAATGTCAAGACTAGTGATCATTTATAGAGCACCTACCATGTTCATGTTATTTGCATACTATAGCTCAGGCAATCCTCAAAATAATTCCAGGAGGCAAATATTTCCATTCTTGTTGCTCGGATGCAGAACTGAGACTGAAGGAAGTTCCAGACCTCTCTCTAGAACATCTGGGTGAGGGCAGACATGAGATTCTAGCCCAAGTGTGTCAGACTCTCAAACCTGTGCTTTTCCCATCGAAGAGCATTTTTCCTCATAAAAAGAGAAGTCCCTGCCTTTTCTGTAGTATCTGGTTAGGTGTTTCCAAAAGAAAACAATGCCTGATTGTCAGAGTGAATGAATATTGAATTAGATTTTCAGCCTTAAGCTACATATTTCACTATTTCACATCTTAGGAAACTGGTATCCAAAAAACTTGAGTGATTGTGACAGTTCATCCAATTGACTAGTTGCAAACCCAGAACTAAATAGAGTCTCTGATGCCAAAACTGGTTTCCCTCTCTTTCAACAACATGTTGGGAATCCAGACACAATTTCTCCTCTATTTCATGTTTGCAAAGTGAAAGTGAAAGTTGCTCAGTTGTGTCCGACTCTTTGTGACCCAATGGACTATACAGTCCATGGAATTCTCCAGGCCAGAATACTGGAGAGGGTAGCCTTTCCCTTCTCCAGGGGATCTTCCCAAACCTAGGGATTGAGCTCAGGTCTCCCACATTGCAGGCAGATTCTTTACCAGCTGAGCTATCAGGGAAGCCCCCATGGTTGCAAATTGTGATATAATTGGCCTAGATTCTCAAAGACAAAAATTTCATTTTGTAGGCATTCTTTGCACAGATATCTCCCTCCTCCTTTCCTTGTGACAATATATATGTAGATTACGAGTAATCCAGAGCAACCAGAGACAAACTTTAAAAATATATGCCACTTGATTTTAAATGTGCTAAATGTTGCCCTAATATTAGTATGAATAATGTATAAATGAAGCGTGCAGGCTATTTTGGGTGGGATTATAAAGGCTAGAAATAAGAATCGTAAGAAAGCCAAAAGTTTTTAGAATGCAAGTAGGTTGAGAAAACAGAAGGACATTTTAGGAGGCAACAATCAGAGATTTAGTGAAACCTTCAAAAGCAAGAAAGAAGAAACTGCTTAGAGATTCTGAACTAGGACTGTGTACAACCCAAGAGAGAAGTTTGTGCATGGAAATTCAGTAAGCAGACTCTTCAAAAGGGTGATATTTAATCCAATCTTGGGCAGACTGGGATAGCTGCTTTAACCTATTACCAAGAAAAGAGAAGGAATCTTGACTCCTCTGACAGGTTACAAGAGAAACCTTGAGTACATAATTATGGCAAGGTGTAGGGCTGTGTATGTATCAGGAGGTAGAAGGGGAAAGTGAGAATGCTCAAGGGTAGATAGAAAGATGAGTGTGACAATTCATATAATGATTTAGAAAAAGTCACAAGAAAGTCAGAAGTAGATAGTAATTATAAACTAGCAACAAGGTCAATTGACCAATGTGTATCTGTGTACTTTATCTTATCACTTTAACTGAGACTCATTTTGATTTTAGTTTCATGAAATTATTTATGTTACTTAAATAGTTTATTCTGAAGGTAAATTAGGTGAAAGGTGAAGTCACAGAGTCAGTCATTGAAAACTTACTGAGTGTCTCCTATTTGTCTCCACCCACAGTGGTGATAGGCTGGATCACCCAATTTATTACACATTGTACTAACTGATTTTTACCTGTTTGTTAACAAATATTGTTTATTAAATGTGAATGTATGTGTGTGTGTGTGCAAGAGAGAGAATGGGAATTTGGTATAAGACTTGTTTTCGTTATGGATCTCTCCACTTCTAGTTATTGGTAACTAGAGAAACTTAGAAAGAACCTAATAATTTAAGATGATTAAATTTCCTTTACAGTGTATCTTTAAAGTTACTTAAAACGTTAAACAAAATGGGGTACCTCTAACTTAACCAGTGAATATGTGTATAACTCTCATAGAAAACATTTCTAAAAGTATATTGTTATATTAAATCCAAATCAATACCTTTCTTTTAGTCAATAAAAAGCTACCATTAAATATAAATGCCGAGTTACCAAGTTTCATTTCATATTAAAATACAGACTTTAACTTTGGGAATTTCTGTCTTTGGGATGATTTATTTCTCAGGGTAAATCACCAAGGTCTTATTTCCTCCCTTTAATAATGAAGAAGGTGGTACTGGTTTAACTGTAAACAAAACAGAAGAAAATAGTGATCAGAATGATAGCTTCTCTATCTCTTCATCTTGTGATTTGAAGAGAGATACTCTGCATATTTATCCACAAAAATGACAATAAATAAACTTGCATATAAACTCAAAGGAAAAATAAATATTTTCTCAAATGCCATCTGATTTGAGTCTTGGACAAAAGCCATAAGTGTTAGGACAATTATGAAAACTTGAGATGGAGAGATAGAAATGAAAGCTTCTCATTCCTAAAGGTTGGTATCTTAGTTATCTTACTACATCAAAGCACTGTGATTAAAAAAAAAAAAAACACTCCTATCAGTAAAGAACAGCTTTCAACGATCTCCTTTTTTTTTTTTTTTTTTTGTCAGTGTAAGCATTCCAGATAAAAGAAAGGAAAAGTGTCTTCACTGTGGCTTCAGGACCCCCTAGAAAATAATGGCTTCAAGTTGGCACCTAAATTACTGTTTCTTAGACCAGAGTATGGAGAAGGAAATGGCACCCCACTCCAGTACTCTTGCCTGGGAAACCCCATGGATGGAGGAGCCTGGTAGGCTGCAGTCCATGGGGTCGCTAAGAGTCGGACACGACTGAGCGACTTCACTTTCACTTTTCACTTTCATGCATTGGAGAAGGAAATGGCAACCCACTCCAGCATTCGTGCCTGGAGAATCCCAGGGACGGCGGAGCTTGGTGGGCTGCCGTCTATGGGGTCGCACAGAGTCGGACACGACTGAAGCGACTTAGCAGCAGCAGCAGACCAGAGTATAGAACGTATTTATTTATGGTGCAGTGGGGTGGAGGTTAGGGCAAGATTTTTTTCCCCAAAATAAAAATTCCTGTGCACCCAACATGTAAAACAAATAGAAGAATAGAATAGGTCAGTAAGGCAGACTACAGTTATGGTTTTTAATAAGTGGAATACATTCCATCATTGCAGGATCCAGGAGCACATTCTCAGAACACTGTATATCATATTCAGAACTGTCCCATATTGAGTTAGTTCAGTTTGGACAGTTTGACAATGTAAAATCTTTCAGCCTGGATCTAAGAACAACTGCTTGAGGAAAATCACAAGAGCTTTCAACACTTGCCAGAGAAAGTTAATATCTTAGCTTTTCTGTTTAGTACATTGCATACCAAAGAATGAGGAAAGGTATCCTGTAAGCATGTAATTGAATCAAAAAGATTCAAAACATAAACAGAGGTGCTTTATGCTTCTTGTGTTATATGTCAAAGATGCTATGGAAACATATCACTAGCTAGGATTAATTGAGCGCTCACTTTGTGCAAGCTATAAGCAAGGTGCTTCTCATGGATCATGGCACTTAATTCTCACAAAAACCTCATGAGATAGGTACAACGACTCTTGATGTACAAAGAGTAAAACAAAGGTTAGAGAGTAAGTAATTTCCCAGCGTTATAAACGGTAAGTAATGGAGTCAGAATCCAAACTCAGGTATAAATTTCTACCTATTATGCCATATACATGTAACATTATTGAAAAAATACTTATCTTTTAAAGAAATTACATTCTAATTATTTTGGCCCAGTTAAATTCTCATAATTATACCACCCTCACCACCTCTGTGACACTGGCATATAGTTAATGACAAGAAAATATAGTTATTACTATGATTTTCAACAAATCAATACATCACAACTTCACCGATGACATATTTGTCATCTGTAAAAGAAGAGAATAGCTTTTACAATGATAGAACTTCACTTTTAAAATCAGAACAGGTGCTAAGAAAGACAAATTTGGGGAGTTCATTTCTAAGCAACGTTATTGACAGAACAAAGGTCACCTTGGATTGATAAATACTAATCTGTATCTGGCTGCTAAACTGTAGTATACAAAAAGAATACTCTTTAAGCCAGTAATAATTCAATCTCAATTATCTTTTAAAAGATATGTTTTAAAATTATGTCTTAAAGTTCATCTGAAAGTGAACATGCATAATTCAAAATATGTGCTATGCTTTTAAAAGTTTTTTTTACTTAAAGTTGAAGACAGAAAAATATTTGAAATTTTGATTGCAAGCACAAGTGTTTGAATCTAAATAACAGTTTCCACTTAGTTTTTTCAAATGTTTATCCAATCGATTAAAACCCAACATCACAGTTCTCCTTTATGAGACAAGCAGATATTCCTTGTGTTTATTTCCCTTTGACCTTTCATTTAGAAAGCAAAGATTAGAGTTGAAATTCTATAAGTCCATTAAACTATTGTTTGACGCAATCCCTGCTGCTGAAATTTATTATGATTTTTCTTATGATTATAAAATGAGACATGTTTATTATAGACAGTACTGAAAACACAGAAAGAGATAATAAAAATTAACTGCAACTCCAGGGCCTGGAAACAATACTATTTCTTTCACATACAGTATATCCTTTGTGCGATTTCTCTTTTATGCATTTCTGTACAAAAATGACTCTTGAAAGTCCCTTGGACTGAAAGGAGATCAAACCAGTCCATCCTAAAGGAAATCGGTCCTGAGTATTCTTTGGAAGGACTGATGCTGAAGCTGAAGCTCCAATACTTTGGCCACCTAATGCAAAGAACTGACTCGTTGGAAAAGACCCTGATATTGGGAAAGATTGAAGGCAGGAGGAGAAGGGGATGACAGAGGATGAGATGGTTGGATGGCATCACGGACTCAATGGACATGGGTTTGAACAAGCTACGGGAGCTGGTGATGGACAGGGAAGCCTGACATGCTGCAGTCCACGGGGTTGCAAAGAGTTGGACATGACTGAGTGACTGAACTGAACTGATACAAATATGGGACCATACTTTGCAGATTTTTGTAACTATTTCAATTAAGAAAATGTAATGAGCATCTCTGTGTCATATTAATATGTATAATTTATATAACTAGTTGTCTCAAGTTAGAACTTGGGTATTCCCATTTTTTTTATTATAAATGATGTGACATTAAACATCCCTGCACATAAATCTTTGTGTGCACACTCTTCTTTTTCCTTTCCAGAGGCTAGAAATATTTTGCATAAAATTTAAATATGATTCCAGAAACACTAATTCATTAACACAATGATGTTTTGTAAATTATTTGAATATATTTATAGTTTCCGGGCATCCTTCCTTTGAGCATTTTGAGAAGTTTCATATACATTAAACTTAATTCCTGTTGTTTGATGGGTCAGCTTTTTTTAAATGAAGGGAATGAAAGAAAGTGGCAAGAAAGAGTTTACTGAGTGAAAGGATAGAGAAAGCAAAAAAGGGGAAATAATCTTTGGTGCTTCATTCATTCTTTTCTTTTTCTAGAATACTTGTCCGTGCCTTGTCTACCTAAGTAACCCTTTTCAGCCTCCTAAATCTACATGCAGCTGTAACATCATATCCCATGTGTATGTACTGATTCTATGTGTGAGTTCTCTTAGCCACTTCGTACAAATCCTGGCTCTTTTCTTTGTGTATTGTAATTTGACATCACTGGCAATAATATTTTGTAGCTCTGACTTGTCCTCTGGCGGGGACTCAAGGTAAGGCCTGTATTCTATTCATCTCTGCATCTCTGGTGACTGAAGGAGAGCTTATATAAATGTTATTTATAAATGTTTAAAGAATAAATGAATAAGTGAATGGCAGAGTCTACCATCTCCACAAAGAAGCTGTATTTACTGTTCTGGGATAAGGGGAGAAGGTTAGGAGAATTTATTGCCTGGGCCCCTGGACTTTTTTTCCCCTGAAGGGGAAGAAAGAAAGGGAGGGAGAGAGTTCTATATCTGCAGTCTTAAAAGCAGACTGCAATGACTCTCATTGTTCAGGGACCTGAGAAACAATCTGCTCAGTTAAGTAGATAAAATACAAACCTCAACAATGCAAACGAAATTCATCATAGTAGCAAATTTATGGAGGTTTTAAACCCAGGTAAAAAAAAAATTGTTTATCTGGGTCCTTTGGACTAATTTGTTTCCCTTTCTTCCCTCTCTCAAAGGAAACAAAGATCAGCAAATTCTGGCAGCCAAAAGCTACCCTATATCTGCGTTTGTGTGCCTGCCAAGCTTTAGACTGTTCCCTTGATTGCAGCGAACAATGCATTATACAGAACTGTAGAGACTAGCACTGGAAGACCCATTAGTGCTTTCTTGTGGAAACAGCTGTCTGGTGGATTTGTGTTTGCAGAGCAACTTGTATTAATAAAGCAATGTTAATATAGCTTTCCCTAATTCTTTTTAACAGTTTTGCGATTTGTTTTTATAGATGACTTGACAAATCAAGTCTGAATCAAAGGGTCATTTCATATGGTCCCTTTGGTCACTAAAATATTTTGCCATACTTTCCATGGAAGTTCTAGATCAGTACTGTTTCCGCTCAGATTTCAGGCAGAAAGGACACTAGGGGTTCAGTAGAGGCACCAAGCCTTCCCTTCTCTTCTCCTTCAAATCCAAAACACCAGGCCATCCCGGAGAAATGAAAATCTCTACTGAAAGCACACGGATACACACATGATCTTAAACAATGCTGTAAACAAACTGAGGAGGCATGAAAAGGGGGGAAGGGTTAGTTTAAAACCAGGATGATTTTTCATACCCTGTTATCCTGTCCTCTGCTTTGTGTTTTATGCATGTCTGTGTTGTTTGAGTTTGTTATATGGAACATATATTTATAACAAAAACAAAGACTCAAAAACACAAAAATAAAATCATAAGGCAAATGAGGAAATCACAAATATGAAAAAGAGTTAAGATCATTAATAATATCTTAATGGCAAGAATTCGAGCAAATTGATAAAAATGACATCACAAAAGAGTCCCACATGATTTAGCGACTTAACAACAGCAACACCTCAATAATAAAATGTGGGCAAAGATCATGACTAGACATCTCCCAAAAAAGAAAGTGCAAATGGTCATTCTGCTACAACTGTGCCCCATTTACTCTATCCTCCCGAAGAACAACAGAGTTATTTTTCTAAAACAAGATCATATTTATTCCCCTGATGAAGTTTTTTCTCCATATTCTAAGTGCTTTCAACTTGTGTAAGAAGGGAGTTACAGTATCACAGATTGAGAGAATGTTCATTAGGCAGCAGTCTGTGATTGGTGATGATTGAAGATCATTTTCAGAAGAGTAGAGTGATGTGAGCTAGATTTCAGAGGTTTAAAGAAATAATTGTGAGAAACACCTTCAGGATAAATATAATCCACACATTTGAGAAGCTTGTCAAGGAAAGGGAGTCAAACACAACAATGGCTAGGATTGTGTGTTAGTTGCTCTGTTGTGTGCAGCTCTTTGTGACCCTAGAGACTATAGCCTGCCAGGATCCTCTGTCCACAGAATTCTCCAGGCAAGCATACTGGGGTGGGTTGCCATTTCCAACTCCAGGGGGTCTTCCTGACCCAGGGATCGAACCTGGGCCTCCCTCGTTGCAGTCAGATTCTTCACCGTCTAAGTCACTAGGGAAGCCCAATAACTAGGAGAGGAAATGGTTATTAACCTACCCATGTGTCTAACAGACAGTAAGTGTCGATCTTGTTTTGACTTCTTACATTCCTGTTAGTTTGTTTCTATGCGTTTTTAGATGGATAAGCAATGTAACTCACACTCATGGAAAATTTGAGAAGTACAGTTTAGTAGAAGGAGATAGAAGACATCATCCCAAGGTCCCACCATCCAGAAACAGTAGTGCTATTTCAGAGAATTCATTTCAACACCTTTTCTAGAATCCCTTTACATTTTAATATGTATGAGATATTGTGAAGGACAGGGAAGCCTGGTGGGCTGTAGCCCAAGGAGTTGCAAAGAGTCAGACATGACTTGGTGACTGAACAACAACAATGCATGAGATACTACATTTCTCTATAAATCTGAGATAATGCAAGGCCTGTTTTCATTTTGTGTTATTTCTAAGCTTTGTCATCCAAACAGGTGGTGTTTCTGCAATGTCTCTTAAAAATTTTTTTTTGTCTTTCATGAATCTCATTGAAATTTAGCTCATTAAACAAAAGTCACACACACAAATCTTTTTGAGATAAATCCTTCTCTACCTTAGACTTCTGCTAAGACGGCCTAAGAATAATACTATGTGCTTCTTAAAAGCCTATGTTCAACAAAAATATTCCCCTTAGAGTTTTCTGAGGTTTTACCAAAAGACTTTGCAGTCACACTTTCAATTTTATCTTTAGAATCTGTTTTACTGAAAGTGGTTGGATTTGATATTTGCCCAGAAGCTATTGCTTAATTTTGGCATCATTTTAAAAATCATGGTTATCATTATACATCTATTATCATTATATAAATTTTCATTGATATGCTATTTCATACATATTTTCTATATATGTATCAAGTCAGTCATTTCAGTCACTCAGTCATGCCCGACTCTTTGCGACCCCATGGACTGCAGCGCGCCAGCTTCCCTATCCATCACCAACTCCCAGAACTTGTTCTATATATGTGTATATATATATATATGTAAAATAATTAGTTCTAAAGCATATCCAGTTTCTCATGTCACCAAATATTTCATGAACAGCATTTTGATTGGCTGTTCTTATCCTATATGCTGTTTTACATCTAATCATTCCCCAGATGTATACATAACGGTAGTTGTTTCTATTAATAAGTTTTGTATTTATAAACCACATGTTGAACAACTTGGGTTGAGATGGTTGGATGGCATCACTGACTCAATCAACATGAGTTTGAGAAAACTCTGGGAGTTGGTGATGGACAGGGAGGCCTGGCGTGCTGCAGTCCATGGGGTCGCAAAGAGTTGGACACGACTGAGCAACTGAACTGATTGACTGACTGAAAAGATAATTATCAGAGAAGGAGAATATAGTCACAACATAAAAAATAAAGGATTCATATCAAACATATATAATAAATTATTACATATAAAGTAGAAAAAAGATTTAAAAATCCAGCCCCTTCCAATCCAGAGTTGGCAATAGGTAATGGATTTGAGCAAGTTAGTCCTTGAAGTAGTAGAAAGCATACTGATGATTAAATACATTAAAAGGTGGCATTGTTACTAGAAATTTGGGCAAAAATATTAAAACAATAATAATGATTTCACATCCATCAGATTAGCAAAACTATAAAACTTCTAACAATTCCAAGTTTTAGCAGTGATGTGGATAAATGATTACCCTTTCAGGTTATTGATGAAAGTATACATTGGTACAACTACTTTGGAAAGCAATTTCAAAATACATAAAAATTTGAAAGTTTTTGGCCATTTTGTAAAGAAATGAGTTTGCCAACATCCAGTATCCAGTACACTTCAAAATGTGGGTGCCCTTTGACCATTAGTTTCTTGTTTAGGCCTATTATCATAGAAAAGCTCTCACAGAAGACATGAACAGAGTCATTCATTGAAGTATTGTTTAATAGCAAAAACTGGAACCAATGCAAATCTCCACTAATAGATGACAGCATAAAGAAGATATGGTGTCTTCCTGTGATGAGGAAACTATGCAGCAGTTAAAATGAATGAGCTACCAAAAAATAGGTTGCCTAAAATTATATAGAGTATAATTCTTTTTGTATGCATTTTTAAGATATACAAAAGAATACTATCCAAAAAGCTTGACCTGCCTAAACTGGCAGATAATGATAATTTTTTTTTCTGGATAAAGAGAGAGAAAATTAAGGATTATGCAATACATGCAACACAAATACACATGGATTTGTGTGATTTTCTGTATTTTCGACCAAAAGAAAGAATAAGAGAACAAAGGAAAACAGTGCATAATAAGTGGACGTTAAGAAATCAAATAACATCAGATCTCTGGATAGCACAATTCCTTCTTACACACTTGACGAATACCTGAGGTGGCTAGACCTGGTTAGCACTTTACTGAGTGAGTAGAAATCAGTATACAAGATAGATACAACTGCTGCTTAAAATTTTAAAAGGATACAGACAAGTAATTTTTTTAAATTTTTAATTGGAGGATAATTGCTTTATGATGTGTTGGTTTCTGCTGTACAACAATGTGAATCAGCTATAAAAGTATACACATATCCCCTCCCTCTTGAGCCTCCTCCCCACACCCCCATCCTACCCTTCTAGGTTGTCACAGAGCACCAAGTTGAGCTCCCTGGGCTATACAGCTGCTTCCCACTAGCTGTCTGTTTTACACATGGTAGTGTATATAGTCAGTGGTACTCTCTAAATTCGTCCCTCTACTCCTTCCCTCACTGTGTCCACAAGTCCATTCTCTATACCCGTGTCTCTATTCCTGCCCTACAAATAGGTTCATCAGTACCGTTTTTCTAGATTACATGTGTATGGATTAGTATACAAAATTCAGACAAGTAAATTGATATTCACAATACCACGAGAAGTGTGCGGACATAGAGAAGTACACAGTACTAATGTAGGTATATGAGAGGACCGGCCCTTGTGTTAGTTATGATGTCTTAGATGTAAGGAACAGAAAATAGCTTACACAATTACAGGGATGTATTGGTTTAAATAACTGGCAAGTTTAAAGATGGATCAGGATAGGTTTGATTCAGCAACAAGTTTCCCTTTCTCATTCTGCAGTCCTCCCCGGGGTCAGTTCAGCTTCACCCCACTCTTGGCTCCCCCTTGAGGTGCCACATGGCTACCAAATCTCCAAGTTCAGTGTTTCTCCAGTTCATGACCAGGGAGAGACACAGAAGCCCTTCTGTAAGAGATGAGAACTCTTCTTTCTTCAGAAGCCTCCAGAAATCTCTTTATCACAGGGCCTTTGTACTGCTGTATCCCCAGCACCAGGTAAAGCGGAGGACCTCAGTTAAAACTGTTCAACTGATCTGAATCTCCACAAATAATAAATTCACAAAACACTCAGCAGGGTATCAAAAACTCAATATTTATTAGGAACAAAATACTTTTACTTTTATAAATTTTAGCAAATAATTTATTCACTTGTTTCCTAAATTTGCACCTTTTTTACTAGAAGTATTTTCATTAGTTCTCAAATGATGCTTTTTAAGTATTTCTCTATTTTGAAAGTTATAATCACAAATTGTATATTCTGCTATTATGTTACTTGGAAATTTATAGTGATTTACTAGCAATAAGTATATAAACAAGATTATTTTTAAATGTAAACTCATAATTAAATGAAAAATGAAAGAATAAGATGCTAGGGAGAAATATGGTTAAATAATTTTATAACTTAGTTGACAAAATTCTACCTAGCCATAACATAAAAATCAAAAACTATAAAAGAGATAAATTGACTACCTAACATTAAAATAACTGTATATAAAAATACCCTAAAGAAGGTAAAAGTAGATACAATGAACTCAGAATTAATATTTTAACATATGTGATTGACAGGTTAATTACCACAAATTACAATAACTACTACAAATTGATATCAAATAACCAAATAAGGAAAAGGCAAAATTCAGAAAAAAAATACAAAGAAAGAGTGCAAATAACCACTAAACATATGAAAGATGCTCCATCTGACTACTAATGAAAGAAATGTGAATTCAAACAATAAGATATTTTTTCTTGGAAAAGATTAAAATAAGTGATACCTTAGTGATGACAGACCATTTTAGGAGATGGGAGTATAAATTAGTACTTTATCAACTTTATCAAAAGCAATTTGGAACAATCTACTTAAAGTAAAATCAAACTCAAAATTTAGATATTGATAATTCAGAAACTGCAAGAATTCTTCCTGAAGAAATAGTTGTAGAAAGAAATAAGAAATAAATGTAGAAGAAATAAATGTAAAAAGGTGTATGTATATAGGTATTCATTGCAACTTTGTTTAAAAAAAAAGAATAGAAACCACTTAATTGGCCATCACTTGAGATCAAGTTAAAAAACATATATTAGTCATCTATGGAATATAACACAATTCCTAAAATAATGTATCTATACTTAGTGACAAGAAAAGATAAAAATAACCACAAAAATGATTTTTTAAACTGACAAATTATGTATAATTTGATCACATTTTTATGAAATCCATGATACAGATGTTTAAACATATATTTAAGAAATCCAGAAGAATGTGTCTCAAAGGAAAACCTGTGATTGTCTCTTGAGGGTGGAATTGTGGAAAAATAACATTCTTAACCTTATACATTCAATATTGCTCAGATATTTTACAGTGGGCATGTAACATTTTTGTACCTAAATATTATATATATATAATTTTACATATTTTAAATTTATCATTTTATTTGTTTAAAATATATAACACAAAATTTTTAAGCAAGAAATTAATACTGTTAATGCTGTTGAATAACTCTTATTACTATATTTACCTGACACTTCATTGACAGCTAACAGAGTAACTCAAAATTTTTAAAATATTCATTTCAAGTTATTAGTAGGGTGGTGTATTAGTAGACAATATATGAAATATAAGTAGACAAGAGTAGAAACTTCTAAATGAGGGGAATGAAGGCAATAAAACTAGAATATTGAAGATGGTGATTATTTGGGAAAGTTGAATGGCTAAATAATGTGGAGAATATGACATTCAAGATACTTTGCAATATCAGTACTCAGTAGACCCAGTTTTCTTTACTGATGATTCCCCAAAAATATATTTAAAAAATTAGCACCAATCAAGTTCTACGTTTCTCTCTGATCAAGTGACCCATATTTCTTGTGTCAAATAAGAAAAGATGTTCCATTTAGTAATGGGTATAGCCATAAATCAAAACTACCTAGGTAATTCCTCTCAAAAATCACCTTTCTTCCTCTTCTCTTTTACCAATTTTTGATATTCTGTCTGGGGCTGAGTTATTTCTCCACTGAAAACTCAGTGGAGACAAAGCAAATATAACACCCAATTGTGGATGTGACTGATGATAGAAGCAAAGTCCAGTGTTGTAAAGAGCAATATTGAATAGGAACCTGGAATGTTAGGTCCATGAATCAAGGCAAATTGGCAGTGGTCAAACAGGAGATGGCAAGAGTGAACAGCGACATTTTAGGAATCAGCAAACTAAAATGGACTGGAATGGGTGAATTTAACTCAGATGACCATTATATCTACTACTGTGGGCAAGAATCCCTTAGAAGAAATGGAATAGCCATCATAGTCAACAAAAGAGTCCGAAATGCAGTACTTGGATGCAATCTCAATAATGACAGAATGATCTCTGTTCGTTTCCAAGGCAAATCATTCAATATCATGGTAATCCAAGTCTATGCCCTGACTAGTAATGCTGAAGAAGCTGAAGTTGAACGGTTCTATGAAGACCTACAAGACCTTCTTGAACTAACACCCCCAAAAGATGTCCTTTTTATTATAGGGGACTGGAATGCAAAAGTAGGAAGTCAAGAAACACCTGAAGTAACAGGCAGATTTGGCCTTGGAGTACAGAATGAAGCAGGGCAAAGGCTAATAGAGTTTTGCCAAGAAAACTCACTGGTCGTAGCAAACACCCTCCTCCAACAACACAAGAGAAGACTCTACACATGGACATCACCAGACGGTCAACACCAAAATCAGATTGATTATATTCTTTGCAGCCAAAGATGGAGAAGCTCTATACAGTCAGCAGAAGCAAGACCAGGAGCTGACTGTGGCTCAGATCATGAACTCCTGACTGCCAAATTCAGACTTAAATTGAAGAAAGTAGGGAAAACCACCGGACCGTCCAGGTATGACCTAAATCCAAATCCCTTACGATTATACAGTAGCAGTGAGAAATAGATTTAAGGGACTACATCTGATAGACAGAGTGCCTGAAGAACTATGGATGGAGGTTCATGACATTGTACAGGAGACAGGGATCAAGACAATCCCCATGGAAAAGAAATGCAAAAAAGCAAAATGGCTGTCTGAGGAGGCCTTACAAATAGCTGAGAAAAGAAGTGAAAAAGCAAAGGAGAAAAGGAAAGATATACCCATTTTAAACCAGACTTCCAAAGAATAACAAGGAGAGATAAGAAAGCCTTCCTCAGTGATCAGTGCAAAGAACTAGAGAAAAATAATAGAATGGGAAAGACTAGAGATCTCTTCAAGAAAATTAGAGATATCAAGGGAACATTTCATGCAAAGATGGGCTCAATGAATGACAGAAATGGTATGGACTTAACAGAAGCAGAGGATATTAAGAAGAGGTGGCAAGAATACACAGAAGAATTACACAAAAAAGATCTTCATGACCCAGATAATCACAATGTGTGATCGCCCACCTAGAGCCAGACATTCTGGAATGTGAAGTCAAGTGGGCCTTAGAAAGCATCACTAGGAACAAAGCTAGTGGAGGTGATGAAATTCCAGTCGAGCTATTTCAAATCCTGAAAGATGATACTGTGAAAGTGCTGCACTCAATATTTCAGCAAATTTGGAAAACTCAGCAGTGGCCACAGAACTGGTCACTGGTGGAAAAGGTCAGTTTTCATTCCAATCCCAAACAAAGGCAATGCCAAAGAATGCTCAAACTACTGCCCAATTATACTGATCTCACATACTAGTAAAATAATGCTCAAAATTCTCCAAGCCAGGCTTCAACAATATGTGAACCACAAACTTCTAGATGTTCAAGCTGGATTTAGAAAAGGCAGAGGAACCAGAGATCATATTGCCAACATCTGCTGGATCATCAAAAGAGCAAGACAGTTCCAGAAAAACATCTATTTCTGCTTTATTGACTAGGCCAAAGCCTTTGACTGTGTGGATCACAATAAACTGTGGAAAATTCTGAAGGAGATGTCTAGGTTGAACACTTCTCTTCTTTTCTCAGCTATTTGTTAGGCCTCCTCAGACAGCCATTTTACTTTTTTTGCATTTCTTTTTCTTGGGGATGGTCTTGATCCCTGTCTCCTGTACAATGTCATGAACCTCCATCCCTAGTTCTTCAGGCACTCTGTCTATCAGATGTAGTCTCTTAAATCTATTTCTCCCTGCCACTGTATAATCATAAGGGATTTGATTTACGTCATACCTGGATGGTCCAGTGGTTTTCCTTACTTTCTTCAATTTCTCTGCCTCTTGAGAAACCTGTATGCAGGTCAGGAAGCAACAGTTAGAACTGGACATGGAACAACAGACTGGTTCTAAATAGGAAAAGGAGTACGTCAAGGTTGTATATTGTCACCCTGCTTATTTAACTTATATGCAGAGTACATCATGAGAAATGCTGGGCTGGATGAAGCACAAGCTGGAATCAAGATTGCCGGGAGAAATATCAATAATCTCAGATATGCAGATAACACCACCCTTATGGCAGAAATCGAAGAAGAACTGAAGAGCTTCTTGGTGAAAGTGAAAGAAGAGGGTGAAAATGTTGGCTTAAAACTCAACATTCAGAAAAATAAAATCATGGCATCTGGTCCCATCACTTTATGGGAAATAGATGGGAAAACAGTGGAAACAGTGACAGACTTTATCTTTTTGGGCTCTAAAATCACTGCAGATCGTGACTGCAGCCATGAAATTAAAAGACACTTGCTCCTTGGAAGGAAGGTTATGACCAACCTAGACAGCATATTAAACAGCAGAGACAACAAAGGTCCATCTAGTCAAGGCTATAGTTTTTCCAGTGGTCATGTATGGATGTGAGAGTTGGACTATAAAGAAAGCCGACTGCCGAAGAATTGATGCTTTTGAACTGTGGTGTTGGAGAAGACTCTTGAAAGTCTCTTGGACTGCAAGGAGATCCAACCAGTCAATTCTAAAGAACATCAGTCTTGAATATTCATTGGAAGGACTGATGCTGAAGCTGAAACTCCAATACTTTGGCCACCTGATGCAAAAAGCTGACTCCTTTGAAAAGACCCTGATGTTGGGAAAGATTGAAGGCAGGAGGAGAATGGGATGACACAGGATGAGATGGTTTGATGGTATCACCGACTCGATGGACATGAGTTTGAGTAAACTCGGGAGTTGGTAATGAACAGGGAAGCCTGGTGTCCTGCAGTCCATGAGGTCGCAATGAGTCGGACATTACTGAGTGACTTATCTGAAATGAACTGAACTGAGACTGAGAATCCAGGGTTAAATAATATGTGGATGTGCTTTCATAGGAACTTGAACTCCAAATGAGAAGCCAAACAAATGAAAAAGAAATGGAAAAATTGTTCTAGTACATTAAAATAAGTGTTGGTTAAAACTGTAAATACGATTCTGTGGGTTGGGAGTGCTTAAAAAGAAAGCTGGCCTCCCTGTATTTAAGGGTGGAGATTACATGTCACTTTTAGATACATCTTTATTCTGTGACAAAACACCTAATATGATTATCCCTTGCTTATCAAATTAGGATGAATACTCAGGAAAACTGGAGTTTGGGATTTTTTTTAATAGAGGGCTCAAAAAGATACTACTGTACATAGTACAACAATTAGGCGGACCAAGTACTTGATTTTTCTAATTCATCTAATTCATCAGTAGGATCTGGGCTTTCCTGGTGGCTCAGATTGTAAAGAGTCCACCTGCAGTGCAAGAGATCCAGGTTTGATCTTTGGGTTGGGAAGATCCCCTAGAGAAGGGAATGGTTACCTACTCCAGTATTCTTACCTAGAGAATCCCATGTACAGAGGAGACTGGTGGGCTATAATCCACAGGGTTGCAAAGAATTGGACATGACTGAGTGATTAACACACACACACACATCAGTAGAATCTATAAGTTCTATCCCTAAAATATATTCTGCCATTAATACTGCAAAACTACCATTTTTTTTGTCCAAACTATGGCAACAGCCTCTAAATTGGTCTTCTAGCATAACAAATCTTAAGTAGGGAAATCACATGCTTCTGAGAACTCTTGCCTCCTTAATAGTTCATCCTGTACGCAGAAGCCAAAGTGAGCTTTCTAAAGGATGATACAAACCCTGCCATACCTTGATTTAAAATCACCCAGTGCCTTCTCTTTATAACCAGAAAAAAACACCCATCATCCTTGAAATGCCCACGTGCTCATTCCCTGCTGCCCTGTCTCCCCTTTGTTCCCTACTCCCAGCCATGCTGCTTTTTCCGCCTCTTAAACAGTCGGCTCCTTACCATCTCAGGATTTTGACATCTGTTTTTCCTTAACCACATGTCTGCCTCCTACTCATCACTCAAGTATCAATCACAATGTAACAGAAAATAAGTGACTACCTTAGTTAAAGCAACCCCGACACTCAGTCTGAATGGCTTTTCCACATTTTATCTTCTTAGTGCTATCACACCTTGAAATGCCAAGTAATTAAAACCTCACTGAAGACGTAGACTATGTTTCACACACTTTAGTATTTCAAACCTAGAATGGTCCTGTGTATATTTGGTATTTTGGTTGTTGGTTGGTTGACTGAATTAATGAACTATTTGCACCCTAAGGTAGCCTTTCAGAAAAGATCTACCAATTAGGGAAACTATAGAACATTATCTTTCTAAATACAGGCATGCGGACATAGTACAAGTTTGGTTCCATACCACTGCTATAAAACAAATATCATAATAAAGGGAGTCACATGAATCTTTTGGTTTCCTAGTACACATAAAAGTTATGGTTATAATATATTGTATCCTATTAAATGAGAAATAGCATTATGTCTAAATAAACAAGGTGCATATCTTATTTTAAAAATACTTTATTGCTAAAACATGTTAACCATCATTTGAAACTTCAGCAAGTCATAATGTTTTTGCCAGAGGACAGTCTTTTTCATTGTTGATGGCTGCTGGCTGATCAGAGTATTATTGCTAAAGGTTAGGTGGCTGTGGAAATTTCTCAAAATAACACAGTGATGAAGGTTGCCACACTGATTGACTTCTTATCATGAATGATTTCTCTGTAGCTTGCAATGCTGTTTGATAACATTTTATCTACAGTAGAATTTCTCTCAAACCTAGAGTCAGTCCTCAGGAATCCCTAATGCTGCTTTATCAAGTAAGTTTATGTAGTGTTCTGTTGTTGTTGTTCAGTCTCTCAGTCATGTCTGACTCTTTGCGACCCCATGGACTGCAGCACACCAGGCCTCCCTGTCCATCATCAACTTCCGAAGCCTACCCAAACTCATGTCCATTGAGTCAGTGATGCCATCCAACCATCTCATCCTCTGTCGTCCCCTTCTCCTCCTGCCTTCAAACTTTCCCAGCATCAGGGTCTTTTCCGATGAGTCAGTTCGTCACATCAGGTGGCCAAAATATTGGAGTTTCAGCTTCAGCCTCAGTTCTTCCAATGGATATTCAAGCCTGATTTCCTTTAGGATGGACTGGCTGAATCTTCTTGCAGTCCAAGGGACTCTCAAAAGTCTTCTCTAACACCACCTCACTGCCAGCACCAACTCCAACACCAGCTCAAAAGCATCAATTCTGCAATGCTCAGCTTTCTTTATAGTCCAACGCTCACATTCACACATGACTACTGGAAAAACCATAGCCTTGACTATATGGACCAAGTCAGTAAAGTAATGTCTCTGGTTTTTAATATGCTGTCTAAGTTGGTCATACCTTTTCTTCCAAGGAGCAAGCATCTTTTAATTTTGTGGCTGCTGTCACCATCTGCAGTGATTTTGGAGCCCAAGAAAATAAAGTCTGTCACTGTTCCTATTGTTTCCCCATCTATTTGCCATGGAGTGATGGGACAGGATGCCATGATCTTCTTTTTCTGAATGTTGAGTTTTAAGCCAGCTTTTTCACTCTCTTCTTTCACTTTCATCAAGAGGCTCTTTAGTTCTTCTTCGCTTTCTACCACAACAGTGGTGTCATCTGCATATCTGAGGTTATTGATATTTCTCCTGGCAATCTTGATTTCATCTTGTGCTTCATCCAGCCTGGCATTTCACATGATGATGTACTCTGCATAAAACTTAAATAAACAGGGTGACAATATACAGCCCTGACGTACTCCTTTCCCAATTTGGAACCAGTCTGGACACAGAACCAATTTGTTCCATGTCCAGCTCTAACTGTTGCTTCTTGACCTGCACACAGATTTCTCAGGAGACAGGTAAGGTGTTCTCATATTCCCATCTTTTTAAGGATTTTCCACAGTTTGTTGTGATCCACACAGTCAAAGGCTTTGGCGTAGTCAACAAAGCAGAAATAGATGTTTTTCTGGAACTCTCTTGCTTTTTCTATGATCCAACATACGTTGGCAATTTGATCTCTGGTTCTTCCGCCTTTTCTAAATCCAGCTTGAACATCTGGAAGTTCTCAGTTCACATACTATTGAAGCCTGGCTTGGAGAATTTTGAGCATTACTTTGGACATGTGTGAGATGAGTGCAATTGTGTGGTGATTTGAACATTTTTTGGCATTGCCCTTCTTTGGGTTTGGAATGAAAACTGACCTTTTCCAGTCCTATGGCCACTGCTGAGTTTTCCAAATTTCCTGGCTTATTGAGTGCAACATTTTCACAGCATCATCTTTTAAGATTTGAAATAGCTCAACTGGAATTCCATCACCTCCACTAGCTCTGTTCGTAGTGATGCTTCCTAAGGCCCACTTGACTTCACATTCCAGGATGTTGGCTCTAAGTGAGTGATCACACCATCATGGTTATCTGAGTCATGAAGATCTTTTTGTGTAGTTCCTCTGTGTATTCTTGCCACCTCTTCTTAGTATCTTTTGCTTCTGTTAGATCCATACCATTTCTATCCTTTATAGAGCCCATCTTTGCATGAAATGTTCCCTTGGTATCTCTAATTTTCTTGAAGAGATCTCTAGTCTTTCCCCTTCTATTGTTTTCCTCTATTTGTTTGCATTGATCGCTGAAGACTTTCTTATCTCTCCTTGATATTCTTTGGAACTCTGCAAACTTGAGTCTGCCTACCCAATGCACAGCAAAGCAATCTACTGATACCAGACTGTGGTGAAGGAAAGTACAGCATTTATTGCAAGGCACCCATTGTGGGGCGAAGGAAAGAGAATGGTAGCTTATGCTCAGAAAACATGAACTCCCAAATGGCTTTCAGAGAAGCAATTTTAAAGGCAAGGTAAAGGAAATGGTTGCAGTGTGAGTGATCAGCTCATTCACATTCTTGGTTGATGGGAGGTAAGCCAGCCATAGTTCAGGGGTCAACATCATCAGTCTTCTGAGTTCCAACTGGCCTGGGGTCTATGTGAGGGTGTTTAGTATCCAGTTAACTTCTTCCACGTGATGAGGGTTTTAATATCTGCAAAACAATTCAAAATATTCTTTATAGCCCTTGATGGGGAACTAAAAATCCTTCACTTTGTTTTATGTCTAAACTAAAATTATCTTGTCTCACTTGACTATTTTCCTTTATTTCTCCATTTTCTCACTTTTCTGATTAAATTTTCTCTTTGGAATTCAGGGAAGGCCTAAGAGCCTGCAGATTTTCTACAAACAAGAGGCAGGGGACACCAGGCAGAGGTCTGTCCCTGGGAAGGCCCCTCAGGGTCCTGCTCAGTTTCACTTCTGGTAGTGGACACACAAGGTGGTGTTTGGAAGTGGTAGGAAATGAGACCAGAGGAGCAAGGCTGGACCAAGTCTTGAGGCCAAAGGATCTAACCGTGCTGAGGAGTTTGAACTTTATTGTGAGGGCTTATTGTTTAGAGAAGAAAAGGAGAAGAAGAGAAAGAAAAAGGATTCGTTTGCCTGATTGTGCATTCTAAGTTCCGTTTAATTTCTCTTCCTTTTTTTGCTGCCAAACTTCTCAGATGAGTCCTCTGTACTGAGACCTATGTAACAGGATATGAAAGCAGGATGGTTATTATTTTCTCAGCTTTAGGTGAGGCTCTAAACTTGAGAACAAAACGTCTGCTGCTGCTGCTGCTAAGTCGCTTCAGTCGTGTCCGACTGTGTGCGACTCTACAGATGGCAGCCCACCAGGCTCTGCCGTCCCTGGGATTCTCCAGGCAAGAATACTGGAGTGGGTTGCCATTTCCTTCTCCAGTGCATGAAAGGGAAAAGTGAAAGTGAAGTCACTCAGTCATGTCCGACTCTTAGCGACCCCATGGGCTGTAGCCTACTAGGCTCCTCCGTCCACGGGATTTTCCAGGCAAGAGTACTGGAGTGGGGGTGCCATTGCCTTCTCTGACAAAATGTCTAATTACTGACAAATTATAAAAAGAGATGACTAAAAAAGGGTCCTTCCTGGAGAAGGAAGTGGCAACCCTTCCTTCCTGGAGAAGGAAATGGCAACCCACTCCAGTATTCTTGCCTAGGAAATCCCATGGACAAAGGAGCCTGGTGGGCAACAGTCCATGGGATCGCAAGAGTCGGACATGCTTAGCGACTAAATCACTGAAAAAGAGACAGTTTGAAAATTATTGAGGTGATGCATTCTTATCTTACCTTAAAGACACTTTAAGGAGAAGCTTGGAAATTAATGGAAATGAGTAAGTAGAACTTCCCTAGGGGGAGAATTATAAGAGACTAAACATACAAATGAACAATGACTAGATCGTATATATCAAAAGAAAACTCACCCACATCCTCTGCTGCAACCAGCCGGGAAAGCCAAAGCACAACCTCTGTAACAATCAGCCAGAATAATTAGGGCTTGGTCCATGCCTGCCAGCTTCCTATTTTTTACCTCACTTTCAACTCAGAACTAGTCAGAAAAATCCAAATATGCGCCTCAAACCCATCACATAAAGATGCTCTGCTTCAGCTCTGTGACAACCTAGATGGGTGGGATGGGAAGGCAGGTGGGAGGGATGTTCAAGAGAGGGGAAATAGGTATACCTATGGCTGATTCATGTTTATGTTTGGCAGAAACCAACATAATACTGTAAAGCAGTTATCCTTCAATTAAAAATACATTAATTAAAAAAAAAAGATACCCTGCTTCTAGTTAGGTCTCCTCTGGCTCTTCCCCACACCAGCCATCTCCAATCAGAGCATACCTGAAGGCACTCATCTTCCCATACTCTGGAGCTTTCCTACTCCTCTGCCTGCCTTTGATTCTCTGCCAAACTCAAGTGATGCTGCTGACTTCCTTACTACAATAGGCTCTGAACAAATAGCCTCCATTTTCATCAAGGTGGTCTTTATTTTCAGAGTGCTATGACATTTCTCCTCCTCTCTACCTAGGGAGGAGAAGGCAATGGCACCCCACTCCAATACTCTTGCCTGGAAAATCCCAGGGACAGAGGAGCCTGGTAGGCTGCAGTCCATGGGGTCGCTGGGAGTCGGACACGACTGAGCGACTTCACTTTCATGCATTGGAGAAGGAAATGGCAACCCACTCCAGTGTTCTTGCCTGGAGAATCCCAGGGACGGCGGAGCCTGGTGGGCAGCCATCTATGGGGTCGCACAGAGTCGGACACGACTGAAGCGACTTAGCAGGAGCAGCAGCAGCTACCTAGGGAACAGGACAGGGTGCTTCCCCCTTACTTATAGTCAAAGGCTCAGGGGCTGACATGCTATCCAATTCCCACAAATGTCTAAACGAGAGGCCGGTTGAAGGTAGCTTTGATGACTAAAGAAAAAGGCATGACTCTGATGGGACAACTTGTTAGGACAGGGCCCATGTAGATGTCACATGGACCAAGTGTGGATCCCTTGGGCTATCTTGAAAGGGAACCCCCAAGATGACCTCCTGGAAAGGTGAGTTGACCCCAACAGAAGCCCTAATGAGAAAAATCATGAATTTTTTGATGGAGTAAATAGCAAAAACCATACTAGCTAAATAACAGTGTGCCTGTCTTTGTTCCTTTTCCCTACCACCATACCATATTTAGAAAATCTGTGGGTAGCATACTGAATAGGCAAAATAGCAAAATTTTCTTATCCCTTCAAATTTTATTATTTCAAATAGTATTATTATTGGAATATTATTTCTTTTGCCAATATTGATTTCTTTGCCAAGTCTTCTGAAAGAATTATAGGGAAAACTACCCTGCATCTCCTCTGCCATGGCCATGACATTCTTCTTGGTTAAGCAGTGAGTAAAAAGCTTTCTATAAGATACTAAAAGCTTAGTATTAGAAATAAATTTGACCAGTCTGCTTTCTCCCATTGTTTCGTCATTCTAATTCAATTAAATGACAAACTGTGAATTTGCTTTGAGGAGACCACAAAGTAACTTGCAATTTTGAACAAAGTTCTGTGATTGCTCATCAGGCCACTGATGAGTACTATTAGCCTTTTCTGATACCAGAAGAGAAAAAAACACTTCACTGGTGTTCCACTGGGAACTTGAGACCAGGAAACCCTACTGCTGCTGCTGCTGCTAAGTCGCTTCAGTCGTGTCTGACTCTGTGCGACCCCATAGATGGCAGCCCACCAGGCTCCCCCGTCCCTGGGATTCTCTGGGCAAGAATACTGGACTGGGCTGCCATTTCCTTCTCCAATGCATGCATGCATGCTAAGTCGCTTCAGTTGTGTCCGACTCTGTGCGACCCTATGGACAGCAGCCCACCAGGCTCCTCTGTCCACAGGATTCTCCAGGTTGCCCTTTCCTTCTCCAGGAAACCCTATAGTGCTTCTCATCTCTCTGACCTGACGTCACCACTGCAGAGACAGGCCTCTCTGCACTTCTTCCTGAATTCATCCCCCCATTCTTTTCCAGCCACTCACTGGGAGGTGGATAAGTGCTGTAGTAAAGAGAAGAGGACATGCTGGCAGTGAGTGGAGCAGAGCCGTTTCTATTTTCCATAGTGTTGTTAGGAATGGCCTCATTGGAAAGATGATAATTGGACAGAAAACTTCAAGAATTCACAATAAACCATGTGGGATGGGGAGTAGGGAGGATGATAACATTTAAGTCAGAGTGGTGCAAAAGGTTGAGGACATAGGCTTGATGGCTCTAGTAATAGCAAGACACAAACATCACTGGAATGAAGTAAGTGAGACAGGAATTATGAAGAAAAAGAGCTAATGAAGTAAGAGGTTGTGTGTGTGTGTGTGTGTGTGTGTGTGTGTGTGTGTGTGTGTGTGTCAGGGAGTGGGGATTATATCCCTTAGGACTTTGTAGTTCATTGGAAGACCTTTGGCTTTTCCTCTGGGTGAGACGAGAAGCCCATGGACAATGTTGAACAGAAGAGTGATTTATCTCGTTTAGATTTTAGAAGGATGAGTCTCACTGCTCTGCTGTTAAGGGAGTGGTGGTAGATAAGGACTGATGTAAAGGAGACTATTGTAACAATACAGCAGGAACTGGGTGGTGGACCCGGGTAGGTAGTGACAAGGGGTTGAATTACGTATATGTGTTGGAGATACAAGCTGGAGATACAAGCTCTAGGATTTGCTGGAGGATTGAATATGAGAAATGAGAGGGAAAAGAGGTGTCAAAGATGATTCCAAAGTATTGTCTTGGGCAACCAGCAGGCCATTCAATGAGAAAGCACACGCAGGGAGTAAAGGAGGGAGTTGATAGTTGGCAGTCCATATGGGAGAGAGAAACAAAGTGCTAATATTCACAAGGAGGTAGAGACTCTGCACAAAGGTTCAGGAAGGGGCCATAGGGCACATACTCTTAAGCTATGCCTTAATATATGGGTAAGGTTTTCATAGAGTAGAAAGAAGCATATTCTGTTTCTTAAGCACAGAGAGAAAAGGCACACGAAATGTGAAAGCAGGGGCTATTACTTGGAATGGTGATCATTGTGGTTTGGTTGCAACACATGTAGGAATGTGCGGAAAAATAGGTTTGGGAAAGCGGGGTGGAGCCAGAGGGTGATGGCCTTGTGTGCATAGTGGAGTCTGGACTTGACTTGCTAGGCAACTAGGATACTCTGCAGAATTTTAAGCAAAGAGATAATATTAGCCTCACAGTGGAACGTGGGATAAACTGGGGGCAGGTGAGGGAATGGAGTTGAAAGAAGAAAAGTAATGAAGCCCTTGTGCTGAATGGTTCCTTTTTGCCCCTCCAGGTTCATTCCCTGTCCTTCTCCGACCTTCCTTGTGCCTTTGGAGGCTGACTTTTATAGACTATTTCAACAGACTACCTTTACCCTCTAGTTTATGGTTAATTTGGCCAATAGGAGACACAGCAGAAGAAAAGAGCAGGTGGAGGTTGAGATCAGGGTGACTGTTATCCTGAGTCACTCACTTCCTGCTGGGCGTGTCTGCTTCCTTGATTCCTCAGGCCTAGAGGCCAAACAGGCTTCTCTGAAGTTGGTAAATGTGTTAATTTTTTTTAGTCCTGCTCACACGCTTGTAAAATGTCCCCTCACTGAACTGCCCTCCTGTGTGTGTGTGTGCTGTCCCCTCAATTGTGTCCAACACTTTTCAACCCCATGGACTGTGGCCCACCAGGCTCCTCTGTCCATGGGATTCTTCAGACAAGAATACTGGAGTGGGTTGCCATTTCCTCCTCCACATCTCCTGTACTGCTGGTGGATTCTTGACCTCTGAGCCACTGGGGAAGCCCAAACTGTCTGCAGTTACCATATTCAAGCCTGCTATCCATTTGCCACAAAAACTGCAACTGTGTGCCACAGAGTACAGTCTAATTGTGGTATTTAAAACTTGGTATTTTACTTTTCTTTCAAAAGAAGTCACAGAAGTGGGCATTCCAGGGCCAGTGTGGTGGTTTTGTGATCATCTTGTATCTTGGCTCAATAATTCTTCACACATTAGCGCTGCTCCCATATGCCTGTGGAAACACTGCCTGTTACTTCTACCCTATAGTCAGCAGTGAAAAGGAGAGTGTTAGTCACTCAGTCATGTCCGATTCTTTGTGACCCCATGGACTGTAGCCCACCAGGCTCCTCTGTCCATGAGCTTCTCCAGGCAAGAATACTGGAATGAGTTGCCATTCCCTTCTCCAGGGGATCTTCCCTTCCCAGAGACTGAACCCAGGTCTCCCACACTGCAGGCAGATTCTTGACCATCTGAGCCATCAGGGAAACCAGCAGGAAGGAGGGCAAAAGGGGTCCCCTTCTCAGAATCTTCAAGAAGTCTTCTAGCCAGTCTCCTCCAACACTTTTGTTTCCATCTCTTTGGCCAAACTTCATCATGTGGCCCTGCCTAGCTACAAGCAAGGCTGGAAAATGATATTTCTAGCTGGGCGTATTGTAGCTCTGAGGGTTTTATCCTTAAGGAAGAAGTAGAAAATTGTATTGTATAGGTAATTACAAGTATCTACAAGCCTATGCTCTGGTAAAATAATCCAGAAAATAGAATAGGTAACAAGGAATAAGGAACTGAGAAGGGGATGAGGGAAGGGGGAAGTGGTGATAGATACTGTGAGAAATGAACGAGATGAGATGCTAATGATGGGATAAGCCTCCTTGACATCCTCTCCCCTATGCCCCCACTGCTCCACAAGGCATATGGGATCTTAGCTCTCCTACCAGGAACCAAACTTGTGCCCCCTACAGTGGAAGCATGGAGTCTTAAACTTGGGTAGCCAGGGAAGTCCCTCCTTAAAATTCTCTTCATTTGACAATATTTTATTCATGCTCCTTTGATCTAATGAAATATTATTTATCTGAATACACAACTCTCTAACAGCTACTTTTTGAGGCCTTTTATAGAATATAAGTAAGAAAAGGGAAATGTACTTAAGCCTGAAAAGAAGCTAGAAAACAAAAGAATACTGGCAATTTCCACTTCTGCAACTTTGGTAATGTTGAGTGATTCTGGAGCCACATTAAATGACATCACTGCAGAGTTTCCACTGACCTAAATAGCCTCCTGAAAATAAAGCAGTCACTATACTTAGACATTACTTTGCTGAAAAAGGTCCATATAGTCCAAGCTATGGTTTTTTCAGCAATCACACATGGATATGAGAGTTGGACCATAAAGAAGGCTGAGCACCGAAGAATTGATGCTTTCAAACTGGAGAAGACTCTTGAGAATCCCTTAGACAGCAAGGAGGTCAAACCAGTCAATCCTAAATGAAATCAACCCTGAATATTCATAGGAAGGACTGTTGCTGAAGCTGAAGCTCCAATAATTTGGCCACCGGATGTAAAGAGCCGACTCACTGGAAAAGACCCTGATGCTAAGAATGATTGAGGGTAAGAGGAGAAGGGGGTGACAGAGGATGAGATGGTTGGATGGCATCACCAACTCAATGGACATGAGTTTGAGCCAATGTGGAGATGGTGAAGGACAGGGAATCCTGGTGTGCTGCAGTCCATGGGGTTGCAACAATACTTAGAACTGTTGAATTATTATCATCACACACACTCTTTTTAGCAAAGCATGACACTCAACAGGAGGCAAAGTTCAGTGTTACTGATAAACATTAAAACTGTTGATGTATCAAAGGTCTAAACCTGTGGGATATAAGCTTCCTCGATAAGCCAAATCTTAGGAAAAGTAACAATTTAATTTTGCCTCTCAAACTTTAACACAAAACATTTTCCAGGATCTTATGTTTTTTTATTAGTCTTAGAAAGTACAGAAATTCTTCTCTCTTTGAGGCGTTTTATATTCCTTGAGATTATAAAACTGTATCTCTGAAAGCTGTGTGCATTTTATGGACAATATACTTATACATATTTGCAAGATATTTTTCTTTCCAAAACCCTCATAGCTGAATTAGTTACTAACAGAACATTGCTCTGAAAGTCATTGTATAAGAAAAAAAGTTCCCACCTTTAAATGCATTGTAATATATGCAGTTGTTCTTGATTTCCAAACTAAGAAACAAATTTGGAACAATGTGAAAAATGTAAACCGAAGTTTTCATTGAAACATATATGTTAATACCATCATGGTGACTATCTTTTTGAATGAAGTGATAAATGTATATTCTAATTTAGTCCAGCAAGGGTTAGATTTGGAACTGGGAATCTTACATCTGTTCTTCAAGGAAATTCACTGTCTCTTAATTTTTATCACAATTAATTTGTAATTAGCTAAATATAAGCTAGTCACATTGTGCTTCATCTATTAAAAAAAAATTTAACGTTCTAGCTTGGCTTCCCTTTGCTATCCATCATGCTCTGTGGAGCCATTAGAAAATATACATTTATGAAACATGTCATGGCTTGTAAACCTAGAAGTCTGTTTGTAATTCAATTCCCTCTTCACAGTTTGTCTTGTGTTATTTAACAAATATTTACCAGATTCTTACTGTGTCAGGCTGTGTGCTAGGATCAAAGTATTTAACCTTGAGCTTTATGTATTGATAAGCTCCCCATGTATTTCTAGTTGATTATATGTCTTTTGATGCCCTTGAGTTTTGTGTATGGAGAGGAACAACTAAAAGTGTTTGTACTTCATTTGATTTTCAGCCTTGTGGTTGTTGTTCTTTAGTCACTCAGTCGTGTCCAACTCTTTGTGACCCCATGGACTGTAGCCTGCTAGGCTCCTCTGTCCATGGGATTTCCCAGGCAAAAATACTGGAGTGGGTTGCCATTTCCTTCTCCAGGGGATCTTCTCGATCTAGGGATCAAACCCGCATCTCCTGTGGTTCCTGCATTGGCAGAAGGATTCCTTACCACTGAGACATCTGGAAAGCTCACTGAATTCATAATTTTACTTACTAAACACATATATTCACATTGATGGGTTGGTTAACTAAATTCACTTTAAAAAGATAAACAGCAATTCCACATTTAGCATGACTGAACACCTAAAACAGCAGATACAACAAATATAAGAACTATACAACTTTTTCATCACATATATCTTTACATGTATTCTAAAATATTAACATTGTAAATTTGGTTAATATCATCGATATTCCTTGTATTGTTGTATAATATTTTTACTATACTTGATTTGATGTGTTCCTGAGGTTTTGGTAATACTGTTTTAATAGTATTTCCAAGGGAGATTTAAGAAAAGAAAACAGACTTTTTCAAACTCGCCAAGGTCACAGGACCTCTGTTATCAAACAGTTGATTATTGATGAAGTGGGTATAGAATTTAGCTGTAGATTAAAAATCATGATAATTATTGTTAGGCTATTTCTTTTTATGATTGTTTTGCAACCATTTGTCTCTCTTAAAATGATATATTTTGAAAATTAATAGTTTCCTCTATGTCTTGTCATCATAATACATTGACCTGGTCTGTTAGCATTATTACAACATTTTTTATTCCCTAATTAGTATCTTACGGCTTTCCTTGTGGCTCACCTGGTAAAGAATCCACCTGCCATGTGGGAGACCTAGGTTTGATCCCTGGGTTGGGAAGATCCCCTGGAGAAGGAAAAGGCTACCTACTCCAGTATTCTGGCCTAGACAATTCCATGAACTGTATAGTCCATAGGGTCGCAAAGAGTTGGACATGACAGAAAGACTTTCACTAACATTTGTAGAGCCACATAACAATTTCTTCTCCAAAGAGATGCAAAAACAAGACCACACATTTCTCTTTAAGACATTTTGCTAATTCAAATACTTTTAAATGTGCTCATTACTATTAGAACCATTTTCTACTTGATACTACATGAGGCTATGAGGGCTAATTAGTTCTCCTTGTTATGGATACAGCACTTTTTATGGACAATGTAAAAATTAACAAATTATTTGCTAAAGTGATTGCAGCATTTTACATTTCCTGCAGCAATGTATGAGAATTTTTACTCAATGTTCTTCAATACTTAAGGTTGTCAGGCCATTTACTGAGCATTGTAATGGTATTTAATTGCAGTTTCATTTGCATTTTCCTGATGACTAATGATATTAAGTGACTTTTCACATGCTCATTAGTTATTTGTGTGTTTTCTTTTATAAAGTATTCACCCATGTTTATTGGGCTGCTGTTCATATTATTATTAATAAATTGCAAAAGTTCTTTATTTCAAATTCACTTCTTTTGTCAAATGTATGTAACATGAATATATTCTTCACTCTGTGGCTTACATTTTCATTTTCCTGACAATGTTTATCAAAGAGCCAACATATTTTTTTAGTGAACACCTTAATCAATTTTTTGTGACTCGTGCCATCCCAGAGTAAAAAACATTTGTTCCTATGTTTTCTACTGAAATTTTAAGTTTTATTTCTTAAGTATAAGTCTACATTTAATTCTAATTTTGTTACTTGGTATGAAGTAAGGATCCAGGTTTGTTTCTTTCATATGTATATCCAACTGTTTGAGCATTATTTTTTAAAGACTGTCCTTTCCCCCATTAAATTACCTTTGTAATTAAAGGTATTACCCTTAATATCTTTGTTAAAAACCAAATGGCCATTTATATGTGGGTCTTTCTCTGAACTCTACGTTCTGTTTCATTGATCTGTATGTCTATTCTTTCACCAATAGCTCATTCTTAGTTAATTTTTTTGTAATAGATCTTAGAGTCCAGTGGTATATATCTTCTTACTTTGTTCTTCCTTCCCAAAATTACTTGGTTGTTCTAGGTCTTCACATTTCCTTATACATTATATAATCAGCATGTCAGTTGCTGCCAAAAATATGTTGGGATTTGATTTGGATTACTTTGTAAATGAATCTAGATACTGGGAAAATTGCCATTTTAACAGTGTTGGCTCTTTCAATCCGTGAAATCATATGTTCCTCCACTGATTCAGGTCTTTTAAAATTTGTTTCTGCAATGTTATGTGGTTTTCAATAAACATATATGCAAGCACATATTTTATTATATTTACCCCTTAAAATGTCATGGTTTTTGATACTATTGTAATGGAAATGTTTTATAATTTATTTGCCAACTATTTGTTGTCAGTATATAGAAATGCAATTGATTTTTGCATGTTAGCTCAGATTTGAGGACCTTGCTAAAGTCACTCATTAGCAAGTAATTTTTTTTAGATTCTTTAAGATTTTGTGTATGTATGATCAGTTTGCTTGTAAGTAGGGTTTTTATTTCTCTCTTTGAAATCTCTTTGGTTTTTCTTTCTTTTCTTGCTTTGTGCACTGACTAGCATCTCCAGTAAATATTGAAAAGGAGTAGAGAAAGCGGGGACGTTCTTGTCATGTTCTTGATCTTCAAGAGAAAGTGTTGAATTTTCATAGATGGTCTTTATCAGGTTGAGAAAGTTTTATTAGCTCAGTGAGATCACTGTGCTTTGCTTGGGGTCCTCCTATCAGTACCAGAGAGTAGAATGTCTTTAAGCGAAAAGCCAGGGTTATGCAGCCCTCATCTCATTTGTTTCTCATCTATATCAGAGATAGTAGTTCTACACTTCCTGTTATTCCAACCCTGAAAACACTTTTTCTTATATTTTTTCCACTTTTCTAGTTATTAATATTTGTTGTGGCCTGGTAAATCTGGTTCAGGTTACTATGTTATGGCCCTACATTCAGGGGAGATAAACATCCATCTATTAACATTCTCTATTTAAATCAACAAAATTAAAAATAGTTCTGTATATTCAAAATTTTTATGACTTTTATCATACACTTCAATTAACTTTTTTATTTTTAAATTGTTTCTTGAAGTATAGTTGATTTGCAATGTTAGTTTTGAGTGTCCAACTTAGTGAGTCAATAGTTTTAAAGGTTATACGCATTTGAAGGTATAACATAATGGCTATATTTCCCTGTGCTGTATAGTATAAGTATATCCTTGGTGCTTATCTGTTTTATACATGCAAGCATACATGCTAAGTCACTTCAGTCATGTCTGCCTCTTTGTGACCCATGGACTGTAGTCTGCCAGGCTCCTCTGTCCATGGGATTCTCCGGGAAAGAATACTGGAGTGGTTCAACGCTTGGCAGTCTGTATCTCTTAGTCCCCTACTCCTCTCTTGCCCTTCCCCTCTTCTCTCGCCTCACTGGTGTCCACCGGTTGTTCCCTAACCCTGAGTCTGTTTCTATTTGGTTGTACACATTCATTTGTTTAATTTTCTAGATTCCATGTGTAAGTGATAACATACAGCGTTTATCCTTCTCTGACTTATTTTACTAAGTATTGATATAATACTCTCTAGATTCATCCATGCTAATGGATGGCTGAATTTCATTCTTTTTAATGGCTGAGTAATAGTCCATTAGTCAGCACATCTTCTTTATCTATTTATCTGTTGATGGATACTTGGCTTGTCTCCATATCTTAGCTATGTAAATTATGCTGCTATGAACGTTGGGGGTGCATGTATCTTTTTGCATTCGTGTTTTTAATTTTTTTTCAGATATATACCCAGGAGTGAAATTGCTGGATCGTATGATAGTTCTGTTTTTAGTTTTTCAAGGAAGCTCTATACTGTTTCGCATAGTGGTTGTACCAGTTTGCATTCCCACCAATAGTATACAAGTGTTCCCTTTCCTGCATATCTTCATCAATATTTGTTATATGTAGGCTTTTTGCTGATAGCCATTCTGATGGGTGTGAGGTGATATTTCATTGTTGTTTTGATTTGCATTTCTCTAATAGTTAGCAATGTTGAGCATCTTTTCATGTGCCTGCACTTCCATTAATTTTTAACTTTAGAATATCTATTATAAAGTGAAGGCTTTTGAATAACTCAATCTCTTTGGTTAAACATAGTGATAAACAGAATAATCCTGCAATGCACAAAACAACCCCTTTACAAACACAAAGAATTAAATTACAGGACATTCTGGGTTATCCTACTAATGAGCTGAATAGGCTTCAGCGACACTGGAGAAAGTCCTCGGAAAGTGAAGCCAAGAGAAGACCCCTGAGATAGAAAACTCTTTTATTGTAGGAAAGTGTCCCATACTGCTTGTAAACTCAATGGCTCTCCCACAATACCTTCCTCTAAAGTCTGACTTTCATGCAGCTTGGGATTGTGTCTTTTTCTTGAGTGGATTCTAACAGTTCCAAGCACAATGATTTTCATAGTGTAGTCCCCAGTACTATTGACTAAATGGTATTGCAAACTTTGATAATGCATAGAAAAATATCATGTTTACAAGAAAACAAATTTTAAATGAAGTACATAATCAAATCTGAATTATTTTTTCCCTTTTGGTAATTTAGGTCATGAAAATTAATTAACATTTTAGTCAGTCATCCACCAAACATTTACTGGACACTTGCTGTAGGGCAATAAATATTTCTCCACTATGACAGATACTGTTAGTTGCCTCAAAGTATCTATTCTCCCTTCCCTTTTGGTAATAGAATCCTTTAATTTTTGCTTGGTACATTGTTGTTTAGCTAAAAGTCTATATTTCAATCTCCTTTGCATCCAGGTATGGTCGTTTGACTTAGTTCTGGCCAATAAAATCTCAGCAGAGATTTTTGTGGAAATTCTAGGAGTTCTCCTTAAAAGAGCAAACATGTATTGTTCCTTTTATTCCTAATCTTCTTCCTGAGTCTTTGCTGCAGAAGCTCTCCTAGCAATTTTGGGCATTAAGACAAGGGCCATATCCTAAGGATGGCAGAGCTATGCACAGGAAAGAGCCTAATGACCTCAGAGAATCACTGAACTATTAGTGTGAATTGCCTGACTCTAGACTGCATTAACTGAGAGAAGTAAAATTCAATTTTGATTAAGCCATTGTTATTTGAGTTTTTCTATTATATGCATGCAAATTAAATTACAACTAACGTAATTTGAAAAAAATATTTGAATATTGTACCTTGGCTAATCTTTTTTGAGACTATTAACCTGTTTTTTCACTGTGATAGTACTGCATAACATACAGTCCTCCACTTCTCAGGGGCTTAAAATAACAAAGACAGTTCTTGCTTATGAATCTGCATGTTGGCGTCTGGCTTCCCAGGTGGCGCAGTGGTAAAAAATCTGCTTACCAATGCAAGAAATGCAGGTTCGATCCCTGTGCCAGGAAGGTCCTGTGGAGTAGGAAATGGAAACCCACTGCAGTAGTCTTGCCTGGAAAATTCCATGGACAGAGGAGCCTGGTGGGCTACAGTCCTTATGGGTTGTAAAGAGTTGGACATGACTGAGCATGCACACACTCTCTTGCTGGCTGCTATTCATCTGATCTTAGACATGATGATGCTTTTGGCTTGGCTTGATTGGACTCTGCATCCATCTGTGCTCCACATGTTGTCATTATATGGGTTCAGCAGCTGCCTATCAATTTCTAATGATGAAATGCCAAGAGTTCAAGAAGACAAACCAAATTAGACAAACATATTTAAAGTTTAAGCTAATACTAATATTTTATTGGCAAGTCACACGGCCAAGGTCAACATCAATGAGATGGAAAAAATACACTCTCATCCACTCTATTGTGAGGAGTTACAAAGACACCTGATAATGTTATGTGAATGAATAATTTTCTAACAAGGAGAGAGTAAAGAATCTGTTATGGAGAACTTGGAAAAGTTATAGAGATCTTGGAAAGGTTACTTTAACCTCTCTGTGTCTTACTTTTTTTTACTTGTGAAGCCAAAGTATCAGGTTAGATAACTTACACACTTGAGTTTTAAACTTTTGTGACTGTAATTCTAGATCATCTTATTTCCTTCCTGGTTCTCAGGAGACAGAGACATTCCAAAGGATGAAGCTAAAGAAGATTTTTTAAATATAATTTTATGTATTATTTTTGGCTATGCTGGGTCTTCTTTGCAGTGCAAGCTTTCTCTAGTTGTGGAGAGCAGGGGCTACTCTTTAGTTGATGTGCACAGGCTACTCATTGTGGTGGCTTCTCTTTTTGTGGCTCACAGCCTCTGGGACGCACAGGCTTCAGTAGCTGTGGTGTGGGCTCAGTAGTTGCATTCTGCAGGCTCTAGAGCAGAGGGTCAATAGCTGTGGCGTACTGGTTTAGTTGCTCTGTGGTATGTGGGATCTTCCTGAATCAGGGATTGAACCCATTTCTCCTGCAATGGCAGGCAGATTATTTACCACTGAGCCACCAGGGAAGCCCTAAAAATTTGTATGTATTGATTAGGCTTATTGAACTTTAAATAAAGAAGGACAAAGCAGATGTCAGGGGGTATATTAGGGATTTTCCTCTATGAAATATCTTGTTCTCTTCATCTCATCCTACCCTTAAAACAATAAAGAGCACAGTCCATATAAATGTTCAGATTCAGATGGTACAGTTATGTTACCAGAAGGTCATTAACATCATATATGTTGATAACCATATCTGTCCTGAGGATATAGATATGCTAAAAATCATCTAAATTGTAACAGAGGATGAAAATACATAGGGAGGAGTTATTATAACCTTTCTATATCCTCGTTTTTGCTCAGTGCCCAATACAGAAGACTCTTTTCCTTTTTTAAATGACTATTCAAAGAGTGCTTAGTTCAATTAAATCATGACAATAAGCTCTGAAGAATTGATGATGTTATCTGAGCACAGATTAGCCACAAAGTCATTCCCCAATGATTATGAATATTTTTCTATAATATGTAGTATTCTACTTTAACAGAAAGTCTTAACACAAAGGCCACACGCACAGGTCAGTGGACAACCCAAAATTTTAAGCAAATTGTATATGGTGTGCTTGGTGGGGGAAAGGGCCTATAGTTTTCACCAGATTTTGAAATGGGTCTGTGACTCAAGAAAATGAATCCTATTGAGAGGGTAACAGGCAGGAAGGCCAGGGGTCTCCAAATGGAGGAAATAGGCTTCAAGTGTCAGACATTTTTTCAGTTCAGTTCAGTTCAGTCACTCAGTCATGTCTGACTCTCTGCTACCCCATGGACTGCAGCACGCCAGGCCTCCCTGTCCATCGCCAACTCCCGGAGTTTACTCAAACTCATGTCCATTGAGTCAGTGATGCCATCCAGCCATCTCATCTTCCATCGTCCCCTTCTCTTTCTGCCTTCAATCTTTCCCAGCATCAGGGGAAGATTTTCAAATGAGGCAGTTCTTCGCATCAGGTGGCCAAAGTATTGGAGTTTCGGCTTCAACATCAGTCCTTCCAATGAATATTCAGGACTGATTTCCTTTAGGATGGACTGGTTGGATCTCCTTGCAGTCCAAGGGACTCTCAAGAGTCTTCTCCAACACCACAGTTCAAAAGCATCAATTCTTCAGTGCTCAGCTTTCTTAGTAGTCCAACTATCATATCCATACAAGACTACTGGGAAAACCATAGCCTTGACTAGACAGACATTTGTTGGCAAAGTAATGTCTCTGCTTTTTAATATGCTGTCTAGGTTGGTCTTAACTTTTCTTCCAAGGAGTAAGTGTCTTTTAATTTCATGGCTACAGTCACCATCTGCAGTGATTTTGGAGCCCAGAAAAATGAAGTCTGTCCTTGTATCCACTGTTTCCCCATCTATTTGCCATGCAATGATGGGACCAGATGCCATGATCTTAGTTTTCTGAATGTTGAGTTTTAAGCCAATTTTTTCACTCTCCTCTTTCACTTTCATCAAGAGGCTCTTTAGTTCTTCGCTTTCTGTCATTTTTTATCTCTCCCTTAAGAGGTAGGAGGAAACAAACTACAAGTGTCAGATTTTTTTTTTCCTTCTCCATACAAAATTAAAAGCAGGTTTTTCTATGGAAATGTTTTTCTTAAGCTATATTAATGAAACTATTTATTTGCTTGGGAATTTGCCTTTCTTCAAAATGGTTCCACCTAAGACTAACTTGTTTTCTTTTCTCAAACCTTGGGCTGATAGTAGCTCAACAAACCAGTATTCATATCAATTGTTTTATGGCTGGTGGAGGACACACCTCGTACCATCCTATCTCAAAAATGAATGTTGCGGGAGAGGGGCCTGGTGAAACTCTGTCAGCCTTGAGGTGTCTCTCTTATCTGATTAATAGCTTTCTAACAGACACAAAACAGCTTGCTAAAGACTAGCAGGGGACACTCTCGGTCCCCCTTCCGATGTCTATGTCAGAAGCTCTCTCTGTCCTTTTTTATACTTTAATAAAACTCTGCTCTACAAAAGCTCTTGAGTGATCAAGCCTGGTCCCTGGTCCCAAAATTAAATCTTCTTTGGAGATCACGAATCCAACACTGTTGACTGTAAGCTATTACTACTGACTCTAAAACAAGCCATAGACACCCCTGCATTCTCTCCTTTGGGCTTCTTATGACATTAAGGACCATATATGGTTTTAAAACATTAAATTCATTCATTGCTTTTTTTTTTCTTGAGTCTACCATGTTTCAGACGCTGTTTGAAGCACTAAGAATCTGGTGCCTAAATGTTTCCTCTGGGGATAGTAAGCTCTACAACAAAGGGGCTGATTTTCAATAATGTGGGGGAGATGCTGAAAGATGCACATCAGGTTCTTAATTGCACATCAACAGAAAGGAGAAAAGATCATTATAAATGTGCAACAAGTTGAGAGATTCCTGCAGGCAAATATAAAACAAAGCTTTATGGAACATAGTTTGAAAAATCAGTCTCCTTTGGAGCAATGTTATTAATCACTCATGAATTATGGCTACTTACTCAGCCCTAAGTAGCTAGAATGAAGAGACCTAATGTTAATAAATATTGGTATCTTCCTCTCCCTGCCTCCAGAATTTTCCTTATTAGTAGAAATCAATAAGGGAGATAACATCCCCATCTTTCAGATTGGAAAAAAAAAAAAAAAGAGCTGTTGGAAGGCACCAACCAGTTCCTATTTGGGAAATTAAATCTGATACAGATGTAATTCTCTATCTTTCTCTACCTCCTTCATCCTCCACCCCTTTCTACAAAATAAGTCAAAAGCCCTACATGCAGAGTTGCAGAGACTGAGGACAAATAATTTCCTTTATCCTTGGTCGGTGGGTTCCTCAGACAGGCTTGGGGCTCTGGAAAGAGAATATAAACATTTATTTTCTTCTCAAGGCACTCCTGGCTGAGAAACAAAAATCAAACAATTCCTCGGATCTTTGAGGAGAAAAATGCTTATCTATCAGTTGTGTTTTTGGTGATGACTGGTGTCTTAGTCTGTTTGGGCTGTGTAGCAAAATACCACAGCCTGGGTGGCTGATATAAACAACAGACATTTGTTTGTCATAGTTCTGAAGGTGGGGAAGTCCAAGATCAAGGCACAGCAAGTGAGGGTCCTCTTCCTGGTTCATAGCCAGTGCCTTCTCACTGTGTCTTCATGTGGTGGGAGGGGACAGGGAGCTCTCCAGAGTCGTTTTATTAGGACATTAATCCCATTCATGAGGGCTTCACACTCATAACCTAATCACCTCCCAAAGGCCCCACTTCCTGATATCATCATATCAGGCATTAGGTTTTTAACATACGAATTTAGGGGAAACACAAAAATTTGGACCACAGTGAACATAAGCTTTTGGAAGACTACACATCATCTTGAGAACTCTCAAAAAATTAAAGTCCCGAAAAAATGAAGTGGTGAAAATGTTGAAATGAAGAACGACTTCAGCACTATCAGGGGAAAAGCCAACTCAGAAGGCAAATCATTCCCCGTTTCTGAGATAAGGAGCTGATTATAGACAAGGGGCCTTAGGCTTCATGTTAGATTAGACAGTGCAGGTGGTTAGATATGTGGGCAAGATTCCTGACTTCACTGAGGCTAATAGAAGTGTGACAGGGGGCAAAGTTTGGGTGTGTGGACCCTCTGAACCCTCACACTGCTTGTTTGAATCAGACAGCTACTTATTGCAAGTGACAGAAATGTAACTAAAACTGGAGTAATAAAGAGGATGTAAAGGCAAGATACCAGTGAAACTCCCAGAGGCAATACAAGATTGAACCTTTTAGAAAGGCAGGGATTAGACCAGCTCTAGGAATTTCAATAACTAGAATGAAGGACTCAAATGCCATAAAGACTGATTCTCTGCCTCTTGCTGTTTCTGCTATTCACTGTTGCAGACGTGTTTCTTCATATTGTGCCGTATGAAGGGATATGGCTCTGTACTCACATATTTATTACTTACTGCTCCCGTTTTGACAATCTCAGGGAAGGACTCTAACTGGTCTGCTTGAGTCATGAGCCCATGTTTGTCTTCTCCTAAAACACAGGACTGTTTTAGAAGTGGGTCTAAGAAGATTGGTTTTTTCAAAGAACAAATTGGAATAGGCACATATTAATATGTATCTTTCTTTTTTGCTTGTCTTAAAAGGATATACATTTTCCAAAGAAGGTTGATGTATCAGTTAACCATCACTGCAAAACAAATCGCCCCAAAACTCCATGACTTAAAACAACAGTACCTTATTTTTCATGCTTCTGCAGGTAGGCAGAGGGCCAGATGATCTAGGTTCAGCTCAGTTGGGTTAGCTTTAGTCCATATTCACTCATTTTTCTTGGACCAGTGGACTGGTTGTAACCAACGGATGGTCTTCTCATGGACGTGAAAAAGACACAGTAAGCAAACCTAGACACATAATCTCATTGTATGCCTCTATTTGTGTTACACCTGTTAATATCCTTTCAACCAAAAGAAGCCATGTAACTCGGGGATTTCTGACCTTTGAGATCTAATTCCTGATGATCTGAGGTGGAGCTGAAGTAATAGAAATAAAATGCACAATAAATGTGATGTGCTTCAATAATCCTGAAGTCACCCCCTCCCCAACCAGTTCATGGAAAAATTGTCTTCCATGAAACTGGTCCCTGGTGCCAAAAAGGTTGGAGATGCTGATGTAGCTGAACCCACCATCAAGGAGCGGTCAAATATAGTCTGCTTTGAGAAACTGCAAAGACGCGTGGGAGAAGGTATGGACATGGAGTAGGGTAAAGAATTTGGAAGATTTCATGCAATCTACCATGCAGACAATTAACACAACTATTTTCAATTTTCAAGTGATAGGATTCTGGTTAACTATTACTCTGGATCAGCAACCCAGAAAAGGCTCACCTAAATGATTCTGGCTCAAAGTGTCCTTTGCAGTTGCAGTCATATGATGACTAGGGTTGGACAGAGGGAGTGATGAAGCTGACGGCAGCTAGCTGGATATCTTGCCTTCATGGCCTGACCGTGGAGTCTTTCTAAATAAGAGTTAGTTTGGGTTCCTTATAGCATAGTCTCAGGCCTCGTGGACTGCTTACTTTAAACAAAAGACTTGAAGAACAAATATTCTAGCTCATGAAGTTATCATTGAAAGGCAAAGTAACTTCACTTTTGCCACTGTATTCTATTAGTTATAAGTACATCCCAGCCAGTCCATATTCAAAGGAAGGATTGAAATCCTCTATTTCAACTTCACTTCTTGACAGGAGGGTAGCAAGCTATGATACACATTACAATGAATATGTATCCATTGCAGAAGTGGATACACATTCATAGTAAGTGCCAAACCAGAACTACAACACAAGTCCAATTTTCTGCTTCATCATAATGCCTGTGGCAGATGACGTATTCCAAAATATAAAACTCACCAACATCTCTTACCCTACCTGCTCTAGAAGCTTCCTACTTCCCTGTCAAGAAGTGACTTTGAAATAGAGAATTATCCTTCTTTTGAATATGGACCAGCTGTAATGTAATTGTAACTAATAGAATACAATGGCAAAAGTGAAGTTACACTGCCTTCCAAGTCTAACTTCATGAGCTAGAATATTTGCTCTTAACAAACATCAAAGGAGCATTCAACCTAAAGATGGGCACAATATAGGATAAAAATGGTAGAGACCTAGTAGACGCTGAAGGGATCAAGATGAGATGGAAAGAATACACGGAAGAACTGTATAAAAAAAGATCTTAATGAACCGGATTACTACAATGGGGTGGTTAGTCATCTAGAGCCAAACATTCTGGAGTGGGAAGTCAAGTGGACCTTAAGAAGCACTGCTGTTAATAAAGTTAGTGAATGCAATGAAATTCCAGCAGAACTATTCACATCCCTAAAGGATGATACCATCCAGATTTTGCATTCATTATGTCAGCAAATCTGGAAGACCCAGCAGTGGCCACAAAACTGGAAAAGGTCAACCCTCATCCCAATTCCCAAGAAGGGTAGTACCAAAGAATGTGCTAACCATTGGACAACTGCACTCATCTCCCATGCTAGTAAGGTCATGCTTAAAATCTTGCATGTTAGGCTTCAGCATTATGGGAACTAAGAACTTCCAGATGTCCAAGCTGGGTTTAGAAAAGGAAGAGGAAGTGAAGTGATGTGAAAGTCACTCAATCGTGTCCGACTCTTTGCAACCCAGTGGACTATACAGTCCATGGAATTCCCTAGGCCAGAATACTGGGGTTGGTAGCCTTTCCCTTCTCCAGGGGATCTTCCCAACCCAGGGATCGAATGCAGGTCTCCTGCATTGCAGGTGGATTCTTTACCAGCTGAGCCACAAGGGAAGCCCAAAGGAAGAGGAACTAGAGATCAAATTGTCAACATTTGCTGGATTATAGAGAAAGCAAGGGAATTTAAGAAAAGCATCTATCTCTGTTTCATTGACTATGCCAAAGTCTTTGACTGTGTGGATCACGGCAAACTGTGGAAAGCTCTTAGAGAGATGGGAATACCTGACCATCTTACCTGTCTCCTGAGAAATCTGTATGTGGGTCAAGAAGCAACAGTTAGAACCCTGTATGGAACAACTGATTGGTTCAAGATCGAGAACAGAGTACAACAGGGCTGTCTGTTGTCACCATGTTTGTTTAACCTGCAGACTGAGCACATCATGAGAAAGGCTGAGCTGGATGAGTTACAAGCTGGAATCAAGATAGGCAGGAGAAACAACAACCTCAGATATGCGAATACCACCACTCTAATGGCAGAAAGTGAAGAGGAACTAAAGAGCCTCTTGATAAGGGTGAAGGGGGAGAGTGAAAGAGCCAGCTGAAGACTAACTTGGAAAAACTAAGATCATGGCATCCAGCCCCATTACTGCATTGCAAATAGAAGGGGAAAAGGTGGAAGTAGAAACAGATTTCCTCTTCCTGGGCTCCAAAATCACTGCGGATGGTGACTGCAGCCATGAAGTCAGAAGATGATTGCTTCTTGATAGGAAAGCGATGACAAATCTAGACAGAGTGTTGAAAAGCAGAGACATTACTCTGCCGACAAAGGTCTGTGTAGTCAAGGCTATGGTCTTCCCAGTGGTCACATATGGTTGTGAGAGCTGGACCATAAAGAAGGCAGAACACCAAAGAATTGATGCCTTCAAGCTGTGGTGCTGGAGAAGACTCCTGAAAGTCCCTTGGACAGAAAGGAGATCAAACCAGTCAATCTTAAAGGAGATCAACCCTGCATATTCACTGGAAGGACTGATGCTGAAGCTGAAGCTCCAGTATTTTGACTCATTGGAAAAGTCCCTGATGCTGGGAAAGATTGAGGGCAGAAGGAGAAGAGGGCATCAGAGGAGATGGCTGGAGGGCATCACTGATGCAATGGACATGAACTTGGGAAAACTCCGGGAGACGGTGAGGGACAGGGAAGCCTGGCATGTTGCAGTCCATGGGGTCACAAAGAGTTGGACACGACTGGGTAACTGAACAACAACAACAACAACGAATGTGTAACTTTAGACATATTCTCTCATCTACCAGTGTTGGTCAGTAATAGATATCATGTAATATTTACCAAATGAGTGACTGAATGGCTTCTTCAGAATTCAGTTTCTTCCTCTACATGGAATTAATAATACCTAAAGAAAGTCATAAAGAATAAATGAGGTGAAAGACTTGAAGATGTTTTGAAAATTTGAAAGGACAATTATCTATGTGTATGCTTGTCCTTTTTATTCAGTGCCTAAAACATTCTCTTTGGAATATTCTCAATAAAGACAATTATTTTGTCCTAAGTAATTTGGCTTTTGTAAGAGCTGAGAGTTATTTGAAGCAGGGAAAGGACTTATGATTTCACTGAGTAATAACATTTTGGGGTCTAAAATGAGATATCATTATGATATGATGAGACTAATATTTTTAAATTGACTGGTAACCTGGTCTAAATGACATTTCTAAGAAAACATTACAGAGAATATTTCAAGCAAAGGCAGGGAAATTGAAATAACTGTATGATGGCTGCAAATAAGGGAAAATGTTCATTTGAATATTTGCTTAAAAATAGGATTAATGCTTCCTCATCATCTCTCTAGTCTAGTATCTGGAGAAAGACTCAAGCATCATTTTTAAGATGGAGAAATTTGTCTTTTATTGATGATGAGTTGAAAATGAAAGCCAATAGGAATTAAGTAAAATAACTGAATTTACAGGTAAGAATCAGCTGTAGATTTCCAAAAGTTATTCAAAAGGCATCTTAGTTTAGTCACCTCCATATTCATCATTTTAAGGTTAAATTACTTTGTCACTTTTTATTTATATGTGTTCTTTCCTTTTTGCAGTCTTAAAGATGGTGAATGGGAATTTATTTTTAAGTACTACTTATGTGGGTTAAAATAGTTTAAATGAAAATAGTTAAATGAAAGAAGGGATGAAGAAAGGAGGGAGGGAAAGAATGAGTTCTCTTTCTAAAAACTTTCTCAAATATGGAAAACTTTCCAGGTACTGAGTTTCTAATGTAAGTGTCACCAGCTGAAATTGTGAAACCATTCTGCATTCTTTTATTGGACCCTGAGATTCTTTTGTGGTATGAGCATTAGTTTTGATATAAACTAATCCTGTTCATATTTTTTTTGCAATGGGTTACTTTAAACTTATTCCAAAGAATTGCCTTTGGAACCCAGGGTTCTTCTGAATCCAATTGGAAGATCTTTATTCCACATAATTAGAACAGTATAAAAGAGGGAAAAAAGGAAGTTCTATGGTTAAGCCATTTAAAAACAGAATTAATTCCCCCAGCTCAAGGCCTAAAGGGAAAATCTAGAAAAGGGACAGAGAAAATGGGTTGTCTCATTAGATTTTGTTCAGGACCTATTATTACCAATTTAGCAGCTCACCCCTGAATTGGATTAGAGTATTACTATGATTACTAGATTTATAATATTATGAGAGATTTATAATGTGTCATTTGAGGCTGAAATTTCTCTTGATTATTTTAGCCTAGAAGCAGTAACAATACTTAATCAAGCAAAACTTTCTATTTTTTTCATGGCATTTAACAATGTGTAGTTAAATCACATATGATTCTTGTATGATGCATAAATTTTATTACATCCAATTTAGTAGATAGCCAGAAAGACCAAAAGCTTAATATCAAGTATATTCTGTGTATCACTGGGACTTGGTTAAAAACCACTTGATTATCTTCTATTTTTAAGAGGTATATGGGCCTCAGGACACAGACTTATTTTCACATATATACAATCACTCAGAAAAGGATTTCCACATGCTAACAACATCTTTTTTTTTTCTTTTTTCAGACAAAGGGGAATAAAACTAATTTCTCATCTTTCAACCAACTACCTCTCTACTTGCTGAGTGAGTTTGCTTCTTGGGCCATTTGTTTCATCAAATCTTGGATCAATATCTTTTATAAAATAGGATAGAAAAAAATAGAGGACACACAGATGTCTTATCTGCTCTTAGGTATAGTGATCTTAAAGAGGAATCCAATTCACCAACATACTTTTTTCCTTTGTCCTCTATTCTTCTATTCAGCTCTTCTTCAAAACTTCTACCAAATTACTCCTAAGAGCAAAGGGGAAATAACAGATGCCCCTTCCCTTAACTGCCACTGGAGATTCTGAGGTAGAATTTTGGGGGTCAGTGAGCTTGGATTAAAAATAAGGATTACGCCTTCATTTTCACTTGCTTTGATTAAAATTTAGCTTTTATGAATGTAGGCAACAAGCCCTATAGTAGTGTTAATACTATCTATGATTTTTTTTCCAACAGAAATGGTACATAATTGTTAAATTATTTTCCTGATATTGCAGATGTCTCTGAAAATCATTTATACCCATCATTACTTCAAAATTATGGTAGTTATTAGTTCCATTTCACTTAATGCTTCAGTGAAGAAGCATGTCTATTTTTAGTTCACAATGTTTTTTCTAAAGTATTTTTGTAAATATATTTCAATGTAACTGGTCCACTTTTTAGCTATGTGTTTTATTTTATACATTTACAAACACTGTTTTGAGGAGTTTTATAGGCCTTACAGTCAGCTAATGGGGTATATAGAACAATAATGATCAGGCATCTATAAAACATTTATTTTCAAACTTCCAAGACCTAACATTTTCTCTTTTTAAAAATTTAGGTGAAATTCACATAATATATAGTGAACCTTTTTAAAGCATAAAATTCAGTGGCATCTCCTGCACTCAAAATATTGTGTAACCAGCCACCTCTCTAGTTTCAAATGTTTTTAATACCTCAGAAGAATACCACTCACCTTTTAAGTATTCACTCCCTGTTCTTCCCTCTCCCCATCTCCTGAAAACTACTAATCTTTTTTCAAAATATCTCTAAGGATCTGCCTATTCGGATATATCATATGGAAGGAATCATACAACACATGACCTTTTGTATCTGATGTCTTTCACTTAACCTTGATGATTTTGATGCCTATCCAAGTTGTAGAATGTTTCAGAACTTCATCCCTTTTCATGGCTGAATAATATCCATTGTGTGTGTATACCTCAACTTGTTTATCCAACTCAACAACAAAAAGACAAATGATCTAATTAAACAATGGATAATGAACTTGAACAGACATTTTTCCAAAGAAGATATATAAATAGCCCAAAAAAGAACCACACAGTAAAAGATGTTCATTGGTCATTAAAGAAATACAAATAAAAACCATAATGAGATATCACTACACACCCAATAGGATGACTATAATAATTTTTAAAAAAGGAAATAATTATGACAAGGATGTAGAAAAATTGTATATTGCTGTGGGAATGTAAAATGGTATAAGCACACAAGCTGGAATCAAGATTGCCGGGAGAAATATCAATAACCTCAGATATGCAGATGACACCACCCTTATGGCACAAAGTGAAGAAGAACTAAAGAGCCTCTTGATGAAAGTGAAAGAGGATAGTGAAAAAGTTGGCTTAAAGCTCAACGTTCAGAAAACTAAGATCATGGCATCTGGTCCCATCACTTCATGGCAAATAGATGGGGAAACAGTGGAAACAGTGTTGGACTTTATTTTGGGGGGCTCCAAAATGACTGCTGATGGTGATTGCAGCCATGAAATTAAAAGACGCTTACTCCTTGGAAGGAAGGTTATGGCCAACCTTGATAGCATATTTAAAAGCAGAGACATTACTTTGTCAACAAAGGTCCGTCTAGTCAAGGCTATGGTTTTTCCAGTGGTCATGTATGGATGTGAGAGTTGGACGATGAAGGAAGCTGAGCGCCGAAGAATTGATGCTTTTGAACTGTGGTGTTGGAGAAGACTCTTGAGAGTCGCTTGGACTGCAAGGAGATCCAATCACTCCATCCTAAAGGAGATCAGTCCTGGGTGTTCATTGGAAGGACTGATGTTGAAGCTGAAACTCCAATACTTTGGCCACCTCATGCGAAGAGTTGACTCACTGGAAAAGACCCTAATGCTGGGAAGGATTGGGGGCAGGAGGAGAAGGGGACGACAGAGGATGAGATGGTTGGATGGCATCACTGACTCAATGGACATGGGTTTGGGTAAACTCTGGGAGTTGGTGATGGACAGAGAGGCCTGGCGTGCTGCGATTCATGGGGTCGCAAAGAGTCGGACACGACTGAGCGACTGAACTGAACTGAACTGATAGTTGCTTTGGAAAACAGTTTGGTGGTTTCTCAAAGTTAAACATAGAATTGCCTTGTGACCCAGGAGAAATCAAAACATGTCTACACAGAAACTTACATATGAATATTTATAGCAGTATTATAACAGCCAAAAGATGGAAATAATCCAAATGACTATTAATGGGTGAATGGATAAACTTCCTTTTTAATAAGAAAGCTTTTGTAGCAACATCTTTACTTTCTTGAAATGGAATTGACAGATAATAAAACCTACTACACTGATAATTTAAAAAAAAGTCAATGTAATGCCTAACTTTCATATAAAACATATGTAAAAGGAAAATAGTTTGTGATAAAATCATACATATTTCAATATTCAAATACTCAGGCACCAGCCCTTGTGATCTATGAAAAAGTTGTATGTCTGCACTCATGCAGAGAATCACCATGAATTGAGTTGTAGGTACAGACTGATACAGTATTAGAGACTCAAATATCATGAGCATATTAAACATGCAAAAATGCTTTGTGTCATATACAAAATGACATTAGTTTTTAAACTGAGATAATTTGGGGGGAAAACAGATTTTGTATCTAAATGAAGGTCTGAAGGGAAATTTGAGAGCAATGAAGGATATAGGATAATACTTTCTGGGGTAGGGCTTCTAGGAGACTTTTTGGTGTTTTTGCTATTAGGAAACTTTATGGTGTTAATTTAAGGAAGAATTCTCTGGGGAAAATTCTTTTCGCCATTTTCAGAAGAAAGCCATTGTTTAATTCTATTCAGTCATAAAAAAAGAATGAAATTTTGTCATTTGTAACATCATGAGTGGACTTGAGGGCATTATGCTAAGTGAAATGAATCAGACAAAGACAAATACTATATGATAGCACTTATATTTAGAACCTAAAAGAATACAACAAACCAGTGAATGTAGAATAAAAGAAACAGATCCACAGATACAGAGAACAAATATGTGGTTACCAATGGGGAGGGGGAAGGAAGGAATGGCAGGAAAGGGGTAGGGGATTTAGAGGTACAAACTACTATGTGTAAAATAAGTAAGTGCAAGGATATATTGTGCAATACAGTGTATATAGCCAATAATTTATAATGACTACAAATGGAATATAACCTTTAAAACTTGTGAATCAGTATGTTATACCTGAAAGTTATATAACATTGTACGTCAACTATACCTCAATTTAAAAAGAGGCCATCATTTTGAATGCCACAGAACAATAATGTCTAAGAATCACACACCTGGAATGTTTGATCTTATTCTAAGAGTATCTAGATCATTAGAAAATAGCCCACAACTTTATCTCAATAGGATTTTGTCTCATTGAAACACCTGAACTTCAAAGGTTGATGGAATAATTACACTGTTTTCCTATATAAGGAAACAATGAAATTATACTGCCACTGTGATATAAAAGAAATTTCCCTCTTTTTTAATGGGAGAGTCCACCATATAGTTTTTCACCTAATCAAGATGACACATTACAAAGCAACTACCGTTGACAGAAACATTTTAGGATCTACGGCCTAAGTAGGGAGTTTGTCTATTGACAGTATCTCCTAGAGATCTTTCTGGGAACTTGGGTAGATCAGTCTCCTAATTTCAGCTGTCATGAAATATGCTGAAAGAACTCAGGTACCCAAGAATGTGAACCTTGTTCACAGCTGGAGTAGAAATATGTAAAACTTCTTATAGACCTAAGGAAAATTGAAATATAGGAAAAGAAAATGACATTTGTGGCAGACTGCTGGTTGTTCTCCAATTTCCTTTTTCCCATAGTAGTATGGTTCCTAGTTTTTATCTGGGCTTTTGATCATCCAGAAAAAGGACTGCTAGTTTATAGTCAGTTATGGGCAGTCAACTAGGTGCTGCTCAGTGGGATGCAAATACATGTGGTATGTATATGCAATATCTGGGATGTGTTGTTAAGGAAAGAGCACATCCTACTTTTTTTTTTCTTCTTGCTAGGTAGAATGAAGATGTGATGCTTGGAGCTGTGGCAGTCATTTTGAACTACAAGGGTTACCTTAGGACTGGAGATGGAACACATCAGTGTAACAGGATAGGAATAATGTGGCTCCCTCATATAGGAGAGCCCTGTATCACTTACCTCCCGATATCGATGTTGATCAAAATCCTGATTACAGCCTAGACAGACGTAAGTACTATCTTCTTTATTTAAGCTACATGATGACTATCGAGTCACCTTGGTCGGATTTATGAGTTCAGATTTTTGTGAGTAAAAGCTTGTTTGCACCAGTTTTTAAACGTCTTATTTTATCTTGTTAACATTAAGAGCCAGAAGATGTAGTTTGTAGCCATGGAACAGAGAGTGGTTAACTAGTTTGAATTGAATCAGATCTGTACTTGTGAGTTAATTACTAGAAATTAATTAACAATCTACATAAAAATGTTTGTCTTATCTTGCAAGAGCCAGGATTTTAAGTTAGAATTATACTTTTCATGAATTTATGTATTCATTGTACTTAACATTTCATTTATTAGCTAATTTTTATTATAGTAGTTTAAGAGGTTATTATTTTAAAAATGGCTTCTCTTTTAATTAAAACTATTTCACTTAGTTTTTGCAAAGATTGTAAGTGAACTTTTTTGCCTCTTGTAGAATTGTTACTCTTCTCTCTTTTTATTTTTAACTAAAAATGTATTGAGGTATAGCTGATGTACAATATTACTTCAATATCTCTTCTTTTCACTTTTATAGACTAAATAACTGAAGTATTTAATTTTCTTTAAAAGTTTTAATTTCTAATGGAAAAGTATCTTATTTAATGTTCTCTTCTGGATTCTCTCATTCTGATTTATTATGGGAATTGACCTTTATATTGGACAAGTCACTAATAACGTGGTGAAGGTGGAGGAAGGAACCCATTTGGACTGAGATGAGGGAAGAATATGAAAGAGAAGAGATGGTACCTGTAGATGATATTTCCATAAATTTTTCTGAAAAGCAGATAATTTCATATGCTCTTAAGCTTAGAATTTCATATGCTCATGACAGAGGTTTGGTAGAGGAGTTCCAGGAACAATTTAACTCAACAATAAATGAGCCATCATTTATGTAAGGCACGATGGATGCTCCATTGTTCAAAAGTACTAAATCTCAAATCTTCAGTGCTTGGCATGTAGACAATCCAGTGGGCAGATCAGGATGAAATGGGGAAGATGGTAAGTTTACAAACATAGAGAGGCACAGTACCAGGTGCCACTGTAGGAAAGAAAATGTAAGAAAAAGGAATGATTAGTCACCTCTACTTAGGTTAAGTAGGAAGGGCTTCATGGAGAAGGCATTTGAGGAAGTTACCGTTTGGGGCTCTGTAAGTCATGTCAAGTCTTCACAAGGAGGCCTGATTATGTCACAGTGATGTTTTCATGTGTGTGCATGCTTGTCTCCTACACTGGACAGGATACAGAGGGTGCTTGGGACAGAGCAATTAGTCAATATTAAGTCACTATGGCTGGGTGGCCACTAGTGGTAAAGAACCTGCCTGCCAATGTAGGAGGCATAAGAGACACGGGTTCGATCCCTGTCGGGAAGATCCCCCAGAGAAGGAAACGGGAACCCACTCCAATATTCTTGCCTGGAAAATCCCATGGACAGAGAAGCCTGGCGGGCTACAGTCCATGGGGTCGCAGAGCTGGACACGACTGAAGTGATTTAGCACACAGGCATGATAAGTATGATAGTAAATACTGTCTGGATGAGTGAGTAAAGGAGTGAATGCATGTATATATTAACAAGTGGCAGTGAGCTTCTCAAGGGTGGTGGGCCTTGAACCTCGGGCTCGCTGCGGGGTACCCTTGTGCAATCCTGCCAATTTGCCAGGCGCTCTAATTTCTGGGAGCAGTCTCCACCGCCAGCGTGGGCGGGGGCGGGGTTCCAAACCTCCGCCTGGGAGTGCCCACTCCGGGCGGTAGGGGGCGCCGGCGCGCGGCCGGGCGGGTCCCCCGGCACCACCCGCGCGAAGCCGGACCAGTGTCTACGCCATGCGCGCGCTGCTGCCGCTGCTGCGCACCGGCTGGGCCTGGCCCGTGGGCGCCGCCGCCGCCGCCGCCCGCCTGCCGCGGGGAGCGAGCGCAGGGCCCGGGCCGCGTCGGACCATGGCCCTGTACCGCACGGAGGAGCGCGGCCAGCCCCACTCTCCCGATTACCGCCTCTTTTTCAGTAAGTACCTCGCGGGAGGCCCGCCGCGCGTCGCACCGGAGGTTCGGGATGGGAGCGTGGCCTCCATCCCTCCGTCCGGCGGGCGCACCGCGGTAGCCGCGCGGTCCAGGCCGCGTTCCCGCACGCGGGGGCCCGCGCCGAGCCGCGGGAGCTGCCAGCGAAGGGAGCCGCAAAGTCCCCAGTCACGGAGCGCAGAGACGCAGGCGGGGCGGCAGGCGGGGCCGCGCCGGGTCACCCTGAGCGGTGGCCGCCGTCACCTGCCCTGGCCGGCAGCCGTTAGCCCGGCCCCCGCCGGCGTTCTGGATTCAACTGTGGTGAAAGGAGTTCCCGAGTCAGCCCGCCCTCCGGGTGGGCGTAACAAAGCTTCTCTCGCTAGGGCCGCTGGCGATTGGAGACGCAGGCGGGACTTCGGAGATGCTTGCTCCTGCTGTTCTTCTTTTATGGGGCGGGTCTCTGATGAAGGCTGTCTCAGCAGCATGAATTTATACTCGCGAGTTTGCACCTTGAATGTGATCCACGATCAAGGACCTCGTTGGTTCCAAAGTAACCCCTTCTCCTCCCCCAATTGAGCAAATCCAGAGGGCGAAGCGACTTAGGACCTTCACCTGGCAAGCTAAAATGGGAAAGACTCAGGTCTCCCTTAGTCTCTCTCTCTCTTTTTTTTTTTTTTTTTTGCGCCTGTATGTTTCACTGTGCAGGTTAGCTATGATGTGAAGTAGCGAGGTTGGTTGAGTTGCTGTCATCCCTCACTGATCTGAGAGCCCCAAGGGGAGTAGTACCTTTTTTTTTTTTTTGTAAAGTCGGCCTTGCCTTACTTCCCACTAGTTAGGAATGCCAGCTCTAGAGTCTTTGGGTCTCAGCTCGAATCTGGATTCTTTAGCTCTTAACTCGGTGATCCTGGACGTTTCCAAACTTGCTGAGGCTTGGTTTTTCTCATATGTAAAATAGGGCTGTAAGAATTACATAGCATAGTGTATGCAAAGAGATTAGTCATAGGGTCTAGAATATAAATTCTGTTAATACTTGTGATCATTTTTGATACCTGTAATTTACAAAATGTTTACACGTTTCCTACTTGAGCCTAGGGTGCAGGCGTATTTTATAGGAGAGAAGACTCAATTTGCATAGTTTTGTAGTTACTATCTTTGGGTTGGAAGATGCCCTGGAGCAGGAAATGGCAACCCACTCCAGTGTTTTTATCTGGAGAATCCCGTGGACAGCGGAGCCTGGTGAGCTATAGTCTATGGAATCGCAAGGAGTCAGACACGACTGATCAGCTGAGCCCACAGGCATGTGGTTATAATGCAGCTGATACTAAAATTCCCGTTTTCTTTAAAATTTTCTCCATATTCTTTTCCATCCTTATTTGGTCAAGGCTAATGAAGTAGAGAGGAACCATTAACAGGAAGACCCAAATTTCTGATGGATTGTTGCAAAATGATGATTTGAGGAGTAGCTTTCCATAGTAACAGTGTTATAGATTGGCAGATTTCAAAGTAGATAGAAGCTGTCTAATTCCTAAAATGGGGAAAGTATTTTAGATTTGTTATAAATACAGTAATAAATTATAGGCCAAAAAGTCAATGAATATTTATGAAGTGTGTGCTGGACCTGTTAGATGTGGCACTGAGAAAATTTTAGTTATGGGCCCAAGAGGTTCATAATATCAATATAATTAGTTAAGGAAAATATAAAAACACTAAAAAATATTTTATTTGAATGTTGGCTGAGAAAAAAACAGCCCTGAGGATCCTGGAGCATGTGGTGTAGCCTGCTGAACACTGACTTTGGAATGGAGAGTCCTAGGCCTTGATTCTGGCTCTATAATAACTCTCTATGTGATGTTGGCCATGTCATCTCTTACATGGCCAGTGTCTGTAGCTGTGAAAGAAAGCAGTCGACTTACCAGTGATCTTCAAAGGCCCTCCTTAGTGCCGGTATTCCCTGGAGGCATCGGATGACTAAGAGATACTCATAACATTATCTGTTAGGCATTTCTGAGGCTCTCTTGACCCCTTGCTGTGGTGTGGTTTTTTTTTAGCTGCAGTGTGTTTCAGACTCGTGACTTTTCTATAACAGGAATGCCACAAATAAAACATTTTATATAAATATAAAATATTATATTTATATCTCACTTAGTTGAAATAATTGACAGAAAAGAAGAAAAAAGATTTTACTGAGGTTGATGGGCAAAAATTGGAAGGAAGTAAAGTAGTTCGGAGGAGAGGCGAGGTGGTGAGATAGTCATCGAGATTGTTGGGTTGAACAATTCCTCAATTAAACGCCAGATGGCGTCCTTGATGCAGGACAGTTTACGGTTTGCTGGAAGGGGTAGGACAAAGTGAAAGGAAGCCCCTTCAGTGTTAGGGGGTATGCGTGAAACAGTGAGCAATATACTCTTTATAAAGATAAATAAATTGGATATTTGCACTCTGGCAGTATCTATGAGCAGTAGTATGGTGCAGTTCTCTCCCTTCAAAGAAGAGCATGAGTATACCACTTTTTTTTGAAAAGTGTTGTTTAGTATTGTTTAGCAGTGAAATCATTTCCCACATTTCCAAATATTTCCCAAGCCTCTGTAATACTAGTGAAATTGGGAGGTAGGCTTTTTTGAATTTCATTTCTGTAAATGGTTCTCTTTACCACCATTCAGAAGAATTAGAATAAATGATAGATGCAGTGCTTGATTTTTCTCTTTTAATTGGTGTTAAACCTTGTGGGAATAGTACTGAAGTGAGACAAGGTGATGGGGAAGAGCATCCTGGTGGTAATGAGGCCTCTTGGCCCTGTAATTAACTTTTTGTGGGGACTTGTGTGAGTAATTGAATCTCTCACTACCTCATTTTATGGAACCATAGAAAGAGATCGGAATCAGTCATTTTCCAAACTGCTTAGTTGAGCACAAGCATCCCATGGTGTGTTACTAGATTTTCTTTAAAGGAAGAGCTTCATGGTTTATTAAATTAGCAAACTGCTTCCCATTTTATTACCTTGGAGAGTCACAGTGTGCATATTAAAGTTCTTGGAAATTTTTATGTAACATAACTTGTCCCAAACTTTTGAATCCCAAAGCCCCTGTTTCTCAGGACATTTGTTGACATTTTAGTAACTCTAGAGTTTCATAGAATTATATTTGGGAAGCACTGAGTTCTAGATTAACAGTCAAAACACTTGGGTTGTAGAGGGGTGGGATGGGGAGGGAGGCGGGAGGGAGGTTCAAGAGGGAGGGGACATATGTATACCTATGGCCAATTCATGTTGATTTATGGCAGAAACCATCACAATATTGTAAAGTAATTATCCTCTAATCAAAAATTTTAAAAAATGGAAAAAAGTTAGGTTGTAGGCTTGGCTTGACTACCTTGGGCATCACTTGATTTCCTTTAGCTCAATTTCCCCATCTGTAAAATGGGAATAGCACTGATGATTTTATAGAATTGCTGTGGCAGCTAAATATATACGTAAAGATTATCAGTGTCTCACGTGTGGCACATGGTTAATGTTTAATATGTATCATTTCTTTTTCCCTTTTGACTTTAAGACACTAGACCAAAATTCTTGTTATATTTTATGAAGGATGAGAACAGTGGGATATGGATAGAATTGGATACTTTGACTATGTCCCAATTTATTAATTCCAAGTCTCAGGAGTTTTAATGGGTACTGATGACCTGCAATCTTTTGAATTAGTTGTGAAATCATAATGAAGTGAGACTTGTTCATATCGGACTAGAGACATAACATTGTATGCCAGTATTCATTTGGTAGTCTGCATGTGTTTGTTTTGTTCATACCTTATAATTCATTATGTTAAATTTTTTAAGTTTTCTGAAAGGATGAGGAGAAACTACACTTTTCATAATTTGGAGTTTTGTTACTGTGGGGTAGGTGACTGGTTCACTTAGAGAAATAACGCTATAGATAATTCCAGTTGCTTTTATTTAGCATGAGAATGAATCATGCAGTTTTTTAAACAATGAATTTATTTTATCATTTACAGTAAGCATATGTTTATGTTGAAATTATTATATGTTTTCTTTTTTAAGTACATCATTTGAACAGTAGGAGCAATCTGCCATTGAATGTACCACACATCTGGACTTAATAAAATTTACGAGTATTGCACAAAAGGTGTGTTTTGAGCCTTAAATATATGAGTTCTTATAACTTTTTTTTTTTAATTTTGCCTGTATCATAGAACTTGAATTAACATAATAGAACCTAGTGGTTGTTGTGTGGATATAGAAACAGTAGTTATATTTATTTGTTTTTTGTCATTGCTACAGCTTCCAGTAAGAATCTCTGTAAACGGTTTTAGTAATCGTATGTGATAGTATGTTGGTACTTGGCCTACATGTAGCTATTTGATGTATATAATACATATAATCAGATACAGGTTTTATAGTCCATTTGATTTTCTCACTTGCTGATATAAGTGAACTTTCATTCTGAAACAACTTGCTCTTCTAAGAGAAAAACATGTAGATAACTTACAAAGTGATAGAATGAAATCTCATTTCAGTCCAGTTGAAGGTAAAATTTTGACATTGTTTAGCAATATCTAATATATGTTGATGGGCCTGATAGAATTTGTTAGCTTATGTCTAGTAGGTATGTAGTCTGATTTTTGACAAAGTGAAATAATACCACAATAAGGTGGTGGGGTGACTACCATTGATTTTTTTCTCTCCTCATAAATACCCAGAAGTGATAGTAGGTGGATTAAAAAAAGATAACCCTGATACAGCAAATAAGAAGGAGCCATTAGAGCTGGTGATTTCAGGATATTTATAAAGGAAGAGAAGCAGATGGAGGTGTGGTTATTGGTGAAGAGGCACAGAGGAAGTTCCAGCTTAAGTCTGTGTGCTGAGGGTCTGTAGTTTCAGAGGAAGCTGAGCTGCTTTGCAGAACCTTGGGGTCTGAGGACACATTGAGGACATGTTGATGTCATATGGGAGAGAGGGTGAGAGAGATGTGGAGCTTGACACAGGAGGAGCCCTTTAAGTTGTATTATGGAATGGCAGGCATATGGATGTTTACTATGCAGGCCTGGGGCTTAGGCCATGGACTGATTCCTTCCACACCAGTTGAAGGATGTGTTTGGAGATCAGTAGGACAGCCTGATGGTGTTGCTGTCCCTCTGACTCGGGGATGTGCCAGTGTCACAGCGGTTTTGTAACCACACATCTTGGCAGGAAGCTGGCCCTTCACCAAGCCCCTCCCACACACATCAGCCTTTCCTGGTCTTTTATTCTTAACTACAGACCACCTTGTCAGCGGTCACCTTCAGACAGGTTTTCCTCACTGCTACTCTTATCTACCAAACTGCTTTGTCAAAAGGTGACCTTCATGTGGCAAATTCAATAATCAACTGAAAATTCTCCTCTCAGGTGAATTCTCAACAGTATTTTCGCAGTCTAACTCTTGCCGCCTTGAAATTTTTTTTTTCCCCCTCCTGGGACAACGCTTTCTTTTATCTTCTTTTGATGGCTTCTCCATCAGCAGTTTCCTTTGCTGGATTCTCTGATATGAACTCTAACCTTTGAAATGGCCCAGGACTCAGTACTTTGCACATATCTTTTCTCTCTCTAGGGCAGGGGTTGGCAAGCCCTTTCTGAAAATGGCCAAAGAGTAAATAGTTTAGGTTTTGCAAGACCTGTGGTCTCTCACAAACTACTTAACTCTGTTGTAGGGCAAAGGCAACCAGCGAGTAAAGGTATGGGAATGGCTATGTTCCAGCAAAAGGCTGTTGATAAAAGTAAGGACAGCCCTTGTGCTGGGTTTGGCCTATAGGCCAGAGTTTCTGTTGTTGCTTTTGCTGTAGATGATCCCATCCATCGAGATATCTCTGCATCCCAGATTTGTAATGTCAGCCCTAGTCTCTTCTTGAGCTCAAGATTTACACATGTGGTAAATGTACTCTGTATTTCCACTGAAATGTCCCAGAAGTTAACCTAAAGTTAATGTGTAGAAAACAGAACTCCCCATCCCCCACCCCTACCCAACTATTTCTGCCTTCACACCAATGACCACTAACTTAGGAACCATTGTTGTGGCCACTCTTACCCCATATCTAGTTACTAGTCTCTCCTTTCAGTCCAGCTTTTGAAATGTATCCAGAAGACAGTTACTCATCTCCACTCCCACCCGTGCTCCTGTATCCATGTCACCAACATCTTTCACTTGACCAATTGCAGGGGCCTCCTGATTCTTCACCCTGCTCTACCACTGTCCCCTGAAGTCTGCTTTCCACCGGAAGTCATGAGATGTAAGTGTGATCATGCCAGGTTCTGCTGTTACTATTACAAGGTCCTGTGTGACCTGATCCTGGGCTTCGCTCTCCCTTTGATCATCGTGCCCCAGCCGTCCTGGCCTTCTGGGTTTCTGCAGCATGCCCTGCATTTTCTTGCCTCAGCACCTCTGTGCTTGCTGCCTGTGCAGTGTGCCTCCCTAGATGTCTGCTTGACCCTCTTCCTCACTTCATTCAGCTTCCCTGGCATTTCCATATAAAATATTATCTCCTCCCACTATTCTTTTCTTGCCCTATACCTCATCAAGTTAAAAATATATTCATTGCTGCTATGCACCAACCCCCAACCAGAATATAAATTCCACAAAAGCAAGGAATTTGTATATCTAGTACCTAAAACAGTGCTTAGTATACTGTATGTGTTCAGTAAGTATTTACTGAATGAATGATTTTAAGAAAACCTTATAAACTAAATGGGAAAAAAAAAAAGAGCACCAGAATTTTTCAGAGTCACACAGGTATCCACTGAGATTTCAGAAGTGATTGCACCCATTAAGAAGGAAGAGGAGGCTATGAAGAAAAGGCAGTCAAAGAACGAGAGCTTTTGGAGATTAAAATCTGATTAAGACACAAAAGTCGATAGAAGGGGTAGTGGGTCAGTTGGTGTTCTGTTATTTTAAGCCACCAAGTGTGTGATAATTTGTTACTGCAGTCCTAGAGAGCTGATACAGAGAAGTTAGAACATATAAGGTAAAGAAATCTACCAGAAAGTAGAATAAAATGTCAAAGAGACAGCAGGAAAAAAAAAAGGTGGCAGAGACATAGAGATTTACTCTAGGAAGCCTTAACATTTAGATACTCTGAGTTCCAGAAGGAAACAACAGACAAAATGAAGAATTTTCAAAGGAATAGTGAAAGAGATCTAAGAATTTAAGTACCCAAGTGTTCTGAGTCCCTGACTGTTTACTGTGAAAACTCAGAAAACAGGCTTTTATAAAGAAGACCCTAAAAGTCCCTGGGGTTGGGAGTAGGGGAAGGAGGGCGAACATGTCACCTGCAGAGGACCGAGAACAAACTGGTATCTGACTTACTAGCAGCCCTGAAAGCTCAGAGACTTAGGTAACACTTTCAAAATTCTGAGATCATTTTCCTTCTAGGATTTACCCTGGCAACCATTAATCCAGGGTGTAGGCTGAATCAAGACATTTCAGGCATTTAAGGACTTTGGAGACTTACCTCCCGTGCCTCTTTTCGTACACTACACAAGTTAGGAATGTGCTCTTGCAAAACAGGTAAAACAAAAAAAGCTGAAGGCATAAGAATCCAGAAAACAGATCTAAGCCAGAAACCAACAAAGCAGAGTCTCAAGGTGCCAAGAAAGCATCCAATCCAGATTGCAACAGAAAGTATGAGATTTCCAAACGGAGCTATTTGGCTAGAGAATTCCATAGTTTCTGTGGAACCTGTGAGACATTTGAATAATTGATAGATATGATTATGACTGACTAAGGAAGGAAGAAAATTAGAAACACAACTCAAAATAGAAGTTGAACAGAAAAGGAAATTATCTGTAAGATTCTACTTGGCCAAAAATCAACATATAGACAATGCTTCTTAAACTTGCCTGACTCTAAGAATAATTTGGGTATGCCTGCTAATAGTATAGATACCCAGATTTCTCTCCTTATGATTCTGATTAACTAGATATGAGATCTTGGAGAAGGCAGTGGCACCCCACTCCAGTACTCTTGCCTGGAAAATCCCATGGATGGAGGAGCCTGGTAGGCTACAGTCCATGGGGTCGCTAAGAGTCAGACACGACTGAGCAACTTCACTTTCACTTTTCGCTTTCATGCATTGGAGAAGGACATGGCAACCCACTCCAGTGTTCTTGCCTGGAGAATCCCAGGGACAGGGGAGCCTGGTGGGTTGCCGTGTATGGGGTCGCACAGAGTCGGACACGACTGAAGTTAGTTAGCAGCAGCAGCAGCAGATATGAGATATGCTTAACAAGCAGTCCAGGTTTTTCTAATCTTTAGGAAATACACTAACAGGAAAAGCATGGAAAAAATAGGATTATAGAACATTTTATCAGCTTTGAAGTGAAAAAATGTAAGTGCAGAATATAAAAAATTAGGAAAAAGAATGGAGAGAGAAAAAGCCTGTTAGTTGAGTCAAGAAATGCTGTATATGTTTTGATGAAGCAAGGAGTAAAGCTGTAAAGTGTTGGCCAATAGAGAATTCAAAGGGATTAGGTTGCAGTCAGATGAACTAAACTTACCTTTCAGAGCTGAAATCAGTAGATAATATTCTAATATTGTAAATTAAAAACTATATGAATGTATTACAGTATTTGAAAAAGTAAGTTGGCAACAACTTGGTTTTAATTCTAAAGAAACAACCAGTCTGAGCTACAGATAAGGAAGTTCTAACCTAAGATTATTACTACTTTATTCTGAGGCTCTAAGGGCTGCTTCTGATGTGTGCTTCAGTTCTATCTTTAAAAGGTGGCATATGCTGCCACAGTGTTTACTGCATGTACCAAGTCTGTCCATGGCTCATAGGTATAGTATGGATTACCCCATTCATTTTAGACAGGATTAGGATAGGTAGCACTGTTTTTCTATCTAGAAGTGGAGTGGTCCTATGAAATCATCCATCAGCCTAAATGTTTTAAAGAAGCAATACCTTAGGAGACCTCTTGCTAACGAATGCACGAGATAAATGGAGAGAAAGCACAGGTGCTCACGGACATAGTTCAGAGCTCAGGCAACTTGCTCCTGAGATGCTGAGTGTAGTTCCCAGGAAAGGAGCTTGCCTGGCCACTCTCTTACTGCTCAGGGCTGCTTGATGCCTCCATTAACAGCTGCTGAAAACACGCTGAATGCTACTTTCATTTCTTTTTTTTTGTAGAAGTGAAAATCCTCTTTGGATTTTTTTGTTGTTGTTGTTGTTAGCAAAAACAGGCACTAATATAGGTCTTTTATAAAAGTGAAGTGGCTTAAACCAAACTTTTGAAAAGCAGGGGATACCAGAACCTATCTTTAAACCCACCTTTAGAGAATCTTAATGCTTTTAAGAATCTTAATGCATTTAATGTTGCTTAGAACTCAACATTCAGAAAACTAAGATCATGGCACGTGGTCCCATCACTTCATGGCAAATACATGGGGAAACAATGTAAACAGTGAGAGACTTTATTTTCTTGGGCTCCAGAATCACTGCAGATGGTGATTGCAGCCATGAAATTAAGATGCTTGCTCCTTGGAAGAAAAGCAATGACCAACCTAGACCGCATATTAAAAAGCAGAGAGATTAGTTTGCCAACAAACGTCCATCTAGTCAAAGCTATGATTTTCCCAGTAGTCATGTATGGATGTGAGAGTTGGACTTTAAAGAAAGCTGAGTGCAGAAGAATTGATGCTTTTGAACTGTAGTGTTGGAGAAGACTCTTGAGAGCCCCTTGGACTGCAAGGAGATCCAACCAGTCCATCCTAAAGGAAATCAGTCATGAATATTCATTGGAAGGACTGATGCTGAAGCTGAAACTCCAATACTTTGGCCACTTGATGCGAAGAACTGACTCATTTGAAAAGACCCTAATGCTGGGAAAGATTGAAGGCAGGAGGAGAAGGGGACAACAGAGGATGAGATGATTGGATGGCATCACCGACTGGATGGACATGAGTTTGAGTAGGTTCCAGAAGTTGGTGATGGACAGGGAAGCCTGGTGTGCTGCAGTCCATGGGGTCACAAGAGTCGGATATGACTGAGTGACTGAACTGAACTGAACTGAACTGAAGGCCTTTAAGTGAAGCCTAATATCATACTTACAGTACTGTCTCTGGAACACTTCTGATGGATTCTTATCCTTCCTTTGTATGTTAGGTCAGTGATTAGCTCTCTGACTGTGCCAAGAGGACTTCTTTGTCTTTCAGTTTATAGGATGATGCTGATCCTGATAGTGTATAGTGCGCCCTAACTTAGCTGTAGGCATTGCTCACATTTTAGCACTTTTGCATTCTGACATCTAATACATTGCCTTTTGCATACTAAATTGTATATTACTTAATTAAAGGAAATTGAGAAAATTGTCAGAGAAATCGAGTGACTATCAAACTCAGCAACTGTAAGGCATACTCTTACCCTCTGTATTCATTGCTCCTGTACAATTTATTGGTATTATGCCCATCAAAGCATTATAATTATCAGAGATCTAAGGCCCTATTTTATTTTCCCAGACATTTTTCTTTCTTTTTTCTTTATTATTATGTTTTTATTTAAACTATTTCATGACCCAAAAGGCTTCTAGTAGATTTGTTATCTGAGTCAAACCATTCATTTACCTTTATATTCTTTTTGCCTTCCAGAATGGCAATTAGAAAATTATTTTAATGTATGTATTGGTACTGCCTTAGTGTTTGAATATATTTAGATCCCAGTTTGAAGTGATAGATGTCAAAGAACACTTCTCACAGATCTTTAGCTTTTAGTGATCACAGTGTACTCCTATTTTCCCTCATGCTTCAGTAGCACATACTTCTCTTACATTTTAATATTTGTTGAGACTTGTTCCCAGTTAACAAGAGCTTTAGGGAAACTTAACACCAAGTCAGTGTGCTAGAGGTATCATTTAGTCTTAATTCCAGGTAGCCCAGTTATTCTGTGGCGTTCTATACTTCATTAAGTTTAGTAACAAACTTTCCTGGTTTGTAGGACTTCCTGAATTCTTAGAGCTGTGGTTGTTAATTTCCATCAGTGATAGGTTGCAAATGTAGTAATGTGCTGATCTTTCTTTTGTTCAGAATTCTGCCTTATCTTTATGACTTAGAGAAAAGAATCGCAGATGGGTGATTGTTATTGGAGTAAGTGCTCCTATTTATACATTAAAATGTACTATATTTTCTAAACTGCCTTCTTTTTTTGTGAGCAGTTCTGAGCTTTAGTAGAAATACAGACTCATTTAAACACCATCACAGTGACGGTACAGAACAGTCTGTCACTCCCCCAGATTTCCTCCTGGCTCCTCTTTTAAGTCAACTCCACCCTCTCCCCACCTCTGGCAACCTCTGGTCTGGTTTTTATCCCTATAGTTTTGCCTTTTCCAGAATGTTATCTTAGTGGAATTGTTTGAATCTAGCTTCTTAGCATAATTGCATTATAGGTTTTTTTCGTTTTCCTTTGTGTGTCAATAGTTCATTTTTTATTATGGACTAATGGATTATTGAGTAAAATGCCATTGTGTGGGTTTAATAGTTTATTTATCCGTTTACCAGTTGGATATTTGAGTTGCCTCCAGTTTTTGTGATTATTGAGTAAAGCCACCATAAACATACACTTAGAAGTTTTTGTTTGAGCATAAGTTTTCATTTTTCCTAGTTAAGTACTTAATAGAATTTCTGGATCATATGTTTATAATAAACTGTCAAACTACTTTCTAAAGTTGCTGTAACTGTGTTCAATTCCTCACCGCTATATTTTATTTTAATAGAAAATATGTAAATGTGACCCACTTAAGTAACTTTGTAATTTATAGAAAAGTAATCTGGCAGCAAACTGATAATTTTGTTTTCTGTTCTTTTTTTTTAATTGTTTTTATTGAAGGATAATTGCTTTATAGGATTTTGTTGTTTTCTGTCAAACCTCAACATGAATCAGCCATAGGTATTGTTTTCTGTTCTTTGTGTTGCTCATAGACATCTTTAAAATCAGGCAGAGAATTTGAAATTTGATGTGGTATGTGAAAGATAATTTTTTTTTAAGGTGCATCCTTTTTAACTGATGTAAAAGAGCTTTATAGATCGTCATTTCAGTTCAGGGAGAGTTATATATCCTTTGCCATTTGTGTGCTCTTTCTTATCTTTATCATAGCTTGTGCATGGAGTCATACATAAGTCACTTTGTTGCTAAGGTGGGAAAAAGTAAATTAGCAACTTGTACAGAAAAATGAAATAGTAATAGAGACATTTGCTCAGCGTATATTAACTGAATGCCTACTAAGTGCTGGGAACTTTTCTGGGTTCTGAGGATCCAGTAGAGAGCCTAATAGAACAAACAGAAACACAACAACAAAAAGTCTTCTTTCTTTAGGAACTTTAGTGATAAGTGGTAGGGAAAACCCACACAGCATGAGAAGAGGAAATAAAATTTTGGTGGGCTGTAGGCCATTGTTAAGTTGTATATTTCTAATTTTATTGGACTGAAGCCATTGTTTGTTTTTGTTCATTTGTTTAAATAAACTTTATTTTGGAATAATTTTAGGTTGGACGAGGTTGCAGCAATCGTACAGAATTTCAGTATATATCTTACCATGTTCCCTAATATTAACATCTTTCATTACCACTGTGCATTTGTCACAGCTAAGAAACCGACATTGATACATATTATTAACTAATTCCACATTTTATTTGGGTGTCACTGATTTTTCCACTAATGTCATTTTCCTGTCACATTATATTTCCTTAATTTCCTCTAATCTGACAACTTCTCAGTCATTCCTTTCATAGGTTTGTTTCTTGATGACCTTGAGACTTCTAAAGAGTATTGGTTAGGTATTTTGTAGAATGTCCCTCAGTTTAGGTGTGTTCAATATCTTTTTCATGATGAGACTGGAGTTATGAGTTTGGGGGAAGAACATGGCAGAAGTGAAGTACCTTTATCACAGCATATCAGGGGATCCATCCTATGAACACGACTTGTCACTGGTGATATTAACCTTGATCACTTGGTTAAGGATACTGATCGTCAGGTTTCTCCACAGAAATGTTTTTCCCCTTCCACACTTTATTCTTTGGAAGCAAGTCACGAAATCTAGTCCACACTTGGAGAATAGGGTAAGCTTTACTTTTTTGAGGGGGAAACATCTACATATATTGTTTAGGATTTTTCTGAAGGAGGATTAGTCTCTTCTGTCATTTTTATTTATTTATACAGTCATGTATTTGTATTACTATGGATCATGTATATTTATTGTATACTTTGGGTTATAATTCATTACAGGCATACCTCATTTTATTGTACTTTGCTTTGTTGTACTTTGAAGATACTGAACTTTTTACAAATAGTTGTATGGCAGCACTGTGTCAAGCAAGTCTGTCAGTGCCAATTTCACAGCAGCATTTACTCACTTGGTGTCTCTGTGTCACATTTTGATAGTTCTCGAAATATTTAAAGCTTTCATTATTATAATATTTGCTATGGTGATATGTGATTGATGATCTTTGGCATTACCAGTACGATTCACTGAAGACTCAGATGATGGTAGCTATTTTTTTTTTAGCAATAAAGTATTTGTTTAAATGTATAAATTGCTTTTTTAGATATAATGCTATTGCACACTTAATAGACTAAATGTAGTGTAAACATAACTTTTATGTACATTAGGAAACCAAAATTTTGTGTGACTTTCCTCATTGAGATATTCACCTTACTAATAGTGGTCTGGAACCAAGCCTGCAGTGTCTCTAAGGTTTGCCTGTAACCATTATTTATTTTGTTGCTCAACTTGCTCCAGCTTTTGCCTTTGGGAGCTCTTTCAGATTGGCTCCTTTTCCCTTTGATGTGCCTGTGAGTGAGTGATAGTTGCTCAGTCATGTCTTACTCTTTGCAACTCCATGGACTGTAGCCTGCCAGGCTCCTTTGTCCCTAGAAGTCTCCAGACAAGAATACTGGAGCGGGTTGCCATTCCCTTCTCCATTGACATACCCGTAACTTTTTGTTTTTTTGAGCACTTGGTCACTTTCTGGTACTCCAGGATATTCCAAGCTCATCTTATATTTTCTTTGCCCCAGCCGTAGAATAAGCCCCTTCTTCAGGAAACCCTAGTTCTTTTCATTGGAGAGAAGTATTTAGAAACCAAGATTTGGGTGCTCTGTATACTTGTTGCTACTGGAGTGTTAGCCAGTCCTCACTTTATTTATTAAAATATTTTTAAAGTCTAAATTTGAAAATTATACCAAAGAAGTAGCAGGCCAGAAGTAGTACATACCTTGACTTTGGAAATTACAAAGTGAAAATTTTCTATGGCTATATTAAGCCCAGATTTTGGAAACACACATTCTAACAAAAGTATGCATTCGTATTTTAGTTAAATAATATATACTTTTAAAGATATTTTATATATATATTTCAGTATGCAGTGAGGATAAAATAGTTTCGGTTATTGAAGTTTGTTTTTGTTTTAAGTTTACCTTAGTATTAGCATCCTTATCACTTTGAGTGGAACAGATGACTTGTTTCTTTTAATTTGGTAGGAATTTTAATCTTTTGTTTCATGTGGGTTGTAGGTAGAAATGAGGAATTATGTTGTTAGGTTTCTGTTGGGAAAATAGACATCACTTTTAACCCAGTTCACCTATTCATGAGCCTCTTTTTGAAAGTAAGATTTTTTCATATTTGGGGTTTTAGTCTATTTTAGACACTTTTTACTTTGGATATTTAAGCCACAGGAATAAGTGAATGGTTTCAGCAGCCCAGATACAGTTGATTTGGTGTATACAGCAGTCCGAGTTGGACACGACTGAATGACTTCACTTTCACTTTTCACTTTCATGCATTGGGGAAGGAAATGGCAACCCACTCCAGTGTTCTTGCCTGGAGAATCCCAGGGACGGAGGAGCCTGGTGGGCTGCCGTCTATGGGGTCGCACAGAGTCGGACACGACTGACGCGACTTAGCAGCAGCAGCAGCAGTCCCCCTTATTTGTGGTTTTGCTTTTCATGATTAAGTGTTAAATTGTGTGCCACTGTGTTGAGTAGCATGATGAAGTCTGGTGCTGTCCTGCTTTGTCCCTCTCCTGGACATGAGTCATTCCTTTGTCCATCCTTACTAGGTAGATGTGTTGGTTGTCAGACCAACTGCCCAGACAGAGCTTGTGTTCAGGTAACCCTTATTTTACTTAAAATAATGGCTTCAAAGCATAATGATGCTGGCAATTTGGATATTCTCTTACTCTGCCTAATTTGTAAATTAAACTTTATCATATGTAGGTGTGTATAGAAAAAAAAAAAAAACCTATGTAGGGTTTGGTATTGTCAACACTTCCAGGCATCCATTGGGGTCTTGGAAGGCATCCCCCAAAGATAAAGGAGGACTACCATTTTTCTCTTTGGTCATCAGACTGGAGCAAGTTTTAAAAGTTGAATTAAACCTTAAGTTGGGAGTTCAAGTTAATTTTGAAAAAACATTAACAGCTTGTTCAAAATTTAAAAGTGGGTAAGAGTGTAATTGCTCTAAAGAATAAGCTAGTTCATTGCTTTAATTGTGTTTTGTTTGTTTTCCTTTGCAGAGAATGTAGCTGGTCACTACATTTCCCCCTTTCATGATATTCCTCTGAAGGTGGACTCTGAAGAGGTATTGTTTTAACTTGTTTGGGGCATGAAACAAGAACTATTTACTTCTAGTATCACCATAAGATGCTTTTTGGAAGCATTTCAAAAAGAAGTGTTTTGTTGGTGGTTGAGAAGGGCAGAGGAGAATTAGCATCAATTATCATTGTAACAGGATTATAAGCCTTCTTCATGAATTAGAATTTGGATAGAATGGGTTTCTTCCAGGAGGACTTGGGAAGAAAGAAGTGTTAGTAGTCTATGACGCTTAGAATTTGGTAGCAAATAAAAATTTAAGGTTAAGAATTTGGGAGGTTAACAAGAGGCTTATTTTTAATAAGAGAAGTAGTGGTATTAGTAATAATAAGATAGTAACATTTGTGGATTATCTTCCGTTTGCTAGCCACCATGTCAACATATGCCATTTTATTTAATCCTTATAAATTGCAATTATTATCTCCAAGGACACTGGAGCCGAAGTGTCCTTGACTTGGACACTTTGACTGTGTAAGGTCACATAGCTGGTGAGTGGCAGAACAAGGTTTTGATTTAGAATTTCTGACCACAGAGTTCATGCTCTTTAACGACTCTACGAGACAGATGCTAGAAAGATACAGTTGGAAAAATGGTAGTCTTTGAATAGCTATTCTTTTAGAACCTAAAATTACTTGAGAGGTGGGAGGGTAGAAGGAATGTAAGTCAGGTTGGAGGGAAATCTGCTGAAGATGGAACTAAGAGGGGCTCAGAATATTGGATGGAGAAGGAAATGGCAACCCACTCCAGTACTCTTGCCTGGAAACTCCTATGGACAGAGGAGCCTGGTAGGCTGAAGTCCATGGGGTCGCTAAGGGTCGGACATGACCGAGCAACTTCACTTTCACTTTTCACTTTCATGCATTGGAGAAGGAAATGGCAACCCACTCCAGTGTTCTTGCCTGGAGAATCCCAGGGACGGGGGAGCCTGGTGGGCTACCGTCTATGGGGTCACACAGAGTTGGACACGACTGAAGCAACTTAGCAGCAGCAGCAGCAGCAGAATATTGGAGCATTCCTAGGGCTCTCCTGACTAGTTGGCGAGATGGCATCGTTGGTAGTGGCAGCCTTGGCAGTTCTTTCAGTAAGATCTGAATAGTTAACTGGTTTATTTTATTACCACGGTTTTCAGTAACCAGAACTACATTCCAGGATGAGATTCTGTGGGGCTGGTTAGTGGGGTTGGATTTTCCAGAACTGTGGTGGGATCAGTGTGGAGTAGAGGCCAGGGAAAAAGTGGGAAGCTGCTGCAGCGCAAGTCTGGTTTGACCTTTCCAGTGTTCCTCGGGAGCCGACTCTCAGGTGTCACAGTAAGGTTATGGAACATGGGAATAGGATTTATGCTGCTGCCTCCCAGGTCTTCACAGGGTTGGCCTGTCCATAACAATGACCACGGGGGCAATGAGAGCCAAGAGTTACTGAGAGCTCCTCGTGGTTAGCCAGGAGCTGTGGTCAGAGCTTGACTTGCGTTATTTCAGTATGTCCAGGGCTACTGTTACCATTTTTACGTTGCTAATGAGGTGAAGTACCTTGCCCATGGTCACAAATCTGGTCTGTTGTGGAGATGAAATTTGAACATAGGTGCTGTAACTCCACAGACTGTAATTTTTTTTTTTTTTTTAACGTCTCTTTGGGTTTTATTTTAAATAATAGCAGGTGTGAAGTCAGGAAGACAATAGACAATGGTGACTTGATATAGTAAGCAAAAGGAAAGGTATTTTATTCTAAACTATTACACATTTGAAACTATAGTCATTTCCTATCATGTCTATAAGATTTTCAATAGATAATTATCCCAGAGATATCCAAGGAAGAGGACGTTCAGCAGCATCCTCTACAAAGTCTATATCTTAGCCGCTCTTGTGTATCCTTCTAGCTCACTACTTCTGAGTAGTATTCGGCTACAGGACAAGGAGTCATGTAATCTGGAGAGAGAAAGAAACCGGTGAGAGAGCATAAAGAACTCTACAGTACTGTGTGTGTCTCTGAGTGTGTGTGTGTGTATGTGTCCATGTGTTTTGTTTTGGCCAGTGAGCTGTCCAACCTAGGTATCTCACATCTCCCAACTACTCTCTTTGATTTTGGCTTAAAGAGGGTGCATTCATCTATTTATTTGTTAATTGATTAATTCATTCGATAAACAGTTTTTGCATGGTTACTAAGAGTCAGACGGTATTCCAAGCTCTAGAGTTGCAGAGGTGAATAAGGTGAATATAGTTCCCTCTCAGCCAGAGGAGACTAACAACCTAAAAATAAACAAGTCAATCAAATACTGTAAGGTGCTAGAAATCTAGAAGAGAGTAGTGAAGGTAGGAGGGACTAGTGGGTGCCGCTTTCTTTGGCGGGGGGGCGGTATACTGTGACAGAGTCTCTATACCTAATAGCAGTAGCAGTGGTAACAATATTATAGGGAGGAAGTGTGTAGTAGGTTGGGATGTAAGTGGAACAAAGAATGGGCTTCATACATCCCACTGAGTAATAATACTCTGCCTTAGGGGGATGGGTTTTGGGGAACATGAGATTTGGGCTTATGAAAAATTGATATGACAGAACAAAGTATAACAGGTTATGCGAATGAATTCTGGGCCTGTGGAGATTGGTACACACAGTGGTTGTGTAAATAGGTTTCCCTTGTTCCCAGACATAATGATTAGAACTCTTGCACCTTATACTTTGGGTGGTGGTATGTTAGGAAAAGAAATAATGTATCAGGGCTGACTTGGAATAATTGTTTTTCTGTTTGTTTCCTTCATTAGCTGTTTTGGTGTGTAAAAGTTACATATAACGTGTGAGCATTTGTGAATGGTGTAATTTTTCTTCCCAACCCGCCGCATAATGCTCTTTTAATTTAAAAGTGCTTGATGGAGACTTGGTAATCACACCTTGGTGGAAATCACAGGCAGGAGGCGCAGCCGAGTGCTTTCATGGCTTGTTAGTCACACTCCCTGGAGTTTCATTTCAACAATGAAATGACTGTTTTAAGCATGATTACTGGAAACTGCCAGTCTTTCCTTAAAGACTGAACAGAGCCTTTGCTTATTTTATAAAAACTAGGAAAATATACTTGAAAGAGATTTAGCTTTTCTAATAATTTGTTTTATGAAGCATTTTGATGCTCATGCACTGGGGATGCAAATGCTGAGAGAAAACTGCACTGGGCATTTGGTGGATTCTCTGTTGAATTAGGTTTCTGGAAACCTCTGGTGGAATGTTTATACGATAGGCATATTTTTATTGCTGTACAGCTGCAATACAGCTGTATTCTTTCATGAAATATTAGAGTCAAAAATACCATCTTTTAAAAATTGAAGTATAGTTCATTTACAGTGATTCAGGTATATAGCAAAGTGATTCAGTTTTATATATATATATATATACACATATATATATGTATATATATACACACACACATATTCTTTTCAGGTTCTTTACCATTATAGGTTATTACAGGATATTGAATATAGTTCCCTGTGCTATACAGTAGGTCCTCGCTGTTTATCTATTTTATATCCAGTAGTGTGTATCTGTTAATCTCAAATTCCCAATTCATCCCTCCCTGCCTTCCGCTTTGTTAATCATGTTTGTTTTCCATGTGAGTCTATTAATATTTCTGTTTTTATAAATAAGTTCTTCTGTATCATTTTTTTAGATTTTACATATAAATGATAGTTTATGATATTTGTCTTCGTCCATCATACTTCACTTAGCATGTTAATCTCTATTTCTATCCATGTTGCTGCAAATGACATTATTTTGTTCTTTTTTATGACTAGTATTCCATTATATGTATATAAAACATCTTCTTTATCCATTCATCCGTCAGTGAACATTTAGATTGCTTCCATGTCTTGGCTATTAAAAATAGTGCTGCTATGAACATTGGGGTCCAAGTATCTTTTCAAGTTAGAGTTTTTGTCTTTCCTGAATATATGCCTAGGAATGGGATTGCTGGATCATTGGTAGCTCTTTTAAGGAATCTCCATGCTGTTCACCATAATAGCTGCACCAGTTTCCATTCCCACCAGTAGTGTCAAAGGGATCCCTTTTCTCCACACCCTCTCCAGCATTTATTATTGGTTGGCTTTATTATGATGGCCATTCTGACCAGTGTGAGATGGTACCTCATTGTATTTTTGAATTGCATTTCTCTAATAACCATCTTTTCTTTTATAGGAAAATGGCATTCCTACAAAAAGAGCACGAAATGATGAATATGAGGTATATCTAAAGGTTTTTATTTGTGTGTATCACTTATATTGTCTTTTAAAGACCTTGATGGTAGTCTGCATTTGTAAAGTGATGCTGAATTATTTTCCCTCACAGAATTTATGAGTGCATCCTGATATTTTTCTTCTAGTCTCTCTTTAAGGCAGCTAGGGACAATATTACCATTTTACTTTATTCCCTTATGGTAAAATATATATAACATGACATTTACCATATTATTTATTGTACACTTTCTAAGTGTACAGTTCAGTAACATTAAATTCTTTACCATGTTATATAACTGTCATTGCTGTCCATGTCCAGAACTTTTTCATTTTCTCAGACTGAAACTCTGGACCCATTTAGCAATAGCTCTCCACTCCACATCCATGCAGCCCCTGGTAACCACTGTGCTACTTTCTGTTTATGAATCTGACTATTCTAGGATCCAGGAATATATGCTATATTCCAACTATATGCTAAAATAAATACATTCTAAATCCATTTTCGAATATATGACTGTCAAACTTTTAATTGTTCTTGACTTAGGACCAGAACATTTGACTGATGTCTGTCTTCCCATTTCTTTCTGTTGATGCCTTTTTATCTTGCTGATTCCAGGAAACATTTCCTCCCTCTTCCTTAGCCTTCTTTTCCCTTCCTAACCTTATTGCCATCTAGTCTTGTCTGGCTGAACTTTTGACCCCAGCCTTTGAATCTACTTCCAAGCATAGCTGTGGGGCTGTTTAATTCCTATCAGCTTTTCTTGCCCCCCATCTTGTATTTTACTAAACTGCTATTTGTTAGGATGGTCCTAAACCATCTGCATTGGAACTGCCTAGGGCACTTGTTAATATTTGAGATTCCAGGTCCATTCCGTATCTACTAAATTCATGTGGACTGGGTAGTCTTCACGTTTAACAAGTGTTCTATGCTCAGTCACTCAGTTGTGTCCGACTGTTTTTGACCCATGGACTGTAGCCCTCTAGGCGCCTCTGTCCATGGGATTTCTGAGGCAAAAATACTGGAATGGGTTGCCATTTCTTTCTCCAGGGACTGTTTCAGACTCAGAAATTGAACCCTTGTCTCTTGCATCTCCTGCATTGGCTAGTGGATTCTTTACCACTGTGCCACCTGGAAAGCCCAAAACAAGCATTCCAGGGCATCCTGTACACTCTGAAGTTTGAGAACCATTGCTCTACATAATGGATAAATAAACATTCAGGGGATCAAGTCTTTATAGGTTCCTAGAGACTTCAAGTTTAACCTGAAAACAGTTGTTTCAGTGGGAAAAATGTTTACTGAGTACATATGGTAGTAATGCTTAGTCAGTCAGTTGTGTCCAAATCTTTGTGACCCCGTGGACTGTAGCTTGCCAGGCTCCTCTGTCGATGGGATTCTCCAGACAAGAATACTGGAGTGGGTTGCCATGCCCTCCTCCAAGGGATCTTCCCAAACCAGGGATCGACCCCAGGTTTCCCACATTGCGGGCAGATTCTTTACCATCTGAGCCACCAGGGAAACCAACTTAAAATTTAATTTTTAGAACATAGTTTGTGTGTTGGTGACTACCTGATTTTTGATTTGAGGTTCTTTTTTTTAATTTTTTTCCATTTCCCCCACCCCTCAGGCCTTGGCAACCACTTTTCTACTCTCTTTCTATGAATTTTGCTTTTTAATACTTGTAAGATTCTACCGACCTAGGGAGTTCATCTTTCAGTGTCCTATCTTTTTGCCTTTTCATACTGTTCATGGGATTCTCAAGGCAAGAATATTGAAGTGGTTTGCCATTCCCTTCTGCAGTGGACCGCATTCTGTCAAACCTCTTCCTTCTGACCCATCCATCTTGGGAGGCCCCACATGGCATGGCTTAGTTTCATTGAGTGAGACAAGGCTGTGGTCCGTGTGATCAGATTGGCTAGTTGTCTGTGATTGTGGTTTCAGTCTGTCTGCCCTCTGATGCCCTCTCTCAGTGCCTACTGTCTTACTTGGGTTTCTCTTACCTTGGATGTGGGGTATCTTTTCACGGCTGCTCCAGCAAAGTGCAGCTGCTGCTCCTTACCTTGGACGTGGGGTAGCTCCTCTCAGCCGTGATGCTGTGAAAGTGCTGCACTCAATATGCCAGCAAATTTGGAAAACTCAGCAGTGGTCACAGGACTGGAAAAGGTCAGTTTTTGTCCCAATCCCAAAGAAAGGCAATGCCAAAGAATGCTCAAACTACTGCACAATTGCACTCACACGCTAGTAAAGTAATGCTCAAAATTCTCCAAGCCAGGCTTCAGCAATACGTGAGCTGTGAACTTCCAGATGTTCAAGCTGATTTTAGAAAAGGCAGAGGAACCAGAGATCAAATTGCCAACATCTGATGGATCATCGATAAAGCAAGAGAGTTCTAGAAAAACATCTATTTCTGCTTTATTGACTATGCCAAAGCCTTTGACTCTGTGGATCACAATAAACTATGGAAAATTCTGAAAGAGATGGGAATACCAGACCATCTGACCTGTCTCTTGAGAAACGTGTATGCAGGTCAGGAAGCAACAGTTAGAACTGAACATGGAATAATACACTGGTTCCAAATAGTTAAAGGAGTACGTCAAGGCTATATATTGTCACCCTGCTTATTTAACTTATATGCAGAGTATATCATGAGAAACGCTGGGCTGGAGGAAGCACAAGCTGGAATCAAGATTGCCGGGAGAAATATCAATAACCTCAGATATGTGGATGACACCACCCTTATGGCAGAAAGTGAAGAAGAACTAAAGAGCCTCTTGATGAAAGTGAAAGAGGAGAGTGAAAATGTTGGCTTAAAGCTCAACATTCAGAAAACTAAGATCATGGCATCTGGTCCCATCACTTCATAGCAAATAGATGGGGCAACAGTGGAAACAGTGTCTGACTTTATTTTTCTGGGCTCCAAAATCACTGCAGATGGTGATTGTAGCCATGAAATTAAAAGGCGCTTACTCCTTGGAAGGAAAGTTATGACCAACCTAGATAGCATATTGAAAAGCAGAGACATTACATTGTCCACAAAGGTCCGTCTAGTCAAGGCTATAGTTTTTGCAGTGGTCGTGTATGGATGTGAGAGCTGGACTATAAAGAAAGCTGAGCACCGAAGAATTGATGCTTTTGAACTGTGGTGTTGGAGAAGACTCTTGAGAGTCCCTTGGACTGCAAGGAGATCCAATCTAGCAGTCCATCCTAAAGGATATCAGTCCTGAATATTCATTGCTGAGACTGATGCTGAAGCTGAAACTGCAATACTTTGGCCACCTGATGTGAAGAGCTGACTCATTTGAAAAGACCCTGATGCTGGGAAAGATTGAGGGCAGGAGAAGGGGACGACGGAGGATGAGTTGGTTGGATGGCATCACCGACTCAATGGACATGCGTTTGGGTAGACTCCGGGAGTTGGTGATGGACAGGGAGGCCTGGTGTGCTACGGTTGGTTCATGGGGTCGCAAAGAGTCGGACATGACTGAGCGACTGAACTGAACTGTACTGAATTGATGATTCTACCTGTAAGTAGTGTCATGCAGTATTTGTCCTTTTCTGTCTGACTTCGTTCAGTGAGCGTAATACCTTCCAGGTTCACCCATCCTGTCAACCAAGGGCAAGATGGTGTCCTTCCTCATACTTGGACACTATTCCCTTGTATATATAAAAAATGTATTCATTCATTTTTTGATAGGCACTTAGGTTGTTTCTGTGTCTTGGGTATTGTGAGTAATGCTATAACTGGCATAGGAGTGTAAGTATCTCTTCAGTATCCTGTTTTCGTTTTTTTGGACATATATGCAAAAGTGGGATTGCTGGGTTATGTAGTAGTTCTATTTTCAATTTTTTGAGGAACCTCCATAATATTTTCCATTATTGTTGCACCAGTTTACATTTCTAACAACAGTGCACAAGGGTTCCTTTTTTCTACATCCTTGCCAGTTCTGTTATTTCTTATCTTTTTTCATGATAATCATTCTAATGGGCATGACCTGCTATCTTATTATGAGTTCGATTTGCTTTCTTTCCCTTGATGATAAGTAATGTTGGCCATCTGTATGTCTTCTTTGGAAAAGTATTTAAGACCTATGTCCATTTTTTTTTTTAATTGGATTGGTTTTTCGCTATTAAGTTACATGATTTCTTTATATATTTTGCTTATTAACCCTGTAGCAGATATATGAGTTGCAGCTGTTTTCTTCCATTCCACAGGTTGCTTTCTCATTTTGTTAATTGTTACCTCTGCTGTGCAGAGCTTTTTACTTGAGTATGTTCCCTCTTGTTTATTTTTGCTTTTGTTGCCTTTGCTTTAATGTCAAATGCAAGTTTATTTAATATTGTGAGGGTTAGAAAGAGGATAGAAGGGTTATTTCCTTTCTTTTTACACCTCAAGAATATAGATAATGCAGTGTTAGAGAATCTGCCTGCCAATGCAGGAGATACAAGAGGCAAGAGTTCCATTCCTGGGGTCAAGAAGATCCCCTGGAGAAGAAAATGGCAACCCACTCCAGTATTCTTGCCTGGGAATTCCCATGGACAGAGGAGCCTGGCCGGCTACAGTCCGTGGTGTTACAAAGAGTCACACAGCACTGAGCACACACACATATAAAATCTACTGACTGCTTTTTCATCCTTTTTTTTTTCCTGCAATAAAAATAGAAGGGAAAAAAATAGAAAAAAGAACTGAAGGAAGAGGTAAATATCTCTGACCTAACTTTCCAAATTTGAAACGTGTCCCCTTGTGTCTTTGTGATTTTCTAATAAATTTTAACAGGCCAGTTTTGGTTGGTAATTAACATTAATCTTAGAATAAACAGACTAACATTGGCTTTAAAAAATTACAGGTCATGTGCATTTTAGCCCGAGAGAAGGAAAGCAGACTGGAAATATACTCCTGGTGATCAGGAGCAAATGATGAGGAAGAGTGTAGTTTGCAGGCTTAAAATTCAAACCTGATCCATTGTTCTCTTGGTGTAATTCAAGTCTCTGTGAGGGGTTTTGGTAGGTGTTGTTCTGTAAAAGGATTGGCACTTGCTTTGTCTTCTCTGTCACCTCTGAGTATTCATCTGCATGCATTTCTTCTCCTATAGCCAGACTTGCAGGGATGAATAAATTATGTGAACATCTGCCATTTACTTAGGTTTTTCTTTTTAACAGCTACTTCAGACATATTTAAACAGGTGCTGGGGTACCTCATGAAAGAGCATGGAAAATGAAACATAACAGCAGGCTTGTTTATAAGGTTGCTAAGATAGACACGAGACATGTTTCTAAGGAACAGTTGTTGAGAATGCATTCTCAACTTTGTTCTTTATCTCTTTATGAGTATGCAGTTTTGTCATGGTAAACTTCAGTCTCATCTAGAAGAACTTAAAAACCCTCATCATTTCTGTGGCTTGATTTATATTTAATTGTGTAAATGGCATTCTTTGAGTTAACAGCATTCCTGTTTCACTGAGAAAACCCTAGATATTGTTTAGCAATGCTTTAAACCAGAGGTTCTCAACTCTGGCTGCATATTAAAATTGCTTAGAGAGCTTTTAAAAATAAGCAATGCCCTGGCTTCACCACAGAACCACTGAATTCAAATATGTAGGAGATGGGGGTCTAGAAATCTCTTTTTAAAAAAAAAAAAAAAAATCAATTCCAGCTCTCCAGGTGATTTTACTGTGTGGCATAGTTGAGAATAACTATATTTAATCACTGCTTCTCAAATGATCTGTGGTGAAAGATAGTTTTTTGGTTTGCTTATTTCTAATCTTTTGTGAACTGATATTGATACTTTAAAAAGTTACAATCAAAACGAACTATTAGAAAAACTTAATTCAAGTTCCAGATACTTATTAATAGGTTTGACAGTTATAAAAATTACTTGGTCAAATTGTTATAAATGTTTCTAAAGGAGCCAGTAACAGTCAACTTGCAGATTAGCCATGGTCCATGACCACACTTGGATGAAGACTTTTAAACCATTGCTTCAATAAGTTGTTAGTTACTGATATCAGAATGGGAAGCAAGCCAACTTTAAACATAGACTTTCTCTCTCTCTCTTTTTAAAATAATTTTATTTGTTTATTTTTGGCTGCTCTATGTCTTCTGCTGTTGCTTGGGCTTTCTCTAGCTGCAGCGAGCAGGGGCTCCTCTCTAGTTGAGGTGCTCAGGCTTCTCATTGTGGTGGCTCCTCTTGTTGTGGAACGCAGGCTTTAGGGTGCATGGGCTTCAGTAGATGTGGTTCCTGGGCTCCAGAGCACAGGTTCAGTAGTTATGGTGCATGGGCTTATTTGCTCCTTGGTATATGGGATCTTCCCAGCCTAGGGATCAAACCCATGTCTCCTGCATTGGCAGGAAGATTCTTTACCACTGAACCACTGGGGAATCCCTAAGGCTTTTTCTTTGTAAGGCCATTACTGTAGAAAATTATTTTTAGTCACCACTGATCTAGAGTTTCCTTTGTTAAGTACTCTACAAGTTCAGAAATGGTAAAAAGAAGCAGTGGTTCTTTTGTAACTTTAGGGAATCAGAGATCACTAGATAATGTAAGCTAAGCTTTGGAACTCTTTGTAAGCTTTATAATTTATAATTACGTATACTGATGGCCTCAATTTTACATTATGATAGAAATAACTTGGATTTAAATATTTTTTTATGATTGTCAAAATATTTTGCTTGTTAATTGTCTGTATATTTTCATTTAAAGCACATAATTGATCTTCACAACCTTGTGTGGGATGAGGACAGAGATTATCACACTTACTTTGCAGACTGGAAAAGTGAGACACTCAGCGCTCACTTCTATTTTAGTTGGAAAGTAATTGAAACACGTTTCTTGGCTCCATTCTGATTCTGTCCTTACCTTGAAAAGGTATTTCCAGAAATGTAGCAACTTCTAACACTGTGCAGTAGTGGTCAAGTAACACAATCAGGCTTAAATTTCGTTATATTTTAACCAACTTCTTCTCTAATATTTTAGTAGGAATTTAAGGCATAGGCAGACATATGATGCAGACTTTTTACATTTTTTTGTAGGAAAAAAATAAACCATTCTCATGCAGGAGATAAGTGAAAAAAGATGCAACATTAAAAAAATGTTTTCTTTGTTGTTTTTTTAAATTGCAGAATTTGTTTAATATGGTTGTGGAAGTACCTCGGTGGACAAATGCTAAAATGGAGGTATGAAATAGCCTATTAACATCAAGTGGAATAATTAATAATGACATAAAATTTTGTTTCAAGTTGTTTGTCATAATATTTTGAATTTGGGATGGTTGACAAACTTCTTTATAATGAAGACAATAGAAAACATTCTTGTAAACTTACTTTGAATCTATTTTCAAAAAAAGAAAATATTATTCAAAGCTGAATTTACACTTTAAAAAGAATATATTCTTTTTTGCCTCTCTATTTTGTTATACACGTATTTATTTAATTTTCCTTGATTCCTGTGTCTTTGAAAATAGCAAATACTTTTAAGATTTTCTTTAATAGGTTCTGAGATGTATTTTGTTCATAGACACAATTGCAGCATATTTGGGGCTGATGACAATTTTGGTTCCTAAGGACTTAATTCTCCTTTAGATTAAATTTTACTCTAGGAGGAGTGAAAGTGTTTTCCTGGCCAACTCTTGATTTCTGAGTACTTTCTAAGAGCATCTGCTATTCCCCTGGTTAGTTTTTTAAATTAATAATTTTTTCTTGATTTTTCTTGATAGGCGTGAACCTATCAAGAACTTCCCTTTTGCTTTTCAGAATTTTATTGTTTCATCTTTAGTAAAGTAAGGTCCCTATTTCTGAGTGAAATTTAATTTATGGTACTTTGTTTAGTTATCTAAGTCTTCTGTAACTTTGAATGTGAAGGTAGATATTATTTTAAATGTTTAAGTTTAGATAGTTTTATCAGTATATACTTTGCAGATTCCATATTTGGAGAATTATCTCCCTAAATATAGAATAGTAGGTTTTTTGGTTAATATTTTAATAGGAAAAGTAATTAGATTCTTCTTTTGCTCTTCTTGCTTTTGGTACAATATTTTATTGTTCTTGGCTATTCTCTACCTCACTTGGGTGTAGGATCAAGAACCTATGAGATCTTACGTAATTTAAGCAGTGTTTATTCATTCAAACATGGCTTAAATTATTTTTTGTTTACTTCTGTAGGATAGGGTTTTTTTTTTTCTTTTTTGGCATGGCAATTTGAATATGTTTAATTGAAAGGTAACTTTGAAATGAAATCACTTAGTGAAAAATCTTTATCATAAGATTGATGGTAGAAAACCCAAGTAGTAAACAAAAAGCAAGTTAATTAATCCTTATCTTCTGGCCATTTCAATAATATTTATTATTTGTGTTAAAAATAATGAGTTTATAAGTAATAGAGTGCCTAAATATATTATCCAATGTTTCCTTTCCAGACAGTTTAATACAAAACAGTAAATTAGAAATGAGAACTAGCTTAACTTATTTTTAAAGTTATCTTTGGTCAATAAGTTGGAATATGAATATTTAGTCTGATAATGGCAGATTTAAAAATCCTGTTTGAATATAAAAATCCTGTTTGTCATTTCTTATGTCCCACACCCCTTTCTCCCACAATCTGCTTAGATTGCCACGAAGGAACCACTGAATCCTATTAAACAAGATGTAAAGGATGGCAAGCTTCGCTATGTGGCAAATATCTTTCCTCACAAGGGTTATATATGGAATTACGGTGCCCTCCCTCAGGTAACATTTTTGTTATAATGGTAAAACTTCTCTGTCTTCTGAAAAAATTGCCTTGTAAATCCTGTGAACTAGTTGAATTTAAATTGGTTCTGAGGACATGTCATTGTGAGAGATTTGTAAATTAAAAATTTTTTTAATGTGGAATTCTATTGTATCAATAAATTTTCTTTCAAACTGTATATATGTCAGTACTCAAATTCTCAGAGTTAGGTATTTAGAATACTCATATTTGGCATTTTGAACACATTTCTTTTTCTAGGCTTGGCTATTAAGAGTCAGTGGAAAATATTTTATCTCCTTTATCTGCAGTCATTTTTTTGGATATTACAAGTAATGCTTTTATATACATTCATACATGACAGCATGAATTTTATTTTTTAACCTTTAACAGATGAACCTATTAAATTGTTACCTCTTTCAGAACTCATTGTGAATTGAATAAGGTAACTTAATTATATACTATTAAGAATTTATGATTTTTCAGTAGGAACCAATGAAAACACTGGCTAAGTTAAGGTAAAACAGCATTCCTATTAGAGAGTAACACTTATATTTGATTTTCTTCCTTTTTTCTCCTATTTTGTTTTCTTCTCATGTTTCCTCATTCCTAGGAAGTGGTAATTCCTTCCAGATAATTTAGTGAGTAAAACTCAGAATATGCAGAATCAGAAGTCTAGGTTTGGAGATGTAGAGAAGCATCTGCCTTTATGTTTATAAAAACCTTTAGAGCATCTGTCTATCTGGATATTTTTATATTTTAATTTTGTTTATTAATTTTAATATTTTGTGTGAAATTCCAAGATCCTTTTTGGGAAATATCTGAGAAAAGGGGTTCTTGTTTTATGTAACTCAAAAAACCCCCCAGCTGCCCATGTAGAATAAACAGTTGCAGGAAAAGAAAAAAGAAAATTGTTTTCTAAAGAGTCAGACTGCCTTTGATGGCAGTTAGACCACCCACATGGATACATTCTTGGTTAAAACAGGCCCTTCTAAAATGGTGTGCTAAGAATGAGGATGTTTGTTGAAACTAAGACCACAGGATTTCTGACTTCCCAGGTGCCTAAGTAGACATTCTGTTTGACCTGGCAGCAAAAGGGTGCGAACATTTTTGTTAAGCTTAGGGGATACTGTCTGCAGAAGATGGAGAGATGAGGAGAGGGCCTAACAAGCCACTGTATTAAAGGAAGACATAAATAGACTTTTGAAAAGTAGAGTAGTTGTTTAATCGCTCAGTCGTGTCCAACACTTTGCGACCCCACAGACTGTAGCCCTCCAGCCTCCTCTGTCCATGGGATTCCCCAGGAAGGAATACTGGAATGGGTTACCATCTCCTTCTTCAGGGGAAAAGTAGAGTAAGCAGAGGATAAACTAAAGTTCATCTATTTGTTTATTTCATTAAATGTTTATTAAGGATTTATGTGCTAGACTATATTTAGGTGTTGGGTAGACAAAGAAAAATGAGATATAAATATAAGATCAGTGCAGCATAAGTGACTAAGAATGTTGATTTTAGAGCCAGCTTGCCACCTACCAGTAATGTGACTTCAGGCAAGTTCTTTTGTTTTTCCAGACCTCACTTTCTTCATCTGTAATGGAGAGATGATAAGATACTTAGTGCATGTGGTCCTGTTGAGGTTAAGCGAGTTATTGCATGTTCATGTTAGAATAATACCTAAGGGACAGTGATCACATTGTTGTTAGCACTGGTACTCTTACTATTATATGGTCTTTTTTTTTTTTTTTTTTTTTTAAGCATTTACAGTCTCCTGGAAGTGGGATGACCAACAATGAAATTAGTGGCTACAGTGGAGCATAATAGATTCTAATTAACTCATCTTTTGTAGTTCATCTATTTAAAGTCCTGACACATTTTTGTATTCCTCTGGATGTGTTTGAATGTTCAAGGTGCTCTTACATGCTATTATATTAGTCTGTAAGGTGCAGTAGTTCTTCAGCTAGAGCAGAATTAGACTCTTAATGTTGGTTCTTAATGTCCCCTGCATTCACCACTGCCTACTGAAATTTCATACTCCACCTAGTATCCAAAAATACCATTTTTGTCCGTATGAGAACCTTTTAATGGTTTCCTATTGCTGAAAGGATAAAATGAAACATTCCTAACATAGCTCCTCAACCCTTCATGATCTGGCCCTACTTCTCCAGCCTTATTCTGCAGCCTTTGTCCTCCTCACTTCCCTCCCACCACAGCAGCGTCTTCAGCGTCTTCAATTTCCCTTGTCATTTTCACCACAGCCCTTCCTTCACAGAGCTGTTCTTTTCTTCAGGACCCATTTTTTGAGTACCTGATGTTTGCCAGACCATGTTCTAAGTACTGGAGGTAAAGCAGTGATAAAAGTGACAAAAATTCTTGTGGAACTTTTATTCTAAGAGACAGAGAGACAGACCCAAAAAAAAAGTAAAAATGTATAGTGTTGGAGAATAATCAAACAGGAAATGGGTCTAGGGTGTGTTGGGATTGTTGCAGTTGGGAGGAAGGCCTCAGTGAGGAGCTATTTCCTGAGAGGAGACCAGAAGAAAGTGAGAGGGTGGCTTCTTAGGAAGTGAGTGCCATCCCAGGCCATTTAGAGGAACTCATCAAGAAATATGAGGTATAAAAGTCTAGAGGTGGAAGGAGGGCTCATGTGTCTGAGTAGCAGAAAGGAGGCCACTGTGGATAGGATGGAAGTGAGGAAGAGGAAACAGACCTGTATTCTCTCTGCCATTTTTAACCAGAGATCTTTACTCTCTTTTTAAACCCAAACTGCTGGTGGTGGTGGTGGTGATGGTGGTGTGTGTGTGTGAGTCCTCAGCAGAAAAATGTACCATAGATTGCACAGAAGTTAAACACCAAGCAAAAATAACTACATTGATTCACGTTTATATAAAGTTGAAATTAGGCCAGTTGTTTATGGACAAGGTAATGCACCCAACTGTCTTGAGCGGTAAAGAACCCACCTGCCAATGCAGGAGACGCAGGTTTGATCCCTGGGTGGCAAAGAGCCCCTGGAGAAGGAAATGGGAACCCACTGTAGTATTCTTTCTGAAATTTCATGGAAATTTCATGGACAGAGGAGCCTGGTAGGCTGTCGCAAAAGAGTCATACACAACTTAGTGACTGCTGCTGCTGCTGCTGCTGCTGCTGCTAAGTCGCTTCAGTCGTGTCCGACTCTGTGCGACCCCATAGACGGCAGCCCACGAGGCCCCGCCGTCCCTGGGATTCTCCAGGCAAGAATACTGGAGTGGGTTGCCATTTCCTTCTCCAATATATAATTTAGTTCTTAAGTTTATTGTAAATGTGTTCTAGTTAGAATATAGTCTCACGAGGGCAGGGATTCTGTTGGTTTTGTTTGCTGTTGTCTTTCAACTGCCCCATTTAGTGTCTGGTACCGAGTTAGGTGATCAGTAAATATTTGGGGGATAAATGAATCCATGAATGCATGGTATGTGTTGCATATGGTTCATAGGCATGTGTGGGTAATTGGATTTTGCTATTGTCTTGTGATACGTCTTGTAACAGTGGGAAATTTGTTCAGGGCATTACCAAGCCATCCATGCTTGGAGGAACATTTAAGCAGCAGAATACCATTTAAGTAGAAGCCTCTCCATTTAGCTTGTGAGTTGTCATTGTGCTCTCATTATTTCAGACCTTCATCTCGCTAGACTGTGTAACCCTACTAATAACTTCTCCTGCACTGGCAATGATGACTTCCTCAAAGTTTGAGTTTGGACTGGGCAAAAATCATCTTTGTTTGTCTTCCCCTAATTGTTCATATTTCCCACGTATTATTCAAGTGTTGTAACTTTCTGTGTAAATATTTAGAAGACTCATCTGAATAATGTTAAAGGACTAGAATCACTAGCTTCAAAATTTCTTCAGTCTTACTGGGATATCATTGTGTTATTATTTTGAACTTCATTATAATTTGGTTCACTGACCCCAAGTTTCATTTAGTACTACTTCTTAGCTTTATAACCTGAAACCAGTGACTAAATCTAACCAGGCCTATTTGTTCATCTTTGTCATCCTGCCATCTACCCCGCAAGGTTATTGTGGAATTCGAATGAGAGGACCAAAAACAAGGTTAACCCCTCAATGAGTGTTTGGTGGTATTATCTCGATGACACTGTTGCCACTGATATTAGCTGCTACTAGTGAAATAGCTTTTGCTCCAAACTGAAGCTGGTGAAGTACAGGTAGAGGTTGAGCAGATCTTACTTCCTTTGACTTGGAGATAGAAGTTCTGATTGATCAGGAAGTAGTACTCAAGAAGTCTGTATACTCAGGTCTGTACCATTCAGTGATATTTTGCAGAGACTGAAGGACCAGAGTATGTTGATTGCTGATGTATTGGTTAATATTTATAAGATTGTAAGGTAATGATCTCAGATACCTGCATGAGGATGAGTAGATTTGTTTTAGGCTAGATCAGTAACCTGTGTATATTGAGTTTTTTTCATAGCTTTATAGCTATGTTTTGTATTAGTTTAACATTATTTGTATTCCTCTTGAGAAATTTTTAAACTTTTTTTAAAGCTTTTCATGAATCCATGCTAAAATTTTTCTGTGTACATAATATGTATACATATATGCTACTAGGTACATGCCTATGAGTCAGATTGCTAAGTTCTGAGTTACATACCTGTTTATTTTACTAGGTATCCCCAAATTGTTTACAAAAGAAGTTGTAACAATATATACTCCTACCAGTAGTAGCGTTTCAGGCTTCTTACATAATTATGAGTATTTAATGTTATCAGATTTTTTAAGTTTTTGAAATAGCAACTCATTTTGGTTTTAATTTGTATTCCTCTGATCTGATTGGTTATCTTTCATATATTTATAAGTCATTCATGTTTCCTGTTAGAATTACCTGTTCCTGACTTTGACCCATTTTGTATTGTGTTGCTTTTTCTTACTTAGTTGTAGAAGTTATTTCTAAAGTCTGAATGCTAGCCTTTGTCAGTTTTGTGAAACAAATATTAAGATCAGAAATTTCGTCTTCTGGATATTTCTTTGCTAGTTTGATTGCTTTTCTAGTTGTTTCCCTGCCTAGTTTTAAGCCTAGACACTTAAAACTCCACTAGAGGGTGTAATTAAAGTTTTAAATTTGTCAAGATTTCTTCTGATGATTGCTTGAAATTACACTGTATTTTCAAGTTAAGTTAGAAATCATTTAGTATGACTCTCTTTTTGTAGTAAAAAACCAAGCTCTGAAGATACAGAGCACTAAATGCAGAACTAGAAATAGAAAGAACCAGTATGGTATTTTTTCTGGTGAGAGAGATCATGAAGAACTGGCCCTAAAATTGACAACGTTGTTATAGGTTAAGAATTTTGCCTGTATGTATTTATTTCCTCAATAGAAAGAACTAAATTGATAGGTAAAAAATGCAGTTGGAGTTTCTGAAGAGAATGAAGACAGTTTTTGTGTCAATATGAAGGACTTTTGTAGAAAAATTAACTCTGACCACAGTGGGCTAAGTTATTTCATTAATTTGTGAGCTTTCTGGTTACTGGTAGTATTTATGCAGATTGTGAATGACCACTAACAATCATAGAATTCAGAGACAGGATGTATCTAGCAATTGTCTTATTGAAGACCTTCTTTTTATAGGTGAGGATACTGAGGTCTGAATGTTTTGGCCTAGGTAGTTTGTGGCTAAAATAGGACTAGAACCTAGGTATTGTCCTTCAGGCTAGAGTGACTTCTAGCTTATCACATTTGCTCCCTTCTGAGAATGTGAATGAGGTTAAGGAAGGTTCAGGAAAAGATTCCTGCCTTAGAAAGGAGGAACCTCCCAGATATTTTCTGATTCTGCCTCTGGGTTTTCTAATTCCACTTTCACTTTACTTCCTTCATGGTTTCTCCAGCACATTAAGATTAATTTTGTAGCATTTGCGACAGATGCTACACCACTTTTTAACATAGTGTTCTTTAGGGTATTGAGTATGTCTTGTTAATTTCTGTTCCTAACTCCTGGCCCAGAGTAGATTATCAATAAATATTAACTCAGTGAATGGATGCCTGAGATCAGTCCTGGGTGTTCATTGGAAGGACTGATGTTGAAGCTGAAACTCCAATAATTTGGCCACCTGATGCGAAGAGCTGACTCATTGGAAAAGACCCTGATGCTGGGAAAGACTGAGGGCAGGAGGAGAAGGGGACGATAGAGGATGAGATGGCTGGTTGGCATCGCCGACTCAATGGACATGGGTTTGGGTGGACTCAGGGAGTTGGTGATGGACAGGGAGGCCTGGAGTGCTGCGGTTCATGGGGTTGCAAAGAGTCGGACATGACTAAGCGACTGAACTGAACTGAACTGAATAGAAAATAAGAAGCAGTAAGGGCAACAGTAGGAAAATACACTTAAGAGATTCTGAGAGTAAGAGAAGGAATTTAAAGGAAGAGAATCATGAATAAAGTTATATCTGAAAGTAATTGCAATTGAGTTACCATACTAAAATTTAGGCTTTGTAACATAATGATTAATAACAAGTGTTCTCATCCTGTTGCCACCATTTAGAATCTGAGTGTGGACAAATTTAAACTCTGTGCTTCAGTTCACTTATCTGTACAATGGGGTTAATAGATGGCACATTCTTCCTGGTATACATGTATGTATATGTGTGTATGTATCACTTAGCTGAGCTCTCACCTATAACCAATATGTAAGGTTAACAATTGTGTTTACTATTCTTATACTAATTATGTTAGTATTTGAGGGTAATGAAATGTAGTTAGACTTACTGTGAATGTAATTAGACTTAATGTAGTTAGATTTACTGTGGGGTTTTTTTTTTTTTTGGTATGGTAAGCTAGCTTATTCCTGAATATGCTATAGTTAGAAAGAAAAATTAGAGTTTATCTATAGGGTTTAGCTCTATGTAGCATTCCTTTTTAATTATCTATGTAAAATTAGAAGAGCCAAGCTTAGATAATCTGAAATTCTAGGTAAGATTCTTGAGATGATGCTCTCTGCATATTTTATAAATCTGAGAGGATTAATTTTAGGGAACTTCTACAGTTCTATTCAGAATCAGCTAATTATAAGGGTTTTGAGGAAGGATGGTGCATAAGGGATCTTTAAACTTGATAATAAATTTCTGTTATGCTGTTCATTTATAAAAATCCCCATGTACATAGTTTGTAGGCAACAAGGTATAATCTCTTCAGTAAACTAAAGAGTTGACATTTTTTTATGCTTTTCTCAAATTCTTGAGATTTGATGAAAAAGTGGAGGATCTTTTAAATGGAATGAAATGCGACAAAAATGAACTTTTCTTTTCTTTGGTAGATACTATCTTGTTCTTTAGTTTATGAAGGGAAAACTGAGTTTGTTCTATTAGAAGTCATTTAAAGTATAAGAAATTTATTTTCAAACCTGGAAAGCAAGACCCAATGCTGTTACCATGTCAAAGAAAGCAAAAATGGAAGCAGCAGTTCAGACATTTTGTAGAAACAAGGGCACAGACAACAGGGACATCTGAACTGAAGCTCCAAATAAAAATGAGCATGAATTTAGACAATGACTAAACTTGGAAGAAGGGTGTGTGAAATACCACCCACTTTCAAATGTGATTATACAGACAAATGAGAGACAGATGGGAGGAAATAGTATAAATCTGTTTTAATTATGATGCTTAAGAATGTACTGCCATGTTGGCATTGAGCCTATTTAATTTCTGAGAATTTTTTCCTTGGATTATGACTATCTGTAAAACTTCATGATGATGTGGAAAGATTATATAGAGTATTAACCTATATTCCACCGCTACTTCTGTTTTTTAGACTTGGGAAGATCCCCATCGAAAAGATAAGAGCACAGACTGCTGTGGAGATAATGATCCTATTGATGTTTGTGAAATAGGCTCAAAGGTTTGTTTCATAGACTGTTGTTCTAACATATGCTCTACTTTAGTCATGCCATAAAATTTCAGTTCTTTTCAGAAGGCACCAAGTCTTCAACTCTTGAAAGTTCTTGCCTGTTTATCCCTCTCATACCAGTCCTTTTTTGTATCTTTACCTCCTTCTCTTAAACTATGGGTTGGTAAATCCTGCCCATGGCTAGTCAAATCCAGCTTGCCACCAGTTTTTATAAAGAACACAGCTCCGGCTGTTCATCTACATATTGTCTGCGCAGCTTTTGCACCACCACCACAGTTGAGGAGGTTGGAAGAGATGGTACAGTCCGCAAGGTCTCAAGTATTTGCTCTCTGTCCTCTTACGGAATAAGTTTGCTGAGTCCTGCTTCATCGTCCTTGCCAATCCCATTATCCAGGCAGGATGTTCAACACTGATGAGAACTAGCTGGTACTTGTTTTTGTGCCTGCTTCCAGGTTACTGGGGACAAACAAAACTTAAACTTTCATAGGTTACTACTACCTATAGAATTCTGTGTGTCTTCGCTCACATTCCTTTGCTTATTTTCTGCCGCATTTATTGCCAGTATTTATTGTTCTCTATTAAACTCCTTGTACTTTGTTCTCGCTCTCAGCAGAGTATGTTGTCTTTAATTTTGTAGAGCTCCTAGAAACCAGCAGATAAGGATCCCTTTACTCTCCCCTTGGGCTCTCAAACAGATGTGCCTGCAAATACTCCTCCTTCCCTTCCTTCTGTTACTGAGACCAGGAGTTCCCCTGTGCTCTCAATCCTGTCCCTTCCTGCCATTTGAATGACACTGTTTTCTTGACTCTTCTCTGTCCTGTATTTACAACTGCCCTTTCTTTATTAGGGGCTTCCCTGATAGCTCAGTTGGTAAAGAATCGTCCTGCAATACAAGAGACCCTGGTTCGATTCCTGGGTCAGGAATCCTGATCCACTGGAGAAGAGATAGGCTACCCACTGCAGTATTCTTGGGCTTCCCTTGTGGCTCAGCTGGTAAAGAATCCACCTGCAATGTAGGAGACCTGGGAAGATCCCCTGGAGAAGGGAAAGGCTCTCCATTTCAGTATTCTGGCCTGGAGAATTCCATGGATTGTATAGTCCCTGGGATCGCAAAGAGTGGGACACAACTAAGCGACTTTCACTTTCACTTTTCTTTATTGACTTCCTTCCATATTCCCTTTCATAAGAAGACTTGTAAAAAGAGCAAACACTCATCTCTATCTCCTCCTTCCCACTTAATCTTCAGTCAGTTTAAAATTGTTTTCATTCCCCCATTATTTCAATGAAACTGCTCTTACAAAGATCACTGGTAGCTTTCTTTTAACCAAATCCAACCATCCCATTTCATATGTTTTGTATAACTTGAATTTACCTTGGAATTTTATGCCTTTGACCTCATCTTCCTTCTTCTGTCAGTCTCTTTGCTTGACTTCAGTTGTATCAGAGTGACCTGGATATCCTCTAGTTCTGGTTCCTCCTTGGTTTCTTTTGTAGGCTGCTTTTCTTCTGCCTGCTCCTTAAGCATTGCTTAGCTTGAGAGTTGTGCCATTGTTCAGCTCTTCTTCTCATGTGAGGACTCCCTTGGTGATCCAGTCCAACCTTCCTTGCTAAGTCTTATTTTCCCTACCATCATTCATACCAGACTGTTATCCTGCTATGTTCTTGTTTAGGCCTTGTCCCCTGCTTTTCTGACTCTCTCCCACCACTCCTTGTTTGCATGCTGCCCTGTAGCTGTGCTACACTTTCAATTCCTGTAATGTGTCTGCCCTCACTCAATACAGGCCTTCACACAAACTGTTCCCTCTGTGCAGAATGGAACATTCTTCTTCCTTCACTTGGTTTTACTTCCCCCTTCTTTTCACTGTACATCCCCCTGCTCATCCTTTGGATCTCAGCTGTAGTATCACTTCTTCTCGGAAGTCTCCCTTTACCTGCCGTAGACTAACATACTAGCTCTTTGTGCTTCCTTAGTACTAACTGTCTGTGTTGTCTGCCTCATTGTCTCCTCTCAGATGTCTGTGAGCTCTCCGAAGAGAAGACACGCCATTGCAGTGTTTAATTCCGTGTCTGGCACAGAGCATGTGCTTAATGAAAGACATACCAAATGTGGTCACTGCTTGAGTTGTATTCTTCTAGCTCAGATCAAATCAGTTATCTCTGGAAATTCATGTTAGCACTTTTAGGCTTCCAGAATGTTGTTTTAGTAAATAGTTTCCTCTGATTCTTTGCTACTTGTTTATTTGCTGTGGTACTTTGTTATTCTCTTCTTTTTTCTTTCTCCTCTTCTTCCTTGTTCTCTTTTCTTACTCCTGTTCCTCTTTTCCTCCTCTTCATCTGCTTCTTAGATTTTCTGTGCCTTCTTTCACTTTTTCTTCTTCTGTTTTTCCACTTCTTTTTTTCTTCCTTATACTCTTCTGCCTGCCCTCTCCCTCCCTCTTCTCGTCCTTCCACCTGTCTCTTTCTCCTTTCCTGCAGGAGAGAGCTGCATCCGATTTTGATTTCTAGTTTTATACCCCGATAAGGACAGACAGGGACTAGAGTTTGTTTGTGTGTGTGTGACTCTATAATTCGTCTGTCTCTCCAGCAGAAAAATGGACAGATTGTTTGCTTTAGTTCAGATTAAGCTATAGTTGAGAAATTTTTTTGGACAGAGGGATGTTTTATTAGACAGAGGGAAATTTTTTTCTCTCCCAAGGGATAGTAAAGTATATCGAAAATGCATAGATTAGAAGGACGAATATAACCATTTTAATGAGTACCTCCTCTCCTCTGTCTTATAATAGATGCTCTGTTATGTTACTTTGGTCATTTTCCTGTATCTTATTTTGTGATAAGAAGAGTCACTAAATTAAGTAACATTACATTGATGGAAAGGTTATATAGTAGAAAACTCTTCTTCTTTTGTTGAAAATTTATTTTATTGAGATATAGTTGATTTATAGTATTGTGTTAATTTCCTCTTGGAGCAAAGTGATTCAGTTTTATATATATACATATGTATATATGTTATATACACACACACATTCTTCTTCATATTCTTTTCCTTTATGGTTTGTCACAGGATATTGAATATAGTTCCCTATGCTATATAGTTGGAGAAGGAAATGTCAACCCACTCCAGTACTCTTGCCTGGAAAATCCCATGGACAGAGGAGCCTGGTCAGCTACAGTCCATGGGGTCGCTAAGAGCTGGACACGACTGAGCAACTTGGCTTTCACTTTTCACTTTCATGCATTGGAGAAGGACATGGCAACCCACTCCAGTGTTCTTTCCTGGAGAATCCCAGGGATGGAGGAGCCTGGTGGGCTGCCATCTATGGGGTCACACAGAGTCGGACACAACTGAAGCGACTTAGCAGCAGCAGCAGCAGCATGCTACATAGTGGCACCTTGTTGTTTATTCACTGGATAGTATATATAATAATTTGCACTTGTTCATCCCAGAATTCCTCTGCAGGAGACTCGAGTTTGATCACTGGGTAGGGAAGATCCCCTGGAGGAGGGGATGACAGCCTACTCTAGTAGTCTCGCCTGGAGAATCCTATGGACAGAGAAGCCTGGTGGGCTATAGTCAGTGGGGTTGCAAAGAGCTTGACATGACTGAAGTGACTTAGCACGCATGCACACATAGGAGAAGTTGTATGGTATTTGTCTTTCTCTTTCTGACTTAACCTTACTTAGTATGATCATCTCTATGTACATCCATGTTATTGCAGATGGCATTATTTCATTCTTTTTAAGGCTAAGTAATATTCCATTGTATATAGGTACCACATCTTCTTTATTCATTCATCCATCAGTGGACATTTAGATTTTCTTATGTCTTGGCTGTTGTGAATAATGCTGCTATGAATATAGGGATGCATGTATTTTTTTTTTTGAATTATAGTTTTATCTAGATATATGCCCAGGATTGGGATTGCTGGATTATATGGCAATTCTATTTTCAGTTTTTTGTTAAACCTCCATAGTGACTGCACCGATTTACATTCCCACCAACAGTGTAGATGGTTTCCTAGAAAACTGTTATTCTGAAGGTATAATCCTTGGGGCCATTTGGCTAGTATTAAATGCAAGTTGTTAATTTAAATTCCTATGCAGATATTTAGTGAGTGAAAAGATTAAATGAAAATATCTTATTTTCACTTATGTAAAAATTTACAGTGAACCTATAATTAATGAGATTGGTAACTGAAAATCATGAAAATCTATATACCAGATAAATTGATTTGACTAATTATCACTAATTCATGATTAACTAAACAAAGGGATCTAAAAAAACTTGATGTACAGGCTTTTAAATAAACTTGTCAAAGTCACTAAATATCTAAAATAAAATTAAAGGTCTTAAATGTATGTTATTTTTTAAAAGTATACATAATTAATCTTGAAAACATGCCTTTGTATTTTACATAGAATGCTTGGTACATAGTAGGTGTTTAGTTCCTTACTACTGAAAAATATGTTGACTGTTGTTGTTCAGTCACTAAGTTGTGTCAGACTCTTTGCAACCCCATTACATGGCCACACACCAGGCTTCCCTGTCCTTCAATATCTCCTGGAGTTTGCTCAAATTTATGTCTGTTGAGTTGGTGATGCTATCTAACCTTGTCATCCTCTGTGGCCCCCTTCTTTTGCCTTCAATCTTTCCCAACATCAGGGTCTTTCCAGTGAGTCGGCTCTTTGTATCCAGTGGCCAAAGTATTGGAGCTTCAGCTTCAGCATCAGTCTTTCCAATGAATATTCAGGGTTGATTTCCTTTAGGATTGACTGGTTTGATCTCCTTGCAGTCCAATGTATATGTTATTATATATCAAATATAGTATATACTATATGTGTCTATGCATATACATATGCATATAACCAGAGAATCTAGCAGTGTTGTGCCTGGACTCATGATGTATGGAAACTGTGAGATAAATTTACACTATTTAAGGCTTTAGATTTATAATAATTTGTTACACTGAAGTATATACCTAATACACAGGATAACAGGTTTTAAGCAGTTTTACTTTCTTTGGTTTTTCATATTGATTGGGTCCAGTTGAAGTTTTAACCTCATTCTTCATATTATAAATCCACATAGATGTTTCATTGTGGGTCACTGTCATATTCTGTTCATTCCAGATTCCCAGGAGTTAGCAGTTGACAGGTATGAGCAGATATGTGTAGAGCCCAGAGAGAAAATTAACATTCGTAAAAGACCTCTTATGTTATAGTTCATATGTCTTTTGTTTCCTTTGCTCTTTTTCTTTACATCAAAGAATATGTGATATGATCTCCACTTTACTGTTGAGAAACCAAGTCTTGAAGTAGTGTTTGGCTTGTGTGAAGTAATTAACCTCAATCATCTCTAAGAATGGTGGAGCAAGAATTTACTCCCACATACTTGTGACTTAAAAATCCTATCTTTTGAAATATTTTTGTATAATGGCTAGAACAATCTATGATAACCCTAGTCTAGTTCTTCGTAAAATTTTGAGGCATACCGGTATTCTTGTTGCAGAATGTAAACTCGTTTTTGAAACAAGGTCAACTGTATGATTGCCAAGGAATTAGTAACAGTATCTGCTGTGTACATTAATTCCCTTGCAGAGTAGATGGAGAGTTTTATAATGGAACTGAGAAAATAGGTCTCATCTTATATCCAAAGCAGTTTATTCCTTTAGTTAATGAGACCTGAAATAATATTTCGTAAACATGAATTACTTGATCACCATCTAAACAGTGGACCTTGGTTGAGACTGTGTGCGTGCTAAGTGGCTTCAGTCATGTCCAACTCTTTGCAACCTCATGGACTGTAGCCCACCAGGCTGCTCTGTACATGGGATTCTCCAGGCAAGAATACTGGAGTGCTTTGCCATTCCCTTCTCCAGGGAATCTTCCTGATCTAGGAATCGAACCCAGGTCTCCTACATTGCAGGCAGATTCTTTATCATCTTAGCCAGCAGGGAGGACCTGGTGTTGAGACTGTGCTCCTTTATCTTGTGCCTGGCTGTGCCTGGCTAGTCCTTAAATCACCGGTAAGGAACATCATAGAAAGAAAGCCTCTTTAACACCCTATTTGTAAATGGGCAAAGGAAAAGGAGCAGAGTCCTGGAAGTTGATAATAGACTTAGAATCACAGATACAGACATTTTTAAGGTTAAGTTCTTTGGGAAATAGTATTCATTTGATGTCTAACGTTATGTGTTCTGCAAAATTTGTTGAACTGAATTGTGGGATCTTCATTAGAATTTTACCATTTGTCCCTAAGCATCTTATCGTGAGTTTTTGTTTTGATTGAGAGAATTTTCTTTTCAGATTTTAAATGTGTTGTATATAGCAAGAAAGTGTTTTGTGTACTCCCCTTCTGTTGCTTGTGAGATCAAAGGGCATTTATCATTCTGATGAAACTTGATGATGCCCAGACATGCTTCCTGCTTGTCCTTGTAACCATAAAAGTCTCAAAGTTATATCATATGAAATTTCAAAGTAAATTGATTTTTATGAATAAATATAAAACAATTTAGAATGTGCCTTTAAAAACTATATGGTTTCCAGTAATTCTGATAGACACCCCTGCACCCAGAGTCTACTGCAGGCCCTTCAGCTGTGGCGTTATTGACAGTTAGGGTGGATGTTTCTGTTACAGGAGACTATCCTGAGCAGCATCCCTGGCCTCTTCTCACTAGATGCTAATAATAGCCACCCAGATGTGGCAACCAAAAGTGTCCCAGACATTGCCAAATGTCCTCTAGAGAGCAAAATTGCCTCTGGTTGAGAACCAGTGATCTAGTTTATTATTGAGTTAGCCAGTGTTGTAACCTTTCCTTGATGGTTATGTGATAACTTTGAACATTTTTGTTATATAAAGGACATTCTGGCACGAGGTGTGTTAAGTCTCTCCAACACGATTGTAAACCTTTAAGAAAGGAGGTGCTTTCTTTTTGTATATCTAGTGTCTAATATAGTGCTCGGGTACTTAACAGAGCCTTAACATGTGAGAATCTGGTCAGTATAGTTGTGTATGTTTTCCTTAAAAGTGGTATTTCAGTTCAGTTTATACAGTCACATTAATCTGTTGGATTAACTGATTTCAGCTTCATGCAGGTTATATTAAGATTTTTAGATTGATTTTGCAAGTGTTTGGGAAAAGATGTATTTGACTTTATGGTTTAAGATCTGCTTTTTTCTCTCAAATAATTTCAAGACACAACAGTGACTTTAATTTGCATACCTTGATTTCCAGTTGAAAAGCTGCATTTTAAATCTTGAAGGAATTATTCTGAAGCATGTGTTCAGATTTCCGCTTACAGTGAAATTCTATAGCCAAATAAACCTTTAAAAATAAAAGGCTATAGAAAGAATGTATGCACATAAACTTGATATTGGCAACTTGAAGCAACCACTGAAATAACTTTCTTTAGCACAAGGAACATCTGCTTCAACATCATGCTATTTCTTGATTTCTCTTAAAATCTTTTTAACACATTTTGTGAAATCTGCTTTGTTGTATCTTTAACATATTCATAATTCTTTGATTATCATTTATTATCTTAAGGCTTCATTCAGATATGATAAAAATTTACTTTTCACTAGTAACTGATAAATATAGTTTCCAAAAAAAAGGTACTATTAAGCAGTTTCAAAGAATTCTCATGTCTTTTTTTACCCCTAAGCAGCAGAAGCCAGATTTGTACTATAACATGATGTACGTGGCTTTATTTCCAGCTTAGTATGAATTTCTAGGCCTACTACATTAAATTTTAAGATCTATACATAATTTCAGTTTCTAAAAAGGTATCAAGATATCTATTCTAAAAAGTATATCATAAAAGGCTTTATGATTGTGTTTATAATCATTTTAATTATTGAAGCTTAATTAAGTTTCAATCTGTAGTGCTTTTAATCTTTCATGTGGATTTTTATAATATATGAGTAAACTTCTCCAAAGCCTTGCAAATTCTGAGTTTCTTTTCCCTTTAAAGGTTCTTTCTCGTGGAGATGTTGTTCATGTGAAGATCCTTGGAGTTTTGGCTCTTATTGATCAGGGTGAAACAGATTGGAAATTAATTGCTATCAATGTGAATGATCCTGAAGCCTCAAAATTACATGGTAAGTCTGTAAATCTCCAGAAACAGATCAGTGTGTCATTGGAATTTAAAAGGGGCTCGTGTAAAGCACAATGTATGTATTTGGGAGTTAAATTTATATGTTTTTTTATAATTCTCTCTCCATGGACTATGAAGGGCAGTTCAATATGATTGTATCTGAGTTGTGTCATACTGCTGGGAGGAACAGGAGAAAGAAAAGGAAGCAGACAAACAGATGGTAGTTCACACTAAGAAAGTACATTCTATGGCTTTCCTTCCCCCGCACCTCTTTCCCTCTCACCCTTCCTCCTTTTTTAAATCTCTATTTTATTCTTTTGAATAACAGGAGAAAATAAAGTTGATGGGGGTGTGTTCATCAAGGACATGTTGTTGGCTGTGTTAGTCACTCAGTCGTGTCTGTTACCACATGAACTATGGCTCAGCAGACTCCTCTGTCCATGGAATTCTCCAAGCAAGAATCATGGAATGGGTTGCCGTTTCCTTCTCAGGGGATCTTCCCGACGCAGGGGTTGAACCCTCCCCTACCGCATTGCAGGCAGATTCTTTACCATCTGAGTCACCAGGGAAGCCACTAGGGAAGCCATCAAGGACGTAAACTGTTCTTATACCTAGTTTTTGTTTTCTCTTGTACAATTGAAGGGAAAGATAACTGCTCTCTAACAAAATTTTGATGTCCTGGAAATTTAAATTCCCAAAATAGTTTGTGTGATGAAGAGTTGACTTTCCTTGGAGTCAGACAGACTTCAGTTTGCATTCTGGCTGTGCTACTTCCTACCCAAGTGACTTTGGATAAATCATTTAACCTTTCTGAATTGCGGTTTGCTCATCTATCAGTGGAGGTAATTATACCTACTTGTGAGGTTGTTGACAGTATAAGAGATGATTTACTTAAAGCATCTGGCTGTCACATCAAGTGTTGAATATATGGCCACTATTCTTCTTCTTCTACCAATTTTCCCCCCTGTTTTTCTAACCTTTCTCCTTTTGGTTTCATCCTGATTCAGGATCCTGTTTTTTTCTAGACCTCAATTCTTATCTAAATTGGAAAACCATTTCTGAATTGACTGAAACTCATTAACACATTTTTTCTCTTAATTTATGTGCATTTAAAATCTTTTCTTGAACATGAGCAAGAGAAATTTTATGCCATTCTTGCTTGCAATTGAGAAAGGAAGGGGTCTGATAGGGTGAAGTACACATAACCTCAGGGACAAAACTAAAATATGAAAACTACAGTTAAAATATGAGACTGAGCCCGTATTAAACCATATATATTTCTTATCCATTTATTTTACCCTGAGTTTCTTTATTATCATATTTCTCATATATATGTATATGTATGCATATATATGTGTGTATGTATATGCAACAAGAGTAAATATCCAGCTTAAGAGTTTTTTTAATACATTGGCTTCTCCTGTAACGAGACCTGATAGTATAATGATAAAACAGCCAGCAAGAACAAATCATTCAGCTAATTCACTTATGATGTGGTACACTAAAGTCACAAAACTGTGCTGACAAATGTCCCTTTAAACTGGAGAGGCTGAGAGTCTAAGAAAACTAGTCTCTACCCAGTACTGTTGGAGATGTGATTTAACATCTTAAATTCCCTAACATATGCAAGCACTGGTTATTATTCTTAATTTAGAGGACTCTCAAAGGATTTAAATAATTTGCCCAAGTTTGCACTTTTACTAAGTAGTAGAACCATGGTTTGATCTCATTTTGGTCTGATTATAAAGTCTGCTATCCATCTACCATACTATACTGAGCAGTTCATGTTTGTGTAATTTTTACAGTATTTGTAACTAGCAGTTTTGAAACCAAATTACATAGGATAAGTATGTTACTCCAAGAGTTTCCTAAAGGTTAGAATGCAAATATTAATGGACAGAGGTCATTCCTAACCTTACTTTTTTCTTCACTACTTATCCTGGTGTGTTGTCTGTGTTTTCATTAGCACCTCTAAAGGGGAGAATAAGAGGGGGTGAGAACTGAGAGATGCTCTCTAACACAGGGTTTGAAAGCTTCCTAAATTTGTGAAGAAATTTTTACAAAATCAGATTATATGACTTGATCACAATATTTAATAGCTCTGCCTTGTATCATAATAATTCATCTTCTAAAGATACATAACTTATAATTCAGGAGGAGTTTAAGTAAGTACATGGCTTATTTTATATACTGTTATAGGTTAAAAATAGAACCTTGGCAAGGGTGAGGGGACGTCAGAAATAAAGGAAGCAACTTCATGATTTTCTGATTAGGGGAAATGTCTCTTGTAACAACTCATGGTTTTAATGTAGTAACGTAAGAATGTATGTTTGGATTCATATGATTAAATAAATACTGCTGCTGCTAAGTCGCTTCAGTCGTGTCCGACTCTCTGCGACCCCATAGACGGCAGCCCACCAGGGTCCGCCGTCCCTGGGATTCTCCAGGCAAGAACACTGGAGTGTTGCCATGTCCTTCTCCAATGCATGAGAGTGAAAAGTGAAAGTGAAGTCGCTCAGTCATGTCCAACTCTTCGCGACCCCATGGACTGCAGCCTACCAAGCTCCTCCGTCCATGGGGTTTTCCAGGCAAGAGTACTGGAGTGGGGTGCCATTGCCTTACTAGCTAACAGATATTAAAAGTTTGATGCTATGAATCTTTGAAAATAAATCAACAGTATTTAATCTTAAACCAAGTAACTTTTAAACATTTTATTATATGTCCCTCTTATGTCTACCTTCTAAAATCACAAACACAAGATTTTGGATGACTTTTTTTTTTTTAATTATAAAAATAGTCATGTATTTCAAAATAAAATCTCGGAAATATAAAAAAGATACATAAAATGAAAAGTAATATTCTCTTTCCCACCCCCACCCCCCAGTCTTACTTCTGGTATCTTCTTCCCCGTATGTTTTTAGTTCTCGGTTGGTAGCTTCTCTTCTGTAATCAATGTGCCTCATACCTCTTGTTTCTTTTCTTTCAAGTTGTGGCTTTGAAAGATTAGAAATTTAACATCTTATACATTTCTCAATTTTGTTACCATATTTCTTCTTCTGTTACTTAATAGCTCTAGGTATTACACTTCAAACTATATTTATTGCTTCATTAATTTTGAACAGTAACTCATGGCTGCCCAGTGTAAAACCAGGACATTGAGGTTTCTACACTTCTTTCCTTCTCTGCCCCTTACCTCCCAGCTTCCCTCAGCTATACTATGAGTTCTATAGTGTCAACATTTATAATGTGTAGGTTCTGTTCTTTCACCATAGCTGTTTATCATGTTTTCTCTCTTAAATCTGATAGTTGAAAACTACTGAACAGCATTTACAGTATTATATGAGTATCATTCACTTTGTTTATCGTGCTGTTTATTGAATGACTGATTTTGGACAGACTGTATTCTTAAGCCTCCTGCATAACTGTCATCATGGGGTTTCTTTTCATTGCCTTTCTGGGTTATTAGTCCTATTCTTTCTTAGATTCTTTCATATTCTCTTCTTTATTTTCATTTTTGGCTGTGTACCTTTCCAAAAATTTTTACAGAAGATGCCTGGGAAATTGAGCTCATACATGTCAGAGTCTATCTATACGTGTCAGAAATAGCTTATTCTGTTTTGTTGGTCAACTTATACTTAAATAATCTTAAAATATCTAATGCAGTAACCTAAAGTATAAGTTACTGTATATGAGTTGAAATTTCTGTCACAAAGGAGTGATTTTTTAACAGTTTTAAACATTGTCATCTATACTTGGAGTTTTTATTCGATATGAAAAAGGGTTAAAACCATGTAAGGAAGGGTAGCTATCTGGAAATTTTTTAAAAATCAGTAGTTTTCTGAAGATGTGTGCAATGTAGAAATTTATAGAGAAATTTTTCTATTATTTGCTATATATTTTAATTGTTACTTAGACATTTAAAAAACAAGTCCCTGCTATTTATTTCTACTACCTTAAGAAAAGAAGCTGTTTTTTACATGGTCAGTACCTGTTTTTTTCTTTTTTGAAAACAAAGACAATTTATAGACAGTGCACTTTCTCTCTCTCTTTTTTTGTTTTCCATACTAATCCGGACACGTTTATGTTTTTGCAAGGAAGTTCTGGTGCTGTTTTACTTGCTGGGTAATAACTTCTTTGATCCTAATGAACATGTACAGACTTCAGTAGACTGTAATATTCTGTTTTAATGTGTATAGGTTTTTAAACTTTGACTTGACTGAACTAAAAGTGTTGTTGCATGAGAGAGCACATTTCAATTAGAAAGAAACTGGTCGCTAGCCACGTTTGTCACTTTAACATTATTATTCACATCTTCAAGTTTTGCCTCCTGAAATTGGAGTAGCCACTTTGAAAATCTAAGAAAAGTCTAAAGAGCATTTGAAAACAAATTCCTTATACTCTTCGGTAGAAAATTGGGCACTTTGACTGGCTCATTAACACTTGACAAGGACTAAGACTGTTTAATGCCCTGTAATTAGGTTCCAACCCCTAATGCTCCTAGTGGTACCTTAATTTGTAAGAGTTAATAAGACTCCTTATGTAGGGCAGCTCAACTGTTACTAGAGAATGCCTTGGCTGTTAGGGATAATAGTGCTTGGTTATGCAATAACCAAGTTCAGAGCTTTTTAAGGAGATTGAAATTGTAATCCCAGGGCATATGTCATTTCTTTGGTTAAAGCCAGCAGTTCCTATAATGTCAAGCTTCAGATACTCGCCAAACAGATGTTTGAGCCTCTTCAGAACTGCCAACGATGCCTAAGGACCTTATGTCAGGTAAAGTAATGTCATGAGGAGGTATCTGAGGCCTGGAAGCTATGTCAACTTGCAGAGTAATAAAAATGTATTTTCTTTGATGTAAATGAAAACTGCTATCTCGTGTCCTGTAATAAATACTGCCTGTGCAGTGATGTTAAAGTTTTCAAAAATTGATAAGTGGAACAATTATATTGATGTAGATACATTCTGGGATGAATAAAGCACGTGAGTAATAAGGGAATTATTTAAAAGAGGCAGTTGGGACTTTTTCAAAGGCCAGCATTACACTTGTCCTAAAATTATCAGAATTTATCTTTATTTCATATTTGTATAATTTCACCTTACATTTAAAGAAATTTGAAAGTCAAACTATGTAGTTTCTTTTATTTTCTTTCAAAGAAAGAAACTGTTAGTCTCTCAGTTGTGTCCAACTCTTTGCGATCCCATGAACTGTAGCCCGCCAGGCTCCTCTGTCCATGGACTTCTGCAGGCGAGAACACTGGAGTGGGTTGCCATTTCCTTCTCCCGGGGATCGTCCCAACCCAGGGATTGAATGGGTCTCCTGTGTTACAGGCAGATTCTTTACCTTCTGAGCCACCAGGGAAGCTCATTTTCTTTCAAGGCCAAATCTATTTGACTTAAATTTTCATGTGCTAAATAAATACTTCTAGTGCCCCTTCGATTATTATTTTAAAAATAAGCCAAATTAACTGGTATTTGATTTCCTTAATTCCTAGAAAACAAGTTGATCTTGTCATTTAGGAAGAAAATAGGGCACCGCATAGTAATCTTAAGGGAAAATATTCATGTTAATCCTTGTAACCTGAAAGGATGGAGTTCCGTTTGCTTTCCTGGGCATGTACTTGGTGCAGACAGGGGCTGGCATGTCACCATTGTCATCCTCAAAGCTCTAACATTTCTGGAACAATTACTATATGTCTAGTAACTATGCTGAATGCTTATTTTGCAATATCTGTTTAATGTTTGCCTAAGTTCAATCAAGATGTGCTAGTATTCTCTCTCTCTCTCTTTTTTTTTTTTTCAAATTAGGAAATTGAGACATTGGTGGTTGGGGGCAGGGGTTGGTTGGTGACTTCTCTAAAGGCTTATGGGAGCCACTGGAATCCAGTTGCACTCCAGAGCCCATGCTCTTCACCACTGCATCTCATCGCCCCTCAGAAAAGTATCTGTGGCCTTGGTTTTTTGGGAGTGCTGACCACTTGCTCTTAATTAATTGAAGCATCGGTGGGATAATTATGATTAGAAGTCCTAGTAAAAGAGATGGCTCTTTTCATCTTTATTCTTTTGATTTCATTAATAGGTATGGCTTAATAGGGCATGGGTGGGTAGGGATGGGGTGTGGGAGGAAGTGGTTGAGGAATAGGGACAAACTGAGTAAAATGTACTATAATTAAGAATAGAATTAAATTACTGGGAATCTTTGGCCTCTTTTTTTGAACCTTGACCTCTCCCAGTGTTTTTTCAGGCTTCAGTTATATTCCTATGATGTGACGAGTAGAGGAGACCTTAATTCTAAAACCCTCTCTTGTATGTATTAGTTATCTGACCTTGGAAAGGTCACATAACCCCCTGAAGCGTTCTTCATCTCTAACGTTGTGGGGTTAGTCCTCTAATCAGTAAATGGTCCCTAGAGTTTTTCTTCTCTAAATTTTGGTTGTTTTAGGAATATTTCAATCCATTCTTTTTAGTGTGTCTTCTTCTAAAATAGAATCTAGACCTAAATTGTCTTTAAAGTTAATGCTTAACAAAACACTTATAGGATCATGAGATAGATTTCTTGGGGACATTGGCAAGTTTTTAGGTCCTTGAGGGAAGCTTTAAGTGGTAGAGCTGAAACTTCAGTGAAGGGCTGGCTAACCCAAAGTCTAAGCTTTTAGCCACTGGATTATGTGCTTCCAATTAAAATTAGGTTAGAAAACCATTTGGATTACTACATACAAGTCACTCAGATGATTTTCATTTTGTTGGTCATGTAAAATTTCTCATGAAATGACAATGAATGTTTATATTTTGGAAAAGAAATCCACCAAGTCTTTTCCAAGAGAGTTTCTTGATACAGTACAAATAGTCTTCTATGTAGAAGTGCTTTGATTTAACTTATTTTGAAGTGTATTAATTTCCATTTTTTCATGATGTTAGTATATATTTTTAGTACAGACATTGATAAGATATGCAGAACAGTGTGGAAAACATGAGAACCTTTGAGAGATCCTGAGTAAATGTAACTATTAAAACTGTTCTCTGAGCTGGAACCTCTATTTTTGATGCAGAAAATACAGTGAGTATTACAGAATGCAATTATTATTTCTTGTGAATGTTTATAAAATGTCATTAAAAACATATGTTCTGCTTCCCATGGACTTTGTTTAGAGGCCGGTCATGCACATGTTTAGGTCTGTGAAAGCAGCATCGACAGTACTGGAACAAGAGCTTTGTGTGTTTATGTCACTTCCTTTGGTAGCATCTCATAGAATTGGAAACTCCTTTTCTTTTTTACTGTCTTTGGGCAGGAACTTCAAACATAAGCATGTTATCTATTATCTTCTTTTTTTTTTTAAGTAATGTAAGGAGATACGGCATTACATTTGAGTTACTGGTATTGTCTAAAAATAGAAACAAAAATCCTCATCTGATTATAATGCTTTCCTCACTTCATGTTGTCATTTGTGAAAATAATGCTAGAGAAACAGCATTTCCATTTTCTTTTATCTTTTTCATGGAAGTACAGTTAGTTCTCCATATGGGGATGTGGGTGGGAAGTTAGAGATGTGCATGATATATAGTTTGATAAATCTCCCTGAGTGATTTTATGGATTCTTTCTAGTTGAAAACCATTCTATTAATCTATTCTTCATTGCTGGCTAGATAATCCAGTCTTGGAACTAGAATAATTGATGACAGCTTTGATATATGTTTAGTTAGGAGATGAAATCACCTAACCAAATTTGATGGTATACTTCTCCCCACACATGTCCCTGGCCTCCGTATTTTTCAGAAGTCTCCATACAGTTTTCCATAGTGACCACACCAATTTACAGTCCTCCCGCCAGTTTACAATGGCTCCCTTTTCTCTACACTCTCCCCAACATTTTTTATACCTTGTCTTTTTGAGAATAGCCATTTTAGCAGATGTGAAGTGGTAACTCATTGTAGCTTTCATCTGCACTTCCCTGATAGTGATGGTGAACATCTTTTCATGTGCCTGTTGAGCATCTGTATGTCTTTGGAAAAATGTCTATTCAGATCCTCTGCCCATTTTTGAATTGGGGTTTTTTGTTGTTGTATTGTTATTGTAATGAGTTCTTGATATATTTTGGATGTTAGTCCATCATCAGATATACAACTAGCAAATATCTTCTCCCATTCAGTAGGTTGCCTTTTCATTTTAATGATGATTTCCTTTGCTGCTCGAAAAAGCTCTTTAGGTTGACGTAGTCCCATTTGTTTATTTCTGCTTTTGTTTTCCTTGCCTTTGGAGTCAGATCCACAAAAACATTATTAAGGCTGATGTCAGTGAGGATACAGCCTGTGTTTTCTTCTAAGAAGATTATGGTTTCAGATCTTTAATTGATTTTGAGTTAATTTTTGTATGTATTATATTTAGACCACTCTTTGTTTCACAGGTCACTGAAACTCTCTTCATGTCTTTTCAGTCTTTCCTGCTTACTGTTCTCCAGACTTCATAATTGCCATCGTTCTGTCTTCTACTTGCCTGATTTTTCTGATATATCCAAGTTCTGCTATGAAATTCATCATTTTTTATTTCCAATGATCTGTCATTTGTCTTCTTGTTTTGAAAGATTAATAGTTTTTATTCCTCATCTGAGATTTCCACATGTTCATGCATTGTGAACTTTCATATATTCCTGAAAGTCATGGAGCATATTCATAATAACTACGTTAAAATCCTTGTTTGTATTGGTCCTCTCAGGATTGACTGCTTTTTCTCTTGATTAGCTCTAGCAGATATTCCAGTACATACAATAAATCATATGATTATCCTGCTTTTACCTGACAGGTATTTTTGTTCCATATTGAGTCATCAGGGTGCTTTTTTGTTTTTAAGTATTTTGAGTTTTCCTTTTTTATAATTTATCTGTCTTGCTGTGGGTTAACTTGAGTGAACGTGTTGAAACATGAATTCTTTGCCTGATATTTGTCAGATGTTTCTGTTTTTTGTAAAGCAAAATGCTTTGGAAAGTTGAGCATTGTTTTTAATTGCTCTGTTTTAAATGTTAAAAAGTTGATTATTTAACTTAAACATATTAGAAAAAACCTATAAAAACTCAATTGCAATAATATTAGAAATAAAGGTAAATATGACTATAATTAAGTAAGAAGTTAGTTACAAATTCATTTGAGGACTGGTCTTTACCATAAGGCAAAATAGTATTTTTGTAGAAGAACTTTATGAATATGTTATTTTTAGTGCTTATTTATATTATTCATGTCTTTGCCTAAGTAGAAAAAGTGAAAGTTGCTCAGTCGTGTCCAGCTCTTTGTGACCCCATGGATTATATAGTCCATGAAATTCTCCAGGCCAGAATACTGGAATGGGTAGCCTTCCCCTTCTCCAGGGGATCTTCCCAACTCAGGGATCAAACCCAGGTCTCCCATATTGCAGGTGGATTCTTTACCAGCTGAGCCACAAGGGAAGCCCCTAAGTAGAGAAGGGAATGGCAAACTAGTTCAGCTTCTTGCCTTGAGAACCCCATGAACAGTATGAAAAGGCGAAAAGATAGGACACTGAAAGATGAACCTCCAGGTCATTAGGTGTCCAATATGCTACTGCAGAAGAGCAGAGAAATCACTCCAGAAAGAATGTAGAGCCTGAGTCAAAGTGGAAACAACACCCAGTTGTGGATGTATCTATTGGTGAAAGTAAAGTCCAATGCTGTAAAGAGCAATTTGTATAGGAATCTGGAGTGTTAGGTCCATGAATCAAGGTAAATTGAAAGTAGTCAAACAGGAGATGGCAAGAGTGAACATCGAAATTTTAGGATCAGTGAACTTAAATGGGCTAAATTAATTCAGGTGACCATTATATCTATTACTGTGGGCAAGAATCCCTTAGAAGGAATGGAGTAGCCCTCATAGGCAAAGAATCTGATACCATACTTGGGTATTATCTAAAAAATGACAGAGTGATCTCGGTCCATTTCCAAGACAAACCATTCAATATCATAGTAATGCAAGTCTATGCTCCAACCACTAATGCTGAAGAAGCTGAAGTTGAACAGTTCTATGAAGACCTACAAGACCTTCTAGAACTAACACCAAAAAAAGATGTCCTTTTCATCATAGGGGACTGGAATGGAGTAAAAGGAAAGTTTGGCCTTGGAGTACAAAATGAAGTGAGGCAAAGGATAACAGAGTTTTGCAAAGAGAATGCACTGGTCATAGCAAACACCCTCGTCCAACAGCACAAGAGACGACTCTACACATGGACATCACCAGATGGTCAATACCGAAATCAGATTGATTATATTCTTTCAAGCAAAGATGGAGAAGTTCTATACAGGCAGCAACAACAAGACTGGGAGCTGACTGTGGGTCAGATCATGAACTCCTTATTGCAAAATTAAGACTTAAATTGAAGAAAGTAGAGAAAACCACTGGGCCATTCAGGTGTTACTTAAATCCCTTATGATTACACAGTGGAAGTGACAAATAGATTCAAGGGATTAGATCTGTTAGAGTGCCAGAAGAACTGTGGACGGAGGTTTGTAACATTGCACAGGAGGTGGTGATCCAAACCATACCCAAGGGGGAAAAAATGCATAAAGGCAAAATGATTGTCTGAGGAGGTGTTATAAATCGCTGAGAAAAGAAAATCGAAAGGCAAAGGAGAAAGGAAAGATATACCCATCTGAAAGCAGAGTTACAAAGGATAACAAGAAGAGATAAGAAAGCCTTCTTTAGTGAACAATGCAAAGAAAGAGAGGAAAACAATAGAATGGGAAAGACTAGAGATCTCTTCAAGAAAATTAGAGATATCAAGGGAACATGTCATGCAAAGATGGGCACAGTAAAGGACAGAAACTGTATGGACCTAACAGAAGCAGAAGATATTAAGAAGTGTCAAGGATACACAGAAGAACTGTACAAAAAAAGGTCTTAATGACTCAAATAACCACGATGGTGTGATCACTCACCTAGAGCAAGACATCTTGGAATGTGAAGTCAAGTAGGCCTTAGGAAGCATCACTATGAACAAAGCTAGTGGAGGTGATGGAATTCCAGCTGAGCTATTTCAGATCATAAAAGGTGATGCTGTGAAAGTGCTGCACTCAGGTTGACAGAAAATCTGGAAAACTCAGCAGTGGCCACAGGACTGGAAAAGGTCAGTTTTCATTCCAGTCCCAAAGAAGGACAATGCCAAAGAATGTTCAAACTACCGCACGGTTGTACTCATTTCACATACTAGCAAGGTAATACTCAAAATCCTTCAAATAGGCTTCAACAGTACATGAACTGAGAACTTCCAGATGGACAAGCTGGATTTAGAAAAGACAGAAGAACCAGAAATCAAATTGCCAATGTTTGTTGGATTATAGAAAAAACTAGCGAACTCCAGAAAAACATCTACTTCTGTTTCATTGACTATGCTAAAGCCTCTGACTGTGTGGATCACAACAAACTGTGGAAAATTCTTAAAGAGATGGGAATACCAGACCACTTTACCTGCCTCCTGAGAAATCTGTATGCAGGTCAAGAAGCAACAGTTAGAACGACATAGAACAACAGACTGATTCCAAATTGGTTAAAGAGTACGTTAAAGTTGTATATTGTCATCCTGCTTATTTAACTTATATGGAGACTATATCATGTGAAATGCAGGGCTGGATGAAGCTCAAGCTGGAATCAAGATTACCAGGAGAAATATCAATAACCTCAGATATCCAGATGTCACCACCCTTATGGCAGAAAGCAAAGAGGAACTGAAGACCCTCTTGATGACGGTGAAAGAAGAGAGTGAAAACGCTGCCTTAAAACTCAACATTCAGAAAACTATCATGGCATCCGGTCCCATCACTTCATGGCTTATAGAAGGGGAAAAAATGGAAACAGTGACGGACTTTATTTTCTTGGGCTCCAAAATCACTGTGGATGGTGACTGTAGCTGTGAAATTAAAAGATGCTTGCTCCTTAGAAGAAAGGCTATGACAAAGCTAGACAGCCTGTTAAAAAGCAGAGACATCATTTTGCTGACAAAGGTCCACATAGTCAAAGCTATAGTTTTTCCAGTAGTCATGCACAGATGTGAGAGTTGGACCGTAAAGAAGTCTGAGTGCTAAAGAATTGATGCTTTTGAACTGTGGTGTTGGAGAAGACTCTTGAGAGTCCTTTGTACTGCAAGGAAATCAGACCACTCAATCCTTAAGTAAATCAACCCTGAATACTCTTTGGAAGGAGTGATGGGGAAGCTGAAGCTCCAATACTTTGGATACGTGATGTAATGAGTTAACTCATTTTAAAAGACACTGATGCTGGAAAAGATGGAAGGCAGGAGGAGAAGAGGACTACAAAGGATGAGATGGTTGGATGAGATCACTGATTCAATGGACATAAGTCTGAACAAACTCTGAAAGATAGTGAAGGACAGGGAAGCATGGCATGCTGCAGCAAAAAGTCGAACAAAACTGAGTGACTGAACAACAACAGCAATGTCTAAGTACATTGATTTTTCAATAAACTTATGTACACTAAAAGTAAAATAACTATATTAGCAAAAAAGTTAAATAATTTTTAAAATCATTGATTCATATTTATTTGTTTTTCAGAGATAAAAGCATGTTAAGTTATAGGTTTCCCTTTGAATATCTTTGGCTGCATCCCATGGACAAGGTTTTAAGGGATCGCAGGGGTAATAATTTATATTAAGAATTATTCCATATTTTTTAATATATTATTTATTAAAAATCATCACAAGCTTTATGTCTTTTTCTCCACTTTGTTTTCGAAGAGACTAAGTGATGTATTTTTCCAAAATAACACAAAATATGAGTGCTAGAACTAAAATTTGAACTTAGTACTCTGATTCCAAACAGAATGTTTTTCCTAGTTTACCTTATTTCTTCTTGTAAACTTTTGAATATTCTTAGTGTCATGATTTTCTGAATATTCTAAGTGAGAGTTTGGTTTTCTTTTGTACCAAAGTTATTTATTAATAAGTAATTGTTTCTTTGTTTTAATATTCATTATTTGTATCAAATATTGGGGGGACTGAGTGTGGCTCTTTTTTGGTAGTCAAGAGAGTTATTTAAATTATTTTAAAATTGTTATTGTTGTTGTTGTTATTCAGTCACTAAATCGTGTTCAGTCTTTGCAACCCCAGGGACTGCCGCATGCCAAGCTTCCCTGTCCTTCGCTATCTCCTGGAGTTTGCTCAAACTCATGTCCATTGAATTGGTAGTGCCATCCAACCATCGCATCCTCTGTCGCTCCCTTCTCTTTAAGTTAATTTAAAATACTTAATTAATTAAAATGTTGTTTAATAATAAGTGGTTTAGATATTACAGAATGTGTTGTGGTTTTCTCATGATTAAAATTTCTTAATTTTTTTTGTTTTGGGTAAATAATTACTTTTAAAGTTCATTGTGTCCTTCATGTCTACAGAGTAAAAAGATCTCATAGGTTAGACATTCCACACACACTCTGTCTTTCTCTTATGGTTCATGAGCTGTAGGTATAAAATGAACCTTATCAATTCAATTTTTTACCTCATTTATGTCATTACTATTTGCTTATTTGGCAAAAATAGAACATTAAAGTATGTTTAAGTCTGAAATCTGGGTAAAATGGAAATCTTGACAAACACATGTGTATAGAAGCTACTCCTGTTGTAAGAGAATGTATTTTTTATAATAAAGATTAGAAAGAGAGTCAATTATCAAGCCTTTTTTTTTCTTAGAGCACAGTTTGTGATATTCAGTTACATTTTAGAAACAAATCAATTGGTTTATACTGAAAACAAACTTGATTACATGTTGAAAGGTATACAATATCCCTAAATAAAGGATAAGATAAAGTCATAAAGATTGCTTTTAAAAAGTGAAAAGTATTATGATCCTCTCATGTCTATAGAAATAAAAGTGGTAGGTTTTAACAGATATTTTAGCTTAATTTCTTTGCTTTTATAAATTTCTAATTTAAAATTAGTTAAGACAAAACAAATTAAAATGAAAAATTCTGGATTTTAAAAAAACAAATTGAACTTAAAAATTTGTTAGATTGCATCATTATTTCTATTTTGCTTTTTACCTAGCATTTAATAAAGAAATTTACAAAATTTCCAATGAATTTATATAGAGCTATCAGTTCAGTTCAGTCGCTCAGTTGTGTCTGACTCTTTGTGACCCCATGGACTGCAGCATACCAGGCTTCCCTATCTATCACCAACTCCCGGAGCCTACTCAAACTCATGTCCATCACATCGGTGATACCATCCAACCATCTCATCATCAGTTGTCCCCTTCTCCTCCCACCTTCAGTCTTTTCCAGCATCAGGGTCTTTTCCAATGAGTTGGTTCTTTGCATCAGGTGGCCAAAGTTTTGGAGTTTCAGCTTCAATATCAGTCCTTCCAGTGAACGTTCAGGACTGATTTCCTGTAGGATTGACTGGTTGGATCTCCTTGCAGTTCAAAGGGCTCTCTAAGAGCCTTCTCCAACACCACAGTTCAAAAGCATCAATTCTTTGGCTCCCAGCTTTCTTTATAGTCCAGCTGTCACATCCATACACGACTACTGGAAAAACCATAGCTTTGACTAGACAGACCTTTGTTGGTGAAGGAATGTCTCTGCTTGTTAATATGCTGTCTAGGTTGGTCATAGCTTTTCTTCCAAGGAGCAAGTGTCTTTTAATTTCATGGCTGCAGTCACCATCCGTGGTGATTTTGGAGCCCCCCAAAATAAAGTCTCTCTGTGTTTCCATTGTTTCCCCATCTATTTGCCATGAAGTGGTGGGATCGGGTGCCCTGATCTTAGTTTTCTGAATGTTGAGTTTTAAGCCAACTTTTTCACTCTCCTCTTTCACTTTCATCAAAAGGCTCTTTAGTTCTTCTTCACTTTCTGCCATAAGGGTGGTATTAATCATATGTTTTTAGTTTTAATATAAAAATTCCATTAGGGAGATTCCATATAATCTTTGTTAATTAAACTTTCAAATTTGGAAACAGCTTGTTTATAGTATAAATCATGGCTGTACACTATTTGTCAGAACTTAAGACACCTATTATGAAAATTTTTAAAAACAGGGTGATACCTATTTAGGTGACTGCTTTTAGTTGTATTATAATTTGAATTGCTACTTAATGTTACAGATTAGTCCATTTTAGCTCTTTGATTCTTTAGATATTATGTAAGTCTGATTTTTACTGGGTTTTGTTATTTTTTGTTTTTTCTTTCATTGGTGATTCATCTCAGTTTTGCTTTCTAAAATTAATCCCAAACTGACCATTTGTCACCACCTTCCTACAGTTACAATTATCAAAGACCTCCCTCATCATATTTCACCTACATGCACACTCAGTAGCCTCATGTTGGATTTCCTGCTTCCCCTTCTTCCTCTCCACAATCTTTTCCCTAAAAGACAATTAGAATTCTTCCTGAAAACACGTACTCCTCTGCCCAGAATCCTGTATGGTGTCTCATCCCAAAGTCAGGTCCATAGTGTGACCCCTGGAGTCCTACGTTACTGCTTCTCTAATCTCATCTCCTAACACTCTTACTTAACTCTGCTCCAAATACAGGGCTTTCTTACTGTCTTCCTCAAGCATTCAGTGCACACTCATACCTCAGAATATTGGTACCTGGTCTTCCTCCCAGGACTCCTTTTCTGGATGTTTGAATGAGTTGCTGCCACACTTCATCTAAGAATGTACTAAAATACTTTTTGTTAGAAGCTGTCCTTGACCTCTCATATCTAAAATCCTCTCCCCACCTCATTGGCAGAGTGACTGACATACATAATTGTAGATTTTTGCGTCTTTGTCTCATCTTTAACTTACCCAGGCCTACTTTGACAGCAGATGTTTTTAACAGTCTCTTTTATTGATTTCTTTCAAAAACATTCACAGTAATTTTATGGAAACAAAATCTCATTTTTGTACTGATAAAGTCACTGCCTTATATAACATTTCATTAAATTTCATAATTATAACAATAGACATCGTTGGCGTGAATATTTGGAAGTAAATACACCTGATGCTTGGCAAAGCTAAAATTTAATTCATGGGAGCAAAGTGCAGGCTTCATTCTAGGGTTGTCTGCTAGACTTAGCAGACAAGAGTACTGTCGGCATCAGGCAGGATATGCTACAGAAGTAGAGAGTCTTTGTTAATCGTCCAGGGAATTGACTGAGTAGATCTCAATTAAAAGAGTTTGATTTGTAGTTAAAAAGAGAACTGAAATAAGCTTAGCTTGATTATATAAAGGAGCACTTCTAGAGTATTCTTTTATTTTTGGATTAGTTCATCTTGAAAATAAATTATATAATTATTTATAATAGAAACTTTCATATAAAATGAATTCCAAGAGTGGAAGTAGATGACCACTAAAGAATTGCTGCTTTTCTTATAATGAACATATATTGTAAAAAATTCTGAAGGTGGCTAATAGTGATGGTTGTGCAACACTGTGGATGTACTTAATGCTACTGAAACAAACACTTAAAAATGGTAAATTTTATGTTATGGATATTTTGCCATAATAAAACCAAAATAAAAATACATCTATACTTAAAAATAATATAAATAAACCTGTGACAGATTATTAATGTGCAATATAGAAGAAAAGCTAGGATTCGTGGAATTAGAGGAGTTGAATTTGTATAGTACTAGTTCTACCATGAATGAGTTGGAAGCATTTTACCCAAATTTTACATTTTCTTAGCTGTAGTTTTCTTATGTTTAATGCAAATTTACTTACTCTTCACAACTCTCAGGAGTTTTATGAGGAACAAATGAGGTTATTTATATAAAAATCTTTAAGGAACTGTAAATCAGTTTATAGACTTAGGTGGAATTTTTCATATTTTTGGAAGAGTAATTCACTGAACTGACTTAGTATTGTATGTAAAGTCTTGGCTTGGAGGCATTTGCTATTGAGGTTTTAAAATGTTTAAATTACTTATTTTAAATGTTTGGTTTTTTTGAAAATGCAGCTGTTTTTCCTCCAGGGTATAATTAATTGAGAATGGAAAAGTTTGACTTATATTTGGAGAGTTATACTTCTTATTCGCATTATTAAATGTTCAGGTTTTTTGTTATTGATGTCATTTCTTAACAGATCCCCTTTATAACTTCTGAAGGGAAAACCTTGCAAACTGAGATGGATACTGAATAACTTAGCTTTTCCTTTCCTATTTGAAGTCGTGTTAAAATGCAGTTATCAAAAAAAAAAAGGTTTATGTAGTGGGACAAAAAATGGCAGATTGGGTAAGGTATAATGATACCATAAATCAGATTTAAGTAATAGAAAATTATTCATTTTGGACATTGATCAAAGTGCATTTCTGGTTGCTCACCTTCCATAGACTAAAAGATATTTTTTTCCTGCCAGTAAGAAAACAGTGATTTGGAGGAACTCAGTTAATTTACAGAGATTTTTTTTTTTTTTTTTTTTTTTTGCAAAAATGGAGATAGAATGTAGGAAAATGGTCAATACACACTCACTTTGGCAGGAAACGTTTTTACAAGATAAAGGGAAAAAAATCAGAATTTAATTAGGTGAAATCTATTGAATGTTCTGTTGGAGGCATAACAAAGAACTCTTTGACCTAGTATACAATGTACAATACTAAAACAATGTGATCTTAATCTTTGGAATTTACTGTTTTAAACATCTTCTGTCAATTAATATGTACTCATTCTGATTAATAGAGCTGGTGTAGTCTGTGTTCAGTTTCAAGGGATTCTTTTTCCTCTTAGTTAGTTGTAGCATTTCTGCAGTTTGCTCCAGAATTATTTTAGATAATGTGGCCCATTGACACATTTTAAAATTTTAAATTTGAGTGCCTTTAGGCAGCATACTCAGTCGTTTGCCATAGTCTCTGCCATTCCTATGGTTTCTGCCTTACTACACTTATTTCATTTATGTGAAACATCTGGGCTTTAGAGACATGTCACTCTTGCTCAATTTTTACATAAAGGCACAAGGCAAGCATAAAAAGGAAAAGGATAATTTCTGTCTGTTCAACCCATACTTTTTCCCGTCATGCCTAGTGAGTGGGGATTCCCACAAGGCTTGGATGAGCAGATCTGAAACTGAGTGATCATTAAATTATCCCTATGCATGGTGTCTTCTCCTGGTTTTAGTTATAGCTTTCTAATTTTTCAAGTGCTATTAGTGTGTCATTTGCCATAACATATTGTGAATAAAGGACTATGCTAAATTTCTGTTAAGCCACACTCTAGTGGAGGTAAAGACTTCCAGTTTTATCTAGATATTTCTCATACTTTTTTCCCCAGGGTATGCAAGAATTTTTATGCTCTTCTTTTTTTGTTAAACAGAGCAAAATAACTTATAGAATATAACAATAAGAGCTGATGAGCATGACACTAATGGAGAAAAAGGGGTATTTTCACAGAATTGATTTTTTTTCCCCATCCCATCTACGTTTGATGTCAATCAAAACATACCATTGGCCATTCAGTTAAAAAAAAAATGCAGTATGCTTGTGCACATACACCAGTTGCTTCATGTACAATAAAGGAATGGGGAAGGGGAAAAATGAAAGAATAGAGAAACTGTATTGTAGTAGTCAGAATGTGGTGGAACCAAATTAGTTTTCTAGTTGAAAATGTCTTCTTGATCTGGAGGAACAGAATTCTGAAGTAAAGTGTGAAAGTCACTTGCTCAGTCCTCTCCGACTCTTTGTGGACCCATGAACTGCCATGGAATTCTCCAGGCCAGAATACTGTAGTGGGTGGCCTTTCCCTTCTCCAGGAGATATTCCCAACCCAGGGATCGAACCCAAGTCTCCTGCATTGCAGGTGGATTCTTTACCAGCTGAACCACCAGAGAAGCCCATGAATACTGGAGTGGGTAGTCTAACCCTTCTCTAGAGGATCTTCCTGACCCAGGAATAGAAACGGGGTCTTTTGCATTGCACGCGGATTCTTTACCAGCTGAGCTACCAGGAGTAAAGTATAAAGTTCCCTTTTTAGTAGATACCTCCTGTCTGCTGCTGAAATACATCAATTGTATCTGCATCTTCCATCTCCAACTGTGCAGGTGTGTCTGTCTCCTTGGTTGGATGCCCATTAAATCAGGATCTGATCTGTCTCCTTGACAAACCCTGTTGTTCACTGTAGGCTTTCATTAGTTTACTAAGTGATGTATGCCTCTTAATTTTAAACTGCACCACAGAACCAACCTGCCCCACCAATTTCAAATTAATATGATCATTGTTCTCAGTCTTGACTCATGCTTGGGTTTTGCATCCGCCATGGCAAGCGCCGGGAGCATCCTCAGCCCTGCCTCACAAGAGAGGTACCAGGTCCACACAGAACAAGCACACAAGCAGCGCTGGGAACCGCAGAAGGAGGTGGCAGCGCTGGAGGAGGGAGAGGGCATATGCTTCTCATGCTTTTTGAACTTATATCTTTGGAAACGATACATTTCTTGGGGGCCTCTTTTGGGGGAGGAGGGTCTACTACTAATGCAGTAATATTTCCAATTATATTAATATTTAAATGAATGTCCTCAAAATGTAATGGTTAAGTTGTTTACATGGTAATAGAACTTGAAGATAAACCCTATAAATCATTATTAATTTGAAATGAAAAACTCTGAACCATTCATGTATCATTCTGTTTAAAATCGCCCTGACCACATTCTCTGTCTTTCTTACTCTGATTTATTTTTCTTCATCAGACTTTTCACCCCTTAAATTTTGTATTTGTTTCTTTATTTGTTGTCTGTCTCTTCCTTCTATGTAATCTCGTTCCAAGGACTTGTTTCTGATTACTGTTCTGTTTCATGGCTTACAACAGTGTCTGATATATAATGAGAAGCTTACTAAATATTTGATGCAGGAGTCCATGAAACCCTCTCATGCAGCTGTCGTGTTTTCTATTATGGATATGCCCTCTCCAGTATACCTTCAGTGTCCTTTAGCTTAGCACGTACAGAATACAAATCCTGATGCTGTAACTCTTCCTACTCTAAACCCTGCATTGTCTTCAGAATGACAGCTGTCCTATCACTTTAATGCGATTTGCTGTTTATCTGCCTGTTAGTTTTTTTTTTTTTTTTAATTAAAACTTTGATCTCCTTGAGGAAAAGATCTTTGTTGCCTTCGCCAACTTATCCCCTATACCTAACATGGTATCTGAAGGTGCTCAAGAAATGTTTGTACAATAAAGGTGTGATAGTTTACATAGGAATAAAACAGAAGTTCAGAGGTGATATGATACATGGTGAATATGCTGCTAGTGAGCAGCAGAATCGGGCTAACTCACTCAGTCCAATGCTCTACCACTTAAAGGAGTGGATTTCGATTTTTAATGAAAAGTATTTTTGTTTCTTCACTTGCAGATATTGAGGATGTTAAGAAGTACAAACCTGGTTACTTAGAAGCTACACTTAATTGGTTTAGATTTTATAAGATACCAGAGGGAAAACCGGAAAACCAGTTTGCTTTTAATGGAGAATTCAAGAACAAGGTGAAGTTGATAATCTTTATTTTATTTATTTATTGATTGATAATTTTATTTTAAAATGTGCCTGTGATACCTGTGCCACATTTCTTTCACTATGGGGGATTTCTTCTGTGAATATTTGTGGATAGTATGATAATAAAAGAACTGTTTACTGACTTTCATGTTTAAGGACATTATTTTATTATTATTTTTTAAAAAGTTTTAGGAGCTCTAAGTAAATCAGTAAGGCTGATAAATACCTGTATCCATCCATTTATCTATCAATATCTCCTTCATCTCAGAAAATAAAAGATTTCCATGATCAGTCTAACTCTGTAAATTGTAAATGAAGAAAAATCTTTCATTTTACTGTTCTGGAAAGGAGGGAGTTACTTACCATTAATGCAGACCCAAAGGGGCTTCCCTCCTAAGTGTTCATTCTATCATGACTGAATTCAGCTACTTAACAATTTAGAAAGCATTTGAATTGTCTTACTGTCAAGAGAGTTTTTATATTAGAAAACTACAAAGTTACAAAAAAGTGGCTCTAATATGACACAAATGGAGAAAATGGACCAGAATTAAAGTCTGAAACTATTATACTACTTTATTTATTTATTTATTTATACTACTTTTAAATGTATTGCCACTATGTAAGTTTCACATTATAAACCAGCCTTTAAGCGGGTACTAATAAATACAGAATGTTTTGTAAGTAAAGTAAGTCATAGTCATAAAAACTTCAAAATTACAGTAAATATTTTTTATACAAGAGCTTATTGCTGAACCCAGTATTTTTAAAAGGTATATTAACCCTTAAGATCTTGAGGGGTTTGTCTAGGATGTATTTAATATGGATATAACACTACTAGGCTGTGATCTCTCACATAAAAATTAAATACTAAAAATTTATAAAATAAATAATTTTTTTCCTTTTCCTCTAAAATGTATGTTGTATTTTATGTTTGAAACAATACACATTTCAAACCTAAGTGTACCTTTGTGGCCCCTTATTGCTTTGGGGTTGACTACCAAGTCATTCCATGAATTTATAAAAGAATGAGGTAGTTTGGGAATTTGGGGGGTTTGATTTCAACAAACATTAATTTTTTTCTGAGTGAAGAAGACTGGGTCATTTATGCATCCCTTCAGAAAATAATCATTTTATGCATTACTTTTTATCACTGCTGTTTAATATATTGAGCTTAACCCAGGAAAATTGAATTATATCTCTTCAACATGGTTGAAAAGATGGCTCTAGGCTGTAATCTAGATTTTATTTTTTTTCATGCTGACTGCTTAAAGCAAGTACTGGAATCTGTTTTAATAATCAAAATTATCTGAATAGTATGGTTAAATATCTTTCCATGTATTTTCCAAATAATAAATTGACTTTTTGTCCCATACCTTAGGAGTCTCCCTTACACCACCTCACCAAGCATTAAGCCGTCTCCTTCATCTTAGGCAACAGCAGACCTGAGGGAACGTTTTCTCTTCAGAAGTACATTTGCCATCATTTTCTTCATATCATAATGTGTTTAGTTGTCACTGAAAAAGAGAGGAGCTAGTATGACTTAGTACATAAGAACTCTGCTTTAAGGAAATTGAGCAACATTTTGGGGGAAAAAATAAAAATTTTCTTCTTTGAAAAAATAAAGCAAGTTTGCCTTAAATGGTCTTACTAGATATGTGTCTATTGTTGAGTTTTCATTTTTAGATACTATATGAATTCACGCTAAGAAAAAGATTTTTAAAATGTTGAGGTTTATTATCTTCAGACAGTGGATAGTCTAAAATGATTATTCATTTAAACTACTTGCAGCATTATTGATGATGAAATCATTAAGTTTGTGCTTATTTACAATCCAGAGAGTAGGCTAACTGGTTTACATACAACCATCTTATTTATTCTTTCATCAACTCTATGATTTAAATCAGGGGTTGGCAACTTTTTCTTTTTCTGTAAAAGCAGATAGTAAATATTTTAGACCTGCAGGCCATATGTTTTCTGTCACAACTGCTCAACTCTTCCATTTTAGCACTAATGCAGTCAGAGGCTGTGCACAAATGCATGGATGGACATGACTGTGCTCAATAAAACTTTATTTACAAAAACATGTGGCAAGCTGGATTTGACCCAAAGGCCCAAGTGTGCCAGCTCCTGATTCAGATGATTTTCATTACATTCCATCTTAAGAAGAAATCAGGACAATGAGATTGAATAATCTGCACCGAGTCACACAGCTGGTAAAGAAGGATGTGAGAACTTATACTTAGGTTTGCCTGGCTCCAGAGCTCATATGCTTAATAATTGACTGTCATACTATGACTAGTTCCAAGTTATTAATAGTATAATGATGTGATTGCTATATCTGTTTTTGGTTTTTAACCAGGCTTTTGCTCTTGAAGTCATTAAATCTGCTCATGAATGTTGGAAAGCCTTGCTTATGGACAAGTGTGATGGCGGGGCTATAAATTGGTAAGAATTTGTCTTTTCTATGTAGTGTTAATTTTTATTATTAAGTGGTACTAAAGAGCCATATGATACTACTCAGATCTTTTGTTTGTTTGTTTCTTTTAAACAGAATTGCAATTTTTTTTTTTTCATTTAAAAAATGTTTAAAGAGCACCTATTTGGAAAGCATTACCAAGTACTGGGCACTATGAAATTAGAAATTGACATGATCACTTTTCCCAAGGGATTTATAGTTTAGTAGGGAATATTGTCAAGTAAACAAGCATTTACTTACAATGAATTGTGATATATGCAAAGGTGGAGCAAAAAACAGTGATTTTTCAACATGTAGACATATGATTATTTAATTTATGTTGTATGTATGACATCATTTTTTGGCAAGAGTAAAAAAAACCTTATTCAACATGATCTGGGTCACCAGCTAATTAATTAAGGGAAATTAAACAAACGTAAGATGTATAACTCAAACATTTTATTTTACTTTAAAAAATTTAAATATATGTTTATTTATCAATCTGTGGATATAAGGCTAAGACTTTCTGTAGAGATTCCATGTAGACTAATAGAATAACATAATAGACTATATAACAGAGAATAAAGATCAGATCCTGCAATCTTTATACTCCTTATACTTGAGAGCCTTTGTAAATTTTTAGGATTCTTTTTATCTACCTTTTATGCTTGTCTTGGTGATGGTTTAGTTGCTAAGTTGTGTTCGACTCTTGCGACCCCGTGGACCGTAGCCCACCAGGCTCCTCTATCCATAGGATTTTCCAGACAAGAATAGTGGAGTGGATTGCCATTTCCTTCTCCAGGGGATCTTCCCGACCCAGGAATCGAACCCAGGTCTCCTACATTTCAGGCAGATTCTTTACTGACTGAGCTATGAGGGAAGCCCTTATAGCTGGGTTGTTTTACCCACACCTAATTTAATGCCCAAGTTTTTATAGTGACTCAGTGGTAAAGAACCACCTGGCAATGCACAAGATGTGAATTTAGTCTCTGTGTCAGGAAGATCCCCTGGAGAAGGAAATGGCAACCCACTCCAGTATTCTTGCCCAGAAAAGTCCCATGGACAGAGGAGTCTGGTGGGCTACAGTCCATGGGGTCACAGAGTCGGACATGGCTTAGTGACTAAACACCAACAGCAGAGCCTCGATAGTGTTTACAGCCTCAGTAGTTTTAGAGCCCACTTGATGTCCATAGAAATAATTCTGTTTCCACATTCCCTTCATCAGTGAGTATACATATAGCTTAAATTATGAAATTATAATAACAAAGGCCACTGACATAAAAGATTTGAACATGAAAACAACTGACTCTTGGTAAGCCTAACTAACAAGCAAATATACAGTTTTTCTGGCAAGCAAAATCCTACCCAAGTTCATTGTCCTCTTTAAATCAGGAGAAAATGGGAAGCCATTGACTCTTTCAGTAAGTACGGATTGAGGGTCTCCTGCCAGGTACTGTGCTGATAGTAGGATTACTGCTGTGAGTACAGTGAATATAGTCCTTGTGCTCTTGGAGCCCAGAGTCTGGCAATCAAGAGAGAAATCATTAAAAAAAAAATCATTAAAAAAGAAATCATTAGACCAAAGTAATATGGGATAAAGAATTAGTCAGTCTCAGGGAATGTTTTATCCAAGTTCAGAGGCTTACCTTGTAAATGCTTGGGCATTGTAGCTTCAGATTCTATTGCTCTCTTTTTTAAAAATTTTAATTAAGAGTATAGATGATTTACAATATTACATTAGTTTCTGCTATACATCAGAATATATCAGTTGTATGTATATATTATATCCTTCCTTTTTTTAGATTGTTTTCCCTTATAGGTCATTACAGAGTATTGAGAAGAGTTCTATATGTTTTACAGTAGGTCCTTAATTAGTTATCTATTTTATATATAGTAGTGTGTATATGTCAATTCCAGTCTCCCAGTTTATCCCTCCCTCCCCTCAACTCCTGCTTTCCCTGCTGGTAAGCAGAAGTTTGTTTTCTACATCTGTGACTGTTTCTGTTTTGTAAATAAGTTTAATTCTATCATTTTTTAAATTCCATATATAAGGAATATCATATGATATTTCTTCTTGTCTGACACTCCACTCAGTATGACAGTCTCTATTAGTCCATCCATAATATGACAAATGACACTATTTCGTCCTTTCTGTGGCTGAGTAATGTTCCATTGTGTATATGTACCATATCTTTATCCATTCTTCTGGCGATGGATGTTTAGGTTGCTTCTGTGTCATCATATTCTGTTTCTCTTGCAGGCTAGCATGACACTGTGGACTTCATCTTCTTCCATTTTTCTTTTGTAGAACACTCTTTTTTTTCAGCATAGTTGTAAAAGTTATTTGTTTCTGACATAAATATTGCAGTTTATTAACAAGAAAACTGGGTATAAATTAAATGTCATCTAGCTGTTGCTATCCTAGTAACTAATAGGCTGAATTTTTCTTTCTGGTCAGATATTCTAAGTCATATATTAATCTGATAGTCTCCCAGGTGGTGCTTGTGGTAAAGAATCTGCCTGCCAATGCAGGAGACACAAGAGACATGAGTTTAATCCCTAGGTCAGGAAGATCCCCTGAAGGAGGAAATGGCAATCCACTCCAGTATTCTTGCCTGGAGAATCCCATGGACAGAGGAGCCTGGCGGCCTATAGTCTGTGGGTTTGCAAAGAGTCGAATACGACTGAGCACACACACACACACACACACACCCTCTAAAAAGAAGGGTTTCTAGTTGTTCACACACACACACACACACACACACACACCCTCCCTCTAAAAAGAGAGGTTTCTGATTGTTCAGAGAGGTATTTGCTTGCTGTTTGCTTTCATTTCCTTTCTAATGGTACTTCTGAAAACCTTTTGCAGTCTTAGATGGGGCTTATATGGTTTCCAGATTTTTTGAGCTGCGCATTTAGCAAACATCTCTGATTAGTTTTTCTATAGCTTGATATCATTCCTTCAGTGCTGATTCTAATTGTCTTTACTGTGAGAGTAAATTTATTTATATGCTCTGAAGTCATTTTATTGTAGCCTCCTAGGTAATGATATGGATTACATTAACAATAAGAATTGACATTTATTGAACTGTATGCTATTTTTCAGGTTATGTAAGCTCTATATGTATCATCTAATTAATATTCACCAGAACATTAATTTTTGTACCCATTTTACATATGAGGAAATTGAGGTCACATAGAGATTATGACCTATTGATGGTCTCTATGTCATGGATTTAATCCAGACTTTAAACATATTCTCTTAATAGCTATATTCTTTCTCTGTTTTCAAAGAATACAGCAAAATTAATTTTTTTAGCTAAAAATTTTTATAAGTCCTGGATGTAAATTTTATGCATCTAGATAATTTAAAGTCAAAATCTTCAGAATTTCAACTCATTTTTATCCATATTTTCTTTATTTTTTGTCACTATAAAATATATTTATAGTTAAGTTTTTCTTTTCTTTGTCTTTACCTGTGAATTGCTTCTCTCTCTCAGTTCCTTATAGTATACCCTGTTATTGATTACCAAACCTTCCCACCTTCCTTTTTTAACCTGTTCTCTCCATGTAAATAGGTTTAAGTCTGAACTGAAGGCAGTATTTTTCAAGTAGTTCCCTCCAACAGTGTATATAGTACAGCACAGTTACCTAGGGAAACCATTAGAAAGTTCAAGTTTGCTGCCTTCTTCTTTAAATCTGATGAATTAGGATCTTTGAGAAGGATCTAAGTATCAGTATGTTTTAGAAGCTCCCTTGCTTTTCTGATGAGCCGTTTTTCTTAAGAACCATAAAATCTAAATTTTTCAAAGAACAAACAATTGGCCCCTTTTTGCCACCCAGCCTCGTTTCCCATCACTTCTTGCTTTTTATTTCATGTTCCAGCAACTTAGAACCACCTGTCACCCCTCACAAACACCATGCTTTTATTGATCTCTGGGGCATTTCTCATTTTGTCTCCTTTGCCGTGATTTTCTTCTCACTTCTTAAACTGGCTGACTTACTCATCTGGTAAGACTTTGTTTTGACTTCGCTTTCTCTAAGAAGCTTTCCCTCACCCTAGCCTTGTGCTCACCAAGGTGCCATTATACCTAGCTAAAGTGCTATTCCTTGCCCCTCCCCCGTGTAGTCTTATCACTGCGTTTATTAATTAACTGCTTGTTTGATGAATTTGTCTCCTCTAGAGTATAATTTCCTCAAACGTAGATGAATAAAGATGCTGTATTCATCTTTATATTCTTCATAAATATTCATATTTATATTCTACATGCCTGACATGTAATAGCCACTCAGTAAATAAATACATGTTGGAGTGATTGTTGGATAATATTTTAAAGTCAAAAAATGTATGTTGTGTTTTAAGTCCAGTAGTAACTCTTCTGTTTCCAGGAGCCTTGCATTTACTAAATTACTTAATTCTCTTTTTCCCAATAAGTTTTATTGTTGTTATTTTTATTCTTTTTCCCCACAGCTTACTGTTTACTCTGGAAGCTGCATATTTTTTAAGCAGGGATAATTAAGTTATTTCTGTTTATACTGAAGACAGCTTGAAATTCTCTGGAGGAAAAATATAGTTTTTTGTCATTTGGTTTTATTGCTCTTCAACTCTTCTCAGATTCTCTTTAATCATGATTTATATATCTACCTTATTCTAAGAAATCAGACTGTACTCTTCATTTCACCAGTCTATGTCACTGATCATTATTCTGATCCAGATTTTTCAAGTTTTGACTGATTCTCAGCTGCCCTTCTAATTATACAACTGCTTTAATCTCTTTACTCTTTAATTGTTTTATATTGTAGCTACTCTGTTTAACATAGTCTTTACAAGACATACCATTAGATTTATCTTTGAAAAATACAGATGTGATTGTCATTTTTATGCTTCAAATCTTCTTGTGACTCTCTTCAATTATAGGATCTAATCCAACTCTTCTCTGTGTTAAACAGTGTGTCTAAACCTACTTTTCCAGCCTCATGTTCTTTTCCTCCTCTTTCATTATCTTTCCTCCATGAATGCCTACCCCGTCATCAAAAAAACAGTTTAGATATTACTTCTGCAAAATTGTTTCATTTCTTTGGGGCATCATTAACTGTACCCTCACCTGTGTTCTCATATCACTGCTTTCCACACCTCTAGGTAGAGCTTGAAGTGTTTTATTACTTTTTTTATGCTCTAAATTGAGTTTGTATTTTAGCCCTAGTGATAGGACTTGGCACATACTAGGTAGTTTGAACATGCTTGCTGAATGAAAAAAATTATATAAACATTTATATGAAGTTTTCAACATATATATATATTTGTTTTTTCATATATATGTATATTGTTCCAAATTATTTAAGTCTTGAAGCTGTTTCTTTCTACCTTTCCAGAGAAAGATATATTTAGTCCATATATAACTCTAGTTCTTTTAGCTTTATGTAGACTTACATCAATGCTAGTTTTCTTCAGTGAACTCTGGAGGTTATGGTCCCAAATCATCATCATTCTTATCTCTTCAAATTTTCTCTCTCCTTTGTCCTTGACTGTTTTGCTTTAGAAAGAAAAGCCTTGACCAATCTGAACCTTGGACACTGTCCTTGGGGATTCGCATGAGTGTGGGCCTTTGTCTGATTTGATTGTCTTGAAGAAAATAATTTTCTCTTTACTAAAATTCCATAATGCTGGTCCTGTAAGTTTCATCTTTTAGATATTTTTTATTACTTGCAGATAACTTTCTCTTTCTGTTTCTTTTTATTTAATCACTAATTTTCCTTATTATGTATCTGTTAATATATGTTTTTATTATTTGTAAGTGAAATTTGGTTTGTTGTGCACAGAAATTTTGATGTTGTTGATCTTTTGGTCTAGTACGTCTGCTTGTTTTGGTCGGCAAATGATGTAGTCAGCAAAGGCTATACAATGATTATAAATTTAGAGCAAAATATTGAATGTCTTGCTATTAAAAGGGAAGCAGCACATTCTTCCTTGTGATGATGATGATGATTTTTGGCTGCACTGCATAGCCTATGGGATCTTAGTTTCTCAACCAGCAGTCAAACATGTTGCCCTTGCATAAGAAGCATGGAGTCTTAACCTCTGGACTGCCAAGGAAGTCCCCCCTAGTCTTTATTTTTAATCTCATTTATAGTAAGCACCATCAGTTTAGTCATCTTTGCTTGAAGGGATTATACTGCTTTTCCTCCTGTAGGGCATAGACATAGCTAGAAAGAACTCTGAATATTTTAATGTCCAGAGAGGTTCCATGGTTCAGTATTGTGTCCCCAGCATTTAAAAATGTCCTAAACACGTTGGTAGAAGAATAATTTTTTGAATCAATAAATATGAATCAGTGTAAATTATTTTTATATAAGGGCCAGTTCAGAGGAAATAAAAATATTTCTTGATAACTTGCCTTTTATCACACCTTCAAACATCCAAAGTAAATCCTGAGGAAAGGATATTGCAAGCCAGGTGATATTCTTCATTAACTAGCAGGATGTTAGTGAGGAAGGTGGCACTATTTGTAGCAATAAAATGCTATTATTATTGTTGTTGCTGTTGTTGTTGTGGTTACTATTGCAGCAATAATAACAAGGGGCTTTGGTACTCCTTCTCTCTCCTCTTCTGTATGTTATACATCATGCAAGAATCTCCTAAGTCCATTTGTATATACCTTCCATTTCATTCCTAAAACAGCCATGCTAATAATTTGTCCAGGGTGAAAAATGACAAAGCCTATTGACTTTCTTAGGTTTTGCTGGTTACTTGTCGAGATATTTTATTGGGGATATTTTTTAACTTACTCAGTTAAAATTTACAGTTCTGGCTTGAATATTTTTTTTTTGCCTAACATTTCTGTTGATGGTTTTGCTTTGTTGTGGGAGTAGAAGTTTACTTTAGAAATAGGTTATCAGATTTAACAGATAAAAATATAGGATACCCACTCAAATCTAAATTTAACACTTTAATCTAAATGTCTCATGTGATACTTGGGACATATTTATACAAAAAATAATTTGCTGTTTATCTGAATTTCAGATTTAACTGGATTTTCTGTATTTTATCTGACAACCATTTGTACAGAAGACTCCCTTTTCTCTCATCATCATTTTCCCAGAATCCCTACTGAATGTTTCCCTTTGGTGTAGTTATAATGTTAAAAACCTTGTGTTGCTTTTGTTCAGTTGCTAAGTTGTGCCCAACTCTTCGCGACCCCATGAACAGGCTTCTCTGTCTTTCACTATCTCCCTGAATTTGCTCAGACTCATGTCCATTGAGTCATTGATGCCATCCAACCATTTCATTCTCTGTCACCTCCTTCTCCTCTTGCCTTCAGTCTTTCCCAGCATCAGGGTCTTTTGCAGTGAATCAGCTCTTCGCATCAGGTGGCCAGAGTATTGGAGCTTCAGTTTTTCCAGTGAATATTCAGGATTGATTTCCTTTAGAATTGACTGGTTTGATCTCCTTTCAGTCCATAGGACTCTCAAGAGTCTTCTCCAACACCACAGTTCAAAAGCATCAATTTTTTGGTGATCAGCCTTCTTTATGGTCCAACTCGCACATCTGCACATGACTACTGGAAAAACCATAGCTTTGACTAGACAGACCTTTGCTGGCAAAGTGATATCTCTGCTTTTTAATATACTGTCTAGGTTGGTCATAGCTATTCTTCCAAGGAGTAAGCATCTTTTAATTTTGTGGCTGCAGTCAACGTCTGCATTGATTTTGGAGCCCAAGAAAATGAAATCTGGAACTGTTTCCACATTTTACCCATGTGTTTGCCATGAAGTGATAGGACTGGATGCCATGTGTATATACGTAAGACCTTATGTATAGCATATTTATTATACACCATGCTTTCTTCAGAGGAGTAGCACTTATGACTTTGCAGTGTCTGTTTTTTTGCCTTCTTCTTTTTAAATTTAGATTTTCTTTTGAGAAGCATCTCACTTATAAGACCTTACCTTTTTCAGTTTTTAGCTTACTTAAACAAGGGCTGTGGAGAAGAGAGTTCAAAGTAGTTTAGTCTTAAAGGTGATAATGCCAGCTTTCATCAAACATCAATATTCATGCAAGGAATGAAAACATATTCCACATTGAGTCTGAATAGAAAGCAAAATGACCACTTTCATAATCACTGGGCACCCAGTATCTGATTATAGGCAGATGTAGTTCAAAAGATAAATAGCTAGACAGATCTTTTTATCATGTATGTCCCAGCATATTTCACAAAGCCATTGCCAAAATAAATTTGATAATGTGTATCCCTAAGATCCACTTGGGGAGCATCTGTATGTGAGTATGTGTATGCGTGTGTGTGTGTTTCATCTATTAATTATCTCCTTTAGGGATCTGCTAATCATTTATTTCTTCACTTTTGAAAAAATTAATTTGGTTTTAACTCCCTTCTCTGTTACCTTATTCTGTATCCACTTTAATCTGATTTCTTTGATGAAATTTTTTAAAAAATCAGACTTAAAAAGTTTGAGGGGAGTAATGCCTATGCTTTCATCTAGGAAGTAAGAAAGAAAGACGTGGGCGGCATACTTGTGGAGAGAGTAGGCTGGTCCCCATTGTGTTTGAAGGCTCTGGACTTACAGAACCTTTACTGATCGTGGGAGAGCTGCTGTCTGCGCCATGCTGAACTTCCTTACTTGTACAGAAGCTCAGTCTTGCTGTTCATGTGGTTTCCTCTCACCACGCTGAGCTTAGTCTTTCATACCTGTCTGAGACTCTACAGTGTTTATCACCTCACTTAGAGGAAAATTTTTCCTTATGATCCTTAATCTGTGGGTCAAATTTGGTTTTTCTTTTCTTCAGTAAAGGTGAAGGGTAGTGGAATGGCCTTTTACCTATACCAGAAGAGTGTTTAAATTTGTATACTATCATTTGATTTTTTTTTTTTTCAAATTCTCAAGAGTGCAGTGCTGTGGAACACTCTTTAACTTTGCCTGAAGGAATGTACAAGACTCTCATTCATCCCAATTTATATTCACGCAGGTCCTTTTTTAGGGTATCTTAATCACATTCCTACAGTGCTGTAGCATTCTACATTAGAAGATCCCTTGTCTCCTTTTGAGGTGGGATTAAGGGGGAGAGAGAGAGAGTGTGTGTCATCAAGTGAGATCTGGAGACTCTGTAACTGTTGGCTGGGATCATACACTTAAATGTAAAGTGTTTGAGAGTTGGTTTTATTTTTGGTAATTTCTCCTTTTTTATCCTGTTTAACAGTTATATTCTCTTTTCCTCTCCAGCACAAATGTGCAGGTATGTGATAGCCCTTTCCATTGCTCTCAAGAGGAAGCAAGATCATTGGTTGAATCGGTAAGCAACAGATGTCCAAAGCATCCTTTATTCTAATAAATGTCATGGGGAAGTCTAACGGAAATTCTGAAAAATCTAGCAGTGAAATGTATCATGTCTTTTGGGAAGCATAACATTAAAAAATAACATTAAAATTATTTTTTATCCGAGGAATGTAGATTTAAAACTTTTTATTGTTGTTTTGTTTTCTGAAGTACTTTAACCATTTAACTAATTTCATATGATGCTATTTTTCACCTGTTTATTATTGTTTAAATCCATTTGCGCTCCTCTACACTAACCTGTCCTCACAAGTTATCCACCACTCAGTGTCTAAATTGTGACTGGCTGCTGGCACGGGTGCATTTTGTCTCAAGAAAAAATAAATAAATTTCTTTTCCTTTTATTTTTTCCATTTAGTTTGGTTACCTCACAGACTTTCCTTCTCTAAGGAGGATATCTTCAGATTTTTACAGGTCTTAGTGATAATGCTGCCTTGAGGCAACTGAATTTATTAGTAAAGTAATACTTGACTTGGAGACTACTAAATAAGAAAATTCAAATTCAGATAATCCAGTAATATTGCTGTGTAAAGCGTGTTCAGGAGTGATCTTAGGCTAGAAATCCCATTTATAAATTAAAAGGTTTCTGTGGTTTTTTTTTTTCTTAAACTAATTATCAGATAGAAAACTAGCGAGTTTAGCTCTTTACTTCAGGACCAACAAAAATGTTTACTCACAATGGCTGCTTTGAATTGTTTCTCACTAATTAATCAGCTGTTTAATTATTGCCTGCTATGTGTGGTTAGAGTCTAGGTACTGGAGATGCAGTATTACAGAAAAGATACAAAAACATGTCCTCTTATAGCTAACAATCTAGTTGCAGTGATGGATAATAAATATTCAAGTGAAATATAAAGTGTTTCTGAATGTGTTAAATGCAATGATGAAAAATGAGCCAGGGAAGAGGGGATACTGTGCCTGGGGGGGTGGTCACTGTAGTGACTGGGAAAAAAGCAGTGGGGGACAGCTGCATGAACCGAGAACTGACCTGAATCTAGATTTGTAGACAGTAAGGGACTATGCCATGTGACTGTCCGAACAAAGAGCATTCCACACTACAAACCGAAGGCCATGAGGCAAGTGGGTACTTGTGGGCAAGTGTTCACGAAATACCCAAGAAATCACAGTGACTTGTGGAGTAAGGGAGTCTAGGGGAGAGAGGAGGACCTGAGATCAAAAATGTTTGGATCTGGGGTGAAAATGGAGGCAAATTATTGTGAAAGACCTTGTGAAAAACACCCTGTAAAGATTATTTTAAGAATTTCATTTCTTATTCTGAATAAGATGGAACCATTGAAAGGTTTTGAGCAAAAGTATGATGTGATGATATAATCTGACTTAGATTTTAACAAGATCACTCTGGCTGTGTTGGCAAGAATGGGCTCCAGGGAGGCAAGGAAGGTGCAGGGGAGCCCTGATAATCATGCACACTATGATGTCAGTTTATTTTCTCCAGGTTTTCAGTTTTGTATCTGTGTCGATTACATTCTGAACTTAGTTCTCATTTATTATTCTTTAAGAAAAAAAGAGGAAAACAAGTTAATAACTTTTTATCTTCATTCATGTATCATGTAGTCTCCCATTAATCTTAGATTAAGACCATTCCACTTTATGAGACTTCACTGGTGGTCCAATGGCTAAGACTCTACACTCCCAATGCAGGAGACCGGAGTTTGATCCCTGGTCGGGGAACTAGATCCCACATGCAGCCAAAACAAACAAACAAAAAGACCATTTCTTTTTAGTTTCAAATTTATAAATGATAGGTATAACAGACTTATGTTTTAAAGTTAGCTTCAAGATGAAAGTTTCTGTCTTACATCTTTAAAAAAAATATTTCCTAAAGTATTAGTAGGAAAAGTACTCTTAAAAAATAATTGGAGAATGTGGATATGATCTAGGTAGTTAGATTTGGGGGATAAGGTTATAGTTCAGAAACATTAACATCCAGATTTAATTATATGGTTTGGTAGCTTTACTCTGTTTCATAATGATGATGAAGGTGCTATGCTGATTTTTCACTGAGAAAGCTGTAGTAGAAAATAAAAATGCAGAGAAAGCAGTCATTCATCAGCTCTAGTGGAACTTACTGTATATGGGATTTCACCACTAAAAATTTGTTAAGTCAAAGAATTGCTCTTTTAGCAGCCTCATTAGTGATTTTGGAGCTCAGATTAGGTGACACTTAGTCATGAGGATTTTATCAGCTTGTAATAATGAAAGTTTTTGTAGTCAGAGCATTTTGACTTGGCATTTTATCTCTTCCCTGGTAGCTCAGCTGGTTGAGGGCTCCCTGGTAGCTCAACTGGTAAAGAATCCACCTGCAATGCAGGAGACTTGGTTTGATTCCTGGGTTGGAAAGATCCTCTGGAAAAGGGATAGGCTACCCACTCCAGTATTCTTGGGCTTCCGTGGTGGCTCAGCTGGTAAAGAATCCGCTTTCAACATGGGAGACCTGGGTTCGATCCCTGGGTTGAAAGATCCCCTGGAGAAGGGAACTGCTATCCACTCCAGTATTTTGGCCTGGAGAATTCCATGGACTACACAGTCCTTGGAGCTGCAAAGAGTTGGACATGACTGAGCAACTTTCACTTTATATCTTCAAAACCACATTGAGATGTTTGAATCAGCATTGCTTAGGTATAGATTCCCACATCTCTCTATTGCTGTATCCTGAATGTTGCAATGACTTCAAAGTACTGTCGACTTTTGTTTGTCCTTTGCTTGCTCAGAATAACTTAAGACATCACAGTCATCCATCAAATTTGATCATATTCAGACCACATCAATCCTGGGCCTATATTGAAACAAACTATAACTCCAAGGTTTATTAGTGGGCTTAGAATAAGCGAACTCATTCTTACAAATTAATCAACTTAGGTAATATTATCTTTAGATGTAGATGTTAAATGAGTCTGAAGTAATGGTTAAAACGAAGCCAGATAGCAATAAGTTTTCACTTTCTAGATCTATCTGTGTGTGTGCTCAGTCATGTCTATTGATTAGGTGAGATTTTAGAATAAAGTAATTGCTTTGATGAACAGATTCTCTTAAAGCACCAAAAGAAAAGAAATGGACTAAGCTTTTGAATGATTAATAGAACTGTTACAGAAAGCATATACTTTTGAACATGTATTGATCAAAACACAGTTAAATGTAGTAGCATTGAGACCCCCCTAAAATCATTAAGTAGTCACCCAAAAATATGTACAGATCAATTAAGAAAAATAGTGTTACCATAACCAAGAAAAATAAAAGCCGACAACCTGATGACTATAATTTGGAAGCATCTTAGAAACAAAACAGAAAATATCTACAGAAGTAATTTGTCATACTTAGGTTAGAGATCTTAAGAAAGATAGTTGATCTAAGGACGATAAGGAGAGTTGAAATGGTCAGGAAGGTTAGTGAATTTTGTTTATAAATATAGATGCTTGAATTATATACAGTCATGCAAGTCATGGCTGTGTCCAAAACAAGGTTTGTTACCTAGACCTGAACACACTCAGGATCCACAGAGACAGATTGTTACTCTGTGCATCCAGGGTACTGTGTGTGACCACTGGCTACCAACTGAACCACCCAATTATATTTTTTTTGGATAGTGTCATTTTTTTTTTATAGCCAAAAGTGTAGAACTCTTTCCCAATTTTTAAATACTATGTGACTAGAAATTGGAGCTTGTTCAGGGAACAAGGTTCAGAGCCTTTATAGGGAAGAAAGAATGTATCTTTGTGTATGCGTGTGCACACATGAGTGTGCATTTGTGCATATACATTATGTAGTTTTCCTTTCAGATCTGATATTAGTATTGAATGACAGTTGATTTGATGACCGGGATCTAAGATGCTACTTTTAGGGTCCTTTACTATATTTAAAGTATTTGGAAAATATGTTGAGAAGATAGGAACAGTATTTATAAGCTTTATCTAACAGACATATAGAATTAGAGAATACATTGTTTTTTTAGTACATGTGGACACTTCCAGAAATTAAGTATATGTTAGGCCACAAAGAGAGGTGGAAAAAAATGCCAAGGAGTTGAGGTAATGCAGACCAGTTCTCTGTCTGTAGCATAACAAAGTTACCAATCAGTTAAAAAATACCGGAAGAAAAAATCCCAAATCCTTGTTGTTTGGAAACTAAAAACACTACTATATGTCATGCCGAAAAAATGAATTGTAACAAATTGTAAAATATTTAAAATTGAATGACAACTAAATCACTCTGTGTCAAAACTTGCATGATGCTGCAAAAACAGTTTTTGAGAGAAATTAAATATACAGCAGAAATTAAGAAAGAAAGTTGAGAGGCTAAATGTTCAACTCAATAATTTCTGTTTATTTCCTGTCTTTCACATTATAGGAAAGAAAATTATATAGGGTAGAGCAAATATTTAATGAAATAGAAAACAAAGAGATATGGAAAGGATCTGTTAAAACAGAAGCTGGGTTTTCTTCATATAGAGCTAACAATACGGACAAACTTAATTCCCTGGTAGCTCAGTCAGTAAGGAGTCTGCCTGCAGTACAGGAGACCCAAGTTCAATCCCTGGGTTGGGAAGATCCCCTGGAGAAGGAAATGGCAACCCATTCCAGTATTCTTACCTGGAGAATCTCACGGACAGAGGAGCCTGGGGGGCTACAGTCCACTGGGTCGCAAGAGTTGAACACAACTTAGCGACTAAACCACCATTACAGGAAGGACCGTGAAATAGAGAAGACATAAATAACAATATCCAAAATTAAAATGCAGACATTACAGACATAGGAGGTGTATAGGTAATCAGAAGGAATACTCTAAGTTGCTTTGGCAATACCTTTCTAAACAGATGAATTGCCAGTCTTGTTTAAAATGTAAATAACAATGTTAAATCAAGAACAAACAGACAACCCAAATAAACTTATCAGCAGTTCAAGAGAATACTTAGTTATCAAATGACAGTATCTCCCATGTTAATTAAAGAAGTCAATCTGTTTTTATAAGAATTCCAATAGGATTTTCACTGAACTTGGTAAGATAATCCTAAAGTTTATATGGAATATTAAAGGGCCAGGGATAACCTAAAGAACACTGATAAATTTAAACAAAGTTTTTTAAATCTGTAAACAATTAGAGATACCACAGAATAAGTTAAAAGACATGCCACTGATTGGGAGATCATTGCATGAAGTGACAAAAGGATTAACAGTTTATTCAAATCAACAAGAAAATAACCCAGTAGGGGGAAAAAGTGGGCAAGCAGTATGAATGGGCAGCTCATGAGAGAGGGTATTTATATTAGCAGAAAACACGTGAAAATTTGCTGTATTTCTGCAGTGATCAGTGAAATCATACTTAAGGCACAGTGCAGTTTCATGGTTATCAGATTGGCCAGCATTTATTAAGTGTTTTTAAGCATGTGGTGAGGAGACCTCTCGTACTAGTTGATGTGCTTGTAGGAGTATAAATTAGTATAACTACCTTGAAAAGCAGTTAAGTAATTTTTAATATGGTTGAAGGTGCTTATAACCCACTACTCTGAAGTTACCTTTCTAGATATACATTCTATAGAGACGCTAATACCTATCTTTTTATGATCAGACATGGGCAAGTTGGAAACTGAACAAATGTCTGTCAATAGAAAACTGGGTAAATAAACTGTAGTAGACAGTGGAATACTATACCATAGGTAAAATACGTGAATTAAAACTATATAACTCTACATGGATAAAAGCTGAAAGTACAACGTTGGATGAAAAAAGTGTTTACAACATTGTGTGTATTGTTGAAGTAAATTTTAAAACACCCCAAGTAGCACCATAGATTTTTAGTGAATATAAACAGACATGTTTTTCACATTTTTGAAACATAAATAAGAACAATAAACACTGGTTTCAGCCAGTGTTTCTCCTAGTGGTTATGAGAAGCTCCTTCTGAGAAGGAATAAAAATAAATAAGGTTTTTATTTTTGATGAATAGGGAGAAAAAGAGACTTCAGTTATAAAGTTTCTGAAATAACAAAATGTTAACTCTAAAAAAAATCCAGAGAATAGATGTTTGTTATAACGGTCTTTACATTTTCTGTGTTTTTGTAGTATTTCATAATTAACAGAATTTGAATGCCCAGAAAAAAAAATAAAATTAATGAAACCAAAACTTTATTCTTTGTGAAGACCAGCAAAATTAATAAACCTTTAGCTAGAATGATCAGGAGAGAAACGAGAAGACAAATCTTTAATGTCAGGAATGAGACAGGTGACATCACTACTGATTTGGGTGATAATAGGAGAACAACAGAGAAATATTGTGAAAAACTTTGCATCAGTTAATTTCAGAATTTGGATGAAATTGGACAGATTCCTTGAAATACATAAGATACCAAAGCTCACTGAAGAAGAAATAGGTATAAACAAATTATATCTGCACTTAAAATATCTTTCTGTAAACACAACCCTGGGCCTTGACTCCTGCTACTTTTATTCAGCATTTACCAAAGGTTCTAGCCAGTACAGTAAGGCATTACAAAGAAGGAGAGGCATCCAGGTTGTAAAGGGAGATGACATGAATGTCTGTATTGAATAGTCAATAAAATGAACCTAAAAGCTATTATAAGTGATTTTAGCAAGGTTGCAGGATACAGGCTCAGTATACAGTAAACAGTTGTGTTTTTATGTATTAGCAACAAAAATTAGAAACTAAAAATAAATACATTATTTATAATGGCTTCAAAAACATGAAACACTTCAGAATAAATCTGGAAAAAAATATGTGAAGATCCTGAACCCTGAAAACTATCACATTTAGCCCATAGATGTAGAACTAAATAAATGGAATAGAAAAAGGCAGATATACATGTATCATACCATTTATAATTTTAGAATATGCAGACACTAGTGTATACTGACAAAGAACAGGTGATTGGTTGGAGGGATTACAATCACTTAGAGGGGTGGAAGGAACTTGGGATTGATAGTGACTATGATTATTATCATAATAGTGATAATGGTTTCATGAGTATGCATGTGTGTGTATATATCAAAACTTATCAAACCGTACACTATAAATGTGTGCAGTTTATCCCATGTCAGTTTTGGTCCAGTAAAACTTCAAGGAAAAAAAATTTTTTTTTCTGGAATCAGACTGTCTGCATCAAATTCCAACTCTTATTCATAGTTGGAAGCAAATTGCTTAACTTATTTATGCCTTGATTTCCTTATTTATACAATAAGGAGCTAATAATAGTATCTTCCTTGTACTGAGGGCTGTTGTGGAGAACTGAATGAGATAGTCCAGGTAATATGGAGAGCAGCTAGAAAGTATTAATTAAATATTGGGTTTTATTGTCCCTATTGTATTAATAGTATTGTTGAACTAATTTGACCACAGAGAGGAGCCCCTTCTTGAATATTTTTTGAGTATTCCAGCCTCTTGACTACTTCCAGTGATGAAGAAAGCACTTCTTCATGAGGTGTCCCATTCCATTAATGCATGGGCAGTGGAAAAGTCAACCTAGTTTACATTACTCTATGAAAAGTAGTCTTTTTTCAGAGACTTAAGCAGAAAAGATTAGGAGAAGAGTGAGTTAGTGTCCACAACATAATAACTCAGTGTAGTACTTAACCATTTATCCTGTCTGGGAATTTTTTGCCCTAAAAATCTCCTACACACTTCTTTCTGTTCAAGTACTTTCCTTGTATTCTGCTCTCTCTGGAAATGGACACTCTCTGGGCAGCATGGAAAGTTGGGAGAAGTTTGAATTAGGTTATTTGGTAAGAACTTAGTATGTGCTGATTATAGTTATTTTACTGGAAGAAGAAAACAACAACAACAAAGTTTGAACTTTGTGAGATTCTGCACACAATCTCAGTGCACACAGGACTGAGAGAGAGAACCAGACTCATTGCAATGGAGTCCTAGCCTAGCCTCAGACCCTACACAGCCCGGTAGCCGCAGAGATATAAAGCTGTTAGAATCTGCAGTTCAGGCCAAGGAGAATAAGTAACCACACTCCTGCTTAGTTGCAGGGACCCAGTCCTGTGATCCTGTGCACCTTTAGATCACAGTGGTGATGGAAAACTTCCCAAAAGGGGAAAGACGCCCAAAACTGGGAGGATAGAACGTCCCCCAGGGAAGTCTTGGCTGTCTCAGTCTGACTTGTTTTCACCTTTGCCTGCCCAGACTTCCACTGCAAGCAGTCTCCGGAGTGCAGATCTGGAGCACAGCAAGCTAGGAGATGACAGTACTGATGGTGCATGGATGCATGGAGAGGAGTGCTTTGAAGGAAAAAAGTGAGGGGAAATTTCAAGTTTAATTAAAAGTATTATTTGACTACATTGTCTCATGTGAGTCTGAGTCTTTTTTAAAAAATTCACACCAAAGCCATATTTACATTTTTCTAGAGGCCCACAACAAAGATAATCGATAGACTAGGTAGTTTAGAAGTGTGTATTTTGGGGTTCTGTGCCCTAATAGGAAATTACCAGTGAGTGAATATTGTTAAATAGTTTCAAATATGAGAAGTAATAACCAGCAGAATAATGTTGCAGTTCAGTAGAGTTGTTGGATAGGACTTTTAGCCACATGCTTCTCAAATGATTTCCCTTGGGCATGCACTTCATCTCTGCTTAGAGCTGCTGAGGACAACAGCCACAGTTTCCTTGCACATCTCAGAACAAGACGACCATCCTTGGAGTCTGGTTGTTGAAATCAAGCCAACTCAGAACTAAGTTCTGAAGTCAGTCTGACTGGGAGGTTCTCTTATCTGGACTGCCTCCGCAAGAGACCTTCCCTCCTTGGGTATTCACTTTATGTCTCTATCAAAGAGGACTGTGTTTCCCTTTAGAGTGGAAACTTCTGTGGGTGTGGTTTTTCTAATGAGGTCACACTATAATATTCATGCCATACAGATCTGTCTTATTTGTGATTCTGAAAATAAACATCTTTGTGGCAGTTCACTATTAAAAAAACTTTATTTTCTTGATAAGTCCGGATCCGATTCTAGTCAACTTATATCTCCTTCTTCGTTTTCCTTTTTTGCTTAAAAGCTTTAAAAGCTTTTGCTTAAAAGCTTCACTGCATTACCACTCAAAGATGAACAAAGAAGGTGAAAGTAAAATAATATTTTAGCCAATTGTATATGTTCGTGAAAGGAAGAGAATGTTTATTAAACTTAGACAAACTTAAAATACTCTTACATTTAGTTTACGGATAACTAAGAACTGGTCATGTTTTATTGACTTGTAAATCAGAAAAGAAATTGTGAAAATAAAGTGAATATACTTCCAGTTACCAAATAGGTGAATCATGGGATGAAGAATACAGCAAGGGGAATATGGTCAGTATCATTGTAGTATCTTTGTGTGGTGACAGATGGTAACTAGATTAATTGTGGTGATTATTTTGTAATGTATAGAAATACCAAATCACTATGTTGTGTGCCAGGAACTAACATAGTGTGGTAGGTCATTCATACACTCATAGAAAAAGAGATCAGATTTGTGGCTGCCAGAGGTGGAAAGTGAGAGGAGGAAGAATTAAATGAAGGCAGCACAAAGTACAAACCTCCAGTTATAAGTACGTACTAGAGATATAATGTAAAGCATGATAAATATAGTTAATACTGCTCTCTGTAATATGTGAAAGTTGTTAAGAGAGTAAATCCTGGAACTCCCTTGGTAGTTCAGTGGTTAAGACTTCTCCTTCTGTTGCAGGGCGTATGGGTTTGATCCCTGGTTGGGGGGCTAAGATCCCACATGCCTCATGGAGAAAGGGAACAAAACCATAAAATAGAAGCAATAATGTAATAAATTCAATAAAGACTTTAAAAATGGTCTGTATAAAAAATCTTTAAAAAAAGTAAATCCTGAGAAAAAATTTTTTCTTTAATTTTGTATCTATATGATAATGATGGATGTTCACTAAACATATTGTGGTAATCATTTCATGATGTAAATTAAATCATTATGCTGTACACCTTAAACTTATACAATGCTGTATGTCAGTTATATCTCAATAAAACTGTAAGAAGAAAAACATGAATATAGAGTAATTGCTTTATGAACCATGGAAACATAATGCCGGGAGAGAATACCCAAGGTAATGTAACTCAACTGAAACCCTACTGCACTTGAATGAAAAATCAGAAACTTTTTTCTCTTTAATTTTGAATCCTTACAATAAAGTAAAAGAATATGAATCCTCATATCATGTAGTAAAGCAAGATTTTATGTTGGTTGAGTGTATCATGTTTGTTTATTAATTTGAACAAATGTAACTTACAGGTGAAAATGCTTTCACAGGGATCTGGTGGGATTATCTGAAGAAGTACAAAGCAGTTGTATTTAAGTTATATTAATTTAACATAAAGTTTACACATGAATAGGAACAGAGGCCAGAGTAAGCCTTCTTTGGTTGATTAAGAGAGTAATATTTCAGTAATGAAAACACTAGATTTGTTTGAAAGAAATTAAATAAATGATTATTCATGAGAAATATTTTTGGAGCGGGAAAGGAGAGGAGATCGCATGTTTAGAATGAGTGTATATTGTGGCTCAGTTGGTAAAGAATCTGCCTGCAGTGCGGAAGACCTGGGTTCATTCCCCAGGTTGGGAAGATCCCTTGGAGAAGGGAAAAGCTACCCAATCCAGTGTTCTGGCCTAGAGAATTCCGTGGACTGTATAGTCCATGGAGTCACAAAGAGTTGGACACGAGTGAGCAGCTTTCACTTACTCACTCATAAAGTAATTCATTTTCCTGGAGAATTTATCTTCGATGAGTGGAGGGTGCCCACATTCATCCCCTATAGAGAAATTAGGAGAAGGAAGTAACTGAAAATCCTTCCTTTATTTCTTATAAGGAAAATGTAGTGACGGTGACTCCTGAGAGTGAGGGTTGGGATTAGGTCACTTTACAGTGTTGCTCTGTGCATTTTTGTTGTTGTTCTTCCATTTTCTGTAAGTGTTATGTTTAAGAATCAATTTAATGTTGGTCTCTCTTTTGGCATAGATTAATATTATTATAGAAAAATGTGAAAAAACTTCATTCCCATACTTTCATAGTTATTATCTCTGAGTGTTATAGTTTGTTTTCTTTTACAAAATGGGGCTTTATACATTCTGAATATATTCTACCAACGAAGAAATTTATTTTAAGAGTAAATAAATAACAAGCTCTTGGAATTATTTTTTAAATGTAATGATAAATGTTTTAGTTAGAATAGTTTGTTCTTTTCTGTAATGCTTTTTAGGTTGAATACTCAGTGTGTGGTTCATGGTTCCATTTGTACATTTGCCACTAACCTCAAATATCAGCCTCTTTCCTACCAAGGCTGAGCAGATTGAGAGAATTAGAACTTGATGATTAAATTTGAAATCTGAAAAGTGTGTTATAAAAATCAGGGTGGTGGTTATTCCTCAGGGAGAAGAGCTTATGATTGGGGAAGTGCCTAGCATGTTCCATTTCTTGACTTGTGTGATGGTTACATAGATTTTATCCTAATATTTTGGAGCTTTCTACATTCTTCTCTGTGAGTAATAGATCTCCCAATAAAGTTTTAAAAAAAAACTTTAAAAATGTATTCATAATTAGGAAAAAATCTTATATCCCAGAAAAACTTTTGTTTCAATATTGTCTACCACAGATTATGATCTTGATGAAAGTGAAAGAGGAGAGTGAAAAAGTTGGCTTAAAGCTCAACGTTCAGAAAACTAAGATCATGGCATCTGGTCCCATCACTTCATGGGAAATAGATGGGTAAACAGTGGAAACAGTGTCGGACTTTATTTTTTGGGGCTCCAAAATCACTGCTGATGGTGATTGCAGCCATGAAATTAAAAGACGCTTACTCCTTGAAAGGAAGGTTATGACCAACCTAGATAGCATATTTAAAAGCAGAGACATTACTTGGCCAACAAAAGTCTGTCTAGTCAAGGCTATGGTTTTTCCAGTGGTCATGTATGGATGTGAGAGTTGGACGGTGAAGAAAGGTGAGCACCGAAGAATTGATGCTTTTGAACTGTGGTGTTGGAGAAGACTCTTGAGAGTCCCTTGGACTGCAAGGAGATCCAACCAGTCCATCCTAAAGGAGATCAGTCCTGGGTGTTCACTGAAGGGCTGATGTTAAAGCTGAAACTCCAATACTTTGGCCACCTGATGCAAAGAGTTGACTCATTGGAAAAGATCCTAATGCTGGGAAGGATTGGGGGCAGGAGGACAAGGGGACGACAGAGGATGAGATGGTTGGATGGCATCACCGACTCGATGGACATGGGTTTGGGTAAACTCCAGGAGTTGGTGATGGACAGGGAGGCCTGGCGTGCTGCGATTCATGGGGTCGCAAAGAGTTGGACACAACTGAGTGACTGAACTGAACTGAACCACAGATTATATTATATCTATTCTAAGAATCTTGGCACAGTCATCAAAATAGAAAAATTAATTTAAATATTCTAGGAGACAGCTAAATAATGTGTGTGCTTCTTTGCACCTGTGCATGCCTGTCTATGAACGTGTGTGTTGGATTTTTATTCTAAAGACCCAGCCAAGGAAGCAACTGAAAAAAAAAAGTCTCTTCATATTCTCAGTAGTTCCCATGGGTTAATGAGAGAAAATATTTTTAAGAATGCTTTTTATCTTATTTGACTCTTAAGCCTATGATTTGTTTATTTAAAAGAATGGGCAATAACAATAAAAAGGTAAAGAGGAGTATTCACTTTTTTCAGCTTAGAGGACCATTGTATGTAAACTTTGTTCTATAATTTTATGTGTTTTTTTAAAAAAAAAAAAACCATTCTGAGTACAGTTTCCACATCTAAATATTTGTTGTAACAGAGACTCTGTTCTTATCTTTCAGGTGTTGTTTTCATTGAATAAAGGAAGTAATGAAGAAGGTATGGTATATGTTGGTTCTTAAGGAGCTAGATATGTACATTCATTTGTTTACAGTAGTGGAGACCAAAAAAATACAGTAGATTAAAAATGATATAAACCAAGTAAAGTACATTTTAAAATGGTCATTAAAACTTTCAGATAAAATCAATTATTTTCTAATTTCAGTAAATAAGGAACATGTTTATTACTTTTCGTCTGGAAAGTAGTTTGTGCAGTGACTTTGTCGGTGAAGTACTAAGTTTCCAGCTAGTTCGGATAAATTTTAAGACTTGTAGTGTCTGCATTGGTGAGGTTTTATTTATGACCTATCATTATTTTAATGAATCACTCATTTTATATTCTCACTGTTGGTTTATTTGGCTGCATTGGGTCTTGGTTGCGGCACGCGGGGTTTTTGCTGTGGTGCTTGGGCTTCTAATTGCAGCGTGCGGGCCTGGTTGCTCTGTGGCATGTGGGCTCTCAGTTCCCCTGGTCCAGACCAGGGGTAGAACCTGTGTTCCCTGCATTGGAAAGCAAATACTTAACCACTGAACCACCAGGGAATTCCCCACTCATTTTAACTGAAGATGTTAAAATCAAAATTTAAAGTAGAATTAAAAATAGACTTCTTAAATTACCATTATTTAAAGCTGTTGTGAGAAACAAATAAAAATGTTCTGTAGTAAAAATTTCAAAATATGTATGTATCATTTGTCTTTTAAAATATTGTAACGCTTTTTGTCTTTTTGTTTTAATATAAAATATTAGAATACTCAACTTGCAAGTTTGGAGGAAAAAATGAGAACTATTTACTGTGAGTCCAAGTTCTAAGATGTTTAGAAAGGAGCAAATCTATAGATAATGATTTCATGGGGAGGCAAGCTCTATTCTTTATAGGGGGCAGTAACAGATTGTTTTTTTGCAATACTATCCCATCTGGGCTGTTTGACAGGCAGTCACATTTTACAGTACAGGGTTTGCCTAGACCTTTCATGCTGCAGCTAGGATACTTAACTTCAGTATTAATCAGTAAAGACTAAAGAACCCAGCAAGATGTATGAAATAAAGTGGGAGCCTCTAGAATATCAGACCCGAGCCAAATGAGAGAACTTAGAACAAGAGTTTAAAGGTGAGTGACTTTAAGTATAGAAATGTGTCACTCTAAGTTCTGATTGTTTTTATCTGCCTAAATATTTCTGAAAAGTCTAAATTTAATTTGTCTTCTCCTTTCTTTCCTCCCTCCCTCTTCACCCCTTCCCTAACACCCTGCTTCCCCCATTTTAAACGCAGATCAAGTGTGGCACTTCCTTGACAAGTGATTAGAACATCTGAAGGTCTGCCATCAGGATTCCAGTCTCTAAGAATGCCGAGATTCAACCTCCCTCAAGTGCTAGAAACAGGCAGAATTTGCTAATTAACTTCCTGTTGAAACTTCTTTTCTTTTTTCTTCAAGCTTTTTGCAATATGCAATGTGTAAATAAACATTGACATTTTTGAGTTAGTTGCCTTTGAATATTTATTGATATGAAAAGATTTTGTTGAATTTCATAGCAGAAGTTTAGAGGCACTGAGTTTTTTAATTAGTTTATTTATTTTAATTGGAGGCTAATTACTGTACAATATTGTGGTGGTTTTGCCATACATCAAAGTGAGTCAGCCTTGGGTGTACAGGTGTCCCCCCATCCTGGACCCCTCTCCTACCTCCCTCCCCACCCCATCCCTCTGGGTTGTCCCAGTGCACCAGCTTTGAGTGCCCTGCTTCATGCATCGAACTTGGGCTGGTCATCTCCTTTACATATGGTAATATACGTGTTTCAGTGCTATTCTCTCATGTCATCCCGCCTTCGTCTTCTCCCACAGTCTGAAAGTCTGTTCTTTACATCTGTGTCTCTTTTGCTGTCTTGCATATAGGGTCATTGTTACCGTCTTTCTAAATTCCATATTGGTGTTTCTCTTTCTGACTTACTTCACTCTGTATAATAGGCTCTAGTTTCATCCACCTGGTTAGAACTGACTCATATGCTTTCTTTTTTATAGCTGAATAATGTTCCATTGTGTATATATGGACCACAATATCCTTATCCATTCGTCTGCTGATAGACATCTATGTTGCTTCCATGTCCCAGCTATTATAAACAGAGAAGCACTGAATTTTGGCCAATCCTAATTTATATGCATGAAGGAAGCCAATGGTTTTATTAGCTTTTATTTCTAAGGGTTAATGTAAAAAGGACAAATGTAGTAAACTAATAAGATTTTTGTAGATACAGTGGTTCTCATTTTTGTACAGTATTATGTCTTTTTGAGTCCACTGCTGGTAGAGACTTATTTAGCCAACCTCTGTCCTTTTAGTCCTGTGTAAATGTGTTTACATTTATTAAGACTCTTTCCTATAATTATTTTGTAGATTCTAAACTCTGATTCTCATTGAGTCCTATCAGATTTACTTCTCATCTCTATGGCGATGACTCCCAAGTCTACATAAGAAACTCAGGTCTTTCTCCTGGGGTCTGTTGGGCATCTCTTTAAATGCCTTTGATTCCTCTTGTACAAAACTAAACTCATCCTCCCTTGTTCTTGAATTAACATTCTCCTAGTCACCCACTCAGGCCCTTGAAACCATATTGAATCTCCCTTCTCTTTTCTTGGGCTTCCCTGGTGGCTCAGATGGTGAAGAATCTAAAGAATCTGCCAGCAGTGCAGGAGACCTGAGTTTGATCCCTGGGTTGGGAAGATTCCCTGGAAAAGGGAATGGCAACCCACTTCAGTATTCTTGCCTGGAGAATTGCATGGACAGAGGATTCCAATAGGTTACAGTGCATGGGGTCACAGAGAGTCGGACACAACTGAGCAGCTAACACCTTCATGCTTTCACTTTTCTCCTTTCTTTACTCAAGAAGGCCATCTAAATATTTCTTTATCCTCTTTATTACTTTACACCCTTAACATAACCCATTACCCCTTTATTTCACTTGGACCGTTATAACAGCCATCTAGCTCTTCACCTCCAGGCCCAGTGCTCTGCCTCATTCCCCTTGTTCCAGCCCAATTTCATGCCCTCTTGTCTCCTAACCAAGTTGTTGTCCTGCCCCTGGCTTTTCTTCCTCCATATCATCTTCCACATTCCCAAAAAGTATTTTCCTAAAGCATAGATACTGCCTTGTTAGACTTTTCTCAAAATGCCTTTAGTGGCCTTTCGCATTCTTGAGAATAAAAATTAGGAGTGCTGTCTTTCAGCTATGTCATGTTACTCCTCTCCAAGCATATCTTGTACTTTTCACACTCCAGTACTGTGCTTCTATTGCCAGTTCTGTTTTTATATTTTTCTCCTCCTTCTTTCTATTATCACAATGAACACACTGCATTTACATATGTTTTATGGTTTACATGGCACCACTATGACGATAGCTTTTCTTGAGCATCTGTTGTATGTTGTTCATGCATATACACTATAAGGTAGAGACTGCCCACTTCACATTGAGGTTCTGAGAAGTTGAATGACTTGACTGAGGTCGCACAGCTAGTAAGTTTCAGAGCCAGAAGTAGAATTCATGGCTGCATGGCTCTGAATGCTGTGGCTTTTCCATCCTGCTGTGCATGCTGCTGTCCACCTACCAGCCACCTTGTGATATGGGCAAAACCCAGAGCATGCCTGTTTTACAGATGAGTTTAAGTGATTAGCCCAAGTGAAATAGTTTGCTTGAGATGTCTTTGGAAATGTGTAAACCTCTGATGGATGTCAAAGAATGTAAAGCGAGAATCTATTTTTAATTTTGTATGTTATAACAGCTTGATTTAAGTTAAGGAAATAATAATACATATAGAGAGATACAGAGAACAACCATTGATACAGTCCTTTGAAAAGCATGAGTTTGAATTGTGCAGATCCAGTTTTATGCAACCTTTTTAAGTAGTAAATACTACAGTACTACATGATCTGCTCTGATGCTTGGTTTAATCCATGGGTGTGAACTGCTGATACGGAGGAACCACATATACAGAGAGCAAACTGTTAAGTTAAATCCAAATTTTCAGTTGTGAAGAGGATCTGTGCTAAAGAGTAAGCTAAATTATCAAAGGATAGATTATTGGCTTGTAACATGTGGCATATTAATCTCCTGTGAGTTGGAGAAGAAGCCATGTCAGGTGGGTCTCTTGCAGAGTAACTCACACCTCGTGTTCAGCTCCCCTTCTCCTAGCGTTCAGTGGTACTTAGATACTGCCTGGTTAGTGAGTCTTGCTCACCACAGTACAGTTAATCACAGTTGTCTTCATAGTATAGGATTTTGTGTAGTTATAATTTTAAATACATCATTTTGAATTTTAGCTTTTCTTATAAGAATCTACATTACCACATAGTCATTGTTATTATGGTGACAATTACATTTCAGTGAATGTAATTTACATCTATTTACATCTGTTTCATGTTGTTTCAGAATATCTTCCAGACATATCTGGTTTTTGCCAGCCCATTTTCAAGGAACTAACTTTAACCTGAATCGATTTTACACTATATACTTATAAAGGAAAACCCCTGTGGGGATATGAAGGGGCAGAAAAAGTGATTCATTTTTAAAAATGCCTCAAACAAATTAGGAAACGAAAACTGACCTGTGGATGGGATTTTAGGTAACACCCACAGCCAGTTCCATGGATATGAAAAAATCAAGGGATGAACTGTCCAAGATTGGTTTTTCTCAAACTACCTTTTATTGCAAATATCTGAAATTTTTTATGAGGTTTTTTCACTTACAGACTGAATCATTTTATATATGATACATTTAGTATTGCCCCATTATTCTACACAAGAAACACACTGAATTTCATAAAATCCAGTTCTCCATCAAGGACTACAGGCATTTTTAGCAGTTTGTTTACTCACCAATAGCAGCATTTGATGATTTGCTTCTGGGAACAAATCACTGCCTTGTCATAGGTAAAGATGTCTTTTGTGACTGCTGATTTATTTTTATTACTTATTGTTGCCATGTTATACAGTAGATCACATCTTTAAGTTCTTGGGTCAGGTATGTTCTTTTCAACCTCCTTTTTATGTTCTGTCCAAGGTGTATATCGGTGTTTGCCAGTGGGGTCTGTGAAACACTTGCTCTGGAATCACTTAGAATAATTCTTAAAGTACAGATTTCTGACTTTCCCTAAAATCTGTTTAATCAGAATTTCTGGGGGTGAGGCCATAACCTTGTTTCACCCCACCCCCATCAGTCTTCTAAAATTTTGAGCTCATCGGTTTAGATAATCCAGGGATAGATCATACTGGGAATTTCTTCATGTTAATGTTCTATTTGAGGTTATCTTCGCCCTAAAAAAGAGTGGAAAGAAAACTGGGTGTCTGTCTTCATAGTGGACTCATGTATAATATTTTCACAACCTCCTATTAGGAAAAAAAAGAAAGGGGTAAAAGTTATATGAAGTTTAGTACTAAATATTAAAAGTAGTAGTGTTTAATATTAGTATTAAATATTTGAAAATACTTTGCATTTCAAATCAGAAAAATGTATACCTGATGACAATCAGTATTCAATACTGAAGAGTACTTCAGTATTCTTGCCTTGAGAACCCCAATACAGTATGAAAAGGCAAAAAGATTGGATACTGAAAGATGAACTCCCCAGGTCGGTAGGTGCCCAATGTGCTACTGGAGATCAATGGAGAAATAACTCCAGAAAGAGTGAAGGGATGGACCCAAAACAAAAACAACACCCAGTTGTGGATGGGACTAGTGATAGAAGCAACGTCCGATGCTATAAAGAGCAATATTGCATAGGAACCTGGAATGTTAGGTCCATGAATCAAGGCAAATTGGAAGTGGTCAAACAGGAGATGACAAGAGTGAACATCGACATTCTAGCAATCGGTGAACTGAAATGGACTGGAATGGGTGAATTTAACTCAGGTGACCATTATATCTACTACTGTGGGCAGGAATCCCTTAGAAGAAATGGAGTAGCCATCATGGTCAACAAAAGAGTCCGAAATGCAGTACTTGGGTGCAATCTCAAAAACAACAGAATGATCTCTGTTCGTTTCCAAGGCAAACCATTCAAAATCACGGTAATCAAAGTCTATGCCCCGACCAGTAATGCTGAAGAAGCTGAAGTTGAACAGTTCTATGAAGACCTAGAAGACCTTCTAGAACTAACACCCAAAAAAGATGTCCTTTTCATTATAGGGGATTGGAATGCAAAAGTAGGAAGTCAAGAAACACCTGAAGTAACAGGCAGATTTGGCCTTGGAGTACGAAAGAAGCAGGGCAAAGGCTAATAGAGTTCTGCCAAGAGAACGCACTGGTCATAGCAAACACCCTCTTCCAACAATGCAAGGGAAGACTCTACACGTGGACATCACCAGATGGTCAACACCGAAATCAGAATTATTATATTCTTTGCAGCCAAAGATGGAGAAGCTCTATACAGTCAGCAAAAACAAGACCGGGAGCTGACTGTGGGTCAGATCATGAACTCCTTATTGCCAAATTCAGACTTAAATTTAAGGAAGTGGAGAAAACCACTAAACCATTCAGGTGTGACCTAAATCAAATCCCTTATGATTATACAGTGGAAGTGAGAAATAGATTTAAGGGACTAGATCTGATAGACAGAGTGCCTGATGAACTATGGATGGAGGTTTGTGACATTGTATAGGAGACAGGAATCAACACCATCCCTGAGAAAAAGAAATGCAGAAAAGCAAAATGGCTGTCTGAGGAGGCCTTACAAATAGCTGTGAAAAGAAGGGAAGCAAAAAGCAAAGGAGAAAAGGAAAGATACACCCATTTGAATGCAGAGTTCCAAAAAATAGCAAGGAGAGATAAGAAAGCCTTCCTCAGTGATCAATGCAAAGAAACAGAGGAAAACAACAGAATGGGAAAAACTAGAGATCTCTTCAAGAAAATTAGAGATACCAAGGGAACATTTTATGCAAAGATGGGCTCAATAAAGGACAGAAATGGTAAGGACCTAACAGAAGCAGAAGATATTAAGAAGAGTTGGCAAGAATACACAGAAGAACTACACAAAAAAAGATCTTCACAACCCAGATAATCATGATGGTGTGATCACTCACCTAGAGCCAGACATCCTGGAATGTGAAGTCAAGTGGGTCTTAGGAAGCATCACTATGAACAAAGCTAGTGGAGGTGATGGAATTCCAGTTGAGCTATCTCAAATCCTGAAAGATGATGCTGTGAAAGTGCTGCACTAAATATACCAGCAAATCTGGAAAACTCAGCAGTGGCCACAGGACTTGAAAAAGTCATTTTTCATTCCAATCCAAAGAAAGGCAATGCCAAAGAATGCTTAAACTACCGCACAATTGCACTCATCTCACACGCTAGTAAAGTAATGCTCAGAATTCTGCAAGCCAGGCTTCAGCAATATGTGAATCATGAACTTACAGATGTTCAAGCTGGTTTCAGAAAAGGCAGCAAAAGCAGAGATCAAATCGCCAACATCTGCTGGATCATCGAAAAAGCAAGAGAGTTCTAGAAAAACATTTATTTCTGCTTTATTGACTATGCCAAAGCCTTTGACTGTGTGGATCACAGTAAACTGTGGAAAATTCTGAAAGAGATGGGAATACCAGATCACCTGACCTGCCTCTTGAGAAATCTGTATGCCGGTCAGGAAGCAATAGTTAGAACTGGACATGGAACAACAGACTGGTTCCAAATAGGAACAGGAGTACGTCAAGGCTGTATATTGTCACCCTGCTTATTTAACTTACATGCACAGTACATCATGAGAAACACTGGGCTGGATGAAGCACAAGCTGGAATCAAGATTTCCGGGAGAAATATCAATAACCTCAGATATGCAAATGACACCACCCTTATGGCACAAAGTGAAGAAGAACTAAAGAGCCTCTTGATGAAAGTGAAAGAGGAGAGTGAAAAAGTTGGCTTAAAGCTCAACATTCAGAAAACTAAGATCATGGCATCTGGTCCCATCACTTCATGGGAAATAGATGGGGAAACAGTGGAAACAGTGTCAGACTTTATTTTTGGGGGGCTCCAAAATTACTGCTGATGATGATTGTAGCCATGAAATTAAAAGATGCTTTCTCCTTGAAAGGAAAGTTATAACCAACCTAGACAGCAAATTAGAAAGCAGAGACATTACTTTGCCAACAAAGGTCCGTCTAGTCAAGGCTATGGTTTTTCCAGTAGTCATGTATGAATGTGAGAGTTGGACGGTGAAGAAAGCTGAGCGCCAAAGAATTGATGCTTTTGAACTGTGGTGTTGGAGAAGACTCTTGAGAGTCCCTTGGACTGCAAGGAGATCCAACCAGTCCATCCTAAAGGAGATCCTGGGTGTTCATTTGAAGGACTGATGTTAAAGCTGAAACTTCAATACTTTGGCCACCTGATGCAAAGAGCTGACTCATTGGAAAAGACCCTAATGCTGGAAAGGATTGGGGGCAGGAGGAGAAGGAGACAACAGAGGATGAGACGGTTGGACGGCATCACCGACTCGATGGACATGGGTTTGGGTAAACTCCGGGAGTTGGTGATGGACAGGGAGGCCTGGCGTGCTGCACTTCATGGAATTGCAACGAGTCAGACAGGACTGAGCGACTGAACTAAACTGAATGTTTTTAACAATTTGTATAATATCCATATTTTCAGATGCAAAATTTGGATCCTGAAGGCTGGATTCATGTTTAAATAGTTTTGCTCCCATTCAGAAATCTAAACCTTGGCCCTGAAAATGTTTATTCTGAGCTAATGTGGAATGCATGGGTTAGTTGTACTAATTTTCCTGGCTTGAGGCAGGACTAGCTGTAGGACTATCTTTATTATGCACCCTTATTACTGCTTTTGGTTCTCTATTAAAAGTAAAAAATCGGGGAGGGATCGAGAGTAAAAATGGAAAGGTAATTTTTTTAAAGTTAATACCTTAAATGAAAAACAGATAAAATAGTACAACTGGTACAGTTTTAAAAGAAATGTTGGAAGAATGACAAACAATGAGTTTATCCAATTAAAGCAGCTAAAACTGGATGGCAGGTATCCATCTGTGGCCCTCAACCAGAAGAATTTGGCAGTTGGCAAATCGGGGATTACCATCCTAAAGCATGGATTCTCCCCTTGGGGAGTAGAACATGAATACTAGGATTCAGGCCAGAATCTCATGGGTTGGTCTCATTGCTGTGTACAAGTAGGCAAAAACAGCTCAGCCCACATGAAATCTGTAAGTAGATATGCTGTTCTTTCCTGTCTAAGCCAACAGCAAGGCAGGCAAAGCCCCATGTTCAGGGCCCTTCCTGTGCTGGAAATGCCTCTAGGCGAGTGAGTGGTGCGGGCAAATGTGGAGAAGAACCCGGGATGTTAACTCCAAGACTGATGTCCTTTCCCCTGTATCTCTGCTTCTTAAGCTCTTTCTTATCCTCCAAGTTCAGCTCAGATGTTGCTTTTCCTGTGAAACCTTTCCCACCCTTGCCGTTGCAATCAATCATTTTCTCCTCAGGAAGAAGAGTATAGCACTATTGATTTATTTCTCCATTACAGGATTTCAGTCACTCTGGCTTATATTAATATTAGAATCGTTCGTACTGCCTCTGCTGCTGGATTATACTCACTGAGAGCGGAGACTGTGTCATGACAATTTTAGCATTTTTTTCATACATTAACAATTCATGTTGGTTGTATTAAACTGATAAACAGCATCCTGTGAGGAAGACAGATACCCTTTCTCTTTCTTTTTTTTTTTTCTCTTTTACTTATTACATTAACTGAAGTTTAGAGGTTCCTGGAAATCATCTGAACTTAGTGTCCTATTATTGCATGGAAAGCATTTTGAGGGTGTCTCTCTGCTCTATTCCAAAGCCAGGTAGGATTTTTGAAATATAAGAATCTGTTCCTTTTAGGGATCTCCGAAAGAGATTTAACATATCTAGCCTACATACCAGTGCATTTGTTGTTGTTGTTACTTTGTATTGGAGTATAGTTGATTTACAATGTTGTGGTAGTTTCTTTTGTACAACGTAATGAATCAGCTATGCATATAGCCACTCGTGTTTATATTTTCCCACATAGACCATTACAGAGTCTTAGGTCAAGTTGCTTGTGCTGTACAGTAGGTCCTTATTATCTATTTTATATATATCTATATCTATTTTATATATAGTAATGTGTATATGTCAATCCCAGTCTCCCAGTTTATCCCTCCTGCCCCCCGCCCCACATACCAGTGCTTTTAATTTAACTTTATCAGGTTTATGTGAACCTGATCAACTGTACTCAGAAAACTCCTCATAAATCTTAAGGCATAAACTTAAGTATTAAATTTAATCTCTTTCTTCAAGCAGCATTATTCTTGCTTCCTAAAATTCTATTCATCAGTGATATTTTTCTTGAAAATCCTTCTATTTTATTGGGGGTTTTTTGTTTGCTTGCTATAGAGCCTTCAAGTGAAAACAGTAAACATCTCTCTAGTGTTTTTAAAAAAAAAAAAAACAAAAAAAAACTTCACTTTTTATGCATTCCATATACTTTTTACCACAGCCTAGAATATTTTGTGCTTTCTGAAACAATGATTAGCGTTACTCATCTTCATGTTCCCAAGTGAATCTAAATGATATTGAGAAAGTAAGATTTTCTGGGCAGGATCTTATCTATTATTAGTATTTAAGGCGTCTTGAGAGTTCTTACATGAGATTTCTCTAATGCTCCAGGGAAAAAAGTTCAACTTAACATAAAAACAGTACCTTAATTGTGAAAATACAAAGGCTGATCATCACATGTTTACTGCTGCTTTTTTTTTTTTAATGGAGTATGAGGCAAAAATAAACATGGAATACATCAAAATAAAAATAGGCTCAGGGCTCAAAGGCCAAAATTTTTGTCCCAGAGTGGCTTCTTACATGAGTTTTGGCTTGATTATTGATAATAATTTTCATGTTTGAAACCTGACCTTCTGAGCTTAAAAGTAGATGTAACGTATTTTTGTTTTCAGATTAGGAATACCATAAGAAGCACCGTGATAGAAAACCTGAATAATCTCAGAAGAGTGGCAGAACAAATGAGATTAATTGCAGTGAGAAATGAGAAAAAGGAATGCGGATCTAATATAAATAGCTCAGTGGATAACCTCTTATTAAAAAAAACAAACTTAAAACTCCACTTAACTAAACTACCGTATTTCAGGGCATATTTTCTCACAGAACAGTTAGCTGTTCCTACTCTTCCCACAATATCAGATTTCCCTCCTCTGATTTTTCCTTTTCTTTCATTTTTGAAAACAATTTAAAATTCAATTTATTCATGAAGACTTTAGAAGTTCTTGGTAGGCTTTCAAACCATAATTTGATTTTTACCAATATCCATCCCAGCCTCGATTCTTCTGCCCCTCAAAACAAGTCTTATAACTGCAATTTACAGTAGTGTTAGTATTATCTGTAGAATATACCTAACTGCTTATGAATAGATTTCCTGTAATTCAGAAATGTGCTGAAAGCACAATAGGTGTAGACTGTAGGTTGCTTTTATGAATCTGATGGAGGATTTAGAATACAGAATATTTTGAGAGGTTACTTGCTAAAGCTACCCAGTCATGGAGAAGGGAAGATGGACCTGAAACTAGATCTGAAGCCGCGCCTGTTGTGGTTTTGCTTCTTGTTTTTGTCATGCTTTTCTGTGTACTTTGCAGACTTTAGAGTTGAAAGGTAATCATTAACCCTTTCCTGTGGAATGCATCGAAAAATAATTGTGTGACTGTGGAAATGAAAATATTGTCAACTGAAAAAAAAAGCACAATGTGAGAGTTGTAAGTTAAGTTTCACTGGAGGCAGAATGAGGACTATATCCCAGGAGACAGCATCTCATATAGCTCTGAGAAACTGCTCCAGAGAGGGACGGGGAAGGTCAACATTATATATGATCTTAGTGAAGGGGGGTACGTGCACACATTAGAGCCTTGCTGGCAATCACAAGGAGCAAATGTCACAACTGATGCTTTCAGTGCTTTTCGAGATATGAGGGGATGCAAGAAATCTCCTTCTGGACTCATAGAGTTAGAAAGTGAACTTACGGTTGCCAGAATTGTGGGAGTAGGGCAGAGAGAGAACAGGTAGTTAGGAAGTTTGGGGTGGACATGTACGCACTGCTAAGTTTAAATGGATAACCAACAGAGACCTAGTGTATATAGCACATGGAACTCTGCACAGTGTTATGTGCCAGCCTGGATGGGAGGGGGATTTGGGGGAGAATGGATACCTGTATGTGTCTGTCTGACTCCCTTTGCTGTTCACCTGAAACTATCCCAACATTGTTAATTGGCTATACCCCAACACAAAATTAAAAGTTCAAAAACTGTAAAAAATAAAAACTGGTTGCTGTTTGAGATGAAAGCTAAAAGAAAAAAAGAAATCACCTCCTGAAAATATCTATCTGAAGACCTATTCTGCCATTTTTTTTTCCCCAGAGCACAGAAGGTCTCATTCTTTTTTTTTTTTTTTAATTTTATTTTTATTATTATTTTTAATACCAAAAGCATTTTGTATTGGGGCATAGCCAATTAACAATGTGATAGTTTCAGGTGAACAATGAAGGAACTCAGCCATACATATACATGTTTCCATTCTTCCCCAAACCCCACTCCCACCCAGGCTGGCATATAACATTGAGCAGAGTTCCATGTGCTATATACAATAGGTTTTTGTTGGTCATCCATTTTAAATTTAGCAGTGTGTACATGACCTTCCCAAAGTCCTGAACTATCCCTTCCCCCCAGCAACCATGAGTTTGTTTTCTAAGTCTGTGAGTTTCTGTTTTGTAAGTACATTCATTTGTATCATTTCTTTTTGGATTCCACATATAAGGGATGTCATATGATATTTCTCCTTGTTTGTCTGGCTTACTGCACTCAGTATGACACTCTAGGTCCATCCATGTTGCTGTAAAGGGCCTTGTTTCCAAATGCCTCATTCTTGATCTCCATCCTGAACTCCTTTCATGGGGTGTTGAAGGTCAGCAGCTGCAGCGGCTCACGATTTAATCCTTATAGAGGCAGATGGCAATGCAGTTTGTAATTGGCAATATACATCAATTTGCACTTCTTTAGTGTAAATTTTTTCCCAACTAATAGCTCTTTATATTTTATTTTTTTGGTTACTCCCAGTAAGTTTATTTATTTATTTATTTATTATTATTATTTTTTTAATAAGTTTATTTATTTTAGTTGGGGGCTAATTACTTTACAATATTGTAGTAGTTTTTGCCATACATTGACATGAATCAGCCATGGGTTTACATGTGTTCCCCATCCTGAACCCTCCTCCCACCTCCCTCCCCATCCCATCTTAAAATGTTTATGCTTATAATACAAAACAGTATTCTTTATATGGAGGTTTCTTTTTTGTAACTGAACTTTTTGGTAGGCTCTCAAACCATAGTTTGATTTTTTTCCACAGCCCGTCTGATAATATTTCTTGTAGCGTGGCTTAACATTTTAAATTGAAAAACAGTACTTCTGATAGTACAACTTTGCATGTGTGGGGGGCAAAATTATGTCTAATTTTTGCATGCACATCTGACAATATGCTTTTTGTTCATCTTTGGTGTGTTTCCATCTTCTGGCTCCCAGCATCCTGTGCTGGGAACAAGGGAAAGATGAATGAAAATCTGTGGCTGTTTTCCCCTTAACACTTGCATTGGACAGTGAAAGTGTGGATCAGTCTTAAGTTTTTCATGATGTGTTACTATGTTGAGCAAGTGGGAGGAACACAAACCAACCATGCTATTAAAAATACATCTTTTTGCTCGCATCTGTTTGGGTAAATGTTTTCCCATGGTATAAAACAAAAAGTGCAACAAATTAGGTTTCTACTACTTAGTGCTTTTTTACAATGCGCATTGAATGAAAGATTTAAAACAGAGATGGAATTCCAAAGAAAACAGGTGGCGTGAGAGCTGGACTTGATGTTGGCCAGATCCTCTGTGGCACAGATTCACTCTCTCTAAGCAACTGTCCGTCCCATGAAAGCTTTTTGCAACTGATATACAAGGAACATGATGTATGATGAGTGTTGAGAGTTGACCTCATGGTTGGACACTTTGGGAGGTCTGTGAGAAAGGATTATTTGCTGATACCTACATGTACATGAAAAATTATCCACTTTATAATGTAATTTCAAGTTATTTTAGTGCTTATTTCTTTGGAAAAGGAGATACATTTTATACTCAGATGGCATTTGTCTTTCTACCTTCTTTTCTCCCCTAGGAGGGATGATCTAACTGGCAAACATGATTATACTTGACTATGCATGTGCATCTGTGAGTATGGTTAAGGTGATGCCTCTTGAAGAAAAAAGGGTGAAACAATGAGTCTTTGTTTATTTTCTTCACAAACTGAAATTTGGCAAATGCTTTACATAGGACATAAGTCTTTGATGACAGGATCAGTCCAAAAATTATGTTCCCAAGAAAATAGTTCACAGAAACAATTATCTTTCTGTAATTTGTGAAAATAGGAGTACAACAACTTCACATACAAAGAAATAAGGTTATCATCAGGTGGTGGGTGCCACTTTGGCTTTTTACTGTCACCGAGACCGAGAATATGGTCATTAACACCAAAGTTGTGACAGCATCATAAGAAGAGGTAATTGCTTTATTACAAATGATAATTAATAGATTATCTGGTAACCTGATTTGCATTTCACTTGGGATTAATTAATTAATTTCAGATCATAAAGAGACTTTCCCCTACTATTCTCATTAATCTTATGAACTAATATGTTATGTTTTTACATTTTGAAATTTATTTTTTAATTTTTTCAGTTCTAGTATTTGCTTCTTTCAATTTTTATTTTAATATTGGAGTTTAGTTGATTTACAATGTTAAATCAGGTGTACAGCAGAGTGATTCAATTATACATACATATATATTTATTTTTTCAGATTCTTTTTTCTCATAGAAAATATTGAGTATAGTTCCATGTGCTGTACAGTAGGTCCTTGTTGATTATCTTTTTTATATACGAAAAATGGATTTTTTTTAAAATTTTGTTATTAATCTATTTCTGCATAAGAAATTATCCCAAAATTTAACAAATTAAAAGAAAAACACATTATTTCACAATTTCTGTGAGTCAGGAATCCAGGAAGGGCTTACTGGGTCCTTGACATCAGGATCATCTCAAGTCATGCCTGGGGAAGGATTTGTTTCCAAGTTTTCTCAGTTGCTAGAAGAATTCAGTTTCTTGCTGGCTTTTGGCATGGCAACTTGCTTCACCAGAGTTCACAAGCCTAGAAGGGAATAGAGTCTCCCAGCAAGATGGTTTGGGCTTCCCTGGTAGCTCAGCCAGTAAAGAATCTTCCTGCAATGCAGGAGACCTCGGTTCAATTCCTGGGTCAGGAAGCTCCCCTGGAGAAGGGATAGGCTACCCACTCCAGTATTCTTGGGCTTCCCTGGTGGCTCAGATGGTGAAAAATCTGCCTGCAATGTGAGAGACCTGGGTTTGATCCCTGGCTTGGGAAGATCCCCTGGAGGAGGGCATGGCAACCCACTCCAGTATTCTTGCCTGGAGAATCCCCAATGGACAGGGGAGCTTGGCAGGCTACAGTCCATGGAGTCGCAAAGAGTTAGACATGACTGAGTGACTAAGCACTGCAAGATGGCAATCACAATTGTCTGTAAGCTAATCATGGGAGTGAGACTGCACTGTCACTCTGTATCCTACTTACTGGTCAGAATTAAGTCAGCAGGTTCAGCCTACACTTGAGGGAAGAGACTAAACATTAGAGTGAATGCTAGGAGGCAGGGATGATGGATCACCATTTTAAAGTTTACCTACCATAAGCAGTAGAAATTCAGCATTGAACAACAGAGGGTTGTGTGTGAAGGAAGATCAATACTTTATGTTCCAAGGGAAATGGATTTGCACAAGATTTGTGCAAATCAGGTTTCCAGAAAAGTGGTATCCTAGAAAACTGGGCACAGTGTGGGGAAAACTTTTTCCTCTGCACATACTAATAGAAGTCTTACAGTGAGGGACATCCAGTCAAGAAGAAGGTGACATCCATAACTGGCCAGCAGTCAGTAGTTTTGTCCATCAAAAGCACTTTATGCTTTGGAATTTTTGTAGATGCCTAGTGAGTCATGAAAAACATAGGAGATACAAAGGAATGCATGATTTAAATGGAAAATAAACTAGTACCCTTAATTGCCTAAAAAATACCAACTATGGAGAACTATAGAGTTTTTAAGCTACAGTTGTCAAGGAACATAATCCTGGAAGTGCTGATAGTTTGGGTTTCTCAGGCATGGAATTCTCCAGGCCAGAATACTGGAGTGGGTAGCTGTTCTGTTCTCCAGGGGTTCTTCCCAACCCAGGGATCGAACCCAGGTCTCCCATATTGCAGGTGGATTCTTTACCAGCTGAGCCACAAGGGAAGTCCAAGAACACTGGAGTGGGTAGCCTATCCCTTTTTCAGCAGATCTTCCCAGCCCAGGAATTAAACTGCAGTCTCCTGCATTGCAGGCAGATTCTTTACCAGCTGAGCTATCAGGGAAGCCCTATCAGGCATGAGTTTGTTGAATTTGAGGTGGCAGCATGTGACGATATTGAACTCATTTTTCTGTTCCCAGGTAAAAGTTTAAGTCTGGAGGTGACCAGAGCTACCGTGTTCTAACGACCACTTAGTCATAGTTGGTCAGTCCTAGATGAGCACCTTGCTGTTTCCCTTGACTGGACCCACAGTCAAAATCGATTCATTCAAGACCCAAGCCTAAGCCGAGCCAATCCAGATCCTCTCTTAGAGACTTGGAATTGAGACCCAGACACTGGAGCCTAGTCTCTGTGGTCTCTGTGATGAAAGGGATGTAAGTTCGGTCTGCACAAAGGAAAATGAAAGAGACACAAAAAGAAAACAAAACAGGCAAAAGAAGGAAAGGTCACATCTTTTGAGTCCCTATTCTCAGGGCTTCCTAAGGCACAGCTTCATTTTTGCCTGGGATCCTTCAATATCTTTTCCACTTCTATACTGATTCAGTTTAGGTTACTATTACTTGCTACTTTCAACTAATCCTAAGAAGCCACTGCAGATGATAATTGCAGGTATTTGGAGCGAACGAACCCCCTGAGGAAACAGGAAGAAACCATGGAGGGAGCAATAAAGGTGCAGTGGCAAGAAACGAGAGCAAAGCTAACATAGTTGTGGGTGCTGCAGAGCCAGGGCAGGGAGGGAGGGGTAGGGAGAAACGCCAAATGCCACAGAGCAGTCAAGGAGAATAAGAGGAGGAAAGTCCATTCACCTTAGTTTTTCATTTTAACTAAGGTTTTTAATTAAAATTCAAGTTTTTCAAGTTACCACGGTGGGTAACTTTAAAGCTGTCTATCAATCTTGACAGATTATTGTTGTTGTTTTGTCTCTAAGTCACATCTGCATCTTTTGTGACCCCGTGGACTGTAACCTGCCAGGCTTCTCTGTCCACGGGATTTCCCAGGCAAGAATACTGGAGTGGGTTGCCATTCCTCCTCTAGGGGATCTTCCCAACCCAGGGGTTGAACCCAAGTCTCCTGCATTGGCAGGCAGGTTCTTTACCACTGAGCCACCAGGGAAGCCCTCTCAACAGATTACCTGTAATGAAACCTCTAGGTTAAAACTGTTTTGAGGCGCAGCAAATACTATTTCCTTCTTTAGAAGTTTCCCTAGCACACATGTTGGATATGTACATATTTAATTTAGAATTGTTGGGAAAATGGATTGACTGCATTAAATCTGTGTTGGTTAGATTTAAAATGATCTGATCTTTAATGGCAAGGTTACTGATTATGGCTGAGTTACTTAGTCTTAGCCTTACTGAGAGTGACATCATTGTAGCCACTATAACAGGCAGGAGAAGACAGGGTATTTCAGGCTGCTTCAGGAGGAATAGAATGGAGACCATCACAAAACAGAGCAGCTCCCGATCAGAAGTACTTATGATCTGGAAGAATGATGATGACCAGAGACAGGCTTCTCTGAGAATCAAGAAAGACCCAGAATAGGCCCATTGAGTATATCAGCACTTTTGGCACCTGAGTAACATGGTAGCAGAGAGTCTACCTTTTTAAACATTGAAACTTGACTTAGAAGAGTAAATCCCCTTGTAAAGGTAAGGCTGACCGATGGTCAGCATAAGCACACTGAGAAACATGCAATACCTCTCTTTCAACTCCTTTTGCTTTTTGCTTTTTGTGTTACTGTGTGGTTCCATGTCTTTTTGTTTGACAAGGAAATTAATTGATTTGTTTTGAAGTGTGTGTGTGTGTGTTAGGATAATTAGTAGGTTTTTGCTTGCCCAGATTTACATTCCTACAGCCCTAAATCACTGCCTTTTCCTCTAGCCAAAAAAGGCACACAAGCCTTCTAGAATCACTGAGTGATGGTCTAGAGGAAAAAAAATTCAAAGATCTCCACTAATAGTTTCAGAGGTATCTCAGGTGCCTCTGAGTCTTAGCCCTGGTCAGAAAGGAGAAATGCAATCTTGGATTTCCCTGTCACACATCTGGGACCTATTTGCCCAGAAGACAGAGGCACACAGCCTTTAAATACTCATGAAAAATATGAGTTACCATTGGAACTGCATGTCTCCTACTGACTGGCATTGCTCTCAGGACAAAAGATCTCGTTGCCTTGATCCTCAGCTGCTTTATCTGTTGCTTTGGGCCCCTAAATTGGGTATGAAGAAAATTCCCAAAATCTTCGCCAAAGAAGTAATGGGTGTGTATTTACCTACTTGCAGGCAGATGAAAAGCTGATACTGTTCTGGCGTTGGTTCTCCTGTTATCATTTGGGTTTTTGACTGCATATGGCCTATGCTTGTCAACACTCATGCTGAGGATGTGACCGCAAGCCTGTCACCTAAAAAGCTAAGTAGTTACCAGATTGAGAATTGTTTTTAAAGAAGTAACTGGAAGCACTGAAAGTTTTTAGCATCTGACATAGGTGATGTGGCCTCTCAAATGATCATTTAAAAAGTTAGCAGTAGAGAAAAGTGCTTCCTGACTAGTTAGCTGAAGGGAAACTCAATAGAAAGTAGCATCTGTTACGATTACAACTAGGTGAAAAGTATACATGTGTCCAAACAGAGCTCATTTCTTTGTGTGTTTTTTACATAGACAAACTGAGGGAGGTAATGAGTGGTGGGAATCTGGATGATTCTTTTAAAATTCTTGTTGATGTTTATAATACTTGGAGTGTAATGAATTTAAAGTAACCAAAATTAACGGATTTGTAGCAAGTGATGGTTTTTCGCTTGAACAACAATAAAAACACCTTGAATGACAATAAAAACATCTTAACCTAACCCATGCACATAATCACTGAATCAAAGAGTGGCCTGAGTCCAGATTCTTGTGAACAGAGTAGTTATATGGGGTGATAGAGAGGGAGGCGTCCTATCCCAGGAAGAGAGCTCAGAAAGGGTAATAAGATCATTTACGTGAGCTTTTGTTCTCCATAAAGGAGGGCCAATAGCTCAGCTCTGAAACTGGGCTGTACAGAAGTTAAACCAGTCACTCTGAGTTCATGGCTAGTTAAGAGAAAAAAAATGTCAGTTTCTTCTGGGAAACAGTCCATGAAGCTAAACAATAAGGATGGTCTAGTGATGATAAATTGTGCATAGGAAATTGACCAGAGGAAAACAGAATTTTTTCTTGAGAGGAGATGCATCTAACTTACTGGAGATCTATGTGTTCTGCAAAAGCAATTAGAATTAGAGTCCTTGAGAGATGGCCAGCTCAGCTAGAAAGCAGGAAGTTTCACTTCCCTCAACTTAACGATGGAGATGAAAGTACAGAAACTCTATGCCTGTCTGCCTCCAATGAGCATTTGTTTTTGTTTATTAAACTTTAAGAAGACATGGTAATAAGCCCTGAAATCACAGAGCTGTAGCTTAGTAGATTCAGATAGTTTTAACGATCCACAATGTCTGTTGAAGTGTTTAGATCTAAATTTAATCTGTGGTGAGAGCACAAACTTGGGGTTCAATTCCACTTTTTAGTATCTGTGTGATCTTGGGCAACATCTTGCTTAGACTCACCGAGTCGCAACAAAATGAGAATAAGAATACTGTCTTAGAGACCATTGTGTTATATTGAATGAAACCTCCTCAAGGTAATTTAAGAAGACAGGAGAAATAATTGTAAGGATTCAGACTGTCTTTTGAACCTCCAAGAACAGGAAGTGTGGCAGACCTCATAAGCAAGTGAATCCAGGAACTGAAATACAGCCAGGCACCAATGTGACTTCTGAGTCAGTCAGTCTCTCCTAAGGCCAAACAGTCTTCATCTGCCTCGTTTCTCATTCTCCCCAAAGACTTGCAAATGGATCCAACATGGCCTGTCCATCAGACTTTTATCTGTTCTGATGTTCGACAGAGACTAACCTGGTTTATGTGTATCCAACTGAGAATCCCTAACGATATGAATTTGACTGACACAGTCCACCTGTTGTCAAATGTTTGGCTCTGGTCAAGTCCGCTGTGAGTGGTGGATCAGGATTTTGTCATATGAAAGCCAACCCCTCCCTGAAATATGATAAGCGGGTGAGAGTAAAGAGAAAATGATAGGCATTCTACAAATGAAACTTGACTTGCTAGGGACAGTATGAGGATCAAATGAAATACTGTGTGTGAAGGATACAGAACAACTCCTGACAAGTAGCTCTATAAATGGAGTCTGAAGTAAACACAGCTGATCGGCAAGGGCCATAAAATCTCCTCCACCTAATCTTTGAAGTCATATTTTGCTGTGCCTGTCATTAAAGAAAGAAGCTCATGGAATCATTAATTATGTGAAATCCATGAGAAGTTTATTTTGTGGTCAAAGTGGCCAATATGAGAAGAAGCTGCCTGAGCAGCTGATTTATTGTGATCAGGTTCTTCCAAGCTGGTGAATGGTCACGTCCCCGTTCCCATCTCTGTGGTCTCATTTGAGTTTCCTATATATGTTTACTGAAAGGAGATGGTAGCTTGAAATGCTACCTTGCAAAATGATTAAGTTATTTGGATACTTTCCATGAGTTTATGTAAAAGACATGTGGCCACTGACTAAATTTTTTTGTTAAATTGCTTTCTCCTCCTGTGTTGGTTTTGATGAGATTAGAGAGCATCAGAGGCAAGACACTGGGCCCAAATGAAAGATCTTACTTTAACATTGGAATGGTATTTACCTTTCACAGGCACCTCTTCTCTGATTCTGAGAAAATAGCCTCCACACAGAAAGAAGCAGTCAGTCCCCCAAATAGCCAAGCTCAGCTGAAGCACAAACTCCTCCCTGAAATGTGCTATTTCATTCCTGCTTAAATCAAGTTGTCTATTTTTAGAATTTAAATATCCCCTTTAATTAAAGAAACATTATGAAATGAGGATGAATGTGCTTTTTCTTCTGCACCTGCAGCAGTCCTGTTGTCCAGAGGTGGTGCTATTTTTAAAAGAAAAATTATCCCAATAAACATGAATTCTGTACTTGATATTGTATACTAGAGAAATTTTTGAAAAATTCAAAAACCCAAATGCACTGAATAGTTTCTCTTTGAGATGATTCGAATTTTTTGTGCCAATTTAAAGCAATGCCTTTCCTTGCTGCACGGTCAGGTTTTAAAAAACCAAAAATTATAAGTAAATACACACAAAAAGTTAACTTTTCTCTGAAAGATTTTTTTAATGATTCCATACTTTAGGAAGACATTACCTAATGCATTACCTTCTTTTCTTACTTGCAGCTTTCAGACTTTACCTTTCAGGGCTAAATTCTGCTTTAGTCTAAGGTCAGTATTTATTTCAGAAGGAAGGGCACCAGTGCAGTTGTCAGGAAATGGCTCAAAGAAAACCATGATGTGCACAAGTTATGAGATGTTCATCTTGCGCATATTAGTGAAGTGGCTATAGCTACCTCTGGTTTTAGGCTGAAGAATTTGGGGGAGAAGTCCAGTTGTCACCTGGCTTAGGATCACATAAGAAACCTACATTTTTCCTGACTGAATCCAATCCACTTTGGTGCAAATTTCCTAAAATTGCCCCCAGATAGCCTTCATAAGAGGGCTTCCCTGGTGGTTCAGACAGTAAAAAAATCTTCCTGCAATGAAGGAGACCCAGGTTCAATCCCTGGGTCAGGAAGATCCCCTGGGAGAAGGGAATGGCAACCCGCTCCAGTATCTTGCCTGGAGAATCCCATGGACAGAGGAACTTGATGGGCTATGTAGTCCGTGGGGTCAAAAGACTCAGACATGACTGAGGGACTTTCACAGCCTTCATAAGATGGAGGTCCCTCCACTGCTGGGGAGTAGAGATGATACGCTTGTGGGTACATCATATCAGTCCTGATACATTTTGGATTGCACAAACGTTTTGGAAGATGTCAGAGGGACGCTGGTTATTAAATAGATAGTACTAGATAGAGATAAAGTGAAGGTACCAGACCTTAATCCTGATCCTGTAGGACACTGCTCTGGGCCTATCATAAGGGCCCCATCCTCTTATCAACTCAAAGTTCTTTCCTGAGTCTGACCTGTTATATCCAGCAGCCTTTTTACATCTCCATCTGGAAAATGTACAAACCCTCACCATGTCCAAAAATTGAACATATGGTTTTTCCTTGCAAAACCTTACATATTTCATTGGTGAATGTGTTCCAGCCTCCATCCTCTTGCCTCAGCCAGAAATCAAGGTGCTACTCTTCACAATTCCTCTTGCATTTGCCTCCATATCCAGTTTCACTTAGTCAAGTCAATGCTGCATCCCAGTAAATCTTTGACTTTGTGGTTTGCACCCGTCTTGGGTTCCTTTTAAAGTCCATCCCTTATAATATTTCTTCTTTCAATGGAAGTGATGATTAGTTTCCTAAAAGTGGGCCATTAAAAAAAAATACAGATGAATAAAACAGCAGCATTAGAGGTATACATTCAAGTGGATAGAATAGTTATGCTGGAGTAATGTGAGTTTAAAGAAAAACAAAAAAGTGAATATATAAAATGTTGTTTCATGAAAAAAAAATGTTAATGACGATGACCAAATAAGCCACTGATTTAACTCATGCTTCCTCAAGTGCTAATGTGCTCACAAATCACCTGGTTGTTGTTGTTCAGTTGCTATGTCATATCCGACTCTTTGCGACCCAATGGACTGCAGCACACCAGGCTTCTCTGTCCTTCACTATCTCCTGGAGTTTGCTCAAACTTATCCATTGAGTCAGTGATGCCATCCAACCATCTCATCCTCTGTTGCCCCCTTCTCTTCCTGTCCTCAATCTTTCCCAGTGTCATGGTCTTTTTCAATTAGCCAGCTCTTTGCATCAGGTGGCCAAAGTATTGGAGCTTCAGCTTTAGCATCAGTCCTTCCAATGAATATTCAGGGTTTATTTCCTTTAGGACTAACTGGTTTGATCTCCTTGCAGTCCAAGGGACTCTCAAGAGTCTTCTCCAGCACCACAATTTGAAAGCATCAATTATTCAGTGCTCAGCCTTCTTTATGGTCTAACTCTCACATCTGTACATGACTACTGGAAAAGCCATAACTATGACTATACGGGCCTTTGTCAGCAAAGTGATGTGTGTGCTTTTTAGTATGTTGTGTCAGTTTGTCATAGCTTTTTTTCCAAGGAGCAAGCATCTTAATTTCATGGCTGCAGTCACTGTCTGCAGTGATTTTGGAGCCCAAGAAAATAAACTCTGTCACTGTTTGCACTTTCCCCCCACCTATTTGCCATGAAGTGATCGGACTGGATGCCATGATCTTCATTTTTTTAAATGTTGAGTTTAAGCCAGCTTTTTCACTCTCCTCTTTCATGCTCCTCAGGAGACTCTAGTTCCTCTTCACTTTCTTCCATTAGAGTAGTATCATATGCTTATCTGAGGTTGTTGATATTTCTCCCAGCAATCTTGATTACTGTTTGTGATTCATCCAGCCTGGCATTTCACATGCTGTACTCTGCATATAGGTTAAATAAGCGAGGTGACAATGTGCAGCTTTGACATATTCCTTTCCCAGTTTTGAACCAGTCAGTTGTCCCATGCCTGGTTCTAACTGTTGCTTCTTGGCCCGCATACAGGTTTCTCAGGAGACAGGTAAAATGTTCTGGTATTCCCATTTCTTTAAGAATTTTCCACAGTTTGTTGTGATCCACACAGTCAAAAGCTTTAGTGTAGTTAATGGAGCAGAAGTAGATTTTTTTTTTTTTTGAAATTCCCTTGCTGTTTCTATGACCCAATGGATGTTGGCAATTTGATCTCTGGTTCTTCTGTCTTCTCTAAATCCAGCTTGTACATTTGGAAGTCCTCGGTTCATATACTGTTGAACCCTAGCTTGAAGGATTTTGAGCATGACCTTGCTTGCATGTGAAATGAGCACAAATCACCTGGTTATCTTGTTAAAATGCAGATTCTGATCTGGTTGGTCTGGGTAGGGACTGAGATTCTGTATCTCTTAGAGGCTCCAAGGTGATGGTTGATGCTGCTGATTAGAAAACTGTACTTCCAGTAACAAGACCTTAACTGTACTACTCTCACTCATGTTCATTTGCATCACAAGGAATTCTTGCTCCGTATCATCTGTCTCACTGAGGGACGTTTCAAACTTGGCTCTTACATGTTAACAACGTGCTGATGCTTTTCCTCTGGCGAAGCAGCTCCTCAGGGAAGTGACCCTTTCACTTTGTTTCACTGTAGGTGATAACCTCTGTTTTTATAACAGGTGTAGAATCTGCAATTTGCATGAATCACAGTGACATTAAATGACATTTGACAGACACGTAAACTCTTAAAAGATTAAAAACTAAGAAACAAAAACAGCACACCATAAATACATGTGTTTACAGAGCATGGACCTAAAAACACCTCAGCAGCAACTGAGAAATCACTTCACATCATCCTTAACCACTCTCAGCATGAGAACTGGTGTTGCCAACAAAAGTCTCCAAAAATGTTGTAGGGCAATATAAACCATGGTATCCCGAAAATAACACACGAGTCCTTTCCCTGAAACAATTTTGAATTTTTCATCACTCTTTTTCCTGAAAATAAAAGGAGATAAGTTGAGTTGCAAAATTTAATATTTTCTTAAGATGAAAATTTTCTATTTCTTTATGCAAATAAGATCATGCTATATATTCAACTCTCTCCACTTAACAATTGGGCATCCTTATTTACTAGTACACTATATTGTTTTTAACATATTCTATTTGATGCCTGTGTATCAAACCCCTTATTTTTGTATATTTGTATGCATCCTGAAATTTTATTTAAAATACATCTGACCTGAGGTAGAGGTTCATATCCATTAACTGAAAAAAAAAATAGTTGCATGACTTTAGATTACATTGTGTTGCTAAACACTGTCTAAATGCTTCCTCTGTCCCAGATACTGAACCAACTGCTTTACAAGCGTTATTTCATTATATTCTGGGGCAAAATTTAATGTAAGGTATTGTAAAGCTAATGTGTAGAAGTGAAGTGAAAAGACTGCTATGGACATTCCAGTTTGAGTGCAAAAACTACTCAAATGGAAGAGAAATATTTAATAAAATACTTAGAAGTCATTATGGTACAAGCACAGGACAGGAAACTTGAAACATATCTGGGGGGAGAAAGTCAAGAACTTCTATAGACACTGCCATATTCATTCACTGGGAGTTTGCAGGGATGATTCCTTTGTGAGCGGAAAAGACCTGCTGGAGCAGATCTTTTGAATTCGTCTTCTTCTGTCTGTCGCCTCTGGTGCTCACCTAGTTCAAACCTTGTTGATTCCTCATCTGGACTATTGCAGTAGACTCATATTTGATCTCACTGCCTCCAATCTAGCTGTTTCTTCAACCCCAACCCATCTCATGTCCCACACTGGCACAGAATCACCTTTGTAAAATGCATACCTAACTCTGTCACTCCTCTCCAAGTCCTTCAGTGAACCTCCATCAAGTACAGGGTGAAGTCTCAGCAGCTTTCTTGGTAGACAGGTTCCCCTCAGCCTGGCCGCTCTTCTTGCCTCACTCCCTCTATCTACCTCCGGAAATACCACGTTACATTTAGCTCTCAAAATACATGAGGCTACTTCATCCTTTGGCCACCTCATGCAAAGAGTTGACTCATTTGAAAAGACCCTAATGCTGGGTAGGATTGGGGGCAGGAGGAGAAGGGGATGACAGAGGATGAGATGGTTGGATGGCATCACCAACTCGATGGACATGGGTTTGGGTAGACTCCGGGAGTTGGTGATGGACAGGGAGGCCTGGGGTGCTGCAATTCATGGGGTCGCAAAGAGTCAGACATGACTGAGTGACTAACTGAACTGACTTCATCCTTTTGGGGCCATTGCCTACACCACCACTTTCACTTGGAATCACTGGGACATGGTAGGCATCATGAGTACAGGGACTGTCTATCTTACTCTCAGAAATCGACACAGACTTCCAATATGTATGGGATTGAGGCCCCTTCATTTCTTCTACCTCCTCTGTGTGTTACTACCATACCCAACACGTGTCTCGGACAATGTGTCTTCCGCTACTAGAGAGGAAGGGGTTGAAGTTTGTAACTGAAGACAATTTCTTATTCATCTCTGTTCAGTTCAGTTCAGTTCAGTCACTCAGTTGTGTCCGACTCTTTGCGACCCCATGAACTGCAGCAGGCCAGGCCTCCCTGTCCATCACCAACTCCCAGAGTTTACCTGAACTCATGTCCATAGAGTCAGTGATGCCATCTAACCATCTCATCCTCTGTCGTCGCCTTCTCCTCCTGCCTTCAATCTTTCCCAACATCAGGGTCTTTTCAAATGAGTCAGCTCTTCGCATCAGGTGGCCAAAATATTAGAGCTTCAGCTTCAACATCAGTCCTTCCAATGAATACCCAGGACTGAGCACCTTTAGGATGGACTGGTTGGATCTCTGTGCAGTCCAAGGGACTCTCAAGAGTCTTCTCCAACACCACAGTTCAAAAGCATCAATTATTCTGCGCTCAGCTTACTTTATACTCCAACTCTCACATCCATACATGACTACTGGAAAAACCATAATTTTGACTAGATGGACCTTTGTTGGCAAAGTAATGTCTCTGCTTTTTAATTTGCTGTCTAGGTTGGTCATAACTTCCCTTCCAAGGAGTAAGTGTCTTTTAATCTCATGGCTGCAGTCACCATCTGCAGTGATTTTGGAGCCCCCCAAAATAAAGTCTGACACTGTTTCCACTGTTTTCCCATCTATTTGCCAGGAAGTGATGGCACCAGATGCCATAATCTTAGTTTTCTCAATGTTGAACTTTAACCCAACTTTTTCACTCTTCTCTTTCACCTTCATCAAGAGGCTCTTTAGTTCTTCTTCACTTTCTGCCATAAGGGTGGTGTCATCTGCATATCTGAGGTTATTGATATTTCTCCCAGCAATCTTGATTCCGGCTTGTGCTTCATCCAGCCCAGCATTTCTCATGATGTATTCTGCATATAAGTTAAATAAGCAGGGTGACAATATACAGCCTTGACGTACTCCTTTTCCTATTTGGAACCAGTCTGTTGTTCCATGTCCAGTTCTAACTCTTGCTTCCTGTCCTGTATATAGATTTCTCAAGAGGCAGGTCAGGTGGTCTGGTATTCCCACGTCTTGAAGAATTTTCCACAGTTTATTGTGATCCACACAGTCAAAGGCTTTGGCATAGTCAATAAAGCAGAAATAAATGTTTTTCTGGAACTCTTGTGCTTTTTCGATGATCCAGTAGATTTTGGCAATTTGATCTCTGGTTCCTCTGCCTTTTCTAAAACCAGCTTGAACATCTGAAAGTTCATGGTTCATATATTGCTGAAGCCTGGCTTGGAGAATTTTGAACATTACTAGCATATGAGATGAGTGCAATTGTGCGGTAGTTTGAGCATTCTTTAGCATTGCCTTTCTTAGGGATTGGAATGAAAACTGACCTTTTCCAGTCCTGTGGCCACTGCTGAGTTTTCCAAATTTGCTGACATATTGACTGCAGCACTTTCACAGCATCATCTTTCAGGATTTGAAATAGCTCAACTGGAATTCCATCACCTCCACTAGCTTTGTTTGTAGTGATACTTCCTAAGGCCCACTTGACTTCACATTCCAGAATGTCTGGCTCTAGGTGAGTGATCACAGCATCATGATTATCTGAGTCATGAAGATCTTTTTTGTGTAGTTCTTCTGTGTCTTCTTGCCACCTCTTCTTAATATCTTCTGCTGCTCTTAGGTCCGTACTATTTCTGTCCTTTATTGAGCCCATCTTTGCATGAAATGTTCCCTTGGTATCTCTAATTTTCTTCAAGGGATCTCTAGTCTTTCCTATTCTATGTTTTTCCTATATTTCTTTGCATTGATCACTCAGGAAGGCTTTCTTATCTCTCCTTACTATTCTTTGGAACTCTGCATTCAAATGGGTATATCTTTCCTTTTCTCCTTTGCTTTACACTTCTCTTCTTTTCACAGCTATTTGTAAGGCTTCCTCAGACAGCCATTTTGCTTTTTTACATTCCTTTTTCGTGGGGATGGTCTTGATTCCTGTCTCCTGTACAATGTCACAAACCTCCGTTCATAGTTCATCAGGCATGCTATCAGATCTAGTCCCTTAAATCTATTTCTCACTTCAACTGTATAATCATAAGGGATTTGATTTAGGTCATACCTGAATGGTCTAGTGGTTTTCCCTACTTTCTTCAATTTATGTCTGAATTTGGCAATAAGGAGTTCATGATCTGAGCCACAGTCTGCTCCCAGTCTTGTTTTTGCTGACTGTATAGAGCTTCTCCATCTTTGGCTGCTAAGAATATAATCATCTGATGTTGGGATAACTGTTTAGCATGAGGTCTAACAGGGCTCACTAATTTTCTTTTTTACGTAAATTCCAATATATGACTTTTTCTTCTGTACATTTAGTCAAAAGGTATAAACATATTTTTGGTTGTTATTGCCTATTACCATCTGCTCTGTGGTTTCCTCTGTTAAGTGTTTCACCATTTAAATACCAGCAGTGCCATTTTAATGTGTTCAGTTTTACCAAAACTTCATCCATATCAGTTTATTGTTTTAATACTTACTATTTCAAAAATAATGTAGTAGGCTTATGTATGTGACAAGTGGTGCTGCAGATTGTTTTTAGATGTATTCCTTCAGTTTTTCTAAGCTGTTTACTTTGAAAAGAGAAGAGAACAATCTGGAAGTATGAGAGGCGGAAGCCTCCAGGGTCTGCTGGGATGGAAACCAGGGACTCCAGAACATCTCTCTTCACTCTCCCCCACTTCCATTGTATCGACTTATTTTAACTAATAGTCCAACCCTATGCATGCACATCCTTAATTAGGATAAACAATGAAGGCAAAAACTCTTCTCTACTTTCTCCTGTCTCGAGCAGCTTCTCAGTGTTTTGTTCATGAGTGATTTCTGATGTTAAGCCTTTTTAGTTTGTTTAATTGATGCTTTTTCAGTAATATTTAATTCCTCTGGGTCTGTTTTCCTCATTTGTCATCTACTTTTGGGATATGAAATATGTCTGAGTGACTTAATCTCAGCCACACACGCTGAAAACACACCTTTTAAGAAGCGAATTGAGGTGGGAGTCTTTATGAACAGAGCTTCTCACTGCTTATTTCCACATGAATTCTGTGATGGTAATAAAGCCTTTAGCAGGCGGGTGGGAAGAGAGACACACCAGGAAGGGGCAAAGGAAGTGTGTGTCAGCTATTCCAGTCCTCATCATACTTTCTGTGTGGACAGCACATCACATTTGGCTGGAGCTGAAAAGCAAAATCCTATATTTAATGAGCCTATAAAATGCCTGGAGCACCGGTGGGCTTGGGGAGGCTTGACTTTCCACTAAGCTAAAAGCCGGTAATTGAGCCTGTGTGCCAGCTGAGACCTGGAGGTTTCTGCTGAAAGAGCCACGGCTTTCACGATTTTTTTCTTCTTTCCCTCTCACGTGCAGCCAGCTTCTGATGAGGACTCCGATTCTCCCGGGAGTCAACTGCTATCACCTAAATTATTTTGATTAACCCTTAACTCTGAGAGTCTCCATTTACTGACATGCTGCATTAACAGCCATGCTCCTGTGTAAATGCCTGAGTGGGGGGAGTGATAAACCAGGTCTATTACCAGGGGATGAGGTTGAGCTGCCTATTTTTTTTTTTAAGCTTGAAATAGAACTATAACTGTGTGCCTCAGGAATGCACAACGGAGAGGAAAACGGTAGCACCGAAGACCATTTTATATCATTTTAAGCAAATCCTCCCCCCCTTCAAATGGCCAGTTTAGCTGTGAGATTGCTTTAGGGGTAATGTTTTTTAAAACATTGAATGGACCCCACTCCTTGATCATGTCTTTCAACAATTTTCATTGTGTATCTGTCTCCTCATTCCCATAGTCCTTACTATGTGTGCCTGAGTTAGTGTGGATTCTGCTGAGAGTTTTACAGGAATGCTTTCTTGAGCTTTTGAGGCTGGTGGTAGAAGAGTGGTTTGAGGCATTTAAGAAACTTAAAACAAACATTATTGTCTTAGTCCATTCAGGCTGCTATAACAGAATACCACAGGCTGGGTGGCTTATAAACAATAGACATTTATTTCTGAGTTCTGGAGTCTTGGAAAGCCAAAGATCAAGGTGCCTACAGATTCAATGACTGTTGAGAGCCTTATCCCTGGTTTATAGATGACCATCTTCTTAATATATGCATAATATCTCTTTTATAAGGGCACTAATCCCATTCAAGAGGGCTCTAACCTCCTGACCTAATCACATCCCAAAGGCCCTGCCTCCCAAACCCATCACGTTGGACATTAGGAACTAATACATGAGTATAAGGGGACAAAAACCTCCAGTCTCTAGCAATTATGATAGATTAACTCAACTAGTCTCTAGCCATTGTGAAAAACTAGTTCAACTACATTTGTGGTCATAAAAGGCTAGTAATGTGATGACTTTTGAACTTGATCCAGAACCTGGATCCTATGGTGTGTGATATGATAAAAGAAATCAATTATATGATCAAAGTCCCCTGAGACTTTGGTTGGGTTTTTCAAAGTGTATAAAGTGAAATTCAGGGAAATATTCTCTAATGATTCATCTGTCAAGTTTAATATATAGCTGTGATTTGTTGTTGTTGTTGTTTAGTTACTAAGTTGTGTCCGACTCTTGCGACCCCCATGGACTGTAGCCCTCCAGGCTCCTCTGCCCTTGGGATTTCCCAGGCAAGAATACTGGAGTAGGTTGCTATTTCCTTCCCCAGGGGTCTTCCAAACCCAGGGGTTGAACCTGTGGCTCCTGCATTGACAGGCAGATTCTTTACCACTGAGCCACCTGGGAAGCCCATAACTGTGATTGCACACACCCGAATTTCATGGACAACAAGTATTGGTCACCTGATGCAAAGAGCCAACTCATTGGAAAAAACCCTGATGCTGGGAAAGATTGAGGGCAGAAGAAGGGAGTGACAGAGAATGAGATGGTTAGATAGCATCACCGACTCAATGGACCAGAGTATGAGCAAACTCCAGGAGATAGTGAAGGACAGGGAAGTCTGGTGTGCTGCAGTCCATGGGGTTGCAAAGAGCCAGACACAACTGAGCGACTGAACTAAAGTGTATTATATGGCAGGCTAGAGCAGCTATGTCAGTTTTTTGCCATTTCATTTGCAGAGAGGTTTTATGCCGTGTTACTCTTCTTTCATTGTAAAATTGACTATAGAGCATTTATTAATAGTATAGTTACATAAGATAAAAGGGTTTGTTTAGCATATTTTAGTGAGGAAATAATTCCCCTCCAACCTATATTTTCCGACTGTATGCACACACGTAATTCTTCCCTGTAGCTCAAAAGATAAAGAATCTGCCTGTAATGCAGGAGACCCGGGTTTAATCCCTGGGTCAGGAAGATCCTCTGGAGAAGTGAATGGCAATACACCCAGTACTCTGGCCTGGAGAATCCTATGGACAGAGGACCCTGGCGGGCTACAGGCCATGGGATTGCAGAGTCGGACATGACTGAGCGACTAGCACTACTAACTACTACTATGTACACACAATTTGGCCAATTGAGAAACTCAAAAACTCATCTTCTGGAGCCAGCTCTTGTTTTCTCTCCTTCTCCTCTGCCTACTACCCCACTTTCCTGCATCAATCTTATTTCACTTGAGAGTTGGAGTTGAGACTTCAGAAGAAGTCAGAAGAAATGAAAAAATTGCAAATCAGGGAGGCAGATAATTAGTAAGAGATGAGTGAGGCCTGCAACATACTTCTTTGAGCCCCTTAACTATCCACAGTTGAAGGGGTTTCCAAGTTCCTGTGTGGAATTCCTCAGTTGTTCGAAATTTCACATTATCCTCTGTAACTGAGAACTTTTCCCCTCAAACTAGACCCTTTTTCATGAAGATACATTCAAAAAACTTGTTTAGGGAAATAAAAATTTCATTTGTATCCATTAAAAATGAAGTTGACACATATGTAAAACTGAATCACTTTGCTATACATCTAAAATCAACACAACATTGTAAATCAACTATATTTCAACTTAAAAAAGTTAAAATAGCCTTATCAACATTGAAAATAACTGGAATCAGAAATAGCTGATGTAACTAACGTAGTCACTGTATTGACATTATAAAAAAATTATTAAAATAAGTTCCTTCTAGAGATTCACTTTAAAACTGAGAACTGGTTTACTTGACTTTAAGTTTTGAAATCAAACCATGTACTTTAACCCTAATCCTTGTCACGGTTGTTCTTGAACGCACGTGTGCGTGAATTAGAATCAGCAGACAGACTTGTTAAAACACAGATTGCTGGGCCCCATTCTGAGCTCCTGATTCAGCAAACCGTGGGCTGAGGCCACAGAATTTTTGAATTTCAGAAAGTTCCAACGTATAAAGAAGAATTCTAAAGCTGTCTCACCAGTAATTCCATGTTCTCCTCATTCAATCAAATTCCAGACTAGGAACCCCTGTGAAGGGATGTTGCTGAGGGAATTCAGGTGTTACTAATCAACTGACTGTAGGTTGTCCCCGAGTTTCTGAGTGGGTCCAGTGTAATCATGTGAGCCCTTAAAAGTGGAAGGAGCGGCCAGCGCAGAGAAAGCTTCACGTACCCTTGCTAGTTTCAAAGATGGAGAAGGCTATAAGGCGAGGTCGAGGTCGGCTGCTAGAAACAGACAGCCCCAGACAGCTCAAGAAAACAGAGGCCTTAGTCTGACTAGGAACTGAACTCTGATTGAAAAGTGAAAAGTTAGTCGCCCAGTTGTGTCCGACTCTTTGCGATCCCATGGACTGTAGCCCGCCATGTCCTCTGTCCATGGAATTCCCCAGGCAAGAGTACTGGAGTGGGTTGCCATTTCCTTCTCCATACAACTTGAATAAATCTGAAAGTGGATTCATCCCTAGAGCTTCTAGAAGCAGTGCGGCCCTGACGACAGCTTGATTCTGGCCTCATGAAGACTCCAAGCGAGAACCAGCTGAGCCACGCCGGGTCCAGGCATCTGACATACAGGTAATACTTTGTGTTATTTAGTTTTTAAACATTTATTTACTTATTTGGCTGCACTGGGTCTTGGTTGTGGCATGGGGAATTTTTCTTTTTTTAGTTGTGGCCTGCGAGATCTTTATTTGGCATGGAACTCTTAGTTGCAGCATGTGGGGTCTAGTTCCCTGACCAGGGATGGAACCAGGGCCCCCTGCACTGGGAGCGGGCAGTCCTGACTGGACCACCAGGAAAGTCGCTCATCTGTGTTACTTTAATTATTAAATTTGTGGTACTTGTTAACAGTGGCAATTGAAATCTAATACATATGGTAATGCTGGTGCTGCTGGTCCCAGGAACACAATTTGAGAATCATTGTTTACTGTTGTGTAGGTCTTCTCTTATTACCAGTTTAGAGACATCTGAAAAGGTTAAATCACTTACCTTGTTTTTCTTACTTCAGAGAATGGATTCAAAGAGGAAGGCTGCTATTCTATTGTTTAAACTGAAAATAACATTTAAAATGTGTAGGAGAGTACTTAGCCCTTGCTGAGTGTTTTATTAGTGGGTAGCATTTATTAAAATCTCCATGCCAGGCACTGTGCTAATTATTTATTATGAATTTACCAGATTTATCCTCATTAACTCTGAGATAGATGTTAGCATTGTTCTCATTTACCAATGTGCAATCTAAGGCTAGGAGGAAACTTGCCCAGAATCAGGCAGCCGATAAAAACTGGGGGTGATATATGAACCCGAACGGTATGACTCTAGAGCCTAAACTCTTACTTGCTGTTGACTTCCTTTATGTTATTTCACATCTGCTTATGTATGCGTGTCTAGTTTGCCGCTTGAGTTCAGCATCCCTACATAGTTTTACAAAATGATAAAACCTAAGCTGTATGCTTGTGTCTTTGTTAACCTTGGCTAAGTAGCATAATGAAGTATATCTATATCACTTATTCAGTCAGTATGTATTAAACACATATTATATACGAAGCACTGGGTTGGGATGGAGTTACGAACTTAAGAGTGGTTTCTACCCCTGTTGAACTTAAGATATTAAGATCAACTTATGATTAGAGAAACACTATAGCATCATTCCTAGTAAAATCAGAAACAATACAATAATGCTGTCATCAATATTATTTGGCATGTTCCATGCAGTACAGCTAGCCTTGCCAAATTTAGCAAATAAAAATGTAGGATGCCCAGTTACACATGAATTTCAGGAAAAAAAAGTTTTTTTAGTATTGGTATGTTTAAGGTACTGCTTGGAAAATGCTTAAAGAGTTACCTGTTATTAAATTAATAACAACTTTTTTTTATCTCTTATTTTATCTGGCTACCTTAAACAGCTTTGGTGCCAAAAATCACAAACAAGACTGATGCCAGGGGGTTTACTGCCTATGTTTTCTTCTAGGAGTTTTGTGGATTTAGGTCTTATGTTGAAGTTTTAAACCATTCTCAGTTGATTTTTGTATATGGTGTAAGGTAGTAGTACAGTTTCATTCTTTTGCCTGTGGCTGTCCAGTTTTCCTAGCACCATTTTTTGAGAAGGGGCTTCCCCGGGGACTCAGCAGGTAAAGAATCCACCTGCAATGCAGGAGATGCAGGAGACTTGGGTTCAATCTCTGGGTTGGGAAGATCCTTTGTAAGAGGGCGTGACAGCCCATTCCAGTATTCTTTCCTGAGAATCCCATGGACAGAGGATCACAAAGAGTGGGACATGAGTGAAGTGACTGAGCACACACAGCCTTTCTCCATTGTATATTCTTGGCTCCTTTGTTGTAAATTTATTGACTGTATATGTGAGTTTGTTTCTGGGATTTCTATTCTTTTCTATTGATCTATATGTCTGTTTGTATGCCAATACCACAGTTTCGATTACTCTAAGTTTGTAACATACATTGAAATTGGGCAATGTAATGCCTATAGCTTTATCCTCTTCCTCAAGATTGCCTTGACTCTCTGAGTCTTTTGTGGTTTCATGCACATTTAATGGTTATTTATTCTATTTCTGTGAAAAATTCCATTGGAATTTTGATATGGATTGATAATTATTGGAATAATAATTAATAATATTAACATTAACAATAATTAATAATATGTTAATATTAAGTATATATTAATTTTTGTATCCTGCAAGCTTATTGAATTTATATATTAGTACCAACGATTTCTTGGTGGAGTCTTTAGGTATTCCTATACGTAGTATCTTGTCATCTTCAAGTAATGACAGTTTTACTTGTTTCCAATTTGGGTGCCTTTTATCTATTTTTCTTGCACTAATAACAAATTAGTAATCAAAAATAGAAAGATCAAAGTTACCAAAAACTTTGAGATAACATGAAGGAAAAATGTAAAGGGGATGAAAATTTTTGAAGAAAATGTATAGCCATGTGTAATATGTTCAGATGTCATTTCTCCTTGAATAGTATATTTAATGCAATTGTAGATAAAATACTAGTGGCATGAGGGGTGAAAAGTGAGATGAGGGAGTTTGAAAAATGAGTCTAAAATTTTCTGAAGAGGTAAAAGTGTATGAATAGCTTAATTCTGCAAAAGAAAAAGGGGATGGGGGTTGAAAGGGACAGACATATAGACAAATAATTTGTGCAAGAGAGCTGGCTTGATAAACAGTCTCCTAAATGGAATTAAGCCCAGGAATTTTGTAACTCCTACGATGAAAGAGGGGTGTAAGTATAAAAGGTTTGTGGAATAGCACTGTGAAGCCCCACTGTGTACAGGACAGTGTCACTGGGCTATATGCCCCCTGCCACTGACATTCTGGGGTGTGGGCAGAGGAAGCCACATTGAGGTTGGAAGCATTTGCCTCAGCTTTGTGCAGCCACCTCATTTTAACAAATTGGGTAAATAAATCAGAAAGTGTGTGTATGTGAGTATGTGTGTGTGTCATACTCTTCCTGCTAGTCTGTGGTCCACCTGACTTTCTGTAAAGGTACAAGTTAATATTAACTTATTTTGACAAAACTCATAATGCAAAAAGACAAAAACTCACAATGCAAAAAGACTTTTAGATTGGACTTTACAAAAAATACAACTTACACTTAGATATTATAAAATAGTTTCTTTGAACCTAACAAAATGTCAACATTCTTTTTTTTTTTTGGTGGTGGGAGCAAATAATTTTTATTTGTTTATAAATACACCAAAGAATCATGCAATGCTGTCAGCATTGGATGCAGTCCTGTTTCACATTCCTTTAACTGGTCCCATGATGGCAGAATGTTCCATCTTGCTTTTATGGTTTACTATGACCTCTGCATTATCTTCAAAATAACGAAACACACCATCTTTTCTGCAATATGATTTTTGTTGTTGAATTACCACTGCTGGATGTACCTTCTTTCTGAGCTCTGGTTTGCATTTCTTGACTGTGGCCATTACCATGTCACCCACACCAGCAGCAGGAAGTCTATTCTGTCATCCCTTGATCCTCTTCACAGAGATGATACACAGACTTTTGGCTCCTGTGTCGTCAGCACAGTTGATCATGGATGGCTTCAACTGGAAGACCCAAAGAAATCTGGAATTTTGCACCAGAGAACAACCAACCACATCCTCACTTTGATGTGTTTAATGCTGGAAAAGGGACAAAAAGGAAAAGGCCAATATTCTTAATATACAAGTAACACTTTCAATTTTATACAAAAAAAAAAAAGACACATAATATAAAATGGGTATTTACCCAAAAAAAACCATAGGAAAAATCAATAAACCTATAAAAATTACAAATAGTTTTTAAGTTTCTATGTTTTAAAACCTCCGAGCCTGATGAGGTTTGAGGTGGATAATTGGCGAAAGGTAATGAACACTATTGTAAATAGTGGAAGAAACGTGTCACGAGTTGGGGAGCAACTGAGAGTCTACCTTACTGGCAAAACCAACAAGCTAGGCTGTCACAGTTCTTGGATGCCCAGGTCAGAGACAAAAGACATTATTACTCAGCAATAACAGCATCTAGAACAGCAGCATCTTTAGTGCCAATTCTCTAAGCCTTATTTCCTACAAAGTGACTCTTCCCTGGAATTCATCCCAGGGAGATTATTGGAAAAGAGTGCGAATGTACATGCACAGGCATATACCTGCGTTTTCACTGCAGCATTTTTAATAGCCTCAAAAAAGTTGGCAACTATAAATATGTGATTGTTTAAATGATAGTACATCCATAAAAGGGAATATTAGGTAAACCATAAGATGATCATATAGGTTTATATTTAGTAGTGTGAATTTAAATATCCTTAAAGCTTTTATGGGGGATATTATGGATGGAATTGTCTCTCCCAAAATTCCTATGTTGAAACCCAACTCCCAGTGTGACTGTTTGGTGACAGAGCCCTCAAGGAGATGATTAAAGTTTAATGAGGTAATTAGGGTGGGGCCCCTAACCTGACACTTAACTCTTGGTGTCCTTATAAGAAGAGACACCAGAATGCTCTCTTTGCATGGACAGAGGAAAGGCCGTGTGAGGGCATAGCTAGAAGGCAGCTGTCTGCAAGCCGGGAAGAGTACTCTTACCAGAACCTGTCCTGCTCTCTCCTTGATCTTGGGCTTCTACTAGCCTCCGTAATGGTGAGAATATAAATTTCTGTTGTTTAAATCACCCTGTCTGTGGTATTTTGTTATAGCAACCTAACAGGTTTGAGGAGACATTTGACCACCTTACTTCTCTTCTATGTTGTTTAACTTTCTACAGTAAATGTGTTATCTTTTATATTCGAGGAAAAAGGTTTTATTTTTGGGAAAAGGAGTGCCTTTTGATGCTAACCTCAGCGTAACTCCATTTTTCTTTAATTATCTGGCTTGTCACCTTGAAGCCACTTACATGATTGTAGGGCACATGATTGTTCCCTTTCAAATAATGATTTCATTGATTATTCATCTCAGGATATACTCGACTTATTTTAGATTTTGTAAGAAGTAGCTCCTGATGATGAGTGGTTGGAGCCTTAGGAGACAGGGCTAATTCATTTTGAATGTGAACTTGAACAGGTAGAAAGCTATCTAGTATAAAAGAGTGAACATCTTTTGCATAATCTCTTTGCTCCTTAGAGTAATGCTGTCCTATTTTAGGTGGTTCTTTCATGGTTTCTCCTTATTGACAGTTTTGATTTACATGCTTTATTGATAAGATAAATTTTTATTTTTATTCAAAAAATTTTTATTTTATACTGGAGTATGGTTGATTAGCAATATCGTGTTAGTTTCAGGTATACAGCAAAGTGATTCAGTTATATAACTGTAAATACATATATCTATTCTTTATCAAAATTTTTTCCCATTTAGGTTATGAAAGAGTATTGAGCAGAGTTCCCTGTGCTATGCAGTAGATCCTTGTTGACTATCTATTTGAAATATAGCAGTATGTACATGTCGATCCCAAACTCCCAATCTATCCCTCACCCCCATTCTTTCCCCCACTAACCATAAATTCATTCTCTAAGTCTCATTTTATAAATAGATTCATTTGTATCATTCTTTTTAGATTCTGCATATAAGTGGTATCATATATTTGTCTTTCTCTAACTTATTTCACTTAGTATGATCATCTCCAGATCCACCCATGATCCTGCAAATGGTATTACTTCATTCTTTTTAATGACTGAGTAATATTCCATTGTATATAAGTATCTGTTGGTGGACATTTAGTTTACTTTCATGTCTTGGGGTACTTGTATCCTTTCAAACTATGTTTTTCTCTGGATATATACCAGGAGTGGGATTGCTGGATCATATGGTAGTTCTATTTTTAGTTATTTAAGGAACCTCCATATTGTTCTCTATAGTGGTTATACCAATTTACAATCTCACCAACAGCATAGGAGAATTCCCTTTTTTCCTGCCCTCTCCAGCATTTATTTTTTGTAGACATTTTGATGATGGCTACTCTGACTGTTGTGAGGTGATATCTCATTGTAGTTTTGATTTGCATTTTTCTAATAATTAGTGATGTTGAACATCTTTTCATGTGCTGCTTGGCCATCTGTTTGTCTTCTTTGGAGCAATGTCTATTTAGGTCTTCTGCCTATTTTTTGATTGAGGCTTTTTTTTTTTTTTAATATATTGAGCTGCATGAGCTGTTTCTAAATTTTGGAGATTAATTCCTATTGGTTGCATTGTTTACAAACCTTTCTCCCATTCTTTGGGTTGTCTTTTTTAGAGGTATACAGGGAAGGAAGGAAAAGTGAAAGAGGACATCCCAAGCCCCAGGAGAGTAGTGGGCTCATGCGGGTAAGAGTGGTTCACCAGCAGACTGTGGCTGTTGCAAAGGAAATGACACAGGTTTTTATGTATCAGTAGGTGGGAGTAGGAGAGAAAAATGTAAAGCTAGTATTTCTTAAAACTTGATAATATTTCATCGTTTTTTCAGACCGTCTGTCTGAGCCCAAAATTTCTTCCAATGTCACTTTTCTTAATATGAGCTATGACAGTATGAATTGGTAAATTTTTGAGAAGTCATTCCATCTTTGTGGGATTTACAAAGCTTGAGAAAATGAATTGAATAATATTGTTTAAAAAATTCTTTTTCTCAAAAGCTTTGTTGAGATCACAGGAATAGACTGAATAGCTCCAGACAGTAAAATTAACTATGACAATGTTATCCAAAGGGCCTTAGATACAGACACAAATACATGATTTCTATGATCTAGAAGCTACACAACATCAAACTGCCTGGAAATGGTGATTGTTGTTGTTTAGTCGCTCAGTCGTGTCTGACTCTGTACCACCCCATGGACTGTAACCTGCCAGCCTCCTCTGTCCATGGGATTCTCCAGGCAGGAATACTGGAGTGGGTTGCCATTTCCTTCTCCAGGGAAATGGTGATAGAGGGTTGGAAATATGACTGAAGACTTCTGTATGTTCCCTAGTGCATTAAAAATGGAAGTACCCATTACGATAAGAAATGCCTTTTCTTACCTCTCTTTTGTATAATATTTTCTTTCTTAATCAGTAAGCTATTTGACCTTACATGTGAATTGGACACTTCAGCTGCCACAAATATAACCCTTTTTTTTTTTTAAGTTTATTGCTTATAAGGAATAAAAACCCATGTAAGCTAGAGAAGAACATGAACGCTTAAGAATACAAATAATATAGAGCAAGGTAATACAGAAACTAGAACTGGAAATTCAAGAAATAAGATACTTCCTCTGTGATTTAATTTCTGTGATTAGCCACATTTATTTCTGCAAGTTCTTTTTATACTTGCTTCTGAACATCTCTTCCCAAACCTAAATGATTTTATCACATGGCCCAATATGGCAGCCCCAGCCCAACTGGACATGACCTTTCTTATAATTCTCGTCCCTATGATCATATTATCAGAGCCCTTGTGTCTCACAACTCAAGTTCTTGAGAGGGAATCTGGTTCACTCTGCTCAGCTTACACCTTGGTTCCCTTTTAACAGGTATCCACTGTTGGTCAATTTAGCTGTGACTAGAGAGGAAGAAAGGAGTGATGAAAACCCCTTTCTCCAGCAAGGGAATATGGTTTTGCTGTTTCTAGGGAAAGTCCATGTGCTTGACTCTGTGATCTAAATTATTTTTTCATGCTCATAGTTTTGAAGAGCAAACAAATCATACTTTCCAACTCATTGTTTTTCAGTAGTCTTTGGCTCTGGGATTCAGGTTTTCTTAGTAAGCACTTAAACAATTTAGATTTGAAATTTTTCATAATAAAATGCTGGGAGAAAACACCGAAAACTAAAAAGAAATTTAGAATTAGGGTTTGGGATCTCATCAGAAGAGGTGAGCAAAAAATACAAGCATGGAATTGTGGGGCTTTGTTTCCCGAGCTGTAAGTGGCAATATCTACAATGCAGTACAGTTTACTTTACACCCCTGATTGTTTCTCAGGGCCTAAATTTAAAACAAAATCAGGGTAGGTTTTCAAAGAAATACATATTTAACACGATGAGACACCACTTCTCCAAAATCAAAGGCAGTTTGAGAGAGTAAATAAAATTGAGCTGTCATGGTAGGATGTGCCAGTTGGGGAGTGGGGGTGAGATTCTTTTTCTTGTCTGTAGGTTTTCATAAGTGGTAAGCTCATAGAATTCCATTTGCTCTTTTGTGGTGGTCTAAGAGCCTAATGCAAAGCATCATTCATATCTTCTAGTTATATCTACAGGCTTTGGTGGGCTGTAAAGATGCATTTTATTGATTACATTATGAGAAATCGATTCAAAAGTCACCCATACCTTTAGCTCCAGGATGTTTTCTGTACACTCAATGGCAGGCTGGCTGTTCATCATTAAGGCTAAAACTGAGTAGCATGGGGTGCCCAATTAAAGCCCTGGTGAGAGGATCTTCAGCAAGTAATTGTGGTCTCCTTCATTGCCTTCATGTGGCCCCAGAGTGAGGTGCCTCGCCATTCTTCCCCAGGCCCTGTCAGCAAGAGCACTAATGCAGCTCTCTGTAATTCTGACGTCCCCTGTCTTTTGGATTGAATCAGTGCTCCCCCATTCATGTAATAAAACCATTTCCTACAGATGCTGAGCAGCTGTCTTCATCTGAAGATGCTCAGAGAAAAAGCAGAGGATAGAAACCCTTCGTTTCCTTTGTTCATGATAATCACACTTGCTCATTGAAAATTAAACTCACCCTTAGGAAGGAGAGCAGGAACTATAGGTTAAGGAGTGAGCCAGAGAGGGTACAGGAGTGTAGTGCGGGAGCTTTGTCAGAAGCCCTCCGACGAAGGCTATATTCTTAAGGGCCTCTGGCATGCTACAATTGAAAATGGCTAATGAAGTGCTTTGGATCAAACAGATTTCTTAAAGAGACAGGACATAGGCATTATGACTATTAGAATTTAACCCACCTGCCAAAAAGAAAAAAAAATTATCAGTTGTCTGGGCAGTTTCTAATGTGTCTTCACTACTGCATATTGACTTATTTTGATCTGCTAATATTTGTATGATTTCCCATGTAGAATCTCCATGTGGAGAAAAAGGTAGAAGTAGCATGAGTACATGATACAAGAGAACTGTGTTATTCTTTCTCTCAAGAAAAGACTTAGTTTTGCCCTCCCTATGCTCCCTCGATCTCCCTTAGTCTGGGACTAAAACACAGCAAGAGGAAAACAATGAGCAATGACATCAATGGATTGGGCTTGGGTGGGGAAGGTTGAACCCATCAGAATCGCAGATACGCTGTTCAGGGGTCCAATCTCCTGAACTCCTGTGAATTGATAGGTTTGTTACCTTGGGAATTTGATGGGCAAAATATAAGAGTGTATATAATTGGATTTTTATTAAAATTTCCTAGCTATAATTGATCTAGACTTTACGTTTTCATGGCTAAAGAAATATTCTCAGTGCCTAAATGTTTTTATTCCACTTGAAACAGACTAGGCTTTCCTGGTGATTCTGCAGTAATAAATAAAAATCATTCCTGTAATGTGATCCACACATCTTTTGGATTAAAATAAACCATCATCCAAGTTCCTAACAGTAGAGATAGAGAACAGCTCATGCAATCAAGGTGGCATGTGCAAGCAGGCTATGAGGAATTATTTGTTTCTGTTATCAAAAGCAAACTTTTCAGGGCTCTTTTTTTTTTAATTGAAATATAGCAAAAATAAAGTTTGCAGGAAAGATTGCTGTCTTAAAAGTAAGAAAATAGCTAAGTTACATTATCTTAGCTATGATGAATTTGGATAGTGACTGATGGGTACAAAACTGTCAGCTTTGCTTCTTCATGAACAAATTGTCAATCTAAACTGTGGAAGACAAAATTGTCAGCTATGTCTCTGGTTGAGAAAAATTATGGGTTGCACCCCTGGAAGGTGAAAATCCCTGGAAGTAAAGGAAAATTGTCAGATGCATATTTTCAAGACAGAATTGTTGGCTACGTCAGCTAAATAACAGGTTACTATTACTTCACTGCTGAACTGTGAAATTTGCCACTTTTATCTCCTTTGCCTTCAAATTGACAAAGTGAAGTCCATCCAGATTGTCATGTGCATTGGTACTTAGCCAGAACAGATGTGCCACATGCGTTTTGTATTATGGCTGGAAAGATACATCCATATGGGCAACCAACCAGATTGATACCATGTTGCTTGAGTTAACAGAGAAAGAGCCTTTCTGGATTGTTTTAAGGGGTGCTTCAATTCAAAATGAAGAGCAGCCAAGTCAGCCTGAGGTGAGAGGAAGGCTCTGGGGGAGTGGGGCAGTCATCACTAGAGAACTGTATTCAATGACGTGGCCGGTGACAGGTTTCTGCTAAGTCAGTAATTCCCTTCTGAGTCATGATGTTTGGCTCCAGGTTGTGTGTATGTGTGTGTGTGTGAGAGAGAGAGAGAGAGAGAGAGAGAGACTGAGACTGATACACAAGAGAGACAGACTATATTTCTACACTGACTCCATTCAACTGGCAAGCGGTGTTTCTGACAGAGGAACTTAGCCTTAAGGATAAAGAGCAAATAGATGAGAACATCCTGTGTAAACCTATATAGTGAAAGTTTTCTATTTATATTTGAGAAAATAGCCTGATAACACTGCCAAAAAGAGGTAGATTAAACTCCCATTAATGGAAGCATTTGAATTCCCTTCTGAATTACTGAAATACTAACATTGTATGCATTGTATATTTTGAGACTACTTGATATGCTTCATCTTCCCAGGAATATCTGAAGTAGCCCCAGAAATTAGTCATCTGTTTTACTTTGACTCTGTGGGCTTGTGATTCTAAAAAACAGGCCCGGCTTTGGGTCTAAATCAAGGAAGCTGAAAATGTCGAGCTTGAGATTCCCCAAGTTTGTTCTTTAGCAAGACCAATCCATTTATCTGTATTGTGATACATCCTGGCTCATGAATTTTCAATGGCTTTTCAATGCCTGCAAGATAAAGTAAATATGCCTTAGACTAGAAACCAAGACCTAGGATTAACTTAATTTTTAATCCTGACCTTGATTCTTCCTATTTGAGTGTCTGGGGATCTAGAGCAAGGATGTTATCTAAAGAGTACTTACTCTTTTGAACTCTGAGCAGTTACTGCTACTCTACCAATTTTGCCCTGATTATATATTGCATTTAATTGTTATTTATGTACTTCAGTAATATTTTAAGGGTAAACTAAGTGTACTGCATCTGATGTTAGTAATACAATGATAAATAAGATATATGCCTATACCAATTTTTTCGGACTATATATATATATATATATATATATATGTTTATATAAGATACTTGTTTTTCTCTTTCTGACTTACTTCATGCTGTATGACAGACTCTAGGTCCATTCATGTCTCTATAAATGACCCAATTTCATTCCTTTTTATTGTATAGATAATCTTATTCACAAAGCCAAAATGGAGACACAGATATAGAGGACAAACGTGGATATCAAGGGGGGAAAGGGAGATGAGTGGGAAGAATTGGGAGATTGAGGTTGACATACGTACACTATTGATACCATAAATAAAATATATAACTAGGGAGAACCTACTATATAGCACAGGGAACTCTACTCAGTGCCCTATGGTGACCTAAAAGGGAAAGAAACCCAAAAAGAGAGGATGTATGTCACATATATTTCATTCACTTTGCCGTACAGGAGAAACTAATACAACATTGTAAAGAAACTAAACTCCAATTAAAAAAAAAATGTGCCTAGCTTCTTGACCATTGTAGTTGAGTATGGGAATCAGAGAAGAAAACAGGTGATTATAACAGGGGGCAGAAAGCATTACGAGAGGGGAAGCACAGGGAGCAATGAGAGCAGACCCAGAACTCCGTACTCAGACTCAGGTTTCGGAAGGAAAAGTCGCTCCTCTTTCTGTGGACGTGACATTGAGGCTGACACCTGAAGGAAGGGAAGAGTCAGCCAGGCCCACAGTTGAGGGATCTTAGTTCTTGCAAGGAAATCATGGCAGGGTCCTTTACTGAACAAGTAAACCAAGTTAGTGCTCCCTGTACCTCTGTTTCTCTTTATTTTGCCATTTATTGTATGTCATAAGTCTATAATTATTTGACTCTATTATTTAATAGTGTTTTATTTAGCAATAAACCCTTTCAGCAGCCATGGGTACCAAAAAAATCAAAAGTACATATTTAACGAAAAATTAATTGAATATTATCTCTTAAGGAAGTTGATTTTGATCAGCAGAATGATCAAACAAAATGCTAGCACTAATCAAATGAAAGCTAGAAGACAGAAATCTCTGAAAAATCATCTATTTCAAAACTTAGTATTTATAAGAAAACTATGTCTAACTACAACAATTTAATACATGTGGATACAGAAAGTTTATTGCTCTGTGAATATAACTTTTCGTTCAATCAAATGACTGCTCTGTTCATCTTCAATTCTGTTTTCTTTTTTTTTAATTGTACAGTTGATTTACAATGTTGTTAGTTTCAAGTGTGCAGCGAAATGAGTCAGTTATACATACACATGGGTATATTCTTTTTCATATTCATTTCCATTAGGGCTTATTACAGGATATCGAACATAGTTCCCTGTAACAAGTAGAACCTGTTGTTTATCTAGTTTATTTACAGTAGTTTATATCTGCTAATTTCAAACTCCTAATTTATCCCTCCCTTCTCTTCCCCTTTGGTAACCATAAGTTGGGTTTCTATGTCTGAGTCTGTTCTAAATTCCGAGTTTTGTAATATACATGTGAAACGTAAAGTGATAACTATTTGTTCCATTAACAGAAGAGAATTTCACAACCAGTGAAATGATGCTGGTTTTGTATCAGTATTATCAGATGCCTGAAATAGAAAATTAGTTAAGTCTAACAATGGTCCTTTAAAAAATATAATTCATGGAATTAAAGCAAACCTTTTGGGTGTTCATTTGGTTGATATGATTGTAACTTAAATTTTGCAAATTAAAAAAATTCTTCTTTGGATAATAAATACAAGTTTTGGTTAAACATAGACATGAGCTATAATTATTGTTTTCATACTCAAGAGACTTATAGAGCTGAATATACTTGAATTACTTCTAGTGCATACATATTTTATAGCCACAGCTAAACAAGCTGTATTATTCTACTAATTAGATATATTTTTCTATACTCAGAGTTACTCTAAATTTTTACGATGTTGATGATGTAGGATACATAAAACTTCTTTAGCATGGCAGAACTTAACTTTTTTTTCTCTCTGCTGCTCATTACTGATTGGATTTTAGAAATGACTGAGTCTTTGAAGGACTCCTTGCAGATCAATCTCATTGATTTACAGTGGTTCTAAACCTTTTAGAGATAATTTCTTTGACTTTTGTTGTGTTTTGTACAAAATAAATTGGGAACTTTAAATGCAAGTATTTTTTTAAATGGAGCAACCAAAATATGTTTTTAGCAAATCACAATTATTGGGGAAGGGGGTGGACTTAGAAACAGGGAAGTCCTTCATTTTATTCCTGAAAAGGCAAGAGAAGAATGGACACAATGAGGACTTAACTGGTATATAATATTTCATTCCGGTTTCACATTTTTTGCAGTATTTCTATTTATGGGAAGAATCTTTTAATGGAGCTCCTGTTGTTAAATGACTAAATTTATTTTCCAAAAATCAAGATGGAGGGAAATGGAGGTTTATGGTTTTCAACATGTAAGTTTGGTAAAATACTCAAAAGGATCATAGAGGCAAGTTTTGGGCCAAAATTATTTTTTGCAAAAATATGTATCAAAGAAATGCTCTCTTTAGCATGGCAAAATGATAGTATCTGTGCAAAAACTTAAGCTGAATCACCTCCAACTTCCATATGTGAAATTCAACATTGGTCTGGACATATCAGGCACTGTAAAGAGTACTTTCTCAATGAAAACATTAAAGACTACAGGGAAAAGTCAATTAAATGTGTAAAAACCAAATGTGTTAACCAAAACATTCAACTTTAAAGAAGATAATTTTATAACAAATATTTTAATGAATTAGAAAAATAACATTCAATGTTAAAACAGATATAGCTAAGAAAGTGAGTATAGCATATAAATATGTGCAAAGAATAATTATTCTACTAACGTGATTTTTAGTTTCAAATAAACTTATAAAGGAATTTTTGCTCTAATATACATGAACATGTTATTTTTAAAATTGTATTATGGTAAAGAATTAACGAAATTTGCCATTTCAATCATTGTCACTTTAGTGGCATTAATTACATTAGCAGTGTTATGTAACCATTGCCACTACTGTATCCAAAACTGTCATCAGCCCAGACAGAAACTGTGTACCCGCTAAACAAAACCTCCCTATTTCCTGTCACTCCAGCCCTTGGTAATCTCTAACCTACTTTCTGTGTCTATTATTCTTGTCTGTTCTATTATTTTATGTAAATGGAATCACACATTTGTCTTTTTGTATCTGGCTACTATCACTTAGCATAATATTTTCAACTTTCATCAGTATTATAGCACATATCAGAACTTCATTCCTTTTATACATCTGAAGATTAGTCTATTTTATGTATATACTACATTGTGTTTATTATGCATCTGTTGATGGACGCTTGAATTGTTCCCACATTTTAGCTATTACGATCAATGTTGTGATGAACATTTGTATATAAATATCTGTTTGAGTTGTTGCTGAGTCACTAAGTCAGGTCCAACTCTTTGCGACCCCATGGGCTGCAGCATACCACACTTTTCCTCTCTTTCACTATCTCCCAGAGTTTGCTCAAACTCATGTCCGTTGAACCGGTGATGTCATCCAACCATCTCATCCTCTGTCATCCCCTTCCTGCCCTCAATCTTTCCCAACATCAGAGTCTTTTTCCAAGGAGTCGGCTCTTTGCATCAGGTGGCCAAAGTATCGGAGCTTCAGCCTCAGCTTCAGCATCAAGTCCTTTCAATGAATATTCAGGGATGATTTCTTTTAGGATTGACTGGTTTGATCTCCTTGCTGTCCAAGGGACTCTCAAGAGTATTCTCCAGCACAACTCAAAGCATCAGTTCTTCATTGCTCAGCCTTCTTTATGGTCCAGCTCTCACATCCTTGCATGACTACTGGAAAAACCATAGCTTTGACTATATGGACCTTTGTGGGCAAAGTGATGTCTCTGCTTTTTAACATGCTGTCTAGGTTTGTCATAGCTTTTCTTCCAAGGAGCAAGCGTCTTTTAATTTCATGGCTGCAGTCACCATCTACAGTGATTTTGGAGCTCAAGAAAAGAAAATCTGTCACTGTTTCCACTTTTTCCCCATCAATTTGCCATGAGGTGATGGGACTGGATGCCATGATCTTAGTTTTTTGAATGTTGAGTTTTAAGCCAGCTTTTTCACTCTCCTTTTTCACCCTCATCAAGAGGCTCTTTAGTTCTTTTTCACTTCCTGCCATTAGAGTGGTATCACGTGCATATCTGAGATTATTGATATTTCTCCCAGCAATCTTGATTCCAGCTTGTGAGTTATCCAGTACAGCATTTCCCATGATGTACTGTGCATATAAGTTAAATAAGCAGAGTGACAATATATAGCCTTGATGTACTCTTTTCCCAATTTTGAACCAGTCCATTGTTCCATGCCTGATTCTAACTGTTGTTCCTTGACCTGCATGCACATTTCTCAGATAAGGAGACAGGTAAGATGGTCTGGTATTCCCGTCTCTTTAAGAATTTTCCACAGTTTGTTGTGATCCGCGCACACACAGTCAAAGGTTTTAGCATAGTCCATGAAGCAGATTTTTTTTTTCTGAGTAAATGTTTTCATTTCTCTAGTTACACATCTAAGAGAAAGATTGCTAAGCCACATGATAATTCTATGTTTAGTGTTTTGAGGAACCATCACCTGTTTTCCACAATGGCTGTGCCATTTTACATTCCTACTAGCAACATACAAGGGCTTCAATTTCTCACCAGCACTTACTGTTTCTTGAATTTATTGTTTGTTATTATCACCATCCTAGTAGGTATGAAGTAAGACCCTACTGCAGTTTTGAGAAATTCTGGTTATAAAGAATTTTTGAATAAAACTATTTTATCAGTTCACCAATATAATGAAATATATTGAAATCAATTTGTCAGCCAAATAAATATTGTAAGATATCATATATCAATTAAATAGGGGAGGGGTAAAGCATAAAAGTAGGCAGACTGAATGGCAGTTGTAATCCAAGCAATAGGTGATGAGGTCTTGAACTGGGATAGTGGCAATATGAAGGAAATGAAGAGACTTAAGAAGTAGATATCAAAAGATATTATGCAGGTGGGATGACTGGAATTAAAGGTTGATATTCGAGGGATAAGAAGAGGAAAAAGTTAAGCACAGTGCTCAAATTTCTCACTTGGATAACAGAGTGGATGGTGGAGCCATTTTCTAGGATACAAACCCTAGGAGGAGGAAGAACAGGTATTGAGGTGAAAGTAGATAAAGATGATAAGCTGGACATGTTGAGTTTGAGATGTTCATGGAGCATGCAAGTATTGAGGTGAAAGTAGATAAAGATAATAAACTGGACATGTTGAGTTTGAGATGTTCATGGAGCGTGCAGGTATTGAAGTGAAAGTAGATAAAGATAATAAACTGGACATGTTGAGTTTGAGATGTTCATGGAGTGTGCAGGTATTAAAGTGAAAGTAGATAAAGATAATAAACTGGACATGTTGAGTTTGAGATGTTCATGGAGCATGCAAATGCAGATACTTACCCAGCAAGCAGTTGGAGCTCTGAGCCTGGAGCTTAGGAGAGAAACCTGGGCTTGTTAGGGAAAATTTGGAATTAACCGTATTTTTTTTTTTGGTACTCTTAACAAGATGATGATTATAAGATGATAAGATCCTTGAGGACATTTCAAGTATTTCCTTGTTTCTCTTCATTGCTCTGTGACTGAAAAAAGAAATTTAAGGTATACGGAATAATGATTTGACTTACATACATCATGAAATGATGACAGTAAATTAGTGAGCATAAAGATACAAAATGAAAGAAAAAGGAAAATCTTGCATGTGATGAGAACGGTAAGGATTTACACTCTTAACTTTCATATAAAACACATAGCAGTGTTTATTATATTAATCATGTACATTCCATTCTTAGTACTTATTTTTCTTATAAATAAACTTTTTACCTTTTGACCACCTTCATCCATCCACCCTGCCTCTGGTAAACACAAATCTGACCTCTCTTCCTGTGAGTTAGTTTATTGAGTATAACTGACTTACTATAATTTGTTAGTTCCATAGTGATTCAGTAGTTCCGTACAATACACAATGATCACTGCAATTGGTCCAGTTATCACTATACAAATGTATTATAATTTTATTGACTATATTCCCCACACTATACATTTCATACCAGCGACTTATTCATTTTGCAACTGGAACTTTGTATAATCTCCCTTACCCATTTCTCCCCTCTTGCCTTTGGCAACCATCTCTCTGTTTTTTGTATCTATTTCTATTTTGTTATGTTTTTGTTTTTTAGATTCCACATGTAAGGGAAATCATACAGTGTTTTATCTTTGTCTGACTTATTTAACTTATCAGAAAACTTGCTAAGTTCATCCATATTGTCACAATGGAAAGTCTTCATCCTTTTCATAGCTGAGTAATATTCCATCATGTACATCTTTTTTATCCACTCATCTGTTGATGGGCACTTGGTTGCTTCCATGTCTTTTCTATTGTAAATAAAGCTGCAATGAACATAGCAATCTACATATCTTTTCTAGTTAGTGTTTTTTGTTTTCTTTGGATACATAGGAATGAAATTGCAAAATCACATGAAGGTTCTGTTCTTAGTTTTTTCAGGGACAGCCATACTGTTTTCCATAGTGGCTACAACCATCAAATTCCCAACTATAATACACTAGAATTTCCCTTTCTCCACATCCTTGGGAGCACTGAATATTTATTGTCTTCTTTGAAAGTAGCCACTACCTATGTTTTCTTTTAGGATTCTTGTGGTTTTAGGTCTTATACTTAAATATTTAATCCATTTGATTTTTATATATACTGTGAGAAAGTATAAAGTTTGAGATTTGCATGTAGCTATCCAGTTTTCCCTACACCATATATTGAAGAGGCTGTTGTACTCCCATTCCATTTTCTTCCTTTGTTATAGGTTATTGATCATATAGGGGAGAAGGCAATGGCACCCCACTCCAGTACTCTTGCCTGGAAAATCCCATAGACGGAGAAGCCTGATAGGCTGCAGTCCATGGGGTCGCTAAGAGTTGGACACGGTGACTTCACTTTCACTTTTCCCTTTCTTGCATTGGAGAAGGAAATGGCAACCCACTCCAGTGTTCTTGCCTGGAGAATCCCAGGGATGGAGGAGCCTGGTGGGCTGCCGTCTGTGGGGTCGCACACAGTCGGACACGACTTAGCAGCAGCAGCAGCATTGATCATATAAATGTGTGTTCACTTAATCTTTCCAAAAGGCTGAAACAATTAAATATGGGTTCATTTCTGGACTTTCTATTCTGTTCCACTGGTCTATGTGTCTTTTTTTGTGTGTGTGTGTGTGCCAGTATCATACTGCTGCGATCATTGTAGCTTTGTAACTTTATACTTTGGCCACCTGATGTGAAGAGTCAACTTATTGGAAAAGACCCTGATGCTAGGAAAGACTGAAGGCAGGAAGAGAAGGGCATGACAGAATTAGATGGTTGGGTAGCATCACTGACTCAGTGAACAGGAGTGTGAGCATACTCTGGGAGATAGTGAAGGACAGAGAGGCCTGGTGTGTGCTGAAGCCCCTGAGGTCACAAAGAGTTGGACATGACTTAGTGGCTAAACAACAACAAAAACAAACTTTGTAGATAATTTGAAATCAGGAAACATGATACTCGCCGCTTCATTCTTCTTTCTCAGGATTGTTTGTCTATTCAGGGTCTTTTGCGTTCCTTTCCAAACAAATTTCAGAATTATTTGTTCTGGTTTTGTGAAAAATACCATTGGTATTTTAATAGGAATTGCACTGAATCTGTAGCTTGCCTTGGTAGTATGGTCATTTAACAATATTTAACTCTTCCAATCAGTGAGCACAGTATATTTTCTTGTGTCATCTTCAGTTTTTCTTAAATGCCTTAGAGTTCTCCTAGTACAAGTCTTTTCTCTCTTTAATTTTCTTCTAAATTCCTAGGAATTCTACTTTTTTGATGCAATTATAAATAGGATTATTTCCTTAATTTCCTTATAGTTTATTAGTGTATAGAGACATGAGAAATTTCTATATTCTTTTGCATTCTGCATTTGTACTGGATTCACTGATAGGTAAGAGAAACCCAAGTAAGATGGTAGCTGTTGTGAGAGGGCATCAGAGGGCAGACACACTGAAAATAAAATTACAGAAAACTAGCTAATCTGATCACACGGACTACAGCCTTGTCTATCTCAATGAAACTAAACCATATCGTGTGGGACCACCCAAGATGGATGGGTCATGGTGGAGAGGTCTGACAGAATGTGGTCCACTGGACAAGGGCATGGCAAACCACTTCAGTATTCTTGCCTTGAGAACCCCATGAACAGTATGAAAAGGCAAAAAGATAGGACACTGAAAGATGAACTCCCCAGGTCAGTAGGTGCCCAATATGCTACTGGAGATCAGTGGAGAAATAACTCCAGAAAGAATGATGGGATGCAGCCAAAGCAAAAACGATACCCAGTTGTGGGTGTGACTGGTGATAGAAGCAAAGTCTGATGCTGTAAAGAGCAATATTGCATAGGAACCTGGAATGTTAGGCCCATGAATCAAGGCAAATTGGAAGTGGTCAAACAGGTGATGGCAAGAGTGAACGTCGACATTCTAGGAATCAGCAAACTAAGATGGACTGGAATGGGTGAATTTAACTCAGATGACCATTATATCTACTACTGTGGGCAAGAATCCCTTAGAAGAAATGGAGTAGCCATCATGGTCAACAAAAGAGTCCGAAATGCAGTACTTGGATGCAATCTCAAAAATGACAGAATGATCTCTGTTCGTTTCCAAGGCAAACCATTCAAAATCACAGTAATCAAAGTCTATGCCCTGACCAGTAACGCCGAAGAAGCTGAAGTTGAACGGTTCTATGAAGACCTACAAGACCTTCTAGAACTAACACCCCAAAAAGATGTCCTTTTCATTATAGGGGACTGGAATGCAAAAGTAGGAAGTCAGGAAACACCTGGCATAACAGGCAAATTTAGCCTTGGAATACAGAATGAAGCAGGACAAAGGCTAATAGAGTTTTGCCAAGAGAACACACTGGTCATAGCAAACACCCTCTTCCAACAACACAAGAGAAGACTCTACACATGGACATCACCAGATGGTCAACACCGAAATCAGATTGATAATATTCTTTGCAGCCAAAGTTGGAGAAGCTCTATACAGTCAGCAAAAGCAAGACCAGGAGCTGACTGTGGCTTAGATCATGAACTCCTTATTGCCAAATTCAGACTTAAATTGAAGAAAGTAGGGAAAACCACTAGTCCTTTCAGGTATGACCTAGATCAAATCCCTTATGAGTATACAGTAGAAGTAACAAATAGATTCAAGGGACTAGATCTGATGGACAGTGCCTGATGAACTATGGGCAGAGGTTCGTGACATTGTACAGGAGACAGGAATCAAGACCATCCCCATGGAAAAGAAATGCAAAAAGCAAAATTGCTGTCTGAGAAGGCCTTACAGATAGCTGGGAAGAGAAGAGAAGCGAAAAGCAAAGGAGAAAAGGAAAGATATTCCCATCTGAATGCAGAGTTCCAAAGAATAGCAAGGAGAGATAAGAAAGCTTTCCTCAGTGATCAATGCAAAGAAATAGAGGAAAACAACAGATTGGGAAAGACTAGAGATCTCTTGAAGAAAATTAGAGATACCAAGGGAACATTTCATGCAGAGATGGGCTCAATAAAGGACAGAAATGGTAGGAACCTAACAGAAGCAGAATATATTAAGAAGAGGTGGCAAGAAGACACAGAAGAACTGTACAAAAAAGATCTTCACGACCCAGATAATCACAATGGCGTGATCACTCACCTAGAGCCAGACATCCTGGAATGTGAAGTCAAGTGGGCCTTAGAAAGCATCACTACGAACAAAGCTAGTGGAGGTGATGGAATTCCAGTTGAGCTATTTCAAATCCTGAAAAATGATGCTGTGAAAGTGCTGCACTCTATATGCCAGCATATTTTGAAAACTCAGCAGTGGCCACAGGATTGGAAAAAGTCAGTTTTCATTCCAATCCCAAAGGAGGGCAATGCCAAAGAATTCTCAAGATACTGCACAATTGCACTCATCTCACATGCTAGTAAAGTAATGCTCAAACTTCTCCAAGCCAGGCTTCAGCAATACGTGAACTGTGAACTTCCAGATGTTCAAGCTGGTTTTAGAAAAGGCAGAGGAACCAGAGATCAAATTGCCAATATCTGCTGGATCATCAAAAAAGCATGAGAGTTCCAGAAAAACATCTATTTCTGCTTTATTGACTATGCCAAAGCCTTTGACTGTGTGGATCACAATAAACTGTGGAAAATTCTGAAAGAGATGGGAATACCAGACCATCTGACCTGTCTCTTGAGAAACCTGTATGCAGGTCAGGAAGCAAGAGTTAGAACTGGACATGGAACAACAGACTGGTTCCAAATAGGAAAAGGAGTATGTCAAGGCTATATATTGTCACTCTGCTTATTTAACTTATATGCAGTGTACATCATGAGAAACGCTGGGCTGGAAGAAACACAAGCTGGAATCAAGATTGCTGGGAGAAGTATCAATAACCTCAGATATGCAGATGACACCACCCTTATGGCAGAAAGTGAAGAAGAACTAAAGAGCCTCTTGATGAAGGTGAAAGAGGAGAGTGAAAAAGTTGGCTTAAAGCTCAACGTTCAGAAAACTAAGATCATGGCATCTGGTCCCATCACTTCATGGGAAATAGATGGGGAAACAGTGGAAATAGTGGCTGACTTTATTTTTTTGGCTCCAAAATCACTGCTGATGGTGATAGCAGCCATGAAATTAAAAGACGCTTACTCCTTGGAAGGAACGCTACCAACCTAGATAGCATATTTAAAAGCAGAGACATTACTTTGCCAACAAAAGTCTGTCTAGTCATGGCTATGGTTTTTCCAGTGGTCATGTATGGATGTGAGAGTTGGACGGTGAAGAAAGCTGAGCACCGCAGAATTGATGCTTTTGAACTGTGGTGTTGGAGAAGGCTCTTGAGAGTCCCTGTGACTGCAAGGAGATCCAATCAATCCATCCTAAAGGAGATCAGTCCTGGGTGTTCATTGGAAGAACTGATGTTGAAGCTGAAACTCCAATACTTTGGCCACCTCATGCGAAGAGTTGACTCATTGGAAAAGACCCTGATGCTGGGAAGGATTGGGGGCAGGAGGAGAAGGGGATGACAGAGGATGAGATGGTTGGATGGCATCACCATCTAGTCTTAGCCATCAGAGAGGAAGAAGAAATAAAAGGTACCCAAATTGAAAGGTAAGAGGTTAAATTGTCATTATATGCAAAAGGCATGATACTATATATAGAAAATACTAAAGAGATCATCAGAAAGTTACTGGAACCTATCAAATGTTCAGCTCAATTCAGTCGCTCAGTCGTGTCCGACTCTTTGCGACCCCATGAATCGCAGCACGCCAGGCCTCCCTGTCCACCACCAACTCCTGGAGTTTACCCAAACCCAGGTCCATCGAGTCAGTGATAAATGCAACCCAGACTCAGGAAGGTCAGCAGGAGGGAGAGAAGATACCCCCCAGGACACAGGGCTATTGGAGAGGAAACTGTTGATCCTCATAGTTACCTGAGGCCCATGCTCTGCCACGCAGCCTCTTTCAATTCCTCCCAGCTGCCAGTCCTGTCAGCTCTACCTTGACTGAGGGCCAAGTCTGGGGAAGTTGAGCTGGGAGCATCACTTTTCTGCAGTGACACACAAGAGGACACGCAAGCATCTTGAACCCTCCCCTCTGGGAGGAGAATGGTACCTCAGGATCAAGGCTGAGTGGGGGAAATGCTTTCCCTGCTGAGATGGGCTCTGACCAGCCATTTGCAATACACACCAAGGTGCCTCCCGCCAGTCTTGGTCATGGTCTGCCCTGAGATGCTACCTGGTGTGCTTGTGTGACCCCAGTCCTTCTCCACGACCTGCTTGGAACAGAGGGGAACTGTAGTCAGAGGGTAGAAGGCAGGTAGGAGGCTGGGTGGGCCAGGACACCAGGGCTCTGAGGTGACATGAGCCAGGATGCAAGTGTTCAGTACATTTTCTATTGTCCCACTGGACTTCATTTACAAAAAGTAATCAAAAAGTTTAAGACTTTCCAGTCTTGAGAAAGAAGAATGAAGCTGGAAGACTCAACATTCAGACTATACTACAAAGCTACAGTCATCAAGACAGTATGGTACTAGCACAAAACCAGAAATACAGACCAATGGAACAAGACAGAGAGCCCAAAGATAAACCCACACACCTAGGGATAACTTATTTTTGACAAAGGTGGCAAGAATATACAATGGGGCAAAGATAACCTCTTCAATAAGTGGTGCTGGGAAAACTGGACAGCTCCATGCAAAAGAATGAAATTAGAACACTTCCTAATGCCATACACAAATATAAACTCAAAATGGATTAAAGACCTAAATGTAAGACCAGAAACCATAAAACTCTTAGAGGAAAACATAGGCAGAACACTTGATGACATAAAGCAATATTTTCTATGACCCACCTCCTACCGTAATGAAAATAAAAACAAAAATAAACAAGTGGGACCTAGTTAAACTTAAAAGCTTTTTGCACAGCAAAGGAAAGTATAAAAAGGTGAAAAGACAACCCTCAGAATGGGAGAAAATAATAGCAAACAACTGACAATAATTAATTTCCAAAATATACAAGCAGCTCATACAACTGAATACCAGGTAAACAAATGATCCAGTCAAATAGTGAGGAAAAGACCTAAACAGACAGTTCTTTAAAGAAGACATACAGATGGCTAACAAACATGAAAAGATATTCAACATCCCTCATTGTTGGAGAAATGTAAATCAAAAGTACAATGAGATACCACCTCACACCAGTCAGAATGGCCATCATCAAAAAGTCTACAAACAGTAAATGCTGGAGAAGGTGTGGATAAAAGGGAACCCTCTTGCATTGCTGGTGGAAATGTAAATTGATACAGCCACTATGGAAGATGGTATGGAGATTCCTTAAAAAGTTAGGAATAAAACCACCATATGACCTAGCAATCCCACTCCTAGGCATATACCCTGAAGAAATCAAAATTGAAAAAGACACATTTACCCCAATGTTCATTGCAGCACTATTTACAATAGCTAGAACATGGAAGCAACCCAGATGTCCATCGACAGATGAATGGATAAAGAAGCTGTGGTACATATACACAATGGAATACTACTCAGCCATAAAAAGGAAGGCATTTGAGTCAGTTCTAATGAGGTGCAGGAATCTAGAGCCTATCATGCAGAGTGAAGTAAGTCAGAAAGAGAAATATAAATATCATATACTGACACATATATATGGAATCTAGGAAGATGATACTGATGAATTTATTTTCAAGACAGCCATGGAGCAACAGACATAGAGAACAGACTTATGGACACAGTGAGGGGGAGGAGGGGGAGGGTGAGATGTATGGAGAGAGTAACATGGGCACTTACAATACCATATGTAAAATAGCCAATGGGAATTTGTTTGGAGGGAGAGAGAGAAAGTAGAGAGAAGGAATTAGGAATAGCTCCCTTTCCCTATTTGGAAGTTCTTAACTTCCTGGTTTCCTTGTAGGTAAACAGAGCTATTCCTCTCCCCACGCCCCTCTTTTTCTTCTTTCTTTCTCTCCTCCTCTTCCCCCACTACTTCCTCTCTCCCCAGTTCCCTCATTAATCCTGGCAGCTGTAATTGGTATATTGAATCCATGTACCTGATTTAAAAGAGAAAGTAGGTAAAGGAGTTTTCTGGCCTAGCCCAGTTCATTTTTCCCCTCTCTGATGATCAAATGTAGATACTATACACACTCAATTGCAAGGTCAAATTCTTTCATTTCTGAGGTTCATCTCTAAAGCTCTGAGGTGGCTTGGACTTCTGCCACTTTCGAGTTTCTGGCCTTCTTGGAGCACTGGTGTCATCAAAAATACTTGAGAAGAGTATCATCATTGAGGAAACACGATTCTCATGTCTTGCTTCCTCCCTCCAGCCTCACCCTCAGCCCTTCCCCATCCCCCACTCAGTGACCCCATTTCCAGGATAGGTAGTGCTCTCTTGAGTCATTCTTTCTGTTTCCAGTTGGCTCATATTAATAGTGACTCAGAAAAGCTGAACAACCCTCTTTTCTCTGAAAGATCTCATGGTTCTATTCAGTGAGTGGCTTCCTGGCATCTTTCTGTCCTTCCATTGCAGAGTGTCATTCTGTGCAGCCTTGGGGGTTTTCCCTCTTCTAAAACTCTGGTTGTGAATGGTTACCATGAGAGCAAGTGATTCACCGCTGTTGAATATACCAAGGGGTAGGCGAGTCTCTTGACATCAGCTGCTGGCTTGTGCCTGGAAACAGACACACACCCACGCACACCCACACAGTTTGCTTTTGTCATTCAGAGCTGGAAGCACTGAACGGAGCAGGATCCCAGGTATTGTAAGACCACATCTCCGTGTAATGTTTTCCACTGACTCTTTTCAGAAAGTCTGAGAAATGCATGGCCCAACTGGGGGTTATAATGTGAGTGTGATGCATGTACACTCAACATTCTTACCTGTGTCATTGAATATGAGACCGTTTTTCTCTTTCCCTTCCCCTCACCCTTTCTTACTGACCCAGATCCCATTGCCAGGGAGCACAAAATTAATGGGCAGTGTTTCTTAGCCAATTCATTGATGGAGCCCAGACACCATCCACAGGACTCTGCTGAAGGTCCTAGATAAGACTAATTATACCTGTGGCCACCTGGGAGCTCTGTTAAAAATTGGACAGCAGGGCAAAGGGCTGATTTACTGGGTCTCTGACTGTTCTGACTGGTCAGCTAGAGAGACTATTGCCCAGATAAAAGAGAATCCCTCACATTTGCCTTCCTTTCCATCAGGCTCTGGAGCCACCTTTTAGCTCTGTGATCTTTCAATTCTGTGTCTCCATTTTCTCGACTGTAAAATGGAGAGAATAACAGGACTTCCTTAAAATAGTGAATAGTGAAAAAAATAAAATTTAAAAAGAAAAGAAAGACTCTTTATCACTCTTACAAATGGTGATTAGTGAGAATTGAAAAAGTTAATCCATGTAATGCATTTTTATCAATCTTTGGTCTATAGTAAAATTCTCTATAAATATTAGTGATGATTAATAATCTTACTAAGCTTACAACTTCCCAAGACACAAACATATAAGTAATATCACAGAAGAAAAGCGGGAGAAGAAAGCGTAGCCTTTGACAAGTTCTGTACCTTGATCTGAAAATACTGTGAATGGTCATTAGAGTCATTCCCTTCCATAAGCATATGAACACTCCTTGAATGCATGCTTTCTACCTGCAGTTGGACTTAAAAAGAAGCCTGTAGGGGCTAGAACTGAGTCATATTTATCCTTCCGTCTAGCTCTCTTACACTATGCTTGGCATATTATAGGTGCTCAATTAAATTGGTATTCAAAGTAAAAGTGTTAGTCATTCATTCATGTCTGACTCTTTGTGACCCGACCCCATGGACTGTGGCCGATCAGGCTCCTCTGTCTATGGGATTTCCCAGGCAAGAAGAGTGGAGTGGGTTGCTATTCCCTTCTCCAGTGGATCTTCCTGACCCAGGGGATCAAACACATGTCTCCTGCATTGCAGGCAGATTCTTTGCCATCTGAGCCACCAGGGAAGCCCCAGTGAGGATCATTATTTGGAATCTTTGCTATGAAAATGCTTGGCTGTGCAGTGTTGACTGCTGCTTCACACAGTAGAGGTGGATTTCAGACACTAGTAGCTCCAGAATTCCTGACTCATATGATGTAACTGTCCAGTAGCACAGAGAGTTTTGTTCTTACTTGTAAGCTGTTGTATCTGTTGTGTCTAGAACAGAATCTGGCACAATGATCAATGTTCAATAAATACTTGTTGAAGGTATAAATACATGAAAAACATTGGAAGGGCTTCAGGAAGTAATGTGCTTAGAAGGGGGCACAGTGGAACCAATTATTTTTTTTTTAATAATTTTATTTATTTTTGGCTGTACTGGGTCTTTGTTGCTGCTAGGGCTTTCTCTAGTTGCGGCAAGTAGGGGCTACTCTCTAGTTGTAGGGCATGGGCTTCTCATTGCAGTGGCTTTTCTTACTGCAGAGCATGGGCTATAGGGCACTTGGGCTTCAGTAGTTGGAGCATGTGGGCTCAGTAGTTGCAACTCCAGCCCAGGCTCTAGAGCACAGGCTCAGGAGTTGTGGCACACAGGCTTAGCTGCTCTGAGGTATGTAGGATCCTCCTGTATCAGGAATCAAACCTGTGTCTCTTGCACTGGCAGCTGGATTCTTTTACCACTGAGCCACACAGGATAGACTTTTAAGTCACGTTTGTTAAAGTCCACATTTTCAACTTAGGTTTTATTTTGTAATTTTTATTGTGATTAAATATGTATAACAATAATTTTTTTTGTTTTAGCAATTTTTAGGTATATAGTTAAGTGGCATTAAGTGCATTCACAATGTTGTGCAAACATCTCCGTTATTCATCTTCAGAAATGTTTTGACTTCCCAAACCAAAGTTCTCTACCCATTAAACACTGACTTCCCATTTCCCCCCATACCCAACCCTGACAACAACTATTCAGTTTTGTGTCTATAAAGCTGACTACTCTAGGCACTTATACATCATATAAGTGAAATCATACACTTGTCATTCTGTGTCCGGCTTATTTCACTCACACAAGGTCAAGGTTTATCCATGTTGTAGCATGTATCAAAATCTCATTTTTGTGACTTCATGATATTCCATCGTATATACACATACTGCTTATACATATTTTCCTATTTGTCTTAGTCAGTTTGGGCTGCTGTAACAAATTACCATAGACTGAGTAGCTAAAACAGTCTGGTAGTCAAAGATCAAGGTGCCAACAGGTCTTGGGTCTGGTTGAGGTCCACTTCTTGTCTTGCAGGTGGCTGTCTTCTTCTTGTATCTCCACATATTGGGAAGCAGAGAGAGGGAGCAAGTTCTAGTGTCTCTTCCAATAAGGACACTAATCTCATTCCTGAAGTCTCCATCCTCATCACCTAATTACCTCCTGAAGACCTCACCTACTAATAGATACCATTGCATTATTAGGGGTTAGGATTTCAACATGTTAGTTGGGGAGAAGGGCACAGATATTTATCCATAATACCATTCACCTGTCAGTGGATATTTGGGCTGCCTCCACTTCCATTATTATGAATAATGTTAGGTATGAACATGGGTGTACATATATTTGTTTCAGTGTCTCTTTTCAATTATTTTGGGTATGCACCCAGAAGTGAAATTGCTAGATGGTATGACAATTCTGTTTGATCTTTTTTAAAGAAACATCAGACTGCTTTGCACAGTGACTGAACCATGTTATAGTCCTCCTAGCAATGCATAAGAATTCCAATTTCTTCACATCCTCGCCCACATTTGTTATGGAAACTCTGATGGTTGTTGTGATTGATTTGCATTTCTGTGATGATTACTGATGTTGAGCATCTTTTCATGTATGTCTTCTTGGGAGAAATGTCTATTCAAGACCTTCACCCTATGGAGAACAGTGTGGAGATTCCTCAAAAAACTGGAAATAGAACGTGCCATATGACCCAGCAGTCCCACTGCTGGGCATACACACTGAGGAAACCAGAATTGAAAGAGACACGTGTACCCCAAAGTTCATCGCAGCACTGTTTATAATAGCCAGGATGTGG